>OY282560.1:3952263-6483477 GCA_958295665.1 Tipula vernalis | reverse complement strand
CAGAAAAACGGAATATAAAAAAAAATATGGAAAGGCCCCAGAGCCCAAGATATTCTTGAAATTGACCCGAAAAAAGCCCGAAATACGTCATTTCAATTTAACATTTAAAATGCTCTATACTAAACTCACCGGCGACCTTTTCGATTAAATTCAAGAATAAGGATCCAGTGTCGCATTGGCGAACAATAGTAGCCAGTTTTCATCTCTTCCCAGAAATTACGGCCCCCCAAAATTCACAGGCTAGTTTGCCTTTGTGTTAATCTGCTCCTGCTCGGAATGATGGAAATTTAGAATATTTTCCAATGAAAAATTTTTGTTTTGCATCAAACGAGCTCCCACAATTTTGACTAAAGATTCCGAGTGCATAAATCTCGGTAAAATTTATCGATATCACACTAAATGTTCTCAATAAATTCAACCAATTTCACGTTTTCAAACAGTTCAAATTACATTTTAGGACAGAATTTGATAAAATTTGCTCTTCCAATGAAATTAGTAGATTTTAGACAATAACTGAATTTGGTTAAAATTTAAAATTCTCATGTAAATTAAATGTCTTTAAAAATTTTCAGGACTTTTTATTTATATCGCTATAACGCCCACTATAATTTTTGCCACCATTGTCAGCCATCACCTTGCATAAACTTAATACCCACACAGTCGGTTCTTACTGTTTGCAATTATCAAACAAGACCAAAGGTGCAATTTTTTGTGGAAAAAAAAACAACCAACCGACTTCTTCTTCGTACTTGATAATATGTTTGATCATCATCAACGCAACAGCATGATAATCAAACAGCTTGTACACAGTTGTGTACAGAACAAAAAAAAAATGTTCGTATATGTAGTACCTATAATTTAGAGCAGATAAATTTATATTATTATGACAAACGAAATATACGGCAAGATGATGAAATTATAAAGAGGTACGTGTAGGAAGGTAGATGAGCGATTTTCTTGTACCTCTTGAATACTTCATATATAATTGTGTTCAATTCTTTGTGTTACGCATTTCACATCTCTAATTAAATTATAGTTCACTCTTACATCCATTTCAGTTTTGTTCAATGAGTTTTGTGTCTAGTTTGCACGACACGAGGTTAATGTCCATCAAAAGCTCATGAAGATCAATTTCAAGCTAAATAAAAGTCTTAATTTAATTTCCTTCCCAAAAAATTAACTCGTAATATTTCACAGCCTTCAAGAGCAACTAATTTAATTTCAGTTGTGAATCTAATTTTTTTTTTTTTTTTTACTTAAAAATGTTAAATTTAATAATAATTTCCTGTGCTTAGTTGTGTGTTTGTAACATCGCAAGTACCGAAAATATCTCAATTTTAAAATCATCTTAACTACGAGTATTATATAGCCTTCATCTATGTTAAGGTTTTCTCAGGTATTTAATAGCGTATCCAATTGATTATTATTGATTGAATTGAAATTTAACGATACTAAAAAAAAAAAATTAATCCAAAGTACCATTTCGATCAGATCGATCGATTGATTGTCTAATTCTAATCTAACGTTGACCTTATATAATAATATATACAAAACAGACATACATAATATAAAATAAATTGCAAACGAACGATCGAGAATTTCTTCCTCGATGGACAGTTGATTTATCTATTTTGATCACAAAATTGAACTTATATAAATTATGTATACAGGAAAATCGTGATCGTGATCTCTAATATGTAAAAATGTATCTCCATTTTCGATTTTTTTTTTTAATTAAATTTGATTCGGTATTGATCGAAATAAGATCGATTAAAAACACGACGATGGTACGTCGTACGCGGAGAAGAAAAGAATTTTTTTTTTTTTTTTTTTTGATAATGTATGACACGATTAAGAAATAAATTTGTTATGGATATTCATTTTCTGTGTTGTGTGTTGTGTTACGATCGTCATCTCGCGATCATGACAAAGAATTTTTATAAATTTTTAACTATTTCTCCTCTTAATTTGAAGGTTAATTATAAGAAACAATATTAACGCCTTTTGTATATGGAGATGATCATTAAAATTAAAAAAAAAACAAAAATTAATCGAATGATTGGTGTCGTTTTTCACTTGTGTAATCATTAGATCGATAGGTACATTCATACATACAGGTTTTTGAGATGATCAAAAAAATTTTTTTTTTTTTTTGGGTTTATTAAACACTTTCATTATTTTATTAAGAAGAAGGTGGAATTTAAATAGGCAGTTTAAATTTTTGTTTTCTTAAATTAATCCCATAGCTTTACTCGTCGCTGTACATTTATTATAGAAGAAAGATTAAATTTAATTATAGACAGACTAGTTTTTTTGGGTGGATTCAAACTGAATGATTTGAGTGAATAATTATAGCGATTATTGTTTAATTACGGTCTTGTGGTAAATGCAATGTTTAAATAAAGTTGATTGACTGTTTAGGCGCAGTTTAATCAAATATTCATCGCACGCATTATGATATTTGTGCACGGTTGACCTACTGTTTGATGTACATGTAAGCCGAGCAGCTGTTAATTAACAAAAAAAATTATCTCATGTTTTTAAGGATGGACATTAACGAGGTCATCAAAATATAATTTCTACGGGTTAAGTCAATGTATCTTTATACTCTAACATATTCGACGCTTTATTTTGTATTATAGGTTTAAACCGTTACCGATGCAAATCAATCTAAAAAATGTTTGATGTCGGGATATTTCAAAGTAACATCGGTGAAACTAATCATTGGTTTGCTAAGCACAAAAATTGCTATTGTGTATTGTATTTTAAACTAGCGAAAAATCCGGGAACTATAAACTATAAGTGTAAACTGGGATATAAGAAGACTTTAGTGACTTTAATTAATTCAAATATTTATTTAACATTAGAATATGAAGTGATATCGCGCGATTCAGATAAATTCTGCAGGATAGTAAACCGCCTCCTCAGGACTAAGATAGTATATATTGAATTGCATGTAGTAACGGGACTTGGAAAAGATCCTGAATCTGGTCATTTATTTGACGCACGTAATCGTTTTTGGAGCCAGAAAAAAAATCCCAAGATAAAACTTAGATAGTCAAATCCTAGAGAGAGCGAACTCTTATTTGCTAGGTATAACTGGAACGGTTTAACGGAAGTCGCTAGTCAAAACCACTTCAATCAGGTAATTTTAAGCGCATCACGAACATGTCTCTAGGCCTAATTGAATCAATTTTTTGTTGCTAATTGCGTGATTTATTAAATCAAGATAAAAATTTAAATCAAGCCAATACACCGCCACACGTCAAAACAACGTGCCCATTCTACATTCTATTTTGTATACCAACCGCGCGACACAAAACAAAACACAACAAAAAATGACAATACAAAATAAAATTACATTAATCAGTCTCGTCTCGGATTTCAACGCGGCAACACATCACTCTTGGTGTTGGCCGCCAACCACACTTTTGTGTTATCAAAATGGTGGTGGAAAATTAAGTAAAAATTTATAATTTTAATAAAATTAATTTTCAACAAATTTGCATGTTTAGTTTTTATTAATATAAATGCATAGCATCTACAGTTACTTTCTCGAAGTTTCATCCATGTTTGGTTGTTCGTGGTGGAAGGGTTTACACTAAAACGGTAAAATGTTTTTAATTTTCTCTGGAACAGAGAAAAATATTCTGCGTTATTTGGGTTACACACGATCCAGGGTTTCAGTTTATTTGTATAATTTCCAAAACAGATTTATTACTGCTGCGTTCCCAAATGTTATTCAAAAATTCATCACAATTATTTTCATCACGAGTCCAAGCAGCTCCACTACTTCATCTTTTAGGGTTACGCTGGGTTAGACAAACATCCAGAATCCCCCCCTAAAATATCAATCCCAAAAAAGCAAATTTTTAAAAGTTTATTTTAATTCGTTTTATATCTTAGAGGATGGCGACTGCCGCCCCCAAACTTCCACTGCGACTATTTATTAAAATTCCAAGTTTTTCAAAATTTTCTGTTTTTAAATAATTAATCACTAATTACATACTAAAATTGAGGACTTCTCCAAGCCGCTTAGTATTGGTCCTCTCCTGTGCGCAATTAATATTACCTTATTGTACTTGATCCTGGGGTCTCTTGGCATTTTACTTTGTGTTTTTCGAGATTTTTGTTTTTGGGATTTTTATTTTTGAGAAATCGAAGAGCTCCCTATAAATATACTCATTAATTCTATAGATTTTTGATAAACAATATTTTTGATTTTTTTAATTCATAAATTTCATCTAAACATCATCCTAATCGGCAAAATTGCAAAATTTTATCAAACAATTATTTTAGCATCACGTTTCCATTGTATAAGGAAATTTTCAACATAAAGGGTTATAAAAGGCCAAGTGGTGATCGTTCATCTACATACAGAATTTCTTCAAAATCGATAAAAAAAAAATATCAAGTTGTGTCCGAAATCGTCGTATTCCAGAACTGCATCTAAAAATCATTTTGGAATCCCATTTCCATTAGTTTGAATTTCATCAAAATCGGTTAAGAAATAACAAGTTCCATCCTATTCCCAATAGACCTTATTCGAATCCCAATTCCATCATACATACATACTACTAGAGGGTTACCAACTAGAACCTTTTAATCCGGACTCTTCAGGTTCGAAGGTATATTTCCGGAGCTCCGGAATTGGCAACATTTCTCCGGGTTTCGTTAAAAATTTTTGCAAACCTCTTAAAATTACTAATTATATAATAGCAGTACAAACAAGGTATTTGATAATATTTAATAGCTCTCTTAGGACCCGTAGCATAGAAAAATGGTTAAGATTGACCGATATATCTAAACGTTTTAATTCATCTCAAACCTAACAACACAGCATCAATCTGGAAGTGGTCATTTTTGTCGAAGATTGAATATTAGGAAATATTCAAGCCTAGGTGACAATTTATAAAATTCAAACGTTACCCGACCAAATTTAATGGCTGAGAAAAACCGTGCAGTTTATTAAATTTAATTTGGCCAATGTTTCAATAAATTTTTACCAAGCAAATATTTCCTAAAGTCTGCTGCACTTCAAATTCGATGCAAGTTACACATACAGTTGTTGTAATTCATCCATTTCATTTTCACCTGTTAGGTAGAACTCGTAATTTATTAAGTCGCTACATAATCGAGGTATCTTATATAATCGCATTTTACTATTGTAAATTTCCATAAAAATCTCCAAATTGTTACATTGCTTATAAAAATGACCACCAAGCGTCCTGATTTTTTGATTTCGTCGTTTTATATAATTTTCTAAAGTAAAGTTTAATTTTATACGAGTATATCGGAAATCTCTTAATAGACAATTATTCCCGTTGAGGTGCGTCATATGTAACCGAAGCACAGGAACTTCGGTATAAGCACCTTCGAGTGTTATTTGAATATTTATACTATTATTACAAATATATTATTAATGCGAGATTTTATAGATTTTGCGAAATAATATAAGATTTTTAATATTATTCGAATGTTTGGATTAAATTAAGCATAGTTAGGACATACCTGGAGGTTCTCGAGGTATTTCAGTTACATTTAGGAAAAATATAGTTTTTAATATCATTGAGATTTATGAAGATTATTTTTACAGGATTTCAAATTTATTCAAGATTTCAAGGGTCCATTCGAATCAATTCCAGCTTCTCAATATTTCTCCAAGTGTTATTCCAAAATGTTGTAGTTGTGTTCTGTTGTTACAGCATTAAGCTTACATCGAGATTTACGGTAATTTATGGGGTTTTCGCTTGTTTGAAATTTGTCTGGTATCGAGTATTATATAATAGAGATCGTTCAAGATTTTGTTAGTTTTCGAGATTACCCGCTTTGTACATATATTACTGAGTTTGAGAGATTTGAAGTGATATGTCGGTATTTAAATAAAGTTCAGATTTTTGGTTGCTCAATATAATTGGTAAGGCCATTTGAAATTTTTCTTTCCCTTTTGGTCAATGAATTTCATTTTATTTACAACCTTCCTAGCACCTCATATCTACATAAAATCTTAATTTGCTTATCAAATATCAACTTTCAAGATAAAACATTCATTTGTATGTATGTTAAATCACAAAATAAAACTTCTGTGGTATTCTATTGTTAAAACCACTTTCTCTCATATAATATTCTCACTTGCATGCATAATACACATTGCTTTTTCTCCATTTAAATGAAATGCGAACGAGAAATGTAAGTTTCCTAAAATTTGTAGACACAGTCAATCCATCAAAATATTTCTATCAAGTAAGTATTTATTTTTGACTGGTTCTTACACTATCTTTCATACTCATATCTTTCATACTCATAAGTCTACCGTACTTGGCCACATTTCCCAGTCTCCTTTAAGTTTTGCTATATAAGCAAAATTTAATGAAACCTCCGGGTTTATGTTAAATTTCTTCAGGTTTCTTCTGGTAGCACTACATTTGCAGTATCTCGAATTGCCTGAAAATCAATAATATCAAGCAAATCTACGCTCAACATCACTGTATGCTTTTGAATAATCTCAAATAAACATATCATGAATAATCGCGAAACAATCTGTTACAATCACGAATAATCTTCAATAAACTCGAAAATAATCGGGAAATTTCGAATAATCTTATGTATGCACACAGCAGCATGCAACCCGAAAACTGTTCTTGAAAGTTTCGAATCATTTCGAATAGAATCATGAAAGCAACTTAACCTGAAACTCGAATTATCCGAAAAATCTATAATATAATTTGCTAATGAAGCCGAAAATTGTGAAGCCGATAATGAAACATCTAAATTTTTTTTAACATAGTATGCATTGATTTCCTTTTTTACTGTGTTGGTCGAATATTATGTTTTTCGTTTTCTTTTTGTTTTTTTTCGGTGGTTTTGAGTTTTCCTTTTGTTATTTTTTTTTTTTCAGTTGCCGACTGTACTTATATGAAGCGTTATTGACTTTGTTTAGTGTGTTGTTATTTTATGTAATTGAATACTATTATCTTTTTCGTTTAATTTGGGAATTTCTTCGCTGGTAAGTTAGCACCTGTAATTTTTTATGAATAGGTCAAGTGCTCTGTGGTAGTTTCCAATATTCATTATAATTTTCGTTGTTTATTTTTTTCAGTTGCTGGCTAAGCACTATTCACTTTATACCAAATTTATATAGGATAAATGATTTGACAGCAAAGCAAAGAAAAATAGAGCAACAAAGAATACGTCGACAAAATATTAGGTTAAATAGTAGAACGCAACGAACAGACAATATACTCGAGCCGACGGATGGATTTATTGAATCAACCGTTATAGAATTTAAATGTGGGGAAATGAATGTATGTCGTGGTTCATGCAACGCGAAGCACTTTCCACGTGAGCTACCGCAAGACAAGCTTTTTACTCATTGTTGTTAAAAAGGAAAGGTTGTTTTAGACCCAATTCCAATACCACCTATATTAAAACAACTGATGACTAACCAACATGAATATTCAAAAAATTTCTTTGACAATATTCGATCTATTAATAGCTCATTGGCATTTGCATCAATGGGTGATAAATTTATCATAGAGCAGCAGCTTTGCACCCGGAAAATGGAGATCAACGAAAATTCGCTCAACTGTACGTTCTTGAACCAGATGAAGCATCGGAACAGCGAATGGGAATCGCAGAAAATTCAAGGTGCAATGCTCAACTCTTGGGTGAATTAAGTTCTTCCATGGCAACAATCAACCTATTTAGATACAACGAAGTTGCTTATGTATTCCAGAACACTGATGGAGAACCTCCGCTTGAACGTAATTTTTTAATTCATTGTCGAGTAAATTCAACTAATTGAAATTCCAGGAAAACTGAACGAATAAGCGTGCTAGACCCTAATTTAGATCCTATGGTATACCCTTTATTTTTTCCATTTGGAAACCAAAGTTGGGGAGTAGACCTGGCTCTATTTAGGCATCCAACACTTTTAAATATGAAAATTCGCCAAGCTCAAAACCCAAGAATTCGAATTACTCGAATGCAATACTACGGATATCGACTATCTGTTCGTAATGATTTCAACATGTGTAGTGGAAAACTAACACAACCATATTTTGTTGATGCATATTTAAAAACTGAAGCAAACCGACTTAATTATATTTTCTACAAAGTGAAGCTGTCAACCAAGGCTTAGTCCCTGGAATAGCAATTATACTGCCATCATCCTTTCAAGGTAGTCCCAGAAACATGGCTCAAAATTATCAAGATGCCATGGGAATCGTAAGAAAATATGGTAAACCAGACTTTTTTATTACAATGAGATGTAATCCCCAATGGGTTGAAATTACAGATAATTTATTAGATGGACAATCCCCTGAATTCCGCCCTGATTTGGTGGCCCGTGTATTCAAATTAAAACTTCAGGAATTACTGGACGATATGTCCAACAAACACATTTTTGGTCTTCTAACATCGAAAATATACGTAATTGAATTCCAAAATCGAGGACTTGCACATGGCCATGTTCTTTTGATTATCAAAAACGAAGACAAACCAAAAGATCCAGCGGCAATAGACAAAATTATATCTGCCGAGATACCGAATATTAATATTTACCCTAGACTTCATGTTATTGTAACAAAGCACATGATACATGGTCCATGTGGAAGCAGAAGTCTTTGCGCGCCATGTATGATCGATGGAAAATGTAGCAAAGATTTTCCAAAAACATTTCAAAACATTAGCAAACAGTGATGGATATCCAAAATACAGGAGAATGGATGGATAATACCATACAATCCATATTTAAGTTTAAAGTTTACTTGTCATATTAATGTTGAGAGTTATGCATCCATTCAAAGCGTCAAATACTTATTCAAATATGTTTACAAAGGGCATGACTGTGCTAATATAACGATTGCTTAACACAGTACGCTCAACAGCTCCTAGCAGTAGTGCCCCTGAAGCAGCCTGGCGCCTATTCAGTTTCAACATGCATGAGCAATCGCACAGTATAGTAAGACTTCCAATCCATCTACCAGATGAACAAACTGTTATATTTACGGAAGAAAATTTGCATGAAAGAATCAATCAAGCTATATCAAACCATTATGTGTTCGATAAAAGCATAGGTACATGGAAACCTCGACAAAGAGGTGGTAACACCACAATCGGACGCATTTTTTCTGTAAGCTTCATTGATATAGAAAAATTTTGTTTACGATTATTATTACTTCATGTGTCAGGGGTTTCATCCTTCGAAGAATTGAAAACATTCAGAGGTCATACAAGCACAACATTTAAAAAAGCGGCTCAACAACGTGGTTTATTTAATGATGACGCAACTTGAGATAATTCACTCGCAGACGCTGTAATTGTAGGTATGCCACGCCAATTACGAGATCTGTTTGCATATATTTGTGTTTTTAACAAATTTAACATTCATCGTCATGTAGGACATAATGATCACTGTTTTCAATGTGAGATGTTTGCTTTAAAAGATATTCAAGATACACTTAAGCTTCACAGTAAAAGTTGTTCTGATTTTGAACTTCCGTGTCCCCCTAACAATTTAATTGAACCTATTCATTACTACGATGCACATCTCGAACAACAAAAAGGTCTAGATATGCAATCTTCGTTTAATCGAGAACAACAGACAGTGCTATTCCCACAGGTGTTTTTTTATTGATGGACTAGGAGGTGTAGGAAAAACATACTTATATAAAGCATTGTTATGTATAATTCGCGGAGAGTCAAATATTGGTTTACCTGTTGCTTCAACAGGAATAGCAGCTAACCTTCTTGATGGAGGTAGAACTTACCACTCCCAATTTAAATTGCCTGTACCAATTTTGGACACTTCTACATCCTCTATGCGATTGGCATCTGTTGACGCGGATGCAATACGCAAAGCTAAATTAATAATATGGGATGAATCAACTATGTCTCCTGGTGTTGCTTTAAAAACAGTTGACAATCTATTAAAGGAAATTATGAGAAATAACAACCCTTTTGGGGGTAAAACAATGTTACTTGGAGGAAATTTCAGACAGACACTTCCCGTAGTTGTGCATGGCAACCAATTAGCAATTGTCGAAGCCAGTATAAAATTTACTAATTTGTGGGAAAAATTTAAAATTCTTAGGTTTCAAAACAATGAAGATCCATTGACTCAGAATATAGTGATTGGTTAATCAAACTAGGCGATGGAACTTTAACTAACGAATATGGACTTCCTGATGACGTTATTGAAATTCCAGCGGATCTCATTTGTTTTTTGATAGTTACCGAAATCTTTGGGGAAACATTATCTCCTAACGAAGTTGATAGGTATTCCAAAATGACAATCTTATGTCCAAAGAATACAGATGTAGATAAGATAAACGAAGAAGTTTTGTTACGTTTTTCAGGAGAAATTAATACCTATTTGAGTTCTGACTCTATTGACGATGCAAACGTTGAGGATAAGCAGAACTATCCAACTGAATTTCTTAATGAACTTACACCTGCAGAAAAGGATACGGTATTTATTCCAAGGATAGATTTGGCACCAGTAAATCCTGATTTATCATTTATTTTACGGAGAAGACAATTCCCAATCAAATTAGCATTTGCCAGGACAATTAATAAGTCACCGGGGCAAACCATGGAAAAGGTAGGTTTATTTCTACCAGAGCCTGTATTTGCCTTTGGCAATGTTATTGCTGGATCTGACGTCATTTTTACACGAAACATTGTATATAAAGAAATATTTTCAAAATAAAAAATGTTATAAAACCTTAAGTAAATTGAAATTTTAATAAAATTGTATTTTAAAAAAAAATAATAATATTAATTTACAATCCAAGGGGTTCGCGTCTCTTGCACTGGGAGAAAACTTATATTCTGCAAACATCATATTCAATAATTGCAATGTTATGAAATTTTCTCTTAGACCGAGTAGCCAATAATATATAAATTAGTAAATATTTTCGCCCGTATCACGAGCTTTTTCTACTAGTCTCAAATAATCAGGAATCCAAGCAATCTACCACCAATCAAATCTTGAAAAACTGTAAAGTCGCGAATTACATCAATTACAAACATTTCAAAAATATCGAACCTTGAAATTTTCTCGATTACTTTGAAATCGGGATCAAGATAGCCCTTCCGAAATCGGGGCGATCGACAAAGCTAACTTGAATGTATGTATTTCCATATCATTTCATGAAAAATTTGATCAGAATAGAATCTACTTTGTAGTTGAAGAAACTGGTTTTCCAAAAAAATTTTAATCAAACGTTCTGGAAACTTTTTTTTAAAATTTTTGACTAAAAAGTGAAAAATGGTCGCGTGCATTGTTTTACGGACGTACTTTTCCCCGCACTCCAAGGGTCTAAGATTATTCACGCCAAATTCGCTGATACTCATAATACGTTGAACATTCAAGGGTGGATTGGTAAGTCTTCTTTTATTTGTTGTGAAGTATATTCTTTTAAACGAAAGTGGTCAAACTTTTATGACATTTTATTGAACAGTTTCTTAGTAAGAGTCGATTTTGTAAAATCACTTTTGATTTTTTTTAACACTAGGTTTACGAGACGCGTCATTTTGACGCATTTCAAATTTTATAAGGAAAAGTACAAACACCGTTTGCATTTTTATCTTATTTCTTGTATTGACTTTTATACAGTGGTCGAGATAAATATATATTGAGGTCTACTTTTATCAAAAGTGTTGAAATATTGAAATTCTTTATGTGGTATACCTATCTCTACGGATATGCGTCAATTTAACGTGATCGTAATTTATACAAAGACAAAGCGATAAACAACTTTTGCGCAATAAGAGAAAGAAGGGACACCGCAGAATGTCAGTTGATGTTAGAGTGCGAAGAGATTTAGAAGGTTTCAGTTGCTTAGTTCGAGTATTGAAAAATAAAGTACTAGAATATTTTTTGAATTAGTAATATTATTGTGAACCTCAATTTTATACTATTTTGATAAAAAGCCCTTCTGTATCATCTAAATATGTCTAGAAGAGGGAATAAAATTTTACAAAACATAGTTAGTATTTGTGAAGAGTGTTCTGGCTCTGAAGAGGACGAAAATGAAGTGATTCAAGACGAGGATGAAATCGAGATTTTGGAATCTGATGAAAGTATGCAAGCAGGGGACTCATCAGACATTAAAAAAGAAAATCATCAGAAATTTGGTCTTCGCAGAAAAAGGATGCGTATCCTATCCTCCGATTCTGAATCCGAGAATGAGACAAGTATTAGGAGATCGTCCCAAAATTCGGAGGCAGTCTGTGATACAGAAATAGCGGTCGATGGAACAACTTGGACGAAATTGAAAGTGGGCGGATCTAGTGGTCGCTATCCTTTCCACACCATCTTCAAAGACATCGCTGGGCCTACTGGCTACGCATAACGCAATGTGATGGAAGGTAACGTAAGCAGTGCTTTTCATTTGATTATAACCAAAAAGATGATAGAACATATAAAAAGTTGTACTGAAGAAGAAGCAGGTCGTGTTTTGAAAGGAGATTGGAAGATTTCAACCACAAAGTTGCTTGCTTTTATTGGGATTTTGTACGCTAGGGGAGCGTATGAAGCAAATTCGCTGAATGCTTTTTATTTGTGGTCCAAAGAATGGGGACCTGCTTTTTTTTCTAATACAATGTCCAGAGATGATTTCATGCAAATTCTTCGATTTGTCCGATTTGATAAAAAAACGGAACGATCTAGACGTTTACGCACCGACAAATTTGCAATGATATCCGAAATATGGAATCAATTTATACACAATAGCCAATGCTGTTATAAACCTCACGAAAATATTTCAATAGACGAGCAATTATTCCCTACTAAAGCCCGCTGCAAATTCACGCAATACATGCCAAATAAGCCTCACAAATTTGGCATCAAATTTTGGTTGGCAGTAGATATGCAATCTAAATACGTTATAAATGGGATCCCTTACCTAGGGAAGGATGAAACGCGAAATTCAACACCGTTAGGCGAATTTGTAGTTATGAAGTTAGCGGAACCATATCTTCATCACGGAAGAAATATAACTACGGATAATTTTTTCACCAGTATTCCTCTAGCTGAAAAATTAGTTGCAAAAGGAACCAGTTTAGTTGGAACTATTCGAGCCAACAAGAGAGAACTACCAAAGCCAGCAAAAAGCAAGAAAGATAAAATGAAGTTGTATTCTTCAGAACATTATAAATCAGGAAACTGGATACTTACTATATATAAAAGTAAGCCAAATCTAAAGGTGCTGTTACTAAGTACTAAGCATACTTTTATAAAAATAAAAGACAATAAAAAACATACCCCGGAAACAATAGCATATTACAATGGGACAAAGTTTGGAGTCGATGTAGTAGACCAAATGGCTCGCAAATATACCAACAAATCAGCATCTTTTCGATGGCCTCTCCAGGTGTTCTTCAACATTTTAGATTTAGCGGCAATAAACGCATGGATATTATACACAGAGTGTACTGGGTCAAAATTATCCAGAAAGGAGTTTCTATTTCAGTTGGCCAAAGAACTTACAGAAGGAGAAAAGAAAAAATCCAACAACATAGATTATAATCTCCCGTTACCTAGTACTTCGGGAGAACGTAGAACTTGCTAAATTGGCTTTTGTAAAAGAAACAGGAGCAATAACATCTGTAAAATATGTCAAAAGGTTGTTTGCGGAAAATGTACAAACAAAATTGAGTATTTGTGTAAAAAATGTGCGAAATAAATGTCGAATATTGAAATAATCTGTAATAAAACTATTGAATAATAAAACCTTTACATAAATATATATTTCACATTTTCATTTTTTTCTTATAGTATATAATTACAGTAGAATCGCGTTATAACGTACACGCGATATAACGGACGCCTACTTTATAACGTACGAATCCACAAAATCATGCAGTTACAGACAAATTTTCATTAAATTCTCTCTCGATATAAAGATCGTCGTTATAAGGATATAACGTACGAATATATTTCTCCCTAAAATGATTTACCTAGTAATATTCTCTGGAAATAACGTACGATGTTCGAAAATATATTCAAGAAGAAACAGAAGTTATGCTATAAACGCACATTACTTTATTTGGATGCGATTGAAAACTTTTGTTCCGACTTCGGATAGATAATTTTTTCAAAAACTTACGGGACTTTCATTAGTAAGGTCAATAAATTATTCAGTTAGTGCGTGTCTACTGAAAAATAAGGTACCATAAAATAGTTGTCGATTAAAAATAAAGTTAAACTATACATAATTAAAATTGGTAAAGTTGTTTTTCACACAGTAACAAATTAGCATTAAGTTAAATTATTTGACTAATTTCAATAATTTCAGCGAAATGCCAAACGTGGTAAATAAATCGAAAAGAAATGCGATTTCTATTGAGACGAAATTAAAAATTCTACGGGAAATCGACGACAACAAAAAAAGTTACAGTGATGTTGCTCAAATGTTTGGATGCAGTAAAGGATCAGTAGGCGATATCGTTAAAAACCGTAACTCCATCGAAAATTCGTCTTTTGTAAGATCGCGAATGAAAATGCGGAAAGGAAAATACGAAGACCTCGAAAAAGTTCTCATCAAATGGCTATCTGTTCACAGACAGAATAACATAAATATTAGCGGGTCTTTGCTTAAAGAAAAGGCTAAGCAGTTTGCAGAAAAAATGAAAATTCGCGACTTTAAGGTGAGCGATGGGTGGTTTGATCGCTTTAAACAAAGGCAATCTGTTTCTTTTAAAATGGTGGTAGGTGAAAAATCATCGGCCGACGTTAGCAAGCTTTCAAACTGGATTGAAGACAAACTTCCTGGATTCCGAAGTAAATTCAAAGATGAGGACATCTTTAACTGTGACGAAACAGGTTTGTTTTTTAAGCTAATGCCAAATCGAACAATGTGCCTAAAA
The DNA here is from genome assembly GCA_958295665.1 of Tipula vernalis. Classification (NCBI taxonomy): domain Eukaryota; kingdom Metazoa; phylum Arthropoda; class Insecta; order Diptera; family Tipulidae; genus Tipula; species Tipula vernalis. Next base: position 6,468,603 of record OY282560.1, on the reverse strand, counting down.
AACGATGATTGTGCGGGTGGAAAACTGAGTAAAGAACGCATCACAGTCCTCTTAGGAGCAAACCTAAATGGAACTGAAAAGTTACCAGTATTGGTTATTGGGAAGAGTTCTAAGCCCCGTTGTTTTAAAAATATTAGAACCTTGCCTGTATTGTATAAAGCAAATAAACATGCCTGGATGAATGGTGCAGAATGGGAAGATTATATTAGAAAACTCGACCAAAAATGTACGTACCAAAATCGAAAAATTTTGCTTGTCATTGACAATTGCCCTGCACATATTCCGTTGCCCGGCTTAAAATCGGTAACTATTGAATATTTACCTGCTAATGTTACTTCAATTGGTCAGCCAATGGACCAAGGGATTATCCGGAATTTTAAAGTATGGTATCGTACACTTCTGGTAAGAAAAATGATTCAAAATATGGAAAATCATGACGAAAATAAAATCACACTACTCGATGCAGTAAATTTTACAAAGAAGGCGTGGGATTTAGTTACAGTTAACACAATTGCAAACTGTTTTCGAAAATCTTGGAACCTAAGGCTAGTTATTAATACCGATGATGATATTATTGATATCGTTGACGATATCCCTTTAGAATGGAGTAATTCATCCATTTCCTTCGGCACGCCGTTCAATGATTATGTTGATATAGACAATAATTTGCCGGTTGCAGCACAGATCAGCGATGCCGATATTGTGGATTCGGTTAATAACAATGGAAACGGAAACGTCGAACATGAATTTTCGGATGAAAGTGATGGAGAAGCCGAACCCTCGCCAACTTTTCAAGAATTTGAAAAGGCTTTAACAATTTGTAAGAAATTCATAATGTGTCAAAACAATTCTGAAGAAGAGTTGCAGAAGTTATTTTCACTTGAGAAAAATATAAATATTTTAAATTTAAATAAGATAAAACAGCCAAAAATAACCGATTTTTACAAAACTTAAACATATTGGTTTTATAAGACAATAGGTTTAAAATTACGTTTGAATTAAGTATTTAATTTTTGATAATAAGAAAATATGTATGTAATTTTCTTCTTGAATTTATTAATTGTTTTGTATGTGACCGTGTGTACATATTTTTTCTGAATTGATAGGTATCAACATTTATTAAATAAATATATACATAGTTTGAAATAAACATACATACGTACATTTTTTTTTTTTTTTTTGTTATAACGTACCATTGGATATAACGTACGAAAGATTCCGTCCTTTGACCGTACGTTACATCGGGATTCTACTGTACATTATTTTCTAAGTGTTGTTATATGTATTCGTCTCTGCGTCAAATTGACGCGTGTTCGTAGAGATAGGTATATCAGAAACGTCAGTAAACCTAGTGTTAAAAATGGAAAAAAGTGAACATCGTGCAGTGATGAAATCATCGATAAGATGAAAACAGTGTTAGGTGAACTAAATGTATCTTCAAATGCGACCGTTTATAATTGGGTAAAAGAGTTAAAATGTGGCCGCACAAGCACAAGTGATGTTGAACGTTCAGGAAGGCCAAAAGAGTTAACAACAGCAGAAATGGTCGAAAATGTCTATGAAAACATCACAGGTGGAAAAATTATGTTTACCGTTTCATTTTAAAGACTTATCAATCCACTAACACTTTAAAAGTTTGAACGATTATATCCGACTGATACGTTGTTGAGAAATTCTATAAGGTCAAAATGTCAACCATAAATCACCTGCTCATGAGAACCAAGCAAAACAGACTGAGTCTCCGATAATTTTCTAACAACAACAATTTAGTAACGCGGCTATTAAGATTAAGATCGATCAAAAACTCAATCACAAAACCAAGCCATCTTCCTACGCGCTATAAAATTACCAAGCCAAACAAACATAAAAACGTTGATCGCGATCACATAAAAAAAAAAAAAAAAACAAACACATGACAGTTTTTTATTTGTTTGTGATGTGAATTTTGTTTAGGTACACCACAAATGTCATGTTTATATTATTATTTAATTTTTTGTTTTGTTTTGTATATCAAATTGTCAAAATCTTAAACAAAAAAAAAAAAAAACAAAACCAAAATATTTATTTTGACTTTAATGATGGATTAAAATTTAACGAACGAATGGACCCAGATTTTATGGATAATTTGGCAAATAAAATGTACTTTTGCGCAAATGTAAGCAGACAGAGTTAATAAACCTTCTTAGAATCGGCTTATTTGTATGTACATAGTCTGGATTATTAATCAACAGACCATTTAAATTCGGTGTAGAATTAAATTTATAATTAAGAGAAAGGCACAGTAAATTAAAATATTATTTGATAAGGGATAAATATCGTAATTGTTGAGATCATTGTAAATCGCACGAAGTAAGCCACATTTATTTACTAACATGCAATAAAGAAAAATGCAAAATGAAAGTCTTATTAAAATGTTTAATTCGTGTGGGTGGTGTTGACATAATACTGAAAGTTTTCCAATTTACAGTACATATACAAATAGGGTTAAAATGACAGCTGTTTGACAGCAATTAAATAATTTGTTTTATAGCAAATTTTTATTAATTTAAATGGCCTTCGCGGTACACAATTTAAACAACTATATAGTTGATTGACATGAGTACCAATAACTAGTCGTTGCCGAATATGAATATGGATGCACGATCTATATTTTCTAAAAATACTATTTGTGTATAACCTTAAAACTAAAATGTTATATAAAGACAATGTTCTGTTATTTTGGACAAGATTACGATCACTGTTTTAGGTACACATTTATACGATTTACCACACCAACAACAAGTAAACCTATAAATTATTATTATTTTCAATCAACAATTATTATATAAAAAAACTATAATAAATAATAAATGAGATTGTTTATAAATTTTATTTTTATTATAAATGAAATTTCGTGACTTGATAAAAAAGCGCGATTCAAGTTGAAAAAAAAAAATGTATAACACAAAGTCTTAAACAGCAGCAGCAGCAGCAGCAGCTGCTTGCTGGTGATAGTCGAGTTGAGATATAAAGACAATGTTTTTTTATTTTTGTATAAAATTGTTTGGTATATTAGAAAATGACCATTGTGAATCAAGGTCACTCGCGTCGCAACTCGTAAATATATACTTTTCCCGTTTATCTAATTTGGTATGATCTGTGTTTTTCTGTTTTGGAAACAAATATTTTAATTACATTCTTATAAATAAGGCGTGGTTCGGTCGTCGGTGGTTTTTTGCCCGTGTAAAGGAATTACAAAAAAAAAAAAAAATAAATAAATAATCCACATTGCAGTTGTGTTCAATTTTTAAAGGTAATTTTTGTCTTCCGTTCTCCATTTAATAAAATAAAAAAATAAAAAATTACTTAAAGACATGGTCGTGATATAAACATTATTTATTATATTTTTAAGGTATATAACATTGTACGATTATTACATGAAAAGGCGCACACTTGGGTGCGCGAATTATTTTATTAATATACTATAAATAATAACAGACCAACTTAAGAAACTTGAAAACACAATCACTTTAATAACAACCTTAAGTAGTTTTTTCACAAATTTGTTGTTTATTAATTAATATTAATCTAATTTAATGGTTGTTACAGTATTTGTTTGGTTTAGTGTTTGATTAGTTTAATTTTATAAATATTTGCAATTAAATGTTTGCGTAAAAACTAATTAAATTGAATTGGGAAAGTGAATGGTCGATCAATATTATTATATACGTAATCCGGATGTTTTTAATTATTAACAGAAACGCAGATGCTGGTCTTGGTTTAATTTTATTTATGTATGATTATGAATGTAAGTCATGAACATTGCAGAATATATAACAACATGACGTGACAACCTATTTATATGTATCAACATGGGCGTGCCGCTTTTTATCATATATGACTAAGCATTTTGCATTGTGTTTTTCAAATAATTGCATACCACTTTCAAAAGCTATTAAATGTGATTGACAGCAAAATGTCAAATATTAGAAAATGTACAGTTTGAGTGATGAGATTGTTAGTAAAGGGAAAATATTGGTTAGCTATTATAAATTTTGGTTGTGGAGGTGTCATTTTTATTTATAATTTTTAATTATAGTCTCAAACTCTCAACTTTCGTTTAACTATAGCTGTTGCTGCATGCCACCAAATTAAAGCAATCAAACGACAGCATCGAGTTTTTTTTTGACAGAAATTCAGTTTGCAAACGGCCAAATGAAGATTCATGGGCCTTTGTTAATTTCCCCCTAAATGAAAATTTTAATTCGGGATACAGGAAATTTTGTGCATAAGTCCTTCGGATCGCGATTAATTTAGGAATTAGTTTTTTACAAACAACAAGGGTTGGTACCAAAAGTTTATGGTATCGGTTTTATACGTAAATGTCATTGATTGAAATTTGATAAATGTCTCGATTGAATTAATTTTTTAGGGATTTTTTTCACCTATCAACCTAATTCCTACGCTAAACTACATGGAAGAACCCTATTGATTTAGACATTACTCTATTGAGGATGTTCTTATACATAAATTAGAATTCCAATCAAATTATAATTGGAACTGGTATTGGTAGTAACATACGACTGCAATACTTGAGTGTCCAGTTTGCGTACATAAATGAGGTTAAGGTGTTTGTAGCTGTAAATACCAAAAGCAAATATGCAGCTATTATGGATTACTCATCCTTTAAGAGAACTGTTTTGGATTCAAATTTTGAAACCTTGTTAAATCTTTGTGCTTGGACAGCTGGAACATTGATCAAAGAATTACAAAGCAGAATTCGTGGACTCCCTTTTTTACGGATTCCAGTCAACCCGCCCGGGGCACTTAATAAAGCTGCACGGATCATTCAACTGTCGGAGGTTTGGATTGAAGATTTTGAATTGGCTAGCTACAATATTTCTGGATTTAATGTATTTGGTAAGGGTAATTCTATGTATAGGCTGAGTGTTGTTGCATATTTTCAACTCGTCTGTCCTTATTGACAAATTTAATAGTGTTCTTGCAGGTATCAATTCAAGAAACATTGTGGTCTGTGGTGATATTCTTGATGATCGTGTATCTTATGATGAAGGCTTGACATAACCTTTACCAAATAAATATATGACCAAAACTAATAATAATTATTTAAATTTAACAGAACTGTGCTGAAAATTGATTGGTTGTCTTATGAGAGAAATATGAAGCCTTGGGTTACACCCTCTCACTACTAAAAAAATTAGGCTGAAGAATAAATTATTCAGAAAGTTAGCTTGAAGTTTGAATGATTTAGATCTAAAAACGGCGCTCTGAAGTGATAAATAAAGGGGTTAAGCAAGTCGTGAATCTTGCTAAGGTAGGGTTGCCAGACGTCCCGGTTTTGCCGAACTGTCCCGGTTTTTGGATAATAGTCCTGGTGTCCCGAAAGATCTCTTCGGGACACCCAATGGTCTCGATTTTCCTATTTTATGTTATAAAGTAAATAATTTGGACTTTACTACTTCGCTACGGTGTGATGCCCTAAACAAAATAAAAATCAAACGGCAGTTGTCAAAAAATTGTTAGCTGTGCGCGTCTAAAAATCTATTTTCTTATAATCTCTTAATTGTGCGCGTAAGACTGGAAACGGAGGCTTTTCGGAAATATTGCAATTCCATATTAATGGTCAAAAACATAAGGCTAACGTCGCTTCCTCAATCGTTGAGACGTTTTTTCGTAAAACATGATAGTACAGAAGAAGATAAATTGATTGTCACTAAAATGTGCAATGGTTACCATATTGTAAAAGATCATCAGTATTTTGCTATCGGAGAAACATTGTATTAACAAATTAATATCAACCACGTAGTGTGCCTTTGAACTGAATTGACGTTGTTTTTTTTTCTTCGCGTATTTGTCAATTTTGAAAAATTTATTATAAATAAATATAAAAATAAAAATATTAATAACATTATTTGTATATATATGCATGATATATAATATTAATTTTAAGTGTTATATGTAAATAATAATTGTGTGTGTTTTAAATTTTTAACTTGTAGTGGTTATTACAAATTTGTAGCAATGGCTCTGTGCTGTGTATGTAATGTTAAAGTGTCTGAACACTTTTTTACTTGTGCAGGTGAATGCAATAAACTGATTCATTTTGAATGTGCAGGGATTAAAAAACCTGTGTTTGATGCCATTTCGGTAATTCCGAATTTTTCTTGACGATGTGGTATGTGCATTGACGTTTATAAAATTCTCAAGGAAAATAATGATCAGATGAGTAATTCTATTGACGCTATATCAGCGTCCTTGTCCTTGATAAATAAAACATCTGCTGCCATTAATAATAACGTGGAAAGTTTACTAAAACCAATCCCACCACAACAGTCGTCGTCTGCTAAATTAAAAAAAAAATCAACACAAACTAATTTGGAATTGGCTTCGTCAATACGTACAAGATCTAAGAAAAATGTTAATAATACCATAACAACGGCTACAACTGCGGTTACATCTTTAACTAATGACGGCGATCATATTCCAGTGGTTTCCAGTCCTACTAATTTCGGTGCTTGTACGACTTTCGCTGAAGTGGTGAAAATTCCTGCCGTTGTGCCTGTTGCAGCATCGAATGCACTTGCTTCTCACAGTGGTGCTCCGGATCAACCAAGCAAATACTCAATTGCATCTGTTTTGCCTGTTGCTGCTATGTTGAGTGCTGTGAGTACGTCTGCAAATGCGAACAATATTGATATATCGTGCGGTCCAACTGGTAGTATAAAATCGTTGCCATCATCACGAACTATCCAAAAGAACATACGAAATTTTAATATTCGTGGCACTAATACCTCACCAGATATTTATATTAAAACCATTGCGCCGAAATGTTGGCTTCATTTATCAAGATTCGATACTCTTACAACTGAGGATGATATTGTGGCTCTGGCTAGCAAATGCTTAGGTCCGAGTGTTTACAAGGCAGTTAAACTAATTCCTAAGGATAAAGATATCCACGAGTTAGAATATGTATGCTTTAAATTGGGGATCAACGTGGAGCTTCATGATAAGGCTCTAAATTCGGATGCATGGCCAACCGGTGTATTTATTAGGCCCTTCCATAAGCAAAATTTTCGGACAGGAGCCTCATATGTGAAATTCCGGATACCAGCTGCAGTAGTCAACTCTGCCGAAATTTAAATAACGCAGGGTCAAAGGTGATGCGTCGGCCCAAAAGTTCTGGACAAATTACTTTTACTTCGATGTACTATCACAACGCCTCTAGTATTCGGGGGAAAGCTAAATTATTCTTACTTGGCGTTCTTGATAACGATTACGATGTGATTATCATATCTGAAAGATGGCTTACTAAAGGGTTTAATTCAGAGGAATATTTCCCACCCAACTACGTCGTCCACAGAAAAGATAGACATGATTTTTGTACCAGCCTTAAAGGTGGGGGTGTGTTGATTGCTGTTAAGAGTTCGATCCCAAACGAGCTCATTGCATGTCATCCAATTTATGATGTAATTGCTGTTCGGATTAATGTATCCGAGTCATCTATCCTCGTGGTGGCTGTATATGTTCTCTCTGGATCTACTATGGAATATTATATGGGAATTGTTAATTTCATCAGTTCTGCGGTCATGCCATTGGTTCGTATTAAGGAACAACTAATGATTATAGGGGACTTCAATCTTCCCGATATTACTTGGTTTGATGTTGATGGAGTTTTCACATCCTCTTCTTCTGGCCAGAAAGAATTAACAGTTACTGATTATTTTGCTAGCTTAGCAATGATGCAGTTGAACCGGATAAGCAATAGTCGGGGCATATTTCTCGATTTGGTTTATTCAACTGATCTTATGTTTTCGGAGATTTCACCTTGTGAAGATTTTACTGGATGTTCGAGCGTTTACCACACTCCAATTACCATATATATATTTTTAGAGAATTGCAACACTACGTGTACTTCTAGTAATTTTTTGCATTTCGATTTTAGGCGTGCGGACTACGATTCGTTAAACGAATTTCTTGTCGGTTCTAATTGGGACTTTCTCGAGCGAGATGAAAATTTGAACCATTCTATTTTATTGTTCAACGGGGCTGCTCAAGACTGGTATTGAAAGGTATGTTCCATCAAATAAAATTGGACCTAGGTTTCGTGAGCCGTGGTACAACAAAGAACTACTACGTCTTGAAAAAAAACAGAATAAGTTCCATTCTTTGTATAAGTTACAGGGCGCTGAGTTTTATTCCAGATTCAACTTAGCTCGTAAAGAGTTCAAATCTTTAAATTGGTTCCTTTACAACAACTACAGTTTGCAAATAGAAGAGGATCTGACTTCCAACCCAAAAAATTTCTGGAATTTCATAAATGGTAAAAAGAAGGTTGTTGGGTTTCCTACTCCAATGACCTTTCAGAACTCTTCCGCAAGTCAACCCTCTGATATCGCTAATCTATTTGCAAAATTTTTTGAGTCCGTCTATGAAGTATCTGGGGATTCTGGTACCAAGCTTATAAATAATCGCGATTGCTCTGATTTTAATTTTTTACAGTTTACTGAAGCAGAAGTTTATGATAGCTTATCTCAACTTGATAGTAATAAGGGGGCAGGACATGACGGTTTTCCACCTATCCTTATTAAGAATTGTGCAGAGAGTTTAGCCCATCCACTGGAACTAATCTTTAATAAGAGTCTACGTACTGGGATTTTTCCGGATCCCTGGAAACTGTCTTTCATTCGTCCGATTTTTAAATCTGGCAGAAGAAGTGATATCAGCAATTATCGCGGAATCGCTATTCTTGCTGCCATACCAAAACTTTTCGAATCAATGGTACAGAAATTCTTGTTTTTTCATGCAAACATTTTTATTTCTCCTGCTCAACACGGATTTTACACGGGTAGGTCCACGGTTACTAACCTAGTCGGTTTTTGTCAACATTTATATAGTAGTTTAGAACATTGGCAACAAGTGGATGCTGTTTACACCGATTTTTCGAAGGCTTTCGATAAAATTGATCACTCGATCCTTATCGATAAGCTGGATAAACTAAATTGTCAGTTTATCCCCATCAGGTGGTTGCATTCGTACCTGTCTGTTCGCTACCAATTTGTTAAGATAAATGATTTTAGTTCTCGCTTATTTCGAGTTACCTCTGGAGTTCCTCAAGGTAGCCACATTGGTCCACTTTTATTCTCATTATTTGTCAATGATGTTGTTGATTGTTTTAAATTCGCAAAATGTTTGCTTTACGCAGATGATATGAAGATATTTGCTCCTATTACTGGAGTTTCTGACTGTGTTAAATTACAAGGTGACTTGAGTAACTTTTGCAGTTGGTCATTTAAAAACAAATTATTGTTGAATGTGGGTAAATGTAGGATTTTATCATTTTCTCGTACACACTCACCTGTTCTTCGGCAATATTTTCTATACAATACCGCTATTGACAGAGTTGAGGTCATAACCGACTTAGGTGTAACCTTTTCTTATGATCTTACTTTTACCAAACACATTGATTCTGTTATTTCAAAAGCTTATATTATGCTGGGTTTCATTAAGCGCAATTGTAAAGACTTCTGCGACCCACTCACACTGAAAACTCTCTATGTGTCCTTTGTTCGTTCCATTCTAGAATATGCTTCTCAGATTTGGTCACCATTTTATCATTGCCATTCATACAGAATTGAGAGCGTTCAAAAACAGTTTCTTTTGTATGCGCTTCGCGGCTTACCTACGGAGCGAGTGCACCAATATGTACTACCTCCTTATAATGATCGTTGTAAATTATTAAAATTACAACGATTAGATCACCGACGAGATGTTGCATCCGCTATCTTCGTTCAAGATGTTCTGACTTCCCGAATAGACTGTGTCGATTTACTGGCTCGTTTCAACTTTTACGCTCCTACTCCTACACGTTGTTTGCGCCGTCGTCGTTTGTTACATATTGATCCGGTTTCTACAAACTTCGCACTCTCAGAACCAGTTTTGAGAATGTCGCGACTCTTTAATTCGGTTTATGACGTTTTCGATTTTAACATGACAAGAAATTCGTTTAGAAATGAGTTGTTTAGATTTTTGTCTATCATTAAATAATTGTTAAATGTTATTTTTGCGCTAAAATATTGTATAATAACTGTTAATCTTTTTTGCATACCGATTGTATATTTACTGTAGGTTAATTAAATAAATAAAAAATAAATAAATATCTAAACCCTTCTGTAATTCTACAGTAGCAATAAAATATTCATCGCCGTCAAAGTCTAAGCGTCGCATTCAATCGAAGTAATCCTCAAAGGACTACTATCTGGTTTGTATTATAGCTTCATTACGGATGCCAGTAATCATAAAGCCGAAAAAATGTTTCCGCTTGTAATTCTATATTTTCAAACAGCGAAATTATTGTTAAACTTCTGGGACAATACAAATGTAAATTTTGGTGGAAAAGCAAGATTTGGTAAAAATACTTGAAAACAATAGACTTTGAATCAGAACACTAGACTCTGGGCTTAATAATATTGATATACCAGTGAGTAGGGCGCTGGATAAAACATGTTCCGGTCACGACGCTTAATTGCAGCAATCAAATACCACACCCAAGTTTATTAAAATCAAAAACACCTCACGATCCCGAAGGCAGCTGTTTAGAAACAGATATTCTCCTAGCTCTAATATAATCAAAGCTCAGATATACAACGCGAATACCATCATCAAAGAGTTAATTATTACTATGAAAATCACTGGAAATCCAAACTCTCTAGCATTAAGCTAAACAGTAGCACTTAGAAATAAACAAACTGAGTAATCGTTTAGCCTGTAATAACATTCCAACACTAACAAGCTCCACTTACCTAAGAAGTAGTAGATCAGAAGCTAGAGAAAGCTAATTTGTTAGGAAGTACGTTCAAAGATGGTCACTGCCAAAATAATGTGATTTGGTATGACAGATTTACAGAGTCGGTAGATGAACATGTCAATAATTACTTAAATATGAACAAATCACCTCTATAGTCTAAATCTCAAATAGCGAACAAATTACCTCAGATAAACATTGTTAAAATCCGAACAGTGCAATGAGATTTGCCAGACCGTTAGAAATTAAAGCCTTCATAAAATTCCGAAAGAGTAAAAAATCAGCAGAACGGGATAAATTCCGGAATTATGCGCTCAAAAGCGGTCAAAAAAATTCAGGGACCTACCCACGGTAATCATAAACCACTCGTTGCCATTATTGAGTACTTTCCAGATAGTTGGAAATTGGAGATTATTGCCCCAATCCACAACAAAGGTAAACCACCTGACATTCCCACGAGTTACAGGCAGATTTCTTTACTCTCAAGTATCAGTAAACTAAAAATCCAAGACCATTGTGAAGAATTCGGACTTATACCCGTGCATCTCGCTCTACAACTCAAGTACAGCTGTAATCTTGAGAAATGATGTACCTCTTAAATTAAATCAAACAGCCCAACATTAGCGTATCTGCAAAAGGCATTTGACACCGTCTGGATTAACGGAATAATGCATAAAATGATGAAGTTAAGGTTCGAGTCAGGTCTTATTAGAGTAATATATAGTTTCTTTCGAATAGACCGTATCAAGTAAGGCAGAGGACGGACTTTCTGAAGTACATATTTACAATACATGAAGGGGGTACTTCAAGGATCAATTTTAGAGCCGATTCTATATGTTCTATATACTTCTGACCTGCCAGTCATTAATCCTCAACTAATCTCAATCAAAACATTGACTTAAGCAGATTATATTATGATTACATGACACGAAGAAACTTAAAGCAAAATGAACGTGATCTCAACATTTATCTGGATGTGATAAACGAGTAATTCAGGAAGTGGAAAATCAAAATTAACATCAGTAAATGTGAGGCAATAAAATTTGTAACAAGGCAAATAAAATATCTTGGCAGAATGATTCAAACCGTACCGTAACTCCATCAAATTTTACGAACGAGCCAAGCACTTTACTAACCAGTTCATAAAAGAAAGCGTCAAAATAGCAGAAATCCTAACGCCCTACCCTAATTTTTTTTGTCCCGCTTCGTCTTAGCAAAAGTCTGGTAACCCTAGCTAAAGATAACTATTACAAAAATAAATTTGAATCTGTCAATGGAAATATGTATTACAAAACGCTGGAAACTAGTTGATGGTATTCTAAATAAAGACCAGAAAATTGTTCAAATTGACAAAAAATTGATGCTGATAGCAATTATTATGTAACTGCAGGACGTGAACTGGCCGAGTTGTTCAATAGTTATTTTGTAAAAACTGTAATGAGGATGAAGATATTTCTGGCCTAATTTATAACAATTCCACTGTTGATTCATGTGTGGTTGGATGTATTTTTGTCGATTTAATTAAAGCTTTTGATATGGCTAGTCACAAAATATAACTGCAAAAAACTACTACATGTTGGTTTGCGAGGCGTACAATAGTTTCGATTCATACGTATCTGAAAAGAACATAAGTGGTTAAGATTGATGACGTTTTTCGGGAATGTAAAATTATCAACGATGAGGTTTCTTAAGGTTCTGTGTTGAGCCCCCATGCTGTTTTTGAAATATCTTAACTAATTTTTTTATTTGGATTTTTCTCACCAGGTGCACCAGAACTCGGATCTAAGACTCTTAAGAAAATCATGTCAAACATAAAGACTAAAGCTTGATTCATAACATCGGGTGCAACGTAGGAAAAATACCATAGTATTTATTTACGAACTCTCTATCAATCAAATCACTTTAAATGTCATAAGCTCCTCCTACTTGTTCCTTACTCGAGTTGAAAAAAGTCTTACTTTGAGCAAAGGGTAGTGCAAGGGTTACCAACCAAAAAACAAAAAAAAGGAAATTATTAGCAATATTTTGCTCTTAGTAAAAAACGCGCTGAATGCTTTATGTACAAAAGGCACTAAATGGCTCTTTTTTGACGTTTCATTTGATTTGATTTTCTGTTATTTAAAATTGGATGTTGATGTGTTTTTTTGTGCAGATAAAAATTAAAAATTACAAATTAATTATGGTAAATTAAAAATATAATATAATAAATAAAAATTAATGAAATACGGTTAAAACAATTAAAAACTAAAAAAACTTGTAAAGTGAACTAAAACTTAAAACGAGAAACAAGAAAATAAATTAAAAACGTTGTAGAAACCCGACAAAAAGTCAATAATCACAAAACTATAAAAAATTTGGTAATGAGAAATATCACAAATAAAATGACGTACAAAATAGACAAATATTTTGGGCAAAACCAACAGATCGTACTAACTTCAGCTCAATACTATGGTATTTTTCTTATGTCGTTCCCGATGTTATGAACCAAGCTTAAAGGTATGCTTTTCAAACTCAGTAATTATGTACCAAAAATCATTTACCATGATATAAATTGTGAACAAATAACTTGTGACGCTGATTGTTTTAAAATTGAATTCTTTTCAAAATTTATTGTCATGCTACATAAATTGTTAGCAGCGTCGTTTATCGTGGATTTTCAATACAACGGGGAACACATTTATCAAGGCATACCATTTGAAAACGCTATTTTGTAAAAAGCGGAATTAATGTGAACTACATATTGGGTGGAGTATTAGCTAAAACATATACCTTACTATTTGACAGCAAATACCTTATTATGGTTCGAGTCTTGGGTTTAAAACAATTTATTTGGTTTGTGTATTTACTAAAATAAATTTATGAAATCTTAGTATGCGTATTATTTCTTAGATAGCTGGTTTTATAAAAATGAACTAAATTTTGACATTTGTGTATAAATATTGATTTATAATCAAATACCTACTTTAATAATTTATATATTTTGGATAAAATATACTGTGTTAATAAAATAAATAATAAAAGTGCTTGTTTAGGAGGCAAACGAATTGATTAGTTCGTTTAATTCGATTGTCATAAAAATGTTTATGTTTATCACACATACTTATGGTCATACATACAACACAATACGAAATAATTTCCGAAATAATTTACTGTGGAAAATGGAGAAATCCTATCAAATTTAAATATTAAATCTCCATTTTCCGGATAATTTTAATTTAAACTATCGTTTACAACAATAGACAAAGTGATGCAGTAAAACAAAGTGATTTAAAAGACACAAGTAGCGGTCAACAAGGCCCAACATCTTCGAAAAAATTAAAACAATAAACGCCAAAACCCTTTCAATGTGTGATCTCTAGCCAGGAGTTTATAAAACATTGTGATTTAATAGGACATTTTCGGTAAACAACAATATATGTGTATGTTATTTTAAAATTATAATTGTGATTTATGATTTCAGGCAGCATGAAAGTGAAACTGATATCCTGGGTAGACCAATACTCGCATCAACTGTGCTTAAGTATCCAGCAAAAAGAGTTACATCAACCAAAATAGATTTTCTCGACTGAAAACGATACCCCCAAAGCATTCCCCATAAATTTTCAAAGCGATCGATCATAAATTCCATAAGCATCGATTCGAGGCGAATTATTTCTGTAAAAAATGCGGTAAGTTATTCCCGCTAAAAATCAGATTACGTCAACATGAAAAAATTGAACACGACAAAATTGATGATTCGGCTGATATACCGTCCTCGCTTACAGATAAAACTATTATCGAGACAACAATGGAAAAATCGGAGGTATTTGTGTGCCGTAACTGTGATACATTGTGTGAAAACCTCCAGGCCTTAAAGTTTCATGATAAATGTATTAATTGAATCGAGAAGCAATACCTTAGCCTACAATATGCCCACCAGGGTCAAAAAAAATCAAAATGAATAAAAATGTTTTCGGTTAAACGCATTATTTTTCTATTTTAATAATATTTCAGAGGCTAACGGTTTCGATAAGTTTCACGGGCACGCGGGACGTTGCTGCGCTCCTCCCCGCTTAGCCCTCCGAGGGACTCTAGATCTGAATTTCGTTTTAGGGCTTTCGATTTGAATTTAAAATCTCTCTTTTTATAAATTCTGGAAAATGGGGATTTCGATTACAAACGAAAATAACCAAAAATATAAATTTTGGAAAATGGGGAATTTCTTCGGGGGACGTAGGAGCCGGGATCAGCAAACATGTCGCACTGCGTGGATATAGGATTTATTAATGACACCTACTAAAAAGAAAAATAAGTGCACTATTTTGTTATGCAAGCAAGATTTTGTAGTTACAACATTTTGTAATTGCAACATTTTGTATTGGAAAATCATTAAAGATTACCATTTCCACCGTAGCTGTCGAATTTCATCATAATAATGTTGTAAAATTTCCAAGTTCCATTAATTTCATCTGAAAATAATTAAAGAATACCATTTCCATAGTATCTGTCGAATTTCATCATAATCGTTTAAAAGTTACAGGATAATTGGCCATATTTCAAAAATCTATCCAGAAACCATGTAACAATTCCATTTCCACCGTACCTGTAAAATTTCATCATAATTGGTTAATAAATAGCAAAGTTACAAGCTAATCGACCATTTTCCAAAAATCATTTAAAAATCCCATTTCCAACCCATTACCTGTCTAATTTCAACATAATCGATTAAATAATAGCCAAATAACAAGCTAATTTTCCATATTAATAAACTTTAACCAAAAATCGTTATAGAATTCCATTTCCATCGTACCTGTCGATTTTCATCATAATCATTTAAAAAATAGCCAAGTTACAGGATAATTTTCGATATTTTAAAAGTCTATCCAAAAATCATTAACAATTCCATTTACATCATACCTTAAAAATTTCATCATAATCGGTTACAGACTAGCTAATTGGTCATATTCCAAAAATGTATTGAAAAATCCAGTTTGGATTTACGAAATATACGAAAAATAATCCATTATGTACTTATAAAAGTAATGCATTACCTTCAGTTTACAAAAATAACACAATAATTTTTTTGGAAAAGTGGCATTTTCATTTAGTTCAATTTATTTCTACATTTTAAATCATTACAGTTTTTAGTTTTAAAAATTAGCACTTTTAATAAATATGGAGCTATTTTCTAGTTGAAAATATTTCTACCATTGTAAAAATTGGCGCTGTGTGACATGGTATGCCTTTCTAAATCATAGCCGAGATACCTTCCTCAATATTCGGGATCAAGCAAAAATGTTCGTGGTTTTGTAAAAATAATTTTTTGGAGGGTCGCTTAAATTTTTTGAAAAGATTAGAATTTTTTAGGAATATTACAATTCTAAATCATTCCATTCCAATCTTACATACATTCTTCATTTTTTAATTGTTTTAACTACTTCCGAATTCCAGTCATTTATAAATTTAGAATTGTAAAATGCAATATAACAAAATTGATGGATTTTATATAAATTTTTGAACTTTTCTTACACAAATAAATTAAAATATTTAATAAAATCAGAAGTTTAGAATTGACAAAATTCTAAAAAATTATTTAGTATTTAAAATTATCGATTTTTAATTTTTTAATTATCTATTAACTTAATTCTAAGGTAGTAGAGGGCGATTCCGTTTGGTGAAAAATGAAAAGAAAACATATTTCCGCACAAACCAAATGCTTTTCCAAGCAGAACTCAACGGAGAAAAATTGTGCAGTAACTTTTTAAGGATACCTTCATACAAAGTAAAGTTAAACATGTTACAGAAGCATATGAATTATAAAAAGGGTAACTAACTAATCGGCATCTCCCATATTCAATTAGAATGTCTTGTTTTGGTTTGGTGTTGGTTGTTAATTTAAATTGAGCCAATCATTTTTATTTGTTTAATCGCATGGTTCGAACCTACAGTTTTAGTAAAATAAAAGCTTTGCGAAAATTAATTTCAAGGTATTTCGCAAGAACGAATATTAATTTTCCCCGTTTTGCACTTCATAAAATCATATTTATTAATTCATATCTTTATTTTAGGAAGAGTTTTGAGAAAATGGTCTCGGGCTTCAATTTGAAGTTTTGCCAACAAATCTTTCAATTCTCAGAAAATTAGCTTTGTAAAAGTGAAATAATTTAGTTCTCATATTTTACAACTCTAAGTTCAATTAAAATGACTGAAAATTGCTTGCTGGAAACTCATTTCAATAATTTTCTCCGGAAATTCAAGGGAAACAATAATAAATTCCATTTTGCTGTTTATGAGTCATTCCATTAAATTTCAACATATTTTTGACAGTTTTCGAAGTCAACACCTTTGTGACTTTCGCTTTTTCCGTTATAGTGGTTTGAAGTTGGAGTGGTCACATTATACAGATATATTTTGGTATTGGTAATTTTATAACTAAAGGCATAAGGACTAAAGCTGTTGCATTCTTCAGGACCTTTATAACGATATATAGTTACATCGCGGTTATACTCGATTGGGGAAATTAATTTTGACCTCAAGACTAGCGATTGGGATCGAGAATTCTCGGCTCGAGAATTCTCGGGAATTTTTCAACTTTTGTATTTCTTATTTCCCGGGAAGTTCATTTATTTTTCTCGAGAAATTTTGAAAAAAAAAAGGTTTCACCAAATCGACCATTTTTCATTAAACGATCCACCAAATTCGCCGCATTTTTCATTAAACTACCTCTCAAATTCGCCCATTCACCTTCCATTAAACATACTCATTTTATTTGTCAAATTTTTTTATTTAAATTAGAAAACTATTAAAATACAATCATAAAAGTATTGTATAGTGGTTTTTTTGAATAGTTTTTTAAATAAAAATATCAAAATTGATTAAAATCGTTTACAAATGTAAAACTTATATTTGTAAACCGCCATTAGATCTAAACTAAACCAAGTTTTTGCAAAACAAACAAAATTACTCCTGTTCGAATTCTAACCTCAAAATTTCTTGTTATTTGATCTTATACTTTATACAGTAAGTTAAATTACGTTTAAAATGATTCTTCAAAATTAACAAAAAAAATTTTTATAGCCCTCATACAAAATGAGCGAAAACAATTATAGTGATTGCTGGAAATTTTTTAAACAATCTGCAGATAAAAATACTGCCGAATGCAATTTGTGTAATAAACATTTGTCGTGCAAAGGATCATCAACGACATGTTTGCATTGGCATTTAGATGGCAAGCACGGCATGAAGAAAAAAGTTCCGCGAATGCAGCCGGGCAGTTCATCTTCAAATGCCAAGCATGGACAGAAACAGGGTAAAATAGACAATTTTTTTTCGAAAAAAACCACACCATTAGAAGAAATAGTTTCGGAATTAGCGGCGTATGATAACATCCCTATCTATAAAATTTCCACCTGTGCTTTTATACGTAGCAGCTTGAAACTACAAGGTCATAAACTGCCAAAATATCCAACCGATATAATGAATTTAGTATTTAAATTTTACGAAAAAACGAAACAAGAAACTATTAACAAAATAAATATTATAAAAGCTGGCAATGGTAAGGTTTCGTTGTCCATATACGAGTGGACCAGTTTTCGCAATAGGCGATATTTGAATATTCAAATATATTACGAAAATTTAAAATCGGATAACCTTGGGCTAATTCGAATAAACGGAAGTTGTCCAGCGGAAAAGTTGTTGGAACTAGTAAATGAAAAACTAAACTCATTCAATATAAGTTTTATGAATGATATTATTGCTACCACAAGCGATGGAGCATCCGTTATGGTAAAGTTCGGAGCTTTATCACCAGTTTATTTACAGTTATGCTATAATCATGCTGTTCACCTTGCTGTCATAAAAATATTTTACGAAAAATCGGAAAATGCTCATTGTTTAGAATTTGAAAGCTCTTTAGAATCGCAAACGGAAAATAACGACTGTTTTCAACATGGAAACCAATCCGACGAAGAATATATTGAACGTAATCATTTCGAATTAGTTAATACACACAACATTAATAGAACAATAATGAAGATGAGAAAAATTGTAAACATTTTTAAGAGGTCGCCTGTGAAAAATACGGTTTTACAAAACAACGTAACACAAATTGAAAAATTTGAATTGAATTTAATATTAGATTGTAAAACTCGCTGGAGTAGTAAGGCAAAAATGGTTGAACGGTTTTTACGGATACTTGAACCGGTTTTAAAATCATTGGAAGAGCTAAATTTAAAAGATATGTGGAATAGCGACGACACGACCATTGCGAAAAACATTTTAGAAGTTTTAAACCCAATTCAAATCGCCGTGGAAGCACTATCACGCCTTGATGCGAACTTATTATCTAGCGAAGGCATACTAGAGTTTCTTTTTGAAACACTCCAAGAAAACAATTCTTGTATTAGTCATGAATTATTAAATGAAATAAAACTACAAATAGGAAAACGCCGTAATAAACCACTTATTTCTTTACTAAAATTTTTGAATAATCACAATAGTGTGAATCAATGTTCTATGAGAAGAACTGACGTAGATGTTGACAATTTTTTTCAATCTACATCAATGAACGAAATTGTTAAAACCGCTAAACAATTTATGATAAAATATAACATACAAACTGAAATTGCGGATGAAAATGATAGTTTCGATGGTGATGATATAGATAATGGGCCAGATAATGAAAATAATAAAAGCGAAAATTTAAAAGAAAAACTGGAGAAAGCAATAAAAAGATCTACGTCGACGGTTTCAAAAGTAAGACAACAAATCGAGCCCCAGACGATTAGTAAGGAATTAAATTTATATAAATTAACGGGGCAATTAACGCCAAATTTAAAGATGCTGAAAGATGCTTTGTTCACCATCAAACCGACCTCAACCCAAAATGAGCGTAACTTTTCTATAGGAGGCAACCTAGTAACAAAAAATAGAACAAGATTATCTGATAAAGCAGTGGACGTGTTCTGTTATTTGAAATCGTATTTCATTAACAAAAAATTTCACTAAATTTTATTTATTTATAATTTTTTTTAAATGTATTAATTTTTTTATTTAATTTAATTTGAATTTGAAATAGTAATGCAATATATTTGTATAATAATGAATAAACATTCATAAATCATAATATCAATGTATGAAATGTGATATTATTATACTTAATCTGTCTTTTTTTAATTTTGTATAAATTTCTCGAGAATTCTCGAGAATCTCGAGAACCGTAAAAAAAATTTCTCGATTTCTCGAGAAATAAATTTTATCGAGAAATCCCAATCGCTACTCAAGACGTGGTGAAAAAGTTTAGGATTTTCTCTCGTCTATATATTAAGCCCCGTACCATGTCACTTCTACCATGTGTAAGGACCAAATTTGAATATCTGCTAGCAGAGCCATAGCGGTAAATTTGATTACTACAGAAACCGAAAAAAAGTTTGAAAAATTTTAGGACTTTTCACATCTCCCGTTTACAAGAATATCACTTTAACATTCAAGACGCCATAATGGTGAATTTGATAACTAAAATCTATGACATAAAATATTGCATTGCAGCACGGTAATATTCACCTCAACATGGTGAATATTTATATATGGTTGGAGAATGAAATTTAAACTCTCAAGTCCATCTAAGGCAACGACACCTCCTTCAGGTTATAAACGAACAGAAAAAATTGCTTTCACCCCATCGTGTTGACCATCATATTTAAATGAAGTGGTGAAAAAGTTGTAGACTTTTTGCGTCTCTCGATCAAGACATTCCCAACTGTACAACTTCCAAGTCAGAACGACATTTGCAAGTAATAAAACGGGAATATCTATCAACAGCGCAGAACGGTGAGATTGATAACTAAACTAGCAAAAAAAAAAAATGTTGCATTTTTAAAGACCTTTTACAATGATATATAGGATGGTAATATTCGACTGAAGAAAATTGATTTCCATCTCACCGTGGTAAGATTTGAATGGGTGGTGTGTAATATTTAAATATTTCGGACCTCTCTAGATCAAGATCTTTGTAAAACACATTTCACCCAGCAAATAAGGGAGGTTTCTACACTTTTAATGTTCGAAGTAAAATTGTTGCTTAGTTGCATACTGGTTTTCCTTGCGATATATTTTCTTTTACTGCTCCCCTGTTTACCTTAGTACCAATATCGGTAAAACCGTTCTTATGTTTAACATTAACATACACATATATAAACACAGACGTTTACTTGTAAATAGAATATTAATTGTGAATCCGACCAACCCGCTTTCGCTTTGTTTATCGCTTTAATTCGCTGATAATTAATATTTTATGCAATCTTTATTTACAGATTTCGAGGAGCCTGAACTGTATAGTCCCGTAAATAATATAGAAATTTGCCTTTAGAAATTACAACTCGTGAAACGTGACAAAATGGATCTGAGACAGGAAACTGAAATATGAATTAAAGCTACAACACATAAATATTATTAGTCAGCATTGATCACTGGATATTTCTATTTAGGGTATTTAGGATATGGTGGCTAAAAACATTTAAACTACATTTTGGTTTATGACTACCAAACCGAAACAATTTCTTTACTAAAATACTAGAATTGATTTTTTGTCGTTTTCAATGTTAACATATTATTATTTGAAATATGCAAACCACTCCACAAGTAATAAAATGAAATCACCTTTAAATAACATCGAGTCAAATACCAAAAAAAAAACATAAACAAAAAATCGCAGCACAGTACCTACATAATTTTATGGCAAAAGGGAGTTTACCCTGGATTTTTTTTTTTTTTTCTATTTTCTCTCGTACCAGCAGCATACACCGCGCCGCACATAAGCGAAAAACCACAAAAATTATACATAACATCATAAATTTAAATTACATGAGAATATATGTAGTTGTATACACAGGTATATATCTTACAATCTACCTATCGTACAATTTTAAATATTATATTAAAAAAAAAAAAAAAAAATTATCGAGCATTTTAATCATAAGGAAGTCAGTCAGAGCAAAGATAAAAAACTAAAGTCTCCGTGTGCAATTTCTTATGCACAGTTACAACATTAATAACAATTATTACTTTATTACCATAATAATTATGTATCTTAAACATTTTATGTTTATTATACATACACCGTCTTATGTAAAATACTACGCGGTAATTACGAGTATTTTACCTTAACCACCGCGTGCATTTCAATATATTATAAAAATGGAAAGATCGATCGACATTTTATGATCTACATCTTACCTAGCTCTGTATTGTATAGAGGCTGCACACGAAACGAGATTATTGAATAATATGCAAATTTTTATGATTTTGCACTTTTAATAGCAAAAAGAGATCAGTGTTAATTTGATTACGTTCTTATTAAATATATTTAATAAATAAATATTATTGATCACTTTATTAGTTGATCTGGTTTTAGTACATAAAAATGCGCGCGTGCAGGTCGATTTTTCACCGTAAAGACAGAAACCAAAAAAATGGGATTTTCTAATAACAGTGATCATTTCGTCTATAATTTAATAAATGATGTATCATTTCCAATGTACCATAATTTTTGGTTGTTAAATTGATGATCATTTTAAGATCATTAAATTATTAAGTGTTTTGTTTTTTTTTTTGTCTAATTTTTTCGATTAAAATTCGAAAAAAAAGAGTTATTAGAATAAACTGATTGATTGATTGATGATTTTTGATTTGGTCGCTATATTTAATTATGGGTGGAGCTAATCGATCGGAAAAAATCGAAATACATCGTTAATATGAGCATTTTTATATACACGTACAATAAATATGAACCGGAACTCGTGTCTCACAGACTAAATAAAAATATAATTTCTCAACCATTGGACATCTGTCCAATTTTGTGGTATTATTATTTTTTGTGTTAATCTCGGATCGTTTTTTTTTTTTTTTTTTCTTAAGATCAATTTCTTATATTTATTTACAACAACCGAAACAAATTAAGTTAATTTTAGGAATCCTTTTAAATTTTATGTTTTCATATCTTGTGTACTACAAAAATAAAACTACGATGATGATCATAATGATGACTAGAAATTCTATGCAACGCACGTTCCATCGTTTAAAAATGATTTAAAGGTTTTAAGATATTTTATAAGAGACGAATAAGGTTATAAAATGATGTAAAGCCTTTAAGGAAAATGAGGATGATTAAAAATTGAAGAATAACCAAACAATTTTACGATTTTATAATTTACGTGGGTAGACGAATGTTAGTTCTGTATAAAAATTATAACATTTATAATAATTAATGTAATTATTTTTAACTACCGCAGTTGTCTCGTCATGGTGTATTCCTTATTTAGATACATATTTATCACCTTTAAACATAATTTCAATGTAATATGTCTTTATTTGAAAATTAAACTGGAATTCAAGACCGGAACGTGGAGTGGACGTGTATTTTTGGGGATTTTTAGAATATACTATAATACTAAAAAAATGTGTACAGGTACCTTAAACTGATTAGAACTTATTCGGAGAAATTTAATGACTGTAGATTAGTATTAGTAAATTCCTGTTACTGTTTGTTGCTATAATTTGGCTCGGTCGGGAACTTGTAAAATACTATGAACGGTTTTATGCGCAAGATTCATTCCAAAAATTTAAAGCTCATTAAACTATGCAGAATGTGCTATTAGTGCTTTTTTAAAACATTTTTATGTTTAAAAAACCGGTAAAAAATGCGGACGTTATTAATTAAAGGTGCCCCTGTCGTAAGCATCGATACGGGGATTTTAGACATTATTTATTATTGAGAAAAGAGCACGGAAAATGGACCTCAAGAAACATAGTCCGATTTTAAATTAAGTGAGTATGAGGTAAACCAACAATTTGGGTAATCCTCTTAATATAATGAAATTTAAGCCTAATAAATCAAATCATTAATGCAGTGTGTCTCATGATGTTTTTTTTGACTAGTGCATACCAGTCAATTATATCTATAGATGGCATAAAGGTTAATAAGATATGCTGTTTTTAGTAAAAATAAAACATCCATGCATAATAACATTTGTCTCAGTATTCATCTGGTATGGAGGATATAAACAAATTCGAGGTGACAACAACTGACGTGCATATTTTGTTCGACATTTTTCTATTACGTGGCATCCGTGATATAATAAATAATTTTTTTTTACGACCTGACCTACATATTCTATAATGGAGGGCAAGAAAAACAAAATGGGGATCGCAGTACGGCTATTTTACCCAGAATGTATCTGCTCTAGAAGTGTGTTTTGCTGGTTATTAAGAATTTTGCTCTGAAATCAGAAACAGAAAGTAAGCGGTTTGAGTAGGATTTTGCAGTTTGAAAATAGGACTTTACAGGCCCGTCCTGTAAAACCTTTTACAGACCGATGACATCAGTTATTTTGCTTTAACGTGGCAGCGGGTCTGATTTGTTTCAATTGCAGAAACAATAACCGCACACCAACGTGATAGTCCAGACTGTAACTTGTTGTTAAACAGGTTCCCTGCCGGTGTACCATCGGTATGCCATGTTAATTAATTTTACAAACGGCCAGTGGCCATTGGTATAACATATAGAAAATTATACTTATCGGCTAATGGGACACCGCTATTCAATGCACAATTAAGAGTGGCATACTGGCTGCTTGTTGTATTATTCAGTGTAGCATTAGCAGTAGGGACATTCTGTACATAAAGAATGTAAATTGTGGTGCAAATTTATTTGCCCATAATGCAATCTTTATTCACCAAATATGAAAGATGAATTCACTAATTTTTCATAATACTGTGCGAATAACGTGAATAAAGAATGAATAATTGATGATGGTAATGATTGAATAATGAGTGAATTCCGTTTCGTGATTAATGAATTAATTATTAGTGAATCATGACCAATAAGTGGATTTTGAATAATGTAAATCATGGATTAATACGAATAATCAGTAACAAACCGATGAATAATGCAAAGGGGCAAACGACATTCCGTTCATTTCGATATGTTAAAAATTGAGAAAATTACAGATTGGCCTCTTGACCCATGTATAGAAAATCTGAGCAAA
Source organism: Tipula vernalis (assembly GCA_958295665.1). Classification (NCBI taxonomy): domain Eukaryota; kingdom Metazoa; phylum Arthropoda; class Insecta; order Diptera; family Tipulidae; genus Tipula; species Tipula vernalis. The sequence goes on along the minus strand of OY282560.1, from coordinate 6,443,781 downwards.
ACAATGTATCTCAATTCAAACACGATAAACAATTGTTTTCGTATAATTATAAACTAAAACGAAAAGCATTTTCGCGAGGCGACTTGTCGTTAGCCATCTGGTGGTTAATAGCATAATGTAGCATAACTTAGTTTAGTCAGAGATTTAGTCAAAAAAAATCGACAAGAGGCATGCCTGTATAAGACTAATGCTGTGTGTCTCAGAAGACTTTTCAAACTAAACTTTGCAAATTTTGAAGCTTTCGCTATTTCCTCATAGATGCTTGGTGAAAAGGCATTTTACGAGGTTACTTTTCGACGACTTTTCAATTTGTATGACACACAGTTTAATATATGTAGTAAGTAATGGAACTCTGGAGCAATCTGACAAATCGTGGTCACCTTATCATATCGTACATGTTCAAATTTTCTACAATATTATGCGCCTTTTCAATTTCGTTCTCTGAGATTTGTGTTATTTAGCAAAGTGTAGAATCATAATTTTCTAATGATTTGGTTATTTAGCTTATGGTAGGATCTTGTTTCTCATATAATAATTTTTTCTTGAAATACACTATCAAACAATTGTACACATACGTGAAATGTGTTAAAAAATGTGTTAAAAGGAAGCGTTAAAAATTTGGTTTAATAACTTGAATTACACTGTCAAACAAATGTAGGTACACTTGCATAAAATGTGTTAAAAAAAAAATGTTAAAAACTTCATACCGGTTTTCAACAGGATGGTGCAACCAACATGCCACACACCAATGCAATCAATCGATCTTTTGAAAGAGAAGTTTAATAATCGAATAATTTCTCGAAGAACAGATGTAAATTGGCAACCAAGATCATGCGATTTAACGCCATTGAACTTCTTCTTATACGATTCGGTTTATTTTTTATTAGATGTCATTTATTTAAACGAGACATTGAAAAGTTGAGTTGGCTATAAGGCACAATTGAATACTTTTAACCTAGTGACATCTATTTAAATATTTCTTGAATTACTGGGTCTTATAAAAGTTTAGTTTGAAAAGTCTTTTGAGGCACACAGCGTAAGAAATAAGTAAACACAATTTAAAGACCATCTACTGGCGAATAGATTAACTATTTCTTATACCATTGTAATTACCAATAACATTCAAATAGTTGAATCATTAATTATGCAAATTACTTGTTCAATTAAATCAAATCTGTAAAAATTATTTCGTGCTTTAGTTTAATAAAAAACGAAAAAAAAAAATAAACAAACGGTTTCATGTATACCTACATACCTATACTCGTTTCTACACATTATCCAACTCCGCAACCAACCACACACTTATTATGACTTTCAAGTTTTTTATTTTATTTTTATTTTAATTTATAATTTATATTTAATTATTAATTATATGAAAGAAAATAATAAAAATATAAGACGGGATACAAGAAAGAAGTACCAAGATAAATAAATTTTTAAGAAATGCGAAAATTCAAGAAACTACTCCACCCTGAATAAAAATTTATTTCAACTTTTTTTTGTATTTTCATTCAAAGGAAAATAATAATAAAAGAATAAAATTATATTACAACAACAATATTAAGAAATAAATAAGAAGAAATATATAATAAACTCATAAATTATTAGAAATTGTTTTATATACGTGAATACGAGTTTTATGTATATTTGGTTGCGAAACGCAAAGTAGCTATTATTTTAATTAGTGTTGTAAATTTTACGCGAGAAATACTAATTATTTATGAATTTTTATTAAAAACGCGAGAAGCCATAATACATATAAGAAGGAGGGCAATTTGTGTGTATTGTGTGTACAATAAAAATGATTTTTTGAGGAATGAATATCGTTATGTGAAAGGACAACAATGGAAATGTTATTTTAAATCCTTGAAAGTTTGATGGTCTTTTCAAATATTGTAATAATGTTTTTTTTGCAGCTCTAGTCACATGACCGGCTCTATAGTGGCTGCAAAAGATATCAGGCATCCGGACAGATATTTGTATTTTCTAGTCCTCCTTGCTCATATTTGCATCATCATATCACTAAAATTTCTATTTTTTTATTTTGATTCATAAAAAATTCATGCTTGTGACGTAATGCACAGTAAAATACAGAATTGAATCATATCTATAATGATCTGAGCCATGCTGTTAGTTTAGCAATTGCTTGGTTACAAACCTTTCCCTTTTCTAGTTTTTTCAATAGGTTCAAGAATTTTAATCAGAAATTTAAAAATTTTAAGAATTTGACCAAATTCAAGAAATTTAATAAATCAAGTTTTTTTTAAAGTTTTTAAGGTTCTAAGAATCTGAAGAATTTCGGAAATTTCAAAAAATTTACCAATTTCAATAATTTTACAAATTTTAAATAATTCAATTAATTTTTTGATTTTTAAAAATTTAACAAACACTCCGAGGTGTTTGTCGACTCTTGAAATTAATTGAATTTTTAAATTCTTTAATTTATCGAAATTCTGATTATCGGTCAATCTGTTGTAAATTAAAGAATATAAATTTCCAAATATTTAAGTATTTAACTAAGTTTAAGAGTTTTAAGAGCTTAAGAATTTGAATCAATTGAAAGTTTTTAAAAATTTCAAGAATTTGATCTAAGTTTTTTTAAACAGTTAAGGTTCTGAAAAGGAACTGATAAGAATTTCAAGAAATTACTAATTTAAAGAATTTTGGCAACTTTTATAATCTTCAACTAATTTCCAGTGAATTTTCAAATTTCTTTAAGAATTAATAATTTTATTAATTTTAGGTTTCAAATTTTCAAGCAGAAATTTAAATCTTTTAAGAATTTGAGTATTTAATATTAAGTTTCTTAAGAATTTTTAAGATTCTAAGAAACTGAAGAATTTCGGAAATTTCAAAAAATTTACGAATTTAAAGAATTTACTAAATTTTAAAAAATCTAACAATCACAATATAACTCTTGAAATTAGTTGAATTCTTAAATTTCTGGAAATTTAAATTCTTTCATTTATCGAAATTCTTTTTATCGGTTGATAATTAAGGAATATAAATTTTAAAAAATTTTTGGATTTAACTAAGTTTAAGAGTTTTAAGAGCTCGAGAATTTGAATCAATTGAAAGTTTTTAAAAATTTCAAGAATTTGATCAAACTCAAGAAATTTAAGGATTTAAATAATTTTTAAATAGTTTCAGGCTCTGAGAACTGATAAGAATTTCAAAAAATTAACAAATTTAAGGAATTTCGTTAATTTTTAAAAAAAATTACCAATTATGTACCATAAAATTATGACCCTATGAAGAAGAGAATTTAAGCAAATTCTTAAAACATTTCGCTTAAATTTCGAGAAATTTTCCTATTTCAATAATTTAACAAATTTTAAATAATTCAATTAATTTCTTTGATTGTTAAAAACTTTACCAATCACCTTGAAACTGGAAATTGAAATTCTTTAATTTACTGAAATTCTTAAATTAACTAAGTTTAATAGTTTGAGAATTTTAATCCATTGAAAGTTTTTAAATATTTCAAAAATTTAATCAGATTCAAGAAATTTAAGGATTTTATTTTTTTTTTTGAACAGTTTTAGGTTCTGAGATACTGATAAGAATTTCACGAAATTACTAATTTAAAGAATTTTGGCAACTTTTACAATGTACAACTAAATAAATTAATTGAATTTTTAAATTTCAATGTATTTAAATTCTTCAATTTATCGAAATTCTGATTAGCTGGGTTTATAATAGCTAATATTCTATGAATTAAAGAAAATAAATTTCAAGACATTTACAAATTTTATTAATTTTTAGTTAAATTTCAAGAGAGTTTCAAACAGAAATTTAAGTGTTTGTTTTAAGAATTTGAGCAAATTCAAAAATTTTAGTAAGTTAAGTTTCTCACCAGATTTAAGGTTCTAAAAAACTGAAGAATCTCGGAAATTTCAAAAAATTCACCAGTAGAATTTAACAAATTTTAATTTAATTTAACTAATTTTTTGAATTTTTAAAAATACACCAATCAGCTTGAAACTCTTGAAATTAATTGAATTCTCAAACTTCTGAAAATTTAAATTCTGTAATTTATCGAAATTCTAATTATTGATGATAATGTTATGTTCAAAATTAAAGAATATAAATTTTAAAAATTTGAGAAATTAACTAAGTTTAAGAGTTTTAAGAGTTTGAGAATTTTTAAGAAGAAACGGAAAGGGACCCCAAAACCTCCTGAAATGTTCCTAGAAAGCAAGATCGCCCTGCAAATCTTTTTATATTCCCACCAAAAAATGCGCCTTGGAAGTATTTTCAGCACTTAAACATTCGCTGACATAAGGTACATAGTTTAGGGAATAACTTAAAAGTAGAATTATAATGAATAAATAAATATTTTTTGTATTAAATCAAAATTCCGGAAACTTTTTGACCAAACCTGGTTCATTTACCCTATATGTTCTTAGACCTACCTTAAATAAGTATTGCTGATAGGGGCGCCTAAATTGTGACCTGTATCGTTCATACAAATTAAATGAAGAATATTTTAAATTACAGAAAAATCTAAAGCATACTAAATTGGTGATCCAAAAAGCATTAAGAATTCATAACATTTGAACGAACTTGAGATGCTTATTAACATTCGAAGAATATATTAGTTAATCACCCCTGGCCTGATATTAAATATGAAACGTGGTTAAATAAATCTACATATACGAGTTTGTAATATGCAAGACAGATAGATTTGTGGTTTTAAAATTAGCAAACAAGGTGATAGGGGATATTAAATATATTGAGTACATACCAAGCAAGCGCACAAATATAATAAAATAACTATTTTTTATTATAATGTAGTAACTGCGCAAATTTATATAAAAAAAGAAGAAAATATACGAGAATAAAAAGAACTTAAGTTAAAGACGAAGAAATAAGATCAATTTTCAATTCATATATATCAAGAAGTTGATTTAATTATACTATACATACGTATGTATATAGAGGTGGAATGAACTTTTGATGAAAATGACTTCTAATTATATGTGTATATACTTAACACAAGAATTTATTTTTTTAATGAAGTCTTACACAGATTACAATGATAATCTTCTTAAAAAATATAAATATTAAATAAATAAAAGATGTTGAAAAAAAAAAAAACAAAAAAAAAATTCGTTAAATTAATAAATTGATAACAAAACGACCTCACCCACCCAATAAAGATTCAAATTTCGTGTTTTTCATGTAAATATGAATAAATTGGTTTTTAAAAAAAAAATATTTTGGCAATAATTTACACCTTCGATAACAATAACCATAATGATATACTTTAACCACACACTCCTCTTGCTATTCGGCCATTGCAAGAATAAACGTTTTTAGTTGCGTCTGTATATTCCATAGGTGTCAAATAAAATTTAAAATTAAATAATTTATTTAAATTTATCGAACAAAATTTACACAATTTGGCAATAATATTTTTGACCAATTTTATTTTATTTTATTTTTATTTTTTTATTTTTTTCAAGAACGAATAACAATAATTTAAAATTCTTAATAATGTGATGACAAGTAAAAGTGAAAAATGTTGATCATTTGGTAGACGAATATTGCGCGCGCGAAATTTGATAAGGTGAATAAAAATAAAATTTGAAAGATTTATGGTTATGTGCGGTCAAAATGATCGCACGCTATCAATGTATTCTATCAGGGTTTTGAATTTCCGGCTTAATTTATATATGCGAGATAAAACTATTACCTCATCGTGAAGGTCAATTTTTTTTTAAATCGAATGACATTCAACGCGATTTCATTATAAACCAGCCCTGCATATATTTCTTATACGTTTCATGGCAACACGCTTCGGATATAGGCAAAACAAAAAAAATTAATAACGTTACTATTTTTATTACAGTACTTAATAAAAAAAAAAACTTGCATTACAAAACTTGTAAAATTAGAAATAATTATTTTTAATAGTTTCTCTAGAATTTATATTTATTTATACATTTCGCTAAGGAGATCAAAACGTAATGCAATTTCTGTAATTTGCTCTAATTGTATCTGGTACAATTATACCAGTTATTTGTATGAGTCTTTCATCTCGCTAATTAAGCAGAATAGGAAATGGATAATTGATTGCCGTCAATTGGTTGAGATGGTTCTGTGTTAAATTTTCCTTTTTTATCTTGTTTTTTTGTAATTGCGTAAAATAATAAATAAATTGTCACAGATGTTCTTACAAAACAAAAAAGTGTAATAACATTTTAATTGAATTTAGTAGGTCTGCCTACGCACAACAAACCAATCAATTTAATTCAATTTACTGTTTTTGTCATTTTAATTTGTGACCATCCTACGCAATTTGAGACGTGTATCATCTATATATAGGGAGTTATTGTTGCAATTTATATTGTCATTATTGGTTTGCAGAAAATGTCCCACAGTTTTTCATTTCAACATGCAATTTAACAATTTAATGATTTAACTTCTAGGAAAAAAGTTACTTTTGTTTCCAATGGGCAAATAATTTTCCTCCTAAGAAACTGGAAGATATCGAGTTTTTTCTTTGGTACTAAAAGATTTTAAAACAAAATGCGCTTTAAGTTCCAAGAATGTGGACAATTTTTTTACCCAAATTAGATTAATGCTTTCCCATTGTAGATTAACCACAATGATCGTCTGTCTAATGATTGTTGACAAACAATTTCGGCGTTTTTCAATAATGCATGTTATGCCGATTAAAGCGTCCTCAAGTATTACAAAACTGAAAAATTTCTAGAGTCGCAATTGTTCATGAGCGCATTAGCAGAATATCGAACAGAAGGTTGAAAAATCTCACCAGAAGTTACTTGATGCAATGTAATACATGCATTGCATGGGTCCAAAAATCCAAATTTTTCAGTACAAAATGGACCAAATCGGTAATTGCAATTTTCACTTTTACGTGAATATATTCTATTGTAAACATCAACTTTTAGGCTACGAACATTTTACATTTTATTTTCAAACATTACAAAACCCTAAGCCAAAACTTACATTCACAGTTTAAATAGAGAAAAAAGCGATTTTCTGGTTTATTTTTCGGGTTAAAAAATCTCGAATAATCTGAAAAATTTTCAATATTCTCGAAACAGTTACATTATGCGAGTAACATCTTCGAATACCTTATCTCGAAAATCTCCAAAGTTTCCAGTAATATTCAATGATAATTTCGAAAGTTCCAAATAATCCCGATACCAAGCAACTCAATGATGTTCATGTTCGAAATATCTGGATTAATAGAAAATTAGTTTAAGGATCTTTGAAAATCAACATACTCCAAATTTAACTTAACTTTAAGTAAAACAACGCTTTGCAAATCTCTTACAGGTCAAAATCAAAAGTCTCGATAAATTACTAATTCTGTAACAAAACGCAATTCAATCCCTTGTAAATTTCGAGAAATACGGGTATAAACCCAAATACTTTAGATAAGTCCGAATAGTCTTCGAATTCTAGGAAATCCGCGATACTGACAAAAAATAATTTCGAATATTCCTGAAATTTTGAAGAATTTCGAATATGGAAAATACGTGGGCAAAACCACGACCAAAAATCTCGAATTTCGATAATCTTATCGCTGTCGCGTCGGATTAAGTAACTTAGTGCTACATTCATATCGAAAATCTCTAATTCGGAAACATCAAACAAATGTCAAGGCGTCTTGTTCATTTTGGGTAATATTGTTGTGCCATCCATCGCATCCATAGCATAATAATTACAATAACAAATTGGCACGTTTCGTTTAACACAGAAAAATAAAGTAAAGAATTTGACACCAATAATCTTTGCGCCCGAAAGTTGTCTAAGTAAAAATTACATACAAATAAAAGAAAAAACTTAATTTCTTTTTTGAAATGCCATTTAGGGGAATTAAAATAAATAATGTATGACATTGAAAAATATTAACATTGAAAATATTTCCGTAAATATTTTATATATATAAAATTTGTAAAGTTCCGCGTGTTAAAAAAAAAAAAAAAAAGATTTCCGCATCTTCAACAAAAAGATTTCCGCAGCTTCAACAAAAAAAGATTTCCGTATCTTCTGTAAACATTGTAAACAGGAAGATTAAATTGTAATATATAAAGACATAAAATTGTAAAAAAGATTATAGTGTAATGGATAAGGTAAAGAGATAGTGTAATGGATAAGGTGATCAGAAGTAAAGACATAAGGTAATCGACAGTGTAATCAGAAGTAAAGATCATAGTGTAATCAGAAGTAAAGAACATAGTGTAATCGAGAGTGTAATCATAAGTAAAGTAAAATTAACAAAATATAAAATATTTATCTTAAGTGACAAAAATTCAAGATTTTCAATTCAGGAATACATACAATTTGGTAAGTATATAATAACCAACATACTAACATCTGGGTACCGTTGAGATTGAGTAATTGTGGAAGAAAGAAATATGGCAGTATTTATACCCGCTGAATAATCTTTCACACTTATAAGATCTCATCTTTCTCACAACTAACATTTAAACTCTCCACGCTTAAATATATCACTTGGGTCATAGCACCTACCAGCGGTAAGCGCCAAGTGACTATACAAGCTCCAAACCATCGTCTCCATATAACTACATTAAATCTATATTAAGTCAAGCTAACCACCGACGTATCCCATACCCGGAATTTGTCATACACACACGAAGTACAATTAACTGGAGATAATAATTACCCGGTACATATAACAAAGAATTCCCAAACACCTATAATCATAACAAAGCATTACCATAAATACCCAAACTATTGACACTGTAGGCTAACCGATTTCAGATAAAATACAAATCCCATCACGAAAAAATACAACAGAATCAATATCAGATTTCAGACAAAATATTTAATCAATATCAGATACAAACCTAAAATATTTAACAAATATCAAACAAAATACAAAATATTGGCGCTGTAGAGTTCGAACTTGGAATAGAATTAAGTTGTTGTATTTTTCGCAAAATCTCTTCGAAATTGTACAAATTGCCCAGGGTTGTAAGTCCGCAGTGTAACAAGTAAAAAGAAAAGGTGAATGTTCGTGAAGTCGAGTAAAACACTACGGTCACCAACAAACCAATCTCCAACAGTAGCATACACCAACAATCAACAACGCAGAGGAAACAGTAGCGAGACAAAAGAGGCAAAACAGAAATTACCAGAAGAAATAATTAGTACAACCAGTGGTGAATCACCAGCAACACCAACCCAAGCATCTAAACCTAAAGCTGAGGAATTCCTCCCAATACCCCCAATACCCCCTTTCAAACCGACAAAAAAAGAACAGCCAAACCTCCCTTTCAAACCGACAAAAAAAGAACAGCCAAACCAACAAGAACAAATAGAAAAACAAGCCACTCTCAACAAAGAACAACCACAGACAATAATGAACCAACAACAGATCCAACAGAACATAGCAAGTTCAGTACCAGAATTTAGCGGTGAAAACCAAGGAACAAGAACAAATGATTTAACTAGATTCACAGCGACAGCAGACAGCATCTACCAGACTCTCGGCTCAGAAGAAGAAAAAAAAATATTTAGCAGGCTGATAAAGCTAAGATTGACAGGCGAGGCATTTACCAGGGTAGCACACAGAAACATCGAAGATTACACAAAATTGAGGGAGCTACTTAATAACATGTACTCGAGAACATACTCGTTAGATGAACTGGAAAGAGGATACACAACCATCCAACAGAGCTACGGTGAAACCATTAGGAATTATGGTTACCGGCTCCTAGAAGCATTGGAACAATACAGAATAGGGTACAAAACCAAATACAAGCTAACAAAAATCGACGAAGCTTACAACAACCACATCGAAACAAATTCAGTACAAATTTTTAAAAGAGGATTAAACAATACAATACTGAAGGAGAGAATAGCAACCTCAATGGCAAAAAACGTAGACGAAATCATAGACGAAACAGAAATCATCGAAAGAATGCTCACTGCAACCACAGAAGTAACAACATCCCACAACCTAACACAAAACCCATTACCAAAATTCCTACCTGCAAGACAGCAGCAAAGTAACCTCCATCAAGTCACATGCAACTATTGTCAACGGCCAAACCACACATGGGATATATGCCGCACAAGAATAAATCAGGAAAGGATGAGAAGGATAACTACCCAGACACAACCTTACAACACACAAAGACATCAAGATCAGAGATATCAACCACCAGTAACGTACCACAACCAAGCTCGACCAGAAACGTACAACAAACAATATCCCACATCAACACAGCAAAATCAACAATATAATAGATTAACCACGATGAATGTACAACCAAACAGAAATCAATACCCACCAGCACAATACACCCAGGTAAATCGATATCAACCCAAATTTTGCTCGCATTGCAAGACCACCACTGGCCATACATTCGACGAGTGCCGTAGCAAATTCTTCACAAAGAACCCATATCAACCCAATACCAAAAACAACCCATCAACCGATACCAGGGAGCTGACAGACAAATTCAACAACATGCGTATCAACATGATGTACCCTCAGTCAAGACAAAATCCAGCAACACCAGAACAATACATGCATCAGGGAAACGCCAACAGATCCGACCAGTAGTAGGAGAGACGCTGTCATCGGATCGCGCACAACCAAGAACAATAAATCAAATGAACCAAAGCGAACACGGACTATCTCTTCAAATGGGTACCATTCCTGAAATGTACCTTGAACACACACAATCAACTCAGCAACAACAATTAATCATTCAAAATCAATCAAGCCCAGCCGCTAAATCAAATCAAACGAGACCAGACTCTCAACAACCATTAGTTATTAAGAATCAACCAAGCCCAGCCGCTAAATCAAATCAAACGAGACCAGACTCTCAACAACCATTAGTTATTAAGAATCAACCAAGCCCAGACGCTAAATCAAATCAAACGAGACCAGACTCTCAACAACCATTAGTTATTAAGAATCAACCAAGCCCAGACGCTAAATCAAATCAAACGAGACCAGACTCTCAACAACCATTAGTTATTAAGAATCAACCAAGCCCAGCCGCTAAATCAAATCAAACGAGACCAGACTCTCAACAACCATTAGCTATTAAGAATCAACATTCCAGTACAGAACACATAGACAACATCATCATCCTAATACACTTAATAATCATGTACACCAACATATTCCTTTCCCTCGTAACCAACAATTTATCCAAGACAAGAGGATGGTGTGGAGAAAACTTCAGCAGAATACGATCACAGTATTCACAAATAGGTGACAAATGGAAGAAAACCAAGGTTGAATACAAAAAACGAGGTACTAACACTAAGAAGATGCAAGAGACCGCGAATTTCCTGGACAGTGAAGAACACAAGTATGACGGAAAGAATGGCCACAATACACTGCAAAATTTACTATATCCAGAGTGTAGCGCAACTACAGAATCAATAAATACTGTGTCAAAATGTAAAACAAGAGATACCATAACGCCAAAAATAGGCGCGAACTTCACAAAGCTTTTGATAGACTCAGGTGCCGACATTTCACTCATCAAAAACCAATTCATACCGCGGGAAGAAGTTAATACATTTGATGTGTTAACACTAACAGGGATAGGTAAAGGTAGCATAAAAACAGAAGGATCTATTCAGTTAACATTAGAATTCCAAAACCAATTCAAAGTCAAGCATAAATTTCATACAGTATCAAATGAGTTCCAAATTTCAGAAGATGGTATTATAGGCAGAGATTTCTTTGTAGATAACAAGGTGGAAATATCGTACGACAATAATCAAATCAAAATTGGTGACAACCTTATCTCTTTCTCTAACAAAGCACAAAAGCAAATTACATTACCTGCACGATGTGAAACGGTAATAGAAATCCAAACCCCCACTAATGATTTATATGTCTCTTCTGCATCCGAACCACAACCAGGAGTTTTTATACCCAACATGTTACTTCAACCACAGAATAACAGAGCAAAAATCATTATTGCCAATACAATCCCACAAGAAACAAAATTAGAAAATTTCGAGCCTCCCTAACTCCCAGTACAAAAACACAAAATATTTGTAGGAAATCAGAATTTCAGGCATCAAAAACTACACCTAACTATAAAACCAGAAATCAAATCTCAATCTAACTATCCTTCAAATATTCCACTAAATTTTCCCAACATAAAACCCAGTTTACAATAATCTAATTGGATTATAATCAAAATTTTAAGACAAAAATGGAAAAATTGTAAAATTAATCTTAGTCGAAGAAGATTATCAATATAGTATCGATAACGATAGAAATAAGTAAGTTTTTCTTCGCTTGGACTTACCTAACACCAAGTAAGGAACAACTTATCAAAAATATATAATTACTAACCCCATAGTTAAGAACATTAATATTAAGAATCAAAGTATTGTTTAGAAATATTCAATTTACCATACAACTTAACCCGAATATATAACACAAATTGTCAAAATATTGTAACTAGTTTTAAGAATACATAGTCAAACATAAGGTAACCAAAAGTACAGCTAGATGAAACACAAGCAACTTGAAGAAGCAGTAACTACAACAACCAACACAACAATCCACAGAACATCCCAAGATTTCGAGTCAAATTTCTACGGTTTTCTCAGTATTCACAACAAAAGCATTAACAGTATACAGACGAGTTTCCAGTTACAAATTACCAAGAACATATCAATGAAAGATTAGCCATGAGGGATGAACAACAACAGACAGAGTTGGAATTCAACAAACAAAACATTAACATTTATCCCAGAAAGTTGATTCTATAAGTGATGAGAAACTACAACATCACGATAAAAGTTCAACATTTGTTAATCGGCTGAAGTATCAAAAACATTGGACGATTCAATCTAATCAAATGAAGGCGACCAGACAATTGCGACCAGACAAAGCAATAAACATCATCCAGCTCTCAAAAGAAACAAACAGAAATTCTACAGAATACTATAAGAAAGAAGTATATTGATGAAGCAGACATTTCCATTCACACCAGTGATTAGAGCCGCCAATAAGGAAATCAATATTAATCCAAAAAGCAGCTATCATCCAAACACTGAAGTGCCGAAAAACCGTGAATAAAGTTCAGAAGTTCCCTAACCATGATATTCCAAATACTGTAAAATCAAAAACCGTATTTCCTGAAGCGAGATGGAAAATTCAACATGCAGAAAATTCAAAAAACTTCGAGATGCTGTAAAACTAAATCAAAAGTTCCAGAATGTTGTAAAGCTGAAGTCAACCAATAGAAATTCCAAGATGACTTGAAATTCAACTCGAACGTTATAAGGTTATAACAAACACAATTTTGAGGAAATCACAATAACATGGAAAAGTTCAAAAGGAGAAATGAAGCTGCTATGTGAGTCTCGTTCAAAAGTTACAGAAAAAGAATAAATTTTGGTTATAAGCATTAAATAGGTACATAAGATCTAGTAGATATAAGAAGAAACATAGTAGAAATTCTAAAATTAGTTATAAGAACATACAGATAGCATAAACATATGAAGATATATATATATATATAAGAAATTTTCAACATGAAAATTCCTCTTAGAGGGGGAAGGTGTTGTGCCATCCATCGCATCCATAGCATAATAATTACAATAACAAATTGGCACGTTTCGTTTAACACAGAAAAATAAAGTAAAGAATTTGACACCAATAATCTTTGCGCCCGAAAGTTGTCTAAGTAAAAATTACATACAAATAAAAGAAAAAACTTAATTTCTTTTTTGAAATGCCATTTAGGGGAATTAAAATAAATAATGTATGACATTGAAAAATATTAACATTGAAAATATTTCCGTAAATATTTTATATATATAAAATTTGTAAAGTTCCGCGTGTTAAAAAAAAAAAAAAAAGATTTCCGCATCTTCAACAAAAAGATTTCCGCAGCTTCAACAAAAAAAGATTTCCGTATCTTCTGTAAACATTGTAAACAGGAAGATTAAATTGTAATATATAAAGACATAAAATTGTAAAAAAGATTATAGTGTAATGGATAAGGTAAAGAGATAGTGTAATGGATAAGGTGATCAGAAGTAAAGACATAAGGTAATCGACAGTGTAATCAGAAGTAAAGATCATAGTGTAATCAGAAGTAAAGAACATAGTGTAATCGAGAGTGTAATCATAAGTAAAGTAAAATTAACAAAATATAAAATATTTATCTTAAGTGACAAAAATTCAAGATTTTCAATTCAGGAATACATACAATTTGGTAAGTATATAATAACCAACATACTAACATCTGGGTACCGTTGAGATTGAGTAATTGTGGAAGAAAGAAATATGGCAGTATTTATACCCGCTGAATAATCTTTCACACTTATAAGATCTCATCTTTCTCACAACTAACATTTAAACTCTCCACGCTTAAATATATCACTTGGGTCATAGCACCTACCAGCGGTAAGCGCCAAGTGACTATACAAGCTCCAAACCATCGTCTCCATATAACTACATTAAATCTATATTAAGTCAAGCTAACCACCGACGTATCCCATACCCGGAATTTGTCATACACACACGAAGTACAATTAACTGGAGATAATAATTACCCGGTACATATAACAAAGAATTCCCAAACACCTATAATCATAACAAAGCATTACCATAAATACCCAAACTATTGACACTGTAGGCTAACCGATTTCAGATAAAATACAAATCCCATCACGAAAAAATACAACAGAATCAATATCAGATTTCAGACAAAATATTTAATCAATATCAGATACAAACCTAAAATATTTAACAAATATCAAACAAAATACAAAATAATATGAAGAAACTCGATAGATTAGAATAATCTGGGAAAAAATCGAATAAATATTCTCAAAAATTTCGAGATCTCAAAAATCTCAAATAAAATTAGAATTCTGGAAAATATTGAAAAGCCTTAAGGCTAAACAATTCAAAAGAAACTAGTAAACGCTAATCAAGCCTGAAAATTTAGATTTATCCAAATACCCAATAAATGCTACATTTCGTACACTCGTAAATAATATTTAGCGTAAAAAAAATTTTGAATAAAATTCAAAAAGTTGAAAAATCAGCGAACAATCCAGACGCCTGGGATTCAGGGATAATATTTTGGGTGGAATAGGACTTTTTGACTCCTTTAAATTTAAAAAATTACCGAGGTACTTTCGACCCAAAAAAGTACTTTCATTAAATATAAACGAGTGGAAGGAATTTCTAGCTGATCATCTGGACGATTGATGAAATCCATTTTTCTCTTCAATTTAAATTAATATAGGAACAACTAAGATTAAAATGTGGTAATTGGACACAAGAAAAGTCGCATTCGATTTATTGACCTTCGCCTGAGATTTTCCACGATCATTCGACCTGCTACTTAATTTGGAAACGGAGAATTCACAAGCGATTAAATTGACCAGCGCATCATTTACAATTCTACAACACTAAATAAACTTTCGATATCTGAATTTCCGAAACGGTGAACTGTGCTTTACAAGTGCATTTTATGCAGAAATTCAGACCAGACGCATTGGCGCCACTTTGTTCATGGTCTTTCGACCCGGATTGGCACCCTTTCTTAATAAATTTTGGAGTAAATTCAAAACGACAAAATTTAATACAAACAAGTATTAATTAACAAAAATCGTTATTTAAACTGCGATAAACTTGAAGTGAAAAGTTATTGAGAACGTTTAGAACAATAATTGTGAAACTTTCGAAATTTTTAGAGAAATTAACCTCATATTAAGTGACTTTAAGAGAAAACCTGGAAATTGGGCGTATGAGGAGATTCCAGAAACCAATGATAAAATAAATAACAGGATAAGTAAGATAAGTGATTGTCCTAAAACAGTGTCTATAGGTTTAGGCGAAGAAAAGGGTGATTTGAAAGCAGCACTGATATAGTGTTCCAACCAAAAGAACCAACCGGCAAGCGCTGCGTCGTCATCAAATCCAAAACCACTGAGGATTCATTAAATAATTCGTCATCATAGAACAAGAATAATGGTGTTATCCCGAAACAAAATCAAATCAAACTGGAGAATACAGCCAAAATATTGGGAAAAACTAAATTGCAACCAATTGTTCAATCGTGTAGTAACCGGTATTCCGGGGAACAGCAACCAGCACGTAAAAAAACTTTGAAATTAAATTTGTTAGAGGATAAACTACCCGAGTTGAACGATTCTTAAAGCTTTGCAACTAGATTGTGTCGACTAGAACGTGATCCGTGTTTATTTATCGACTCGACCGCACCTTTGTCATCATCGTCGATATTAGAAACAAGACCGACCCTCGACTCGTCCAAAATTACAAAACTTTCCGACGATGATCCGCATCGAGATCACAGCACATCATCTTATGCGAAATAAGCAGTACTTCCAAGTGAAACAGTTGAACAAAAACAAAACAAATCGGAGAAAATTAAAAACTCCAGTAATAATATTGCAAAGTTCGACCCTTTCGACCCGTTCGACCCGATATTTAAATCTAACACAAATACCAACGATAAAATTAAAAACAAAACAGCTTTAGATAAAAATTAAACCAGTGATAATGAAAATGGAACTAAACCCAAGATTAAAGAAAATAATAAATAAAAACTACGGGCAACGGCAATATTGGTACTGGAACCGACAACAATAGTGATTGTGAGATGTCATTAAATACTCCACAGACAAGGAAAACATCAACAAAGGGGAAGAATTTAGCAGATAACAACAACCAAAACGAAAATAGTGAAATAAGGTTCAAAGCAAATTCATCACCAACTGTTGGATCAACATTAATATCCAGTAAATCTCCGGTGTTATGCAGTACATCTAATTATTCTCACAATATGGCAAAGAGATTGGAGCAAAAGTTGTCACTGATACACTAACCACCGGACATAATATGTTACGGCAATGTTACAGCGACTTCATGTAATAGCCCCATCTGAATTTCTCTATAATATGCACTTGTAATCGTCATCACAATTTTCAAAATTCAGATACGAAAGCTCAATTATTGGATTTAAATTCTAGTTTAGGAAGGCATGTTGACTTTAAATTTATGCCATGCTCTCTCAAACTTTGTTTTGCCCGGATTAGAAAAATTAGTTCAATTTAATTCTCATGTTATATAATATTTAGATTGTTCGAAAAGTTGTTTGCTCTGCGGCAGGTTAAAACCTTAAATTAAGTATTCGGGCTGTTCCAATTGATCGAATGTTATTTTAAGGAAAAAACAAAATAATTTGGAAAATTAAATATATTTGGGTCTGTCCCGCAACCATCATCTAGCAATTTCAATATTAAGCAATATTCGTGTACGCGGACTGGATGACTGGAAAATCGCAAAATATAAAACGTCGTTACAAATTCTTAGTTGGAATTTCAAGAAAACCTTAAATTGAAATCTAAATTAAAATGTTTTGATTAAATTTTCTTAAAATAAAAAACAAACAAATGCGATTCGACGATTGTTTCATTAAACCTTTAATAAGACGGGTGTGGGTGATGGGGCTGATGGAGGGGGTAAAAAACAATAACATCTTAAACCCAAAGATCTCTTCTTATTAAGCAAGCTGAAATTTTTTTTTTTTTTTCAAGTAAAATATAAAAGGCTGAAACCTCACGAGGTGATCAGAACTTCGGTCTCTATTATGTGCGTTCGTGAGATTATATTTGGATTTATTTATTTCAACTCAATCATCAAATGAACCCCTTAATTCCTTTACAATCTAACCTCAATATCCAACTCAATCTCCAATTCAATCCCAGCGTAGAATCCCATTTCCAATGCACAAGCCGAATTTAATCATAATTGTTTCAGAAATAGGCAAGTTCTATCATACTGCGCCATATTCCAGAACTTCATCCAAAAATAATTTTAGAATCCCATTTCCATCGCAGAAGTCAAATTTTACTAAAATCAGTTAAGAAATAGATAAGTTCCATCCTAATTGGACATTCATTAAATTTGCTAAAGGTGTAATTTGAAATGTAAAAGGTTCAATTTGAGGTGTGAGATATTAACAGAGATATTAACCTTTCTTTTAAGTCTTAAACAATATTTGTGTAAGGTTTGGTTCAAATCGGTCAAGTCGTGTGGATTTGTTTAAAAATCATACACATATGCTGTACATACATACAAACACTCACTTTATTTTATAGATTGCTCAACTGCTCACTAAACACTGGGCCAACACCATCTAAACCCCAATTAACCCGCAAACGGCTCCCAACTCAACCCTCAACCCAACCGCAAACTCTTCAAATCTCGGCCTTGACCATAGAAATAGATTGGCAAAACCAAATTCTATATCGAACAATTCGTTCTCGAGATACCATTGGTACAGACATACAGACATCCAGACAGACGGACGGACATTTTTTTGTTTTTGTTTTTTTAGACTTAGGGACTTTCAAAACGTCATCAGGATTTCAATACTTTGGTCTTTTTAGACCGAAGTAACTTTTTAGGCCGACGTAAAAGTACTTTCGGGCCTGAAGAAGTACTCTCTGGTGCATGGAAAAAGTACTATCAGAAATACTCGTATATCATCTCTGCTGGGATTGTCACGGACCCTACTCCATGAGCTGCCGGGCGAACTCTAATGACACTGAGCAGCGAACTTTAATGACACTGAGATACTGACACTGACATCACTTGATTGGAGAGAAACAATCTGTTGGCTTTTTGTCTTTTTTTATCAGGCTGACTCTGTTAAAACCCAGATCAACCCTCGAACGAAGTGGAGCAAGCCCCTAACTTCAATCGAACTCTAACACTCTAATTTCACAATTCCACAACATAATATTTATGCTTATCCGATTAATTACACAAGGTTTTAGTTCACACAAAACTATCACACAGATACGCTGACTTAGTGAATTATAAACTATTTTCTTAAAATTTTGCCTGTGTCGATTTCATTTTTTAAAATAGGACGGCAAATTGGAAACATAAGCAGGCTGAGACTTTATCCACTTGTGAATGTGATAGAAGAAATATTTAAAATTTTTTTTATAAACAATTCATAAACAAATTAACGTATCCTAATTTACCGCTAACACGTCATTCCTTGCGAATTTCACTTTCAACCTTAAAATTGTCGGCATCTTTAACAAAAGTTCTTTATTTTTTTTATTTAAGGTTGGACCACTGAGTACTATATAAGAGTAGTAAATTTCGTACAAAAAAATGTCATATAAATTTAAAAACGAATCATTTTATACTGATTGTAAGGCTAGTTTTTTAAAACGAGAAATATTGTATATACATTAAATATATCTATCCTTTTTGCTCTGCTAGAAATAACGAAAAAACAAAAACAATCAAGTTGGATGTGTGTAGTGTGTATTAGTAAAGCAAAATAAATCATGAATGGATGAAAAAAAAATATCAAACTACATATTTTACTATCATTGTTGTTTTTGTTTTGAATTTTCGTCTACCTAGTTTTTTAAAATTTAGGTTGTATGAGTTCATGTGAAGTAGTTCGCATGTATTCATACAACCTAATCTGCATTTTCGAGCTAATTTTATCAAGATTGTATAAACTGATAATTTTTTTTATAACTCATAAAACCGTCCTTATAATTAATTATTTAAAAAATATACCACAATAATTAAAACTGGATCAAACCAATTAGTTTTTCGTTTATTATTAATATTTTCGATTCATTCGAAACGTATAGAGGAATGAATAATAGTACATTTCTATAGGTATAAGAGTGTTGCGACATATCTATTGGCATTAATTCCAATTAACATGTATATATATGTATATATATATATATATATATATATATATATATATATATATATATATATATATATATATATATCATATATATACATATATATATATATATAACATATATATATATATATATATATATATATATATATATATATATATATATATATATATATCATTTAAACATTCCTCGCAGCCAAAACCAACAACATAAAACATTTGCAAATTGTTATTGGTTTTGGTCATGTAAAATGTTATATACGTCGCAACACTTATACACCTTATACTTTTCTCTAACTACGTTAAAAAAGTAATATTTTTTCATTCTTCACATCAAATGACTTAGAATTGTATCAAAATCTTCATCAATGTTTATACAAGCCGTGCTGAAAGTATAATTGATAAATGCACTAAAACAAACGGTACATTTCCAAATGTGTTTAGTCAAATAAACGCATATAAAACGCACCCATACTCATATATCACAAAACAAAACATATATATGTGTATATACAAAAACGTCTCTAATAAACCAAAACCAACAAAAATGTTTATACATTTTTGTTGGTTTTGAATAAACACTAAACCACCTATGTAGCAGTGTAATTTTCCTTTCCTCTGCGTACGTTTAGCAAGGCTTGTACGACATTGTTGTTGTTTTTGCATGAAATAGAAACACCAATACTAGTATATGTTTTAGCTATTTTTTCACATACGATATCTGTCCAAATGCCCGTTATTTTGAAATCCCTTAGTTTCGTTCGAAATTTTGTCAGTTGTTTTTCGTTAAGTGCCATATCGATTCATAATTTTAAAATTTGTATTTAAACTTGCCATTAAATTTTTATTGGAAATGTCGAATTCAGAAAATAATAGTGCCTCCTCAGTGATTACGGATAATACCATATCAAGTAAATTTGCTTTAAAATTTTGAATCGGTTTTGTTCATTTGTTAGTGTAAAGTCTTATAGTCAAACAAAACTAACCAGGACACAACTTCTAGTTACTAGTTTCTTTGACAGGGACAGAACTCTCAGTGAACAAGACACTTTTTCTTACTCTTTTCATTATTAATTAATAAACATTTTCTTAATTAAATTTAGAAAAAAAACGTCAGTTAGAAACAAGAAAACTACACGTCATCTGTATTGTTCCAAATTGCCAATCTAAATCGACGAAATCGAAACTACATTTTTTTAAATTTCCGAAAAATAAAGAACATGAACAAAAGTGGATAGACTCCATTGGACTTTTACGAAATGCTATCGTTAATAAACACAATTATGTATGTCAAAGGCACTTTCTGAATGAAAATATTACTTCGAAAAATCGTTTGACAAAAAATGCTGTGCCAATCCTAAATATAGTTAAAACATTCAATATTGATGATGAACAAACAACATCTCTTAATCGTGATCAAGACAACATCCATCTGGAACAGGATTTTCCATTGGTTACAGAACCCCAAACACTAGTTTGGAAATCCATCGGAACCCAAACTGATCAAATTGACGAAGAAATAGAATTTTTAAAATGTATTGATAAAATGAACTGTCATTATTGCCAGACTCCACAAGAAAATGCATCTTTGTGTCGAAAATGTATAAAAAATGGAAGAGTAATAGAACTTTACAAGAAAAAATTAAAAAAATACCAACGGGAATATAATTTAATAAAAGCATCGTACAGAAATCTGAATCTTTGTTTAAAGAGAATGAAAAAAAAGCAAAACAAATTTAAAAATTGACGATCACATTGATAATTTAAAAGTTAACGAAACGACAAAAAGTGTATGTAAGCTTCTTGTAAAAGAAGATTTTTACTACAATGAAAACGACAAAGCTTTCGCACAGTCATTATTTTATAAATCGGCTTCAACGTATAGGTATTTGAGAGACCAACTAAATTTGAAATTACCGTCCACCTCATCTATATATAAATGGTCTCCTATAAAGTTTATACCACCAGGAATAAATGAAGTTTTATTAAATCAACTAAAGAAAGTATTCCAAAATATGACGGAAAAATCCAAAATTTGTGTGTTATCTTTCGATGAAATGTGCATCAAAAAAGACTTGGCTTTTAACATATTTTTAGACCGCGTTGATGGTTTCTGTGATGATGGAAATGAAAGAAAAAATGAATTGGCCACATCAGTTTTATTTTTCATGTTACGTGGGCTGGTGGATGATTGGAAATATGTTCTCAGCTATATTTTAATCAACAAATCTTCTAATCCGTTATATTTATCGGCATTAATAAAGAAAAACATAAGGGTTTGCAACAATTTGTTGAAATTAAACATTGTTATGGTAACGTGCGATCAGGCCGCTACTAACATTTCGACTTATAAAACACTCGGTGTGACTCCGGAATCACCATATTTTTTTGTTGATGATTTACAAATTTTGGCACACTTTGATCCTCCGCATCTCATTAAATCAGTAAGAAATGCATTTTTAAAAAATAAATTTCAACATTCAGATTTTGGAGTAGCTGATATTAACGTCATTCGAAAAATTTACGAATTTGATCACCAACAAAACGTTAAGTTAATACCAAAACTTACCGTACATCATTTTGAACCAAACACTTTTCAAAAAATGAATGTTAGATTAGCAGTTCAAATGATGAGCAGAACAGTAGCCAGCGCAATTAGAACTACGTTAAAAGTTAAACCAGAAACATTCGGTGAATACCTTAACAATGCCATACCAACGGCTGAAGTTGTACAACGGTTTAATGATTTATTTGATGCCTTAAATTGCCGAAACTTTAAATCTACCGCTCCTTTTGAACGACCACTGAAAATTGGAAATAATGTTTATAAAATGCTAGAAGACAGCCTATTATTTCTAGATAACCTAACAATTATTTCCAAAAATGAGAACTACTTTAAGTTTATGAGAGGACTTAAAATCAGCATAAAAGCTCATATTTTGTTAGTTACGATGTTAAAAGAAAAGTTTGACGTTGATTATTTATTAACAGGTCGAACCAACCAAGATTGCTTGGAAAATTTTTTTTCGGTGCTCCGTGGGAAAGGTGGATTTAATTATATGCCATCTAGTCATGAAGTAGGTGTACATTTTGCAAATATTATAGTAAGAAAAATTACATTAAATTCGCCATTTAGTAATTGCATGTCCGACGAGTCACAAGCTATTGAATTAGATTGGAATAGCTTTAAAACCGATTTTGAAACGAGTTTAAAATCCCAAGAATCAGCGAGTATAAATAGTTTACCATTGGACAATATTATTGCGGAGGCCGATATTCACATCATAAAAGAGAATGCATTAGTTTACTATGCTGGATATTGCATTATGAAAAAAATTGATTGTCAAAGCTGCCGGGAAAAAATGATAAAGAAAGGCGATGAAATTAAAATGTCAGACACTTTTTTGGCAGAAAAAAATTTCAAAATAAAAGAGAATAATTTTGGTTCATTAAGTGCTCCTTCGGATGAGTTTGCCACCATAGCCCGATCTTTGATAACTGTTTTTGAAAAATATTATCATCATAATTGTTGTTCCCATAACATATTAAAATTTTTGACGGATGAATGCCTAAACATGATGGCTGAAGAGTATTCATCTTTCCTACCAAATCCAAATGAAGCCTGTTATGACCATATACGGAAACTAGTAAATTTTTTTAATCTTGTTTTAATAAGAAAGAATTGTAGATGGTCGATGGTAAATAATGAATTTTCCAAAACAAAACAAGCAACTAGAAAGCTTAAAATATTAAAGAGTTGAAATAAATGTTTTTTTTAAATTTGAATGCATTTTTCTTAAATTTGTCTTGTTGGATCATTCAAAAATAGTGTATATCACACATGTCTTTTTCTTATTTAGAACCCACTTTGCTAAACTATTTACTACATCATTATTAACTACAATTTAGCCCTAATCAAATTTTTACAAGATAAATTAATATATTATAAGTAAAAGTAAATAATTAATTATAAGTTAATAAGTAGTTCGCATGAATTCACACAACCTAATCTGCATTTTCGAGCTAATTTTAGCAATTTAATAAACTGATAATTTTTTTATAACTCATAAAACCGTAAATTTGTGTGTTCACCTACAATTTTATATTTTAACAGGTTGGAAACAAACGTAATGTCCTTGCAACATTTTGTTATTGTTTAATAATGATATCCAAATGAAAAAGGTGAATGACCATTAAAAAAAAAAAATATTGCACACAATATATGTATATAACACAATACATAATCATAATTGAACGATCAGATGCGCATTTATCATTGTTGTCTACTCGAAATAAATTTTAAAAAAATAGGTAGACGAAAATTCAAAACAAAAACAACAATGATAGTAAAATTTTTTGATATTTTTTTTTCATCCATTCATTTCATCCATTATTTTGCTTTACTAATACACACTACACACATCCAACTTGATTGTTTTTGTTTTTTCGTTATTTCTAGCAGAGCAAAAAGGATAGATATATTTAATGTATATACAATATTTCTCGTTTTAAAAAACTAGCCTTACAATCAGTATAAAATGATTCGTTTTTAAATTTATATGACATTTTTTTGTACGAAATTTACTACTCTTATATAGTACTCAGTGGTTGGACTTCGAACTTCCCTTAATAAATTCTTCTAAAAATCCTAAACCATCTTCGTTCGATTAAACGGAGCCTTCCTAAGATTTAAATAGTTGTGTTTTATTTTTTGCTTTTTTCATGTTTGGCGACTGAATTTACGCTTTTTAGGATCAAAATAATTGACAGTCTTGTCTCGTTACACTTACTTAAGGACCAATTTAAAACAAAGTGTGCGCAGCTGAACCAAAGCTTGTAATAGTAGCACAGGCTGCCGGAATTAGAAATATCATTTAAAGTCCCATTTCTACCGCTTATGTCGAATTTCTTCATAACCGGTTAAGAATATTCAAGTTGAATTCTAATTGGCCATATTCCAGATAAAAATAATAGCCATGTTTTTGCCCACACATGGTTGCATTAAAATTAAGTATTAAGCATACGCACTTTTCTTTGAAAATAAAACGTAAGTAGAAAGTAAATTGGAAACTTTGATTAAAAACATGAGACTTCGAACAACTGTACTGTATTTATAAGCCGATTTTTTCAGACTTTGTCCAGGTTTCTACTCTAGATACTAACTGTGGTATCGTCTGGCAATGACATTTCTTTAAATTGCACCAAAATATCATCCAATTCTCAAAAATTAACTTTGTGAAAATGATGAACATGTTCGCATATTTGACCATGACATGTCTGATTTGGTATACATCTGCCAAAATTACACTTTTGAAAATGAAAAGGGTTCGAAGCTAAATTTTCCATTAACTAAGATACATTTTCCAATAACAACTTACGGTTTCGCTGATCGGTTCTCTTCCATACGAGAAAAACTTAATTCGTGGCCACAACTCTCCTGTGAATTCGTGGAAATTTGTGGCTGTGTTAAAAAAACGATTTAGCTCGAGCATCATACAGAAAATCTTAACGCTTTAATAGTAAATTAGAAGATCTCTAAGCCAATAAATAAAACAGTTTTCTTTTAATATTCAAATTTGGCTTAAAAACTAAAAACAATTTTAGTGTAATTAGACAGCCAATCGGCCTTAAACGCTCTTAGATCTTGTACCGTTGAGACAAGGCTAGTATGGGATTGTCTGAAGGTTATTAAACATCTGGCAGGCTCAAATAAGGTAACATTTATGTGGGTGCCAGGTCATACTGGAATCGAAGGAAACGAGGCAGCTGATGGCCTCGCCCGTGAGGGTTCTGCATCTCAATTTATTGGACCAAAACCTTTCTGTCAGGGTTAAGGAGTGTCTTGAACTTAGGAAACCTGAGTTGAGGCTGCTTACTGGCTTCCTCACAGGTCATGTCCCCTTAAGGTATCACCTTAAGAAGAGAAGCGGCATCCATCTGCCGTACTTAGGCCCACCTAAGTACGACAGATGGATGCCGCTTCTGCGATCTGGAAGCGGAATCAGCGGGGAACATGTTCTGTGCCAATGCCCAGCCATTTTCCAGCAAAGACTGCAACATCTAGGAGGGAGAACAATGAGCCCGGATAGTATGTATCTTGTACCGGCCAGTAGCATTATCAGATTCATTAGGAGCCTGAATATTGACTGGACGGATAATTAAGTAGGGTCCAGCACAATAGATCTTTTAGGTCACAGTGAGAGGTGGCTTATCGCCCACATGGCCCTTCAATCAATAATAATAGTAATAGTGTAATTAACTGGATCGTGATATTTTTTAACACAAAACACCAACAATTATTTATGTCTAAGGTATCACTATTGTATTTTATACGCTGTATTCCTTCCGACTTGCAATACTCCCTTGAAAATTTGAAACGTACTCCGTTTAAAGTTTTCAAAGCGACAGGACTTTGAGTCACAATCTGACAGCACAGATCAGATCAGTCTCATGAAACGACACAAACAAACACCAAAGTCAATTTTCAGTTTCGTTTCATTTTGAATCTGCTTGTTCATATGCGTATTGTATTCATCATATTCTTTGTTCCTTAATTCCTCTACCAATGAGGAAAGAATATTGTTGCGTTTTTGCCTTGTCAATCAAGGTTCGTATCACTGGATTGTGAATAAAAAAAGAAAATCAATTCAATTTATCAGCAACGAATTTATTTATTTCACACACAAATTATTACAACACAGTTATTAATAAAAATTCACAAAATCACTTTATATAAATTATTCTCAAATTTTACTATTCACTTTTACTTTTTTTTCCACTAAAACACTTTTTTAAATCACTTTTTAATCTTCACACTGTCGCTTACCAAATACTACTAGTCCAATTCGACTTCGTTCGCCTTTTTATATACACAAACCAAACTTCTAGAAAGCTCATGATTTTTCTAGTTAGAATAGTGTAGAACAATTTTATCATGGAAAATTCCATTTTAGTACAGTTTAACATTGAGCTATTAATTTAAGTTATTCTATTATACACTAGGTGTCACCGTTACAATATGATGAATACGGTTCGGTATTGTGACTGTGACACCTAGTGTGTACTAGAATAAGTTAAATTAATAGCTCAATGTTTACCTGTACTAAAATGGAATTTTCCATGATAAAATTGTTCTAAATGTTTCTACGCTATTCTAATTGGAAAAGTCATGAGCTTTCTAGCAGTTTAGTTTGTGTATATAAAAAGGCGAACGAAGTTGAATTGGATTATTAGTATTTGGTAAGCGACAGTGTAAAGATTAAAAAGAATTTAAAAAGTGTTTTAGTGGAAATAAAAAGTAAAAGTGATCAGAAAAATTGTGCGAATAATTTATAAATAGTGATTTTGTGAATTATTGTTAAAATAAATTGTGTTGTAATAATTTTTGTGTTAACTAAATAAATTCGTTGGTAATAAATTAAATTGATTTTGTATTATTCACAATCCAGTGATACGCAAAAACGTAACAGTATTTAATTTTATTGTTTCACTACTACTAATCATTTTACACAGAATTATTGTTCACCTATATTTTAATAGCTGAACTAATTTTTTGATCACCATTTGTGATCCAAAATCAAGTTTGGATCAAAGGTTGTTGTAGCTTCACCTATAACGTCGCTGTCTTACTCAGACAGTTTATAAATTACAAAAAAAAATATTTTATCCCCCTGATATGAAGAAAATGAGGCATTCACGGTATCCGGAACCTTCATCTTGTGCTAACCTTTACCTATGTCATGTATGAATAACACAACAAAATACTAATTAATGACTACTTAGGTGTCTTTAACCGGGTCAAATTTGTAGCCCTTACAGTGAGCAAAAACCGCAACAATAAAAAAGTTGGTTCTACATCATAATATAAAATCCTTTAAATGATGGCTTCCGACTCCATATAATGAATTTATCAATTTTTTTAAATATAGAGACGGACAGACATACCAATAAAAATATTTTCACCGATTCAATATTATTTAGAAAATGTTAAGATGACATTACGTAGACTATAGACAGCTGCCAAAACCTAATTGGAAATAAAATTGACCGCACAAGAAGGAAATATACCGGTTAATTGATCCACTGTATACGTTTGTATGTACCCCCATTGCAGTATATTTTATAGTATCATTTTTAGTACCGCCAATAAACAACAAATATATTAAAAATTAAATTATATCTCTTTATTATATAAAAGTTGTACGGATAAAATAATAAATAATTAAGACCATGTTAAATGTCATCTTATATCATATTGTATTAGGTTTTCATATAAGAAAGCTGTACCGCGCGCAACATACATTAAATAACGTTTATGACGTTTTTTATTGTTCAGTTATGTAGTTGTTGCAAAAAATAACTTCCAGTCAATATCGTTCACGATGATTTATTATCGAACCTAATCAACAGAATTTTTTTTTATATAAAAATTAAACGAAACGAGTGAAAGAAAGAAATTAAATTGATTGTCGATAAATTAACCTTTTGATCTTTGCATTTATCTTAGCACTCTATGTACACATACCGTAACTGACCATATGTGTGTTTCGAAATTTGTTCCAAATTTTTTATTTTTTTTAATTGGATCATGCGGACATATGTAAATTTAATTTGACCACGATATTTGGTCGTCATCTTTTTTAACCACTATGAATTTTTATTTATTGCTATTATTTGTGAACGAATTCAGCAGCACACACAAGAAACCCTTTTTGTGCTCTTGTTGTGTCTTTAAAAGGAAATATAATCGATTTATATAAGACGGACAAAAAAAAAAAATTTGCTCTTTTCTTATATGCGCGTCTTATCAGAAATTATCATCAGTATTGTTGTTGTTGTTGTTGTTAGGTACTATTGGTCATTTTTTTCCATCTTCTTATATTCGAATTGCCGTACGTATATACGATGAATTAAAGTAGTTGGAAGATTGGAATTCTTTTTTTATGCTGTGCGCTGCTCTTAATTTATGGTCAAATGAATATTATGTAGATTAAATAATTTGATTGTGTACCACAAAAATAAATAATCATAATAATTTTGGTTGGTTCGTTCAATCGTTCCATTCGTTGGAGAACCGTAGGGAATCCACACATAACATGTAATTTTTATTTTTATTTTTGGTTGTGTGTGCGCACAGTCCAAATTATTGTTGTTATCGTATGTATATACGAGTCAAGTCGTATATACCAATAAGTTAAAATAAATTTTATGATCTAGATATAAAAAACCAAAAAATTGTTTCAACTGTTTCAAATCAATCCATCATAATCTTAGTATGAGTATATATAATATGTCAACTTGAGTAACAGTTGGTTCCCATTATAATATAAAGAAAGTAATTAAATGTAAGTATATTAACCCCAAATAATGCATGCGCTTATGCATTCGGATACTTAACATTTTTTGATAATATATAGTAATGCGGAACCAGAAATTTAACATAAAAGAAATTAAATTTTCCTATTTTCCATACGCGCGCTGCTGAGAGAAAGATCTCAAAACAATAAATTGACATATGACAAGCAAGTGTTTCGAAAAACGTTTTTATGTTTTTTTTGTTTTCGTTTGATGTGACATATTCCGGATGGAAATTTTAATTTTTTTTTTTTTGTTATATATTTAAAGCGCTTGGGAAATTGATGATATTTATGAATATGTGGATTTGTTTTATAAGTGATGATAAATTGATTAGTTAATATAAGGGGCTTGATGGAATTACCAATTTTTGAATATGTACTTGAATACTTTTGAGACCAGAACACAAATTATATGTATGTAGCATAATTTATCAAATTAAAAAATTGAATGAGAAATGGTTTGATCTAAGAAATTTCTTCTAAATCGAGACGCTTCTCGTGATATTCAGTAATTTAAATCAAAAAATGTAATCTCTATTTGAAATAAATGCAACTGAAAATCGCATTGTATCATCCCAAATTGAAGGGGCTAGACAGATTTGTTTACTCAAACCGCCATATGAACAAGTCGAACAAAATCAGCATCGGATAGTTGACTGGAATTCAAGAATATCAACTACGTTAAGAGATCATAAGGCCAGGACAGGATTTAGAGTTTTGCCGGCCCTAGGCCAATTGAGAATTTGCCGCTACTCCTTATTCAGCTTTTATTACACACATTGAGAGACATCCTTTTTTATCCTATGGTAACAAAATTAACCAAGTTAAGATGGCGCAGTGTATTTTGTTATTTCTTTAAATTTTTAACTAAAAAATTTTCCAGATGATAATTTTTGATTCGATATTAGCAAACTTCATAGGGGGCCGTTCACATAATACGTAACGCTTTATACGAGCGTTTATTGTGTCAAAATTTAGCTTCACGTTTATCATACAAGGAGATAGAAATGCAGTGAAAAATGTGTAGAGATGAAACAGAGACATCTATGTTCAAATACGAACAGTTCATTTTTCGCTAGATAAACTACGTCACTACAAAGTGATATTTTCTGGTGACATTTGATCCGGTGCGATTAATATCGATTTTGAATTTAAAATTTTTTTAATTTTATTAAACTTAATTAATTGGTAAAGAAAATTTTGTCAATTTTATGAATTTTGAAACTAAAGATGTTTTACGTTTCTTTGTTTTATGAATTCGTTTGAGTTTCAAATGTTTTTCCAAAAGTTATATTTAAAATTTGGAAAATTCAACAGTTTTAAAATTATAAAGTTATTTCGATTCATTTTAACATTTCAAACGTCATATTTTCGTATGTTTTAACGTTTACTATCTAAAGATTAAAAATTCTTCCGATGTAAAACTGCGATTTTTGAATTTTTATAATTTGATCAACCTTCAGTTGAACATTTTACAGTGTTTTGTGAATTTCGAATTTTACGCTATTTATAAAATTTCTTGACAGTACAATATTGGACAAACACAAAATTTTAAATATTACAAACAATTTAAAATTAATTTACATAATTATAAAAACTCCTGCTTTCGATGTTAAGTAAGTTTCAATTAAATGTAGAAGTTCCATAAAATCGATATTTCACTTAACAGAGAATGAGATGTGACAATATTTACAAATCTATAATTTTAGAAGATAGTTGGGAAAGAAATGAAACAAACGAATTTCGTGTTGAAAGGTTTGTTATATAGAGACCAGAGAATGGCGTCGGAAAATAGACTGGTTAAGAGAGATGAACAGTAAACTTTAGGTTGTATTATGAAGGTTAAATTGAACAAATTAAAAGAACTGTCTCACACTTTTACTTTAAAATTTTAGACATTTTAAACGAACTTGGAATTTAATTTTGAACGATATAAGTTATTTTGTTTGTATAAATTAGAAAACTAAAAATTTAAAATTTTTAAAGCATTTCTAGTAATTGGTATCCATTTTGAATTTTAAGGAATTTGTAATATTTTACGAACTGATAAGAGAGTTTAATTTTAATTAATTAAATTAGTAATAAACCAGAAGATTTGGTCAATTTAATGAATTTTTAAACTAAAAGATGTTTTACGATTTTTTAAATGTTCAAACGTTTCAGAATTTGCTTCGAACTTTACTAAACAGCTACCTTACATTTTAGAAAATAGACAAGAATTTTTCAAATTTACAATTTCTACAATTTTTTAAGTAAAAAAATTTAGTTAATAATTATTTAATATATTGTTAAATTTCATTTTATTTGAACATTTAATTAATTCAAAATTTTTAATTAGAAAGTTTTTTGGTAAATGCAGATAATTTTTTTTTCTTAGAAATTTTAAAATTGGAGATTTTCAAACAGTTTTGTGCAAATTTTCATAGAAGTTAAATTTTAAAATTTGCTACGAGTTTTATGATTTACTAAAAGTTTCTATGAATTCATTTGAATTTCAAATGTTTTTACAAAAGTTATATTCGGAATTTCTGAAAATGCAAAAGTTTTAAAAATGTAAAGTTAAATTTACATTTTCCAGAAAGTTTAGTAGAATTCTTCGACCGAATTGCAAAGTGTAATAAGGCCAAATAAAATAATTATGATCTTATTTTCTATGATTTTAATTTCATAGCCGCGAAGGGACTTAATGCATGTTTCTTCGTTCAATCAGCTTTAAACACGTTTTTAAATTGCTGTTACGTTACGTTTAGGAGGAGGATCGATCGTAACGATCTGTTACAAAAGGTGAGGAAGGAGTAAAAAAACGCAAACAAGCGTTACGTAATATTTGAAAGGCTGCTTAGTGAGAACACGATTTGTAGTAAACTTTTAATTCAATTTTCTGGCTACAAATGGTCTGTTCACAAAAAGTGATTTCTCATATCGTCGACGAGTAACGCAGTTTACTTTCCAAGTTTTTTCCGTTAACATAACATTTTATTGCTATTTTAGAAATGGCAATCCATTCACAATTTCCTCCTGTTTCGTTTGATATGAACAACGGAAAATAGGAAAATCTGGACTTACACATTCTGCATTTCTCGTTGACGATATGTTTTATATATGGAAAGATTGGTTTTGATTTTTCGTAAATTGAAAATTGTTAGATATCTATTTTAGGCCTGTAAGGCCTATAGGTAAATCTGACCCTGCTTATGGCAAATGAAAAAAAATTTAACCAAAAATGACTTGCTTTGCACGAACTACATGCTACGCAGCATTTAATAGTAAATTTCACTCAAATTATTTTTCAATAATTTTCCATTTTCATTTTGACGATTGCTCTTAATACCTGCATTTTACTGTTTCTCTGTAAAAAGTTATTGAGTGAAAATTAGCGTACTTTTAGGGCACAGAGCTGTTCGGGATTTAAATCCATAAAAGCACTTTGTATTATCACCGTTCGAGCACGTCTTTGTTTTTCTGAGTGATTTTCACATGGCCAGTATTGTGTTGCACTGTCGAGATCTCAAAACAACCAACAAACCCGTGATGAGCAAGGGTCAATTATGGATCCGCCTTTGCTCGCTTTATTAAAGAGTTGGGCCCAACAAATAGTATTTTCACCAAAACTTCCGAATTCAAATCAATTCAATCTGAAAACGGAGTATATAGTGAACATTTAGTAATATTGCGTTTAGATCAAGAGAGATGGAAAAACTCTCTGCCACACTTCAACCTTGAATAAAAACTTTCAAGTCAATCCCACTTCGTTGGTTTACTAAAATTCTTAACGTACGTACATTAAACACTGCTAATTTGACACTGTAGTTAATCTATTTAAATTAAGATATTTCTTATTCTTATTCTTACCAGCATTTATGCCTGTCAATATAAAAAATTGATTGACTTACCTGAAAAGAGAAAAAAAAAAAAAAAATGTAAATTAGTAAAAAATAAAAACTCGCCTCAAATTGAATAGACGACGACATCAGAGAATTTAAAATTGATTTCTAATGTTGTTATAATTCCCTAGAATATGTTGACTTAATCAACATTCTCGAAACAGTTAATCCTCAACCCACTCACATGCACGAGGGCCCACCAAGCAGTATAAACATAATAATCACCACATCATCTCGTTTAGATCAATTAATATGCGATCGCGTTATTGATAACCTGATCACCCATTTCAAAATGTTAACCAATTAACATTTTGGGTGATGTGCGTCTCGGAAGAACAAAAAACAAAACTAAAAGTCGTCTTTAATAAATTCATATTCTATAATTTAAATTTTTTAATTATTTTTTGTCTAAGGAAATATGTTAATGAGTTAATTTAAAAAAAAAAAGAAACGTAGCGCAGATTAACAACAAATATATTTCTTGATTTATATTTGGAGGAGTTCTATTAAGCTCGAGTCGGTTATTATGTGTGCGCTTACCAATATAATCTCTATTAAGTAACTACTATTTTCAAAAAAATAATACGATATATGTTAAGATATTAGAATACATAATCTTGAATTCAATTGAATTAAAAAAATAAAAAATTATTCAAGAGAGTTCAATGAACATAGATTTGATTATTAGGGTTTTATATTCCAACAACAAAAAAAAAAAATATTCAAAACTCAATTGAACTTGGATTTGGTTGATTTGATCTAGAATTTAAATTATTCCATTTATTGATTAAGATATTTTCCTTGTACGCGTCTTAACTTCATTTTGTGATTACTATAATTTTGTAATTTACCAGATGACTGCACTTTTGGCACATTTGCTTCGCCATCGTATTATTATTATTTGCGCTTGTAAATATTTACATTTCTTATTATTGTTAGGAGCGAGACTTTAGTTATAAACGACTTTTATTATCATTCAGCATATACGTATGTATGTATGTATATGATGTATATGGCATAGAAATTCAAATCGACCAAAACATAAATATAAACATACAAACAAAAATATAACTAAACTGCAAACATATTGAGATCAGACATAGAGATCCTGTTTTTATAGCTTCAAGTATTTATATTCATGACAATCGAGTTCTTAACGTTTTCTTTCTTCATTTCTTTGGCTATCCTATACGTAAAGTATAGCAGTGCACATTATGTAGTAATTTTATTTTATTTAATATGATCAAAATTGTTAACAAAATACTCCAATTTTTTTGTTATTTTGTACGGCTGTTTTTGGAACGGTCAGTAATAAATCGGAATTATTCTATTGTAAATCAATCAGGTTCAATATGTATACCATCTGCGAGATATACCAAATTTATCATCAATTTTTGTGATTGATGTGATTGTTTGATTTTCATTCCGAATTTATCCAATAAAATATTTTTTTTTTGTGTTCCAAAATCCTATCTCTTCCAATTGAAACAAGTTTGGGAATAATTTGCGAAATATTATCCGCCCGCCAATCATACAATTAAATAAATTTAAATTAATTTTCTTGTAATCTTTCCAATCTTTAACAAAAAAAAAAAAAAAATTTCCATAATCACAGGCATAAATAATATTTTTATCTTTCCATATCATCTTCAAACATATACCAACATACCATATATAAACTGTGACAAATTATCAAAATAATTATAGATATTTACGACAGATAGCGGCTATACAGCCATCATAAAACCCCTACTGGTATAAAATATATCTTTTAACACGGAATTACAATCTTTATGGGTTGAAATAAATTCAAATTCAATATATCAAATTTCAAGAGACAAAATTATTAACAAATTGGTTTTAATTAATTCATAATTTTATGATTTTTTTAATTTATCTGTTCCCGTCCGTCCGTCCGACCGTCCGTACATTCGTAAACTTATTGATTTTGTTTTTTTTTTAATTTATATACAAAGATATTTTTCTTAATTCTACATAATATAAACTTAAAATTTTTGTTTTTATCTTAATGTGAGAACGTTTTTTTATTAATTAGATTTTGTATCCGAATAGTAGATAATTAAAATATCTTTGTAATCGTGCGACAACCATGTTGCACAAATTTATTACGATTAGCGAAGAGGGTGTCATTATGAATGTGTATTTTACAGGATTTAAAATTGTTTATTTATGTTTGACAGTTCAATATCCATGAAAGTTAAGTATCTTGTTTTTGATTATTCAATTTTTATGTGATGGTGTTAACACCTTTGTCAGTTCAATTGGAATTATACAATTCATAATTCATCTAATTTGAAATATTAAACCAATGTTTAGTTTGCATAATAATACACAATCGGCACTGCCTAAATGTAGTATTCTAATATTTTTCTCTAAAAACAGGCATTTTTAGAACCCCAAACCCCAGCTTCTGATTCCATAATATAGACAATTTACAATGCTATAAAGTCATTTTCAAAATTTTTGTATACAACCCTTTGAAAAGTTAGATTCTCATGTCTCATCTCATACACTTCAAATACCAAATTTTTCAGTTATGGTTTCATTATATAGGCAAACTCTTTACCATACTCCTTGACAATATTTAGAATTTTCGTATGACTCATCCAAATGTTAGGAAAGGGTCTCACCTACATAAACTTTTAAATTTTTCGAATGAACCTCTTATAAGTATGTAAAAACTTGAGGCTTTTGATTAATTCAACGGATAATTGGTCAGCACCAGTTCTGATTTCGTTGTATAGTTCAACCATTTGCCATATTCCATGGCCACATTCAGAATTTTCTTGTGAACCTTGTTAGGTAAGGGTCTTTTTATAACATTAAAATATCAATCATTGTTCATATCAATCATTGACGACTTGAGGCTTTTGACTATAATTCAACCGTTAATTTGTCACCTCAGTTGTGATATCATTATACAGGCCAATGTTCCATGACAAAATTTAGGTTGCTAAGGGTTAAAAGGGTTGGTCTCACTTAATGGTAAAAACACCAAGCGGATATAAACCAAAAACTGGAAAATGAAAGGTTATCCAAAATTTTATAATCCAATGGGGATCTTTTTTAGCATATAATATTCATATCTCAAACTACCTCTCAGACTACACAACGGTTTGTTGACTTTTCTTCGTTAGTCTTACCATGCTGTTTTGGTAAAGGCAAAGGTCAATTTTAGACGAGATGTAAGTATTTAGTTCAGAATCTATGAGCTTCTAGTTCAAACTCAATGCACTGAAATAATACGAATACAGAAATGCCCGAATTTCATTATAAATAAAATATTGAAAACCGATTCACAAAATAATTTATTCGAACATTTAATAAAATTTCGTTAATTTGGATATAAAATATAAATTTATTACATTGACAGGTATTTTTTGTTAAAATTTTTAAATTTAAAATTTGAAATGTGACATATCAGATTTTGCAAAATTGAACAGCTATAGATACCTAAGAATTAAACTTTTAGTATAGAGATTTATCGAAACTTCCCAAAATAATTTTTACAACTATTCAATGCCAATATTTTGTCAAAATTCATTTACCATGCTCAATATTTCAAGACTTGTTCAATTTTAAAATACAACCCTCTGAGGAAACAAGCAGGGATTTCGTATTTTGATTTAAATGCAGGCAAAACTTAAAATTGACAAAAGAGTCTCTTTTCAATTATTTAGCCCTCCCTCCTTCCAAGCAGAAAGGGTCTTCAATGTTAATTAATTTATTAAAAAGAACTCTAGGAATTTAGGAATTTTAATATCGGGCGATAAAGTACTTGGAAATATACATTGGAATTTCGTCGATTGATTACAGTTTAGTTTTAAGCCGTATATTGAAACTAAACTCTAATTAAATATCTAAATTTCTAAATGTTTAAATTAATTAATAAAAGTTTTAATTTCCAAATTTTTAAAGTATTTAAATTCCTAGATAGAAATTTTCGGTGTTAAATTATTGACTTCAGGTTAAGGACTGACACGCTTTTTAGACGGGCATATAATCCGTATCATAATCATCTTAAATACAAAATTTTCCAATTCCATTTGTCAATTTTAAATGATTTCTGATTTAAGCCAAAAAAAATTATGAAAAGAGGTTAGTTAGAGCAAGAGATTCAAAATCTTTAGGATTTTTTACAAGAATCAGTTCATTTGTCTTATTTCTTACGTTGAAAACAAGTCTACATTTTGTTCTTATCGACTACCCAGCAGATTTAGAGAGAGCACTTGACA
This sequence comes from Tipula vernalis, assembly GCA_958295665.1. Taxonomy (NCBI): domain Eukaryota; kingdom Metazoa; phylum Arthropoda; class Insecta; order Diptera; family Tipulidae; genus Tipula; species Tipula vernalis. Next base: position 6,406,558 of record OY282560.1, on the reverse strand, counting down.
AAACCCAAATAGTAACTAGGGTTGTTAGATGTGGTTTCGTTTGTTGGGTTGGCAGTGTTGTGAACTTCTTAAGATTTTTGAGAATTTTTTTGATTTCTAAGAATTTTCGAATTTTTCGAGATTTTCAAAATTATTTGAGATTTTAGAGATTATTCAGGTTATCAAGATTCTTAAAGCTTATTCGAGAATTTAACGCGGATTTGGTTAATCGCGACCTTAGTACAACAAGGTTCCAACTTACATTTTTTGCGAAATTGAGTTATATATCACTTCAAAGTAATTGAATTATGCTCTTTCGATTGCCGATATGTTTAATCGAATGACGGTCTTCAGAAGGTTCATTAATATGCCACTGGTAACGCTACTGACATACAAATCATGTATGGGTTAAAATTATTGTGATTGAAAAATTGCTGCAGTAACACCTTTGTAAAGTGACCTGTCGGAATTTTATATGTACATGCATTGATTTTGTATGTGCCAGAACTTTTCAATTGAGGTAACAGGATGAAATTTCTAATTTCAACCCAGGAACTAGATTGAACTTTTAATATGTTGGGTTAGCAATCGGTCAAAGTGGCATTCTATAGCGACACGTCTGTGATTTGTATTTATGGTAAGACAATTTCACTTATTTGGCGAAAGGCGAAAATATATCGCTCAAGTTTGTTCTAAGAGATTGTTGTCGCAATATAAAAGCCATTTTCAAATGAATTCTGTCGTTCTGACAGGTTTTCAACCAATTTGGTAGTGATTGTGATATTCAGATAAAATATCAAAAATAAAAGTCAAACAGAAATTCAGCTGAATCTTTAAATTGTGCCCTTAATGAAGATTTGTTTCATATATGACACATATTTGTTTTCTGTTATTTTTTTCCTTATTAAAACCAATACATACAAATGATCTATTTCAAATTCAAAAACAAAAATCCATTTGTGTGTTGATGTGAGCCGTTTCTACAAGGTAATGACATTTAGTTATTAAATTTGGAGGGAAAATCCAGATTTTAGTTTCGCTGTAGTCTTGTGCCGTTTAAATACAAAAATAAATAGTTCAAACAGTGATTTTATTCTAAAAATAATATAAATTTGAAATTTGAATTAGTCGTGATCAATTTGATATTATTTTCTCAACGAATCTTATAATATATATTTAGTTATAGGTAAGTAAAATTTATGTATCATAGATGACACAAAGGTTGCTTAGATAATTTTTAATTATCGTGTCATATATGCTCATTTTATAATTTTGAGTGACTTATATTGAAAATTAACATTAAATTTCAAAATTTAGGTCGCTTTTACGAAACTTTTTGCTGTCTATTCATAAGTGCCGTGACTTGGCCCTAACAGTGCAGTAATGTCAACTCGAAAAAAGTATTTGAGTTTAGAAGAAATAGAGCAAATCATTGAACAGTGGTCTGATAATAGCGAAGACGAATTTGCTGACAGTGATGATGAAAACTTTGAACAAGAAGAATCGGAAACGGAGGATGTCGATAATAATAACAGATTAGATATTGAAAATTTAAACATTGAGAACATCCCATTTGTATTTGCTAATGATATTGAAAAGGAAGGAGTCTACGTTTTTGAAGCAACAAGTGATGAAACGTTCAATGAAACTAATGGGGAGAAGGAAAACGATGTATTGAACAAGGAAGTAGAATTAAAAGAATTGAGAGAGAGGTTTAAAAAATTGATATGGAAAAATGTGCCGCAAGCCTACGATCAAAATTCAACTCAATTCAAAGGAGACGATTCTTTACCATCAGCACTTTTAGAGTTAGATACTCCGCTTTCAGTTTTTAACATTTTTTTTTGATGATGAAATGCTTGAAATGATCCTGAGAGAAAGCAATCTGTATGGTGCAGGTAAAAATATTGCTAACCCTTACACACTGACCAAAATGGAACTACGGAAATTCTTAGGCGTTTGTATACTTTCTTCAGTACATCAATTGTCCAACAGCAGGGAATACTGGTGTCCAGATGTAGGAAACAGAATAATCCAAGACGCGATGTCTTTGAAAACTTTCGTGAAGATCAAAAATATGTTACATTTTGCTGATAACAACCTTATGTTGCCAAAAGATAACCCAAACCATGACCGATTGTTTAAAACAAGACCATGTGGACGAACAAATTTGCAGTACAAAAATCAGAAGCCATATGAAGCAATATGTTCCTTCAAAACCTCATAAATGGGGGTTCAAAATATTTGCCCTTACTGGTGGTACCTCAGGTAAATGTTTTTATTATTTTTTTCTATATTGAAGCGTATAATTTTAATTATGTATTTACTTTAGGTTACATGTACAACTTCGAGATCTATACCGGTCAAGAAAATATGTATCGGCAGATGCAAGAAGAGAACTTAGGAGCATCGGCAAATGGTATAGTACGATTATGCCGTATCATTCCTAAATTTTTAAATCACACTGTCTTTTGCGACAATTATTTCACGACAGTGCCACTTATTTTATACCTACAAAACGAAGGTATTCATTGCAATGGCACTATACGGCGGAACCGTATACCAAATCCTAAATTGAAAACTGAATGGGAAATGCAAAAATGTGCTAGGGGGTTTTACGAGGAATTTTCAACCAGTTTTGAGAATGTTGCAATGTCTCTTGTCCATTGGAGGGATAAAAAATATGTAACCCTTATATCGTCATATTGCGGAGCGTTGCCCACATCTACAGTAAAAAGATGGGATAATAAAAATAAGAAATCGATAATTATTCAACGCCCCGCTATTATTAAAGAATATAACCGTCACATGCGGGAGGGGTCGATTTGCACGACAGCTTCATAGGGAGGTACAGAATTAAACTGAAGTCCTCAAAATGGTATTTACGAATGTTCTTTCATTTCTTGGATGTAGCTGTAGTAAATTCGTGGATCATCTATAGACAACTTTGTGCCTCTAGAAAAAATTGCATCAATGAGTTTAAACCAATTTAGGAAGGATGTGGCGAAAGGCCTTTGTTTGGTTGGCTCTTATGTAAAGCCAAGCACATCCAGTTCATCGAAAAGATTGAACCAAGCTTTAATGAAAAAGACGCGTAAAAAATCGGCTCAGAATATTCCTATTAAAGACATACGGGTGGATAAAGTAGGCCACTTCTCAATTTGGGACAAGCGGACACGATGTAAATTACCATCATGTAAAGAGCAATCATTTATTAAATGCACCAAATGCCAAGTCAGCTTGTGCTTGAATAGCTCTGTGGCGTTCACTAATTTCACTAATTGCACTGACAAAAAATGACAGTTCAAAAATAAACAAATTAAAATGTACTAAATTATAACAAGCATTTTATTCTCCTAAATTATTCCGCGTGACCTCTAGTTATGAGCATTCTGAACTATAAATCAAAATGCTAAAAATACGAGTTCACTAAATTTACGCTATCGTAGTATGAGCTGCAAAAACAAAGGGAGAATTCATATAAAAGGAATTTTCCTATGCAATAAAAAACAATAATCATTTAACTGAGTCACGACGCACATCATTGTGTCGTGTATATAATTGATATTAAAATTAAAAATATTGACTACTAGCTTTTACTGAGCCGTTATATATGAGGCCGGTAAGTGAATAAAGCTAAATAAAGATTTATACAAAATAAATTGTAAATCTTTAAAAAGAAATAAAATTGTGCAAAATAAAAAGAAAGAATTCCGAAACATAAATAAAAGCATTATAAAATAAATGTTGAATATTTAATTCTTTGTATAAGTGAAGCATAAAATTATTATGGCGTGTAACCACCCACACACACGGCCATAGCTCTATAAAAAATTGACTAATTTTATTTCTTAATGACACTTTGTGTCATAAATGACACATTCTTATATTTGCATTTTCCGGGAAAACTATTACGATTTCCAAATAAAGTCTCATATTAAGTTAGTTGGAATCATTAAGCTCCGTAAGTTTACCAAGTTTAGGCGAAATTCCGTTCATTGGCGCATTAAGGGTTAACTGTTTTATTTCTGTGAACCCGCAACATTATGGCGAACGGGTTTTATGTTAAGAAAAATTTAATTATTTACAGCTAATATTTAATCTAAGGTTTTGTTCTCGAAAATGTTTAGATAAAACTTAATCAAACCAAATAAAGAAAAGACACACACACGGACTCACACACACATATATTGATCAAACTAAAATTAATCAAAAATTTCAAAACAAGTTATTTCTCACCAAACCATATAAATCCACCATAAATTCATATTCCAATTACTCGTTTTATGTATGTAAATTTTATGTATGCTGGGATTTTTTGATTAGGGCGTTTTTTCAATTCATTCTATACTAAATTAAACTATAATCCTCCCGACATTGTTATACTTTCTATTGTTTAATTTTAGTGTTGTTTTTTTTTTTGTTATTATTAAAATTAAATTCATTGTTTTTAATAAATTATAATTATTATTAATAATAATAATAGTTTAGTGAATGATTTTGTAAAATTTTATTAGAATAGACGAAAATAATTATTTATAACAATATACAAGCCTGTCTGTAGTACATACTCGTATATACACGTATACAAAATTAGTAGTCTAATTTAATTTTGATTGACAACAAAAGGCGGTTATGAATATGACTTGCCATTATTTAGCGTGTTTATGTGTGTGATGAGGGAATTTTACACATCACGCCGCGTGTATTTTTATTTTATTTTGGAGGTAGGATAAAGATGAGAGAATTAAAAACGCCCTCACATTCATAATTAATATACATGACCAAAAAAATGTATAAATCTTAATCAATGAACGTGAAATTTATATAAAAAGAAGAAGAAGAGATCGCGAAACACCGCGCACAATGTAAATAATCAGAAATAAATTCTTTACTGTCTCTGATGGTCCAGATGCATATAAAGCAAGATATTGTTTTGGGTTCCAGACTTAATGATTAATATTTATGAATTATAAAATGTCGTGTACATATTCCTCGCGATCGGTACTTATATTACATACTACATCTACAATATATGCCATCATCGACTATCTCACATAATCATCTCCTTAGAGTTTTAAAGTTTTATTTTTATTTATTTTTTTGGATGGACTTCATTAACAAGCAATACAAGCACAAAATATGTATAACACACAAAATAATCAAAGAAAATTCTTATGTCTGTGTGTCTGCGCGCTATTATTGGGCGGATTTTGTGGCAAGATAATTAATTAAAGATAAATCTATAACAAAAATTATGGCTATTTTGGTGTAAATAATGATTGTTATGTACTCGTATGATTCTATTATTCGAATTAATTTGGTCCGAAAAAAAAACAAAAAAAAAATTCTTAAGAATTTCTTGTGTTGATGAATAACGAACGAATAAACGAACTAAAGAAGGGAACTAAGAAACCAACAAAAAATAAAAATATTTTTTTGAGTTCAACTGGAAGCTCTTTGTATTTTAATTTTAATGATTGACAATTAGATTGATTACCTATCCAAAATAATTTTTGTTTTGTATGTGTTGCATTGACCGCGTAAACAGTGCAACCACGTCTTGATTAGTTTGACGGAAATCGTTTAATTACACAACAAAGCCGCCCACATTTATGAATCCTAGTTAAACAAACATGATGATTCTATTATTATGTGTAGTATAAGGCGGGCACAATTAATAATCCGCGCTTACGACAATCATAATCCTCTAATTCTAACAACTACATTTATTGTTAGTACAAGATATTTAATATATTCAAAATGTAAATGTCTTGTACGTACGTCTTTTATGTAGTACGTACACACCGCATAAGAAATGACCTTAAAGATAACCAACAAACAACAACAAAATTAGGCGGATTTCGTTCGTTACTTTTTTTTTCATCTTAACTCTTTCTAATGATTAATTGTATAAATGGTAACACCAGACATGAGGGAATAAAACGACTTAATCGTGTTGTAGTAAAATCGTGATTTTTTATTGTTATATTGGTGTAGGTACATACTACCTAAGGATTAGAAAAAAAAAAAAAACCGCTGCACATAACACGCTAAACATACACATTATTAACTGATGGTGTGCGACGATGATGATTACATATGTTGATGATAAAAAAAGGTACAAAAGTATAAATTAAATTGTTAAGGAGATGCTCAGCAACATAAAGATTTTTCAATTTCCTAAATGTTAACACCTCTATCCGTCGTTACATATAAAATACCAGCGAGAGTATAAAATAATATCATCTTGTCTTGTATCAGCCGTTTATCTGTTTAACATGTCACATATTCACTTCCATCTTATTCCAATCTTCTTCGGTACAAATTTTGTTATTTTTCAATTGTGATATTAATCTTCAAAAATAGCAATAACATTATTTTTTTTTTGTGTGTCGCTAAAAATAATTTTTTTTTTTTTTTTACGATTTTTATCTCACAAACTTTCTTCTTAATGCTACAGCATTGTGTTATCGAAACATAAGCTAATGTATAGGGAGATTTACAATTTAATTTAAAATTGAATTGTTTCTTCTGTATTCAAAGATGTGTTATCTAAATTACAATATATGAGTGCGTACGATGAGAACAATCTGATTTGCTTGTGCAATATTCAGATCCAACCACAGCATAATTTTCTCCAGTTTAGAATAAATTATACTAATTGGTTCCAATTTTCATTTTGAACGGTTCTGTGGGGCTGTTGCTTTGATACTCAAATCGCCTATGCAACTCGGCTGAGCAAAACCACGCGCCCCCGATAAACAAAAGTCACACACCGTTTGGTTAATATTCTTACACTTCTTGAACACAATTTTATTTATTAGGTTTAAATAAACTCCAACTAAATTACAAAGTTAAATAAAGTTGGAAATACTAATAAAAGTTAAGGAATTCAGAAATTACAAAATATGTATAATATATTTTTTCTCGTACGGTTCTTTTTCTTCGCCCTCTTTTCTTCGTTGTTTTGCTCTCTATCCTACTCGCTTTACTCCATTTTTACTTTTCACCTCGAGAAAAATCCAATAAACATAAAAAAAACGGATAACTTCACTAATGAGTTTCGAAATTCGAATTCGAAACACAGTAAGTTTAATACTGTTAAAGTTAGCCGAAAGTTGCCAGCCGAAAATGAAAAGTCGATAATGCAGATTGTCTAATCCCAGCCGAAAGTTTCCAACCGAAAGTTAAAAGTCGATAATACAGATTATGATATAACATTCAAGCCGAAAATAAAAAATTTAGTAGTTATCAGCCGAAAATAAATAGGATACATACTCGTAGAAATCTATAAATATAAATTTTTGTAAATAAATTTACGTGTAAAACTTTGCTTCGTAGAAAATATCGGAAAATCAGAAGAATATACAAAATTGGAATAAAATCAGCCTTTAGAGTATATATCTAAAACTGAATCGTTTTTATGTGATTTGTCAATAGCTGTCGAATTAATAAATTCAGTTCAAGTTTCCCGTGGAAAATCTCGGAAAATTCGATTTTCCAAAAATTATTAGAAAATTTGTATAAAATCAGCCTCTAGAGTGTTATGTCTGGAGATGGATTCAATTAATGTGATTACTCAATAGCTATTGTAGGAAAAAAATTCAGTTCAAGTTTCCCGTGGGAAATCTCGGAAAATTCGATTTTCCAAAAATTATTAGAAAATTTTACGAAATCGGAAAAACGAATTTTTGAAGATTTCCCACGGTAAACTTGGACTGAATTTTTTCCTGCGATAGCTATTGAGTAATCACATCAATTGAATCCATCTCCAAACATAACACTCTAGAGGCTGATTTTATACAAATTTTCTAATAACTTTTGGAAAATCGAATTTTCCGAGATTTCCCACGGGAAACTTAAACTGAATTTTTTTCCTGCGATAGCTATTGAGTAATCACACCAATTGAATCCATCTCCAAACATAACACTCTAGAGGCTGATTTTATACAAATTTTCTAATAACTTTTGGAAAATCGAATTTTCCGAGATTTCCCACGGGAAACATAAACTGAATTTTTTTCCTGCAATAGCTATTGAGTAATCACATCAATTGAATCCATCTCCAGACATAACACTCTAGAGGCTGATTTTATACAAATTTTCTAACAATTTTTGGAAAATCGAATTTTCCGAGATTTCCCACGGGAAACTTGAACTGAATTTTTTTCCTGCGATAGCTATTGAGTAATCACATCAATTGAATCCATCTCCAAACATAACACTCTAGAGGCTGATTTTATACAAATTTTCTAATAATTTTTGGAAAATCGAATTTTCCGAGATTTCCCACGGGAAACTTAAACTGAATTTTTTTCTGCAATAGCTATTGAGTAATCACATCAATTGAATCCATCTCCAAACATAACACTCTAGAGGCTGATTTTATACAAATTTTCTAATAATTTTTGGAAAATCGAATTTTCCGAGATTTCCCACGGGAAACTTGAACTGAATTTTTTTCCTGCGATAGCTATTGAGTAATCACATCAATTGAATCCATCTCCAGACATAACACTCTAGAGGCTGATTTTATACAAATTTTCTAATAATTTTTGGAAAATCGAATTTTCCTAGATTTCCCACGGGGAACTTGAACTCAATTTTTTTCCTGCGATAGCTATTGACAAGTCACATCAATCCAATCTATCTCTAGACATAACACTCTAGAGGCTGATTTATTTTCGGCTGGAATGTCAATAACATAATCTGCATTATCGACTTTTCACTTTCGGCTGGAAACTTTCGGCTAACTTTAACAGGGTGTAAGTTTAGCACATCAATTCAACTCAGTTTCGAGTCTCAACATTCTCCCCCTGGTAACGGGATACGCCAGGCGAATCTTGCTTACTATCATCCACTTTGAGATCGAGAACTGTTACTTTAGCTGCCGGTCGGGTATATGTGCCTTCGGCTGTCCTTACCACTACTTGTCTAATCTGGTCACTATCCTTTGATTTGATGACGTCGATTACTACTCCTTTTACCCATGAGTTCCGTTTCCTTTCATCCATTACTATGACGACGTCGTCGATTTCGATGGGCTTAACCTTTTGAAATCATTTAGTTCTCCGAGTAATATCGGGTAGATATTCTCGCGTCCATCGGCGCCAAAAATGATCCGCCATCAATTGAGCCATTTTCCAATCTTTGCGTAAGAAATAGACATCGCTCTTTAAATCCGTAATGGGCTTCATACCGCTCGATGATCCCAGAAGAAAGTGGTTGGGGGTGAGAGCCTCATTCTCACCTGGTTCAATCGGTATGTAGGTCAACGGTCTAGAGTTGATGATATTCTCCGCCTCTATCAGATAACATCGGAGTACTTCATTGTTAGGTTTCCGTGTTGGCATTGCCGTTGTTAAATATTTTTTAACTGATTGTATCAGTCGTTCCCAACATCCGCCCATATGCGGGGATGCGGGCGGGTTGAACTTCCATCGTATCTTATAGAATTTACTTCGTAGCTCATTCGGCTGTAAGCTTCCACGTAGTTGATTTAACTCATTATTTACCCCGTGAAAATTTGTCCCATTATCCGTTCGGATTTCTAGTGGAGTTCCTCGACGTGCTATAAAGTTCCGAATTGCTATAAGACACGAACTTTTATCCAGAGTATGTGCTATTTCTAAGTGGATAGCACGCGTCGTTAAACATGTGAATAAAACACCCCAACGTTTCTCTGCACGACGTCCTTGGGTAACTTCCATTGGCCCAAAATAATCAATCCCGACGAACGAGAATGGAGCAGAGTACGATGCAAGTCTTGCTGAAGGATGACCAGCCATTTCTGGAACGTTCGGTTTTGCTCTTTCAATTTTACATTTTTGACAGTTTGCTCTGACTCGCTTCAATGCCACTCGAAGTTTGCTGATGTAATATTTCTCTCGAACCTCGTTTACTGCTGTTTCGTGGTTATGATGATGTAGCCGTTCGTATTCGGCTAGGTAGGATAATCGGATTTTTTGTTTCGAATGCAATTCCTTCCGCCTTTGATATTCTACCTCGAACTCGTAAAATCGAATTTTCATCCGAAAATGGTGTGAGCCGAAACAGTGGGCTAGCCTTATCCAATGGTTTTGCTGGATCAACCTTTAAGCATGAAATTTCATCGGGGTACACTTTTCGTTGTACATCTCGTAACAGCTCACTTTCGGCTTTTTGAGTCTCATCACAAGTTAGTTCCCCGGAGATCTTTCGTCGATCAGACTTCATGTTATTGATTGCCCTCAGTGCCCATGCCATTGTTCGTACTAATCTCGACCATTTAGAGAACCTTTCGACATCTGGAATTAATACCGATGGTTCGTCAGTATTATGGGGAAAATGTGGTCTCAATTCTTCATCGACATTGCTGCTTTCATTTGGAAGTCTTTGAATGGGCCACTCAGCTTCTGATCCATATAAAAACTCGGGTCCCACAAACCATCTACTCGTTGGTGACACTGTGGGCTCAGATTTCCACTTTGTAGCGTTGTCCGCTACGTTGCTTTTAGTTGGAACCCATCGCCATTGTGAAACATCGGTAGATTCTAATATTTCACCCACTCTATACGCGACAAATTGGCGATATCGTTTGTGGTCTGACCTTAACCACCAAAGCACGTCCATCGAGTCCGACCAGAACCACTTTTTTATTGGTTTCAAAGTGTGAGCGCAACATATCATACTCGCTAAACGAGCGCCGAGCAGGGCCGCCTGTAATTTCAATCTAGGAATGGACATTGGTTTTTGCGGCGCAACTTTGGTTTTTGCACCAACCAACACGCATTGAACACCATCTTCATATTCGACACGGAAGTATGCTGCAGCTGCATACGCAGCCTCACTGGCATCGACAAACACGTGGAGTTCAAGTGATTTAAATCCCGTCCTGATGTAGCACCTTGGTATTTTGAGCTTTCTTAGTTCTGGCAATACGTTAGTCCAGCGTTTCCATCTAACTTCCTGCTCATCGGTGATCGGGTCATCCCATTTGATTGCTGTTCTCCATATATCTTGAAGGAGAATCTTCACATACACAAGAATATGGGCTATCAATCCAAGTGGATCAAAAACCATCATTAAAGTTCGAAGAACTTCCCGTTTTGTTGGTTTTCTTGTCCCATTCATGATTTCACCATCGACTCGACTTAAATTTACCCGATAGTAGAACGTATCATCGGCTACTGACCACCACATTCCGAGCACTTTTGTATCGTCAGATTCTCCGCTTATATTCAAACTCTTGCCCTGTAATTGCTCTGATTCTCCCAGCTCCCTTGTTACTCGTCTGGAGTTTGAAACGAAATTCCTTATTTCAAACCCGCCGAGTGAGTGGATTCGAATCACTTCTTTAGCAACTCGAGCCAGTCATCTACATAGTGGTTATGACAGATCGCTGCTGACGCTTCCGGGCTTTCTTCCTGGAACCTAATTGCGATGAGGTTTTTTACGAATTGCGCTGAGCTCGGCGAGCATGATGCCCCAAATGTCATTACTCTCATGACATGTACGTCCGGTTGTTGCTCCTTTCTTCCGTCGCGCCAGAGGAACCGTTACGACCTTTGATCTTTCTCTAATATTTTAATTTGATGGAACATTTCTTTTATGTCACCCGTTAACGCAACGGATCGTTGACGAAATCTCATTATGATGTGCGGCAGTGGAATTAATAAATCCGGCCCTTTGAGCAAAACGGAATTTAACGATGTTCCGTTTACTTCTGCTGCTGCATCCCATACCAAACGAATCTTCCCTGGCTTATTCGGATTGGTTACTGTAAATATAGGCAAGTATCACGTTCGCTCGTCCACCACCATAGCTTCGTTCTTGCTTAATTTCCGCACAAACCCCTTTTTCTCGTAATCCTTTAGCCTATTTTTGATTGTCTCATTTAAAGTTGGTTCTTTCTCCAGTTTCCTTTCCAAACAAGCTAGTCGTCGCGCCGCTATAGGATAGCTGTTTGGAAATGTAACGCTATCGCTCCGCCATAATAAACCAGTTTCATAATGATTACCGACCTTTTGTGTAGTTCTCTCCATAATTTCTCTGGCACGTTCATCCTCTTTTGATTCTATCAATTTCTCTGGGACTTTAACGCCGAAATTTTCTAACGAGAAGAATTCTTTCACTTTGTCATGCAGATCGTCATCCGCGTTATGTAATCGCTTTTCCAGAATTGAAGGCTGGATACATTTCTCATCGAATTGGCTTGAGATATGTAACACCGAATGCTCGTCGCTGGACCCAGTTTGTGTTTGATTTAGTTTGCCAAAAATTGCCCATCCTAAACGTATTTTGGCAGCGATTGGCTCCCCTATACGACCTTCTCGAATCTGCAGTGGCACTGCTAAGTGCAAGTGTTGTAACCCATACGGTATACTTCGTAGGTGACTGAACTTGGTAGTGTTATTGTCAATTTTCATTGTTTGCTCTGGAAGATCGAGGCGTGGAACCGTGTAGACGTCCGATATTTTGTATACGTCATTGTTCGAAACACCCGAAATCTCCAGCTCGACTAGACGACTGCGCTTTTCTCTCCGGGTTGTACTTCCCGTCCATTTTAGCTCCAAACTCCTTTGTGGGCCATCGAGCTTCAACTTGTTCGCCACTTCCTCGTCTAGCAGAGTCACACTGGAACCCTCGTCCAGGAAAGCGTATGTTTTGACGCTACTTTCTCATCCATGTAGTACCACCGGTACTATTCGAAACAGCAGTTTGCTTATTTGTGGCTGTTGATGAATCTCAACCACACCTGTTGATTTCGCAGTAACTTTATTTGTATTGTAATTGTAGTTTTTGTTTACCACGGCATTATGCAACAATTGGTGATGGCTTCCCTTACATCCATCTATCTCACATTTTACAACAAGTTTGCATGTCCAAAACCGATGTCTTCTGAAGCACTTTCTACACAGACCATTTGCTAATATTGTCTTCCACCTCTCAGTGCCTTTCATCTTTTTAAATTTGGGACACTCCGCCAGTAGGTGTACAGATTCACATTTGAGAACGCATATTTGATTATTATCGGCTGCTTTAACTACTTTACATGTTTCGTCTTCATCTACTGCCTTCTCGAACTTGAACTGGCCATCTTTCGTAACATTAGATTCCACCTGGATGGTATTGACATATTTTTGTTTATTCTGATTTTCCTGCCTTTTTTCCGTTCTATCAAACCTTTGTATTTGTGCTGAAGACATTGTTACTACTGTGCTTGCCATTTCCGCCTTTGAGCCCAACCAATCGCCAAACGTATGTAAATTCGGCCCATTGCAATTTTAGTTGAGCCGGTAATTTATGAACGACCTTTCGCATAAGTGTTAGGTTGTTCAGATGTTCCTCATTCTGGCAGGCTATTGCTGTTGCACATAGGTGTTGAATTTGCATTGAAAATTTAACCAATGCCTCTAAACTTTCAGGATGGATTGGTGGTTCTGATTCAATCTGCGTTATCATCAAGTCAAGCACGACGTCAGATTGCCCAAAAAGCATTTCCAAGGTTTTTAAAATTTGAGGTACGTTATGTGGAAAGTATAAATAGGCCTTCACCACATCCCTTGCGTCACCCCGTAGGCATTTTTTTAAACGTTCCAAATTTTCGTCATCAGTCAGCCAGCCCACATAGTTGTGTAGTGCGTGTATACGTTGATATGAACATAGGCCACTCCGACGGACTACCGGAGAATAATGGCAGCTCCTTTAAAATGACCTGCCTCATAGTCACCTGCCTCATTGTCATTTCAGGTTGATCGTCCCAGTCTGTCTTACTTATATTTGGATTATTCGGACAGTTGTTCAGATATTGTCTTGACTTGTTCGCACTTTTCCTGAATAACGACGAGTATTGCTGCTGTTGATTATCGTACTTTAAATGGTAAGCCGATTTCTGCTGATTCACTTTAACATAATCTGGATCACAGCTGGTTATTTGGCCTTGACTATTTACTGCATTTGGATTAAAGTAAACTCCTCTTGACACCTGATCTGGAAACCCCACTTGTTTAAAATCAGCAGATTCTCGATTTTAATTTGTTTGCGTTACGCCAATGAGCTGTTTCACCATCGCACCTGTTTGAGAATAGTTCGGTTCTACCGCCTTAAATTGGGATTGTAGCCGCTCTTCATACCTATACGGTTCTCTCTCAGCATTCTTTTGTTGGATAGGTTGCAACTTCTCTAATCTTGGCTGAAGACACCATTTTGTTATTGTCTACACCTTGCACCTCATTAGCCTGTTCTCCTGAATTAACCCATCGTTGCACTCTATGTTTTAGACTTTCTTCGTCCGCAATGCTGCTACACCGGTCTGAAAATTTCAAAAACCTTTGCTTTTCCTCTAAATAATACTTGTCACGTTCCCGCTGCTCATTTAATCCTCGCATTCTTTCTTCGAGAATTTTCTTCTCCTCATTTGCACGTAATTCCTCCAGTGCTCGCCGTTGCTCTAAACAGGACAGTACTAACGTCGATATTTTACTATCCTACTCGCTTTACTCCATTTTTACTTTTCACCTCGAAAAAAAATCCAATAAACATAAAAAAACGGATTACTTCACTAATGAGTTTCGAAATTCGAATTCGAAACACAGTAAGTTTAGCACATCAATTCAACTCAGTTTCGAGTCTCAACAGACACTTTTCATTATTGTTAAATTTTAATTAAATTTTGGAAACAAATGACAAGTATATACGTGAAGTTATCTCATTCCAGTAATTAAAATAACTTGAATCTGACAACACTAGTAAAATTAAAGCAATATTTACTATTGGAAATTACGTAATATGCAATAAAATAAAATTCACATAAAAATTATGAAAATTTAAATCGTCACTGATATTTTTAGGAATAAAGCTGAATAAAAGATAAGATCTAAACCTGCACTTAAAAATTTGTGGATGAATATTTGAATTGAAATATAAAAATCAGCCCCCATGGCTATATTTCGGCCACCTGGAACAATACGACTTCCTGAATCTCCGAGGCAATTAGATGGCTTAAACTTTACTAGGGTTGTTTGTCATAAATTTATGTCAATTTTCCACAAATCCAAACAGTATAAAAAATTGAGGTGTGGCCAACACACGACTTTCTTTTACGAACAGAGAATTTTGAGAAATTTTATTTTTTTCTTAATTTTTTTTTTTAATTTTTAAATTTTTAAATTTTTTTTTTAATTTTTTATTTTTTATTTTTATTTGTTTTTAATTTTTGGAAACATTTTGTATTAAATAGTTTTTTGTAAACCTTATACTTTTTAAGATATTTGGGTTGGAGACGATGTAGTACCATGTTTTCAACGGATTTTTGTTTAAGTGCAGAAAAGGCTACTTTGTCGAACTAGTGTGGCAATTTTTGCACGGTTTCGCACGGCAATCACAATGTCTAGTTTTATTGCTAGGGAGTCCTTTACTAGGTTAAAGTAGATACGCTTATGCTTATTTTGTCACCTTTTGTTTCATATAAAACATCCAAAAAATTGCGCTATTAGTCATTCCGCATTATCCAGAATATTTTATAAACTAAAGAACATCAAACTATAATTTATGTTTTGTTATATACGTTTTAAATTATTTTATTATTGAAACATTTAAATTAAAACGAACCAACAACAAATTTGTACATACATAAATGCGATGATTAAACCGGACGCTTTAATTAAGATTTCAATTCAAAAACCGAGAACATAACGACATACACATACATATAAAAATTCCCTCTTTATCACCCAATTTGGTTTGAATTGGATTCGTATTATACATAATACCGAATAAGATTGCAATCTAAAAGTTGTCTCAGAAACATAAAAAATTCCTTATAGTGTAAAATCTTACGGCCGCACACGCACATAATTTTCTTGTTATCATAATTTAATAAATTTTATTAACAAAACTTGTCTAAAAATTGAATAGAAATAAAATTAAGAAATTTATGAGATTTTTCTCTTTGCACAGGAAGATGTGTTGAAATGTCTATAAAAAACTTATTTTTAATAACATAATAAAAATAATTAAAATATGTATCCACCTGAATTGAGAATAAAATCAAAGCTCGAGCAAAAAAAAAAAAAAAAAAATAAAAAAACGATTTCTTGACGTTTGGTTATGAATTAATAGTTTGTATATAAATTAAGTAATTATCTTGTCTATTAACTACAAAGATCTTTAACAGATGTTCGTAAAAAAAAGATTTCCGACGTACTCGTACAATACAAAAAAAAGTTGATGTTTTGTTGTATTGTCAATCTAAAATGTTGTCTGACAGATCACTCTCTCGCGATCATTAATTTACTATTATGTAATTCATCATTTTTCATGCCATTTGTCAATAGATGACGCCTTTTCATGTCGTTCGATGATTTTGGAGATGATTTAATTGCTATTTTGGTCTGTTTTAATTGAAAGAGATCACTAATAAATTGGGCGAGCATGATATAAAAAAATGCGATTCTGTTTGACTACGTACCATAATTTGGATTATTTATAAATTTGAGCACAAAACGAGTCTGAACGAGACACACAATTTATAAACCAGAACAGAAAATTAAAAAAAAAATCGGAAAACACTTTTTGGACAGGTGACATTTTGTAAGCAAGCATTAAATGCCTTTTCAAATTGTTTATAACATTTCATTTAGTAAGTAAATGAAAAACAAAAAAAAGCTTAGCCTCATGACAGTACATCTTTAAGGTTTAAGCCCTTCGGTAACGAAATGACAAAATTTGTTGGCAAGAAATGGTTGAACTGAAGTACTTTGCAAAATTTTACTTTTTCTTAACCCCGGATTGAATTGATAATTCATTCAATTTTGGAGGAACTAATTTCTGTCAAACTAAAAATTTTTTATTTGTTTGCAATTATACTTTCAACTCGTGAAAAGTGTTATGGCAAAAATATAAAACTAAATTACGAGAAATATAGTAGTGAGTTTGCTAATTGAGTAAAGGATCTTTGGTTCGATCCTGAAAATCAAGTTTTTGTAATATATTGGAAGAAAATGGAAAGGAATATCTTTTCCATTTCGTTCTGGCCCTTCGTGAAGTAAAAAAAAATGTATTCTAAAATATTGACGAACAATGTCATATAAACAAACCTAAAGGCCGATGTTATGAAAATGGGTTTCGTTTCCGGTCAGTTTTGCTTCCGGTGAATTTTTATAAGCGAGCGGCGTTTTCATATGGATTTCATGATCCCGCAGCTGAACGATGATGCCTGACGACTGCCATTTGTCGTCGATTATAAATCAGGTCGGTAGAGAAACCGTACCAAGAACATTATATGCAAGCAAATGTGTCTTTCATTAGGCTGTTACAATTATTTCAAAATACAAAATGTATTCACATTTCATGAATATTCCTTGTCAATTGCAATTTCGAGCAAAATAGCTGATATCTCGCGAGCTTAAAATGGAAAAGGTTTTTGACGTTGTCTATCTGACATTTTAATTTTTTTGAAGCTAGTATTGAATTTCGCATTTTTCTAGGTCGTAGAAGAGAGCACAATATGAACAAAATATTAGGGGGTTACCAACCGAATTTTGGTCGAAAAATAGGAATTGAGAAATGAGAGTTTTATATTTCTACTCAATTCCTATTTTTCGACCAAAAATTCTGATGGTAATCCCCTATGTTCTTCTATGATAAAATTTTGTTCGTATTGTGTTCCAGGTGTATTATATTGAGTGGCGGCTTCTAACTTAATTTTTCGTGATTTGATTACTCTGAAACGAATGAGTTTGTACAACTTTTCGATATTTTATATATCAGAAAATCGAGAATCTGTAAAAAATCCACAAAAGCAATAACTAGTTTTTACATTGATCTTACTTTATAGAGAATCAGCGTGCATTTAGGGAAATCAAAGCGATGCGATATTGTTAAATTTGACTTCAACAACTCGTGATGAGTTATACCTCGACAATCCCACAATGCACACAATAAAATCTTTTTCCATGGATGATTGCTTTCGGATCGGGTAACCCATTTTTCATCACTTGTTATAATCCTGCCTAAAAAAAACGATTTTTCCCCATGAGAACAGACTTGTGGTGATTGACAAGTGACTCATAACTTGTTGCCTTCTCTAATTTTACCATATATCTTGTTGATTGACAGGGATTTTGCTCCAATATTGCATTTAAAAGGTTTTCGTTAAAGTTGGAAGGACGTCCCTTCCTCGATTCATCTTTGAACGTTGTAAATCCAGCACCAAATTTGATAAACAAATTTTTATCTGCTCGACCGATTATTAGTCCTTCACCATATACTCTGCATATTTTTTTAACTGTCACCTAGTTTTTCATTTTAGGAGTTAGGAACAATGCTTTAACGTAACGTGCGCCACACAAAACAGTTGTCAGAAACTAAAATAACCATTATCTATTTAGTCCCAGTGAATTTTACTCCAAATCGGCTAACCGGAAGTGGCCACTCCCTTGGTCCAGAAAATTTATTTTGCAAATATCTTAAAAAGTATAAGGTTTACAAAAAACTAACACAAACAAAATGTTTCCAAAAATTAAAAACAAATAAAATTAAAAAAAAAAAAATTAAAAAAAAAAATTTAAAAATTTAAAAATTAAAAAAAAAAAATTTAAAAAATTATAAAAAATAATTAAAATTTCTCAAAATTCTCTGTTCGTAAAAGAAAGTCGTGTGTTGGCCACACCTCCATTTTTTTTGTTGTATTGGTTCACGTGTCCCTGACGTATCGTGAAATTTGCTATATTGGATGCTTAGTTTATTGTTGGCTGTCAAAAACGTTTCCGGAAATTTAGTTTTTGGAACAGGAAGAAGTCGCATGTAATGGCCAAAAATTTACGAACAAGCAGACAAGTGCCAATTTTGCTACCATATGTTTCATGCCCAAAATATTCGAAAAAGTGTTAGTTACAAAATCCAAATGATATACCAACATTATCAGCATCCTCTCTGATATAGTGATTCGGAAATTATTCATAATTACTTTTCGACGATGGTGTGTTAAGGACAAGTGTACCAACACAAACAAAAAATGGTGAAGAAAAATTTCGCTTAAAATACGGTTAATGGAAGTTTTCATTAGGGTGACCAGGCCAAAAACGACTTAAGCGAAGACCTGAGCGAAGTCTGAAAAAATTTGAAAAAATAGAACATCGAATTAAAAAAACCACGACAGCTTCTGTGTTTTTGAAATTTGTTGGGTTTTTGATAAAAATATGCTTTATAAAATTGGTTTGGTGGTGACGATCAAACACTGGTTAGAAAACAGATTTGTATTGTGAAATCATTCTAGAAAAGTTTCAAAGCACGCCACCTTAATTCGTCATTTGAGCATGCTGCAACTAATGAAATACGTTGGTTAAGTCAGATACCAAATTTCAATGAAATTGGTGCATAATAGCAGAAGTTCCGTTTGGAGCAGGGATGAAACTCCTTAAATAAAACTTGGTCAGAATTCAACAAAAGTTCCGGGACACTACTAATTATATTTTGGTATATAAATTTAAACCATAAATCAAAAAATTAAATATGCCAAATGAAATTTGTTTTTTAAATACAAAATCAATCCAGGCCTTTAGTACAGTTCCAGCACCAAATGGAACACGCACGTTTATTAATAGATTTTAATGAAATTTTATATCTTGGTTATTAAGTCGATTCAGTAAGTAGTTCCTAATATAAAATTGAATTATTCACGCCAGATTTTTAGGGGCCAGATTTTTCAAATAAAATAATAGTCAAATTCAAGAAATATTGCGAAACATATTATGATTGGGTTCATCAATTTTTTTTACATGAACAATCAATCCAAGCAGTTTAACTATGCCTCTAGCTCAAAGTGGAACTATGGTAACACTTTTGTGGATGGATTTTAATAAAAATTTACTTCTGAGATTTGAGATGTAAAATCGATTCTTTAAGTAGTTCCTAATAGAAAATTAATGAATTCCGGCTCTGAAGAATTCCTCCAGCCGTATCATCTGAAATTCAAGAAATATTGCGGAATACTTCCAAATGATGTCAAATGAAAAATTATATTCACCAAATTTATTTTTACATACTGATTCAGACTTTCGGATTTTTTCGGCCTTAAGTTTACGCTGGAATCAGATTTTGTGTATTGAAACAACACTCAACGGTATGATGTATTTTGGAACACTACTCGTACTAATGGTATTATGGTCGATACCATAAATGAAAAACTAGATTTGCCAATTTTGGGTTTTCCTTACACAGTCAATCCTATCAATTTTTTCCTCCTCCAGCACCAAATGGGACTGTGGTTCATTATTAATTTTCTGGTCTTTCCTCTGAGTTTTTAAAGATTTAATCAAAATAGCAGAGAAATGCGCTTAGCAAAAAGGTTAATTCACGCGAAAAGATTTGGAACTATAGAAATTCGTATGAAGACCTAAAATTGAGAATCATTTTACTCCTCTACTGTAACCTACTTAGCCATTTGGTTTACGATACCAGGAGTGGGATGTTGCACAAAAGGCGAGAAGAGAGCTTATCTCTTTTTTGAAAAGAATAAGTTTTTATTCCATTTCTATCGGTCTATGTCGCTTTTTCTATTGCGATCTCAGTCAATTATATTATGTATAAGAGCTATCTCCTTTTCTCCGCTTCGACCACATACCTTCGTTGGTGAGAGACACAAACGAATGATAGTTGAAATAGAATATCATTTTATTTGGGCTAGTTGAGATCGCATTAATAAAATATAGCGAAATACTGAGCGAAATACTGAGCGAAATAATGTTCATATTCAGTTTAAGTAAAAGAGACACAAAACTCGCTTCTCACTTTTTGTGGAAAATCCCAGTCCAGATGTATAACAGAATTTTAGTGCGCCAGCTGACAATAGATGAAGTAACAGATTTTCCTTCAACAAATCGCTGTGAGTTTCTATTTTTACAGATGAATCTTATAACAATTATTACGAACAGAATGGCCAAAGACAATTGTATGGGGTTAAGGTATTTAGGCCAATTCCGAGATAATAAAATTCATCTTATGTTATATAATTAGCAAAAAAAATTTGCGTTGAAAAACAAAAATTTGATCCGAATTTGATACTTTCGAGATTATTGTTGAGGATTATTTCAGATATTGAGATTAGGTAGCTGCATTCTGTTACTCGTTTTAATTAACAGTTGATCAATCTTCAATACATTTAGCTAACTAAGATTTTGTTTACCTTTTGTTTACCTCTCTTGAATTCCATGAATCAGTTGCCTCTAATTTTTTTATTATTGAGTGTTGACATTTTTTCTTTGTATTGTATTATTATGTTGGTAGTGAACAAGAAAATTTAGACCCTCTGAATTACCGTAGATTCGATTGCCTTAAAAGCAATAATCAGCGAACCATCATACGAAGCCTTTTTTACTACAGCTGTTAAATCAGTTGGATGCAACACACACAAAAAAAAGGTAAGAAAATAGAACTTTGGGCGTTGTTGTTGTCACGTGTCCAAAAAGGATTTAACTCGTTGCTATATACGGTGTTTGTCGTTGCGCCACAATTGACTGAAGATATTTTTTCCATTTCAAATTTTTGTAAATCAAGATATTTTACTCAAGTTCATCGGACCAAATTAGAACTAAAGTGACAAACTGATAAACAAAAAGAAGAAAGGTTGAAGTGTGACTTTTGCGCTTAAAAAACGAGTAATTCGATTTTTCAAACTGATACTACCATACTCGTTTTTAAAACCGAATCTGTTAAAATTCGTTTCGAGTTGAAACCACTCCTTTAGAGACGTAACGCCTGGGAACCTTGAACTGATGATGATGATAGCTCGTTTTGAGCCGAGCCGGCTATCTTTAATCATCGATAATCTTCTGAATACGTTAATTTAGCGAAATTTATACAATAACGATTTATACGATAACTGCTTCGACAAAAAATTGGAACGTCCTTTGTAGCATGAACTCTTTGACCTTTTCAGTGCATTTTTGTGACGTATGTCCTTTCTTTAAAAATTTATGTCAAACATTTCTACCTGTAATTTATGGACGGTCCTGATGATTCGTTATTGTTAAACATTTTATACAGATCCATTTTAAAAGCTTTTGACGTAACCACTTGTCTTGTTTGGTACCGAGTTATTCAGTAAAACCAAATGTATCAAAAATTGAGTTGCATTCATGCAGGGGTCGATTACGTCCGTTAAAAAAAAATTTCTGCTGACAATCGAAAAAACTGCCAACTGCAAGTACATATTATTATAAACCCATAATGATAATAAATAAATTTAAAATTTACAAAGTGATTGTCATCATTTTCATGTAAATATTTAAACTATATACGGTCGTGTATGTATAGTGCAGGGCAGAGCAAAAAAAAATGTAAATACGTACACACATAAATACAAATATTATGCTCTGGTAAATACGCCAACATAACAAAAAACCAAGATAATGTTATTTATCGAGTATTTGCAAGTGGTCTTGATTAATTAGTTTGTTCTATTTATTTTATAGTTTTGTACAGGAAATTGAATTCAATTGAATCAAATTGATTTTCTATTTCTTTTCTTTTCTTATATATAGATACATACATCTCTATGTGTTATGTTTAGTCTCGTATCATGACCAGAAATTGCAGTTGAAAACAAGTAAGATCGATTTTTTTTTTTTTTTGTTATGTTTTGTATTTATCTAAGCGTTTATAATAAATCCAATTACTTTTCACTACACATATATCGAATAATAGAAAAGATACTTTATTTTTGAACTTAAGTTTATAGTCTGTACGAAAATACATAACACACAATCAATCGAAATGGTGAAAATGGTATAATTCATTTTAATTCTTATATGTATATAGAGAGAGAGCTTTATCTGCTTTAAAAATAAACACAAAAAAAAAAACGGAACACGATGGTCGTGTGCTTAAAAAAACGTTGTTGTGAAAAGCGCACATAACAGAAACCATCAAGATACGAGTGTATGTAGTTTTGTATGCGGAAAAAAGTTGAATTCTTAAAGTTGTATAATATTGATTTGTCATGCGGAGCACCACCGATTTTGTTTCACCTTTAATGTAAATTTGCTTTTTTTTGGGAGCTACTTATTCAGCTGACTCATTAAAATTCCAATCGCGAACAATAAAACAAAGTCGTTTATGTACAAAGCTAACAGTATCACCAATTACGACAATTAAATTTGCTCCATAAAAAATAATTCCAATTGTCATTTCCTTTCTACATTATTATTATTATTATATAAACAATATTAAATTTGTTGCTGTTGTGCAAAGTGGCTGCTTGGTACTTGGTTCATATACCAAGAATGTACAAACATGTAATATCGAATATAATATAAATAAATAATTAAAAGCAAAACAAAAAAAAAATTTAAGTTGGAAGAAGAAAAGAAGTTACTCTGATAAAATAGACGATATTTGTGTCTTCAAACCAAATCATATATTATAAGACGAAATAAAACTGTAATTTAATGCCAGAAGGCGTCTATCATTCAGGCACGTAATGTATATTATTTTCTGTTCAATATATACGTTTTTAAATTAAAATAATAACAAAAAAAAAAAAAAAAAAAAATGCAGCAATCTCAATGGGTGATTTAAAGCACAACACACAACAAAAAAATAATGACAGATTTTATGGTTCTCCTCGATATATATGTTATATGTTAACCCTTGATTGGACGAGCTGCCATAACTCAATCAAAGACTTAAATTAGCGCGCCAAATTATGTTAGCGATGACAAGTTCCAATTCGATATTTTTTTTGCGTTACGATTTCAATCAATTTTATGGTTTGTTTAACGCTGAATTCAATGTTTTTTGTTGAAAGAAATGTAGCGTACAAACACGTCATATTAAATGAAATTTGAGAGTCGGAAGCGTACATACAAAATTGTTTTTTTGTTTAGTTGCAAAGTGTTTTTTTTTTGTTTATCCAAAAAATATAAAAAATAAAAATCACGCGAGACATATGCGGCTATAATGGGTAATGTGTTGAATGTCCTGTTGTAATTCAATATTTTAAATGATTTAAAAAAATTTAATTTTGTGATGTGACATGATTAAATTACAAAATTAACTTTCATCTGTGTATATACACATAAACCAGAAACAAGATTTTTGCAGAATCATTTTTCACGAAAATGTCAATATTCGTTGTGTTGTTGTATAGTAAATTAAAATATCAGGAAGAAAATTACCAATTTCAAAATCCAATAAAATGATCACGATTAATTTAAAATAAAATATATAAATTTTGAAATCATTTATTATAAATTAGTTTTAGTAGAGTGCATGATTCGTGCCAACCAACACCACATACATAAATAAATAAGAAATTATATACAGCGAGTGTATAAATTGAAGGGTTCATGTGACACACACCAGCCAAACAACCAATAATAATAAATTGAAAGAAAGTTGAATATTTTTCCTGGTTTCTTTGAAATGTGCGTGATAAATCAAACATAAAAAAATTTATTCAATCATTGGTAATTGCTACTCTAGAGAATATTATGGTTTATTTCTTATGTATTCTATTTTGAACCATGTCTAAATAATATCTAGAGCATAATTATTATGTAGACGCCGCGAGCATGCGGTAAATTGAGATTATATGTATGTACAGATTTAACCCTTTGTTGGACATCAAACAAACAAAATTATTGTTTCCCACCCACATCACGCACCAAAAACCACAGGTGCTAATTAAAAACTAATAAAATATGCTAAACTAATTTAAATATTTATGTAGTATGTCTGTAATTAAACCTAATAGTTAATTAACTAATTAATTATCACGCTAATTAACCAACCGAAAAGTCATTATTCGTGTAAATAAAAAAATTCCCCGTTGAACACCAAAAATTTTATTAATTTATTCATAAATTATCATTCGGTCGAATACAACACAAAAACATTATACGAGTATAGTATGGGACAAAAAACCTAATTAAAACTAAAATAAACATCCAATTTGTGTGCTGGACCAAATCTGCATACCATTTCCATGGTAATTTAATCATATCGTCGTGTGGCTCATTATACACAAATATATTAAATAAGTGAAAGGTTTAACTACTTACTATACCTACGTACAAAATAATAATAAACCAAAACCACACCTAACTTACAGTATGGATATAACTTGCAAACGAAAAACCCTGACCTCCGATGACATTTAAAGTTAATAAAAATTAATTTTCTTAACACATTTGCGCTATACATCGCAGAGTAAAGCAAGCATACAAAAAATAAACATAAAATGTTATATTGCATCAAAAATCCGAAACACTTTCGGCCAATTTACTATACGGTGATGTACATAAGTACATATGTATCTGTTCAAGTAATCGATCAAAAGAAATTTCGAAATTTCAAAGAAGACACAAAAAAGAGATACAGAAAAGTTTATAGCATACAAAGAATCAACGGGGCATATCACATTAAATCATTTATGCTGATCGAATTTATAATGATTCAACGACTGTGATATCCCTTTGATAGCTCAATTTTCTCTATATTCTTATATGTACGTATTTAATTACAAAACGAAAACGACGCCGATAATCGCAAATCTCTAAAACAATTTTTATTAATTTAAAATACAATAAAAATCGCGAAACACCTGCGCTTCATTATAATAATAATAAAATTATAAAACAATAATAAAATGCGGCAGAAGAACGACAACGAAACGACATCTACATACTTTCTTTAACATCCTTATTATATGTACATAACAACAACAATGACGACAACAAAAAAATAAATTTTCTCAAGTAAACAAAAAACAAAGTTAATTAATTTTAATTATCCCAACACCAAAAGTTTAAAGTAAATAAAAAAAATTGATAACGATTAAAGATGAGAGAGGCAGGCAGAGAGAGAGAGAGAGAGAGGGAGAGAGGGAAGCAGTTGCAATTATCTCTAAATGTTTTTTTTTTTTTTTTTTAATTTGAGAGTAATTGGATGTAATGAAGTTACAATTGTTATAAACGTTTAGTGCTAATGGATTTGAAAATGAAAGGGTTTGATAAATCGCTTGTTAATTTGTCGAGCTTAACGCGATGCGATGCGTATAGTTCAAAGCCCATCAAGTTTGGTTCCTTAAAATTCGTAATATATGTGCATTGAGTCATCTCATGTTCATTTAGTTTGAACAAAGTAAAATCAGAGCCTTCTAGAGTATAGAGCCATAATCATAATCACGTATTTTTTAGAAGCTTTTTTAGTGGTATAACTTTTCACTGATTTCCATAGGAATCCATAGTAAAAATGGTGTTTTTTAGTTGCAAGTTTTTCAATGAAAAAAGCAAAAATATTATGAAATGTTTATATACAAGTTTTCTATATGTCTTTAGTTGTATTAAGTAAATATTAGCTGCAGAAATAATAAAATACAATTATGCCTAAGATACATTTTCCGAACATTCATTTTGAAAAAATACATCAAAGTTGGCTCTGACGAATTAAAATAATACTTGATAAATTTATTTTTAGTTTTACTAGTGTACGTAAGATGTCTTAAATGTTTACAGAAAAATACGAAAAAAAACTATTTAATCACAAAATTGTCTCACGTTCTTAATATTTTGTGAATTTGTTTTGCTTTTCCTACAATTTATGAACTTGAAATTTCCACAGGTGGTAGTTTTTGGTACGATTTTACCAAATTTTTACGGCCATTACTGCCATCTGTGTAATGTATATTGACTTAATGGCCAAATGAATTGTAGTAAGCTTTTATTTCAATTTGACCAGAATGCTGTTGTTATGAAACTTTTTTTTATATTTTTGTTTAAATAAATCAATTATTTCAAGAAAATGAAAACGATTTACTTAAACGACCTTCATATACATATGTTGAAATTCAAACTTTTGTGAAAGTATTTCGGAAATTATAATTAAAAATTTGTAACGTTTTCATTAAAAAATTTTCTTAGGAAAAAAAGTGATTTCCCATATGTTTTGCGTCTTTTACTACGGGAAGTTTAGTTTTTTCCTCGTTTCTAATTCCCTTATAAAAGCTTCGTTTTTTAGACTATGGCTTTGTATAATCA
The DNA here is from genome assembly GCA_958295665.1 of Tipula vernalis. Lineage (NCBI taxonomy): Eukaryota > Metazoa > Arthropoda > Insecta > Diptera > Tipulidae > Tipula > Tipula vernalis. The sequence continues at coordinate 6,379,556 of OY282560.1, read as the reverse complement.
AGGTTGCTTTGGTTAAACCGAACAAAATTCCTTTTTCGAAGATTTTAAATCCCGCCTGCTTTTTGCGCTTTGGTAACAAATTTAACCAGAGCCTTCTAGAGTATAGAGCCATAATCTTAATGACGTATTTTTTACAAGCTTTTTTAGTGGTATAACTTTTTATCGATTTCTATAGGAATCCATAGTAAAAATGGTGTTTTTTAGCTTCAAGTTTTTCAATGAAAAAAGCAAAAATATTATAAAATGTTTATATAAAGTTTTCTACATATCTTTAAGAACAATATACAAAAAGGCCATATTGGTATTAAGTATATATTAATTGCAGAAATATTAAAATTAAATTATTTCTAAAATATATTTTTTCGAACTTTTATTTTGAAAAAAAACATCAAAGTTTGCTCTGATAAATTAAAATAATACTTGCTAAATTTATCTTTAGTTTTACTAGTGTACGTAAGATGTCTAAGATGGTTACAGAAAAATACGAAAAAAATTATTTAATCGCAAAATTATCACACGTTCCTATATTTTGTGAATTTGTTTTGCTTTTCCTACAATTTTTGAACTTGAAATTTCCCCAGGTCGTAATTTTTGGTACGATTTTTCCAAATTTTTACGGCCATCACTGCCATCTATGTAATGTATATTAACTTAATGACCAAACGAATCGTAGTAAGCTTTTATTTCAATTTGACCAGAATGCTGTTGTTATGAATTTTTTTTAATATTTTGTTTTAAATAAATCAATTATTACAAGAAAATGAAAACGATTTACTTAAACGATATTCATATAAGTTGAAATTCAAACATTTATGAAAGTATTTCAGAAATCGTAATTAAGAATTTGTAACGTTTTCATTTAAAAATTTGTCTTAGGAAAAAAAGTGATTTCCCATATGTTTTGTGTGTTTTACTATGAAAAGTTTCGTTTTTTCCTCGTTTCTAATTCCCTTATAAAAGCTCAGATTTTTTGATTATGGCTCTATAAAATACAGGGTACTCTGGCTTAACGCGAACCGATGCGTAAAGTCCATCAAGTTTGGTTCCTAAAATTCGTAATGTACGTGCATAGAGTTATCTCATGTTCATTTAATTTGAACAAAGTAAAAAAATCCCGCCTCCTTTTTGCCCTTTGGTAACAAATTTAACTCGTATTACGAATGGGTGCTAGGAATTGTAAAGGTTATTTTTCTATGCGGATACATATGCATGTAACCAGAAAATTGATAAAAAAACTACACATGACGATACCTTTAATGGTCAATTCTATAATGGTGATATAGGGAAAGTTTCAAACAAAGCAATTAACATTTCTATTGGTTCACTATTCTATTCACATATAACTTAGGCATTGTGTTGCCATCAAAACTATGAACGTATACAAATTTTCTCCTAGTTGACTCCATCTTTAGTCTAACTGAGGCAGATTTTCACTTTTACAGTTATTCGCATGACGTCATTTGTTATGTCACTTTAAAAAAATTAGTTTTGCGGACCCAATACCCAATTGCTCGTTCGTAATTAAAAATGGCAGCTGCACAACTTCACAACTAATTTGAGTTATAAAATATACAAACATTCCAACACGCCTATATTTGTACCTATGTATATACAAGCATTTTACAGAAACGGCCAATTTGTGATTTCAGCAATCCTAAATCGCAAAAAACATGGAAAGAATGAGAAATATTTCTGTGCTCATAAAACAAAGGGACACAACTCAAAAATTCGCATTTTTCAGGACACCGTTTTTAAAAATTAAGAATGGTTGTGACTAGTGTTTCTGATTTTTCGATTTTTAAATTTCTCGAGAATGAAAACGAGAATTATATATTTCTCGAGAAATCTCGAGAAATATATTTTCTTAGAATTCTTCGGTTATAACGTCAAATTAAAAACCAACGTATCATTACACTAATTTTCGAACTATGAATATTAAATGAAGCTATTTTTTTTAATTGTAAATAATAAATTTAATAACTTAATTCAAACTTAAATCTTTAAAATTATACCAATTCAGAACATTTTGTGTTGAGGTACAAATTCACAGCATTTTGTATTGTGTATATTTACATATACGAAATAATAAATTAATAAAATATTTAGTTCTTAAAATAATAAATCATGAATGATTTTGACAGTAAAAAAAATTCAATTTGACTTTCTTTTAAAATAATTTTTTTAAAAGCATAAAGCATTTAGGGCCTCGTTAGATAATCGGCTTCTCTTTTTTGGTTACGAATTCATTAGCCGTGGAAAAATTCCGTTCATTCTGTGTTGATGTTAAAAGCGAATTTAACAATAATTGTATTAAGTCACTTCTTTTTCCGTGTTTTCAAAAATACATACTTATTTCCTTACTTAAAGTTTTCATATTATCCTGACAATGCGGTTGAACTTGAAACTCTTTTGACATTTCCAAAATTGATAATTCCAACTGCTCTTGCAATGATAATGTATGATTGAGTTAACAAATTCCTTACTAATTTTAAAATTTCAGATTTAGAAGATGTACTGAAAAAACATCCTTTTCTCGAATTGAAAATATTGTGGATTATTCAGATACTTCATTAGAGATACAAATACTTCATCTTGCCGTTTTGAAAGTTCAGTTTTTATTGAAAGCATCATTTTTTTACTCAACTCAGTATTTTGTTTTTCAAGACTATTAAATAAAAATTTAAGAGCCCCTTCCGCCGTTAACAAAGTGGCATCTTCCCTATTTACATTAATAGAGAGAGGTTGGAGAATGCCTAATTGGCTAGTAATGTATTTGCGGCCTTGATGTGTTCATTTATCATTTTCTCCAATGTCTTCTTTATTGGTTCCTTGGGTCATACAAATCGTTCAAGCATGGATTCTAACGAGTTCCACCTGGTTTTACACTCCGCAATTAACTTAATTTTTTTAGACTTCGACGACGTATGTTTGAAGGATGTTGTTCCGTACGGGAGAGTTTCGGAAAATGTTTACAACTTTCCTAATTTGAGTGATGGTAGTTGCCATTGTTAGTCGTAATAAAGTATTTGAAATTTCGACGGTTTCTAGTTCTGAGTTTGAACTATTTTGATCTTCACAATTTTCAGACTGTGAGGCTGATTATGATGGTATGTTAATGATATATGCGTTTTTGTTAATATATAAGACTATAATAACAGCCAAATGAATTCCATGAACATGTAACACAGTTGTTGGTGAGAAGACCTAACAAATTTTTGCATCAAAGCAGCCCCATCCGACATAACGCTAATAATATCATTTTTAATTTTAATTCCAAATGATTTTAGTTTCTCGTTGACTAAATTTAGAATCATTTCCACCGAACAACTTCCATTTACAGGGATTAGGCCCAAATTATCCGATTCAGTGATATTATAATATATCTGAACATCCATAAATCTTTTGTTGTTGACGCTAGTCCATTCGTCCAGGGATATGCTAAACTTTTTGTTACTGTTTTTTAGAAAATTTTATTTAGTAACTCAATTTTTTAGTTTCAAAAAATTTAATGACTAGTTAGTTCCTTTATATCTGAAGGGTTTTTCGGAAAATTGTTAAATCCTTTAGCGATCATATTTTGTCGAATAAAGCTACTTTTTGTAATTCTGTGGAAAGAAAACCCATCAACAGCAACTAATTGAGCAATTATTTCACTCATCGACGGACACTGCCTTGACATGAATTTATCGATTTTTTGAATATCACTGTTGATTTGAACACATCTCTTATGTGCGGGACTACTTCTTCCACTGGTGCTCGTCTCTGGCTCTCTTCTCCTCAAAGAATTTTCAAATGTCTATGAAGACCAGTGGTTGCAGATCCTTTACATAATATGGTTTTACCACAAATATTGCAGTTTGATGCATCTTTATTGCTTTTGCTAAAATGTTTCTAAACATCATCGTATTGATTTGGGTTATTCATTTTATTGGCTATTTGATGAAAATGGACAAATTTTTAAAAATAATTTTAAAAAGCAGCTATTTACATAAAATATTTTACTTACCTCAATAACTATTGTGCCTTGAACGTTTTTTGTTTATTATTGTTTTCCATTTCACACAAAATGTCAAACTATTTAGAGCGAAGTGGTACATGAATTTTTAGTATAATTGATTGTTTATTTTTTAAATGAAGCAAAAATATTTTTTTCGAGAAATCGAGATTAGATTTTTGTTAAATTTCTCGAGAAATTCTCGAGAAATATTTCTCGAGAAGCAACACTAGTTGTGACAAATTTTACAGAGTCAAAGATGGTTCCACGTAATGGGTCTAGTGATATCGTCGTTACCTTCTCAAACTACCGAATGCGAATATTTCCTTTTCAGGTCGGGGAAAAATATTCGAGACTCTATGATTCTATGAAAGCTAAAAAATTTGACGATTTACCGCTGTGTCATGCCCAATTCTACAATAAGGTAGCGAATATGAAAAATGTATTTTTTCACATTAAATGGTTTGAGATGGTAACAACGATATGTAAGGGCGATTTGTTCCTATTAATATTGTGCAATATAAGCCGAAACTGGTTAGTGAGAAGGTCTCTAATTTTATGTTAGAACTAGTGTCACAAGTAGAACAGAACTTTGGTTGGACTTCTCGTACCAGCGAAAATTGCTACTTTAAAAAGAAACCAAAGACTACTAAAACACGTTATGTATTGTGTTTTGTAGAACTTTTCCAACAGACAAACTGTAAGTTAACAAACATTTAGCTTATATTGACTGGAATGATTAATATCGTCATCAACATTCTCTGAAAAAAAAAACGAAATCTATTATATATTCGGGCAACCGTCGAGATTTTCGATTATAACGAACGGATTTCCGATTATAAAAGAGTTAAGATCCTTTCTCGAAAATGAATTCGAAATTTTTTCTTTGGGAAACTTCAACTTGAATGAGAAAAAAATCGTCCTTATATTACTAATGAATTTCATACAATGTTAGTGATATTGCCAAAAATTAAGTTTCACATAATAAAAGCATTTTAGGAAGTCTCTTAAGGTAATTCAGATTAGATTAAGGGATGTCTCCCTAAAATAATGGTCGCCGAATTAATGAAGCTTTCAGAAACAGGTAACAGGTTCTCGGTACCCAGGAAACCCGGATTCTTCAGGAAATCGGAACTCGGTTCTGAAAGGCTTCAAAACCCAGTTCCGATGCCAATTGTCAGTGTTATTTTCCTCTCCTACCAAAAAAGGTCGGTATTTGAACATGAATGCCATCGTTAAGCAAGACTTTTGATATTTCGGGCTGGTTCGTGTGATGTAAAATGTTGGAAAATTAATTGGATATTTTGGATGTGCACTACAAGAAATCAAAATCTTCACCAAAGGAATAAGTTTTCGATGACAAAATATGTCACGCAGACGATGAAGATGGAGACGATGACAATGGATTTCAATTTGTGAGCGATGTGGATGTACCGAAACTAGTAAACGAATAACTATTGATAAAAAAGGTGAGACCTGCTGTAAATTATTTCGAAAATATTAACTTCAAATAAATTAAAAATTAAAAATATTGAAAACCTTTCGTCTGTTGAATAATTATTCTCGTTTAAATAATACTAATATGCTTCTACGTGTTAATCGGTTGCAAATTTGGTCATTACACGAATTAAATAATTAATTCAAATTAGAGTAAAAAAAGAAAATTATTAATAATTTGCTTACACAGGAATAGCGCTGTGTAAATGTGACGTAGAAAACATTTATAAGAGAATTTGTCTTTATTAGTATAATTCGCTAATACAACCAGCACATTACATTCTGTAGATATATAGAATGAAAATTGTGATACAATCAGTCCAGTCGCCGCGGCCTGATGGGAAGATGTTCTTTTTTTTCATAATCATAAGCTCATCAGTTCGAAACTGGACTTCTCTTACAATTTTCGGAAATAAGTACTTATAAATAAATTAAAAGTCTTCAAAAGGTACGTTAAAGAAAAGTGTGGAAAAGAAATTCAATTCTTGAGTTATGTAAAGAAGCTATGGAATAGTTTACATTTTATGCTAAAACGATTTTACGAAGTTCTAATAAGGATATGTGTGGAAAACGAGAATTCTCTACAAAGCTTCGTTTATCAAACATGTCAAACATCCGAACTAATTCACTTCATTTCCAAAAGGATACATTTTTGAGAATTGGAAGAAATGTTGGCAAAATTTCCGAATTTATCACGGCAACTGAAAATTACGTTGAGGCACTTTTAAGCAATACAATATTGCAGTCCTTAACTTTGACAATTAAGAAATACGGAAAAAAATTGTAGATTTTATGGAGTGTGACACGGCGAGTTTTCGCCCTTTTATCTACCAAAAATTATAGAATAAGGATCTCCTAAATATAAAAATATAACTGGAAAATGTTGCCGGAAAAGATGCCAGAAAAATGAAAACCTATCGTGTAAAATACTTTGAAATAAATATGTTCAAAGTTTTTTTTGCCTAAAAGTTTAGTTTAGACCGCCTGAATAAAAAAGTTCTAATCAAATAGAAGCTTTAAAAAAAAATGATTTCCTTAATTCTCTCTTGTCTACAGCAATGTTAAGTGGCACAACTATGGGAAATTGATTGCAAAGTATTTTAGAAGACTGATAGTTCGAGAGAATGAGTATTAGCCGCAACAATAAGGTTTCAAAAATAATTTGCACGACTGATTTTTATTTCTTTGGCATGTTTTCTGCCAATATTTGTATATTCAAAAACTTATTTTTTCTCTAGGAAAATTATATAGTTGCAGAAATTATCTTGCCGGTCTTTTTATTCAGTTCAGAGAACTGTCTAAATTGTCTTCCAGTCATAATTTTATATTCAGGGATCTGATTGTAAAGTTTTAGCTATCCAGCAAAAACTTTCAGTAAATGGCGTAAAATCATGTTTGAGTGTTTTTGATGCCTGTTGCCTATTACTGCAGTCTTGCATTATTATTTTCAAAAGTTTCCACATTATCTTCCAGTTCTCAAAAATGTAGTTGTATGTTTAAATCAACAAAACATCAAAAATGTGTTTAAATCAACATGACAAAAGAAAAAGGAAGTCAAGAAAAGACCAGTGCTTTTTAACTTTTAAAATCGGGTTCAAATCCCAGTCAGTCAGATCGGGTCAGAAGTAATGGTCTGATAGACCTAATTTTTGGTATGTTTGGTACATATCTTAATTTTTGTATTTTAGTTCGGCCTTCAAATTTGGACATTCCCGCATCCCGACTTCATATCTCGGTGTCTTGTCTCGCTATTAGGTTGATCCTGTTGATTTTACATTTTAATCAAGATGAGACTTAATTTACTTACATTCAAGATTTTCGATATTAAGTTCGAAGGTTCTATCCCACTGGGCGCGGCGCGTCGGCGGTGATTTTGAATTCACGTTTTTATTGCATGTCTAGTGGGGGGGGGGGAAGTTGTAGTTTGTGCAAAAAATATAAACTAGCGATGAACGATGATTTTTTTTTGCCGCTGGGTTTCGCGGCGGCGGATAAGTTTTCATTTTATACCGTTTACTAAAATTGTAATTTTTCTATTAAAAGTATAAAGTTTGTAAATGGTTTTATGAATAATAATTTTATTTTTGTTCAAGCTGTGATTTCCTATCGCTGCTATTACAATTATTTATTATCCCACGAAAATGTAATTCCAAGTGCCGAAACAAAACTGTTTGGTATTGGTTTTAGGAGATGGGGGATTAACCGGTGTAGTATCGACTAGCTGATAAATATTGCTTCCTGCTACATTGTTGCGATCAAGGTTATTGGTGACATTTTGATTGGCGGACCCTGCTGTGGTGGAAATATTAGTTGTTGTTGAATATATCACGATTGACGGAATTAGACTACCATAATGGGCTCCTGTATACAGAAGGTTAACCTCATACTGATATGTACCGTGATTAGGTGTAAATGATAGCGGGTAGAGAACGCCAGATTGGTACACATTAATCTTAATACGTTTCAAATGGCTGATAGCATTTAAACATTCGGCGCCGCCCCAAAATTCATCGCTTTGTAGGTCGAGTAAATATCTGGAAGATATGCGACATGTGTTGATCAAATTAGGCTAGTTGACGGTATATCTACCATTAAGTAATATTAGTAACTTCCTTTATCATCAAATTTACCTTTCTATTAATGCCTCATTGATTAGATTGGTGATAAACTCTGAATTGTAGACCTCACGACTAGAAACCAAAATAGTTGCCAAATACTGAGCTAGATTTGCCCTGATATGCTGGACGGCAATAAAGCGAAGCTCATGTGGGAAAGGGGACGCCAGAGACTCTTTAAGTTGGAGTTGATGGGCTAGGGCACCAAAGAGGCATCTGCCATCTCTTACAATTGGATACACGTCCATTGAGGTGGGGTTGAGATGGTGGTAAACGGTGGGCCTTGATGTGGTAATGCCTGATATAGAATTTAAAGTTTTGGAAATGATTATAGCTGATGAGTAAATAGGGCTATAATGCTAGTAGTAACCTGTTAGCATGGCACGATTGTGGTTTAAGTTGTAGGTCGTGAGATTTGTATATTTTTAAATACAGATGTTTCATGACTTGTGAGTGTGTCGGTAAGTGGATTTTAGTTGCTGTTGTGACAGCTGATTGGATGGAAATGGCTATGATGGGTATGTAAGTTAAGTTCAGAATAATTAGATTTGATGCTCAGAATAAAGGAATGGTTAAGGGATTAAATTCTGAACTCTTGGGGAGCGATCATGTTTTGTTACATGATTGTTATGATCTTGTAAACAGTAATTTTTATTTTTAGAATAAGGTATGAATTTTAATGGTTCTTCACTTGGGAATAATAATATTTTTCAGCTTAAAGTTTGTTAATTTAGGGAGTTTCCATATTGTAATAACAATAATTTGCATGCAACATTAATTTGTTTGACTTATTTTGTTTTATTTTATTCATATTCCTAAATTCTAGTCATTAACCGCTATTTTGAATAAATGGTTATTCAATTAAGAGTGAGTCTAAAGAGAGGTGAATAGTCGATCATCCGTTGCACTTGCAATGGAAAGGATGATTTGGTGACCTTGAAATGCATAACTGTACTATGTAAATGGAGTTTTTACAATTTATTTTTCACTAAAATGTTTTTATTAATAATAATATTAACTGTAATTATTTTCAGGATGTAGAATTAGGGAGGGCACATTGGAATGATTTAGATATGGTCAGCTATCGACCGTTATGTTATTGGACGTCAGTTGAAATTATTGTGGTTGGGACAACAAATTTTTAATTTAGGAGTATGGGTGTGGTTAACTAATTATTTAATTAATTACATTAGCAGGTGGAAATTATATGGATTTAAATCTGAATATGATAAGATGTTAATATTGGAATAATTAATAAAATAATTTAATATAGGACACCAGAAGTTGCTACCTACCGTTATAACGGTTCCCACTTGCACGTTTTCAATTGTTTTTGTATAGAAAATTGTTACACTAGTACATTTATTTATTGTACATATTATCACTGGCACTGCACTATATTTCCAATTTTATTAAATTCACTTCACTACTTTTAAATTTAAACTTTATTTATCAAATGTCACGAGTAATTTTGGTTTTTTCACAAACTTCGATTAAAGGCAAATGGTGAGGTTGTGGATGAACAAGGGCTTTATATAGCAAATGTTTAGTGTTTAAGATTTTTGATGATAGGTATAACAACTAACAAATTTCATCAATAATGAGCGGAGAGATATCTATTAGAACTAGTTGGAGTGTACTTATGGTTCAAAATTTTATTTCAGATGGGGTATGCTGGAGGAAGAAGAATTTAATATAATTGATCCTTAATATAATTAATGGCTTAAGGTTAGAATTGAATTATGATTAATAAATGGTAATGTTATTTTTAGGGACAGGAACATCTTTACATTTGAATTTAGATTATATTATATTTATTGCTGTTTTAATATTTCTCTTAATTGTTGAAAGCTAATACTTAAATATTTGAAATTATAGAGCGGTTGGACTAAGTGAGAGTAGAAATAAATAACTAATTTGTTTTTTGGTTTCAGAAGAACATCGAAATATATTTTATCATCAATTTTGTTAATCGGAAGTTTGGAGTATTATATAAATATAAATTCTAGTTTAAGATATTATTTCAGATCGATCAGGTTCCAACGTTTTATTATTAATATTTTAATTGTGTTCTCATTGTGCTGTCATAAAACACTAACTATCGGCTTTATTAAGTGTCTGTAACCGGGTCGAGTCTGTCCTCACTAACATTCCTTTCCCATTCCTCGATTTTGTTATATGTAAAAAGGTGTACGATAGCTGCCTGGCCAGGGGTGGATATCACACTATTAGACTTATGTGGTTATCGAAGTGGCGCCTGTCTTTACGAGGTGAATATTGCTATGTTTGGCTTCATGAAAAGCTGAGTATGATGGTACATATTTCCTTGGTGAGGGAGAGTTATGGTGTTGTGTTGTAACATGGGTATAGTGGTGTGGTATTCGCATTTATAATACGGGAGACTTGCTTAATGCTTGATCGTACATTGAAATCAATCAATCAATCAAATTCAAGATTTTCGATATTAAGTTCGATATTTTAATATTTCGATGTATTGCAATTCAAAATGTCTAAACGATCTTCATCAAATATTATTTTCACTACTTCTTTTTTCAAAGTAGATTACGTGTGGCGAAACTCTTTGTCAGATTAGGCAAGAATAGGGTGTAAAACCGAAATAGCCATCGAAACGTTTATTAGCCATCCGAAGTTCCATTCGAATTTTTCCTTAGGATTGTGATGTAAATTAATATTTAGGTATGTTCTTATCTGGTAATTTGAAGAGAGGAACTCGATCCTCGACTTCTTAATCTAAATCATTAGAGATTGTAGCATATATTTTAAGAAGCAACTGAACAATACATCATCCAGTGATTGGTCTATTTTAATGCTTATTTTTCAAAACCAGAGAAATCTTCTCCAATCAAACTAAATTTATTTTATTTTAGAAATTAATTAAAAAATAATTGTACAAATTATAAAATGGTGGCAAGGTTTACGTTTAAAATACAAAAAAATTACAATCATCGAACCAATTTACTCCAAACAATTCTCAATTCGACCTATACCGTTTTTATGTGCGTAAACCAAAAAAAGTCGTCTAATCAACCGTCTAATTGCAATTTAAAAAAAAAACAAAACCAACCGAAAAAGAATAAATCTAAACTACCATGACAATTGCTTTTAATTGCCTTGTAAACCAAAAAATAAAACTAAAATCCAGTAGTGTGGTATAGCAAGTACATAATAATAAATTCCCATAATCAGTTAGCTGTAGCTATCCACATCACACACAAAAACCGGAACCGTATAGTATTTCATCCAAACTACATAAGTATCGTAATTAAATTTTTTTTTTAAATTTAATTTAATTATTCGAGGATTAATATGAGACGAGAAAAAACCATTAAATTTAACATAAGTACACGAGTAGATGATGATGTACATATAAAATGCTCTCGTATTTGGTTGTGTAGTTTTAACTATTTTTCATCGAGTTTAATGTGTTGTCACGGTAGACACAAAAAATAATTACATTATTTTATGATTCAACATGTAATAATTAAAAGATCACACATTTTTTTTTTTTTTTTGGTATTTTTACGGTTCAAATTATGTAGTACATAAACATATAACTATGTACATACGTATGTAAAACGAAACTATAAATTTAATTTTTTTTTTATTATTTTTTCGGATGTATTAATGCCACACACATCATATATATGGGCATAATGAAACTGTACGGCATTAGGAAAAAATCGTTTGAAAAAAAAAAAATAAAAAAATTATGACATATACACAATACGAGTCAAATGTCAATAAAAAAAAAAAGTAATAATAAATTTATAGTTTTTGTCAATCACGTTTGGGCAGTAAAAATTGTATATGTCTGTTTGGCTGTGTAATCATAGTTCAAACTGTGCGCCTTATCTATAAATCGTATGGTAGACATTGTCCAGTTCGGGTTAAATATTATGTCCAGATGTTTCAAGACAAATAGTGTTATCAAAAATTACGTGTGACACAATACGAATACAAACGACTATATTATACTCCAGGTTTTTTTTAGCATCGATGACGTCAATTAATGTAATTCTTAAACCATTCTAAAAATACAATAGTTTTCGTAAAGAGCCAATTAGGTGGGTGGCTAAGTGGATATCATAATAGTTTATTTTAATTATGCGAAGTGGAATTTTTAATTTAATTTAATGGCTTCTCAAATAATGTTATTTAAATAAATCACTAAAATAACAACAAAATAAAATAATAAAAAAATAAACGTTAGAGTTAGTTAGACGATAGTTTTGATTTGTTGGCGGAATACCATACAATAAAATACATTCTTCATATGTAATAATTCACACTTAGTTTAGTTTTATTGTATATTGTGTTTAGAGTACATACATAAGCAATTGAAGTAGTACAATGTGCGGCAAAGTACCTTATTGATTTTTTTAATTAACTGACCCGGAATTAATGGCACACACTAATGATGAGGTGTTAACGCTAATTATTTTATGATCGATAAATAGTTTTGGAAATATTACCGTTTGGGAATGTTTGTTTTACTACCAAACTGGCAATCTAAGATCAATCGAAACAATATCCAGCACAAGACGCAAATAATTTAATTTCCTGTTAATTCGAACGTACATACATATGAGTATAACAAAACCACGTATAAAATCAACAGTTTTATAAAATCTTGCATCTCTTGTGTGTGTGTATACAAAAAAAAAACCACCAAACCGAAATTATTGTGCATAAACATATAACATACATAAAACAGAAACCAAACATTAAAAAATAAAACATAAAAATAAAAACATACACGCATTGTTGTAAATTATAAGACAAGATCATAAAAGTACAAAACATAATCACAAGAATAATTTCAATTGTAATGAAAATATTCATTTTTTATTGTTATTATTTAAATTACATAATTTAATTTTTTTTTATGATTAAATAATAAATAAAAAACCCAAAAATGTAAATAAATAATGAGAAAAATAAAAATGATTGTTTTCTTTTATTTATTTGTAAATTAATGTTTGTATTACGATACGTAAGCGATATATGCATTCATTGGGTGTGAAACAAATTCAGGTATATGATTCGGGGAATACTCAGTCTAGTCACCATATGGATGTGAATTTCGGGCGTTTTGAAACCTTCCTCGAACTAAGAGTATTTTGCTTAGCGTTAAACTAAAACGAAAATTAAAAAAATTATTTTCAGGACTACTGACGTTCTATTACAGAAACCAATGTCAAATTAGAATCTTCCTACGTTACATATCGTAACTGCCCATTTTGAACAAATAAATAAGCATTTGTTTACCAATTTGGAAATACATTCGAATGGACTCGCAAATTGCTTAAGGTACAAAAGATTATCGTCAAAATTCTAATATTATAAGCCTTTCAGCGGCTGAACATTTTGCCCACATTCTTTAATCGTTAATGCTCGAGATTGCTCATATTTTGATTATTCTCAAATACTGGGGTCGAAATGATTCAAATAAAATCTCAACGCTGTTTGATACCCTTAAGCCCAAAACTTTGTAGTTTTCCTTTTCGTTTTTCAACGGATTTTCCACTTTGAGGCTTGTTTATTATCCTTTTGAAATATTAAATTTAGATAAAGTGAAATTTTAATTTGTAATTAAAGTTCTGAATCGATGAATACTGAAACTATGTCAACTTTTTTTTTTTTTTTGAAAATATTTTCTCGTTTAAAATATAAAATTTATAGATACCAGGGCCCTATTGCACCAACTAATTATCACTTATTACTTATCAACTTATCATAATTTTTGATAATTTTCTGTTGCACCAAATTCAAATTTGCTAAGTATTTAATTGAGTTATAATAAGTGATAAGCACTCACTTATCAAAATTAAGTTGCACCAATTCGCGAAATGATAAATGATAAGTAATATTTTGATAAGCGATAAGTTTGAGGTTTTTGATAAGTTTTTCGTAGTTCTGTTGCACCAGAAGTTTCAACTTATCAATAATCGACTACTTTAATGATAACTTATCCAAAATATCAATAAGAAAAATTTCACTACTCAAATGAATTGATAAGAGCTACAAATTGTAGTGGTATGACGGAAGTTTGTTAAAAACGTTTTTTTTGCTGTTATTTTAAGATGAGAACTTTTGTTCAATTTTCAAATAGTACAAACACATTTTTTAATAAAATTATTTATTATTCAAAGATTATAAATGATAATGACAAAAAATTTTCGTTTGTCACATAATCAAATTGATCACGTATTATTAAAAATAGGAGCAAGTTTGCACCATGGAAGTTAGCTACGAACAACACTGCATCAGTTAGGAAATGGCGCGCAATATCATGGGATTGCCAATATGGACGGAATTAATAAATCGACTGTGTGTAGGGTCATTCATCGAGTAGCAAATACCATCATCCACAACATGATGGCAGAAACCGTGTGTTGGCCCGAAAATATTCAGGATAGAAGTTTCTTGAGATGGGTGGTTTCCCTCAAGTGGCTGGTTGCATCGATGGAACAATGATTAATATAGTTGCACCGACGGTCGATGAGGAACACTTTGTGAACCGACTTGGAAAACATTTACTGAATGCATTGATGATGTGTGGCCCAGACTGCCGCTTTTCTGCAGTAAATTCAAATTGGCCAAGTAGCGTGTTTGACTTCAGAGTATTGCGAAATACAAGGTTATTTAGCAATTTTGAGTCTGGTTTTCGTTCGTTCCCCGGTGCTTTGATTTCGGATGACACTGCTTACCCCTTAAAGATTGGCTTATCTCACCAATGCGAAGAAATCCGGATGATGCAAGAGAGCAAAGATTTAATCGTGCCCATAAGCGGACTAGACGAATAGTGAAAAATAGTTTTGGTTTATGTATGACGATTGCAATTTGTGTATAATGTAGTTAAACTCAATTTGTTTGTTAATAGGACTTCTCTTAATTCAATTATTATGAAAATAAATTGTTTACGTTCAAGTACTGTTCAAAAATGATTTACAGTTAGAAAAGAGTGTTTTAATAGCAACAAAAAAAAAGTTTTACAATTGATTCTAAACACTGAAATAAGAACTCTCAATTGAGAAACGTTTCGCTTCATGTATTATATACATGAAAAATTACTGTTGTTATTAAATTACAGAATAACAATTTTTTAATTGTTTTGCTATATAGGTACAAAACCATTGTTTAACATACAAAATGTGCGGAAAGCACATTATTTTGCAAACACTGTAGAGATCATTACCACTTATCATAAAATTTGGTAATTTGTCAATTGATAAGTTGTAGACATTCTGATGTGCAACGCTTATCACTTATCATTATCAAAATTTGATAAGTTTTCAATTTGATAAGTGAGTGAGATTTCGTTACTTTTGGTGAAACACTTATCACTTATCATTATCAAAAAAACTAACTTATGATAAGTTGATAAGTAAAAAGTGATAAGTAGTTAGTGCAATAGGGCCCAGCACATTTGCCGGTTAGTTGGCCGGTCTAATAAGGGAAATACTTGTTCACCGAAAATAAACTGAGCTCGCAGTATCGGGTGTTAAAATATGCCGAGATTCAAGTTCAACATTTTTCGGATCTTATAATCTGACTATGGTGAAGAGTGCGCTACTGCATACTAATTCCGAAGTTGTTTATTGCAAAAAAGATATATACTAATGAAATTGATGTTAATTATATTTGAAGAAAATAGTTCTGCGGTTTCCAAAACCTCATTCCATTTACTATACGTTCAGGCAATTACTATAATCATCCTAATTGTTCACGTGAACCAAATATTGTAGGTGTATCGAAATTGTAAGAATCGTGAAGAGCACAAACCGAGTAAACAACTCACAAAGCATTCCAATTTTCACTCAACAAATTTTAAAATGAAATCTTTTAAATTTCGACTCACAGAAAATATTACAACAAAAATATAAAAAAAAAGTAAAATAGAATTTGGAACAAATTTTGGGTTCCATCGATGTGGTCAAAGCGGTAGATAAGAAACATCACCCCACTAACGCATAGGATCTAGCGCACTCTCAATCTCTGACATTTCGGCAATTTCAAAAAAATTGTTTGAGTGGTATTAAAAACGGCCTAATGCTGTGTGCCTCAGAAGACTTTTCAAACTAAATTTTTCAAATGTTGAAGCTTCCGCTACTTCCTCATAGATGCTAGGTGAAAAGTCAATTTACGAGGTTAATTTTCAACGACTTACAAATTAAATAACCACAATGTAGAAAATAAAGAACAGACAAAAATATGAAGCTATTAAAAATAGCTACCAAACTGTACATAATGTGACGTTGACACCTAGGGTATGATAGAATAAGTTAAATTAATAGCTCAATGTTTTACTGTACTAAAATGGAATTTTATATGATAAAACAGTTCTAAATGTTTCTACACTATTAGTACTGGAAAAGTCATGAGCGTTCTAGAAGTTTGGTTTGTGTATATAAAAAGGCGAACGAAATCAAATTAGGATATTAGTATTTGGAAAGCGATAGTGTAAAGATTAGATCGTTGGTGATAAATTAAATTGATTTTGTATTATTCACAATCCAGTGATATGAACCTTAATTTACAGGCAAAAACTATAGTATTTAATATATAATAATAAAACTGGAGATATGGTGAAATATATTGAATTTTGAAAGGCTGAATTATTTTAAGAATTACTTTTAAATAAAAGACTGAATTTATATTATTTTGTTATTTTACATTTATTTCTATGGGAAGATTCCTTAATCTACGTCAATAATCCTAAAGCTGTTTCAGCATCTGCATCATTATTAAAATTATCCAAGTATTCATCTAAGACTACTTCAAACGGTTTCAACTCAAAACTCTTATTAATGCAAATATTGTGTATTACACAACAGGTGGTTATCAATATTTTTAATTTTCAATTCCAGTGATTTTAAAAATCGCTCACCATCGTGCTTTCTTTAGTCCAAATGCATTTTCCTTAATGCTTCGTGCTTTACAATGCTCAAGGTAAATTTTTTTTGTAATATTACAACATAATAATACAAAATTTATAATTTTTCAATATTTTGGGTTGTTTATAAAATTTGAATGATATTTAAAAAGTTTAGTTGAGTATAAGGCCCAATTGAATACTTTCAACTTAGTGACATCTATTGAAATATTGCATGAATTACTGGGTTTTACAAAAGTTTAATTTGAAAAGTCTTCTGAGGCACACAGCATTAGTTTTAAAATATTAAAATTTGGCTCGTACGGGTGAGATCGACAATAGATAATAAAAGCCACTCCATTAAAGTACAAGACACAATATTTGAAAACTAAGACCGTTTCTACTAGCACTCAAAGAATATAGTATTCCGAAATTGTGAAAATCTCAGAAATTTCCGATTGTGTGCTTTAGTGGGATGATTTGTATTATGATTCGAAGCGATATGCTTCAGGTGTAGGATTCGGAGAATACTCAGTCTAGTCACAATAGATGTGAATTTCGTCTTACAAACCTAATGTCGATGAAAATCGAACCAGCTGCTAAATCAGCGTTTTGAAACCTTTCCCAAACAGAGTAAACTACCGACAAAAATCGGAGTGAAATTTATGTCATTGGAAAGAAATCTGTTACTAGTAAGCGTGTTTGTAATTCAGGTACATGATGAAGAGGAAAGAAAAAGGTCTTGAGTGACTTTAAAAAATTGTTGGGAGGTAAAAGAAAAGTGACCTGATTATGTAATTATGAAGATATGAATGAAAAGTTGTCCGATCCCATTCAAGACTTCGATAAGGTGTCTTAAATAATGGAAGGCCAACTAGAATGGCCTGCCATGTCACTTGGAATGTAGAAGAATAGAATATGGGTCGGGATCATTTCATGATTAAAATGAAGTCGAAAGAATGGATAGAAAGTAAGAATGGGGAGAGTTCCTAAGAGTGTTAGATTCATCAAAATCTACCATCTAGGGACGAATGCGTACGGGACTCAGCTAAACAAAACTTGCTTGGGATACTCAACAAAGTGTGGATGGGTTCCAATATACCGGATAAATGGAACGAGAGCAGGGTGGTTCCTGCGTAAATGGGATAGAGATCTGAATGTCACAACAAATTATTGTGGCATATGTATGTTGAATATTTTTTTAAAATTTTAAATCGAATGATGAAGGAGCAAATGGAATGCTGTGAATGAATATAATTTATTGCCATCGACAGCATTCGGATTTCGAAAGAACCACTCTGCAATCGAGTTTGTGCGAAGTAAGAAAGGATAATATAAAAGCAGTGCGATATTCTTGGATATTGAAAGAGCTTATCATTATGCGGTTCCGTGAAAATCACAATAAATTCATAAAAAATTGTATGACTGAGAGAAAAATGGTTATGAATAAAAGTGGCTGTAGGTTGAAAGCAGTTGCGAATTTGGGTCTTCTCCAATAAAGTAAAATATCTCCAGCTCTGTTTAACCTATACACTAGCGAGATACACTGGGTCAATGCAGACAATAAAATCGTTCTTCAATTTGCGGGCGATTTTATTGGAAAAGGAAGAAATATTGTTGCGGCGGCTCAAAAAGCACAGATAAAAGTGAATCCTAATAAGTGTGCTTATAAGATTTTTAGAACGGATATCGCAAATGTTAACATTAGTGTTGATAGTTACATAGAATTGAATAAGTAAATGCGTACTTGTATTTAGGTGTTTGGATTGAAAGACGTATGAAGTTTGGGAAACATATGAACATATTGGCAGATAACTGCAAGAAACGTTTAAATGTGGTAAAACGTGGTAAAACGGGTGAATAAACCTAAGGGGGGCGCTCATCCGAGTGTGACTGACATGTTAAGGAAGGCCCACATATTCTCCAAAATTGGGTATGGTATTAGTGTGTATGGGAATCGTTCGAAAGAGGCTTTCAGCAAATTGACGAAAGTAGAAAACACATGCGAGAGTGTGGCATTGCGAATAATTAACTCAACCACAAGAGAGAGAGAGAGAGTAGATCATAGTGAGGCAGTCAGTGGTAAACTAAGGAAAATGAGTTTTGCAATGAAATGATAGTAAGATAAAAAATGGAGGTGTGGCCAACGCACGACTTTCTTTTACGAACAGAGAATTTTGAGAAATTTTATTTTTTTAAATTTTTAAATTTTTTTTTTTTTTTTTTTTTGAATTTTATTTGTTTTTAATTTTTGGAAACATTTTGCGTTTAGTAGTTTTTTGTAAACTTTATACTTTTTAAGATATTTGCAAAATAAATTTTCTGGACCAAGGGAGTGGCCACTTCCGGTTAGCCGATTTGGAGTAAAATTCACTGGGACCTCCCAATTTATCAAAAAAGCTTAAATCTGAAGTTTCAGTTCGATTGGTTAAACCATCTGGGCTGTAGAGAGGACACAGACAGACTGACAGAATGACAGACAGACACCATTTCGAAACCCACTTTTACGGACTCAGGGAACCTCAAAACAAATAAATCTCTAAAAATCTCAAGGTCCAAAATTTTCATGATTACTATACTTTATTTTACTAGAGTAAAAGAAAGTAAAAAGTAGGGCGGTTTACAAACCAATATATGTATATAATTAGCATTGAAAAGGGAATGAATGAAGTTACCGCCAAAATTATGTTTGGGAAAATCCGTCAGCGGTACGTGCAGGAATATATCGTTTATACAGTTGCTAGTGTGAATGAGAATGAAGTGAGGTATTAACTGAAAGTGAATGAAGGGGAAAGGAAAATATTTATACACCTGTCCCTCGATTAACACGGATTTGATTTAACACGGTCAACGAATTGAGACAAAGTCTTGATTAACACGCACAGAAGTTTCGCCGCGTTAATCAAGTACCGTGTTAATCGAGGGACGACTGTATTAGTCGGGATTAACACGGTTTTGAGTTACACGGTAATTTGGCGGAACGTAATTACCGTGTTAATCGAGGAACAGGTGTATTTTCCGATTCCCAGAGTGGTTTATCTTTGCTAAAATGTGGAGATGGAAGGGAAAGCAATGTGTATGTAGAGTTGATTTTTAAATGTATTCGAGCGTGTCAACGTGATGTAACCATACAATGGATCCAATCACATAGACAGATGAAGCGGAATGAAAGAGCCGACATGTTAGAGAAAAGTCTAACGAAAAAATGAAGTACAGAGTGACCCGGGGCACTCATTTAAGAACTCCATTTTATAAGGAGCTGGATATTGAACATTTCATAATGGCTAGTCCTAGATACAACAAAATCAGATCTAAGTTCAACATCCTTCGGAATGCAAGAAACTTAAGTGATTTAATGAATCAGGGTGGTTTAGCTTAAAAGGAAATGTATGAATTTGTTTAATACAAAATATGCAACTAGTAATTTATAAATTTGAATTTTTGCCAATATGGCTCTTAAGAAGTTTTTGCCAAAATAATAAAATATACACTGTTTCCTTAAAGTATTCCAATTTTCACTCAACAAATTTAAAAAAAACAAATCTCTGGGATTTCCACAATTTCAGAAAATTTTTTGAATGATAGTAAAAACGGCCTAAGTTTTAAAAAATTTAAAATTTGGCTCGCACGTTTGAGATCGACAATAGTTAATGAAAACCACCTTACTAATGTACACGCTGCAATATTTCAAAACTAAGAACGTTTTTACTATCACTCAAAGAATTTTCCAAAATTGTGAAAATCTCAAAAATTTCCAATCGTGTTCATTAGTAGGGTGGATTCAAAACCGTTTCGATTCAATCGCTGGGGCTAATATAAACTAGCATGTTAAACTACTGGCGTATTAAATTCTACTCATTTTCTTTTTTTAGCATTTTCTTTGAGTCGAAATTGAAAAGTTTTCATTTTCTGGTCCACCGATGAAAACTTATTGAGTGAAAATTGGATCACTTTTAGGTCACAGTGTATGTTTAGTTTGACATAAACTTTACTCCTCAGGTAACCCATCCTGCTTTACCTTATTATCAATGGCAATTGTTTCGTGCGTTACTTGATTTTGGGTCAAAAGCGTCATTTGCGAGTAAAAATTTAATTCAACATCTACAACTTTTTAGAACAAGCGCCCGCATTACCATTTCTGGACTAGGCCAAACTAAAGCGGGAATCACTTGGAATAAAGCCCAATTTTTAATATGATCTCGATTGGATCAAACCACTATTAATTTAGAATGTCTAATCATATTTAAATTGACAATCATACCAACCAATAACAGTCAGGAAGGGTTATTGGAGGCAATCGTGGGCTGGTATAAAAGACAATTTCTGGTTGGGTTGTTGCCATTGGTTTTGGAAATTTTGGGAAATAGAGGACATTACATCACCAAGTCAGCAAGCAAGGATTACAAAAGAAGAATTAATGCGTGATTCGTTTTTTAAACAACACAACCCGTTCTGAGGATGGATATTTCATAAGACTTCCTTTCAAGCATAAGCAACAAAAAAAAAACTAAGCTCAATGGAAAACATACCAGCTGCAGAATTATATCGATCTAAAGACGTGTACTATCTGCCACATCATAAGGTGGTATAAGAGATTCCAGTACGACTACCAAGCTTAGCGTAGGAACGCTTAGCAAGTTATTGATCTACTAGAAGAAGAAAGGAAATCAATGGTACTATCAGTAATGGCATCGCCGATTTTTTGCATAGCCGAATTTGTATATAATGTGAAATCTACCGCTAGAACGGGTTCAATCGTAGAGCCAATTTTTGAAAAAGTGGTCGATTTCGCAGAACCGCTACAAATAAAACAACATGAAAGGCATATCTAGCTTTGAAGTTGTGTCATACCGAACAAAAAGCAACTTCTTAGCATCACTTCAGAGATTTTTTCCCCGAAGGGGATGGTGCACAGATGTGTATTCAGACAATGGTTCTAATTTTGTCGGCGCTAATAATGTTTTATATGAGATTTATTTAACATAAGAGTTTCGACAGCTTTTTGGAATATTTTCCTACTTAAGAATATTTGTAGTTTAGATTTGTTTTGAAACAAATTTTGATTTGAAAACTTTAATTCAGAAATATAAATTTCGGAAATTTTATAATTATTCTGAATTCAAATTTTTAAAAGTTCTCAACTATTTTAGTTCAAAATTCACCTGATTTATATTAAATAAAATGGAAAATCAATTAAATTGAATTTAAAATTAAAAATTTTAATCGAATTACAGAATTATGCAAAAATTGAATTAAATTTAAGTTTTATTCGTCATATTTTATTTTAGAATGAAATTTTTAAAATTTCATTTTTTACTACTGAATTTCCGTTTGGAAATGTCCGGATTTCTCGAATTTTAAGGTTTTTAAATCAAATTTTACAAAATTATGAATTTCATGTCAATCCTAAATAAACCTACTCAGATAATGCCATAATATGAACACTTTTTCATCAGAGACGCCGGACGATCGTTTCTTAGAGAGTTGCAATTATAATTTAAAAATATTTTTTAAATTTCATCTAAACGTTTCAAAAAAGTTGAAGAACTAAATGCTTAACAGCACTATAAAATTACCAGATTACATTAAGCAAACCTCTCAAAATCCCATAGAACGATCTACAAATAATGTCCGGACTCCTGGAGCATATACATTTGTTGTTTCGTTGATTGTACCAAGGTAAAATAGATTTTAAACTTTGATAATAAAATAAAACGATCATTTTTTATGTTTTTAATTAAAAACTGAAAAAAAAAACAAAAATCAATCAATAACATAAACCCCAACAACGATCTCATAAAAAAGGTAGTTTTTGGTCGGTTTTTCTGTTATTTTAGTTTAATTGGTTCATTTACATATAGTATTCGTTTTATATTTGTTGTTCTTCCGAGACGATGAAATGATGAAGCATTCATTAAACAACAACAAAATGTTATCTACATACAAGACATTTTTCTGTTGAAATTCCTTCTGATTTATATGTACATACGTACATATGTATATACAAAATACAAAAATACGAAGTGAGCCGAAATTCTGAAACACCTTACAAATTCGGCAAGCAAATAATATTTCCTTTTTAATTGGATTATTGATAAGCCCGCACCAAAAAATAAATATAATAATAAATTTACTTACTTTTTACCACTTTCAAGAAAAAAATCCAATTCAACTGACATTTTACAGCAGAGTGCTTTTCGAAAATGTCCCATCGAACAATTTGTATTTATCATATGGCCATCTGGAAATAAAACAAAAGTAAAAAAAAAAAAAATGTTATCGATTTTATTTTATTCATTAATTAAGATGACATTTAAAATTTATTTTAATTATCAGTAATGGGTTTATTTTTAAAATTTTTTTTTTTTTGTATTTTGCTTTTGGTTTGTGCTTTAAGAAAATGCAGATAAAGTTAAAAGAAAACGGTCGGTTATTAATGTCCTTTACAATCAGCGTTCGGTTGATTTTCCACAAAACGTGGCCCACGCAAATTAAAACCCATAAAATAAATTTGTCATTTATGCTTCGTTTACCGGTAGCTGATTTTGTTGTACTTTATCGTTTACTTTATTATATACAGAAAAAAACGACAACAACAATATCGACTTAAGACATTTTTAAGACAAGAAGGCGAAAAGAAAAACAAAAAAATTTGTTAACCAAAAAAATTAATCACAATAAATTTTAATTAAAAGTAATGTTGCTCGTTGCTTCTATATAATATTGTACATACATATATCGTCTTCTTCTTTTACACACATAGTTCGGTACACTCTTGTCTATACAATTTATTCCTTAGAAAATGTATTTATTGATCTCATTTATATTAATTGACACAGCATGTGGTGACATCATTTTAATTGAATTTTGTGTTTCGGTTTGGTTTTTTGGCGTTAGATGAGTGCTAAAACTTATTAAGAAAACCACAAATTTTAAATGGCAAATAAGAAATAAAATATTTAAATTAGGTAGTTATATATGTATATGCGTTGGGTGCTTTGAGTCATATTCGATTATTTATTTACTTTATTTTTATTCTTATCTTAAAATATTTAAATGGCGGAAATTTGAGTAATCGAACTATTATAAAACGACTCACCTCCTATGGTGCTCACTTATATGTATGTAGATGGCAATTTATGTATACCATTAAACACCATGGAGGGTATTATTCATATAAAAGTGGTTACCAATTGCTTTTATTTCTTGGTCGCGGTTTAACGATCTGCATCGGGTTAACCAAACTCCGAGAAAACGTTTCTGGAAAATATTATTTCGATTTGAGGAGGAAACCTGATCCTTGAAATTACTTGTCAAGGTCATATCAAGGTTAAGTTAATTTTTTGAATACAACGCTAGTAAATGAAATTTTTATTTTATTTAAATTAAAATTTCTTGGTAAAATGAATTAACCGATTTATCGAAGACCAGCAGTATACCGATATTCTCAATCTATATTAACGCCAAATTGTCTTGCTTGGCTGATATTTTCTACTGTGTTACACAAATATCGGCTGAATAGTTTTTTATTCTAAGATTCGCACTCAAAATTTGACCCCAGCTGAAATTATTAGGATTTGTCAAATATTGTCTAGAGATAAACTCAAATCGAAATTTGTAAAATTTATTAAAATTTGGTTAGTAACCTCCAGAAATAATCTCGTGTAGTGACCCCAATTTGTTCCGAAACCTCAAATTTTATTTTTTGCTTTGCTTACCACTAATCAAACAAACCGGAGTGAATAAATTTTTCAATATTTGAAAAAAAATTTGAATTCGGTTTGAGGCAAGAATTTCTCTTTGTTTGTACGAAAACACATTGTAATGATTAAATATAGAAATTGAGTTGAAGGGCGCCTGTATACATGTACAATTTTTGCTTATCACACGGCCATAACCTCAAAACTCAGTCATTTAAATTCAATCGCTTACGCATAATTCATTATTCTATGACATTTAGAAATTGTCGCATTTACAATTGGTGTTATCACTTTTATTTTTACGTTTTAATTGTGGTATCAAACCGTATATAAATAATTAACAGTAACATAAAGTTAATTAGTGTTAAAAATAGTTTTGAATCGATTTGTTTGTAAAATTAATATGGAAGCGTATAAAGTGGTTATAATTTTGGCCGTTTTGTTATGTACAGTACAAACAGCACCACTCGATTTAAATACATCCGATGTAATCGATAACGATGTACCAACTATTAATAATGAACAGAAGGGTATTTTACCGGATATTTTTTCACAATCTGGAACAGCCACCGAAAAAGCACCAGCAGTACCAGGAATATCCGGGATTCTTCCGGGTGGTGGTGGTGGAGATACTGGATTAGGAGGAGGTGGGGGCATAAAACCAACTTTAATTTTAGGAGCATTTCAAGCTATCGTGATGCCTTTCGATCCATCTTCAATATTTGGCAGCTTTTTCCCAGGCGGTGGAAATGGTTTCACAATGCCAACACTACCAACTCTACCAAACCTTCCTGGAATGAAATCGTAGATCGCAAACACATTCTGCCTTTTGTACCAATAACAAATATAATTCCGGATTTATAATTTATTCATATACAAAATACAACAAAAATTAAATTAATTTCGTTTAAATTTAGCTTTTATCATTTTTATTTAATTCGTTGCATAATTAACCAACTTTAGTTGGTCGCCCATATTCGATTAATTAATATTCACTATATACTCGTACGAGTACACAAACAGTCTGTCCGATACCGCCTACATTGAAAATATGTATTTCAAGTTTTTTTTTTTTGTTTAGAACGAGTTTGAAACTATCTTAAACTTATTAAATTGTGTGATTTATTGTATTGACATTTTTGTGGATGATGATAATGATAACTAATGAGATTAAAGTTGTTCGATTTGTCTACAAAAAAGATATTGGAACCAAACAGGCCAGATGCAAATTAATCAATTATGCATTGTGTTTTTAGACTAATTGGGATTTCACCTTTGAATCAAACCCCAAAAAATACATTTAATCAATTTTATAGGATACTGACATTAAAATTAAGAATCCGATCGTAAATTAAGAAAAGAAAACATTTTTTATTGCATTTTTATTTCGTTTGGACAACCAACAAAAATACCAAAATCGAACTCTGGAAGGTTTTGCCTTTAAAGCCGTTTTTTTATTATTTAATTGATAGTAAAAAAAACAAAAATTAAAAATATTTTTTATTGTTTTATTGAAATTACTTTAAAATACTTAAAACAAAAAAAAAAAAAGTCAAGAGATTTGATTTCTTTCGATATTAATTTCCGTGGTATTTGTTTTGGGGAGACTTAAATTTACGACTAGAAGATTTTTATTTTTATTGCTTTCCAAATTGTTTAATTACATTTGGATTTGATGGCGCATCGATGTCGATTGCGTCGCGAGTATGGGGGATCTATTTGACCAAATTTTTTTTTTTTTTTTAATCGAAAAACCACAATAACTCGCACTGAGTCAAAATTTATAACGACGTTTACAATTTTCAATCCTTTCTGATAAATACAAAAAAAAAAAATTGCGTGATCATAAAAATAACAAAACCAAAATTTAAATAAAACATCGATAGTCGTCATTCGATTAGGTTTGATGATCGCGCGTTTTATTTTAATTGATTTTGAATTTTATACAACAATGTATAATTTTTTGGTTAAATGTTAAATACTATAAAATAAAATAAAGGTTTTTTTTCGACAGAAAAATCATAAAAGCCAACTCAGAATATAATAGAATCTAAAATTCTAAATAAAAATCAATCAATCGATCAAAAAACATAAAAACAAAAATTTAACAAAACGAGTCACCATTTTTTGACAATCAAAACGCTTTTTATTCCCCATTATGATCGTAAATTTGAAAACAACATTTATAATGGCTTGATATGTCGTCATGTTTGTATTGATAATTTTATAGGGTGTTTGGAAAAAGAATATTTGCTTTTTAGAAAATTATATTTTAGCAGATACTTGCTGAACCAAATCGAATCGAGGCAAGTGATCATGAACGGTGATTGCATATTAGAGTTTTAAATGGTTGCATATTTATTATAATTTTTATAACGATTTTAAGCTCACAGATATAAACAGTAAGAAGGGCTTTGGACAGCTGATATTGTAATCGATCGTAGCAGGTAAATATCGTACCTTCTCATCATCTTTTCACCGAATTTCGTTTTCACCGAAAACGTTGTACGTTCTCTACGTTGTCAACTGTAAAGATCAAATGATGTTAAATTCGAAATTCTTAAAAATTTCAGAAAAATTTCGTTTGTTTGATGCAGAGTTTAAACGAAGTACATTCCTCATAGATGAAAAATTAATGTTTTGATTTCGATCACTGACAAAAAAAAGTTAAGAATGTTTTTTGATATTAGTTAATTCATTAACAGATAGAAGTAAAATTAGAGGGAGGTAAAGTGTTTTTGTTACAAATATCGGAATTTTATTAGTGCCTAGTCATTATCATATGTAATCAAATTCCGTCAGCAGTTTCACAAAGTTGCCAGTCGTAATGAAGAAAGAATGTAGTGTTCTGTATTAGGAACGTTCAGATTGAAATTTTGATCCTTGATCTAACAATAAAGTCATTTCGGGTGCTTAGATATTTTAGACTCGCTTTGGAATATAAAATTGATCTCAATCAACCGAAATATCGAGGAACAGGAATTTTCTCAAACTTAGCTTGGTTGTTTGTCGTGGAATTATTTAAATTTTTTATCAGTAGAGCATCTATGCCTGCATTGCTAATAAATTCGGGACTTCTATAGGACAATAGGTTCAATATCTCTTTAGAAAGCGGCCCAATAAAAACTAACTAACGAAATTGCCGGAATGATACGTAGCTTACGTTATATCGTCAATGCATGTCGATACAATTTGTCTATTTGTGAATTGATATTAATCACTAACACTGTATCGCTTTTTTTTTGTGAAAATATAATCTCCCAGAATTTCCAAATATTCGGTATTGGTTCTGGATGCCACCAGGAAATATATCGCCTTAGTAAACAAAATAAATGCGTGAATTCGAATAAACCGAGATGAGATGAGACGGATTCTGCGAGAAATCGATATCCGAAAGCATTGTACATCATTCTAGTTGATGCGTAAAGTCCTGGGTACATAATAGAATATAGGTTTGGCAATGCTACGTGTTTAAGGGCGTGATAATCCCTCAATATTCTTCAATCACCGTTTCTCTTACAACAAAAACAATCAAATTCTTCTTACATGTTAATCATTTTCATTGTGGAAACCTCATTATTAGTCTTTCATATTAAAGAATATAAAACGGCCAATAGATCGAGCAACTGACGGTATTATGGGTCCACCAAAAGACCCAACGGTTTTAGGAAGTCTACCCACTATGATTGGCCTGCAGTAATATGTATTGACCAGCCTCACATTCCGCTATCTACACCGCGATTCATTTAGTATTTTGACTTGAAATCGGCCCGATTAGGATCAATTGGCCTACAATTGCGAACGACGTCCTTAAACTTGTAAAAATCAAAAACAAGGACGTGAACATGGTCTTTGGTTCGTTACCTTAGGCATTACAAGAGCTGGCGTCATCATCAAGTTCAGCTGACTTGGTTAATTCGCATGCTGGTAAATTTTTAATCTATTGTATCTAACCAAAAATTAATTGATGAATTTGTCGTTGACTTTTGTCCCGCCGTCGACTGACTCTCCGAGCAATTAAGACGATTTCAGATCTCAGAAATCAATAACTTAGGGAGAGCGTGAATTTAGGTCCATTTTAACTCACATTTAATTAGGATTACAGATATTGTTGATAAATCGATTCTTTAACGCGCCAACAAGTTGATGAATGCGAATTTATTAACCGTAGCAATTCTATCGTCTGTATAGCGTTTTCAATAGAGGTCAGCAATTACTCCTGTGATAGTATTCTAACAGACCTTCCATGATCGCTTATTGCGTGTAGGTGTTAGATGTTATAACCAGAGGTGGTTATAAATTCGGATTTTTCAATACAAATAAATGTGTAAAGTAAAAATGTTTTTGTTTAATTTCACTATCCACTTTTTGAGCCAACTAATCACCGTCATTCAGGCAACTCAAATTATATTCGCTGTTTAAATGAAAATGAACAAGCATTTTCCTTTAATCATGTAAGTGAGAATATAGTTGCGCAAAGTTTAGAGTCAGGTATCCATTATTATTATTATTATTATTGAAGAGCCATGTGGGCGATAAGCCACTTCGCACTGCGACCTTATAGATCTATTGTGCTGGACCCTGCTTAATTATCCGTCCAGTCAATATTCAGGTTCTTAATGAACTTGATAATACTGCCGGCCGGTATGTGAGACATACTATTGTATCAGGGCTTATTGCTCTCCCTCCTAGATGTTTACTACAGCATGTAGTTCCGCTAGAAAGACGGTAGCATTGGAACCCAAGGACTTCGAGAGGGCTATCCCACTCCTGTATATTCCTACCCCTTGCTCCGTCTTCCGTTTGATTTTACTCTTACGAGTTGCTGGGAATTGCAAATCGCCTGTAGGTCACCCAGCTTTACTACAGGAAGGCTAAATAAATCTGGAGGGTGCCTGGTATCCAAAGTCCGCATACTTTGAACTGAATAACCTATCAGCCATTCATCCATCGGCATATGCTGTTCCACCTTACATTAGGGTTTCTTGTCAAGGTTTTCTCCTTTAGCGCCATACTTTAGACTGAGCCAAATAGCCAAAAATGTGTCAAATGGCCTTAGTTACCAGTGGTTGCCACGAGGAGGCAGCACGTACACTTGCGAATTGTGAATAGGTTACCCTTTTCACAATTGTACCCATCACGCAGCTGCCTAATACATGACCAGCGCAGCTCATGTGATGCGTACCCTACTGGAAGGTTACGGAGCTGGTAGATTAATCTACTCAACTTTCGTCCCCCCTCCAATAGACGCCAAACCACCTAGGTATCCATACACGATCAAACAATTTGCAAAAATGTTTATAGTACCACATCTCGTTGCGCAACCCGTTTCCATCGTCCATATTTGCACACAACTTACGCAACAACAGTAGTTATACAAATTTCATTTCCAAATTATTAATGCAGAGGGCACAATGAACGGAGAAAATACAAAGTTGTACAACACTCCAAACATCGACATGCCCAAGACATTCGCTAGGTCGAGATTTGGACTTTCATATGTGTTAGTTGATCGAGTAAAAAGCCAGTTGACAAAAACTATTCAACGGGGAAGTGAATACTTATAACATTCATTTGGACGAATATGATGGCCAAAACTTTATGAAATATCAAAACATACTGAATGTTTATGCTACTACATATGTCAGAAAGACCTAGGATTACCAGTTGAAAGAATAACAAAAGTTGGACATTCCAATCGGAAAATGCTAATCACTCATTGGAAAATGAGCCCAAGTGTGGTTCATCACCATTTGGGAAATACTGAAGTACTCTTAGGTGATAACGACTGGAACTTCATTTTGTTACGCCTGCCTTAAGTGATATTTCTGTGAAATTTTAAACTTTTATCTTAATTGTAAGGTAGTGGTTATTGGTCCTCAATATTTATATTAATGTTTTTCTTACAGTACCGCTAAGTTCTCAGTTTTTGCTAAATTCAACGACAGCTGAACAAATAATCGCCAAACGTAACAAAGCAAATTACTTTTTTTGCTTTGCGTTTATGAAACATATCTGCCTGGGCACTAACTGCGAGTTTACGTACATTTTTCTGCTGAAAATTTTTCAGGAGGATCGCATGCAATTTTACTCGGAAGGGGACATTTGTTTACCAAATAGACTACGTCGATATACAATACGATTATCATTGTCAACGATAATCTTGAAAGTATCGAATAATCTCGAATTATCACTAATTCTCAAGCATAATGTATTGCAAATTCCGGATAATATCGAGAAACTCGAATAATCTCGAATCATTTTAAAATTCTTGAATGGTTTCGACATTCCCAAACCAATTAGAATAATCCAGAAAATCCCGAAAAATAAATCTCGAATAAGCTTCAAAGCTAACTCAAAATTCGTAATCTACATCCAGAGCTTACCCCAGCAGGTGACATTGGTACGTACCATATTAACTTCAACGATATAGCTGTGAAATTGAAGTGCTCTGAAAGGGGCTGATAATGTGATGTTGATTCGTGTCATTTTTCACAATATTGAATATAAAATTCAGAATAAATTTTAAATCGGTTAATATCGGATCGATTAACCGAATGGTTTAAATTAATCACTTAAATGCTAAACTCGCAGGAAAATAAAAAGAAACACTGCATTTATTTTTTCACTGTAATTCGAAAATTAGTAAGTCTAAAATCCGTTACTTGGCCCAAACCGCAGAATTTCAATTTAAAAATTTCAAAAAATATTTAATTGGCTAAGACAAAAAAAATTACATTTTTTTGGGTGTAAAATATAATTTTGTAGGCCAATAGAATTTTTTTGAAGTTTGGAAATTGTATGACCTTCAGTCAAATTCCAGAAGATTTTAACATAAATAAACGAGTAATGTTGAGATTTTATCGAAAAAACTAGATGGCGTTTTCCTTTTCGTTTTTCTGTGTATTTGCTTAGCATTAATATCTTCAGCAACTATGCAACAGTATATAAGCAGGCATGTTCATATTTTCAATTAATCTTTGGTTCATTTTTAAGAAAATATTAATGGTCCCTAATTAAAATTTGGGTTTAGAAATAAAATTGGAATTTGTTTTCCCGAAGAATCGAAAACACTTTGGGTAAATAAGGCTTTCTCATAAAAAATTATCTCAAATCAAATTAACAATTTCTTCTGGACGTTCAACGACTACCTAGTATAAACGAAATCGAACATCTTGAACTAAATTCTATCAGCATGAACTAACACTTTAAACAACACCATAAAATATTTTCCATCTTTTGAGGAATTGGGTTTAGGTTGGACTCGAACTGTCGCTCATCACATTGATGTAGGAAATGTGAAACCCATTAAATAGTGGCATTACGCCATATCCTCTATCAGGCAAAAATCCCTATATAAAGCTCTCTTAGACTGAACAAAATGGCGACTAGAGATGCTTATCCATTACCGAGAATCGACGGACTCTTCGGCTGAATCAAACTAAATTAATTTCCAGCATCGATTTGAAGGGTGCGTAATGGCTAATGTATCAGGTGATACCACATCAACTTCACGAAAGGAGTTCGTATATATCTGGATAACCTCCTAGTTACGTCCGAGAATTTCGAAGAGTATATTCAGTTATGGAAGCAAGAGGCGTTGTTGAAATTCACTACCTTGGCTATGTGGCCAAAAAGCAGGTCACGCTTTAATCAATGCTACATTATCGTTTCCTGTCTCCAATACTGTTAAAAACAATTCGTAGATTTTTGAGTATGTCAGGGTGATATCGTAGATTTATTTCTTCATTTGCTATACTCTGGTCGCCCCAATATCTGATCTTCTAGAGAAAAAAAGAGTTTTCACAAGCGTTATTTACTGTTGTGTGAAATTTCTTGGCGAAAGGAAATATTTACGTATTCTCAGTTTCGGAGACAATTACATCTAACAATGATACCCAGGTTCAATGCAATTGGTTTGCGAAAAATATTAGCCAAGTAGTAACATTCACGTACATTATTGTTGTTAATGTTATAAGTATGAGCACAACTGTATTGTATTTTGAATTCCCCTTTTATATAACGATCAGTGAATGAACGGATCATTCAAGCTGTATGTGTTTTGTTTACATCAGCTGGAGAATTGAGTTACATTGAGTTGCAGTGATTTTGGATGTATTTTTTGGGGAAAAAATTAGGCAGTCAGTCATTGCTGTTCCATCTTTAAAAACCAAAAAAAATTAAAAAAAAACAGAATTTTGAATTGCTGACGTAAAATGGAAAATTATCGTGTTTCCCCCAGTGAAACTTTTTTGAGCACTTTGTTTTTTTTTTTTTTTTTTTGAATTTTAAAGAAATTTGCTTCTAAAGTATGGATGTTTAAATTATTCAAACTTGTTTAGTTTATAAAAAAACTAACAAAACTAAACTATTAACTAAATAAATGGGATGTTAGAAAAAGGTTCATGTCTAGCCATGTTCAACTGCTGTTAAAATCCTTCGATGTTGAACGTTGTTGGTTTGCAGTTTATAACGGCTGCTTAATTCAGATCAACAAGTTTTAAATTGATTCAAATATTGATCAAAATAAATTTAAAACTTGCTAATTTTGCATAATGGCAGGTTGCTGCCACTACAGATTCAATGGTGATGTCGTTACGATATAATACGAACCGTAATCGTTAGATACATTAATGCCTGCACATATTAACTTATGTATGTATCCAGAGCCTGAAATAGCGAGGTATTTAACCCAAATTGAACGACTGCCACAGCTGAGCAGACTATGTAAATTAATTAGTAAATAATGAAATGTGTAAGTGACAATGGACGGCAATCTTGAAGGAACAACAACTAAATCGAATTCGAATATGTACGTAATTTGAAAAGCGGTGTGCCATCAGGGTTGCAATATTGCAGTTTTATTTTTAATTATTATATTGTTAGCCTTCTCATGCTCCACAATCTGTTGTGACCTGCTCAATTAGTCCAGGCAATGAAGACCAAAAACTACCAAATAGCGGAAATAATTCATGTAGAAACCAAAATTGGTACAGTTGTAGGGGGAGGTGTCCTTAACAACATACTAAAAGAACTGAGGAGTGGGGGTGAAGCTAAGGGTGGGGGAGGGGTCTCGAAAGGTCCTTTTTTCCAATTTTTCGTTAATAACTCAAAAACCACTGCTTCTATCAAAAAAAGGCCTATATACTAAATTAATCTACATAAAATTCTCTACAATAAAGATTCTCTACACTTTTTTGATAGGATCAAAGCTTAAGGAAATATGGAGGGGGTAAATAGAAACTTAAAAAAAAACAGTTTTTGCTCGTGCTTGTCCCTTTATTCAGTTTACAATCAACCTCCTTGTTGATCGTGAGTCTTCTAAATGTCTGCTTTTATTACATTAAATATTTGCACGCGTTTAATATAAGATTATTATTTCCAGTGTGTATGTGACTACGGCTGAGAAGTGTTTAATTTGTGAGAGTGAAGTTGAAAGTGATTTGTGCAACGTTGGGAAAAAAGGGATGATTGGATTAGTGAAGGCAAGTGTATTAAGGAAAGATGGGAAAGAGAAAGGTTTCAGGGGTAAGATAAATGGTGGTTTTTGCGAGACACTCTCTCAGATGAACCTTCAACATCACGTGATGCTTCGTCTTTGCGTTCAGAACAAATCAAATTTGATTTTAAAACAAAGTGTTTTTTCTGCACGGAAACGTATGACGAAGAGAAGGAGATTAAAAAACCGTATGCTAAGCGTCGAACAGTTTTTTATGTTCGTACGGTTGCGTTTCACAATTATATTTTGAATCGTGGGCAGGAAAGGAAGGATGAGTGGGGAAACGATGTAGTGAGGCGTATCTGCACTGTTGGGGATCTACACGCAGCAGATGCAATATATCACGAAGATTGTTACAAAAGATTCATGTTAACCTCTGTACCTTCAAAACGAAAAGCTGGACGTCCACAAGATGAAGGGATTTCAAAAGCAATGGAAGATATATGTATATGATTATATTGAAAGGACTGATAATTGCCAATACTCTATGGACGAGTTGTTGGAACAGGTTATTGCAGGGGAACCACCACATGTGAAGACTATTAAGGAGAGAATGAGGGAAAAATATGGGGACCAAATTTTTTTCGGTACTATTCGCACCAGACAAACTGTCGTCTCGTTTCATAGTTTTAGTGATAAAATCTTGAGCGACTCATGGTACACTTCAAGGTGTAAAGATGAACAAAGAGAACGTGAGAGGATTGTACAAAAAGCTGCTGAGATTATTTTGGAAGAACAACAGTGCCTATCCCCCTTCATCTAGCTTCTGCACTGAGGCTGAACAATTAATACCTAAATCTCTTAGAGTCTTCAAGGAGCTTCCAATTTCCAAAACGATTCTCCTCCTTCATAGCTTCTCCGGATGCGACACCACCTCGGCGATACATGGAAAGAGTAAAGTAGGAATCGCTAAGCTTTTCACAGAAAACCCTGCCCTCACTCAATACATTTCAGCAATATTCACAGATCCCTCAACATCACCTGAGGATATTGAACAGGCTGGCGAGAAGCCTTTTTTGGCTGTATACAAAGCGGCTACACATCAAGACAACCTGAACAAACATAGGCACTCGCCGTTTTTGAAGGCGTCAACGAAGCTCAAATCAGACATGGCCACTCTTCCTCCGTATCATTACTTTCTTACAGGTACAACAGTGGCTTGTAAACCCCCTACCACCCATCCAATGGGGTTGAGTGAAGGGAGAAGATGGGATCCTTTACGCAGTTAAAACGAACGACCCTGTGGCACCCGACTCCGTTTTGAACATGATATTTTGCCGTTGCACGACTGGCTGTGGGGTGCGCTACGGTTGCCGCAAAGCAGGGATTGCCTGCTCCAGTGCCTGCGGCTGCATCGACTCATGTACTAACGGAGCCCCGTCGAAAATAGCTTCGATGATGATGAAAATTTAGATTTCGACGAAATTTAATGTTCAATATATATCCTTAAGCTGTAATTATTTCATTTTTAACAATAAAAACTGTTTTCTTTTTTAAATATTCTATTTACCCCCTCCATATTTCCTTAAGCTTTGATCCTATCAAAAAAGTGTAGAGAATCTTTATTGTAAAGAATTTTATTTAAATTAATTTAGTACATAGACATTTTTTTGATAGAAGCAGTGGTTTTTGAGTTATTAACGAAAAATTGGAAAAAAAGACCTTTCGAGACCCCCTCCACCCTTAGCTTCACCACCACCCCTCAATACTTTTAGTATGTTGTTAAGGACATCTTCCCCTGTACCAATTTTGGCTTCTACATGAATTATTTCCACTATTTTTCCTTCGTTGCCTGGACTAAATATGGAGAGTGAGAGCATGATG
This sequence comes from Tipula vernalis, assembly GCA_958295665.1. Classification (NCBI taxonomy): domain Eukaryota; kingdom Metazoa; phylum Arthropoda; class Insecta; order Diptera; family Tipulidae; genus Tipula; species Tipula vernalis. The sequence continues at coordinate 6,343,531 of OY282560.1, read as the reverse complement.
TTGGTATGTAATACAAAATTGTCGTAGATTAATAAATTAAATTAAATTAAATAAAACATAATCAATTAATTGGCGGAAGGTCACCAACATTAAGCAATCTCGTGGCATGAACCCATGACGGAAATAACCTTTAACGGCTTATTCGTTAGTGCTCTGCCGTATTTTTTTTTTGTTTATCTACATTTAAATCGACATAGCATTTGACATAACCTATTACTAATTTTAAACACCATTTGGATTGCCATCTGATCTAATTTAGATCTCTGCCCCTTTTGCCGATATAAATACACAATACTTCAAAGTATTTTAATATGATTGAAATTTGGTTTCTTCCCATCCATCGGCAATCGATTCTGGAAATAATTTGCACGTTTATTTATTTTTTGGAATATGTCCATTTTTGTGCACTTATACCACAATGTTTAATTAATTTGAATTTTAAATAATTAAATTAAATAAAATAAAACAATTTAGAATACTTTCTTTCTGTGGTATTATTTATTAAAACTTATTTAAAGTAAGTACATGTTTCGGGTATTCTCCCTTCGTCAACTTTTTAAAATATTCTAATTAAAAACTTTAAATTTCGCGCAATATATAATGGTATATGTCATTGTGTGGGATTAATTAATTGCACGTTTAGCTGCTAATATCAGATTGTTCGAATAAAACAACATTCTATTTCTACTTCTATTCAACATTTTTTACCACACAATTCTTTGCTTGCGACAACAAGCAACACAATTTAATTTTTGAAACAAGCGACATAATTCGAATCGAAAATGAGATTACAACATCACACTCATGGCTGGTCTCCACTTTCGTATTTTTCTCTTGACAAAAAAAAATCTAGTCCATTTTTTTCCTCGTGACAATTTTTAGTACATTTTCCAAAATACATACACAAAAATTGATTTGAGCATGCGCATTGAAATTTTGTCAAGAGAGGAAAAGATCAGAATATTCAATATTTTTGTCATGACCAGTGCTGTCGAAGTGAGTACAATCGGAGTATTTGTACTAGTTTCGCTTAGTGCTTACTCCTGTACTCCGCTATTTCATTTTGTACTCCCCTGTTCTAATAACTGCTATTCTAATAATACTTTTACATAATATTTTAAGTTATCGGCTTTTGCTTGCAATAATTATAATATTCTGGAAGATATCTAGCTTTTTCATAAAGCATTTTTCAAAGCTAATTTTTAATGGTTCCTGTCATTTTCAGGCATAAACCCATAAAACATTTCTCTTGCAGTAATGAATCAGTCATTTTAGCAAACAATATCAATTCAAACATGTAAAATTTGCGTACTAAATTACTTCTACTTCACACGGCTATTTTTTCAGAATCTGAATGTTAGCTGGTAAAACTTATAAACAGATAATTCCGAGTTTTTACAAACTTTAAAACTTCAGATACACTCAACACATGACAGACGTTACCTGATTTTACCAAAAAAAAATGTATCAGCTTTAACTAAATATTTAGATTAGAACCTCCTGAATACAAAAATTACCACACAAAAACGATGTACGGAAAATAAAATTATTTAAGCTTAGATTAGCACTTCTATATAAAAATAATACTGTAAGCTAATTTCTGCAGTTATTTAAACTTTCCAAACTGGAAAGTTGTATGGAAGTCTGGATTTATGCGGTGTGATGTTGGAAATTTCATTCGTCTTGTGTGATATAATATGTTTAAGGTTAGGAACTATTTATGGCTACGGACCATTTTTGTGTCTATGCCTGGTCCTTGTGGACCGCCACCCAAACCTAACCTAGGAACTATTTATACAGAATCGGCTTAACATCTCCGATATAAAATTTCACTAAAACACAACGACAAATGTGTGTATTCCATTCGGTACCGGAGGGGCTGGCTGTGTATGGAAAACCAAAATTGGTAATTCTAATTTGTGATTTATGGTATCGGCCCATAATAACATTAGTACGAGTACTTATAGTTACTATCAGAAATCTATATATTATGTCGGTATTCGAAGAATCGCGTTAGGCTTAAATAAACCATCTTAGAATTCGCCACTTACTATCAGAATTTGATCTATCACCACAGAATTCAACATAATAATTCGAAATATCATATCAGAATTTGATAGGTATATCATCTCAGAATTTGCTTTATATGTATATATTGTCGACGCATCAGTCAGAATTTGATATATCGTTGATATTTGTCAGAATTTGGGATATCATCATAAATCATCTCAGAATTTGATATATCCAGTCAGTATTCTTTATACTTAATTATTATGTCAAAGTTCGTTATATCATGTCAGAGTTCGATATATTACCTAAGGTTTTGAAATACCATATCAGAATTCGCTATATATTTTCAGAACTTATCATATTCAAATTTATATATTTCACATCCGAATTATGTATGTCATTAAGAATTTGAAATTTCATGTATACGATACATACTATCGGATTCGATACATCTGTCAAAATTTATATATTATGTCAGTATTCTATATAATATGTCTGAATTCTATATATACATGCCAGAATTCGACATTCCATACCAAAATTATATATATCACGTAAAAATTCGAAATATAATGTCATAATTCGATATATCATCTCAGAATTCGCGTTATACATCTGTACTATCAGAATTCAATATTTTTGTCAGAATTATATCAAAATACGACACATGAAAGAATTCGAAAAACATATGTCAGAGTTCGATATATCATCTCAGAATTCGATACAAACCGTAAGATTCATTATATTTCATATGTAATGTAAGGATTCTACAAATTATGTCAGAATTCGATATTACATCTCAAAATTCGTTATATATTGTCAGAATTCGATAAATATTTTAGAAGTTGGTGTACCTATCATGTCACTATTCCATATAATACGTCTGAATTCGATATACAACGCACGTAACAAACAATATTGACAACTCAAAATTTCAAATTTTTCAGGAGATCAAAATAAAACATGCTAATTTCGATTATACTGTACTATTCTCTATGGGCGTCAAAAAAAGGAAGATCGGAAAATTAAGCCGTCTCTCGCTTTGTAAAATAACTATGACCATTATGGTCACTATCCCCACTATGTCAGGTTATGAAATCGATTATTGCGCATCTTTTTGGCGAAATATCTTAAAAACTCAATTTTTTGAGTGGTGTCACTTTTTTATGTCATGTTCGATATGTCAGAATTCGACAAAATTCGTTGTATACTGTAAGAATTCGATAAATCTTTTATAATTTGATATACCTATCATGTCAGTTCTATATAATTTGACATACCATATACGTCAGAATCCGGATATATCATCTCAGAATTCGACATACCATATCAGAATTCTATATATCATGTAAGAATTCGAAACATAATGTCGTAATTCGATATTTCATCTCAGAATTTACTATATCAGTATTCTATATAATATTTCAGAATTCGGATATATTACCTCAGAATTCGACGTAACATATCAGAATTCGATATATCATCTCAGAATTCGCTATATACTATCAGAATTCAATATATCTGTCAGAATTAAGTCGAAATTCGACAAATGATGTCAAAATTAATTATGTCGTCTCAGAATTCGACTTAATATCCGGATTCTATACATCATGTAGGAATTCGAAATATCAGTCAGAATTCGATATATCATTTCAAAATTCGCTTTATACAATTCGTTATCATGTCAGAATTCCACGTATTATGTCGGAATTCACAATATTTCATCAGAATTCTTTAAACCAGCTCAGAATTCGTCAGATACTGTCAGAATTTTATATTACTATCAGATCTCGATGTATCTCGTCAAAATCCCATTATCTCAGACAGGGTGGGAAAATACATGTATTTTTAAAAAAACGACAAATCATTTGAATTTTTTGTTTTAAATTAGTTTTGCAAAGAATTATAAATTTTACAGTAAAATTTTAGAGGCGTTTGTTATAACAATTGAAATTGTTTTCAACTACTTAGTGTTCCAAAATATTTCTTGCAGTTGGGCTACGTTTCATTTAAAAAATTCTGATCCCCTATACCTTATGGCAGAAAATTTTTTCAGGCCATGAAATAATAGGTTTTATAATAGGAATTATTTATAGAATTTACAAAATATCGCAGATAATAGATTACTCTAAAATCCATCAACAAATGTGTTTGTTCCATCCATTTGATGCTGGAAACTAGTCTGAATTAGCTAAGTATATACAAATAAATTTGGTGAATATCTTTTTTTAATTTAAAGTTTCAACTCAAAAATATCCTGTATTTGAGCCAGGGTTTAATTAAGAAGTCCGACTTCAGATGAAATGGCCAAAGGAATTTTCCAGAGCCGGAATTAATAAATGTTACTTAAAGAATCTCAGATATATATTATATTAAACTCCATCCACAAACGTGCCACCTAAAAAAAAGAAAATTAGGGAAACAATGTTTCTGATAAATGGCATCAACCAAAGTATCATTAGTATGGTGTTCCTCAATATTTATTAAATTTGGCTCTTATTTTATTAAAACAAATACGCCCCAAATAAGGTGACCCAAGAAATTTTCAGAGCGTCAATAATTCTGTTTTATATTAGATTTTATTAAAATTTCACTAAAAACCATTGTCAAACGTGCTTCATTTGGTGCTGGAACCCGGGAATGTTGTAAGGGCCTGAAGTGGTTATGAAAATATAAAACAAATTTTTCTTTGGCAAATCTAATTTCCCCAAATTTTTTTCTAAAAAGCACAGAATCATTATATTGTCTTGCAATATTTGTTGAGTTCTGCCCATGTTTCATTTAAGAAACTCTATCTTTGACCTAAATGGAACTACTGTGATTACGCACAAGTTCCATTGAAATATATTTTCTGATTTAACCAATTTATTTAATGATCAATGAATTAGTTGTAACACCTTCAAATTATTAATAAAATTGGCGGGTTAAAAACTTTTCTAGATGAGATTTCACCACGTCCATGTTTTGTAACCAGTCGCCTCTAAACCAATTTTAGATAGCAATTTTTTTTAAATCAAATACAAACCTATTTCGAGATTTAATAACGGTCCTGTTTTTTTTAAGGCGATTTTTTCAGACTTCGTCCAGCTTTAGTCATTTATGACCTGGTTACCCTAAGTACCTACTGAGGTATTGTCTGTCAATGACATTTCTTTAAATTGCACCAAAATATCTTCCCATTATGACAAACATGTTCCCATATTTGACTTGTTTGAATTTGGAATATCTGCCAAAATTCCGATAGTGAAAGTGAAAAGGTTTGGGAACTAAAGTTGCTTTAAGATAAATTTTCCATTTACCACGTAAAATTTAGGGAAAAATAGTTAAAAATTAAAAGTTTCACTTACGGTTTCGCTGGTCGGTACTCTTGTGAAGAGTTGTGGCCGGGTTAAAAACTATTTAGCTCGAGCAGTATACAGAGCTTAACGCTTTAATAGTAAAATAGATAAAGAGCTAACAAAATGTATGGCTAAAGTCTAATTATCTTATTTCGTGTACACTCCCTTCTGCCTATAAACACTCCCATGAAAATTTGAACGTACTTCGTTTAAAATTTTCAGAACAACAGCACTGGTCATGACTTTGTGCCATTTGAGCATAAATTTTATTTTATGCTCAATTTAATGTCATTTTATGTTGAATATTTTGACAAATAAAATGAAATTTTCATGTTTTTTGGCAAAATTTTAGCTTTTTAATAAATTTTAGGTGAAAATGTAATAAAATTTGTGTTATTATAATAAAACATAAATAATAAATTGTGGAATACAAAATCAATTTGCCAAAAATTGTATTATTCGAAAAACGAACCAAATTCAAATTTTTTTCTTATTCTCAAAGAGAGAAATTAGTTATATTCTTTATGTTAGTAGTTGTACAAAAAATGTCACGAACCGTTTGTCATTTATTTTTTGTCAAGAGAAAAATATATAAGTGGAGACCAGCCATCAGGCTTTGTTCAAATTGAATGTTGTCTGCGATAATGCTGATTGCTGTGTTTTTCTTCGCCGAGCCACTCACTGCTATCCTGACACTTGGTGTTAAAACAACACTAACTACACTGATTTATTTTACATTTCAATTTTGCAATACTTATTACTAACTTCAAAAACTTTTCATCCCATCAATTAAATTTTTAACTTTTACGCTAATTTTCCCGAATACGTTTATTGTTGCCTCTTTGACAGAAAATTTATTTGAAAGTAAAATATTTGCAATAAAATCAAAAGAAAATCGTAGTAGTCGGGCAAAAAAGCAACGCTTGCTTTTTTGAATACAAAGAAAATGAAAACTAAAATATTTTGTATACGATATGAGTATTCAAAGTGACAATAACGTTTTTTCATACAAATACTATCCGTCATTTTATAAGTACATTGCCCCTAGGTATTCCCTAAACTAAATAAACACAAATTCAAAATTTGCCGAAAAAACTACTCTTTAAATATTATTTTTAAGCACAAAAAAAAAGCTTTTTTATGATTTTTCACAAAGTTTTAATACCTCGAGGCGAATTGCTACATTACACATCGATATTTATTTATCACATCTAACTGTCGACATTATTAAATATTTACGTTCATAAAATCAGCAAAAATTGTTAAAAGTTGCCGATTTATTTAAACTTGTATATACATATATAGCTACATATATGGGGGTATATTGTATTTGTATGAGGTTGGAGCTAGAATTTATCATTTTGTTATTATCCGAAAGTTAAAAAAGAGTGATAAAAGTTATATTTGTTTGCAACTACCTACAAATCCACGGAGAGATATCTTATTGATTTGTTTTCTTCGGGCGAACTAACAAATAATTTTTTTTATTTTTTTTTTTATTTTTTGTGAATACATATAGATTGTCTAACGTCAAGGATGCAATTAAATTAAATTGAACCACATAAAAACAGCAACCAACAAATCAGAAACAAGAGTGATGTATTTTTGTCTTATATACCAAACAATCATTAAAAAATCCTTGGAATTTCTATGAAGATAACCTTCAATCGCTATGAAGTAAATAAAATTAACAATTCTGATTGGTTTTCCATCCGTTTTTATAGTTTCGTCTCTAAACTAAATTGAACAACACAAAAAAAAAATAAAACTTTAAAACATAAGATTTATTTCTTTTGATTTTCGGGGCACTTTTTGTATGTGCGGACGATTTTTTCTGTTTTTTTTTTTAGAACTTATTTCTTTTAATTGGACAAAAATAATATTTGGCAACAACAAAATATTATTATATATTATGGACAATGTGATTGTGTGTCCCAATCAAAATTCCAATCAACCGCAACAGACCAAACAAAATATAATGGAATGGAATGGAACAGAACAGAACAGAACAGCGCGCAAAAACGATGACACAAAAGTGTTTTTTGTACACTGTGTCCTATTGCGGCTCATATGTGTATAGTAAGTATAATGTGCAGGTACAATTATTTCTTGGGAAAGAAAATTCGTTCAATCACACACTTTTCTCAAAAAATAAAAAGTTTTGCAAATAAATATTTTAATTAAAAAGAATTTCTATCAAAGAGTTATGTACGAGAGTGTATGCAAAAAACAAAAATTATTCGGCGGTTTTTTTTTGTGTGTGAGGGAGCTTGTTAAAATATTTTCGGAAATTTATCCTCCACAAAATATTTTTTGCATGTTAAACTCTCCGTGGTCTGGGTAATTCATGTGCGTGTATGTGTGTGCAGAAAAAACAAAATAGTCATCAAAACGGATTTTTCATTTCGGTGTTTATCAAAAGCTGTGCGATTTTATTTTTTTTTTTTGTATTTTAATTGGAATTTTATAGAAAATATTTATTTTTGTGTTATTTGTGATTATAATTAAGATTTCCATTAAAGCCAATTAAAATTTAAACTTTTTTTAGTTTCTTCATTTTATATATTCAAAAAACACAAATATAAACTTTTTCACATAATAGATGCATTGTACGATTCACCTGTGCGTTGTAATCGTAAAATGTCGAGGTTATAACATTACAACCGAGTGTACTATAAAATTCTATAAAATTTCCATACCATAATCCAATCAAATTCGACTCAAAAAGGTCAAGATTTCTTTAAAGTGGATTTTTGTTTTTAAATAAACATCGATAAATTTACAAAAAAACGAAAAAAAAAATTATTGAATCTTGCTAATCATTATTTTGGAGTCCATTCATTATATTATAAAGAGGAGTGGATCTTCTTGAATTGATTAGAATAAATAAATAAGAAAAATAGAAACGAGCAACAATAAATTTAATTAATTTATTGGAAAATTATGTTAAATTAAAATTTTTTATTTGTGGTTCTAACAATAGCTAATATTTATCGATTTTGGTGGACGCATGTTAAACTAAATGTCTAGTGGCTGTTAAATATCAAGATACAAAATGTTGGTACTTTTGCATTAAATTACCTCATTCCAAATGTTGTTTATTGGAAACAGTTATATGGCGTGTGAAGAGATTCCAAAAAAAAATTTAAATATTCTTTCGAGAGGGTGGCTCAAATACTAAATTTATCGTTTTTTTTATTGGTTCTAACTGTGAAAACCATACAAAAGCCTTCTGGAGTACTTTTGTGAAGATCGGTTATTGCCAGTGGGTTTAATTGATTCCTAACTTTTTTCTTCTGCGGTTATATAATTTGCCCTTGATGTTATAATTTCCAGTTATTTAAAATTGTGTAAACATTTTGAATAAAATATCGAATCACCATAAAACAATTCTTAGAAACTACTTACTAGTTTTTTCTTGGTACATCTTGTCATCGGTGTCTGTAAAAAACCATGTCTGCAATAAAAATAAAAACAAAAACAAAATTTGTAATTAATTAAAAAATCACGATCAACTTTATTATATTGTATATTTCTATATAGATTTAATTAGTCTATTGATCTCATAAAACTATACAAACATTTGATTTGATAACAATTTTGATTGATTTTCTATGCGATCATTAAAAATAAATGTGATCATATAATCATGATTAAAACAACCCAATTAATATATTTTTATATGTATACTTTGTGTGTAATGTTATCGCGATCATATAATCGTATACCAGATACCATACAAAGTAATTTCATTTAAGCATGTATATATGTAATGATGAAACAAACCCAAAAATAATGTAAAATGATCAAACGATCGCAAAAAAGTTTTTTTTTTTTTTATTGATCACTACATTATTTATTTCTAATCATTGCGGAATTATTTCTGAATTAATTGATGATGATCATATAGCCTAAGAAATAATAAAGAAAATACGATATCATCTCATATACGTATGATCATGAGAGACGATCGATCGATGATAATGATGACAAACAAGTAGAAAAATTGTATTTTCGTCTTTGTCGTCTTGTTTGTTGCATTTTTTTTTTTTTTTATAATTTAACTGAAATTGATCTTACGTGATCAGCATTTTTTTTTTTGTAACGTTTTCGATATAAACATTTATTTGTAATAAAACCAATGTTAAATTGTATCGTTTCGTTGTGATCGATGAAAATGATCATACTCGGGGTATTTAAGTATAAAAATAAACAATTATTACGTTTGATATAAATTTATTGTGTGCAATGTCAATTTTATAATGGAGATATATCCATATATTGCGTGATATATATCGAATTCCGCCTACTTAAGTGCGCACAAAAAAAAAGAGAATTCAATTGAATTTCGCGCAATTTACATTTACATATGCATACATGTATGTTGTACGGCTTAGTAATACGGTTTGCATTTTTATGTTCCAAAAAGGTGTTGAATATTTGTTTTTTAGTTTTTTGTGCATTTCCAACAATTGTACATTTTTTATTTGGATATCTAAGAGGTTATTGTTCGGGGCAGGTTTATGTACTGTGGAATTCGATAAAATTTGTGTTTTCGTTTTGTTAATAAAGGAAATTGAATATCAAATATCTATACATTTATACGTTTACTAAACATGTAATTAAACATAACAACAAAACATAATTGAAATAAATATTATTGGCAATTTAAACTTCTAGGGGTTCATTTACATTGCTATGTTTATTGTATTTGGATAAACAAACAAAAAAAAAATCTGCAGGCGATTTATACAAAAATGGCAAAGAAGTTGAAATAGAAGCAGCGGTTACAGGGCAAAGTGGAATTCAATTAATATTTACTTAACAATTTTGATTTTAGCTTGGTGAAAATATTTGTTGTATAACTTGAATTTCGAATTAATCTGAATTAAAATTTTTAAATCCACGTCAATTTCTGAAGCTTTATCAACAATTTTTTGATACAATAAGAATTTTGAAAATTCGCTTGTCCCAAAAAATTTGGAGCTCAAAAATTTGGTTGATCGTCTTGTTCAATCCCTAATTCCCTACTTAAATATAAAAGTGAATGATGAATTGAAATTTTACGTGGAAATAGAAAAAGGTCCGAGCCCGTGACGATCCGTCTTTTTTTAATTAATTTGAAAATATACGTCTGCGTGAAACAACTCCCAGGATCTAAGTAGTATTGAATATTACCCATTCAAAATTTGATTGTATCCGACAAATGTGAAAGGTTTTGTGTAATAGAAGCGCTAATTCATGTTTTTGGGCTTAATAAATAGCACACATACACATGAAAGTTAGTAAGATCAGAGCCTACTCTATAAATAAGAGCCTCCACATTGACTGTATTTTTTACTAAGCTTAAAATAAAGTAGATACAATTTTTTCTTTACTATGAAACTATATGGGAAAACGATTGTTTTCATTTACATTTTTAGTCTATAAGAATTATGAGCTTTTACATTATTTTTATACGTAAATGTTCATAAAACATGTAGTTTTATTTGATTGAAAAATCGAATCATGAAAATGTTTATTTCTTAGTGAAAATCCTCTTGGAATATAAACTATTGCTAAACTTTTATGGAATGTTGTTGTTGTAAAATACGTCATAACATAAAATTTATAAACAATTATAACCATCTCTTTTTAGTCTCCTTCTAAAAGCATTGCCACATGACAAAAATCTACCCGAATACAGATTCATATCATGTGGCAATGCTTTATTAACGACTTTTGTTTAAACCATAGATGTCGCCTACTATTAAAAACATATAAAAAAAATCAAATAGGTGATCGAACCGTTCGGATTCTAAAATCGGTCTGATTTTTGATTCGGTTAAACATATTTTTGGTGGCTTCCCTCTATAGTAATAACTAAATCGTAATAATAATTAATTAAATACAATTTTTTTTATAAATTTACTATAATTAAACCATTGCTTTGAAAGTAATTATGTTAATTTTACGTAAAAAGTTTTCTTTCAAATCGTTTACTCAGCCCGAATCCCTGTTGTTTTTATTTGTGTGTTAAGTGACATCTAGGAATGGGAATAATAAGTAAGAGCTATTTTATTTTATGCACCGCTCTCAAATGTTATGACAATTCAAATATTCTAAACAAAAACTTATTTTGAATGTGTCATTAATTTTTGGGAATAAAAATCGATGCCAAATATTAATCATATTGTATTTATTTTCAGCTGTGACTTAATTTAAATAATATTTTTAATACTTGAGAAATAAATAAGGCATTTATATTACAGTTAATGTTTCTTGGTTATGTGGTTTATTTGTGATGCATAACAATCTGGGTTGATTGTTGATTTGATTTTTTTGATTTCTTCTCGCTCAATGCATATTATTATAATTTTTTCTCTTTGACTCTCTTTGATTTATTTTAATTTTGGCTGTTCAACGTATTGTCTTTTTTTACCATTGATATTAGTTGTGAATAAGTGATGACGTCATTAAATAGAATATTCTCTTTTCAATACATATTGTTGTTGTTGTAGAACGTTTTTTAATTAATTTCCCTTATTTTCTTTTGATTATATCTGGAAAATGGGGAAGCTTGAGAATCTGTGCTTTAAATCAGTTACTTTTTTTTTTTATTTTTTTTTTTTTTTATTTTTTTTTTTTTTTTTTTTTTAATTTTTGTTGAATGTTAATTAATTCTTGTAATTTCCAAATATGCTACCGGTCTTACGACACTTTTAAATGTGTTTTTTATTAACACGCAGAAACATTTTAGTATTTACGAACGGTAATTCAACGAAAACCGGCTAATAGACAGAATTCTATTTATTTAATTTTTAATTTAATATGTTCCGAAGATTGTAAGAGAATTCAATCCAGTTTCGAACTGATGAGCTTATGATTATGAAAAAATCAATCCTCTCATCAGGCCGCGGCGACTGGACTGACTATACCACAATTTACATTCTATATATACAGAATATCCTGTGCTTAGCGAATCGTACTAATACAGATAAATTCAATTACAATTTTTTCTTCTTCACGACAATCACATAAGCTGTGAACGCTAATTTTACTTTTTTTTTTAATTTTTGTTGAATATTAATTAATTCTTGTAATTTCTAAATATGCTACCGGTCTTACGACACTTTTAAATGTGTTTTTTATTAACACGTAGAAACATTTTAGTATTTACGAACGGTAATTCAACGAAAACCGGCTAATAGACAGAATTCTATTTATTTAATTTTTAATTTAATATGTTCCGAAGATTGTAAAAGAATTCAATCCAGTTTCGAACTGATGAGCTTATGATTATGAAAAAATCAATCCTCTCATCAGGCCGCTATTTTTCATTTAAATTATTTACCGACTAACATATGTACGTACTCTGTCAGCCTCTGTTTATAATCAACCACTTTACTAAGGTTAACATAGAAACCCAATTATTATAATGTAAGGCTAAAGAGTTGACTTAGCCTTTAAGGATGAGGGTTTACTGGCACATAATACCATAAATGTGCCTATGTGCATGTGTCACCTTGCATTTATTTAACCATTCCAAGTAAAAACAATATGATAGTACTGAAGTACCTATAGCGCAGTTGGTTTATACTTTTGTAAAATATATACATACATAATCTTAATATTTTGCAAAAGTATAAACCTACACTAAGGCGCAATACACCAAATAAAACTATATGGCCTTAGCTCAATAACCGTTCAATGAAATAACGTATCCCTATATTATATTCATTTTCAAATGGTCAAATTTTTAAATAAGAGTACAAAAAACAAAGACAAAAATTAATATGTAGCTATTAATAGCTTTTCTATTCGTTTGAGAAAAACAGGGCTTACCACTCAATTTAACTTTACAAATATAAGTATGTAAATAACATCAATTTGGATATTCGTTAGTAAATAATTTTATAATTTACAAAGTATTTATACATAATATTTATTTTTTTTATTTTCAGTGACCAAATTTCCAGCACATTGCGCAAATTCAATATAAATTGTAAAATTACATTTTCAGCGGCTAACTCTATCCGTAACATCTTTAGCCAAATCAAAGATATCACACCTAAATTAAATCGTTCGAATATTGTATATTTAATCCCATGTAACCATTGCCAATTGAAATACATCGGTACCACGAAACAATTATTAAAAAATCGAATTTCACAACATAAATCGGACGTCAAACCACCTATCAGAAATTCTCAAGCTACTACATTATGCCAGCATTCCTCTGATACTGGACACACATTTAAATTTGATGAGGTAAAAATTTTGGACAGTGAAAAATTGTATAAAAATCGTTTATTTTTGGAAATGGCTCACATTATTGGTAATAATGAAATTGTTGTCAACAAAAAGAGTGATACTGACGATCTTAACCAAATTTATTCTGGCATCATTGATTTTATATCTAAATTCCCAAAATATAAATCGTTTGTAGATTCTTGAAATTCAAAATTCAAAAAGTTTGTTTACTAAAAATATTTTGATTGTAGTCGTCCAATTTGAATCAATTTGTCGTTTGTGAAAAAATTTTATTTTCTGTTTACAAGTTCGTATGACAAGAAATTTTCTTCAAATTTATATATATATTTAACGGTAAGTCGGAGTATGGCATAGTAATTTCTATATATTTTAATAAACTTTGTATGTATGTATTGTTAAAACTGTTGTAGACCTGAAGAAGATAATAAAATTATCGAAACGTCGGTATAAATATTAAAAAATAGTTTTATTGGCTGCCAAACCCGAAGACTAGAGGACATATATGAAACATTAATTTGTTATATAACGTATAATTTGTTATGTAACTATAGCTAAATACAAGATGAATTAAACAGTACTTTTATAATATACGGCGTTAATTTTTAGAAGTGTCTTCCCCTGTTGTAGTTTAAGCAAACAAACTGAAACAACCACACAAACATGTACCGTCTCTCTTCTTTATTCGTATTTCGTATCGTTTCAAACGTATCTACGCAGTGTAAAGTTTATCGTCATTCTTTCTTTTGGACAATTGTGAAGTGCAGGATATTAACGTACATAATTTTTTATATATTTCTTATAAATACTTTTATTGTGAGATTTTATTTTATTTAATATAAAAAATATATTTAGGTATATAAAAAGTGAAAAAGAAGTTAAAAAAAAAGTGAAATTTACAGTTTAGTTATTATAAGATCCTTGTTCCATGTGATTTTTATCCATTGTTTGTTCCGATGGATTTTTGTTTTGTTAAGATTAACTTTAAAGGGGTTGTTAATTATGTTAAAATAATAAAACACGAGGAAACATGGGAATATAAAGATTTTATTTTATCAGGTAAGTTGTAAATATTTAATTCTAATAATACTAATTAAGTATTCGAATTATTTTCGGTGGTTCCCGTTATTATTTTTCTTTATTGTGACGCTTACAATTTTTTTCCTATGTGATGGAAGATTGCATCATAATTTCATTTTCTTTTTGATTTATGATATTACATTGCATCGTATCAGCTGTGAAAAAAATAAATGTGCGTGTCTCTCGGAAATATCCGTTTGATCAATGTATTTGTAATCAAATTTTTTTAATTGAATTATAATTTTTTATGATTTTATTTTCAGCGTCTATACCTATATGCTAATATTTCTGCATATGATATCGACTACTTTACAGATTTGCAAGGTGTTAGAATTTATGAGGAGGATTTTGTAGATATCGTTACTGAACGAAAAACTCATCCGGAATATCAGTTAAAAATAGTTTTTAAAACCCATGATAATAATACCATTATTATATAAATGTATTGAATGTTATTTAAAAAAAATTTTAATTTCTTTATTGATACAATAGAATTACCTGAAATTCAAGCAACACCATTGATTCGTCAAAATTGCCGGTTAGGTTATCTAATGCATATAAATGCAAAAGTATGTAATTTATTTGAATAATTAATTTAAAATTCCCTGAAATAACTTTAATATTTCTAATTACAGGATTTAGAAGATTTTATTCTACAAACTCAAAACGCGTATGTTCAGCAAAAAATCAGCAAAAAACTTATAAACGGCGGGTCACCGAAAGGCCTTTCGGATACTGAAAGACGGGCGATAATAAGGGAGGGTGTGGATTATCTAGTATTTAAATTTAGTACTTATCATCCCGATCCAGCACACATCACGGCGCTGGCGCTATCTATTGTGGAATGATTTCCACAATTAAAAACTAAACAGAAAGATAACGGAGGAATAGTATAAAATTAAAAAATTAATTAAAAAAATCTTAAAACTTAGAGCACCTATACTTTTATTATTTATTAGGACGCTTTATATGATAGAAAAAAAAATCGCGGGTATGTTATATCAAGATTAAACCGGGTACGCCAAAAATCATATGCATTAGAACATGCCACTGGGAAAAACAGTCGGAAACGCAATGTAGCAGGATCATTAATTTCAACGGAAACTAAACCAGCTTTTGACATAGACAGTGACGAAAATTTTTTGATTTTAAAAAATTTAAACGTAACTACTCAGAAAGATTTAATCAAACAGAAACTTCTCGAAACTTTGAGTGTGCGCATCGATATTTTACGGTCGTCACCTGAAATTGGAAAATTCTCAAAACAATTTCCCTTTTTTTATACATCTCCCGATCTGGTAAGAGTAATCAGTTGAATTATACTCTATTCAATAATCTCTATTCATGTGTATTAATATTTATTCATTTTTTGTTTACTATTCCAGATTCTATATGACTTCGAAATACGGTATTCCGAGAAACATCAACATTTTATAAACAAA
Organism: Tipula vernalis; assembly: GCA_958295665.1. NCBI lineage: Eukaryota > Metazoa > Arthropoda > Insecta > Diptera > Tipulidae > Tipula > Tipula vernalis. The sequence continues at coordinate 6,327,411 of OY282560.1, read as the reverse complement.
AGGAAAATTTGTTCACCACATATTAAACAAATTTTTATGGAAACTAGAGGGCCGCATTTTAAAAGCTTACCTGAGATTGAAGGTAAGATAGATCAGCTAAAGAATAATACACATACTAATAAATTTAAATTCTACTTAGAATTATTGCCTTCGATGCAAGACTTTTTTTACCTTCTAAATATATTACCACAAGTCGTAGCAGGTAAATCATCAGCCAATATCCAACGGGAACGATTCTCCATAAACAAAATATTAGTGTTTAGAACGGTAAGATTTTACTTATCTCTTATATTGGGAACTTACAACATATAACAAAAATGTATTTATACTGGTTTTCTATTTAAATTCACAGCTTAATCTTCCTCCTGAAGAACTAATCGCATCTGAATTGGGACATCCCTATATAATTGCTGAAGGTAACAATAAATCAGCGATATCACAATATCATCTTTGCATAGAAAGAGAGCTGATAATCTTACCAGGAAATTTTACTTTCATTGAAGCCGTTGATTTATTGTTTAAATCGCACTATGTGTTTGGGCTACATTTTGCTGATAGTTTAAAAACATTTTGGACATTCATCGCTTACTATTTTTATGAAATTGAAGATGCAGGAACTATCACGTCCAGGAGTTAAGGAAATATCTTGCAAATTAGATCTAATAACAGGTGTTAATTAACATTTTTTCATTAATTTTTTTTATAAACATAAATCATTTCCTTTTCTATCTTAATATACTAGCAAAAATGTATTTTTGCTATTTCTGTAATAAGGTATTTGCTGAATTAAATAAATTAATACTTCACCTAAAATATCAAGAATTCGTAAAAGAAAAGTCTAGCATCAAAATTAAATGTGTCAAAGAAAAGAATTGTGATTGCACCTTCCAGACTTTTTGTGCCCTAAAAAAACATTTAAACAAATCTCACATTCTGGAAATAAATAATCCATTAGCCGACTCAAACGAGGCTGTATGTACTATAGCTTCTTTGGAAAAAATAGAGGACGTTTATATTCATAACGATCGTTTAAACAAATCTTTAGAGCTTGAAATTAAAACTCCAACTTTAAGTGACTTTGAAAACGCAATGAAATGTTTCTATGCCAAACTTAATCTATTAGGGTTGCCAGAGCAAACAATGACAGATGTTTTCTGCCAAACCAAAATCATAACTGATATCGGCATTAATATTATATCCGCATCATCCCAAATTAACACGACATTTAATAAAATTAAAATTTCTGAAACTATGAAAAATTTTTGCTTGAAATATAAACGCAAAAAACTGTTCTTAGAAAATTCTTTTTATATAGAACCACAACAAATTCCAATTGGATTTAGGTGGGAGAGGAGGTTCAATGGAGAATCATTCACTTACTCAAGAAAACTTGTTCAAAATTTTTTTCAATTTATACCAATTACAAAGACATTAACGACAATTTTTAAAAATTCCAGTTTTCGTAACTTATTTAGAGATTTCAATGTTTCTCACAGTTGCACTAGTGGAATTTACAAATTTGGCTGTTGCGGAGATCGTTTTCAGTCCATTAAGAAGGATTTTGTTAACGAAGCGAAAGTATTAATTCAGCTGTACTACGACGACTTTGAAGTTGCTAGGGTACTTGGCAGTAAGACGATAGTTCATAAAGTAGGCGGTATATATTTTACAATCGTAAACAGTCCAACCAATCTAAAATCCAACCTACAAAATATATTTTTAGTAAGCCTTTTTTACGTAAACGATCTCCATGGCGATTTTAATTTAAATTCAATTTTACAACCAATTGTAGCAGATATCAAAATCTTGGAAAATGATGGTATATTTATAGATAAACTCGGTTTGGTTTCAGGAACAATACTTTCCTTATCTCATGATAATCTGGCGGCAAATGACCTAATTGGTTTTACTAAATCTTTCTCCGCTAAATTTTTTTGCCGATTTTGTATTATGCCTAGCGGAGAAACAAAAAAATCAACTACTGAAGATCTAAAATTGCTTAGAACAGATGACTGTTACACTATTTTATGCGATCAACCGCCATTGAGAAAGTTAAAAATGATGGAAACCCAAGGTAATAGTCGCAATTCAGTATTGAACGATTTAAAATACTTTCACTCTATTAAAAACCATAGTGTGGATCTATTACATGATGGTTTAGAAGGCTTTGTTGTATTAGTATTGAAATATCAATTTGAATTCTTTATCGAACAGAAAGTTTTAACTAACATTGATAAAATAAATAATTGTATATCTGCTTATAATTTTGGATTCATTGATCGAAGAAATAAACCATCGAACATTAACCTGGAAAAAAATAATTTAGAACAAAATGCCATACAGGTATTATGCCTAGCTACACATTTTCCGTTTATTTTTGACAGGTTTTATGATCAAGCTCACCAATGTCAATGGAAAGCTGTGCTTAGTGTTATTGAAATAATAATAATTTTATTTCGCCATGAATTAACTGATAGTGACATAAAACATCTACAAAGTATAATAACTTCTCATTTGGAATCGATAAAAACTACGTTCAAAAAAGATTTGACACCAAAACAACACTTCCTTCTGCATTATCCCACTGTCATCAGGCAAATGGGTCCTGTTATCCATTTGTGGACAATGCGGTACGAAGGCAAACATCGTTATTTTAAAAAAAAATATAACACCTAATTTCATAAATATCTGTCAATCGTTTGCTAAAAGGCACCAACAAATGATGAGTAATGTTTGGGCAAATTCAACATTTAAAACCCAAAGTCAAAAGGGGAAAAAATCGTTATATAATTCTAATATTAGTTACAATTGTCTTGATAGGTTTTCTAGACCAATTTTTAGTTTATCATATTTTATCAGTGACTTTCATTATAAGAAAGGTTTCTGCATTTTGAAAGAAAAATCATCCCACCAATTAATTCATGTATATAAAATAATTGATATTCTTGACTGTAATAACGAAATATACTTCCTTATGAGTGAATTTATTGGAATTTATGATAAATTCTACTGTGGGTATCAATTAATCGAAAAAAACTCTAGTCCTATTTGTCTTAATTTTAATTCATTACAGTACAAAAAAGCTTATGAAAAACATTTTGTATGTAAAACTAAAAATTTTTATTTAATTGGATGCAATGTGCAATTGATTTAATTTTGATTAAATATATAAAATGTATTGTTTAGATTGCGACCTTACAAAAATCAAATTGAAATAGCAATTACAAGGTATAATTAAACTTAAATTAAGAATAGTTATTATATGAAGTGTAATCAATAATAATTTTATTGAATTTTAATTATATTAAATTATTACATTTTAATTATTTGAATTTTAAATAATTTTATTTTATATTTTATTATTATTATTTAATAAATAAATATATATGTCGAATGAATATAATCCACTTAGTTTTATTACAACCAGTGGGTTCTGAGGATGATTTCATATTTGATACATCTTGATCTCGTTTACGATGCAACTTGATACATAATTTGTTGTGTTTCGATATAACTAATATCGTATATTATTTAAATGCAATCATAGTTGCAAAACGATACAGGACACATCGAAGCAATTCAGATACAAATTATAACAGATTACGATGCAAACTGCACCATAATTTCAATAAACACGTAATTTATAGGGTCACCAGACTTCAAAATGGAGGTTTTTTTATATCACAGAAATAACAAACTGGAACAAAACGTATGGAGGTAAAATGGGTCACCACATAATTTGCGGGGTCACCAATTTAAAAAAACGGTTTCCTGTGACGCGATTTCATTGGAATATGCGATATATTATAATACCAATTATGAGGCTTAGCGCAAATATGATAGAAACATTTGACGTGTACCTACACAATTGTGATGACAATATTACAAATTTTTATATCGTGCACAATGCGAATTTTGTAACTTTAAGTGTTATAAAATATTAAAGCAATATATGTCGTATCATTATACCGCATTAAAATTATATTAGACAATTTTTGTTATTATGATTATTACACATAAAGAAATTGTTAGAATGAAATGAACAAAAAAAGAAATGCTACACAGTAAGAATTTACATTTTGATATGTCAAGTTAAATAAAAACGAAAATATGTTTCAGTTTTTTTTTATGCGCTGTTTAAAGAGACAGCGACAGTAGTGTGTACATTTATCTGTACAAACATACAACATCTACATATGTATATATAGAAGCATGGAAGATTTTCATTTTATTTTATTATTGTGATATCAACATAATCTTATAGTCATTTTGACTTTCTATAAGAAAAGTTTTTTTTTATGTATGCTCTTCTTCTGTTAATGTTATGTTATGTTACGTATATGTATAAGGTTGTGTGTTGCTCCTTTTTAGTATTTTTTTTGGAATAGTTATGTTGTGCACAGAATTCTTTTTTTTTTTGTATATAGTGCTTAAGTGTTTGCTATATGATTATCTGGGGACGATAATTTTGTTGTTTATTCGTCGTCGTGTATAAAATAGTTTTGTTTATCTTAAACTTAATTTTTTTTTTTTTTTAATATTTTGAAAGATATTTTTATTTATTTATAAACAAACTATATGCCTATGTATGTATGTATGTATGTATATAGAGTATTTATAGACATAGGTCATTTATTTGTGGGAATTTGTATCAATCAATTCGTGTTTTGTGCAGTTTGTCAAATTCCAGATGCGTCCGACATTTTTAGTATTAAGCACGTTTTGACACAGTACACATATGTTGAATTCAAAATGAGTAATTCAATTAAAATGCATTTTAATTTGGGCGGGAAAATTGTATCAGAATTGTGTTTTTAGTTGCATTAAAATAACATTTTAATTTAAATTCTCACAATTTCTGTCGCAAGTTTTTGTATTTATTTATTTGGATTTTCTTATGAATGTTCTGTTTTGTTACACATTTTCTAAAAATGTGTTACAGTAAACCATATAAATTCTGTTTATTTTTTTTTTCGTAAATGTATACACTGTAAAAACACTTTGAAATGGAAAACCCGAAATTAATTTTCCATACGGCAGTTCTCGCGTGATGGGGAAAATTCGGCATTTTAATGTGGGAATTGTTTTTGTTAGTTATATCAAGTAATAAATCAAAGTTAAATTGAATAAATTTCATAAACTCATAAACTATGCTGAGAAACATTAAATTAAAACCATATCATATTTCAATATATAATTTGAGCAGAATCTAATAAACATATTTTTTAATGTTTATAATTTTATAATGGATAATAATATCGTTGACATTCAACTGAAGTAATTTGATTTGCACTTTTTTTTTTTGCTTATTTTTATGGTTAACATCTGTGGGTGTGGATTGCTGATTTAATTACCAAAGTTTTATACATGAAATATATTCTAAGCTATCAAATTTCGAATTGCTCGTTATTTAAATATTTATTCATTTACTAGTCTATACAAAATTGATGGCTAAGAACATAATTTTGTCGTGCGTTCTTGCAATTGAAACTTGAACTTTGAAACTGATTTCTTATAAATAATATTAGCATGTTTATATCAACAGTTTTATAAATGTGTTACTTTAAATATATTAAATGTATTGGTTGGTAAGCCTTGCCACTAAAGGCTTGAAATGATCCACTAGTTCTTTACAAGCAACATACAATGAGAAATCAGATTACTTGAATTACACTGGATATTTATGAATACCCTTCTTGCCTTATTAATCGAAAGTTTTCCATCCTATTTATGGTAAAGCTATTTATAGCATCAAGAAGAACTTAAGACCATAAATCTCTTAGCCAACAAAAACGGATACCTGAGTTCTTGTATAATTGATAAAATCCAAAATAAAAATAGGGCGAGAAGACCACTCTAAAAACGGCAGATACCCAAAAAGACAAAAAGTATATGCGGATGGAATATAATTTGGGTTATACTTCCTCTACACGTAAACAAATTAACAATTTACTGAAAAATAATTAAGTTTTAATCAAAATTTATTTACATTCGTTAATGAGCGGAGAAATAAACAAATTTTACGTAGTACACAAATACTGATATAGAATGCACGGTTTTAAAATTTTTAACTTTTGACTGAATTACGATAATGATGACGAATTTTAACAAAATCAGAAAAAATGAGATTCACTTCTAATTTTGATAGGTCAGAACAGAGCTCTACCACCGGACTTTACCTAATAGATTGTTTCTAATTGGAGTAAAAATCTAGAAAATACGATCTTGAAATATTACTACGCCGATGTAACCGAACATCATGCGAATCTGGATTAAATTTCCAATTCCTAAATCATCTGAAATTTTATGCAATTCAGCAAAAAAAATTTGCAATTATTCGAACATAATTTGGAGTCTCAATATTTGCCAACCTATCTCGAAAAATGTCAAAAGTTCTAAATTATCTTGAAAATTCTAGAAACATCGAATTATCAGTTCAGAGCTATGTGCGCAAGTCGGTAAGGTCCCATGCAAAATTCAAATAAATTTGAAAATCTCGAAATTTTAGGATATTTGGGACAAACTAGAGTAATCGCGGAAACCCATTTGAAAACTTCGAAGAGCTAAGCTCAACAAAAAGGCATATAAATCTCGTATATAATATTGAAACTCTCCAATAGTCTCGAAAAATTTCGAAAATTTCTAACAATCGTATACTTTGAATCTCAAGTAATTTCGAACAATCGAATGCACTTGACAATTTGGGTTATACTCAAATAAGCTGGAATAAATAAAGTGAAATTCGAATAACATCGAAAAATTCAAGAAATTATAGAAAATAATCAAAACCTCAAATCCGAGACAACAGGGCAAAATCGGAATGTGAAATCGAGAGAAATTCGCCAAAATTTTTGCAAAATATATATTTGGTGTTTTTATTGTGCTCAATCATTTAGAATTGGACGGATATAATTTCGCTGCATACTTAGAGAGAACCGGAATAATTGTGGAATTTCTTGTGAAAGTTCCTGCAATAGATACTGACTCTTTCAATAGTTTTACACAGCAGGTGTAAATATTGCTTAAATAGAACAAGGCGGTAAAGAAGAAGCCTAATTCAAAATGAAGTTGTCATTACTCTTCTTCCACCCAATTTTGAGCTCAAGAATGAAATGGTCAGTAGTTTTGTTTCGTGTTCCTGGCGTCAAAGTTGGGTGTTATGCAGTCGTCCAAAAAATAAAAATAAAAAATATTGACAGACGTCTGAACTATACTGTGTAAAATTAGACTCAAATAATCTCAAATATCTGTAGTGCAAAGAAGTGCACAACACCAAAATGTACTACAGCAAACGTGTGGGAATGGAATAATATTTTTAACGCCTGAGCATATGTAAAGTAACTTTTGGTACGCTTTATTATGAATGAGCATATATGCTCAAAATAGAGTGTACCAAAAGTGAAAAGTATAAATAAATAAATAAAGTTAAACAAAACATCAAAAATAAAGAATTCACAACAAACTTTGGTTTAGAAATTCTATATCAGCCAAACAGATTATTCGTCACTACAATATATTGTTATAGAACGCACACAATAAATTTATTGCAATTCATTTGGTCTAAATTCAACTCACTCAGCGCCTACGCAACCGCTGAGACAACCATAACAAATACTGTCATTATCACTACCATCAGCGCCACACGCGCCAAAAGAGAATACGATAATGGATGATATATCGCAGCCATCACGAAAAAAACAAAATCACGTCGGGGTCACCGGTTATGGTATGTTGATGACCTGTACCGTTTATTCATCCAAGGGCAAATGATAACAGCTCATATTTTATGCTTAAATTGTTGATTTATTTTTGTTCCAATACTACCGGGTTTATATACAATTTTCACACTTAAAACTACAGTTACAATTCACTGATTTTAATAAATTAATTAATTAATTAATTAAAATCAGTGAATTGGTGAAAAAGAAAGATCAAGATTGGAGACCATGTGGGGATTATCGCAGGCTTAATACGGTCACAACACCGGATCGATACCCGATACCCCACATTCAAAATTTAATTCCCGTCGCATCTGAAGACGTTCATAAAACGGCGATAACAACACCATTTGGCCTATTCGAATTCACACGAATGCCATTTGGAGTACGAAATGCCGCACAAACGTTTCAGCGTTTCATGAACGAAGTCGTTCGTGACCTTGATTTCGTTTTCGTCTACATAGACGACATACTTGTGACATCTAAATCTTAGGAAGAATACAAACTGCACTTAAACCAAGTATTCAAAAAGTTAGTGGAGTTTGACGTACACAATAAGACCGCCAAATGCGTATTTGGAGTAACAACTCTTGACATCCTCAGCCACAAAATTACTCCTGACGGTATTCTGCCATCGGACGAACGAATCAAGGCAATCTCCAAATTCGCAGCTCCGCAAACAATCAAACATATTCAGCATTTTGTCGGCATGATAAATTATTACCACCGATTTATACCAAAACTCGCTGATATTTTGGCACCTATTCATAACCACTTGGCAGATCTAAACAAAATGCCCAACACGCATTCACGTCATTGAAAACTGAATTAGCCAAAATAACACTCCTCGCGCATCCACTGATCGACTCAAAGCTCAGCATTACAACAGATGCGTCGAACACTGCTTTCGGGACAATTTTGCAACAATGCAAGAACAATCAATGGGAACCCCTGGGATTCTTTTCAAAGAAATTATCGGATGCCGAAAAAAAATATTCCGCATTCGATCGGGAATTACTAGCAATATATCGAGCAGTTAAACAATTTAGATATTTTGTCGAAGGTCGGGACTTTACTATTTATACCGACCACAAACCTCTGACGAAAGCTATTCAGTCAAAAACTGAACGTAATCCAAGGTAAGTAAGACACTTGGATTACATTAGTCAATTCACCACAGACATCCAGTACGAGTATGTGCAAGGAAGTGACAATGTGGTCGCAGACACACTTTCGCGTACCACCGACAACGAACAGGCCGCAATCGAGACCCACCACTTCGATTATCAAAAAATTATTAAATATCAAAAAGCTGACCCAGAACTTCAGAATTTACTTTCTGGTTCCGGACGTCGCACTTGTTCTTCATACAAGCTTGAGCTTTTCAAACTACCTGGCCTCGAGGTTTACTGCGAAATTTCAACAGGCAACGCCGTGAGACTCGAAAATTGATTACAGCTCGTTACTTTTGGCCTAGTATAACCAAGGACGTAACCCAGTGGGCGAACTCCTGTTTATCCTGCCAAAAATCAAAAGTTCAACGTCACACAATTTCACCTCACGGACAATTCGATTTCCACCTGGTCGATTTGAGCACATCCACATAGATATAGTAGGACCACTTCCTCCATCTAATGGATTTCAATACCTTTTCACCTGTGCCGATCGCTTCACCCGTTGGCCCGAAGCATGCTGCATTGACCAATATGTCAGCAGCTACAATTGCCACAACATTCGTTAATAATTACGTTTCACGATTCGGAGTTCCTCTCAATATAACCACAGATCAAGGAACGCAATTTGAATCCAAGCTTTTTACCGAGATAACAAAACTCCTTGGCTCACATCGGATACGTACAACGGCTTATCATCCACAAGCCAATGGCATGGTCGAACGCTTCCATCAGGGCAATACAGTTAATTGGAGCTCGGAAATTCCCATTGTTTTACTAGGCACCCGAGGATAAATAAAGGAAGAAGAAACCATCAAGCTACCAGGCGAGTTCTTCGTCGAAAATCCTCCTGTACCTTTACCAACAAAAGACACAGTGGTTGACCAACTGCGAAAAACCATGCAGAACCTCACTCCAACTTCGCCTCGTTCGACAAAACAAGGTAATATCTTTGTCCCTAGATCATTGGACAATTGCGATTTTGTTTTCATTCAAACAGACAAGGTTCGCACGGGTTTATCACCTCCATATGAAGGCCCATACAAAGTTATACACCACCTTCGTAAACAATTCACGGTTTTAATTAATGGTAAAAACCAAACCATTTCAATTGACCGAATCAAACCGGCATACGGCATACTCAGTTCACCTGATCAAATATCAGGCATTCGCAAACATAAAGCCGTATACTTTGCCGAATAGTTCAAAATTCTCAAGGAGGGGATATTCACTTGCGGAGGAGTCCTCTAGCGACTCACAATATATTCGTCACTACAATATATTGTTATAGTAAACGCACACAATAAATTCATTGCAATTCATTTGGTCTAAATTCAACTCACTCAGCGCCAACGCAACCGCTGAGACAACCATAACAAATACTGTCATTATCACTACCATCAACGCCGCACGCGTGCACGCGTCAAAAGAGAATACGATAATGGATGATATATACGTACCATAGTTTAAAGAACATATTCATGACATAACTAAGCAGGGCAAAAATCAATGAACGACACATGTACACTACCGTCCTAGAACCAAACGCGGTATCTACAAAAAATTCGAAATATATACAAACCTCATTTGTTTTTAGTATTTAGTATACTGAATTTACTGTTACTTTGACTAGAAATCACCTTTACTAGACAGCAAACATTCCAATTTACAAAGGACTATTACCAAAACTTCAAAGCCTAATATCTCAATTTCATGTCACCAGTAGATACCGCTTTTGCTTCTAGGACGGCAGTACACAGATAGTGCCCGATAAAATTTTTGCAAATAATCAATTGCCGAAAAGTCAATAATGAAGACAAAATCAGTTAAATTATACTACATCAAAACATCAATTGAGGCTATAACCAAAGAGCTTGAGAGTCGATTTAAAGTAGTATCATTCCAGTTATCTCTTTTATTTCAGGCTCCACCTCGAAATTCATTCCGTCTTAAATTCCGGAAATTTGTATTATCTCCATATTATTGTAACATCATTTTTAATTAACAAAACGAAATTATCTGTAATAATTAGTTTTAATTAAATTAAAAAAAAATATCTTCTGTACTTAAACATCAGACAATAATTAAATTAACACAATAAAAATTATACAATTTCAATCTTAATAATAAATCATCAACATAAGCCGCATCTTCAATTCAATATAAGTACTCGAACGTATATTAACGTTGATGTTTTTTTCATCATCGCAGCATCTCCGTAAATGACAGAGATTGACAATTATTTTCTTATAGTTTTCGCATTCTCTCATCTAATTAAATCATAAACATAATTTTTATATTTTTTATTTTCATTCATCGCATGAAATTTGAGTATGTGTGCTTCTTTTATTATTAAATTATAAATACATAATTTTATCATCTTAAAACTGTAAATGAATGAAAAAAAAAAAATAAAAATATTAATAAGATTAAGGAGATAATTTATGTGTCATTCAATTACGTACATACACAATTTTATAAGGCAAAAGGAACGCAAAATTCGTATGAATTTCCTGCTTCAAGACTCTTGTGATGTGTGATAATGATAACGCGCAGGCAGGAAAATCAATACATATGCAATGACATATAAGAGGAGGAATTATGTGCGGTACGGTACAATAGACCCTATTTATGGGATTTTTGTTTTTTATCACAATAAATAATCGGAAAAGATTTCCCATAAAACGACGAAAACAACAACAACAACAACAAAAAATAAATTTAATTTCCATTTTCTGTCGCAACAGCTTCCAAATCTTCCCTCGCCTCTCACTCTATAATACACAAACATACACGAATTTTTTCGGGATATTTTTATGATTTTTATGGTTTAATATATTGGGAAATATTTTATGTTGTGTATAAGGGGTTACGGTGTTATATGAAGTTATATGAATTCTTATGTTGTTGTTGTGCTTTATATGTAAGATTCGTTAAGTTATTTTTAATTTATGAGAATTATGATGATGTTGATCTTGGCAATGAAAAATTTGTAGTGGTTATGTAGTATTTATATCCACATGGGAACCATATAATTGAGGTTAAGTTAATCATTAATTATGTATGTGCTGCGAGGGTGTTACATACATATGTGTGTATGTGTACATACAAAAATTAATCAACAAAGTGCAAAGTTCATTAACAATATCAATTATAGATGAACGTAATGTGTGACGTGTACAAACGTAATAAGACCATAATGTCTTAAATGCGACAAATCAACATTTCACATCATTAACCGCGCGCGGTATAATTCTTCTGTAGTACAAAGAAGATGAATGGAATTAATAAGAAATTAATTTATTGATTTTTATGTCATCTTTTTTCCATCTTAAGATGATACTAAAATAAAAATGTATCGGCGTATAGACTAACTATATAATAGTTAACGGTAAATCTTAAAGTTGTATAAATATCGATTGGAATTTATTTTATTGTATTTCGATAATAGAGACGAAAGCTTTGACTAATTAACATTGGTACAGTCATATAGTTAGTTGCCTTATGTTCTTTGATTGATGATGGGAAATTATATTAGCGTTCGGTATTTTTGACTAATACAGGTGCCTAAATAGAATATTTAAGATTTTTCAAGAATATTCGAGATCTAAACTTATTCTAGATTTTTTTAACTGCAAATTTCACAATATTTGTTTATACCGTCACGCTCACGCCATTGATTGATCAGTTCAAGAATGCATTTGAAAAGGCTAATACTATAATATTAATCTTCTATATGGGTCAAACCAAATTTTACTTGGATAATCGATTAATCGGGCAACGTCGCAGTATTTTTAAATATTGTAATAAATAAATTTCCTAATGAAACCGGTGCAGCGTTCAATTGGACCGGGGTAAGGTTAAAAAGGTTATGCCAAATTACCAAAATATACACTGTGTCCTAAAAGTATTGAAATTTTCACTCAATATATTTTTACTAGTAGGCTAGAAAATCGAAAAAAACACTTAGTTCGTAACAACACCAATTTTGCACACGATCGGAAATCTCCGAGCTTTGCAGCAATTAATACCCTGTTGTACGACTGAGCGCTCCAAGAGCGATCAATGATCAATCACGGTGATGCTCTCTTATACCTCACCGTGATCATCACTTTATACCATATTTCGTAAAAAAAGCACGGAAAAAATGCGAACATTGTAATTTACTACATGAAAAACAAATTAAAGAAAGCCGAAGATTTCTTTTTTTTTTGCTTTATACTTCTGTTTCATGTTTTAACGTGCCATCTCAAACAAAATATCTCGATTGCTCACGCAAAGTACAACTGGGTAGTAAATTTCCTTCCGACTTTTGTCGAATTAATTTTTTATTTTATTTTTTTAGATTTTTAGCTTGCAGCTCCTTTCGTTTTTCGTTTACATCTCGTCATTTCTGTTTTTCATTTTCTAGCCTATCAGTAAAATTTTATTGAGTGAAATTGATTACTTTGAGGTATTTTGCTGGTTTGTTGCAGCAAAATTAAAAATTATTCATTTAAAAAATTATTTAGTATAGATAATTCTTATAAAGAAATAGTTTGTTTGTATTTATTTGTATATTTGTATGTGGTCGTGGTTCCCAACCCAATAAATACCACCAAATCAATTCGCCAATAAAATCAAATAAAATTGTATTACTCAAGAATCGCTTTAGGCGAAATAGTTTACATCAAACGAAAGCGTTTGTATAAATACTAAATGTAGATTTTCCACCCTCAACGCTCGTTCCCCATACACACAGACAATAATAAACAAAGTAAAACTATTTTTAAAATATAAAATTAAAATTAAAACTAAAAATTGTATAATTTTATTTAACATCAACTTCAAATAATAAAAATATCTTAATATAATATTCTGAAGATGTTAGATAAAAGATAGCAAAAAATTTATGTTTTATGTAAGACTTTATGTATTATGTAGTATGTAGTTAATATACAAGTTTTTCATTAGTTTTTTTTTTTATGTACATATTATAGTAGAGCAAGTATAGTATTTGAGCTGTAGAATATAGATGAAGATGATGATTATGACAGTCGTAAAGGATATCATTTGAATAAAAATATGTTTTTACAATTTCGTCAATTGTTGCTATTTTTCTGATGATGCCAAGCGGAACGCAAAACACACATATACATAGATAAAGATTTTTATCACAGACTAAAAAGATGTTGACGTAATTGCATAATAGGATTATTGTGTTATAAAACTAAACGCGTACCACACTCATAGGCAACACAAAAACAAATTTATAATTTCTGTAATTAATCGGATCGTGAGAAAAATTAATTCGAGTTAATTAAGAAGATGTAAATAGTATTGCCACCACAAACTATAGTACTTTATACACCACTACTAAATCTTTAAGACGAAATAAAAATGAAGACGACGCAAAATAATAATAAGAAGTAAGTTGATTGTTTAATTTTTATGTACATACATTATGTGATATCATTTAATTGCGTTTAAGGCGTCTTTTTAATTAAAATTTTATGTTATGTATGTTTGAAGTGAAATTCCTATTTTATATTAAGGCGCCATTTCCATTATCACTGATAACAACATTGCTTTGTATATAGACCCCAAGTGCAGCACCATCAATAATAATAATAATTCATATCCATATGTGGCTTATCTAACTAAAAAGGAACATTTCGGGGTGGTCAAATAAAACAAAACAAAAAAAAAAGTCAAAACAAATATCCTTTTTTTGAGCATCGCCACAGGTAGAAAGTTGATCTTAAAAGGTGATAATTAGAAACCATAAAATTATATTTACATTACCAAAACATACAAATAATAAAAAATAAAAAAATATTTTTGGTACGAAAATGTATTCTCGTCTCTTCTTTAAAAGGACGACCCTAAACAAATATTAGATAAATGCGCGGTTTTCTAAGGCTGTTACATTAAAATATTTAATTCCTTTTAGCAGGTGTATTCTAAAAGGCTTTCTTCATCTAAACCGATATAAAATTGCGTGCGACTTTGATTTACTTTAAAAAAACAAAAAAAAATTTAAATATTAAAAATTCCGATATGCGATTTAAGGTGCCCATGTCCATTCATTCCATCGTCGTCCACAATCTTAATTTAAAAAGTGATTTTCTCACATCAATCAATTCAAACATACAGACAGACACACACTCACACACAACACAGACAGACAAAACAACAAAAAAATTTTGTGGCCTTTGAATAGTTTAATTTTAAAATATATAAATCAAGAACATCCTCTCTCACACACACAGTGAGTTATAATACAAACATAAATATAACCAAACCAACCAACCATACATTGCCATTTAATTTAATACTGACAACAACAACAATAACAGCGACAGTAAGAAAATTAGAATATTATCAGAACCATAAAATCAGTGACAGGGGAATGAAAAATTAAACAAAAAAAAACAAATCTCGAATTATTTGAATTCTTTTGTTTTATGTTTTTTTTTAATGAAGTTTCTGGAATTTTGATTATTGCAAGAAATTTTCCTTCACATTTTTTTGCATATGGTGGTTAGAATGCATAAAACACATGAAGAAATTGGCCGGAAGGGAAAGGCACGAATTTGTTTGATACTTGAAATAATTCAGAACGATATCAATGTAAATTTTAATGTTTAAAATTTTCCACTTACTACTTAATTCCAAATTTGACGTTTTTAGTAAATGTTGGTAAAATTTTGAAGCAACATTTCAAATTTTTTTGGTATTTCTGATATGAGATCTTGGTTTCTAAAATTCTAATATATTTTAAATAATTTTGTAATTAAATTCTATTAAAACTTAAAATTTTGTTTTATTTACATAAATTTACAATTGGAGATGATGCGAAAGCATAGAAATTATTAAAGCATAGAAATTTGAATTTTTAAATTTGTTTAAGATTATTTTTATATGAAAGTGACTTCAGATTCCAGGGCAAATAAAATATCATTAAAATTTTAAGTGGAATAAATTTAGTTCACATTCAAAATTTTAAATTTTCAATTTGTTACGATCTAGTTTTTAAATTAAAACTTCATGTTTGAAAATTACCGATGTGAGGTTTCTAACTGAAAATATCTGTTGTTAGAAGAATTACTTCAAATCAAAATCATATTAGAATAAACAGTTAGGTAGTACTTCCTTACCTTAAAAATGTTATGGAAAATAATTATTGAATACGAGTAACCTTCATCTAACACGGTACTTTTATAATACGGCTATAAGATGGTTCATAAAATGCGCCAAAAATTTTCCAAACACGATTTGTATAACAAAGTTTTACTATAACACGCTAAAATTTCCTTAATTAAGAGTAACACACTACTTATGGATATTTTTTCCTCTCTTTTTTGTTAATAAATATAAGTAGGTACATACTAGAGCTGCTGACTATTTACGTCTTAGAAGAATGAAACATTGGACCATTTTGGTCGAATTTTGGTCCGTGCAGATCTTTTTGGTCCGTGTAGCTAGTTGCTTACCAATTATTGTTACAAAGTATATAAGAAGTCTTTAACGATTGGTAAAGTCGAAATTAAAAAAATATTTCCCAAATACATATATAAACGTTAAAGAACCTATCAGTTAGAAGTGCCAGACTGTTCAAAAATCCTGAAATTAAATATGATTTTAAAACACAATCACCGAATTTTAAACGCTTCACACAGTTGAAAAAATAACTTTAATTTTTAATGCAAGCCTTGCATTACGTCTTATGTAATGCAAGTTATTATTAAATTGTAAAGTATGATTGCGTTAATATGAATTTTAATGCAATTATGAGGATTTCTAAAGCAGTATTTGCATTAAAAAATATTTTTAATACAATTATTAAACATTTTTAAGCAACCTGCTCAAATTGAAAAATTATACCAACATAAAATTCGCTAAAACAAGCGCACTTAAATGTATATATGAATAATAAGGTATAAAATTCACTAAATCAAACCAACTACATGACATATAAGCAGCTTAATAAATCTTTAATAATTTAGTTTTCTAGTTGGGCGACCATAAAGTGAACTAGGCTAGCCTGCCCATTGAAAGATGAGATGAACATCAAAGTTTAGTTATTCTTTTAAGTAAACTGCTCTCTGAGATTTCGACCCTCAACCTCAAGGCACCAAAAACAAAGAACAACGCCGGAAAAATAAAAAAAAATCGCTAAAATTACGGAGCTTTTAATGCAACTTGCTTTAAAATTTAATACTTCTAAAATATTTTATTAATGCAGTCTTTGATAAATTTGAATGCAGTTGATTGACGGTTCACAATTTGCTTTATATTCTAATGGAATGTTGCACTAAAATTTAATCTAATTGCTGTATTACAAATCAATGCAATTTGTATCAAACTAATTTTTAATGCAATCTTTGTATCATTTTGTAATACAGCCTTGCACTGGACCTACATATATGTAATGCAATTTGCATTACATAATCAATATTTTTTCAACTGTGCATTAAAACGAGACTTTGCATTTAAATTACTTCGATTATAGCAATTTCAGCTATCAATGTTAACTTGTCAGTTAATACTTATTAATTTGAAGCAATAAAACTATGTCTTGTCAATGAAAATATTTCGACGAAAATAATTTTAAATTGTTATTCATTCAATGACAATATTATTAAAATTAGTTCGAATTTATGAAAGTCATCTTACAAAATTGTCGTATATTTTGTCGGCCGAATTTTGAAATGTCGGCCAATGAAAGACACCAAATGGAATTTCTTTAATGAAAATTTTGTAAATTTAACAAATTTTTAAGCATTTTTATAAAAAAAATGATGTATGGTTTCGGTTTGCATTACGTCCTTCCGTCCATGCCACAATAACTTAAGGACTGATCGACATATCAACTTGATTGCTGTGCTTATTGAGTTCGGGCCACAACATTTTGTACTATTTTTTAAATAGTCTGATGGCTTTCATAAATTCGAATTAATTTTTAATCATTTTATCCTGAACGAATAAACTTTGTGAAAAATTAGGAACGTCGATTTAAAATGTCAGACCGACCTGTTTTCATGGCGAAAGCCCTTTATAAAGGAAATTGTCTTCTTGAGCAAATGTAAACAATTTTTTTTTTATAAGTCTCCACGTTCACTAAATTTTATCCAAGCTCACAAGTTTATGTTATATCATGCTATTTTGATCAATATGCCGTTAAACGAACGAATGGTTGAAAACGTTGGATAGAGTACTTAGCAATAGTGCAAAATGTCTCAATACTGTAAGATCAACTTTACGTCATAACTGCGAAGGTAAAACATAATACAAAAAACCGAACTTTTTAAAGAGCTCGAATATCTCATTATTTGTATGAAGCTCAAGTTTTTTGCTCTCATTAATATGTAAGTACGCACAGTCACAGTTTTTTTTTTATATTATTACAGTCGCAGTATGACTTCATGGAAGACCTCAAACGTGCGCTGACAGAGGAATGGAAAAATATATCGAGAAATACCTGCGAAAAATTAGTACGGTCGATGAATAAAAGAGTCCTGGCTGTCATCATAGCCAAAGGAGGACCTACAAAATACTAAAATTAATAAAATATAAAAAGTATTTCCTAAAAATATTGAGTTTTAATTTTTGTCTTCATTCGTTTTGTAGATACTGCAATTTGGGAGGGGTGCTTTATAATTTTGGCCAACGCTGTATATTAGGCAGTCAGATTAGATTGAAATTTATGAGGTTTGGAATTGTTTTCAATTGACCCAGGAGAACAATTTTTGCAGGCGAGAAACTGTTTTTGGAACTTAACCCCCATTATTTTGCATGAATCTCAAGTCTCAGATAACACGGTTTTTATTAGCACGATGTTTTCAGAGAAACTAACCACCGTGTTATTTGATTAAAATTTGGATAACATACATCATTTGGATTTAGTAAGCCTATTTATGGGCCTATTTTTTCCAAACGGAGAATTTGAAATATCTTTAATGATTAGTGAGAATGACCCTTAAAGTAGACCAGTTAAATTATTGACGAAGAGCGAAACTATTAAGAATTTTGTAAGTTCAGTTTCGATCTGAATGAGAATTACGAAAAATTTTCAATCAGGCTATAGCGACTGAATTGCTAGTTACACCTTTGATTACTTTCTATATATAGAAAGCAACCATGTAGTTGTAGTATTAGCGAATTATACGCAACACATATTAAACTCTTAATAATTTCAATTTTATTTTACTTAATGCATAAATGCGATTTCTGTTTCAAATATTTCTTTCGGTTTTTTCGGATCATAGCCAGATAGTTGTACGTAAAAAATAAGGCCACCAATTTAATTCAAAACATTTCTCACTGTCGGTCACTTCCGGTTGGCCGCTTTCGACCTAATTTCCATTTCACAAAATTGTTGCCTATTTATTAAACAAATCACTTCGATATAGGACAAAATTCGAAATTCGTATTTAGTAAAGGATACCATCATATTCCCGAAAGAAAAAATCCCCCCGAAAGAAAAAATCCCCCCAAGACCCCATTAAATTTTTGTTAACTACCTAGCTAGGTTCTTGTCATCCTTGTGAAGAAAGAACCGATGCTAAACGGCTTTGGAGAGTTTTTTATTTTATTATGTGAATATCTATTAAAAAGCACAAATTTTTGAAAAATGTTCCAATTTCTATAAATGTTAGAATTTCAAAAAAACGTCAAATTGGGGTTTTTGGGGTGACAGCCCCCATCCCCTAAGGTATAAAACGAATTAAAATAATATTTCAAAAAAATTGCTATAGGTATTTAAAAAATTGGTTGGTTTTTTGCTATTTTTTATTTTATTGAGATTTTTTAAAAAAGGAGGAAAACCCTTTGAAAATTTTCGTTCGACAGTAACTCAAAAATCAAATAATTTTCGTATGATAAATTATATATACATTATACATACATATAAATGCAATATTTATATACAAAAGTTTATTTACTTGAGATTAGCTGTTCGAAAAATTAAGAGCGAAAATATCGGTCACCAGAGTTTGGTAAACGTGATAAACCAGCCTTGACGAACGACTGCAACAATTGTAACACAAATACGTTGATGAAACTGTCAAAAGCAGTTAATAAAGCACCCTCTACATTAAAACAAAACCTTTTTTGTAGATTCTCTTGATTTCGAAAAAGTTCTATTTGGTTTAGTTTGAAGAGTTCGGATAAGGACGGTCAAAAAGCGTTTCCGACCTTGCTTCCAAAACCGAGTTATCAGAAATATGAGGTTCATAGAAAATGTCAGAGGTTAATTTTCAAAAAAAACTTTAGAAACATTTTTCATCTTAAGTGTGGTCGTCGACTTTTACAATTGATTTAAAAAATTTGTAATATATATTTGCGTGTGTGCAAGCATTTTGCTTTTTTTTTTTAAATAAATTTACGGATACGGAGCTAGGTCAGCACCCATTTTTCTGATAAGCTGCACACCGAATTGCATTAAAAGTTTTTTATCAATGATGTTAAGGTTTCCAAATTTTTTGACATGAACCTGGAAAAGATTTAGTGAAAGTACGATTGCACCAGTTTGATACCTAGGTTAGAACAGAACAAGTCAATTTAATAGCATAAAGTGCATTAGTGGTGACACCTCGATAAGGTTCGGCTGTTACAGCAAATTGTACTAAAAAAATTCATAATTTTACTGGAAATAACACGATTCTAGAACTTTAGGTTGAGTATATGAGGTTAGTTCTCTAGTTTAATTACAGAAATTACAGGCTGCGGTCAGTACAATATAAACCAAATATTTCTGTTAAATTTCGATTTTTTATTTATTTTCTGGTTCTTGATGGCTTGAATGCTCGATTATAATATTTTGTTGTTTTAGGCTTGGCATTTCCATCATGACATCCCAAACGCCGCAAGCAAATAGTACAGTTTTGAGCACATCTCAACAGCAATTCGCAGATATAAGGCTCCCAAAAATTAATATACCTATATTCTGCGGCGATTACATGCAATGGCAGTCCTTTCATGACATATACAGCTCAACAATTCATGAAAAGGATGGTCTCACTGCTGCCCAGAAATTCCAGTATCTGAAGGGTCTACTTAAGGGAGAGGCAGAGAATTTAATTCGGCATATTCCCATTACCGATGCCAACTACCACAAAGCATTCCAGAAATTAGTTGAAAGATACGATCGAAAGCGTCACACTGTGAACTCCTTTATAAAACTTTTTATGGATCAACCGGTGATAATGCAACCAACTGCAGCTAATGTGAGAAAAATTTCCGACACATTCGATGAGGTTATAAGAGGGTTCAAGGCGCTAGGAAACAAGGCAGAACAAAGAGATCCATGGCTGACGTATATCGCATTAAGCAAACTCGACAGCGAAACAAAGGGACTTTGGGCAAAGGAGATGTCGGACAATCAAAGTGAATTTTCAACTTTCAACGAATTAATCGCATTTCTAAACAAACGCACTGATACCTTAGAAGCATTGAAGGGAAGTGCAAGGCGACCAACCACAACGAACAATCATTTGGCTACAGCTACACATTCATATGCAGCTTTAACAACTGCAAATTATGAGTGTTCCATTTGCAAAGAAGGTAATCACCGGCTATATGTATGCAAAAAATTTAAATGCATGCAACCTGAAGAACGAGTCAGAATAATAAAGGAACATGGGAGATGCCAACTGCCTGAATGCAAACCACAGAGTGTATGCAACGTCGTATACTGCAAGTCGAGATCCAGGTGTCAAAAGTGTTACAGACGACATCATTCAATGCTTCATGAATCCCACGAATTAAACAAAGATAATAAAATTCAAGCACCTTCATCATCAGAGGCATGTGCGACAAAAAACTCTTTTGCTAAAACATCAGTTAGCCAAATGCAAATAATTCTACCAACTTCATTAATTAATATAAGGAATAACGAAGGAAAATATCAATTTCTTCGCCGATTCGGCTCGAAGGACCAATAGTTTTCTAGTTTGTATGACTAGATTTAAAATTTTCTTCGGACTTATATTGTACTATCTGGATAGAAATTACAGGCTGCGGTCAGTACAATATAAACCAAATGTTTCTGTTAAATTTCGATTTTTTATTTATTTTCTGGTTCTTGATGGCTTGAATGCTCGATTATAATATTTTGTTGTTTTAGGCTTGGCATCTCCAGAGGTCGAATCGGACTATTATTAAGTTGAACGCAATAGAGTGAAAATTAAAGAGTGTTAATGTGTTATAATCAAATAGTGCAAAAAGTATAATAACTGAATTTTAGGCTCGAATTTATAGTCGTAGCTATTGCTACTATTATAGCAACGATTTTCAAAAACATTTTAAAATCATGTCAAATGTTGTTTTTGATATTTTGTAACACTGTTTATAGTAATGGATTTTGATCACTATAAACGTTGTTACAATCTTATAGTGAGGTTTATAAATACGAAAACTGTTACTACAACATGAGTTACAGTTATATTAACGAACATAAATTCGGGGCTGAAGTGATTTTATGAATTATTGTGGAATAGTGTTGTGTTAATCTTACATGTTGTATGAATAGCTTCTGTGCATCCAATATATCATGTTTTCCCGAACGAGGCAGCACGATCAAAGAAAAAGTACAAAGCGTTTGCCACTAGATGTCACTACAAAATCATAAAAATATTACTGACGTTTTTCAAAAGGACGTTTATAAATAATTCTCAAAATCAATTTAATTATCACGTATTAATAATAACCACTTTTATAACACGAAAATATTTTGGCTTATGTTTACAAAATGCACACATAAAAATGTCATACAATTTTTGACAGCAAATATTTAGTGACACCTAGTGGCATTATGTGATATTTGCTTATGGTTTCGAAGTTTTCCGAAAGATGGTAGCTCTTGCGGTTTAAGAAAATTTGACATTTAAACATGATCTATTACTTTTTTTTTTTTTTTTTTTTTTTAACTTTTTTTTAATTTTTGTTGAATGTTAATTAATTCTTATAATTTCTAAATATGCTACCGGTCTTACGACACTTTTAAATGTGTTTTTATTTATTAACACGTAGAAACATATTAGTATTACGAACGGAAAATTCAACGAAAACCGGCTAAAATTAAATAAATAGAATTCTGTCTATTAGCCGGTTTTCGTTGAATTTACCGTTCGTAATACTAATATGTTTCTACGTGTTAATAAATAAAAACACATTTAAAAGTGTCGTAAGACCGGTAGCATATTTAGAAATTATAAGAATTAATTAACATTCAACAAAAATTAAAAAAAAGTAAAATTAGCGTTCACAGCTTATGTGATTGTCATGAAGAAGAAAAAATTGTAATTGAATTTATCTATATTAGTACGATTCGCTAGTATATAAAGCACAGGACATTCTGTATATATAGAATGTAAATTGTGGTATAGTCAGTCCAGTCGCCGCGGCCTGATGAGAGGATTGATTTTTTCATAATCATAAGCTCATTAGTTCGAAACTGGATTGAATTCTCTTACAATCCTCGGAACATATTAAAAATGATCTATTAGTTTCAGTGTCTTTAGGGTTTGGGATCAGGCTTAAAGTTTTGTAAACTGGCTGTAAAATAACTTTTAAGGACTTTTTATTTGAAATATTCAGTCAAAAACGAACTGCTCAAACCTTTATGTATTATGCAAAACATAAACGTGTGCATTAAAATTATTATTTTTTTGACATTTACCTGAGGTGAACATTATCAATTGAACATCTAATTCATTTTAATAGCCATTCAGATGGTTCAGATTGTATTTTGATGTGAAAAGCCTATTGAAAGGCAAATTTGTTAAAAGTTACTCAATAAAATTCAGTCAAACAAGCGCTGCGACAGCTGACAGTTTCACTATCATTTAAATGTTATTTGCTCAATTTGAAGTTTGGATAGTGCCTTGATTACGGCTTACTTTCTTAGAACACAATACAGTTGCAAGTAACTTATGTCTGTATGTCTACTTACTTGCATTAAAATAACATATGCTCGATGTTATCATGAACGTCGTATGCCTTTAGGATTCGATCGAAAAACAGTGAAGACAGTTAAACAACCAGACTGCCTTTACATACTTGATCGTTGAATTACGACACCGATCAACGTCAATCAATCTTTTAATGTCTGGTTACAATTTTAACCCCATTTTCAGAAAACTAAATAGTCTGCAAAATCGATTTAATTAAAATTTTAACAATTTAAATATTCCTATTGCATACGAACCTGTCACTTATGTAAGTCTACCACTTGTGAAGTACATACACGAAAAACCATAAATGCGCTCGTGCACAACAACGACACAATGATATTATTATGTTGTGTATTTCTGAAGAATTCTTTATGAACATATAAACAAATCCATGAGCATATATATACATAAAAAAAATCATAATTTTGACCACGTGTTCGATTTGTGTAGGAGACGAACGACTTAAAAAAACCAATAACAACTTTAGTTGTCTATAAATCTCTAATTCATGACTGCATACCTTATTGTATAGAGATTTCGTCTGGGTCTGTGTGTGTGTTTGTGTGATCTATCGGAAATATGGTTTTTCAAGTTTTGTTGATCTCAAAAAAAAAAAAATCGTGAAATGTTTTGATTAGAAGCACGAAGAAACAAAATAAATAAATTCTTGGCTTATGCAGATGAGATTTGAACGGGAGATAAAGTTAAGATTTGATTGTAATCGCGCGGGAAATCTATATAGAAAATGGTTGAAACACAATAATTAATATGCAAATAGCTTGCCACCTACCTTTATAAAATTACGTATGCATGTTTGGTTATTATAAATATATATATTTGGCCTGTGCCACAAAGTGTGGTTTTCGTTCAAAATCGACAACATAAAAATCATGATTCTGCACAATACTATGTTTATAGTCTTCATTCGAAAACTATAAAAATAATATTTAATATATTTTGACTTGTAGCAAAATCGTTTTAATATAAGAAATTGATTTTTATCAAACATTTCTTTCGTAAACAACACAATTTTTAGTTTTTTTTTTTTTTTTTGTATGTTAGTCGGGTTTTCTTATGGCAATCTCAAAAAAAAAAAAAAATCAGAATATGATTGAAAAATAAAATATAACAGTTTTGGCTGTGCTTTGTCCAAAAATGGATTAAACAAAAACAAAAAAAAAAATCTTTCAAAAGATTGATTGGATTTGATAACGAAATATTATAGTTTGTTTTGTGTTCAAGTCATAATATTGTGAAATTTTTGTAAACGTTGACCTGATTTGATTTACATCTAAACAAGAAAGCCCTTTTACTTTGCACGGTCGACATCTGTTACTGCACGAGACTTGAACGACCCATCATGACTAATCTTTGTGTGGAGAGAGGCGCACAATACAAAATATAAAATCATGACTTTTTTTAATTTATTGAATAAAAAAAAAAATTTGCAACAACAACAACAACATATTGTTGTATAGTATAGTATAATATGTATACATATATGGAAGTGGATATGGGCAACGGAATAAAACACAAAAACTTTATAGTGTCTACAATCGATCAATAATCATCGCATCATCATCATAATCATCACAGTAAACGTTATAAGACTTTATTCGATTGCAATGTCACGTAAGAAAATGAAAATAAAAGTTTTTTGTATTGTTGCTGTTGTTGTTGGTTTTTTTTTTATTGTTTGTCTTCTTTAACAATTCATGTCGTCTTATTGCCCATTTTCTTACAATATCTAATTGTTTTTTATTATTATTATTTTTAACAATGAAAACGAAATATAATAATGAATTATGATATCTATTGTGGTATAGTGTACGTTTGTGTGTAGGATGTCGATATAATCTATGGGATGAGGCCATGTTTTTTGTGATGGCACAAAATATTGCGCGGTAAAGCACAAAGTTGTGATTTTCGCTTGAAACGTTTACTGTCCAAAATGAATGTGACTGATAATTGAGCAAAATAAGTACCTATATCTCAAAAGCTCGGGTTCTACTTTGGGCGTTTACTCAAATCGAACACGAGGTCAAAACTTTAATTAAGATTACCAATGCTTTGTCTTAGGTTATATTTTGTAAGTACTTTTAATAAGTTTAACTTAATTTTGTTGTCGTTACGCACGAGTGCATATAGAGACATAAGGTAACGTTGACATAAATTGTCTTTTAATGCGATTTTAACAAAAGAGTGGTTTATAAACCTTAAATCAAGGTGAAATTAAGAAACTGTATAATTTGAGCAAAACTATAGAAATATATACATAAATTATTTCCATTAACACTGAACTGACGGTTTGAGATTATATTTTTTGTGTTAGCTAAACGAGACCGCCGATGGCCACCACCAAAATGTTTATGTTTATGATAAATGCATCGGATGTGAGAGAAATACTAGAAAAATGGATCAGATGTGTCTAAAACTTAATATTCGACCGTGATCCCATCATGTAATAATACCACCATCAAACTTTCCACTACTGATATGGAATTGGCGTTTGCCCTTTGAAGAAGGGAATGGTTATTGTGAAAAGTAAGATTTTATACCTTCACAACAAATCGGTTGAGAAATAGTCAAGTTAGAGGCTATTTGGCCATATTCCAAAAACTTCCCCTAAAAATCGTTTAAGGATCCTATTTTCATCGTACTTGTCAAATTTCTTCATAATCGCTTAAGAAATAGCCAAGTTACGGGCTAATTGGCCATAGCAATATTTTTGTTTGGAAAATTAGCCTTTTTATTTAATTCATAATATTTAACAAATTTTGAGCTATTTTCTAGTTGAAAATATTTCTACCATTACAAAAATTGCCGCTCCAGTCATACTTGGTTAGCACAATTCGATTATAGCCGACTACAACAGTTTTCGACAAAGGGATTTGTCCTGTCTTTGACAAAATTGTCGAAAAGTCAGATTTAAATGTAATTAAAGAGCAAGAATCAAAATACGTCTGAAATGCCTTAAAATTAATTTGTTAAGAATTTAATTTGTCTGTCTGTAATAAGTTGATTTTTCGGCATTTTTTATAGACAAATATATTAATTGTCCATGGCAATCCCAATATTTTCGATTTGGTAAATCAGAAAAATATAGAGGCCAATCGCTCATAATATATCTACTGAAAAAAAGTAGAAATATCTTCCCCCTCCCCGTAAATTTTGGCTGAAGGCCCAGAGTTATACCAAAGTACAACTCTGCAAAAATGAGAACCCTCCATGAGTTCTGTTGGTAGTTTGGTTTCGTACTGAAAAGTATGGTCTACTCATCAGGCAGCTACGACCAAACTACAAAAATTTCCACTCTAACCACATACATTAAGTATCTGGCCAGAACGTACTGACATAGCGAATTATTATTCAACTACATCAAATATAAAAACCCATGGAGAAACCTCATTTGTGTGTGTATTATGCCCACACGTATATTTGTTAAGAATTTAATTTGTCTGTCTGTAATAAGTTGATTTTTCGGCATTTTTTACAGACAAATATATTAATTGTCCATGGCAATCCCAATATTTTCGATTTGGTAAATCGAACGACAATTAATATATTTGTCTATAAAAAATGCCGAAAAATCAACTTAAAATTAATCTAAATTTCGGTGCATATATAAAACCGGTCTAAGTCAGAGTTTTATTTCAGCTAATTTTAATCTTAATATTTAGCCTACATTTTTGTATTATAAACTTAAGACTAAATATACCACTAATTCTGTGCTTAGTTCTTTTTCAGGGACGGATAACGTTTTATAACGTTACCCGAATAACGTTAAGAAACGCTAAAATTGCGAAGTTTTTCAAGAAAACGTAACCAAATCCATTACGTTATGTTATAACGTAACCCAAACAGATAATTTTATAAAATTTAAGAATAACCAAATAAAATAACGTTATAAAAATGGTTTTTGTTACTTTCTCATGGTTCGCATATATCCACCTATATATACAAACATATATAGGTAACATCTAATTGAATTAAAATAATAATAATAATTTCGGTGACACCAAATTATACAACTATGAACTATATTTTAACTGCTTATGCATTATAAAAGAAACCAAAATCAATATACGAATAAACAAGCATAAATTAATAAATTAAAAACTGTCAAATGTGCTCGAAAAATACACGAAATGAAATAATAAATTGTCATTCACGGTGCTCTGGAGTCGGTTTAAAAAAAAAAGTGCGGTGTCTCCGAAATTCTTTCGCCCAACGTTTGGCCACCTAAAAAGGAGTACTTTCAGCCGCTAAAGAAATAAATCGGCTCGGCGTTTTTTTTTCTAGGACGAAAATACGAAAAATAATATGCCTGGAGAAGATAACGCCCTTTCATGTGTGATGATGATTCTGGATATATATACAGGGTGTCATTCATATACATTCGCATTGGTTCATACACATATATAATGATAGATATAGGGTTTCCGAGAAGGGTTTGGCAATGGATGTGATTCCTAAAAGCGTAAAAACACAAAAAAATAATAAAGATTTAGAGACGTTCGTAAGACCCGTTCTACACCGCCTCGAGATAATTATAAAGAAAATTGGCATGTTTTGGTTTTGAATGAGAGAAAGAGCGCCAAGATTCAATGTTTACATTTAGTATTCCAATGTTTTACATTAATATTCCGGTAGGCACTGACGAGTAAACAATAATCTGAAATCGCTGATTTTTCTATTTTCGATATGTTTTATCCGGATAATAAAAAGCGTGGAAATCACGAAGAAAACCGTTTCAAAATATGTCTGTGTTGTGAAAAAAAATCAAAAAAAAATGGTGATCATTCAAGGAAAGGTGAAATCAAACTTGATGGAAGTAATCTCGGGTTATGATGAATGTGATACAAGAGTGCCAGTTGTACTGTGCCCAACTTGTAATCTACGCCTGGGCAAGTCATTGAAAGAAGATAAAAGATGTGAATTCTCAGAAATTGGAAAATTTCTGTCTGTGAAGTACAGCACGAGATCTGTTAGGAAAGGAGACCAGTGCCAATGTTATCTTTGTGTGTTAGTTACCGGCCCTGTGGTACCAGATTTCTCGCGAAATCTGACACCAGTGGTCATAAATAAAAATCGCCAGGAGAGAAAAAAGACAAAATGCGGAAAGGCCTCTAAGGTTCCTGAAATTAAAAAAAAAGCAGTTATCAAACAATGTTTAGGATTATTGGCCAGAGGAATTAATCACGTGTGCAATAGCACGAACTTGTTAAATAACATGCAAAAATTAGGGCTCAATTCGAAACAAAAAGAGCATATCAACTCGCTTATTGAAAGATAAGATAGCTACAAATTCGTGTGGAGGAGAAGGCTCACACTCGCGTGACGAAGGATTAATATCCCTCTCGCAGCATCACGGGAAACCGTTGACCGTGAATATTGTTGGAGGAGCAAGGAATTCGCAGGTACTTACTTATTTATTTATTTACTTATTTATTTATTTATTTACTTATTTACAACAAATTTATAAAGATAAACCAACCCCACTTACACAATATACTTTGAGCTAAAGCTCATTCGTAGCAGATTATGCAAGATGAGGTATGGGAATTAACATAAACATAAAATCTTTGTAACCGAAGTTGTCTATTTCTTAAAGTGGTGTAGTTGCCGCTTGGAATATTAGATTTTGAATTTTTCAAGTAATGGATGAATGTATGACATCATTTACACAAAAAGCTTCGTTCCGCGAATTTTGAATCGCTTCAAACGGTACGACAGGACACCCGACCCACTGTTGATACATGTTCGCATTTTATGCACAATTATTGATGCAATGGAATTTGTACCATCGATTTCGGCAAATTCCCTGCCGCAAATGCAAACTGATATGGATTTAAGTACCAGAAAAGTGTTGAGAATTGCTGCTTTCATCCGTGCAGAAACCAACACACCAGGAATAATAGAACCCAATTATCAAAAAAAAATTATCAGAAAGTAATCATCGGTTTGACGAGTATTTTGAGCCACGAGTATTTGCATTTGTCACAACTAAAGGTGAAAAATCGGTCAATTCTCCAGAGTTTGTCGTTATTTGCAAGAATCTGCGAAGTTTCATTCAAGATGTAATAGAGCAACGACAAGTTTCCAATGTAAAACTCAAATTCGGAATTGACAGTGGGGGGGGGGGGTGGTTTTCTAAAATTTTCTCTTTCCATCCAGTCATCGAACGATGAACCGCCCATGGCACCTCAAATCTGGGGTGAAACGATTATTTATTCTTTGTTTAGCTCCTAACACTAGGGAAAATTACCATAATGTCTCGCTTATATGGTCAGCATTAGATATAAATTCCTTTCTTGGAACAGTTGCAACGGATTTGAAGCTGGCCAAAATTATTTCAGGTCTTATGAGTAACTCAAGTGAACATTCTTGCACATGGTGCGATGCTCCCCCAAAAAACTTAATCAACTCGGACAATTACAGAACGATCAATGATTGTCGCGCCAAATGCAAAAAGTGGCGTTCAGAAGAAGGACTTAGAAAGTCAGCCAAGTTATTTGATAATTGCATACATCCACGTCTCTTCAATGCAGAAGAAAATAAGCGGATCATCGACATAATCCCACCTCCAGAATTGCATTTACTGTTGGGAGCAGTAAATACTCTCTTCCACCATATGATGTTGGAGAACGAAGAAGTCAGCCTAAAATGGGCCCGGTAGTGCCACGTGGACCGGCAGTATACCTATGGTAGTCCAACATTTGAAGGTAATGCGTATAAGGTCTTGCTCGATAAGGTGGATATTTTAGATGCCATGAAATGCGTTGGCTGTGTCAAGTTAGTGATACCAAAAATTCATGGCATACTATACCATGTAGTAGATCTTTGTTCCGAAACCAAAAGAGGACTACTGCCTTCCACCGTAAAAAACGCCTAGGCGCTTTATTTCGGAGTAGCTGAAAATACGAACATTTTGAAAATGAAGGAAAAAAATCAAATAAAACGCCCATTCAAATAAAACGCCTAAGCGCTGAAATTGGAAATTCGAATACCACTAAGAAAATAAAAATAAAGTTTTCAATGTAAATACCATGTCCATCGTAAAACAAGCAACTCGAAAAAAAACGAATTTGACGATTGAAAAATTTGGAAATGCGATACCTACCGCCCGAAAGTAAAGATTCATATAATATTTCAGTGAATGATCAAAGGAATCTGTGATTAATTTTGATCTGGTTACAAAGCTTTTTTTTGTCCGATAGAGCACATGGTCTACTAATATATAAATAATAAAAGCATTCTAATTGTTGCCTTAAATATAAATTAAAGTAACTAATTGCCATTCCTAGCTGCTTCCGTTATCAACTTGTAGCAGAGGAAAGCGGTCAGTTCTCTAATCCATTCCACGAAAAATTAAATGAGTGTCCTGTGGGCCGATTTTTGACCCCACGATTCCATTGACCGTAGAATTATTTTGAAACTTAAAAAATTTACTGATTAAATAAACCGAATTTAGGATTATACCAACCGAACTTGTGTTGGAAAAATTTAGAATTTTACAAATTAAATTTTATAAAGAGCCGAGTAAAAACGTTTCACTTACAGTAAGGAATATCTGAGCTATTACGTTTAAAATTTGTACCTGTAAGCCTGCGAACTGCAATAACGAAGAGAAAGTTTGAATCTGTTATTTGCTTTTTGTTGGTAAGCCTCTAAATTGTCTGCAGTCGAGATTAAAATTCTAAATACTTTTTAAAAAAATCAAAAAAATCTGTGGCTTAGAAGCCGGAATCGACCTTACCGCGCCTCAACTTGTACCTTTCGAACCGTAATTATAACGTTTTGTTGAATGTAGTAGCTGGTCAGCCCAACGAACGGTTGTGTACTCAAAAAGGTTTTTTTTTTTATGTTTGTCGATGCATGGATGTGGTCAATGTTGGTTTGTGGCTAGAATCGAACTCAAGACCGCTTGTTGTAAGCAGCTCTATTAATGCTTTATGTTTGATGACGAAAGTTTCTTAAGCCGTCGTTATTATTATTATTTTTTTTTAATTATTATTTTACTTAGTATAGTAAGAAAATTCAGTAGGTTCATAATTCTTCCACCACATCATCATTCTTCCTTCCAACCATGTCAAAAATGATGATTCTACTTAGGTCAAATTCACTCGGCATTTAAACTTAAAATTAGATATTTTCTTTACAGAGTACTGCTAATAAAAAAAATACAGATTTTTGGCCAAATGCCTTGAAAAATATTAAATTATTGGATTTTAACAAGAACTAAATTTGAATTGGTTCGAAACTTTACGTTTCATTACACTACCAAGATTAACCTTTCATTACATTTCAGGATTTTTAACCTAAGAAGTCGACTCACAAATTTTACAGAAATTGGGAAATATTAAGAAAATCTCAGAAATTCAGGCTTAAATATAATCCTCCATTCGATCGCAAATTAGATTTACATACTCTAGAAAATATGAATATTCGATTGATTTTGACATGATTTTTTCAATTTAGCATTTATTTTTTCGAGTCTTACTTTCGAGCTGCTGAACTTCTTATGAAGCAAATAAAATCAAGGTCAAGACAATCACTCAAAGTAATATGAATTAAACATATGCATTTTTCGAATTAATTTATAAATTTTATAATAAGATTCCTCACAGTATTACGACGAATTATTCAAATTTCGAAAACAGTTGTATTATGATAACTTAAATCGTTTTACTTGAATAACACGCTCTGGGCGTATTATTCGAATAAAACGCCCAGTAGGCGCTCTATTCGTTTAAAGCGCCTAGGCGTTTTTTACGGTGGAAGACGTAGGGTTTTATAGCGAACAAGCTGTCGAATCGACCCATGCAGATTTTAGTAAGACTTGGATTCATCACAAATTACTAAAAAATCATCCTGACTATTCATTCAAATTATTGCGAGCTGTATGCGAATATAATAGTTTTCATTTATCAAATAGAATATAATAGTTAACATTTATGATGTTTTGATTTATCCGTAAACGGATCTTACAAACCTCTCTAAATTTTCATTTTTTCTGTTGTGTTTTTATGCTTTTAATAATAATAATAAATAATGCTTTTATGAGTGACAACACTTGCCGTACACTTCTTGAACACCCTATATCTACCATTATACTGTGTATGAACCAATGCGAATGTATATGACACCCTGTATATATATATATATATATATATATATCCAGAATCATCATCACACATGAAAGGGCGTTATCTTCTCCAGGCATATTATTTTTCGTATTTTCGTCCTAGAAAAAAAAAGCGCCGAGCCGATTTTTTTCTGTAGCGGCTGAAAGTACTCCTTTTTAGGTGTCCAAACGTTGGGCGAAAGAATTTCGGAGACACCAGAGCACCGTGTCTTATTTTGCTAAATTTCGGAATACATATTTTTAATTCCTGGTAGCATTATTTAACACTAGAACTACCGATCGGTCAAAATGACGGATTGTATATTTATTGAATTCACTTTTTCCTGATTCTTGAATCCTCATTTTGCCTGGTCGGTAGTTCGAATATTAAAACCTTACTAAAGAAAAGGTTAATAATAAGTTTAGATAACGTTATTTGTTCTATAACGTTAAAAATAATATTTAATGTTAAATAACGTTATATAACGTAACGTTTCACATGATATAAGGTTAAATAACGTTATAACGTAATTAAAAAAAAATTGGGAGTTTTTTCCAATAACGTAACGAAATCTTAGGGTTTTCCGATCCCTGTTTTAATCCTCAGATATCGGCTGCAATTCAGATTTGATGCTGGTTAGAACATCAAACTAATTTTTGTGGCTCAATATCTAACCCTTTTAGCACCAATATTTGCCCAAGTCAAGAATGGACCATGGTCTACATTTTGTTCTTAATTTTATTCCGGACAATGTACCAAAGATGGTTTCGTAATAAAGGGTGGTCCATCTACCGTTTGCAATTTAAACTACCGGTTATCTCGAGTGTGGCAACACTTACGTCATTCGTGTTATGACAGAAAATTAGTTTAATGTTTGACTTTTACGAAATGGGATGCTTTACGCTTGAACAAAATTGGGAAATATTGAAAACTTAT
This sequence comes from Tipula vernalis, assembly GCA_958295665.1. Taxonomy (NCBI): domain Eukaryota; kingdom Metazoa; phylum Arthropoda; class Insecta; order Diptera; family Tipulidae; genus Tipula; species Tipula vernalis. Next base: position 6,293,521 of record OY282560.1, on the reverse strand, counting down.
TGTCAAACAGGTGAATCTTCTAACCAAACAGTAAGAAATTTACTTGGAAAATTCAGTATTGGATAAACTGAGACTAATAAATTGAGAGACTATGCAAGACTTGAAAGATCAAATCGATGTTGTCATTGATGATACAGGAGACCATACAATCGAAAACGTTCTGAGGTACTTTAAAGCCAGCCGTGTAACTCATTTGAATGAAATTGTGTTTCATACTTAATGGCAATGTAGGAGTATACTCTTTCTAATAAAACAAACCATCTTTAAAAATATTCATTCGTCTTTGAAATTAGAGCCACAACACATTGCAAACGTTAGATGGACCGTCATCCGTTATAAATATTAATGTTTGTGTAAAATAATGATTAAATTTGATAGGTCAATTTAAAATCATCCAAAGTCCCTCAAAACCAAACAACTCCTAATATTTTGAAATATTTAGGTAGGCCAACTTAAACGGTTCACACATTATGCAAGTTTATATTTATTTGTGTACAAATGAACTGATTGGGTGATCAGTAGGTACCAATTGAATGCTGAAAATTGTAATGCTGATGATTTTTTCAAAAGCTCTTTCCCCTTTATCAAAATTTAACGTACTGTTCACCATCTATCAAACTGTACGAAGCTGGAAATTCTCCAAAAAAATTAATTCAAAGTCTTCGTCTTCCACGTTCAACAGAATTCAACGCAATAAATCGATACCGAAAGTTAGAAAAAGTTTTAAATCAAGCACTGACCTTTCAAGAACTTGAAAGACACAAAGTATTGCTGAAGCGGTTCGAGGGCAAAAAATCCAGAATAATCATTTTTACCGATGAGAAGCTGTTTACACTTGAACAATGATACCGCATCGTCAAAATGACCGTATTTAATCAAAAGCAGCTCCAGGAGAAGTTCAAATTGATACCAGAAGCCAAAAGCCTGAATTTGTTATGGTTTAGACTGGATTTACCGTTGTGGCAAAGCTACCGCTCAAATTCATCAATTATCAACGTTATGCAAAGGCCACCGTATTCTCAGGATTTAAATCTTCTCGACTATTTCGTTTTGCAGACTTAGGGACTAAAACCTGTGGCATACCAGGTACGGGCTTTAATCATTATTTATGCCGAAATTTGCTTTACAAAAACGGAAAAATTTAGATGGGTCGAGACTAAATATGAGTAGGTTTCAATATCGAAAATAATTTAACAGTTGTTTTGAATTCACTCGTACTTCAAGTGACTGCAAGATATTTTCTGATTACAGAAAATGCAAATGAAGCAACTTTTATGAAATTATACATCGCCAATCCATCCGCCAACATGAAGATGTTCTGCAATATTTGTGAAATGATGCGGGGTTTAGAGAGATTTAGATTTTTTTGTAAATCGAACCTATACTAAACGGCTTCGGATTTTTAGAAATGAAAAAAAAAACATCATAAAGCGATATCAAATTAGCAAAAAATTAATTATTTTGCCCACAGTTATTTTTAATGCCACACCGAATTAAATTCGTCCACTCTTTAGTAAACGACCAATAAATTGACGGTAAATTACTGATTAAACGGCTCTAATGGTCAATATTTGACATTATAAATGTACGATTCTCGTCAAAGTTCGAAGACAGTCACAAATTTCAAAATGCGCCTTGACATTCATATTCTTTAAAATGGAGTCGAAATACAATGACCAAAGTTTATCTACGTCTTTTACTTCAATCTCGTCCTTGGAAAGAATCCGCTGCATCGGGACCAGTTTGCGTATCAAACTGGTAAATCCACGGTTATGGCCTTTAGCGGGCTAGTCACGAGGATTGAAAAAGCAGTGACATATAAAGAAATTGCCCTTTGTGCCTTTGTGAACATTGAGGGGGCGTTTGATAATACCTCCTATGGATCTATAGAGAGGGCAGCAATGGGAAAAAGGGTTCCACTTTCTACAATTAGGTGGATCCGTTCCATGCTGGAACATCGTGAGATTACTGCCAGACTAGGTGGCGAATCAGTAACCATCAAGGCCGTAAAGGGCTGTCCCCAAGGAGGCGTACTATATCCTCTTTTGTGGTCATTGGTTATTGACAGACTACTGGTCCTTCTGAGTAGCCATGGGTTTGATGTCCAGGGCTATGCGGATGATGTGGCTATCATAATCAGAGGCAAGTTTGATGAGGTCATTTCTGATCGCATGCAAAATGCACTCAATATAATATGGCAGTGGTGTTACCAGGAAGGACGCAGTATCAATCCAAGCAAAACTGTCATTGTTCCTTTTACGAGGAGGACAAAGCTTGCGCTTACAGCCCCTCGTTAAACGGTACTACTGTGCCTTTTTCCAGCGAGGTTAAATATCTAGGGGTTATCCTAGATCAAAGACTGAACTGGAACCAACATTTGTTGAAAGTTCAAAATAGAGCCATCAAGGCTCTCTGGGCCTGTCAAAGACTGTATGGGCGTACTTGGGGACTACAACCAAAAATGATCTACTGGTCATTTCTTACAATCATTAGGCCTATGGCCACCTACGCATCGGTTGTATGGTGGCCTAAAACTGAGCAGAAGATAACGCAAACCTTATTAAATAAGGTTCAGCGTGTAGCCTGCATCGGTGTTACGGGCTCAATGAAGTCATGTCCAACCGCGGGGGTGGAGACACTTCTAGGACTGACACCGTTACACCTGCATATTAAAAAGGATGCTGTAAGTATGGCCTTGAAAATGCAGGCGGAAGGAAATATCAAACCAGGCAATATGGTAGGTCATCTGGAAATCCTTAAGGAATTTCAGACAGACCCTACCATAGGAATGCCTTCCGAATGTATGCCAGCTAAACTGGACTTCCACAAACCATTCTGTGTTAGGTTACCTGACCGGGATGTGTGGAGGGCAGGTGGACCATCATTTGAGCTAGGGTCCATGGTATGGTTTACAGATGGATCAAAAACGGAAGATGGGGCGGGGATAGGAATACACGGGATTGGCACTACCCTCTCGAAGTTCTTGGGTACCAATGCTACCGTTTTTCAAACAGAAGTACATGCAATAGAACTTTGCGCTAGGATAGGCATAGCAAAAGGCCTAAACGATGCAAAGATTTATATTGTATCAGACAGCCAATCAGCCTTAAAAGCTCTTAGGTCTTGTACCGTTGAGTCAAGGCTGGTATGGGATTGTCTGAAGGTTATTAAACATCTGGCAGGCTCAAATAAGGTAACACTTATGTGGGTGCCAGGATATACTGGAATCGAAGAAAACGAGGCAGCTGATGGCCTCGCCCGTGAGGGTTCTGCCTCTCCATTTTTTGGACCAGAACCCTTCTGCGGTGTCACTAAGGGACACCTTAGAGCAGCGGTAAAACGCTGGGAGGATGTTCAAAAGTCCTCCTACTGGCGCAGAATTCCAGGTTTACGGCAGGCGAAGAAATTTATATCACCTTCGTCTGTCAGGGTTAAGGAGTGTCTTGAACTTAGGAAACCTGAGTTGAGGCTGCTTACTGGCTTCCTCACAGGTCATGTCCCCTTAAGGTATCACCTTAAGAAGATGGGCCTAAGTACGACAAATGGATGCCGCTTCTGCGGTCTGGAAGCGGAATCAGCGGGACAATGGCTGTGCCATTGCCCAGCCATTTTCCAGCAAAGACTGCAACATCTAGGAGGGAGAACAATGAGCCGGGATAGTATGTATCTTGTACCGGCCAGTAGTATTGTCAGATTCATTAAGAGCCTGAATATTGACTGGACGTATAATTAAGTAGGGTCCAGCACAATAGATCTTTTAGGTCGCGGTGCGAGGTGGCTTATCGCCCACATGGCCCTCCATGCGAGGTGGCTTATCGCCCACATGGCCCTCCAGTAAATAATAATAATAATACTTCAATCTCTCGACATACTTTAAGAACATCGTCATTGCAAATTCTGAGCTTGAGTTTATTGAGTTGCAGGACAATTTAATAGTCACTTGGGATTCCTGGACTAAATTTTGATGAATTATCTGTTTAAAATTCCAAATACGACTAAGTAGTTGTATTGTAGGTACTATGTTAATATTTAGATATCGATAAGTATTTTCCAAAACGATTTCTTGTCAACGATTACCAGGACAAATATGTATTTGATGAACCGCCAAAGAGCCCCAATTTGCTTAAACCTGATTTTGTTCTGTTTCAGGAGAAATGAATACCTGTCTTAGCGATATTAACCCTTAAACAATGACCAGCCAAGGTGAAGCCATTCAAGGTGAATTTACCACGTACTAAAATTAGCAACCAGGTGTTGCATGTTAGAGCTTCGTTGTATTTTCAACCAGTTATACACTTGGTTTGGTACTGTATTTTATATTCAGTAAAATTACAGTTCTCTATGCGATCGGATCCACACCCTTCTGGAGATATGTCCGATAGTTTCGGTAATAAAAAAATGTTCATTCAAATTTAAAAAATTACGGAATTTAATCTTATTCAATTCAACCTTACCGAAATTATGTAATCTCCAGCAGAGTTTAGAGATCACAAATATTGGAAATTTTTGATAAATTGAAATTTATTGTTGAGATAATGAAAATTTTTGATATCGATTTTTGAAGTAAGCGGAAAATGGTGTGATTGAAATTTGAAGTCTGCAGATAAGTTTATCTTTAAAGGATGTTAGTCTTTGACCTATGTAGATAAAAATAGGATTAGGGTTTTTTGGAAACTAGTGATAAGATTAAAACTAATTAAAATATTATACAACTACTGTGATTTATAAGAGGAATCCCTATAGCTTCTCAAAAAATGTGCCCGCATTTCATCGTAAACCTCTAAAATAAAATTCTAAATTGTCAAATTTGTCTCATATTCAAAAATGCATGTAATCATTACATAAAAAGAAACAAGAAAACCTCACAACATATAAAAATTACATGCCGGTAATTTTGTAACACTTTGAGAAAATTACTAAAACTAAAAATAAACAAACATAAAATTATTTAATTTATTTGTCTTATTTCAATCTATGTATGTATATGGCTGTGTGTGTGCGTTATATATGTTTCCAACTCTAAACAACATAAAAATATGTTTTAATTGCTTGTACAATTTTTTATGTTGTGTATAGTTTTCCAAACAAGTAAATATAGTTTTGTTGGTACTCGTATTGTAGTCGAAGAAACTTTACATGTTACATTTTTTATTTTTATTTATTTTTATTTTAATACACAGAATCTGTTAAAGTTGTGAGATTTTATGTGTGTATGTCTGATGTGTGTTGTTAAATATTTACATTTGTGGTTAGTTTACATTATGATTTTATTTTTTTAATGGTTAGTTAATTTTGTTATACTTCGAACGGATATCGCGAGTCCACTGCGTTATCCGCGGTAAGTGGGAGTCGATCGATTGGCGGTCATAAATTTTAAGCATATACACACTTTAAAAGTAACCAAATAAATCACTTATGTGCGGTGATAATTTATTTGATGACAGAATTCATTTGTTTTATCGAATATTTTTTGATTGTATGTACGTACAATAAAAATCGCCATCCCACATGAGAGAATCATACCCACGGATACCAACCAACCACAGTACATATATGTATGTATGTATTTATAGAGTTCTGCATATTAAAAAATGTTCATAAATATATGAAAACCAAACCAACCTTTAAATTTCACTCATCCAGAAAATATAAAATAAAATTTATAGAATTTTAGTTTTTGGTTTTTTTTTTTGTGCTTAAAAATTAAGAACCGTAAAGACAAGAGAAGAAATATGTGTACGTTTAGAGTTCCCATGTGTGAAATGTGTCCCTGGTTGATAACACTATATATTTTGTGTGTGAACAACCTTTTTGACAATATTCTAGCTGTATATTTCAAAAAATATAAAAAATAAAGATTTCTTTGCGCTGAAGATGACACGAGGTGATAACAAAAACAAAATTTAATATTTTTTTCTTTTATTTAAGAAAAAAAAACTAATAACAATAAAAGAAACAGCAATGTACGTCTTGTATGTGTAGAGAGTTAAATAAATTGTCGATGCTCGTGCCATGAATAATAAATTCATAAAAACAACATTAAGTATAAGATGTTTAGAGTTGTATGAAGTAATTGTTATACAATAGAGATATGGCTTAATGGAATTATTTGCAGCTATCAAGGTTAATTTGCATAGAGGCGTCAGATTTTGTATCGATAAGGTCCCGTGCTTTTAACATTCCAGATTTATATCCCCAATTTGTCAGGTACGCATCATAAATCTTTCACACATATGGATGTATGTATATATACAATATGTTTCTATATTCTCACGTTCCCTTAAAATCTCGTCTATGCATGATATATATATATATGTAACACTACTGTACATAAACATCGTACAGCAATGTTTAAAAATGTGTCACATCTAACAACTTGAAGAACGTGCATATATTAACTTCCACGAAATTCTCCCCATAATTAACCAATAAATATTCATTCGAACAAATATTTATATTTTATCAATAGCCAAACACTATAGAGCAAAGAGACGATGTATCTCCTACAATATATTTTGTGCCTTCTAATGTTCTAAACACCAACACAAATTTAAATATTTACATTTCGTGAATACATAATTATATATCCATATATTTACTGTCTTCTTCACTTTTAGAAAAAAAAAAAAAAAAAAAAATTAAAATAAATAAATTTTGTTCGGTCTAATTAAAAATGTAAATAAATTTTAGACGAGATCACACAAAAAATCCATTTAATTTGTAACATTATTGTGAAGAGAGAGCACAGTGCGCGATATGGTAACGACAAAACCACTTTGTCAAAAGAGTGTTAATTTAATTTGCGTCCAAAATTACATAACATAACTTATCCTATGTACACACATATTTGAAAATTCGACATCATGATAAATTATTACAAATGATGATAATTAAAAATAGTTATCCTATTTATATTTTTGGAAAATTGGTCACACCCCTGAAATTCGATTTTTTTTTTTTTTTTTCGCCTAATCATATACCAAACCATTTCAATTGACATTGTACGTCGCTTCGCGCGATGATTAAATTGACCCTTTACAAAACAGCATGAGCTTAATTTATTTCAACACTTTTGTTTGATGTTTCATAATTTTTTATTTTTTTTTTTTTTCAAATCTATTACAGCATAAACTTGTATACATATATTATATTGAGAGACAAAACAAAACAACAAAACTATTATGTGGAAGATGCTGACGAAAGTTCAATTTGTTGTTTTGTTGTGTGTATATTTAATTTGATTTTAATTTATAAAAAGCTTGGGGGCAGTATGCTGGGAATTTTTTTTTTTTTTTTTTTGTATCATTGTACGTGCGATTCTATTAGTGTTGTGTGCTGGGAGGTAATTTTTGATATATATATATACAAATATAATGAGAGGTTGAATGAAATCTCGGTGACCTAAGTTATAAGCCGGCAAAATGCAATTTTTGGGGGATTATCTATACAAGATTACCTGCGGTTATTTCAATTAAATTGTACAAGTTGAAAATCCCAAATACGCACAGATTTTTATTTAATCGTTATGCATGAGTTAATAATTTGAGGAGCAATGAAGTTGGCATCAATTTAAAAAACGCAATAATTTTGAAATTGAAACTATGAAAGTCAACTATCTGATTATATTATTAACGACTACCTAGACAACAGATCTACATAGAATTGGTTTGCCCTTCAGTCCTGCTAATATTTTCATATATATATATGTATGTATCTTGGCCAGTCCACGTAGAAAACGTGATTGTTATGAAAATTACTACACTTGACGAAATTTAAAAATTTTGTGATTTTGAATAATTTAAAAAGTTTCGTACTGCCCATTCTAGAAATGTTTATATGTGCTTACTTTTTTGGATAGCCTGGCCCAGGGTCAGCTTCCGAATGATCCAATTTCGACTAACTTTATCAGATTCCACTTAATTTTGATGTTTACCCGTTTTGGATGGTTTAAAAATTTCCAAGTCTACGGACACACGCAAAACTTTTGTAATAAGGAGCCCAGATACGTGAAATGTGTAGGAAAACACCGTACGGCTGAATGTACGAAACTAAAAGACACCCCACCAAAATGTGTCAACTGTGGAAAGAAATACCCAGCCAACTACAGAGGTTCCGTTGTTATAAAAGAGCTGCAAAAAATTCGCAACAAAACACGGGAAACTTCAATAATTACCAGGCCAGAAATTAACTCAGCCTCAACAAGAATATCTACAAATTTAAGGCCACACTAAACATTTAACCAGCTATCAAGAACTAATCCAAATGTAACATTTTCTGATGTACTATCTATTGGAAGTTCGAGAAGACAACATAGTCCTCTTCTAGTTAATGATTCAAATAATAACCAAACTAATAAAATACTACAAGATATTCTTGACAGATTTAGTTCACAAGAAGAAAAGCAAGAAAAAGCCCTTATATCAATCCTACAAAGGCTCACCCTACTCGAAAAACATGGGAAATAAATTATATTGCAACGACAAAGTGAAATACAACTATTTCTTGATTTAGAAAAAATAGATATATGTTTATCATCTGAAACACACCTTACTACTCAAAGTCATATAAAAATCCGCGGCTACGAAATTCACTCAGCAGTTCATCCTAATAATAATGCAGGAGGGGGCAGTGTCGTGATTATAAAAAAAAGATATTAAATACCATCTGCAACAAAAACTTGAAAGTGATCAAATACAAGCAATTAGCGTTAGCATTAATACCCGCAACCACAAGTTAGTGGTATCCGCAAGATATTGCCCACCTAGATATAACATCAAAGAGAATGCTTATACTCAGTTCTTCAAGCAGCTCGGTGAAAAATTCGTAATCGGGGGTGACTTCAACGCTAAACATACTGACTGGGAATCAAGACTAACCACAACTAAAGGGAAAGAGCTTCATCAAGCAATAATTAAATACAACTACAACTGGCATTCTACTGGAAAACCAATTTATTGGCCCAGTGATAAAAAAAAACACCAGACCTAATTGACTTCTTTATAACAAGAAAAATCTCGGTTGATTATATACAAGTGCAGGAAGGATTGGACTGCACATCTGACCACTCCTCTATTTTAATGATAATAAATGATACAATAATTAATAATGATAAACCGATACTGTTAACAAATATATATACTGATTGGAAAAAGTTCAGGAATGAACTAAACTATAGCATCATTTTAAACACACAACATTCATCAGAATAAACATACAGCTAGCGGTGTGGAAAAGTACTAACACAACAAACAAAAAAATAGCTGGCAACTGCTATCCAATGGAAATTAAATCACTAGTTATAGAGAAGAAAAGTACCCGAAGGGAATGGAAACGTACACGAGACCCAACCGTCAAAAATAGATTAAATAATTTAACACAACGAATACGTAGAGAAATACGGGAATTTAAAAATAAATCAATAAATTCATACCTACAATCTCTCACCTATGATAAAGGTAGTGATTATTCATTGTGAAAAGCAACCAAATATTTGAAAAGGCCAGTTATGCATATACCACCAATAAGAACAAATAATGGTCACCTGGCTAAAAGCAAAGAAGAAAAAGCAGAAAAATTCGCGGATCATCTCGAGCGTACCTTGCAGCCAAATTTAACAACACTTAACCAACAGAATATACTGTTCGAAAACCAAACAATTATCCTGAGACAGGAAATTCCATTAACTAATACTAAAGAAGTAAAACAAAAAATAAAGAACCATGTAGCACTTAAAAAATCACCAGGATATGACCTGATAACTGGCGAGATTCTAAAACAACTACCTAATAAAGCTATTAAAAAAATATCGGACATAATTAATGCTTCCTTCAGACTCTGTTATGTCCCTCTATCTTGGAAATTTGCGTAAGTGAAAACGATACCTAAGCCAGGTAAGCCACCAAGTGAACTGGCCTCGTACAGGCCAATATCATTTCTTCCAACTATGTCAAAACTATTTGAGAGATTGTTATTAAAACGAATTAAACCAGAAGTTGTAAAATCAGAAGCTGTTCCGTCCCATCAGTTTGGATTTAGAGAGGAACACTCCACAATCGACCAAGTCCATAGAGAATAACAGATATAATAGAAAATCCTTAGAGGAAAAAAAGATTTGTTCAGCCATATTTCTTGACATAGCGCAGGCATTTGACAAAGTGTCTGGCTAGATGGTTTAATATTTAAATTGGAGAAAACTACGCCATTTGAGTATTGCGAACTGCTAAAGTCATACCTGAAAAGGAGATATTTTAGAGTTAAACAGGAAGGAGTTTACTCCAGTATTAAAGAAGCTAAAGCAGGAGGCCCGCAGAGGAGTGTCTTAGGGCCTTTCCTTTTCGTACTGTTTACTAGCGACATACCGCAGACGAGCAAGACAACTATCGCCACGTTTGCAGATGACACTGAAATTCTAGCTGTTGGTCACACAATCGGTGAAGTCACATTCAACCTACAAATAGCCGTAAATAATATACAAGATTGGCTAGCTAAGTGGAGAATTAAAGTGAATGAATCGAAGTCTACTCACTAATAGATCAATAGAACCACTACCTGTGACTCTAAATAATATCTCTGTACCATATGCCAATCAAGCAAAATACCTTGGTATGAACCTTGATGCAAAGTTAAAGTGGAAAGTACACGTGAAAAAGAAAGCAGAAGAGCTTCAGTTAAAATATACAAAAATTTTCTGGTTAATTGGAAGAAACTCTCAGTTCATCATTCAGTCATTAGAGGTACCAAAAACAGCAATCGGAGCACAATTGCAGATTTTGGATTTTTATAGCTCTGAATCGTCTGATCTATAGTAAGGTGATTTTCATCAAATCGAATTTTCTATGAAATATACGGAAATAATTATGGAATCTAAATTCGCGTTGGCACAGCAGTTACAGGTGTCGAGACCAGTCATTAAAGGTATTAAGAACAGAAATCCAAGCACAATTGCAGATTTTGGATTTTTACTGCTCTGAATCGGTTGATGTATAGTAAGGTGATTTTCAATGGAATTAAAGAACGTAAATACTCATTGGCCTAAAAATGTACAGGTCCTGAGGCCTATCATTAGAGGTACCAAAAATAGCAATCGGAGCACAATTGCAGATTTTGGATTTTTACTGCTCTGAATCGGTTGATGTATAGTAAGGTGATTTTCAATGGAATTAAGGAACGTAAATACTCATTGGCCTAAAAATATACAGGTCCTGAGGCCTATCATTAGAGGTACCAAAAACAGCAATCGGAGCACAATTGCAGATTTTGGATTTTTGTAGCTCTGAATCGTCTGATCTATAGTAAGGTGATTTTCATCAAATCGAATTTTCTATGAAATATACGGAAATAATTATGGAATCTAAATTCGCGTTGGCACAGCAGTTACAGGTGCCGAGACCAGTCATTAAAGGTATCAAGAACAGAAATCCAAGCACAATTGCAGATTTTGGATTTTTACTGCTCTGAATCGGTTGATGTATAGTAAGGTGATTTTCAATGGAATCAAGGAACGTAAATACTCATTGGCCTAAAAATGTACAGGTCCTGAGGCCTATCATTAGAGGTACCAAAAACAGCAATCGGAGCACAATTGCAGATTTTGGATTTTTATAGCTCTGAATCGTCTGATCTATAGTAAGGTGATTTTCATCAAATCGAATTTTCTATGAAATATACGGAAATAATTATGGAATCTAAATTCGCGTTGGCACAGCAGTTACAGGTGTCGAAACCAGTCATTAAAGGTATTAAGAACAGAAATCCAAGCACAATTGCAGATTTTGGATTTTTACTGCTCTGAATCGGTTGATGTATAGTAAGGTGATTTTCAATGGAATTAAGGAACGTAAATACTCATTGGCCTAAAAATGTACAGGTCCTGAGGCCTATCATTAGAGGTACCAAAAATAGCAATCGGAGCACAATTGCAGATTTTGGATTTTTACTGCTCTGAATCGGTTGATGTATAGTAAGGTGATTTTCAATGGAATTAAGGAACGTAAATACTCATTGGCCTAAAAATATACAGGTCCTGAGGCCTATCATTAGAGGTACCAAAAACAGCAATCGGAGCACAATTGCAGATCCATTCATAATAAACTTATGCTTTATAAACAAGTACTCAAGCTGGTCTGGACATATGGTATTCAACTATGGGGATGCATCAAAATCAGCAATCAACAGATAGTTCAACGATTTCAAAATAAAGTCCTCAGAGGAATTGTAAAAGCCCCTTGGTACACTCGTAATAGTGACCTTCATAGAGATCTCGGAATAGACACAGTCGCAAGTGAAATAAAGAAATGTGCTTAAAAACACCAGGAAAGGCTCCATCATCACCCTAACATCGAAGCTGCAAGACTACTTCATCAAAACCTTTTGAGTTACCTAAATAGTTCGCACAATGCAACATCAACCAAAACAACACTTTATGTAAAGAACACATATGAGTGCTTTATTATTATATTGTCAGAGTCAAACGCTGTTATTTAAAAATGACTAGTTACTTTGTAAACAATTTTATTGTTATCATAAATAAAATTATTAAAAAAAAAAAAATAATAATAATTCATTATTCTCATCTCTTTGTTTACATGTCACATTCTACAATAATCACAAACATTTCAGGAGTCTTAAGTTTTCCGTTTTATTTTCAAACATTAAGCTACCCATTGTAAACCCTTAAATCCAGAGCAAAAAAAGGCAATTTCAATATGGCAATAAGTAAAGTAATATGACGCAACATAACGTTAAAATTCGAGAAACTCAAATAATCCCTATTAAGAAAAATTCTGGTGTATAAAATTAAACTTTATTAAAAAAAAAAATGTAAAACCACCCAAATCTTGTAATGTTTTCAGTGGCTATACGATGTGGTCTAATTTTTTTTTTAATTTAATGCTACCTTCCAGTGGATTAAATGTCCTTTGAAGGAAAAATTATAACACTACATTCACAAGCACAACACTCAATCGTAACAAATTTTTGTTGATACCGCTTGATAGCGCCTTTGTTAAAGTATCCAATTCAATGGAATAGGGCCGAAAGGCCGAATGTCGAAAGGCCGAACGCCGAAAGGCCGAATGTCGAAAGGCCGAATGTGTCGAAAGGCCGAATATCGAAAAGCCGAATTTCGAAAGGCCGAATGTGTCGAAAGGCCGTTTGTGTCGAAATTGATTTTATTTTTTCATCTTTTTATGAATCAAAATTTTCAAAATTTATATTTTGATGAAAACCAAAATTTATATTTTTATATAAAAATGTTTAATAGTAAATCGCCTTAAATGTTAAAATCTTCTTACGTTTTCTTTGTCATATAATTAAAAATTAATTAATTATAATAAAAAAGAAAAAGAAATAAATTTTTTTTCCGACAAAATTTGATCACATTAATATGCTACATATTAATATGTTACATATGCTACAATTCAATGGTTTTAAATATTGATTTCAATCAATTAAGTGAAGGAAAATTTAATGAAAATTCGGTCCGACCCATTCGGCCTTTTGACACACATTCGGTCATACAACATTCGGCCTTTCGAAATTCGGCTTCCGGAAAATTCGGCCTTTCGGCGTTCGGCCTTTCGACATTCGGCCTTTCGACACTCGAACGATTTCAATTTGTAAATTCAATATGTTGGTTTCCAGCTTACTGCGAATCAGCTTGTAAACACATATTTAAGTGAGTAAAGTAGACGACTAACACTTGACTAAGCTATCTGAGAATATTGGCCGGACGCTGTGAATCTCTGTCATCAGCGCGTAAAAAAAAATCAAACCATGCTAAATATTATTAAATTTTACAAATTCTGTGCATTAAAATTAGATAACCCTCAACATGTCGTCCATTTAATTGTTAATGTGATCCGAAATTTACTGTCACAAAATTATAAAATTTTTCATACTAATAGCAAGAGCTGCGTTTTTTTATTCGCTCCGGATAGCAGCTATCGAGAGCCGTCATGTAAAAAATGGCTCCCGATAGCGCTCCGTATAAATAGATAGAGCCAAATATTTTTTATATGAAGTTTTTGGTAAACAATTGAATTAAAAATGATAGTTTGATGTTAAATAAGTTTAGTTTACCAATAAATAGCGCGTCAAAATTAAATTTAGGTGTAGAAAAATGACGGCTCTCGATAGCAGCTATCCGGAGCGAATAAAAAAACGCAGCTAAGGTTGAACAGCTGCTATTTACCAGTTTTTTTTATTTTTTTTTTTTAACTGCTCATTTGATTTCCGAGAATCTTCAGCGAATAATACTGTGACGGTGACATCTAGTGTGTAATAGGATAAGTTAAATGAATAGCTCAATGTTTACTGTACTAAAATGGAATTTTCCATGATAAAATTGTTACGTAATGTTTCTACGCTATTCTAACTAGAAAAGCCATGAAGTTTGGTTTGTGTAATAGGAAAATGTCCATGCCGCATATGTTTTATATATGAATGACAATTTCCGAATATTTTGATGAATTTAGACAGATGTCCGCATGTGGAAAATGGATGTGGAATTCGAGAATAGGGCCCCTTGAAAATTTATTTTCCACGTTACTGTTTCGGGGCAATGATAAAAAAATTTCGGTAATCAAACAATTTTTCAACCTCTAGTAGATGAATTAAATTTTTCAGGTATTCAAGGTGGCCAGGTGACAATTTGGGACTTAATTCGATGTTGGGATCAACGGAATCATTTATTTGTGTAGATGACGATAAAAATACATCTAAAACATTAAGCTTCACTTCATTACATTTAAGAACTATTGAATCTTAAAATATCTTAGCAAATACGACTATTAAAGAAAGCTGCATTTTTAATTAAGTCAAATTTTTCATTTGAACGTATAATTTTCCTATTATCGAAGGAATTGTACCACTTGAAATTTGCTTGATTTTAAATTAATTAGTGATGGTAGATAAATATTTTTGTTTTTGAGGAATTGAATTTTAGATTGGTTAATATAATGTATATCCATTTGAACATTATTCCCAAGTCAATAACATAAAAACATAATAATTTAATTCGTATTGGAGTCGTATTTGCTGTTTAGAATCTATTTTGAAATATCAAAACCATAATTTGCTTTATTATCTCAAAATTCAACATCGAATAAATTCTTTGAAAACTATGCCTGTATTCGGTTTGAAGCTCAATATAAAGAACTTAAAAAATAGCATCATAACTACCTAAATATTTATTCGATTCTTCATCAATTAACGGAAAATATGGGCAAGAGCTTGCGGACACCTCTAGACTCGTTATTATACATTTTTTTTAAATGTCTAAAATTACTAAATTTTTAAATTATGTGAAATATAGTTAGTTTCAACACTGTTGCCTAATCTAAGTTCAGTTAACTGATTCAAAATAGCAAAAATTTCAACTTTTTAAATAATATAATTTGCAATTGAAATATAAAAAAAAAAACGAATGGTGCTAAATTGTTCAACATAATTATTAACAGTAATTGATCCAGTAAGCTGCGACGTATTCAAAGGTGGAAGTGAAATTATTTTCTCGGTTTGATAACTGAAGACGGTTACTTGAAAAGGAAATCCATTCGATCGATACTTGCAAAGCGTAATGCTACATAAATGGTGAATCAAGCGAGGTTTTCAATTTTCTCGATTCTACCTCATGAGTTTCGTGTGAAATCCTCGTTCCCCTCAAGTAGGTGCCATACCGCCATTATGCCCTCATAATAAGTCAGCTTTGATTTATTTTAATAAATCAGTTTTGAAATAATACGTCCTTGTTTCTCCGTTTGTTATACCACCCGAATTCACTTGAAACATTTTCTTCATTACATTTACACATTTCAATAAATGTGAATTTTACTTTAGAGAGTTCACAAATCAATTAATTAATTCAAATTAAAACAAAATTAGTAAAATTAAATCCTAAATTTATTTGAAATTAGTAACATAAATATCTTTTATTTACTCATACGTACATGTCTGTCAAACCATTCTTGGTACGTGTGGAATTGAAATTAAAAAAATTTGATATTAAACATCTGGAAAGCAAATAAAATTTTTAGATATAACCGATTTATATAAATTGAAACGATTTGAGCTTCAAACATTATTCAAATACCCTGTGAACTCGTTTTACCAACACTTTATTTTACAAATCTTGGTTGAAAAAACTTAAAATTAGACGCTAATTCGTCCCGCGCCACAATTCAATATATGCAAACCTAAAGATTATATGTGAAGTTTTAAATCTAAGTAGTTGCAGACCATTAATTAATACCAAGGTGCTAATCAGTATCACATGAATTATTTTTTTGTTACTTAAAGTAGATTCGAAATAGATAAATCCATTAATTATCACATACACAATAATAACAAATACTTCTATGGACCATTCGATTGGCATATTTATCATCCGCTTCTACGTTAAAATAAAGTACAAATCCATATTTCAAAATCCAAACACGCGGCCGCAGATCGATATACAAACAATTTTCAATCAAAAATCAATTGATCAACAATCAACTGATCAAAAAAAAAAATATTTTCGTTTGTACAATTTAAATTGTTCAATTATTTATTTATTTCAAACAAGCTGCACTTTGGGCACTCTACGGTCTATATATAGCATGTAGTATATCGCGATACAAAACCATTTTGCCACGAGCATATTTTCATCAATTTATTTCAATGACTTTGCTAAAAATACATTAAAAAATCGTGATTTCAGCTCGCAACATACAAGAAAAAAAAACTTTGCTTCATATAAAAATGACAACAAAAAAATTAGCATTTTACTATTTATGTAGTGTATGTACCTATGTATAACGAAATGAAAGTAAATAGAAAGTATATAATTGATATTAATTGATTTATTTTTTTTATTGTGTAATTATGATCTTGGTGCGCGCCGGACAAAATAGTTCTTGCTAAAATGTAACAAAAAGTGGAGAAGACAATCGCTTCAAGCACATAAGTACGAGTTTCGATCGAAGTTAATTAAAATTCTGTGATGTCGCTCTCCGTATAAGTAGCTATTTTATGTTGTCATTTATTATTATAGTTTTTGAAGCTTTCGAAGGTGTGTTAATTTATATACAAAAGTAATCCATCACATATTTTTTTGTTTATACTGGGTAAATGCCTCGCGGTGCTCACTGTTTATTTGGGTTAACGTTTAAGATTAATTACACGAATTGATTTTAATTAAGTTATCGATATTAATTAGAATGTGTATTGTCATAAATTTTTTTGTTTTTGTTTTGTTGGAGATTTCAAGACAAGTGTACGGATATATAATTAACTTATATCGTTCCCATCTCTCTATACATACATACATATAAAAATTTAACAAACCAAAAAAAAAAATGTTGAATTTATGCTCGGCTGGGCGTAACACTGAAATGGCAAATTCATTTACATACTTTTGTCTTTAAGTATATACCAGTACTATCGGTTGAATAATTATACGCATAAAATACATGTTTTGGGATGTACAACGGAATGCAATGTCCTCCTCTTCTCCAAAAGCGCATCATTTTTTTTTTTTGTGAAATAATTGCGCTGCCAATTACTCGATTTAAGTCGATCTCATAATGATTATGTATCTGTATAGCGATGAAATATGATCATAATCGATCTGTTCAATGTTCTTCAATTGTTTTTAATTAGCATTTCCAATTATCTCATCACAAAACGGTACATAAGTATTGAAAAACAAAATTAAAATTCTTCGTATTATTAGATATGGAATTGAAGAAAAATAATCTCGTCTTACGTATTTATTTATATACTCGTACTTATTTATTATATCGCTGAACCACCTGCCTTTCGGTTTCTTCTTTATCATCTTAATAAAAATAAAAAAAAGTTCTGTTTTTTAGAGTCATCATTATTTTTCGTTTTCTTACTCTGTTAATCTCGAAAACTTCAAGAATTTGTTTTGTTAAATATGTTTTTTTATTCTATTTGTATGTAAACAACATATAGGAGTATAAAGGAAGCTTTCACTTGAATTGATTTACTTATGTATGTATACAGAATCTGCATGTGATTTGTGAACATGACATGTTGTCAACTTTTAACATGAAAATTGAATGGAAAATTTATCTCTCTGCTATTTTTTTGCAAGTCAAGTGTAACTGCACAGAGAAACATTGGTTCAAGTTCAAAATGTCAAAATATTATTATGGTGTACTAAATATAAGAATGACACATGATCAAGATGAACAAAACGTTTGTTTGCGAGTATGTAAGATGACGATGATGAAAAACAAAAAAATTTATGATCTCGTCCAAATACTGCCCAATCATTATATTTTAATTTATTTTTCATTTTTCTCTCTCGAGAACAAGATAGATCTATTGTCATATTTAAATTAGACACATCAAACTTTGATCTATTTCTATCTATTAAATTAGATCTATCTCTTCAAGAGTGTCTTCAAAATAAAAACAACAACAAAATTTACATTTTTTTATTTTATTTTTATGTTATGGTGAATTTCCGCTGTTATAAGAAATTTAAATTTAATCTTGGTCTCTCTCTTTGTATTCATCATTTATACAGAAATCTCGAATGAAGACAAAAAAAAAAATGGATTAAAGATCTTATCAAATTAAATGGCTCTAAGAAATGTTTTTGTTGTTGTTGTACTACAAATGATAAATAATAATAAAGAATTCAATTGTTTTCAGAAATGATGATTGAGTTAACACTTGAAAGGATACGGGTTTTTGTAGATTTTTTGTTATATTAAAAGTGGTTAGGTTCTATAAATATACATTTTCAACTTGCATACAAACCACACGGCATAAGTCATTAACATTAAAATTAAAAAATTAATAAAATTTTTAAAAATTTCAATTTTTGAAAATTTTAAAATATTTTCGAATTTTTTACCAAATTTTTGGCAAACTTGTCTTATAACATTAATTATGTTTCACGATATTTTCTTGTTTCAGAGATTTCAGATTTGTATACCTACTAAGTATGGAAATTTCAAATTTTAAAATTCATTTGAAACATTTAAAAAATTACATGTTTAAATCTTGAATTTCAAATTTAGAGTGTTAATTGTCTCAGAAATTTGGGACATAAAATATAATTGTCTAAATAGTATATTGTATAATTAGGAGGAAAAGTACTGCATTCCCGGACGATAGTGGAAATTGGCGGACGAGGTGATAGCCGAGTACTATTTTTTCTCCGATCGGACTTTAAAACGAATATAAACCCAAAATAATTTTTAGTATTATTCATTAATTATCATATTAAGAAATCAAAACAAAGTAAAAAATCGAAAATAACATAAAATTATTGCTTAGTTAGCCAAGACATAAATACATTATGTTTTTTTTTTTTTTTCAGAAGTTGTCAAGTTTGGGTACCTATTTGATTTATAAAAAACGTGTGAACGAAATTTAAGGGATATGGACAGTGAAAGCGAATTATCCTTATCTTGTACCCCGCCGGATATAGTGGAAGCAGCTAATTCAGCTACATGTGATTTACTCCCGCAAAAATCGAACGAAAAATACGAAAATGCTTATAAACGCTTTATGGATTATCGTCAATCTAAACACATCAAATCATTTTCGGAAAACGTCATTCTGGCGTATTTCACTGATTTATCTACAAAATTGAAATCATCCACATTATGGTCAAACTACTCAATGATCAGGTCGATGCTAGTGGTTAAAAATAATGTGGATATTGCAAAATACCAAAAATTACGTGTTATGGAATATGTCCAACAATTCATTTTGGAAGCTTCAGATGATTCGTTCCTAGTTACTAAAGTAAGCATGTAGGTATTTAAAACGATTATTATTTGTATTTACACATTAAATTCAAATATGTTTTCGGATAAAATACAATTCACACTGCAATATTTTTTTGTATGTATGTAAAATTATGATTGTTTTTTGGTAGGTTGCGTTAATTTTTGGAATCGCTGGTGCTTGTCGACGGGACGAACTAGCCCGCATGGAAATGACTGACATTAGTGATTTGGGATCTAAACTTTTAGTTAAAATCCCGAATAACAAGACAAAAAACCGCGATTATTTATCGTAAACGAAACTTATTTAGAATATTACAGAAAATATATAGCTTCGCGTCCAAAAGATTTCAATTCTTTGCGATTTTTTTTTAAATACACAAATGGTAAAGGTTTTAAACAAGCAGTTGGCATACATCAGTTTGGTAAAATGCCACAAATTGTTGCTACTATTTTAAATTTGCCAGACGCAAAACAATACACAGGGCACTGTTTCCGCTGTAATGAACATTATTTATATTCTTTAGGACAATATTATTTTCAAAACTATAGTGTTATCCACATATTTATTTTTATTTATTTATAAATTTATTATTTTATTGATGTTTTCACAACTGCATTTTAAAAAAAAAATGCCTTTACAATTTTTATTATTTATATTTTATGAACCTGTCCGCTTGAAGTCTCGAGCAAACGAGAGCGAGTTTTTATCTTTCTTAAAATTATTTTGATTTTCCGATTATTAATTGATTTATTATCTTGGCTTGGAAGGGAGAACAAGTTCATGAAATATACAAAAAATTATGTATATGTATTAATATTAATATTTAAAATAAAGGGTGTTCATTACACCACCCCCTTAATGAGAACAATTGCAAATTGTTCACAAAGAAGGAGCAATAAGAAATATTTCCGAAATTTATATAATGCAAGTTTACTTAAAACTAGAAATTCAATTTAAAAATTTTTTATTAAAATTTTGTTTTATTATTTAATTTGTTTTTTTTTGTTGTTTAATGTTTATTATGTAATTTATAATTATTAAAAAAAAATTAATGGCTGACTATATACTAAATTAATTATATAAAATATAATTTTCAAAATTATAATACATATTGACTTTTTTTTATTTTTCTATTTTTAAATCCATTTTTCTTTGTTAATTAAATATTTTTAATCGATTATTATGTACCATGCGTAAGGAATTTCCAATTTTAATGGGAGAATTAACATCAGAGTTAATTGAAATAACTCTATATGGGCCCAGCCAAAATGGCGATAATTTTGATTTTCGAGCCTCATTTTTCAACCAAACGAGATCATCTATTTTAAAAACGGCTGGATTTGCGCGAACGTCGTAATTGATTTTCGATTTTTTTTTTTGATTTTAAAATATTTTGTCGTGCGATTTCGTAGGAATTTTGCAACTGGAATCTAACATCGGAAACATAGTCATCGTAGTTATATTGTACATCAACTTGATTATAAATTGAATTTGGTATATTGGGTTTACGTTCAAAGATTAGCTCAAATGGCATGTATCCAGTAGTGCAATGAGGGGTTGTATTGTATGTGAATGAATTCATGAATCCCATATCTCCCGTATATGAATTCATGAATCCCAATTATTTTTGTCTTTGTCACAGAAATTTCTTAAATAATCGCCAATCGTCTTGTGAGATCTTTCAAGAGCTCCATTTGTCTGTGGGTGGTAGGCGGTAGTATTAAACTTTTTTATTTTAAATAATTTACAGATTTTCTTATAAATTTCACCTATAAAGTTTGATCCTTGATCGGTCAAGATCGAAATCGGTGCTCCGTAAATGCAAATAAAGGAATGGACCATAGCTTTAGCTATCGTTTCTGCTTCAGCATTTTCGATTGCAATCCCTAGAGAATATTTGGTTGGATCATCCTGGATCGTCAGTATGAATTTATTATTGGAAAAGGTAACTGGAAAAATCGGCCCTACAATGTCTAAATATATTTTTTCAAATGGGACTTTAGACGTAGTAGTGATTTTCATCGGCATTTTTGTGAATCTAGAATGCTTATTTTTTTGACAAAACTCACAATTTTTTATAAAGATTTTAATTATAGATAGCATTTTATCAAAATAAAAATATGATTTTATTCGACGATAGGTGCGTGTAAAACCTTGATGACCCCCAAGAGGACATGTGTGAAATTCGTGTAAAATTTGATTAATTTCATTTTTATCAGTGACATGTTTAATAGTTGGCGTTATTTGTTCTAAACGCGTTGGATTTGTTTGACTAATTACGGAATCATTGGCACTGGATGGTATTGATGTATTTACAATATTATTTGTAGAATCAGAACTGGACAGAAAGTGGTGTGGGTTAGAGATTGGCGTATATTATTTTACAGAATTATCAAGAAAATTATCAGAATTATTTGTAGTAGAAGGATTTTGATTTTGTATCTTTGATTAGAGAGAGAGATCGAGTAACTACATTCACCTGTGGTTTTGGGTCACTCGTATCATCTATTTTGATTCTACTAAGAGTGTCTGCATTTTTGTTTAATTTACCAGGCTTGTGAATTATAGAATACTCATACTCGGCTAATTTAAATTTCCATCGCATAAGACGAGATGAGGGATTTTTTATGTTTTTTATCCATATCAACGGTTTATGATCCGTTACAAGGGTAAACGTTTTCCCATAAATATACGGTCGAAATTGATCAACTGCAAATACGATGGCTAAAAGTTCTTTTTCGGATTCTTCAACTTTTTGGGATAGTATGGCACCAAGGGCAACGTCAGATGCATCGCATGCTATGATAAATTCTTTTTCAAAGTTGGGATATTGAAGGATCGGAGGATTCATAAGAGCAGATTTAAGTATACTAAAAGCCTCGTCACAAAACTCATCCCAATGGAAAATTTCATTTTTCTTTAGAAGTTCGGTTAGGGGCTTTGCAATCTCCGCGAAATTTTGAATAAATTTCCTATAATAACCTGATAGGCCAAGGAAGGATTTGATATCTTTAACATTTTGAGGAACTGGGAAATGATTGATAGCATGAATCTTTTTAGAATCAGGTTTTATACCTGATGACGTGATGACATGGCCAAGATAGATTAATTCTCGGCGGAGGAACTGGCATTTTGCTGCATTCAATTTAAGATTATTTTGCCGGAAACACTTAAAAACGTCAATCAACTTTTCATTATGGTCTTTTAAATTACGACCGTACACGACTATATCGTCTAAATAAACCAGACATTTTATACCGGTTAAGCCACTTAAGACAGAGTTCATAGGCCTTTGGAATGTAGCTGGTGCTCCTTTTAATCCGAAAGGCATGCATGTGAAATGATAGTGGCCTCTGTCAGTGCTGAAAGCGGTTTTTTCTTTGTCAGGGGGATTTAAAGGAACTTGGTGATAACCACTTTTTAAATCAATTGTCCTGTAATATACAGAACGACCTAATTGATCAAAAATTTCCGCTATATTAGGAATAGGGTATACATCACTGATAGTAATATCATTAAGTCTGCGATAATCTACCACGACTCTCCATTTTTTTGTATTATCGGCAGATGCTACGTGACATGATGCTTGTGTATTTATTTCTTCTTTTGTTATATAAGGCAAACGATACTGTTTGATGTAAGTAGGAGAACAATTGGAAGGAGTGCGAATGTGATGTTTGGCGGCGTTTGTGACCGATAATTTATCACCGTCTAAATAGAAAATATCATTGAATGTTCTACAAATTTTAAGTATAGATTCTTGTTCTTCAGGATTTAGATGTTCGGTTGAGATATTAGATTCAAGTCTCTTGAGTCTTTCGTTAATTTGGTTGGACCAAGAATTCTTGAGATAAAATAATTCATAATTTGAAAGAGGATCTATATTCAGACTAATGTTTTCATCTACTTCTACAGGTTTTTCATTAGTGTTCGCAATACTAACTACAGCTTTATTATTCTGTATTTTAAATATTGAATTTGCTATGAATACACCGGGTAAAATTTCTTTAGAAGAACATATCAATCCTGAATTATTTGAAGAATTCACTGTGATTTGAACCATAGCTTCTGATCTAGGCGGAACAGTTGTTTTAGAAAACCTTGAACAAAGTGGTAAACATATTGAACTTGAAGAAAAAGGTATTTCTAATGTTTGTTTAGAAAAGTCTAATTTACATTTATTATTGGTAAGAAAATCTTTGCCAATTATACCTGAACACGGAATAGGAAATTTATCGGGAACTATCTGAAAGTTATGATTAATGATGGATGATGGAGACAATTTTATATTTCCATTACAGAGAGCTAACGTTTCAATTAGTTCTGAAGAAATCCCTTTGATGGTACACTTTAAGTCTATATCACAATTTGTTTCATCTTTTATTACACCAACTTTTAAAATACTGATATCGGATCCAGTATCAATTAGGAATAGGGTCGTGTCAGGAATGATAATATCTAACGCAAGTTTGAAAACCCGTTTATCAAGAAAATTATTTGTAATAAATATGTGATTTTCATTTTAATAAGTTAGGTTATGTGGATTAACAGGAAATTTTTCAGTTGATTCGAAAAATTTTGACTTATTATGATTTGGATAGATTTGCTGTTCCTCAGATTCGATTAAATTGTTTGAAACTTCTGACTGTAAAGACTTCGTTGAAGTATCAGAGTTATGATTGACAATATAATCATGCAAATCATATAAATTTGTTTGACAAGTTTCTAAAGTGTTCTCCGATTGTAAATATTCTGTAGGAGTAACAGAACCTCGTTCTAACACTGTGAGATTAGGAGAACTATGACAAGAGAAATCATCATTTTGTGAAAATAAAATATTGAGATCATAAGAAACCGATTTATTTGTATTGTTTGAACTGCTGGACTCGCGACCTCGTGTTCATATTTGGGTTGAGTCCATTGGCGTTTCCCGAAGTGTCTGAATTCTTACATTGTTTTTTAGCTAACCATTCATCAGCGGCTTTCTTTTTACGACACTCTTGAATATGATGGCCCCGACATTTATAATAGGCGCATGTCAGTGTCATGTTATTGTTCCTATGTTGATATGCGGTTAACTGATTCGAGGTTGAGGTAGAATTGTGAAAAGGAACATTTGATATTAAGTTTGAATTTGTGGATGGAATGATTCTGAGACCTTTGACGAGCAAAAAAATTTTCGAAAAAATGACCAAATTTATGACAATAACGACATTTAAAATTTTGATTATGCTTATTCTGACGTAAACTAGAGGATGTTAAAGAAGCAGATAAAAAGTTGCTTTGTTTAACGGCGACTTCTTCTTCAAGTGCTTTCGATATAGCGTCATTTAAGTTTGTATCCCACCGCTGTCACCAAATTTGTAATGAACATTATTATTTATAAATTTATTATTTTATTGATTTTTTCACAACTGCATTTTTAAAAAAAAATGCCTTTACAATTTTTATTATTTATATTTTATGAACCTGTCCGCTTGAAGTCTCGAGCAAAAGAGAGCGAGTTTTTATCTTTCTTAAAATTATTTTGATTTTCCGATTATTAATTGATTTATTATCTTGGCTTGGAAGGGAGAACAAGTTCATGAAATATACAAAAATTATGTATATGTATTAATATTAATATTTAAAATAAAGGGTGTTCATTACACCGCCGTTCATCTGCGACAATTTTAGTTATAATAATATAATGGCGCAGATTTAACATGCTTAAAAAGATTTGGAGGATGGAAGTCATCAACTGTTGCTGAAGGGTACATCGATGAATCCATTATCAATAAAATTGAAGTTGCTCATAAGATTTTCGATACAACGGATAATGAAACAGCCGATGCAAATAATGTTAATGATTTTAATAGCAATATATCAACAACAATGCTGGGATGCGATACTATTAATCCACCAATGTTCAATAATTGTACTAATTGTACGATAACCGTTAATATTACAAATAAGTAAAATTAAACTCCTATGCCTAACACATAATTAGTTTGGCATAGATTTATCAAATAAAAATTGATTATTATGTATACTGTTAAATTAAAATAAATAAATGCGTTTGACCTTTCTTCTAAACAATTAAAAATCCATACGGGAATATATTCCCGGCCTAGGCCAGAAAAAATAGTCTCGTACTATTATTACTTGTTGCTAAGCAACAAATACAACATCCTGGAATCATGAGCTTTTCGTTTCGAAAAAACAACGGAAAGATATATTTTTTCCTACGATCGGAGTAAAACACATTTTTCTAGAAATTTTCGTTAAATTTAAGACAGAACTTTAAATTTCGGTCATAAAAACAAAAGTTTTAATAATTCAGAATTTTGGATCTAATTTAACACTTTAAAATTCGTTTTTATAATTAATCCCAAAATTTTAAAATTTCAAATTTCAGATTTATTAGTTTTTGAAATTAAATTATGGCCGGACACCCACTTTTTAAAGTACAATAAAGTGCTCAGACAACATTATTTGTTTTGTTATTTAAAATGTCAAATAAAAATTAAAAAAAAAAAAAAAAAATTTGGCACGGGATAATGATGAAACGTTTTGTCTGACAATGTCGAAGTTTTGTTTGTTAAAATTTGATGGAAGAAAAACTTCTTGGTGTGTAACCAAAGTAACCTAGATTATACAAAGCCAGAGTCTAAAAAACGAAGCTTTTAATTGAATTTCAACAATTTGATTTAATTTTAGGAATTAGGGATTTAATTTTAGAGTTGCTAGCAAAAATGGAACAATAATTTGTACGGTTATAATTAGGGTAAGATCACCATATTGAGAAGAAGAGTGCAATTCAATTTATTGTTGACTTTTTCATTCGATAAGTATTGTTTGATGAGTAAACATCATAATTAATTTGTATCAATAATATTGAAGTTTAATTTACGGCTATTCTACCAAGTTTATTGTGTAAAATACGTTAAATATAATTGTAATAAATAAAAAATAAAAAATATAATAGTTACATATAAAGTGTGAAGTGTCAATAATATAGTTTTCTACGGTATAATTAACGTTACAAGGCGCCCCAATGCCAAAAGGGGCGCCGAAAGTGCGGATATGGATAATACACCGAAACCGAAAAGATTTCGGAGCAATTCTAAATTGGTCCCTTCTGCCAATACGTTTAGTAGTTTAAATCCCGATAAAGATTTAAATGAAGTTAATGACGAAGACGAGGTTATTATATGTAAAACTTCATCAAAAATTACCATACCGCCAATAACTGTTGCGAATACCAGTCTGAATGACCTTCAACCTAAAATAAACTCAATTTCATTGAATAAAAAAGTGAATTATAAAATTATATCGATTGGTTGTAAAATATTTTGCCAAACAACGGATGATTATGACAAGGTAATAAACTACCTGAAAAATAGCAGAAGTAGCAGAAGACAAACCTTTCAAAGTAATTCTTAAGGGTTTACCTGATTTTGAGCTTGGTGAGCTAAACAACATCTTAAATGAAGAAAAAATTCCCAAACCAATTAACATAAAGAAATTAAAATAGTCTACTGAAGGAAAAGAAATTAATAGTCAAATTTATCTGTTTTACTACAAAAAAGATGTTAAACTGGGTGAGTTAAGGAAGATAAGATCCATTTACAACGTTATTGTATCATGGGAAAGACAGCTCCCACGCAGATACGGACCAACACAATGCCGGGACACGGTACCTCAAACTGTCACATGGGTACTAAATGTATGATGTGTGGTACAGCTCATAAAACCATCGATTGTCCTGTTACTAAATTGGAACTACCGGTTCGTGAAACGAAATATAAATGTGCCAACTGCGAAGGACCTCACTCAGCTAACCACCCTATGTGCCCTAAGAAGATACAATATAACGAGACTGTTAGCAAAACTCGTCAAAATAAAACGTCAATCAATAGACGAGCAACGTGCCCCCCGTTATTTGATAATGTTCAATTCCCTGGATTGCGGCCACCTAAAGTAAACTTTAACACTCTATTTGGAAATGGTCCTTCGGTGAACAATAATAGCAGTACATCTTGGGAAAAACCCAATATAAAGCCAAATACCAATAATCTGTTTCCCCCGAATAAGATTATAGAAATCGTTGGTGAATTACTGCCAAGAATAATGCAGTGTAAAACTACCATTGAACAAATGCAACTAATATTTGAATTTTCTTTTAGATATTGTAATGACGGGTCAAAATAATTTAAAAATATGTCACTGGAATGCCAGAGGGCTCAAAAATAAAATTGTAGAGACATTCAATTTCTTAATTACTAATAATATCGATATATTATATCAATTAGTGAAACATGGCTGAAATCCACGGATGTTATTTTAAAAAATTCCAACTTCAAATGTTATAGACTCGACAGATTGGATAAAGTTGGTGGTGGAGTATGTATCATTATTAAAAAAAAACATTAAACATACATTACTTCCTATATTTAATACTAAAGTTATCGAAGCTATAGGGATTAGTGTCTTGTGTAACGGAAACTCATTCACAATTGCTAGCTGCTATTTTTCGAGGCAAAAAATAAACCCAAGCACCCTAGTACATTTTAGGAATGATATTAGGCTATTAACTCGTATAGCAGACCCCTGTTTTTTCATTTGTGGTGATTTTAATGCTAGGCACCGATTTTGGGGATGCCTTAAAGCTAACCAAACTGGTAATGTATGATGAATTATTAAAGAATTATTTTTCTGTAGAGTACCCTTCAACACATAAATATTACCCATCCTCTAGAAAAGGAAATCCCTCGACCTAAGACTTGCTTCTTACTAATAATCCTGGGCTTGTCGCATCGATTAATGTATGCAATGATTTGGCTTCTGATCATTTAGCTGTCGTTACCCAAATCAACTGTGAAATTCAAACTGCTACTGAACCAAACCTAAATTTCAATTATAGTAAGGCAAACTGGCCCAAATTTCGTAGTTCGATAAATAGTAAACTGAAATTGAGTTCAAAAAGTATGGAAGAACTAAGTACTCCTAGTAGGATCGATGATAAAATTGATTATTTAAATAAATTAATTGTGGATGCGGTGAATGATTCAGTCCCTAAATATTCGATCAATACAGTTAAGAACGATCTTCAACTTACCGACGAAATAATATACCTTATTAAAATTAAAAACTCAGTAAGACGAACATACCAACGTTATCGCTCCAACGCCTTCAGAATTTATTTGAAAATGATGAAAAATACCATTCAACAAAAGATAATCGAACTTCGTAATGAGAGATGGAATCAATTCCTCTCTAAATTTGAAGTTTCATCACCACAATTTTGGAAAACTACTAAACTCATTAAGAATAAACAGCGTTTTTTACCTCCATTACTTTCCAATGATAAACTACTAATTACTGATTACGAAAAGTGTGTGAAATTTAAAACATTATTAAACGGTTAACAAATAAAAAATGTCCTGGAAATGACGGCATTAGTAACCGGGTTATAAAAAAGTGTCCTAAACAAGTAGTCATACTGTTGACGTATATTTTTAACGCCAAATTAAGTTATTTTCCTACGAATTGGAAATCCGCTATTGTCGTTCCCGTTCCAAAACCAAATAAAGACATTTCGTTACCTAAAAATTATCATCGCCCAATTAGTTTATTGAATTGTTTTAGTAAAATATTTGAAAATACCATTCTGGACAGAATCAATGATCACCTTTCTACCCATAACATTTTACCCCCACAACAATTCGGTTTCCGTAGCGGACATTCAACCAATCATCAAGTGTTTCGGCTTATAAACGACGTTCGAAATAATAATAACTTAAGAATATCATCTGGAATTGTACTTCTCGATATCGAAAATGCAATTGATAGTGTCTGGCATGATGCATTGGTATACAAAATGCAAAAGATTAGAATGCCATTATATTTAACTAAGGTTACCAAATCATATTTAGCGGACAGATCATTCAAGGTAAATATTAATGAATCTTTTTCACATTTGCTTCCTGTTCCCGCCGGTGTTCCTCAAGGAGCCGTATTAAGTCCAACTCTTTACAACATATATATGCATGACATACCGCACCCAGCTAACTGTTCATTATATATGTACGCGGATGATTCAGCTCTTATGACCGAATCTCTTTGCCCCAGGACTATCATCAATAACCTGGAGTCTGGTATTAATCTCATGAATTCATACTTTAAAAAATGGAAGGTAAACTAAACATTAACAAAACACAAGCTGCTTTTTTCACTAAAAGAAGGAAATCTTGCTTCTTACCTCAACGTCATATAGATTTAAATGGGCATAGCATTCCTTGGGATAACAAGGTTAAATACTTAGGAGTAGGTAGTACTTGATAAGAATCTTACGTTCTCTCAACACATTTATTCTTCGATTAAAAAATGTAATTCATACAGTGCTGGTAAAAAAAAATTGGGCAAACATATTTTGTTACAAATTGGAGTCTTTTTTTGCTAAAATTACAAAACTTTTGAAAGCAATTGGTTTATTGTTTCATTTTAAATACATGTATGACCTAATTTTTAAAAAAAAAAATTTACCTGCAATTTAGGGGGAAAACCCGAAAAATGCCAAAATTTTCAAAATACGCTGATTGGAGTTAAAGTAATGGAATAAATTAAACACTTATTATTTAATTTTTTTTTTGTTTTTTACTGATTTATAGAAATTCCATCTTTAATATTAATATTTTGTTGGACCGCCATTTGCTTTTATTACAGCGATACACCTCTGATTCATTGAATTTGATAAATTTTTAGTGATTTTAGAATTTTTAATACTACAATGTCGTCGGAACCGTTTTAAAACTTCATCGGACATAAGAGGGGATCTTGAGCGAGCAACGGGAAAACAAATTTCAGCCAGCTTATTGAGAAAAAAACTTGTTAAAGCTGGTTTTAAAGCACTTAAACCTGTCCACAAGCCTGAGTTCACATTACGAGTGACAAAAAAAACGTTTGCTATGGGCCCAGGAGCATGTTTCTTGGACTCAAGAGATGTGGAATGATGTGATTTTCTCCGATTAATCAAAATTCAAGCTGCATGTTGGAGATGGAAGAATTCTCGTAAGGAGAGAATCTCGCGAGAGGCTTAGCAACGGATGTCTTTTAAGACTTCCACCGAAAAATAAAGGAGTTATGGTCTCGGGATGCCTTTCTGGAAGTTAACCCGGTCGATTGTGCTTCATTAGTGCCAAAATTACAGCAGCTGTTTATCTGCAGGTCCTACATAACGAATTTGAGCCTTCTATGTTAAAGCTTTTTGGCGAGACTTGCAGATTTATTTTTCAACAGGACAACGCTCCATGCCTTAGCGCCAAAGTTGTGATTTATTCATTTTGAATTGTAGATAGAAAAATTGCCTTTCAGATAAACATAAATAATTTGCTAAAAACTTGTTTTTTTTCTTATCTCTTCATTTAAAGGTAAAAAAGCACTTCGCAGAAAAAATATCGATATGTTGGGCTGGCCCCCGTACAGTCCAGACTTAAATCCCATAGAAAATATTTGGTCTATAATGAAGCTAGAAGTAGCAAGAAAGCTCCCAGCATCAATTCAAGCTTGAAAAAGTTTGTTAATGACGATTTGGGAATCCATGCCTTCTACGACTTTGAAAAATTTATCAAATTCAATAAATCAGAGGTGTATCGCTGTAATAAAAGCAAATGGCGGTCCAACAAAATGTTAATATTAAAGATAGAATTTCTATAAATCAGTAAAAAACAAAAAAAAAAATTAAATAATAAGTGTTTAATTTATTCCATTACTTTAACTCCAATCAGCGTATTTTGAAAATTTTGGCATTTTTCGGGTTTTCCCCCTAAATTGCAGGTACATTTTTTTTTTTTCAAAAAATTAGGTCATACATGTATTTAAAATGAAACAATAAACCAATTGCTTTCAAAAGTTTTGTAATTTTAGCAAAAAAAGACTCCAATTTGTAACAAAATATGTTTGCCCAATTTTTTTTTACCAGCACTGTATATCCGTATTTTATACCCTTTTATTAATAGGAAGTCTAAATTGTCTTTAAAAAACAAAATGATTATATACAAATCTATATTCAGACAAATCCTAACTTTTGCTGCTCCTATATGGGGTAATTGCGCTAAGACACACATTTCTATGCTTCAGGTTGCACAAAATAAGATATTGAAAATGATACATAGTCTACCTTTCTGGTTTAGTACTGTAAGGTTACATGAAATGTCAGACATAGAATTTATTAAACAGATTATTGATAAACTAGCTAACAATTTTCGAAATAAGTTGGAATTTTCGAATAATCCATTGATCTCAGCACTTCGCTAAATAAATTTATTATTATATCAATTAACATTATTAACAATTACATGAAACGAAATGCAAGAGAATTCTACACAACTTCAAAATGAATTTCAAAAGAAGGTAGAAAATGTAAATCGCAAAATAAATTGTATACATCAAAAGATAATATTTACTGGGGCCCAAAAGAATACGATTTACGTGCCATGTTGTTGGAGGCTTGATCGATATTATCGATACAAAAACCACAACGACTAATTCGCGAAAATATTTTTGTAAATATTTTTTAAAGAAAGACAAACAAAGGATTGAAGTGTGCCAAAAATGTTTTCGGTTAACCTTAGGGAAAACCGAAAAATTTCTTCGAGTGGTACCACAAAAACTGTTTAACTCACCAGGTTCTGTTGGGTGACTGTTTAACTCACCAGGTGAACACCGAAAGCTTCCGGAAAGCACACATTAACAGCTTTTAGCGTACGAGTCACACTGTACTCGACGCGATATCAACAAAAAATATTTACATGGAGACTTAAACATTTCTCTCATGTCTCATACTCAAATATCTGATGGGTCTGAAAAGGAACTACACATTTCGGAACAAAAACTACATCATGAACTTGCAGATGCTTCTTATTAATTAAAAGAAAAGAAAAATCATGCTGAAAAATTAGATGATTCCAGTCATTTTTATACAGTTCATCTTCAAAAATGCTTGCCAACGCCAAATTTGGAGACATCTCAATCATTTTATAAAAGGCTCCTATGGACCTTCAATTTGACGATACATGATGGTGCTACGAATCAGCCATATAATTACATGTAGCATGAAGCACTGGCGAAAAGAGGCGATAATGAAATAGCATCATGCATTTATCGGCATCTCAAAATGTTGCCACCATCTATAAAACACATTACGTTTTATAGCGACTCATGCATATGACAAAATACAAATCATATGTAGCTGCAATGTCCATGATATTCTTGAAAAGCGGGGAACATAATATTAATCAAACAGACCATACATTTTTGGAAGTGGGCCACACCCATATGGAGTGTGTGTGACACAATTCACTCTACAATTGAAAAGCAAAAAAAAAAATTGAGGTGTGGCCAACACACGACTTTCTTTTACGAATAGAGAATTTTGAGAAATTTTATTTTTTTAATTTTTTATTTTAATTTTTTATTTGTTTTTAATTTTTGGAAACATGTTGTATTATGTACTTTTTTGTAAACCTTATACTTTTTAAGATATTTGCAAAACAAATTTTCTGGACCAAGGGAGTGGCCACTTCCGGTTAGCCGATTTGGAGTAAAATTCAATGGGACCTCCCAATTTATCAAAAAAGGTTAAATCTGAAGTTTCAGTTCGATTGATTAAACCATATGGGCTGTAGAGAGGACACAGACAGACTGACAGACTGACAGACTGACAGACTGACAGACAGACACCATTTCGAAACCCACTTTTTCGGACTAAAGGGCCCTCAAAACAAATAAATCTCTAAAAATCTCAAAGTCCAAATATTTTCATGATTACTATACTTTATTTTACTAGAGTAAAAGAAAATAAAAAACCCTAATCCATACGAATCGTTCGTTTAATAAAAGTTCTACGAAATTATTTTTTGGAAATTGCACTCAGCAATGATGACAAAGGTTTCGCTAGCACATGGAATAGGTCCCTTAATTATCTAGTTAGAAAACACTAATCCATACGGAACGTTCGTTTAGTAAAAGTTCTGCAAAATTATTTTTTGGAAATTGCACTCAACTCTGAAGGGCCAATATCGGCCATTGCCAACAATGATGACAAAGGTTTCGCTAGCACATGGAATAGGCCCCTTAACTCCCTAGTTAAAAATCCCTAATCCATACGAATCGTTCGTTTAGTAAAAGTTCTGCAAAATTATTTTTTGGAATTCGCACTCAACTCCCAAGGGCCAATATCGGCCATTGCCAACAATGATGACAAAGGTTGGGCTAGAACATAGAATAGGTCCCTTAATTACCTAGTTAGAAAACCCTAATCCATACGAATCGTTCGTTTAGTAAGAGTTCTGCAAAATTATATTTTAAAAATCGCACTCAACAATGATGACAAAGGTTTCGCTAGCACATGGAATATGTCCCTTAATTACCTAGTTAAAAAACCCTTATCCATACGGATCGTTCGTTTAGTAAAAGTTCTGCAAAATTATTTTGTGGAAATCGCACTCAAATCCTAAGAGGCAATATCGGCCATTGCCAACAATGATGACAAAGGTTACGCTAACACATGAAATAGGTCCCTTAATTACCTAGTTAGAAAACCCTAATCCATACGAATCGTTTGTTTAGTAAAAGTTCTGTAAAATTATTTTTTGGAAATCGCACTCAACTCCCAAGGGCCAATATCGGCCATTGCCAACAATGATGACAAAGGTTTCGCTAGCACATGGAATAGGTCCCTTAATTACCTAGTTAGAAAACCCTAATCCATACGAATCGTTCGTTTAGTAAAAGTTCTGCAAAATAATTTTTTGGAAATCGCACTCAACCCCAAGGGCCAATATCGGCCATTGCCAACAATGATGACAAAGGTTTATCTAGCACATAGAATAGGTCCCTCAAATACCTAGTTAGAAAACCCTAATCCATACGGATCGTTCGGTTAGTAAAAGTTCTGCAAAAATTAATTTTTGGAATTCGCACTCAACTCTGAAGGGCCAATATCGGCCATTGCCAACAATGATGACAAAGGTTTCGCTAGCACATGGAATAGGTACCTTAATTACCTAGTTAAAAAACTCTAATCCATACGGAACGTTCGTTTAGTAAAAGTTAAAATTCTTTTTTGGAAATCGCACTCAACTCCCAAGGGCCAATATCGGCCATTGCCAACAATGATGACAAAGGTTTCGCTAGCACATGGAATAGGTCCCTTAAATACCTAGTTAGAAAACCCTAATCCATACGGATCGTTCGTTTAGTAAATGTTCTACGAAATTATTTTTTGGAAATCGCACTCAACAATGATGACAAAGGTTTCGCTAGCACTTGGAATAGGTCCCTTAATTACCTAGTTAAAATTGAGGTGTTGCCAACACACAACTTTCTTTTACGAACAGAGAATTTTGAGAAATTTTATTTTTTTCTTAATTTTTTTTTTTAAATTTTTAATTTTAATTTTTTATTTGTTTTTAATTTTTGGAAACATGTTGTATTATGTACTTTTTTGTAAACTTAATTCTTTTTAAGATATTTGCAAAACAAATTTTCTGGACCAAGGGATTGGCCACTTCCGGTTAGCTGATTTGGAGTAAAGTTCACTGGGACCTCCCAATTTATCAAAAAAGCTTAAATCTGAAGTTTCAGTTCGATTGATTAAACCATATGGGCTGTAGAGAAGACACAGACAGACTGACAAACAGACACCATTTCGAAACCCACTTTTTCGGACTAAGGGGACCTCAAAACAAATAAATCTCTAAAAATCTCAAAGTCCAAAATTTTCATGATTACTATACTTTATTTTACTAGAGTAAAAGAAAGTAAAATAACGACGTTTAACATTGAAATTCCTCGGGATTGGTACCAATTCATTCGATGTATATGATCCGCAAAACAATTTTTGGTCTTTGAAATGACGCAGAATGACTTCAGTCAAATAGCGAAAACAAAGTTTCAATGTAGAACCGTTGATAAGGAAAATAATAAATTTTCATGGCAAAGTGTTAATTGGCTGAGATTCACTACGAATTTGGGAGAAGTGTATTATAAAAATTCGCTTAATGAAAGTGAATCATTCAAAATAATTAATTTGTAAGTTAAAAATATTTGCACTTTAAAATGAAATATAGCTTTATATAATTTCAAATTTGGTTACTGTTTTATTTGTGAATCTCATTCTAAATAATTCTTTTTAGGGAAAACTACTTCATAATGCCATAGAGACTTGGCAATTATTTTTTGTATTAAAAAGACATAACTTGAGTTATGTAGATTAGAAATCAATAAAAGCGTTTTATAAAAGGGCTTAACTAACTTTAAATTATTTAACTGACAAGGTAGTAAAGCTGGCAGCTGCAGATTTCTAGAAATGACTATAATAATCCTTACCTATAACTTAATAATCATAAGTAAGCCAAATTTTAAATTTGTCGATTTCCTGCAGTAATTTTAAGCTTATTTTCGCTCCCCTAAGAATTTCAAATTTTATACTTACGCCCTTTTAATTATAGACCACAGATATGATATGCACCCTGATCTATCATACTGAAAAACAGTCTCATAGGCCATCTGTTCGTTTTACGAGCTACGGTATATTTCGAAATAATTTTGTCGAAAGTGTCAACGGCATCCTTCGTGGAAGTGTAAGACTCGATCTTTTCTGGTTTCCCTGATATACCTGAAATGCCTTTCTTATGAGAAACTAACAACAATACTTTCTTTTTACGAGGAGTAAAAGATAATAGTGTAAGCATAATGAGAAGAACTAAGCGCCGCTGGTCGCGAATATGATGCCGGAATCTCGTATATTCTTCCTTATAGTGCCAATTACATCCAAGACCCCACTCGTTTTTCATCAAATTATAAATATTAATGGTAGTGGCTAAGCTTTCTCTAAGATGCGCAAAGATTTCCTTCACAATACATAGACGTAAAAACTTTAAATAAAAGTAATTCAATAATACTTTGAAATTTTTATTCTTTTTTGTGCATAAAAATGAATGGAAATGATTTTGTTTGTGTCTTTATAAAATAGATTTTTTTTATTCCATTCAAAACAAA
The DNA here is from genome assembly GCA_958295665.1 of Tipula vernalis. Taxonomy (NCBI): domain Eukaryota; kingdom Metazoa; phylum Arthropoda; class Insecta; order Diptera; family Tipulidae; genus Tipula; species Tipula vernalis. The sequence continues at coordinate 6,256,723 of OY282560.1, read as the reverse complement.
AACAACGAAAAAGTCTATACATAAAACCAAAACCTGATGCTTTAGAGGAAAAAAGGTCATTCACGGCCAAGGAACGCAATCTGTTATGTTGCTTCATGACAACGGCGGTTCACACACAGCAAAAGAAACCCGGAAAGTGATCTTCAACTTAAACGGGGAAGTTCTTCCGCATGCGGTGTATTCTTCTGACTTGGCCCCTTCCGTCTACTGTTTAGAAGTCCGAAAATAGCTCAATGACTATTTTGCCTCAAAACAACCAACTTTCTATAGTAAGGGCATCCATCAACTAGCCATTGATAGTAATGGTGAATATTTTGATTATTACCGTTTGTGACCAAAAAAACACCATGTTTCCACTGATACACCCAATATTATATTGGTAGTTGGCATGGGTAATGCCATTATATCATGTAATGGATTTTCCTACTTTTTTAATCAAAAGATCGATCTTTTCTTTTTCCTTTCTGACTTATAACTCACATGGTTATAATCGAGAGGAAAAAAAGAGAAAAAAGAGTGAGAAATAATAGCAAACGGTAATTTAGAAATCTGAAATATTCACGATTTTTAGAAAAAAAAAAAATTTTCGAAGTCATTTTTACTTGCATTGCCTCTGTACCAGGGTCCAACACGTTCTTCTCCGATTTTCTCAACTTGGCATTTAGAGAGAAACCAACGGTCGGAGTTGGAATCGCGCACTGAAACACCTTGCCACCTAATATGTTTTTAGTACCATTAGTACCATTTAGATGGCGCTAGAGTCACATGGGCCCGCGAAATTACAAAAAGTAGTTTTGGCCAGGACGAAAACGACCCTGCGGTTCATGGATTGGGGGGTTAATATACAATCACAAATGCAATAATTTTGCATCTACATTTTTTCTCTCCCTCTGATTCTTTTTAACATTAAAAAAATTGAGTGTCATAATACCATTATAGTTAATATAATGAGGCATTTTACGCAATTTAAGATCTGTTAAAATCTTCTTTTTAATCATTTGAACAGTATCCTAACACCATTACAAATATTTTGGTTGGACATTATTTGTCTCACTTCGGCTCATTATACAGCTATGGTAAGATTTTCTTTTCTAAAACCCTTTAGAAATTTTAAGGTTGAATTTCGAAAATAAAATTTATAATTTAAACTTAAATTGCAGACCCGAAAAATTATTGTGCCCGAGTTCTGAAAAAATGATGTTGTCAAATTTTGGGGTGTAGTAAGGAATACTTTTGGAGTCATTTCAATAAATTATTCCGCTTTTAAAATATCTCCCAAAGAGTTTGAGCGCGTCCAATTATCAGATTACGCACTTAGGGAATTTCTTTGTTTGAACCAATCCAAAAATAACAAAAAGTGACACAACCATCTGTTTATTATACAAATTTCTATAAAGCAGAGAGATAGACAGACACTTGAAAAATAAAATAAAAAATTTGTTGTTGAAAATTGAAAAGAAAAAAAAAATCAAACGCAATATCTTTTATAAATTAGTATTTTCTTATTTACGGTTGCTCATTTCACGGATACGCCTTCACAGATAAAACTAAAAAAAAGAACAAATGCAAATTTATGATATTTCAAAGTTAATTAACAGAAATGGTTTACAAAAAACAACACAAAAATATTAATTTAATATTTTTAATTGGAATTCTTTGAAAGTTCTGCTCAAAAAATGCATCCGCAACGTGAAAATAATTAAGTTTTTTTTTTGCTTTTGTTTTATTTTCGTCTACCTGTGTCTGATCTAGATTTACGCGAACCACACCAAAAAAACACCAAAAAACAAGAAACCCAAAAATTCTAATTTTCTGTTAATTTAGAAACGAACGTGAAATAATATGCCCGCGAGACAAACGGAAATTTGGGAAAAATTACATGACATAAAAATGGTACATAAAATTATGAAATATTGCTCTAAAGTTTAAATGCGAACAACGATGATCGATAATAATTATATGCGATCATTAAAATAAGATAAAAAAAAAAAAATACAAAACACAAGAAAAATAATTTTATTTTATCTTAAAGGCATCTCGCGTGCGATTTTATATACAAATATATATAGTATAGTATACGATACGTTCTATTTTATCGATCGATCGAATTTATTCCGATCAAAATTGATTTTTAGCCGAAAGGTGAAATGATTTTGCAATTGCAATCAAAATATATATATATATATATATATATATATATATATATATATATATATATATATATATATATATATATATATATATATATATATATATATATATATATATATATATATATATATATATATATATAAACAGAGTAATAATAGTGTTAACCCTGTACTGGACATTTTTTGTTATTTATATTTTTTTTTTTTGTTGCGGTTAAGAGTTCAACCTTGATCTCGATCAATTTATTCGAGTTATTGAGATGGAAAATTTGCGGTTAAAATATATAACTAAAAATACGACTTACCTGTCCCTTAGCTAATTGAAACCATGTCTTAATAATTAAGGCTAAACGTGTCGAATGATAATTTTTTGTTGTTTTAACACTAATAATTATATCATCGAGCTCCGTAGTTGGTGGTTTTGGTGTTGCTGTAACAGCTCCTTGATTTATTTCATAATAATTATAATTATTATTCACATTCTTATTTAATAGAATTAATTTATTTTTATTACTATTCTCTAAATTCACTAAATCTAAATTATTATTATTGTTTACACTATTATCAAAATTATTAATACTATCATCATCTGTTATAGGTAACTGGAGATTCTGCAAATAAATAAAAAGAAAAAAAATTTAAGATAAATAATTTTTTTATTTTGTAAAAAGATCGTGTGGAGAATTAATTTGAATTTTACAGAAAACTGCGAGGTCGTGGCGTTTTCTGTATTTTGGCGACATAACTTAATGATCTTGACATATTTATTATAGAATTTCACGTTTGTACAAACTCCCCCATATTAAATGTTATTCAACTTTTATCGATATGCTAATTTCAGGCCAAAAAGATGACGTAGATATTACATAATACCAAACAACCATTCCCAAGCTTCTTCCTCTATATACAAAAACCGAAACACAACCGGTAGGAGGTAGTTTCAATTTCATACGTTTTTATGCGAATTCGAACGTATTCAACGGCAGACACAATATACAAAAAAAAAAAAAATTACATTTTTACATGAACACACGTGATTTCGGCTTAATAACAATAATACTGTATATAAGATAAATTAAACATCCCAAGAAGCAAAATTATTTCATTCATCGCAGCAGGTGTAAAAGAAATGTCACGAAATAAAATCGTGTTGTTTTCATTTCGTACATAATATACAACAACACTGAAATATATAAATTCAACTTCTTATTGTAAATACATATTCTTCAATTTTTCTGATTTATTTCTTACTTGATATTAACAAAAAAAAATAAGATCATCATCAATTTCGTGATCATCATAATTTTAAATCGATCGGTTTTTTTTTTTACAAAAAAAAAAAAAAATAAAAAACCAACCGTATTATAACAAACAATAATGAAAAATACATAAAATAAAAATCGATCAAGTTGTGTACGCTCGCGAATATATGCGATCGCGAGTACAAGATCGATAATTATAATTGACGTTAAGGATACGTTACTTATATTTATTTATGTATTTACTTATAATTTGACAAGAGAAAGATTTACACGATCGAGTAGCCACTTTATGCAAAATTATCCAAGAGACGTGATCTCACATGATCTCACTACAAATATATTTAATAAACACTTGTCTATTATAAGTTGTTATACGTATGTATGTTATGTATACACCCGCATTATTATTAGTTGATGATCATGTTACAAGAGGTTATTTTTTTAGTTTTCGCGATCGCGTGTTTTTTTTTTTTTCAAGTAATCGTATAGCGTGATTTTGGTTTGGTTTCAGATTTATGTACGAACATATGGATCGAAAACTAATATTTTTGCCTTAATGATCATTAAAAGATCATTACATATTTGTATATATGCGATTATCGTCATAATTAGCAGTTGTTTAACGTCTAATGATTTTATAATTCATGATATATGTGGAATTCTAATTTGTCAGACCATTGCTTTCGATATTTTATTGCATTGAAATTTTTCTCGATATACTCTTGCCTACTCTGGAATGTGCATTGTTTTCTATACTATTAGATAGATTTACGATCAGATGGTAAAAAAAAAAAAAATCTCAACTCCATATTTGGGGGGGAGAAAAACTAAATTAAATTAAATACAGTTGATTTAATTGAATACAACTTTGGTTATAAATCATAAACAACCGTCATTTTTATGCTAGTAAATTCGCGGTCTATGTCTAGTTATTGTTGTAACACAATAATAATAATAACAAAATACAATATTGTGAACGGCCACTCCTTTACTGGCAATTTTATTTTATATAAAAAAATAAAAATGTATAATCTAATGTCCATTAATCATAATAAATAAATAAATAAATAAATTTAATTGTATTATATTATTTTAATATAAAGTGAAAGCCGGAAACTTTTTTGATTTGGTTCCAGATTATCAATAATATAACGTACATTGAACATACTATACAACACAGTTCTAATTCATTTTTAACACATTATGCTACACGAAATCACGTTTTAATGTTTTTTTTTTTCTTAACGTCAAAACACATTCCACACCATATATATATAAACAACAATTGGTCAAAGATCAGCAACATATACGTGTACGATATATAAATAAAAGCTAGAAATTTAATTGGACTTGATATGATCGTGTAACTGGTTCCTTTAAAAATTATTAAAACATACTTTCTTAGAAATTTGGCATTATGAAATCCACATCATAAATCAGACGCTCGTCTCAAGTCCTACGCGCGAGATGTTATTTACCAAAAATATTTCACCGTTAAAAAATGAAAATATTATCAAGATAATAATAAAAATTGTGCGATCTGTTTTTTTTTTTGTATTGTATATACATATACGAAATGATCAACAAACTAAGAATATAACAACAACACCAACAAAAATTGTCTGTCTTTTATTATTATCATATTTTATTTTCTACTATTGTCGGCTTGATCTTATTTTTTAGTTTTGTATTTTTCTTAAAAAGGAAATGAAAAAATAAAAAATAAAAATTCGCGATCGCAGCATAAAAGTGTATAACGATACAATTTTGGTGCCTGTATATGCAATATATTGTATACGAGTGTAAATGTGTGTGCGATCGCCTTAGGAATTCGTAACTACATAGTTTATCATCCAGATATAATTTACATATAAAAACGATCACCTATTTTTCTTCGATCGACTATGATCACCTTGGAACTCATTTTGTGCATAATTTAAATAAATTCAAATCCACTTCAAACCAAATAAAATATAATAAATTACAATAAAATATAAAAATTCAATTGAGTCACAAACCATTTAATTTTAAACAGTACAAGAACCACCCACAATGATTTTTATTTTTTATATTTATATTCAATTGAATTTGTGAACATGCCTAGCAAAATTGTTATGTTCGTAAATTGTGTTCGTTGTACCTCTGCCCGGTCGACGTACATACATATATACATATATGTATAAGCAATATTTTTCAAATAACAATGATATTCAATTTTCGTTTTTTTTTTGTGGTTTTATAGTTTTCACGCATAAATTTTATTTAAAAAATCAATAAATTAAAATACAAGCTTGAAACGCAAGAAAAATAGTTTCAATTGTAAACTGTAACTTGCGATGCAATACAATTTTTTTATTTTTTATTTGCGAGTTTCTTATTTCATTTCTTATTTTTATCGTTTAAAGATAATGATCGTTACTTACAACCATGATGATGAGCATCATCTTACACTTTTTTTTTTAGTATGTAGGTAAGTATGTGTTTGTTTGTGGATTATGAATGAAAGTAAAAATCAAAAAATTTTATAAGCGTTTACTTTGCTTGGGTGCGCATTGTGATTAGGTGAGGTCAAAATTATGTAGTAGCATGTGATAAGAACAAATTCGTATTTGTTTTTAATAATTTTAGTTTAATTAATTACAGGTGTTTGACCCAAAAATAAAAACCACAAATAAACTACTTAACCGAATCAAATCTTTCTGCACGTTTGAGCATAAAAAATGTACATAAAACACTAATATTCAACCAAAACGTCAACGTTTATTGCTTTTCACTTCGATTGATTGAGTATCACTATAAATAAAAATACAATATTTAGATGAGAAAGAATGTGAAGAAATTAGGTATGTCGAAGGTCACAGCCATCTTGACATAATAATATATTCAATCTGTAATCAAGTTCTATTCAAATTTTATTTTATGCGGGTGCAATTTAAAATAACCTCGGTAAATAGATAAAACGAACGATCAATGTTACGCCATTTTTATATCATTTAAATATTTTGTTTGTTTGTAAAACCGGCCTCAAAATGACAGTTTTCTGTAGTGTGTGATTTTGTTTCAATGTTAACACTTCATAGTATACTAATTTACGTAAGTAATTTAATTTTTGTTTTAAATGTTAAGTAAACTAATTATTTATATTAATTAAACGTATTATTAAGGGTTATTAACTAATTTTATTTTACATTAACCGTAATGTTTGTAGTTCGGAATTCTAACGAACTAACTGTTTAAGTAATTCAGTGATACGAGTTACAGCAATAACAAGATTTTTAGATTTTTTTTATTCGGATGCAAAATCACGTGAGTTTTTTGTTTTAATAATTGCTTTCTCGAACTTGTGTAATTGTTGGTCGAGTTGCCCACAGATAAAATGTAAGTTCAATGACGGTTAGGGGGACGGAATTGTCGTCTAAAAAGAAGGAAATATATAATAATTTGCGTTGAGTTATTCAGAAAGATAAGTATGACCCCATCGTGTGGCTCTGAATTTCATGACAACTTTTACATTTTACATTACCCATTTGGAATGGGTTATAAGCTTTAATTATAGGGTTATATGGATTTTGAAGGGCAAAAAAAGAACACATTACAGCATATGACATTTCAACAAAATTTCATAAAATTTTCATCAAATAATATTGAAAATTCAGCCGTTGAGATCTGGTTTAGGAGACCCGTATTTGGCTTATTTAACGGATTAGGCCTCTTTCAGATTTATGTACAAAATAGTTTAACATTATCGTGCACTTCGAGATTCACTGAGAGACCGAGGTTCCACACTCAATGCCACGACAAATAATACAACTGATCGCCAACAAGAGATGTGCTATTAGTGCACTTTAAAATGACGGTGACCAGATTAAGTCGCGAGCACAGTTTTTGATCGCTTTCTTGACATAGTTCAATGGTAAGGAAGCAACTGCTTCGGGACCGACAAATTTTAGCCCAACCCCAGCTTTTGGTCTTCAAGACAAATCTGAGAATCTTGATCGAGATATTTGGATTCATCAAGCCAATGTTGGTAACAACAACACTGGGACCCTTTGGTGGACCAGGGACACAGGTGTGTAATCACTCCAAATATCCTTATTAATGGAAACCTCAACGTAGAACCACTTATGGGTTTCTTCTGATACATATCTGATAAATAGCATCCAAACATGAGCGGTATGAAACCAGAAGATTTCGCCAAACCAAGAATTCGCAGGCTTAACTACAGCTGGTAAATAGCTTTTCCTCGTCTAGAGTGATATACAGATTTTCGTCACGAATACCGAGTTTTTCATTACGGATGTTAGAGGAGCAGCTGCTAGGAGCCTCAACAGTAGTGCCGAGTTTGAGCTTACGCTTATCAAAGAATTTCGCTTTCATTAAATAGCTGTGTTCAGTAGTAGAGCTGCTGATTTTAAGTCATTTTGCAAAGTTCAAGCTTTCGATCTTTTTAGAGTACAAGCTCGCGTGTTTGATCCCAAAATATTAATTTTATAACGTAAATTTTGATAAAATTATATGAGAAAATTCACTTTATCTCTCTTTATTAAGAAAATTCTCTTTATCTCTTGAATGGTAAAAGTTACAAACTTTTTAATAATACTTTCTAATAGTAACTTGGTTATGAGGGATCCGAATTTGAAATCCAATTTTCGAAATTCGAAAAATGCTTCATATGGACACACTTTTCGAATTCATAGACGTACTTTTTCAAAGTTCGTCGAAAATAAAAAGATTGAGTATTTCAAGCAAAAATATCGAGCTTCTAATTCTGCCATTAAGGTAAATGTACCAATTTCCGTCAGTAGTCCAATTATCGGCAGTTTTACGAAAAACGAGAAATAATAAGAAAATATTCACTTCTCTCGATCTGAGATAACTATATTTCGAAAAATCGATATTCCCTTGATAATAGACAGAGACGAACATTTCGATCGGGATCGTTAATTTACCGTTATTTTGTTTCATCGCAACGCGTTCTATAATTTTAGTAGTATAGTGGAATTGGTCGTGCATCGTTAACTATTTAGTACAAGTGGTTTAATATTCCTCTTAAGTGATTTAAACCGTTTTTATACTCATTTTTATTTAGTGTGTAGTTTTGTTGAATTGTTCAACTCATTGTTGTGCCTAAAATCAAAAAAATATTTGTGAATTTCGGTAAGTTTAAATAAAAATCAATATAATTAACCTGCCGAAAATACGTTAGGAAATAATTTGGCATGTTTGTTTTTTCGGCATAAAACCGATAATAGGTTCAAGCAATTGCACTAATAATACGTTTTTTAGTTAAATACTACTAAGTGTATTTAAAATTTATTAATATCATTTCATTACTTTTATACAAATTAAACTTTTGACTAATTTCCGGCACACGATTTCTTCTAGAAGCAACTGAAGCTGTGAAACTTGGAATGCCAGCCTACGCTGCCAGTAAAAAATTTGGTGTTCCTAGATCCACAATCCAAGATAAAGTGTCACTAAAAACACCATTCAACAAAAACAGTGGGCCACCAACTATTTTAAGCCAAGAGGAAGAGGAATACGTAGTTAAATGGGTCCTTAGTATGGGGAAGATGGGATTTCCTGTAACGAAAGCGCAATTAATAGATAGTGTGGCGCTTTTAATAAGGGAACTAAAACGGCCTAATTCATTTAAAAATGGAATACCTGGTAGACATTGGTATGAATTGTTCCTTAAAAGGCATCCAATCATCACGGAGCGAGTATCGCAAAATTTAACGGCAAGTCGCACGAGTATCACCGAACCACAAATACGGGCTTGGTTCAACAAAATCACTTCATTTATTGAGGAAGAAAACTTCCAAGATGTGTTAACCGATCCATCTCGGATTTTTAATGCAGATGAAATCGCATTTTTCTTATTCCCGCAAGAAAAAGCTGTCTTAGTACGTAAAGGTTCAAAGCAGGTATACAACAGGATTGCCAATGACGAGAAGGAATGCCTAACAGTGTTGGTTACTGTTTGCGCTGATGGAGAATCAGCTCCACCTATGGTAGTTTATACGTACCAAAGAATACCTGCCAATATAATAAAAAAAATTCCAGTGGATTGGGGAGTTGGCAAGTCGGAAAGCGGATGGATGACTTGCCAAACTTTTTTTTGAATATGTGGCAAATGTTTTTTATCCGTGGCTGATCAAATTGGAGAAAAAATTTCCCGTTTGCCTATTTCTGGACGGTCACAGCTCTCACCTGTCACTTCCGTTAGCAGAATTCTGTAGAGATCACAGAATTATATTGATTGCACTGCTCCCGAACGCTAAACATTTACTGCAACCGCTAGATGTAGCATGTTTTCACCCAATTAAAACTGAATGGAAGAATCTATTGCGGTCCTGGAAAATTGAATGCAAAAGTCTAAAATTAAACAGGGAAGATTTTGCGCCTTTATTAAAAACTTGCTTCGACCGCGCACTTAAAAAAGAAACCATTAAAAACGGATTCAAAACGTCCGGGTTATACCCCTTTAGTTCTGAAACTATCGACTACACCAAGCTTTTGGAAAATGCAAGAGCACCATCATCTTTTGAAAACATTCAAATTCCCACTCAGAATGATGAGAATAAGGATCAAACCAACCAGCCTTTTTTAGCAATTATGGAAAAAAGGCTCCCATTAGAAAAGCTTTTAATGTTCCAGAAAAGTGGTGAAGTCTGGAATGGTGAGTTAAAAGATGAAAATCTGTTTCTTTTCTGGAAAGATTTGAAAGATGATGTTATTTTGACAAGCAAAGAAAATTGTGACCCATCATTGATAGTAAATCAATCATTAGATCTTGTGTCAGACGACCAAATATGGGTAGGGAATCAGGTGTTAAATTGTACCGTTGATAATGACGGAACGGTACGATTTTTTGATGATTTAAACTTGAGTATTGATGCTCAACAAGAACCGCAGTACGCAACAAATGCACTCGTAATGAGTACGCCAGATAAAAACAGTGATGAACAAGATCTACTTCTTATCGGTACAACTCCGCAGCCGGGTTGTTCTTATTTGTCGTTCAAAGAAGATTTCCCCACACCGTTTAAGAAATCTTTTCACTATCCGGATCCTCCTACTGAAAAGAAGAAGAAAAATGTAAGAAGGAAAATAACACCTGACGCAATCACATCAAATAAATATTTTGAATATCTCAAAAATTTGGAAATGGAAAAGGAAAGAGCACTGGCTGAAAAATTGGAAAGTGCGATAAAGAGAGATGAGCGAAAAAAACTTAAAGAAGGAAGAGAAAAAGGACATAAACCAGTTATTAAAAGACCATCAAATCAAAATAACAATGAGAATTCCATAACAGGAAACTCAGTTTTAAAAAAAATTAAGAAAACATCGTGTCCTGGTGATTTCGTGATAATTGCATACGAAGAAGAGTTTTTTCCTGGAGTTGTAATGGAGATAAGAACCGGAGAGGCATTTATAAAAACCATGCAAATGAGTGGCCAAAACTGGAGATGGCCAAATAAAGACGATGTTATTTGGTATAAAGAAGAAATCTCTTGCTTTATAAGTCCACCATCACTTTTAAATGTAAGAGGTATATACGCCGTACCTGAAATTGAAGCCTTCCGAAAGAACATTTTGTAGTTTTTTATTAATTTTAAGTATTTTACTTGATTACCTGATAACAGATGTGAATTAAGGGTTTTTGTTAATTTGTTTGTTATTATTTGAAGAATTTTAATGTGATAATGTACTATGTAGCTGTGAATTAAAAGTACTTGTTTGTAAGTTATTCATTATTTAGAAAATTGAACCGAAATAAATAATTTGTTTGCTAAAACTATTATTTTGCTGTTTTATTTTCAATATTTTATACATGAATCTAAATATGCCAATAATACGAACCTCAGTCGCCGAAAATTAGAACAAAAATAAATCGAATATGCCGGTAATAAGAGCGAAGACTTATTGTTACAAAATCTTTTCATTTTCAATAAAAATATGATTAAAACATTAAAATTAATGTTTTAGACTATTGTTTACAATATTAGCTTTAATTAGAAGGTAAATTATTTTAAAACACATTTGAGCTCTAAAAAATATCTTAAAATAATGTGTACTAGTTTCTTAAACTGACGGTAATTGGTATACGTACCCCAAACGCTTGATCTTTTCGGCTCGAGCTACCTCGAGTCAGCAGCTCCATTTAGTAGTGATACCAACAGATCTGAGGAGAACACTACCCGAACTACGTGACCAAAGGCGCTGTCTGTTTTTGAATAAATAATAATCACAAAATAGAAAATTGTTAAGTACTAGAATTTTTGAATTAAATTATTAACCGTGTTGTAAAAAATTGACCAACAATTGATCAAATTAGGTTAGGTAAATTGTAGCTCCACGTTAAAGGCCATCGAAAACAGAATGCATTTTGTGAAGCCTGTGAAAAATTTGAATGTGGTTGGTAAGTATTGTACTTCAAAGTATCATATTGTGTTTGGTGTAAATGACAACAAACTTTAAAAAAGTTTATTTGAATTTGAAAAATTGGAATTAGAATAAGCCATAGATATGGGTAGTGTAGCTGAAGCAACCAAATTATAGTTAACCACAAAACACAACAATCATCATCAAGCAAAAATTATTATGATGTTAGTACGCTTGAGAGAAAAGATGACAAGAACGTAAGAATGAAGGGCCATACAGACGATTGGAATTTAGGGATAGTAGTAGAGTTAGATAAAATAATTTTAGGATTATTCAACAAGCATTACCATCACCAAGCAAAAAGTGAAATTTGCTTTTATTGTTCTTAAAGGCATTTAGCTGGAAAATTAAATTGTCAGAGTCAGATGTAGCAGATAATGATGACCTTCTGCATACATGGAATCCAATTTTTGAAACCAGACAAGAGAAAAGAATCTACTTCAATTGTGGTAACTTCAAACGTGGTACCGTTATAAGGTGAAATTATTGGTTAAAAAGTATATTCCAATCCAAAAAATTTTGATAATTGATGCTAAGACAATGAAATAAATTTCGCATAAATTTCAAGTTATTGGAAGGTTTCGTTAATATTTAGAATTTCTGGACAACATAAATTGGATTTGAATAGCGTTAAGGTGCTTGGATCCTAAAATATTAGAAATTATCAACATTATTTAATGTTTTCGAGATTATTCGAGGTTTTCTAGAAAGAGGATTTTTTTGCATTTGAATTGCTTAAATCATTTAAATTTTTCAAGGTATAGTAGGATTCTATACTTATTTGAGATTTTCACGAATATTTAAGTATTTCTCATATTATCGCGATTATTTTGGAACTCTAAGATTATGCGAGCCTTTCTAAAATATTCGTCTATTCGAATTTCTCCTAAGTTTATTATTCGAAATTTTATAAACTTTTCGACATTACTAACGATTTTTGGTTTTATTTCAGTTTAGATTGGAGTTGAAATTAGGATACAGTGGTACAAAAAATTATTCATACTAATATTTTTAGTAATTTTCTGAAATTTAACAAATTCGTAACTAGGTTAAATCATGTGTATGGTTAATAATGCGGATTTTGTAATAGAAAAAAAAACAGAAAATTTTCCATCCAACTATGTCGTCCATAGGAAAGACCGTTATAACTTCCTAACCAGCATGGAAGGTGGAGGAGTGCTGATTGCTGTGAAGTGTTCGATTTTGAACGAGATGATCGCTTGTCACTCTCAACTAGATATTATGGCAGTCCGTGTAAAGGTCGCTCATTCCTCCGTGATCGTGGTCGCTGTATATATTCCTAGTGGCTCAAACTTGGATTATTATGTGGAGATTACAAATTTTGTTGATTCAATTGTGTTACCTTTGGTAGGAGCTGGCGAACACCTTATGTTTGTTGGCGACTTTAATCTTCGTGATGCTATTTGGTTCGATGTTGATGGAGTTTTTACTTCGTCTTCTACAGACGAAAGGGTGTTACATACGATAGAATATTTTGCGAGCATTGCTACCACTCAACAGAACAGAGTGTCCAACAGCTGCAGCAAGTTTTTGGACCTGGCTTTCGCTACTGATTTTTTACATTCGGAGATTTCATCTTGTGAGGATTCCACTGGCTGCGCGAGCATTTACCACACTCCTATTATGATAAATATATTTCATGAAAAGTGTGTTACTAATTTTACTTACAATAATGGTTCTCATTTTAATTTTAGATGTGCAGATTATGTCTCTTTAAACGAATTTCTAGCAAATTCGGACTGGAGCTTTCTTCAATGAGGAGTGGACTTGAACAAGCTTGAACATGCGGATCATGGCTGGCATCGAAATGTTTGTTCCGAAGGTAAAAGACAAACCGCAATTTCTTGAGCCACGATATAAACTTGTGCTACTCGAGAAGCGTCGTAATAAATTTCATTCATTATATAGGGTACTTGGAGATAAGTTTTACTCTGCGTTCAATGCAGCCCGTATAGAGTTTCGAATTTTAAACCGGTTCCTTTATAATAATTATATTTTGCAGACTGAAGAAGATCTTACTACTAATCCTAAAAATTTCTGGAATTTCATCAACAGCAAAAGAAATGTTGTTGGATTTCCGTCACCTATGATTTATCAGAACTCATCTGCAAGTCGGCCCTCGGATATCTGTAATTCATTTGCCAACTATTTTAAGTATGTCTATGAGAAATCTCATACCACTATTACTAAATCTAGTGACTGTTCGGAATTTAGTCTGTTGAGGTTTTCTGTAGATGAGATCTCCGATAGTTTGGCGCGACTTGACGTGAATAAGGGCTCAGGACATGACGGCATTCCACCCATCCTTATGAAAAACTGTGCGGATGGTTTAGCTGTTCCTCTCGCGTTTATTTTTAACGAAAGCCTCCATACGTTTTTCCGGAGACTTGGAAGATTTCCTTCATTCGCCAGATTTTCAAATCGGGCAAAAGGTGTGAAGTCAGCAATTACCGTGGGATCGCTATACTCTCTGCTATACCGAAACTATTCGAAGCATTGCTACAAAAATTTCTATTTTTTCATTTGAAAACGTTAATTTGTCCTGCTCAACATGGTTTTTATCCTGGAAGATCCACAGTGACCAACCTGATTTCTTTTTGTGGTCACTTACATAGCAGTATTGCAATCAGGCAACAACTGGATGTTGTGTACACGGACTTCTCAAAGGCTTTTGATAAGATTGATCATTCGATACTTATCAATAAGCTTGGGAAATTGAACTGTCAATTCATTCTAACAAAGTGGCTTCAATCTTATCTTTGGGATCGATGGCAATATGTTAAGATCTATGACTCGTCCTCAGTTTTATTTCGAGTTGCCTCTGGTGTCCCACAGGGAAGTCATATTGGACCTCTTCTTTTTTCACTATTTATTAATGGTGTTATTCAGTGCTTTGAGTTCGCGCATTGCCTGCTGTATGCAGACGATTTGAAAATATTTGCACCAATTTGTAGTGTATCTAACTGCTTAGGTTGTGCAAAGGGATTTAGACACATTTTGTGTCTGGTCGGCTAACAACAAATTGTCCCTGAATATAGCGAAATGTAAAATTATTTCTTTCTAATGCATTCGCTCTCCGGTATTTCATGGGTATTCGCTGTTTAATGGAGTCGAGGAAAGGGTAGAGTATATATGTCCGATCTTGGGGTAGTATTTTCTTCTGATCTAACGTCTGTGAGGCACATTGATTCTGTTATAGCAAAGGTATGATGTTGGGTTTCAGCATATGATGTTGGGTTTCATAAAGCGTAACTGCAGGGTCTTTTGTAACCCGCTTACATTAAAGTCGTTGTATGTTGCCTTTGTCCGTTCTCCGCTAGAGTACGCCTCTCAGGTTTGGTCTCCTTTTTATAAGTGCCATTCTGATAGAATTGAAAGCGGTCAGAAGCAATTTGTTTTATACCCACTTCGCAGTACACCATCAATGAATAATTATGCTATTCCACGTTATCATGAGCGCTGCAACCTTTTGAGATTACAGCGTTTAGAACAGCGTCGGGTGGCGGCTTGCGTTTTATTTGTTCGCGACCTTTTACTGTATCGTATTGATTGTGCTGAATTACTCGCACGACTCAATATTTATACTCTTGAACGTTGTCTGCGTCATCGTGCTGTTTTTTTTACTAATCGATTCTGGCTCAACAAACTATCAACTTTCGGAGCCAGCCTTGACCACGTCTCGACTTTTCAATTATTCATACGATGTTTTTGATTTTAATTTGTTTAGAGATTCGTTTAGACGTGAGCTTTTTAAGACCTTATAGGCATTTTATTGTTTTTATTTTGTTATACTTTTGATTTTTGGATTTAAATTATTGTTGCCGATTGTATACCACTGTAGGTAATATATTAAATATTAAATAAATAATTTCAAGAGAAACATCAAAAGCACTTTACTCAAAGACATGTCCGTCGTTAGGTACAAATTTCCTCCATCTTTCAGGTAATTTATGGATAGAACCCAATAGAACTATTTTTGGTTTTGAAGCAAACGATTCAGAGACCCAATGTTCCACTTCTTTGTAAGTTTTGAAGTGCTGCTCGGTAAGTACGTGTGCTATCGATCGAAATAAGTGTAATCTTCTGAAACAAGATGTGGTGATTTGACGGGTGGGTTAATATTGTCTATAGGCAAGATCCTTTAACGTCTCTTTAACTGGTTTTGAAGTATGAGATGGTAGTATTGATGGTAGTATGCGATTCTAGACATTCTACGACCAAAGCGTTGTGCAAATTGATTATTTATTGTCGGTAGCCATTAAATTAACGGTTTCATCCAATAACACTTGCTCTTGCCTTTTAAACTTTTTCGGTTGACCTGAACTCTTTGGCTTTCACTTGAAAATCATCAATTTTGAAACTTCTCATTTTCCATGAAATAATGAATTAAAAGTTGCTCTTGATGTGAACACCTTATGAAAATTTGACAGATGAAGTTTTAAAGCTTGCTGTCAACAAAACAAAATGACGTACCTGTCGATTCGCTTAAATAACATCACGTGTGTAACTCTAATGAAAAAAAATCCGCATAGTTAACCAGTAAACCTGGTAAGGGAAGTAGGCGAATTATTTGAAATAAGTTACTCCACGGTCCAGAGCATCATTAATAAATTTAAATATGATGGCACATTGACTAACACAGCTGGTAAAGGTTGAAAACCGCTTTTATCATCAAAAGTTTATTATTCGAAAATTTGAATTGCATCCTAAATAAAATATTCTAAATTCTAAAATAATTCGAAATGTGCTATGCAAAAAACATTTTATCTCAGAATTAAATCGGAAAAATTATATTGGAATTTGTGCAAACCTACTTAAAAAAGGTAATTTTCACAGATGAAAGTAAATTGCATGTTTTGGGATCTGACCTAAAGCAGACAGTGTGGATAAAACCCACCACAGAATAGCAAATAAATGGAATGTGATGGTGTGGGGTACAGTATGGCTTCTTGTGGTGTGCGAAATATTGAGTTTATTGACTAAAAAATGGACATGTTTTTTTTTTCTACAAGATAATGACTCAAAGAACATGGCACTAATTGTTAAGATATGGTTACTTTATAGCTTTAAACCCCATCGAACATCTTTGGGAAGTTCTGAGCCGCAACATCAGGAAACACAACATTATCATCTAAGACACACAGATAAAAGAATCGGACCTGCCAATCCAAGGTAATCACACAACATATTAAATCATCTTGACGAAAATTCTTGAAATTCGAACAACAAGATTATTCTAAAATATTAGAATTTTTCGTGATTCTCGAAATTTCATAAAATTTGCAAGAGGTTGAGTTGCGTCTTATTATAGAACTAGTGACTGAACGAGCCTTTTTATCTCGAAATGATTTTGGAATAATCCAGTTTCGTGATTACTTGAAGGTTGCATATGTGATTCGATTATTCGAGATTAAAGGTACTCGTTGGTACACATGCTTGATGTTATAGATTAAATAAATGAAATTGCTACTTTTTAACAGTAAATGACAGTAATTGCCAATAGGCAATGAATTTTTAAGAATATTTTTAGTATACAAATTAAAAACGGAGCAGAAAACGTAAAATCGGATATAAGTTATCCGGATAAACGAATCTTCGAACTTATTTTGGAATCCGCAGCAATGATTTATATTAAAATATCTGGCGGACAAATCCGCTTAGCTATAAATGCGATAATAAAATTTACTTTCATCAATGCCAGAATTCAAATAAGAAAAAATATTAGTAAAAGATAATGAGCCAAACCGTTGCACATATGCGCTCTAATAAGTCTAACACAAACCAAATTTCTAATTTTCTTTATATGTAATTTGACCCTTCGATTTAATTTGATAATCGATTTCGGAATAATGTATTCTTGACCAACCAAACAAAGAAAACTAACAAAAAAAAAATATATTTTCACCAGTATCAAATTTCCCATATTATACATAATTACATAGACATTTATATATGAAATGGCTGGATATAAAAATCGAATCCCCTCCCGTTTGTATCAATCATATATGTACATATATAATGCCTAATGACGATAATGATTCTAATAAAATAAAAAAATTTACTGCAAACTGAGTTAAAAATAATTAAAGTTTAAACAAGCGACGGGTAATTTTATTTCACATCTTCTCAAAAGAATATAATCTTCAAGATTAAAATTTATGTATCTATTCTGTCTGTGTATGTACCATAAGTATATGTTAAAAGTAATAAAAATTTGTTAGATTTTTATGTATTATTTAACACAATTAAATTTTGTTTTGTTCAAATTATGGAGACAATCAAATTTATTTCCAAGTGATACATCCAACTGCGAGATCTCAATCCATTTAAATAAAAAAAAAAATTTAAATTGTTTGATTTTGAAGTGTGGTTGTAGTGTTAATAAAGTAATAAACTATAATTTTCTTTTGACTATTAACTATATGTAGATGCAAGATTATTATCAATAATAGTTTTATCAACTAACATCATGATGATCAGTCGTCAATAGACACAAATAATCGAAAAATTTTAATTAATTTAGAAAGTTTTTGTATTTCATTAAATTCTTCACATGAGATTGTTTTGTATTATTATTAAAAAAGTTAAAATATTGACAGAATAATTTAAGATAATTGGGTAAATTATTTCTCCTCTAAAGAAAATGGCAAAATTGATTGGTTATTAATTTACAATGTGAGTGGCATAGTTAGGTAATAATGACAAATGGATTATAGGACGACCATATTGTGTAACTTTATATTAGACATCGTCGCGAAATTTACGTGTAAAAGTTCGACCCTATAAACAAAAGTAAAAACAATAGTAACGTCCCCTATTCTAAATATTTTTGTGCTGTATATAATTTACAAACATAATTTTGATGAGGGTTCATTGTGGGAATTTATTGTATATTATTTTTGTACTCTAATACACCGCACAACAACGTAAAATAAACGAAAAGTGTGAAAATTATGTGCACACAACAAAGTGCAGTTCGTATACATGTGTATGTAAAATATATACATACATAGATGGATAGTCCGACCACTTGTGTACAATATTATTCATTAGATAACCAAAAATCTCATTAAAAATTTGCGGTCGAACATTTTTCATCACATTGATATATGAAAAAATTAGAAAGGTTGTTAATTTAATTTATCAACAGACACCTCTTTAAAAACGAATCAATATCATATACAATACTAAACAAAATAACACATACCAGTCTTTTAATAAAAATTAACTCATCAAAAATAACAAAAAATTTGTTCAAATATTTTAATTAAATAGAAACAAAATGATAAAATTAAATATTAGATAAAGAAATTTATAATTCTTGCAATATTTTGATATTTAAATTTATTTTATTTAAGCATACAATACATTTCATTTTTATAGTTGTAAGATAAACAAAAGAAATATCTTAATCAAATAAATAGGAAATGATCTCATTGATTTTTTGTTGTTTTGGTTGGGGTGGGTTGATTTTTATTTTATTTAAGTATGTATATGTTTGATAAGTAGATAATTATCATTGTTTGATTAATTTAAAAGATTGATCACTTCAGAATTTTAAAATTTTCTAAATTTTACTTGTAACACTAATTATTATCAACATAGTCGTTGTCATAATGGTGACAGTAGGATAAAAAATTATCAGAACTTCATTAAAAAAAACTCCCAGTCCATGTTGTTTTCAACTCTCGGGTTAGAACAACAAAAATTCGACTGATTTTTGTATTTGGATCAAAATTTTGAACCGAGTAGTTGTTTGCTTTTCATTTGTCATTTCATGAAAGATGGTCTGAAACGGGTCAGACCAAACGTCCAGAAATACGGCAAAAAAATTCAGAAGAAATACATACATATTTAAAAGCTGGGTTTCTTTTTTTTCGCTCAGAGTGATCTGATGAATTTTATTGCTGTTTTTATTTTTTCCAGATTGATTAAATCTAATTTTTCGAATTAGCTCACTTCTCTTTACTCAAACCGTCAATGATAAGGCTCAATAATTGTTTTTCTATATTTGCACGATCTACGGATTTAAATAAGAAACACAGCTATACTATTTCAATATTTAAATTACTTAATAAAGTATTAGGCGCATTCTTTTTGTACTGTGCTTAATTGGGAACAGCGACATTCCAGAAGAACATCCGTAAAATATAACACAAGTACTTGATGCTTTTAAATTTAGGAATATAAATAAATAAATAAATTTGAATTTTTATGTTTTGTATAAGCCAAAATATATGAAACGACAATAATTTTAAATAGTACCACCGTTCAAAGGGATACCTAAATTAACGAATAGAATTTTTTTATACTAATAATTAACCGAGTAACTTTTTATAATTTTTCAAAAGAATGCCCTTATTAATTTATTAATAATGATTTAATGAAATAAACTCTCAAATTATTATTTTTAAGCTAATTATTCTGATTTGAAGCAAGTTCTGTTCAAATGAAATTTTTTTGTGACTTTGTACTAAAATTTTAACTGCTATAACATGACAATATAATTGTGAGTACTAAAAATGGTTCTGATCAAGTGACTTTTCAAAATGTCAAAAAAAAAAAAAATGATTGCTATTGAATTGTCAGGAATTGGTCGAAAATTACTTTGCCCGAGCAGTATTCGGCAAACAAAGATACTATTTTTGTAAATTAGATGCATTGTAATGCAAAAATAACTTGCAGACTTGCAATATGTCAAAAATAGTCATAGAAATTGACTGTAATAATTCTGGTGTATGTATGTGGTTTTCTCAAATAATTGTGAGTAAATATTAATTTGGAAATAATTTGAATTTTTAACGCCCTGAAAGATGACTAGAACCAATAATACAGAACCTCCAGATCTGATAAATATTTTTTAGTACACATTCTTGATATTTATATGAAAAGTATCCCCCGAATGTCATCATTTTTTGGTATATTTCCCTCTCAAATTTTTGCTACTTCATTTTTATTACCGTAGTGTAGTAGTATGTAGTATAGCCATGGATGGTATTATGCCAATTAAGTAAAATCGGTACCGTATGTCAATCACAACTAGTAAATCAAACAATGAATTTACTCTGCAGCTGTCATAATTTATCATGGAATTGGGGATTCCATCTACGATAATTAGGGTGTGTGCAGTTTTTTGATAAAAATGGCAAAAATTAGTACTAACAATTATTTAACACAGGTTTCGGACTCAATCTTATAGTGCTTGTATTATTTAGTACAAAGCTAAAATTTTTATTTTGTATGCAGATAATATTTGTCAAAACGAAATATTTGTTTGTGGCTCTACGCTTTAAAGTGTCCCGGCCCGGCAGGATTTAACATGATTCCAGTATTTTAGCGAGTTAATTTGGTCTAGGAGAGTTCGTAACTTATGGTTAAGTCATTCATGCCAAACTTTGTTAAAAGCCTGTACAACGTCGATTATCGGATTTAACCTTCCTCGCAATAGGTTGTCAACAAGTTTAGACATATGCAACTGGCAATAGCGAAATTGGTCTGTTCCCGTATTCAGGAATCGTATTGGACTTCTGCTAGAAAGCTTCTTGCTTTCTTGAGCTTATCTAGAATTGATGTCCCCTTTTCTATTTCGCTCAAATGAGCTTTCCTACTATCCATGAGAGCAACCTCCGAAGAAGGTGGATTTTCATGGAGGTCCCTGGGGGTGTTTTCATTTATATGGAGGTACCTGGAGTGCAACATTCATATACCATAAATGCACTCGCCTCTAGTATGTAGCCGATTTTTCATATTGGTACCCGGGAAATTCTAGTTCCGAAAAACAGCCAGTTGGGAATTATAAAGATCAGCAAATTTGTTTAACCGAATCATTTTAGATGATCGTCGATTGTGGATTTATTCACGTCTTCTATAGCAGTTAGCTTCCAATAACTCAACAACTTTGGTTGATTGATTGTTTGGAGTGTTACCAAATAGTATTATATCACTCCAGCCGCTGTAAAAAGACTGCAAAATTTGCTTCATGACTGCATGTAAGCAGTTGGCTGAATTTTTGAAAACCCATGCAGTTTGAACTTTGGATCGTAGTATACCGGTGTGAAGTATTTCACACAAAGTGTAGCTACACAAATTAACGAAAAATGTAAGTGTACTGAAAAAGTGTAGGCCTACATAAAAAAGTGTAAATAAGAAGTAGAACCAGGCATGGGCTTATATTTCCATAAAGTGGACAGGTCAAGCTATTTGAAACAATTTTGGTTATTAAAATAAAAAGGGTTGGGTATGTTCGACGCTATTTTGAAAATTGTGAAAATCAAATAAACTGTCCAGACCTGATGCTACACAATGACCATTTACGAAAAATACAAAAAAGTCTGATAATGCTGCTGACGAATTACATGTTCTACAAAATGGATTTACTTTCATAGACAACGACGAACATGTGATAGAGATATCAAATACTTGTGCTTTCGATGCAACCGCACAAATATTCCTATGTTTATATTCTGATCTAGAATTCTTCAAAGGTTTAATACAATCTTCCAGCAATACATTTTTCAAATTTATAAAATTGCTAGCAAATTATAAATCAAGAAAGATCTCAATTGATGTTAAATCTGTACCAGAAAAGTAGATCGATAATCCGCGAAAAAAATGTCATTAAGCTAAATGCAGCTTGCACCATAGCGTTCATTTTAGAAAATTCTTTGTCTTCTCCATTAACAGAAACGCGTTACTGTGACAACGGCACTCATATAAATCGCATGAGGGAAACATTCTACCTTCCATTTGAAAATGTTTTTAGCTTTAATCAAAATTCATTAACCAAATTGCAAAATTCTATAGATTTTAGTAGCTCAAACTATCCAACATGTAGGGGTCACAACAAAAAATTATTTCAGTAATTATGGCATTGTTATAGCTGATGTACAGCCAAATAACAATAATTATAATATATCACTTCGAGATATAAGCCAAATAATAAAACTGTCTGGACATGATTATTTTTTGAAAGGACTTATTCATTTTCAACAGTCCACAAGTATTAATGCTCCAGGTCATTTTATAGCATATGTCAAACGTGGAAATATATGGGAGCAATTCGACGATCTGGTTTCATTTACAATGGAAGTTAGTGCTAAGTATAAAGTTAATCCAGCGATACTAATTTTTTCGAAATATTAAAGAGAACAGAAATTAGTTATATGAACATCAGGGCAGGGAAAATAACAAGAATAAGCCAAGCAAAATTTACGAGTTATTGATTATATTTTGTGGTTGCACACCTACCGCGCATCCCCATTCGGCAAAGACAAATCTCAGAAATTGACATATATAAAGACTATAAAATTTGTAAAGGGAATACATTGAGGAATTCCAATCAATCAGTGCCATTTTGATACAAGCCGTAGAGGTCTTATTAAACATTTTTGAAAGTTAACAAATAAACGAATTTCGTATGGAACAAGGGCATTTTTAATGATTAATTATTACCTATACGACCTGAAGGAGCAACAAAACTAACTGACTACTGGCAAACCAGACATTTCGTTTCTCTTGGAAATGAAAGATGGTCCCTATATAAACGGGATCCCATTGGCTTGGGCGCCCCATATGGATAGTGAATAAATTAAGATCCCTATTAAGGGGCACTCCTGGATGAATGATTGAATCAAGGCTAGAGACCGATACGTTTCGGAGAGTACACGAAAAGTTGTAAAAGCGAAATACGTCGATTTACTAATTTTAAAAAAATTTTGCAAGAGACCTTACGTCTCATATCAAAATGTCAATTAGTAAATTAAATTATTCAACGTATGTCCTTTTTAACCAATATAGTGATACGTAGCTACATTTCTGAGATTTTCGTAAATGGGCATAGTGTAGCATCAGGTTTGTACAGTTTATTTGATTTTCACAATTTTCAAAATAGCGTCGAACATACCCAACCCTTTTTATTTTAATAAGAAAAATTGTTTCGGATAGCTTGACCTGTCCACTTTATGGAAATATAAGCCCATGCCTGGTTCTACTTCTTATTTACACTTTTTTATGTAGGGCTACACTTTTTCAGTACACTTACACTTTTCGTTAATTTGTGTAGCTACACTTTGTGTGAAATACTTCACACCGGTTCGTAGTATTATGCTCACATAAAACTTTCTTTCTCATCAGTTTCGACAAAATCAATTTCTGAAAGCAAAACTTCCAAATATAAGTGAGGGTAAATCGATTCTACCGACTCGAATATTGCGGTCTTCTGAAAGATCCCGAGCGAAAGCATCTGCTCGATGTACGACTTAATGTGAATTTTTCCTAAATGATACACGCCTGTTCTATTCATCACAATGAGAACGAATCCCAATTGGCCAAAAAATCAGCAGCATGTTGCGTGTAGTAGCGAAGTCTGATCGGCCAGACTTGGTTGCAAGAGTCTTTAAGATAAAGCTCAAATCGCTTCATTTCTCACAGACTTAGAACACTTAGAGCTAAAATTTATGGTTGCCGAAATTTTTCTTCAGACGCAAAATAAACGTCTGATCTTTGCTCGGAAAGTGGAAATGCTATAAGTGCTCTATTTCCAAAGTGCTTAAATCGGGATGCTTAACGACAATTTAGAAAGACTGTGGCCGCCGCTTACGACAATCCAATCGAACATTGATATTTTTATCTCGAGCAGGTATATAATTCCTTGGATGGACTATACGCAGCGGATTCAAGTTTACTATTCCACTGCTCGAATTTTCGACTAAATTCGACGGTAGCGAACACACTTTGCGAAGAAAAGCTGATCATCGTTGAAGAAAACACGATGTTTACGAAAAATGGCCTTCAATCCATCGCCAGCTACTTCGTGAAATAATGCAAAGCGTTCAACCGTTTGGTGGAAAAACTTTGTTATTGGTGGAGATTTCCGCCAGATGCTGTCCGTAGGTGTGGTTCGAGAAATGAAAGCGATTTAAAGTGTGATCGATTTCATTTGTACGGAACCTGTCGCTTACGAATTTCATTTGTCAGGAGTGATTTCAACTTGAACGGAGGATTATTCTACTATTTCATTTGCCGGCCCTTTCACTGACCACGACCAATCAGAAATTTCGAATATATCGCTGCGGCAAATAAGGAAATCGATAACTAATCCTGAGATTAGTGAACTAGAGATTAGTTTTATTCCTCATACCTTATCAATGTTGTTCGGTTTTTTGTCAATTTGCCGGAAACTTCTTCATATTTATGAATATCACTTGCTTTGAATTTTGAATTGAAGTTTTGTGAAGTGTTGGAATTTAAAAAGAATAAAACTTTAAAAAATGTTGAATATAGCTTTCTTATGGGATACCATCATATTCCCGAAAATAAAAATCTCAAAAAAAATACAAACCCCTTAAAAGGGAAGGTCACGTTAAATTTTTGTTAAAATAGGGCAGCAACCCCCATCCTCTAAGGTATAAAACGAGCTTGATATTTTGGTATTTTTTTTATTTTGGATAACAATACCACAACCAGTGATGTCGTTTTGGAAATTTTAGAAAAGTAATTTTTAAATTTTCATGGGAATATTTCGAGGCAAAAGGAAGTAAGTACAACATACAAACATTGTAGATAGTTTCCAGTATTTTGTATTTTAAAAAAATGGGAAGGGCAGTAGTACGAGTGAACTGAAAGTTGGAAAATACTCCGATAGTAGTACTTTCGACAACACTGACCACAACCCCTTTCTAATCCTATGAAAAACGCTTCCAACCTTATACAGTAGTCAAACAGAAAGCTCACAAACTGAAGTCACCGTGAAATATGTCTCGACAAATTTTTAAGACATTGCTTTAAAAAATTTTAAAATTCTTCAGGAAAGATACATTTTGACCATAAGTTTATAAATTTCTATAAATTACTTCCCGAATAATTATCATCCAGCTTTTTACGATCGTCTTTTTTTTAATAAAGTACTCAAGTATACGTATTTCCAATTTAAAAACCAAGTTACGTACAAAATTCACAAGAATATAATTTTATTTTATATGCGATCGTTAAATTTAACAGATAATTATAAAACTGACCAGCTGCGATATAATGCATCGTGAATATTATGTAAATATACATTTTTATATAATTCAACCAAGTTTAACTTATAAAACAGCGCTCCTGGATTGCTGGTAAGTGTTTAGCAAAAATTACACGTACTGTAATTCATAGCAGACTGACACACAAACATGTTAATTTTAAATTCCGGCCAATCTTCGTTAATACTTTAGAAATTAAATTTCAATCACTCGCAATGCAGCACTGACTACTTATGATATGCAAATAAACCTTGAAGTTCAATAACACAACACTTCACATCGCACACTAATCACGCGTCCCTTGAACCCAACTTATGTTTCGAATAACACACCATAAACTTGTGCCTAGCATAATTTTTGCAAACCCATAAACAACACACTTTACATTTTTTTTTTTTTTTTTTTTTTTGTAAACTTGAATTTCATAATAATACTTTACCAATGTTTACAATAAGAAATCGTTCTGTTATCAAATTACAATTTTTGTTTAGCTTGAAATAAGTTAATCAGCAAAATAAATATCTTTATTTATTTAAGTAGACAAAAATCCTTTTTAAATATTAACACACCACGTCGAATATGTATATACAAAAAAAAAACTTTAAAAAAATCAAAACAAAGCGTTTTAGTTGAAGTTTCATGATTTCTTAATCTTAGTCAGTATTTATACTTAGTGTTTATATTTGGAGAAAGAAGAATTTTATTACCTATTTCCGTAGATAGGTGTCTTATCACAATCGTCGAAACCCAGCCAAAGACGACGAACTTTATGTACATATATACATATTGTTTGTATGTGGTGTGGGTGCGGAAGAAATGTCTTTTCCGTCTATCAAGATATATACACAAAAATCACAAAATTCTTTGTAAACACTTGTTGATATCTTAAGAATTTTTATAACCATATTATACATTTGCAATTTCAGCTTCTGATTATACCATGTTTTTCGTTTTTCTTCATGTTTACTGTTTCATCCACGCGATTTTAATTTATTGTTTTCTTTTGCGCAAACAATCGGCAAGACACATGAATTAAATTCACAACACAAGACTCTATACCGCGAAAAAGCTTCGTCTCTACTTATATGGTTGTCTAACCAAAAAACAAAACAAAAATTAAAAAAAAAATTTTTTTTGATTCGCCCTAAACACGCAATGTCTCGATCTACAACAACAAGTCAGTCGGTGGAATATTAAGTATTTGCGATTAATCACTAACCTGTAAATCATCGTATCCATAGACATTCTGGTATAAAACCAATGTCATGTAAATTAATGCTATCCCAATTGTCATCGCTTGAAATGTTCGTTTATACTTCAAAGGAATTGGTAAGTTAACATTCATTTTCTTCAAAATTAACTTCATGAAAATAATTTTTTTAGTACTACAAACAACACTAAACACTTTAACACACTAATTTTCATTATTTATGTAATAATAACACTTTTTCACATTAAGAACCCACACAATAATTACACTTTGACACTTCTTAATACATAATTAAAACCGAAACGAATTAAATTGCGCAAATTCAAAAGCGCATACACCGCCAAAAGTCTCCACTAATGAACAATTTTATCGATTTTTTTCTTGTTTAAAAATATGATCAACGTAAAACGAACGTCTCTTTAAAATAAAAATAAAAAAACAACAAAAACTATTTAAACCGTAATGTAAGAGCGCAGCCGCGCGATTAATTTTTTAAATCAAAAAACAAAAATGTTAAGATCTTGTTTTAGAAATTGAAATGAATAAATAAAATACAAAAAAAAAAAGAAACAGAATAGAACGATCAAAACAAAAATAACAATAATAAACCGAATTTATACGAGCACATGAAAGATCGCACACATAAACAAAATCTCGGATAAATAAAATGAACTTACTTATGTATTTGTAATTGGATATAAAAAAAAACAAAACAAAACAAGAAGAATTACCCTGTGGTTTAATATCATGTGTGTTTTATTTTATTGCGATCACGATGCGATAGCCATAGACAATTTTCGTTCCAGCATGTTGTGTTAAAATGAGACGATATATTTCTCTTGATTATTATCATTCATTCTCCCCAGGTCATTGTATAGGTTCACTTTGTCGATTGATTTTGTTTTATAAAAGAAAAGAGACCAATAATTTGAATATAAAATGGATCGCGGTTGATGAATAGAGAAAGGTAAATTAGTGCAGTTTTGTTGTTGTTAGTTTTTTTTATTTTTTATTATTCATTTTATTAATATTATTGTGTAGCAGTGTGTAGGATGAATTTAATGTGCAACTTGAAATTTAATTTACCTATATAAATCTACACATAGTCAGGGGTGTAAAAAGTTTTATTTTATATATCAGGCGCTGTGAATGCACCGTGGTAAATAATTTATTCGTTTAAACTGTAGGTAAATAGACAGAAATGACCACGTCTTGTCATCAGAAAAACCAGATAATAAGCCAGAGCCATCGTCTAGCAGATATGTGTAGTATGATGCTGGTGTAGACCCTGCATCTGTAGCACTGATCTATACTACATGGATAGAACATGTTCAAAATCTTATGGTACAAAATAGTAATGTCTCTTTTGTAAGACAGAGACAGTAATATTTTATGTCTCTTTCTTTCAAACTCGAATTTTCGAAAATTAACTTTAAATAAAATAGCAGTTATCAAAGGACAGTTAAAAATATGATTGGTTTTTAATTTTTTTATGATGTAGGTGGGAGCAATATTTTGAGATGAAATAAGGGTGAATTTATTATTATTGTTTAAGGATAAATAAAATTTCTGTAGATTTAACGGGAGGGCGGATAAATTTGAAATTTTCAGGTTGAAAAATCTGCAGGTATAATTAAAATGAAATGTTTCTTTTTTAAACTTTGTGATAATTAGTTTTTTGTCTATTACCTTGTGAACACCTGAGTTTAATAAAAAAAAATAATTTTGATATTTTTTGATTTCTTAGTTATATTTAGATAATTAATCATATTACCGTAGTCATATTAATCATATTAATTTGATTAAAAGTAGTTATTATTCATTGCAAACATGGATATGTGGCAAACTGTGAAAAATACTTTCAAACGAAAATGTATTTCTAAGTGTGCAGTGGCAGGTTGTGAGACGAAGCGGAAGAATCAAGATCCCAATGTGACCTTATTCACGTAAGCTTTAAATAATCAGTAATAAAAACGTTAAAATTAAAACGAAGTAATTATATTTTATAGATTTCCAAAAGATGATAAATTAAAAAAAATATGGTGTCAAAATTTGGGAATCAGTGATTATTTACAAGAACAATACCAAGAGTTACGTGTTTGTTCGTTACATTTTTTACCACACTTTTTGACATTAAAGGGAAATAGATTTATTTTAGCTTCCAAAAATGCGGTTCCTATCAAAATAATGGAAGATGTAAGTAAAAGTGGTTGTAAAATCTGTTTTAATTACAATAAGCTAATGAAAAAATATATTTGTTTAGATAAATCAGGAGACATTTAATTTAGAAACTATCACCGAAATACTACCTTCCACATCAGCTCAGGCAAATGAGGTACGTCAAATTTCATTATTGTTATAAAATTTAATAATAATGCAGAAATAATGTGAATTTTATGAATATTTTTAGAAAGATTGCTTTGAATTAGAAGATTCAATATCTTCGATTGGTGAATTATCAATTGAATCCAATTTTGAATTTTGTCCTATTGAATCCAGTTTTGATGAAAACCGACCAAGCACTTCACATGGATATCATTATAATAAGTCGGTAACTGAAGAGTATCAAAGACCATCAACAGCAACAGGATTATACGCAGCTTCTTCGTCCGAAGTTGTTCCTGCTAATAAATATTTTAAATTAGAAGCCCGTTTGTTGAATAAAAATAAACAAATTCATAATTTAAAGAGACAATTAAAAAGAAGTTTAGAAAAAGTTACATCAATTAGCGACATATTGGCGAAATTAAGGAGTGAACAGCTAATAGATGATGAAGTTGAAACTGTAATTAAATGTTCAGCAAAGGGGGTTCCTACCGAACTCTTTAAGCGGTATGCGTCAAATGAGTCTTTGGACCAAATTACCAAAACTAAATATTCTAACGAGATAAAGACATTTGCGCATACTCTGCATTTTTACTCACCGAAAGCATATAATTATGTGCGAGATGTTTTTAAATGTGCCTTACCTCATCCAAATACAGTCCGTCGTTGGTATTCCAAGGTTGATGGTACACCTGGATTTACAGAACAAGCTATTAGTGGAATTAGGAGCAAGGCGGATTCATATAAAAATGAAGGACATGATTTATGTATAACCTTGATGATGGATGAAATGTCCATCATGCGGAAAACGGAGTTGGTTGCTGGTCGTTTGATAGGACAAAGCGACTTAGGAATTGATTATCCAACATACTGTGAGAAGGAGGCAGTTGAAGCTTTGGTGATAATGGCAGTTGGAATGAAAGAACATTGGAAAATTCCAGTAGCTTATTTTCTTATCAACGGTATTTCCGCTTCAATGAAAGCTGAAATTGTTTCAATTGCTATTGAAAAATTATCAGAAGCAGGTGCTAAAATTATTTCACTAACGTGCGATGGGTTAATATCAAATCAAAACATGCTGGAAAAGCTAGGGGCAGTACTAAGAGTGAACGAACCTAAACCATGGTTTTATTTGAAAGGTAATTTAAATTAAAATCATATTTATCTTAAATTTTAAATATTCTAATTAATTTTTTCAGAAAATCCTTTGCATAAAATACATGTTCTTCTTGATCCATGCCACATGCTGAAACTAATAAGAAACCGGCTGTGCACTGAAAATACACTTCATACATCAGAAGGCATAGTAAGATGGAAGTACATATATCAATGATTTATACAACCTTCAAACAAAGGAAGAATTTAAGTTAGGAAATAAACTTTCTAAGTCACATGTAGAGTTCCAAAAGAAAAAAATGAAAGTTTCCCAAGCAGCTCAAACAATGAGTGAATCAGTGGCCACTGCGATCGAGTTTTGTAATCTTAATTTAAAATTACCAGACTTCAAAGGTAGTGAGCCTACAGCTAAATTTATAAAACACATAAACGTTGCGTTTGATATATTAAATTCTCGCAATCCTTTCGGCCAAGGTTTTAAAGCACCTCTTCGCAAAAGTAATAAGGACCGCTGGTTACCAGAATTAAGTGTAATTACGGAATATTTATCTGGTATCAAATTGAATTCTGGTATTTCCATTTTCAATACAAACAAAGCTACTGGGTTTCTGGGTCTCTATCTAGGCCTCAATATGCTTGAAAGTTTGTATGCAGATCTAATTGAAAGAAATTATTTGAATTATATATTAACCTATAAGCTGAGCCAAGACCATCTAGAACTATTTTTTTGTGCAATACGCGCCAGAAGTGGGACAAACAACAATCCCACTCCACGACAGTTCATTGCTGCTTATAAGCAACTGCTGATTCACAGTCAAATCAGAAGCTTTAGCGGTAATGTGGGTGAAGCTGACAATACAGAAATATTAAATGTCGTATCTAATCTTTCGCTTTCTAGAAACGACGGTATGTAGTTAAAATTAGAAATAAAAATATGTTGTATGTACTAAATAATATTATGTATTTATTCAAACAGGTGATGTAGAATATCCAATAGATTTGTTTGATATTGAAGAAGATTCTTACCACGGTGGAGAAAACAGCATTCGTGTATCAGAATTCCTCCAGGAAAACATTGTCTCAGCCTTCCAGGAAAATGTAATTGGCTATATAAGTGGTTATGTAGTAAAAATGGCTAGAAAAATAGTTAAATGCACTGAATGCGTAAATGCATTGTACTCTGAATATGGTGGAGCCCACACCTCGGCACTAAAATTATTATTTTTAAAAACTAGAGGTGGTTTAATAATTCCGGCTAAAGATGTAACTGATCTGTGCATCATTACAAATTTATACTTTAAAAGTGCCGACATAAATTTGAAGAATAAACATCAAGATGAGAGGCTGGCGTTACGAATATTACAAGATCTGAATATTACAGAAATGTTTCCGTCATTACATAATCATCAGTTTGAAACAGAAATAGATAACAATCATATATATATAAGCTAGCTAAAGTAATAATAAAATGTTTTATAAAGATTAAATTTTCACAAATTTCACGGCAAATTAACGATCAAAATACGACACACATACGGCATCAATTAAGTAGATTAATTATATTTCGCCATGAATAGATTTGTATGATTTGTATGTATATATGAATAGATTTATATTAGATTAATTATATTTCATCATGGTATAGATTTATATATTATATTAAATCATTAATAACTTAAATAAATTTTTTTAAAAATCGCTGTATTTCATTCCACATATTTTTTTGTTTGTTTGTTTTGGTTCATAACTTGACATTTAATTCCGAAAATTTTTCGCATTACGTGTGTATTCCAGTGGCCCTATTCTGGTAATTCCCGGGGAATAGAAATTTTAAATTTTGTTGCAGTATTATTCCCTTTTCCCCAAAGTGTATTCTGGTGTTCGGGAAAGATTTTTTATTGGGAAAAAATTATTCCCCATTACAGCAGTTTTGACGTTTGTTTTTCCACACCGATTTTATGAATGAATTGATGGGGAATAGATTTTTAACGAAAATGTTTGTTTATATGTATTTGTTATTAATAATTAATAATATTAATACTGTTAATAATTTTAAAGATAGTATTATAATAAATAAGAGTTATTATAATAATTTTGATACAACTAAATGTATTTCCCCTGTATATTTATTCCCCAATTGACAGAATGCACTTTAAGAAAATGGGGAATAAAATGTTGGAAATATGTATCTGGGAATATCTGCTGTAAAAAAAAAGTATTCCCCGTTCCCCGGGAATTACCAGAATAGGGCCACAGGTGTGCATTATAAATTTTAAGGGTTAAATAGTAAGAAATAATGTAAATAGTTTCTGAAAAACGTAATTATTGTGATATAACTTAAAGTGAAATAAATTGTATTAATTATTTTTAATACATTCATAACATTTTATTAGATTTTATGTAAAAAATTAATAATTTCAAATATTTTCGACATTAAATTTATTTAAGTGCGGCCCTATACAACTTGTGTCTCTTTAGATGCAACAACTATATAAAAACAAGCGAAATAGTTATATTAAAAAGTTCTACCATCAAATTGTTGTTGTTTGCGTAGAAATTTTGAAGATGTTCTATCCATGTAATATAGATCACTGATCTGTAGTTATATGCTTCATGGGTTATGCTAATACTACACGTCATATAACTACAGATGCAGGGAAACCATCTTTAATTAGAATAAAGTTACTTGTCATGATAAACACATGTCTCGTTTGTGTATTATAATACTACATGGTGTCAGAAGTGGGATAAAAACCTAAAATAAGTTAATAATTATTTTTTAATATATTATGTACTAGTAATTATAATAAAACAATTTGTTATATTTACAAAAAAAAAATAATAAAAATAAAACGCATAAATTGTTGGAGAGTGTTTAATAGAAAAAGACAAAATGGCGGACATCAAACCTCCAAAATCTCTTATATTTTCTAATGACACGAATGCATTTGAGGCATGGAAATTGTGGAAACAGCAATTTGATTTTTACGGAATTGCTACCGAGCTGTCCAAGAAGGCAAAACAGGTGCAAGCGGCGATTTTTAATGTATGTGAAGTTAGCCCGAAAACCATCCCGAAAAAAAACTCTTCTAAAAGAAAAAGCCTCTCAGCCCGAAAAATATTAAGAAATAACTCAAAATAACATTCCATCCCGAAAAAACTTCTTCTAACAGAAAAAGCCTCCCAGCCCGAAAAATATTAAGAAATAACTCAAAATAACATTCCATCCCGAAAAAAAATATATCTGGAATTAAATTTTTTTCGTCATTTTCGGTTTATTAATAATTTATTAATTTATCTGTTAATACAAACGAATATGTAAAATGTGTACTAATATTTAATTGAGGGAGCGACAATGTTAAAAAATTGCTCAAGTTTCGATTAAACGCGATTAGTTTGTCCCATCTTGTTTCTAAGATAGCTTTCAGTAATTTTTAATTTGCTGAAAGATCTTTCAGATGAAGCTACCATAACCGGAATGGTAAGAAACAATAAGATGGCAGTACTTCCTTTAGCATAATAACTTTACATAAAGGCGTATTTTACCATTAGCAAATCTGCCAAATCTTTTATGGTAGTTTTATCATTTATATCATTTTTAATAAATAATGAAACTACATTTAATAATTGTAATGGCAATTGTTTTGATAAGTCCTCTAAGTAGTTAATTCGAAAATTTTTTCGGAGTGTGTGCCTTGGCTGAATATACTGAAAGTTTCGTGAGGGCCCGAAATTTCCAAACAAAAACTATTTTTTTTTAGTTTATATCTCAAAAAAAAATTGAAATCGTCAACTATGTTTACCTAAATTTTAAAATATTTAACTAATTTAATATTTTAAAATTCATAAAATTTAATGGATACTTAAAATCTAAAATAAAATTATGTACACCAATATAAATTATAGTGTATCCGGTGTCCACAGGGATTTCCAAACATATCGGCTGATGCCAAAAGATAGTTTTGACTTCCTTGAGTGCAATGTATATAGCCACATTGCCATATGAGGTCCATTTAAGGTTCTTATAAAATATTGTTAAAACACCATTTGTAAAAAATGTAAAATTTGATTGAAATATCTCAATATCTCATCACTTGGCCGTGTCCACAGGGATTTCCAAACATATCGGCTGATGGCAAAAGATAGTTTTGACTTCCCTGAGTGCAATCTATATAGCCACATTGCCATATGAGGTCCATTTAAGGTTCTTACAAAATATTGTTAAAACACCATTTGTAAAAAATGTAAAATTTGATTGAAATATCTCAATATCTCATCACTTGGCCGTGTCCACAGGGATTTCCAAACATATCAGCTGATGCCAAAAGATAGTTTAGACTTCGCTGGGTGCAATCTATATAGCCACATTGCCATATGAGGTCCATTTAAGGTTCTTACAAAATATTGTTAAAACGCCATTTGTAAAAAATGTAAAATTTTATTAAAATATCTCAATATCTCATCACTTGGCCGTGTCCACAGGGATTTCCAAACATATCGGCTGATGCCAAAAGATAGTTTTGACTTCCTTGAGTGCAATCTATATAGCCACATTGCCATATGAGGTCCATTTAAGGTTCTTACAAAATATTGTTAAAACACCATTTGTAAAAAATGTAAAATTTGATTGAAATATCTCAATATCTCATCACTTGGCCGTGTCCACAGGGATTTCCAAACATATCGGCTGATGGCAAAAGATAGTTTTGACTTCCCTGAGTGCAATCTATATAGCCACATTGCCATATGAGGTCCATTTAAGGTTCTTACAAAATATTGTTAAAACACCATTTGTAAAAAATGTAAAATTTTATTGAAATATCTCAATATCTCATCACTTGGCCGTGTCCACAGGGATTTCCAAACATATCGGCTGATGCCAAAAGATAGTTTTGACTTCCCTGGGTGCAATCTATATAGCCATATTGCCATATGAGGTCCATTTAAGGTTCTTACAAAATGTTGTTAAAACGCCATTTGTAAAAAATGTAAAATTTTATTGAAATATCTCAATATCTCATCACTTGGCCGTGTCCACAGGGATTTCCAAACATATCGGCTGATGCCAAAAGATAGTTTTGACTTCCCTGGGTGCAATCTATATAGCCATATTGCCATATGAGGTCCATTTAAGGTTCTTACAAAATATTGTTAAAACGCCATTTGTAAAAAATGTAAAATTTGATTGAAATATCTCAATATCTCATCACTTGGCCGTGTCCACAGGGATTTCCAAACATATCGGCTGATGGCAAAAGATAGTTTTGACTTCCCTGAGTGCAATCTATATAGCCACATTGCCATATGAGGTCCATTTAAGGTTCTTACAAAATATTGTTAAAACACCATTTGTAAAAAATGTAAAATTTTATTGAAATATCTCAATATCTCATCACTTGGCCGTGTCCACAGGGATTTCCAAACATATCGGCTGATGCCAAAAGATAGTTTTGACTTCCTTGAGTGCAATCTATATAGCCACATTGCCATATGAGGTCCATTTAAGGTTCTTACAAAATATTGTTAAAACACCATTTGTAAAAAATGTAAAATTTGATTGAAATATCTCAATATCTCATCACTTGGCCGTGTCCACAGGGATTTCCAAACATATCGGCTGATGGCAAAAGATAGTTTTGACTTCCCTGAGTGCAATCTATATAGCCACATTGCCATATGAGGTCCATTTAAGGTTCTTACAAAATATTGTTAAAACACCATTTGTAAAAAATGTAAAATTTTATTGAAATATCTCAAT
Organism: Tipula vernalis; assembly: GCA_958295665.1. Classification (NCBI taxonomy): domain Eukaryota; kingdom Metazoa; phylum Arthropoda; class Insecta; order Diptera; family Tipulidae; genus Tipula; species Tipula vernalis. Next base: position 6,220,415 of record OY282560.1, on the reverse strand, counting down.
ATCTCATCACTTGGCCGTGTCCACAGGGATTTCCAAACATATCGGCTGATGCCAAAAGATAGTTTTGACTTCCCTGGGTGCAATCTATATAGCCATATTGCCATATGAGGTCCATTTAAGGTTCTTACAAAATGTTGTTAAAACGCCATTTGTAAAAAATGTAAAATTTTATTGAAATATCTCAATATCTCATCACTTGGCCGTGTCCACAGGGATTTCCAAACATATCGGCTGATGCCAAAAGATAGTTTTGACTTCCCTGGGTGCAATCTATATAGCCACATTGCCATATGAGGTCCATTTAAGGTTCTTACAAAATATTGTTAAAACACCATTTGTAAAAAATGTAAAATTTTATTGAAATATCTCCATATCTCATCACTTGGCCGTGTCCACAGGGATTTCCAAACATATCGGCTGATGCCAAAAGATAGTTTTGACTTCCCTGAGTGCAATCTATATAGCCACATTGCCATATGAGGTCCATTTAAGGTTCTTACAAAATATTGTTAAAACACCATTTGTAAAAAATGTAAAATTTGATTGAAATATCTCAATATCTCATCACTTGGCCGTGTCCACAGGGATTTCCAAACATATCGGCTGATGGCAAAAGATAGTTTTGACTTCCCTGAGTGCAATCTATATAGCCACATTGCCATATGAGGTCCATTTAAGGTTCTTACAAAATATTGTTAAAACACCATTTGTAAAAAATGTAAAATTTGATTGAAATATCTCAATATCTCATCACTTGGCCGTGTCCACAGGGATTTCCAAACATATCAGCTGATGCCAAAAGATAGTTTAGACTTCGCTGGGTGCAATCTATATAGCCACATTGCCATATGAGGTCCATTTAAGGTTCTTACAAAATATTGTTAAAACACCATTTGTAAAAAATGTAAAATTTGATTGAAATATCTCAATATCTCATCACTTGGCCGTGTCCACAGGGATTTCCAAACATATCGGCTGATGGCAAAAGATAGTTTTGACTTCCCTGAGTGCAATCTATATAGCCACATTGCCATATGAGGTCCATTTAAGGTTCTTACAAAATATTGTTAAAACACCATTTGTAAAAAATGTAAAATTTTATTGAAATATCTCAATATCTCATCACTTGGCCGTGTCCACAGGGATTTCCAAACATATCGGCTGATGCCAAAAGATAGTTTTGACTTCCCTGGGTGCAATCTATATAGCCATATTGCCATATGAGGTCCATTTAAGGTTCTTACAAAATGTTGTTAAAACGCCATTTGTAAAAAATGTAAAATTTTATTGAAATATCTCAATATCTCATCACTTGGCCGTGTCCACAGGGATTTCCAAACATATCGGCTGATGCCAAAAGATAGTTTTGACTTCCCTGGGTGCAATCTATATAGCCACATTGCCATATGAGGTCCATTTAAGGTTCTTACAAAATATTGTTAAAACACCATTTGTAAAAAATGTAAAATTTTATTGAAATATCTCCATATCTCATCACTTGGCCGTGTCCACAGGGATTTCCAAACATATCGGCTGATGCCAAAAGATAGTTTTGACTTCCCTGAGTGCAATCTATATAGCCACATTGCCATATGAGGTCCATTTAAGGTTCTTACAAAATATTGTTAAAACACCATTTGTAAAAAATGTAAAATTTGATTGAAATATCTCAATATCTCATCACTTGGCCGTGTCCACAGGGATTTCCAAACATATCGGCTGATGGCAAAAGATAGTTTTGACTTCCCTGAGTGCAATCTATATAGCCACATTGCCATATGAGGTCCATTTAAGGTTCTTACAAAATATTGTTAAAACACCATTTGTAAAAAATGTAAAATTTGATTGAAATATCTCAATATCTCATCACTTGGCCGTGTCCACAGGGATTTCCAAACATATCGGCTGATGGCAAAAGATAGTTTAGACTTCCCTGAGTGCAATCTATATAGCCACATTGCCATATGAGGTCCATTTAAGGTTCTTACAAAATATTGTTAAAACACCATTTGTAAAAAATGTAAAATTTGATTGAAATATCTCAATATCTCATCACTTGGCCGTGTCCACAGGGATTTCCAAACATATCGGCTGATGGCAAAAGATAGTTTTGACTTCCCTGAGTGCAATCTATATAGCCACATTGCCATATGAGGTCCATTTAAGGTTCTTACAAAATATTGTTAAAACACCATTTGTAAAAAATGTAAAATTTGATTGAAATATCTCAATATCTCATCACTTGGCCGTGTCCACAGGGATTTCCAAACATATCAGCTGATGCCAAAAGATAGTTTAGACTTCGCTGGGTGCAATCTATATAGCCACATTGCCATATGAGGTCCATTTAAGGTTCTTACAAAATATTGTTAAAACGCCATTTGTAAAAAATGTAAAATTTTATTAAAATATCTCAATATCTCATCACTTGGCCGTGTCCACAGGGATTTCCAAACATATCGGCTGATGCCAAAAGATAGTTTTGACTTCCTTGAGTGCAATCTATATAGCCACATTGCCATATGAGGTCCATTTAAGGTTCTTACAAAATATTGTTAAAACACCATTTGTAAAAAATGTAAAATTTGATTGAAATATCTCAATATCTCATCACTTGGCCGTGTCCACAGGGATTTCCAAACATATCAGCTGATGCCAAAAGATAGTTTAGACTTCGCTGGGTGCAATCTATATAGCCACATTGCCATATGAGGTCCATTTAAGGTTCTTACAAAATATTGTTAAAACGCCATTTGTAAAAAATGTAAAATTTTATTAAAATATCTCAATATCTCATCACTTGGCCGTGTCCACAGGGATTTCCAAACATATCGGCTGATGCCAAAAGATAGTTTTGACTTCCTTGAGTGCAATCTATATAGCCACATTGCCATATGAGGTCCATTTAAGGTTCTTACAAAATATTGTTAAAACACCATTTGTAAAAAATGTAAAATTTGATTGAAATATCTCAATATCTCATCACTTGGCCGTGTCCACAGGGATTTCCAAACATATCGGCTGATGGCAAAAGATAGTTTTGACTTCCCTGAGTGCAATCTATATAGCCACATTGCCATATGAGGTCCATTTAAGGTTCTTACAAAATATTGTTAAAACACCATTTGTAAAAAATGTAAAATTTTATTGAAATATCTCAATATCTCATCACTTGGCCGTGTCCACAGGGATTTCCAAACATATCGGCTGATGCCAAAAGATAGTTTTGACTTCCCTGGGTGCAATCTATATAGCCACATTGCCATATGAGGTCCATTTAAGGTTCTTACAAATTATTGTTAAAACGCCATTTGTAAAAAATGTAAAATTTTATTGAAATATCTCAATATCTCATCACTTGGCCGTGTCCACAGGAATTTCCAAACATATCGGCTGATGCCAAAAGACAGTTTAGACTTCGCTGGGTGCAATCTATATAGCCACATTGCCATATGAGGTCCATTTAAGGTTCTTACAAAATATTGTTAAAACGCCATTTGTAAAAAATGTAAAATTTTATTAAAATATCTCAATATCTCATCACTTGGCCGTGTCCACAGGGATTTCCAAACATATCGGCTGATGCCAAAAGATAGTTTTGACTTCCTTGAGTGCAATCTATATAGCCACATTGCCATATGAGGTCCATTTAAGGTTCTTACAAAATATTGTTAAAACACCATTTGTAAAAAATGTAAAATTTGATTGAAATATCTCAATATCTCATCACTTGGCCGTGTCCACAGGGATTTCCAAACATATCGGCTGATGGCAAAAGATAGTTTTGACTTCCCTGAGTGCAATCTATATAGCCACATTGCCATATGAGGTCCATTTAAGGTTCTTACAAAATATTGTTAAAACACCATTTGTAAAAAATGTAAAATTTTATTGAAATATCTCAATATCTCATCACTTGGCCGTGTCCACAGGGATTTCCAAACATATCGGCTGATGCCAAAAGATAGTTTTGACTTCCCTGGGTGCAATCTATATAGCCACATTGCCATATGAGGTCCATTTAAGGTTCTTACAAATTATTGTTAAAACGCCATTTGTAAAAAATGTAAAATTTTATTGAAATATCTCAATATCTCATCACTTGGCCGTGTCCACAGGGATTTCCAAACATATCGGCTGATGGCAAAAGATAGTTTTGACTTCCCTGAGTGCAATCTATATAGCCACATTGCCATATGAGGTCCATTTAAGGTTCTTACAAAATATTGTTAAAACACCATTTGTAAAAAATGTAAAATTTTATTGAAATATCTCAATATCTCATCACTTGGCCGTGTCCACAGGGATTTCCAAACATATCGGCTGATGCCAAAAGATAGTTTTGACTTCCCTGGGTGCAATCTATATAGCCACATTGCCATATGAGGTCCATTTAAGGTTCTTACAAATTATTGTTAAAACGCCATTTGTAAAAAATGTAAAATTTTATTAAAATATCTCAATATCTCATCACTTGGCCGTGTCCACAGGGATTTCCAAACATATCGGCTGATGCCAAAAGATAGTTTTGACTTCCTTGAGTGCAATCTATATAGCCACATTGCCATATGAGGTCCATTTAAGGTTCTTACAAAATATTGTTAAAACACCATTTGTAAAAAATGTAAAATTTGATTGAAATATCTCAATATCTCATCACTTGGCCGTGTCCACAGGGATTTCCAAACATATCGGCTGATGGCAAAAGATAGTTTTGACTTCCCTGAGTGCAATCTATATAGCCACATTGCCATATGAGGTCCATTTAAGGTTCTTACAAAATATTGTTAAAACACCATTTGTAAAAAATGTAAAATTTTATTGAAATATCTCAATATCTCATCACTTGGCCGTGTCCACAGGGATTTCCAAACATATCGGCTGATGCCAAAAGATAGTTTTGACTTCCCTGGGTGCAATCTATATAGCCACATTGCCATATGAGGTCCATTTAAGGTTCTTACAAATTATTGTTAAAACGCCATTTGTAAAAAATGTAAAATTTTATTAAAATATCTCAATATCTCATCACTTGGCCGTGTCCACAGGGATTTCCAAACATATCGGCTGATGCCAAAAGATAGTTTTGACTTCCTTGAGTGCAATCTATATAGCCACATTGCCATATGAGGTCCATTTAAGGTTCTTACAAAATATTGTTAAAACACCATTTGTAAAAAATGTAAAATTTGATTGAAATATCTCAATATCTCATCACTTGGCCGTGTCCACAGGGATTTCCAAACATATCGGCTGATGGCAAAAGATAGTTTTGACTTCCCTGAGTGCAATCTATATAGCCACATTGCCATATGAGGTCCATTTAAGGTTCTTACAAAATATTGTTAAAACACCATTTGTAAAAAATGTAAAATTTTATTGAAATATCTCAATATCTCATCACTTGGCCGTGTCCACAGGGATTTCCAAACATATCGGCTGATGCCAAAAGATAGTTTTGACTTCCCTGGGTGCAATCTATATAGCCACATTGCCATATGAGGTCCATTTAAGGTTCTTACAAATTATTGTTAAAACGCCATTTGTAAAAAATGTAAAATTTTATTGAAATATCTCAATATCTCATCACTTGGCCGTGTCCACAGGAATTTCCAAACATATCGGCTGATGCCAAAAGACAGTTTAGACTTCGCTGGGTGCAATCTATATAGCCACATTGCCATATGAGGTCCATTTAAGGTTCTTACAAAATATTGTTAAAACGCCATTTGTAAAAAATGTAAAATTTTATTAAAATATCTCAATATCTCATCACTTGGCCGTGTCCACAGGGATTTCCAAACATATCGGCTGATGCCAAAAGATAGTTTTGACTTCCTTGAGTGCAATCTATATAGCCACATTGCCATATGAGGTCCATTTAAGGTTCTTACAAAATATTGTTAAAACACCATTTGTAAAAAATGTAAAATTTGATTGAAATATCTCAATATCTCATCACTTGGCCGTGTCCACAGGGATTTCCAAACATATCGGCTGATGGCAAAAGATAGTTTTGACTTCCCTGAGTGCAATCTATATAGCCACATTGCCATATGAGGTCCATTTAAGGTTCTTACAAAATATTGTTAAAACACCATTTGTAAAAAATGTAAAATTTTATTGAAATATCTCAATATCTCATCACTTGGCCGTGTCCACAGGGATTTCCAAACATATCGGCTGATGCCAAAAGATAGTTTTGACTTCCCTGGGTGCAATCTATATAGCCACATTGCCATATGAGGTCCATTTAAGGTTCTTACAAATTATTGTTAAAACGCCATTTGTAAAAAATGTAAAATTTTATTGAAATATCTCAATATCTCATCACTTGGCCGTGTCCACAGGGATTTCCAAACATATCGGCTGATGGCAAAAGATAGTTTTGACTTCCCTGAGTGCAATCTATATAGCCACATTGCCATATGAGGTCCATTTAAGGTTCTTACAAAATATTGTTAAAACACCATTTGTAAAAAATGTAAAATTTTATTGAAATATCTCAATATCTCATCACTTGGCCGTGTCCACAGGGATTTCCAAACATATCGGCTGATGCCAAAAGATAGTTTTGACTTCCCTGGGTGCAATCTATATAGCCACATTGCCATATGAGGTCCATTTAAGGTTCTTACAAATTATTGTTAAAACGCCATTTGTAAAAAATGTAAAATTTTATTGAAATATCTCCATATCTCATCACTTGGCCGTGTCCACAGGGATTTCCAAACATATCGGCTGATGCCAAAAGATAGTTTTGACTTCCCTGAGTGCAATCTATATAGCCACATTGCCATATGAGGTCCATTTAAGGTTCTTACAAAATATTGTTAAAACACCATTTGTAAAAAATGTAAAATTTGATTGAAATATCTCAATATCTCATCACTTGGCCGTGTCCACAGGGATTTCCAAACATATCGGCTGATGGCAAAAGATAGTTTAGACTTCCCTGAGTGCAATCTATATAGCCACATTGCCATATGAGGTCCATTTAAGGTTCTTACAAAATATTGTTAAAACACCATTTGTAAAAAATGTAAAATTTGATTGAAATATCTCAATATCTCATCACTTGGCCGTGTCCACAGGGATTTCCAAACATATCGGCTGATGGCAAAAGATAGTTTTGACTTCCCTGAGTGCAATCTATATAGCCACATTGCCATATGAGGTCCATTTAAGGTTCTTACAAAATATTGTTAAAACACCATTTGTAAAAAATGTAAAATTTGATTGAAATATCTCAATATCTCATCACTTGGCCGTGTCCACAGGGATTTCCAAACATATCAGCTGATGCCAAAAGATAGTTTAGACTTCGCTGGGTGCAATCTATATAGCCACATTGCCATATGAGGTCCATTTAAGGTTCTTACAAAATATTGTTAAAACGCCATTTGTAAAAAATGTAAAATTTTATTAAAATATCTCAATATCTCATCACTTGGCCGTGTCCACAGGGATTTCCAAACATATCGGCTGATGCCAAAAGATAGTTTTGACTTCCTTGAGTGCAATCTATATAGCCACATTGCCATATGAGGTCCATTTAAGGTTCTTACAAAATATTGTTAAAACACCATTTGTAAAAAATGTAAAATTTGATTGAAATATCTCAATATCTCATCACTTGGCCGTGTCCACAGGGATTTCCAAACATATCAGCTGATGCCAAAAGATAGTTTAGACTTCGCTGGGTGCAATCTATATAGCCACATTGCCATATGAGGTCCATTTAAGGTTCTTACAAAATATTGTTAAAACGCCATTTGTAAAAAATGTAAAATTTTATTAAAATATCTCAATATCTCATCACTTGGCCGTGTCCACAGGGATTTCCAAACATATCGGCTGATGCCAAAAGATAGTTTTGACTTCCTTGAGTGCAATCTATATAGCCACATTGCCATATGAGGTCCATTTAAGGTTCTTACAAAATATTGTTAAAACACCATTTGTAAAAAATGTAAAATTTGATTGAAATATCTCAATATCTCATCACTTGGCCGTGTCCACAGGGATTTCCAAACATATCGGCTGATGGCAAAAGATAGTTTTGACTTCCCTGAGTGCAATCTATATAGCCACATTGCCATATGAGGTCCATTTAAGGTTCTTACAAAATATTGTTAAAACACCATTTGTAAAAAATGTAAAATTTTATTGAAATATCTCAATATCTCATCACTTGGCCGTGTCCACAGGGATTTCCAAACATATCGGCTGATGCCAAAAGATAGTTTTGACTTCCCTGGGTGCAATCTATATAGCCACATTGCCATATGAGGTCCATTTAAGGTTCTTACAAATTATTGTTAAAACGCCATTTGTAAAAAATGTAAAATTTTATTGAAATATCTCAATATCTCATCACTTGGCCGTGTCCACAGGAATTTCCAAACATATCGGCTGATGCCAAAAGACAGTTTAGACTTCCCTGAGTGCAATCTATATAGCCACATTGCCATATGAGGTCCATTTAAGGTTCTTACAAAATATTGTTAAAACACCATTTGTAAAAAATGTAAAATTTGATTGAAATATCTCAATATCTCATCACTTGGCCGTGTCCACAGGGATTTCCAAACATATCAGCTGATGCCAAAAGATAGTTTAGACTTCGCTGGGTGCAATCTATATAGCCACATTGCCATATGAGGTCCATTTAAGGTTCTTACAAAATATTGTTAAAACGCCATTTGTAAAAAATGTAAAATTTTATTAAAATATCTCAATATCTCATCACTTGGCCGTGTCCACAGGGATTTCCAAACATATCGGCTGATGCCAAAAGATAGTTTTGACTTCCTTGAGTGCAATCTATATAGCCACATTGCCATATGAGGTCCATTTAAGGTTCTTACAAAATATTGTTAAAACACCATTTGTAAAAAATGTAAAATTTTATTGAAATATCTCAATATCTCATCACTTGGCCGTGTCCACAGGGATTTCCAAACATATCAGCTGATGCCAAAAGATAGTTTAGACTTCGCTGGGTGCAATCTATATAGCCACATTGCCATATGAGGTCCATTTAAGGTTCTTACAAAATATTGTTAAAACGCCATTTGTAAAAAATGTAAAATTTTATTAAAATATCTCAATATCTCATCACTTGGCCGTGTCCACAGGGATTTCCAAACATATCGGCTGATGCCAAAAGATAGTTTTGACTTCCTTGAGTGCAATCTATATAGCCACATTGCCATATGAGGTCCATTTAAGGTTCTTACAAAATATTGTTAAAACACCATTTGTAAAAAATGTAAAATTTGATTGAAATATCTCAATATCTCATCACTTGGCCGTGTCCACAGGGATTTCCAAACATATCGGCTGATGGCAAAAGATAGTTTTGACTTCCCTGAGTGCAATCTATATAGCCACATTGCCATATGAGGTCCATTTAAGGTTCTTACAAAATATTGTTAAAACACCATTTGTAAAAAATGTAAAATTTTATTGAAATATCTCAATATCTCATCACTTGGCCGTGTCCACAGGGATTTCCAAACATATCGGCTGATGCCAAAAGATAGTTTTGACTTCCCTGGGTGCAATCTATATAGCCACATTGCCATATGAGGTCCATTTAAGGTTCTTACAAATTATTGTTAAAACGCCATTTGTAAAAAATGTAAAATTTTATTGAAATATCTCAATATCTCATCACTTGGCCGTGTCCACAGGAATTTCCAAACATATCGGCTGATGCCAAAAGACAGTTTAGACTTCCCTGAGTGCAATCTATATAGCCACATTGCCATATGAGGTCCATTTAAGGTTCTTACAAAATATTGTTAAAACACCATTTGTAAAAAATGTAAAATTTGATTGAAATATCTCAATATCTCATCACTTGGCCGTGTCCACAGGGATTTCCAAACATATCAGCTGATGCCAAAAGATAGTTTAGACTTCGCTGGGTGCAATCTATATAGCCACATTGCCATATGAGGTCCATTTAAGGTTCTTACAAAATATTGTTAAAACGCCATTTGTAAAAAATGTAAAATTTTATTAAAATATCTCAATATCTCATCACTTGGCCGTGTCCACAGGGATTTCCAAACATATCGGCTGATGCCAAAAGATAGTTTTGACTTCCTTGAGTGCAATCTATATAGCCACATTGCCATATGAGGTCCATTTAAGGTTCTTACAAAATATTGTTAAAACACCATTTGTAAAAAATGTAAAATTTGATTGAAATATCTCAATATCTCATCACTTGGCCGTGTCCACAGGGATTTCCAAACATATCGGCTGATGGCAAAAGATAGTTTTGACTTCCCTGAGTGCAATCTATATAGCCACATTGCCATATGAGGTCCATTTAAGGTTCTTACAAAATATTGTTAAAACACCATTTGTAAAAAATGTAAAATTTTATTGAAATATCTCAATATCTCATCACTTGGCCGTGTCCACAGGGATTTCCAAACATATCGGCTGATGCCAAAAGATAGTTTTGACTTCCCTGGGTGCAATCTATATAGCCACATTGCCATATGAGGTCCATTTAAGGTTCTTACAAATTATTGTTAAAACGCCATTTGTAAAAAATGTAAAATTTTATTGAAATATCTCAATATCTCATCACTTGGCCGTGTCCACAGGAATTTCCAAACATATCGGCTGATGCCAAAAGACAGTTTAGACTTCCCTGAGTGCAATCTATATAGCCACATTGCCATATGAGGTCCATTTAAGGTTCTTACAAAATATTGTTAAAACACCATTTGTAAAAAATGTAAAATTTGATTGAAATATCTCAATATCTCATCACTTGGCCGTGTCCACAGGGATTTCCAAACATATCGGCTGATGCCAAAAGATAGTTTTGACTTCCCTGGGTGCAATCTATATAGCCATATTGCCATATGAGGTCCATTTAAGGTTCTTACAAAATGTTGTTAAAACGCCATTTGTAAAAAATGTAAAATTTTATTGAAATATCTCAATATCTCATCACTTGGCCGTGTCCACAGGAATTTCCAAACATATCGGCTGATGCCAAAAGACAGTTTAGACTTCCCTGAGTGCAATCTATATAGCCACATTGCCATATGAGGTCCATTTAAGGTTCTTACAAAATATTGTTAAAACACCATTTGTAAAAAATGTAAAATTTGATTGAAATATCTCAATATCTCATCACTTGGCCGTGTCCACAGGGATTTCCAAACATATCGGCTGATGCCAAAAGATAGTTTTGACTTCCCTGGGTGCAATCTATATAGCCATATTGCCATATGAGGTCCATTTAAGGTTCTTACAAAATGTTGTTAAAACGCCATTTGTAAAAAATGTAAAATTTTATTGAAATATCTCAATATCTCATCACTTGGCCGTGTCCACAGGGATTTCCAAACATATCGGCTGATGCCAAAAGATAGTTTTGACTTCCTTGAGTGCAATCTATATAGCCACATTGCCATATGAGGTCCATTTAAGGTTCTTACAAAATATTGTTAAAACACCATTTGTAAAAAATGTAAAATTTGATTGAAATATCTCAATATCTCATCACTTGGCCGTGTCCACAGGGATTTCCAAACATATCGGCTGATGGCAAAAGATAGTTTTGACTTCCCTGAGTGCAATCTATATAGCCACATTGCCATATGAGGTCCATTTAAGGTTCTTACAAAATATTGTTAAAACACCATTTGTAAAAAATGTAAAATTTTATTGAAATATCTCAATATCTCATCACTTGGCCGTGTCCACAGGGATTTCCAAACATATCGGCTGATGCCAAAAGATAGTTTTGACTTCCCTGGGTGCAATCTATATAGCCACATTGCCATATGAGGTCCATTTAAGGTTCTTACAAATTATTGTTAAAACGCCATTTGTAAAAAATGTAAAATTTTATTGAAATATCTCAATATCTCATCACTTGGCCGTGTCCACAGGAATTTCCAAACATATCGGCTGATGCCAAAAGACAGTTTAGACTTCCCTGAGTGCAATCTATATAGCCACATTGCCATATGAGGTCCATTTAAGGTTCTTACAAAATATTGTTAAAACACCATTTGTAAAAAATGTAAAATTTGATTGAAATATCTCAATATCTCATCACTTGGCCGTGTCCACAGGGATTTCCAAACATATCGGCTGATGCCAAAAGATAGTTTTGACTTCCCTGGGTGCAATCTATATAGCCATATTGCCATATGAGGTCCATTTAAGGTTCTTACAAAATGTTGTTAAAACGCCATTTGTAAAAAATGTAAAATTTTATTGAAATATCTCAATATCTCATCACTTGGCCGTGTCCACAGGGATTTCCAAACATATCGGCTGATGCCAAAAGATAGTTTTGACTTCCCTGGGTGCAATCTATATAGCCATATTGCCATATGAGGTCCATTTAAGGTTCTTACAAAATATTGTTAAAACGCCATTTGTAAAAAATGTAAAATTTTATTGAAATATCTCAATATCTCATCACTTGGCCGTGTCCACAGGGATTTCCAAACATATCGGCTGATGCCAAAAGATAGTTTTGACTTCCCTGGGTGCAATCTATATAGCCACATTGCCATATGAGGTCCATTTAAGGTTCTTACAAAATATTGTTAAAACACCATTTGTAAAAAATGTAAAATTTTATTGAAATATCTCCATATCTCATCACTTGGCCGTGTCCACAGGGATTTCCAAACATATCGGCTGATGCCAAAAGATAGTTTTGACTTCCCTGGGTGCAATCTATATAGCCATATTGCCATATGAGGTCCATTTAAGGTTCTTACAAAATATTGTTAAAACGCCATTTGTAAAAAATGTAAAATTTTATTGAAATATCTCAATATCTCATCACTTGGCCGTGTCCACAGGGATTTCCAAACATATCGGCTGATGCCAAAAGATAGTTTTGACTTCCCTGGGTGCAATCTATATAGCCACATTGCCATATGAGGTCCATTTAAGGTTCTTACAAAATATTGTTAAAACACCATTTGTAAAAAATGTAAAATTTTATTGAAATATCTCCATATCTCATCACTTGGCCGTGTCCACAGGGATTTCCAAACATATCGGCTGATGCCAAAAGATAGTTTTGACTTCCCTGGGTGCAATCTATATAGCCATATTGCCATATGAGGTCCATTTAAGGTTCTTACAAAATATTGTTAAAACGCCATTTGTAAAAAATGTAAAATTTTATTGAAATATCTCAATATCTCATCACTTGGCCGTGTCCACAGGGATTTCCAAACATATCGGCTGATGCCAAAAGATAGTTTTGACTTCCCTGGGTGCAATCTATATAGCCACATTGCCATATGAGGTCCATTTAAGGTTCTTATAAAATATTGTTAAAACACCATTTGTAAAAAATGTAAAATTTGATTGAAATATCTCAATATCTCATCACTTGGCCGTGTCCACAGGGATTTCCAAACATATCGGCTGATGCCAAAAGATAGTTTTGACTTCCCTGGGTGCAATCTATATAGCCATATTGCCATATGAGGTCCATTTAAGGTTCTTACAAAATATTGTTAAAACGCCATTTGTAAAAAATGTAAAATTTTATTGAAATATCTCAATATCTCATCACTTGGCCGTGTCCACAGGGATTTCCAAACATATCGGCTGATGCCAAAAGATAGTTTTGACTTCCCTGGGTGCAATCTATATAGCCACATTGCCATATGAGGTCCATTTAAGGTTCTTACAAAATATTGTTAAAACACCATTTGTAAAAAATGTAAAATTTTATTGAAATATCTCCATATCTCATCACTTGGCCGTGTCCACAGGGATTTCCAAACATATCGGCTGATGCCAAAAGATAGTTTTGACTTCCCTGGGTGCAATCTATATAGCCATATTGCCATATGAGGTCCATTTAAGGTTCTTACAAAATATTGTTAAAACGCCATTTGTAAAAAATGTAAAATTTTATTGAAATATCTCAATATCTCATCACTTGGCCGTGTCCACAGGGATTTCCAAACATATCGGCTGATGCCAAAAGATAGTTTTGACTTCCCTGGGTGCAATCTATATAGCCACATTGCCATATGAGGTCCATTTAAGGTTCTTACAAATTATTGTTAAAACACCATTTGTAAAAAATGTAAAATTTTATTGAAATATCTCCATATCTCATCACTTGGCCGTGTCCACAGGGATTTCCAAACATATCGGCTGATGCCAAAAGACAGTTTAGACTTCCCTGAGTGCAATCTATATAGTCACATTGCCATATGAGGTCCATTTAAGGTTCTTACAAAATATTGTTAAAACGCCATTTGTAAAAAATGTAAAATTTTATTAAAATATCTCAATATCTCATCACTTGGCCGTGTCCACAGGGATTTCCAAACATATCGGCTGATGCCAAAAGACAGTTTTGACTTCCCTGAGTGCAATCTATATAGCCACATTGCCATATGAGGTCCATTTAAGGTTCTTACAAAATATTGTTAAAACGCCATTTGTAAAAAATGTAAAATTTTATTAAAATATCTCAATATCTCATCACTTGGCCGTGTCCACAGGGATTTCCAAACATATCAGCTGATGCCAAAAGATAGTTTAGACTTCGCTGGGTGCAATCTATATAGCCACATTGCCATATGAGGTCCATTTAAGGTTCTTACAAAATATTGTTAAAACGCCATTTGTAAAAAATGTAAAATTTTATTAAAATATCTCAATATCTCATCACTTGGCCGTGTCCACAGGGATTTCCAAACATATCAGCTGATGCCAAAAGATAGTTTAGACTTCGCTGGGTGCAATCTATATAGCCACATTGCCATATGAGGTCCATTTAAGGTTCTTACAAAATATTGTTAAAACGCCATTTGTAAAAAATGTAAAATTTTATTAAAATATCTCAATATCTCATCACTTGGCCGTGTCCACAGGGATTTCCAAACATATCGGCTGATGCCAAAAGACAGTTTAGACTTCCCTGGGTGCAATCTAGATAGCCACATTGCCATATGAGGTCCATTTAAGGTTCTTACAAAATATTGTTAAAACGCCATTTGTAAAAAATGTAAAATTTTATTAAAATATCTCCATATCTCATCACTTGGCCGTGTCCACAGGGATTTCCAAACATATCGGCTGATGCCAAAAGACAGTTTTGACTTCCCTGAGTGCAATCTATATAGCCACATTGCCATATGAGGTCCATTTAAGGTTCTTACAAAATATTGTTAAAACGCCATTTGTAAAAAATGTAAAATTTTATTAAAATATCTCAATATCTCATCACTTGGCCGTGTCCACAGGGATTTCCAAACATATCAGCTGATGCCAAAAGATAGTTTAGACTTCGCTGGGTGCAATCTATATAGCCACATTGCCATATGAGGTCCATTTAAGGTTCTTACAAAATATTGTTAAAACGCCATTTGTAAAAAATGTAAAATTTTATTAAAATATCTCCATATCTCATCACTTGGCCGTGTCCACAGGGATTTCCAAACATATCGGCTGATGCCAAAAGACAGTTTAGACTTCCCTGAGTGCAATCTATATAGTCACATTGCCATATGAGGTCCATTTAAGGTTCTTACAAAATATTGTTAAAACGCCATTTGTAAAAAATGTAAAATTTTATTAAAATATCTCAATATCTCATCACTTGGCCGTGTCCACAGGGATTTCCAAACATATCGGCTGATGCCAAAAGACAGTTTTGACTTCCCTGAGTGCAATCTATATAGCCACATTGCCATATGAGGTCCATTTAAGGTTCTTACAAAATATTGTTAAAACGCCATTTGTAAAAAATGTAAAATTTTATTAAAATATCTCAATATCTCATCACTTGGCCGTGTCCACAGGGATTTCCAAACATATCAGCTGATGCCAAAAGATAGTTTAGACTTCGCTGGGTGCAATCTATATAGCCACATTGCCATATGAGGTCCATTTAAGGTTCTTACAAAATATTGTTAAAACGCCATTTGTAAAAAATGTAAAATTTTATTAAAATATCTCAATATCTCATCACTTGGCCGTGTCCACAGGGATTTCCAAACATATCAGCTGATGCCAAAAGATAGTTTAGACTTCGCTGGGTGCAATCTATATAGCCACATTGCCATATGAGGTCCATTTAAGGTTCTTACAAAATATTGTTAAAACGCCATTTGTAAAAAATGTAAAATTTTATTAAAATATCTCAATATCTCATCACTTGGCCGTGTCCACAGGGATTTCCAAACATATCGGCTGATGCCAAAAGACAGTTTAGACTTCCCTGGGTGCAATCTAGATAGCCACATTGCCATATGAGGTCCATTTAAGGTTCTTACAAAATATTGTTAAAACGCCATTTGTAAAAAATGTAAAATTTTATTAAAATATCTCCATATCTCATCACTTGGCCGTGTCCACAGGGATTTCCAAACATATCGGCTGATGCCAAAAGACAGTTTTGACTTCCCTGAGTGCAATCTATATAGCCACATTGCCATATGAGGTCCATTTAAGGTTCTTACAAAATATTGTTAAAACGCCATTTGTAAAAAATGTAAAATTTTATTAAAATATCTCAATATCTCATCACTTGGCCGTGTCCACAGGGATTTCCAAACATATCGGCTGATGGCAAAAGATAGTTTTGACTTCCCTGAGTGCAATCTATATAGCCACATTGCCATATGAGGTCCATTTAAGGTTCTTACAAAATATTGTTAAAACACCATTTGTAAAAAATGTAAAATTTTATTGAAATATCTCAATATCTCATCACTTGGCCGTGTCCACAGGGATTTCCAAACATATCGGCTGATGCCAAAAGATAGTTTTGACTTCCCTGGGTGCAATCTATATAGCCATATTGCCATATGAGGTCCATTTAAGGTTCTTACAAAATGTTGTTAAAACGCCATTTGTAAAAAATGTAAAATTTTATTGAAATATCTCAATATCTCATCACTTGGCCGTGTCCACAGGGATTTCCAAACATATCGGCTGATGCCAAAAGATAGTTTTGACTTCCCTGGGTGCAATCTATATAGCCATATTGCCATATGAGGTCCATTTAAGGTTCTTACAAAATATTGTTAAAACGCCATTTGTAAAAAATGTAAAATTTTATTGAAATATCTCAATATCTCATCACTTGGCCGTGTCCACAGGGATTTCCAAACATATCGGCTGATGCCAAAAGATAGTTTTGACTTCCCTGGGTGCAATCTATATAGCCACATTGCCATATGAGGTCCATTTAAGGTTCTTACAAAATATTGTTAAAACACCATTTGTAAAAAATGTAAAATTTTATTGAAATATCTCCATATCTCATCACTTGGCCGTGTCCACAGGGATTTCCAAACATATCGGCTGATGCCAAAAGATAGTTTTGACTTCCCTGGGTGCAATCTATATAGCCATATTGCCATATGAGGTCCATTTAAGGTTCTTACAAAATATTGTTAAAACGCCATTTGTAAAAAATGTAAAATTTTATTGAAATATCTCAATATCTCATCACTTGGCCGTGTCCACAGGGATTTCCAAACATATCGGCTGATGCCAAAAGATAGTTTTGACTTCCCTGGGTGCAATCTATATAGCCACATTGCCATATGAGGTCCATTTAAGGTTCTTACAAAATATTGTTAAAACACCATTTGTAAAAAATGTAAAATTTTATTGAAATATCTCCATATCTCATCACTTGGCCGTGTCCACAGGGATTTCCAAACATATCGGCTGATGCCAAAAGATAGTTTTGACTTCCCTGGGTGCAATCTATATAGCCATATTGCCATATGAGGTCCATTTAAGGTTCTTACAAAATATTGTTAAAACGCCATTTGTAAAAAATGTAAAATTTTATTGAAATATCTCAATATCTCATCACTTGGCCGTGTCCACAGGGATTTCCAAACATATCGGCTGATGCCAAAAGATAGTTTTGACTTCCCTGGGTGCAATCTATATAGCCACATTGCCATATGAGGTCCATTTAAGGTTCTTACAAAATATTGTTAAAACACCATTTGTAAAAAATGTAAAATTTTATTGAAATATCTCCATATCTCATCACTTGGCCGTGTCCACAGGGATTTCCAAACATATCGGCTGATGCCAAAAGATAGTTTTGACTTCCCTGGGTGCAATCTATATAGCCATATTGCCATATGAGGTCCATTTAAGGTTCTTACAAAATATTGTTAAAACGCCATTTGTAAAAAATGTAAAATTTTATTGAAATATCTCAATATCTCATCACTTGGCCGTGTCCACAGGGATTTCCAAACATATCGGCTGATGCCAAAAGATAGTTTTGACTTCCCTGGGTGCAATCTATATAGCCACATTGCCATATGAGGTCCATTTAAGGTTCTTACAAATTATTGTTAAAACGCCATTTGTAAAAAATGTAAAATTTTATTGAAATATCTCCATATCTCATCACTTGGCCGTGTCCACAGGGATTTCCAAACATATCGGCTGATGCCAAAAGACAGTTTAGACTTCCCTGAGTGCAATCTATATAGTCACATTGCCATATGAGGTCCATTTAAGGTTCTTACAAAATATTGTTAAAACGCCATTTGTAAAAAATGTAAAATTTTATTAAAATATCTCAATATCTCATCACTTGGCCGTGTCCACAGGGATTTCCAAACATATCGGCTGATGCCAAAAGACAGTTTTGACTTCCCTGAGTGCAATCTATATAGCCACATTGCCATATGAGGTCCATTTAAGGTTCTTACAAAATATTGTTAAAACGCCATTTGTAAAAAATGTAAAATTTTATTAAAATATCTCAATATCTCATCACTTGGCCGTGTCCACAGGGATTTCCAAACATATCAGCTGATGCCAAAAGATAGTTTAGACTTCGCTGGGTGCAATCTATATAGCCACATTGCCATATGAGGTCCATTTAAGGTTCTTACAAAATATTGTTAAAACGCCATTTGTAAAAAATGTAAAATTTTATTAAAATATCTCAATATCTCATCACTTGGCCGTGTCCACAGGGATTTCCAAACATATCAGCTGATGCCAAAAGATAGTTTAGACTTCGCTGGGTGCAATCTATATAGCCACATTGCCATATGAGGTCCATTTAAGGTTCTTACAAAATATTGTTAAAACGCCATTTGTAAAAAATGTAAAATTTTATTAAAATATCTCAATATCTCATCACTTGGCCGTGTCCACAGGGATTTCCAAACATATCGGCTGATGCCAAAAGACAGTTTAGACTTCCCTGGGTGCAATCTAGATAGCCACATTGCCATATGAGGTCCATTTAAGGTTCTTACAAAATATTGTTAAAACGCCATTTGTAAAAAATGTAAAATTTTATTAAAATATCTCCATATCTCATCACTTGGCCGTGTCCACAGGGATTTCCAAACATATCGGCTGATGCCAAAAGACAGTTTTGACTTCCCTGAGTGCAATCTATATAGCCACATTGCCATATGAGGTCCATTTAAGGTTCTTACAAAATATTGTTAAAACGCCATTTGTAAAAAATGTAAAATTTTATTAAAATATCTCAATATCTCATCACTTGGCCGTGTCCACAGGGATTTCCAAACATATCAGCTGATGCCAAAAGATAGTTTAGACTTCGCTGGGTGCAATCTATATAGCCACATTGCCATATGAGGTCCATTTAAGGTTCTTACAAAATATTGTTAAAACGCCATTTGTAAAAAATGTAAAATTTTATTAAAATATCTCAATATCTCATCACTTGGCCGTGTCCACAGGGATTTCCAAACATATCGGCTGATGGCAAAAGATAGTTTTGACTTCCCTGAGTGCAATCTATATAGCCACATTGCCATATGAGGTCCATTTAAGGTTCTTACAAAATATTGTTAAAACACCATTTGTAAAAAATGTAAAATTTGATTGAAATATCTCAATATCTCATCACTTGGCCGTGTCCACAGGGATTTCCAAACATATCAGCTGATGCCAAAAGATAGTTTAGACTTCGCTGGGTGCAATCTATATAGCCACATTGCCATATGAGGTCCATTTAAGGTTCTTACAAAATATTGTTAAAACGCCATTTGTAAAAAATGTAAAATTTTATTAAAATATCTCAATATCTCATCACTTGGCCGTGTCCACAGGGATTTCCAAACATATCGGCTGATGGCAAAAGATAGTTTTGACTTCCCTGAGTGCAATCTATATAGCCACATTGCCATATGAGGTCCATTTAAGGTTCTTACAAAATATTGTTAAAACACCATTTGTAAAAAATGTAAAATTTTATTGAAATATCTCCATATCTCATCACTTGGCCGTGTCCACAGGGATTTCCAAACATATCGGCTGATGCCAAAAGACAGTTTAGACTTCCCTGAGTGCAATCTATATAGTCACATTGCCATATGAGGTCCATTTAAGGTTCTTACAAAATATTGTTAAAACGCCATTTGTAAAAAATGTAAAATTTTATTAAAATATCTCAATATCTCATCACTTGGCCGTGTCCACAGGGATTTCCAAACATATCGGCTGATGCCAAAAGACAGTTTAGACTTCCCTGGGTGCAATCTAGATAGCCACATTGCCATATGAGGTCCATTTAAGGTTCTTACAAAATATTGTTAAAACACCATTTGTAAAAAATGTAAAATTTTATTGAAATATCTCCATATCTCATCACTTGGCCGTGTCCACAGGGATTTCCAAACATATCGGCAGATGCCAAAAGACAGTTTTGACTTCCCTGAGTGCAATCTATATAGTCACATTGCCATATGAGGTCCATTTAAGGTTCTTACAAAATATTGTTAAAACGCCATTTGTAAAAAATGTAAAATTTTATTGAAATATCTCAATATCTCATCACTTGGCCGTGTCCACAGGGATTTCCAAACATATCGGCTGATGCCAAAAGACAGTTTAGACTTCCCTGAGTGCAATCTATATAGCCACATTGCCATATGAGGTCCATTTAAGGTTCTTACAAAATTTTGTTAAAACGCCATTTGTAAAAAATGTAAAATTTTATTAAAATATCTCAATATCTCATCACTTGGCCGTGTCCACAGGGATTTCCAAACATATCGGCTGATGCCAAAAGACAGTTTAGACTTCCCTGGGTGCAATCTAGATAGCCACATTGCCATATGAGGTCCATTTAAGGTTCTTACAAAATATTGTTAAAACACCATTTGTAAAAAATGTAAAATTTTATTGAAATATCTCCATATCTCATCACTTGGCCGTGTCCACAGGGATTTCCAAACATATCGGCTGATGGCAAAAGATAGTTTTGACTTCCCTGAGTGCAATCTATATAGCCACATTGCCATATGAGGTCCATTTAAGGTTCTTACAAAATATTGTTAAAACACCATTTGTAAAAAATGTAAAATTTTATTGAAATATCTCCATATCTCATCACTTGGCCGTGTCCACAGGGATTTCCAAACATATCGGCTGATGCCAAAAGACAGTTTAGACTTCCCTGAGTGCAATCTATATAGTCACATTGCCATATGAGGTCCATTTAAGGTTCTTACAAAATATTGTTAAAACGCCATTTGTAAAAAATGTAAAATTTTATTAAAATATCTCAATATCTCATCACTTGGCCGTGTCCACAGGGATTTCCAAACATATCGGCTGATGCCAAAAGACAGTTTAGACTTCCCTGGGTGCAATCTAGATAGCCACATTGCCATATGAGGTCCATTTAAGGTTCTTACAAAATATTGTTAAAACACCATTTGTAAAAAATGTAAAATTTTATTGAAATATCTCCATATCTCATCACTTGGCCGTGTCCACAGGGATTTCCAAACATATCGGCAGATGCCAAAAGACAGTTTTGACTTCCCTGAGTGCAATCTATATAGTCACATTGCCATATGAGGTCCATTTAAGGTTCTTACAAAATATTGTTAAAACGCCATTTGTAAAAAATGTAAAATTTTATTGAAATATCTCAATATCTCATCACTTGGCCGTGTCCACAGGGATTTCCAAACATATCGGCTGATGCCAAAAGACAGTTTAGACTTCCCTGAGTGCAATCTATATAGCCACATTGCCATATGAGGTCCATTTAAGGTTCTTACAAAATTTTGTTAAAACGCCATTTGTAAAAAATGTAAAATTTTATTAAAATATCTCAATATCTCATCACTTGGCCGTGTCCACAGGGATTTCCAAACATATCGGCTGATGCCAAAAGACAGTTTAGACTTCCCTGGGTGCAATCTAGATAGCCACATTGCCATATGAGGTCCATTTAAGGTTCTTACAAAATATTGTTAAAACACCATTTGTAAAAAATGTAAAATTTTATTGAAATATCTCCATATCTCATCACTTGGCCGTGTCCACAGGGATTTCCAAACATATCGGCTGATGCCAAAAGACAGTTTTGACTTCCCTGAGTGCAATCTATATAG
This sequence comes from Tipula vernalis, assembly GCA_958295665.1. Taxonomy (NCBI): domain Eukaryota; kingdom Metazoa; phylum Arthropoda; class Insecta; order Diptera; family Tipulidae; genus Tipula; species Tipula vernalis. The sequence goes on along the minus strand of OY282560.1, from coordinate 6,198,003 downwards.
TCACATTGCCATATGAGGTCCATTTAAGGTTCTTACAAAATATTGTTAAAACGCCATTTGTAAAAAATGTAAAATTTTATTGAAATATCTCAATATCTCATCACTTGGCCGTGTCCACAGGGATTTCCAAACACAAGCTATATTGCCATATTGCCATATGAGGTCCATTTAATGTCGGATCCATTACTCTATCTTTATATCTCGATATGTAAAGGCTTATAAGCCTATTTCTATCGTTAACCTGTTCAAGGAATACATCGAAATGCCCCTGACGACAACGACAATTGGTCTGTGATTATCATTTGATTTTAGGGTGACCTAATTCTAATAAATAGCATTGTCGCTTTTCGATGAGCGTATGATCTACGCGAACTAGCAAAAAAAAAAAATTAATTCGAAAATAAATATTAACATATATTTCATTTACAATTACATTTATTAAAATACTTAAAACTATTAATAATTAATTTTACTTTTTGTGTAAATAATTATATGAGGGTCAATTTTCTGGGCTTGTATATTTCTTATCACAGACACGCAACAACTTAAATCATCGTATTTTTTCCATTTATTATTATTTTTGCCGTAAGTTATGAAGTGTCGTGTTCCCACATCCTGATGACTTACTAGAGAAACGAACTCATAAAATATATTGTTTAGTACCATGTTTGTCTGTATCTGATCTATAGTCGTGTTATGTTGTTCTTTGTACATGCGCTCAGTATAGATGCATACGATGTCTTGATAATCTACCGAATCGATTTGCATTTTACTGGGGCAATTATCGCAACCTTTCATGGGTATCTCCTGCAAACATGAACTGAGCTGTTTTAATCCGAAAGATCCTAGTTTGTCCATGTCCAGTAAAACTACAGATCTATCTTCTATGCAAATAGCTTCACATTCGTCGCATTTTAAATTGACTACTACGCTGGGGATATTTTTTAAAATTGTACTAGCTATATCTAGTATACCACTATAACAGTCCTCATTTATCCCATATAAATCAATTAGGACTTCTTTACGAAGATTATATAAATCATATGATTTATCATTATTTATAACTTGATAAATAATTTTTTGTATTTTATCTCCGTTTTCTAGGACATCAAGTACTTTTTTATTATTGACTTCTGAAATATTTGCATAACCAAGGGCTAGTGCTTGAAGAAGTGAGTCAACGCAGCAAGAATTTTTGTAATATGTACAAGTTTTGCTTGCATTCTTAATCAATGTTATCTCCCTTTGGTTGTTTTCAAATAAGTTTTTCTTTTTTAATCCTGGCTGTGGTCTTTTTGGTGTTACCGTTTCAGACAATGAATTTTCAGTTAGTAGTCCAATTGTACTAATAGTACGTTCGTTAGCAGGTAACTGGTTAATTTTTTTAATAGTTTTTAAATTAAAATTATTGTTTTTTCCCTTAGGAGTCAAATTGTTCAAGTTTTTCCCCTTCCATACTGATTCTTCGTTTTGGACATCCTGTAAGGTGAAATCTGTTGTTTTAGTATTTTTCGGTTTTTCTTTAATGAACTTTTTTAAAGATGAAGTTGGGATGTCGGCAATTAATCTTTTGTGTATAATTTTATTTCTACAATTAATTTCTCTTATAAAACGGCCCACTTTTGTCGGAAGTTTTCCAATTTTTGTTGATGTTTTCATCCGCCTTTTTATGACAGCATTATAGTTTTCGATGTGGCTATTACTGTGCCTTGCTCCATTTTTTAAAATACCGCTCCACAAAGATAAATAAGTTATATACTTTTTCAAACTTAATTCCAAAAATTTTAAATTATAAAAATTATTTAGCCCCCCAGTTACAGCAGCTTTGTCATCTAATACGCCGTCGCTTATTCTTTTAAAGTCTACATAGAATGGACTTCGTAAATAAATGGTTTTCCTAGCTTTTTCTGGCTTCGCTTTTTCTGGTACAAAATTGTCTTCTACGTTACTTTTGCTGCAAGTAATAGTTTCCCCTAGTATTGTTGTTATTAATTCCAAGGCATTTCTTACTTTAGAAGTAATTTGCTTGGATTTTAATAAAATTGAGAAATTAAGCCAAATCTCTTTAGCGGTCTCATAGTTTTTCGCCATGAATAATGATGCAAATATCTCTTGCACAATTTTTTGGGTTGAACCAATTTTAAAATGACTTTTTATATCTTGTGCCATAGTATGTGACAAATGAGAACAGCACAGATACAATTTCACAACACTTTGTTTAGTTTTAGCACTACTCGTATCATCGTTATTAGCCCACTTATGAGTTATTTCCAAATATTCAACGATACTCATGTGGTTGAACGCGTCCATTACAGAGTTAATTTCCGCAAATGAAAAATCCGTCACTACGGCATTAAATATCGGCCATTTCTTTAAATTTCTTTCTGTAAACAGACGATAAGATCTCAGCCAACCTCCAATTGTATCCATTGAATGACTCGCGCTTACCATATCTGTTATGGGATACGGCGTAGTCTTTTCCGTACTATTAACCGCGGCCGGTACTATAATTGCATAGTAAAAAATTGATTTACACGGTTTATACGGTGCTCTGACGAGGCTTCCAGTGGCGTCCATGTAAACGACGAGATCATCATCGACTTTAATATCTTGCATCAATTTCAATATCTCGTTTTGCTGTTTGCTGAAAGTTATTACAAGAAACGGTCGATAACCAATTTTTTGTATAAATTGATTCTCCCCTTCGTTCTTCACCATTTCTTCACTGAGATCAGCGAAATCATTTGACGAGTTGTCTTGGCTTTGTAATGCTTCTGAACGGATCTTCCTCAACACATCGCTCGTTTTCGCTGTTTGGATTGTATTGTGCTTTATTGCGAAATCTGCATCCTCTTCCTCGATGAGCATTTCGCCAACAATTTCTGCAGAGTTTTTTAGAAGTTTTTTTTTATAAATGGCACGATTAAATTTAGTTGTTTTTTTAAATTTTTTATATGGATGCACAATGGGGTCATTTGTACTATAAACTGAAAAATTCCCACTCGTTAATGTTCTGTTTACCAATTTATATTGTCGGCAAGTTTCATTTTCACTTTTGTGCCCACAGTAAGCCCTAATAGTGATATGGTTCGCACTAATATCATAGCCTTTAATGTTTATTTGACACCCACTCAGCTTGGTAAGGTTGTCTGAAATTACGTTTGAATAAACGTACGAGTTGAATTTTTTTTCATTTGGCAAAAAAATATCACTCCAAACATCCAATGGAATATTAAGGTTATAATTTGATTGGTGGAATTTGCTGTTTCGCGAGGTTTGTTTTTTAAATTGAACAAGTTCACCTGTTTTATTAACATTTGGTTTTGTATTTAAATTGTTACTCTTTTTGCTAAATATCGTATCTTCTGAATGTTTTTCCGTTATATTTTCAAAGGCAATATTTTCGTCATTATTTTCCAAAAAATCAGTGCCAAAAATAAATAAGGTATCTACATCATTTTCAATGTGAATGTTTTCTAAATTTGTTGGGGGTTGCTCGATAATTGGAGAAGTAATAAAGTCTGGCACGCCATTCAGATGGTATTCCGAATTAATCGACTTATCTCCTGTTGGTAACACCAGCTCATTATTTGATTGGATACTCTTTCTTGAATTTTCGGACTGAATGTTATAAGTTTTAAGTTTTTTCCTCCAAATATCATTTATTGCAATTCGATTCTTCCTGATATTTTGACTTCCAATTAACTTGCAAATTTTTTCCATTTGTAATGTGTTCGACGTAGATATTATTACGTTGGGTTCTCTAATTAAACGCAATGCATTTTCTACAGAATTAATAGTAATTTGGTTACGACTCCGTTTATTATTGTATCTTGCAAAAACCATTTTGACGAGTATTAGGTAAATGAATATTAAATTAAACAAAAAGATGTAAATTTGTTTGTTAAATAAATATACGGTTGTAGGTATTAGTTTGAATTAATAATAACGGAAAATCCAAAACACAATTTTATATATGCACTATTTTTGATAGTTAAAATAAAATCCACAAAACTTAGTTTAATAAACACTTTTTCACTTGTTTTAAATAATTACACGGTTGAAGATTAGTTTGAATTAATAATAACGGAAAATCCAAAACACAATTTTATTAAAAAATATTTTTAGTCTTTATATATGCACTATTTTTGATAACAACTATTAAAATATTTAAAAAATGACAGATCAAGACACTTGTTTTCTTTCACAAAGATTATTAATCACATGCAGAATAAAAAGACAAATAAAAGTTAGCACGTAAAAAACTAATAACATAAACATCTGATAGAAGATCTGAGTTAAATGATTTCATCAAGCATGAATGATTAGAAAATGCATTTGATAAAACCGAACGATTATTAAAAAAATTGAAGAAAAGGCTGTAAAACAATAAAAGAATAATTTTAGAACAATGATAATTTTTGTTTTCAGGATCCCTATTTTATATCATAAAGAACTTATCAACCGGTGTTTAAGTCATAAAACATATAGATCCTCAATTCTAATTTAAGTGCACAAACATATTTTCGACCGAATTTACTACAAAAGGGGAAACAATTTAATATACTGTACATATTATTGTTTTGGAATTCCAGAACGGAATAGAAATTTTGTGGGTGGTTACAGTTTTAAATAAAAATTTTAATTTTACCCTTTTTGCTGACAATTGTAAAATCAAACGTATCCACATAAATAATTTCATGAATGGTGTGGAAGTTTTACCTAAAATTAAAATAATTTGTTAAATTGGCATGTTTATAAAAGAGGTAAAATAAATGAAACGCCTCGCGAAATTTATCAATTTCCTAACAAACTGGACATTGATACCAAAAGATTAACAAACAGACTGAAAAACACAACGTAATTTGGTTACACTATTTAACGGTATTAGGCCGATATTAAGGGTATAACAGTTGAGGATAATTTTTTGACAGCCGAGGCGAATACGAGGCTGATGAATATTATCCGAAACTGTTAGCACTTTTATCGGCCGGATGTTGTTCACTATTTTCCGTCATACCCAAACACAAATTTAAGAAACTAATCAAGCAATCTTAATTTCTTATCATATTACTGGTTTGTTTATAAACAAAAAATATTAAACAACGTCCACGTATTTTATTATAAAGGCATGGTCCGATGCAAAACGGAAAACAGGAATTTCGAACCGTCAAACCCAATTTTTGGCTAAGTTGCTTCACTTTGGAATATGAAAATTATTAACAAATAGTTGAAATGTTTTTTTGAAAAATTGCATTGAATAATTGAAATATTTTTTCAGTACGGAAAAAATATATGTACTTCGCTTCATATATTTTTTCAGTAAATTTTGTCAGTATACTATAAAAATGTCAGTATACTATAATAATTTTTTCAGTACTGTAAAACTGAAAAGTGTTTTTTCTCTCACATAGCACGCGAATATATATTTTTATCCCATTTTGTTTATACTATTAGTAAATATTTCATAATGTTAATCAGTCTTAATATTATAGTGATGGGTTTTTATTTATTTATGTTATAATGTTGCTTGTTTTATTAAATGCCTCTTATTGTGAATAAAATAGTATGTAAACTTCGCCAAAAAGTATCAATACCGCGTCGAAAACTAGTTCACCTCGGGGCTACGCCTCTCGAACACCTAAAGTTCTCTCGACAGATATTTCAATAAAATTTTACATTTTTTACAAATGGCGTTTTAACAATATTTTGTAAGAACCTTAAATGGACCTCATATGGCAATGTGGGTATATAGATTGCACTCAGGGAAGTCAAAACTATCTTATGGCATCAGCCGATATGTTTGGAAATCCCTGTGGACACGGCCAATAGATGAGATATTGAGATATTTCAATAAAATTTTACATTTTTTACAAATGGTGTTTTAACAATATTTTGTAAGAACCTTAAATGGACCTCATATGGCAATGTGGCTATATAGATTGCACTCAGGGAAGTCAAAACTATCTTATGGCATAAGCCGATATGTTTGGAAATCCCTGTGGACACGGCCAAGTGATGAGATATTGAGATATTTCAATAAAATTTTACATTTTTTACAAATGGCGTTTTAACAATATTTTGTAAGAACCTTAAATGGACCTCATATGGCAATGTGGGTATATAGATTGCACTCAGGGAAGTCAAAACTATCTTATGGCATAAGCCGATATGTTTGGAAATCCCTGTGGACACGGCCAAGTGATGAGATATGGAGATATTTCAATAAAATTTTACATTTTTTACAAATGGCGTTTTAACAATATTTTGTAAGAACCTTAAATGGACCTCATATGGCAATATGGCTATATAGATTGCACCCAGGGAAGTCAAAACTATCTTTTGGCATCAGCCGATATGTTTGGAAATCCCTGTGGACACGGCCAAGTGATGAGATATGGAGATATTTCAATAAAATTTTACATTTTTTACAAATGGTGTTTTAACAATATTTTGTAAGAACCTTAAATGGACCTCATATGGCAATGTGGCTATATAGATTGCACCCAGGGAAGTCAAAACTATCTTTTGGCATCAGCCGATATGTTTGGAAATCCCTGTGGACACGGCCAAGTGATGAGATATTGAGATATTTCAATAAAATTTTACATTTTTTACAAATGGCGTTTTAACAATATTTTGTAAGAACCTTAAATGGACCTCATATGGCAATGTGGGTATATAGATTGCACTCAGGGAAGTCAAAACTATCTTATGGCATAAGCCGATATGTTTGGAAATCCCTGCGGACACGGCCAAGTGATGAGATATTGAGATATTTCAATAAAATTTTACATTTTTTACAAATGGTGTTTTAACAATATTTTGTAAGAACCTTAAATGGACCTCATATGGCAATGTGGCTATATAGATTGCACCCAGGGAAGTCAAAACTATCTTTTGGCATCAGCCGATATGTTTGGAAATCCCTGTGGACACGGCCAAGTGATGAGATATTGAGATATTTCAATAAAATTTTACATTTTTTACAAATGGCGTTTTAACAATATTTTGTAAGAACCTTAAATGGACCTCATATGGCAATATGGCTATATAGATTGCACCCAGGGAAGTCAAAACTGTCTTTTGGCATCAGCCGATATGTTTGGAAATCCCTGCGGACACGGCCAAGTGATGAGATATTGAGATATTTCAATAAAATTTTACATTTTTTACAAATGGCGTTTTAACAATATTTTGTAAGAACCTTAAATGGACCTCATATGGCAATGTGGGTATATAGATTGCACTCAGGGAAGTCAAAACTATCTTATGGCATAAGCCGATATGTTTGGAAATCCCTGTGGACACGGCCAAGTGATGAGATATGGAGATATTTCAATAAAATTTTACATTTTTTACAAATGGCGTTTTAACAATATTTTGTAAGAACCTTAAATGGACCTCATATGGCAATATGGCTATATAGATTGCACCCAGGGAAGTCAAAACTATCTTTTGGCATCAGCCGATATGTTTGGAAATCCCTGTGGACACGGCCAAGTGATGAGATATGGAGATATTTCAATAAAATTTTACATTTTTTACAAATGGCGTTTTAACAATATTTTGTAAGAACCTTAAATGGACCTCATATGGCAATGTGGGTATATAGATTGCACTCAGGGAAGTCAAAACTATCTTATGGCATAAGCCGATATGTTTGGAAATCCCTGTGGACACGGCCAAGTGATGAGATATGGAGATATTTCAATAAAATTTTACATTTTTTACAAATGGCGTTTTAACAATATTTTGTAAGAACCTTAAATGGACCTCATATGGCAATATGGCTATATAGATTGCACCCAGGGAAGTCAAAACTATCTTTTGGCATCAGCCGATATGTTTGGAAATCCCTGCGGACACGGCCAAGTGATGAGATATTGAGATATTTCAATAAAATTTTACATTTTTTACAAATGGCGTTTTAACAATATTTTGTAAGAACCTTAAATGGACCTCATATGGCAATGTGGGTATATAGATTGCACTCAGGGAAGTCAAAACTATCTTATGGCATAAGCCGATATGTTTGGAAATCCCTGTGGACACGGCCAAGTGATGAGATATGGAGATATTTCAATAAAATTTTACATTTTTTACAAATGGCGTTTTAACAATATTTTGTAAGAACCTTAAATGGACCTCATATGGCAATGTGGCTATATAGATTGCACCCAGGGAAGTCAAAACTATCTTTTGGCATCAGCCGATATGTTTGGAAATCCCTGTGGACACGGCCAAGTGATGAGATATTGAGATATTTCAATAAAATTTTACATTTTTTACAAATGGTGTTTTAACAATATTTTGTAAGAACCTTAAATGGACCTCATATGGCAATGTGGCTATATAGATTGCACCCAGGGAAGTCAAAACTATCTTTTGGCATCAGCCGATATGTTTGGAAATCCCTGTGGACACGGCCAAGTGATGAGATATTGAGATATTTCAATAAAATTTTACATTTTTTACAAATGGCGTTTTAACAATATTTTGTAAGAACCTTAAATGGACCTCATATGGCAATATGGCTATATAGATTGCACCCAGGGAAGTCAAAACTGTCTTTTGGCATCAGCCGATATGTTTGGAAATCCCTGCGGACACGGCCAAGTGATGAGATATTGAGATATTTCAATAAAATTTTACATTTTTTACAAATGGCGTTTTAACAATATTTTGTAAGAACCTTAAATGGACCTCATATGGCAATGTGGGTATATAGATTGCACTCAGGGAAGTCAAAACTATCTTATGGCATAAGCCGATATGTTTGGAAATCCCTGTGGACACGGCCAAGTGATGAGATATGGAGATATTTCAATAAAATTTTACATTTTTTACAAATGGCGTTTTAACAATATTTTGTAAGAACCTTAAATGGACCTCATATGGCAATATGGCTATATAGATTGCACCCAGGGAAGTCAAAACTATCTTTTGGCATCAGCCGATATGTTTGGAAATCCCTGTGGACACGGCCAAGTGATGAGATATGGAGATATTTCAATAAAATTTTACATTTTTTACAAATGGCGTTTTAACAATATTTTGTAAGAACCTTAAATGGACCTCATATGGCAATGTGGGTATATAGATTGCACTCAGGGAAGTCAAAACTATCTTATGGCATAAGCCGATATGTTTGGAAATCCCTGTGGACACGGCCAAGTGATGAGATATGGAGATATTTCAATAAAATTTTACATTTTTTACAAATGGCGTTTTAACAATATTTTGTAAGAACCTTAAATGGACCTCATATGGCAATATGGCTATATAGATTGCACCCAGGGAAGTCAAAACTATCTTTTGGCATCAGCCGATATGTTTGGAAATCCCTGCGGACACGGCCAAGTGATGAGATATTGAGATATTTCAATAAAATTTTACATTTTTTACAAATGGCGTTTTAACAATATTTTGTAAGAACCTTAAATGGACCTCATATGGCAATGTGGGTATATAGATTGCACTCAGGGAAGTCAAAACTATCTTATGGCATAAGCCGATATGTTTGGAAATCCCTGTGGACACGGCCAAGTGATGAGATATGGAGATATTTCAATAAAATTTTACATTTTTTACAAATGGCGTTTTAACAATATTTTGTAAGAACCTTAAATGGACCTCATATGGCAATGTGGCTATATAGATTGCACCCAGGGAAGTCAAAACTATCTTTTGGCATCAGCCGATATGTTTGGAAATCCCTGTGGACACGGCCAAGTGATGAGATATGGAGATATTTCAATAAAATTTTACATTTTTTACAAATGGCGTTTTAACAATATTTTGTAAGAACCTTAAATGGACCTCATATGGCAATGTGGGTATATAGATTGCACTCAGGGAAGTCAAAACTATCTTATGGCATAAGCCGATATGTTTGGAAATCCCTGTGGACACGGCCAAGTGATGAGATATGGAGATATTTCAATAAAATTTTACATTTTTTACAAATGGCGTTTTAACAATATTTTGTAAGAACCTTAAATGGACCTCATATGGCAATATGGCTATATAGATTGCACCCAGGGAAGTCAAAACTATCTTTTGGCATCAGCCGATATGTTTGGAAATCCCTGCGGACACGGCCAAGTGATGAGATATTGAGATATTTCAATAAAATTTTACATTTTTTACAAATGGCGTTTTAACAATATTTTGTAAGAACCTTAAATGGACCTCATATGGCAATGTGGGTATATAGATTGCACTCAGGGAAGTCAAAACTATCTTATGGCATAAGCCGATATGTTTGGAAATCCCTGTGGACACGGCCAAGTGATGAGATATGGAGATATTTCAATAAAATTTTACATTTTTTACAAATGGCGTTTTAACAATATTTTGTAAGAACCTTAAATGGACCTCATATGGCAATGTGGCTATATAGATTGCACCCAGGGAAGTCAAAACTATCTTTTGGCATCAGCCGATATGTTTGGAAATCCCTGTGGACACGGCCAAGTGATGAGATATTGAGATATTTCAATAAAATTTTACATTTTTTACAAATGGCGTTTTAACAATATTTTGTAAGAACCTTAAATGGACCTCATATGGCAATATGGCTATATAGATTGCACCCAGGGAAGTCAAAACTATCTTTTGGCATCAGCCGATATGTTTGGAAATCCCTGTGGACACGGCCAAGTGATGAGATATTGAGATATTTCAATAAAATTTTACATTTTTTACAAATGGCGTTTTAACAACATTTTGTAAGAACCTTAAATGGACCTCATATGGCAATATGGCTATATAGATTGCACCCAGGGAAGTCAAAACTATCTTTTGGCATCAGCCGATATGTTTGGAAATCCCTGTGGACACGGCCAAGTGATGAGATATTGAGATATTTCAATCAAATTTTACATTTTTTACAAATGGTGTTTTAACAATATTTTGTAAGAACCTTAAATGGACCTCATATGGCAATGTGGCTATATAGATTGCACTCAGGGAAGTCTAAACTGTCTTTTGGCATCAGCCGATATGTTTGGAAATTCCTGTGGACACGGCCAAGTGATGAGATATTGAGATATTTCAATAAAATTTTACATTTTTTACAAATGGCGTTTTAACAATAATTTGTAAGAACCTTAAATGGACCTCATATGGCAATGTGGCTATATAGATTGCACCCAGGGAAGTCAAAACTATCTTTTGGCATCAGCCGATATGTTTGGAAATCCCTGTGGACACGGCCAAGTGATGAGATATTGAGATATTTCAATAAAATTTTACATTTTTTACAAATGGTGTTTTAACAATATTTTGTAAGAACCTTAAATGGACCTCATATGGCAATGTGGCTATATAGATTGCACCCAGGGAAGTCAAAACTGTCTTTTGGCATCAGCCGATATGTTTGGAAATCCCTGTGGACACGGCCAAGTGATGAGATATTGAGATATTTCAATAAAATTTTACATTTTTTACAAATGGCGTTTTAACAATATTTTGTAAGAACCTTAAATGGACCTCATATGGCAATGTGGCTATATAGATTGCACTCAGGGAAGTCAAAACTATCTTATGGCATAAGCCGATATGTTTGGAAATCCCTGTGGACACGGCCAAGTGATGAGATATGGAGATATTTTAATAAAATTTTACATTTTTTACAAATGGCGTTTTAACAATATTTTGTAAGAACCTTAAATGGACCTCATATGGCAATGTGGCTATATAGATTGCACTCAGGGAAGTCTAAACTGTCTTTTGGCATCAGCCGATATGTTTGGAAATCCCTGTGGACACGGCCAAGTGATGAGATATGGAGATATTTCAATAAAATTTTACATTTTTTACAAATGGCGTTTTAACAATATTTTGTAAGAACCTTAAATGGACCTCATATGGCAATATGGCTATATAGATTGCACTCAGGGAAGTCAAAACTATCTTATGGCATCAGCCGATATGTTTGGAAATCCCTGTGGACACGGCCAATAGATGAGATATTGAGATATTTCAATAAAATTTTACATTTTTTACAAATGGTGTTTTAACAATATTTTGTAAGAACCTTAAATGGACCTCATATGGCAATGTGGCTATATAGATTGCACTCAGGGAAGTCAAAACTATCTTATGGCATAAGCCGATATGTTTGGAAATCCCTGTGGACACGGCCAAGTGATGAGATATGGAGATATTTCAATAAAATTTTACATTTTTTACAAATGGCGTTTTAACAATATTTTGTAAGAACCTTAAATGGACCTCATATGGCAATATGGCTATATAGATTGCACCCAGGGAAGTCAAAACTGTCTTTTGGCATCAGCCGATATGTTTGGAAATCCCTGCGGACACGGCCAAGTGATGAGATATTGAGATATTTCAATAAAATTTTACATTTTTTACAAATGGCGTTTTAACAATATTTTGTAAGAACCTTAAATGGACCTCATATGGCAATGTGGGTATATAGATTGCACTCAGGGAAGTCAAAACTATCTTATGGCATAAGCCGATATGTTTGGAAATCCCTGTGGACACGGCCAAGTGATGAGATATGGAGATATTTCAATAAAATTTTACATTTTTTACAAATGGCGTTTTAACAATATTTTGTAAGAACCTTAAATGGACCTCATATGGCAATATGGCTATATAGATTGCACCCAGGGAAGTCAAAACTGTCTTTTGGCATCAGCCGATATGTTTGGAAATCCCTGTGGACACGGCCAAGTGATGAGATATTGAGATATTTCAATAAAATTTTACATTTTTTACAAATGGCGTTTTAACAATATTTTGTAAGAACCTTAAATGGACCTCATATGGCAATATGGCTATATAGATTGCACCCAGGGAAGTCAAAACTATCTTTTGGCATCAGCCGATATGTTTGGAAATCTGTGGACACGGCCAAGTGATGAGATATTGAGATATTTCAATCAAATTTTACATTTTTTACAAATGGTGTTTTAACAATATTTTGTAAGAACCTTAAATGGACCTCATATGGCAATGTGGCTATATAGATTGCACTCAGGGAAGTCAAAACTATCTTATGGCATAAGCCGATATGTTTGGAAATCCCTGTGGACACGGCCAAGTGATGAGATATGGAGATATTTCAATAATATTTTACATTTTTTACAAATGGCGTTTTAACAATATTTTGTAAGAACCTTAAATGAACCTCATATGGCAATATGGCTATATAGATTGCACCCAGGGAAGTCAAAACTGTCTTTTGGCATCAGCCGATATGTTTGGAAATCCCTGTGGACACGGCCAAGTGATGAGATATTGAGATATTTCAATAAAATTTTACATTTTTTACAAATGGCGTTTTAACAATATTTTGTAAGAACCTTAAATGGACCTCATATGGCAATATGGCTATATAGATTGCACCCAGGGAAGTCAAAACTGTCTTTTGGCATCAGCCGATATGTTTGGAAATCCCTGCGGACACGGCCAAGTGATGAGATATTGAGATATTTCAATAAAATTTTACATTTTTTACAAATGGCGTTTTAACAATATTTTGTAAGAACCTTAAATGGACCTCATATGGCAATGTGGGTATATAGATTGCACTCAGGGAAGTCAAAACTATCTTATGGCATAAGCCGATATGTTTGGAAATCCCTGTGGACACGGCCAAGTGATGAGATATGGAGATATTTCAATAAAATTTTACATTTTTTACAAATGGCGTTTTAACAATATTTTGTAAGAACCTTAAATGGACCTCATATGGCAATATGGCTATATAGATTGCACCCAGGGAAGTCAAAACTGTCTTTTGGCATCAGCCGATATGTTTGGAAATCCCTGTGGACACGGCCAAGTGATGAGATATTGAGATATTTCAATAAAATTTTACATTTTTTACAAATGGCGTTTTAACAATATTTTGTAAGAACCTTAAATGGACCTCATATGGCAATATGGCTATATAGATTGCACCCAGGGAAGTCAAAACTATCTTTTGGCATCAGCCGATATGTTTGGAAATCTGTGGACACGGCCAAGTGATGAGATATTGAGATATTTCAATCAAATTTTACATTTTTTACAAATGGTGTTTTAACAATATTTTGTAAGAACCTTAAATGGACCTCATATGGCAATGTGGCTATATAGATTGCACTCAGGGAAGTCAAAACTATCTTATGGCATAAGCCGATATGTTTGGAAATCCCTGTGGACACGGCCAAGTGATGAGATATGGAGATATTTCAATAATATTTTACATTTTTTACAAATGGCGTCTTAACAATATTTTGTAAGAACCTTAAATGAACCTCATATGGCAATATGGCTATATAGATTGCACCCAGGGAAGTCAAAACTGTCTTTTGGCATCAGCCGATATGTTTGGAAATCCCTGTGGACACGGCCAAGTGATGAGATATTGAGATATTTCAATAAAATTTTACATTTTTTACAAATGGCGTTTTAACAATATTTTGTAAGAACCTTAAATGGACCTCATATGGCAATGTGGCTATATAGATTGCACTCAGGGAAGTCAAAACTATCTTATGGCATAAGCCGATATGTTTGGAAATCCCTGTGGACACGGCCAAGTGATGAGATATGGAGATATTTTAATAAAATTTTACATTTTTTACAAATGGCGTTTTAACAATATTTTGTAAGAACCTTAAATGGACCTCATATGGCAATGTGGCTATATAGATTGCACTCAGGGAAGTCTAAACTGTCTTTTGGCATCAGCCGATATGTTTGGAAATCCCTGTGGACACGGCCAAGTGATGAGATATGGAGATATTTCAATAAAATTTTACATTTTTTACAAATGGCGTTTTAACAATATTTTGTAAGAACCTTAAATGGACCTCATATGGCAATATGGCTATATAGATTGCACTCAGGGAAGTCAAAACTATCTTATGGCATCAGCCGATATGTTTGGAAATCCCTGTGGACACGGCCAAGTGATGAGATATTGAGATATTTCAATAAAATTTTACATTTTTTACAAATGGCGTTTTAACAATATTTTGTAAGAACCTTAAATGGACCTCATATGGCAATATGGCTATATAGATTGCACTCAGGGAAGTCAAAACTATCTTATGGCATCAGCCGATATGTTTGGAAATCCCTGTGGACACGGCCAATAGATGAGATATTGAGATATTTCAATAAAATTTTACATTTTTTACAAATGGTGTTTTAACAATATTTTGTAAGAACCTTAAATGGACCTCATATGGCAATGTGGCTATATAGATTGCACTCAGGGAAGTCAAAACTATCTTATGGCATAAGCCGATATGTTTGGAAATCCCTGTGGACACGGCCAAGTGATGAGATATGGAGATATTTCAATAAAATTTTACATTTTTTACAAATGGCGTTTTAACAATATTTTGTAAGAACCTTAAATGGACCTCATATGGCAATATGGCTATATAGATTGCACCCAGGGAAGTCAAAACTGTCTTTTGGCATCAGCCGATATGTTTGGAAATCCCTGTGGACACGGCCAAGTGATGAGATATTGAGATATTTCAATAAAATTTTACATTTTTTACAAATGGCGTTTTAACAATATTTTGTAAGAACCTTAAATGGACCTCATATGGCAATATGGCTATATAGATTGCACCCAGGGAAGTCAAAACTATCTTTTGGCATCAGCCGATATGTTTGGAAATCTGTGGACACGGCCAAGTGATGAGATATTGAGATATTTCAATCAAATTTTACATTTTTTACAAATGGTGTTTTAACAATATTTTGTAAGAACCTTAAATGGACCTCATATGGCAATGTGGCTATATAGATTGCACTCAGGGAAGTCAAAACTATCTTATGGCATAAGCCGATATGTTTGGAAATCCCTGTGGACACGGCCAAGTGATGAGATATGGAGATATTTCAATAATATTTTACATTTTTTACAAATGGCGTCTTAACAATATTTTGTAAGAACCTTAAATGAACCTCATATGGCAATATGGCTATATAGATTGCACCCAGGGAAGTCAAAACTGTCTTTTGGCATCAGCCGATATGTTTGGAAATCCCTGTGGACACGGCCAAGTGATGAGATATTGAGATATTTCAATAAAATTTTACATTTTTTACAAATGGCGTTTTAACAATATTTTGTAAGAACCTTAAATGGACCTCATATGGCAATGTGGCTATATAGATTGCACTCAGGGAAGTCAAAACTATCTTATGGCATAAGCCGATATGTTTGGAAATCCCTGTGGACACGGCCAAGTGATGAGATATGGAGATATTTTAATAAAATTTTACATTTTTTACAAATGGCGTTTTAACAATATTTTGTAAGAACCTTAAATGGACCTCATATGGCAATGTGGCTATATAGATTGCACTCAGGGAAGTCTAAACTGTCTTTTGGCATCAGCCGATATGTTTGGAAATCCCTGTGGACACGGCCAAGTGATGAGATATGGAGATATTTCAATAAAATTTTACATTTTTTACAAATGGCGTTTTAACAATATTTTGTAAGAACCTTAAATGGACCTCATATGGCAATATGGCTATATAGATTGCACTCAGGGAAGTCAAAACTATCTTATGGCATCAGCCGATATGTTTGGAAATCCCTGTGGACACGGCCAATAGATGAGATATTGAGATATTTCAATAAAATTTTACATTTTTTACAAATGGTGTTTTAACAATATTTTGTAAGAACCTTAAATGGACCTCATATGGCAATGTGGCTATATAGATTGCACTCAGGGAAGTCAAAACTATCTTATGGCATAAGCCGATATGTTTGGAAATCCCTGTGGACACGGCCAAGTGATGAGATATGGAGATATTTCAATAATATTTTACATTTTTTACAAATGGCGTCTTAACAATATTTTGTAAGAACCTTAAATGAACCTCATATGGCAATATGGCTATATAGATTGCACCCAGGGAAGTCAAAACTGTCTTTTGGCATCAGCCGATATGTTTGGAAATCCCTGTGGACACGGCCAAGTGATGAGATATTGAGATATTTCAATAAAATTTTACATTTTTTACAAATGGCGTTTTAACAATATTTTGTAAGAACCTTAAATGGACCTCATATGGCAATGTGGCTATATAGATTGCACTCAGGGAAGTCAAAACTATCTTATGGCATAAGCCGATATGTTTGGAAATCCCTGTGGACACGGCCAAGTGATGAGATATGGAGATATTTTAATAAAATTTTACATTTTTTACAAATGGCGTTTTAACAATATTTTGTAAGAACCTTAAATGGACCTCATATGGCAATGTGGCTATATAGATTGCACTCAGGGAAGTCTAAACTGTCTTTTGGCATCAGCCGATATGTTTGGAAATCCCTGTGGACACGGCCAAGTGATGAGATATGGAGATATTTCAATAAAATTTTACATTTTTTACAAATGGCGTTTTAACAATATTTTGTAAGAACCTTAAATGGACCTCATATGGCAATATGGCTATATAGATTGCACTCAGGGAAGTCAAAACTATCTTATGGCATCAGCCGATATGTTTGGAAATCCCTGTGGACACGGCCAATAGATGAGATATTGAGATATTTCAATAAAATTTTACATTTTTTACAAATGGTGTTTTAACAATATTTTGTAAGAACCTTAAATGGACCTCATATGGCAATGTGGCTATATAGATTGCACTCAGGGAAGTCAAAACTATCTTATGGCATAAGCCGATATGTTTGGAAATCCCTGTGGACACGGCCAAGTGATGAGATATGGAGATATTTCAATAAAATTTTACATTTTTTACAAATGGCGTTTTAACAATATTTTGTAAGAACCTTAAATGGACCTCATATGGCAATATGGCTATATAGATTGCACCCAGGGAAGTCAAAACTGTCTTTTGGCATCAGCCGATATGTTTGGAAATCCCTGCGGACACGGCCAAGTGATGAGATATTGAGATATTTCAATAAAATTTTACATTTTTTACAAATGGCGTTTTAACAATATTTTGTAAGAACCTTAAATGGACCTCATATGGCAATGTGGGTATATAGATTGCACTCAGGGAAGTCAAAACTATCTTATGGCATAAGCCGATATGTTTGGAAATCCCTGTGGACACGGCCAAGTGATGAGATATGGAGATATTTCAATAAAATTTTACATTTTTTACAAATGGCGTTTTAACAATATTTTGTAAGAACCTTAAATGGACCTCATATGGCAATATGGCTATATAGATTGCACCCAGGGAAGTCAAAACTGTCTTTTGGCATCAGCCGATATGTTTGGAAATCCCTGTGGACACGGCCAAGTGATGAGATATTGAGATATTTCAATAAAATTTTACATTTTTTACAAATGGCGTTTTAACAATATTTTGTAAGAACCTTAAATGGACCTCATATGGCAATATGGCTATATAGATTGCACCCAGGGAAGTCAAAACTATCTTTTGGCATCAGCCGATATGTTTGGAAATCTGTGGACACGGCCAAGTGATGAGATATTGAGATATTTCAATCAAATTTTACATTTTTTACAAATGGTGTTTTAACAATATTTTGTAAGAACCTTAAATGGACCTCATATGGCAATGTGGCTATATAGATTGCACTCAGGGAAGTCAAAACTATCTTATGGCATAAGCCGATATGTTTGGAAATCCCTGTGGACACGGCCAAGTGATGAGATATGGAGATATTTCAATAATATTTTACATTTTTTACAAATGGCGTTTTAACAATATTTTGTAAGAACCTTAAATGAACCTCATATGGCAATATGGCTATATAGATTGCACCCAGGGAAGTCAAAACTGTCTTTTGGCATCAGCCGATATGTTTGGAAATCCCTGTGGACACGGCCAAGTGATGAGATATTGAGATATTTCAATAAAATTTTACATTTTTTACAAATGGCATTTTAACAATATTTTGTAAGAACCTTAAATGGACCTCATATGGCAATGTGGCTATATAGATTGCACTCAGGGAAGTCAAAACTATCTTATGGCATAAGCCGATATGTTTGGAAATCCCTGTGGACACGGCCAAGTGATGAGATATGGAGATATTTTAATAAAATTTTACATTTTTTACAAATGGCGTTTTAACAATATTTTGTAAGAACCTTAAATGGACCTCATATGGCAATGTGGCTATATAGATTGCACTCAGGGAAGTCTAAACTGTCTTTTGGCATCAGCCGATATGTTTGGAAATCCCTGTGGACACGGCCAAGTGATGAGATATGGAGATATTTCAATAAAATTTTACATTTTTTACAAATGGCGTTTTAACAATATTTTGTAAGAACCTTAAATGGACCTCATATGGCAATATGGCTATATAGATTGCACTCAGGGAAGTCAAAACTATCTTATGGCATCAGCCGATATGTTTGGAAATCCCTGTGGACACGGCCAATAGATGAGATATTGAGATATTTCAATAAAATTTTACATTTTTTACAAATGGTGTTTTAACAATATTTTGTAAGAACCTTAAATGGACCTCATATGGCAATGTGGCTATATAGATTGCACTCAGGGAAGTCAAAACTATCTTATGGCATAAGCCGATATGTTTGGAAATCCCTGTGGACACGGCCAAGTGATGAGATATGGAGATATTTCAATAAAATTTTACATTTTTTACAAATGGCGTTTTAACAATATTTTGTAAGAACCTTAAATGGACCTCATATGGCAATATGGCTATATAGATTGCACCCAGGGAAGTCAAAACTGTCTTTTGGCATCAGCCGATATGTTTGGAAATCCCTGTGGACACGGCCAAGTGATGAGATATTGAGATATTTCAATAAAATTTTACATTTTTTACAAATGGCGTTTTAACAATATTTTGTAAGAACCTTAAATGGACCTCATATGGCAATATGGCTATATAGATTGCACCCAGGGAAGTCAAAACTATCTTTTGGCATCAGCCGATATGTTTGGAAATCCCTGTGGACACGGCCAAGTGATGAGATATTGAGATATTTCAATCAAATTTTACATTTTTTACAAATGGTGTTTTAACAATATTTTGTAAGAACCTTAAATGGACCTCATATGGCAATGAGGCTATATAGATTGCACTCAGGGAAGTCAAAACTATCTTATGGCATAAGCCGATATGTTTGGAAATCCCTGTGGACACGGCCAAGTGATGAGATATTGAGATATTTCAATAAAATTTTACATTTTTGACAAATGGCGTTTTAACAATATTTTGTAAGAACCTTAAATGGACCTCATATGGCAATGTGGCTATATAGATTGCACTCAGGGAAGTCAAAACTATCTTTTGGCATCAGCCGATATGTTTGGAAATCCCTGTGGACACGGCCAAGAGATGAGATATGGAGATATTTCAATCAAATTTTACATTTTTTACAAATGGTGTTTTAACAATATTCTGTAAGAACCTTAAATGGACCTCATATGGCAATGTGGCTATATAGATTGCACCCAGGGAAGTCAAAACTATCTTTTGGCATCAGCCGATATGTTTGGAAATCCCTGTGGACACGGCCAAGTGATGAGATATTGAGATATTTCAATCAAATTTTACATTTTTGACAAATGGCGTTTTAACAATATTTTGTAAGAACCTTAAATGGACCTCATATGGCAATGTGGCTATATACATTGCACTCAAGGAAGTCAAAACTATCTTTTGGCATCAGCCGATATGTTTGGAAATCCCTGTGGACACGGCCAAGTGATGAGATATTGAGATATTTCAATCAAATTTTACATTTTTTACAAATGGTGTTTTAACAATATTCTGTAAGAACCTTAAATGGACCTCATATGGCAATGTGGCTATATAGATTGCACCCAGGGAAGTCAAAACTATCTTTTGGCATCAGCCGATATGTTTGGAAATCCCTGTGGACACGGCCAAGTGATGAGATATTGAGATATTTCAATCAAATTTTACATTTTTTACAAATGGCGTTTTAACAATATTTTATAAGAACCTTAAATGGACCTCATATGGCAATGTGGCTATATACATTGCACTCAAGGAAGTCAAAACTATCTTTTGGCATCAGCCGATATGTTTGGAAATCCCTGTGGACACCGGATACACTATAATTTATATTGGTGTACATAATTTTATTTTAGATTTTAAGTATCCATTAAATTTTATGAATTTTAAAATATTAAATTAGTTAAATATTTTAAAATTTAGGTAAACATAGTTGACGATTTCAATTTTTTTTTGAGATATAAACTAAAAAAAAATAGTTTTTGTTTGGAAATTTCGGGCCCTCACGAAACTTTCAGTATATTCAGCCAAGGCACACACTCCGAAAAAATTTTCGAATTAACTACTTAGAGGACTTATCAAAACAATTGCCATTACAATTATTAAATGTAGTTTCATTATTTATTAAAAATGATATAAATGATAAAACTACCATAAAAGATTTGGCAGATTTGCTAATGGTAAAATACGCCTTTATGTAAAGTTATTATGCTAAAGGAAGTACTGCCATCTTATTGTTTCTTACCATTCCGGTTATGGTAGCTTCATCTGAAAGATCTTTCAGCAAATTAAAAATTACTGAAAGCTATCTTAGAAACAAGATGGGACAAACTAATCGCGTTTAATCGAAACTTGAGCAATTTTTTAACATTGTCGCTCCCTCAATTAAATATTAGTACACATTTTACATATTCGTTTGTATTAACAGATAAATTAATAAATTATTAATAAACCGAAAATGACGAAAAAAATTTAATTCCAGATATATTTTTTTTCGGGATGGAATGTTATTTTGAGTTATTTCTTAATATTTTTCGGGCTGGGAGGCTTTTTCTGTTAGAAGAAGTTTTTTCGGGATGGAATGTTATTTTTAGTTATTTCTTAATATTTTTCGGGCTGAGAGGCTTTTTCTTTTAGAAGAGTTTTTTTTCGGGATGGTTTTCGGGCTAACTTCACATACATCGATTTTTATGGCTTCGATTGGACCAGATTGCATATCAAATTACAACAATTTCGATCTTCCAGAGGAGCATAAAAATGATGAGTATTTTACTCCAAAACAAAATATTATTTTTGAACGTTTTACATTTAACAAGATGTTTCAATCGGAGTTTGAGAAATTTAGTGATTTTATAACACGTATAACCCACGCAAGCAAATAAATGTGCGTTCAAGCAAATGAAGGACGAGTTTATATGCGATAAGATAGTGTTCGGAATTCGAGACGAGAAGTTGCGGGAAAAGTTGTTAGCAGAAGATCAGCTGACTTTACAACGTGCGAAAAATCTTGGACAATCTGCTGAATTAACGGGCAGTCAAATCAAAGAGTTTTCATTAAATAACTTCGACGAAAATGCAGCAAATTTTGTAAAAAAAGAAAAAAAAAATGCTCGCGTTGCAGAGAGAAACATGACAAAAATCTTTGTCCAGCGTTTTAAGAAATTTGCGAGAAATGTCATTGTTAAAAATGATGTCAAACGTCGTGCATAATTTTCCTACGAAGAAAAGAAAATTTAATTATAGTTAATTTAAATTGTAAGGTAAAACTTTATTATCATCATTAATATTAAATTCATTCTATTTGAATTATTTTATTATAAAAACAAACAAGGTTAGATTGCGTTAGTCATATGCGCACTGTTGTAGTTCATATAATTTAACCTGGAAAAATAAAACAGAAAATAATAATTATAATTTGTTCGATTAATATATAAATACTTATCTCATTGTAATTAGAATCACCAGTTACTAAATTAAGAAATACTTTAAAATGTAGTTAATCATAAACCTAAAATTAATTTACATTAGTTGATTTGCTTATTAAAAATTTATGTCAACCTACTAAAATCAAAACAAACAGAAAACCAAATGGTGTCAAATATTATAATTATAAAATCATTTTTATGTATAGCTCTGCCATCTGTTCGAATTAGAATATTTAATTTGACGTAGAGCAATTTGACTTACGTTGTATTTTGTTGGTATGTACCATGTAACTATAAAGAGGGTATATAAAAATGTAACGATAAAGAGGGTATATAAAAATTGAGTTAGTACAAAACAGACATCAAACGAGCTAACAGAGAAAATTAAAATAAAATTAAAATAAAATTAAAATTGCATATTTGTTTTATTTTTGTGCAAGTTTGTGCTTGTTGTGGAGGCACAATAAATTTCAGTCATAAAAAAGGACATCGTAAAGTGATGTGTAGATCAAAAGACAGTAAAATAAATGAGAAAACCAACTCTGCTAAGAAAATATATGTTGTATAAGACAGTGACTCTTCCTCTGAAGGAGATGACAGCAAACAATTAGTGTTTTCGTTTGATAAAAGCAGACATTCGAAGGACGAGTGGATAGAATCGGCGTTGGTTTCGAGGAAAGAGATCCAGTTCAAAATCGACACGGGTGCGCAATGCAATGTCATGAGTGAACAAGTAGGTACAAGAAACTAGTAGCATTTAATGGTTTTAAAACTGATGTCGTGGGTGCTGCCAAAGCAAAAATTCGTTTTAAAAATGAAACGTATAATATCACATTCTTAGTCATAAAGCGCCCGGTAAAAACCATACTAGGTTTATCGGATTGCAAAAGATTGGGCATAATCAAAATAGTCGAGAGTATTGACTTCACAGATGACAAATCGATTTTCGAAGGACTGGGGTGTTTTAAAAATCCACTGAGGACAGTGGAGGTATAAGGAAAGTCACAGAAGCATCTCCAGTAGTAAGTCCCATGGTGGTGGTTAAAAAGAATAGCAAGATACGTTTATGCATGGACCCGTCCGATTTAAACAAAGTTATTAAAAGAAGACACTATCCGATGAAAAGTATAAAAGAAATTTTAGCTAACGTTAGTGGTGCAAAGTTTTTCTCGAAGTTGGATTGTAATAAAGGTTTTTGGCAAATCAAAGTGGGCCAACCATCACAGAAGTATCTCACATTCGCCACACCATGGGGCAGGTATTGCTGCACGAGACTACCCTTTGGGTTGTCATCAGCGCCGGAGGTGTTTCAACATGCCATGCAGCAAGTTTTGAAACGTCTGAAAAACGTTGAATCGTCAATGGATGATATTTTGATATACGCCAATACAAAAGAAAAACTCAGAGAAGTAACTAAGGCAGTACTTTCTAAAGTTAAAGAAAACGGGGTGGTTCTGAATAAAGAGAAGTGTGTTTTCGAACAAACCCAAATTAAATTCTTGGGTCACATTTTAACTGAGCATGGAGCATTACCTGACCCCGAAAAAGTGGCAGCAGTCCAAAAATTGGAGACACCTTCGGATGCTAAGTCGTACAAAGATTTTTGGGTTTAGTAAATCATGTCAACAAGTTTATACCCAATCTGTCAAAGTTTACTGAGCCATTAAGAAGACTCCTAATAAAAGATGCTGAATGGTGTTGGGATGAGGAGCAAGAAAAAACTTTCGATAACATCAAAAAAGTGTTGATTTCACCACCAGTGTTAAAATACTACGACGTGAATCAAGATGTCACACTCACCGTAGATGCCAGTTCAAAAGCAATTATAGCAGCCCTCATGCAAGAAGGTAGACCGGTAGCCTATGCGACAAAATCCTTAACAAAATCTCAACAAAACTATCCACAGATAGAGAAAGAGGCACTGGCCATACGCACAGCTTGTGTTAAGTTTCATGATTACATCTATGGCAAAAAGGTCACAGTCGAAACGGGCCACAACCCGCTAGAAATAATTTTCAAAAAATGCTTACATCAAGCTCCGCCTCGTCTTCAACGGCTACTATTTGACGTGCTCATCTATAATCCAAAAATAGTGAACAAAAAAGGATCCGAGTTGTATATAGCTGACACACTTAGTCGTGACTGCAAGCCACATGATAAAACAGATGATGACTATTCGTATGACGTACAAGTCGTACTACCTTTTTACGACCATACTTATAAAAATGTTCAACAGGAAACAACAAAAGACGCAGAGCTTAAAAACCTTATAACAGTAATAAGAACGGGATGGCCAGATGTAAAAGAGGACCTACCGGAGACACTTCAACAGTATTGGAATTTTCGAGAGGAATTAGCAGACTTTAATGGCATAATTTTCAAAGGTGAAAAAGCGGTCATACCAGCATCGTTGAGAAAGTACTTTTTGAATAAAATTCACGATGGTCATCTTGGCATCGAATTATCATCACGCAGAGCTCGGGAGTCTTTGTTTTGGATAAACATGGCAACGGATATAAAAAACTTCGTGGAATCATGTATAACATGCCAGAAAACTCAGGCCAGGAATGTAAAGGAACCTATATTCACAAAAGAAATACCAAATTATCCATTTCAACTGGTGGCGTGTGATTTGTTCTATTTTGCTGATTACCAGTAAGTGTTAATAGTGGATAGCTGTAGTGGATTTGTTGACATAAAACAGATGACTCATGGTGCATCCAGCGAAGAGTGCATAGGTGCTTTGAAAATGTGGTTCGCAATTCACGGTGTTCCAGAAATCTTCGAGACGGATAACGGGCCGCAGTTTTCGTCTAAACAGTTTAAAGAGTTTGCCAGGTCATAGAATTTCCTTCACCGCACTTCTAGTCCGGGATTCCCAAGATCAAATGGGCTAGCGGAAAGGTACGTCCAAACCGCAAAGAATATTCTGAAGAAATGCGCAGACTCACATGTTGATTTATATCTTGCCTTGTTGAACTATCGAAATACTCCAAGAAGTAAAGATCTTGGATCGCCATGCCAACGCTTATTCAACCGTATTACAAATTCCCCGCTAGTTATTAATAAAGAGGTGTTGCAGCCAAAAATTCAAACAGACGTCTCTGAAGCATTGAAAATTGCTAGAATGAAGCAAAAACAATACGTTGATCAAGGCAGTAAACTCAACAATAAATCGCCAGTTCCAGGAGACAATATCCGTCTGCAAGTTAGTCATAAGAATTGGGTGGGAGGCCAAGTAGTGGATCTGGCTAATTCACCTCGTTCATACATGGTTAAAACAAACGACAACCAAGTGTTCCGTCGAAATTCAGCTCACATTAGCATAACAAAAGCGATAATTCCAGGGACAAATGATTTACATTGCTCAGCGGACGGTAGTCAGAACGTGTCTTCACAGGTCAGTAATAATGCGGATAATTCACAGTCGGGTCCACCAGACACCTCACAAACTGTACAACAAACCAAAAATGTTGCTACGATGCCGGAAGATATACAGAAAACAACACGATCAGAATCATCAAAATACTGAAAAAATTAAATTTGTAGGATTTGTTTTATTGTTCAGTAGTTCTTGAAGTTAAATTTTTTAATTTTTGTTATAAGGGAGAAATGTTAGAGTTATATATTTGTTATGTAAAATATGTAAGGGAAGTTCAGATCTCTGTATCATTGTTATAAAAAGAGAGATGTAGTATGATGCTGGTGTAGACCCTGAATCTGTAGTTATATGCTTCATGGGTTATGCTAGTACTACACGTCATATAACTACAGATGCAGGGAAACAATCTTTAATTAGAATAAAGTTACTTGTCATGATAATACTACAATATGCTTAGAGGTAATATGTTTAAAACGACGACTATCACAGAGGTCAAATTACCAAGCATGACCTTGAATAGAATTAATAGAATCAAAAAAAGTTTCGTGATCGAAACTTGCAAAACGTAAGATCTGTAATTCTTAGAATTATTATTTTTGATGTACTCGTAGAAGCGAGTGAAACTATTGAAAATATTAAGCAGTTGATCTGTTCTGAAGTTTCTTAACTCTGCTGATCTCATGAGTAAAGATTTTAAACGCCGTTTTAAAAATGAGCGAAATGTGGCTTGTGGATCAAATATCTAACCTTCAAAAGAAAAAAAAACACAGAAATGCTTAAGTGTCACAATGATTCACGAAAGCTTAGCTTTGATGGAAATGGTAATGTCCTGCACCGTTCAACCGGTCATGATCCGCAAACGGACACAGAATTTGTCTTAACAGATTGCTACTGCTTGAATTTCAAAAATAATTGATGAAAATTTTGAGTTCGTAAATTTGGTGGCGCAACAACTTATCCACTAATCCATGCGACAACCAACTAAAAGAATACGTCATATTTGAACTGGCTCCATTACCAAGGTATGCATAAAGGGACAAAATTATCTTTTATGATACTTTCATGCCAGTTAAATGTGTGAGACTGGAGGTAAGAAAATCGAGATAATCGAATAAGGTAGTATGGGTCAGTCAAATATAGCAGGCTGCAGAAGATGCTGATTTGTTAATCGTTAATGATACTATTTGAAAGCCTCAGCATTTGATGGCGTTTTCATTGGTATGCAGTGCAGTTTTAACGTTTTACAAAATCAGTCACCGGTCAGTTCTGATTCGAATCGCAGATCATTTCGCAATTGGTCATCACTCGAGAGCTTTCCTTAAATAGTGCTAAATTGGCTAAATTTGTTCTGGTTCGGAGGCTAGGAGAACCACACGCTTTATACCGCTGCGATTCCGTTAGTGTCGGTCTCTAACTGAGGTAATATTTAATATTAGCTTCGTTAGTAAAATGTACGGAATTATTACCTATGGCAGAGGTAATTGCTTGCTTTTTCTGAAAACCGTAACCCACTTATCGTTAATTTTATCGCATGGGTCGTGAACTCACTTATCATTAATCGTATGTTCCGCTGCGTTTAGGCTTGCTTCAGCAATCTTTGTCGCAATGACTTTATTTGGAGTATGCTGGCAAATTTACCTGTTGCTTATCCATCATTTGATTTGTCTTCGCTACCGCACGCAGCCTTTTGGATGCAATGGTTTGTTCTGTTAGCTCTAGAAATGTCAGGTTCAGTCTTCCCATTCTTACTCGTTAAAGAGATTTTACAATCGCCGATTTTAGCTGATCGACCATTTTGTTAACTGGTTTGCGCGCACATAATAAGGATAACAAAGTCTGTTGATTCAACTCAAAACCTTAAAATTGCATTTCAAGTGGGATGGTGACATTATTCGTCCTATATTGATCTCATTTTGAAGAATTTTACCGATATTTTAACATTTTCTCACGAGGATTACTCAATTTTTGAAGTTGACCTCAACAATCTTTTTTCTGAATGTTGGGTTTCCATCTGCGGCATGGAACTATTTCGGAACGACTATCAAAATGATATCATCTCATGACAGTTAGAATCTATCTAACGGTTATAATTTTTTATAGCCAAGGCTTTGCGACTGAACATACGTTGCTATTATATTTGACAGCCGTATCGTTCAAGGAAATATCAATGGCTAACAGAAATGACAGACATGGTATTTAATATGTTAATACCGTCCACCAGATATTAGGCACTTTGGGTTAAAAGGCGGATATTCTAGGGCTTATTTTATATTTTAAGTTTGAACGAACATTAAGCATTTTGCAATTTGAAGAATCTTGGAGCGATTTACTTACGAGCAAATATGATGGGAGATCAAAACGCGACCATTTAACTTTTTTTACCAATCATTAAATCTTGTAAAAGTCAATTCATTTATGAAAATGAAATACTTTAGGCTTAATAAAATCCTGAAAAAAAAATTTGCTGTGACCAAAACCAAATATAGTGACAACCATAGGGATGGTGCTAGCTCATTTTTACTTAGATTCCATATGAGGATTATGAGGATTATGAAAGAAATTAAAATTAGCTGGAGAAGAAAATAAATTAAAACTATATCTAGTTCTCGGGAGCAACATCTAGTTCTTTCGAATATATGTCAGGGTGGGTGAGGGTGAGTTTGTGTTATGTGCCCTCCCATCCAATTTCCAAAATTGTAAATTGTTTCATATTATTATATTTTGGGGCTTCAAATCGTTGGTGAAGTGTCAATGATGAACGGAGAGGGAGGGGGGTGGGGGGAGTTTACGGGGTAAGAAAATCAACAAAACAAGCTTTGTAAATGTCAAGATTAGTCTGCACTTTCGATTGGAATGGTTTATAAGTGATTTGGAGTTTTTCATTGGGATGTGAATGAACATAGGTGTTGCAGAACGTTCTTAATAAATCCCACAGAGGATAAAGTGTGAGTGAAAGAGTAAACTCTTCTAAGTATGGTTTGAAGGTGTTTCAACGAAAATCAGAATCAAGCTGCAGTTTCGTTACAGTTGATGAACTTTGGATTCATTACTACCTGAAATGAAACGCCAGTCAAACTAATTGGTTAAAACCGGTGAACGTATACCAAAGTTATGAGCATTGTCTTCGGGGATGCTTATGGCACAACTTCGGGCAAAACGACATTTTAAACAACTCAATACCATGTCATTATTACTCTGCAGTTGTATCGGCAAACTGGTTGGAAATACCCTACGAAATTATCATTATCATTCTTCAGATTTGGCGTGACTTGTATTTGTTTACTAACATGAAAAACCGCTTACAGGAAAGTTAATTTAATCAACTTATGAAGTAATAGACAATATAAACGCTTATTTTGTAGTATTGGACAAATCATACTATATGGATGGGGTCAAGAAACTTGAGAAACATTGGGTTAAGTGTATCGAACCGTCCTCGAAAATTATCAGAAACTAAACTAACAATCGTTTCTTAATATTTTTCCCCAACAACTTATGTAAAAATTGAAATTTGTCAATCAAATTGTTGGCTGATAAAAATTTGTTGAATTACCTACAAATTTAAGAAGAGTCAAATAATTTTCAAAATTCAAATTATAACGGCAAGGCATATTTAACTATGATGTCCGCAAGTTTTTTCGAAAAGTATTAGTTCCAAATTTTAAATTTTTTATGCCTGACGATGCCAAACGGGCGAGGCAGAACAGCTGAATAATGAACTGAACGGAATCATTGTATTTAAGATTTTAGCTTTTGGTCTTGTTATGGAAGTTCATAGCTAAGTAAACAGTTGCTGCCAATATACGGCTAGTTTGAAGAAATTCAATTATTCCGTATGTAGGTAAAATCGGGTTATTTTGGAAAATATGTTAAATGTAAGGAAAATATGCAAATTCCCAAGTCGATTTTAGATCTCGTCTGGTGTTTTATTATGTTTGTTACATTTGTGAGTGCGTATTAAACCCAATTATCTAAAATTACAATTAATATTTACATTACTTTTTCACATAACATCAGGAAATTATAGATGTTGCCACCAATCATCACCAGAAATCCGATAAAATACAAAACAATTTAAAAAAAATTCAAATTTCGCAATCGTAACTCCCCTCCTTGTCAGCATTAAAAAATAAACCACCTTATACACGAAACTATTCCAATTTAGTTCACGTCAATTAAGTTCATTAATTTTATTTCACCTCTTACCAAATCAAATACCTAATAGAAATTATGATCTCTCTGTTGCCCTAATCGAGAACTGTCTGCTAGTCTACACCTACAATATCACATCGGGAACAAAAACAAAACGATTATATAAAATATAAAAAATTCAGCCTACAGCATAAAAAAGTTGTTCACCACTGCTTTAAATTACTTGAATGGATATTAAGTACACTGCATATAATATACACACAACAAAACTCAGATTAACAACTTATAGGGTAACAAGAACCGGTCGCTATGTTACAACAGCGTCTTACCTAATTAGTATCGTGCTCTGATTTGGTACGACCCACCCTTTATAATATACACAAAAAAAAAAAAAAATTGTAATAAAAATATATAAAAGGCTTCAAGCGGAGGCTTGGTCGCCTGCGAGACACACGTCTTCTCTTGTATTATTTCTTATTTGAAATAATAAAAATATTAAGAAAAAAAATAAAAAAACGGTTTTAAGAGATTGTGTTACAGTAAAAATTTCTTGAAGATTTAATTTTTTATTTTTACTTTTATATATTGTACAACAACAACAACAACAACAACTTCAACGTAAGCAAGATAAAGATACGAATTGTTTTAATCTGAAAGTCCTGAAGTAAAAAAAAAAAACTGTAAGAAATTTCTTTCGATCATTCGTGTGCTTGTTGTAATATTTATAATATACGGAGCACTGAAAAGATAGATACTTTTACGAGATGTGCAAAGAACAATTGGATAAAAAAAAAAAATTTAGTTTTATGATTTATAGTTTATCGATTTGGGAATACATTCTTATATGTTATTTTTATCTTTGAGATTACCCAGTAAGATGAAAATGTAAAATAAAATCGATAATTAAAATATAATAATGTAATAAGACCGCGATATGGTATCGGAAGGGTTCAGTCACCTTTTAGTTTAGACGCCACTACTATTAATAAATATTGGGCAATTTTATTACTGCTGCGCCACAAATAAATATTGGGCAATTTTATTACTGCTTGATATATTTTCTTGAGTTCTCGCTTTCTATGTACATCCATCAGTCCTAGACAAAACAGTGAAGTACAAATAAATAATTTTATCGGAGCAGCAACCCTGAGACTGATAGGTCAATTTCAAAATCAACATTTGGTTATTTAAAATAATCAAAATATTTTGTGATCAAATCGAGAAAATCTAAAATTTCTTTCTCTATAGGGAAGATGAACAAGTTATTATTAATTCACTGCACTTGTGCCAATTAAATTACGGGGAAAATAAAATTGAATGAGTAAAATATCAGCAGACTTTGGCAAAAATGGCTGCCAGGAAACAGGAGTTAAAGCCAAAGTAACAACAAACTAGAAAAATCTAGTCAAAAACAGTTAAGCTGGAAAGCCAAAAGTCCCGAATTTTTAATGAAAAGTAAAATGTGTACGATAACTACATAAAGTATTACAAACATTTCCAACTTTGTAATCAAGTTCGGAAATTTTTTGTAAACTTTTAGAATTTACCTTGCTAGCGCATATTACAAAACGTCCAAATTTAATATTTACGATTAATTTTTAAAATTCGTAAAAACTGGAACTAAATTCGGAAAAAGCAAGCAGCTCTTGAAGTTTGAGAAAAGGAACCATTCCGTAAAATTAATCACAATAAAATTATGGAGCCGGAACTGTTACGATTAACCAAGTTGCATGACCGTAGCCATGATCCTTTGAAAATGTCAAGTAAGGATATTTCTAAACGATGGTGATTGGTTTGAAGTGACTACATATGATGATGTTATACCAACTTTAAAGGATTCATCACATGCGGTTTGATTTAAAAAAGACAAAAAGGCGCAGAAACCCATTGTTTCGACGATTGGCAAACAATCCATGCTATATATTATGCAATGTAAAACTTCGAAGGAAAGTGGCACAAATCGAATACAGTTAATCATTATTTACAACAGCAGTTTTATAGTTTTGCTAAGCAACCCAATGATGACATTGTAAATTTGCAACTCATATCGGAAAACCAGAAAGTATTGTCCAGCAGTTGAGTATTTTAGAGAGATCAATCTTTTTCTAATTAGATCACAAATTAACGATTCGAAGTACGAATAATTAAAAACCGAGTAGTTCAACGTCATTTTGGGATGGCATTGCCATCAATACGATGGAATAGTACGATCAATAGACTGGATGTTACCTACTTTTCGGTGACAGATGCAAAACAAAACTAAATGCTACAACTACGAATATTTTTTTCGAATTACAATGCTTGTCGACCGATAAGCAAATTTCGATATTTAGTCGCTTGGGATATTTTCCGTATTTAGTGGATATACTGACCAAATTATTCCAAGAATCCGTTATTTTGTATAAGATTACAACCATTCGTGTCGGGTGTTAAGATACAACTTTATTGGTATTCACATATATCTGACAGTTGTACATAGGTTAAGGTGGATTTACATTACTAGGTTAAGGTAAGCTTACAAAGTATCGTTACTATTATTATTACATATACATAGTCTTACTTAATTCTAAATTTCATTTTCTTTATTTTTATTATTTTTTTTTTCAGGATGGTTAGCTTATGTAACCTTATAAAAATATAATTCAATTATAACCAATTTTATATAAATCCAAACTAATCTTTTTTATTTTATTTTTATTGTTCAACGTCAAGGAACGAACCGTGCAATTTTATTACTTCTCTCACCTGACGTATAGATTCAACCTTGACAATGGTTTAATTACTCTTCCCGATCGTGTAGTTATTACTTCTGTATTACGGTCTCCTAGTTCAGTACCTGAATTATTTCGTTGACTTCTTCGAGATTCACAGTCATTATTTTCTGTCGTTATTCGGGTTGATTTACTTCTTTTTGAGTCATCCGAAGTGTCCGGGGTGATCTCCGTTTTAGGCTTGATGTGAGCTATAGTATTAGCCAAATGATGTTTGTTTCTATGGAATGTTCGCTCATCGTCTGTTTTCACTATCAGCGACCGTGGGGCATCTGGTTAACCTATAACTGTACCTGCCATCCACTCTCTATGTCGTGTTTGTATTCTGATTCTGTCATTGATTTTTAAATCCGGAGCTTCTTTAGTCCCTTTGTCGGCATAGATTTTTTGTTTTTGTCTTACTCGTTGTAAATTTTCTGTGACATTTTCAAAAGATCTTGGCTTAAGAAGATCGTTCGAGTCATTCTAATCTCTGAGTCGGTGATTCTAGGCTATTATCCCTTGGCATATTTCTCAGGTTTTCCAATGCTTTATAAATGTCTGTCTTGTCTTTGGAACATTTTCTCAGTAGTGACTGGTCGGTTTGAACGGCTCGTTCCGCCAAACCATTAGCCCTTGGAAAATGAGGACTAAATGTTTCCTGAACACATTCCCAATTCCCTGCGAAATTTTTAAACTCACGTGATGAGAATTGAGAGCCGTTATTGCTCTCTAGCACTTCTGGCGTTCCGTGTATAGCGAACGATTTCTTCAGAATTTTTATTACTTTCGCACACGTGCTAGTTTGTAATTTTTCGAAGTCCACATACCCTGAGTAGCTATCCACTATTACCAGATGTTCTTGTGATTCGAATGTAAATATGTCGGTTGCTACTCTTTGCCACGGATATTCTCGAATTTACATTTTTCATTTGTGTTTGTTGACATATTGAGCATTTCTGTACGAAGTCAATCACATCCTTGGATAAGTTTTTCCAATATAATAATTGTCTTATCCGTTTCAGTGTGCTCATAATGCCCAAGTGACCAGTGTGTGCTGTGTTTAGTATTTTTTCAATTTGTATGTTTGGCACTACTATTTTGTCACCTTTAAAGATAATTCCCTCGTATACAGCCAGTTCCTCCTTGAAATTAATAAAATGCCTAATACTTTGCGAGATGTCCCTTTCCTTATCAGGCCACCCATTTATGATATATGAGACAACCTGACTGAGAACTTTGTCCATTTTGACATCTTCTGTCAATTTATACTGCGTTTCTGGTGACATAGGCAGGATTATTTGTATTTGTAACTCTTCCTCCTCCGTATTGTCGAGTTCCGTGATGCAATCTCTGCTTAATGTATCCGCGATTGGTATCCCAATACCTTTCTTGTTTACTACGTTAGGTGCATATTGCAGCACATCGAATATTATTCTACGTAAGGCTTATGGTCTGTCTCTATTGCCAGGCGTTTACCGTATATGTACTCGTGGAACTTATTGCAAGCAAATTTTGTGGCTGTCGCTTCTTTCTCGATCTGCGGATAGTTTTGTTGCGCTTGGGTTAGAGCTTTTGATGCATATGCTATAGGTTGGTCATTTTGCATTAATACCGCACCCATCGCTTTTTGATTTGCGTCCACTGACAATTTAACGTCTGCATTGACATCCTAATATCTCAAGACTGGAGCTGAAGCTAAAAGTTGTTTTAATTTGTCGAATGCTGCTGTTATTGTTCATAATCCCATACAAAGCTAACTTTCTTTTTCACTAATTCCCTAAGTGGCGAAGTAATTTCAGAACAAATGGGGATAAATTTAGCTACATACGTAACCATTCCCAGAAGCCTTTGTAGTTGCTTCGTATTTTTGGGTGCCTCGCTTTTTCCGATGACCTCAATCTTTTCATCATCTGGTATTAGCCCTTGCCAAGATAAAATATGCCCTACGAATTTAAATTTTTTTTTATTGAACAAGCATTTGTCCCTATTTAGCTTCAAGCCAACTGATGTGAGTTTTTTAATCACCTCTTTTGTTCTGACTTCCAACTCTTCACTCGATGCCGCATGAATAAGAATATCGTCCATCGAACATTCTACATTCTTGAAACTATCTAAATTTGTGACATTATTTGTTGGAACACCTCAGGAGCCGACGCTAACCCAAATGGTAATCTCAGACAGGTGTAAAAACGCCAGATATTTCTGCGTTCTTTCGGTGACTTTGATTTGCCAGAATCCACGTTTACCGTCTAAAAGCGTAAATAATTTTGTTCCTTTAACTCGTGCTGATATTTCTTCTAAAGTTTTTAGTGGTTAATGACGTCTAAGAATATTTTTATTTATGTTAGAAAGATCTATACATACTCACATCTTATTTTTTTTTCTTATAATGTCCATTGGTGACACCATTGACGTCGGTTCTTTGATTGGTTTAATGACTCCTAGTTTAGTCATGTTCTCTAATTCGTTTTTTATATCATTTCTTGTCGCGTGCGGGATACGTCTCGGCGGGATAACTACAAGGTCCGGATAAGCTTTGAGATCAATATCATAAGCGTAATTTTTCAATAACCTATTGTATGTTTATTTCGTCCGTTCGTTTTACTAAACCAAAATCTATGCATGAATTAATTCCTAATATTGGGCCTGTTCTTTCGTATACGATTTTTAACGTTACCCAGACTGGTTTATTTTTTGCTAAGCAATTTATGGATGCTTGATCTATAATCCTAATTTTGTGACCGCCAAATGAAATTAGCCTTTTGGTATTCGACGTGTCAATTTTTAAATTAAGACTGTCTGCCAACTTTTTATTTATCACATTACATTGAGCCCCAGTGTCAAGCTTGAATTCTATCATATCGTTGCCTATTTTAATTTTTTCAAATCACGCTTTCGATTTCTCTCGTTCCTCTCCGTTGACCATATCGAGATACAATTCTTCGGCTTCGTCGTCGAAATTTTCATTTAAATCATTAATGTTTTTATCTTTCATTCTGCATGCTATTGCCAGATGACCAACCTTTTCACATTTTTCACATTTCTTGCCGTATGCCAAACAACTTTTTCTACCGTGTTTAGTTGTGCATCGATTGCAAAAGAAAATTTTCGGATTACAATTATTATGTGTCATGTCAGAAACCTGGTCATCTCTCGACTTTTTTGTATCATTTGACTTAATTCTATCTGATTTCTTAATTTCTATAACTTGTATATAGCGGAAATTTGAATAACTAGAAAAGAATAAATTCTCTATTTTCCAAAACATTTATTAAAGAAATTTACCCTTTTTCCAGAACATGTCCCCGTCTCCGGAATATTTTTAAAGAATTTATCCATAAATAAACGTCATTTTAAAAATTATTTTAGCATAGATTCAAACCAGAATTTTAGCCAAGAAAAATGCGTGATGAATTGTGCATCGCTTTGTCTTATGAAAACCCTTTATCCAAGCATGTGAAGTTATCCCAGTTTTTCATCCCAGAAAAAATAAAAATGTTCATCAGGTAACACTATCTCATCCCATCCCAGTTTTTTTTTATACATATTAGAAATACAAATTAAAAATAAAATGATGATTACATTTTTTCATCCCCATCCCAGCTTTTAGTGTATTTCGAATACAAAATATTCAATATAAACTAATCATAATTTTAAATTCTTTATTACCGAACTCATAAGAACTTAGTAGGCCGGAAATGATTCTTTATATTTTGAGTTGGTAATAGTATAGACTAACTTTGGTGAAAATCTTAGATCAGCCGTATGGGTGCAATTTCCACAATCGGCCAACTTCCAAATGGGTTCATATAAAATAATCAAAATTTTAAATTCTTTATTACCGATCTCATAAGAACTTTGTAGGCCGGAAATGATTCTTTATATTTTGAGTTGGTAATAGTATAGACTAACTTTGGTGAAAATCTTAGATCAGCCGTATGGGTGCAATTTTCACAATCGGCCAACTTCCAAATGAGTTCATATAAAATAATCATAATTTTAAATTCTTTATTACCGAACTCATAAGAACTTATTAGGCCGGAAATGATTCTTTATATTTTGAGTTGGCAATAGTATAGACTAGCTTTTGTAAAAATCTTAGATCAGCCGTATGGGTGCAATTTTCACAATCGGCCAACTTCCAAATGAGTTCATATAAAATAATCAAAATTTTAAATTCTTTATTACCGATCTCATAAGAAATTAGTAGGCCGGAAATGATTCTTTATATTTTGAGTTGGCAATAGTATAGACTAACTTTGGTGAAAATCTTAGATCAGCCGTATGGGTGCAATTTCCACAATCGGCCAACTTTCAAATGAGTTCAAATAAAATAATCAAAATTTTAAATTCTTTATAACCGATCTCATAAGAACTTAGTAGGCCGGAAATGATTCTATATATTTTGAGTTGGTAATACTGGCCTTGTTTTTTTATAAAATCGGAGATATCAGATAGAGAAAGAATAGTGTTTTCTATTACATCGGAGAGATCAGACAGAGATCAGAAAGTTTCATTTCCGGCCTACTTAGATCTTATGAGATCGGTAATAAAGAATTTAAAATTTTGATTATTTTATATGAACTCATTTGGAAGTTGGCCGATTGTGAAAATTGCACCCATACGGCTGATCTAAGATTTTCACCAAAGTTAGTCTATACTATTGCCAACTCAAAATATAAAGAATCATTTCCGGCCTACTTAGATCTTATGAGATCGGTAATAAAGAATTTAAAATTTTGATTATTTTATTTGAACTCATTTGAAAGTTGGCCGATTGTGGAAATTGCACCCATACGGCTGATCTAAGATTTTCACCAAAGTTAGTCTATACTATTGCCAACTCAAAATATAAAGAATCATTTCCGGCCTACTTAGATCTTATGAGATCGGTAATAAAGAATTTAAAATTTTGATTATTTTATATGAACTCATTTGGAAGTTGGCCGATTGTGAAAATTGCACCCATACGGCTGATCTAAGATTTTTACAAAAGCTAGTCTATACTATTGCCAACTCAAAATATAAAGAATCATTTCCGGCCTAATAAGTTCTTATGAGTTCGGTAATAAAGAATTTAAAATTATGATTATTTTATATGAACTCATTTGGAAGTTGGCCGATTGTGAAAATTGCACCCATACGGCTGATCTAAGATTTTCACCAAAGTTAGTCTATACTATTACCAACTCAAAATATAAAGAATCATTTCCGGCCTACTAAGTTCTTATGAGTTCGGTAATAAAGAATTTAAAATTATGATTAATTTATATTGAATATTTTGTATACGAAATACACTATATAGAAAAAGCTGGGATGGGATGAAAAAATGTAATCATCATTTTATTTTTAATTTGTATTTCTAATATGTATAAAAAAAAACTGGGATGGGATGAGATAGTGTTACCTGATGAACATTTTTATTTTTTCTGGGATGAAAAACTGGGATAACTTCACATGCTTCTTTATCCCTTTGACGATTAAAATTCGAAAGAAATTTTTTTGTTGTCATAATATATGAATAAATTCTCCCTATCCTAGGAGATATATCCCCTATTCCTAGAAATAAATTTGTTCCAAATTTTAATCTTGAAATCGCAATTTTAATGTAAATCGCTGCTGAAGGAAATTTTTTAAATTAGTAAATTGGCTGACTGAATCCTTGCCCCCCCGACCCTAAATAATGAGCCCGATTCTGGAACGATAAAATTCATTCAAACAAAAATTACATGTTACATCGAATGATTCTTTTCGAGGTTGTAATAAAATTACATTTTTAGTAATAAATATTCCAATAGGAATCCAGTTTTTCCCCAATTACAATCCAATTTAATTTCGTCTATTGCACCCAACCGCCAAGCCGTTCATCTAATGTTGTGCTGCTTATTTTGCGCTCTTTGAAGTCATACTGAAACGTTACGGTGTAATTTTCAGCTGCTTATTTACACAAGCAGTACACCTGGCAATTGCACACGACTTATCGAGTAACCATCCAGAGTATTTTTTAAACCGCTGGAAGGTTACTAACATTTAGAAACAATTTTCAACTAATGGCCAACCAAGTTACCAAACTGTTATCCTGTGATGGATTCCGAAAATCCCCGAAAATGTTGGCCAAGAGTGATGAAACGGTTCGTTAGTCGAGCCGGATAATTCTAATAACATTCTAATTACAAACATACAATATTATTTCAGGTTAGTCACAAAACACTAAATTAATTTGAAAATCTTCTATGGTCAAAATAACCAACAAATTATTATCAATGTTTTAAACTAATTATGGCATACAAAATACTTATAAAATATGATTCATTGCAGTTTCGCAGAATTTGTTTCCAAGAATATTTTCAAGTTAAAAATTAAATAACTAGCAAGTAGAAGAAGAAGAGGAAGAAGCATAAAAATCAGTTTACCAAAGCGGAACCATTTATGTAAAAAAATAAAACTTTAAGTTGATTTTATTATTTTCTTCTATGTAGTTATTTTGTGTGCAGTTTTAAATTTTCTTATAATATTTCTTCAAGTATAATGCAATTTTTATTCAAATTTCAATTTTGCATACCCATCATGTACACAATCTACAAAAGAATATAAGCAACAAAATAATTTTTAAGCCAGCAATCATAATCATAGACATGGTTCTCTTCAACAGACGTAAAATATGTTGTTGCACACATACAGTAGTAAAGGAAATGCTTATGGTGTACAAGAAATCGCCAATTGCATGGTATGCTCAAAACTGAACTACCATAAAGGCAATATTCATACAAATCGACTAGATTGAATTCCACCTCCTACTCCACATACAAGACAACATTTTATTTGTGATTTGATTTGAAAATTATAAAAATAGAATGCAATACTTTAACTAAAACATTATAAACAATTTACATACAATTTAAATAAAAGTCAGAGAGAGAAATAATAAAAATTGAATTAAGAATAAAAACAAGAACCCGATAATTGTAGTTTGATAAAGGAATCAAAAAAAATAGTGTAATGTGTACAGTATTAGAGAGTACCGAGATTTTTCATTTGGATTTATTTTTCTTTAATTGATTTTCCATTCTTCTTGTTTTGATGTTTGTGTGCAATGGAATAAATTAATATTTAATTTTATTGCATTCGATATTTTTATATATTTATTCAATTGTAAACTAGAATTTGTACACATATTTGCATATTTGTTTATGAATTTTAGTTGTTTCGAATCAATTAAATTTAATTTGTGTTGTCGTTTTTGAAACTTTTAATTTTGTTGCTGGTTATATAATTTAATCTAATTAATCTAATAATAGTATTAAAAAGTTATATAGTTAAGGAAGTGTTATTCGCTCTTATCATGGACGCGGGTGGCGTAATATAGTTACCTGTGGGGCTTTGAAGTATTGGATTCTTATTTGAATTGAATCAGATTTGAAATCGTATACGAATATTACAAATAGCCCCTGATTTTTATTACTATTGCGAGAGCATTTATTGCAGCGTTTTGAAATAGCATTATATTGCTACATCATACGTTTCTTTACTTGCATTTGCGTTACAGAATCCAGGTAGTTAGACTTCAGCCAATGAAAATTCTGAGCCATTTTGGAATTTTTGTTTCACATATTTGCTCCAAACTACTTCTTAACTTAATTCATTAACCTTTAATTTTCGTAGGATGTTCATTATTGAAGCATTAGGTTAACCACAATTGTTGATACAAAATTGTCATCTTAATGATAACTGGAAATATCAAACCAAGCGGATCAAATAGGTTGCTTCATTCCGATATCAGACCTCTAGTTATACAGCTTTTCCTGAAATCTAAATTCTTCCATTGATGAAATTCGTTCTAGCCTCAGGGAGTTACTGGTATCATCGTGGTTAGATATTGGTTTGTGGCATGTAACTTGTGTCACTTTTTATTAAACATTGAGCATTGTCTTAATCGCAATAAAATTTCAATTAGTGGCATTACACATTTAGATCTTTCAAAAATAGTTTAATGCCAAATGATACAACGTATCGTTCTTTTGTTGAATACATTTCAATTCACGATTATTTTTCTCTTTTCGTTTTTTTTTTACAGTGAGTTAACTTTTTTCATGGAATATAGGTCTCATGGAAATGGCACACAATCGTAGTTTTGGAATATTTCTTTTGGTCATATCGGAAGGTGTCTACTGAATCGATATGATAGAGAAGAATTGTTAGCTATAAACTTCGGCTCAGGTCCTTAACTAAAACTGTTGGTTAAATATATTTTTCTGTCATAATTGCGATATGTTTGATAACCGCACTTCAGCCTCCCCACTGGGATACCCTTTCAAATATTGTAGCTTTTGACAGCAAATAGGGTAACCCAAGAGCGTGCTGCCTGACTAATATAAACAATTTATAGTAAAATCGATTACACAATTGATATATTTTTATATATGTACAGAGTGACCCATCTCAATCCATCTACGGAAATAACTCTTGAGGAAAGTCTAATCCGAAAAAAAGTTTTAAACAAAAGTTGTATGCCTCGATTTGGGACATCGATTAATGACCTTGACAAGGTCCTGATTTTTAATTCCGGAAATAGAAAAAGCCTAAAATTTTACGCTCAGGTATATATTTTCCATGACCTCCAAAGGTCATTTGAAGGTCAATTTTTTTTTTGATATGGTCAATTTTGACCTCGCAAGGTCACCATAAGGTCAAAAACTGCTTATTTTGTGAGAAGCATTCAAATATAAGGTATTTTGACCAATTTATTTTAAATGAAGCTGTAAACTTAGAAGGTAGGTGACATTTAGCTTGACTTTTGACCTTGGGGAGTCAAGGAAAATACATGAGGAGGTGCCACGCAAAACCAACCTTATCACGTTAATCAAAATGTTGGATAATTAAAAAAAAACATTTTTTGAAAATAGTTTTATCATTATAATAATATTTTTATTTCAGACTACTGCTTCAACTCACTCAAATAAGATTTAGTAGGTTAAATAAATCAAATATTTAATATTTTGTGGGATAACTGATGTCTTTGTTTGGATAAAGTTGGGTTTG
The DNA here is from genome assembly GCA_958295665.1 of Tipula vernalis. Taxonomy (NCBI): domain Eukaryota; kingdom Metazoa; phylum Arthropoda; class Insecta; order Diptera; family Tipulidae; genus Tipula; species Tipula vernalis. Next base: position 6,155,997 of record OY282560.1, on the reverse strand, counting down.
CTCAAATTTTACTGGATAAAGCTGGTTTTGCATCGTCCTTTGCTGCAATCTTTATGATTTTCAATTTTATTTCTAAAGCACGTCACAAACAAAAGTAAACAATTATAAATAAAATAAGTCTAGATGTGAACAGCAGTTTCTTTACATAAATAGTCGCAGAGTTCGTCCTCACTTTCTTGTAAAACCTCTGTCTCAATACTTAAAACGCTGCGGTACCACTCAAGTAAATCTTCATTCATGGTCTCCCATTCTTCCCCAAAATTTAAACTCATGAGTTTTTTAACGTCTCGAATTTTTTCCCTAGAAATCGGATGTGACAAAGGGAGTTCTTTCATTGTGAAGTTCATAGCATTTTTCGAATTACTCCCACGTTTAAACGGGCTAATAAACTTCTCATTATCATCCTAATATCGGAAGTTCAGCAACCCTTTATATGAGACTGAGCAATGCCCAGCTTTAGTCTTAATTTTTTTTATTATAATTCTCTTTATCGAGCTGATATTTTGCGGTGGTTTATAAAGATTCTTCAAGGATTTGGTGTCATTCAAATACCAATTCACACCGAGTTTGTTAACTACCCTAAATTGTTTGTATACATTAATGTATTCATACTGCGAAAATATCGTCCCGCACAGGGAAAAACATTGTGATGAACATCAATCCTGTCTGATTTTGTAGCAGAAATTGTAGTAACATCTGTACATTGATATTATTTTTATTTTGTGAATCGCATCCATCTGAAAATAATCGCAAGTTCTTCTTGTTGCGATGGGCTTCTGAATGATTGAAAAAATGAAGCAATGCGTTGGAGATCTCGGTGCTACCTTTTCCGGCTAAATTCTCAGTCCACACATAAAAATAAGAAGAAAGAAGAACGAATAGAAAGCACGTGCTCTTAGCTTATGGATACGTTTTTCTATCATCAAGGATTTCTCTTCAGTAGAACCGCGAACAACTTTCTTTAATTTTTGTCCAAGAAGCGCACATTGGAGACATACATCTGAAGCTGGAGATTTAAAACCGAGATTGAATTCGTTGTTGAAAATACGTCGGAACATGGTACGTTTAACACGAAGGGTTTCATCAACAGATGAGTTATATAATTTTAAAAGTTTATCAATATTCAAATCCGCATGCAGATAGAGTCTTTTGGATTTGTTTCTCCCATAATGGCTCTCACATCCTCTTAATTTCTTTATGAATTCCCTTATACTATCCTTTTTTCCTGCACTCTTCCAACTCACCTTATCGTCGCCTCTATTTTCTTTTATTGGTACGGATGAATTGACTTTCTTTAGGATTGATTTTAGGCGGTAAGCTCCGATTTTTGCAACGGTAAGGAACAGTTTCAGGCATACTAGCATTCTTTTGCCGTGAATATTATTTAGAAAATATGACCCACTGCATTCATGCGGCTTTCCTTTTATTTTTGTATCCAGTTTATTACTGGGTCTTCTTCTTTTTACCGCGCTTGGTTACACATGCAAGGCAATAAAATTGTCTTGGACAATCTTATCAGGTACTAAATATAATTTTTAACGAAACAGTTTTACGTCTGCCGGTTTAATTTCAGAACATTTAAATTTATTCGAATTATGTTTAATAGCACACGGTATAAATATTCTTAACCCCGATGCAGTGTACCGATTTTTCTTCGCTAAATCTCTTTTTGTCTGTTTTTTGGACTTTTTCCTAGATCCAACATTACCTTCACTCACTGATACGGAATCGTCAAGATTATAATTTTCCATTTAAAACAAATAATTTAAAAGCAACCATAAATCACACTAATCACTTACACCTCTAAAACTCAAATGATACATGAGATGAATATTTCACAATTTACTAACATAGAACGGTTTATTACCGTTAATTGTGTAATAATCAAAAAAAAATATTCGTTTTATTTTTGCATTTTCATTACTCGTGTCGTTGTAAATATTATGAGGTCACGTGATCTTAATATAATTGGCTGAATGGATAAAGTTGGTTTTGCTTGGCCGTATACATTTTGACACGATATTTCAAAGGGATAAATCAGGTTTTGCACTACTTTTTAATGGTTTTCTAATAGCTTTGAAGATAAGAATTGATAATCAAGTGATATTATCGATTTTAAAAAAATGTGATAAAGTTGGTTTTGCGTGACACCTCCTCACATATTGTTGTTAATTTGTGCTCTTTCTATTTTTGGAGTCAAAAATCATCATCAATTAAAACTTTTTTCGGACAAGGCTTTCCTGAAGAGTTATTAAACAGATCCAAATTACCAATACAATAGCATATAACTTGATTCCAATGGATTGATAATTAAAGCCAGACCGAGATTTGTTTTACATGTCGTTACGTCGTTAGACCATTGATCAATTTGAAAAGAAAAATTTCATTTGCATTTGAACATATTTTTAACAAAAAAATCTCAAAAATCGTGCTGCACACTTTCAATTCGGTTGCAATACTCATCGTAGAACGGGTTCCAGACCAGTGATAAATATTCCAAATTGGTCCTTATAAAGCTAAAAAATTCTCTGCCGCACTTGAAGAATGTAGCCGAGTATTTAAAATGATTTTCGACAAATTAGATCAACGTATTTATAAGAGCATAACCAACAATCAAACGTAACAACTAAGTCCTTGATCCTCTAAGTAAATGATTGTTGATGCACTTTGTAAAATTTCAACGTCATTTTTGTTATCAATGACACGGAAAATCTTTAAATCGTCTGAATAAAGCAGGTGACTTAATAAACGCTGGGATGTTATTGACAAAAATAATGACTAGAAAAAGACACAAAATCGATTTATAAAATAAATTTTATAAATTGAATTCTATTACACAGGTAAATTGAAACCATTTGACCAAAAACGGCCGGATGTTAAAAGATTCTTGTTTTTACATTAAAATAAAGTGAAAAGCTAGTTTTTGAAAAGTCTATGTATATATATACAGTCCAGGGCCCCTATTTCTGAATACGATTCGTATCGTCATACGATACGAAAATGATATACGATACGAATATGAATTAGTATTTTTGAATACGAACGTATCAAATATTTTAATTTTTGTAGTGTACTACAGGGAAATTTTTCTTTACGTGGGACAGCCCTGAAAAATGACAGTGTAAGTAAAATAATTGTCAAATTTTTGACGTCTATCTTGTAAAAATATATTTTAAGCTATAAATAAATAAATAAAATAAGATTTAATATATGGAATCCATAGCGATTTATTTTTCTAGTGATGAGAGCGATGATGGAGCAAACCCACCCCAGCCTATTAGATACAGACAAATCCGGGATAATTCGGACATTTTTAAACTCTCTGATATAATGTGAGTATCTAAATATATTTAATTCAAGCAAATTGACTTAATTATAAGTATCATCTGTAGCTTCTGCATGTTTCAAATTATTGTTTATTATTCTAGGTTTGTGAGATTATTTAGACTCTCAAAAAGTGCCGTGAAATATATATTTGATGAATTAAATGTCGATTTACCGAACAGGGGAAGAGCAACATCTATCCCCAATATTTTAAAATTAGCTGCAACGCTTAGATTTTGCGCTCAAGGAAGTTATCAGCAAAGCGTAGGGCAGGACTTTTTTGTTGGAATGGCACAATCAACGGTATCCAGTGTAATGAGTGAAGTGCTTAATCTATTTGAATCCAAATTGTGCTCAAAGTGGATATCGTTCCGTCAATCCAACACGGATAAAAATTTGGCAGCAACTGCTTTTTTTAACAAAACTCGATTTCCCGGTGTTATAGGGTGTGTAGACGGAACCCATGTGAATATAGTACGCCCAATAGAAAATGAGCACATATATTTCAACCGGAAGGGCAAACACAGCATTAATACAATGATAGTAAGTATAATTATTGTCACTAACCGGTACGCATATGTCAAGTATTTAATATTTGTGTTATTCTCACCTACCTAGGTATGCGATCATAACATGAGAATTATGGCTGTTGACTCAAGATATGGAGGTTCATCTCATGACTCTTTCGTATGGGGATTGAGTACCTATCGTCAATATTTGCAGTCAAATTTTAATTCTGAGAATTCTAATTATTGGCTACTTGGTAAATATAATATTGTTGCATGAATCATTATGTTTATATATAATACATAAAATATATATATATATATATATATAAAATTAGAAAATGTTTGTATACATATATGTTTAAATAATTTTCTACCTTTATTTTGGTTAATAGGTGATTCTGGTTATCCTCTGGAACCGTGGCTTATAACCCCTTTTCGATCGGCTACCGAAGCCAGCAGAGAAGCTTTGTTTAATTCAATACATTCTCGCACAAGGAACGTTGTTGAGCGAAGTATTGGGTTACTAAAGACGAGGTTCAGATGTCTTCTGGGAGCCCGCGAGCTTCATTATACGCCAAAGAAAGCTTCGCAGATAATTAACGTGTGTTCTGCACTTCACAACATTTGCCTGCACTACAATGTCCAGTTCGATTTGGAAAATGAGGTTATAATTGAACAACAAGATGGTGAAGAAAATGTATCACAGGAACAAGAAAATACGGCAGCAAGAAGGATTAGACTAAATATTTTAAATTCAATTACATAAATTTTTTATTCATATTTTATTTCATAAGTAAATTCATTGTTTGTATTTCATTTTATTCTAACAGCTACATAATTTATTTCATTATATTCTTAAATTCTTAAAAAAATTGTTTATTTTTTATTATCGCAGATAAATTCATTAATCACATTTTGTTTTGTAAAAATAATGTATAATATTAATAATCATAGTTTTGCCGCTTCAATTTCTAATTTTTGTTTCTTTATTTCTAAATCCTCCAGCTTCAATTTTTGTTTCTCTAAATCAGACTTTTCTTTTAATTTAATTTCTTTTTCCCTTAAAACCATTTCTCTTTCCTTTAATTCCATTTTCCTTTTTTGTAAGTCATGTGACTTCTCCTTAAGCCTAACCAATCGCCTCAACGTCTTATTTGTGTCGGTGACGGAATTGTTAAGATCATTTAATTTTATTGAAATATTTTCATGAAATCTTTGTTGTAAGGAAATTTGATCTTCTAAAAGGGTTTGTTTTGATCGGTTTCTGGTAGCTGCCCTTGGTGTCTGTAACTCAACAATTACGTCATCTTGAACATTTTCCCTATTAGGATCATTTCCATCGGTTGAAGAAGGCGAATCGACTGTAACCGGTAATTCTAAAACGGCATCTCCAAACGATTGCGTGCCACTAATCCCCTCTACAACACGTCGCAAATCTATTAGCCTTATAACAGTCTCCTCAAGTGCCGAAAATGTAAAAAGTTTGGGCGGGCCACCCCCCGTACCCGAAATACTAATTTTGTTTAATTTAATTTTTTTTTTGATATGAAATTTAAAATCGGACCAAACCTTTTTCCAACCCTCAGAGCTCCGGATTGGTGGCCCGTTACTATTTAGCCGTGTGCTAATTTCCTCCCATAAGGTTTTCGCCAATATCCTTGCATCGGAAGTTGTGCAATATCCTTTTGCCAAATCGGGATTGTCCTCCATAAATGACACCAAAAGCTCATATTGTTTTGTGGTGGTTACTGCTTTTGTCCTAAAATTAAAATTTGCAAATTATTAATTGGCATATACTGTTAATCATATTTACAATTATACTAAATAAGTACAATTATTTACAATTTTAAAGAAATTTTTCTTAGTTGTTATTATTAAATAAAAATATTCAAATTATTTTACTTACATATTGAATCTTCCTTGCTATAAATATCTTGTCGTTAACTAAAGTGACATCGAACACAAATACGTTCATGAACGTACAAAAAATGGTCGAATTCGTATTACCCGATAAGGGAAATTTTGTCACGGATCCTGTTTACACGAAATTCGTACAAGAAATAAACGTATTCGTATTCAAAAATACCAATGATACGAATTCGTAAATTTTTTGTTCGTATTCGTATTCAGAAATAGGGGCCCAGTTATCAATTTTTATCCATTGTGCAACAAGCTGTATCACAAAACTAAGCTAAATTTTTTAACGTTTTAGCTGATGTGTTTAAAATCGATGTAGATACCAAAAACGATTCTTTCCACTTAGATGGAATTATTCACCGACATGTTGAGGGGACTTTGAAGTCAATTAGACCTAGGTTCTTATTTTTTATTTTTATTTTAAAATAATTATTTCAATTAAATATTTTTTGCGGGGCTCTACCAACCCAAACGTGAGGAACCCGTTGAATCATCTTAAATCTAAGACCACAGCATCAATCTGGCAGTGGTAATTTTATCGAAGATTGAATATTAGGAAACATCCAAGCCAAGGCAACAACTAATAAAATTCAAACGTTACTCGAATAAATGTAATGGATGTGCTGTGGATGGAAAATCTTTAGAAAAACCGTGCAGTTTCTTAAATTTAATTTGGCCATAAACACTCTATTGTGAATGAGCTCATGCTCAAAATAGAGTCCAATGTTTCAATAAATATGTATATAAGAAAGTACCTTTACAAGAATACTACATTCCACAAAAATTAATTAATTAAAATATTTAGCATTGTAATTGGAAGAGCAAGTAATACTATTCCAGATTTTAACAAAATAAATTAGTTAATTCATCAGGACCTTTATTATCATTCAGCGGTTCCAAAACCGTCAGAACTTCTAACTTAGAAATTAATGATAAATTTAAATCAGCATCAATGATTAGAGCTCTACAATAAATCAGATCATTTACATCGATGCTCAGCAAAACGACTACAGATCTTTTAGAAAGATATTACTGCGCTACTCGGGTTTGGTTTGAAACGAACTTTGATAATTCTAGAAACATTTTGGATTGTGTTTTATATTATTTTCAGTAAGCGCCACATATAACTTTCAACAATCCAAAATTTTTAATATAATTTCTAACAAGATTCACTTATTTAGTATCAATATTCGAAAGGAATAGATCGAGAAGCCTGTTTTAAGTATTTCTTGTCAATTAAATATTGCTCAGTAAGACTTTCACAGTTCGAAGCAAATGTATTCAATTGAAGAATGGTAGAAATCACCTACTACAATAAAATTAGCGTTTATTTTACTAGAATTATCAACATTTGACAGATGGCTCAAGAATAATTTATATTCCTTAAAGGAGATCTCTATGCTAAAGTAAACAACACTAATAGCCAAACTTGATCCACTTTCTAGGCTAAACGATAGGGCCTTAATTAAAGTTATAGTTCGAGAAAATTTCCTTGTTGTCCAATTTGTTGCAATTTACACAAGTCCACGTAATCATAAACCCTTTCAATATTAAAAACTACCCTTTCGTACTTACCTTTATTAAGTAAATGACAACAATTCCTTTTTATATCCATCCATAAAACATTCCTGTTCATTATTCAAGTGTTCACTTTCTCTTTTTCATGTCAGAAATCATATACCACTTACCTCAGAATATAACTTTTGCAATGGTTTGATAACAAACTGTAATTGCTAAAAAAGCAATTTAATTTATTTAGACAAATGCTATTCCAACAAATGAACAAGAACATTTCTTATTGCATCCATTTGAAGCGAAACTCTAGCCTAAACTGACGAAGAAATGGAAAGATCGAATTTTAGACAACTTCAATTGATGAACTAAATGAGAAGTGAGCTGCAGTTATGCCTGCATGTCATCAAAAATTTTAGTAAAATAATGGTAGCTTGCCGTACAGTAGCAGGAGGTTACTTATAAGACATTATTTTCCATTAATAAACCGGAACCTTTGTACTATTATGTGAAATAAAAATTTGGATACTTATCAAACTGGAACAGCCTTTAGATTGAAAAATTGTGGAGGTTCATTGGCCGATTGTGGCTAAAGTATATTATGTACGAATACGAATAATAACCAATATATTAATTGTAGCTTGCTTTTGTTCGCATCTTGGTAAAAGGTGGAATTACTGGGGAAATCGCCTATGCAACCCCTTCGAAAAACTGCGATTTTGATAAATTGTGAGCGTTGCCATACCAGGCGCTTTTTGTGAATTTCCTGCTAGCGAAATAAACATTTATAGGCGAAGAGTTGTTGGAGGTGGGTATGTATTCGGGGTGAAAAGTCGTCTAAGTTATATTTTAGGTGCAAATATGTATGTTTAAGAATATGGGTGTTGCAACATATACGAGTATGTGTATATTATTTGAGATTGTGTTGATGCTTTCATCGGAGTCGAGTTTGCTTGTGAATGAATATGGCGGGTTTGATGGATTATTGTAGGATAGTTGAGTTTGTTGTGTCGACATTTCCTTGTAAAATTTTTATAAAAGATTTTGATTTACTGTTTAAATGTAAGCAGTAATTCTTGAGGGAGATTGAGACGAACCGTTTTTCGAGTAATTTTGAGAGTTCTTCTAGAACATAATTCACTAACAACTAAACTATTGAGCAGTTTGGATATTACAGCACGGTGGCGAATGATGATTACCGAATCTAGGGAGTGCACAACTACTTGTTTAATTACAGGCAAACCAATTCCTAATCAGCCGAATGCTGAACCAATGTGTAGAGAGAATAGGTTGGTTGCGGCTAATGTGAAGTTTATGACAAATTGACAAAAAAAAAACTTACAACAGCAAAACAAGTGTAGAAGCAATTATTATACACTAATAAACTGCGGATCTCAAATAGTTTTTAGTGACAGAACCAACAATTTAGATTTTCACCATTATTCAACCTACTTCCCTACTACACTACATACAACTTTAATTTTAGAATACAAATTTGTATGAATTTGAAACAATTTTATAATTACTTCTTAAAAAGTGTAGGCTAACATTGGGTAGTCATTCAGACTTCTAAGTAAATGTGGGTAATCAGTCTAATTGTTTGTCCCAATGAACACATTTGTAAAAAGCGGTATATTAGCGCGATTTTGAGGATCAAATAAAGAGTTATAGAAAAAAAAGAAACATTTCTAAAAAAAGTGTAAGTGGAAGTTTGATGGCCAATGACAGGCAATCGCAGAGATGGCTAAGTAAATCTGAATAAGTCACCATGTTGTATGTCCCAATGTGAATATACTCTATATAGGGTATATTAGCGCGACCCTCAGAGCGCAAGTTATCGAATTTACAAAAAAAACCCTTCTAAAAAAAGTGTAGGTGGAAGTTCCATGGCCAATGACAGGCAATTATAAAAAAAAAGAAAAATGTTCTAACTGAACAAGCATTGACAAATTGTTTAGAAGAACTTTTCTTTACAGGTGAACAGTTGACCAGTGTTGATAATTCGCCAATGAAATTAATTTGTGGAGAATTAGGCCTTCAAAATTCACAAGGGAATCGAGTAAACATTTGTTTAAAGTGGCTGAAAATATTCAATGAAACTCGCGCACATTCTAGTGGTTTTCACAAGACTAGAAATAATAGTAATGATGTGGATACTACTTCAACCTCTAATATAGCTGTACCAATGCATAGACCTTTGGAATATCAGCATGTCACTGCCAAAAAGGAAATTCTAATTATTGTTCCACCTCAGGAAAAATTAGCAGACTTTAAAATCAACATTGACCCCAATATTTTAATCGAGGTTGAAGGATATTTACAACAGGTCAATGGTATAGAAATTAATAATCCGAGCTTTTATAAATCACTTGTTTTGAAATGGAATTTTGGTGCAGACATTTTTCTTAAATCCGATGAATTATTAAATTCTAAAGAAGAAATAAGATTAGCGATTTCAAATGCATTGATTGTTTATAGAAATTCTTGTGTCGTTTCGTATGATACTATTAGGAACAGAAGTACATTTCAAAAAAATATTATTGCATATGACCGGTGTAAATATTCATCGCACCCTCAACGATTTAAATTTATAATAGATGAGCTAAATAAAATGAGCTTTTATGTATCGAAAGAGATATGCGAGGGACATGAGGGGTATAAAGTTTTTGAGCAGGTACAGGGAGAACTCAACTACGACACTCCCCATAATGTAAATTTGGAGATGAGAACTAATTCTGATTTAGAATTAATTGAAAGTGGAAACACTATGAAGTTAACCACAAACGAGGTTTTACGCAAAATAAGGTCGGAAGTTTTAAAAAAGGATGATTTAGTTCATGATTGTGACGTATACGATATGATTCGCCGATGGGATATGGGACAGTTGGAAAGGAATAACAAATATATAAATTGTGTCTCTTTACCATTAGAGGTTACTTTATTAAGAAAAGCTCAGTTAAAGCTAATTTCACAATATTCTCCATTAATTTTGTATTTGGACACAACTGGCGTTTTCTTGTAAATTCGATAACTCGCGCTCTGAGGGTCGCGCTAATATACCCTATATAGAAAATATTCACATTGGGACATACAACATGGTGGCATATTCAGATTTACTTAGCCATCTCTGCGATTGCCTGTCATTGGCCATCGAACTTCCACTTACACTTTTGTTAGAAATGTTTCTTTTTTAAATTCGATAACTCTCTATTTGACCCTCAAAATTGCGCTAATATACCGCTTTTTACAAATGTGCTCATTGGGACTAACAATAAGACTGAGTACCTACAATTTCTGCGAAGTCTGAATGATCATGGGCCTGTCATGAGTTACCCAATGGCCGCTTACACTTTTTAAGAATAATTTATAAAATTGATTCAAACTCATACAAATTGGTATTCCGTATAACGTATTACATTAGGGAAGTTGGTTGTATAACGGTGAAAATGTAAATTTTTGGTACCGTCACTAAAAATTATTTGAGACCCACAGTTTATTAGTGTGTAGTATTTGCTTTTACACTTTTTTGCTGTTGTAATGTTTTTTGTCAAATTGTCATAAACTTTACACTAACTTGGTTGCGTTGGAGGACATTTTAAAGAAATATTTCAATCTGTGGTTTGTTTTTTAACTGTCTAATGAATGGAATGGTACCATAATCAATACGACTTACATGACTATGTCAGAGATAAGGTGGAGGGCGTTAATTCCAACTTATTTAGCAATGTGACCAAAGTTATTCCAGTATAGAGATGCATTCCACCATTATAAATAAGAGCGATTGAGGTTACATTGAACAAACTAATTAAAAGCAAACTGTATACGAACGGCTAGGAATTTACGACGAACAATTCTTTTAATTCAGACGGAGCAACAAAGTGTCCGCTATCTAAATTGATTCGACTTCAATCAAACAGTTAAGTCAAATAAGTCTTCTTGATCGGCACTTTTTCTGATTGTTATGATTGTCAATTTTTATCTATTGTTTTGGGCGGTAACCTATACCAAGACTCCAAATCATCTTTGAGCTTCATTTACCTTTGACTATTTAGGCAGTTTTGAATATAAAAATTTCTACATCTAATAATAGCCAAATTATGCAAAAAAAAATGAATTTTAAATATTTTTGTTTTTGTGAATATGATATGATGAGTCATTTGAATAATAAAATTATGAAAAACAGGAAAAAAAAATTTTCGCTGCCGACAGGATTCGAACCTGTGCGGGTAGAACCCAATGGATTTCAAGTCCATCTCCTTAACCGCTCGGACACAGCAGCTCATATCGAAACTTCAATGATGATATGGTTTGAATACCATAATAATGAGATAAAATATAACAAAAAATAAAAACAACAATTTTTATTTCTTTCGATATAATTATACAAAAATTATTTTTTAACACAGCGAAGATCATCTAATAACATCGACACATTTAATAAAACATCGAATTTATTTGCCATCTAGCGGTTAATAGTAGGAAAATTTACAAATATCGACGAAATCAGGTGTCTCGGCTAAACGTCAAATTTGATTGCCATCTGTCGGAAATTAGCAAATTTTATTTTTATGCTGTCTATTGAAAGGTTGACACCTATCGTAACATTAAACAACTACATAACAATTTGTATTGCATGCCATAACGCATTGCAAAATTAGAAAAGTGTTAATTAATATTTAATTGCGAGTTATCTCTTATTTAACAACTGGTTTGATCGGTAATTATATAATCATTAGGCGATGGAAATTTTATAATTATAGGTGCGATCATCTTCAATCAGAGTTACAATTATTATACATTGATCATGTTTCGTGTGTATATATTTTATAGGAAGTTTTATTTACTTATAAAATGTAGATAATCTATTGATATTTACATTGCCAATGTTATGTTTAGATGGAATATCGCCGGATAATATTGAAATGTCACGCTATTTTATTATATTGTGGCGAACTTTGTTAGAATACAGGCAACATAGTTGTTTGAAATATTGAATCGATCAGAATTAATGTTCTAATTAAAATTGTAATCAACTTGTTATGATCAGTAATTAACCGATTTGAATAAATAGACATGTTTTGGCAGAATTGCAGTTTTTGTGTTGTCCTACAGTTAGCTCGAGTGAAATTGGAAAATGAAATTTTTCTTACTAATTAACTTGTATCTAATTTGGAAAGTGATTGGCTATGTTGTTGGCCTTCATGATCAAGTAAGTTTAAGGGGCCATTAAGGTTGATATAATCAATTTCTTTTATTATAGGTACACCAATCTACAATGCGCACTGTTTATGAAGTACAGTTGGATCATTTCGAATTGGTCAGTAATACTGAGACGGTATTCACTAATCTGGATATGAGGATTAAAAAATTTAATCGAACAACTTATATGTTGACGGGAACGTTTGAAACGTTGGTCGAGTTTGATGACGATTTTAAATACACGTTAACAATTTTAGCACTACAGGGAAACGAATATAAAGTTATTGTCCCAGGCAAGGATTATGAAAAATTGTGCACATATTTGGCAACCGAAAAAATGTTTTATCCCGAAGTTCAGGCCCATTCAAATTTTCCAGCACCAGGTGTATGCCCAGTTCCGCCTGGTAAATGGATCCTACGCGATTACATTGCGGAAAATACACAGCTACCAGAACTACCATCGGCTGGTGAAAAATGGAAGACCGATATAATTTTAAGTTATAAAGGTGAACCGGTTAGCCATGCAAGTATATATGCACTTGTTGTGCCCAAACGTGTCCGTGTCGACGAATAAGATTTATGAAATATATTCAGTTTTTAAATTAATTAAAACTGAACAAATATAAATACATAATAATGTTTTATTGAAATCATTTTATTAAAAGATTTTTTTATTATAAAAATTTATGATTTTTCCGTTCAATTTAACGAATTTACCCTAAAAACTGTAATCCTTTGTTTAGGTTCCACATCTATGTAATGAATTTTCTTAACAAAATATCGTATTCCCATTCCAATTACTTAATAGAATCTGAGAGCGAAATGGCGCAAATTCTGCTGAAAATAATAATTTTGGGTTTGCGGCGATTTGGTAAGTAGTTAGGAATTTTATTGTTTCAATTTCAAAATATTGAATTCATAAATCAAAATTAATTAATTATTATTTATGCGTGCAAGGGAAAATCTTTTAGTATCAATCAACTGAACGGAAGTATACATCCGGATAATTTGATTTTGTTGATATTTGCGGCGAATTGTGATTTCGCATCAAATCTATATCTAGTTCATTCTTTTGCATTCACAATTTGTTGCATCCTTAGTCTATATCATTTCTAGTGACGATATCAAATAGAACATTTAAGAAGAGCTTTTTATAATTTTATTTTATAAGCAACTCGGCGCTATGAGTTAAAATTATTAAATTAGTAAGACAAAATCATGTAGTTAAAAGACAAGTTCGTGAAAGTCGTTAAACTGTATTGAAGGCATGGAGTAGTGGAATCCGCCAATTTTGGTTTGATTATACCAAATAAGGTTGAGTATTGACAGATTTTTGTCACTAGTTGGTATTTAGTGTCATATATCGGGTGACACCAATCAAATTGCGACATACTGAGGTGCGTTTGAAAGGTGACATTTCAGTTTTCGTGAAGATTGTTTAAAAATGAGCGAATTTTCTGTAAAAATTCGCTATATTTTGCAATTTTACTACAAGAAAGACTAAAACGCTTCCCGTGGTGTTTACGATCAAGATGCTTTATCGAATGCAATAGCATGTTTGCTCGGTTCCATTCTGGACATTCCGCTCTGGTATACCAATCACTCAAAAAGTCGATGAAATCTTACAGAAAACGAAGAAGATCAGTACTTAAGCGGCCATGACATTGCTAAGGAATTAAATAACCATCACAAAACAGTTTTAAACTATTTGCGTATAAGGCTGGATACACAAAGAAGCTCGGTGTTTGGATAGCACATGAATTGTCGATGAAAAAATTGATTGATCGAGTTTAAGATGAAAATAAGAATTTTGTTGTAAATGCTAATCATTTTACCAAACTTATTTTGATTATTTAAAAATAAAAATAAACCGTTTCGTTATTGAAACTCCGGATCTATTTCAAACCAGTTGTTACTGAAACATTCTATCAAATGAGTGGTATGTAGTTCGATATTGAGGAAATTTTAATAAATATTGTGTTTGTATTTCTAAAGGTTAAGAAAAGCTAGTGTCTTACAAATATTTTTATAATTATTCGTCACTGAATTAGTTTTAGTGAAGTAACGATATTTGGCTTCGTACCTCATGCACCATGTATTCAGTAAAGGCCCAATTTTACTAATTTGTGTTTTGGCAATAGCTTTAAATTATAATCTACCATGCATACTATCTGGGCTCATTGCTCTCCCTCCTAGATGTTTACTATAGCATATATTTCTGCTAGAAAGACAGTAGCCTTGGTACCAAAGGACTTCGAGAGGTCAGTCCCACTCCCGCATATTCCTACCCCTGCCCCGTCTTTCGTTTTGATGTTAATCTTCTAAGAGACTTACTCTTCCTCTCTCTCGTTATATCCGACAAACTTCTTCGGTAATAAAAACATCTCTGATAATAATGATTGGCAAACAGTAAAAAAACTGTCGCGGGATGCCTTACCCGACAGCAAAGTATGAAAAATAAATAAACACTTTACACAGACTTTGTTAATTCGCGGAGGCACTGTATCACTAAAAAAAATTAAAGAAAACAAATTTTGTAGCCACGAATAAGACGCCAGTAATTTCACGCAAATCTCTTAAATTATCTGAATTCTTAAACTAGCAGATAAGACTTTCCCGCGGCTATTGCAGATTTAAGAATTTACAACAAAAATTATTAAAATATTGTGTAACAAAATAAAGCCTCATCAATATAGATACTTTATGTGTTATTTGTTTGTTCTTAATTTTTGCACTGAATATATGGCCACTTTTTATGAACAAGTACAACCATCGAATGATCAATTGTTGTATTACTGCATTATTGAAACAGTATTTAATCTATTGGTTTGGGTAGGGAAATTAAAAGAAGAAACCAATAAAGAGACATAATCATCACAATCCGCCACAATCTAAATTAAAAAAAAAGAAACGGGCGCCGAACCGATTTCGTCATATTCGCTTATGTATGTTGATTTAAAGGTATACCAATCAATAGAAACGATTTCAAATCCTCGATTTGGAAAAAGCTTCTTTTGGATAATGTGTTCCATACATTGACTTAAGCAACATATATAGAGGATCCTTATCCAAATTTCTGGGAGTGTTGATTAATGCACAGTTGAAAAAATATTGCTTATGCAATGCAAATTGCATTACATGTAGGTCCAGTGAAAGGCTGTATTACAAAATGATACAAAGCTTGCATTAAAAATTAGTTTGATACAATTTGCATTGATTTTTTAATACAATAGATAATACAATAGAATATAAAGCAAATTGTAGCAGAACCGTCAATCAACATGCGTGAGAATTTTTTCCTAAACCTTTCCTAAAAAGCAAAAACAAATACTTAGGAATCATTTAGCAAATAATTCACGAGCCTTTTTTAAAACGTGAAATTTTTCCTAAATCTAAAATTGTAAATATGTATGTGTTAGTAACGTATGTTGTTTCACAAAAGCCAATCAAATTCAAATTGAAAAGATACCATTCAATTTTGAATGTAAAAGATCACTACAGGTTTGTAATCAAAGGTTAATGTTCAATAATTATATTACTAAACCATCTTCAGTACATTGTCCGGAAATAAGACTAATTACTAAAAGTAGACGTGGTCCATAGTTGACTTATGTAAATACTGGAGAAATTTTCTTGGAGCTAAAATGGTCATGAGGGAAATCAGCCCAAGATTAAATTGAACGGCTAACCTTCAATGTTTGAAATTACTAAACCATTTTGAGTCCCTTGTTTGGTAATGAAACTACTAATAAAATATAGACCATGGTCCATTCTTGACTTATGCAAATATTGGGGACATTTGTAACGTTAACCTCGGTTCCGTTAAATTTTTAAATTGTTCCACTGGTCCGTTATCAGAATCTCTCGAGATGTTTCTGGTGGTGCAGCACATTGCCGGCTAGGTGGCAGTCAGATGGGATGGGATCTTTCCACCTAATCATCGAGAGCTTGAAATGCTGCAAAATATCGTAGGTATAGTAAACGTTATGAACACAAACACTGATCACTTTATATAAATACACTATCACAGAAAGAATATGCACTCTATTGAGGTGACCTTGGTGGATTGGTCACCTTTACTTTACCCTCACCTCCGTATTATTATTTCACTTCATAACGATGAAGTGTTCCCTTGGCCTCTATGTGTGTTCGGCCTCTTAAAACATCATAGCTAATTGACAATTTACTGATTCATTTTTCTTTTTTTTTTTTCACTTAACACGATTTCACAAAAATTTTAATCACGATACCACGCATAACACTCAAATTTCTTTATTTTGGTCAACATAAAGACCCTCCCTCCGGTTATTCGAAAGACAAAAAAAAAAGAGAATAGATTTTGGTAACTAGAAAATTTTAATATAAACCAATTTTAATCAATAAATAAATCAAGAATAGTTTCGTGTGAATGTATCTTATTCTAGCATTGTATATAATAAATAAATAAATAAATAAATAATTATAAATAAAATATGTAAATATAAAGTTTAGGGATATAAATAAATAAATATATTTGTAAATGTTTCCTTAACTAACATGCAAAATTACTAATATGAACCATGGCCATTCTTATTTAATAAATTATATTTTGGTAAAATTGTCTTAAAAAGTACTGTTAATCATAGTCGCATTAACTTACAAATAAATAATAAATAATAATATGTACTTATTTATAATAAATAACAAAAAAAATGTTTGTTGAGGTTTATTCCATGGAACAACAAATTAGGTCTATACTGTAGTTCTGTATAGAGCACTGTAATCAAACGTTTTACATGGATTTATTTTCAATGACCGGCAAATCATGCGTTTTGTTTTCATATGTTTTTATTAATGTATATATGTAGTAAAGACTCGCAGATTACTTAGGTGTAATTTTTTTTCTGGAGCTTTCGAGAATAAAAAAAAATAAATTGCGCTTACCAAGGAAACAGGTTGCCTCCGTTTTTATATTTTTGTAACGGCCCGTTTCTTGGTAAGCGTGAGGCAAATGAATAATTCCAGCGGCAATCACAGCTTGTGTAGCGCACTAATAATCATACTTTTGATTAATTTAAATTTTGTACTTTAGCTATTTTTTAATTCAATTTAATTTGTTTTGTTTTTTTTTTGTTTTTGTTTATCACAAACAACACTTTTCTTTTTGTCACAAACAATATAGCTAACACATTACACGGATTCACGAAGTACCACAATAATTGTACTTGTTACGTCTGTGAACTGTATTACACAACTGATGATGGCTGAAATTATTTATTTACGTTTTGTTTTCTTTATTAAATTCTAAGGGGAAATTCGATCAACATTTGAAACTGGTTTCCTATATTCACCAAAACCTATTCCATGGATGAACTGTACCGGTGTTAATAAAATTAGTACAGGGTGATCTCAAATTATTTTCTTATGCTTTTAGTATGCGCGCGACTGACTGTCATGCGTGGTGGAACAATTTTTACTAACCCTGTAACAGCTCAACTGTTACACATTCTCTTGGAGCTATGAGGGTTAGATATAACAAAAATCAACTAAAGTTTAAATTGAACTACTAACGTTCAATATTTGAATTTACTAAACCATTTTCAGTACCTTGTCCGGAAATTAAACTAAAAACAAAATATATAGCATGGTTCATTCTTGACCGGTGCATATATTGGGGACATTCTCTTGGAACTATGACGGTTAGATATGACGGAAATCACCCAAAGTTTAAATTGAACGATTAACGTTCAATATTTGAATTTACTAAACCATTTTCAGTACGTCTTCCGGAAATGAAACTGCTAATAAAATGTAGACCATAGTTCATTCTTGACTTATGCAAATATTGGGGCATTCTTGTGGAGCTAAGATGGTTGAATATAAAATATAAAAATATTTTTAATACAACTATTAAACTTTTTTAATTTATATGTGATTTTAATACGTTCCGAAGATTGTAAAAGAATTCAATCCAGTTTCGAACTGATGAGCTTATGATTATGAAAAAATGAATCTTCTCATCAGGCCGCGGCGACTGGACTGATTATGTCACAATTTACATTCTATATATACAGAATGTACTGTGCGTTATGGTACTGTGTGAATGTCGTGAAGAGGAAAAAATTGTAAGAGAATTTATCTGTATTAGTATGATTCGCTAGTACCATAACGCACAGTACATTCTGTATATATAGAATGTAAATTGTGACATAATCAGTCCAGTCGCCGCGGCCTGATGAGAAGATTGATTTTTTCATAATCATAAGCTCATCAGTTCGAAACTGCATTGAATTCTCTTACAATCTTCGGAACGTATTAAAATCATATAAATTAAAATATTAAATAAATAGAATTCTGTCTATTAGTCAATTTCGTTGAATGATTGTTCGTAAATACTAATATACTTCTCGTGTTAATAAAAACACATTTAAAATGGTATAATCACCGGTAGCTTATTAGAAATTATATGAATTAATTAACATTCACAAAAATTAAAAAAGTAAAACTATTAAACATTTTAAAGCAACCTGCTCAAATTGAAAAATTATACCAGCATAAAATTCGCTAGAACAAGCGGACTTAAATATATATGAATAATAAGATCATGCACGAGTTTTGCATTACTGGTATAAAATTCACTAAATCAAACCGACTACATGACATACATATAAGCAGCTTAATAAATCTTTAATAATTTAGTTTTCCGGATTCGAAAATATCTATTATGTTTTAACGTAAGCTTTTCAGTTCATAATTTGTAAGTTATTATCTCTCTGAGATTTCGACCCACAACCTCAAGGCACCAAAAACAAAGAACAGCCCCGGAAAACCCCAAAAAAAAAAAAAAAAAAAATTACGGAGCTTTTAATGCAACTTGCTTTAAAATTTAATACTTTTAAAATATTTTATTAATGCAGTCTTTGATAAATTTTAATGCAGTTGATTGAACGATAGTGAATTATTTCCTAAAACATTCCTAAATTTTAACAATATTTTAGTGTATTAGTAAACCAATCAATTAATTGTAATCAATAATGGTTTATTGAAACATGCAAATGAAAAATATAATATAAATCAGAGATAATAATACTCTGTTAAATTATACACCGTATTAACTGTAAAACCATGTCTGGAAATAAAACTATAAACAAAATATAAACCATGGTACATTCTTGACTTTGCAATTAATGAAGACCTTCTTTTGGAGCTAAAAGGGTTACATATGACGAAAATCACCGAAAGCCTAAATTGAACGGCTAACGTTCAATATTTGAATTTACTAAACGATATTCGGCAGTTTGTCCGGAAATAAAACTAATTACAAAATATAGATCATGGGCCATTCTTGACTTATGCAAATATTGGGGACATTCTCTTGGAGCTAAGAGGGTTAGATCTGACGCTAATCAGCCCAAGTTTAAATTGAGCGGTTAACGTTCAATATTTAAATTTACTAAACCATCTTCAGAGCCTTTTCCGGTAATGAAACTGCTAATAAAATATAGACCATGGTCCATTCTTGACTTATGCAAATATTGCGGACATTCTCTTGGAGCTATGAGGGTTAGATATGACAAAAATCAACCAAAGTTTAAATTGAACGACTAACGTTCAATATTTGACTTTACTAAACCATTTTCAGTACCTTGTCCGGAAATAAAACTACTAATAAAATATAGACCATGGTGCATTCTTGACTTATGCAAATATTGGGGACATTCTCTTGGAGCTATGAGGGTTAGATATGACAAAAATCGCCCAAAGTTTAAATTGAACGACCAACGTTCAATATTTGAATTTACTAAACCATTTTCAGTACCTTGTCCGGAAATGAAACTGCTAATAAAATATAGACCATGGTCCATTCTTGACTTATGCAAATATTGGGGAAATTCTCTTGGAGCTATGAGGGTTAGATATGACAAAAATTTCCGCAAGTTTAAATTGAACGGCTAATGCCCAATGTTTGAATTTACTAAACCATTTTGAGTACCTTGTCCGGAAATGAAACTGCTAATAAAATATAGACCATGGTCCATTCTTGACCTATGCAAATATTGTGGACATTCTCTTGGAGCTATGAGGGTTAGATATGACGAAAATCACCCAAAGTTTAAATTGAACGGCTAACGCCCAATGTTTGAATTTACTAAACCATCTTCGGTAGTTTGTCCGGAAATAAAACTACTAATAAAATATAGACTTCTCCTATAGACAATCATACTTTACAATTTAATAATAATTTGCATTACATAAGTCGTAATGCAAGGCTTGCATTAAAAATTAAAGTTATTTTTTCAACTGTGTGGGCCGTCAATAGAAAATACTCAGAAGTTTAAAGCCATAAGCGTAGAGAATTCTTTAAACATTTTTTGGCAAAGCTACCAAAACTTGAAAGCCATTATTGTTGAAAAGAGACTTTAACGAAATATTAATTGAGTTATTTAAAACCAAAACAGATGTCTTTGAAGCCTACAAGAAGAAATGTGCCAATGACAAAGAAGAAGGATTGTATCAATTTTTATTGTTCTGATTTTGTTTGATGAAGAAAAACTGTTCATTTACATGCCACGAAAGGACCAATGTCACATTTCTGTGAATTATAAAACAGGCCAAATTACCGATGAAAAGTACCAAGAACTCTCTAATAATGAGAAACGGGCAAAACAAGAAAAGGAAGCAACTAAACTAGCAGCTGAACAAAAGAACAACACATATTTACAATGGATGCTCAAGCAGTCAAGATGTATCCACACTTGAACGCTTCGGCTATATAACACAAGCAGAGACTTCAGGTCCGCAATTTTTCTAATTTTAATTTAGCCAGTCACCAATGCACTAACTACTGGTGGAATAAAAGTGAAAGCGATTTAAGTGCCTCATCATTTGTTTCGTGTATTATTCACCAATTGACCAGATATTGCCTGGACAATGATTTGCCGATTGTTATATTTTTCGACGAATATGGTTACTAAAACCGAAATCGGTATCTAGCTAATGCACTTTCGAATTTTGCTATTGCTAGTAACAAGTCTGTTGAACAAAAGTACCTGGAAGTGGGTGGATAAAAAATAAAAAATCGGTCAATTTTTATACTTTACGAGCATTAGGCCTGGCTCCAGAAAAAGCGAAAATACTGTTTCTAACCTGCGAGCCATGCTGTATCTTCCGAATGGTTCAATTCAATTCAAAACACATTTCGATGATTATTTATAGAATTTTATGACTAATTTGGTATTAAAAGAAAAACCATAATTAAAATGTACAGCAAGAGAAATTGGAAATTGCTTTAGATAAAAAAATTTTAAGACGCATAAATACATAGTTGGATAAGATTTAATATAATAGAGAATTTCAAATATTCATCTTCAATGATTATTCAAATATACATCATTCTCATATCGGCTTCAAAGATTACTATCTTTTGTCCTTTAATGATTTTTTCACTTCGAGAATATTCAGTGAAGTTTTCGGTTTGTACAATCAACAAAGATTTTGGTGGAACTGGTAAATGCTGAGATTTAAATTCTTCTGTCCTTTTGTCATATTCTTGTTGTAGCAATTCCAATTTAGTTGGCTCAGCTAACAAGTGTACATACACGTGTAGCAAGTAGTTCTGCTTTAGAATATTTTTGCATGTATCCAGTAAACAACTCAACTTTAGAATATAGAACATATTTTTGGATCATAATATGACGAATTGAGGTCCAAATTTCTGAGATATTAAGCTGTGTCTTAACGTAGATGCGTTAACGTAGATTACGTACAGTATAATTCGTTGTTTTGAATCGACTTTTTTACCAGGCATGCCCACTTCATCAACATATTTATCTTCATCTTCGTCGCCTTCCGACAATGATGCATCTCGATTATCCTTTAGCTTTCCAGTTTTAAAAATTTTTTTGCCTCTTCTACTTTAATATTTTTAGATATTTTTACTCTCCCGATTTTTTATTTTGAAGAAATGTCATACAACTGCATGTAGTTAGGTAAAATTTTAGTTTTTTGTTTACTAGCGACACATGTGTATAATAGCAAAACTTTCAATAGAAATTTCCCATGTGCTCCCGATAGCTTGCTATCCGGAGCTAGTTATGTATAAACCATTTTGTACTGAAAATCACTCTTGCAAACAGATAAACAATTAAATTGTGGCATTGGGCAATGCCATTCATATAAACCTTTTGGTTATAACTTACAAGGTGGAAAAAATTTGTTTATAAGATTTCGATATGGAACATTTATAGTTAAGGTTTATTGTCATCAATTTGGTGTTGAAATTGTATTAGTGTGTTCCAGTCAAGTCTATTGGTTTTATTCTTCCTTAGCCCAAGGAAGTTTACAAGAAACTAAATGTTTAAAATACTACCTTATTTGCGCCATCATGGTAAAGATATGAAAGCGGTGTGCGTGTGACAATACTTGAATAATAGAGGGTATCCGCTATGATGTTACAATGAAACCTGTCCACTTTTCTGAAACCTGGCATTTTTTCCAAATTTTAATGGTTCCAAAACAAATAATATCGAATCATCAGTTTGAATTTAGTGAATAACATGAATAAGTTCCTTAATAATTATCTACTTGAAGCAAACACTTTTGATATATGCGTATTACATAGCAATAATGGCTATTCACCATTATTCTGCTATCGTAGACATCAAAAGGTTTGAAATAACATTTAGATAAAATAGAAGGATGGGTTAAAGGAATTAAGGCTAATGAGCAGAAATCGAAGCTTGGCTAACTAAGGGGTAGAAGGCCAACAAATTAAGTTGAAATATGCTTTGCTTTATGAACTGTATAATTGGAAATTATTTAACCTTTGAAATTGTTTACTTCCGTACAGACATGAAAGGCCTCATAATAATACAAATTTCATGTACTGATTGTCCATGTACCATTTAACATGACTTGTTAATCTCTTATACAATTAATCGAATTACGAATCGCGTGATTAGGCTTAAATTACAATACATATACACGGAAATTATGTAAACATAGGAATATTTAAATGTCCTCGTCGCCAGAGTTTCGAGCTTAATTCAAAATTGGACATCGAGGCCGATATGAGTATCACTGCAAATTTTATTATTATAATAATAATAGAAACGGTTTTGGGCCTACTAATTGTCAGGCCTGGTGAATCGGTTAACATTAAGTCGGTTAAGGTAAGTGTTAATGGTTTTGTATATATGAGTTTATTAATTTTCTTTTTTACAGACTAAATATGACGTCCAACTGGAAGTTTTACAATTTTATAATATATCATCTGACGTCTTTCAAAATTTGAACGTACGAGTTAAAAAATTTAATCGAACAACCTATGTTTTAGACGGTTCATTTGAAATCATGGATAGATTGGATATGAGGTATTCGGCCATTTGGGAAGTGTATGCTGCATCGGGAAATGAATATAAATTAGTAATGCCACCAAAAGTTTTCGAAAATTTTTGTTTAGGTTTGGCGGCCGAAACAAGAGTATATCCGCATATTGTGGCTAATTCAAATTTCCAAAAGCAAGGCGATTGTCCTTTTCGTCCTAACAAAGTTCGGATTAAAAATTATGCAGGAGATATAAGTGATTTACCCGAATTACCGAGCAATGCAGAAAAATGGAAATTGGTTGTAAAGGTTTACCGAAATAACCAAGTCGTTGGCGCTGGTGCAGCTTATACTTTAGTCAAACCACGAAAATAACGGTGTTTTATGTTTGTACCCTGTATATTATTTTTGAAATGGTTTTAAATAAATGAGTTTGATTTTATCCATAATCTTTTTTTGTTTACGATGCGAGCAGACCTACAATTTATTATAAAACAAAAAAATTCCCGCAGCAATATAAAAAATGTTTATTTGCTAATTAACATGATGAATGATTAGCTTTGTAAAGCATTTTAATTTCCTGAACGCGAACTTATGCATGCGTTGCAAATTTATGATAATGTCATGCGGAAAAGTACAATAATAAATTACAAAAAGTGGGAAGAACGATTACAGGATATAATTGCGTCAATATATATTAAAAACAATAAGCGAGTTCACACTCAACTCGCAAAAGATTTATGCAAAAACATTTATGTATAAATATCTATTGAATCATTTCGAGCCACTGTTGTTCTCTCATTATTTAAATTACGTTAAATTTTTGGTTTAAAAACTCGATAATTATTCTCTTTTGGGTTTGGAGCACAAACCTTACTGACAGTAATTGAGCATTAGCAAAGTACAGTTCTGTTAAACTTTAAAATATACCATTTCTCATACATGGTAACCTTGTTCAAGATTCCATATTTAGACTGAAGCGAATGGTCACGGCAAACTTGCTGAACCATGCAAAATGGCATCGCTAGATAGAAGACGCTAACGCGAAAATACCCATAACTAAACTCAGCAACAAATCAGCAATTCCAAAACCAACAAAAATGTTTATACAAGCCGTACTATTGCGATACAAACACAAAATAAAACCTACTATTTCGGTAAGTATTAGTGTAGTATAATCTGTACATACTTCGATTGTATCAAAAATAGTCGAAAATATCACTAACACTTATAGGAATAGTAGGATTTCTATTTGTGTAAAAAGAGGGTCGAATATTTTGAATGGTACACACCGAATCCAAAAATCAATCCTTGGCCATACTCCAGAACTTTGTCTAAAAATCATTTGAGAATCAAATTTCCATTGGAAATGCTGGATTTCATCAAAATTGGATAAGATGCAGTTTAACGGACACCTCACTACAACGGACAACTTTTTTGTCCTGTCGATTTCTGTTGTAGTGAGGTTTCCCTGTATATAGATTGCTCAACTGCTCACTAAACCCTAATTAAACTCCAACTAAACCGTAACTCAACCCCAATTCAACTCGCAAACGGAACCTAACTTAATCCTCAACTCAACCGCAAACTCTACGCCAAACTCAATGCTCAAACCAGCATATATGTATAACAAAATTGGTCAACAACTCACTATGTCCTATCCAACTCCAACTCAACTCGAACTCAACTTCAACTGAACGTATGGCAGGTACCTCACTCTCTTGAAGTACAATCACCAAAAGCTTTTCAAATCTCCGCCTTTACCATAGAAACGGATTGGCGAAAGAAAATCCAAATCGGACAAGCCGTTCTCGAGATACCATGAGTATAGACATCCAGACATCCAGACCTCTAGAAATCCAGCCATCCAGACATCCAGACAGATGGCCGGACATTTTTGTTTGCTTTTTCAGACTCGGGGGCTTTCAAATCGTCGAGAAAAATGGTTTTGGATAAACCAAATTTCTCGTCATTTTTGACAGGATTTCAATACTTTCTTTGTGTTTTTAGATCTTATTTAGCTTTACGAGAAATAAATTAATTTCAAGCCAACGCGATGCATTTCTTCGGAATTATGTTATTTATGTCGTTTGTCTTTGAAACTAAAAGGAAGCAGTACAAAGTCAGTGGCAATCGACCATCAGAAATTAAGCTGCCAGAAATTCAAATACCCCACTTTAGTGGAGAGCACATGAAATGGATGGCAAGATCAATTACTTGAAGACCTACACGTAAAATCAATTACTTGAAGACCCCTGATAAATCATCTACAACCTCGATATCACAACCAATTAAAAGCAATGAATTCGCATCAGCCATAAGAACTTTATGCGACACCACTAGAGAGTGTTTACTTGCAATCAAGAATCTAAGAATCAACACCGATTCTTGTTATTAAATAGTTAATAGTAGGGTGCTGGGTGTGTTTCAATAGGGTAGGCGTTGGCCGTTTATAGCCAATTATAAATTGGTTTATACTCCAACGTTGCAACTATGTAGAAACCATCAACTGTCTCTAGTTTACCTCCACGCGGTAGCACCTGGGCAACATTTGTTTTGCATTTTTAATGTATCACAACGGCTGAACTTCTAGAGGCGAGTGTAATAACACTATAAAAACAAAACGCAATGGATAAAACAAACAAGGAAACTAATAGCCTAGGTGGCAGACCTGATGTTCAGGAAAATCCACTCTCGCCGGAGGTCGGTCCCATGGATTCTAGGGGGGGGGGGCCAAGCATTGCTACATAATTCTAATGATACCAAAAATAAGCTAAGCGATATCAACGCTCAAAAGAGTAACGAGGAAGAACTTTCATTCCGAAAGGGATCCATTACAATCAGATCATCAATACAAAAAATATTTGCAAACAACGCAATCTCCACTGAAAAAGTAGCTTCATTATCAGGACAAATGCCGAGTGCATCAACAAATATTATAAACAGCGAGGAGCTGTTAAATAAATTTCAAAAAATGGAGAAACTAATCGCGCAGCTGAGCAATGAAGTTGCTGAACTTAAGAGAGAAAACTCTACACTAAAAGAAAAGGTTAAAAATAGCATAGCTAAGGATTCAGCACGAGTTAACAATCTTTCTTCCAACCATATTCAGCCATCATCCAGTCAACATGAACATTCAAATAATTCCAACTGGTTGCTGCGGCAATTTCCAGTTTTTCAACAGAACAATAGATTCAGTGCTCTGAGTCAAGAGGATTATTGCACAGATGAGGAAGAAATGGAAAAAGAAGTTTTCGGTGCTGATAACAGAAATGCTAGGAAACGCAGGCGCACAAAAACGAAAACTCCTCCAAAAAATACTACACAAATTGTGATCAATAACACTGAACAGAAAAAGCCAAAAATACCACTGCCTCCACCTATTAACGTGAGCAATATCAAAAATTTCGAACTGTTTCGACAAAAAGTAATAAAAACAACTAGTGAATCAACTAATTTTAAGCCGCTTTCAAATAGTGACATTAAAATTACATTTCAAAATGAAAATGATTACAGAAATGTCAAAAAATTACTGGAAGAATTTAAAAAAGAACCCAGCAACCAATCCGAAAATATAGAATATCACACCTATCAGCTGAAGAGCGAAAAGGCTTATAGAGTAGTTATCAGAGGCTTACCATCTTCCATTAGTCACGATGTAATTAAAGCAGACTTAGAAAAAATGGGACATGAAGTCCCAGGTATTACTAACATATACAAAATGGTCACAACTAATGGTGTAAAAGACAAGAAACACTTTCCATTGTTTTACATCGACTTAAAACAAAAAGACAACAATAAAGAAGTATAAAACATCAAAAAACTTGCGTACTGTATAGTTAAAATTGAGCCACGTAACAAGACAAGGGACATTCCACAATGTACGAATTGTCAACAACTTGGACATACCAAGAGTTTTTGCTATCGTCAAACCAAATGCGTTAAATGTGCTGGAGATCATCACACGACAAAATGCAAAAAACAACCAGATATCGCGCCTTCATGTGCTCTTTGTCAACAACAAGGACATACTGCAAATTATAAATGATGCTGCGTATATCAGAACAAAATTAAAAGTCAACAGAGTAATAGAACAAGAGTAGTACAGCGATTACAAACCAAAGCTGCTAAACCACCATCCACAGTTGGATTATCCTATGCGCAAATCACCAAATTATCTGCTGATGAATCAAACGAAAACAACAAACACATAGAAGTTAATAACGAGTCTAATAACTTTGAAATTATTAAAAAGCTTAGTCAAATTCAACAGACACTTGGTCACTTAACAGAAAGGGTGGCAAAACTAGAAATTAATTTCTATCCACCTAGCAAAAAAAGTCAGCATTCACACAAATGATTAACTCGTTCCTACGCATTGCAACTTGGAACGCTAATGGGCTCAACCAATGAGCCCAAGAACTGGAACAACATATATGTTGCACTTATTTCAGAAACGCACTTCTCCAACAAAAGCTTTTTCAGAATAAAGGGATTTAATTCCTACTGGACAACCCATCCTAGTGAAAGAGCCAGAGGTGGTTCAGCTGTACTGATCAAAAATAATATCAAACATAATCAACAAGAGGATATTCGAGAAACCTACATGCAAGTAACTGTTACCTCAATCCAATATAATGGCGCAGATCTAAATGTTGCGGCAGCATACTGTCCTCCACGGCATACACCAACGAAGTTACAATTTAATAACGTCTTTAATAAGCTCGGTCCAAGATTTATTATTGGAGGGGACTATAATATAAAACATACAGCTTGGGGTTCCAGGCTAATTTCTCCTGGGAAAGGAAATGCTTTGTTCAATGCCATTCATGAAAACAAATGTGAATATCTATCTCCAAGGGGACCAACGTATTGGCCAACGGATGCAGGAAAATACCAGATCTGTTTGATTTCTTCATCATAAAAGGTATTTCATCCAGTTACACTAAAGTCGAAGGAATTAACGACTGAACATCTGATCACATTCCTGTACTGTTGTCAGTAAGCGCTATAGTCATCAAGAAAAATAAAAAGCAAAACCTTACTAATAGATTCACGGATTGGGATCTCTTCAGAGAAAAACTGGAAGAGCTAGTTGAATTAAAAGTTAGTATTAAAAGTAATGAAGAATTGGAACAACAAACAAACAATTTATTGAATACACTCGTACGGCCGTCAGTCTAACTACTCCAGAATTAAAGGACAAAGCGGAGATTGAAGTCAAATACCCGGCTTAAATCAGGGAACAGATCAAGAAAAGGAGAAAGGCAAGGAGAATATGGCATCTCACCAGAAATCCCGCTGACAAAACCACCTTCAATCGAATAAGTAACAAAGTCAATAGGCTAATCAAAAGCTTCAAACAGGATTGCTTTGACAACTACTTAAGCGGGCTACGTCCAGAAATGGATAAGGACTACTCGTTATGGAAAGCAACCAGAAAATTTAAACGACTTGTAGTTCGAGTACCACCTATAAGAAATGCTCAAGGCAATTGGGTTCGACATGACAAAGAAAAAGCGGAACTCTTTGCTCAACACCTAGCAATAGTGTTTCAACCCCATGACATTCAATCCAACATTGAAGTAACACCTGTCTATCAACCAAATCAGGATTTTAAATGGGTCACGCCAATGGAAATTGCTGAAGACATCGACAAAAGCCTTAGTCAAAAAAAGGCACCAGGAATTGATGAAATATCACCGGGTCTATTGAAGGAACTTCCACGCAAAGCAATCATCATGATCACATACTTATTTAATGCCTGTATGAGATTGAAGTATGTACCCAAATTCTTCAAAACGGCCCAAATAATTATGTTGAAGAAACCAGGTAAACCAGATGAAGAAGTAACATCATACAGACCAATTTCACTGCTTCCGACCTTATCAAAGCTGTTTGAAAAACTACTACTAAAACGTCTAAAGCCAATGGTAAACGTTCCTGATTTTCAATTTGTATTCAGGAACAACCACTCCAGATCAAGTCCATCGAATAACTACGGTAATAGAGCAAGCGTTAGAAGAACAGAAATATTGCCCCGCCGTATTTCTGGATGTATCTCAGGCCTTTGATAGGGTTTGGCACGAGGGATTGACATTCAAGATGAGCAAAATGCTACCACAAAACTATTGCCAGCTGCTTGAATCATACCTCTCTGATTGCCAATTCAGAGTCATCCATGAAGAAACATGTTCTGACTTTTATCCAACGCTAGCGGGAGTTTCGCAGGGAAGCGTATTGGGCCCCCTCCTCTATCTTATCTACACTGCGGACATACCTACAACGAATAAAACATTCATCGGCACGTTCGCTGACGACACTGCAATTATGTCAGTAGACGAATCACAACCAAGGGCAGTGGTAAATCTTCAACGAGCAATGAACAACGTTACTAAATGGACAATTGACTGGAAAATAGTGCTTAATGAGCTCAAATCAACCCATGTGACATTTACGCTCCGACACAAAAATAACAATCTACACATATACCTCAATGGGGTGCAAGTGCCGCAGGCTGAATCGGCTAAATACCTTGGTCTGCATTTAGATTCAAGGCTCAACTGGAAACATCATGTGAGACAAAAAGCTGAACAGATACGATTAAAACAACGTCAAATGTACTGGTTAATTGGGCATCATTCCAAAATGAACCTGTATTGCAAAAGACTAGTCTACCAGACTATCTTCAAACCAATATAGATGTATGGTGCACAGCTATGGGGTTGTACTCAAAAATCCAATAGAGACATTATACAACGTAGCCAAAATAAATTTCTTTGAATGGTCACTAACGCTTACCGATTTGTGACTAACAGGGAAATACACAATGATCTAAAAATACAATTGATAGACGACGTCATCCGCGAATGTGCCATTAAACATGAGAAGAGGCTTCTTAACCACACCAACGTTGAGGCCGTACAACTACTGGACAGTACAAACGAAGTAAGGCGGCTCAAACGAATCAAACCGCATGAGCTAACCATATGAATATTATATCTTATGGGAACTGGATACTGGTCCAGCAGACCCACACAAGTTTATGCTTATCTCATAAGTACTAATGTCAACCTTACTAATGAATTAATAATGTTTAAGATTGTAGTAGCCATACCAATAAAGATGTTTTAAAAAAAAAAAAAAAATTAAATAGTTATCTACGTATTGGGCAAAAAACTGGATTACGACTCCCTGAGATCATATTAGAGACTTCAAGAGAACTTCAAATCTTCAAAATTTCTGATGTTTCTGGAACGTATTTTATTGCATTAGGAGCAATTTTTCGAGAAAAGTCTTCGAATTTTGAAAGCAGCATTTTTTTGAGAATATCCTCTATTGGCAACGAATCCAAGCAAAACTTGTAATCTCTGCAATCAAAACCATCACCTTGCCGATTGCTTTAAACAAAAACGAATAGCACAGAATCCTGGGGAAAATAACAATGCAAAGTTGGGATAATCTAGCTTAGTTGGCCGATCCTAACTTTTTGCTTATAGTGTTACTGGATATAATAAAAAGAAACCATCAACAACCAATTGCTCAACGTACCAAGTTTAGATGGATAATTTTAGGAAGATGTAATACTCTACATTGAATAGACAAGCCGTTAACCAAAACCGTCGCAATAAAATCTACTACTGATAAAGAAGAATGTGAACAACATTTTCAGAATTCCCACAAAAGGAATCAGACGGTAGATGCATGCTTAAAATTCAATTCCAACAATTCGCCAATGTAGGAGATCCCAAAAAATGGCAACAACAAGATTTCTTCAACTAGAAAATCAACAACACAAAGAACGACGACCTAGCCACACAATATAAAGAATTCATGCGAGAGTATGAATGTCTCGGACATATGGAGAGAATTCATCCAACAAAATTGAATGGCGGAAAATACTGCATGCTCAATCATGCAGTCCTCAAGCCATCAAGAACTACAACAAAGTTAAGAGCAGTCTTTGACGAGTTCGCCAAAACCACTAACGGTCAGTCATTAAATGATATAATACATGTTGGTCCAAAAATATAATAAGACCTATGGCATGTACCTATTATGACATGAAGAAAATGTTTCCAATTTGGATAAACACGGAAGATATAGTCTTCGGAAAAGATTCAAGAATACCAACTAAAAATAGTAACCTATGGAATAGCAGCTGCCAATTTCCTTACAGTAAAAACTTTACATCAGCTCGCATGAGACGAAAAAGAGAAATTTCGGCTACATAGTTATTTGAAAATTATTTCGGGCATATGGGCACCGCGGCTGTTCTTGGCGAAATGCATTTTGGACGTGCAATTTTGGGCCACTTTTTCGAGCACTGCTGGCCGTATGTCACGAATAACACAAACAATGCTGGCCTCCAAGGCGTCAATTGTTGCTGGTTTATCAGCATAAACCAATTACTTCACTTAGCCCTACAGGAAATAATCGAGAGGTGTCAAATCGCATGACCTTGGAGGCCAATTGACAGGTTCATTTCTCGAAATCAACTTATTGCCAAATTTTGATTTTAATAAGTCGATGGTTGCGGTCGCCGTATGGCACGTAGCGCCATCCTGTTGAAACCACATCTCGTCCGGATCAATGTTATTCATATTTTCAAACAAAAATTGCTGCGAACGACGACGAATCGATAAATTTGGGTCTTCTTCCACACTTTCGTTTACAGCGGCGATATTCTCTTCAGTACGCACATTCCTTCGACGTGTTAATATTATTGCATCCTCTTGAGAGTATGTGGTACGAAATCTATCCATAGTTCGACGGATGGCTTGCTCAGATGGTTGATTATGTGCGCCATAAACATCACGAAGTCCTCTATAAGTTGTCGAATCGACGACTGATTTTCAAAGTAAATTTTAATAATTTTGAAGCTTGTTCAAGCGTGAGTCTATTCATGATGATTTGCTAGAGTATACTGAGATCTGCCAGACTATATTTTTCATAAAAATTAAATTTTTTGTTTTATTTTTTACAATTTCAAGTTCTATCAGGCTTAAAAAAACACCCTTTAGTTCTAACTAGCAAGCTAACGAAGCGAGACATTCTCTCTACGACTGGTAAGTTATTTGATCCATTAGGATGGCCAGCACCAGTAATAATAACACCAAAGATAAAATTACAAAATATGTGGGTCATGGGCCTCAATTGGGATGAACCAGTCATAAACTTTAAAGACAAATTAAAACTTCTCAATGACCTAAAAATTCCAAGATGAATAAATTATACACCTGCAACACAGATTGAGCTCCACGGATTCAGCGATCTTTACGAACAAGCCTATGCCGCCAGCTTTTGTCTAAAAGTAACGAATAAAGAGAGCGAAGTTAATATTAGCTTTAGAGCCGCCAAAACACGAGTCACGCCAGCGAAATTAAAAGTAACATTACCAAGGCTGGAAGTAAATGGCACTCTTTTATTGGATAGGTTACTTAAAGAAGCAAAACCAAATATCCAGTTTCACTAAATTAAAGAGGAATGTTAGAACTGTAATAAATTTTATAAAAAGGTTTTGAAAACTTAAGGTAATACACACAACGAAATTGTTACAACGCGGAAAAAACTCAGCCAATGAAAAATAGTTTAATATATAAAAAAACAAGTTATTGAGCCAAATGCATGATGGTAATGACTTACCGGTGGCATACGCCAGCCGTTCACTCAAGCCCGCGGAAAAGAACTACTCCACAATTGCGAAGGAAATCCTTGCCACAAAGTGGGCAGTAGAGGTGTTCAGACCGTACCTATTCGGGCATAAGTTTACCATCAGAACAGATCATAAACCACTAATTAGTGATCTCAAGAATGCATCCAAAAGGATAACTCATAGGATCTCTTTTATAGAGAGCATTTCCCGGGCCACGTATTGAAACTTTGCGAAGCTATCCGTCTGGTATATCGGGTGTGTTTCAACAATTCTTCCTCTTATCCATTTTGTGGGAGGTAAATTATCTTCCTCCAAATTATATGGGAGGTAGATTATTATTGGCTCGTTGAAGTTAGCTGTTTGACTTGTTTGTATTCTTTTTACCTGATTATTGGCTCCAACAAGCCGCCATTCATTGGCATCTGTCGTAAGGATAAACACTTTATCAAAATCTGGGTACTGGAGTATTAGAGTTTTAAGATAGTCGAACGCAGTTTGGCACTTCTGGGACCATTCAAACTTATTTCTTTTCCTGGTTAATTGGTGCAGAGGTTCTGCAATTGTGGAGAAAGCCGGTACAAACTTCCTATAGTAACTTGCGAGGCCTAGGAAGCCGTTGGTCTCTCGCATGTTCCGTGGAACTGGAAAATTTACTATTGCTTCTACCGTCTTTGGACTAGGTTTTATACCTTCAGGAGTTATGATGTGTCCTAAGTACTGGATTTCTTTAGTTAGAAATTGACATTTATCCGTTTGGATCTTTAGATTGTTCCTCCTGAACGCTTCAAAAATGTCCTTTAATTTATTGTTGTGATCTCTCAAGTTTCTCCCATAAACAATGACATCCTAGATACACAAAGCATTTTAGGCACTGTTGCCCAAGCAACACACTGTTGATCATTCTTTGGAATGTGCTTTGTGAATTTTTCATTCCAAAGAGCATTCTAAGAAACTCAAAGTGGCCGTAGTCTGTGCTAAACGCTGTCTTATGCCTATCACGGGGATCCATCTCTATTTGATGGTACCCGCTGGCCATGTCTAATGTCGCTGGTCAAAAATGTCATTTATTAATGAAAGTGGATAAGAGTCGCCTATCGTCGCCTCGTTGACTCTTCTAAAGTCAACCACCACTGTCCATTTTATTTTGCCATTTTTGTCTGGCTTCTTCGGCACCACTAGTAAAGGACTATTGAATATACTGGTGCTGTGGGTGACAATATTATCATCCAACATCTTTTGCACCTGGGTATCAATCTCTTTCTTCAGTATTTGTGGAATTCTGTACTGCCTGGTATTATTGGGGGTGTATTATCGTGAAGATGTACTTGGTGTTTGACACCCGGAACGCTTGAAAGTTTGTCGCCCTCGACAAAGAAAATGTCTGAGTATTCCTTGATTAATTCAAGGAGTGAAGTGGATTCTTCAACATTTAGATCTTTATCTAAAGTTGGAATAATTTTTCCTATTACAAGATCATCTCTAGTCTCGAGATGCTGATCTTTTCCTGTCTCAGAGCAAGATTTGAATTGAAGAACGGTTTATTGATCCAGAAGGATAAGTTTGGGTACGAATACGAAGTTCTCAATGGTCACTTCGTTGGGATTTGTATTAACCACGCTGATCTGAGCTTTCAGCATGTCAGGTTGGACGAGACAATTTCCAACATATACACCTTGCATTACTTCCTCCGAGCTTCATAGGTATTGGTTATTTGTGGGAGTTGATATTTGTACTACAACTTCTTCTCGAGGAGAAAGTCGTATCTTGGCTGGGTTATTCAGGAATTTGATTTTATTCCCTAAAATACTAAGTTCTGAAGTACTGTACAGAATATCAAGAGAATTCCATCTTGTTCGATTTGAAAATCGTCCTCAACTATACTTGGAATTTATGAGGAATTTTAAGATACGGAGGAATATCTACGTGTGTAGACAGACACACACCCTATAGAGTAGTTGTGGCTTCTTTGCCAATTCCCTTTAATATAGATCTACCCCTTCCGGTCTATCGATTTGATGTCTTTAAGCATCTTTTTCTTGATTA
Organism: Tipula vernalis; assembly: GCA_958295665.1. Lineage (NCBI taxonomy): Eukaryota > Metazoa > Arthropoda > Insecta > Diptera > Tipulidae > Tipula > Tipula vernalis. The sequence goes on along the minus strand of OY282560.1, from coordinate 6,120,534 downwards.
TTGACACTGAAGCACCAGAGTCTATTAGAAAAGTTGACTCGTATCTGGATGCTGTTCATTTTAATTTTACCACATCGTGGATAAATTTGTGTTTTGATACCAGGTTGATCTGGTGACACTTTAATTCGACTGGGGGTACGTGGATTTGAGCAACGGTGACGAATGGTTTCGTTGGTGGCCAAACCTCCTCTGTTCCTTTCGGTTCAGTGGGAGTTCTAACTGTGTTGTTTGGTGGCAATTCCGAGGCAGAACTCTGGTACTTGCCATGAATTGATGAGGTGGAACTCATAGAAACTACCGAGGCGGAACTCTGGCAGTTATTATAAAGATATGAGTCTGGTGTCATGGCCGAGGCAGAACCTGATTTACTTATATTACTACTATTAATGTATGTCTTTTCGGGAAGTGGACTCGTCTGAACTACAGCTGGTGTTGCTGATGCTCGGCGAGTCCTTCTTCGTTTCCCTGGTGATGAATTGAATTTTCGTCAACGTTTTCTATGTAGTTAATATTCATTCTCTGCAAACCGTTCGTTAATTGGTTGATGTCCTGATCTCTCCGGTAACTCTGTTGACCCCTGTTATTGTAAGTCGGTTGCCTTTGATTAACTGTGGGTTATGATGATCTTACTGGAGGTTGATAAGGATTCTGTTTGATTGGACTGTTGTGTGTGTTCCTACGTGGCTCGAGATTGTGCTGGACCCTATTTGGCTGATAATTTCGTTGTCCATTATTTTGTTGATTTCTGTTTGGATACTGATTCTTAATTGCAAACTGTGGCTCGTAGAGTTGCGCTCCGGACTTTAACTGTTGGTACCTTAGATTTGCGGCATTTCTGGCGGCACAGTTCTTCAAGATATGCCCGAAACGTTTGCAATACCTGCATGTTACGGTTAGTACTACAACTTCCCTCCGTGCATGTGTCAAGATATTGGTTCCAAGCTGGCACCTTGTCAGTGTATTCCCTTGGCTGCCAATTGCTGTTGCTCTGGACAAACCAAGCTGACGCTCTACTCTATCTGCCATTTCAACAAGTCCTTTCAGGGATTTCCCTGTGGCCATCGACAGGTTTGTTCGGATGGCTTCGTTGTGTAAACCACGAACGAAAGCCTCCTGTTCTAATCTGGCCACAAGGAGTTTCGGGAGTGCATTCGCCTCACCATATTTGGTACAGACTCCTGCTTCATAATCGAGTGCATGACTCTGTATCCGACTACCGAAGTCTGCACAGCTCTCGAATTTCCCTTGCTTGGCATTCCTTAATCGGTCATGTAGCGATTCTATTGTGTGGGCGGGCAAAAATTTCTTTGTTACCATACTATAGAAGTCTTTGAGATCTTCTATATGGATGTCTTTAAAAATCGTATATGCCCTACCACGAAGTCTAAATAGAATCTGGTCTAATAGGTTTACCAGCTGTTCTGGTTTACCTAAAAGTTGTTTCTCGACGCGTTTGCACGCGTCTAAGAAGAAATAAACCTCCATAGCCATAGAAAAGAGGAACAAATTAGCCATCTTTCTTTCAAAAATCTCGGCGTATGTTGGAACGGGCGGAACGAAATATTTTAAAAGAATGATTTTTTTATTTTTAACTCTGTTCCTGAGCGGAACGCTTTGCGGCAGCGCCAATATTGTAGTTTATATATACCATATGTATATATTATAAATTTTAGTCGAGATGTTACAATCTCTAGGTGCTTACCTCCTTATTTCTTTCACAAGCACTTCACTTACACTATAGATTATAAAGATTTGGATACAAAGTTTGATTGGTTTATTAATTTGTTCTAATTTATTTCTTACAATCTCTGATTTCACTTAAGATTTTTACAATTGGATTTTTACTTGTATCTAACAGATATCTGATTATCACTTAACTTGTTACTATTGAACTATGTATAACTACTTATTCAGAATTGTCTGAATCTATCTGAATTTGAAATGTAACTATCCTTGGTTATAACTGTAACTAACACTTACCTATAAGAATTTCCATTAAAATCTTACAAGCTAAGCGGAAACATATCATCGCGGAACATAACATTTTGATATGCGGAAATGCAATTTTGAAGAGTCGCGACTTACTAATTATAAATCAACCTTGAAAGTTGTCTGACCGCGGAAATTGGCTTATTATAAGTTAATGTGTTGTGTTTCACAACAATATATAAGCGTAATCTCAGCAACATTGATTGATTGGTATACTTTTTTTGTTTATCGAGAAGGTCATTCTGTCATTCTGTTCATACCCGGGGTAAGTCGGCTTATCAAGCTTAGATACAAAACCACCATGTGGTTGGTTAAAATTGTCGATCTCATCTTTAAAACTCAATTTTCCAACTACATTAAATGCATGTTTAATTCCTAATGAACAAGATGAATGATTAGTGTTGTTAACAGACTAATTTGCTAAACGCGAACTTATACAACATTTACGTAATTCACTGTAAATGAAGCAACACAACGGAACCGGAAATTGCTATACACATGTCAGTTTTAATGTTAACAAAAACTTTAAAAGTTTTAATAAACAAATGCGATATCTTTGGTTAAAATCGAACACGTGTTGCCTTTGACGGTACAAAATACTTTCGGGGATAACCAACAAAAAACATTTTCCAAAAAAATTTAGCAATTCAGACTTCATCGCAATCAACTTTTTATTGTAATTCCACATATCACCCCTTTTTTGTTGTTGTTATAAATTACACTTGTAACTTTACTAAACATGTCCATTTTATATTTATATAAGCTTACAGCTCGACATCAAAACAAGTCATCTTTATAATATAAATGATTCAACAAAAAAAACCAAAACTCTGTGAAACAACAAAATTTTTATGTTTTCTGATTTTCATGTGTTGTTCTGATACTTTTCAACTAAAATGCTGATGTCATAATAAAAAAACAGAAGCAAAAAATTTACCCAACACAACAACAAAATAATTATTAATCTCTATACTAAGTTTACGAGTATAATACCGTGCGATGTTGAAAACAGCCCCCGTCTTGTAATGCCATTGATTTGTTATTGTCCATTGCGCGCCTCATATGAGATAACACAAAAATAAACAACTTTTGGAAAAAATCAAGCTAATAAAATTCCTAAACAGATATAAATAAATTACATACATACATACATATATAACATTAACGATCCGAACGGAAGAAATGTGGAAATTGCGACGCATGCGTTTTCCATGCTGATTCCATCTGTTACTGATTGGTGTTTGTGCCTACCACTACACACTCAGTTCACTGTAAGTTCGATTATTAAACGTGCGTTTTCAAACCTCATCATTAATTGCGTCATTCTAATCTAAAAGCTTTATATATACGTTGAGCTTTTAGTAAATCATATACGCGTATATACATTTACAATTTATTCAAGTCTAGACATAGCTGTTGTACGACAAACAAAAAAAAACAAAAAAAAAATCCAAATTAAACTTCTAAAACCGTTTTCGATACCAAACGATGATTTAATATAGAAAAAATATTTTTCCATTTTCATGAAAATTCTTGGATTTGTAAAAACGAATAATGATGAAAAACGAGAGTAAAAAAATTATTTTTATTTACATTGTGATGATGATATGATGGTGATGATGACGCTGATAAGGAAATGGACCCGTTTAACATACAAAATAAAAAAACCATCAACAATAAACCACAAAACGGTTTATTATGGAAATTTTTAAATTTACATTTTCATATGGAAATTGAAAATTTTTCGCTTCTCTATATGGGAAATATTAATATTTTATGTTTGTTTGTATGCGTGTGTACATATCGCGATGAAATATAATTTTTTGGTGTCATGGTTGAAACTTTTGTCATATTTTCTAACTCGAATTTGTCTAATTTAATGGTCTCGGTGATTAAGCTGGCTTTTTCGTGTTCCAACGCGTCGCCCTTCTCACATGAAATTTTAACTGATAATATTTAACGATGTTCACCAAAGCATTGAGTGGCAATCCATTATCTTATCTTGGTTATTTCCTGTTCCAATTCTTTAAGGCATTCTACGCCCTACTCCCTACCCATCCTTAATACTTAACACTAACTCTAGTAGACGACCAGTTATATGTGGCACGTGTTGGTTCCACTACTCGAGCAATATGGTTCTCATTTTCGTAAATGGCTCGGAATAAAATGGAACACTATAACGGACATGTTTTCATTCCAAATCAAACTACCCGAAATCAATGAATGAACGAATCGTAAAATTCTTTCGAAAGTATCTAAGATCTGCGATCCATTTGGAAGACTTGTATACCAACATTCATAATGTTCAGAATTGTGATACAAAAATTACGGATTTTACAACCTTACTATTAATATTCAACGTATCATAAGTTTGAAAAATCAAAATTGAAAAATATCCAAATTCATGGATTTTATGATGCCTCTGAGAAGACCTACGGTGCTGTTTTATACCTACGTATCGCTAATTAAAAAATCCTAATCCATACGAATCGTTCGTTTAGTAAAAGTTCTACAAAATTATCTTTTTGAAATCGCACTCAACTCTTAAGGGCCAATATCGGCCATTGCCAACAATGATGACAAAGGTTTGGCTAGCACTTGGAATAGGACCCTTAATTACCTAATAAAAAATCCTAATCCATACGAATCGTTCGTTTCGCACAAAGGTTTGGCTAGCACTTGGAATAGGACCCTTAATTACCTAATAAAAAATCCTAATCCATACGAATCGCACTCAACCCTTAAGTGCCAATATCGGCAATTGCCAACAATGATGACAAAGGTTTGGCTAGCACTTGGAATAGGACCCTTAATTACCTAATTAAAAAACCCTAATTTATACGAATCGTTCGTTTAGTAAAAGTTATACAAAATTATATTTTTGAAATCGCACTCAATTCTCAAGGGCTAATACCGGCCATTGCCAACAATGATGACAAAGGTTTTGCACTTGGAATAGGCCCTATAATTACCACAAGTCAAAGCACTTGGAATAGGCCCTTTAATTACCTAGTCAAAACCCCTAATCCATACGAATCGTTCGTTTAGTAAAAGTTCTACAAAATTATCTTTTTGAAATCGCACTCAACCCTTAAGGGCCAATATCGGCCATTGCCAACAATGATAATAAAGGTTTGGCTAGCACATGGAACGGGCCCTTCAATTACCCAGTCAAAACGCCTAATCCATACGAATCGTTCGTTTAATAAAACTTCTACAAAATTTTATTTTTGAAATCGCACTCAACTCTTAAGAGCCAATATCGGCCATTGCCAACAATAATGATAAAGGTTTGGCTAGCACATGGAATAGGCCCTTTAATTACCTAGTCAAAAACCCTAATTCATACGAGTCGTTCGTTTAGTAAAAGTTCTACAAAATTATATTTTAAAAATCGCACTCAATTCTCAGGGGCTAATACCGGCCATTGCCAACAATGATGACAAAGGTTTTGCACTTGGAATAGGCCCTTTAATTACCTAATCAAAACCTCTAATCCATACGAATCGTTCGTTTAATAAAACTTCTACAAAATTTTATTTTTGAAATCGCACTCAACCCTTAAGGGCCAATATCGGCCATTGCCAACAATGATGACAATGGTTTGGCTAGCACATGGAATAGGACCCTTAATTACCTAATCAAATAATTCTAATCCATACGAACCGTTCGTTTAGTAAAAGTTATACAAAATTATATTTTTGAAATCGCACTCAATTCTCAAGGGCTAATACCGGCCATTGCCAACAATGATGATAAAGGTTTGGCTAGCACATGGAACGGGCCCTTTAATTACCCAGTCAAAAACCGTAATCCATACGAATCGTTCGTTTAATAAAACTTCTACAAAATTTTATTTTTGAAATCGCACTCAACCCTTAAGGGCCAATATCGGCCATTGCCAACAATGGTGACAAAGGTTTGGCTAGCACATGGGACCCTTAATTACCTAATAAAAAAATCCTAATCCATACGAATCGTTCTTTTAGTAAAAGTTCTACAAAATTATATTTATGAAATCGCACTCAACTCTTAAGGGGCAATATCGGCCATTGACAACAATGATGACAAAGGTTTGGCTAGCACTTGGAATAGGACCCTTAATTACCTAATTGAAAACCCCTAATTTATACGAATCGTTTATTTAGTAAAAGTTCTACAAAATTATATTTATGAAATCGCACTCAACTCTTAAGGGCCAATATCGGCCATTGCCAACAATGATGATAAAGGTTTGGCTAGCACATGGAACGGGCCCTTTAATTACCCAGTCAAAAACCGTAATCCATACGAATCGTTCATTTAATAAAACTTCTACAAAATTTTATTTTTGAAATCGCACTCAACCCTTAAGGGCCAATATCGGCCATTGCCAACAATGATGACAATGGTTTGGCTAGCACATGGGACCCTTAATTACCTAATAAAAAAATCCTAATCCATACGAATCGTTCGTTTAGTAAAAGTTCTACAAAATTATATTTTTGAAATCGCACTCAATTCTCAAGGGCTAATACCGGCCATTGCCAACAATGATGACAAAGGTTTTGCACTTGGAATAGGCCCTATAATTACCACAAGTCAAAGCACTTGGAATAGGCCCTTTAATTACCTAGTCAAAACCCCTAATCCATACGAATCGTTCGTTTAGTAAAAGTTCTACAAAATTATCTTTTTGAAATCGCACTCAACCCTTAAGGGCCAATATCGGCCATTGCCAACAATGATAATAAAGGTTTGGCTAGCACATGGAACGGGCCCTTCAATTACCCAGTCAAAACGCCTAATCCATACGAATCGTTCGTTTAATAAAACTTCTACAAAATTTTATTTTTGAAATCGCACTCAACTCTTAAGAGCCAATATCGGCCATTGCCAACAATAATGATAAAGGTTTGGCTAGCACATGGAATAGGCCCTTTAATTACCTAGTCAAAAACCCTAATTCATACGAGTCGTTCGTTTAGTAAAAGTTCTACAAAATTATATTTTAAAAATCGCACTCAATTCTCAGGGGCTAATACCGGCCATTGCCAACAATGATGACAAAGGTTTTGCACTTGGAATAGGCCCTTTAATTACCTAATCAAAACCTCTAATCCATACGAATCGTTCGTTTAATAAAACTTCTACAAAATTTTATTTTTGAAATCGCACTCAACCCTTAAGGGCCAATATCGGCCATTGCCAACAATGATGACAATGGTTTGGCTAGCACATGGAATAGGACCCTTAATTACCTAATCAAATAATTCTAATCCATACGAACCGTTCGTTTAGTAAAAGTTATACAAAATTATATTTTTGAAATCGCACTCAATTCTCAAGGGCTAATACCGGCCATTGCCAACAATGATGATAAAGGTTTGGCTAGCACATGGAACGGGCCCTTTAATTACCCAGTCAAAAACCGTAATCCATACGAATCGTTCGTTTAATAAAACTTCTACAAAATTTTATTTTTGAAATCGCACTCAACCCTTAAGGGCCAATATCGGCCATTGCCAACAATGGTGACAAAGGTTTGGCTAGCACATGGGACCCTTAATTACCTAATAAAAAAATCCTAATCCATACGAATCGTTCTTTTAGTAAAAGTTCTACAAAATTATATTTATGAAATCGCACTCAACTCTTAAGGGGCAATATCGGCCATTGACAACAATGATGACAAAGGTTTGGCTAGCACTTGGAATAGGACCCTTAATTACCTAATTGAAAACCCCTAATTTATACGAATCGTTTATTTAGTAAAAGTTCTACAAAATTATATTTATGAAATCGCACTCAACTCTTAAGGGCCAATATCGGCCATTGCCAACAATGATGATAAAGGTTTGGCTAGCACATGGAACGGGCCCTTTAATTACCCAGTCAAAAACCGTAATCCATACGAATCGTTCATTTAATAAAACTTCTACAAAATTTTATTTTTGAAATCGCACTCAACCCTTAAGGGCCAATATCGGCCATTGCCAACAATGATGACAATGGTTTGGCTAGCACATGGGACCCTTAATTACCTAATAAAAAAATCCTAATCCATACGAATCGTTCGTTTAGTAAAAGTTCTACAAAATTATATTTTTAAAATCGCACTCAATTCTCAAGGGCTAATACGGCCATTGCCAACAATGATGACAAAGGTTTTGCACTTGGAATAGGCCCTTTAATTACCACAAGTCAAAGCACTTGGAATAGGCCCTTTAATTACCTAGTCAAAACCCCTAATCCATACGAATCGTTCGTTTAGTAAAAGTTCTACAAAATTATCTTTTTGAAATCGCACTCAACTCTTAAGGGCCAATATCGGCCATTGCCAACAATGATGACAAAGGTTTGCTTAGCACATGGAATATGACCCTTAATTACCTAATCAAAAAATCCTAATCCATACGAATCGTTCGTTTAGTAAAAGTTCTACAAAATTATATTTTTAAAATCGCACTCAATTCTCAAGGGCTAATACGGCCATTGCCAACAATGATGACAAAGGTTTTGCACTTGGAATAGGCCCTTTAATTACCACAAGTCAAAGCACTTGGAACAGGCCCTTTAATTACCTAGTCAAAACCACTAATCCATACGAATCGTTCGTTTAGTAAAAGTTCTACAAAATTATCTTTTTGAAATTGCACTAAACTCTTAAGGGCCAATATCGGCCATTGCCAACAATGATGACAAAGGTTTGGCTAGCACATGGTATAGGACCCTTTATTACCTAATCATAAAATCCTAATCCATACGAATCGTTCGTTTAGTAAAAGTTATACAAAATTATATTTTTGAAATCGCACTCAATTCTAAAGGGCCAATATCGGCCGTTGCCAACAATGATGACAAAGGTTTTGCCCTGGGAATAGGCCCTTTAATTACCACAAGTCAAAGCACTTGGAATAGGCCCTTTAATTACCTAGTCAAAACCCCTAATCCATACGAATCGTTCGTTTAGTAAAAGTTCTACAAAATTATATTTATGAAATCGCACTCAACTCTTAAGGGCCAATATCGGCCATTGCCAACAATAATGATAAAGGTTTGGCTAGAACATGGAATAGGCCCTTTAATTACCTAGTCAAAAACCCTTATCCATACGAATCGTTCGTTTAGTAAAAGTTCTACAAAATTATATTTTTGAAATCGCACTCAACTGTTAAGGGCCAATATCGCCCATTGCCAACAATGATGACAAAGGTGTGGCTAGCTCATGGAATAGGATCCTTAATTACCTAATTACAATGCTGGGCAAATTCTATTACACTGAGTAATTAAAATACTTTTCCTAGTTACAGCAAACTCAGTAATTAAAATACAAATTACAAATACTTTACATTTGTAAATTGATAAATTTGATTTGACAAAATTCATTTTGTGAAAAAACGTATCATTAGAAAAAGATTAATAAGATTAGGTTTTATGCTGATGACTCTGGAACCAAATTTTAATAAGCCTTGAAAAATGTAAATAAGAAATTTCAAAAACTGGGGTAGTTAAAATACAAATTACTGTTACTTGGAGAATGAGTAATTAAAATACAAATTACAAATTGTAATTTGTATTTTAATTACGTAATTCAAATACATGTAATTCGTTATTGCCCAGCCTTGCGTATCGTTGCGTTAATGGCAGTACAAGCACTCAAATAATTTTGTTCAATAAGTAAAGTTGCGCCCATTAAACAAACATCTACCAAGACTAACTAGAGTTATGCGGTGCATATATTCTAGCCAAAGAATGACTAACTCAGTTCTCGTTTCATGCAGTCTGTTGACGTGCATGCACCATGTCAGTGTCAGCGATGAGAGCTCTGCCACTTGCTCTTCTTTTTCCATAACGAGTAGTTTTTATTGGTTGTTTTCTAAGCTTTGTAATTGTCCATATACATATGTGTTCTGCATCATCTGATGCTATATACGCCAAAATATGAACTTCGATAATTTACCTTAACGAAAATACGTCACTGAAGGGAGAGAATGAAGCGGACGGAATACCTAAACCGGAACGCCCGGCGCGGGATGAGGCCATGAAAATAATTAAGTCTGTAGTGTACATCACACAGACGAAGAAGAACTCAAAAGAGAAACAAGATCTGATCGCCAGTGAACACTAGCGGTAAGGAAACCAAGAAAAACAATCCAAGCAATCCAAGAAAGAAGAGGAAAGCAGAATCGTCGCCAGAATATGTTGAGCAAGCAAAGCAAACAACAACATCGAGTATTTTATTAACCCAGCACAACGGGAAAATTAAACTAAAGAGAGAATAAAACTGCCCGCACCGATTAGCATAGTTAATATCAAGGTGTATCATACTATCAAATCTCTGATGGCATCAATCATGGACAAAGACTTCAAGCTAGTGGCACTATCTAACGATATCTGGAAGTTAAATGTCCCAGACTCAGATGAAGTTTAACGCTAAGAAAGTTCAGTGGAATATTTATGAAGACAAGCACGAAAGACCAATTAAGGTTATGGTTATAGGAATTGCATAGTAAAGGTCTAGATATTAAGGATGAGCTGTTCGTGGTAGCAACAATTTTTAAATGCGACTTTATTCTGGTGCCTCACCAACTTACTGGCCGACAGACAACTATATTCATATGGAAAACAATGAAGAGATTACTTCGGATCACTCCAGCAAGAAGCAAGAATGTCCTGGCAAATAACTCGCAATACAGAAAATAAAACTGTGTAAATAACCTAGGCAAAAAGCTGAAACCCCTCGGCCAAAAGACTATGAATATTCATTATGAAAAGCAACGAAAGTACTTAATAATTTTGATGGCACCAATAAGAAATTACGATGGGAGATGGGCCCGAAGCAGTATACAAAAAGGTGATCGGTTTGCGAGACATCTCAAAGAAATGCTTCAACCTTTTTCCAGGCAAATCTCTAAAGGATTTTGAAATTTGAAGCCCAAAAAAGTCTAAAAAATCCTCAAATCGTCGCTAGCACGTGAATATCCCACAAATTTCTGAAAATCTCGATATTTAAAGTCGACCAATGCTGTGAAAAACTGTTTTGGAATTTTGAAAATTTACCAGCCAAGTGAATAGGACGGGAATATTTTGAAGTCAGATTTTAAAGGCTCAAAAAAAAAAATTGGTTTGTTTCCATTTTATTCTGGCACGTAATAATTTTTTAATTAAGCGCACAAAGTTAATGTTAATTATAAAAGTTTGTTTATTGGACAAAATTATCTGATGATCTGTGTAGATCTGTGTATTATCTGATTAGTTAAACCAACATTTTGTTAATGAAGAGTTTTTACAAACACAACTTTAATCGCAATTCATCAGAATAGATCAATATAAAACAATTTAATTGCTGATTTCGATTAGTTCAAATTTTAACGCCACACCATGCTCAACTATAAAATAAGAATTTCAATTGGAATTTTCATCGCGCTCCTTAATTATGGATACACCCAAATGGTTTTTTGTGAACTATATATAAGTTTTAACATAATATAATTAATTTATACATTTTTAATTATAGGTACCACCAAAAATGTCTGGCGTCGGCCATCCAAAATATGATCTTCAAGTTGAATATCTTGAAATAAAAAATTATTCGACCGCACATTTTGTAGAAGTTTTAGCTCGTGTGAAAAAATTTAATCGAACTGCGTATGTAATATCGGGAACATTTCGCTCAGTTAAACAATTCGATGATAACTATTCGGCTATATTTCATATAAACGCAAATCAAGGGAATGAATATCGTTTGGTTGGCTCACCAGTTGTATATAAAGAATTATGCACAAAACTAGGGGACGATAAGATTATATATCCGGATATTGTGAAATCATCTAATTTTCCTGTGTTACCGGATAAGTGTCCTGTTCCACCGGGTGAATGGTGGGTCAAAGATTTTCTAGCTAATGCAGATAATTTTCCGGAATTACCAAATATTTCGGAAAAATGGCGTGTGGATATGCAGATATACTATAAGAACGAATTTGTCGGAGTTGGTTCGGTTTATATGATCTTAAAGCGAATTAAGCCGTTATAATAAAACGTTCAGTGTGTTTTAAGAGTGTTTTACTTACCTACATTATATTGTACATTTATATTTTTTTCGGTTTTGGGCTGGCAAACGTGAAGTTTTATTAGCAAATAAATAAAATTATTATCATCTAACAATTTGGAAGGCTTTTAATATATTATTGGGAAATAAGAATAATTTATTCAGAAGAAACCGAAATCAAATTGCTGAACAGCAATTCAACAGATTTCGTTGGTATTTAACTCCTCACCATTTCGCTCTTTTCTGAATCTGCTTGTATGATTTAGCTGACAAACTAACCAACGAACGTGATCTGTAAAGACAAGTTTGCCTGGAGGTTTTATCACTTACGGCATTCACTGTTATAATCTAATCAATGACGCATTTTCCTTCTTATACAGAAAAATCAAATTAAATTTGGTTCCTAATGCTTTTTCAAAGCTTATGATATATTTCAACTTAATAAATTGTAAATTTAAAGTGGGAATTCTGTGGGAATTTGCATGCGCACTAGACAAATTTACTGCTTTTATCTGAAAATAATTTTACGAGAAATTTGTAAGGGAAAGCTCACAAAATTTATGAAAGTGATAAATCTTTAGGAGTAGTGTAATACAACAATGTCGATCTAACAGCAAATACAAATTGTGTCAACATAGTTTGTATTCCATTCTTCACTTAGAGAGGAAGTATCAAAACTTTAACTAAAAACTTGTGGATGATAACGAGCAACCTAGGTGGTGTTATCAATCGCGCAACTTCTGGTAGTAAAATAATGGAATGCGAATTCTGCAGAGCGACATTGGATTTTGGCTTTCAGTTGTAAATTCCCAATCTTTTTAAGCTTCGGCTCGTTTTTGAGCACTTTCCATGATATGGTGTTGAGTTTCGGTCGAAATATTGCCAATTTCTTGTCGAATATTGGCTTTCAGATTGGCAAGAGTCTATTGTACGATTGATGTGTATTTTGCTTTTCAGATAGCCTATAAAAAAATGTTTGGTTGCTCCAAATCGGATTATCTGAATAGCCATTGATACCGTCAAATTTCAATATGATACGTCCACGAAATATTTCGAAAGATTTCGATTCACTCCCACCGATTCTATAATGGAGCTGATGTTGAAAATAATAAGTGGGCAAACCTGAAACCACCGAATATATCCATCACAAACAACTCTGTTTATTTTGTTTATTTCAGATTGAATTATTCCACATACATGAACCGAATATAATCATCTTTGTCCCCCTTTTTTCGTGCAGTCGTGGCTGATCACCCTCTCTGGTATATTTTAAGTTTTCCGTATAGCAACAAAGTTAAAAAAATGAAATAGAGAAAAACGACAAAAAATAATTTTACCTAACAAAATCGGAAATTAACTAGAGAAGAAGACAAATTGGGTCAAACATTCCATCGTTTAGGTACATATTATACGCGTATAGCGAATAGTGAGAGAAAAATCAATCAAATTCATTCATAACTTAATATCATCATTTTCCGCAGCAACGCTTTTCAATATACCGTTGTAAATATTAGAGTTCGTTATCAAATATTGTCGTTGTCGTTTATTGGTGTATACCGCAACATTATTATGATAATACAACGATTTGAACGTTTCTATGTAAGCTCATTAAAAATCTTGAAGGAGTGCAAGTATCTGTGCTTTGATAATGGTATCTGTTCTCCCACGTCTATATAGTATATACGAGATATCGGGAGGATGATGAATTGGATACAATTGAATTTACCGATAATCAAATTATACTATCATTACGTAAGTTGACTAATTTTATGGTGATGGTATGGATAAGGGGTAATTTGTGCGTCGTTGTCATCTACAAAAATAATGACGATGGTAATATTTAAATTAATGGTGAAGTACATTAATTTTATTTGTTTTTATTGTTCTTGTCTTATTTGAAAGACAATTATTTTGAAATTAAATTTAAACATGATTGATGTGCATGTGGTTTGTCTTTGTCTTTGCGCGCATTTTGGTGTTGTTTTTTCATTGTTTTGTGATTATATAAAAGTGTTGCGTCGTTAGATGTTTTCGTAACAATTCAGCCATAACGATGTCTAAGAATTTGCCATGTCTGTATCATAACACAATATTTAATGGTATTGGTACCATAATTTTGGGACCATATGCTACTTAAAGTCTACCGTTAGTCCTTAAAGAATATATGATAGATCCAGCCAACGAATTCACAACTAAACAAATACGGGAGCATTACCATTGCTTTCGACAATGTTTAATAACGGCTATTGTTGGTTGGTTTTTGTAGTACTTTGAAATAAAAAGCAAAGGAATACTACTACTACTCTATTCTTCTTAATTTTGTTCTGCTTTGTTTGCCAACCAAAAGAAGGCTTTTTCTTTGTTTTAATCAGACGCTTTGATCTGTTTTCTGTTGTTGATTTATCTTCAGGCAAGATTTATGGAATTCATGGAAGATTCTTCACATTTTTTATAATTTATTTATTTTATGAAATTACAATCTAGTCTCCTAATTTACTAACTTCTTCCCATTGGCGTTCCATAGTGTCTCGTAAATTGAAGTAAACCACATCTTTGTAGTGGATTTTAGAGCAGCACAATGCTGTTTAAGCTAGCAGTTACACCAGCTCAAAAGGTTTGGTTCTTTTAAGTCTACGTACTAAATTCGTGTTGTTTAGGAGCTAAGTTTCCTCAATATTCACATGATGCCGGAGCCTTCCTGGGTCCTGATGAAAAACCACGGCTAGCTAATGTAGGATCAATGAATTAATCACTCATTATCCGTTCAAAAAATGATTACGAAACTTCATCATGAAGTGGCCAAATCCCTCTATGGGATGTAAGACCAGCGAAGAAAAAAAATTAAGATGATGTTCACTTTAACGTCCCTATGTAGGTCATTGTTCCTGATATACCAAGGTGCATCAACGATGTTTCTTAATACTATATTCTGAAATCTTTGGATGATATTTACGTTGCTCCTTTTGGTACAACTGAAAAGCTGAATACCATAAGTCCAAATATATTTCAATATTTGCTTATAAAGTAGAAGCTTGTTGTATGTTGATAAAGAAGAGTTTCTTCCCATCAGGCAATACATCTTTCTGTATTTAAGTCTTAGTTCTTCACTTTTCTTCTTGATGTGTGCTTTCCATCGTAGTTTAGTAACTACCGTGTTGATTCTTCATTGCTTTTTCCAACAGCAAAAGTCGCCAGTGTGTTGTTTTCTAATGAAAGAAGATCGTAGGTGTACAGTAGATGCAAAACCAGTATTTTAGCAAATTGCATTGGTAGAAGATTTCTTAACTTGTGATTAAGTCCTTCATGCCACACTTTATCAAACGCTTCTGCAACATCGAGAAATAATTTTTTTTTTTTTTTTTTTTTTTTTGTAACATAAATTTGTTGTTTACTCGTGGAGTATTATCACCAATAAAAAAATTTTATATTATAAAACATGATATTTTGGTTTTGTCACTTTCTTTAACGTGATATTTATTTTATTTGTAAATGAAATTACGATCGTTTCGGATGTTACTCCTTTATAAAATTTCTAACAAACATTAACTAAAATTATGCTAAAAAACTGCTTTTATACCCTATTTTTATTTTTTGTGTGCCTACGTGCCTTTTGAATGTTCTTTCCCCCTTATTTTGTTTTCTTCTTAAAGGGGTGGTACCGCCCTTCTTTTTAGTATATACCTGGTGTGTGCTTTATGATAAAAACAGGTCGTAAATTTTGTTGCGGCCAATTTTCTCGTTTAGTAAAAATTTATTAGTGTAAGAATTAATAATAAAACTAGTGCAGCAGTGAAAGCGAAACACAAAGCAGAACATACGTGGTTAAGTGAAACAATTAAAAATGTATATAAAAGAGTGAGTGTTCTAACATCTAAGGTATACTATTCCCAATTATTATTATCAAAGACCGTACATAGACTAGAGTACGAAAATATTTTACAAAAGATTGAAAACATGACGGAGAAAGTACTTAGGGATAGACGACGGAATATTAGGAAAAAACTACGTAAACTAATTGTTCAACGGAGATCAGCACAACAAATAACAGTTCAAAATAACGAACAAATACAGACAAATCATGAGTTCTACCATAGAGTACATAACATGACGGACATCACTTTTAATAACCAGGAACAAATATTACTGGAGAAAGGACTTAAATTTAAGGTTGCTCCGCCCAACAATTCAACATAAACAACACGACAACAGCCATATTTATGGCTTCTATGCTTCGACAAATCCTTTCAAGGAGGTTATCATTCATAGCATTAGATGATTGCTGTACAATTTGTGAATAACTTTTCCGCTCTGTATCTATACCTGGTGGTTTTGGCTCCGCTTGGGTTTTATTTGGTTTCTCTTCTTAGGTAACCCTAGGGTTTTGAGGAAACTGATACATTTTGTTTCTTAGTCTTTGAAGTTCTTTGGCTACTTCACATCCTCTATAATTTGCAGGTTGATGACCTTTACAGTTTATACATTTTGCAGGGGTGTTTCTACTTTCTGTACACTCTTTCGCGTTGTGTTTTCCAGCACATTTTACGCATCTTGGCTCCCGTCTGCAATATTTTTGCGTGTGATTGAAACCTTGGCATTTTTTGCACTGAGGTATTAGCCTTGTGTTTTTCTTTAGCGGTTCTATTTTAACCCTCATATTGAGAATTGCTTTGATGTTTTTAACTTTCTCATTTTTGTTAAACGTAATCATGAAGAGTGGAAGCCCCCTAGCCCCCTTTTTTTTGACTTGATTGTTCTCACCTCTCTCTCGTTTTAGGATGTTTACTGCATCTTCTATTTGCAGATCTCTTGCCCTTAGGTCCTCAATTATGTCCTCCTTCTTACACGTTGGATGAATGCCTCTGGCCATAACCTTAATTGCGCGTTCATTTTTATCTTCGTATGTGAACCATTCTTTACCTTTCGCATTGAGCTTTGTTGCTAGAGCTTTATATATATCGGAATCTGTTGTATTGATTTTCCACACGTTACTGTTTAGTGACACTACTCTATATTCCTTAGCTGTCACTGATTTCATTATAGATTGTATACTAGCAAATTCTGTTATGCCGATTACATTAATTGGCGGAGGAGCCTTTCTTTCGGTACAACCTTTTCTTGCCGATTTTGTTGCTGTTGCTGGTGAGCTCGTTTGGTATTAGTATCACCAGTTACTAATTCATTAGCTTGCGAATGATCTCCAACTTCAGACGAGAATTCTGCTTTTCGTTTTTTGGTAGGTCCCTTTTCAGTACCCAACCTGTTTCTCTCATGAGATCCTCTTCATCAGTATGGAACTCAATGTTATAACTGGTGTGAATACTTGCTTCATTATAACAAGTTAGCGGGTTTTCAGAAATCTCCATTGGTTTGGGCTTCTTTAATTCTTCATTTTCTTTTTTTAGTTTTTCAATTTCGCTTCTTAGTTGGGTTAAAAGTACATTTACTTCACTGAGTTTTCGACAGAGTTCAGCGTTTTCGTCTTTCTGCTGATTTGCAGAGTTAGTATAACAAGTTTGGTGATCTTAACAACATTGAACTTCTTTCGAATGGGTTTAGCAATGATTGGCTCACCCCAGAATCCATTGAACCAGCCTCGTAAGAGGGTGGATTAGCCAACTGGGTACAAGTTGGTAGTGGATCATTGAAGAGAACATCATTTGTTATGTTCTCGGTAGTCGGTTTTTCCACCGTATCTCGGTCGCCAGAGCCTCGTTAGTTAATTAGCAGGAAGTACCACATGCAGGTGAGGTTGGTATTTGGGCTAGTATATTAAGACCCGGTGCCCCTTACCCCCCTGAAATACTGTTGAACAAACTTTTTTTTCCTCTAGTGCTTTCTCAATTATACTGGTTATTCTGTATACTTGATCAATTGTTGAGTGTTGGTTACGAAAACCGAACTTATCGTAATTTGGAGCAACTTATCGTAAATATAAACCAAATCCATCATACATGTGAAATTTGTGCGTGAAAGTACAAAAGATAAAATCATCATTGCCATGAAGCAGAAGAAAATACTAACATATGCGGATTTGACGCTACGAATAGAATCTACATTAATCATAACATATCCCCAAAGCAAAGTACACTATTCAAAGACGCAATATAGCAGCAAAGGCAACAAAAAATTATAAGCATATGTGGATTTCTGATGCTGGTATACACAGAAAGAAATGAACTTACTTAGAATAGAAAATTCCATTTTTTAATTCAAGAAATTTATAAAATTTAAAAATAAATTAGTTTTTGCTCAATATAAACTAAAAATATTTGATTTAACTATATTTATCTTAAAATAAGAATCTAAAATAATTATAGAATCAAGAATTTAATATTTAAATTAAGAAATGTAATAATTGATTATCATTAAAAAAACCTGACTTAATACAAGAAAGTGGTTTAATCAAGTTTACAATTTAAATTAAGAAATGTAATAATTGATTATCATTAAATTAACCTTACTTAATAAAAGAAAGCGACTTAATTGACAGTACAATATTAAACAAAATAGTGGTTAAAATTAGTATGCGTTTTGTATTTCTATCCAGAAAGATTTTGCTTAAATCAGATCACTATTTTTAATATGGTTTTAAAAATATAACTTGTATTTTTTTTAGACTTTTTTTTTAAATAATGAAGCAAAACTTAAATTCAACATAATTTTTCAGTTACATGCATAATTTGTGCATATTCATGCATACAGAAAAAAATAGATTTCGTTATCTATTCTATAAAACAAATCCCATATTTACTAGTTTATACCCTTTGATTTTCAGCCAATCAAGCCCCTTTATTAAATGGAGTGTTGGGTCGAATAGGGTATTACATTTTGGGGTTTCATTCAATAGAAAATATCAATTCTTAAATCTACAATTATTTTCCTAAATGTATCATTTGTTTTTAAATGATTATTGTTTATGCAGAGAAAGTGGCTCCTGCTTAAGCGAAGTACAACCTCGATTAAATTTAATACGTTTTCATCTAAAATCAAATTTTAATTTTACTTGAATTAAGAAATAATTTGCTTTTTATAAGAATTTTCTATTAAATTTACATCGGAATACTTGATTTATTTGAGTAAAGGTAAGATTAATTCGATATCATTCTTGCTTGAATGTAGATTATTACTAAATTCATTATAGTCTTATACGAAATATTCTTTATTACATGGTCTTCTCAGCTGAAACATTGCACTGTTGACCTTCAACTAAATATTCTATAATATTCTAGAATAATGTTTGTATATCTATGTATGTATCAACATTTTCAATTATTTTGTTTTCTCCAAATACATTAAAATGTATTTTCCCAAAGATTTTAAATAATACAGGTTCCGCGGTTTTTTCAATTTAGATATTTAAAAAAATAGTATATTGTATAATTAGGAGGAAAAGTAATGCATTCCCGACGATAGTGGAAATTGGCGGACGAGGCGATAGCCGAGTCCGGCAACCACGGGAGTCCGGGAATGCACTTTTCCTCCGAACTGTACAATTTAACGTATGTTGTTTATTCAAAATTGCATCCTTTGTTGCTCGCGGTTTTCCATTTCACTGTATGACTACTATAATAATTACATAAATGTAATAAATAAAAATGCTAGGTTGAGCTTATCAGTAATTGTCATAAGTTTAATCAGATATTTGATAGTTCATTAGAAAAATTTCCATTAAAAGAAAATGTTAATTTTTTAAAATGAAAATTTTTCTAGTAAAATTAAAAAATTGGTTTTGTAAAAAAATTCTTATATTTATGCTCAAACTATCGTTTATATTCAAGGCACGCCGCAGCCGCTTTCTGTGATATGTATGTCCTTAAGTTGCTTCAAATAAGCATTGCTTAGTTAAATTAAAAGAAAACATAATAAAATATAAAAACATATTTTAATAAACGAGAAGGGCCTAGTAAATTCTAGCAAAACTTTCTTAACTAATAACATATTTTACATTCAGTTGCTAATATTTAGCAAGCTCTATTTAAAATTATTTATTAATTTAGCAATATTTCTAAATTACAGCGACCATTTTTTGCAATAAACACACACTCGCTTAATTCTATAACGTAATGCTTTTAATAAGCAAGCCTTGCTAAACTTACGCATGCGCATCAATATTTTAAAACGGATTTAAAACCGAAAATATTTATGATTTCAGACCTTCTTGTTCTGTTGAGTTGAGAACGTCCTAAGTGCTAGTTTGATTTTTGTGTTTTAATATATTTTTAAAGAGTTTCTTATTGTGGAAAATTGAGAATACATTTATGTAAGTATTAATTGTGTAATAAATTGTGTGTCTAAAATCTCTTTAGAATTCTCGGCGTTTCTGTTTTTTGATCCAACCGGATTATTTTTAATATAAATCTGCAACATCAATTATGTTGTAGGAAAACGCCGTGTGCATCACCATCTTTGTGTCCTTCTTTTTGTTGAGAAGTGCGTAATTTTGTTGTTGTGTATAAGTAGAAATAGTGGGGGTTTCCGAAATGCGATTTTAAATGCACATTTTGTAGAATACGAATTTTTGTGATAAATTACGTTTCATTAAAATCATAAAAATATTTAAATTCGGACCATTCAAACAATACGTATTTAAAATGCACGCAAGAACTACGTCGCATGCAGCTTTTCAAATGTCACTTCGCTAAATGTGCATTTTGCATTTCGGACGCATCCAGTGTCTATTTAATTTATAGTTTTATTTGTTAAAATTGTAATGATTCAAATATAAATATTTAATTATTTCAATACGTAGTTTAAAGTGTGATGTTTTATATTTGAATAATTTGGAACAGCTTCGTCATTTTGAATAATAAAAATTTGTACTTAAAATTGCAGAAATTTGGTAATAAACTAGTGACACTAAAAGCATAACTATTTTTAATATATTAACATTTAGCCTGTATTAAAACACTGAAAAACACTGCAAAAGGGCGCCTCAAAGAATTCAAAGATTTATCAAATCCGTTAAAGGCAAACGAGATAATTAATAGGTGACCTCTTTTGAAATCAGCGAATGGCAGTAGATTAGTAAGTCATTTAAAACTAAAACGAAATTTATTTATTACAATAATTACAATTATTATATATTTTCAGATCGATATTGACTTCCAAATTTTGTATCCGGGCTCAAATTTTTTCCTATTTAAAAAATGGGAAAATTTTAGTAAAAAAGCTCCCCTTACTCTTACCTAAGAAAATTAAATTTAAGGGAGTGTTTGAAGAGCTGAAGTCTCTTTCTTTCAGTCGCCGTTGTACACCGTTGAAATCAAATGGAACAACACTGCAAAAGGGCGCCTTAAATAATTTAAAGATTCATCAAAAAATACATTGAAAGCAAACGAGATGATTAACAGCTGACATCTTTTGAAATTTATTTATTTTGAAATTTACTTAAACACAATTATTATTATATTTTATTTTTTGAAATTTACTTAAACACAATTATTATAAATGTTCAGATCGGTATTGGTTTTCAAATTTTGTAACCGGACTCAAAATTTATGCTTTTTCAAAAATGGAAAAATTTAAGTGAAAAATTCCCCTAATCTTATTTAAAAAACTAAAATAAGGGAGTACTTGAAGTAGTTTACTTAAATAACTTAATATTTTATATTATATTTCTCTAAACTTCCTAAGTCAAACTATATTTTGAGCTCCTAATTAATCTAATTAATTAACATTAATTCTCTCCCTATTTCCAGACTACAAAAATATCAAACTTACTACATTCATCTACTACATTTGAAAGCCTGGTAGAAGAATAACCAGCAAGAAAACATCATTTTTTAACTTTTTTTAACTTAATGCACCACCTTACAGCTTTTATTCGGGATTATTGCGAACGGTAATCAAATTTCTGTATTAGTTTTAATAAATTCATTTAAGATTTTTAATTTGGTGAATTTTGAAATTATTTATAGTCTTTATTATAATGCCATTATATTATAAGTATTATTGCCTTTATGTCTTTAATAGACTAACTTTGTATAATATATATATTTTATATATATACATTGAGTTCCTATTATCTAATTAACATATTTTCTCTCTCTATTTTTAGACTTCTTCAAAATTAAAGCCTGTTATAAAAATAACTAACAAATTCAATATTTGGAAACCGTAATACACAATTCAGCAACATTGTAATCATGTTGAATTGTTTCATGTTTTCAATCATTTCAAACAACCAATATTTATGTATGACATTTAAAATTAACGCATTTTATAAAGACTTCTGATGAATATAAATGTCAATCTAGTTGTCCATCAGTGTTTAAAAATATATCATCATTCAAGCGACATTTAATCAAGAACCACGAGAATGAAAATAATACCTTTCCGACAAATTCGACAATACCATTGATGTCTGAATCCAAAAATAATTGTAAGCTTACTGAGGTGCACAACCTTAAGGGTTCCAAAAAGGTTTTACAAGAAAATAATATTAACATAGAGCAATTTAAAAAACAGTTAAAGACTCAGTGTTGGCTTTTGTTTCAAAAATGTCTAGTAATAGTAATTTTACAAATACGCTACTTGAAACTATACTAAACCATCTGACAAAAGACGTCTTTAAAGTGATATTTACTGGATGGCATAAAGTGTAAACAACCAGCGCTCATTTAAAAAAAACTTTATTATAATTGAGGCTTTATTACTATAATATAATATTACTATAACTATTATTATAATTAGATTAATTTTATATTTATATTATTATAACATTATATTACCAAATATTTTATTATTATTAATATTATAATTATGTCTATTATTTTATATAAATTGAATTTGAATTAAAAACGAAATATACTGTTTTAAAAATTATATTATATTATGCATTTTTATTACTACATAATTCTCATAGTCTCATACTACAAAATACTCATTTCGTAAAAATAAATATTTTCTTAGTACATATTTCAAATATGAAGCTGCAGTTAAAATTAATTTTGGTAAAATTTAAAGCGTCTTAGTTCACATACCAATTTCTATGCAATAATTGAAAATTTTTAACAAAAGCTAATTATGATATTTCTTAATTCAATTATAATTGAATTAAGAAAAAGTTTGCTTTTGATAATAATTTGCTATTAAATTTAAATCGGAATATTTGCTTTATTTGAGAAAGTGCAAGATTAATTTAATACACCTTCATCTAAAATCTAATTTTAATTTTACTTGAATTAAGAAATAATTTGCCTTTGGTAAGGATTCCTATTAAATTTAAATCAGAATACTTGTTTTATTTGAGAAAGGGCAAGATTAATTTAAGATCATTTTTGCTTGAATATAGATAACCCATATTCTATATTCAAGCAAGAATGATATCGAATTAATCTTACCCTTTCTCAAATAAAGCAAGTATTCCGATGTAAATTTAATAGAAAATTCTTATAAAAAGTAAATTATTTCTTAATTCAAGTAAAATTAAAATTTTATTTTAGATGAGGACGTATTAAATTTAATCGAAATTGTACTTCGATTAAGCAAGAGCCACATTCTTGGCATAAACAATAACCATTTAAAAATAAATGATAAATTTAGCAAAATAATTCTAGATTTAAGAAATGATATCTTCCATTGAATTTAAAATGAGTTTCTTAATAGAAGAAAAACGAAAATGTATTATATTATTCGACGCATTTTTCCATTTAATCAAGGGGCTTGATTAGCTGAAAATCAAGGGGTAAAAATTATTAAATATAGCAAGTTTTCTTTAATAATAGCAATCTTTTTTTTCTGTGTATGCAGGCGGAAAATTGATGATAGTGAGCGGAAGCTGATCAGGAGGTTGATAAGCTATAAATCCGTTTTTTACTTAGTTAGTTATAGTTACTAGTTAATAGTTTACCTTTAACTAATATTATGAATCTTTCAATTTTGTCAAGCTTCTTCAGATACGGATGTTATCAATACTATCAACGATTCTTCCTCAGACATAGAAAAGCCGAATTTCCTTATAGTTCATCAGAATATTAGTAGCATGCGAGCAAATTTCGATTTATTTGTTACTAACCTTGCTACTTTTACCAATTTTCCGCAATCATTTTTCTAAGTGAAGTACGGATATCATCCGACGAGTTAGAATTTTACAATATACTCGGGTATATCGCTTACAGATCTGGTGGAGTAAACGAATACGACTGAAAAATTGCCTTAGTTCGAAACTTTCTAAGCATTCAGGCAATGCCAACTTAATTAAGCAAATGGATAAATATAAACATATTCGGAAGAAGTGTGAGCAAGATGAATCGATGGAGCGACTAGTAATGAATAGCTTGGTTTGATGAACACTTTATGATCCTAAGCCCAAAAACAAAGATTATGATATTTAGCTTGCGAAAATCTCGCTGTACAAATAGATTTAATTCTTCTGCCAACTGCATAAATATTGAAGAGGTGGGAACTTTTAAATACTTGTGGTCAACAATCCAGTTTCACGAACTCGCTTCATAAATTGATCCATAAATTGCCTTGTATTTCTACTGAATTTTCCACGTAAATTGCTTACACTTTGGATAGAAGACTTAACACTTTGAAAGTAAGTTTTAAATATTTCTCAATTTTGTTCAAGCATATTTTGAATTTTTTTTTAACATTTTGTTCTTATAGTATTTCTGTAAATTGTTTCGCCCGTGGAAGCCATTACCTCCGGTTGGCCAATTTTCACTAAAATTCGCCTAAACGTTCGCCCTTCAATTTGCCTAACCATGAAGATTCAGTTCGATTGGTTAAAGGTTAAACCATCTCTGCTGTAGAGAGTACGATGTTCGAATTTTAACGAGAAGGTACCATGATCAATTTTTTAAACGTCTGATGGTAAACTAGGTATACAGAAAACGTTTTCCAAAAGCAAAGGCATACACACGATAACAAAAATTTGTTAAAATGGACTGTATATATTACAAAATAAGGCCGAAATAAACTGTGGCGGCTTCTGACTTTTTATGCAAGCAATAAATCGAATTAATTGTTTAGCAAAACGTTTACCAGATACACTTAAACAAAAATTGATTTGGATACTTTGGAAAACGAAATTCGTGTTTTATTTTATACAACATTTAAATCCTAATTTTCATTGGAAAACATAAACATTTTCTTCAATAAAAAGCAAAGGTATTTTCTGCAAACAAATTATTTGAAAATAAGGCTTATATGCCATATCAGTACTATATTCCGGTTTGATGATATTTCTTCGTGAGATACGATTTTGTACTAAACGAGATATTTGCATTCTAGTTCAGTGGAATCGCGCATACGTGAGATTAAAAGTCAAATTTTCTCGTCACGGAATTTGAAGCTGAAATGAAATTATTACATGGAGGAATTTTCAGTGAAACGAATTTATGCGAAATGAAATTTTGAGTCGATTTATTATAAATATTCGCAAATAAACGGTAAACCATATCTTTTGGCATTGATCAAGAAAAATGTTCAGTTCATCAACAAAACACTCTTTTGGAATTTAGCAAATTTGCGAAACCTGGCGTCGCATGGGGGGCTTAGTAAAATCATCGCTACAATCCCTTAATAGTCTTAGCTGTCTAATAGCCGCGACAGGCACCAACTAGATAATCGCGAATTCAAGAATATGCATTTTTTTAAGTCTACCACAGCACAGCTCGATAAATATTAAACTCAAAAAAGAGGCAAACTGTAAGTGATACAGAATTATTTTATTTCAACGTGATTTTTAGAATGAAATTAAAATCGCGATTTAAGGTTATCGCGATAATCTTTGTGCCTACGATATCTGTCAATGGTGTTATACGTTTCGTATTGTATTTGTTTAACAAATATTAGACCAATCTTTATTTAAAATATTTCACAAACAAAATGATGCTACTTAATAATTTTATTCAATTTATCAACCATAAAAATAATTAACCCCAAATAGTTTCCATTTTTGACATTTTATCCTATTTAGAATTACAGTGAAACTTCCACAGACGACCACCCCTCGAAAAAGGTCACCTCTTAAAAATACCAATTTATTATAAAACAACTTCTCTTTATAGTAAAATCGTCTCTCTTAAAAGACCACCTCGTCGACCTGACCGAAGAATGAATTGGAATCAAACTGGAAAATCGAGTTTAATTCCAATTTTTCCCCGACTCTAATTCCACTTTTTTATGATATTAATTTCTGCGACCCTACTTCGTTCCCCCTAACTAGAGGATACAAATTCGATTAAGGTTACCCGATTAATTAGTGTTGCACGATTGTTACAAAAAATATCGGCTTACGTTGAGCTATTCATAGTGAAAAGAAAATATGATGTTAAACGCAGATTTACTTTTGCTCGAAATTTTATCTCAACGATGATTGGTTGCCTCTTAACACTTTGGTAAATCTAAGGTATTCATCGTCAATCATTCCCCTCGTCCGAATTCTCTTTAAAACATTGATATTTTCTCTTGTTAGTTTGTCTCCAGTCTTCTTTTGGGGCTTTGTTTAGCTTGTGTAGCTTTCGTCTAATTAAGTATTTAATGTATTTCATCGAAATATGCTTAAAAACAATCAAAAGTCGATTATTTGCATACTATACGTTAAAGTAACACCCGTTACAGTAACAAAATCTCATTTTAATTTGTAACAACATCTAAAAAATAAAAATTCGATGAAACTGTAACCTGACATCATTGGATTAAGGAATCAATTTTCTCTTAAGTTCATATTTAGTCGATACTGAATTTGAAGTAAACACTTAAAATTATTCAAATCAAAGCCGAATTAATGAAAAAATGGAATTGAAGTTATACATCTCCTAAACAAGACCGTTTAGGAGCATTTTTTTACTAACCCTATAGAGAGTAATAGGACTGGCCATCTTAATTAAGTGGACCGGATGCAAATTTTATATTTTTTTTTGCTGAAAAGCGGTGAAAGGCTCAATAACAACAAACAGACATTTTCCGTACTACCTGAGCAAAATTCATTTCATCGAATCATTTCATTTCATTATTTTGCTGAATAGATCCTGATGTCGATTTTCTTTATGTATTATTTTTCAAATTTTCACAGCTGTAAATACTTGTGCAAACGACGGTTTTTCTTGGCTTTTCAAATAACTCGAGGCTCCATCAGTCAGCGACACGGGTGCCTCACATCTGCCGAACCCCCTAATGGCAGGCCCTGAGAGTGAGTAGAAAGGGCTTTGGATCATAATTTTTTAACTTTTGTGAATTTCGAAATACATATTGTGAATTAACGTCATCGCAACAAAAATGCTCTGTTTACTCTTTGGCCTGTACTTCAACTCAAAATTAATGATGACAAAACTTCCCGTTATTTCCCGAGATTACTCGAGAAAAAATTTCAAAACTCTCGAATTCTCGAGAAATGAAATTAATCGGGAAACAAAATTCTCGGTTTTTTAAATTGTAATCTCTATGTACAACATATACACTGCATGTGGTATATGTATATTCATTTTTTACTTTTAAATTAATAAACGGTATAATGCACATTTGACTTTTATTCCACACAGTGTGTATTTTTACGAATGTTTGAGTAAACATCTGATTTGTATGTTTAGTGTCCTATAATCATTTGAACTAAAAAGATTGTGAATTCATTTTCGGGTAGCATATTTCTCTTTTAGCATATAGTGGTAAAAATGAAATTTTTAAAGTTAGGAGATAGAATAAAGGTAATCGAAGATGCCGCACATGGAATGTCGCAAAGAAAATTGGTTGAGATATATGGTTGTGGTAAAACACAGATTATCAATATTTTAAACAACAAAGATCTAGATGGTATACCAATCCCAACGAAAATACAAAGCGGCACTCATTTCAACTGATTAAAGAAATAACAGATTAAACTTTGGTGTGGTGAGAGGGCACACGAACAAAAAGTTGCCGGTTAGTGGACCAATACTAAAAGAAAAAGTCATTTCATTTATGAAAATTTCAAAAAAAAAAAAAAAGATAATTTTGCAGATAGTAATGGTTGGCTCAATACATTTTGCAGTAAGCTTTAAGCTTATATCTAATTGGATTGAGCGATTGCTTTCACTAATTGAAGGTTATAAACCAAAAGACATCTTTAATCTCGATGAAACCAAGATATTTTATAGTGATGATAATTTGGATGAATTAGTGAAACAAATTAGTTTGGCTAATGTGTTTGATTATATAAAGGAAGGTTGGCACAACGTCAGCGAAAAAAAAGTTGAAAAATGTTACACTTAATAGAACTACAAAATGATGTAATCTCTATCGGTAATTGAGGAAATTTAGAATTTGATTTTGGAATCGACGTCGAATTAGTTCTTGAATGTCCACTCTGGGAGAACAATGACTGGGGGGCCGAACTATTAAATACGGATCAAATATTTGTGGAACAATTAATTGGAGAGGGGTGGGGGGGGGGAGAAGATCGATGAAGAATCCGATACTGTAGCAGTAGAACCGAGCCCTACGAATAAGAGCCTGGAAGCACTAACGGGTCTTAAACAATTGGCCGTTAATTTAGGGAATGGAAAGTTGTTAAACCATTTTTAATGAGCGTGAACGAATTTTACAAATAGTAATCATAAAGCATAAAGTCAGTTCATCAAGGCAAACGACTTTTTTAGACCCGAACGGATAGAATTTCACGTAAATTCTTTAACTGCTCATGTTTTTTTACTTTGACTGTTTAATTTATTTTATCTTAAATTTTTTATTTATTTGTAATTTTATCTAATAATATATCCTGTGAAATGAAACTTTAATATGTAAATGAAATACCTAAAACGTTTACTTATATATCTATGCGATTTTTATTGTTTTTCTCTAAAGCGCACCCCTCTTGAAGAGACCATTTCTCTCTGGTCCGCAAGATGGTCGGCTTAAAGAAGTTTCACTGTAGTACTAAAAACCTTATCTCGCAGAGAGCACGAGAATACAAATTTGTAGAATTGAATTATTTAGTGGGAAATCGAAATTCGAGATAACCAAAAATCCCATTCCATTTTATTCCATCTCACTAAACCGGATACAGGGAAATCAACACCGATTGATGATCGATTAATTTCAACTTTTCAGTTAACCGATCCGTTATTAATCATTCAGTAGGGTGTCAAAAAAGTATCTTCGTGTTTCGACTTTCGAGCTACGAATTTGACGAACTGTATTATTACGAGAACTAGAAATGTTTTACATAATCGTGTTTTGACCAATTTCGAAAAAAATTTTGAACTTATAATGTATGTAAGCAATAATATTGAAGACCAGGAGGCATCTCGATTTTCTTGTTGGGTGATTTTATATTATTTTTTAAATAAAGCTAATTTCATAAGAATTGTATTTACAAGGATTATTCCAGTTTCTCAAATTTTGACGTTGACTTGCGTCTTGTTACCGAGTTACAGGTACATCAGGATTTTGAAAATTGTACGTGATTTTTCGACGTCGATACTCGGTTAGTATTCGAATGAAAGAAATTTTAAAATTTTATTTCAGTTTTTTTTTATCAAAATTCTTTTTTTTTTGTATGCTTTCCAGAGCGACGTCCTGTAGACTTAATTAAGTCTTTATCATTAGCATTACCTCGATTCGTAATTTCGTCCCTACTTTGTTATTGGCACAGCTCTGTTATTGGTACTGACCGTTGGTACACAATTTTTTAACCGGTTGTAAGATTTGTTCAAAATATGTTAAGGAAATAGTTGATTGACCCTATTATTATTATTATTATTATTGGGGGCCATGCAGGCGATCAGCCACTTCGCACTGCGACCTAAAAGATCTATTGTGCTGGCCCCTGCTTAATTATCCGTCCAGTCAATATTCAGGTTCTTAATGAACCTGACAATATTGCCTCCCGGTACGTGATACATACTATCTGGGCTTATTGCTCTCCCTCCTAGATGTTTACTACAGCATATAGTTCCGCTAGAAAGACGGTAGCATTGGAGCTCAAGGACCTCGAGAGGGTTGTCCCACTCCCGTATATTCCTACTCCTGCCCCGTATTCCGTTTGATTTTACTCTTACCAGTTGCTGGGAATTGCAAATCACCTGTAGGTCACCCAGCTATACTACAGGAAGGCTAAGTAAAACTGGAGGGTGCCTGGTATCCAGAGTCCGCATATTTTGAACTGATTAACCTATCAGCCATTCATCTTTCGGCATATGCTGTTCCACCTTAGATTAGGGTTTTTTGTCAAGGTTTTCTCCTTTAGCGCCGTACTTTAGCCTGTGCCAAATGGCCAAAAATGTGCCAAGTGGCCTTAGTTACCAGTGGTTGCCACGAGGAGGCAGTACGTACACTTGCGAATTGTGAACAGGTTACCCCTTACACAATTGTACCCATCATGTAGCTGCCTAATGACAAGACCAGAACAGCCCACGTGATGCGCACCCTACTGGAAGGTTACGGAGCTGGTAGATTAATCTACTCAACTTTGATCCCCCCCTCCAATAGACGCCAAACCACCTGATTGACCCTAACAAATAACAATCATTCAAATTTATGTTACTTACGAGTACGTAGATTATTTAAGATTTAATTAAGAACCGTATAACATTGGGTTAACCTAGATTTCCGTGTTAGCTAGTTAGCGTTAAGTGTTTTGGTATCGAAGTAATTCGATGTTTTGCAACGTCTTCCAGTTATTTTTCCGAGAAAGATGTTTTCTACGCTTTTGAATTGCTTAGCATTGAGATGTCTTTTTATTATAGATTGTTCGAGCTCTTCGAGATTATTCGAGTCTAATCGAGTTTCTCTCATTGAGCTTTATGTAACAGGATGTTAAGGATTTTAAGAATTATCTAGATTTTCTGACTTAAATAGAGCGAAGTTGCTTGGCACCGAAGTTATTCGAAAATATCGACATTATCGATATTAGTCGTGCAATGTCCGCATAATATATTTCAGATTATTCGAGATTCTTAGTTATTTCTTGATTTTTTAAGATTATCTCAGGATTCTGAGCTTATTAGAGTTTTTCGGGAAATTCGAAATTTTTTGCGATTATCGATATTTTCCTTGAATTATCACATTATTCGAATTTTTCGAGGTTATTACGGAATTATTGATCTTCGTAGCATCGATTTATTTAAAGTTAAGTTAAGTTTGGAGGGTATTGATTTACACAGGTGACAGTTTTTTAGAATATTTGAGATTATCCGAGTTCCTTGAAATAATTTTGGATTATTCCGAATATTGTGAATTTGGATGGGTGAATTGGGTTGCTTGGTATATCGAGAGTATTCGATATTTTCGAGATATTTGAGATTACCTGCTAACTGATGTTACTCGCATGATGTTACATTTACTTCAAAACTTTTGATGATGTTGACGGTAATTCTTCGAGATTTTTTGTATTGAGGAGATTTTTGAAAAATGGTTCGAAATTACTTGATAATTTACTAGGATTCGGTATAGCTGCCTTTTGTTGAATTGTATATTGGGATCTGTAATATGATTACAGGGTTCTTGGTTGCAGGTAGTGTTTAAATATTATGAACACAAACCGATAGGGACAATATTGCTTTTTAATTAATTGAGCATGGATCTTCAAAACACTTAGCTAACCTAGCATTTATTCAGCTTTCTCAAGAAGTTGCTGGTGAAATTACATAAAATTATTTTTGCTTAGCGCTTTTTTGTACTGAATTTCTTTATGCTTACAATTCATATACCAATCGGCTCTGGTAAAATAATCTAAAACTAATTGAACTGAATTTCACTGAAAACCGGTCATTTATTCTGCCGGTCAGTAATCCGACCGGTGACCAGCTTATTGCTGTGAAAACCACTAGCTTCAGATTCGGAAGATGATTTGGCGTACATTGACACATAATAAAATAACAATTTTGAAATTATTTAACCTTCGCATTGTCGGCAAAAAAATCCCTCAATCTTGACTACGACTACCCATATACTTTCGCTTATATTCCATAGGAAATTTGAATACAGCTCTGTTTACTTAACTGTTTTTAATTTTGTTTTGTTGCTCTTGCATGTGTTTTACCTACAAATATTTCAGTCGATGTTTGATTTTTAATAAATAAAGTTAGTTAGTAAAAAAAAAAAGAAAAATGGAAAAGTAGAAATTAGAATATTTGGCAAGTGTTCAAATGAGCAGGTAATACAATATAATTAAATGTGTAACTGTATTTATAAAAAAACATAAAATAACGGTTTATTGCTGAGTATATTGCATCAAAAATTATCTTTTATAGATTATCGTATGAATAAGGGTAAAAGTATCTTGAAAGTGTAGTGCGTAATTTACGCCGACGATTCAGATGTGGAGCTCAAAAAAAATGTCATCGCTGAGACAAGGGAAACTACTGACTCAAAGGCCGATGACGAAGAAGATTGTAATATAGACGACAACACAGATGATAATAGAGATGATCTAAACCAAAATGATGACAACGATAGTGAATATTATATCGGTAAAGATGGTACTAAATGGCGAAAATCGGGTCCTAATTTACACCGTACGAACCTCCTAAAAAAAAAATTGGTCTGGGAACCGTTAAAAGAGGAAGAACTTGTAGCGGGTAGTTTCTTCCATTACAAGAAACACCGCACAATAAAATCAACAGCGGACATTCCTCTGTAAGCTCTGATTTTTATCTACGGACAATTCTCCAGATAAAGAATTTCACAGAATACATTCCAAAAACTTGTATATACAAATTTCGTATGCAAAATATAATTGAAAAATTATATTTTTGTGACACACAATCATTTTGTTAGCATGACCTCCAAATCACCTCATTTGGAATTGTATTAAAATCGCATCGATTTTAACAAAATTGATAAAATCATACAACGACAATAGGTATAATGTTTTTTTCAACAGCCTGCGTCATGAATCTAACATCATCAATAACGCGATCACGATCACCCGAACAAAAGTAAAACTGGTTACCGAATTTAGGTTCGGCGGTTTTCAAAAATGCACGAGGAAGAAAATAAGCCACATATTGAGTCTATTCAATTTTGGAGCTTCGAAGCAAGCAGCAGCAAAGCAGCAAACAACAAAATAAATTTTAAATTTTATAAAAAATATTTTGTTAAATATAATTCAATATACTAACCAAAGTTTAGTAGTTGTTAATTCATTTCATTTTCATCAGAGCAGAGTTAATTAACCACATTCTGGAATCAACGTTATTATTGGGAATAAACGTTATAAACTGTTAGCTTATTTGGGTCTTCTAATAGTTATTGGGGCTCACAAATCCAATTATGAACCAACGGCCGAACTCTGGAAACAAAATAATCATTCGCATTGTATCGAGCTATAATGTCTGTTCGACGATTTTACAATATTATTCATTTCATTCGATTCGACTATTATGCAACTCGGCAGGCTCGAATGGAAACTGATAAGGCGGCACTAATTATGGAAACTTTTCAGATGCTAAACGCAAATTTGAAAAATAATTTTAGACCTCATAAATCAATTACAATTGATGAACAGTTATTTCCGTTTAGAGGTCGAATAAAGTTTACACAATATATTCACTCTAATCCCCGCCAAGTATGGGATCAAGATATGGTGGGGCTGTGATTCCGAAACCACATACCCGTTGAATGGCCAAATTTATACGGGTAAAATTGGGAATATTCGTGACAAAAATCAAGGTGAGCGGGTAATTAAGGAACTCATAGCTCCATACAAAAATAGCGGTCGCAATGTTACTACCGATAATTTGTTTACTTCCGTACCACTTGCAAAGGATTTGTTAACATGGAATTTATCAATAGTCGGTACAATAAAAAAAAAACAAAACATGTATTCCCGTAGAATTCAAACCATCTAAATCTAGAGAGGTTCTGTCAAGCAAATTTGGTTTTGGAGAAAAAATGGTGCTTTGCTCCTATGTGCCAAAAGCGAACAGCACGACGACGAGAGTACTTCTGGAACAAAATTAAAACCCGATATTATTTATATTATAATTCTACAAAAGGAGCCGTTGATACAATGGACAAAATGTTCATAATATACAACAAAGCGGAAGACAAATCGCTGGCCACTGGCAATGTTTTTTAACATTGTAGACATAGCGGCACTAGTAACTTATGTAATTTATATTACAAATAACCCGTCCAACAAAGAAACTGTAAAAACTAGTCGTCGGCGAATATTTTTAGAAGATCTGGGTGAAAACCTTTGCATCCCACTAATAAAAAAGAGAGCTTTACTTCCAAGAGTTGTAAGCCATTATGCTACCAGAAGTGCAATACAATGCATTCTAGGCCTACCAATTGAACAATTATAAGGGCCTAGTACTACTTTGTTTACACCAGACCAATTATTTGATCGAGACGCATCCGGTCGATTAACGCATAAAGGCCAATGCTTTATGTGCTATAGTGAAGGAAAAAGCAGAGATCCACAAGAAAAATTTGTGATTGTTGCAAAAATCAATCTGCCAGGAACACAGCCTTACTCAAACCCAGTGTCAACTATGTCATAGGAGCCAATAGTTCATAATTTTTAAGATATTTTCCTCAATTTTATTTACTTTTATTTTATTAAGTTTTATTTGCATAATAGAAAATGAACTGTGATATATGTACAATGATTATTATAGAATATTGAACTGTGATCTGATATTTTTTCATATCAATGAAATAAAATAAACCAAAAAACAAAATAAAACTTTCTTGTTTTTTTGTATAGAACATGAGGAAAAATATCTTTACCGGGGTAAATACTGTCAAGGTGGTCGAAAAAAGCGAAAATTGATAAATTACTCATTACCATATTAGTATCCCGAAATAATTTTTGAATTTTCTGAAAAATTTGAAAAATTTAATCACTGAGTCGAAGCGATGTTAACATTCACCTAAAATTCATATAATTATTCAACGGAGAAAATCACGATCTTTACCCGGGTAAATACCGACAAATTGAAGGTTAATCGGTATGCTATGTATTTAGTATTGCTCATGCCGTTCCTGGGTTTGGTTATGTGGGGAGTATAGGAACAAAAATTATAAAAGTGGTAAACAGTTTCGAATGACATTCTCTGAAGATGCACGCAAGGAGAAGCCTCAGGAAGACATGTTACCCTCTTTCCAGCTGCTATGTCTAATAGAACCGCCCTATTTCATTTAGTTCAAACTGATCAAATGAGCGATGTCAATTTGCTTTGTTCACAGGGTTTGCCGTGACCATTCACAAAAGTCTAAATATGGAATCTTCAACAAGATTGCTATGTATGAGTAATGGTGTAATGCATTTTAAAGCGTACAGAGTAGGTTTAGATGATTAACATATCAGAACTGTTTTGCTAAAACTCATCGAGACATGGCTATACTGAAATTTAGTCGTTTATATTTTATTTGTCAACAAATAAATTATAAATTTCAATTTTTAATTAAACAATTAATGTCGGTAAGGTTCGTCCTGCAAACCCAACATAGAATAACTTATTGAATTTTTAAACCAAAAATGTAACGAAATTTAAATACTGAGCGAACGGCAGTCTCTGCATTGGTTTCTCAGGCGCATCGCAGAGCCTTGAAATGATTCAGTGGATACTTATATATCATAATAATTTTGCGAGTTGAACGTGAGCTCGCCCTTTGTTTTTTTAACTAACTGAAAATAGCCTGAATCTACTACCCTGATTAAAAATGAAATCAAATAAATTTAATTGAACTTATCGATATTCGATAATAATCGATAAACCAAATTTACAATAACTTTAATCCTTTTAGCAAACACCGCCATGAAAAAAATTCTCTCTCAAGTTCGATAATCAAATCGGGCTTTCAATTAAAAATTAATAACTGTCCCAACCAAAATCAACAAGCAAATAAATTTTTGAAAATTAAATAATTGAATGCAATGTGAGTATATATTGCACATGTATGTATGTGCAGCATCAGCAAACACTAAATTTTATCTGAACAAAAATAAAAATAAAATAAATAAATAAATTATAATTATTATTAATAATGACATAAAATAATTGTTTGTATTATTTATCGTCAAAAATAAATCTTTTTTTTTTTTGTTATTGTTCCAATATCGGATTTTTTTTTCTTTGTGCTTTTACTTGTTGCGGATTTATATCGCGCGCCACAAGGAACGAATTTGCGTTCATGTGTGTATGATGGTGAAACGCTATACATATTATTAATAAGTAATTAATTATTTAATATTTTTTTGTTTTTGTAAGTGATTGTGTAAATTGTGTTGTATGTGGTTTGTACCTAATACAACAAAATTACTTTATTTTTGATCGGCGTTATCATTTTTTACGATAATAACTTTAGCAACAATAAACGAGAACCTGAATATAACAAAAAAAAAAAAAAAAATGGGAAATTACTTTATTTATGAGAAGGAAAATTGTGTGTGTAGTATGTGTATATATATAAAAAGTTTACATTACAAGTTGATTGGAAAATGAAAATGAAACGAAAATGATAATGGATTCGTGATAAAGTGATATTAAAATGAGCGAAATTGGTTTTAATTTTATTGGATTATATGTATGTATGTATCGGGTATATGCGATATAGTCAATAGATACTGGGGGGTTTATTGCCTATTGCTATCAAATCTTATAAAAATCGGTATATTATGATTATTATTATGTAGGTTAAGTGATTTCTTTTGGTGATTATCTAATGTCGTTTTATTATACAAGTGGGCGTAACATCTTCGCTATGGAGTGACGAAATAACAAATTGGTTTGATATTTTTTTTTTTTTTTGATATAAACGCAATGGGACATTTATTTTGTGGGTAATTTTACGAAGGTAAGAACACCACAGGTGTCAGGATAAACCTTGCAATCTTGATGTCAAATTTGAATTCGATTTAGTTAGCAACCACAATTTCGCACCATCTAAGTTTAAAATAGACTTTCATTCGAGAAACTTTTCTTGAAAATTTCACCCCACCCCACACATTTAAAGCAGAAATTTTATTAAAATCATAAAATAATTTAAACAATTCATTTCCCAATTTTCACGTTTACATATCGATGGAATTCATATAAAAAAAAAAAATTAATTTGCTTTCCATAAAAAATTCAAATCAAACTCAATTCTCAAGTATTTTGTGTTTTAACACCGCACAGATAAAGGAAAAAAAATCCGAAAAATAAAAGTATTTTGAATACAGAATGTGTGAATAGAATAATTTAACCTGCGTTCGCCGAATTATGAGCATCTCGATTACACTTCCCCGATATGAATGGAAAAAGTTTTTTTTACTTATCCGTATATCATGTGCACTGGCAAATAATTGGGTAATTGAGGAAAATTGATGAGTTTTCGAAATACACATATATGAATTTACTCAATTCACTGGTTGGATGTATAAATGACGTGTGGGTGTGTTTGTGTATGTGAGAAATGGAAAATCGATAAAATTTTGGTAAATTTATTCTTGAAATCAATTTACGTACGTACAAAACTCATCTTATAAATCATTTTCCATATACGAGTATATGCAAATTATACATTTCAAGTGGTTTTGCGAATATGTTAGTTTTTTAGATAACAGTTGAGTTCATCAATTCATAATTTTTTAAAATGCTATAAAAGTGTCTCTGCTATTTTTGTTGCTTAACACCTAAACTCCTAATCGTATTCGAATTAAACACTCATCTAAAAGATAATTGCCACAAAATATTTATCACAGCAACCGACTAACATGTAGTAGGAGTATTAAAATTTGCCTGTTATTCGGAGTTAAAATGCATATGATATCTTTAATAAGAACTAATTCGTTCATTTTTATAGTAGTCTCCTTGCTTTTCCCTTTGGATTTCTGTAACAAGTGGTTGAGGTATTCATTAGGCTTGGATGCTTTCCATTTTTTGATATACTCGATTTCTTTAACCTGCCACCTACACGTAGGTATCCGTCTATGTAAAGGAATGGTGCAAGCATACGCAATTTGCTGTTCTCATTTATTGGTTTTTGCACTACATTCTACGAATCTCGCTTCCAAATAATGTGAATTGTACTTAACGCAAACATATGCTTTCGGCTCTCAAATACAATTCAAACAACCACTGTTTCCTTTCTTGTACATCCAGAAAATCAAAGTATCACTTTCATTCGATGTTGCCAAGTTAAAAGATAAATACTGTGATTGAGAAGGAGCCTGTTTGGAAAATGTCATTTACATTACAGTGCTTTCAATTTTCTGTATTACATTAAACAAGCACGTTGGTTACTATTTCCGTAACAATGTTGATACTACTCGAACAAAGTTAGCATTATGACGAATATTCTAGAGCAAGTAGACGGAAATATAAATATCTATGAGTAATTCCTGAACGTTACACATGTACTTTACCCAACCCAATGGAAAACAAGACCCAACTAGAAACTTTTTTTTTTTGTACCTTTGGGCAGCTTTTTCCATTTGGCCGTACTATGTGCTGGTTCAGATCGTTTTGAAAACCTGGACCTAACACTAAAATGTGTGCTATTTGAGAATTTACAAGAGCCGTTAAAAACTTAGTTGTTGAGCTATTCTTCTTATAATCACTCCACGATGTGGTAGGTAAAAGCAATTTTGACCTGCTTTTCTTGATCATTGATTACGGGCATATGTGCCTTGAAGTCAGAGTTTTTCTGGAATCGTCGTTCCATTGCATTTAACTGTTTTAATGCTGCTGTTTATGAATCTCTAACTAGATTCTCTATGGGTTCCTTAAAGGTAGACGCACGATATATCGACCACTAACATCATGTTTTACAGAATTTTCATAAAATACCTCACACTCTGATTTCGGCATTCGATGTTTTAAAAGGTGACTCATCCAATGCCAAGAATTTTTTCAAGGCGTTCCTTACGGATTCTTCCTCATAAACCCTAATCCAACCAAGGTCTTTTTTGGCTTATTCGATAAATGCATCGATTTTCAAAATAATCTTAATTTAGTTATAAAATTCTATGTATTTTATTTTGAAACGTACTTGGCATTCTTTGTAAAAATTTTGTAAATTATTTTATTAGAAATATCTTGGTTGGATTAGGGTTAAAAATAAATAATTTTTTTTATGGTTGTGGTACGACACGAATATTGTAATTATTTTGTTGTTTAATGTTTCAAGCATTTTTTGTCAAAAGCTAGCAGTTTTATTTAAATTGAGGTTATGTTTGACTACCATGACAAAAGTTCGCGTTTCGGTAAACATTTACTTACAAGTATTTGGCAGTAACAACATTTCGCCTAAATGTATGCAAACATTACTACAAATTATTTAACATTTATTACATTAAGATTGTGTCTAGTAAGCCAAGAGAAGTTTTTGGTAAACTTTTTTTTCCTGTCATAAACTTCATAGCATGCTGTGTTTCAAGCAATAAAACAATATAACATGAGAATTAAATAAATTATCTTACGTGGGATGTGGCTTAGTAGTAACGTATTAGACTAGAGCGTAAGGTCTGCGGTTTGGTTGTGCTTTGAAGATTGCAGGCATTTTAATTTTGTTTTTTCAAGTAATAAAGTTTTGCAGGTAAGTTTTGCAAGTAATAAATATATGTACATATCTAAAATGCATTCTATCGTCAGTGGCGTAACTAGGTACCCGCAGCACCCGTAGCCCCAGGACAACCTACGGTTGTTGGGGCCCACGAGATTTCCTTTATTAGTTCAAATTTAAGATTAGATAGCTCAGATTAAGGGTGAAGTGTAAATTTGCAGAACGGTACATTTTATGGAAGTTTTTAAGAAAAGGCGGTTATCTAATTATTAGAAAAATCGTTCCTGTTGCTATTAAATATTTTCTTAAGACAGGCTCAACCATTTTTTCTCGGTTCTGATTAGATAGAAATACAAATGCCTAAATAGCTAAACTAGTTTAAAATTAAAGCTTTCGACATCAAACGACAAGAATCTAGAAAAATACATAACCATTAGCGTTCGTTCGACTGATATATTTTCTCATTTAGCGGATCTTTTGATTACCAGTAAACGGTAAATAAAAATGAAATTTACAGGTTTATTTTGGAAAACTATTTTAAATACAAGGAAAACGCAAATTCCAACTTAATTTTGCAACTAGTGATATTGTTCCTTTTTTTTTTGGTTGTATTATGTAAGGTTCTCCTGATTTTGGGAATTCTCGCTTCCTGATCACTTTTAAATTAATTCGTGATCCAGTGTTACGGAACAGTAAGGTTATTCGAGATTTTCGAGATTATTCGAGCATGTTTGATTTTGTAGTAAGGCGCGTTTGATAGTTCGATGTTATTCAAGGATTTTAGAGGGTTGTTCAATATTTAAAAATATACCCGATAAGGTCCGAGGGTTCTATTCTTATTGCATATCGTTTTGTTGAGCTTAGCTTTAACTTGCCTAGTAGTATTAATGACATTAAGTTACTTGACAAATAATTCCATATTTACACGAATTTTCATTTTTTTTAAGCATTATACAAGTAAAAGTAATAAAATAAAATAAAAGACAAAACTATAATAGTACAAAAAATAGATGCTGAATTGATTTGTTGAGTTTCAAGCATATTTTGATAGCTTTGGAGAAGGCGGAAAAGCTGAACTGTTCTAGATCAATCAACGTTCACATAATATATGGATTTTCCGAATTGTTCTAGGCTAATCAAGATTGTTCCGCGCGGTTTATTCTAGATTTCTTAAGTTTTTCGACATTTCTAGGATTATTACAGTGTTCTGTGCTTAGCTTTGAGTTGTAAGAACTTGCACAGTTACACATCCAAATCTATCTGATATTTCTCCGATTTCCTGTAGGTTATTCGAAATTATTCAAGAAATAGGATTTCCTTTGATTTTACATACTTACGGATAATTTGATATTTGATAACTTTCAAGAATATTCAAGATAATTAAAAATTTCGAAATTCTTGATATTTTTCAAATTATATTCGAAATTTGTGATGCTTTATCGATATATTTAGAACTCGCCATAGCAAAGAGTTGCAAGATGAATCACGTTCTGTTTCATCTAGTGTTTTCATCTTTCAATATGTCCCCAAAATTAAATCTGAGTAAACCAATTGGTTTTCTTGCACATGTAACGCTTGAAAATGGAAACTCATTTTGGATAAAGGATATTTACATTGACAACAAATATTCTGAATTTTTTCCAAAAAATACCCTTTCTAATAATAATCAAATTTCTGAATAAAATGATTTGAGTTGAAAAGCTTCGATAAGTGAAAGCTCTTTTATGCTCATAAAACATTTGAACGAAAGAGAGAATTTCTGGAAAGGCACAAAAATCACCGAGAAAGTATAAATAAATTATCAAGCTTAAAGCTCATTGAAAAAAAATACTCTAAATTAATCCCAAAATACCACCTTCCTTTATAATATCAAATTTGAAAGTCAAAGGGCTTGGTTTGAAAAGCACTTAAAACTAAAAGTTCGTCATGGCTTACATTGAACACAAATATTCCAAATCCTAACCAAAATTCCGTTATCCCTTTCAATATCAAAACTCGAAGTAAACTGATTTGTTTAAAAAGCTTCGAGAAGTGAAAGCTTTTAAACCTAAACCTCTTGACAATTTTTTCAAATACATAATTTAAGCTCATCAAACATTTGATTAAAAACCGGAAATTATTAAAAAGCTTAAAAATGTTAAGTTCAAGCCCAAAAGTATGAATTAACATCGAATTTTGGAGTGAAATGATTTGATTCAAAAAAGCTTATATTATAATACGAAGTTTCTTTGTAAATGGTTTGGTTGGACTTAAAGCACTTGATAATTTACATTGAGAACAAATATACTAAATTGTGTCTAAATTCCGTTACCCTTTATAAAATCGAATTTCTGAGTTAAATGGTTTGGTTTAGAAAGCTTTTCTAATTCAAAGCTCTTAAAACTAATAGTTCTTGATTTTTTGCAAAATATAATTTTTTCTCATAAAACATTTTAACAAAAACCTGAAATTATGAAAAGGCTCACAAATGTTAAGTTCACACCGAAAAGACACACTTTCCTTTATAATATCAAATTTCAGGATTAAATGGTTTGGTTTGAAAACCGCTTAAAACTAAAAGCTTTTGATGATTGATGATTAACTTTGAGGACAAATATTCTAAATTTTAGCCAAAATTTCCTCACCCTCGGTAAGATCATATTTCTGAGTAAAATGGTTTGTATACATAAAACATTTTAACAAGAACTTAAAGTATGAAAAAGGCTCAACGTTAAAGTTAAGTTAAAACCCAAACATGTTTAAATTAATTATCAAACTTAAAACTAATCGACAATTTTTTGCAAATAGATATTTTATGCTTAAACAATTTTTTAACAAAACTTACGGATAATTCGTTATTTGAGAACTTTCAAGAATATTCAAGATACTTTGAAAATTCGACATTTTCGAGATTATTTCTAAATTCTTGATATTTTTCAAATTTTATTCGAAATTTGTGATGCTGGGCAATAGGAAGAAATAAGTTTTTCACTAAAAGCTTTGCTTGTTCATAGACACAAGAAGCATTTTTAAGGCCCCAAAAAAATGTTGCGGGGGAGGGGGGCCCGAAATTTGTAGTTACGCCGCTGTCTATCGCTATCCTGATATGAAATATTTCATTAATATAGACATTTTTAGAACTGCCTTCTGCGGGATTTATTAGTAGAACCGACCAGATCCAGAGTATTAACATAACATCGCCTGAAGCCATCGAAAATTTGTCCTTTTTGTTGAATTCTGGGATAACATTTTGTCCATCGTGTCCACGCTCCACCTCTCTGGTATTGTTATAATACAGAATAATTTTAATTCCTCTGCGCGTTATGATATTTTCGTTGTTAACTTCCCTAGTTCTAGATGGTTTGAACTCGGTGGGCACAAACCTTTTGTTTTTGTTTCAAATTCCAACTTAACCCTAATCAGCATGGGTAATTTTGCTTGCGTAAGCGCAGGTGATGAGTCGTTCGGACTCATTATGTATTTTAAACAAAACTGAAAACATTTACTACATTCGAAAATGTTTGATTTACAAATTACAATGACAAAAATAAAATAAAACTTGGTAATTATATAGCTGTCGAACCTCCTTAAGTGCTGGAGGAAAAATGTAAAACTTAAGCTTACTATAAAGGCCAAATAATCAAAAAATAAATTTTCTATGGGAATTGGTTGGTCGAATTATACTAAGACCCAGTAAGTGCTTTCTTGAAGTAGTTGCATTAATACCTTTGTTAGTGAGGTAGACTTGATGAACTGATACAAATGCTTTTATTTCTACTTGGTTCAATGACGATAAAATGACGATAATCGTCATTTATCGTTTGCTAATTGGCTTGCTGTAGCATTATAATTGCTACTTTACTGTTATCTGTTTTTTATAAAGTAAGGCCAGGGGTAATTGGTAAGGTTTTTTTTTTTGAAGAAAATGTGTGTCACCGAAAAAATGCTGGTTCGATTTTGTTTGTTGAGCAAAAAATTTCATCAATTAGGCTTTCACGCTTGAAAAATAAATCCTATATACCTTTCGATTTCTCGAAATCTACTAAAATATGTGAACCCCTATAATCAGAACTCTCTATCTATATACCAATTCGAAACTACTAAACCTACTCCAATGTGTCGAAATTTACCCAATTTTCATTCCATATTCCATATTTCTCAAGTTTAGATTAACTGTAGTGCTGGAAAGAAATCTTTCTCGAAATTATTACATCCGCATATTCCGCAATAGTACGGAAAGTTCATGACTTTTTCGAACTGATCAGTCTTCTGAATCGTCAAATCACAAATATTGGTATGTTTTGACTTTGTTTTTTAATGTCTGAAAACATTCCTGCAGAAATGATATGATTTTTAATTCGACCACAGTCGAAAATTAATCTAAAATTTTTGTAATCGATCCGATAATAGCCGATCTTTACCGAGACTAAAATGTACATATTTTGAAATTTTGTGAAAAAATAATTTCTCAAAAGAATTAGAATCAATAAGCAAATT
The DNA here is from genome assembly GCA_958295665.1 of Tipula vernalis. Lineage (NCBI taxonomy): Eukaryota > Metazoa > Arthropoda > Insecta > Diptera > Tipulidae > Tipula > Tipula vernalis. The sequence continues at coordinate 6,076,616 of OY282560.1, read as the reverse complement.
GCCAGTTATTGTAATCCATCCACATTTCGATTTCATCATCTTGGGTAACCTCTGAGTGGGGATAATGTATCTTACGTTTTTACAGCTACGAGCTTCGAAAACTGAACTTATAAAGACGCAATCGTAGGAAAATGCAGTTATGTATGTATGCGTTACGAGAGCTGGAAATATCTTACATAATCCAGTTTTGTCACAATTTTGGAAAAATTCTATAAACTCGTTTAATACTTACATAATAATAAACAGACAAACAGACGTCCAAATTTCGGATTTGGTTGTTTAACATTTTTTTCAATAAAGTTTAATTTACCTACATTGGAATTGTCTTAATATAGGGATTATTCGAGATTTTGCTGACTTACAGCTACATCGATATTTTCGATATTTTATGTGATTCTTCGAGGTTTATTACCTTATTCGAGATTTGTTTGGAGTAACTAAATTTAATTTACCATATAAGTACGTACAGCAAATGATCTAAAACCAAATGAAATCGAGTTATTAATTTGTTAAATAATTAGGTAATCAAGTTTATACTTATCTCATAAGCTGCTGTTAACAATATTTTGTTTATATTTTGAATCGTTTGACATTTCATCAGCCGTTACGTAAAACACTACAATTATTCTTAAAATAATTTAATGCTACCATCTATTGTTGAAAACTGTAACCATGAATATTTAGTTAAGTTTTAAACTTTTATAAAAATTAAATTATAGACATTAAGTTTACATTACCTGATGTAACTTACCATCAACCAAATGGATTAACCAATCAAAAACTGCCACCATGACCGCGAATGGTTATATTATTCTATTTTTTTTATGGTTCACCAACTTGAGTGGACCCTTTCTTATAGTAAGTCAAGTTAAGTAAGGTTTTTTGTGGTCAGTTCAATTTTGTATTTTGGCGAAGCAACATAAAGTGAATAAAATTAAAAATTGTAAAAAGAAAACCAGAATATAAAATATTAAGTACAACCACCTGCGTAATTAAAACCGTTTACCATCAGCATTTTTATTATTTGATTATTCTTCAAGGGGCTTTTGCTAATATGTTGCGATACATATACCGGAGAAAGTTGGTTGAGGAAAATACACCAGCCATCCACCATTACCATCCAGTCTACCGTCGTTCATTTGGTCCTTCGAGCCGGATCGAAAAACTATCAAAAGGGAAATTTTCCACAATCAGCAAAGCGCGGACGCCATCGTAAACCTTAAGTATCATTTTTATATATAAATTAGTGCATAAGTCGTGTAAATACTTTCGTTAGTAAGATAGTAAAAAAAAAAAGTAAAGTGAAATAACAGCATTTCGTGCAAGCATTCATTGAATCCATATTATTAAATCCTCCAATATGGAAGCGCTTAAAAAACGAAGATCAATCATTAAAGGTCAAATGACCAAAATTTGAACCTTTGCTGAAGCTATTACGGCTACAACGAATTTCGAAGAAATTAAAGCACGCCTGGAAAAAACCAATTCTTTGTGGACCGATTTTACAACATGTGAAGATAATATGTTCGAATTAGACGCCGATTTGGTATCACAATCAGGAGATTTTGATGAAAATTATTACCACGCGGTATGAAAAAGTATCACTTGCGGCCGCTCAAAAGCTGCAATATTTAAAAGGCTTATTGAAGGGTGAACCGTTAGGTTTAATTAAACATTTGTCAATTACCGACGCTAATTACATTGAGGCGTACCAAATCCTTTGTAAGCGATATGACAAAAAGAAGGCGACAATCAATAGTTATATCGAAACATTTGTAAAACAACCGATTATTACACGTGTAAATTCCTCTAAAATTCGAAAATTGGCTGATACCTCCGAAGAAATTATTAGAGGGCTCAAAGCTGTTGGACCACAAGGCGAAATGAGAGACCCGATTGAGGTTAATCTACATAATCGCTGAAAATTCGCTGTTAGATGATGATAGCAGGCAGTTCTGGCAAAACACGAGTCGTCAAAAATTGAGCACCCTACTCTTCAAAATTTAATTGATTGTCTCCATACCAGGGCAGATACCATTGAAGGGCTAAAGGAAACCGTATGCAGGCCGTCATCTCGAACAACTCTGGCCCTAAGAGACTCTCATAGTACCTCCATAAATACCGGTAAAAATCCAAATTGCCCGCTGTGTCACGTAGAGCACATGTTGTATTTATGCCCGACATTTAAGGACATGAACATTTCTGATAGGAGAGTATTCGTAAGGGAGAATTCACGCTGCTATAATTGCCTAAGTGATAACCACACGGTGTCAGCCTGTAGATCTAAGCGTTCGTGTCAAATTTGCAGAAAGCCACATAATAGTCTTCTTCATGTAACAAACACCTCAAAACCAAACCAAACCACACACAGTTTCACATCCATAATCTATTTCGCAAGCGGCTAGTACTGTCCAAACTCCGACAAACACACCAATTAATTTGCCGGCATTCTCACCAATAGCAACCAACGCACCATCAACCACCAAGTCAACAACGAATGTATCACCACCCAACGGACCTGAGTCTGGCACCCAGTCTCACACTACCGCTGCTATTCATAAAGCTCGTTTTCCAATTACTAACGATCTTGAATCAAGCAGACCTAAATTTCAATCGCTACTTCCAACGGCTCTAGTCCATGTTCGCGATTCCTGTGGAAAGCTGCATCTGTGCCGGGCTTTATTAGACTCAGGATCACAGGCATCATTTGTTACCGAAGCCTGTGTCCAACAACTATCCTTACCTCGGCAACAAACAAACATTTCTATTATCGCTGTACGAGATACTAAAGCTGGCACCGCACGTTCATCAGCTGTTCTCGAGATTTCAACCAAATAACCGAATCCAAGTTCATGCGCTAATACTGCCCAAAATTACCGCAGTATTGCCGCCAGTAAACTTCAACCCAAAGTTCATGGACCAGTTAAAAACACTTCAGTTAGCCGATCCAGTATTTGATGAGTCAAATACTCTCTATCAAGGTCAAAATACACCTATCGCACAAAATAGTATTTTCGGTTGGATAATTGCCGGCACTGCTCTATCCATTGAAAATCAGAGTTCATTTAGTGTCAGTTTTAGCACTGAATTACAAATAGATCGATCACTTCGCCAGTTCTGGGAGATGGAAGAAATTCCGCCAAGTAAATACTTAACCGAGGAAGAGAAATTGTGCGAAACTCATTTTGAAACCACTCATCAAAGAACCAACAACGGCAGATTTCTAGTTCACCTACCATTCAAGCAACCCAAGAAAGAACTGGGAAATTCAAGAGAAATGGCAATCCGGCGGTTGTACGCTATGGAAGACAAGTTTCGAAACCATCCGACACATGGAACGCATATCTCCCACTAACTTGAACATCAACCCAAAGTCTTCATTTTATATGCCACATCATGCAGTAATTAAACAGTCGAGCACAACCACTAAAAACTCAGAGTGGTATTTGATGCATCGGCTAAGACTTCAAACAAAATATCGCTCAACGATAATTTAATGGTAAGGCCTACCGTTCAGGACAGTTTATTTGCCATATTGCTTCGATTTCGCAAACATAGAATAGTATTTACCAGTGATATAGAGAAAATGTATCGCCAAATATTAATTGCACCGAAAGACACCGAATTTCAAATAATTGTTTGGAGAGAGGATCCAGAGCTACCAATAGAAGACTTTAGGCTTCTGACTGTTACCTACGGGACAGCCTCGGCACCCTATTTAGCCACAAAGACACTGGCAATGATTGCCGATGAAAATACCACCTAATACATCGACGACCTGATGTCGGGGGCAAATACCGAAAGAGAGGCTCTCGAATTACAGGCTCAAATTATGGAGATGTTGAGACTAGCCTGCATCACCTTTTGCGAGTCTAAGAGACTCATCGCATGCTTTTATGTTTGTTTATTAAAAATGGGCTGGTTAGGCCTATATTCGGTACTAGTAAAAAATTGTTAGTAACTAGACGATAGACCTTAAATAAAAATTATTAGAATACAGTAAGCTAGATTTTCATTAAAAATTACTTTTCGGTTAATTTTTTGCTAATAAAATTAAAATGAGCCTGCGAGACTCAACCCATGCTAATTAGGGTTAATAACTATTTGGCCAATGGCAGTGTTGTGACGAAGTTGTCCATTGTAACATTTCTCCCTGTAGCCCTGTAAATTACTACTAGCTCCTTCACGATTCTCTCCCCTTGGTTGACGTTCGTGACTTTGCCTACCCTGCCGGTATACATTGTCGACGTCAACAATTCACAGACCCACGTATCTTGATGCCATACTTGGCTGGTTTAGATGGCATATATTGGGTAAAGCTGCTCATCCACTGTAACACACTCGTAGGTCCAATAATGAGTTCGGAGATTACAGTTCATCATGTCAAAAACATTCCTTATGCCTTCTGTCTTGCGAGCATGATTGCTCGATACAGCAGATAGGCATTCTTTTTCCATAGTTCAGAAACTTGCGATTAGCTCGATTTATGGCAGCCAGTTATCAGCAAAATTTCTAGGAAAGCGGAGAATTGGCTCCCACGTACGCGGTTGTTTATCTGGATTTTGGTTATTCCATTGAGGATAACTGGCTTCTGCCTTTTTGTTCAAATATCGGCATACAAGATTTATTATAGCCGAACTCATGATGCAGCAGAATGTATCAACTATGGAAAGATTTTTTGTAATCGGATACCGTCTTTGGTGGTGAAAAAAGCATTATTAGATACGTCAGCTGGCATTTCATCATTGCCTTGCTCCTCTTCAACGTAATCTTCGTTGTCTATATCCCAGGTTAATAAAATAATAAAAGTTATGTAAGAGAATAAGTCTTGATCGTCAACGAGAATTGATTATTTAATAATCGGGTGAGTTCAACGAACGAATAAAATTAATCAGAACAAGAAATCACTTTAGACTATTCTCAATAATTTGTATGATCATGCTAATTGGTAGCAGATATCATCTCTGTCCAATAAAAACTTTACTAGGTTGTACCTCTTAAAAAACATACTTTGCAGGCCGAATGTTTGGGGCGGGTACGGATACATGCAATAATTATTACGTGCTTATCTAACAATGTTGTAGTTTTCCTGTTTAGTTAATCACTTGTTTATTATTTAGTTTGTTTAATCAAGTTAATCTGTATATATATATTTCAATAATTAGATTGAGGTAAGCAAACGATATAAAAATTAGCGAAAATCATCGTTTTTATATCATTAGTATAATAGGTGCCTAATAGAGTAACAAGGGAACATCGATAATATAATTGATTGGTTGAAAAATGAATTTTAAAATTTTGTTTGTGCTATTGTCTTCGGTATGCTTTGTCGCAGTAATTAATGCGGTAAGTAAACATTTTGATAATAAACATTTATAAACAGAAAACTATTACGTTTAATATTCACCCATCAAATAAAGCAAGCTCCAGAGAGTCCAGGGGATCCAAATAGCAGTAGTCCACCATATGATTTAATATTCGATCGGTTTGAGGTATTCAACAACACGGAAGATATGTTTTTCAATGTTAATTTGCGGGTCAAAAAATATAATCGAACAATGTACGTACTCAACGGACAATTTGAAACGAAACGTGATTTTACTGATGATTTTTCGGTAGAATTTCGGGCATCGTCCGAGAGTGGAAACGAATTTAAAGTAATACTTACGCAAACGTCAGACAATTTATGTTCCTTTCTAATTGATAATGAGGTTGTTTATCCGGAGCTAGTTGAATTTTCAAATTTACCTAAAATCCATGCGGGCATGTGCCCAATTGAAAAGGGTAAATTTGAGATTACGAATTATTATATTACGGATAGTAGATTGCCACAGAAATTACCATCCGGTGATAAATGGAAGTTTGATATAATAGTTTTTGAGAAGCAAGAAGTATCGATAGCAGTTTCGATTTATATAATTGTTGAGCACAAGAGACCACAGAAACCAACCGTTTAAATAATTGTCGTTAATGCAGTTTTGATTTGCTGCATCTTAAACACAAAAGTATTTAATAAAAGTAATCACGTGGTGTTGTCTTAAATGTTTTGTTGTTTCATTATTCATTCATCATATATCAATAATAAATCAACCTATAATATCTTCCCCGAATCAAGCTGTATTCAGAGATGGAAACCAAGGAATGTTTGGAGCTGGTTCCGTTTTGGTTCAAAGCTAAATGGTGTTGGTTCTAGTTGTGGTTCGAAAAAAAAATGAAAAATCCTAAAACTATACCGAATTTCGTTCGGTTTATGGTCCGGTTTTGATGTATTTCCTTGCGAAAATGGTTTGATTCAAAACCGGTTTCCACCTCTGATATTTATGGCTATTGCAACAATATAAATTATTCACTTTATTTCGATCATTTTTAATTACGTGTTATTGTACATAAATTACATGTTAGAGATACTAGATATTTCATGGTAATTACTATTCACATGGACGTTTATTGAAAACACATTTTGACACTGACATATCAAGGTTATGATGTGACATACTTATTACTAATATATCGAATTTAAATAATTGAATTTTTGAATGTTGGATTTACCAAATTCGAATTCAAATTTACAACGGCTTCAAATAATCTGCGGCACACTTTCGGCTCAATACTTCTTCTCATTTGCAATGAAAACCCAAAGAAAAAAACTCAAAGGAACCTGCACAATATCGCTTTCACTTGAGATATTGCTCGCTTCTTGAGATATTGTACGAAATTGCAGGTAACAGAACCTGTTTTCCAAGTGTCTTTATATAGTTGTACACAAAATAGTTATAATTAACTAGCAACCAGTGGACATCTCAAGCTTTCCGAAACTATTTTTAGTGTTGCTGCATGTGAGCACAACTTTTTTTATTTTAATAACAAAAAATTGTATCGTAAAGCTCCTCGTCGTTGCTTCAAATTATAGTGCTCTAGAATAATTCGCAGCAGCAGCAAAACGGAATAAGTTAAAACAAAAACATGTGTATTCGATTAATTCTCGGTACGGTTTAGTCGTCAGTTCAGTTTCAGCTTTCCTTTATAATTTCAGTTGGCATTCGATCATATTATCAAGAAAGTTAGACTTGTTCTTTATCAGATATACAACAGTGAAAAGCGTGTAATCGTCGATGAATGTCACCAAGAAACGCTGATCATTTATTTATATTTATTTTGGAAAGCCTTAACTTTTCGTTTCATGACTAACTGTTAGCTCTTGTAATAACATTGTATTAAGTAATAAAACATTGATTCCATATTGTACGCTCAAACCAAATGGTTGTTACACCTTATTTAAATAAATATAATTATGTTAAACCCAGAGAAGTGTATTTTAAATATAAAAGTGGCGACGAGGATAAATTTTATTATTCCGTGCAATATTTTTTTTTGTGTATTTGTGCATTTTTCATGATGGATAAAGCAACATTGGAACAGATTCTCGCCAAACAAAATCAATTTATGAGTGACCTAATACTCAACCAACAAAAATGGATGAACGAAAATACAGTAAAACCAACGGGTAGCGGGGGAATAATTCCACCGTTTTTTTCATTCGATGAAAAGAAGCATCATTGGTCTTTTTATTTGGACCAACTGAATCAACATTTTTTGGCGAGCTGTGTTGAGGACGACAACCAAAAACGAGCATTTTTCTTATCTACTGTTGGAGATTTCATCTTCAGCATTTTGCAAAAATTATGTAACGGGGACGTGGTAAGTAAGGCATTTAAAGAACTTAGTGGAATCTTAACAAACTATTTTGTTTCAAAAATTCATATTTTGGCCGCACGATACAAATTTAACAAGACTGTCATGAAACCGAACCAAACTTATGCTGAATGGGTGGCCGATCTTCGTGGTGTAGCCAGAAATTGTGCGTTCGAATGTTCAAAAGGTACGTGTAAAACTTCATTCGTTGATGATTTAATTAGAGACATAATTGTTATAAACACGCCACACGATGTGGTTCGTGTACCATGTTTACAAAAGCAAAACCCAACGCTAAATGAGGTGCTAGAAATCGCAAGGGTTTATGAATCCACAACGAAAACATGTTTGACTATAAAAGGAGAAGCCGATACAGCCGAAATAAACGAACTAGCCGACGATACCGTTCGTTTTCAAAATCGTAATCAAAGTCCGTCGAATTCCCGTTCGAATTTTTACCGTTCGTGTCCTAAATGTATTGACGAACACGATCGTCGACGCTGCCGGTTTGCCAATCCAATTTGTAATCACTGTTGGAAAATAGGTCATATTGCCAGTGCTTGTATGACACGTTCCATAGGTCGATCCACATCAAGGCTTAATCACCGATATCTAGATAATCACCAACTCGATAATAACGAATACCGACGCCGTGGTTATTATCGGTACCGCTCAAGTCCCAGTAATAGTCCAGCCAGGGATCGAAATGTTACTAATTCAATTGATATGCACTCACCATCATCCGTTTTTAATGTAAACAACACGTGTAGTAAGATTTGGATTGGACTCAAAGTTAACGGTCATTCACTATCATTCCAAGTGGATACTGGTGCAACTTGTTCGATGGTTGGTTTAAACGTTTACCGACAACTTGGAAATCCGATTTGTACACCGACGTCGAAAATTTTTCGAGCATATGGAGGAAGCACGATTAAGGTGAAAGGCACGTGCTACGTGAATATCATGTATAAAAATTATAAGTTTGTTTTACCATTATTTATGGTAGACCAGGAGGATATATCTAACATTATGGGTATCGACTGGTTTGAATCATTTAATTTCAAAATTGTTCTTGAGTCTAGTAATATATTTTCAGTGTCATCCGAAGAGAATTCCGTAGGCGAATTAAAACGTGGAATTTCTAAATTAGTTCAAAAGCATCATCTACTATTTGAAGATTCCTTGGGAAGATGTACGTCGTACAAGGCTGAAATAAAACTAAAATCTAATGCTGAGCCTCGATATTTTAAGCCTCGGACCATTCCATTTGCAATTCCAGCGGCGGTCAAGAAGGAATTGGAACGACTCGTCAATGTAGGAGTGCTGAAACCAGTACAAACCACTCAATGGGCAACTCCAATTGTGCCAGTAAAAAAACCAAACAGAGAAATTCGAATATGTGCGGATTTCAAGGTAACACTAAATCCACAAATTGAAATCGATCGACATCCGATCCACAGAATCAACGAGTTATTTTATCGTATACAAAGTGGACAATATTTCACAAAAAACGATTTAAAAGATGCATATTTTCAAATCGAACTAACAGAGGAAACAAAAAAGTTCATGGTATAGTGAACACATCGTTTGGGCTTTATCAGTTCCAACGACTACCATTTGGTATTGCCAGTGCTCCGGGAATTTTTCAAAGGTTGATGGAACAATTGACGGCGGATCTAAAATTGTGTGCTGTTTACTTGGATGATCTGATCATTTCCGGAGAGTCACACGAGGAACATTTAACAAACCTTGAAATGTTATTATGTCGATTGGATGAAAACGGTTTCAAATGTCGATCCAATAAATGTGAATTCGCAAAAATCGAGATAGACTACTTGGGGCACATAATTTACAAACACGGAATTCGACCGTCAAGCACTGGTTTGAGTGCTATTAAAAATTTACCTCGACCGAGGAACTTGAAGGAAGTAGAATCTTTTATTGGAAAGGTAAATTACTATAATAAATTCATCCAGAATTTTTCCAGTTTAGCAGCGCCATTAAATAGACTACGTTCAAAAAATTCTCAATTTCAATGGACGACTGTACAGGATGAGGCGTTCGAACAACTTAAGGGAGCTATTGCGAACGCTGCCCGTTTGAGTCATTTTCACGATGATCTTCCGCTTATATTAGCGACAGATGCTTCGGCATACGGCATAGGTGCCGTCCTGTCACATGGCTTTCCGGATGGAACCGAACATCCAATCGCATTTGCATCCAAAACTTTGAATAAAGCTCAACAAAATTATAGCCAGATAGAAAAAGAGGCATTATCTATCATTTATGGTGTCACTAAATTTCACCAGTATCTACAAGGTAGGAAATTTCAACTGGTGACGGATCACAAACCTCTTCTCACATTATTTAGCCCAAATAAAAAATTACCAATACATACTATAAATCGATTGCAAAGATGGGCGATTATTTTAATGGGTTACGAGTACGACATCTTATACAAGCCAACGCACAAACACGGCAACGCAGACGCCCTCTCCCGATTGCCTTGCGGCCCTGATCACATTTTTGATTCCAGTCAAGAAGCCTGCGCCATTTCATTGATGATATATACGAGTTAGCAATCGAAAACTGCCCTATTGACGCTGTAACAATTCGAAAACACACACATGATAATACCGAGCTGCGTCAAATGTTAGAATATATAAAAATGGGATGGCCAAAATGTTTACCACAGTTCTCGAATCAAATGTCTTACTTGCCCGCCTGTTTTCGGCGACAAGACACAATTTCTTCATTTAATGATATTATATTTTTGCAGACAGATTACACACGCGTAGTCATTCCACCAACACTCCAAAACAAAACGCTTGAGTTGCTCCATCAAGGACACTGGGGCATTACCAGGATGAAACAGCTTGCTAGACGATATTGCTGGTGGCCATCGATTGACTATGACATCGAAAATATGGTAAAGCATTGCGAGAGTTGCTCAACCTATGGCAATTCGTCAAAGAAAGAATTTTCCGAATGGCCAGCACCGTCTGGCCCATGGGAACGGATACACCTTGATTTTGTTGGGCCATTTATGTCGAAAATGTGGTTAATCGCCGTAGACGCATTTTCAAAATATCCGTATGTTGTACAAATGTCGAAGACCACTTCGACTTGCACTGTATATGCTCTCCAGCAGCTGTTTGCAATCGAAAGACTACCCACCACGATAGTAAGCGATAATGGTCCGCAGTTCACATCAACTGAATTTCAACAGTTCTGCCATTTAAATAATATTGAGCACCTAACGTCGGCACCGTATCATTCCGAATCCAATGGTGAAGCTGAAAGATTTGTACGCACTTTTAAAACAGCCATGAAAAAGAACTGTTTTGATGGAGTAGTGATGTTGCCCTTACGACATTTTTGGCAACTTATCGCTCAACTCCACTTACCAATTGCAGCCGATCTCCTGCCGAAATCCTACACGGTAGGCAACCAAGAACGTTACTGTCATCGTTATGCGAGCCTGAACGAATCCAGGATGTGGAGGTTCCTTTAACTAAATTCAAAATAAATGACAGTGTATATGCTAAAGACTTTGTAAACAGTGGAACGTGGAGGAAAGGTCACATTTCAAAATGCATAGGTAGACGATTAGACATGGTTGTAACGAACAAAGGGATTTGGAAGCGACATCAAAACCAACTTCGTTGCCGAGTTTCTGGGGAACCGGCTGACAAAATGGAAGACGAATTACCCAGTGAAATTATTAATGCAGCGCCCATTATAGTACCAGAATTGTCATCAACAGCGTCTTTGGGTGAATCTGCAACCTCACCAGATTCCATACGGTCGAAAGATACAATTACCAGTGAAAATCAACCAACTCCAATAAGACGATCATCACGAGTAATCAAAAAGACCGTTCGATTTCAATATTAGTTTTACTAATGAAAATTGTCCAGTTCAATTCAAAACTTTAGGAAGGAGGAACTGTAATATCTTATTTTCATATTTTATTTATATTTATTTTGGAAAGCCTTAACTTTTTCGTTTCATGACTAACTGTTAACTCTTGTAATAACATTGTATTAAGTAATAAAACATTCATTCCATATTGTACGCTCAAACCAAATGGTTGTTACACCTTACTTAAATAAATATAATTATGTTAAACCCAGAGTAGTGTATTTTAAATATAAAAATCCCACGTGACTGGCGTAAAAGGCCCACACACATCACTTTGAACAAGCTCCAATACACGACTCGAGCGTGCTCCGGCTGAACCGTTGAAAAGACATGGCTCGCAAACAGCTTCAGCATCGTTGTTCATGGCACCCATTCCATCGACCAAAGTCGACCAACGCTTAACGTCAGCGTTAGTTCAAATGTGCCAACCGACTATGCCACAGACGAATGCTTTGTTTTGACTTCATTTGCGTAGATTCCATTCCATTCGACGCTTTCGCAGCAATGCCTTCGTTTGATGATGCCGAAATATTCATGCTTCATGTCGTACACGCTTCAACTCAAACACATACAGCTTTCCATTGTGCCTGCCAACGGCCATATCCAAATTATCCTTTGTAATACGACCAACCCATCGTCGAAAATTACTTGGCATCCAACGCTCTCCAATCGACACACAGATAGTAAATTGTATTTTAGATTCTCTGTGCCATTGACGATAATAGTTCCCAGAATTGTACCATATTTTGTTGCTGTGATCGACGAACCATTCTTCGCAACACTAATGACGACCGGCTCGGTCAATTTCCTCAGCTCGGTGAACATTGACTTAACATTCGCCATGTGCTCTGAAGCATCCGAGTCAATAATGAAACATATTGTCGTCAGCATTCCACACTGTAGCGCAAAATCACCAGCATTAGCCACAAATACCACTCCATTCGCATCTGTATTCGACGCGCAATTCGCATTTGGCTTTTGATAACGCTGCTGATTGGGTTTCCCATTAGAATTGTTGTTCGATGATCCATTATTAGAGTTCCGTTGATTCAATTTCGGACATGCGTCCCTTTGATGACCAGACTTTTTGCAGAAATAGCACTTAAGTTGATTCGAAGCACCACTGCCATATACATGTAGGAATGGAGGTTCGCCACCTCTGTTTAAACCAAACCGGTAAACAAATACTAATTGGTATATTGGTAATTAACTGTTATTATAATATATTCTTCACTTGTTATCCAGCCGTGATGCCGTGAAAGTTCAACTACAGGAGTTTTTTACGCAATAATAACAGTTGACAATGTCGAAATGAAAGGAAGCTGTTATATTGTTAAAAGCAACGCAATCAAAATTGATTTAATTTTGGGAAACGACTTCATAAGCCAAGCTGAAATTGTGGTTAACAAAAATGGCGTAAAGTTCCGAAGTATTATGCATACAGTTGATGAACATGAAGCGAGTATAATGAACATCCAAGTGAAAGATAATGAGGAGTTAAATGTTTCACCAAAATACACAGAAATTATAAACGATTTGGTTAGAAACTATAAGCCGAATGACGCGAATCCAAGCCCTGTGACATTAAAAATCGTTCTAAGTAATGATACTCCAATAGCCTCAAGACCAAGAAGATTGCCTATAGTTGAACAGAAGGTGGTTCAGCAACAGGTAGAGCAATGGTTACAACAGGGAATTGTAAGGCCGTCAACTTCCGAATATAGCAGTCAAGTAGTTGTAGTCAAAAAGAAGGATAATAGTTCTAGAGTATGCATCGATTACCGTAAGCTAAATTCGCTAATGATTAAAGACCAGTTTCCGATGCCGATAATCGAGGAGCAACTGGACAAATTAGCAGAAGCCAAAGTTTTTTCCACATTAGACCTAAAAAATGGTTTCTTTCATGTACCTGTGGATGAAAACTCGAAAAAATTTACAGCATTCGTCACTTACCAAGGTCATTTCGAGTTTAATAAAGTACCATTTGGATGTAAAATTTCGCCGGCTGTATTTTTAAGGTTCATTAATATAGTGTTTATTGACCTGATGAATAATAATGACCTAATTACTTAAATGGATGACATCATTATCCCCTCTAAAGATGAAGAAGAAGGAATAATTAAATTAAAAATGGTGTTAAATCGGGCAGCAGAAAATGGACTCAATATTAAATGGAGTAAATGCAAATTTCTTCAAAGAAGAGTTGAGTTTTTAGGGCACGTGATTGAAAATGGGTATTTACAATCATCAGAAGAAAAACTAATAGCAGTTAAAAAATTTCCTGAACCAAAAAATATTCAGAATGTTCAGTCATTTTTGCGACTATCAGGGTACTACCGAAAATTTATACATGAATATTCAGTCATAGCCAAACCACATACAGATTTGCTTCGAAAAGAAATTACATTTCGTTTTGGTCTGGAGCAGAGAACAGCGTTTCAACGATTAAAAGAAATTTTGATGGATTCACCTGTTCTTCAAATATTTAGGCAGAATGCTCTAACAGAGTTGCATACGGATGCAAGCCAGAAGGGTTTTGGCGCTATACTTATGCAGAAGGCTGAAGATGGAAAACTACATCCTTGTGTATTACATGAGCCGAAAAACATCACCAAGCGACGAGAAAATGCATAGCTACTATTTAGAAGTGAAGGCCGTTTATATTGCATTAATAAAATTTCGGATTTACCTGCTAGGTATCCATTTTAAGCTAGTAACAGATTGTCAAGCGTTAGTAAGCACAATGAAGAAAAATGATTTACCTGCAGCAGTTGCCAGATGAGTATTATATTTTCAAGAATATAATTTTGACATAGAACATAGGAAAAATGAACGTATGCGTCACGTTGACTCCCTCAGCAGATGCTTCACAATTTTTCCGATCGACGATAATGTGTTAGCATGTATTAAAAAGGCGCAACGTGAGGATCAGTGGTTAGAAGCTATAAGAGAAATTCTAAAAACTAAAAGCTACAAAAATTTTATTATAAAAGCAGATATCATATGCAAACAGCAGGATGGACGAACATTGGTGGTAGTCCCAAAAAAGATGGAAAATCAAATAATTCAAAGTAAACATGATGAAGGTCACTTTGAAGTCGAAAAAACTGAATATGCAATTAGTACAGATTTTTACATACCGAACACGAAGAAAAAAATTCAAAGCGTAATAACTAATTGTATAAAATACATTTTGACAAACAAAAAAGCTGGTAAACAAGAAGGTTTCTTGGAACCTCTTGACAAAAGTGACAAGCCGCTGCAGACTTTCCATATAGATTATATAGGACCAATGGATCTTACAGCAAAGCAGTTCAGATATATATTTTCGGTTATAGACGGGTTTTCTAAATATGTTTGGCTATATCCCACAAAAACCTTATCATCAGCCGAGGTCTTACGAAAATTAACAGATTAACAAGCATATTTTGGCAATCCTACCCGCATAATTACGGATCATGGAACAGCATTCACCTCAGGCGAGTTTAAAAAATATTGTGAAGATGAAGAAATTCAACATGTGTTAGTTACCACGGGAGTTCCTCGCGGCAATGGCCAGGTTGAGCGCCTGAACCGCATCCTTCAAAACGTACTAACTAAGATGGCAATAGATGAACCTTCCAAGTGGTATAAACATCTACCGTATGTTCAGCAAACAATAAACAGTAGTTTCCAGCGGGCAATTCAGCGAACGCCGTTCGAGGTTATGTTCGGGGTAAAAATAAACAAAAACCAAAACGTAAACATACAAGAGCTGATTGAATTAGAAAATTTAGACAGATTCGATGAGAGCGGGACCAATTACGTTTCGAGGCAAAACAGCAAATTGAGAAAATCCAGCAGGAAAATAGAAACACCTACAACAAAAAAAGGAAAGCCGCAAAATCATACAAGGTCGGTGATTTAGCAGCAATAAGAAAAACCCAGTTCGGTGTTTGTCAGAAGCTGTGCCCCAAATTTCTTGGACCGTATGAAGTCTTGAGAGTTGGTCGTCATAATCGATATACCGTTCGAAAAGTTGCAGATGGCGAGGGTCCGCGGCAAACACTAACAAGTGCCGACAATATGAAAGATTGGTATCAACCACAAAGTGGGTCAGAAGACGAAGAATCGCCGGAGACCGAGCGAATACAGGATGACCGATTGTAGGAATGGAGGTTCGCCACCTCTGTTTAAACCAAACCGGTAAACAAAATACTAATTGGTATATTAGTAATTAACTCTTATTATAATATACTCTTCACTTGTTATCTAGCCGTGTGCCGTATCAGCCGTATATTTCGTATTTATGTTAAATTAAATTGATTGTTTTGGATTACAAATAAATTATAAATCTAAATTTAAAAGCCGTGAGTTTGTATTTTATCGATGACCTCGCTTCTCGAGGAGCATCTCCAAGAAAATTAATCCATTGCAAGTTATGGTGGCACGGACCAGCGTTTCTGCAACAGGATGCAACCCACTGGCAACTCTCTAGAACCGTCAAGCAAAACAATGAGGTGAACCCACAAGTCTATCTCCCTGAGGATTACGAGGAGAAGGTAACACTAACCACTGTAACGAACTTAACCAACGCCTGGTTGGAATTATTTCAAAGAATTTCCAGTTATGATAAATTAAAACGAGTGGTGGCATATTGTGCAACGTTCATCAATCGGGTTGCACGGAAAATTCCGTCATTCAAGGCGATTACACCAGAAACCATTATATTCCACACGAGTCAAGAGGAAGACTTCTACCAGGAACTCAAATGTCTGAGAAACGCAAAACGACTGCCAAACAACAGCAAGCTTTTATCTTTGAATCCATTTCTAGACGACAATGGCGTATTGCGAATGCGAGGGCGCCTGCAAAACGCAAACATTCCAACACCCACCAAAAATCCCATTATGTTGGGGAAAAACAATCCAATCACGCGGAAACTCATCGAAAGGGCACATAAGTTAATGTTGCATGGTGGAATACAGCTGACGCTATCACACTTAAGAGAAAGATATTGAATACTGGATGGAAGGCGAGCTGTACGACTCGTGATAAAGAAATGTGTCATATGCTTCCGTCACCAACAACACAACGCGAGGCAACTTATTGGTGATCTTCCAGGCTTCAGAGTGTGGCCAGGCAGATCATTCGCTAAAACCGGGATAGATTATGCAAGACCTATTCAGCTAAGAACAACAAAAGGCAGAGGTCATAAATCTTACAAGGGATACATAGCCCTATTTGTTTGCATGGTAACCAAGGCCGTGCATATAGAAATAGTTAACAGCTTAACAACAGATGCTTTTATTGCCGCTTACCAACGATTCACGTCACGAAGAGGCTTATGCACGGATCTGTACTCGAATAATGGCACCTATTTTGTTGGAGCCGATACCCAAATGAGGAAGAATCTCCGCGTCGCCCTGACCACATTGCCAACTGAGATAGCAAATGCAATATCCATCGGCGAGACAACTTGGCATTTCATACCACCATTCGCTCCTCATTTTGGGGGCATTTGGGAAGCCGGAATTAAATCTGTAAAGGGTCACTTAAAAAGAGTCATAGGAGCCACTACTCTTACGTTTGAAGAGTTAAGTACCGTAACCGCTCAAATAGAGGCCTGTCTAAATTCACGGCCATTGACGTCGCTGGCCAATGATCCATCTGATCTTAAAGCATTAACCCCTGGCCATTTTTTGATCGGGGAAGCTCTCAAGAGCCAACCTTCTGCTATAGTCGAAAATATGCCTCTAACCACAAGATGGCATCTAGTACAACGGATGATACAAGACTTTTGGAAAAGATGGTCAGCTGAATATTTGCACCAACTGCAACAAAGAATGAAATGGAAAACACCGCAAACAAATCTATTGATAAACGATTTAGTCCTCTTAAAAGACGACCAACTCCCGGCAACATATTGTAAATTTGGTCGAATTATCGAGACTCAAGCTGGCGCTGATGGTCTAGTTCGCGTAGCTACTATTAAATGTAAGGACAATGTATACAAACGACCAATCACTAAACTGTGCAAGCTTCCCATAGAATCGGAGAAGTCAGACATCCCAGAAGTTGAAGATGCCAACAACGAGCCTCCACCTATCAAGAAACAACCGCCTAGAAGAGCTAAACGTGAAATTAAAGCTACCAATTTAGCCTTAGCGTTATTATCAGTTTGTACCATACTAGGTTTGACGCATGGTACCACTAACATACACCCCTTCGACCATCCATTAGGCATACATTTTGAGGAAATGGGAACTTTAGAAGCCGTCGCCATGAAATGGAAACTTGAAATATTTTACAACTTGACCGACTATTGGACAGAAGTAGAAAACTGCAAGCAAGCCGTGGTCCACCTACAAGGAGCTTGTGGAGATCTGCAAGGATTCAACTGCAACACTACCCTACAACATTTGCAATGGCGACTCAACAACCTCATAACAAAAAACAAGCTATTAGAAGATAGCAATATGGAGCGCAAGCGATCCAAGCGAGGACTAGGAGATACGCTGGGGATTGCGTTGGGCGATATATTTGGAATCTTGTCGCAACGTGATGCTGCTCAATACGAATTCCAGTTTGAGATGATCAACAACAACGAAAATCATCTAATGAAATTAATACAGAATCAAACATCGATAATAGACAACACGGTAAAATTGATAAAGCATAATTCCAACCTCACCGCGATGTCCATAAACAACCTATTACAAGAGCAGAGGCGATTAAGGCAAGAAATAACAGTGGTACAAGAGTACCGAACTTATGAGGACAGGGTTCGCTCTGTGTTGATGAATGTAATCGAGTTAACCTTGATCCTACAGAACTTGGAAGATACCCAACACAGTCTACTTGATATAGTGTACTCCGTGCATCATGAGATTTTGCATCCCGCCATTCTCACACCCGACCAATTAACCCGACAAACCAAATTACGGAGTACATGCTTTTATCCGTAATCGCCGTGCCAGACATTCTGCATGACAATACACAGTCAAGCATAGTAACTTCAACTGAATATCTGGCCATGGACAGCCATCGCGAACATTTTGCATTTTTCTCTACGGAACAACTATCTCGTTGCCAGAGTATCTCCTCATCTCATTTCTTATGCGAGACATCACCAGTTTTCAACGCATTCACTAACAACGGTAGGTGCGAGATAGCCATCCTGCAGCGGAAATCCACGCTTGAACAATACTGCAGCTTTCAAACTAGCAATTCAACGAACAGATGGATTCCCCTGAAGGCACCAAATCAATGGATTTATGCAATTCCCACCGAAACCATGGTTGATGTCTTATGTGGATCCCAATCTAGTCCACACACTCTTCAAGGATCGGGAATAATTAGCATCGATGCAGGCTGCATATTGCGTGACAGCGATTTATACATTGTAGCTGTGGGCACAGCATCCAACAGTATAAGCAAGGCCTTTCAAAAATCAAACTCGGGTATTACCACTACCAAACAATTGCAAAATTTTGGAAATCACATCAAAACCAAGGTACGTGATGACGCCGAATTTGATCTCGTCTCCGGGTTGGATACCAAAAAATTGGAAGATGAGATAGCAGCTGTTCGAGAAAATGAGCAACTGATCCATAGGAACGAGTTCGTAACCAACCAAAATCAACATCATGTTCATCACTACACCATGATTCATATTCTGTTCTGGAGCGCTTGCATCGTCGGAACAATCTGGATCATAGCTTACATCCGACGCCGGCGCCCATTAGCTCCACTGCAACCTTAATCAGTGGACGCTACAGCGTAATAAAATCTTCCCAGCCGCCCGGGAGTATGTTCAATCATGAACAGGGTCTTTCCCACCAAAGCAAACATTTGTAGAGCGTGTGACCGGATGATATTTGATGTGCATAGACAATGCAAAACGTCTATGTAAATATGATACAGTCGCTTCATTTTTTATATGCTCTTGCTTTGGTGGGAAAAATATTTACGCCGACGCAACAATATTTTATTACATTTTCTTTTGTTAATTGTGTGTATAAAAACCGCAAGAAAAATAAAATTATCGTCAGTCAGTTCACTTAATTATTAACGAGTGTTTCATTGTTCAAATAAAGAAAAATTCTAGACAGTTGGATTAGAATTTACAGGAACATAATTCCCTTATTGTCCAACTCTACATACATGGCGACGTTGTCTGAATCACCATTCGGACGACCAATCGAAGTTTTTCTTTCCGCGTCCAACAGGCGCAAACGCACCAATTTCATCGTCAATTTAGATGGTTTCCAATGCTGTCAACTGAAATTATTGGAAGGCAGCGAAGAGAATACTACGATACATCAGAGGAACATTCAGTTGAATTATTAATCGATGTACGCTTATGTAACTGATAAAAATTATCGGCAAAGTTCTCCTTGTACTGATATACGGGCACATACTAATGATGGGGTACATACTTCTTCTAGCAAACAAGCCATATGATATGGTAAGTTCTTATATTCTATACAGACGCAGTCCAAATCAAACACAATAGAACATTGAAATCAAAATGTTTACAGATATACGTAATTGTACAGATAATGTTGTATGGCATTATTTGTGGTGTGAATCATCCGCTAAACTTAAAAACCCCTCATCATCTGAGTCATTTGAGAGAGGAGATATAGCGACCTAAAGTATAAGCATGTTTCTATTTGAGCCAGAAGTGTTGAGAGCTCCTCAAAAGTTAGTGTGTTAGTTCGAATCACTTTACGCAGGTGTTGTTTCGTTGACTTCACTCCTGCTTCCCATAATCCTCCAAAGTGAGGACTTCCCGGGGGCACAAAATGCCACTCAGTTGTCATCTGTGCTGTTTTAACCTTAATTACCACCTATTGCTGCTTTGCCTGCCTTTGTAATTCTTTGTCTGTTCCAGCGAAATTTGTGCCACAACCACTGAATATTTTTAGACAGATTCTTCCGGTATGCGGCTAAAAATCATCTGTTGATAGGTCACTTACAGCCCTTTGTTGTTTTATTACAGCGGCCTTTCCATAATTTGATGCTGATTGGACCTGCAAAGCCTACTAGTTACTCGTTCTTTGGTAACATACCGATTATCCAATTAATATCCAATACTGTGCTCTCAGTTGTCACAACGTTGCTTGATTGTCGCCATACATTGTTTTTAAATGAGCTTCTCTGATGAGGAATCTTGGTAACTTATGACCTCGAGGTACTATTATTGGATGCTTTTCTTCAAATGATAGAGTCGAATTAGTTGGTATTTCCCCGACTATTAGCAGGTCACCTTATAAATGAACAGGATTAAAAAAGTCAGCTTTGACGTAATATCCAGTTACAGAAATATTCATAGGTTCTGCGATGACTGCAGTGTCATTTTTAAAATGCATAACGATAAACTTTCAGAACTAACCACGTTATGCAATGGAATTGAACTGCAAGTGAACAATAAGTGTGTTAGTGATTTATGTTAGTACAGCCCGGATAGTGGACTGCGAGTCTTCCATCGATATGAAAAGCAGTTTTTGTTCAAGGCAATGCAATCTTATCGTTAGAAGAGTTTTGGGAGAACCGACCATCTTTAGTGTGGTATTTTCCTATAGGTTTAGTGCATGCAAAGTGTCAGTGAGAGAAGCCGCTGTATCCTGAATCACTGTTTTCTTGTTCTGTATCCAGCCTCAATGACATCGGAAAAGCCTTGGTCTGCAATTTCGAACCTGATAGCTTTCGCCATGTCATATGGGTCAGACATTTATTCTTTCTTTCTTCTTTCGTAAGTTTTATAACACTCATGCTTTTTTCATTGAAAAACTTGAAGCTAATAAACATCATTTTTAAAAAGCTTGCTAAAAATTATGACACATAGCTTGACGAGCTTTTCGCGGTCATTCAATTCAATTTATAAAAAAAATGTAAGACATAAGTGGCCAATTGGCTTATCATTAACGTGACCAAAAATTAAAAAAAAATTTGATGACTAATTACATCTAAAAAGAACAGTTTGTTGTTTTATCAAATAATAAAGATTACCAGTAAAAGCAATTTTTTATCCGTACGCAATACATTCCTTATCTTATCATTCAAAAACATTGTCAAAATTAAAAACACAACAATTTTATTCGATTAGTAGGTTATTTAAAATATTTATTAGTTGCTAAACGAGTTAAATAAAGTAAACAAGTGAAAATGAAAATTGTAGTGAAGAACGTTGCGTCTACTATTTTCGTAGTGTTAAATTTCAGTTTGCTAGTGCTATGTAATAACAATGAAAATCGGTTGTCTAGCGCAACATATCCAATCGACTATAAAATCCAGTTAACTACGCAAATGAATTCAAATTCCCAATTTGATGGACAAGTTGAAATTCGAATTGGTGTAACAACGAGTACCGATGAAATAATATTGAACGCCTCATTCCTCGAAAACATTAAAATTGATTCATTTGTGGTTGACACGGATAAGGAAATATTAATTTCAGAGGTGACCGAAAGCACAAGTGGAAAATTAGTGTTACGACCAGAAAGTACACTGGTACCAGGAAAGGAATATTCATTAAAAATGAGTTACGTTGGTTCTTATCAAAATGAAACCCGTGGATTGTTCAAATCGATTAAATCAGATGACGGACAAATTTTAGCGTTAGCAACTAATTTTCTTCCACAATTTGCAAGCTTTGTGTTTCCATGTTACGATGAACCAAGATTTAGAGCGAGATTTTCCTTAGAGATTCGACATCCGGTTGGATATCGTGCCATTTCAAATACTGGAAGTGCGCTAGAGACTGTCGATACTGATGGAATGAAAATCACAATATTTTACGCAACGCCAATGATATCAATTCATACACTCGGATTTGCTGTTGTAAATTATAAATCAACTTGTAATGAAAATGAGCCGAAAATTTGTGCATATTATGATGAACAGCATACTGCAGCAGATGTCGATTTAGTATTGGAAACAGCGAAAAGTGCAATAGTTGAACTCAATAATTATCTTGAATTAGAGCTGGAAGGATCGAAACTTGATATTCTACCTGTTACGGTACAGAATCCATATTACACCAGCGGAAGTGATGGCATTTCATTTAATAATCACGAGTATTTCTACTTTAACTCGGCTACATCCGGTTTAGTTCATAAAGAGGCAGTAATACGACACACTATTCGACAAGTGGCTATTATGTATTTTGGGAATATGTTAGTTCCTGAATGGTGGACTGATGTTTGGCTTATTCAAGGACTATCAGTGTTATTTGAATATATGGTCGCGGATAAATTATATCCCGAATTTGATGAAACGAATCAGTTTTTATCGGCACTATACGAATATGGTTTTATAGATGCGGCTGTAAAACCGAATAATAGTAATTCACAAACTCCGGAATCATTAGTTTATAGTGGAAATGAATATAAATCAGCTGGAATTTTGCACATGTTCAAAAATGTTGTAGGAGAAGATTTATTCAAAACTGGACTGAGCAGTATTTTAGCAACTCGCGCTAATTTAATTAATTCAGAAACATTTTTCGGCATTTTCACACAAATGTCAATTCAAGATGGCATGATACCAAACCATTACGATTTGAATATTATCATGAATACATGGCTCACACAATTAGGGTATCCAATGGTTCGCACGTACAGGTCTTATGTACCAGTTACGGACCTGACCATAGTTCAGCGTGACATAATAAATTCATATAGAAAAATTTTTCGTACAACAAACTGGTGGATACCATATAAATGTGTTACCCAGTTAGATTCAGCAAGTACATGGACGAAAACAGCACCAAGCAGATGGGTCGAAAATATTGAAGAAGAAGAGGTTGAACGTATATTTGGAATTCAATTTGATATGTACACCTGGATGGTATGCAACGTGGAACAATCGGGTTTTTATTACACAAATCACGATTCAAGTAATTATAGATTATTGGCCACACAATTATACACTGACCATACTAAAATTTCACCGCTAACTCGGGCACAACTTTTGCATGTCGGTTTTTTCTCAACACGGATTGAACAAAGTTATTCAAGTCTTATATTTGAACTTTGCAATTATATTCATCGCGAGGATACATACACGCCAGTGTACACTTTTATCACTCAATTTAAAGGGTTTGCTTTTGATGTGTATGGTGTAGCCCCTTACGAAAATATTACCAAATTTATAGCACGCAAGATTGGACCAGCTTATGAACGAGTTCGGCCTACACAACTAAACGCCAACATAAAAACCCTATCCTTCAACGATGCCAAGCTACGTAGAATTATAGTTGATATGGCATGCTTCAGTGGTTACGAAAATTGTACACAAGACATGAATGAACTACTTGTAGAAGCGGTTAGTCACAATGATGTTAACCAAATTAATCAGTTATTGAGTACAGATGAATTAAAATATTCAATATTGCATTATGGTATGGTAATGGCCGATGAAAATCTATTTTGGAGAATGGTTGCATTAAGTAGTGAATCTGAAAATTTTGCAACAGCGCTGGCACATGTTAAAGATCCTGAATTACACAATGAAATATTTACGATATTAATAACAGAAAATGGTGAGAAAATTAATCAAACAGAAATTAATTTATCAGCTTACAGTCGGGCAATTATACTCAGCCAGTTAACGAAATATAATTTACCAGCTTTGGACAAAACATTTGAGTTTATGATCGAGAAGTCTGCTACAATTAAAGAAATGTAAGTGGCTTGAAAAGCGGCTTGATACAAATACATATAACCATTTATTTTGAATTTTTAGGCTGGGCGACGAATCTTTAGAAGTAGTGGCTCATCTTGCAGCAGCAACTAAAACTGATGAGCGGTTACTGCAATTACGTCAATTAGTTGAATTGTACAAGACAACGTTCCGAACTTTTAGGGCAGAATTATACGAGACCGATAATAATGTCTGGATGGCAAACTTATTAATTCGGCAATTTCAAGATACGTTGAGTGAAATTCTGGACCATATCGATGACGAGGTGGATGGAAGTGGCGGTTCTGCTACTATTTCAGTATCAATCATTTTGTTTTTCAATGTTTTTGTTTTAGTTTACCAAAACATTTGGATTACAAATTGGATGAATAATTAATAAATTTAATAAATTAATCGAGATTGGAAGAAATTTTCGAATTCGTTTAATATTTTTTCGTTCGTCTAATTGCAACATGATGGCGAACATCAGTATTTAAATCAGCCTCGTAATACACCAATAGCACAAGCGAATATTTGTGACTTCAAGCCTTTCTATTTATTCGTAATGGCTGTAGTCGAAGCTATTAATTAAGAGTGTAGGTGTCGTAAATTGTCGTTGGCAGATAAATTTATATAGCGAATGCAACTTTCAAAATTAAGAAATTTCACAAAAAATAAAACTTGGCATTTTTTGTTGATGAAATGAAGATAGCTCTCTCTCTCTATCTTTTTGAAAAGTTTTGTTTCACATTTTAAGATTTCATTAATTGAAATTTGATACCAATATCGAATTAACTCATTTACGTCTCGTCAACGACATAATCAAGAGAACGAAAAAATTAAAATTGGTACTTCGTAGTCCGGCTTCAGTCACGTTTTTACAAATACATTTTAGGAAATAGATTTCTCCGGAATATTTATTGTCGATACATATTTTTCACATTTTTCTTAAATATGGTTCAGATGATTCCCTAAAATCAACTTTGGATCAAGAATTAGGCCTAGATAGCGTACTTCCGATTTCCATTGAAGTTGAGCACCATTCAGAACTAAAGGTAGCTGCGGAATTTTTTCTGGTGCACGACATCATGTAAAGTAAATGCTTTCACATTTACTAGTATTTATCTTTAGTTTCCAATTTGTGAAATAAAAGTTAAGTGCATTCGGATAGCCGTTAAGTTTGGAGTAGTA
Source organism: Tipula vernalis (assembly GCA_958295665.1). Taxonomy (NCBI): domain Eukaryota; kingdom Metazoa; phylum Arthropoda; class Insecta; order Diptera; family Tipulidae; genus Tipula; species Tipula vernalis. Next base: position 6,051,140 of record OY282560.1, on the reverse strand, counting down.
TATCGCAGTATCATCAGCAAATAAAGCTAATTGGCAGTCTTCAAATCTAGGAATATCATTAATAAAAATGGTAAATAACAAAGGAGCTAATACGGAACCTTTCGGGAGACCAGTAGGAATATTCATTAGACTGGATTTTTCATTATATATTTGTACATAAAAACTCCTGTTCTTTAGGTAGGAATCTATAACTTTAATTAGGTATTTCGGAAAATTGCACGTTGTCATTTTGTGGATAAGACCGTTGATCCATGCTGTATCAAAAGTTCGATAGAGGTCTAACAATGCCAGCCCTGTGGATTTTTGTATTGAAACGATTTTCCGTTACGTATTGTACTAGTCTGTGCACTTGATGTACCGCAGAATGCCCAGATCTGAAACCAAATTGCTGATTTATAAGGAATTCGTTATCTTCCATGAATGATTGTAATGGAATTTTGATAAGTTTCTCAAAAACCTTGCTTATAGAGCGAAGACTTATAGGCATATAGTGTTCAGGATTATTGGATTCCTTATTGCGTTTGAGAATTGGAGTAACTTTTGCTATTTTCCAGGAATTTGGGAAATAACACAATTTTAAACAACTATTAAAAATTAGCAGGAGAGTTTTAACACCACAGTCTGGCAACTGTTTTAACAAAATGTTAAGAATATCATCCATCCCAGATGCTTTATACGGTCGTAGGGTTTTAATAATATCACATAGCTCTTCTAAACGAATTTCTTCAAATTCTTGTGGATGATGGTTAGTTATTAATTGTTGGCAGCTAATATTGACATCACATTCATGAATGGACCCATAGTTATGAGTGGATTGATAAACATAATTAAAGGTATTTGCGAGCGCTGTACACTTTTGTGAGTTTAACAATAGTTTTACTGTGGTTTCACCTTCCTGAATTTGCAGTGGCGGTATTGGTCTTCTTTTCGTTTTAACAAACTTAGCAGTATTCCAATATTTTTTGGATCCCTTTTCAAGGTCCATAAGCTGGGATTTGTTCAGTAAGTCTAAGATCTTATGATTTATTGCTCTGGTTAACATGTTAACAAAGCTTTTAACAGTTCTACTTCTGGTCCTAAGCCAACAACAATTGCTGAGCTTGAGTTGAGCCAGTATATCTTCTGTTAAATTTATTTTATTTTTGTTAGTCAATGGGGTGACAGGAATTGAGTTGTCTCTAGCATTTTTAATGGACTCTAAAAATAAATCGATCATCGAGTCAATTTCAGGAGTGAAGTGTAAGTGTTCAAGGGATTTGTTTGATCAAAACAATTTAGTGACCCCTCTATATGCTGTTTGTATTTAGTCCAATCACCGCCGGAGTAATTAAATCGGTAGTTAATTGGGTTTTAATAAGCTAGACTGAAATTGTAAGCACATACGACTGAGAGGTCATCTGATGCCAGTTCAGGTAGACTTTTAATTTCCACTATATGTTCTGGTTGGTTTGTTAAGAAGAAATCGATAATACTAGGAGTAGAATTGGGTCTAACAAAGATCGGATCCAATGGTGCCACGATAGAGCAGTTTTGAGAGCTACTTATGTGATTATGAAGATTCCGACCACCTTCATTAGACCTGACACAGTTCCACATGGGATGTCGGCAATTAAAATCGCCCCCTAAAATGTTGTTTGTTCCATTTTGAGTCAATTTTTGTATATCGCTTTTAAAAGTGGGTACATTTGTTTTTGGACAATACCGTGCGGTAATTCGAACGGAAGTTCCATTTACATGTTGAACTGATATCGCGAGATTTTCAATAGTTGAAAGATTTTGATCCGGTAAAAGTGAATGTTGTATATTCGATTTTATTAAGATCCCAACACCTCCAAATGATCTGTTAATTCTATCGTTTCTACAGAAAGTGTAATCTGGAAAAGAACTGTTCAAGTGTGGTTTAAGATGCGTTTCGTCAATACTTTGTCAAAAAATGTTGTAACTCAAGTTTTTTAGGTCGAACGCTTTGTGCATTCCAGGTGGCAATTATTAATGATTTATCTAAATGCATATTTTAAAGTTATTTCGGTTATTCTAATAAATTGTTGTTCTCTAGAGTTGCAATTTTTAATTCCATTCACTATTTCTTTAAAAATTGTTAAGAGTTCGTTCGCACTAAACAAAATATTCGGGTTAGCGAGCCTTCAGTTAAAAGAGCAGAAGCATAAGTAGTGTTTGAATTATTAATAGAGTTAGTATAATTAGAATTTGGTATTACCAATTAAACCTATTTGAAAGTGATGTTGTTTGATGAGATTGTTGCATTTGATTCCGCCTTGCTTGTTGTGTTCGAATTTGAAGATACTCCTCACGTTTAGGGCACATAATCGAGTTGGCCCGGATGATTATCCTGGCAGTTGGTACAAATATGTTTATTCGTATTATTTTTTAATGGACAATCATCTTCCTTATGAATGTTGGCGCAGTAATTGCATTTTCTAGTCATGTGACAGTTTGCTTCACCATGGCCATAACGGAAACATCGTCTGCATTGGGTGACCCTACCCGCCGTCTGTTTTGCAACATCCCATCGCACTATCCCATATATACAGTACGCGCAACGTATTTGTGGTTCCTCAATTGGTTTAGTTTGTATTCCCCTTTTTTAAATGATACAAAGCATACCGCCGTGGCACCTTGTTTTGAAATTGTTTTATGTATTTTAGTGGGTTTGAGATGTATATCCGATAAACATTTCAAAAATTCGTTGGCCTCCATAGTTGTGAAGGCCATATAATATGAATGTACTCAATTTAAGGTTGTCCATCGTAAATGAATGAAATTCTGTTTTGTTTTCGGCAAGCCATTGTTTAATATTATTGAAGTCAACGAGTTTTTCAACAGTAATTTTGCTACCGGTCTTTAAATTTTTGAGAGATATTGTTTAAGCCCGTTACTTTCCATATATTTATGGATTAAAGCTGAATTTGCAGGCGTCATTATAGGTGGTAACTTAGTTGGTTTGGGCTTAGAAACCTTTGTTTTTATTTGAGATTCACTCATTGTGTTAAATAACTCAAAACGATGACTAGTAGGAACGTTATATACACTTCCATTATTAGTTTTTAATTTTTTATGATAGGGTGCACCATTAGGTTCAGATTGTCTATCCACAAACCCATTCCTATTCAGCTCCATAATGGGGGACCGATCAAGCACTTCACTAATTTTCACTTATATAGTTTATTCAACTTCCCGTTAGACAAATATTAAATGTAATTTGTAGAACAAAACAAATAATAAATTTTGTATCACAATAGGATTTAATTTTTATTAGACTTCATTGTTCGAGAGGCAAACATAAACTCGAAGGATTCAATTCGTTTAACGTTTGAAAATGTTAAAATTCTTCAATTTCTACAAATTCCAAAATTCTAAATTTTTAAATCTTAAAAGTAGATTTACAAATTTTAAAATTTTAATGAGAAATTCCTAGATTTATATAAATCTTATAAATTTTTTATTCTCAACCCACAGTTAAATTGTTTCTATTTTTTATATCGGAATTAATACAGAATAGAAAATTTGTAATTTCATAGTGCCCAAAAGAAATTGCGAATCTAGAATACATAATTTGAAATTCTATTTAAAATTTTTAAAGTAGAGAATTTTTAAAATTGAAGATATTTTTACGGGTGATTGATATTGAAGTATTTGTACGGGTGTGAAGTTTGTCCTAAAATTAAACATTTGTCCTAAAAATTGATTTTCCTGTGAATGTATTAGTAAGAATAATAAATCTCTCGGTATTATGAATTTTTACGTAAACAATTATTTTACTTATCTAATTTAAAATAAAAAAAAAACTTTTGAATACTATAAACTTAAGTCTTAATTTAAATTGTCCAAAAAAAACCAATTTAAAAAATCAAAGTTGAGTAGAAAAGTGATATATAAAAATGATTCAATCTGGTCCAAAAGATCGTAACTTAGTGGGCACAACATTTAGAAACAGTCGGAGAACCCCTCTATCCTAAAACAATGATAAAGACGTCATTCAGGATAGTGAACGATGTCCCTACATACAAAAAAAAAAAAAAAAACATTCAAAAATTTAGAAGATAAATGTCTTAGGCAGACGTTTTGCTTCCCTATATGTAAATTCATATAAAGAAATTAAGTAGTATGTATTAGCACAAAGTTGGATATTAAAAAATGCCTCCGTTTGGCCCAAATATCGTACCCAAATGGATATATGAGTTTAAGTTTAGGCGGCAGTCTCCTCAATAAGACAAGTGACTTATAACAGACGTGTTGCGTTCCTTTATGTAAGTTTGTATAAAGTTGGATATTAAACAAATTCTCAATCTGGCCCCAAGATCGTACCCAAGTGGAAAAATATCGATAAGGGTAAAAGGCAATCCCCTCTATCTTAGAAATGTTACAACTTTCAAAAATCTAGAAGATAATTGACTTAGGACAGACGTCTTGCGTTCCTATATGTAAGTTCGTATAAGGTTGGATATTAAAAAAATTCTAAATCTGGCCCCAAGATCGTACCCAAGTGGACATATATCAATAAGGGTAGAGGGCAATCCCCTCTATCTTAGAAATGTTACAACTTTCAAAAATCTAGAAGATAATTGATTTAGGACAGACGTGTTGCGTTCCTATATATAAGTTCGTATAAGGTTGTATATTTGAAAAATTCTCAATCTGGCCCCAAGACGGTACCCAAGTGGACATATATCAATAAGGGTAAAGGGCAATCCCCTCTATCTTAGAAATGTTACAACTTTCAAAAATCTAGAAGATAAGTCACTTAGGACAGACGTGCTGCGTTCCTATATGTAAGTTTGTATAAAATTGGATATTAAAAAAATTCTCAATCTGGCCCCAAGATCGTACCCAAGTGGACATATATCAATAAGGGTAAAGGGCAATCCCCTCTATCTTATAAATGTTACAACTTTCAAAAATCTAGAAGATAAGTAACTTAGGACAGACGTGCTGCTTTTCTATATGTAAGTTTGTATAAAATTGGATATTAAAAAAATTCTCAATCTGGCCCCAAGATCGTACCCAAGTGGACATATATCAATAAGGGTAGAGGGCAATCCCCTCTATCTTAGAAATGTTACAACTTTCAAAAATCTAGAAGATAAGCCACTTAGGACAGACGTGCTGCTTTCCTATATGTAAGTTTGTATAAAATTGGATATTAAAAAAATTCTCAATCTGGCCCCAAGATCGTACCCAAGTGGAAATATATCAATAAGGGTAGAGGGCAATCCCCTCTATCTTAGAAATGTTACAACTTCCAAAAATCTAGAAGATATTTGAGTTAGGACAGACGTGTTGCGTTCCTATATATAAGTTCACATTAGGTTGTATATTTGAAAAATTCTCAATCTGGCCCCAAGACCGTACCCAAGTGGACATATATCAATAAGGGTAGAGGGCAATCCCCTCTATCTTAGAAATGTTACAACTTTCAAAAATCTAGAAGATAATTGACTTAGGGCAGACGTGTTTCGTTCCTATATGTAAGTTCGTATAAAGTTGGATATTAAAAAAATTGTCAATCTGGCCCCAAGATCGTACCCAAGTGGACATATATCAATAAGGGTAAAGGGCAATCCCCTCTATCTTAGAAATGTTACAACTTCCAAAAATCTAGAAGATAATTGACTTAGGGCAGACGTTGCGTTCCTATATGTAAGTTCGTATAAAGTTGGATATTAAAAAAATTGTCAATCTGGCCCCAAGATCGTACCCAAGTGGACATATATCAATAAGGGTAAAGGGCAATCCCCTCTATCTTAGAAATGTTACAACTTCCAAAAATCTAGAAGATAAGTCACTTAGGACAGACGTGCTGCTTTCCTATATGTAAGTTTGTATAAAATTTGATATTAAAAAAATTCTCAATCTGGCCCCAAGATCGTACCCAAGTGGACATATATCAATAAGGGTAAAGGGCAATCCCCTCTATCTTAGAAATGTTACAACTTCCAAAAATCTAGAAGATAATTGACTTAGGGCAGACGTGTTGCGTTCCTATATGTAAGTTCTTATAAGGTTGGATTTTAAAAAAATTCTCAATCTGGCCCCAAGATCGTACCCAAGTGGACATATATTAATAAAAATAGAGGACAATACCCTCTATCTTAGAAATGTTACAACTTTCAAAAATCTAGAAGATAAGTGACTTAGGACAGACGTGTTGCGTTCCTATATATAAGTTTGTATAAAGTTGAATATTAAAAAAATTGTCAATCTGGCCCCAAGATCGTACCCAAGTGGACATATATCAATAAGGGTAAAGGGCAATCCCCTCTATCTTAGAAATATGTAATGTTTTCGGGTGTTTCATCGATTTTGGTTTGTGAACGCTGCTTGGTTTTGAACGGTAATTTTGGGAAAAATAAAAGAATTGATAAAAAGTAAAAGGGGGGTTCTACTGTATTTTAAATTTAAATTTTGTGATAGAATTTTTGTTTTGAAAGGTCAGGATGGCATCTATCATTGAATAGAGACAACCAAATATTAATTTTCGGAGTAATTCAACTTGGTTTCCAATCTTTCATAGATGCCTCTCATTGAAAATAATTGGTTTGGTAACACTGTTTCAATTTGAGTGGGGGAAAACAATTTGGCTATATAAGGGCCGAAAAATGTGACAGAAAGAAAAAGAAGAAACCAATTAATAAGAAAAATACACGAAAAATCAGGAAAGTGAACGCGCCGCGATCGAAGAATAATAATATTTGATAAGGTCATTTTTTTAATGTCGGCCGCATGGAATCTAAAAGAAATTGTGAGTGAGTTTTTGGATATTGGCCAGTGATTTTATGAATAGAATAAAATAAAGTTAATAGAAATAGCTTAATAATCCTAAGTGAATAAAAATAAAAGGACAATATTTAAAGAAAAGAACGGGAACAAGTATTGAGTGAGCCTGTGCAACCACAAAGACAAATAATTTATTTTTTTTTGAAGTGATTGTGTCTTACGTTATACGGGACATACGTATACATTTATTTTTGGCTATCGCGCGCACACACACATTTCGGTGTTCTTCATTTTGTTTATTATTAAATTATTATTAATTATTTGTTTATAAATATAGCAGTTCTCCGGATAATTAACGGGGATTATTTAACCGAAGTATTAAGAACTGGGATAAGTTAACCGGTTGGTGTAACTTTATGGGTTTATCACAATGGCTGCCGTTAAATAGTCAAGCAGATGGTGATCATGAACAAATCGAAGATTGGAGGAAAAGATCGCATTCACAAAACTGTAGTCAATTGGTGAGTTACCAGATAATTATTTTCCCTTGATTTCTTACTTTCCTTTCAGTTTCTAATTTCAATTTCATAAGTTCCTTCACAACATTACCTACGCCAGAGTGGATTGCTTAGAAAGTTAAGCCGGTGCATATTTAGCGTGCTAGATGTCATGGCGCCCAACAAACAACAAATTTAATTTTTATTTTTTTGACATCAAGTTGTTGGAGGAAACTAAATATTTTGGAATTTCTCTATTGGGTTTTTTTGTAAATATGTTGCGTTAATTTTAATCGTTTGATTTTTTTTTCTTCTCTTAAGGAGATTCGTATCAGGAAGGAGGGTTCAGGAATCAAAGTATATTGGAACACCCCGGAACGTTATTTAAACTTTATATGGTTTATTTTTAAGATTAAGTTTTCTTTATTTAGTTTAGTATTAAATTTGTTTTGTTAGTTTTTTTTTCTAAATTTGCTTACATTTTATAATTCTTAAAACTTTCATTTTTTTTATTAATTAATAATAATTTAAATTTTTTTTTATAATTTACTTAAATCACATTTGTCCAAAATAAAAATTTTGTATAAGAATTATTTCTTGGCTTAAATTTTTTTTATAATTTATTTTATGCCAAGTATACACGCTACAAATGTTACAACTTTCCAAAATCTAGAAGATAATTGACTTAGGACAGACGTGTTGCTTTCCTATATGTACGATCTTTTTATCCAGATTGAGTTATTTTTATACATATATCACTTTTCTAAAGATCTTTGATTTTTTAAATTGTTTCTTGTTGATAATTTAAATTAAGACTGAAGTTTATTTAGAAGTTTTTTTGTAAATTTAAATTACATAAGAAAAATAATTTTTTTACGTAAAAATTCATAATAACGGGAGATTTATTTTTCTTACTAATACATTCACAAGAAAATCAATTTTTAGGACAAATGTTTAATTTTAGGACAAACTTCGCACATTTGTGCAGTCGCGTGAAGTTTGTCCTAAATTTTGTTTTTGTAATTTTAGGACAAACTTCACGCGAATGTATTAATTGTACAGTTGGGCATTCGAAATTTATTAAAAGTCTTCAGATTTAAGAATTTTCATATTTATTTCAAAAAATTAAATAATTCGTTAATTTAAAATTCGATAAATTTCAAAATTTAGATTTTCAATAAATTAAGAAAGAATTAAAACATATTTCTTTAACTACAGCAAAATTTTTAAAACTATGTTTTAAAATTTAGAATTTTTAAAATATTTACGTAAAATTTGATTTCATTCAATAATCAAAATTAATCCTTTAAAATCCGTAATTTTCGACACATTTCTAAAGTTAAACAATTTCGACATTGAATTGCAAAAAATGGTTAAAAATTTAAAATTTACCCATCCATGTTATTTTCCCACTATAGTGAAGTTATTCGGTATGTATTGTAATCAAAAAACAAATTTTGTTCCCGATTTTCACATTTCTCGACGAATTAGCGAAGCAGAACTCTAAAATATCGATGATACGTTTTGGTTATTTTTGTCCCCCCTCCCCAGTATCACAAATATTTGTAGCTCTGCCTGAAATATGGTTAGAATAGAAGGGGTTGCAATGGAAGAGAAATCTGCCAAAAAGATTTTCTCAAAAAAGAGACGGACGATTTCTTTTTTTTTGTTGATGATAAGTGTGCCAATTCAATTATTGTGTAAATGTTTCACGCACTTAAAACCTTAACACAATAATTGGATTGTCACACTTATCATCAACAAAACCACGACCTGATTGTGGGGGGGGGGGGTCACAAAATACAAGTAAGTTACAGTAGCTCTTGCGAATTAAACCACGTGGAAATAACCTACCAATTTTTAGGGGGTAACCGCCTGGTATATTCATACATATTTACAAATAAAAACTACGCAGCTATTTTTTAAAATTATTTGGACATTGAGTCAAGTGGATATTAAGTGGAATTTTGTAAACATTAACCGTAAGTGCCATTTTTCTTCGCCATCTTTTATGAGTTTGTGATTACGCTCGACATGTTCGCGACCGCGTTCTTTATTTTATCATGCGTATTTCTTATTGTGTGCTTTTTAATGAGCCACACTGTTAACATCATGATGACGGGTGGCGCGAATGAACCTTTCGAGACCAATATTATACGGTGTTAGTATCGCAATTGCAGGAAACCAAATCGAATCGCGAGTACAACAATTAATTGAATCACGTTTGGCTTAGGTATGAGCTATGGTCTCGGCTGTTGATGGTAACGTTCCTAGTGCGTCATCTAATGATAACCATTCACCATGTATGAAAAATATCTCTTACAATACAAATACAAATCAAATCGATAGTAAATCAGTAGTCAGTGCTTTGGACGCGAGATTGATCAATTCGCTGGGCTAATTATGGGCGATAAAGGTGCTATGTCATATTCTGTTGGTTTGTTCTCCGATCGAGAACAATCTGCCTTTAACAGTATTGGCAGAACGTGCCAATAAAATTTATTTGGTTCAAGCAGATCGTAACAAGATCGAAACAAGTGTTCCTGTTGATGGAGATCAAAAGATATTCACTTAGCGTATCTAGTGATCGGACGTCAAAAAACCAATCTCGTTTCATTTCTTGAGAGCCAAAATAAAACAAGGATGATCGAGCGAATAAATGTGTTTTCGGGTGTAAACATTATGCTGTGTTCATCATTCAGGCTAATGATAGCCAGCTAGCCCATCCCAAATCAATATTTGCTCATCAACATTCGGTGACGTGTTTTGATGAGGCAGATTCGAGTTGCCTACTAATAACCGAAAAAAATACAAAGCGCAAATTTTTCATTGAGACCATAATACCACCGGATTTTAAGAATAAAATATGTCAATGGCACGCGTATTAAGGCTTTCGGCACTGGTATTCGTAATAACAATCTCAATTTTGGGAGCGGATTTTTTACGTAGCATCGGAATCATTGTAGCTTTCAAATAACGCCGAATCATACATCCTTTAACGTCCGTTTATACAGTCGTTTCGCTCACTGTTGTCAGATAATTCGTTATCAATTTTACATAAGTCCGACACAAGCCGGACCTAGTCTTATTTTAATTTATTGTTTACGTTTAACACCTTCTCTACTATTTAAAGCTCTTTCTTGTCTGTGGAAAATCTTTGACTTGTTCCGATTCCGCATTTTTTTCCCGAACTGGACGGTGTCACAACCGTTTCTTGTAATTGGCCCTTATGTATATGTCCTGACTCAGGTTATGTCTTAAGCACGAGCAAATAGTGGCACTTGTGACCAAAACTCTCTTCAAAATGTACCTTCCTTGCCACTACATTTAATTTTTCACTTGTGAATAACCGAAATAACCGAACTTTGAGATAATATTTGCTATAGCATCTTCAAGCTTTCTGGGAACATTAGCTTTAGGCAAAAGCCCTAGTTGAGTGATCCGAATTATGCAAAAATCATATTCCTTATCGATTAATTTTGGTTTTTCAATTTTCCCGTGTTTCTCTTCATCTAGAATTTTCCTCAACTTCTGGGTCTGTTGCCGTTTTGTGCCTTCTGCTTGAAACTTTCGGATCTCTACTTCGTATTCTAATTCCTCGTCCTCAAGGCCTTTTGGTGCAAACATGTTCTGCTTTTTTTGTGAGATCGTATCATTGTTCATTAACTCAACCGTTGACTACATCACAATTTACAAAGACAGAAACATAAATAAATCAACTGAAAAATAATATGGATCTTACTTTATAAGAACAAAATGACCTAATCAAAAATTTAACCAATGACCAGGTTTGAGTATAAGAATTAGGATTGAGTGCCACTCCGCAGTAAACTGAAGAAATGTGCTGCGGATTGTAGTGTGCTTGACTACAGCTCAGTCTAGCAGTCCATTCGGCGTGATTTGTTTCCGGAAAATTGGCGTTGTTTTGGAATTTTTGTATGGAAAAATCAATTTTCTTTAGATCACTTACCTACTGTTTCGGTAATCCACGCGGTTATCTACCTTTCAAAGTTGGGTGTGATGAGTGGAAGCAAACCACTTTTGTAGAAGCTGTATGGAAGAGAAGGAGGAAATGACTTTGTAAACCGTAAAGTGTGTAATATGTCACGCTACATAAGTAGCTCGGAAGTGTTCCAATAAAAGTGAAGGGGAAAATCCTGGATCGCCATCAGCCTAATTGTGCCAAAATAACCCCTCAAACTTAACCTAAACCTTGCTAACCTTAAATGTCTAAACTCTCCTAATGGCGACAGAAATTAAGTACCTAAGGGTTATATTTGTTCAAGAGAATTGGCATGGTACCTTATTGGTACAAACTGTTTTCATTTCTACCGAATGATTGGCAAAACCTGCAAGTATATACGTTTAGCTGTAACATACCATTATAAAAGCAATAATATCATGTCTAGCCTTTATATGGGGGTCAAAGGCCCAACAAGATTGTCTTTAAATTCGAATCAATAAAAACTTTTGAAACTTATTTATCTCACAACCATTTCAATTGTTTTTCCATAGCCGTATCGTATATCTCATCACACTCAATTATCACATACCCCATATCAATTAGTTTTTTATATTCCGTCATAATATTTACCCTCGTTGTATGTACTTAAATAAAACTAATTAAATAAACTGGTTCGAACTTGAAGTACATTTTGATGTCAACCGATTACAACCTAAAATTCTTATCCGTACCTCCCATAGGGTTAAAGTACCCCTGTTTCAAAATTCTTCCTCCTTTTATTTTTTATACAACCAATTTTTATGTTAAAATTTTTCTTGATTTCATTTCTACAATTACCTTATAACATTTACCAAAATTGACCTCAAGAGGCAAATAACATTTAATTCAGCCACCTATATACACCTACCTTCCCTCCCCCAAAAAAAAAAAAAAAAAACAAAAAAAAAGTTAAATTATTTGAAAATCAAACGAAGCTTTTTCAGCAACATAAACAAGAATAACAAAAATTAAAATCAACATTTTTTCCGAAACTCTTCACCCCCGCCCTCCCTCATTCCATCCCCATATACCTAAAGCACAAGACGAACAAAAACAAAAAAAAAAAAAATATTTACAGCAGAAAATCACAAATCATCATCATCAACTGTACGTTCCAGTGTACTGTGTTCCAGTGGAAATAATCACTATCAACACTATCATCGTCATTTAAATACTATATGTACATGGCATCCATATACATATTTAGGTCATGACCACAAAGTCATCATCATATATTTCAAACACTTTGAGAAAGATATTTACTTAAAATTGTTGTTTATTTCGAAAAAAGCTCTTTTATTTTCTGTCGCGAACCTACGTACAAAGAGGAAAAAAGCTCTTGAATTAGAAAAGAAAAAATATTTCGTTATTCAGTCATCTTGTATTGTTTTGCGCATCCTAAAATAAAAACGAAACAACAAAAAAAAAAATAAAAGAAAATCACCCTAATTTTCAATTTTCTCAATGTGTATATGTTTGTGAATTTATTTTTTATTTTTATTAATATAATACGTATAGAAAGCTTTTTATTGATGTGCGACTTGTCTATACATGTAGTAGTTTGTTCAATGGAAGGTTTGTAATATCGGATTTTCCTCTCTTCTGTATTTTTAAAATCATTAACGTGTATGCGCGTGGAAAATTGGTACTACTGAGTGGAAATTTTTTTTTTTTCGTTCTGTACTTCGTTTATTATATAAATGTATGTGTGTGTACACATATTTTATTTCACCCGGTTTCGTTTATAATACACACGAATATATCCTTACATTTATTTATATGTGGGAAAATTGTAATACACAATTTTTATTTTGTTGAATATATTTTCCACAATATACAGTAGACTGTGTGTGTATGTTAGTCGAGATGCAGATCTACTAGTCTGCACATCGGTGGTTATAAACGTATATGGTGTTGATTAAACGTGTGAAAAAAAAAACAAATTTAATTAGTTTTTGGTTTTAAATGTAAAAAGTTTAATTATTTTAATTTAATTAAAAATTTTTCGGTTTCTGGTGGAAAAAAACAAATCAAAACGTAAAGCTTTTTTTTTTTCTACACATGCAAAGTGAAAAGTAAATCGGATTTTTGTTTTAATTTTCCACATTTTTTTTTTGCTTCGTCCGTGTTTAAAAAAAATAAAATAAAAATTCAAGGTGATTTTCTAGTTTTTCGTGTAGTTGTTTTTTTTTGTACGTGTACGTTAAAAAATTCGGTCAATATGATAATTTTAATTAAAAGCTCCTCGTCCATTTAACATATTAAATAAAAAAAAAGCTCACAGTGGATTCGGTGAAATATTAAATTTTATGACCTGTTTTTTTGTGGTTTATGTGCAAAAGCTTTTATAATAAATAAATTTGTTGTTGTTTTGGCGTTTTTTTTTTGTTTGCGTTCTGCCACAAAAGTGAATTGGGAAAAAATTGTGGAAATATGTCCTTGAACTAGATTTTTGTTGTGTTTGCAATATACAAAAATAAAAAATAAAAATATCGTGCATTTAACGAGGAAATAAACACAGACAACGCATTTAAATACGGATTTTTCCATTTTCCTGTTTGTGTGTGTATGTGTGTGTGTGATTCGGAGTTTAGGAAAACAAAAAGCAATAAAAAGTTAAAAAATAAATGTATTTAAGCAAAAAGTGTGTGTAAATTAAAATGATAATAATAAATTAAATGTGTTCGTTAAAATTAAAATTATGGGAAATACAAATTTTATTTTCTTGTTTGTTTTTTAATATTAATGTATATGAGGAAAATTAGGATGAGCCTATGTAGGAAAAGTAATTAAGAAAAATTATTATATTGTTGTTATGTGTTAATGTGCTTTTGAATAAATTTCTATATTTAGCAACAAAATATTGTATTTGTAGTGGGGGGAGTTATATTTATAGAGTAGAAAAATTTATTGTGCAAAGTGGTATTTATAGAGAAGGAAGGATTTGTTAAAGATATAGTGATTTGTGTTTTTGTGAATGACATATACAATACATAGTCAAATTGAAATATAATGACGGGTAAGTTTTCAATTTTACGTTTTCTTCATATTATATAAATTCGCAGAATATAACGGAATACTTTTAAGACTGAACACACACTTTAACAGTCTTTATATAATATTATTTTTTTGGAAAGAAAATTTCGAATTGTACCTATTGAATAATCAGATGAAAATAAAGCAAAATATTTTTTTTATATTTTCACCAAACATATTTTCAGCAGATTTATTGTTGTCTAATAGTAAATTTGGCGAAGTTGGTTTTAAAATTCCTCTCTTAAAGATATCGATACATCTATATGTTTGAGGATAGCAGAATATTGCAATCATGTGATGAGAGTGGTACCACATTGTCTTGTTTTGATTGCGCTAAATTTCAGTGAAATTTATTTTTTGAATATTTAGTTCGAAATTTAAAAATTGTGGATTAAACCTGAGAATTCCGGAGAATTTTCAATTTTATTGAATCAGAATTTTCGGAATTTTATATTTTTTCCTCAGGGCCTCGATAATCTTGTATTGAGAATCGGGTTCAAGGTTCGGATTCGAGCTTGTTTGTGATGTTACATTTGTGGCATGAAACTTAATTTTGAGACAGAAAAATCTCGTTTCGCGCTGATCTGTGCTGCAGAAACTGCTATAGAAGAACTCTAAAACATTTTCAATCGAAAATTTTTAAATTCAAACTCAAATATGAAACAATTTCTGTTTCTCCTGAATTCTGTTGACTCGAAAGCTCATTTTTAATTCAAAGGTCAAATTATAAATTAACAAATACTGAAAGCTTTTAAATTCTTAATTTGATTAGAATTAACTACAACAGAAAAAAAATCAATTATGACAGCCGCAGAGTCAAAGGATAATACTCAGAAATTTGTTGCTGCTTTGTTGATTCGATACTCCAAAATTGAATTGTTTTCCAATATTTGCTTAAATTTTCCAAAATTTTGTGGCAGCTCAGCATTTTACCGCTTTTTATTTGAACATGGATAATTTGATCAGATGTTTTATGATTCAGAGAGACTAATAATTATCAAAGTAAGTTTCTTAATTGCTTTTAAATGCCGGGTGTTAACTGTTTATTCTATCTGATTTTGTCACAATCTATAGGATCAAAATTTTGTCCTGAAGACTGTGAATGCCTCAACCTTCAATTAGAGGTAAAACCATAAACGGAATGGAAAATGATCCCGATTTGTCAAGTATTTTTACCAACTCTGTATTCAAATCCAACTTTTCTAAAGAAACTTTCATTTTGCATCTTACCACAATTCATGGGAAAATAAAATATTTCAACCAATACGTGTCAATATCGCTAAACTTTGCAACAATAAGTTGGGAACTGATTATCAAATTTATTTCAAAATAGACCATCGTATTCTTTCAGTTAAAAGATCCATATGAAAAATATTGAAACAAAGCTTTTGATGATTTTTGAACAGACACACTTACTAACAGACAAAATTACTACAAACTACCAAAAAATTTGGCAGAAACAAGCTGTAGCAATACCATTGGTGTCGCTTGGAAAGTCATTTCAATTTTCAGACACACCTACTAGCAAACATTTTCAAGAATCAAAGTTAAGCTTAAGATTACCTGAAGGCTATTTACAAGATGTTTTCAAAATTATCATAGCAGCACCTAAGACTGATAAAAATAACACTGGTTGACAAAATAAAAAAATAAAAAAAAGGAACAGAAACAAGGATAGTCAGTTCCGACGTATTTTTCAATGCTGAATCCGAATTTGGCCGCAGAATTGCCCAATCACGTCAGGGGTTTTGTGATATCCTAACACAAATATGCAAATAGGCTGTTTTATGGGTTATTGTAAACCTTTTCGTTGTTTACTTCGTAAATATTGTAAACTTTGTATGGCGAACTGGGGTTGAGCTTGAGAATGATTTTCTATGTTTTATTCATTAGTTAACAGAAGATGATCGTGTTAATTCACTTAGCGCTTACCACGGGTGGGGGCTATGTCCTAAGTGAATTTTTATTAAGTTAAGAGAACGATTTGTGTTAGTCGGAGTAATGCGTACACAATAACCGTCTATCTAGTAATCTACTGGGTTTTCACCTTGCTTCAATTACTTCCCCACTTTGCCAACAATCTTTTTATGTTTATTTCCCCATCAACTATTTAAGCGAACCATAACCAATCGGAATTTTTATTACAGTATTCCAAAACAACTTTTAAGTAAGAACTGATATTTAGAGAACTACAGAAGATCTCTTAGGTGATTATGTGTTTGATTTAATATACAATAAACAACTCAATATTTAAATCAATCACCGAGGTGAAAAATTGATTTAAATTATTGTTCCAACAACAACTTTAGAGTTTGCTTTTTGGGAAATCAAAATTTTAGAACCGCGACATAAAAATGGTTCTAAATAAAATGTAATGCATTTTCCAAAACCGACTGAAAAAACATACAAATGGTCTTATTAATTGTATTGAGTAAACTATTTACGAATTTTTTACCGACTTATCGCTAATTCTATGGTATATGATTGAAACATGATTGTTCACAAAAATATCGAATATACCTACCCGAAAACTTCGAATAAACAGAATCCTAAAATAAACTAATTAATATCGAATAATTTCTTGCCGCAAAATCTCGAATTTCGAGAATCTCTGGCTAAAAATTTTTTCTACAAGCTGAGCGCCGCAGATAAGTTTTAATATTGCGCCCTTTTAGGGATATAATAAAATGTAGCTGTACAAATATAAGAATTTTTAAACATTTTTAAAAAATAAAACTTTATTTTTTTTTTTTTTTTTTTTTTTTTTTTTCGGAAAAACATACATTTTTATTTTGGAAAATATTAATAATTAATATTAATCAGATATAAATTTTTTTCAACATAGTAATATTGTAATACAAAAATTTCAACGGATATTATAACATAATATAAAAATTAAATACATCAACTAAACTAATACAATAAAGTTAGTAATTAACATCAATCAATCAAAGAACAATATGGTTCATTCTATATTGCTGAACAAACTCAGAAAGCAATAAATTTTTCACATTTGTTTTAAAGATACCTAATGGCATAGACTTCCAATTATCCTCAAGGTCATTAAACAATTTTAATCCCCGATAGAAAAAACTACTTTGAGATATTTTATAAAAATATTGTGGTAAACGAAAATGAGCTGCAGATCTGTTAGCGCGTTTGGTTATCTCATAATTAGTAATTAAAACATTATTACTTTTAATCATATTATACTTAAGTTTATAAACCAATAGGATAAATTCATATTCTACCATCTGCGATATTGGTAACAGTCGATTGGAATAAAGGAAAATGGCAGGTGTTCTCATGTCAATATTCTTGATTGCCTTTAAAGCTTGGTTTTGGTATATTTGTAATTCTTTTACTTTAGTACTACCTGCTGATCCCCAAATTTAAATCAAATAAAGTAAACGGGAGTGAACAAATGAATAGTAGCAGTTCATTACAACTTGCTGGTTTGTAATATATTTTCCAATACGTCGAAAGACAGCTACGTACGGCGCCAGCTTTTGCTTTATGGAGTTTATGTGAATCGTCCAGTTTAAGTTATAGCAAAGATTCAGTCCTAGGTAACAAATATTATCTACTCTAGAGATTTTTTCCAAATCCAGAGAAATTTCCCTAAAATCGTCAAACAGTTTTTTCTTTACAGAGAAGATTATGAATTTAGTTTTAGATTTATTAAGGCGAAGCTTATTAGCGAGAAAAAAGCTATTTAAGATTTTTAAATCGGTTTCCATCTGTAATTGTAGGTCTTCTCTACTCAAAGCATCATATGTAATTACCGCATCATCCGCAAAAAGTTGAAGTTTGCCAGATAAATTGAGCAAGAAAACATCATTGATGTAGATATTAAATAATAATGGGCCTAACATAGAGCCTTGAGGTACTCCACACTTTAGAAATAGTTGTTCGGACTTATATTTTCCCATTTGAACATAATGTTTACGATTAAGTAAGTAATCTTCAAGAAGCGAAAGAGCGCTATCAGTCACGCCAAGGCTACTTAATTTCTTTAATAAAATGTTATGATCTATGCAGTCAAAAGCTTTGGCTAAGTCAATGAAAATGCAAGACGTAAATTTCCTAGCTTCAAGGTTATTGTAAATATTTTCTAATAAGTTTAAAATAGCAGAAAGCGTACTGCTATTTCTTTGAAAGCCAAATTGATTAGAACTAATTAATTGATTGTTGTCTAAATAAAGTTGTAACCTTTTATGGATAATCTTTTCAAAAATTTGGAAGAACGGATATCGGTCTGTAATTATTAATGTCTTGCTTAGACCCTGATTTAAATATCGGAGTAATACGAGAAATTTTCAACTCATTGGGCAGCTTGTTCGTTAGGATTGTTTCATTTATACCAGTACATAAAATTGGTGTTATTTTAAAATTAAATTTCTTAATAAGTTTTACCGATATGGAGTCCCAACCCATTGAGCTGGAAGAATCTAAGCAAGATATGATTGAATTAACTTCTTCGTAGTCCGTAACTTCAAAATTGCGCAGCATGCTATTTACATTACGATTCACTAAAATATTAGGGCTAGTATTACAGGAAAACACACCAATATCATTGAAATATGTAGCGTTCCGTACGGTAGTGCACGAGGCTAAGAGCAGAGTGGGAGAGAGTGCCAGCTTGGAATCAATCAGCGATTGTTTTGGTTGGGTAAGAAACGTTATTATTATTTAAGCCCTTGCCTATAAAATGTATATACCCAACCGATTTTATTTTAAATTTATTAATTCCCTCCAACTGACTCATCGTTTGATGTCAACATGCGTCGTTGTTGTTGCTTCAATATAATTATTTTAAAAAAACATTTACGACCTAAAAATAAATAAAATTGGTAATGGGCCTGAATTTTTTTTATTTTTCATGATCTGAGTTTGAGTGAAAGATGGGCTACTGTCCATCAGATAGCTGAATAAAAGAAATAAATTTCATCAAAGAGGGCAGCAATGGCAGTAAATGGTATCATCAGTGATGGGCAATTTTGGTTAAGGTGGCGAGCAGCGAACGACGACGGGGACAGTGAAGTTTGGACAACCAACTGGTGAGGTCGAGATAAGGACCTAAAAAAATATATAATTTCTTTTTTTGTTTTTTTTTTTTTTTGGTAAATTAAGCGAGTTATGGCGTTAAATGTATTGGCCATACTCGCATGGTAATTGTTTTAAGTTTTGCCAAATTAAAAAAAACAAGGTTAATATATAAAAATAATAAGAGATTATGTTTGTTAGCTCACATTTTTTTTGTGTGTTGTATAAATTAATAAACTTCTTGTGTGAGTGAGATTTCATTTTTATAATGTACTTAAAAAAAATCTAAAAAAAAAAATCAAAATAAAACGTTGTGCAATAATGCTATGGTGTTTGTCATTTTTGGGAATTTACCTAAACCCCGTTAAACTGTGTTTTCTTTTTATTTGTTCGTTTGTGCGGGGAGTAATTGTTGGCAGTGTGTGATCAGTGTGATAAAAAAAAAACAATAAGTGAAACGGCCATTTGTTAAAACAGAAAAAATCGTAAAAATACTAAAAAAAAGTAAAAGAGGCCATAGTGGAAAATTAAAAAACAAAATAAAAATAAACAAAAGAACCAAAACTAAAAACAGTTAGCGAAAATAACGCTAAAAAAAAAAGTTAATATAATAAACGAAAGCAGGAGCTGGGTGAAGAACGAGTCGATGGTGCCGTGGTAACTGGAGGAGCAATCAGAAAGGAAATACGCAAGAACCAAGCGGAAAACGGTGAGTCATCCTTCACTTCCTTCCTTTTTTTTTCTTTTTATTATTATTATTTAATCATTTGTTTTTTTTTGTGTTCGCAATTTTGCTCCATTTTTTTCCCATTTCGTTTCACCCGACTTGAATAAAGCGTGGTCATCCTAAGCGGTAGGTTATCACAGCAAGTAACCCCTCCCGAGTCCACCTGCTCATCGAGCTTAGTCCGGGAAAATTACGTGCCGGTAGACTGGCGCCCAATTTGTGTTTTTTTTTACTTTTGTCTACCAACTACCGCTATAGTGTGTGTGGCACGTTACAAATATTTGTTGAAATTATTTGCAACTTCCCTTTGATTTGTGATCAATTTACCATCCATATTTAAATTGATTGGTTCTTCAAATTTCGCATTACGATTTTGCAAGACTTCATTTATCAATGACCACATTTTCTTAGGAGATCGCAAACTATCTTCTAATGTTTTGGTATAATAATCCCTTTTTAATTTCACTACCATATCGTAAGACTGCTTTTTAAGATTCTTGAACTTTGCTCTAAAATAAAAGTTATTAGGATATTTTTTTTTAAGTTTTTGAAATTTTGTCCGACATTTAATGATTTGCTTAAGTTCATTTGTAAACCAAGGCTTGTTGTATGTATACAAATTTAATACACGCTCTACATTCGTAGTGTTCTTATCAACTAAACTAATTAATGATAGATAGAAATTTTGAAATGATGTGTTATTAACATCTAAAGTGTCCACGTAAGTATCTATGTTTTGCTGGTTAAGAAGTGTTAACTGTTTGGTGACCCGCATCCGTTTGATAGGAGCTGCACAACGAATCAATAAATATTCGTGATCACTCAGATCAGTGGGGGAAATGAGGATATGAAATTGATGCGGAGTTGACGAGAGAACATGATCTATGATGGTACTGTTACTGTTAGAAAATCGGGTAGAATATTTTTTATGAATTTTGTTTTTAATTTTAAATGAATACATTTCTAAAGTTGTTTTGTAATCGATAATATCACTTTCATCTTCGTTTAAGATATTCAGATTAAAATCGCCAATAACAATGCTCTGTTTATATTGGTCTAATATAGAACCAAAATAACTTAAGAAAGAAGATAACTCGGTGTGGGGCGGTCTATAAACGCCTATAATATTAAATCTAAGCTTTGGAGAATGAATGATTAAAAAATCATTTTCCATGTACGTTTTATTGCATTTATATTCGAAATCAAGCCCGATATTTACGAAGATTGTAATGCCACCGCCATCTCTATGTTCACGTGTTATGTGAAATGATTTATAATTTTCTAAATTTATGAATTCAGTCTGATAATTGTGAAGAAAAATTTCTGTTAGTATTATAACATCTATTTTCTGATTAAGTGTAAACAGAAATTGCTCGAGACGTTCCATTTTGTTCTCCAATCTATTGATGTTTATGTATAAGATGTTAATACCTAAAATTATATTTAATTTACTATTGATACTAAATTCATTTAAATTCAAATAATATTTATCTTGTTCATTCATTATATTAATAATATCGCAAAAATACGACGCTGAGCATTTACGCAGTTAACTTGGTGATGCCATCATTTGATTCGATTGCTATTGAACGGTCACCTTCTTTGATGCGTGCGAACATTTTACCACTACGAAACCAGACATGCGCAATTTTATTATCTCTCTTTAGATGATTTAATGTTTTTATTAGTTTAACATTGGTTGTCGTCATCCTTTCATTAACGAAAATTTGTTTGTTGTTTTGTTGATTAGGGAACAGCTGATCAAGATATAATAGACCATTTTTCCGTAATTTCAACAAAAAGTCTGATTTAATTGAATGGGATTTAAATGTTACAATGATGTGCATAAACGTTTTGGTTCCCATATTGACTCGATCTATAACATTAATTTGTTTTTTGTACGATTGGACGATATTATTGATGTCGAATTGAAGTAACTGGCTGAGTTTGTCAACTACATCATCAACTTTGTAATCTAAAGATGGAAATCCGCTTATTACAATGTCATTTTGGAGCTGTTGTTGTTTTAAAACTGCTACTTCGTTTTCTAATGACTGGATTTGAGAATTACACATTTCAACTTTATTATCCAATTGGTCGATATTTACTTTAACACCCGATAATTCTTTACCAAGTGGGCAAACGGTGTCATTCAGCGTGTCAAATTTTTTGGAAAGTACGGTTTCCGAAGCATTAATTTTATCTAAAATGGCTTTGTTGACAGCAAGAATGTCTTTCATAGTAGGGTTTTCCAATTGAAATACCTCGGTTAATTTTGAAGAACTGCGCGTTATTGGTAAAGCCATTTAGATATTATAAAATTAGCACAGCAGAAATTACAGACAGTCTCACTACACGGTTGGTTTAAATTTACAGTTAGGTTTATCACGACACTTTTTGGTAGCCACAAGATTTACTTAGGATTATAATTATGAAAATCACTACTTGTATAAAATTAACTTGTTTTTTGTTATATACTTAACATAATATTAATCGAATATTGAAACTCGATATTTATATAGACGATTTTATTTTTATTTATTTTTTTGTTTTTTTTTTTGTGTTTATGGCGTCACAAATAATCACAGACGATTTTAAGATATTATAATTTAATTAAATTAGCCACTGTCTCAATTCTAAAATTTGCGTAATTAAATAACTTTATCACTTATTTAAATAATTTCGTAACCAAACTTATATTATATCACTATTATTTATTTAAATTTTAATTTATTTCTGCTCAGCATCAACACAACGTTTTCATTCAGCAGCCATGTTGGAAAAACGTTTAGAACCACCAAATGGGATCGGCACTTATGTCCGTATTTCAAAATCCCGAATGCACAAAATCCTGTAGAACACAAAAATCCCGTATTTCAAAATGCCGTATTTCAAAATCCCGAATTATGTTTTTTTACGGAATTACGGGATTATTTACGGGATTCATTAAATTAAAAAACAACATTTTTTACTTTTATTTGTGCACATTTTACTTTTGTTTGTGGAATTCATACGAGATGAGTGAGCAGTTCAATATCCAGATAGACTGGGTCCCCGGTCACTCGGACGTACGGGGGAACTGCAGGGCGGACGAACTGGCAAGGCAAGGTACAACTCTCCAATTGAAACCGGAAAGGGCAAATCTGGGGAGGCCCATAGCGGCGATTTTTAGGGCGCTTGGTAATGAGGCGATAGCCTCGGCACAGAAGAGGTGGACTAACACAATAACATGCAATGTAGCGCGGCAAGTCTGGCCGAAACTGAACTTGGAGCGCTCCAAAATGCTACTATCCCCAAGCAGACCTCCTGACTTAGGTATAGTCGTAGGGGTACTCACAGGACACTGCCCCATTGGGGAGCATGCGAGGAGGCTTGGGTCAATGACAAATGACTTCTGTAAAAGCTGCATGGATGAGGAGGAGGAAGAGACTCTGAGCCACTTCCTCTGCTCATGCCCGGCGCTAGTTTGGACGACCTTATGGATCTCAATAATGCATGTGCATTAATTAACAAATGTAAGAAACAAATGCATATACAGTGCTTTTCAAAGTTATAACCGCACCGTTCACTACTGTAGTTCAGAAAAAACAAGAGAGCACTAATAAAAATGACTGACATTAAAGATTGTGCTCTTAAATGCTCTCAAAATATACAAAAGAGTTATTGTACTGATAACGGTACTTTTGTTGTAAAAATCAAAAATATCATAAATGTGCACAAAACAGATGTTTCATTGTTATAACCGCAGTCATTGAGGTAGTTGAAATTATATTTTTTGTTATCTTTTCTTGGATTTTAATAATAATAATAATAATTACAGAAAGTATTATTAATTATGCCACGCGGTAGTGCTCTTTCCGAGAGGGAAAAAGGTAAAATCGACGCCTTTTGGAGCCAAGGAATATCAAAACGGGAAATTGCTAGACAAATTGAAAGATCCGACAGAGTTGTCCGAAATTACATAGCGGATCGGGAGAATTACGGGTCCAGATCATATCCTGGAAGAAAAAGAATCCTGCAAGAGAGAGATGTGAGAAGAATTTGCAGAACAGCGTCCAACTCAACGATCTCGATTTCTTCGATCAAACGAAAATGTAATCTTTCTGCATCTGTTCCAACGATTTGGCGTGCAATCAAGAACAGTCCTAACATTATGCGAGAGTATATGCAGAAGGCACCACGTTTAGACCCTCAACATAAGGTTGCGCGGCTCACCTTTGCTCGAGATCGTATTACCCAAGACTGGAACAAGGTAAAATGAAAATTAATTGAAAATCATTATTCACACCCTATAAATTAAAACTTTTTTCGTGCATTAGGTGATTTTTTCGGACGAAAAAAAGTTCAACCTTGATGGTCCAGATAGCTTAAACGGATACTGGAGAGATCTACGGAAAGAACCGCGCTATTTTTCAAAAAGGAATTTCGGCGGTGGTTCTGTGATGGTTTGGGGAGGTTTTAGTAGCCACGGCACTGTTGATCTAGCATTTCCTTCATGCCGGATGAACAGCATTGAGTACCAGGATGTGCTCCAAGCAAAACTATTGCCATACCTCCGCCGAATTCATGAAAAACGCCTTATTTTCCAACAAGATAACGCACGAATTCATGTGAGTGCATCCACAAAGGCTTGGTTTTCAAACCATAACATTGAATTAATGGATTGGCCAGCTCGTTCTCCAGATGCCAATCCAATTGAGAACATTTGGGGTTGGCTCGACCGAAAAGTCTACGCCGACAACCGTCAATTTAATAATGTGGAGGAATTAAAAGCCGCCATCAAAAATGCGTGGTCGTTATTAACAAAAGAGGTTTTGATGCCATACGTGGAGTCCATGCCAAGACGAATTCTCGCAATAGTAGAAAATAATGGTGGACAAATAAATTATTAATTGTACCGTTATGTTCGTGTTTTTTTTTTTTTTTTTTTGAAAAAGTCATGTGCGGTTATAATAATGAAACGTCGGTTTTGCGCACTTTTGTGATATTTTCAATTTTTACAACAAAATTACCGTTATCAGTGCAATAACTATTTTGCATATTTTGATAGAATTTAAAAGGGCAATCTTTAATGTCAGTGATTTGCATTAGTGCTCTCTTATTTTTTCTGAACTACAGTTGTGAGCGGTGCGGTTATAACTTTGAAAAGCACTGTATTATATTTGTTGAGTGTATTTCGATCAGTTGTGTATTTCGTTCAGTTGTCAAACTGAGTAGGACAATGAAATGAAAAATAAATGGTAGTTTAGTGTGTGTACTGGCTAACAAACGAAAAGACGTGTTTTATTTTTCACTTGAGTAGGGTTTGGTCTAAGTTTATCCTAACTTTTATCAGGAATCATCCGAGTAATTTCAACAGGTTATGGGCCCAGACCATAGCTAAATTGTTAAACAAAAATTGCTGAACACAATAGTGGTGTTATTTTGAAAAAAGAGGTTATAACATTTTTTGAAAAATTACATGCATTGTGGTGATAGAAAATTTATCACATGGAAGAAAATTTATCATATTGAAAGTGAAAAATAAGTAATAAAGACATAAATATATTGAAATATAATTCATAATCGGTGATCAGAATCGATTGATAACGTGAATACAAAAAGTGCGAATTGGATCAGACAATTTATGAGAAGGATATCTTTGGATGAAAAAAAGATAGAATCTTGTGCATGCACGTATGTATTAACGGGACAAATTATGGAAAAATATTGAACACAATGGAAACAGACACAATTAAAATTGAAAAATTGCAGGAGGCAAAGCAATTTTTGACATGGAAATTTCAAGTGAAACTTGGTTTGATTGCTTCGGAAATTTATGATGTTGTGGATGGGACAAGTAAAAGGCCAAGTGATGCAGGCGATTCATTGAGTGCATGGTTTAAAAAGGATGCACGTGCACAGCGAATGATCGGAACAACCGTGGCGAGTAACATTGTTACACACATCAGAAATTGTACAAGTGCGAAGGCAATGTGGGACAAATTAAATTCAGTGTTCGAGCAAAAGAATGAAACAAGCATGTTAATGCTTAATCAGAAATTTTTCTCAATTACAAAGGATGCAACAGAAAATATGGTGACATTCATAGCAAAGGTGGAAGACATGGGGTGCAACAATTGAACGATTTGGGTCAAAATATTTCTGATGAAATGATAATTGCGCGTATTATCATGGCATTACCGGATGAATACAATTCTTTTAGCAGCGCTTGGGAATCGACAAGCAAAGCGGATCGAACATTAGACACATTGCGTGCACGCTTAGTCATGGAAGAAAATCGCAGGATAGCAAAAGGTGTGACAGAATCAAGTGAGGCTTTGTTTGCAAAACAAAAAATAAAGCTCGGAACTCAAAAGCACAAACAAGGCATAAGCAGGTAACTGACAAAGCGAAAACATTGAAATGTTTTAAGTGCCACAAAATTGGACATTTTCGTCGGTTTTGTCCCGAGAAAGGTTTTTTCTCTTCAGCAAATACTTCAGACAAAGAAGGTGAAGCTTTTGTGTGTACGTCAGAGGGCATACGATCAGATAGTTGACTTTTGGATACAGGTGCGAGTGATCACATGTGTCACAACAGGGCTTGGTTCAGAACTTTTCGGGAACTGAAGCCAGAACGAATAATCAAAATTGCAGACGGTGGAAAACTCGAAGCACCGGGCTGTGGCATGATTGAAATCTTGTCATTCGACGGAAAACGATGGAACAAGAAACAGTTATCAGATGTTTTGTACGTTCCGAAATTGTACAGCAATTTGTTTTCTGGTACGCACGCCATGGATAAAGGATTCACATTGGAATCGAACAAAGATAGATGTGAATTAAAGCGAAATGGAGATGTCGTGGCAGTGGGAGGTCGTGATGGAAATCTATTTAGAATGCAGTTCAAGGCATTGGCAACAGAGGGCACGGCAAACGTGGCGATAAAGCAGAATGGATTAAGAAGCTGGCATGAAAGATTGGAACATCAGAACGTGAACTATCTGCGAAAGTTTCTAAAGAAAAACGACATTGAATACATCGACGAACAATTTCTCTGTGAAGGACGTCTGATGGGGAAGCAGCATCGTGACAGCTTCAAAAGCAGTGAGACGAAATCGAACAAATGTGGCGAAATTCTTCACGCGGACGTGTGTGGACCTTTTCAAATAGAATCGCTCGGTGGCTCCAGGTATTTTCTTTTAATTAAGGACGATTACTCCCATTTCCGATTTATTTATTGTATGAAAAATAAGTCACAAGTTTTTGAGAAAATAAAAAACTTGGTGAAGTCTGCGGAGAAGCAACATGGTCACAGTGTAAAGATCATCAGAACTGACAACGGCACCGAATTTGTAAATTCTGATGTAAAGAGTTTTTTTGAAGCAAATGGTATCAAGCATCAGCGGACGGTACCATACACGCCGGAGCAAAACGGATCAGCTGAAAGAGAGAATCGAACGGTGGTTGAGGCTGCACGGTCGATGATACATGCGAAGCAGATGGAAAAAAAATTCTGGGCGGAGGCGGTAAACACGGCGGTTTTTGTATTAAACAGAACGGGCACGAGCAGTATTACTGGAAAAACACCATTTGAATTATGGTACAGCAAGCCAACCGTTTTTAATCATTTGAAGGTTTTTGGCTCGGAAGTGTATGCACACATTCCGAAGCAACAAAGACAAAAACTTGATCCAAAGGCTACAAAATGCATGTTTGTTGGATATGATGAAAACATTAAGGGCTATTGCATTTGGAATCCTGAGTCAAAGAAAATTGAATTGGCTAGAGATGTGAAGTTTGTAGAGGCAGACGCTGTTGAATTTCCGATTAAACACGAGGGGAAAGTAGATAGTGGAAAAGGACACGAAATCAACACAGAGAAATGCGATGAAGATGACGTCGAAGAAGTCAGCAATTTCGAGGATGCAGTGGATGAAGGCAACGCATCATCGTCAAAGATCAAGGGTGGATGGTGTTCGCTAAATCAGGGGAACGTCGTCGATGAACGCTTGCGTGATCGGGAAAAAACGAAAAAACGAAATTGTGACTGCTGCGTGGAGAAAAATTGCAACAGAGCGGAAATGGCATCGGCAATGCTGTCAATGGCAAGT
Source organism: Tipula vernalis (assembly GCA_958295665.1). Classification (NCBI taxonomy): domain Eukaryota; kingdom Metazoa; phylum Arthropoda; class Insecta; order Diptera; family Tipulidae; genus Tipula; species Tipula vernalis. Next base: position 6,023,001 of record OY282560.1, on the reverse strand, counting down.
GAACCATTAACTTACCATGAAGCAGTTGGATCGAAAGAAAAAGACAACTGGATTGCGGCGATGAACGAAGAGCACGACTCGTTAATCAAAAATGAAACATGGATATTGACGCGGCCACCAGAAAATCAAAAGGTCATTGACAACAAGTGGGTATATAAGATCAAGTACGACACTGATGGCAACATTGAGCGTTACAAGGCCAGGCTGGTTGCTAGAGGGTTCACTCAGGAATATGGAATTGACTACCAAGAGACGTTCAGTGCAGTGGTAAGATACACTTCAATTCGTGCTATATTATCACTTGCAGCGGCGGATAAGATGAAACTTTGTCAATTCGATGTGAAAACGGCATTTTTATATGGTGAGCTGAGTGAGAAAGTATACATGAATCAGCCAGTTGGATACGACGATGGAAGTGGAAGGGTGTGCCAGCTTGTGAAGAGTTTGTACGGCTTGAAACAGGCATCGAGATGCTGGAATAAATGTTTCACGGGATTCATTGAAACATTTGGTTTCAGCGCATCAAAGGCTGATCCATGCCTGTTCATACGAAGGCAGAACGACAGGAAAATTTTCTTGGCAATCTATGTAGACGACGGATTGATTGTGGCGAATGATGAAGACGATATCATTCCGGTGATTGCACATCTAAAAGCAAGATTCGATATAATAACGCTTGACGTGAATACATTCCTTGGAATGGAAATAATAAAAATGGTAAATGGTGACATTTATCTAAGTCAAACGGCATATACACAAAAAATCTTGGTTAAATTTGGCATGGAAGAAAGCAAAAGCGTATCGACTCCGGTCGATATAAATCAAACAGCAAGTAAGTTCGAAAACTCTGAATTAAATAAAGATTTTCAATATAGGGAGGCTATTGGAAGCTTAATGTATCTATGCATTGCAACAAGACCTGACATACAATATGCAGTGGGAGTTGCAAGCCGTAACCTTGAAAAACCGACGAATGCACACGTAAATGCAGTGAAAAGAATTTTCAAGTATATAAAGGGAACAGCTGATTATGGAATCTACTTTGAAGGAGGTGGACAGTGTGATTTGGTTGGTTACAGTGACGCAGATTATGCGGGAGACACTGCAACAAGACGATCAACTTCTGGAGTTATCTTTTTGTTGAATGGTGGGCCGATCAGCTGGGAATCAACAATACAAAAGTCTGTTGCGTTATCAACAACAGAATCAGAGTACATGGCGGCAGCAACGGCTGTGAAAGAACTGATCTGGCTTTACGGGTTAATTACAGAACTGGTGGGGCATGAGAGATAAGCCAGTGCTTAACATGGACAACCAGAGCGTAATACGGTTGGTGAAAAATCCAGAATTTCACAAAAGGACCAAACATATTGACGTGAGAACCAAACATATCGTTTGACCAAACATATTGACATTTCATACGTGAAAGATATCAAAAGGGGTTGTTTGATCTCAATTATGTGCCAACGGACGAGCAATTGGCAGACATCTTTACCAAAGGATTGAACAAAGATCGTTTCGAGAATATTTGCAATATGATTGCAATAAAAAAGGTCGAAAGACTCAAAAATATTTAAACGAAAAAATATTGTAACGCAAAACAAAAATAGGCAACTATATCAAAAAAGTGGGAGTGTTGACTGTATTTCGATCAGTTGTGTATTTCGTTCAGTTGTCAAACTGAGTAGGACAATGAAATGAAAAATAAATGGTAGTTTAGTGTGTGTACTGGCTAACAAACGAAAAGACGTGTTTTATTTTTCACTTGAGTAGGGTTTGGTCTAAGTTTATCCTAACTTTTATCTGGAATCATCCGAGTAATTTCAACAATATTGCAGTTACAATTAGACAATTTGTGTTACGTATTCTAATCTCTGTGGGGATTCACAATCCCGTTTTATATCATCATACAAAGGCTTAGGTTAGATTAAAAATCGCGTGATTTTGAATCTAACCTATAAGCCTTTGGATGATATAAAACGGGATTGTGAAATATGGTATTTTGAAATACGGGATTTTGTAATACGGTATTATGTTTATGGGATTTTATAAAGGGTATTATGTGATATGGGCAACTGTACCCAACCCCCACCAAATTCGATAATTGGAACGCCTAGAGGTCGTTTTTGCAAACAATATATGAATATACGAGTTTCGAATTTTTTTTTTTAAATATGACAAAACGTGATATTCTAAAACATTTCATTCTGCCTTAGTCGTGTAAAATCTAATTTTCTCGCAATTACGACTTTATGAATTGCAAGTTCTGGAAACTCGTAAATCAAGACATCGTTTAAAACCTGAGTTTTCGATAGTTTTTGACAGGACTTTTTAATAGCGAAAAAATTGAAGAATATACAATTTTAGCTTCATTTACGTTTAAACTATTGACAAACAAAATGATTATCGCGATAATCTCAGATCGCGATTTTAATTTATTTTTAAAAATGACATCAAAAGAAAATAATTCTATCTCACGTTCACTTTCCATGTATCGAGTTTGAATAACTGAATTAATATAATCAAGTATCGAGCTTCATAAGCGGTATTGCTGGAAGCTTAAAAATTGTGTTGTGACAGCCTGAAAAAATAACTACATAATCTAGAATTAGTTTGTGTCTATCGGTGGTATTAAAACTCTTTCAACAGTTAGAACAGTACAAAATCTACCTAATTCCAAAATTTAATTAATTTTTTTGCAATGTCAAGCGCACTGTTTTTGACCAACACATGACACAGCAATGAGACAGTTTTTGACATTTTCGACAGTTTTTTTACTGAGAAAAAAAATTTACATCTGCCACCAGCGCTATAACAGCAAATTTTTTAATTAACTTGCTAGAAAGAAAGTTGTGCATTTTCAAATATTCTTTCAAATATTGTTCTATTCGGTAGAAAACATTTTTTTCACCTCAACTTGAGCTTACAATCCTCGAGGCGGTCAAACAGGTATACCTACCGAAAGTGACATAAAAATGCCATAAATAAAATTGTTGCGTTCATCAACATCTTTACAGGTAAATATGTACAGAACGGTAAGAATTGATTACAAAAAAAAAGATTTTCACCTCACCATGTTGAATTTATATCTGAGTGGTGAGCAATAGTTAATTTTCCTGACACTTCTAGATTTTTCCAACGAGACCTCCTTTAAGTCTCTACGACAACTGCAAGTGACAAATTTACATTTCACACATCAGTGCCATAACGGAGTTTTACCAAATTTAGTGTATACGTAAAATTGAAACATTCGTGAAAAGCTTTACAGATATGATATGTTACGTTAAATTTGGTTCAATATTTCTAGAAAATTTTGAATTTCTGCAGAATTTTATAAACAAATTCAGAATTGTACACCATTTCGGTTCACTAGAAATTTCCACAGAAGTTCTTAGCTAGAAATTAAAATTATGTTCAGCGTGATAAAATTCGCCTCAATTATCGATTTATGTTTCCTTCGAAATAATTTAAATTTACGAACTGAAAATATTTAACTCACTAGCATTTTGTGTATAATGTATTCACATATAATGTGCTAAATAAAACGATTGCTTAAGAAAAAGTCAAGATTTTGTTGAAATCTTTTGGAAATTCAATCACCATAAAATTTTTGTTCCAACCATAAAAATTAATTTTTATTGTTAACTCTATGAATATAGCTGTTTATTATTCAAAACCCCAAATTGAGATGACACTATTAACATGTACGATTCTATTTCTTTATATTAACTGTAGAATAAATCTCAATTCAAATCATGGCGAATCAACATATCTCGAATACGTGCACCACAAATTTCTTGGCAGCCAACAACACACTGTACCTATAAACAGTGTTTACACACAGAGAGAGGGTATGCGAATAGAATTCTATATCGACCATTAGTTTAACAATATTGTGAGAATACACATTTAAATAAAAACTGTTTAGCATACATAAAATAATTGGACAAAAAGCTCTGGGGATATACAATACTCATGTACAGTTTATATTTTGCCCAGAATATTCATAATGCACATTAAAATGATTTTTTGTTACCATCCAATGTTATTTCCACTTTAATACATTTTATTCTGTTTCATATAACGTGTGCTTCAGCAACTCGTTGCCAGACAAACGAAATTTTATTTTTCGTCAAATGAAGCATACACAACATATTATCGAAAACACACTGTACTAGCGCATACGTTCGGGGGTTGGAAAAAAATGAAAATTCCAAATATTCTGATAATAAAATAATAATTTTCTTTTTTATTGAAAAATTGCTTCAATTTGTTGTTTTTTTCTCGTTTTGGTTCATTTTGATTCATAACAGAAGGGAAATTCCTCATCATCAAATGAAAATATTTTTTCCATATTTATATAAACTTTAAATAAAAAATACTTTACATATTTTACTGTTTGGTTTTTTTTTCTGTATGAGTTATGCTATCATCATGTTTCATGTAATTTTTCACCTAACCCACACACTTAAAAACTAATTTTCAGAAAAAACTATTTCCGTTTGCAGCTGTACATCTGAATACGATTGTTGTTTGTTTTGTTGATGTGTTTATAAATGAAAATGTTTTCTTATGGTACAGAATTTGAAACAAACAAATCCAATTCCATTACGTGTATGGAGTTTTTGTTTTAAATACATTTTCACAAAATATCTAGTACAGATTTCACTGCACGCGGGGGGATAGGTTTCAAAAATAGAAAAGTATGTAAAACTTTAATTTTTTTCATTTTTTGTGAACGTGTGCACTAACAAAAGATCTGGAACAAATCGAAAACAATATAATAAGAAAAGCTTTTCATTTTCCCGAGAAACAAAAAGTGTTTTACACACAGCGTTTTTATATAGAAAAGATAAAATGAATATTAAAAATTTTCAAAACAATTAAAGTTTTGTGTTCAGCTTTTTTCGAGATTACAAATTTTTTTTAATTTTTTTGTTTTATAGGAAAATAATAGATAAGGAAAATATTTCCTGAGACAAAAACAATCAAAACAATTAGCAAAAATCTAATCCATTATCTCGTAATATTTTTGCTTTATATAAAATTCATCTCGGAGTTAGAAAATAGTGGTAGAATAAATTTTTGTCCGACTCCTAGAACGACACTTTTCCCACAAATATAGATCACCAAACAAACCATTCAATTCACATTTTACAAAGATGTCACGGGTTTTGTTAAATTTGGAGACTCCTTCCCCAATATTACAATTGGTCATAACAATATAAATCTTCTACTACTCTCAATCCGCCAAATCACAGACTCACAATTAGTGTTAGACTATTTAGAACTGAAACTTGTTGAACAGCAATTAAAATTTATTCATATCATCATAGAGGAAAGGGGTACTATGAAATCACGGTACAGGCGAATACTGACGAATAAGTCATCTTTTAATTCTCTTATGAGTAAGTAGAATCATGTCTGAATTATTTTATAAAATTATGTCTAATTCTACATTTTTAAATACATATATAGCTTCCTTAAGCGGGTTTATGATTCAAACTAATTCTGCGCACACTGAATGAAGATTGATGGTTCCCAAAAAAGAAAAATGTTCTTATATCCATTTATTATTCGGCGAATCAAGACAGTTTTTCGACAGGTTGCCAGTACAGCCCATGAGATAGTAAATTATGTGACAGATTTAATTTATACTCATTCACCTAAACTCATCAAATGGCCGATCCGGGAGGAAGCTATGGTTAACGAACAATTATTTTTTAATAAAGGTGGTTTAAAAAAATGTTTTGGCTGTGTTGATGGCTCCCATATTCCAATTCTCAATTTAAATAGCCCAAAACCCAACAACAAAACATTAACTATTATCTAAGCTTATGATAGGGGGTTTCCAATACTGATCGTTTATGATCACGGAAGCTACCTAACTCCATCCATTTTAATTTAACATTCTTAGTACTTTTTAAGTTATTTTATCAATAATTCCTGACTTTTATATTTTAAATTAATTATTACTTTACTATTGTATAATATATTTTAGTTTTTAAAAATAGTGTACTGATTTTTCTGTAATTTAATATTATGTAATTAATGGTTGGATGAATAAAAATAAATAATAATAATAAAAATGCGAATAATGACTACATCAACAGAAAAGATTTTGTTGCAAGAGGTTGTAAATTTTAAAATAGAATTTATTGATATTCATTGCGGCGAGCCGAAGTCTATGCACGACTCCAGATTGCTAAAAAAATCTAGTTTATATAGAATTTTGCAAGAAGAATCAGCGAAGATTTATGGCTATTTTCTCCTAGGAGACTCTGCCTATATGTCACAGGACTAGCTTGTACCACCATTTAAAGATAATGGAACCTTAACCACACAGGAATGCCGATTCAATTACGTACACTCATCTTTAAGAGTACGAGTTGAAAATGCACTTGGAATGCTCGAGGCAAGATTCCGTCGATTAAGAGAATTTAAAAATGTAAACAAAAATTTTATAATAAAAGCATACCATATAGTAGCTTGCCATTGTACCATAGTGCTTCATAACATATGTATAGCACAGAATGATGAAATCGAAATGGTAACTGAAATTCGAAATCAACCGCAGTATTTTGAACCAGAAGACATATTTTTCACTACACGGAGAAGACAACAAGCATTATGTATTTCAGAATATAATAAATTTTTGTACAAACATAATTCAGTCTTCCAATATTTCATTTCTTTTATCATGTTATTTGTTTAATTGTAACAATAGAATTAATCTATCGGCTATTTTTCGAATTAATTTTAATTTGTCTTTTTCAATTTGTAAAAATTCTTCCTCCCGCTTATCCCTCCTTTCCATTTTTTCCTTTTTCAACTTATAATATTCGTCTTTCAAACTTAGCCGCGTTCTTTTATTTTTTGGTTGAGGTTCTGGCTCAGCATTTTCAATCGTATTTTCATTTGCAATCTAAGTTAATGTTTCGCTGAATGGGGTTGAGACACTAACTAAGTGCCTCCAAATGCGTCGAAACCATTGCTCAGGCATGCTTACGTTGTTTTACATGATTGAAGCTGTCTCTGTACTGTACATACGTGTCAATTAGCTGCGATGTCTCCGCTTTGGTCCACGTAGAAGAATTTGCTGTATAAATTTTGGGCAGGGGTTTTAAGGTAAAACAACACATGTATCTACCATATATTGTCTTATATGAACAAATATTTACTTACATTGGGGATCTGCAGTAGTCCCACTTATGCTTGGACTTTCAAAATAGACATACTCAATTAAGTCACAGTTTTCCTCTATATTCTCCATTAAAATATATTGTTTGTAAATGTATATTATATACTTACATGCATAAACAATATTTTGTAAAATTTTTTTGATACTTATAGGTTTTGAATTAATATAACACTAACGGCATAAACCAAATTCAAAATGTTAAAACAAAAAAAAAGCAAATAAAAAAACAAAAAATTCATCATCTGAGGTATCTACGCGAGCAAAATACCTCTTCAGTTAATTCATTGCTCAATTTTTAACTGAAGTGGAGTTGCGAATCGAACAGCCTCTTCACTTCAGTTACTTCACACTTCAGTTACTTCACGGACACGCCTTTTATTAGCGCAATTCACAAATAGTGTATCAATCATCATGTCATTGAAATTTCAATCAACAAAACGTCACAGAAATAATTTTTATGTCAAAGCTTACTAGGTATATTTAATTTTTAAATGATGACGATATTATTTGCCACTAGCAAAGTATTTTAGGTAAATTTGGAAATTTAAATTCCATCTTACACGGTTACCTATTAATTTTATCTTAGACACCTATGGAACAACTCTTGTAATTTGGAAGATGTATTAACCGTTGGAAAATATTTCTTCGAAAATTTTTATATTACCTCGGAAAACAGTTCAACAAGTTTTTTTTACTAGCATAATGAATTGCATTTGCTTTACTTCTTGATAAAATTCAAACATTTAAATTTCAAAATAGGTAAAATATGAAAAACAATGAATTCTGCTTTTTGATTTGTTTGCACCAGAGTCACATTCAAAAATTTGCTTCAGTTTTTAAGAACCATTGGGGGAACATGTTAGGACGGGTTAACTTCTTGACATTAAAATTAGCAATAAGTTTCGCAACTATTATATGTCTTAAACTTATCAGATGCTTTGATGAGGCTGTAAGAAAGTAAGGTATGCCCCAGGTACGAATAAGGCAGGTTAGAACTTGCGGCGAATTTGGAGGCGAAAAAGTTGGCCTGTTCCTTTGCAAATGTTTCAATATTGGTCCCATCTTTTAAAGAAGTGACATTCGATTTCCTGTTATTCAAGAAATTCTGCTTAACCTCACAAGCGATCGTGCAGAAAGAACGTGTCCGCCATTACCCAAATTCAAAATTTTTTGCTATTTCTATTTTAGCTTTAGTTATACACTCCCGAGGAACTAAATCGATTCAAACCGCGGCTTAACCGATTTTCGTAAAACAAGTTTTTTTTACAGCTTAGTATTTTATCTTTACAAGGACACCTTTATCATTAAAATCTTTATCATTGAAAACAATTGGCGTGCTACAATCTCCTGTAAAATACAACGTTGACCGATATTTGCCATCAGTCACTTATCAGACGTTGACCTGAAAAAATATCTACCAGTTTCATTCGTTGTTTCCTCAAAATAATGGTTGATACTACTCCAGAAAAAGCCGCACAAGCTGTTACTTTATTGCAAGAAGGACGCAATCAACGAGAAGTCGCTCGTCAGCTAAACATGACCCAATCTGCTGTCTCAAGTGTATCCAGAAGGTTTCAGGAAACTGATACCTTCAATTGAAGACCACATAACAGCCGATATCGGCATACATCTGAGAAGGCTGATCGATTTATCGTGCTAATTTCACTGCGAAATCGTTATCTCACGGGCGTCGATGTGCAGCAGGAGCTAAAACAAGTTCGAGATGTAGCTTTTACTCCATGGATAATAAGAAGACGCTTGAAGGAAGCCAACTTCACTCCAATACAGCCCGCTAGACGCCTAAAATTGACAGCACGCTAACGCAAACAGCGACTCGAATTTGCTCGGGAACACGTCAATTGAGCGATTTTCGGAGTGCTGTTTTGCTAAAATAGTCTCGTACGGCGGCGGTTCATACATGGTGTGGGGTGGTATATCATTTGAGGGAGAAACAGATGCCCAGTGTCACACAGCTCGAACCACTCGGCAGTTCATGGATGAGGTTGAACTCGAGACGATGTGGTGAGCGGCCCTCAGTCCAGACCTGAATCCAATTGAGGATTTGTGGGACAAACTAAAACGGAGGATTCGAGCCAGAAATCTGGTACAGTCTAACATCAGTGACCTCAAGATTACGTTGGATGAAAAGTGGGGTGCGATCCCCCAAGTTTTTGTCAAAACCTTAATTAGGTTAATTCAGCACCACATGCGAACCGTTGTAGACGCAAGGGAGCAATACTAAGTATTAACCAATAAAATTGTTTTTTTTTTTGTTTGAATTTTTTGTTGTAATTTAAATTTAAATATCCCCAATATTTTTTTTCACAATCATCAATTTTGGTTGCGTTTTCATTCAAAATGCATTATAAAAAAAAGTACTGAACCAATTTTCATGAAAATAGTGTCATTCTCAAGCAAAACTATCAGGCTTTCTAATGGGCTGAGGTTTTTTTTTTGTAAAAAAAAGAATGTCTTGTGAAAATCGGTTAAGTGAGCGCTGAAGATTTGAGACGATTTAGTTGATGGGGAGTGTTGCAGTCGATTTTATACTATTCAGGGTTGCTCATGCTTTGAAATTTATTTAGAATTACAATGGAAATCAGTTACTAAGAAAGCTGCATCAATAGCACCGAACGCGAAACAGTCCCAAAAGAAACAATTCATTTATGTCCAATTAGCACTGCCATAGGGCCACAATCGGCGTTTGGGCCCTATGCCACAATCGGCGTTTGGGCCTAGGTACACACTCAACAAGACCACGAAATTCCTCGATAAACAACCAATGGTCGAAATTCCTGAGGGGTTCCAACAGACATAATGTATTTGTTAAGGTGGCTAGTTAAGAATAAGCCCAGCAGATGCGCTGTTTCATTGACTCGATCTAGAATTCTCGTTCTGAAAATCATTCTATGGTCATTGAAATCACCTGCCACAACGATTTCAGCGTTTGGTGATTCCTGAAAAATTTGCTCAATGTGGTCAGGTAAAGTGTACATACTAAGCGATGTTATCGAGAGAAAGAGCGCAGAGGAAAGTAAGCTTTTCTTAAGCCACCGGGAACCAAAATTTGGGTATCGGTGAGAAGAAGAATAACCGTTGCTTCGAGGTTTGCGAAGTTGCAGAACAGAGACCAAAAACCTTCCCCCTTGTCGGAGGATTTTAAAAAGTCAAACTCTAGAACACCGTTGAGCCACAATGCACAAATGCGCTGCAAAAGAGCACTCGGATCGTAGTACAGACTACCTGCCGACCGTGTACACTAATAAGCAAGAAGCCGATCATATCAATAACTGTTCATTTAATCTACTCACCATAAAAAAAAATAAAAAGCGATACAAGAGTTCTATTTGGGATAGCGGCAATGACGGGAAAGTACCTCAGTGTGTGCATAAAATTTTCGTCATTTTAAGGATTTTTTTCACTGCAAATTTCTTACTTTCAATGTGCCATCACACAAATTATACATATGGTACCTATACTCGAGAAAGAATTACAATTAAATTTTATAACTCGCAGAGTGTTCGGTCGCTTATCCACACTCATAACATAAACACATGCGCCAAATGCTCGTTCGGAAGCATCGGAAAAACCATGCAGTTCAATAAAAATAGATTTCGCTATGACTACACATCTTGGAAATGAAATTGTATTGACAATGACAAGCTGTGTCCTAAAATCATGCCATAACTGATGAATTTCTCCGGAAATAGGTTCATACCAATCAGTTTTACATTTCCAAAATGATTGTATGAGTATTTCATAAGCCTTTACAATATCAGAAAGAACTGATCGTTTGGTAATACGGCCATAACTCTCTATTGGAATGGTATTGAAAACAAATACATCAGCACTTGGCTTCCATAATAAACCAAGTGCCTTTATGGATTCGTGACAACTCGAATTATCTAGCGTCAAAACTTCCTTCTGACTTTCAGGAATTGGCTCCAATATTGGATGACCACTTATGTAGATTGAATCCACCACGAGATAGCATGCCAATAAGCTGTTGTTGTAATTCCAGCTCATCCTCAATCGAGTTGGCACCACCAAGGAAATCATCAACATAGACATTTTCGATAGAACCTGAGGTTAACGGAAAACTGTGCTTTTCATCAGATCGTGTGACAAGATGCAGTACCGATAGCAGTACCCGATGCAGTACCATAAGTCACCGTAGTTAACTCGAAAGTTTGAACTGGTTCTGATAAATCCGTTCGCCATAATATTCTCTGTAGACCGGTTTGGGACGGGTCAATATTAATCTGTCTATACATCTCATTAATGTCGGAGGTAAAAACATACGAATACTTCCAAAATCTTAAAACTATACTAAACAAATCCTGTTGTACGGTCGGTCCAACATATATCAAATCATTTAGGGAAAGATTCGATAATGTTTTGGCTGAGGCATCAAAAACGACGCACAATTTCGTTGTTGTGCTACTTGGCTTTATAATCGGATGATGTGGCATGTAATATAATTTTAAATCATTGGTGTCGAGAGCCTCATCAACTAGTTTCATGTGGCCCAAATCACTATATTCATCAATAAAATTGTTATACTGCTTCCTCTATTCCGGTTTGGAACAGAGCTTCCGTTCCAAATAATTAAATCTACGAAGAGCCTGTGCCTTAGAACCACCAATATCATCTAGATTTGCCTTGAATTGTATAGAAACTGTATAGCGCCCAGTTTCATCCCTAAAATGGGTCTCGCTAAAGTGTGATTCACAAAACGCTTCATCTTTTGATAAAAACTTCCTAACTGGAATGGATTCTAGTTCCCAGAACCTTTGGAGAATCTGATTTAAATATAGTGGTTGTTGCCTGTGGTAACAAAGCTGAACAAATTTCGTTCAATATATTCTCCGCTAAATATCCAACCAAAAACAGTTGCGTGGAAAACGGGAAGATCAGAATTTAGCTGGATTCAGTTGCTTGTCAAAACTTTCGAAAATAGTTCGGCACCTTTAAGTGCGTCAACTTGCCTTGAGGTGTTCAAATATGGATCGGCAAAAATAACATTATTTGGCAATGCCCAACGTGAAATGTCGATATCATCCTGAGGTAACACTTTAGAAATGTTCGGTACGATGAAAAAACTTAAAGAATGACGAAAATCGGAAATTTGGAATTTGATTAAGGTACACTCGGTTACATTCGTTTTGGTTTCGCTTAAACCAGAAACTAAAACATTGCTGACCGACTCTCTGTTAAGATTCAGTTTGTTCACAAAATCATTTGAAATAAAATTACTCTGACTAGCTGAATCCAATAACACAGGACACTCAATATAATTCTTGTTGTTATCCCTAATGAGAATCAATGCGGTTGACAATAAAACCTGTTTTTTAGGAATAATGTTCTGGGTACAATAATTTAACTACGTGTTAGGTGCATGCTCTTTAGTCCTAACGTCAGCATCTACTTCGGCTTGTATAGAACCATGTACACGGTGTAATAATGTGTTGTGCTTTTGTGAGCACAACTTACTACCAATGACAGTTCTTGTTGAAGTGGTTAGTACCAAAACAATTAATACAAAGGCTCAACTCTATTATTTTTCCGTATTGATCTGCTACTGACATTCGAATAAAATCTGGACAGGTATAGAATGGATGGCAACTGGAATTGCAAAATACTCTGATCTGTCTGAGACTATGGTTAGTAAATTTTATATTGTCACTATACTCATTCATTGTTGGCTAAGTTATATTATGTATATGTAATAGTAATTTAAATGATTTAGATAGCTCCAACGGTGTCTTACCGGGCATAGCTAATCCATCTACCACTGGAGATGGAAATAATTATGCGCCCTATGTGTCAAACCTCAACAACCCTCCAGTTATGGAATGTTCCGATAATTTTCAGCAAGCATCAAATATTTGTGAACCGTCTACGAGTAATCAGGACGAGACGCCTGTGCGGTATGAAGGTTATCAACTGCATGCAGGTGCTCGAAAACTTTTTATGAAATTCTTGAACAATCCATTTGGGTACGCGTGCTCAATTTGTGATCGGTTATGGTTCAAGAATGACTTATCGCCTGTCTCTTCTCAATATAGTGGTATTATTAACGACATATTGCCGAACGTTGATAACGCGAAGGTATGCTTTACGTGCAAAAGGGCATTGTCGAAAAACACTATACCGGCTCTATCAGTATTTAATGGATTTCAATATCCTAAAATGCCAACCGATCTTCCTCCTTTAGAGATGGTTACGGAGAGGTTGATCTCGCCGCGCTTGCCGTTTATGCAAGTTCGTAGATTGCGTCATAGTCACGGTCAATACGGAATTAATGGACAAATCATAAACGTTCCGGTCGATGTTAATACGATGGTATCTCGATTACCTCGGAGTTTGAACGATGATTACTGCATTAACGTTCACATTAAAAAGAAAAAAATACACAAATCGTCCTATTTGTTTGGCTTGGTCAACAAAGGAACAATCAAAGCTTGGTTACAATATTTAATTCGAACGCCGCTTTATCAACGCTATAATATTACGATTGATAATTCTTTCTTTACGGAGAATGCAGTAGAAACCATACCGTCACAGGATGAAGTTAGTGAAGTTGTGCCTATCGAAGATAGCCTTACCGCGCAACAACAAACGTTACTTTGGAATGAAGATATGTATTTGCGAATTGCCCCTGGCGAAACCGAACTTCCTATCAGCCTACTTTTTGATGAGCATGCAGAAGAACTCTCTTTTCCGTCTATTTATCTTGGCGAATTTCGAATTTTCAGAGACGACACACACATCACGCCATTCATGATGGCAACTAGTGAGCTACGAAGATCAGACCGACGTGGCGTTACCCCGTACCACTTGCTGTATATGGCAATGAAAATTATGCGACTGAGAGTTCGCGATTGTCTTACGATTGCATTTAAACACGTGGGAAATAATACTGCCATAACCCGTCGTCAAATTGAATCTGAAGAATATATTCACGATTGCATTGATACAAACCTCGCTTTCCTCCGAACGATTCCCAATTCAACGTGGTATTGGGCAAATCGAAAGAAAGACTTGTTTGCAATGATACGACAAAATGGTAAACCCACATTGTTTCTTACGATGAGCGCTAATGAAATAGGATGGACTGATTTACTACGAACCTTATATAGGTTGAAATATGGAAAAGAAATCACGGTTGAAGCCGTTAATCAACTACATTTTATGGAAAAAAGCTCACTAGTTAATGATGATGCAGTTACATGTGCCATTTATTTCAATAAGCTGATAAATACAGTAATGACTGTTTTGCAATCTAAATATAAAAAAAACAGTCCTTTTGGTCGTTATTTCGTCAGGAAATATTTTAAAAGGATCGAATTTCAGCATCGCGGATATACTTTTATGGTTGGAGGAGACGCCGGACGATCCATTGAATGCCGGATTGTACGACAGTCTTCAATTGATCGATCACTTGATATCGGTTTCAGCATCAGAAGCATTGGGAAACATCAAACTACAAACCCATAAACATACTTTCACTTGCTACAAAGGAATTACATCAAATAGGCCGCAAAAATGTCGCTTCGACGCTCCCTTCATGCCATGCAAATCAACGATGATTCTGATACCAATGCCAAAAGACGAACCACAATTTCGTAACCTTAAAGAACGATACAATAAAATAAGATTGAATTTGGAAAATATCTACTATCCTGATATACATAGATACGTTTTACGAACAAAATAAAATTACGTGTGACGTTGATTACATTAAAATTCTACAAGCTGGAATTGAACGACCGCGGGTGTTCTTAAAAAGAAAAACTAGTGAAATATGGCACAACGGTGTCAACCCATTCCTTTTCAGTATTCTCAAATCCAATATGGACATCCAATTTATTACCGAAGAATATTCTTGCGCTGCATATGTTGTAGAATATGTCAACAAAACGAATAGAGGAATCAGTAATTTGCAGCGTCAAATAATAGAAACGATGGACAAACATCCTGAGTTCGATATTGTCGATGTTACAAGAAACATGAGTGTAAATGTGCTGAATACTGTCGAAATGACAAGTCAAGAAGCAGCATGGTACCTTCTTCGAGAACCTATGTCCAAATCATCTCATAAAGTTGAATATATTCCAACTGTATGGCCTATCGAACGACAGCGGATGAGAAAAACTCAAAAAGAATTAAATCAATTAGAAGTTGGTGATGATTCTACGAATATTTGGAAGGAAATATTGGTTTGATAAATATGAGAAACGACGGGAAGAGCTAGAAAATGTTTCTATAGCACAATTTGTTGCTCATTATAATGTCAAACAAGACGGAACATTTGCGAAAAGAAATGAATCGCGGATCATTCGGTACAGAAATTATGGCATGGCTACAGATTTCACCAACTATAAACGGGAAATAGTTTCTCTACATATACGGTTTAGAAATGAAGAACGTGATATATTGGCTGAAATGTGCTTCCTAAAAATTTACGAGGACAATGAAGAATTCATTTTGGAAGCAAGAAAAGAATTTGAATCCAATTTAGATATTGATAAAACCATCGAGATTTGTCGAAAATTATGTCGTGTCCATGATGATACTGAAGACGATACTAATCATGCCGATGCTGGCGGTGCTCCGGATCCTAATCCGTTCCAACAATTATACAACGATCCTAATTCTGAACATAACAATGACCTTCGTCTCGCTTTGCTAGATAAACTTGGTTCCATCGCCAAAAGGAGAGAAAATTTAATGGACAATGAACAGTTCTTGGCCTTAATGAGAATGACTAATGATAAACAAAGAAGCCTTTTGTTACATACAATATCGCATCTATCGTCTCCTAATTCTCCACCATTGCAAATTTTCTTCAGTGGACCGGCGGGATGTGGCAAAACGTTTGTCATTAAACTTCTAATGGAGATTTACAATCGCTTTACCGATAACGATGGTTGTTGTAACGCTTACATTACGTGCGCTTCAACTGGCAAAGCTGCTGTGGCTATTAACGGTACCACAGTGCATACTGCTTTAAAAATCACGTTGTCAAAACTACTTCCATTGTCTTATGAAATCGCACTCCAATATCGCACACTATTCAAATACGTCCGAGTCTTAATCATCGATGAAATCAGTATGATCGGCGCAGAATTATTAGCACAGATCGATCAACGACTCAAACAGATTAGCGGTATCTTTGATGTTAACTTTGGAGGATATGACGTTATTTTAATTGGTGACTTACGTCAATTACCACCAGTTAAAGCAACACCCATTTATAATCAACCGAAACAAAGCATGTCTGGACCAATATTATGGAGAGGGCTCAAATTCTATGAACTCGATGAAATTATGCGCCAAGCTAACGTTCAATTTTCGAATATTTTAACGAAAATAGGAAACGGTCAAATACTTGATGATGATGAGTTAATTCTAATGCAGTCACGTTTCTTTACGGAAAACGAAGTCAATGCATTATGTCCTCATGGTATTCGACTATTTTATTCGAATCAATCTGTTAACGCATATAATAATAAAATTTTAAACGAAGCTGAGGTTAAAATTACGTCCATCGCGATTGATGTATATTCTGGCTACAACGACGCTACACAGTTGGCATCACTACGTCAAAAACTGCACAAAAAGTCTACTATTGTGTAACGTGGTACAAAATTTTGGATGAAGGTACCCGTTAGCATAAAGATACTTCAATGGTCATGGAAAGCGTCATCTTTTCCTGCAGCTCGAATCGTAGAGGTTTCTTATTGGTCGTGGGGTTATTTGCTTTTCCATGAGTACCCATTGCTGGTATGATGACAAAAATATTACAAATTCTGATTATGATCTACATAACTACACTGCGAACCCTCACAACTACTTACCCTTTCATAGCCCACCAAAACAAATTATTAACTCATATTGTGGTTAAAAGATATTTAGAGAAAAAAAATGTATAATAATGAGACATTTGAACCGATGTTAGATAATATTGAATATAACAAATTTATTTTATTTACCGTTTAAAAAAAATCAATTTAAATTTCGAATAAATTTAGGTGCAATTCGTTCTAATTATAACTTAAATTACCCATCACCATAATTACTATTGGTATATTGAAATTTAATAAGGAAAAATACAAAAAAAAAATTAATAATAATTAGAGCAAATAAAGAAACTATTTTTATGAATTTAATAATAAAATATAATTAATCAAATATAAAAAAAACGCTTAGCTGATTGTCCCATTGATGGCAATTTGTTGTTTTCGACGGTAATCCAAATGTATTGTTGTATTTTGGAACGATGACGTTATGCATACGTAAATCACAATACAATTCCAAACTGCTGATTTGAATGAATTTAATTGATCATTCACTTATTGTTATCGTTTAGTGATATTATGATTATTATAAATATAAAACAGTTGATGAATGATTTTTTTGTATTATTTAACGGCGGTTTTCTATTTAGTTCTATTTAATTTTTATTATATTATTATTATTGTTATTAAATGTAATTTATGGAATTTATTCCTTTAGGAAAGTTAATCACTTTGGAATTACGTCTTGCAGATAAATCTTAGTGAGCGTCCTTCAGATCGTAATTGAAACACATTAGATTTACACTAATCATAAATTTCCTAATATTAGCATTAGGTAGTATTGTTTTATTTAGTTTTATTTAAAGGTAACTTAGATTCCTAATTAACTAGTTTATATTATACAATTCAATTTATCGTTTTTAATTCACTAAATCCCACATCAATTGCACATAGATTTATAACAATTTTTAGAAATACAGGTCGGTAACTTGAATGTTCGATCACGTTACACAAAATCAGTTAATCTCAAACACAGTTAACTATCTATTACATGTCTCACTAAGCTTAAGGTACAAGCAAAATATATTCACGTTTTTCTTGGATATCAGTTTATCACTATATATACATAATGTTAGAATTTAGTTGAGAAAAAAAAAAAAAACTATCGAATTCACATAGTCACTGTCTCAATTTTTTTCAAAAAAATTATGGCCATTTTTATATTTTTTTAATTTTATTTTTATTTTCTTCTTTTTAGAGAGAAAATAATTTGTTTACCAACTTGATCGAAAACCAAACTTTTTCTGTCCTCTACCACAATCATTACCCATCAGCCCATCAAAAAAAACAAAAGGGTGCTGAATATCAAAAAAAAATGATGTACAGTTGCACCAACAAATATTGCAACAAGGTATAATACATTAAGGTGAAATAATATTGTAACACTAAAATGTTACAATTGACACAGGCGGACTTCCATATAATATAATTTTTGTTATTGACAAATATTACATAATAACAACCAATATCGATGTATCAGATGGATTAGCCAATGGCGCCGTCGGCAAATTAGTTCGCGTTGAACAAAACGAGAATGAAGAAGTAACTCGTGTTTGGCTAACTTTTCCTGACATTAAAATTGGAAGAAAATTACGAATGAAGGCTGCTGGATATATGCAACAACATAATATTACATTGAATGAAGTGCCAATCAATCGACGCAACTCTACGATTTCTTTAAATAATAACAGAACAATGATAGTAAAACGAAGTCACTTTCCTCTAATATCTGGTTGCTCTATGACGATTCATAAATCTCAAGGTGGTACATTCGACGAAATCGTGTATGAGTATGAAAAAACCCACTCGGTGCAATTACTATACGTTGCTTTATCCAGAGTCACTACAATCGAAAAATTATACATCGTGTCAAAACATAAGGATTCAATATTTTATCATTGCAGAAAGGAGCCATCGTCTACTCTTCTGTTGAAGCTGGAATTTAAACGACTTTCGCTGAATCCACTCATCACATTAGAATCTGAATTAATTGATTTCATCACAAACGCACCAGGTTTGTCGCTTTATACCTTCAACATTCAAAGTTTACGGGATCATAATCTTGATATAATCGATAGAGTTGCTAAACATTCTAATGTTTTAATTTTGTCGGAGACGTGCGGGTTCACAACGACGAACATGTCGCTATACCGAATTTCAACTGTATAGTTAAATATAAACGGCCAAGTGTTCGATCTGGTCAAACGATGTTATTGGTAGCGGTATATATATCACCACATCAAAGTGTTAAAAACATAATTGAATTCCTTTATGAAAAGTTACTTCAATATTCCTCTGAAGCACCAATACTTAATTTAAATTTAGAAAAAATACCCATAATTCTTGGAGGGGATTTTAATGTAAACTTTGCATCAGAATCATCTATGCAACTTATAAAATTTTTCAAAGACAAATTCAATTTGAGTATGACAAGCGATCCTGCAAAATCCACAACGAGGCAGGGAGCAACAATAGACGCTGTTTTTAGTCGATATTTGCATACTGTAGAAACGCGAATATTTGTGTCACATTTTAGCTATCATAAGCCTCTAGTTACGGTTATACAAGAAAAAAACAATAAAATAAATCAATAATAAAAAATAATATCACAACTCTATTATTTACTTTAGAAACCGACTCCAATCATTTTACTACAGACGTTTCACTTCCATCATGTGCTTATAAGGGTGAGGCACATATATTTTTTTTTGTATGAGTACCGTAACATTACCTTTGTCAGCCTTCAACATGTAGAGTGTACACGTCGTGATTGACACATTAAAATCATTTAGCTTTGTGAGCTTGTCAAATTTGTGTAGTATTTCGTCTTTTGACAAAAATTTTATCTCGGACATTTTTATCGATAATATTGCAAACGATTCCTCGTAACTCCTCTAAATCTGTACAGTCAAATTAGTTCAAAACAATGTCTGATTTTAAACTTGACACAGAGATTTAATAAAGAGAAAGTATCAAATTTACAATCTTGCAATATGGTGTCTAGCTCGTTTGGGTTTTTTTTTTTCAAGAAAAACGAAACCAAATAATAAATTTTTGTAATTTCAATAATAAAATTGTATTGCCTCTGATTACTGGTTTTCTCCTTTATGATGTACCTATTAAATTGTACAATAATCAATTGCAAAAAAAATTTCATTTCTTTCACGGTCATACCAATCCATAAATAGTCTTAATTTTTCTTTTCGTTTTCTTACACAAACAACATTGGTAGGACAAGTCTTAAATACAATAATCATTACAATTCGATATTCAACAAATGCATTAGAAAATTTTATTTAATTTTCTAAATTGATTGTGATCAGTTGTGTCTAAAATAATGCGCTGCTTTAAATTAAAGTTTTGTGTAATAATCGCGTTATTCTTGTCAGCAAGTGTTATCAAGTGTGATGAACCAATGTCAAGTTCTGGGTCAAAAGTAAATTAAAATTAATTTTATGTGTATACGTTTGTGTTATGTAGTAATAATGATTGTTGTTTATTTAGAAAACCCGTTGTGCAACCGAACCGAATGCATCGAAAAAAATTGAAAAAGTTATAAAAGAATGTGAAAACGATCTTAAGATAAAATTAATTAGAGGTGATTAAATCATTAAAAATTAATGGGGTGGATATAAAATTTTAATTAGTTTATTGTTTTGTGTGTTGTGTTTATAGATACCTTTCTCATTTTGCAAGAAGAAAAACATAATCCTCATCACGAAGAACACGACGACCAAGAAAATGATCATCATAATCATAATTCGTATTATCTTAATCATCAACATGAAG
This sequence comes from Tipula vernalis, assembly GCA_958295665.1. NCBI lineage: Eukaryota > Metazoa > Arthropoda > Insecta > Diptera > Tipulidae > Tipula > Tipula vernalis. The sequence continues at coordinate 6,002,148 of OY282560.1, read as the reverse complement.
AAGAAGTAGAAGATGAACGGAAAAAAATCCAATTGCATGTAGTACACGAGCCAAAACCAACATATGACCACAATTATCATTATAATCATGACGAGTATAGCAAACAACATTATGTACCACAACAAGAATATCATCAGGCAGTAGGTACACCTACACCATCGAGCGGGCATGACGATGCCGAGAAAAATAAATATTGGCCATATCGAGAACAATCATCTTCCACCACGTACGGCCACAATGAATTAAACAAAAAATATTGGCCATATCGTACCAAACGATCAACAACACATCATACGCATATCGATGATGAAGATGAAATGTGGAAATATAACTATGAGCTAAATGAAAATATTCATTCAACCACAATATTTGCAGAAGATCGTTGGATTGCTGGATGCTTAATTCATTGCGTTTTGGAGAAAAATAATGCAACCGATAAACACGGTTGGCCCACACTGGACGGATTGGTCGCATTTTATACGGATGGTGTACACGAACATGAGTATTTTTTGCAAACACTTCGATTCGTTGATCATTGTTTGAAGGGGGCATCCCATCGACACGGTGTACATCGATATATGGTGCCGGAGAGAGGACAAACTTGTGATTTGTCATTTGATATTTTTGATTGTGTTACAGATAAGATAACGGAATATTGTTCTCATAAATAATTAATTATGTTGATTTATGGTGTGTAAATAATAAAAATCTTGGTATTTGTTATATGTTTTATGTATTTAGCTTAGAATTTGATCTTTTCTTAGTCAACAATATCTCAACTTTAAATTCTTTACTTGATAATGTGCGAGGAATTTGAGAACTGGGTTTACGTTGCAACATACCGAGCAATGTGTTCGCAGAAAGAAAGTCATCTTGAAATCTAAAAACTTCTTTGTGATATACGACATCAGCGGTTTTTGAGAAAAAAGTCAATGTACGGTTATTTTGGTGCTAATCAAAAACTTTTTTTCACATCTTGAAGTAAAGCAAATTAAAATATTTTTGATGAGGAGGCCATTTCAATTATTTTACCCCAAAAAAAACAAAAATTGTTGTCTAAAATACCTTTTGAAATGCTCTTTACTTTCACGTTAGGTTTGTATGAGAAAATTTAAGTCCTATGTTTCTCCAGAGGGGATATTGGGTGCAATGAAATGTGGCTAAAATATTGGTTGATAAAGAGTACTGATCTGCTATGGATGACCCTTTACTTCTTAAGTTTAAAGGGGAAAATGAAGGGTGTACATAGTACGGTGAATCCAGTCTTTCTTTTTGTCTGATATAAAATTTGAGAAGGGCTAGCTCTCGCCTCTCTGATAAATTTAGAAGGCCTGCCTCGGCAAGAATCGAAATTGAGGGATAAGTTCTAAAGGCTCCCGTAGCTATTCTGACTCCTTCGTTAAGTATAGGATCTAGTAGCGCGAGGGCTGATCTAGAGGCCCCCTCGTAAAATTGACATCCATAATCCAGTTTAGATAGTACCAAGCTTTCGAAAACCCGCAAAAGGGTTGCTCTATTGCTTCCGAAGTTTATTCCTTTCAAGCATTTTAGCGCGTTCAGAGACTTTTTGCAAGCATTCTTGGTATTATTGATATGAGCTTTCCAAATCAACCGATTGTCCAACGTCATTCCCAAAAATTTATGCGTTTGAACATTTTTTAAAGGATTTCCGTTCAGTGTGTAGACCGCGGGTATGCACTTTCGCTTTCGACAGAAATGAATTGATTTGGTCTTGTTGGGGGAAAATGAAACCCAGTCTCTTTACACCAAAGTTCTAATTTACCTATAATTCGGGAAATCTCTTGTTTCTGAAGTGACAGATTTTGATTCTCGTAAAATACAGTTAAATCATCGGCATATAGGACGAACTTGACTTTGGACCGGAAAAACACATATCTAATCGAGTCGATGGCGGTGAGAAAAAGTGTTACGGCTAAACTAGAACCGGTTGTCACACCGTTTTCCTGTGGGAATACAGCGGACCTGACATTTCCTATCATTACTTGGAAAGTACGATCATTTAAATAATTCCAGATAAAATGAAGTATATTTCCATCTACCTTCCATTTTTCTAGTTGCTGTACAATCCGTAACCTCCACACTCTCTCATAAGCCTTCTCTAGATCGAAAAAAATACAAGTCAGATGTGAGGAGTCTCCGAATACCTCAACTACGGCCTCTTTTAATATTTGAATTGCGTCCAAGCAGCTTCTATTCCTTCTAAATCCAAATTGTTCGGGTGTCAATAGTTGATTTTTTTCTAAATACCAAATTAGTCTTTCGTTGACCATACGTTCCATCACCTTAGCGTCATTGTTAACAAGCGAGATTGGGCGGAATTCTGAAGGTGTTCTTACTTTTGGATTTTTGGGTATCGTAATTACAACAGCTCTTTTCCACTGGTATGGGAAAGTTCTATTGGACCATATGGAGTTAAAAATGTTCAAAAGATGGATTTTATTGGGAGAAGTTAGATTGTTCAACATTTTGTTTGTAATGATATTTTCGCCGGGGGCTTTGCTGTTCCCACTTTTGAGGGCTACGCTGAGCTCAATCACATTAAAAGGAGCGTTCAACTCCATTGAATCATTTCTCTGGCTTAAAATGAAGCGGCTCTCTAACAAATTCTTATGTAGAATTAAATCAGTCGAATAATTTTCCGAAGAAGAGTTCGAGGCAAATGAAGCGCCGAGAATATTAGCCATTGATTCCGAATCTGTGTAAGTATTATTGTTGTCGCGGATACATGGAGTATGATTTACCGTTCTTTTACCGGTCAGTGCACTAATTTTCCCCCACAACTCTTCGCTAGTTATCCTCGGACCGATTTGAGCTCGGAATTCATTCCAAGAGGATTGTTTAGCCTGTCTTACAAGTCTTTTAGCTCGTGATCGAGCTCTTTTAAATGATATTAGATTATCGGTGGAAGGGTTTCTTTGGAAAATTTTGAGCATTTGTTTCCTATCGAAAACCACTGTTCTAATTTCGGCCGACCGAAGTTCAGTGGGGTATTTGTAACTATGTTATAACCTTTCAGTTTAGGTTTATGTATCGGTTTAAATTTAGTTTCGTTTAGTGCTAAAACCCATGGATTATACTTGGCTACAATCAAATTTAGCTCATTGTCCCTGCAAAAGAAACCATTGCAGTTCCAATGAAGCAAATCGTTACAAACATTATTCATGGTTGACATGGCGCAGTAACTCTAATTCAGCTGGGCTGACAAATGAATAATCCTTGTTACTGTGACTTACTTGGTTTTTATACAAATGATTTTGTGTTGGTTGAAAATTGACTTCTTCAGACTTTCTTAATGGTTGTGATTTGTGATGATTATTTTGATGAGTATTTAACTGTCTTTGTTGTTGCGGTTGAAATTGTTCTGATGATTGAATTTGTTGATTTTGTTGTAGTGGTAATGTTCTGTTCTCTTCTTGTAAATGGTTTTGTTGAGAATGTTGCTCTGCTTTATTGTTTATTGTTTGTTGTTCTTGTTGAGAAATATGTAGTTCACTTACGTGAGGAATTTGTGTGGGGTTTTGTGTATAAGTCTGAGGTAGAAGTGGTTGAAGTTTGTGTAATGATTGTTGAGATGTTGATTGCTGCTGTTGGTGTTGCTTTGATAGCTGTTGGGGTTGTATATCTTGCTGTATTTGTGGGTACTGTTGATTTGGGTGAGTAGACTTGGATTGCTGTTCCTGTTCGTTTTGCTTGTCGCTGATTGGTTTGGATTGTGACTGATTCTGTGCAGTACGATTTCCTTTTACTATACTGGCATAGGATCCTGATGCCGGAGTTGTATTAGCGTGTGTCCTATAATATTGCGTTTTTGCTTCAAAGTAAGTGATACGGTCTGTTGTTCCAATTTTCATGATTTCCGCTTCTCTTTTATAAGCCGGACACTCTTTACTAATGCTGGTATGGGGGCCCTTGCAAGTGACGCACTTTACCACAGTGCAAGGTTCCTCGTGAGGGACTTGCAAATCCTCAGCGCATTTGAAGCAAACTAATGTATTTCTGCATCGCTTTTTTGTATGTCCGAACTTATAACATGTGCCACATTTCATGGGGTTTGGAATGTACAGTCGAACAGCAAGTTTAATGAATCCGGCATATACAGTCTTTGGAACGGTTGGTATATTGAAAGTAAGTACCATAGCTGCGGTATCTTGCAACGCGCCCTCAATCCTCTTTTTGATTTTCCTCACATCAATCACTCCTTGGGATGAAAACCCTTCTTTAATCTCTTCTTCCGATAGAGAAATTAAATCACGGCAGAAAACCACACCCTTTGAATTATTTAAGTAAGTTGTTTTAATTTTAATAGTGACGCTGCGGCAGATCGTGTTTTAGTTAATAGCAACAACTCCCCGCTTTTAGTGCGAGTTACTATTTTAATGCCGTTAGAAACAGCCATGTCGAGAGCTTTCTGTATTCCAAAAGGAGAAATTCCATTTAGATTAGTATTTACATCTTCGTGTTTTATAACCAGATATTTTTCCTGAACGGAATCAGCTGAGCTAGGGGGCAAATAGATTTCCAAGGAGGATTCTGCCCTAAGGCAGATGCCTCCTACACCACTTCACAACCAGAAACTATTTAGATATGTACAGCACAAATGCAAAAAAAAAATTTTTTTTAAATAATTATTGTCTTTAAATGCACTATCTATAGCACAGAATGTTTTCTGCACCGGGATATATCGCTATTTGAAAATAACAAATCGCTGTTACACTGTAAATGTTTACTGTGCACCAAAAAAAAAGAAGAACTGTTTTTAACTACTTATTCACACCACACCAATTGTTTTCTCCAAAATTCACTTATAACAAAGTCTACAAAATACCGTAAATAACTATGAACACGTTATTCAGCTTATATTATTATTATATTAATTTTATTTTAATGAAGTCAAAACAAATTTTATTCAAAACAAAAAAAAAAATTAATACGTAGCTTTCAAACACGTATTTCGTCTACGAAAGCTATCGTGGTATTGCCGCGGCAACTGAACTGATTATACCACAATTTACATTCTATATACAAAATGTGCTGTGCTTTAAGTACTAGCGAATCGTACTAATACAGATGAACTCTCTTACAATTTTTTCTTCTTGACGATATTCACACTGCTCTGTGTGTAAGCTAATTTTTTACTTTTTTATTAATTTTTTTGTTGAATGTTAATTAATTCATGTAATTGCTAATATGCTACCGGTGGTTAGAAGGGGTGGTCTAACGACCGGTAGCATATTAGAAATTACATAAATTAATTAACATTCAACAAAAAAAATTAATAAAAAAGTAAAAAATGAACTTGAGTTATTTATACAATTTTTTTAGAAATCTTTACCCGAGATAACTTCGATGTAATTTTAGGTATCTCAAGTTAAGTTTACGGCGGTAATCATTTGTTTTCCAATTTTTTTTTTAAATTTCTGCATGTTTGATCGCGAATTTCCGCACCGCGGCGATTAGGTTTACGAATAGATTAGGGCCCATCAAAAGGTTTGAAGTGGATTCTCCTGGGCTCCACTAACTGTAATTAATTTGATTAAGATAATTCTAAAAGAGAAGCAATGATCAGTTGCGAGATAACTGCGACATAATCATGCTCTAATGACAACATGTCGACTGGACATAGCCACAGGCCATAAAGATCCACAATAAAACTGATCGAGTAAGTGACTAAGTGTACGATCGGAAAGTGACACTGACAAGTTAAAATTTAATCATAGGGACGATGGGCAAACCTTTCCCATTGGTACATTGTGAAGCAATGGTAATCAACTCCTAATCCAAAACTGTTTTATTCTCATTAATAGAAGTCACGTTATACGCTTTTCGTAAATACATATGTAGATGCCACCAACGTGAGTAAAATAACAAAAAATATGCAGAAATGTAAAACCGATTGGTTCCAGTAAGCCTACAGTTATGTACTCGTTAATTTTGTTTGTGTATTTTACTTACTTCTCATTTCAATTGTTCACAGATTTTCTATTGTTTACATCATTATAAAAGTAAACGATTTAGGTTTAAGCGTACAAAATTATCATCGCTAGCGGAAACAAAAACCTTTCAATTTTCTCTTAAACTAAGACATTTTGGAGTTTCCTCCTTTTCGTAAATTTTTCTTTTTGGAAAGCTAAATGAAAAAAGTTTTATAACGAAAAAAGAAAATCATTTATCATCTAATATTCACTGTTTGTGTATTATTTTGAGTAGTGAGAAAAGGTTGAGAAATTATTTTAGAAAATGGTATCTACAAAGCAACAACAAAATATGATGAAAAAGTTTAGCGCTAAAAGCTTTTTTTTTTACGTTTACAAAGCATATTTTATAATTTTTATTAATGACGTATAATTTTAGCTTTTAGTGTGAGATTAATAGTAAATGGTGCGAATCTTAGCATGTTGCTACTGGGTGTAAGGCATTCATATATACTCATAACTATACGAGTCTACAACGTGTCATCTATTGTTAAATTAAAATTCAACGGATGTATATTCCAACCATTGAGGCTATCAAACATACAACCCAGTTATATCGAGTATGAATAATTAGAGTTTCATCATTAAAAGGAAATCTTTTGTGTGATAAAATTTATAAACAATTTGAAAGCACCTTCTCAGCACACAATCAAATATCATGACAAAAATATTAAAAAACATTTTTATTTAACCTTTTTTTCTCCATTAATTTTCGTTATAATTTTTTTTTTTTGAGAATCATTGAAAGCTAGGCAAAAAGGTTATTGTGTATAGCTATGATGAAAACTCTATCTAGTATACCAACTATACAGCAACGAGAAACTTTTACTAAACCAACTTTTTTTTTATTTTATTTGAAAACTCAAAAAGTACAAAAAATATAAAAAAAAAAAGTTTTCATCATTTCTGTATAGTGACAATGATATAAAAGTTGTTAAAGTTTAAGAAATATAAGATAACAATACCAACAACACCTTACACAACACACACAACCAATTTATTTTGTAAATTGTCAGAATTTTATTTTGTTGTTGTTGTTATTGTTAATACATAATGTATGCTGAAAATGAAATTGTTATGAATACACCGAACCTTTGACACATCAACCTAAAAGCTGAATGACATCTTACACCTTTTTTCTAATATAAGAGAGTGTCTTCTCTCTTTGTATAACTAAAAAAGAAACGTTGGGTTCGATTCAATTATTTTATTTTACATTTGTTATCTATTTTTGGCTTTCTATCATGCTTTCTATGTAACATTACTTGTTTGCTGGTTTGTTTTTTAGGGAAAGTTGAAGATAAGATACCGCAAAGCAAAAATTTAATAAAATGTCACTCAACTTGGAAATGGTCTTAGATTTCCAAGTAATATTTTGATTACAAAACTATAAATACATAAGAAGTAATAGCATGTAGTATAATCATCATTATATCTAAACCTATAACTACTCAGACATATGTTATATATGTAGTATGTATGGTATATGGAATAGTTTTGTGGGCAGACATGAATGAAAATATTTTAATTTAATTAAAAATTTTGCTATCGGACGATTTATAAATTAGATATGACAATGTGTCAGAACTTTCCAAGTTTTGGATTTTAAATAATTTGCCATTGGATTTGACGTAAGCCAAAGTTGCTAAATGGGAAATCATTGGATCTCAAACAAGAAACTGACAAATACCCGAAAGTGCGTTAGTGCTAGTAATATCATCTAATAAGTAACAAGAAGAATCGTAAGCGAGTCAATTGATTGCGGATTTTAGCTTGACCTCTCTCTTTTATACGGGCATTCAATTGTATGCCTCCTCGGTGATGTATATGTTATCTTGTCCGGTTTTTCGGACCGTCAAAATGCTTCCGGCAACTATTTCACTGATTTAGTGTTTAACTAAGGTTAATCAATACACGATAGGCTTGGAAATTAAAAGTGCACTTCATGCTACAGAAATTCAACTTAATATCAAAATTAGGTTGCTTGATTACTTTACCCTCAGTTTTCCTCTAATTCACATTTCTTACATCAAATTCTCTCTATTTCGTTCCTTTTAATTGATGGCGATGTTTTTCTGTCGCGCCGTCATGGCGAATACAATTAATTTATAGGAAGGGGCGCTTAGAGAATGGTGTACGAATGACAAAGGGTCATTTGACGGCAGGAGCGGAATAAAAATCCTTAAGTATTTAAGGCTCGCTCTAGATAGCTTCGCCCCATAGTTTAATACATCGACTGCTTCTGGTTACTTGTTTCTATTTGTCTATGTATATGTCTTTAGCTCACTACCGATGTGATTGATTAATCGTCACTTTTAATCGTTTAGCATATTCATGAAAATTATACGGAAGGTTTTTTCGGACATTTTTTGGTTCCAGGGACTTAAAATATGCAAACAAGTATTTAATTTATTACTAGCAAACTTTTTTTTCTGCAGGGTTTTGTAGGTGGGCATAACCCAAGTTCGTTAAAATGTTGTTTTAATCCTTTAAAAAAATTTGTTTGAGTCATTAAATTTGTATGATCTCTGTCGATGTTCATTGAAAATCCTCACGCAATACTGTTCTTAATCCTAATTAAATGGAAGGTAACACTCGAGTCTAAACAGGCCGATTATGGCCAAATCACTATTACGTTGGGCGAAGTGTGCTAATTTATGAAACTGTTTTTTGAACTTTCCAATCCCCTCCGATTTTTTCTCTAATATTTTTTTGTTGTGTAAGTGCACCAATGCTTAAATTTTGATCTTTAGTCTAAAAATTGTTTTGTCTATTCTGTAAAAGTAGCGTTTCAACTGCATTGTGCTTGCTAAACAACATTTAATTGGTCGATAACAAAAATATGAATGAAAATGATGATGATTGCGAAATAACGTTTGAAATTTAGTATCGGAAATTTTTAAAATGGTTTTGGTCTAAATTTTTATGGTATTAATGTTGTAATTAGTGGGAACCAAGAATGAAAATTTGACCATGTTTGATACGGTATCACGCAAAATATAGCGAATATTATGAATAAATGATTTTCCAAATTTTCTTGAGGATATCCTAGGAAACTGACACCAAAATCGCTTAAATACAAAGTTGGGATAGGGCTTAGGCTACCAGACCATATACTTTTGTGGTGTCCGTCTCTACCACTCTGGAATGAGTGAGAGTCAATAGTTATTCCATCTTGCTCGCAGGTCACGTGTCTCAAGATAGAGGAACTATTCCAGTCCTCCTAATACTCATTCCAGGGCTCATTTCCTAGGACACCACTGATCTAAACTAACGATCAATACAAAAAAGCGCGTAGATTTGACTAATAAAATTAATAATAAAGTCCAAAATCGGGGGTGACCGCATAATTGTTTACTAAATATCAAAGTTCAATGTTCTATCCTATTTGCTCATATTCCAGAACTTCAACCAGTAAAAATAGTTTTAGAGTTCAATTTCCAACCCACTACGTTCAATTGCATCATAAACCGTTAAGAAACCGCCAGGTTCCATACCAATTTGATTTATTATATTCCAGATGTGGAGATGGAAAAGAGATTCTAAAACGTATCCTACATCGTTTCAAAACGTCCCTTACATCGTTTCAGCGTCCGTAGCTATTTTTATGCAGCGAAACTTATCTCACGTACTAGTTTTTTGAATGTTTCGTGACATTGTTCGTGCCATTATCGTTTCTGTCGTCTGCATTACCGATTTGAGAGTTTACACAGTTTGTTCTGTATGATTAATTTCATTTTTGATCATTATTCTGAATAGCACCAAGAAAATCATCCCCAACCAAAGATTTTGAGGTCTAGATTCCTTAAGATTCCTTCCGAAATTTTAATTCAACAACTACCAGGAAGTGACCTTAATCGATGGTAGCCCCATTGGTTCTGATGCATTTGAGGCTAGCAAATATTTTTTTGGACTAGAAAATGTGGTTGGTTAACCCTAATGAAATGAGAAGTATGTGCCAGCAATTACGCTGGTAGAGTAAGGTTAGTTCAATGGTGTGCATCCGATTGCAAGGAACGATATATATATATATATATATATATATATATATATATATATATATATATATATATATATATATATATACAGCGATTCCATACGAAAACGATCAAAAAATCGCAAATTTTGGCCTGACCCCTTTTGGTTTTGATGATAGTTGGTGAAAATGTTCTCCATATGAAATAACTCCACCCACATTGTTTTGTTTTCCTTTACGACACTCTGTTTCGATACAGGGTGATTGGCCGTTTTCTACTTTTCGTTAAAATTAAAATTTGTGAAGAGCTCGTTCTTAAAAACCACTTAATCGATTTTAATATTTGTTAGTTCAATTGAAAGGGATTCAGTTCTTGTTTAGTATAAATTTTTTGAAAAAAATCCAAATTAAATTTTTGTTTATGAAAAAGAGCATTCTTTTGAATAATGCCATTTTTCGGTCTTTTGGGCCACAACGAGTTGCCTATTTTTTATTTTTTTTAAAGCTTATTTATTTTACCAACTAATAAAAAATAAAAAAAAATTGCGTTAGGAACAATTTTAAAGTTATAATTTTTTTAATACACCAGTCTCGACATATTTTGTGTTTAAATTTTTAATTATTCTACCTGCGTTTTGCACCATTTACTGTATTTTAAAAGGTAATCCTATTTTATTTCATGTATTAGCGTTGTTTACTATTTTATAGTTTTTTAAAAACAATAAACCAGAAAAAAATAATTTTGAAATAATTTTTATTTTGTTATGTCCAACAGTTTTGAGTTTTTACAAAATGAAGTTTTTTTAATATACTATATAAAGATGTTTTATTAATAGGAGAAAAACTATGATATTGGTGAGTGCCTGGTATTTGCCTAACTAAGTTATATCTGTTTTTTAATTTTCTTTCATTTTTCAAATAATCTTTAGTACTAAACCATGAATAGTTGACTTTTGATTCATTTTTCACAGCCCATGAATATAGTTCATGTGGCTGGTTATTTGATTTTCAAACGGTCTTTGTAAATTTGCTCGAGCAGCATTCCTCTTGAGAATTTCTCCTAATGCATCACAAAAATGCCACTCTGCTTCCAAGTCGAAATCCTCTTTAAAATTTCAGAGATTGGGGGGGAGGGGGGCTCCTGATCCATCGGAAAAAAAACAAATTTTTTTTATTTGGTGTAATTTTTGCAAGCTTGTGAATTTCAATTTATTATGGTTAACATCGCCGATCGAATGTGATTCTTCATTGTTTTTATAGTAAACGGCAAAGGGATGTATCGTACACTGTGCATTAGACCAATGAAATCCTTGAACCGCATTCTGAACTACGAATGAATAGTTCTCAGAAAAGTCGCATATAACTATACATTCATCATGGTTTAAATTGGATTTCCTATGTTTCAGGTAAGTTGCTTGTTGTTCAGCAATAAATGAATGTGGTACCAAGTTTTGTAGTTGTTCGCAAAACTTATCCATAAAAGACAATGTTGATACGGTTACTGTTTCCATTGTGCATCGATCTACTTGTTACCACTGCTTGAATGTTATTTCTTCTACATCATTTTGTAGAAATTTTGTGGACAAATCCGTACGGATATTTTCCATTCCCGGACAGGTTGCACATTCGATGTTGTTGGATTTTCGCAAACAATCTGAGAAATTAGTTTCCGACCACTTTCTTGTTCATGTGAAAGGAGTTTCATTGTTTGTATGACATTAAACATAAGTTTAACGTTCTGATGATATATGCAAACGCACATAGTATGTGTGCCGCTGGAATTTGCCAAAACGCAGTGTCCTGGGCGAAGTGAGGCAAATTTTGAAAATCCAATTATTCTACTCGGGTGTGTTTTTTTTAAAGATTTGATATGCTTCCTTCAAATTACAAAGTACCAATCTACGTTGTTTAGTAATAACAGTTCCTTCCGATGAAATTGTTTCGAAGTCTCGTTTCGTTTTCCTGGACATATATATCCTACTTATTTTGTCATCTTCAAAAAAATTCTGCACAAACTTTACCAGTTCTTGGTTAAGGACCTTAGACCCACAATTGATATTCGATGTTGACATTATTCCATTTTCCTCTTGAATCTGTTTTGCTCTCCTTGCCATATAATAAGAAACACTAAACTCTCGATGAATTTTTCGAGCAGACCAGCTTTTTGGTAACGATGTTAATACCATATATTTTTCACTGAAGGTATTGGAACTTTCACACTTTTCTCGTAATTGTTGAATTATTTCATTATTATCGCCTTCAGTGTTATTTTGAATTTCACCAGAACTACAAGGTAGTTGAAATATTTCCTCAGACATTTTTGCTGCAACTTCATGCATTTTTTGTTTCTTATAATTGTCAGATCTCATTTTTCTACGTACTATAGGAGAACTATTGATTGACTATAAAGTAGAGTTGAGTGATGAAAGGTCAGGATAGACGTATTGCTTCTCACTTGATATTATTGAAATCTTTGAGGGCGATGATGATGATGATGTAAGTGGTGAACTGTTTTGATCCAAATTAATTTGTTGAACACCAAAAGGTCCTGAAGCTTCATTTATTACATTATTTTGTTTACTTTTATATATTTCGAACTAGCATGAAGTACAAATGTTCCTCCTTTAATTAAGCAAACACCTTATGTATGAGCTATCTCAATTATATAATTAGAGATTTTACGAATACGCGATCTATTTTTAAGGCACATTTCACACTAATTTTTCATATTGAAACTTTAATATTTTTACGGGGTTTAAATTTTACTTCAAATTCACGTTTACAAATGACATAAATATAACAGTTCCATCGTATTTATATGGAAATATTTTATTTGAAAGCTAAGTTTTAGCCTCCTAAGTTTTAAGTATACCTTAAGTATACCTGATGAAACTATTAAAAGTTAAAATTCATTTCTTGGTTAAAATACCAAATGGCGTCATATTAACAGACCAAGATGAGGCAGACCCGTTTTCCGGAACAAAAGAAAACGTTATAAAGTGATAATGCTGTAGTTATTCGAAACTTGTACTCCTATATTTTTGGAACAACCTATAATAAAGTTTTTATAGTTTTATTACTTTAAAAAAACTATAAAATAGTAAACAACACTAATACATAAAATAAAATAGGATTACCTTTTAAAATACAGTAAATGAGTTTGAAAGTGAATGTGATCATGAAAGTGGTTTTTGAGAACGAGCTCTTCACAAATTTTAATTTTAACGAAAAGTAGAAAACGGCAAATCACCCTGTATCGAAACAGAGTGACGTAAAGGAAAACAAAACAATGTGGGTGGAGTTATTTCATATGACGAATATTTTTACCAAATTTCCAGCCAACGGCTGATCGTTATCGTATGGAATCGCTGTATATATATATATATATATATATATATATATATATATATATATATATATATATATATATATATATATATGTATATATATAGATATATATATATATATATATATATATATATATATATATATATATATATATATATATATATATATATATATATATATATATATATATATATATATATATATATATATATATATATATACAGGGTGTCCGGGTTTGGGATGCTGATCCGTCATGGGGTGATTCCTTGGTTCATTTTGAGAAACAAATCGTATGTGGAGTGGGGATCCATTTTTGATATCCTTTGAGATACAGGGTGTTTAAAAAATTTGGTTCAGAAAAAAGTACACCCAAATATTAAACTGTAACTTCCAAAATATTTATCGGAGAGCAACCAACTTAGTCTTATTTGGTTGGTAATCGTATAGGCTATTATTAAGGTTGTATTTTTTATGGCTATTATGGCTATTATTAAGGTTGTATTAAGTGGTTATCTTGTATCTGCATCCGTTTGAGAGTTATGGTGATTTAAAGTAAAAAAAAAATATTTGTGTTTTATAAAATCGAGTTTTTCTCAAAAAAAACCGTTTTAATTTTTTCTTTTGTTTATTTAATTTTAATTTGTCATGATCTCCTCTACAATCCCCCAAGACATTACTTGTACCCACGTGCCATAGTTTTCTTCGTATTCCGTTTATTCTCAATCTAATTAAGAGATGTTATAGTGTTAATATTTTACCAATTTTATTTTGATCTGTAAAACAGTAGGCGATGATTATCAACTCATTTGTTTAAATGTTGAAAAAACAAAAACTAAATATTTTCAGATTCAGTCATTAGTTTCGAGATAATATCTAGTGTTGTATCAGTGTTGTGAATCAAAATTTTAATTAATTTAATAAAATTAATATTATAATGGCACAGTTCTCAGGTGAGGAGTACATTGATATCCATGTTGTTTACGGATTTTGCGATGGTAATGCAGCACGAGCTCGCAATGAATATCAACTCAGATTTCCAACACGTCGCATTCCTGACGCAAGAGTATTTATAAATATTCATAGGAGACTGCCAAATATCGTAACAAGATCGAATACCCGGGCGGAGCCCCATTCAGTCTCACCAAACCATTTGGATGTCGACGAAGGTATAATCCGTAATGTAACAGCAAATCCTTCTATTAGCATAAGGAGGCTCGCTTTACAATTAAACGTCTCTCGCTATCGAATTCATCAAGTATTGCACAAGGAGAATCATCATCCATACCATACAACACCCGTTCAACAACTATTACCGATAGACCGCACTACAAGATTGAAGTTTTGTAATTTGTTGATGGAAAGGAATTTGGACAATGCAAGTTTTGTGAAGCTTATCCTATGGACGGATGAATCTCAATTCACAAGAGATGGCATAACAAACTTTCACAATCTACACACGTGGGCTGCTGAAAATCCTCATTCGAAAAAACAAATATCATTTCAGCACCGATTCAGTGTAAACGTATGGGCTGGTGTAATTGGCGATAAATTAATTGGACCATTCATATTACCACCTAGATTAAATGGTGAACGTTATTTACAATTTTTACAAAACGATTTGCCACTCCTTTTTGATGATGTTCCCATGTTAAGTAGATTCTCGCATACATACCAACATGATGGTGCACCTTGTCACTACCATAATAATGTTAGGATTTTTTTTAACGAAAATTATCCAAATAATTGGATTGGAAGAAATGGTCCAATTCATTGGCCTGCAAGATCCCCCGATCTTACGGTATTGGATTTTTATGTATGGGGAAGGATGAAGGCGCTTGTATACTCCAAAGAAATTGAAACAAAAGAAGAACTTATACAACGAATACACACAGCAGGATGGATCCCCCTCCACATACGATTTGTTTCTCAGATTGTTTCCAAATGTGAAGGAATCACCCCATGATGGATCAGCATCCCAAACCCGGACACCCTGTATATATATATACATATATATATATATATATATATATATATATATATATATATATATATATATATATATATATATATATATATATATGTAGCATTGAAGTTGCCCAAAATAATTGTATCATCATCGAGCTGGTAACGTCTCAAAAATGAGGGAAATTATGGCCAATTTTGGTCGCCCTGCTTTGTTTTTAGTTGTATTTCAAATACCGATGGGCGAATTTTAATGAGACAAAAACTGTTACACGGAGCTTGATGTATTCTTTATAAAATATTTTTATTTGTGAACACCCACACTATGCCTTCATTAGTTCCCGCGCCATCTTCCCTATGTACTGATTGTTTGCATCATCGGTATGCTTTGCAAGGAAGCACGCCAGTTGTTCACTATCAAAATGTATGTTAGTTGATATGTCCGTAAGCACAAAAATACATGAGTGATAAAAAAAATTAAAATCTTATCGAACTCTAGTCCTTGTCATAAATAACAGTTTAAAATATCGTAAGAACTTTGAAAACCCGTCTGTCGTAAGACATTGTATCAGTTACATCATACTAAGCTTCTGAATAGCATTCATTCATAAATCACGCTTGACCACATTATCAAGAACTTGATTCTGTGTGTTTGTGAAAATCGTGACCACCAATTTAGAGAATAAATAAAAAACGAGATTTTTCTAGGTTTAAAGTCGTCGAGGCTCGTGGTGGTGCCTTTATAAAAGTAGATTTTTCTTACTTTAGAGCTATCTTGTGGATTTATTTTTATATCTCGATGCCGATATGAAAGAGTTCTTACCAGGATTAAAAGCGATATAAGCAGTTCGATGAGCTTAAAATGCCGCCGTTCGAAGTGAAAAAGTGACAAGATTATCTCGTTTTAGAGTTACTGTGAGTTGTGTTATGTACGACTGAACGGTCGTTAATTAGACAAAAACCGTTATATGTGACTGGGTGCTATTTACCAGCCTTAGCACCGCTTTGTCTTAGGAAACTTAATGCTCCTTTTTATATAAGAAATTTTCTCCTTTTCATTTGGATTTTCCCCACTTCGACTGTTTGGCGGGGTGAAGAGTTTTTTAAAATTCTACTTCCAAAAATCGTTTGAGTTTTGCATTTTAATATCAAGGCGGCTGCACTATAAGCTACCTTAAAAGTCTACCTACCTAAAATTGAAAAGTTATATTTTAATGTTATCCCTTTCGAATTAAACCACATTTTACAACTATTTTACATTTATGAGATTTTACATTTCAATTGACCTAAATAAATAGAAAATTTGTAAATAGCATATTTATGTTGGATTTGCATGTTGTTCTAAAAATTACATTCAACTATTTCACTGTATCAATTAATAAATGAGGAAACATATCGGATTAGTAAAATAATTGTTGAGTTACAAAATTTGAATTCTCAACAACCGTTACACAATACAAAAAAAAAATATTAGGAAAGGCCACTTTGCACGCAAATACATATTTTTCATTTTAGCTCGTTATAATATGTTGTAGTAGACTGATTTATGTTTATACACAGAAATATGTGGTAATTTTTCCGTTAAAAATGTTCTTATAAAAATTTACATAAAAATCACTCACAAAGTACTCGGAATTGTTTATCTGGATATTATGTTCACATAAATATTATACGTCATATTTACTTATGTTATATATGCAGGCATTTATAGAATGCGATACCACCAGCAACATGAAATCACATCATGTCATATTACAAAGCATATACAGCCACACAAAACTTTAAATCTTGTGCTTTCGTATTCGTATTTTTTTTATAGCCTTTTAAATTTATTACCTTGCTTTCATGTACTTGTAATGAAAAGCACAAATTATGTGCTTCAACATGAAAACTTTTTATTTTATTTTTATTTAGTTTAATTGTTTTCAAAATGGGAATATATTAAAGTTTTGTAACTTTTCTAAATCACGAGACTTTATTTTATTTGAGTAGGTATACATTGTATATGTATTAACCTACACTGTACTGTACAACTCATAAGTAATAAAGTTGTGTATAGTGTTACAATGTATAAACCCCGCAGGTATAACTCGTAAATATAGTTATAAGTTTAATTGCTTTTGAATATTGTTTGATCACGAAATTTTAACGGAATATTGAATTAGGCGTTTCTATACTTACCCACATTGATCAATCATTCATTTTATAACAACAAAAAATGTAAATTCCATTTAAATCGGAAAGCACTATAAATTATAATATATCGATAAATTAAATCAAAACACACACACATGTACGTATGGTATATCGACAGAGTGAAAAA
The DNA here is from genome assembly GCA_958295665.1 of Tipula vernalis. Lineage (NCBI taxonomy): Eukaryota > Metazoa > Arthropoda > Insecta > Diptera > Tipulidae > Tipula > Tipula vernalis. The sequence goes on along the minus strand of OY282560.1, from coordinate 5,984,546 downwards.
TATTTTGCTTTTTCGGAAGACATAGAGCATACATATAAGTATGTAGATATTGTACAAAATTCGGTAATCGACCATCATAAATCTTATGCCAAAATAAATAAGAAAATATAAAGTTTAAGTTCAAAAATATATCATTTATATGAGCTTTTTCACTCCTCTAAATAAAAATAATCGAAAAAGCTTACAAATTTATATTTCAGTTTTTTGCAATATATAAATGTTTGCATCTGTGTGTCGATGATATTTATATATGAGGATAATATATCCTCAATAAACACCCACTCATATATACACAGCGGTATCATTTTGTATACGAGGGGTACGGTGGCTATTTATCGTAAAAATGTTAGACAAAATTAAAAGGTGTTTCATGATATGAATTTTAAATGATGAGGTAAAAATGTTTTCTGCGAATTAAGTCAGTATTTCAAAACCTTTTTCCACAAGAAGTTTGAAAACAATTACGTAACCGCGTAACACCGGTTAACAATCACTGATTTAAGTAAACAATGTTAATGGAATACTAAAGTCTAAAATAAAAATACAAAGCTTTTTATTTGTTTTCATTATTTATATACCACTCTGTGAAAATATCTAGTAACTACCAAATGCAAGGAGAGGGAAGTAGGTTAATATATTTTAATTCCAACTGTCGTCCAATGTAGGTATTTCTCGTATTTTGTTGTTTTTATTTTGTACAGGTGTAAATTCGCGGTATAAATGAAAATATTTTTGGGGACAGATTTAATTTTGATTATTTTCAGAACGTGTAACGCTTTAAATATTTATAAAGATTTCGACTAATAGCTTGTATTATCAAACCCATACCTTAAAATAGGTATATGATTGATTACAGTTTTACCTCAATTAAATTAAAATTCGTATTCACCAACGATACAAAAAAAAAAGGATTTCACTTATAATTTTCACGCTTTTATATAAATTAATTTTTGTTTTTGTAAATATTAAATAAATTTTAATCCACCTGATTAAATGAAAATTATTTTTATCCCACATAAATCCCAATTTCCTATAAAAATTCTCAGCATCTTATAAACAATATTTTTAGCAGGTATACATTCTAATTTATTAATAAACTTTTTTTGGTTTTTTTTTTAATTTTACAACAACAGAAGAACACAGTAATAATTAAGATTAATTACGAAATGATTGAGTATTTGTAATTAAAAGTTATGAAACGCGAGGGGCGAGAGTAAGAAAAAATGTGATAAACGAAAATTATGAAAGCTTCTCAAAAAGTTTCGAAGATTATGCCGCTGTTTTTTTATTTTTTGGATGAGGTACCTATCGAAAACAAAAAAAAAAAACCGAGGTGCAGAATAAAATTAAATGGAATTAAGTTTTTTTTTAGTACGTCTTGTAATCCGCACCCTCGATTTTTTGATATTTAAATTAAAAAAATTTACGTAGGAAAAGTCCAATATATTCAACAAATATTAAAGTCTGATCTGTTTTACGTATTACGCACCCCATTTTTGGGTATATCATATACATATATTTTGTATCTAAAACCGCGGTTGTGGAATAGCTTCGTACACATCGCGAAATTTTATATTGTCAGACTACAAAGGCCGTACACAACAAACACACAAATTTATTTCTCTTTGTTGTTCGCATACAGTCGATAAAAATGGAAAATTTATTTTTAATATTTTTTTTATGTTTCCACTCGGTTGTTGTTGTTGTTGTGTTTTCCTTATGTAAACACACACACACACACTCATAATATTTCGTTAAGAATGGAGTGACGATATAGATGTATAAAAAAAAATCTCATATAATAACGATAAAAAGGGAAATATTTCAAGATTTTAGATCCAGTTTAACGAAATGATTAAAATAATACGCAAGACATGCAAACGAGATGAAGAGAGTCTATAAGGAAAGTTGGCTGATGAGACGACATGATCGAAAAATGGGATTTCGGATAATCGCTGAATAAACTTTTTTTTTTTTTTTTTTTTAATAAACGAAAAATTTTTTTGGGGGAGAGCTTTTTCGTGTACACTCCTAAAGTTTAATTAATTTAAAATCCATTTTTGATTATATGGGTTTTATTCTTATGAAAGTTTTGTTAAGATATTTTTTAGGTAAAACAAAAAAAAAAGTGACAGTTTTGTGTACAAAATGATTTATTAGGGACATTTCTAAATTAATTGTGACAGCTAGTTCAACATAAATCTCGATAAATATTAACAAACAATTAAATTATGCATATCTAATTATTTCCATCACCGAACACACATTCATATTCATTAAATTTATAGTAAAACAAATATTTATTGTGATTTATACTAAAATTATTGTTGCACATAAAACCAGCCTTTTACAAAATGTCACGTTTCTAAATGTGGATAATTCTAAAATGTGTGTTGAAGTTAATAACCTGTGATAAATAGTTTGTAGTACAGAAAAAACCTCACACACCCAAATTAACACAGTTAAGTCCAATGGTACAACGAACAATGACTTTAATTTCTTCTCTTAGTGTCTTTATGTTTATGTGGATTTAAATGACGTAATTATGCGTTAATGGGTGTTATTGTAAGCGTAAGGGTATCGTGAATATTTGATTAATATCGAGAAATCGGAAATTGTTCAATGATGTGAATAGTTCAATATATGGATTATGTATTGGCCAAAAATATGATTAGGCCAATTTCCTATTTCTCTATTCACATTATTTACACTTATTTACACTACAGCTTACCGGCCGGACAGTAGCATGAATCTAAATTTTAGAATTTTTTTAATATTTCATTAATCGTTGACATTTAAATAAACATAAATATCCCTTATTATTCTGTATATATGCCAATATCGGGGGGCAAAAACGTCATCAGTTTTCTGTCAAAAAATCTCCCCATTTTCTGGAAATTATTTTATTTAAATCTCTCACTTTAAATAAAATAATTTCAAATCACAAATACAATTAAAAAGTTACTACTCTAATTGAACAGCATAATAAAAAATCGTGAATGTATGGGAATATTTTTCAAATTAATGTGAAAAACTTGTCAAATAAAATACTCGACCTAGACCTAGTTCTAGACTGTATAAATACTTCGAAAATATTATTAAAGTTGATATAATTTCATTCTTAAAATCCAATTTTGTATTTTGCCGATCGTCAAACTGAATTCCGTCAAATTACACAATTGAAGTTTTTTAAATTAATTTTGATACGATAGATGAAACAATTGGGTGAAAAATTGGATTTGACGTTAGGTCGACATCGCTTGCATGTGGCAATGCTTCCATACTACGTGTCCGAAGCTTACATTTTTTTGGTATACATTTTTGACATTTATTTGGAAAACCGCACCAAATTATCATGGTCTTTCGCTATGATAATTTTTGACATAAACAGAATAATTGTTCGGTCGAGTTTCAACATGGTCGTCTTTGCACATCCTCGTTTATCAAATAATATAGAAAGCGTAGCATTTATGGATAATTTCCTATTTTCAACTGTAATGGCTTGTCGATACTTGCCTTCCAGCGAGTAATCTGTACGCATATGTAAACTAAATATTTATATGGCGTCTTGATCCTAGTAAATGTTAAACGAGTCAGCTGCTACTATCGCCTATCGGATCTCCGGTTATTATTTTAGGATTTTAGAGATTGTCTGTAATGTCTACTGGAATTTTCTGGTTTGGTATATCATTCACCAATTATCTCAATAAAGCCTAAATAGTGATTCTAAATATTATTAGTATTTGGCAAAATTATAATTATTTTTTTGATAATTATTGTGTATCTGATTGGTGTTTTATCACCTGAGTGATTGGTGTTTTATCCGGACAGAGTGATGGATCATATTCAGGGTCAGATTCCAGCTCTATTACGTATTTGCTAAATGAATATGTCAATGAAACAGGAAAAAGGTGTAGATTATTATATTTTACAGCAAAAATTTGGTGTAGTAGGTTAATGGCACTTAAGGAAGTATATTGCAGTGGTATCACAATTTTTTTGCATTTAGACTAGTTGAGTTGTTTGGAAAAAACATTTTTAATTCATGTTACCGATATTACCATGGTAACACCACTTTGGGTAATATTACCTAAAATTCCTATTTTACCGAGAATATTAGCGTTTACATCGCTATGTACGAGTATAGGGGAATATTTATCTAATAAGTGTGAAAAGTGTGTACTAAAAAGTATTTATCACAAGTTTCGGACACAGTCTAAATAGTTTGTTTGAAATAAATAGAATAATAATTTGAAAAATTATAATTGTCGTTTAGACCGATGTAGTGTTCACGACAATAAAAAGGACCAAGACGGGAAAAAGACCATAGTTGCCAAAGTAAGAATTTTTCCAACTAAAGTATGAAATAAGCAGGTGGGGCTTATGTCATTTAAAGCGATTTGGTTGGTACAGAATTTAGAAATGAGTACTATGATATTTGTACCCAATGTCATGCACACCGCTTTAATCCGTTGATGCCGTGCTCAAGAAACTACAACCTATAAGTAGCATTTATTATTGGGAAACGAATGTTTGATTCTCTTGATAAGTATTGTCCTTTTCGAGAAACTAACAAATGCAAACACGTTAAAAAGTGGAATATAATCCTATTCGGATAATGATTTTGGTCTATTAAGCATGAAATCACAGAAACAGAAAAAATTCCTACATCAGAACTTGGTTCCTTATTAATGGAACCAAAGGATTGAAACTTAAGTATTGGTTTTCGATAGTCATTTGTCTGGGAATTACGCGACTAGTAGTTTGTTTACCAAATTATTTGTCCAGCGAATATTCAATAAGCTTTAAAAACATTGGCACCATACGTACAAGTCTTCGGGATTAGATAGTATCCAAAAAATTTCAAAGGACTACTTGGCTCTTACGAGTATGAGTATTACATAATTTTTCAATCACTTGGTAGTTTGTGTTTACTTATCTCTGTCGATTAAGCTATTATAGGAATTATCGTTTGTTACTCACTTTGCGGCGAATGAACCACCGTACAAAAGTATTGAATATTTAGACGTGTAAATAATTGGAAGATTTAGACACCGGATGTAATAAACTGTCGGATTGCGTTTTTAACAATATCGCACCGAATCCTAACTGGATCGCATTTAAGGGCTCGCTGTCATTGATAAATTGAAGGCGAATCTTCTGAAGAAGCTGACGGAATGAATGACCTAGATAATTTACATTTTCATGTAAAAACTGATTAGTGTGCGGATCTTGATGGCATTACACCAGTGTTTTCGAAGTATTTCGAATTTTTAGTTAAATCGTCTGGTTTCCCGCTACATAGGAACAATACTTTTTATAATTTTTATTAATGAAATGATTGTAGATGTCATGCAGTCGTCCTAAAATCGTATGGTAACATTATTTGTCATGCTTTTAGTGACACTGAACGTCTTTCATCACTTTTGACCAATGATGTAATCTAAATCCTTCTAATCTCGAATTTCCACATTTGGCTGCATCGTTGACTTTAGCATGGATGAAAATTGTTCCTTAATTTTTGGTGAACACCTAGATAATTTTCCATCTCAAATCATTCAAGGATCCGTATTTTACTTTCATTGCTTTGAACCACACACATATTTGCAGCTCCTTGCAATTTAGGTGATATCGCTGATCATAAAATGCTTTTATTGATTTGATATTTACCACATAATACTTCTGTGGCAAATATTTAAAAGGTGATAACTGAGTTTTTACTACTTTTGAGGAGAACGTTTTAAAGATATTTTGGCTTCTGTGAAATATAAATCTCAACTTTGAATAATTTAAACATCACTAATTGGTTGTTAGATGCCATACCAAAATATTCATTAATCGTCAAAGTTTAATTTCGTGATAGTTTCGCCATAACATCAAAAATAATTGTTTGTTCCCTTTTGAACATGTTAAAACCGTTTATTGTTAGAGACAAGTGCAACTAACTCATTTAAAAGAGTGTTAAAATAACTAAAGTCGTTTCCCTTTTTTAATTGTAAAATGTTCATGGAAATTAAATTTTCCCTTCAAAATAATGTATGTAATTCTACTAAATAAAACCATATAAGCCCAAATGATGGTTTTGATTGGTGGAGGCACATAATTTAAATGCAAATAAAAGCAAGAAGATATTTCATTCCCGCCGCGGTTAGCTATTCCTTCATGCCATAAGTAATTAAACGGCTGATAGTTAAATTGAAGGTCCATAATGACCGTAAATCAAAAGAAAATAGTCTATGCGACTCAGGATTTTGTTTACTAATAGTTTTATCGCGATTTTTTGCCTTGTAAGCTAAATCAGCAACTGCATGATGTTCTTCTTATATCTTTAGTAATTCTTCTTTGTTACTAGTGGCAAACTTAATTTTCTGGTTAATGGTTTAACAAAAGTTGCATGCGGGTAAGGATGTTTTATAAATTTTAGATTTAGCGACTTAAAGCAGAATTGTGGTATTCCCTAGAATAGAGTTCAAACATTTTACTTAAATTTAAATCGAATTGCAAATATTGTTTGTCACTATGTCGAGGGGAATAATGCGACATATATGCTGGAAAACTTTTAATATGATTGATAATTCCATCTGTGGTTTCTTTTGGAAGCATTTTATTATACTTAAAACAGCTTCCACGTTTGTCTTTTTCCGGTGTAGCACCAGGACATTTGTACAATTTATCACATATAATATCAATAAGATTACGGGTTTCTCCAAATGTATCCAAAAAACAGAATAGCCAGAATTTTTCAAAAAGAATTTAGATGAATAGCGGCGAGATTTAATAGAATTAGTTTTTCTATACTTTACGGTTCGAAGGTCGATTAAACCACAAATGTAAGCGGACCTCATATCACAATTTCCTAAAATAAACGTTTTTTTTTATAAATATATAGTCATTTAAAATTGTTGTATTAGATGCATGTCTCAGCGCTGTGATAGGCCTCCCCAGACTTACCCTTTCCGGTTGCAGCTGGAGAGTCGTACCATGCCTAGCAAGTTCATCCGCCCTGCACTTCCCCATGACGCCCGAGTGACCTGCGACCCAGATTACCTGGATATTGAAATGCTCACCCATCTCATTTAGAGACGAGTGACAACTCAACGCCATCCGTGACGCCAAAGACACCGATTCTATCGACCGGATCGCCGCTTGACTGTCCACATAGATTGCGATATCATCTGAGGATACCACATTATACTTCAACTACGTTATGACCTCCTCAATCGCTACGACTTTAGCTTGGTACACGCTGCAGTAATCAGGGAGACGAATTGAAATGTTTACATTTAATTTGTCACATAATACTCCAGCTCCCACTTTGCCGTCTAGCTTGGAGCCATCTGTGAAGAATTGCATTATGATTCCCACGAGTATCGAAGAAATATAGGTCCGCCGGCGCAGAGATCTGTATACGCAGGTAAGGCTAATTACAACTGGAGTCCGCCAGGTATCCAGAGGGCTCCGTTCACGACTGGGCTTTGTTAAATGAGCCCCCAGCCTGGCAGATCCTCAGCACGGGTCGCTTTACACCTTAATCCGGCCCATTTGCCATCATTTAGCGTGACCCGCCTTATACCTAGGTCACTTATTAACACTCGCCAATGAGCGTGGACCCGGAGGCGACGGCAATTATAGGGCCACAGACTTCTAAATGCTCAATAAATTGTTCAGCCGTAATTGGCGTTGTATTTGTTGGATGAAATGATGGAAGCGGATCCATTATATCTCTATGGGGTGTCGTTACCGGTTTCGCTAATGGTACTCCGTTTTATATGATTGCAGTGATGCAATTAATTTTACAACGTTTGTGGGTGCGAAAACAACCCGAAATTTAGCTCTTTAATTTCACGAGCCTATTCAAAACTAATTTTATGAAACGATACAATTTTCCCAAATTTGTATATCATTCTAAAAATTTCCAGAACAATAAAAAAAATCGAAGGCGTTGTAAATTTTCAAATAATCTTGATTTATCTTGAGGTGATGTTCCTTGAATATTGTTCAGCTGGCCTCCAGATTAACGTCTATTCTATATCCTAAAATCTGAGAAAAACTCTGAGATTGAAGATAAGTAGCATAGTGTAACTACTTTTTATAGTTTTCTATGAGTGTTAAAATTTTTGTGACACCATCATATTCCCGAAAATAAAAATCCCAAAAAAAACCGAAAAAATACTAAATAATGTACCTCATTAGAAAAGAAGACCCGAATAAATTTTTCTTAATTACAATAGGAAGCTACATAATTTCCTGTCATCCTTGCGTTGAAAGCACCAATATTAGGCGACTTTGGGGAATTTCCCTATTTTAGTATGTGTACGATTATCATAAAACATAAATTTTTGAAAACTGTTCTCATTTCTAAAATGAATTAAAATAAAATTTCGAAAATTGGTTTTATTGAAAATAAAAAAAAAATAAAAAATTTTTGTCGTTTGGGGATTTTATTTTTACCAATCCATTATGAAAACGGGCTTACCACGATATCTACAAAAAAAATCTGGAAAGATCTCTCGAAAATAAAACTTCGAATAATGAAATCGTCGCGTCAAATTCTCGACGCGAAAGCCTAAAATCTCGAGAACTAAAATTTCTTAAAAAACTTGATTTATGTAAATTTGGTAATTTTTCTGCTTATCACTAAACAAATATTTCTCTTAACGGTGTATTTAAACCGAAGCATAAATAAAATTCGTCAAAAGCTCAACGAGAACCAAAACCAGAATAAATTCTACAGATGCAAAACAATAAGAGCTTTCTTAAGAAAAGCTCTCGTTTTTGTCTGCCTAGCCAACAATTTGGTAACGAAATTGTTTTAAGAAGAAATAAAACATTTTATAATAGAAATAATGGAATCGGTAAAAATGATATTAAAAATATTTTAAAAATTAATTTCCGTCGTAGAATATACGTTTTAGCCCCACTAAGGAAGAACAGATAATTTGTTTTCGGCTATTTAAAAATCAGTCAAACGACTCCAAGCCGAAATTATTTCAGTGGATGATTAAGAGAGCAGCTGGATAGCAGCTTTTTAAAGGAATTTACCAATAATTCTGGATTAAGTAGATATTGCGACATAAGTGTAACATATTTCGTTTTATTTCTTTTAAGACCTATTTTTGTTGATCCATTTCTTACAAAATGATTTAGAACAAGATTTTTTTTCGAGATTATGTCTTTCGAGATTTTGTGTCATTCAGTTTAGAGATTCTGTTTTCTAAAATACGGGGATAAAGAGATTCAACTTTTTCAATTTTAATCTGCTATTTTTTTGGAGTAAATGCCACCTTGTTGCCTACACTTTTCTGTTAACGTTAAAAACTTCACACCAACTGTATTGCAAACAAGGAAGCATTTCGTTAATATTTTATCCAAAACCTTATAAAAGTTGAGGTAGAAGTTTGAAACTATTCTTTATCAGGGTTTGCTACATATAATTTGTTTTAACATATAATGTTTCCACTCAATTGTTTTGAATACCAATCTGTAGTAGTGTACAATTCTGTACCAATTTTATCGTTCGATCTCAATACCATTTTGGTTTTATTTTTCAAGTCAAAATCACTATACGAACAATAATTAAAGTTCAATTCAATTTCCCCCATCCTTATTTCATTGTTTTCAGCCCACCCTGTGCCTTTCTAAATAATAACCGAAACGTAAAGTTTTTTTAAAATTAAATATTTTTATGTTAAAGAGAAAATTTATTTCAATTTAACAAAAAGCACTCTTTTGTAAAACTAAATATAGAAATGTACAAAACACTTTGGAAAAAAAAAAAGTTTACATCATAGATAAGGATTTGAAAGCAAATGAAATGTAGGACAGTCAGGAAGAATGAATTGAAAATATTTTTGAAACACAGTAGAGCTTTTAAATAACTTTTGTTGCTTTTTGTATATAAATATTTTCCCGAAAATATCAGTGCTCAATTGTTGAGTGGTGGATGAGTTGGTAGAGGACAATTAATTGAATCTACTAAGTTAGTCGTACTAAGTATTATTACTTATTTAAATGAGTTGAACTGTTAATAATTTTCTTATAAATAAAAATAAATTTTTTTTGTTCATTTTGATACGGAAATGAGTGACAAAAATATTTATTTTTGGTCTGTATTTAGTACGCGAGTGCGATGATATATTTCTATTGGAATTACAGATTGTTATCTTGGGTTTGATACATAAAGCTTTTGTGATTTATGATAATTTATGGCGTTCGGAATGATAATGAGAGATAATTTATATTTACGCAACGAGTGGTAATTATTCAGAGGCAAATTTATTTATTATATGTATATGTATATGGAGGGATCAACTTAATAAAGAAATAAGCGAGATGCGAAAACTTTTTGTTCTGGTTTTTCCAATTTAAGTTTAAATTTTTTATTAAATTTCGCACACACACAGTGTTTTTTGTGTTATTCTTACAAAAAAGTTTTTTTTTCTTCTAATATGCGCTCCTAATAAAATTCTGTACAAGATATAAATTTAATAAACAAAATTTTTATTAAACTTTACTTTTTGTTGTTTAATATTTTTTTTTTTTTTATGCCCTAACAATAATGTATTTTTATATTTACACGAGGAGCATACATATTTATAGAGAAGACAACACAAAATAAACAAAAGCATCTGTTATTTTAATTATAAATATACGTCGAGTTCGAGAGTCGAACAAAAGTACACAACATAAAGTGCTAGAGGAAAAATGTAAAGCTTTCTATTCTAACTTCGATTTTTTTTTTTGTAAACATGAAATTAAATTAAGTTACAACAACAAAAAATCATTGTTATTTTTGGTTTTCTTGGAAAAAATATTTTTTCTAAAAATTCTAACCGAAATAGAAAAAGTTTATAATTTTTATTTTTAAACTATTTTTTTTTTTTTTTGTGCTACGTAGGAACACTGGCGCACATCATGTATGATACATAACTCAACTGATTGTTTTTCTGTAGTAAAACATTTTTTTGTTATTTTTGTACAACTGTCAGAAACTATATAATGTGGTTTATTTAAAGCTTTGAAATTTTTTTGATTGAAATGGGTACCAGCTAAAACCAACACCAATAAAAAAATTGGCCAGCAAGATTTTTCTTTTTATTTTAAATCACACACACACACAAACCAAACTCCACACCCAAAAGAAAATGTTTGGTAATCGAAATAAAATTCAATTAAATTTAAATCAAATAATAAAATTATTGATTTGAAATTCAATTAAATATTTTGTTGGATTTTGCTCAGAATGTATATTAAAAATACCTATACAATACCGTTACATAAAACCAACAAACATAAAAACCATAAAATTATGTTCAAATTCAATTTTATTTTGCTTTTTGCAATTTTAAGAAAATTAAAAACAAAAAAAAAAAAACATTGGAAAATTTGAAGATTGAATTTTTGGTAGTTTCGTTGTGTATATACGTTTGTCTTAATGTCATGAAGACAAAAAAAAAAAATCCGAACTACACTAAAAGTTTATGTACGTAACGAGATATGGGAAGCTAATTCCCAAATCTATGTATGTATGTGGCGTCTGAATATAAGACGAACATCTGTTTTGTGTCCCGTTGTTTTTGAAGTTTAAAACCGAATTAATATTTTAGATGGTGTACACACCTTGCAGCAATGTTAAATTTTTTTAATATAATTGGAAAACGATTGTTAAGATCCAGTAAGTTTATGATACTTGAGTAGCTGATAATGCCTGAAGGCAACTGAAAGCATTTTTATGAAGCATCTGGTTGCTAGTAGTTTTTGCTTTACATTAAAATTTGACAGTTTAGTGAATTTTCTGATCAAACTCGCATACAAAAACAGTAAAACGCTAGAACACAGGTGTATACAAATTATAAAGCGGCGACTGCAGTCAAACAAGTAGATTTCTAACAAACAACAAACGGAAACATATAGCAGCGTACTATTCTAATATTCGGAAGGACCCTCCCTTTTATGTTCTAAACAACGAATTTTTTTGAAAATTTCTGAAATTTAATTACTAACTTCTTAGTAGATTCAATAATTTTTTGAAATTTTCTAAATTTCAGAATATTTACATACTATATTTCTCTCGAAAATCAAAATGTTACAAAATGCAAAATAATGTGCCGCATTACAAAGGAAGACCGCGCTAAATTTTTGTTAACTACAATAAGAAAATAAAAGGAAGCTATACTTTAGGAGAGCCTAAGCGGCTTTGGAGAGCTTTTTATTTTGTTAGAAAATGTTCTAATTCGTAAGAATATTAAGATTTTAATAAATAGCCTGTGGTTGTTTGGGGGCGGGAGCCCGCATCCTCCCCGTAAAAAATTTTGAAAAAATTTGTTTTATTAAGAAAAACTGTTTTTCCTGTTTAAAACCACTAAATTTGGATGTTTCTTAATTTTCTAAATTCCTCACTTTATAAATCCTTATCTTTAAAAAATTGGGCAACGTTTTATCTTTTATAGAAAAACAAAAACACTACAAATTAAAATGTACTAAAACATGTTGTGCCTTTCATCAAAATTTGCCCTTGCTGTTGAGTGCAATCTGTTTACGACCTTATTCTGCTAGTGCTCCAAGAGGCCGGCACCTCATTTTAGAAATTTGGCAAAAAAGGTTGCATTTAATTAGGGTTATATTTGGTCAGCTCTAGAAATTTTTGAAAATAATTTATAAAATTTCAAGGTCATATAAAAAAGCTAGCACCCTAAATAGCAAACATAAATAAAAGGTGCAGTCGGTCAAGCTCAAAACTTTGCGAATTGATCAGGTATACTTACCTACTTGCACAAATTCGAGTTTTGCTAGAGCGCCGCACAACAAAGTCTGTATCAACAAATGTTGCGCATGCAACAAAAATAAGTTTGTCACGCATCTTTTCACTTTAGTTTTTTCTCATTTCATCATTTTTTATAAATTTGTATGCCTGACTAAATATTAATTTTGACTAATCAATTATCAGCTTTTATTATCGGACTAATTTTCCGGTTTGTTATAAACAAATAACCTAAATTATTAATGAAACTAGAATAACAAAACTCGCATGCAAACTGATTTTTATCCCAAACGTAAACATTTTAAAAAGTCTGTTGTGTGTAGGGTGACCAACCTACTGATTCTAGTTTTGTGAAATAATTTTGTGGAATGAGATTTTGTTCTAAACGAGAATTTCGCATTTTGGTTCAGTGGAATGAGAAAATGAATCCCAATCCCTCTTTTGTGGAATGAAACGTCAATATTTGTTGTCGTGGAATTTGACGGTGAAATACAATTATGTGTTAAAGTGTGGATTTACCTTGTATAACTTTCTAATAACGTACCTCATACTGTCTTAATTAAAGTTTGATCATACGAAAAAGGTAAAAGTAATAATAAAATTAATCTGTAATTCAACTAGAATACAAATTTGTGGAACGAAATTATTGAGCGAGAAAACGATATATGAGAAAAATAAAAATTCGGTTTGATATTGAAAGGCCGAATGCCGAAAAGCCAAAAAGGTCGGAAGGTTGAATGTCGAAAGTCCGTACCTCGAATCTTTCGTCTAAAGGCCTAATGGGTAGAAAGCCTTAATGTTGAAATTGCAAATGAGTCGAATGGCCGAACGTGCAGAAGAGCCGACTGGGTCGATAGGTTAAATTTTCAAATCAATATTTAAAAGCATTGAATTTAAATATTTTTTAATGTAAAGTGATTTAAATAAATTGGAAATATGTACAGGCTAATAAACCCTCTGTGTGTAGCATATTAATCTGATCAAATTTTACCGGAAAATTTTATATGAGCTTCTTCGACAAGAAAACTTGACAATTTGTGACCTCTGGGTATTATTATCGGATGTTTTTCTTCAAATGGGAGATTAGAATTTGTTATCCTATCTCCGACTCTGAGTAGGTCATTTCCGTTTAGAAATGGAGTTAGGGTTAAGATTGTACCATTCTTTGGTAGGTTTTGATTCGCTTTTTTCTTTAATTCTGGTTCAAAACCTTCCTGCTGTGCGACTTTGATTATAGCCCTTAGCGATGCATTCAGTTCCTCTGGTTTGAAATGGGAGTTGTTTTTAGTTTTTGATTTTGCATTTGATGGAAATCGTAGACAGTATGCAATGCTATGAACAAGCCATTGTAACGAAGAGAATCTATCGAATTCAATCACAGGCTTTTTCACTGTTGTTGTAAATGTTCTTATTGATTTTCGTTCCATGCTGGCCGCTTGTTTGTTATTGGATAGGTCAAATCCTTTAGCATTTTGGCCCTTCCCACCAAATTTTGTGGGTTAATAATTGAACTGGGTTTAAACCTCGAGATGCGCAGTCAGCAGGATTCTCATTAGAGACCACGTGATGCCATTGGCTAGGATCGGTGATGGCTTGTATCTCTGTTATTCTGTTCGCCACAAAAGTCTTATGGTATTGTGGGTTTCCTTTTATCCAACCCAAAACTACTGTGGAATCGCTCCAGCAAAATGTTGATATATTGCTGTTGATGTTCAAGGCATGTTTGACATTTTTGAGCAATTTAGAAAGTAGCAATGCGGCGTTGAGCTCTAATCTTGGTAGGGATATTGTTTGGTTTAACGGTGCAACCTTTGTTTTGGCTGCGATTATTGTGATTTGGTTGTTCGTTTTACTGTATACTACTGCAGCATATGCTTGATTCGAGGCGTCACAGAAACCATGTAGTTCAATTTTGGCGTCACTGTTGTAATTTATCCAACGGTGAATTCTGATTTCCTCTAAACGTGGTAATTCCATTTTGTAGTTTAACCATCTGTTTTCAAGATTTACGTGGAGCTTTTCGTCCCATCCTACACCAGAAACCCATAAATCTTGAAGTATAATTTTTGCCTGGATCACTACTGGTGCTAACCATTCTAGCGGATCGAAAAGCCGCAAAATAACTTTAAATTGAAAGGTGTCTGTTAAAAAGTTCCACAGGACACCAAGTGTTTTCACTGTATCACTAAATTCTATAGTGTGGAGTCCCTTTCTTTCAGATTTTCTGGAAGCTCTTCTAATAACGCTTTTTCATTGCTAGACCATTTTCTGAGGTTGAAACCTCCACCGGAAAGGAGATGTATTAGTTCCTTTTTCGCAGCGATTGCTTCTGCGATTGTGTTAGCTCAAGATAGAAGATCATCCACATAGAAATCGTTTTGAACAATCTTTGAACCAATTGGATATCTTGGCGCTTCATCAATGGCTCTTTGTAGCCAAATAAGTTGCAGACGTGGCTCCATATGTGATAGTTTTTGATCTATAATTGCTCATTAGCTTATTTGTTTCAGATCGCCAGAGGATTCGTTGAAAATCTTGATCTTCATGGGCTATTCTGATCTGTCTGAACATGTTCTCAATGTCTGCTGCAATCACATAACGATGTTTTTTCCATCTGATCAATATTGCCGTTAAGTTGTTTTGTAATGTTGGACCTACATGCATCATTTCATTTAATGATGTTCCTGTTGTTGTTTTGCAGGAAGCGTCAAAAACTACCCTCAATCTCGTAGTTGTACTATCTTCTTTTATGACAGAATGGTGTGGCGTGTAGTAAACCCGAGAAGCATTTTTTTCCGTATCATCTTTAAATAGTTCCATGTGATTCAACTGGATGTACTCGTTCATGAAATTGTCATATTGATTCTTAAACTCTTCATCCTTCTTGAATCTTTTTTCAATTTGAAGCAACCTATAGCTGCTGCTTTACTTTTAGATTCTCCTATTCCCACTTCTTTGAGCTTGTCGTTGTGAAGCGGCATTCGAACTTCGTATCGTCCATTTGTTAATCGCTTGTGAGTCTCTTCATAGTACTGCTCACATTCGATCTCTTCAGCAGTTAGGCTTCCCAAAAGCATTTTAATTGCTTGTCTATCTCTGCTAATGTGACGTGGCTATTTAACCATGTAACCTTCATGCTGTTGTTTTGAGTTCTCGACCAGATATGATCCATCCTAGCTCTGATCTTTGCGCTATGCACTTATGATGCGGATCCATTTTTATGCCTTTTAACATGATTTCTTCACATATGTCTGCACCTATTAAAACATCAATATGTCCTGGAGTGTCGAAAGTAATGTCGGCTAGGATTACTTCGCTTTGTAATTCGCTGTCTAAACTCAATGTGTTCTTGTCTGGGAGTGGTTTGGTGATAGTTCCCAGAACTAAAGCATTAACTTCGATCTTGAAAATCAATAGAAATTTGGGACTTATTTCTATCGCTACCTGTTGATTGGCTCGTCCTTTTGTTGCTGAAATTCCAGAAATTTCAGTTAGAACTCTTGTCCTTGGCAGCCCTAGTTGTTGTGCTGCTTCCTCTGTGAAGCTGAGACAATTGCTGAGACAATTTCTGCACAAATTGTGCAGCATGACCATCTGCGTTGGCATGATTCGGTCCTGTGGTTTTTCTGACAGCACACGCAAATATTAGTTGGTTGTGTGGCAGTTACGAAAGCTCGTCTTAGCGGTTGTGGTTGAAAGCTCACTTGTTGGGTTGGTATTATCTTGTTGTTACCGATTGCTTCTAAAGATTGGAAACGCCTTTCTAGAAACTTCAAGAATTGGTTTGTTTCTTGAAATTCTCTTTGGTTCTTTAGAGAGTTTTCGTATAGCCGTCGTGACTCGTTGTCCAACTTTTTCAACAAGCTGAAGAGATGATGAAAGGACTCCATATTTCAATATTTATGCCTGTATTCCTTATGGCGTACAGGCATTCGGTTGTTGTGTCATGCAAGTGTTTGATCGTAGCAGCCGACTCCGTGTTGATCGTTTGCTGATTCAATAAAGTGTTCAACAAATTAGATACGATTAATCTCCTGTTGTTGAAGCGGTTCTCTAATATTTCCCAAGCTGCATCGTAGTTGTTTCCAGTAGGTTCCAAATGACTCAATCATTTTCCAGCTGATCCTTCTACGTGACTTTAAAGTTAGTTCATTTTATCTGTCGTGGTGAGCTCATTATTTTTATGAACTAAACATTTGAATGTATCAGAGAAACCTACCCACTTCGTGTAGTCCCCGTGAAAATGTGGGATTTCTACTGGTGGTAGGCGAATTTCTAATGGTTTTATTTTGCCTAATTCCTCTTCTTCCAATAATTTTGTTAATTGTATTACAATCTTTTCATGTTCATTGTTTAAATTTTCGTAGTGTTGGTCTACGAAATATTTTGAATTTGCTTCCTGTTCTTCGGAAGTCTCCATGCATATTTGTTCATGAAGGTCGCTGATCTGCATCATCATCCTCTCCATGTTTTTTAATTTGATTTTTAAAGCTGGTCTGGATCTGTTGTTACTAGACAGTATGTCCTCAGCTAATCTAATCTCTCGATATAAACCCCGCATTCGGATGTCTTGCTGCTTCAACTGTTGCCTGAATTTTGACAATTGGCTGAAAGCAACGTTTGACTCCACGGTCGACGCCTTGGGTTGTTGGCTCTTAACTTCACTTGTTGATGTCCCATCCTCTGTTGTGTTGTTGTTGAAGTTAAATTGTTTATTTGTTCCTGCTGCATGTGATGTTGGAAGTGGTGTGGATGGCAAACTTGGTGTGTTAAGGCGTTGGCGAATATCCTCAATGGTTGTTGTGTATCTTTTCGACACCGTTTCTCTATCCTTGAAGTGTTGATGTGTTGACATCAATGGGTTTTGAAAATTTCTGATCTTGTCGTCTTCATCAACATACTCGTTGTAAGACTTGTTAAACTCTGCGATTTTCCTCTCAAGATAGGTTTTTTGTTTTCCGCTGTGCTCCATCTTTCTTGTAATTTTCAGATGAGCTGCAGTATCTCTTCTGCTTTTTGTTCTTGATTTTCTAACAGTTCTTCCATGTTTATGGTTGTTCTTGAGTTTGCCGGTTGTTGCTTGACGTTTTTCTTATAGGTGCCAGTTGTTTTTAATGGCTCGAAGGACCAATGATTACAATGTTATCCGTTGTATCGGATTTATGTAAATTTAATTAATTAAAAGGTTACCGCTGTTGGGGTCTTTTAATTAATGAGAACAAAATCAGTTAGTGTCAATTTAAATTCTGTTTTATTTTATTAAATGCTACGCTTTATATATAATTTTAAATTTTTTAATATCAACACAAAATTTAAAGTATCAATCAAATATTTATAGTATGCAATATTGTTACAAATTAAGTTAAGTGTCAGCACAATAGACACAAAATAAAAAACACCAAAACTTTATACTTTGGTGGAAATTAACTGTTGTAATGTTGACGAGTTAAAATGATGAGTCAACAGAAATATTTAATATAATTTTCGTTGACTTAACTAAATCAAATTTTCCTGTACTTAACAGAATCCTTCTTCACTTAATAGAATCATATTTTACTTAAGAAAATTTTCCTTCGCTTAATTCCCTCCACTTTGATTCGGCCTATTGGCACATTCGATCTATCGACAAAATTAGGCAACGATACATTCGGGCTTTCGACATTTGGCCTTTCGACCCTTCGACATTTCGACCCTCTCGTCCTGCCAACCCAGTCGAACTTTCAGCATTCAGCCTTTCCACATTCGCCCTTTCGACCATATTTCAAAAATTCGATTTCCATTCAATTCATTTCACAAAACCGTAATCTACATACAGGACCAAAACGAACAAACCTGGACGAAATCTGATAAAGTTTGAAGAAAATAAAATTTTTCGGCTTAGAGAAACAGGGACAGTTATAAAGTATCGAAATATATTATGTATTTGATTAACAAAAAGATAAGCATGTAAAATGGGCTTGGTGGCGAAGATCACCCGCTGGTTACAAAACTATTGTGTTGTCATGTAATAAATGTGCGTTGAAAATAGCTCGAGCTGACAACAAAAGCAATATGAAATGTGTCATGTGTAATAAATTGTTCCATGTGACCTGTGTTAAATTAATTAGTACCGATGAAAAATTAAAAAATTGGATTTGTGAAGTGTGCTCAATTAATTCATACGACAATAATGTGAGTGAAAATAATTCAACCGGTACACTCAAGGCCACTGTGACCTTGGCGTTGCTTTTTAATGAGATTATTAGCATGAAAAATGATAATAAATCCAACTTTACATCTATGTATATTCAATAAGCTCAATGATTATGAACATCTATTAACTCAAGTGAAACATTTAGAAGCAGAGAATATTCATCTGAAAACTGTCATCACTGAATTTCTGAATAGGTTCAATTCTAGAAATTTTTTGGTTGTTGGGGATATCAATATAAATTTACTAGCCAATTGTACGCAAGTAGATGACTATACATTTTTAAAGTCTGTTAATGGCTTAACTTCTGGCATTAAGATCCCAACTAGATCAACAAATCTATCTTCAACATGCATTGATCATGTCTTTTTTAGATGTTCCAACATAAAAGTGATTCCATCCAATGAAAATTCGTTTATATCTGATCATTGTGCAATATTTGTAAATTTGTTAATAAATGATCAACGTAAAGATCCTCCTCAACCTAAAACCAAAACTGTAAAATTTCATGTAGACTATGAGTTATTAAATAATGTTTTACTTGAAAAATCATGGAATTCAGTTTTGGGTGTTAATGATGTGTCAGAGGCTAAACTCTTTAAACATGGTCAAAATGCAAGGTTAAAAAAGCATTTCACTAATTTCTCCTCGAACAAATTAAGTAAACTTATAAGAGACCGTAAATCGAAATTTTATTTAAATACACTTCAAAGAGTAATTGGAGATGGTCGGAAGCAGTGGAATTTAGTTAATGAAATTTTGAATAAAGATGAAAGCTCGAATGAAAATACAGCTATAAATGATGAGTCAGGAGTCAGAATTGATTCATCAAAAAAAATTGCAAATAGTTTTAATTCATATTTTTCGAATATATATACTCCAATGAGACCGAATAATACATTTGCTAGGCAAAATAATTACGTGTCCATGATTTTGGATAGGCCTAATAGCATGAACTTCTTTCTCCGGCCGATCACTGCGATAGAACTATGTAAAATTATAGAGTCTTTAGAAACTAATTATACAAGTGAATATTTAGGTTTAAGCAGCGCAATTCTAAAAAAGATCAAATACAATATCGTTGATGTTTTCTGTTTATTATTTAATCGCAGTATTACCGATGGTGTTTTCCCAAAATCACTAAAGTTCGCGACTGTAATTCCAATCTTCAAAAAAGGTGATCGACTTGTGATTGGCAATTATCGGCCGATTTCACTACTTCCAGTAATCTCTAAAATCTTTGAGAAACCTGTTAAATCGCGTATAACCGAGTGGCGTATAACCGGGTTTAGTACTGAAGACGCTCTGTTAAATTTGATGAATCCATTACACGAAGGTTTAAATAGGTCCAAATCTGTAGCGGCACTTTTTGTTGACATAAGTAAAGCCTTTAATATAATATATACATATATATTAATATATATATATATATATATATATATATATATATATATATATATATATATATATATATATATATATGTATAAATGGATTTTTAAGTGATTCTGTTGAACTTAAAGTGGGGGTTTCTCAAAGTTCCGTCCTGGGGCCTATTCTATTTCTCATATATGTGAACTCAGTATTTCGCCAAAAATTCTACGGTAAAATTGTGGCGTTTGCTGATGCTATGGCAGTCACTTATAATTGTGAAAATTATGTGTCAACTGTGGTAAGTATAAATGAAGATCTAGTACTTCTGAGCAAGTGGTTTGACGTGCACAACCTTGTTCTAAGTAGTAAAACTAAAACCATTTTGTTTAGTTTAAATGCTAACCGGTCTTTTAACCGAAACATTGTTTACCGTGATATTAACTGTTCTAGAAATGGTGTTTGCATCCCAGTGTGCAGGGTAATTGAATCTGTCAGTTCAATCAAATATTTAGGACTAAACGTTGACTGTCGACTAGATTGGAAAAATCTTATATTGGCTTTAAAAAACTCGCTTCATGCTACCATTAGAAAAATGTACCCACAATGTCCTTTTGGAATGATAAAAGTTATTTATCATGCTTTAGTGGAATCACGACTACGTTATGGTATCTGTTGTTGGGGTAGAACTTATTTCGAAACTCTTAAACCATTGATTATTGCTCAAAAATATATTATTAGAATGATGCATTTTAAAAATAAACGATTTCATGCTTGGCCTTTATTCGTGATGAGCTCGATTCTTCCTTTAAAGCATCTGTATGTATTCAAGGTAACGAAAATATTTTTTCAAATTAGTGGCAATAGAAGTGTAACGTATTGTACCAATTAGCTTCGCAGAAACACCGCCTGTCCAAAACCAATACCTACACTGAAAAAAATATAGTGCATTTTATTTACGAATGGCGTTCATTAACCATAATTCGTACTATTAATGTAAAAGTTACTATATTTACGTAAAAAAAATAAAATTTAGAAAAATCCATGAAAATTTGTGCGTTAATGGTATGAATCACAGTTCATAAACTAAAAAATGGTTTAGTTTATTGTACTATACGAATAATACATTCACATGTTGTTTGCGGATTAGTGAAACTTGCATGATTTTATTAAAAAACTATATTTATGAACAGTTCATAATATTTATGAATAAGACTATAATGAAAATTTATTTTAAATACTTATTGTTCATCATATTAACGAAAGTGGATCTATAATACTTGAATATTACGAATAAATTCATATGCGTAACGATTCCATTACATTAATGATTGGATGAATCTACACATTATAGCATCTACGAAAATTACGTAAAGTTGGATCACAATTGGGACAACGAAAGCAATTAAATTGCATTCGCTTTATTATTAACTAATATTGTGCGGCTTGAAAGGACCATTTCAAATACACGGTTTGAAAAATTGTGAGACATTGAAATAATTTTTGTGTGTTGAAAATCAGGTAAATATGGTATTTTATGCCCGTGTTTTCATTTTAATAAGAACTAAAATAAAATCATCGCTTTTGTTATCGATGATTAATTCTTATTTCGTGAAATTAAAATGAAAACTCTTTTGTGTAAAAACCCTCAAATTCGTTGTATAAATTACGTGTACATTTCTAATTTATATGATTTATTATTGTGTTAGTAATACCTATGCTTTATTACAGTATGCTTGTAAGAAAATGTCTACTATTCCAAATTTTGCCGATCCTGCAAATCAAAATATTTCAGCAATACTTGGCGAAAATCTTCAATTAAACTCGCTTTTAGAGTACACCTATTTGGATCAGATCAGGTAACAAACATAAGCAAATAAAAGTACCTACATATGATTCTAATTTAATTTATTGATTGTATAGATTAGCAAATTATTATCGAATTCCAAAATGAAACTGGGAGAAATCAACAAATTCGAGTGTAACTTGTCAACATGGCGTTTATTAATCCTATTATATTTTTTAATTGTTAGTTATATTTATTTTAAAATTAAAGTCTATTTTTATGAGATTAAATTGACAGCATTTTAAGAACAAATAGAAGAAACCAAAAAAATAAAGAAATTACAAAACGAAATTTTCAGTTTTTTATTTCTTTACAACTGTGCTGTATAGATTTTACGAATTTAGACATCAAACAACCCAAAAATTTACATTTTTACTATGAACCACTAAATATAAATATTATGTAATTTTGACTATCAATTATGAACCCGTTCCTCCATTTTATGAATTATTTTCAATATATTTATGAAAATAATCATCATATTTGTGAATTATTCATAACCACTGAGCACTCCGTTCTTCCTACATATGAACAATGAATTCCTAACTTTAATGTATGAATTTATTCGTACATTTAAGTTAGAAATTCATTAGTATTATGAAAAATTTCATCTTATCTTCTATTTCTTACGTTAATAATAAGAACCAATTCATCCACAAATGCTATTAGGTGCATTAAAATTATAACGTTTTTCATATCTTATATGAATCGAATCATAAATACTACAAAGCAAGTAGTCAAGATTAAAATAAAAAATGTTTTGTGTTTCACTTTAATAACGCATGATTTTCGTTCTATTAACGAAGGGTCGTATCGGCTCAGTTTTAACGAATTTTTCTTACTATTAATGCCGGTTTTGTCTACATTGATGTAGGATTTTTTTCAGTGTAAGTTTTTGAAAACGCATTTTCGCAACTACTATTTGGTTACAGCACCTTCTATATTTAATTAACTTCCCCTAGATGTTCGCGATACAAACTCAAAGAACAAATTTGTTTTCTCCCTTAAAACCTGGTTATTGCAGAATCAAACTTTGGATTTTTTGTTCGTTGTAATCGTTTAAGTATATAGCTCGTTTTTATTGTAATTAGTTACCAGCTCTAACGATATTATTTAAATTGTTCCTAACCTTTTAAACGCGAATTTTTTATATTCTTTTTCATTTTATCTTTATTAATGTTTTTATTTCCTCTGTTTTATTTGCTTGGAATTTTTATTTTTAATTCTAGTTACATAATCACCCCTTCCATATTTAATACAAGTAACATTAAACGAAGAAATGTCTGCCACTGGATTTTAGATCCATTAGACATTTTAATAATAATAATAATAATAATATTTTATTGACTAAAGCGTAAGCCGATGGCTTTTGTGCATAACATTTTAACAATTTAATAACAAACTTAAAATTAACAATTAACATTTTAAATAAAAATAAAAAATTATTATTTCAAATTTTTTTTAAAATTTTTTAAAAATATATGTGTATATGTATATAATTAATAATTGAAATAAATAAATAAAAAATAAATAAATAAATAAAATTATCTGGGTTCGGGTCTCTTAGTTATTAAACCAAGGCTCAATGTTTTGATCGATTGAAATCAAAAATTGTATTCGCCAAATTTATTTTTACATACTTAGCTAATTCAGGATAACTTGCTGCTGTAAAATTTTATATCTGAAATATTTTGTAGATCCTATAAATTGTTCCTAATATAAAACTTATTATTTCAAGGCCAGGATTTGTAAATTCAATTCGAATGTGATCGACTCTTCGCAGTATAAGATTTGTGTTTGATTTAAATAAGAAACGAACGAGTCTGATTCAAGTAAAATGAGAATTCAATACGAGTACTTCGAAGTTCGACAACGTTTGAATCGACTTCACAATAGCCCCACTGGCCAACTAATCGTGCTAATGGTATTATGGTGGGTCACAGCTAACATTTTTGTATGACCTTCTCATTTTTATAAATAATTTTCAAAAATATCTAGCCCTAACCAATTTCTATGACTTGACAGTGCCAACTCCTATAGAACCATGAGCACCTTGCGCGAAATTTGTTGATTTTAGTCGCAGTATGTCAACCTCAGCTTTGATTAATCGTGTTTTACAATATTAAAAAGGGCAGTTGATCGGGTTCAAGTAATTTCGTTTTGCTAATTATAATTTGGGTTATAATTTGGTATATGTTTGAAACTAGATTCTGAGTCTGGACCATTTGTGTAAGTATGTAGGTGTTTGAACTTCATGCTTTACTACTCGTACCAAGAGTTTTCAGTTTGATTCGGAACTGACCAGACATTAGACATTTTTACCTTCCAACTTGACACATAATTTTTGTATTTCCTCAACGTCAAAATTTTATATAATATTATTTTAATTTATGGAATTTTTAGTTTTTGACGTCGATTAAAGAAATAATTTTCAAAATGCAAGCGGTATCGACAAAATAAAAAAAAAAAATTGAGTTAAAAATTTACCATTCTTGTGGGTGCGCTCGTTTTGCAGCTGAAAAATTTCGGATATTTTTTATCTTGTGGTCACCACGTAATGTATCCATAATCAAAGGATTCAAAGTTCAAACAGAAAGAATCCGTTCTCTCCGTATTACAACTGTCAATTTGTATTTTAAAAAAAAACGGAAAATTTAACACAACGAACGGAGCGGAGGAAGCGGCGGGGATACTAAGCAAAATAAATATTTTAACAACTTTTAAAAATAGTCCACAAAGGGCTAAAACGATTTTTGGCATTTAAAACTGATTGATTTCGAATCAAAAAATTATTGTTACTTGCAGGAATTGTTTAATACGAAATGGTTTGACAAACGGAACGGATGCATTATGTTAGAACCTTTAAAAATAGTACCCCCTTCTATTGGACCATTTTCCCCGATTACTAAAATATCACCGGAAGATAAATTGGGGGCATACAATACATTTACAGTTTGCACCCAAAATTTACCACCTTTACCACGGCACTAAGTGACCACCTATGAACAAGTAGGCGCCAGCCTCATGGATCCTCACTCTAGGCACTGTTTGTTCTGTGATAATTTAATGTTTTTTGAGATTGTTGATTGTTGTTATCATGACTTTTGAGATTGTTTGAAAGTTTCGGTTTGGTATTTATCAATAAAGCTTTTCTTAATTCGATGAATAATTCCTTGATAATTTCTAAGTTGGTTGATCCAAAGGACTGCAAACATCTTCTTTGTTAAAACAATAAAGTTACGATCTTTTGGATGAGCGTTGATTCGTGAAGGCTGATTCGATATTAATATCGAACTAACAAAAGGTGGTACAAACAAAAACTTCGAATCTATTAAAACTTAGGGCTGATATTCTAAGAAACAAGTATTTACTAAAAATTTGCTGTGTAGGAAGTTTTTGCTTATTTTTATGAGTTGCAGCCATTATCAACGACTTTACTGGGTTATTATAGAGAACGAATATCATACCAAAAGGCAAATCGGCCAACTCTGACATAAAATGTCGAGTTTGAAACTGCTGGAACAACTATTCTAGTTATATGCAGAAGGCACAATGTATATTTTAAATCTCTGGAAGATATCTGGATTCGTGTAAATTTTTTACAAAACTTGCTGTGGAAAATAGTTAATACCGCACCTCATGTACTTACTCCCTATTTTTTAAATACTGGAAATCATCAAACGTCTCTGATCTGTGGACAAGATTCTTTTCTTAAATTTAGCCATCTACTTTCAAATCGTTGAATCCCACTTATATAAAAACTGTTTGTGGCTTAATGAGTTTTCTGCTTTACTAATACATACAAACTGTTTTATTTGCCCGACGGTCAAATAATTATCTAGGCCCCTCACAAAACAAATACGAAAAAATAACAAAAAAAAAAACGTTAAGAGCTTTTCAATAAACGTGATTGACCTACGCTTTTTACTAACTATAAACGAAATTTTCACATTTTCTTTACGACCAAATCTAATAATAACGCTTGGAGTACATTGTTATTTTGTATTTAATGAAAATGGAAACCCGATAAATTAATTTATTTTAATTTTACGTGTTTGTTTTATATTTTCAGGTACACGTAAAACTTATCAAGAAAATGGAAAATTGGGAAACAATACAAAAGGTAGAGTACATAGGATAAAATTTAATTATGAAAATTAAAAAAAAAATTGCAGTTACTTTTAGCTTTAAAGTATACCCAATACCTAGGTATATAACAAAAAAACCAAAAAAAAATTTCATCCGAAGGAGAAAAAGTGGAAAAAGTAAAAGCACCTTTTTTCGACTCACCGTTATGTTATAATCTCAATTTAGCGTTCGTTTTCCATTTATTTTTTTAAACTTCAATTTATTAAATCGAATTAAATTTTTTCTTTTTTGATATTTTATTTCATATTCATCAATTAAATTAAATTTTTTCATTCTTGATGTAAGTTTTCCTTTTCTTGTTTTTTTGCGCAAAAGATAATTTATCTTCTAAGAAGGGGAGTCGAGATAACGAACAAAATAAAAAAAAATAAAAATCCATTGTTGAACATATTGGAAATGAGGCGAAAAAGAAAAACGAATTGGACGTTTTTTTTTGTATCCAGTAATATCTGATATTTATCGGTTTATTATAAATTTTTATTGAAATAAAATTTTCTGTTCCGGATTTTCCTACTCAATACACAACTTTTTGTTAATATGGAAGAAATTAATAAATTTCACACCTGTTTCGTTTTATAGTTTTTTTCCGCTTCGCAATTGGATGATTTTTCTGAGCGAATAAAATAAAATAAGCAGCCAACTTGACCTAAATCAGATAGATATACGTTAGTTTCATTCCCTTAAGAGCTTTTTTGTTTATTTATTGTGGATTACCTGTATAGAGTACTGTACAAATATAAGGGGACCACATATAAAAGCAGCGTGCTGATTAAAAGCACAGATTCAGGGGTATCTCAACATTTTTATGCCAATTAGAAGAAATGAGAAAAATTAATTTAAACGTTGTCAGTTAACTAACAATCTCATTAAAGTGTGTTAACTTTTACAGAGATCTCATAAATTTTGCTACCCATTGGCGGTATCAAAGCTCAAAATCTGAGTTAAAATTACTTCTTTACTAATGGATGTTGCTATTCCTTTCTGACATCAGACTTCAAAGAAACATGTAAATCAAATATTGCCAATTAGCAATCAATCTCAGTGTGACTTTCGATTAGCTTTCAACATTATTTGTTCCAATTTTAAAAAAGTTTTCAGGCTTCTTGCTATCCAAGAGATCAATTGATTGTTGTCAGTTAACCATCAATCTCGGTACGATTTCCTCTTAGATTCTGCGTTCAACATATTGCATTTTTAAGATTGCTTCTTCCGTTCATTTTCATTTACAGTTTGGCCATGTTTTTTGAATTCATATTCAGTAAAATTAAAGTCACAATTTTTTTAACTCTGCAGTTTTTACTAAAACTGAAGTATAACAATTTTAATAAAATTTAGTAAAATTTTCTTTGAGAATTTTGGAAAAATATTTGTTTGATTTGACTGACATTCGATTTCTGCAATCAAAGCACGATTCATATAGCTGTGGAATTAAAACATTACGATTCAAAGCAGCTCTCCTATTGTATGCGCTAAATTTAGTAAAAAAAAAAAAAAAAATATTCATCGTGACTCTCGTATTACTGGCACAGTTCCATTGTGAACCAAATCAAATCGTTAGCACAAATATCTTTTTGACTCTTAACCACAATATATCACATTGAAATCACTGTCTCGCTACATACGTATGTACATATGTATATGTCGACCATTGTTTCTAGAAATTGTAACGCTGTTAGGCGTGTTATATACACGCGATGATTTTACATTTTTTTATGTAGATACGATATGAATATATCCTTTACTATTATATTAGATTACGTACATAAGGCAAAAAAAAAAAAAATTCATTCCAGTTGAAAGAGCTTTTCGTCTCGTTACAATCGCAACCGTAACAAAAAATGTTTTCCGATAGTTGTTTTCTACGTCGGTGTTTTTGCTGTATTGTGTGGGAATTTAGTTCTACGCGATTTTATTTTTTTATGGTTTATACACTTTTCTTCTACATATTAGGTGTATTACACAGGGAGCTGTGGGAATTAACGTACAGCATGAGTATATTTAAATGTGAAATGAATATTAAATGAGATTGCTCAAAATATAGGAACACTAACTGTTGTAGATATCTGTTAATTCTAGACAAAACACCAGGTTTTTTTATTTTTTACATCTGTACGTTGCCAAATGGAGATAGAATTTACATTTCTACATGTAACCTAATTAAAATTCCTAAAATATATTTTAAAACTATTTTTTGTAAATACATTATGTGGAATGGCTATAAAGAATTTTTTTATTTTTTTTTTGTTTTACTTATGGGTAAGTAGAAAATAAATTGAAAAACTTTTCTTGTCACAACAACGTTTTTTTCCATTTCTACTTCAGCTGCAGGAAAATAATGATTTGTTGGATTTCTTTGCTTTTCTGTTCTCCACCCTACAATTCTTGGATTTTACATTTTGTTCTATAATTCCGCACTCCAATCTATCGTATTTAAATTAGTGTCTGTTAGTTTTTTTTAGTTTTTGCTTCTTGTTCCGGTATTTTAATACAATTTCCGACAATAACTTCAACAGCACCAATCATAAAACGAAAGTAGTTACAAGGAGCAGTAAAAGATAACTCTAATCTGAATTGTACTCGTTTTTGGTATTTTTTGTTTTTTTTTTTTTGCATATGTAATTGAATGTAGAGCACTTTTACTGGAGCTTTGTTTTTCAAATTTTACCTTTGCTCAATCTACATGCTACGGCGCTGTTTATAATTTCAGGGAGATCGGTTTGGTAAATACAATTTCTGGTTGTTAACCTAAGAAATTATTAATTATTATTACGTTATTTACATTTCAGCCGAAAATAAAAAAATATAATAGTTATCAGCCAACTATTAACGGTGACTTGTTGTTACCAATTCAACTGGTAACAGGAAACGATTGCGACAAAAAGCTGAAATAGCATTTACTACTTTTATTTTGTTTGTTGAGTAAAACACAAACATATAAATGTGCCGATACAGCACATACTTATATTTTGTAATTAACCATATAAATTAAACGTATATAACGTTAAATCTGATACTTCCGTTTAGTGAAGTAAATTATAATATATAAACTGGAAATTTTTAATAATAAAGACAGAAGTTATAAAATCAGTAAACATATCGCTTCTCATTCAATTAAACTATTTATTTAGAATTAGTGGAGTAGCTCCGACCCACGGTAGGCGCACTAGTTTCTAAATAAACATTGGTCCTTCGAAACAAAAACCAACCAGCGATAAAACACTAATAAACTAAAAAGCCCAACACCAACCGGCCAATAAGTTAATAAAATATACTTCGAATCCAGCAGAACTAATTAATCCATCGAAATTAAAGTGAAATAACAACCAGGGAAACCCAGTTCATCAGTCACAAAACAACCGGCCGTAATGGATGACCTACTTTGTCAACAAGACATAATTAGGGGGAAAATAGCTCAATTCGAGAGCAATTACAAAAAAGATGGACCAGCTCACAAGACGAAGAAGTATCTGGAAACGAAGATAGAACAATGGAAAGCTCTATACACAGAGTTCGTAAAAACAGACGAACAAATCTACGACAGTGATCCACCAATCGATAAAAGCCATCCATACACCAACCTAAGAGAACTCATAGATGAAATGCGCGAGCTGTTAAACAATCCGCGACCGCTAACACCGACGCAATCGTACAGCCAGGAATTCATACCGCCAGAGACGAACGAGTCTAACAATCATTTAGAACTAAACATCAAAACGCCGATAGATCAAAGCAGCAACAGTACACTCAACCAAATGCTACGACGCCAGGATTATAAAATGAGGGAATTGTACAGAGAAATAGCAAAGGCCAAGGATGTTTTGGAAGAAAAACAGGGCAAGCAAGCTATGCAAATCGCCATGCAGTACATGCAGCGTGCTATGAATCAAATAATCGATAGACATGAAGAGCTTTGTGTTGAGGCTTCAGACGATGACAATGAGAGGCTAGGATACTTCACAAGAGGGGATTATGAGGCGTTAAGAGAGAAGTACACAAAGATGGCAATTGAAATGAACACTGCGATAGAAGGAACACCAGCTACCAGTGGGATAACATCAGAAATAAAGCTGAAACCGATTGAAATACCCACATTTTATGGAGATTACAAGAAATGGAGTAGTTTCTATGAAATATTAAAACATCTGATAGATCAAAATCAAACCCTCTCAGATACACATAAAATAAACTATCTAAAAACCCATCTTAATGGAGCAGCAGCTAAGCTAATATGTCATTTGGAATCAACTGCTGACAATTATCAAATGGCCTGGCGTACGTTAAACAATAGATACAACAACAAACGCTTAATTATATCAGCTTACCTAAATACGTTACTAAACCAACCATCAATTAGTACAGAATCATCAGCCGCAATTAGGAATTTGCACGACACAACTAACGAGTGCATACACGCAATCAGAAGTCTAGGAATAAATGTCGAATCCTGGAATTCATTTCTAATCATCAGCTTATCGAAGAAATTGGAAAATGAAACACGACGAATATATGAAAGTTCGCTCCAGAACCCAGCGGAATTCCAGAAAACCGAGGAATTTCTGAAGTTTCTTGAACAACGCTTTAAGTCCTCGGAGGTATCGAGTAGCCCTAAAAATCAATCGAAACAACCAAAACCACAAGCAGTAAGACAAACGTTTGCCACAACAACCCTACGCGAGATTTGCATCTATTGTCAGATGAACCATACATTAGACCAATGTACACGGTTTAGGCAGCTGTCAGCAACAGATAAAAACCAAATAGTGCTACTACACCATCTATGTAGAAGATGCCTATCATCAACACATCAAACGTACCATTGCGACCAAGAGATAAGATGCTCGAGCTGTAATGGGATACATCATACTATTTTGCATACGGCAAAGCCCAAAGTACAAACCACGAGCACGTCTGAAGTAAAAAACTTTAAACTAATAACAAACGTAAATCATGAAAAAGAACACGTGTTAAGAGTCCTGATAGACCCAGGGTCACAAGCAACTTTCATTACCGAGGAAGCAGTTCAAAGATTGAAGCTTAAGGGGCAGAAAGTATATGCCAAAATAGCTGGAGTCGGTGGTCACAATATTGGGGAGGTAAAGAAAATAGTGAGCCTCAAAATCCAACCGGTCAGAGAATCGGAATTTGAATTACACTTAGATGCTTTAGTATTTCAAAAACTCACGACACTGCTACCAGAACAACGGATACAAACTGAAGGCTGGGAACATCTAAACAACCTAGAGCATGCAGATCCAAATTACAACACACCGGGCTCCATAGACATTTTGCTTGGAGCGGATTATTATCCAAAGATCGTATTGGGTGATATAATAAAAGGAAATCCTGAACAACCAGTGGCGCAAAAAACCGAATTAGGATGGATCGTGTTCGGAAAATTCATCAGCCCAAATGTCCAACATCACCCCATAAAATCTATGATATCGT
Source organism: Tipula vernalis (assembly GCA_958295665.1). Taxonomy (NCBI): domain Eukaryota; kingdom Metazoa; phylum Arthropoda; class Insecta; order Diptera; family Tipulidae; genus Tipula; species Tipula vernalis. The sequence continues at coordinate 5,952,787 of OY282560.1, read as the reverse complement.
ACATCGACTTAGAAAGTCAGTTAAAAAGATTTTGGGAGATTGAAGAAGTCCACGTAGAACGAGAACTTACCGATGATGAGCAAAAATGCGAAGAGCACTTTCAAAAGAACTACAAAAGATTAGAAAATGGTGCATACCAGGTCGCATTACCATTTAAGAGCGACGATTTCAAATTAGGCGAATCAAGAAAAAAAGCCACAGCACGCCTCCTTCAAGTGGAAAAACAACTAAATAAGAACATCCAGATGAAGAATGAATATAAAAGCTTCATTGATGAATACATCCAATTGGATCATATGCAAGAAATAAACCAACGTGATGATGCAGGTAGAAACTACTTTCTACCACACCATGCCGTAATCAAAGATGATAGCTCAACAACCAAGCTTAGAGTAGTCTTTGACGCTTCAGCAAAAACATCAAATGGAATATCATTAAATGACCTACTACACACCGGCCCAACAATACAACAAACACTCGTAGAGATATTGCTACGTTGGAAAAAGCATAAGTACGTGTTTAAAGCTGACATCGAAAAGATGTTTAGACAAATAAAAATCCGTCCACACGATCAAAACTACCAGTTGATACTATGGAGAAACGACAAAGGTGCAATCACAACAAACAAGCTGAAAACAGTCACGTACGGAACAGCCTCGGCCACATATCTAGCCACAAGAGTGCTACACCAACTAGCTCAAGATGATGGCGACCAATACCCAGCAGCAAAAAGAGCAGCTACTGAAGACTTTTATGTAGACGATATATTGTTAGGAGCGAGCACGATCAAAGAAACTGTCACAATTCAAGAACAATTAGACAAATGTTTGAGACAAGGAAACTTTAATCTGAGAAAATGGAGTACCAACAACCAGCAGATACTAGAAAACATAGATACTGAGTATCGAAATAAAAACAACCACACAATCGAAATAGGGGAAACTATTAAAACCCTCGGTATCTTATGGAATCCTACAGAAGATATTTTCCAATTTAAAATCAAACCACTAAATATCGAAGCACCTATAACCAAGAGAAGAGTGCTGTCCGAAACTTCCAAACTTTTTGACCCCATAGGGTGGCTGGCACCGGTTATAGTAAAAGCAAAAATAATTATGCAACAACTATGGCTATTAGGAATTGATTGGGACGCACAACTGCCCACTGAATTAGAAACAAAATGGATTTGCTATGCTACCCAATTGCAGACGTTAGAAAAAGTAAAGTTACAAAGATGGTTAAGTCACAACAGAGACAACACAGGCGAATTACACGGGTTCTGCGATGCATCAGAAAACGCATATGCAGCAGTAGTTTACTACAAATCCAAGATTGCAAACAACCAAGGCAAAGTAGTTTTAGTCACTGCGAAAACAAAGGTTGCACCGTTAAAATCCAAATTAACCATCCCTAGATTGGAATTGTGTGCAGCTGTATTACTGTCAAAATTAGTCAAGAAAACCAAACAAGCATTACAAGAACCGGATATAAAAACATTTGCATGGACCGATTCAATGATAACGTTAGCATGGATTAAAGGGAAACCTAATAGATTTAAAACATTCATAGCGAACAGGATAGTGGAAGTCCAATCGGTATTATCTCCGCTACAATGGGGCTACGTAAAATCCGAACAAAATCCAGCTGATTGTGCATCGAGAGGATTGAACCCTACCAGCTTAATAGATCACTCTCTCTGGTGGAACGGACCGATCTCAGCGCAGCATTGAAACAACTACCCGAAAAGCTTGCAGAACAGCTTTCAAGGGATGGCACCCGATGGCATTATATACCACCAAGGGCACCGCACATGGGTGGACTATGGGAAGCTGCAGTTAAGTCCGTCAAGTATCATCTACGTAGAATAATTGGAGAACAACTGCTACCATTTGAAGAGATGACAATAGTTTGCCAAATAGAAGCATGTCTCAACTCCCGGCCTCTTCTTCCACTGTCATCAGATCCAAATGACTTGCTACAAATTTAACACCCGGACATTTTCTGATAGGTGAACCACTGCGAACGATGCCAGAACCAAGCCATTTAAATCAAAACATCAACCATTTAGCACGATGGAGACTTCTGCAGAAAATAACACAAGAATTTTGGAAGGTCTGGCTAACCGAATACATATTGCTGTTACAGAAGCGAAGCAAATGGAACAAAACGGAACCAAATATAGCGAAGGGAGAGCTAGTACTCATTAAGGATGATGATCTGCCTCCAGGAAAGTGGCCTCTAGGAAGAATTCATGAGGTACATAGTGGTAACGATGGTTTGGTTAGAACAGTGACAGTAAAGAACACCAACGGAGGATTACTCAAAAGGCCAATTACTAAGATCAGTCGCCTGCCAATTGAGGACAATGAACAATGCGAGAAGATACCCTTGTCAGACGATTTTAAAGCGAAGTAATTACCTTAGAGATGGCTCCCGAACTCTGTTTATGCCATCATTTTATTTATATTTAGCGGATCGAAAATATAAAATCGAAAAATCAATGTTTAGCGGGTCGTACAAACTTGTCGTTTCGCAAGAACAATCCCTTAAATCCAAATAAAATCATGTCATCAAACAGCCAACAAACAATCCACTATACTTTTTTGTGAGTAGTAAAATTCCATCCATATTTCACGGACATTTCATTCAAACGAATTTTCCCGGCTCCCCACATGAAACTAGCCCTGAAAGTTTTTCTAAGGATATCTATTGAAAAGTCACTCTTGTTGAACTACTTTCCAGACATGATATTTTAAAGGTTGAATTTATAGAAATTTTTAAATTTTTTCTGGCCCTTTGAAACTTGCCCTGATAATTTTTCTAGGGATAACTATTATTTTTGTAAAATTGGCGCAAAATTCTATCCCAAAAATTGATAAATTAAACTATCATGACAGAAAAATAACAAACTATGTAATGTCACGATAGATTTCAATAATAATTATTTATTTTCTCTACTATTAGTTGAGTAATAATGAACCCTATTCTGAAACGATAAACGATGGAGTTGCAAAAATAACATAACGTAAGATAAAATGTTTGAACTCGGAATCGAGCCCATTAGATAGCAGTATTTTATATTGAAAAACGAAAATTCCGAACAGAAACAAATATTTCACAGAATGATCCTTATTCTGACACCATAAAATCATTGTTAGGTTACTTTGTTTCCTACTTACGTTACTTTGACCTACGAATTGTGCATACTCTAGAATTTTTTCAGAATTTTGTCATACAGGGATAGATCAAACATGGCCACACAAATCTTGAATCGTATTCCCTCCACCCCTCTAATTTTGGCAGCAATCTCCCGATGACTTTCTATTAAACTTATAAATTGCCAGCATCCTGAAATTTTTCAAAATTTTGTTTTGGCCGCAAAACCTCGTAAATCGTATTTAATTTGATTTTCGCAATTCAACGGAGTATTTCCTCCACTCCTGTGTTGTTGACACCAATCACCCGATGACTTTCTGTTAGACCAATCAATTGCCAGAATTCTGTAAATCGGATTTAATTTGATTTTCGCAATTCTGCTGATTATTTGTTCATGCCTGTTTTGTTGGCATCAATCTCCTGGTGATTTTATATCAGATGAATCGATTACCAGTAATCTGAAATTTTTCAGAATTTTGTCATTTTTTTTTTGGTTAGCCAAGATTTATGATACACCTAACGTCAATAGAACCAAACCAATAGCTTTGCAAATTTTTCGAATGAGGAAGTAACGACACTCCAAAGCTGTAATTAGGAACTACCTAAATAATTTAGCCGACTACTAGCAGAGCCTTCTAGAGTATAGAGCCATAATCATGATGACGTATTTTTTAGAAGCTTTTTAAGTGGTATAACTTTTCACTGATTTCTATAGGAATCCATAATAAAAATGGTGTTTTGTAGCTTCAAGTTTTTCAAAGAAAATTTAACCACAATTTACTAGAAGGCCATATTGGTATTAAGTAAATATTGGTTGCAGAAATATTAAAATTAAATTATTTCGAAAATATATTTTTCGAACTTTCATTTTGAAAAATACATCAATATTTAATCACAAAATTATCAGACGTTCTTAACATTTTGCGACTTTGTTTTGCTTTTCATACAATTTTTGAACTTGAAATTTCCCTAGGTGGTAATTTTTGGTACGATTTTACCAAATTTCTACGGCCATCGCTGCCATCTATGTAATGTTTATTGACTTAATGACCAAACGAATTGTAGTAAGCTTTTATTTCAATATGGTCAGAATACTGTTGTTATGAAATTTTTATTAAATTTTGGTTTAAATAAATCAATTATTACAAGAAAATGAAAACGATTTACTTAAACGACATTCATATGTGTTGAAATTCAAACATTTATGAAAGTATTTCAGAAATCATAATTTAAAATTTGTAACATTTTCATTTAAAAATTTGTCTTAGGAAAAAAAGTGATTTCCCATATGTTTTGTGTATTTTACCAGAACCATCTTGATATGAATAGAGCCGGCATGTAAAAAATGAACTTAAAATAAAGGACATAGAAACACTAAAAAATAATTTATTTTCATAGAGTTTGTATGAAAAAACGCGATTTCGATTGACGAAAAAATATGAATTAAAAATTAAACCTAGATAAATATTTTTTTCTGAAATCACTAATAAACAACTCAATGACTAACTCATTTAAAGTACAGATTCTCAAGCTTCCCCATTTTCCAGATATAATCAAAAGAAAATAAAGGAATTAAATTAAAAAACGTTCTACAACAACAACAATATGTATTAAAAAGAGAATATTCTATTTAATGACGTCATCACTTATTCACAACTAAAATCAATGGTAAAAAAAGACAATACGTTGAACAGCCAAAATTAAAATAAATCAAAGAGAGTCAAAGAGAAAAAATTATAATAATATGTATTGAGCGCGAAGAAATCAAAAAAATCAAATCAACCCAGATTGTTATGCATCACAAATAAACGACATAACCAACAAACATTAACTATAATATAAACGCCTTATTTATTTCTCAAGTATTAAAAATATTATTGTATTTAAATTAAGACACAGCTGAAAATAAATACAACATGATTAATATTTGGCATCGATTTTTATTCCCAAAAATTAATGACACATCCAAAATAAGTTTTTGTTTAGAATATTTGAATTGTCATAACATTTGAGAGCGGTGTATAAAATAAAATAGCTCTTACTTATTATTCCCATTCCTAGATGTCACTTAACACACAATTAAAAACAACAGGGATTCGGGCTGAGTAAACGATTTGAAAGAAAACTTTTTACGAAAAATTACCATAATTTCTTTCAAAGCAATGGTTTAATTTTAGTAAATTTATAAAAAAATTATATTAAATTAATTTTTATTACAATTTAATTATTACTATAAAGGGAAGCCATAAAAATATGTTTAACCAAATCAAAAATCAGACCGATTTTAGAATCCGACCGGTTCGATCACCTATTTGATTATATTTATAAGTTTTTCATTGTATGCGACATCTATGGTTTAAACAAAAGTCGTTAAAAAAATAAAGCATTGCCACATGATATGAATCTGTATTCGGGTAGATTTTTGTCATGTGGCAATGCTTTTAGAAAGAGACTAAAAAGAGATGGTTATAATTGTTAATAAATTTAATGTTATGACGTATTTTACAACAACAACATTCCAAAAAAGTTTAGCAATAGTTTATATTCCAAGAGGATTTTCACTAAGAAATAAACATTTTCATGATTCGATTTTTCAATCAAATAAAATTACATGTTTTATGAACATTTTCGTATAAAAATAATGTAAAAGCTCATATTTCTTATAGACTAAAAATGTAAATGAAAACAATCGTTTTCCCATATAGTTTCATAGTAAAGAAAAAATTTTATGTACTTTATTTTAAGCTTAGTAAAAAATACAGTCAATGTGGAGGCTCTTATTTATAGAGTAGGCTCTGATTTTACTATGAAAAGATTGGTTTTTTCCTCGATTCTAATTCCCTTATAAAAGCTTCGTTTTTTAGACTATGGCTTTGCTTTGCTACTAGGCGAGAATTGTTTTGAATTTTTGTCTGTTTTAACTTTCATATATGTACAAAGCATAAAGCAAGTAGGTATAGGAATCATGAAAATTTTACAACTCGAGATTTTAACGGAAATGATAATCTTAAGTTTAGAGGGGTTCAAATTGACCTCTAACTCAAAAACCAAAACTTGTAGAATTTTGAAATTTTGAGTTTTTTGAGATGTTATATTATGTGGATTCGGTTACGATCGGACAAGGGAATCACTTAAGATTTTTTTTAAACTGGTGAAATTTTTTTTTTATAAAATAGACGAGCGTTAGCAGGCATCAACTATGACATTTGTTTGTAATGTAACAACGTTTAAGCCTGATTTCCATTATGAAATATTTACTGACAGTTTAAACAAAATGGGATAAAAATATTTATTCGCGTGCTGTGTGAGAGAAAACAAACACTTTTTCAGTTTTACAGTACTGAAAAAATTATTATAGTATACTGACAAAGTTTACTGAAAAATATATGAAGCGAAGTATATTTTGTCAGTACTGGAAAAATATTTAAATTTTTCACAAAAAATTAAAAACAAAGAATGATCTGTGTCAATTCAATGAAATTTTCGATGTTTAAGTTTTTATTCAGTAAAAAGTACTGTCAGTAAAAGTTTCATAATGGAAATCAGGCTTTATTGTATTCAAAATCCATCACTATAAAAATATAAAGATTGCTACAAAAATATCTAAACAAATAAATTTTTGACATAATTTTCGAAAATTGTTGCTATAATAATAGCAATAGTTACGACTATAAATTCGGGCCTAAATAATTTACCATGGGTATATACTGACATTTGCAAAAGTTACGTAGTCAAGAGTACATCTATCTCTGTGTGTGTTGGCGATTATTTACAATTTTAGACATGATTTGCGAGGCTGAATCCGATCCCACATTCATCAAAAGGATCATTACTGGAGACGAGACGTGGGTTTATGAGTACGACACGCAATCCAGACATCAGGCAAGTGAATGGCCTTTACCAAAAAAAAAACCACGTCGTTTTCAGCCAAAAAAGAAGGCAATGCGCACGGTTTTCATGGATTACAACGGTGTAGTGCATCATGAATTTTTGCCAGAAGGCCAGACCGTAAACAAAGAGTATTATTTGGGCGTTATGAGACGTTTGCGTGAAGCAATTCGCCGAAAGAGACCAGAATTGTGGGCAGAAAACTCGTGGATTTTGCACCATGATAACCCACCGTCGCTCAGTGCCATCATTATTCGTAAATTTTTGACGAAAAATGTAACAAATACCATCCAACAGCCACCGAATTCACCTGATTTAGCTCCCTGTGACTTCTTTCTGTTCAATCGAGTTAAAAAACCATTACGGGGAACGCGTTTCAGCAGCCGAGAGGAAATAATGGAAAAATCGCCAACACACACAGAGTAGATGTACTCTTGACTACGTAACACTTTTGCAAATGTCAAGCTATGACGCTAAGATTGAGAGGGAATATCAACAACAGATGTACCAACTTAATAAAAAATAACAGAACTCAAATCGGAACGATGGGAGCGCCACACGGTGGTTATTCCGGGAACTTGTTGATCAAGGTAGTATATACAAACTTCTTTTTCACTTAATTCTGAAATAAAAGCAATTAACTTATTTTGCTGCATATATTGTGCAGTGTGTGTGTGCGTGTGTTCCGTGTATATATGTTTGTGTTATGTGTGAGTGCTTATATATTTTGACAATGATAATATGTCAAAACTGGTCATTCGTTTGCTCTTGGTGTCACATTCGTGCACACTAAACGTCTGAAAAATATTTGTGTAAAATTTTTTATTTCGAAAATGTATTCGCTGCAGAAATAAAATGTATCAGTTAGGCTAAAATATTTACTACAGAATATATATAAAACAATTGAATTTACTATGGCTCAAAATACCATAGTTCCATACCTCTTCCATTTTCAATTAGTTCATTCATTGTTTCCAATGATTTTATTTGTCTATCGGATTCGGAGCATTTCAACTAGAATAAGAAATTGAGTACTGACTAGGAAGTTACCTTGTTCAATAAATCGAAATTGAGCAATAGCCTTGAACATTTGTTACCCTAATTGGTGGTCGATAGGAATGTAAAAATCAAAACTGCATGGAATTAAATTTCAAGAATTTTCTAAGGTTGACCTTCTCTAACCTCTAACAAATTATCAATCTCATTTTATACAGTCTGGAAGTGGAAGTTATTTACTGTGACAGTTGTGGTCGAGGGGACGGTTATGGAGACGGATCCATTAATTCATAAATGTTAGAAAAATCGAAATCTTTTTGCTTATACCATTCACCGGTATACAGATTAGATCAATAGACCATTTTTGGGAGAGGGCAATGGAGTTGCTGAAATTTCGAGTATTTACAGCTTAAGCTTGCCAAAAACCTTAAATATTATTACCAATCAGAATCTCGGCTGCGTGCAGATACCAAATAGTTTTGTGCTCAAAATCTCAATTCCTAAATGCGAACATGAGAGACATGAAAACGGCTTGATGTTATGTTAGAAGAGTCATGCATGAGGTATATGGCCCAAGCGGGTCATGCATTTTTAATTTCATTATTCTGGCTACAAAGATTTAGTCCACTCACTATCAACTGTCACGCATAAATCGTGGCTAAGTTACGTGGCGACATTACTAAAATTCATAAAATGTTTATTTGAGTAAATTAATAGGCTTAAATGACTAAAGTCTATGTTTTTAAGTTATCTATTAAAAAGTTGAGTAACGAGCTAATCTTCCAGCTTTTTATATGGAATTACCACCTCCTGGCTGTAACCAGTTACCTAAACATTGAACGCAGCTGAGAAATAACATATAATTATCAAATTAACAATGATGGGGCCGACTTTGTAGAATTATATGCCTAGAATTTTCCAAAATAGTTTTGAATTTAAATCTAACTTGGTAAAAATTATAAGTTGTGTAACATTCTTAATATGAAATGTCTTTGATTTTGTGTTTGCGCCTTATGTTAGCAGGGAATGTAAAATTGTACGTTAGTTTCCAGCAAATAATCAAACTTTTCAACTTGTAAAATTTAGGTCCCGGTCGAAACGATTTCTTTAAAAACAGCTCAAAATTGTAATCTATTGTAAATGTCTTGTTTTAAAACGCACTTCTTTTGAAAAACCATATTTTGAAGTCTACTGTTTCGTAATTTATAATGTTTTCTATTAAACGTCATTTTAAACGTTCATACGAACCAAGATTTGTTTAACACACTTTAATTTATTTTACAAAATTCTGTGTAATATTTGACACGATCCTTAAATTTATTGAAATAAGGTGTTCGATTCATTAAATAGTATTTGCATGACCTGCGTAACATGAAGCAACAGTGTTGAATAAATAGAAACACACAGCCAAGTAAATATACATATACCAACCTAAAACAAGCCGAAAAAAACCTGGCAGAGGGTGCCTTACAATCTTGCACTGACGCTTATAAGCATGAAGAATATGAAACTTTTTAGTACATTTGGCAAAATACGTTCACGGCTTTTTGAGCATGCGTATTGAAATTTTGTCAAGAGAAGAAGAGATCGGCAATATTCAAGTTTTTATCATAACGGTCTGCCAAATGAGCAAAAATTGTGTTTTTATGCTTTGAATATTTGGAAAATAAAATGTAATTTTCATTTTTTTTTTTTTTGCAAAATTTTTTCCTTTTAATATACAGGGTGGCCCAATGCTACGAGTCCAAATGAGTAGGGCGTGTAGTTGGATCAATATCATGAAAAAAAAAGTCCACTATGCATATGCCCGGAAATGAACCGTTACCCACTTCAATTGCATTTCAAAATTTTTAGCATGGTACACTGCCTTGAATCATGTACGAGATGCCAATAACTCTTCTAAAAATTAAGATGACTCAATTGTTTTTCTATAATTTTAAAGGCACAGAGTGATAAAGAAAACATTGGTGGAATTAAAAAAATTGTACGAGAAATAACAAAAAAATTCATTAAACTCATTTTTTCTCGAAAAACTCACTTAATAATTTTTGTTTTTTATTTCAAATTTAAATTTAATAGACTATTTAATACAAAATTGCTTCATTTTTTTTTATCTAATCATGTATAGTTTTTGAGATATTAACATTTCAGTAGTACTTGTTAGTAAACGTATAGCTAAAATCGTTGTTAATCTTTTGAAAATTTTGCGCGTTTGTAATTAGAAATAATAAAATGCCATGCTACACATACGAATAAATCACCGACATCCATTTTATTTATAGTTTATGTAACGGAAATGGACGAGCTGCAGAACGTGAAAATCGTTATCCAGAGGTAGGCCGGTGCCAGATCATAGAATATTTGAATTCACATACGATTACGAGAACGAGGAACATTGGTCCCCTATGAATACGAAAATGTTAGCCGAATTCAATATGAAGTCAATACCGACGAACAAGTTTTGAACTCAGTACAAACGAGACGTCTTTCGATACAACTTGGTATTAGCAAAAATAAAGTCTGGAGAGTACTTCGAAGAAACCATCTACACCCATTCCACTACACTCCAGTGCAAGAATTATTACCAGTCGATTTACCAAACAGAACAAATTTCTGCCGTTTATTGTTAAACAACGAGGAACATAATCCTTCATATTTGTCATCCATTTTATGGACAGACGAATCGACATTTACGAGGGATGGAATAACAAATTTCCACAATCTTCATGAGTGGCAACCAGAAAACCCACACGTTAAGCGAGAATCATTATTTCAAAGACGTTTTAGTGTTAATGTATGGTGTGGTATAATTGGAAATAATTTTATTGGGCCAATTTTACTACCTGAAAGATTGAACTCACAAAACTATCTTGAATATATGAATGAAACAGTTCCCACTGTGCTAGATTCAATTCCACTCATGATGAAAAATACTTTCTTGTATCAACAAGATGGAGCTACTGCACACCATGGAAGACAAGTTCGAAATTGGTTTGATATAAATTCGGCGGCGGACCTATAGCTTGGCCGGCTAGATCTCCAGATTTAACACCATTAGACTCTTATGTATGGAGATACTTGAAAGGAGTAGTCTACAAAACAAACATTCAGACTAGGGAGCAGTTGGTTGATCGAATTAATAATGCAACTATGCTTGTTACGAAATGGAAATCATTTTGAAAATTGTTTGTGAAGTTAGATTAGGTTAGGTTAGGTTAGAGCGGCTGCCAAAACGCACACTTAGACCGATGATGGTCCGTTGTGATACCGAGGGATCCTACTCCTCTTCCATCTCCACTGGAACCAATTTGACCTACTTATGTAGCGTAAGATATCTCGCACATTGCAGTTCTTGAGATCCATAAGGCCGTCCAAACTATACTTGCCCAGATATTTGTGCCTCCTATAAGCTAGCGCCGGGCATGAGCAGAGGAAGTGGCTTAGTCTCTTCCTCCTCATCCATGCAGCTTCTACAGGAGTCATTTGTCATTGACCCAAGCCTCCTCGCATGCTCCCCAATGAGGCAGTGTCCTTTGAATACCCCTACGACTTTACCTAAGTCAGGTCTGCGTAGGGATAGTAGCGTCTTGGAGCGCTCCAAGTCCAGTTTCAACCAGACTTGCCGCGCTACATTGCATGTTATAGTGTTAGTCCACCTCTTCTGTGCCAAGGCTATCGCATCATTACCAAGCGCCCTAAAAATCGCCGCTATGGGCCTCCCCAGATTTGCCCTTTCCGGTTTCAATTGGAAAGTGAAGTTGAAAACTTGGAAATTCATACAATAAATTATTAAGTACTACATCGAAATGTTAATATCTCAAAAACTATACATGATTAGATAAAAAAAAAAATGAAGCAATTTTGTATTAAATAGTCTATTAAATTTAAATTTGAAATAAAAAACAAAAATTATTAAGTGAGTTTTTCGAGAAAAAATGAGTTTAATGAATTTTTTTGTTATTTCTCGCACAATTTTTTTAATTCCACCAATGTTTTTGTTAAGTCGTTTTGCTGACTAAAATAACTGGAAGGTACAGTGTAAACATACATCTGCTGACATGATGATTACAGTTCAGTGTATAGGTAGAGTGGAAAAATCTACCCATGAACAACGACGTTCATTTTTCATTTTTTTATTGTTAGTCTTCGTTGGTCTTCTACACAGTGCAGTTCATATCAGCAAGAAATGCTGTTTTTTGTAAAATAAGAAATCAGTAAATAAAATTTAATAAAGTGATTAAAATAAAACAAACAAAGGTGTTTAATATTTCGGCGAATATTTATTACAAAGAAAAGATCCGGCAAATCCCGCAACAGTTTTTTTTATGGAAAATATCATGCATGATATTCCTACTTTCAGACAAGAATGAAGCACTCTGTGCCTTTAAAATTATAGAAAAACAATTGAGTCATCTTAATTTTTAAAAGAGTTATTGGCATCTACATCATTCAAGGCAGTGTACCATGCTAAAAAATTTGAAATGCAATTGAAGTGGGTAACGGTTCATTTCCGGGCATATGCATAGTGGACTTTTTTGCATGATATTGATCCAGCTACACGCCCTACTCGTTTGGACTCGTAGCAGTGGGACACCCTGTATTTTAAATGAAAATAAAACAAAAATTGTGTATATTAAACCTAATAAATTGTGGAAATTCCAAAATTTTAGACAAAAGCAACCAAACGTAAATTTTTTTCTTTTTCTCATAGAGGGAAAATATTTTTATTCGTTTTGTTAGTAGCTGATTACAAACAATTCTTAATTACTTTCACATATCTCCTCTCTCCAAAGCATTTTCACATGTTAGCTGTGTTATTTTTGAAAGTTCGATAACTTTGAGATTTAAACTATTTGATTATAAATAAAATCCGAAGAGTCAGCCAAACTACTATTGAAGCAAGTTTAAGGAAAGGCACATCAACTATAGGAAAGCATTTTGTAAACAATTCCGGTCAATAAAATCTGATAGAATCTTTTCTCCACTCCAAGTAATTTGAATATACATATTACGTTAACCTTCCTAAAGCCAAATATTAGGACACTTTCAACATAATGAATTTATTCAATATAGTTTCTTAAAAAGTCATAAACTGTCTGAATCACCAATATTGTGTCATTCACCTATGTATGTATGGCATTTTGCAATTATAAATCCATATCACCAAAAAAAAGGTTACTTGTCTGTCCGATCCTTATCAATTTTTTGTTATTGTGTTTTGTGTACCAAAAAAAAAGTATTGTTAAACACCATCACATCTTATCAATCCTTTGTCCACTTTTTTGACCTTTCTTGTAAAGTAAATATAAACAAAACACATTTTTGTGATTCTCAAGACCACAAAAAAAAAAAAAAAAAAAATCTCAACCATATTATTTCTGTAACTTGAAAATTCAATTTATAGATCCATTTCTGAGCCAGACACATCTTACCTAATCATCATCATCACCATCATCATCATTATCATGTAAAATTAACGTCTCATGTGTACAATCGAAATTAATACTTAATGTGCATATTATAACAGTTAGCCCGAGAGAATGGAAATTGAAACATGGTTTGTTGTCAGAATAAAAGTTCATACATTGTATCATATGTACTCGTATATGACTAACAAAATTGTAATGTAATTAGGATATTTTGATTTTGTAGTTTTTTGACTTTTCATTACACACAAAGTGGTTTGTGACACCAACCACTTTTAGAAAACTATTTATTTATGTGCATAGTATGCAGCAATTAGAAAATGTAGCTATTTCTAGTATATGGTATATAGATACGTATAGTGCTTCGCCCAAAAATTGATAAATTACTACAATTACCTGTGTTATCCTTATGTATTATGTATATAGAGTATGTAGCACTTGGATATACCATTGTACTTCAGGTAATAAATTCAATTGATTTTTTTATATTTTGTTCTCAAGAATAATAAATGAAAATACGATGGGAATTTTATTTTACTAAAGAGTACGAACAAATAATTGAGGATTTTAGTTTTTGCTCTTGTTTTCTGATAAATTAGTTGAACAAAAACCAAAAAAAAATTCTTTTGTGTTATAAGTGAACTTCTTCAAGCTCATTTTAAATAAAAGCTTGTAACAAAAAAAATGTTTTTCGTCAATTTTTATTATATTTGGTGTTTTTTTTTTGTGATACTGCGCGTTTCTCTCGGCTTCGTTAAAAAAATTAGAATAATCGAGGATAACGAATACCTCAAAATTAAGCCGTAAAACATAAATGCTCGATTGTAACCCTAAAAGATAGTTGACTTGTTGGCTCATTATTGTTGCCTCATACGGCGAATAATCTACACACGAGCTCCATTCAAATTTATATCCTCGCACCATGTAAATGTTTATCACAGCGATTTGTCAATATCTCTCTAACTATCTACAAATATGTGGAATGTGCGAGATGATATAAAGAAACGTTTTTTTTAATAACAAGGCGTTTTATAGCAAAACGACAAAATATGTATTATGTATGTACACATATGTATATATATATATATATATATATATATATATATATATATATATAAGAAAAGACGATATAATATAATAAAAGATACCAAATAAAGAGGATGCGTGACATAAATTCTCATGTAATAAGTTAACATCTAAACACATGGAACATACGGGGTACGATAACAAAATTTTAGAGAATACAATTTTCCTCGAATCGATTGGAATATAAGAATGTGAACGGAAAGTGAAAAGGTTTAGTGTGAAATAAAAATTTTATTCTGATTAAATAACATCTTTCCGTCTCTAAGCTTATTAAACTTTATATCTAATATAAAGCAATTGTTCAAGATACTACGACACATTTCGTATATACACATCGAAATTCCAACCTACCGCAATATTTTATTTATTCATATAAATTGACAAATGACCCAAATCCCTATAACGACTACGGAAAATCATTAAAAATGTTAGGAAAATTTATATTTTACACATTAAGTCATTATAAAATAAACAAATCGACCTGATTTCTAAAAATATCATATTCCGATTTTGTTGACAACAACAACAACAACAACAACAATAACAACAAGAGGAATAATGATGCAAAGTATATTGTGTGTTAAAAGCTTTTCATTAAAAATTTTGTTTTCTTTTCTTTTTTTTTATAATCCTATCAATCACGGGGAAATACAAAATCATTATTTAAATGATTACAATCATCGATGACTAAAATATGTCATCAATATTGATTTATTTTGTCTGTATGTGTGTATGTATGACGATTTATCGACTTTCTTCAAACGATAATAACTCGTTGTTGTTAGTATTTATTTTGCTACGTCTACCTCTATCACTATTTTACTAAGCATAAAAGAAAAACTCAAGGTTGTGAAGAAATAGGTAAATCTCTGCTAAATTGAATAATTATTAATTAACACTCTTGTTATTATTGGGTGTACAAATAAGTTTTGAGGGATTTCAAAATCAGTATGTGTCATTTCGCTGAAGTTTAAACAATATATTTACAAGCGGGTAGCGCTGCATTTTTGTTCTAATTTGAAGAAAAGTGAAGCTGTTGCACATCGATTCCTGTATGAAGCATATGGGGCACATGTTCCATCAATAAAGGCATGTGCGTACACTGGTTCCGGCATTTTAATGGTGGCGATTTTGGCACCAGTGACAAAGAAAGCGAAGGAGACCAGGTCAAGGTCATGGAAATGGTGCAAAAATAAGGAAATTGGGTTTCATATGAACTCGGAAGGGTTCTTTGCATCGAATCGTGACGGGGCACGAAAAGTGGATCCACTACGAAAACCCATAGCGCAGAAAATCGTCGGGTAAGCCCGGTCATCCATCAACTTCAACGGCCAAACCGAATATTCATGGTAAGAAGCTGACGCTATGCGCCTGGTGATATCAGTTCGGAATGATCTTCTACATGAGCTACTCCAGCCTAACGAAGCCATCACGTCCTATCCCATGGGATGTCCCTACTCCCATTCAATGGGATGCCCTACCCCACCCGCCTTATTCACCAGACATTGATCCTTCCAGCTAACACTTGTTCCAGTCGTTGACTGACTCACGGTCTGGCCGAGCAGCACTCTCTGAATAAATCTTCGAAATTATAAAAAAATACTCAAAACTTGTTTGTACCCCTAATAGTGTAATCGATTTTATAATGCAGTATGAGAAGATAAAGTCAATAAATATATGATTTTGAGTAACTTTTATCACTTTGTAAAATTAGGTCAAATAATGCGTCACTGAACTGATTTACTCAAAATAGATCGCTTTTTGGTTTTTTATTTGTGTGCATTTTTCGTTTTTGGTTCTCGAAGTTATAAATGTGGAGTAAATAAATAAAACATCAAAATTAATTAAGTGGATTATAAATAATTTGTAAACTTAAATTTATTAAGTAAAATTTCAAAACAAACGATTGTTGAGCTTTGTAAATTGTTAGAACATTGATTTCTTAAATGATGAACGTTGAACACCAACCTTCCGGAGAATATGGCACCGATATGTGGACGACATCTTCGCATAGTAAATAGAAGATTAAAAAAAAAAATGAAACAACACTCGAAATGGTCAACGCCTTATATCCATCAATTAAATTTACAGTAGAAGCCACCATATTCAAATACTCGTAGACTGGCGAATGTCTTCAAAAAAGACAACATTTTCAGAGTCACCAGAAGTGATCTGAAAGTAAAGACCTCCATAGAAAAATATAAAGATAAAATTAACCCTACAATTCATGAATGGGGTCCAAATGCTCCCTCCCCCCCCCCCCAGCGAAATTTGAATTAAGTTTCTGAGCTAGCGAGCAATATTATCGAGTGCTGATCTGAACCATAATTCATTCCGAAGGTCTATGAGTGGTATCAGGTCGGTTGCAGCTTGAACGAACCCCAGTCATGAGTTGACGTTTAACTTTTGCGGCGGAAAGTTAATTTTATGTTTTATATTGAAACCAACATTTTATATACATAAATATTAATACCGAATCTAAGGATAATAGTCAAATACAGTGAACTCGAAGATTGTGCGGCAATGGATTAAATTTTTTACGGTACTATATCCTTAACTTTGTTTTCTTAACAGGAATATTTAATCTGTGATAAAACAAACCAGGAAGCAGCAGCAAATCGCTCCTCGCTGCTAAACATAACCTTAATAAATCTGACATTTGGTTTAGTTTTCATTATTTCCTTGTATAAGCCAAAGTCCATACAAAAAAAAAAATTACCCGCTAAGACCTATTGTGTCGTTCATTAATAGTCCGACTTATAAAACGTCCAGATATTTGACTGATTTGTTGAAGATAGCAATTGATAATGAGAAATACGCTTAAGAAGCTTTAAAGACAATTTCTAGTAAATGGACAACCATAGAACCACACACGAGAAATCCGAAAATAGAATTTCTAGAGATTTTAGACTTCTGTTTAAAATCAAAGTACTTTAGTGCTGCGAACATGTACTACAAACAAATCAATGGTGTTGCAATGGGATCACCTTTATTACACATTGTAGCAGACATCTCCTTTCTAAATTTAATAATAACTGTTTCAGTCTCAAATATACGTTAGAATTGTAAATAAATAACAAATCACCTTTTTTGGATACCTTATTAATTCGGAAAGACAATGGCCAAATTAAAAAGAAGGTTTTCTTCAGATCTGTTTACAAATATTAGGTTATTTATTGGCTTATAACCCGAAGGAAAGAAGATTGATAAAATATATCCAGCCGTTAGAAGAAATAAAATACTTTACTAAAATAAACGTTATTCACAAACTCGTATTAAAATCTTGTATGATACAAAAACAATTTGTACAAACGTTAAAATGTGTGTGAATGGATATGAGCAGCCGATAATGTAGATTGCTTTGGATAAGTTGCGATGCACTTGATATGTTTCACACTTAAGGCATAAGTATATGGGAAACGCGATACGCGTTTCCTGTTTTTAGCAAAAGATTTGCTTACTAAACTAAAGTAAGATAGTTAATATAGAGCGTGTTTTTGTATTAGCTCCGGATAGCTGGTATCCGGAGCAGCTAATTTTCTGTTATAAAACTTATGTTTGACAAGCTATTTATACATATAAATAATTTATTTAAAACTAATCTATAATTTTTAATTCAACTTTTTAACTAAAAACCTATAAAAAAATATTTAGCTCTACCTATTTATCTGGAGCTGCTATCCGGAGCTGCTATCCGGAGCAAAGGGAAATTTGAAATATTTTTGATTTTTGTACAACCCTAATTGTGGCAAACTTCATTTTGGTTTAAAAATTTTGATAGATGTCAAATTCAAATGTCATATGGTTGTATGACATTTCTTCCAAATAAAAAATCATCGGGAGATTGATGGGGAATACGTTAAAGTAGAAGCTGCAAAAATATTTTTAAAAGCTGAAAAGCAAAACGATAATCGAGATGCATCATTGTCGGAAGGTGACGAAGATGAAGATAAATAATATTTTGATGAAATTGACATGCCTGGTACAAAAGTCAAGTCGATTCAAAACAAAGAATTACTGTACGTATTCTACGTACATATATGTGAAGACACAGCTTAATATCACAGAAATTTGAACCCCAATTCGGCATATTATGATCCAAAACACGTTCTAGGAGGGATATTACTGATCCAAAATCACATCCTGGGGCCCTATTCTCGAATTCCACATCCATTTTCCACATGCGGACATCTGTCAAAATGCATCAAAACGTTCGGAAATTTTAATTCGTATATAAAACACTTGATACATGGCCATTTTCCTATATGGACAATTTCTTCCACCTGCTTATACCCATTCGGAAATATTCCCTTAGTACCAAAAAAATTCAATTTTTATGAATTTTGATTGATGTCTACATGTGGAAAATGGATGTGGAATTCGAGAATAGGGCCCCTGAAGAGTAAATAATTTTTTTTCACTAAGTTTAGAATTAAATAAATAAATTAATTTTATTATTTTAGAGTTGAGTTGTGTACTGGAGACATGGAAAAATATTCTAAAGCAGAACTATTTGCTTGGGAAGCTTATGGTAAAATATTCTCGAAGTGGAAAAATCATTAAAGGACAAGAGAAACAAATCTTTCGAAGCCGATATCAAAAGATGTACGTATGTAAATGTATTTGAATAATCACTGAATATATTAAAAATAATCCAACATGTATTTATGGTTCTTAAAAATTTTTTATCTTCCACGATTTGCAGTAAAGCTAATTTATTTTATTCAAAGATTCAGTTTTATTAAATTATAATTTGTATACTCCTTCAAATATAACTTACAAACTTAAATCGTTTGCTTGCTGTTCGTTAAACAACCTTTACATGTTACCTGACCGCAAATTAAAATTTTGTACAAGGTAATTCCGCTGCCGCTAGATAGTAAACATTTTACAGCAATCCGAGTAACAACCTTCGCCTATTTCCCTTTACCTTCCGCAAATTCTAGCCTTTTTAATATTTTTCATGGCATTTAATACTAATAATTTAAGAAATGGATGGACTCGATACTCAAAAAACGAAAAACAGCTGAAATGGATGGAATTTATTCAAAGTGTGCGTTAAATCATTGGCTTTGGTAGCTCGCGTTTTTGATCGGAGAAAATGTTCACCCCTGAGATAGGTATTCAGGTCTTTTGAATCTAACTAAAAGAGACTCTCTATTTTTAGTAGTATTTTAAACCAATTGAATTTATTGCAAATCCCGGTGCATAATGGGCCTATCTAGGATCGGATAACGCCGCAGTTATGTCTGGCCAATTTAATGTGGTTCAAGCAAGATTAAAAAGGCTAGTGTTTGAGAAGGGGAAATAGGTGAAGATTGTTACTCGGATTGCTGTAAAATGTTTACTACCTAGCGGCAGCGGAATTACCTTGTACAAAATTTTAATTTGCGGTCAGGTAACATGTAAAGGTTGTTTAGCGAACAGCAAGCAAACGATTTAAGTTTGTAAGTTATATTCGAAGGAGTATACAAATTATAATTTAATAAAACTGAATCTTTGAATAAAATAAATTAACTTTACTGCAAATCGTGGAAGATAAAAAATTTTTAAGAAGCATAAATACATGTTGGATTATTTTTAATATATTCAGTGATTATTCAAATACATATACATATGTACATCTTTTCAAATCGGCTTCGAAAGATTTGTTTCTTTTGTCCTTTAATGATTTTTCCACTTCGAGAATATTTTTCCATAAGCTTCCCAAGCAAATAGTTCTGCTTTAGAATATTTTTTCATGTCTCCAGTACACAACTCAACTCTAAAATAATAAAATTAATTTATTTATTTAATTCTAAACTTAGTGAAAAAAAATTATTTACTCTTCAGGATTTGATTTTGGATCAGGAATATCCCTCATAGAACGTGTTTTGGATCATAATATGCCGAATTGGGGTTCAAATTTCCGTGATATTAAGCTGTGTCTTCACGTATACGTAGAATCCGTACATTAATTCTTTGTTTTGAATCGACTTGACTTTTGTACCAGGCATGTCCATTGCATCAAAATACTATTTATCTTCATCTTCGTCACCTTCCGATATTGATGCATCTCGATTATCCTTTTGCTTTCCAGCTTTTAAAAATCTCTTTGCAGCTACTACATTATCGTATTCCTCAACAATCTCCCGATGATTTTTATACATTTTTACTCCGATTTTTTATTCGGAAGAAATGTCATACAACTGCATGAAGTTAAGTAAAATTTTAAATTTTTTGTGTATTAGCGACACATGTGTATAATAAAACAACTTTCAATAGAAATTTCCATTGTGCTCCCGATAGCTTGCTATCCGGAGCTAATAAAAAAACACGCTAATAATTTACATAAATATGGCACTAGTATAAAAGTAATTAACTGTCCTCAAAAGGAACTAAACTAAACTAAAATAAACGTCAAAAACGTTTAAAAACGTCAAATGATACCAATGCAATTTTAAGGTGTTTTACATTTATTTTAAGCAAAAAAGTATTTCAAAAAAATAAACAGAAATGCCGAACAAAAGTAATTCACAATACATAAAAAGTCATTGAAACGTAAGCTCGTAAATTGACTTTTCGGTTGCCGACTCTGATACAATAGAAGAAGCTTTAATTGTATTTTAGTTTAGTTTGTTTAATCAAATAAGGCACACAGCTTTACTCTTTAATTATTTGAAACATTAGTTTGAGTATTCTTAAATAAAATGTTTAGATTTCAGCAGACACACAATTTACATTCTAGAAACATATTGAACACTTCATGAACAACTTCAAAAACCCAAATAATAATTAAGCAACAACCCTTTGAATCGAGAAACAAACATCAAGGTCTAATAATGTAAACGTTTGCTGTTGTTGAAAATTATGTAGTTGTTTAGGATTATTTAAAAATCCCCGCCATCTTTTATATGTCATGTTGAATAAATAAAAACATACATTTAAGGCGAATTTATGCAAATAAATTATTTTTTGATTATTTTGGTAATGGTTAAATTTCCATATAATTTTATGCGAACAAAATGTGTGATTTGCATTGATGTAAACTTAAATTTAAATCAGCAAAGGTATGAGTTTAGGGATATACAGCAGTTTCCTGCCTCGCTCGTAAAATAAATTCATGTGGTGGGCGCATTCTCCATTTTTTTATTAGCTACTTTTAAAGCAAAATAATTTTGTTCTTAACATCTCTTAATAATGTTACTTAAATTTAATAAATCGACGGGTCAGTTAAACATCTCCTTTATCACCTGATAAAATTTAATCACATAATTTGTACTTTATTCCTTTTCTATTGTTTATGACTAAAAGTCGCATGAAATACTCTAAAAGCTAAAAACAACGCCACTCCTTCATTAAAATTAACTGATCTAACATCGAATCGAGATTCAGCTACGCATAAATCACCCTCGAAAAAAAAAATAAAGACATAACCATGAATACCATATACTGAAAGGAATTTCTATTCTTTATGTACATTTATAAAAATAATAAGATGATAATAAAAAGCTTCAATTATTTGTATGTGCCACGTTCACTATTGAGCTTTTTGTATACTAAGGGGCCACAATAATACGCACATATATTATAGTTGTAATAAACATAAATTTTCATCATATTTTAGTTAACCCGCAGTAATAGTAGCTCATCGTACGTCAAACATTTTCTTTTGTTTGTTTCATGATATTTATTTAATAGACCCGGTTTGATGTTTTAATGAAGTTAAGAAGTTTTTTGTTTTAATTCTTCCGGAAGTTTTATTTTTGTTCATTTATTAGTTCTGGGTGTTGGGTGCGTCTCAAAAGGGTAGGGGTTGATCATCTATAGCCATGTATCTCGTGGTCTATATTCCAACGCTGCAACTATGTAGAAACCACCAAATGTGTCTAGTATACCTCCACGTGGTAAAACCCGGGCAACGATGTAAAGCATCGGCAAAATTCTAGAGGCCAGTGTAGTACACTATAAATGAGCAATGAGCGGAACAAATATGGATACTAATACCCCAGGTGGTACACCTGTTGCTCAGGTAAATCCATCCTCTTCGGAGGTTGATCTAATGGATTCTGGGGGAGACCAGCCATTGCTATACTACAATTATTTTAACCAATCCCAAGACATGTTGGTGAATAAACAAGCTCAATTAAGTGAAACAGAAAAGGATAATTCACATCCCTTCCAGAGGCGGTAGTCCCTCCATTGGGGCCAGCAGCCACAACACTCGTTCTACAAACGAAGAAAAGCTTCACAACGAATTGTGGAAAGCTAATAATGCATTAGTTGAAGCTAACAATTTAAACAAGCAACTGAATCTTACAATTGCATGGATGTGGGAGCGTATGAAGACGCTTGAAAACAAAGTTAAAGCTCTTAAGCCAAAGGAGGACATCGGTTCTACTCCTAACCAGAATACAACTCCACAAGAGGACGAAGAAGAACTAGTTCGAGAAACTGAGTGGATTAGAGTTAAAGGTGGGAGAAAAAAAAGGAAACGGAATAATACGCCCTCCCCACCTCAATTAAAGGATGATGTTCCAAATATTATTCAGAAACAACCAAAAAAAATACATCCACCACCACCAATTGTAATAGATGAAATCAAAGACTACGATTTACTATACGAGAAAATAGAAACAATAACTACTACTGATAAGATTAACGCAAAGGTGATGAATGGAAACACCATCAAAATAAATTTGGAAGATGCTGAAACTTACAGAAAAATGACAAAAATGTTAAACGAAGAAAAACGTGCTCGGCACACGTTTGAAGACAAACAAACCAGACCAATTAGGGTCATGGCTAAAAACTTACACTCTAAGTGTAAACCAGACAAAATAATTGATGACCTGAAAGCAAAAGGATTTAAGGCAACTGAAGCATCGATTAAGCTAAAACGGAGAGGCAAAGTACCTCTCAACATGTTTATGTTGACCTTCGATATTGATGAAGATATCGAAAAAATTTATCAAATTAAGTACATCTTGGGGTGCAAAGTGGTTATTCAGCCTCTAAGAAGATCTGAGCTTATACCACAATGTAAGCAATGTCAAGCCTATGGACATACACAAAAATATTGCAACAGGGAACCCAGGTGTGTCAAATGTTTAGGTAAACATCATACGAAAGATTCTGTAAAAGCCCAAAATGTACAACCTAAACGCGTTCACTGTGGAGAAAAACATCCGGCTAACTACAGAGGATGCAGCGTTGCTATTGAACTGCAAAACATCAAAAATAAGAACGTGATTGCTAAAAATCCAAGTTTATTCAGGAAGCAAGCGGTTAAAATGAATCGACCCGAAGTAAATCGTGGAGTGTCGGGAACTACTCAAGGACAATTTGGTAAAATGATGAGCAATGGAAATCCAGGAAAAACTGCTCAAAATGACGATATAAGTCAAAAACTTAAATTAATTTTAAGCAGACTAAATACATTTGATGAGCGATTACATAAACTAGAGTACAGCACTAAGGGAGCCGTCCCTAAACAGAAAAATGGCCAATGATCTTAGAATCTTATGCTGGAATGCCAATGGACTGATGCAACATCAACAAGAACTGCAAGTGGTCCTGGACACAAAAAAAATCGATGTATGTCTCATCACGGAAACACACATCACTAAACAATCAATCATTAAATTTAAAAATTATCAAATACCATATATCACACTATTCACCCTATGGAAACACTGCTAAAGGAAGTAGTGCTGTTATAAATAGAAATAGTATTCATCACTATTAGGAGTTAAAATATGAAATGGAAGAAATACAAGCAACGGCTGTTATTGTCAAAACCAAAAGTAGTTCCATTTGTATTGCTAGTATTTACTGCCCACCGAAGCACTCAATAAAAGAAAAAGATTATCTCGAGTTCCTCAGTAAATTAGGAAAACGATTTGTACTTGGAGGATACTTAAATGCAAAAAATGTCTACTGGGGATCCAGATTAACAACGACTAAGGGTAAAGAACTCCTACAAGCTATCAGGAAATGCAGTTGTGAAGCCCTCTCAACTGGAAAACCAACCTACTGGCCAACTGATCCAAACAAAGTACCAGATCTGATTGATTTCTTCATAATAAAGAACATATCTGCAAATTATGTATAAGTAGATGAAAGCCATGACTTAAACTCTGATCATTCACCAATAGTTCTAACGTTAAGTGAAAAAATCATTCGAAAGAAAGAAATCCATTCCTAGTAAATAATCACACTAATTGGGCATGCTTTAGACTATCGCTTAAAGAAAAAATTAACTTAATGGTTCCATTAAAGACTGAAGAACAATAATTAGACAAAGAAGTTCACAAATTTGTAAACGATATACAGCAATTAGCTTGGGAAAATACTCCTGAAATTAAAACGAAAATCAAGGGAAACAACTACCCTATGGAAATTAGGGAACTACTCGCAGAAAAAAGAAGAGCGAGAAGAGTATGGCAACAAACATGGGCCCCCCCAAGATAAAACCCATTTGAACAATCTTACTCAACAATTAAGAAGAGAGATCAAAGAATTAAAAGATGAATCAATCAGATTCCTCCAATAAGAACAGCAGGTGAGAAATCGTCTAAAAATAATGAAGACCAAGCTCGAGAATTTGCTGAACAAGCTGTGCAAGAAAGTAAAGAAATCCTACCCACAACACCAAAAGAAGTCATGCGTGAGATAAAATCTAATATGAATACGAAAAAAGCTCCGGGGTCCGATATTATTACTGCAAAAATCTTAAAAGAACATCCAAGGAAAGCTCTGGTGAAGCTCACCAATCTAATAAATGCAGCATTTAGAATTAAATGTGTACCAAGCTTATGGAAAATTCCAGAAGTAATTATGATCCCAAAACCTGGGAAACCGCCACACATAACATCATCTTATAGGCCACTTTCGCTATTGCCAGTCATGTCCAAACTCTTTGAGAAGCTTCTGGTAAACAGATTAAATTCGATAATCGAGAGTAAAAACTTGATCCCAAATCATCAGTTCGGTTTTCGCAACCAACACTCAACAATTGATCAAGTACACAGAATAACCAGTATAATTGAGAAAGCATTAGAGGAGAAAAAAGTCTGTTCAACAGTATTTCTAGACGTTGCACAAACATTTGATAGGGTGTGGCTTGAAGGACTTAACCACAAGTTAAGAAATCTTCTACCAATACAATTTGCTAAGATACTGGAGTCTTGTATTATCCTCAGTGTATTAGGGCCGGTTTTATATAAATGGACAAAAAGATGCAGAATAAAACTAAATGAATGAAGCTAAATCAGTTCACATCAACTTTACAAACAGACGATTCGAACATATTCCGATTACCATAAATCGGGAAATAATACCGCATGCGAACACAGCTAAGTATCTCGGCATGACCCTGGATGCTAGACTACGATGGAAAGCACACGTCAAGAAGTAAAGTGAAAAATTAAGATTTAAATACAGAAAAATGTATTGGCTGATGGGAAGGAACTCTTCTTTATCAACATACAATAAGCTTCTACTTTATAAGCAAATATTGAAACTGATTTGGACTTATGGTATTCAGCTTTGGGGTTGTACCAAACAGAGCAACGTAAATATCATCCTACAATGACCGTCATAGGGACCTTAAAATGAACCTCATCTTAAACGAAATCCAGGAAAAAGCACGAGACATGAAGAAAGGCTCCGCCATTGAATATTGAGGCAACTCAGCTCCTAAGCATCAAGAATTTAGTACGCAGACGTAGTACGAATAGTAAATTAAGTCAGAAACAAGTTGCTCATTAGTCCAGGAGAATAGATTGTAATTACATAAAATAGATAATTATTAGTTCTGTATAGCTTAAAGTTTCATATTTGCAGAATTTATTTTATTTAAAAAACCTAAGATTTGTTTTGTGCCCGAGAAATGCTTCTCATTTAGCCACGTTGCACGTTGCAGAGTGTTCATACATAAAACTATGCATTCTGCTAATTGAGGTACATAAGGATAGAGGACGGCCGAGAGAAAAATAAAAAACGATTAGTTGTTTGAGGTCAGTAGTAGTGAACACAATTTTGACTGAAATATTTTTGACTGGAATTCCCGGTGACGTCCATATTGATGAGAAGTGATGTTTTACTCTTGTTAATACAAAAGTTAATAAGTCGTCACTCTAATCGACGAAGATATTACCAAACTTGTTCAAACCCTAAAGTTATGCTTGAATAATTGGCCATACTTTGGAATATTCAAAATAATTCGATACAAAAATACTTCATCAAAAGCTGAATTGGAAAAGCGGGATACCGTTAAAGGCTGATTAAATTGTCCCTTTCCCAGAATTTATACGATGCGGTATTTTGAAAAGTCCAACTCTTAAATTTTTTACATATTATAAAACTGTTATAACCTACAATTGGACTTTTAGCCTCCTTTCATTTTCTCTTACTACCTGTAAATCTAACTAACTTCCTCAATTTAGAAACCGATGCACGATTTTTTTATAAGGCAGTCCACTAGACTCTTTTCCGGGATTAGCTTTTATTTATGACATCAAACACTGTTAATAAATCTAATAAAATCCATTGTATTATTGACGAAAAATTGTGCAATTTTTGGCCATTTAAAAATCCTATTTCCGCCGTACATTTCCGCCTAAAAATCGTTTAAGAATCCCATTTCCATTTGACAGTCGAGTTTCATCAAACTTATTGTGTGAATAGCCAAGTTGTATACTGGTTGGCCATGTTCAAAAATTTCATCTGAAAATCATTCACGAATCCCATTTCCATCATACATGTCATATTTCATGATAATCGGTTAAGAAATAGATAATGGCTAATTGGCCATTTTCCAAAATTGTATCCAAAAATCATTTTAAATGTTGAGAATATTTTCGATTTCCATAAAATATGAAAAATAATGCATTACCCACCTGGGTGGGTGCATATTCCACCTGGAAAAATGTTTCTAACAATATAAAAATTGCCGCTGCAGCATCTGGTTAGCGCTACTAAATCATAGCCTGTGTTAAACATTTTGCGTTCAACTCCAAACCCGTGCTTACGCAGTGTATTTTGGGCATGATGATTCTTCACAACAGTGTGTAAAATTGCTTGTCAAATTTAACGAATATTCGAAGTAAAAAGTCAACTTTCAGCATTCAAGTTGTTTTCAATTTTTCGCCCGAAATTAATGATCTTAAGTCTAAACATAAAACATTTACAGTTTTTTATCCTGTTCCCCTTTCGGGAAAGGTAAATTTACCGAATTTAATGTATTTAGGACGAATATACGTCCGCTGCCCATGCAATTTAAATAAGTATCTAAGCATCATTGATTTTTTTATGCGTGATTGAATGTCGAAAAGCTGTATGTCGAAAGGCCGAATGTCGAAAGGCCGAATGTCTACTGACCGATTGGGTCGAGAGGCGAAAATTGTTGAAAGGCCGAATGTCTAAAGATCGAATGTCTAAACACCGAATGGGTGGGGTCGAAAGGCCGAATGTCGAAAGGTCGAATGGGTCGAACGTGTGGAACGGCCGATTGGGTCGAAAGGCCGAATTTTCATTAAATTTTCCTTCTCTTAATTGATTGAAATCAATATTTAAAACCGTTGAATTTATTTCTTAATGTAAAATGATTTAAATAAATTAATAATACGTGCTAATAAATCCAGTGTATGTAGCATATTAAGCCCCAATTCCACAGTGGAAAATTGACTGAGCTGAATTGAACTTGGAAGAAGACAAAAAATAATAATCCATCAGAGAGACAAAGACAAAGTTTTTTGTTATTGTTTTTTTTATAGCAAATTTTATGGATACATCTTACAGCAAACAAAAACATAACCAAGAATTATTAAAAAAAATTATGAATTAGTGTTAATTCGAGTATTTTTTACGATTCAAAATAATCTAAAAATTTAATTAATATTAATACTCATATCGGAATTATTTTATTCAAATTATTTCCGTCATAAAAATCTTTCCCATAAAAATGCCATACAATTAAAATTATCAGCGTGTGCGAGAAATATTTTTCATCGGTACACAATATTTATGTACATGTATTAGTTGGAACACCATAAATAGTTCTCGATTTGATACTTTTTTTTAATTTCGACCTCAGTGCACTAACACAGATACACATTTTTTATAAGTAAAAACTTGACTGACTCCGTTGTGTGTCTCGTTCACACAACCACCGATTTTATATTTTTATCACAAGTTATTTTTACTGACAAACTTTTCTAACTTCAAATTGAGGCATTAATGTGATCAAATTTTGTCGGAAAAAAAATTTATTTATTTTTCTTTTTTTACTATACTATACTTTGTTACTTTAGGCTTTGACTTTCGCGTCAACCAGACATTAAAAAATATTTTTATTTTGAATTTATCAAAAATTTTAATTCTAATTTGTAAATTAAGCATTGTAGAATCCGTAATGCAAAGAGTTAACATAAATCCAAACTTCGGTGACTTTTTTGTATTCAAGTAGGGTCAACCGGACCGGTCAAGATCTTTTAACTGGGTGACCTCAATAAATAAAATACGGAGTACATACACCATTATGAATAAACATACCATCTTAGAAGTAGTCTTGGCTGCAATAATTCATTTTTTTAAATAAAATTATGTTGTGCACCTCTCCCATTTACGAACTATTATGAATGAGCTTCTGCGCTCAAAATAGAGTGTTTATGATGGAGTGGATATCACTTGTGAAAATTCCAAATTCATGTTACGAAATAAATAAATAAATTAAACATTTTAATACCAAAAATTTTAATGAAAATATAAATTTTGACTATTTTCATTCATCAAACGGTCTTTCGAAATTCAGCCTTTCGACACATTCGGCCTTTCGGCGTCGGCTTTTGAACATTCGGCCTTTCGACATTTGGCCTTTCGGCCCTATTCCGATTTTACCTCCCAACCATGTTTCCACTTCATTTACAAACTTGTTCACATTTTATACCTCTAATTTAACGATTGTTTGTTTGTTTGTTTTTTTTTTTTTGGTTGACATTGCAAAAACCAGAACACAAACACGAACTTATTTTACATCAGCAATCGATAAATTTTCATGGACAACCAAAAAAATAAAACACATTTATTAAGGTTTCACGGTTTTTTGGATTTTTATTATGCGAGAACACACAAATTGTATGTTACAGCGCGAGGTGCGCAAAATGTTTTTATTAATACATATTTTGGAATTTTATTAATAAAATGAAAATTTAATTAAATTTAAATTACATATATAACACAATAAAAAACGAAAAAAATTTGGTAATTGTGGTTGAAAATGGAAAATTTTTAACTGTAATAATTTTTTATTTCACTTGTGATTTATAAGACGTCAAATGCAACTTTTTTTGTTTTTAACAAAAACACACACACAAATAGAAAGTGGAAAATGTAATTTATAATGGCGTCTTCACAGTAGATTTACTCCCAATTTTTTTTTTTTTTTTTTGTGTGCTGAACAAATTAAAATTGTAAATTTTTATTTCTTGTATAATAATTTACTGTGCAAGATATTATATCAAGTTGTGGTATAAAAATATAAAAATCTGTAAAAGATGTTGGTGTTTATTTTATATATACGGTGCGGAGTCACAATAATATGGAACGATCATAAATTTATCGAAATGCTACTCTTGGTGTATGATTTTCGACAAATAATAATTGCACGAGTAATAAACATCTTCAAGAATCAAAACGAGGTCGACTACAATGAAAATAAAAGAAATTCTCACCATGTATACACAAAAAAAAAAAAAAAAAAAATTAAATTAGGCCAAATCGAACAAAAAGCACAATAATAATAAACTGTTAATGGAGCTTTTTACTTCTATTTCCTTATGTGTACTCAATTTTTTGTATTTTTAAAGCTTCTTCGTGTTTTTATATTTTTGTTGCTTTGGTGATCATTTAAAAAATTTATTTTAGACATTTTTTCGATTCAGTATTGTAAGAAAAAAGCACAAAAATATAACATTTCAGTCAGCTTTTCTTCCTTAATTTTTTTTTATCGTGTTATTCAATGTAAGTAGATAAAATTTATTACTCAATTTTGTATAGTTTTCGAACATAAAGAAATTTATATTTTAAGCTTTTTGTGCTAAGCTTTTATTTTATTTTTCTATGAATTTTCAATAATATTTTTCGGGTTTATAGTATTCGTTATAACACTGGGGGTATGATGTTTACATGAAGAAAAACAATATTAAACTTTTCATTATTAATACAATATATGTACATATGTACATACTTCTTATTGTCCATTGAGAATTTTGTGTTGTATTATGGGTGGTGTCTGTCTGAATATGTATGTATTTACATATTTATGTGCTTTTAGTTTTTTATTTGAATAATAATAAATAATTTTTTGTCATTATGACCTAAATACTAGAAAATTTTATTTTACTTAACTGATGTATGCAATATAGAAGCCAATTGTCTTACCTGAAAATAAAATAAAAGATGAATACGTTTTAGTTATTGTTGATAAATTCAATTATATTATTCAAAAACTAGTGGTGCTGCTCTAATTTGGAACAATGCACATAATACCTATCCTATATTTTATACAAATTTAGAATTTTGGTTTACAAACACAACATAAATTTGGATATACAAAAATTTATAAAAATAGGTCGAGTTCAAATTTCTATGAAACTATTTGAAGATATCTATCTACAAGAAATTTGGAATAGAATATATTCGATACGAAAATAATCGTTTAAAAAATGAAGAGCTGAAAACAAACAGAATTCATATTAGCCAAATTTGAACATGCTCCAGTACTTTTAATTCGATGAAAGAAAATAAAGTTTAACCAATGATCCACAAATTAAAAGCAAAATTAAATTTTCAAATTATATCTTACTGTTTAAGATATTTTGTTTTGACGAGAGTCGGGGACCTTCATCGCATCCCTAAAAAATATTTTGTAGCAAGGCAGAAATTCATGCTCGAAAGTTTAAATTCGTGTCGTTTAAAAAGAAGTACAACCTACCGCAGAATGATTGGAATCAATAGTAAAGATAACTGCGGTTATCCATCGTAATATTTATGATATATTTTTCCATTATAAAGAATAAAAAAAACTCAGCATTTCCAAATAATTTGGTTGCTGTATTTTCCTTGGGGATACCATCATATTCCCAATAATAAAAATCCCCCCAAAAAATCCCAATAAATGCAAAATAAAAAGGAAGACCCATTGAATTTTTGCTAACTGCAATACAAAAACAAAAGGAAGCTACATAATTTCTTGTCATCCTTGCGCAGAAAGGACCAAAGCTAAGCGGATTTTCTGTGAATGTAAGAATTTCAAAAAATCGTCAAAGTGGGGTTGTTTTATAACAAAAATTTGTTAAGAGGTTCTAAAGCTTAATAATGTGAGAAGCACGAAAAATTTGTATTTCAATTCCAATGTATTATCGTTTTAAGACCTAATAATTTATTATTTCCTACTTTCCTTCATCCCAACGTATTCAATGTTAACAATTTGTCCGCTTATACCGTCAGCTTGAAAGTCTTTGGTGTGAAATACACCATTTTCTTTTCCATCAACCTCTTGCAATCGATAAACATTTGTCCCCAATTTTTCTTTAATTTGCGGCGCTTGATCCAGTTAGGAGCGAGTTTTGCACTAAAGTTTTGCAGTATCTCCCACTTGATGATTTATCATGGTTAAATCGTAAATTATAATAATGAGCGTATTTTGCGAAGAACGGGGCCTTGAAAAATCTTTTGAGCTTTTACAGGTTTCATAATTTTTAACGTATTCTCGAACGAATAAGTCAACGATAACCCAATGGATCATTGGGTAGTTTCTGCAAAACTGTGTTTTTTTAAAGAGAAGCAACAACCCATTTTAGTTTCGAATTCGGATAACGCCTGAATATTTTTCGGTCAATAATATTAAAGTCTGGATTAGTTCCGTGTATTAAATTGTGCCTGATTTATTTTTTCCATACCAACTATCCCAAGAATTAGTAACAGTAAGGTAATCACAAGTCATGTCATGTGATGATGTGTCTGTAAAGTTGTACTGTTGCAATCTTAATGCCAATCGACCAAACCGACCACTGATATCATTAATGTTGTTCAGCCAGAGGCACTCTTTTTCTGTGGTGTAATATTTCATCTCCTCCTCGTGACAAAAGCATCGGTCTATATAATAAAATCTGTCATAAAATCAAGATTGGCGAGTGTAGGAGGAGATATGAGAAGAGTTTTAAGATTTAAAAATGCCTTATTTGCCTCCTCGGTCTATTTAAACCGTTTTTCTCTCAGTAGAATAGCTGATATAGAAGAAGTTACGGTTAAAAAATGATTTATAAATCTCCTGTACAAGTCAGCCATTCCTTTAAATCTATGGACCGCTTTAGCATTGTTCGGGAAAGAAATTTAATTCACTTGAGACTTTTTCTCTGTCAAATTATTTGGTTTTGCAGGGATTGGGATTTGTCTCAATTTATTGTACGACATTCCTGTCTTACTCCTGCGGATGTTCGGTTGATATGATAAAATAAAAATATTTGAGCATTAAGTAAACCAAACCATTGTTAAGCTTCTTCTAGTGGGGTCTACCAAAAGGCATCTGATAAATCAACAATAGTTAGAAAATTCGTCTACTGTACGTCTACTATGTATACGGTGTTTCCCATTTGATTTAGTAACTGAAACTAATGGACTGCTCCAAGAGCTAATTGGGCTCTCCATTACGAAAAGTCAACATTCTATCAATCTCCTTATCAATTTTTTCCTGCATTACCGGTGACTTTAGGTAATTTCTAGCGTCACCTGTAAGCCAATTTTAACGACACCAAAAAAAGGAAAACGAGAAAGCACGGTTCTTAATTATCTAATTTGATATTTGGAAAGTGTATCCAGAACTTCAGAAATTTTTATAGAAATTGGGTCCAGGAAAGATCCAGACTTCCTACCACAGGTTTTATACTGAATAATTTCTAAATACTATACCAAGGATTAATACAATTGTGATGGATGAAGTGTAAAAACTTAGAGTGTCTCCATTATACGCGAAAGTGCAACCAGCTAAGGGGCCCTAAGGAGCCTTCAACTTTGACATCAAGAACATCAACTTCAATTGGTGGTCTGCCATTACTAGAATAATTAATCATTGAATTCATAAGTTTTGAGAAAGAGAAATGAAGTTTTTTGATCAGAGATCCCTTGTGGGTTTACGGGTAATTATTGTCCCGATTCGATCATTAGATTCACTTGGATATTGAGGGTCTATTTCGCTGTCTACTTCGAATACTAATAATCCTGAATCAATGAAGGAACCAACTGTACTAATTTTATCGATAAGTTTTCGTTTTAGTTCAGAATGTGTTGGTTAAGTATTATTGAGTGAATTTTGTGATTGTCTTCAAATTCTTCGTGAAGGTTTAAATTAACGGGCTTCGGAACAGATTCCACTTCAGCTGCGTCTACAGTTTTGAACAGAGATAAAAAATATACATTCCGTTGCAACTTCGTGAATGTATTTTCGTTTTTTTTCTCTTTAAAACTCAGGAATAATTTTTGAATTTCATTATACTGAATGTTCTTATTTGAGCTTCGTGTTTTTATTTTTTTTTTTAAATACAGTATTACGTTTTTTCTATTCTTGTATTTCATTTTGCATTATACATGTATTATGAACAAAGACCAAAATTTAAATACTTTACAGAATGAATTTACAATCCACATATTCAAAAAATTTTGTATTATGATTTTACTTATTCGCCACATGATGAATTTGGGATTTTTCGATTCATGAATTTCAAAATCGTAAATACAGTATTTCAAAGAACGAATATTCTGTATAATAAACGTATGAAGAATGCAATACAGCTAAAATAAAAGTACGAACTCCATCGTTATCTTAGTTATTCATATTTTTATAATATTTAGGTGCGTAAGTACACCTTTTGGGGTAAGGTTGGTTAAATGGCCAAAAATATAATTAAATGACTCAGTTTATTTATCTTCGCTCCCAAAACCATCTAATGTACAATATTAATTTGTTTTTACTGCCAAAACTTTAAATATGGCCGAGTATGATGAAACTGGCCTATTTCTCAACCGACTATGATGAAATTTGACACGTGCGTTGGAAATGGGATTCTTTAATGATTTTTAGATAAAGTGATGATGGCCAATTAGGATGGAACTTATCTATTTCTCAACGGATTTCAGTGGAATTTGGTATATGCGATAGAAATGGGATTCTAAATTGATTTTTAGATGAAGTTCTGGAATATGGCAAAATATGATGGAACTGAATGCTACATGAATGATGAAATGCTACATGTGCATTGAAAATTGGATTCTAAAATGATTTTAAATGAAGTTCTGGAATATAGCTAACTATGATGGAACTTGCCTATTCCTTAACCGATTATGATGAAATGCGACGAGTGCGTTGGAAATCGGATTGAAAAATCAATGTATGCCTGGTTTTTCTAATAGTTAAAATATAGTAACTATGGTTACATCGATTATATAAGCCTTTGTATAATCGATTATATAAACATTTGTAAAATGTAGTAGCATAATTAAAATCGTGTAGGCTTAGCAAATTTGAAATTTGACAAAAGAAAAAACAACAATTCTGTTTATATATGTCAGTTTCCAGTTATCGACTTCAATAAATCCAAAATGGATCGTTTATCTATAATATCTATAATAATTGTACATTTATTTATAATTATTAAAATTGTAACTTTTCTATTTAAATTTATTGTTTTCTTTATTCAAGATATAGTCTCCTGTATACCACACGACAATGGATAATTTTCTCTTATTTCGACGTATTGCCTTTGCAAAACACCACTCGACCTTCGGTCTCGTGGTGTTTCAGGCAATACGTCTCGTATAATCGAAAATTTTCGATCGTCTTGTGGTATAACATACGAATATTCGTTCTTTGAAATACTGTATTTACGATTTTGAAATTTATGAATCGAAAAATTCAAAATTCATCACGTGGCGAATAAGTAAAATCATAATACAAAAATTTTTGAATATGTGGATTGTTAATTCATTCTGTAAAGTATTTAAATTTTGGTCTTTGTTCATAATACATGTATAATGCAAAATGAAATACAAGAATAGAAAAAACGAAATACTGTATTTAAAAAAAAAAATTGAGGTGTGGCCAACACACGACTTTCTTTTACGAACAGAGAATTTTGAGAAATTTTATTTTTTTCTTAATTTTTGGAAACATTTTGTATTAAGAATTTTTCTGTAAACCTTATACTTTTTAAGATATTTGCAAAACAAATTTTCTGGACCAAGGAAGTGGCCACTTCCGGTTAGCTGATTTGGAGTAAAATTCACTGGGACCTCCCAATTTATCAAGAAACCTTAAATCTGAAGTTTCAGTTCGATTGATTAAACCATATGGGCTGTAGAGAGGACACAGACAGACTGACAGACTGACAGACTGACAGACAGACAGACAGACACCATTTCGAAACCCACTTTTTCGGACTCAGGGGACCTCAAAACAAATAAATCTCTAAAAATCTCAAGGTCCAAAATTTTCATGATTACTATACTTTATTTTACTAGAGTAAAAGAAAGTAATAAAAACACGAAGCTCAAATAAGAACATTCAGTATAATGAAATTCCAAATTCGTCACGTTGCGAATAGGTATATTCATAATACAAAATTTTTTGTATTTTGTGTTTTTTCAATTTCGTTATACGAATATTCGTTCATTTTTGAATGTAAGTAAGGATTGTTAATACATTCTGTATAGAATTTAAATTTGATCTCTGGTTTTGAATCGATCCGGTGGTTCAAATACCTCAAATTTGCGGTTCATATTGAAGTTTGTCTTCACTTAAATTGTTACTGTTTATTTTATCGAATATTAATTTAATTGTTAGGATTGTTTATAGGAACCTACCTTTGTTTGAACACAGTTTTCAGAAACCCTTAGTTTTCTAGAAACTTTTCAAAACAAGACTGTGGCAACGTTGACTATTATCTTACAAAATACTGACAACAAGCGTAATGTCAAGATTACAAGATTACAGCATACCATTACAAAACAATTTTTAACTATGATTACATTTTACAACAGAGACTCGATTATAAGCAAAATAGTACTGGAATGAAGTAAACAAGTTAATTCGTAACGATTATTTTAAATTTTATATCGACCAAACAAGTAGGTCGGATTTCTTCTGGTTTCGTTTTTTAGATATGAATAAAGGTGCACACATAAAAACTCTTACATAAATCCAATTATGCTCAAGAACTAGCGGAGGAGAAACATTTATGGTACGTTAACTCTGCTTCCTGTTCATTGAGAATCAAACCGAATAAATTTTATCATCGAGCGACATTATTAAATCTAATTTTTAATCTAACATATACACAATTTAATTCATAATAAAATCATCTGCAGTTTGTGTCTTAAAAATATTCAGTTAAATCAAAAAGTATTTATGAAATACAAAGACACAGTTCCATATAGTACAATGAAATGGAGTAGCATTTAGTAAATTACCTCATATATGTTTCATAATTTTTTACCAAAACTTTAAACAAAAAGCATAAATGTACTGCACTTCAGATGATAAAACCATATTCATATTTCAAAGAATTTATTAAATATAAACTATCCACATAACTACTCCGCAAACACATAAACATTTACTAGCATAGTTTAAATTTTAAAATGTTTACAAAAAAAAAAAAAAAAATGAAAAAATTCTAATCTTTTCCTCACAAAATAATAAAT
Organism: Tipula vernalis; assembly: GCA_958295665.1. NCBI lineage: Eukaryota > Metazoa > Arthropoda > Insecta > Diptera > Tipulidae > Tipula > Tipula vernalis. The sequence goes on along the minus strand of OY282560.1, from coordinate 5,915,498 downwards.
TATTTCAACCACAAAAATTATCCATTTTCATCATGTTATCTTTGCATAATACTACAGGGAGAGCAAGAGAGCTTTTTTCATCCAGTAAACGAACAACAACAAATAAAAAAGCTTCATAAAATGTATTAAAACAAAAATGCAGTATGAATATTTAAACTTGAAGTGTATAGTTGTATATAGTAAAAAAAAACATTTTCCTATTTTGATAAGTTATCTTTTTACCACGAATTTGTGTGCTTTCCTCCCATTCAAAAGAAAATAATAACAAAAGCGTCTTTTTTTTCAAAAACATAATTTTTAAAAAACAAAAAAAAAATTTCAATTATTCATAAGTTTTTAGGCATTATGTTTGTGTATATGTGTGTGTGTGCCAGCACACTGGTTAATGTTTATGTTTGATGTGTTGAAGATGACTTAGGAAATAAGCTTTCAGAGAAAAATGAAAATTGTTATAATTCTTTGTTTGGTACTAACTAGTATTAAGAGAAATTTTATTTTGTTCTAAAAGAAAATGTGGAAAATTCCCAAATACAATGTGAAACTCAAAAATTATGTTGGATTAAAAAGAAATGTTTGTCTTGTTTGAGGAAACACAAAAAAAAAAAAAAATTAGAAGTTGTGTTACATTTTTGTGATTGCTCTCTGTATGTACATAGGTCTCTCGAGATATGCAATGAATTATGTTATGTGATTAATGATTAGATTATTTTATGTGACACAACCAATTATGTAATATGTACTAAAAAAAAAAAATATTTTCTAATTTTAAAACACTGTATATTAATGAAACGCTAACAAACATACATACTTGACATAGATTTTCAATGTTGTAAATACTCATACGTAAATATGGCGTGATTTCGATAAATTTTTATTAAATGACAAATTAGAAAATTGTATGATTTATTATCTCTAATATCCTGTGTGTACACCACCCTACATCATATACATTTATATAAATACAAACAGCACTCATTAAAAATTAGTTTAATGTAACCCAAATGTAAACACAACAACACAACAACAAACATGCTCGTTCAAATATTTATTTTAATTAAATTTTAACATAGAAAATATTGTAACGAAGTATTTTACTGCTGCAGCATAATCGTTACATTAAATACAGATGCGATATTAATAAAAAAGATGATAATTACAAGTTCCCTATGTATTGTATATATGTACTAATGTTTATATGTGACCACAGCTGACATCAAAAAATATTTAATCCAATCACGCGTGCTCGTATATAAATTGGAAACGTTACATAACCCTTGGGACGACGGACTGCAATTAATAATTTGACTGATTTTCATGTTTCCTTTTATATTGTTGTAGTTATTGTTATTATATTTATGTTGTGGATGTGGCCATCATATATAACAGCGATTCATCATCGTGTATTGAATTAAACGAGATCGATATATATGTAAGTGTATTGTATACCATATATGGTACAACATAAATACATATTTCGAAAACAATACACAACAAATTTAATTGAACAGTCATGTTTGTGTTTTTGAAAAATTGAATTTTACTTTGCAACCATATCTAAAATTGTGCTTCTGCTGTTGTTGTTGTTGTATTATTGAGCTTTCAATCTTTTATACTTAATATGTGTTTTATTTTCCACATCGCACACTGAATCCCTGTAGCTATATATTTTAATCAAATATGTTTCCTTTCTCGTCGTCTTTTTATTATTTCGGTACTGATGAGAAATAACAAAAAAAAACAAAAAAATGAAAAATTCTGGTATATCCAGTGAACATATCCTTATCATTATATACATCGAGAAATACATCCTTGTAATCCTTAAATTTGTTTTTGCTGTTCTTGCTACTCATTTTGTCGTTATTTTTATTGTGTTTGAATGAAACAATGAAGATTAGAAAGTTTTCTGTTATTCAAAGGAATAGTAATGTTGATCTATAGCTGGGTGTGTTATGTATTTATGAAATTTTTATGTAACCAGTGCGTATTTGTTAGTAGTAGTAAATATTTTTGTAATGATGGTATAGCCAATTCGAGCTACTGGTGAAGAATGACGTGGTCTAAAATACATAGCTAAACCAAAATTAAGATACACATTTCAAAAGTGGGCAGGTTGATATTTAAATGCCAGGCATTATCGGTCAGTAAGGCTACATCTTTCAAGAAATTCATCTTTTATTTCAAACTCGCAGTGATAAAATGGAAGAACGACATTTTCCCTTCTAGTCCCAAATTTATATTTTCACAGGTTAAAATCTAAAATTTAATTAAACTTTTTGTTTACCGAGGTTCCAAGAAGTTCCGATTCAAAAATTTACTAAAATTCCAAAACTCAATGTTCTTATAAATTTATAAAAATTTTACATGTTCGTAAAAATCAATAAAAATGCGTGAACGAGTGCGAGAGAGAGACAAAAATATTACTTATTTAACAATAATAATAATTATTAATAATTTTGTATAACAGTAATGATCAGGCTGCTTCGTATGCCGGAGGAACTATTTGGAGAAACATCGTTGAGGCGGCCAAATCCCTTCATGGGATGTAGCGCCAGATGAAGGAAGGAATAAGAATAATAATACTCTATAATGAAAGAATTGAATCATGGGCAACCAACAAATTCTTTAAACTTAGCTAATAAGTGATCATATTTTCTCAATTCAAATATGTACCTCACGATATTGTTCAAAGAAACTCACAAAATGCAACATATCACTAGATTGTTAATATGATTCATAAATTCAAATTTCAGATCATTTATATAAATGTCAGGTATCACTGGAAAGTTCCTGTTAGAAATGAAAATTGCTAGCGTTTTTGCGATGTTCAGGGAGATTCCAACAGAATTGTACAAATATAATATCTTAGCAAAATCCATGTTAATATTGTTAGGGATTTCCAGAGAATTTTCACTAGTGTCACCACGATAGATTTGACAATCGTTAGCCTACAGGTGGTATTTGGAATATTTTATTATATCATTTATAAAAAGGAAAAATAAAATAGGCTAAACAGTAGTCTCGGTGCTGTATTATCAAAATTGAAGAAAAGCAACAACTTCTGTAACAACCATACATGCGGTCTAAAGAGTCGAATGCTTTTGAGTAATCCAGCCAGATCATCAACGACATGTTGCAGGGTAATTGTTTTACCGTTGTTATTACGAAATTCGTATTAAAATTGATTTAGTTCATGGATAAAATCGAAACCAAACTAATTGGTTCAAGATTATCTAGACAATACATTTGTTTCATAACCAAAATCACCAGATTCATTTTCGAGACATCTGGAAATTCTTAATCAGGTAGGTCAAAGGTTATACAACATATGGTAAAATATTCTCTAGATATTCAGGTCGCTTCTCAAGATATACGACTTTGGAAATATAAAATTCACCTATACACTCAAAATCTAGTAAAGGAATAACAACAGACAATGGTGGTATATTGCAGAAATAGGAGTTGACGATTAAAGAGCCTAAATCACTCGAAACATCAGATCTTCTAGTCCCCAGTCCAAAATGGTGGAATTTCGCCCAAATTCGTTCCATGCAAAGTATTTCTGTTTTTAAATTCTAATCAAGCTAGTTAGTTACCCTATTGCGGGCACTACGATATGGTCGATTGTTTTTTATTCTTAATGTTAGCATGATCTCTCGCTGTTATACTTTTTTTAATGCTACTATTAAGTCATGGAGTAGGAGATTGGTTACTAACTACTATTTAATTAAACCTGCCGTTATTCCTTCCAATAATACAAAATATTTGTATATAAGCGGAATCGACCCATCCGTTTAAGAGAGCTGCTATAACGTTCCAACAACACCAATAACTGCTGATGCAACCAACACTATCAACGATTTCACCTCGATCTACTATCACAACGCCTCCAGTATTTGAGGTAAAGCTATGGTTTTTCGTTTAGGCGTACTTGACAACGATTATGACCTTATAATAATCAGCGAGACCTGGCTCACGATAAATATGTTATCCGAAGAATACTTCCTGGTTATGTCGTTCATAGAAAGGATAAATACGATTTTGACACCAGTCGTAAGGGTGGTGGTGTTTTGATTGCGGTAAAGAATTCGGTTCCTAATATGTGATTGCCTGTCATCCTAGCCTAAACGTGATTGCTGCTAGAGTCAGATTGGCCAAAAATACTTCGATTGTTGTAGTCGCCATGTATATACCTTACAGATCGGTCTTGGATTACTACAACACGTTTATCAACTTCATCGACTCAGTTGGTTTGCCTCTAGTTCGTCCTAGCGACCAACTTATCATTTTGGGAGACTTTAATTTACCCGGTATATCTTGGAACGATGTGGATGGCGTATTTACTTCATCTTCCACCGATGAGAGGGCATTAGCTATCATCGATTATTTTGCCGGCATCTCCACTACACAGTTCAACAGAATTAGTAACAGTCGAGGCAAATTCCTTGATCTGTTATTTGCTAATGATGTTATGCATGCCAAGATTTCTGCGTTCCGGACTTCACTGGTTGTGGGAGCATCTATCACGTACCGATTACGATAAATATTTTTCATTCTAATTGTAAAAAAAATTATGTTTCCAATTATTTTAATTTTGATTTTAGAAAAGCCGACTTTACATCCTTGAATGAATTTCTCAGCATTTCTGATTGGGACTTCTTACAACGCGGCAGTGATTTGAACTGTATGGTGTTAAGTTTCAACGAGCTTCTCAGGTGTGGTATCGAAAAGCACGTTCAGCGGGTTAAAATAAATAAAATCGACCGTCGGGAGCTATGGTTAAATATTATTCAGATTTTGATAGAGCCCGCAAGGAATTTAAGCGCCTAAACTGGTTCCTTTACAACAACTATGTATTTCGAATTGAGGAAGAGTTAATATCTAGTCCTAAGGAGTTCTGGAATTTCATTAACAGCAAGAAAAAAAGTGGCTGGCTTTCCGCCTTCCATGTCTTACCAGAGCTCGGTCGCTAGTCAGCCCTTGGATATCTGTAATCTGTCTGCCAATTTTTTTGCGTCGGTTTATAAATCTGTTCTGTCGTCCGCTATCGTATCTCCAGCATTGCCCACCTACGATCAATTTAATATTTTCAAGTTTACCGAGGAAGAAGTACGGGATTGCTTGCTCCAGCTCGAGGTTGGAAAGGGAGCGGGTTATGATGGCTTCCCGCCGATTCTGTAATATTTAATGAAAGCTTTCGTCGCGGTTCTTTCCCCGATCCTTGGAAAATTTCTTGTATTCATCCAATCTTCAAGGCGGGTAGAAGAAGTGATCTGAGTAATTATCGTGGGATCGCCATTCTTTCTCCTGTACAACATGGATTTTATCGTGGTAGGTCTTCAGTAACTAACTTGATTTCGTTCTGTGGCGACTTATTTGCTAGTGTAAATTCCAGACATCAGCTTGACGTTGTTTATACAGATTTTGCCAAGGCTTTTGATATGATTGACCACTCTATTCTTCTTAGTAAGTTAGAGAATCTAAATTGTCAGTTCATTCCTATTAAATGGTTGCGTTCTTACCTCACTGATCGTTGGCATTCCGTTAAGATCTTGGGTTCTTACTCCCAATTATTTCATGTGCCATCTGGAGTGCCTCAAGGTAGTCACATTGGACCATTGTTGTTTTCATTGTTTATCAACGATGTGGTGCAATGCTTTGAGTTTGCTAACTGCCTCCTCTTCGCAGATGACATAAAAATTTTCGCCCGGTTTTCTAGTTTGTCTGATTGCGTAAAGTTGCAGGAGGACTTAAACAGATTTTCTAGTGGGTCAATTAACAATAGACTGGCTCTGAACGTATAATGAAGACGTTAACCGAGTCGAATTCATTTTCGATCTTGGTGTGATTTTTGCATCTGACGCTACATTTATATAATGTTGGGCCTTATTAAACGAAACTGCAGGGATTTTAGGGACCCGATAACTTTGACATCACTGTATGTCTCGTTTGTCCGGTCTATTTTGGCGTATGCATCTCCAGTTTGGGCGCCATCCTACCACTGTCATTCCGGGAGGATTGAGAGTGTTCAGAAGCAATTTGTTCTGTTCGCGCTCCGATGTTTGCCGTCCACGCATGCTGTGGAATATGTCCTCCCACATTATCAAGATCAATGCAATCTTTTGAAACTGCAACGTCTAGACTATCGCCGGGACGTAGCTTCCGCGCTGTACGTGTGCGATATCGATTGTACCGAGCTATTCGCACGTCTAAAAATATATGCTCCCGAACGCCGAATGCGTCAACGTGAGGGATTTTTACTCATTGACCTAATGCCAACAAACTATGGTATTTCGGAACCGATCCTGAGAATATCACGGGTATTTAATTCAGTTTTTGAAATTTTTGATTTTAACTTGTCGAGAGATTTGTTCAAAAATGTTTTATTTAAGTTTTTTAATAATTGTAGCTAGTAGTAATTGTTTGTACCGATTGTAGTCACTGTAGGTATCAAGTAAATAAATAATACAGGCAATCATAAAAATAACTGACAAGGGAATTGACATTATCGGACGAATGCTGAAGATCCAGTTAATTAGACGCCAACATCATAAAATAATCCGACTCAAATACGATAAATTGATTGAAAAAATTATGAAATTTATGAGACCAGGCATACTACAATTTATATTGCACTGGAGTTCAATTATTATAGCAAACTACGACTATTAGAATCATAGAAGATAGTATCATTTTCGCCATCACGACTTCCGTTTCACCATACATAAACGAATCAACGACGTTAAGCTTAAAACATTTTTTATAGTAAATGCAAGCCCTCCACCCTTATACTCATTATTAATCTTATTAGTAAGCAAGTAATGTTTCCACGACACAAAATATGTCGAGGTCTTTAGTATCGATAAACATTCCCAATTTTTCAATATGGCAGAAAAGACTTCGAGCATTAAATAAATCTAAAGTTTACACCGTAAAATTTTTAGTTGAAGATAAGATTTTCTGCGATGAGTATAGATTGTAAATATTAAAAAATATTTGAAAGCAAATTATACAAATTTTAAAAATTACAATTGGAGGCAATATTTGCTACAATGAATGTAGGATTAGTTCCATCCGATCTGCGTTTTCAGCAAAACTCCATTATCAAATTTGATGATATTGTATCGACATTTCTTTTGGATTACCTTCAAAAAGTTGTGCACCAACAGATCAATGTTTTTATTCTTCTAAGGTTCCATATGTTTTACTTTGGTCTGGTCATTCTCAGCTGATTTCATTAAAAATGTAGGCCCCTTCCATCAGATATATAAAGTTAGCAATCCTTGCGGAAAAATCCCCCTGGAAAGTGAATCAACCTGGATCCAGGGATGGCCGTGCAATCAACACAATTTGAATTTGCGGTACTCTATCTAGACTTTACTGTAATCAAGATGCTATCATAGTCGTTCTTCTGTAACTCTTGAACTAACCTGTACCCATTGTGGATTTTTTACCTTTTCTAAATCTGAAAGATTATTTCGTATAGTTACCAATAATTGTTTTATGTCCGGCAACTCATCATCCCAATTGGTTGATGTTAATAACAATGACTTGATTGATTACCACCAATCAATCAACCAAAAAGCTTTTGATAGACAACGTCATTGGTGTTAACTAACCTAAATGATCAAAGATATTGCTGCTCTTTGACAACATTCCTCTTTTCGTACATCCTTCTCTGCGATCTTCAACTGGAATTCCATTTTCGAAGGTTTATTCCGGGACAAGCCAACTCTAACACCTACCATTACGTCATCAACATATGTATTTTCTAATAAAACCCGAGAAATCAGTGGATAATTGACTTCGTTCATGTACTTTAATGGCCGAATGGTATCAATGCTGTCTCATGTGTATGTCACGTTATTTAATTGGTAAAACTCTAAATCATGTTTCCATTTGTGTCTCCACAATGTGGTTTAATATTTACGATCAACTTCCGGTCCACCAAAATTTGGCGATACATTTTTTCTGTATTACTATCACAACCTGAAATTCTCGAAACTTGAGCAATATTATTTGTATTAATTCATCGCAACTACTGAAAATGTACAAGCCATATAATTCACATATTTGGTCGGGCGCTCCAAAGACCCACCTGGCTACACTTGACCGAGTTCAGAACCGAATATATCATATGATTTCGGATTCTAACATCTTCTCTGCCCTTGACACCATTTTCCACAGACAGAATGTGAGAGCCGTATGTGTGTTCTACAAATATTTCCATAGCAAATGGTCGAAGGAACTCCACGAACTTATGTTCACCAGTTCACAGGTATAACCTTGAATTAAAATTTACAAATACCAATAAGTTTCAAACCTTTTTCTTATTTCGGAGTCCGCGTTCGTGGAATGGGCTGGACCATATAGCCTTCCCTGTGCCATACAATTCACAGAAATTCAAACTCAATATCAAAAGTAGAATTCTTGAAAACAGATCTCCTAGTACTTTAATTCCTTTTACGGTTATGCTGTCTGTCGTTTCATACGCCCGAGACGACACATTCAGGAGCCAATTCCTAAGCACTACCGTTTAATATACAAAATAAAATAAAAATTCGGTTGAACGAACTCTCTTCCCTACCATGAGGGCCATCGTTAGAAAAGATTTTTAACGACGCTTCAAATTTGGTGCTATTGCTCCCCGTTTTTAATACGCCATGATGTATAATAAACCCAGTAGTTTGATCACGGGTTATTTCAGTCATATGATACAAGTAACGATACTCGCTCCTAAATTCATCGTATGCTTTACTAGACTGTTGACTGCAACTAAAGTTTCGTTCTATCGACGGTTGTCTTGTTTTCTACTCACATTGGACTTCGTTTAAGACTACTGGTTGCCTCTTTTGTTGCAGTCAAAATACATCGACATTACCAGGATCGTTGAATTTAGGATCGGCTAAAAATATTTTTGGAAGTGATGATAGCTCTCCAATTAGTTGAGGAGGTACCAATTATTCCACATTTAAAACACTGCTTTAAATTAAATACCGAAATTTAACCTTTAGCTTTCTTTAAAATATTTTTCTCACCATTCCTAACACGTTTTCTTAATGGATTCCAGTTAGTGGTTTTACCATATTTTTCTGCAACGATAGGGAATCTAGCTTGAAGGACTAAATGATTTACTGGCACTAGCTTTTACTAATCCAGAATTAACAACTAAAGTTCAACGTTTTGTGGTTTCTTGATATACACTTTATCCTTTAAACAACTCCCAAAGAAAGGAGTCTTACGGTGTTAAGCCACATGATTTTGGCGACCAATTCACATCACCTTGCCGTGATTTGCGTTAACACTACTGTATGATTTTATTGGCAGTGTGACACGTTGCTCCGTCTTTGGTAATTGTTGGTAATCTCAAGGTATCGAATTCTGTTGAAGGTACGGTCATTTCTATTTTCATTTTCGAGAAGTAATGTCCGGGCGCGAGGACGGCCAGTGTTTTGTGTCTGTTTTTTTATTACAACTAGAAAACCACTGGGAGGCAACAAAATATAATTAAAAAATAAATAAAGGCAATTACTATGTATAAAAGCTATAAGATTCTTTCTGGTAGATATATGTATGTATTTATAAATGATTGGCTTCTTCATTTTTTCTGATTAACAAGTCGAAAATGTTGTGAATGCCATTATTTTTAATATATTTTGTCTATAAAAAGCCGAAAGCATCTTATTGATTTAATACAGACAAAACTTTCTCTTTCTATAAAAACTATAAAATCTAGTGTCACACCATCGTTGAACTTTATCAGAGCACATTTTATAGAGCCATAATAAAAAAAAATCTGAGCTTTTATAAGGGAATTAGAAACGAGGAAAAAACGAAACTTTTCATAGTAAAACACACAAAACATATTGGAAATCACTTTTTTTCCTAAGACTAATTTTTAAATGAAAACGTTACAAATTCTTAATGGTGATTTCTGAAATACTTTCATAAATGTTTGAATTTCAACATATATGAATATCGTATAAGTAAATCGTTTTCATTTTCTTGTAATAATTGATTTATTTAAACCAAAATATTAAAAAAAATTCATAACAACAGCATTCTGGTCTGATTGAAATAAAAGCTTACTACGATTCGTTTGGTCATTAAGTCAATATACATTACATAGATGGCAGTGATGGCCGTAAAAATTTGGAAAAATCGTACCAAAAATTACCACCTGGGGAAATTTCAAGTTCAAAAATTGTAGGAAAAGCAAAACAAATTCACAAAATATAGGAACGTGTAAGTGTACGTTTCCACGAAAAACTTCATTGTAATTTTTTCAACGAAACTCACATGGATAGTACACATTCCCAAAAAAATTGTGTCTCGACAGACAATTTGTAACTCACACATATAAAAAAAATATTGGAAAATACAACCGATTTTTGGAAAAAACAACCGATTTGTACTAATGGCTACAACTTTTTCCATTGTATTTTTTACATTGATACTAAAATAGAAGGGAAATTTTTTGGACACCTCTGCATTAAACGTCATATTATGTATTTGTTTTGATTGTTTGTTATTTTAATTAAGTGGATTGTATTTTAATAGTTTTCTTCTTGATTGTTTTTTAATTATTAATTTATTGGAATAAAATGTTTGAAAAGGAAAGTGGTGATGATGAAGAAATGGAGATGACGATAACTCACAGCAAATTACTAATTTCATAAAACGTCAAAATGATACTAATACATGTTATATCGATTCACTAACATAATCATAGAACAAAAATTTCCCTGTTGTAAAATTTACAATGAAATTTGCGGTGGAAACTAGGACTAATAATTTTGCGATTAAATAATTTTTCTGTAACCATTTTAGACATCTTACGTACACTAGTAAAACTAAAGATAAATTTAGCAAGTATTATTTTAATTCATCAGAGCCAACTTTGATGTATTTCAAAATGAAAGTTCGAAAAAATATATTTTAAAAATAATTTAATTTTAATATTTCTGCAATTAATATTTACATAATACCAATATGGCCTTCTTGTAAATTGTTCTTAAAGATATGTAGAAAGCTTTTATATAAACTTTTTATAATATTTTTGCTTTTTTCATTGAAAAACTTGAAGCTAAAAAACTCCATTTTTACTATGGATTCCTATGGAATTCAGTGAAAAGTTATACCCCTAAAAAAGCTTCTAAAAAATACGTCATTATGATTATGGCTCTATACTCTAGAAGGCTCTGACTTTATACGTGTACATAACTTTCATAGCTGATAAGTAAAAAATAAAACAAATATGACCAGAGCTTTTAAATACCAATCCAATATTTATTATGTACAAAAATATTTTCCCAATTTTGAATTGAAAATAGCGAGCAGCAATATATCAACGTATGTATAAATAATTAAATAATCAGATTTGAAAATTTAAATTAATTTTGACAAAATGTAAATTTAATTAAAATGTTTTAAATTTTTTATTGTTATTTGCCTCTTACTAAGATATTCCAACTAATAAATTAATTGTATGGTTTTAAGCTGTTTTGAGGTTGGGTGGTGGATTTTGTGTGTGTTTGGTACATAAAATTTAATTTTTCTTTTTTTTTTGTTATAATTAATTTACACAAATTTTATTTTTAGCTTGTTGTTATTCAAAATATATAATGTAAAATAAGAGAAATAATTTTTTAAGGATTGTTTATTTAGGTTAAATCTTAGCAAAATGAAAATCTTTTAAGAATACTTTGAGATAGATTGGAGTGGGTTTGCATATTTGGAAGGTTTGTTTGAGTTTCGTATCGTTAAGACATTTTGAGTAGTGAAAGCTCTTTTCTAAATAGCTAATCAAAAATCAAATTAATATTTTTTCTATCTTATGTTTATCCTTTAATTCAATTATTTATTCTTATCCCAATATAATCCAATCAATCTCGGCTCTATACGTTTTATCTGGGTATGTGTGTGTGTGTCTAGTTTTATCTTATTTTTTTTTTTTGTTTTTTTTTTTAGGGTTGAAATAATACAGAAAGTCAATCAATCTTATCAATCAAAAAATGTATATACAGTTATATTATAAATCTAAAAATATGTTTTCTTCATTTTAAGTATTTTATAATTCCATAAGGATAACAAAGTAAATTGTTTCCGAGCTTTAATATTCGAATATATACAGTTACGTTAAAAACGGTGTACAGCATAATAAAATATATAGCTTTTTAAACTTAAATTAATTCCGCATATTTAAATTTTATAATTTCGAAAACTGAGCACAATAAACCGGATATTAAAAGCATAACATATTTCAAAGGAGCCAGTAATGTTACAAAATTATTTATTCAGCACTGTCGCTAAATATAAATATCTAATACTTGTTAAATAAATTCAGTTTTCAATTTATGCACGATATATATGAATACGAGAATAAGAAAATACAAAAGCTGTTTAACACCTTTGAAGAAATTTTTATAAATATGAAGCTTTTCACATTTCGACGTTAGCAAATTAGTTTATTTCGTTTATACTCGTTTCCAAATCAGAAATTTGAAATGGGATTGGTATGTAATTCGTCTATAGAAAATGAAGCTTTTTACGTGCTTTATAAAAACAATTTCGTTTTTGATCAATAAAACTGCAGCAAATGTGAATTCCCAGCTTAAGCTTACGGTACGAAAAGAATAAATTAATATTGTTCAGATGTAAATCATTAAAAAAAAAATGAAATCAGATATGTGTTCTGAATATAACAGCCAATCAATATATCAATGTGATATAAATAATACGGTATGTTTGTGTCATTATCACTATTAAATTTTCGCATCCTTCTCAAATACGTCTGATGGGAAATTTCGTTTATAGATCCTATATAAACCAGGACTGTGTTATCATCAATAATTCATTCTTAAATAAAACAAATTTTGTTAAAATAAAAAAAGCTCTACATGCTTTACAGATATATACATATATATACATTCAAATATGTTACCGACCGACGTATAAACTGTGAGCATTTTTTGTTGCAATATGTGACATGACATAATGACGTCAAACTATGAAACATACCCGTGTATCGTACATAAAAAAATTGTATTATTGTTATTATTTATAGAGTTTTGAATAGAAAAGCTCTTATGGAAATAACAAACTATATGTACGTACATGAATATTTGTAGTCGACATATAAAATTGTTAGGAATAAAACCTCTATTCTATAAATGTGTGTGCATGTGCATCACAGCTTTTGATGGGTACAAATTATCATTATACACAGTGAAATATTTTTCTATTTTTTTTTTTTTTTTTTTTTTTGCAAAAAGTGATTAATGGTGAATTTTTAGAGCTGAAACTTTCAAAGTTAATTAAGGTCATTTCTGTTTTTCTATTGTACATGTTTAATATGAATACGATTTAATTAATTGATTGTTCCAATTATGGTAGAAAAGTTAAATTAATTGGATTCTTCTGGATAAAGTCATTTAAAACAAATCATTAAAGATGAGCTTAGCTTCTAACAAGTGTAAAATTGTATTTGTTATTTATTGATGCTATACTGTGAAGTTTATCGGTACATAACGATAACAGAAAAGTGAAGCTACACAAATTAACTGAAAAGTGTCATTTACACAACAAGTGGAAAATCAAACCGTTTTAATGTAATTATCGATATATACTCGTGACTATAAAAGATGTACAGAGAATAAATTAAGCTTTTTTAATATGTTTGGTATATTTAGAAAAAACAAACTTTGGCGACAAATTTTTGAAAAATATCAATTTCTTAGAAAATGATGAATGGAATTTCTATTACTTACACTAAGCCAATTAACACGAATCTCAGAGATGTTCCCATATTGTGACTATAAAGGTTCAGTGTTTTGCGTTTATGCCTATTTTGGGGTTGCCTACACGTAAATGGCTATAATGGCATAGACAATACTTTTCGATGTAGGCAATGTAGACAATACCGAGATAATGTGGTATATTTGTAGGCAAACTAGAGACAATTCGTAGAAAACGAAAATATTATTTTTGTTATCAAATCAATCATAAATCAACATTATTTAATTTAAAGCAAGGAAGCCCGACATCAAAGATATCTTAGATTTGCAGTTAACAAAAGAAAAAAAGAAAAGATGTGACATTAAATGCCATTTACGAGGGAACGAAGAAACCCTAAAAATGATAAACACAATTTATTTGTTGCTTCTGTAGTTCAGGAAAAGAATAGAAGGAATAGAAACGAAGTCTTGGAGGGTTGTAGTATTAGTTGATATTAGTATTTTAGGAAATATCCCATCTCCATGTTGTGAGCGAACTCTGTAATCAGAGTTTAAAACACATTTTATGTTTTTTAATTTATATGATTTTAATACGTTCCGAAGATTGTAAGAGAATTCAATCCAGTTTCGAACTGATGAGCTTATGATTATAAAAAAATCAATCTTCTCATCAGGCCGCGGCGACTGTACTGATTATACCATAATTTACATTCTATATATACATAATGTGCTATGCGTTATGTACTAGCGAATCATACTAATACAGATAAATTCTCTTACAATTTTTTCTTCTTCACGACATTCTGTATATATAGAATGTAAATTGTAGTATAATCAGTCCAGTCGCCGTGGCCTGATGAGAAGATTGATTTTTTCATAATCATAAGCTCATCAGTTCGAAACTGGATTGAATTCTCTTACAATCTTCGGAACGTATTAAAATCATATAAATTAAAAAATTAAATAAATAGAATTCGGTCTATTAGTCAATTTCGTTGAATGATTGTTCGTAAATACTAATCTTCTCCTGTTAATAAAAACACATTTAAAATGATCTAATTAATCACCTGTAGCATATTAGAAATTACATGAATTAATTAACATTCAACAAAAAATTAATAAAGTAACATTTTATGTCTTCAGAAAAATGAAAAATCCGTTGAATGATATAAAGCACAAACTTGTGAAATACCTCAAATGACGCAGAATTAAATTAATTCAATTTAGTTCCGTTGCGTATCGTTGCATAGTTCGGATAACCATCAAATACTACCGTTGCCTTTCTACCATAATGCTTCAAAACATAATCCTAATATATTTTCAGTATTTGTCCATACTAACGAAGTAACGAGATCACTAGCCCAATTACTAAATGGATTGTGTTGTTGAAGCGTTGCATCAAATTGGTTTTTGTCCAGGTTATCTCTTCTTGCTCTGATAGTTGTTGTAAGTGATCAGTACAGCAAAATTTTCCATAGCGGAAAACACAACGATGATGGACGAGGGCGTTGCAATAATCAATTTTCATCTTCATCCACCGCGTAAGTCACATGAGATGCATATGTCCGTCCAAACACCGCCCCACTGCATACTTTTTCTTATAATTGAAAAATAATTTTTAGTAAATCCATCATTTCCTGCAGATATAACTGAGCTGATTTTGCTTGTAAATTATGCCCTGCAGAATGGAAATAAGGCAACATTTTTCGAGCGGATTCCATAAGTAGCAAAACTTGCTCAAAATATTGAAATCACAGTTTGTAACGAGCACTTGTCATTCCCCGTTATCAAACATTCCCAATCCTCAATAGTTATAAAAGAAAAAACTGAAACCCACCAACAAATTAATTATCGTAAATCATCTTCATCTTATCGGCACGCGACACCTAAAATTCAATATCATTTACATTTATTTTCGAATCTATTTGTAAACAATAAAAGTGTAGACTAAGGTTTCCGTAATTAAACGTAAAAACCCTTTCCTCTTACTCAACCATTTTATTTTGTGTTTACTCAACCCAATTTCCTAGCTATGTAATGTATGTAGGAGAAATGCTGTAGGTATGTAGGTGAAAAAAACGTAAAAACACTTTTTTGTTGTTTCTCCGAATTTTACGTTTATCAATTGGGAACATTTTCAACGTGCTGAATGCCTTATTTCAGTGAGTAAGCGTAAAACATATTTTTTTTGTGTGTAATATGGGTTACACGGGCAATCAAATCTGCCATACTTTCCAATAATGCACATTTGTTTATTAATCAACATAAATATTGGAGGGGGTAATAATGTGATTTTTGGTTGGTTGAATGAGGGAGAAGACAATTTTTATGTTTGATTTTCCCCCCTTAATCAATCAACTGAAAATTGTATACAAGCTTCAATAGTTTTCGGTTGGGGATCAGTTTTTTTCCCTTCGTCGAGCGGTCAGTTTCTGTTGAACTTACCAAAAATCAGGCAATAATAAAAAAAAGTCAAAAATTACATTTTATAATTTTTCTCCTTCCACGAAGAGAATCAACACCATCAAGTAAATATGAGCCTATAACAAGATACACCAATACCCCGCTTTACGATATTATTATTTTCCGAAAAATTGGGTGTAAATCGAAATTTCTCGTCGTTTTATTGGAAAATTTCCTAAATCGAGGGATTAGTGTATATGTCACCAATCCCTCTATTTACGAAATTTTCCAATAAAACGACAAGAAATTTCGATTTACGCCCAATTTTTCGGAAAATAATAATATCGTAAAGCGGGGTATTGGTGTACTAATACCGAGGTACCGACTGGTCGGGAATCTGTTGACTGTAACAATAGTGTTGGTTGGCAGTGTAACCATGCAATGTTACCAACTTATAAGTGAAGAGTGTTGTTGTTTCAAGGGTCGATGATGGTTGTACATTCAGTACATAGACATGTGGTTAAGGAATGGAGTAATCTGTGTTAACCTAAAAAGATATGAGCTATAAAAAGATTAAATAAAGAAACATAACGATAAAACGATAAATTAAAAATTTGTGAAAACGGGTGATTCAATTCGTGATTAGATCTTGCAAACGAAATTTACGGGAATTAATTAAGCAAGTTGAAGGTTAAAATAAAGAATCGAAACGGAAATGGAGGGTGAAGCTTCTATTGGTGGAGATGAGCCAATGAATTTTGATGACCCAGGAAAATTTTGGACATTATGGAAACAGCGATTCAATATATATTTATTGGCGTCAGGCAAAAATAAAAAAGATAATGAAACCAAAGTTGCAATGTGTCTTTATCACATGGGTGCAAAAGGATTGGATATATATAATTCATTTAATTTGGATAAAGAAGAAACGTTGGAAAATGTGTTAAAAAAATTTGATGAATATTTCAATCTGAAAAAAAATGTTGTCATGGAAACGTTCAAGTTTAATAACATTGCGCAACAGCAGGGTCAGCCATTTTGTGAATTCAAATGTTCGGCTGCGTGCAATGATAAGTCATTGGAAGAACGAATGTTGCGTGACAGAATTATTTTGGGAATTTATGACAAAAATCTTCAAGTTAAATTATTAGAATTAAAAGACAGTAAGCTTGAAGATTTCTGAGTTGGCAGACAAACATAAAAAAGCATTGGAAGAAAACAAAAATAAAAATACTCAAATTGATGCGGTACAGGTTATAGTGAAAAATCCGTCGTTTAAAGATAAATCAAAAATATGTTTCCGCTGTGGTTAATCAGCACAAGATGGTATGTCCAGCAGCAAAAGGCGGTCGTAAATGTATGAAATGTAAGCAGCCGGGTCATTTTGCTTCAATGTGTCGGATACTAAAACAGAAAAACATGAGTTGCGTCACGTAAATGTTGTGGAAACGCATAACCAAGTTATAAACCAGGAAGCAGAATATTATGAAGAAGGTAAAAATAAAATTAAAATTAATAAATTAAATAAAAAATTAGTAAATATAAGTAATGTTAATGATCTTAGTGTAAATCGCGCAGACCCATTAAGAATGTTAAAAGATTGAATGCTGAGCCACTTGTTTTTAAGTCATCTAATCGTTTGTTTGCTTATAAAAATACAGAAATAAAGACGTTTGGAAAAATTTAATTGAGTTTTGTTGTTAATCGGTCTAAATTGACAACGCCAATTGAGTTTGAGGTCGTTGGCGACATCTTTCAGCCAATTCTGGGTAGAGCGGCTTGTGTCACACTGAATTTAATTAGAAAAATAGATAGATGATTATGAAAAAGCAGTAAATGATAATCGAACAAGTTCGTCAACAACGGAAAGTACTTATAAATATGTATAGAAAATATTTTTTTCCAAATGATAAGCTTGATTTTATTAAAAATAATCTGGATGTTTTTGATGGATTTGGTAGGATTCCAGTAAAATGTGTTATAGAATTAAAAGAAAATTCAAGACCTAGATTAAATTATAAAAAGAGAATTCCGTTTAGTTTGGATCTGATGGAGAGTGATGGTGTTATTAGTAGTGTGAATAAGCCAACCGATTGGGTGAACAATCTTGAAATTGTTGAAAAGCCGGACGGGGCATTAAGGATTTGTCTTGATCCGAAGCCATTGAACGAGTGTATTAAACGCGAGCGCTGTATAATTCCAACGTCTGAGTCAATAGTGGGGAGATTTGGTGGTGCCGCATATTTTACGGCAATGGATTTGAAAAATGGATTTTGGCAGTTGGTTTTAGATGAAAAATTTGCTGAGCTAACGCCGTTTGGTTTGTATAAATGGAATCGAATGCAGTTTGGATTAAGTAGTGCACCTGAGATATTTATGCGATACATGATAGAAATATTTGGTGATATTGTGGGTGTCGAAGTATACTTTGATGACATTTGCATTACTGGTGCAACAGAACAAGAACATGATGAACAGTTGCTCAAGGCACTAGAAACAGCCAGAGAATTTAATATTAAGTTCAACAAAAAGAAAATTCAATACAGGACAACGGAAGTTTGTTTTATAGGACAGCGGATTTCAGGTGACACGATAAGACCTGTTGAAAAATATTTAAGGGCAATTAAGGAAATACCTTTACCTACAAATAAGCACGACGTTATGCGGATTTTGGGAATGTATAAATTTCTCTCTCTATTGCAAAAAATTACCTGTAGATGATCTTTACAAGATCGAAACTAGTTGTAATTTTAAATAAATTAAAGTAAATAAATTCAAAAAAAAAAAGTTTGGTTTTTTTATTTTTAAGTAAGTGAAAACTGTTGGTGTTTTGTGATTGTACAAAATAATATTAATTATATAAATTTCTAGCTAAATATATTCCACACTTATCAGCATCAACCGCTAATCTTCGAGAGTTAACGAAAAATAATGTGAAGGGGCAATGGAATGATAAACATTTGCAGGAATTGGATAAAATTAAATCAATCATTAGTACATCACCCGTACTAAAAACATTTGAACCTAAATTGCCACTGGTTATTCAAACTGATGCATCTAAAGGTGGCATTGGTTGTGTGCTACTGTAGAATGGTCAGCCAGTGGCCTATGCATCTAGAAGTCTTACCGAAAGTGAAAGGAGATGGGCACAGATAGAAAAAGAACTTCTGGCAGTTTTGGTCGCTTGTGAAAAGTTTCACTATTACATTTATGGACGAGATATTTTGGTACAGTCTGATCACAAGCCTCTAGAAACGTTAATTAAACGAGATATAGATAAAGTTATGGTGAGACTTCAGAGAATGTTTATGCTATTGCTTAAATATCCGGGACTAACTATCAAATATGTGTCTGGAAAAGATATGTTGGTGACTGACTGTCTATCGCGTGCGTATTTACCGGAAGTTGGTCTAGAGGACCCTGCATTAACATACATGGTGCATTCAATAGTCAAAAGGGTATGTGTATCAGATGAAAATAGAGACATTTTTGTACGTGCTACGCTAAATGATGAGTGTCTAAAAAATGTAATGTCGTTTTTGGCCGAGGGGTGGCCAGAATACAAAAAATTGGGTGTCGAAGAGAAAAGGTTTCATAAAATCAAAGATGAATTGAGTATTGGTCTTCATTCCCACCTCTCGGTCAACAATGTATGGCAGTCTTAACTTATTCTAACAATTATTAGGGGCCTATAACAACCCCGGCTTGCGGTCAGTATTGACACACAAAGCTTAGCGTAGCCATGCAATCCTAAGCCAAAAATTTGTTTTCACCTCCGTTCTTCATATTGAGTTGAAATTGGCCATTCACGTTTTGGGTGCTTTGGCTCCCATCGCAAAATCATACTACGTTAGAGCAATGAGCTCGCATTCTCTTGTAATTTAATCCAAACGCGGCTATCAAGATCTTACCTGTGTTACCCTCTTAACCCAGTCTAATTTCCTCTACATGAGTGAGCTGTAGGAATCATACCGCAAGTACCCAAAGCAAATAAGATATAAATATCGATGTAATAAGCTGGAGTGGACTTTCAGTCTAACTCCACGTTCTGTTTTTGATTTTAAGATTAGGAGCTATTTCATTTTCTCAGATTTCTTCAGATTTCAAATCATTTGAGTTATCCATCATTAAATTGAATAACGTTGAAACGGTCAAAATACGTGCTCGAATTCATTACGGCTGCTATTTAATACATAATTAGGTGTAACGCTGTGTTAACATTCGTTTTCAATCATGTCGAGGTCACCACTCACGTCGGGGTCACCAATCACGTTGGGGTCACCAATCATGTCGGGGGTCACCATTCATTCATTTCTATTCTCAAACTCTCCTCTGAATTGTTGAGAAGAATATTTTTTAATTAATAAGAAACTTGAATTATATTTTCACCAATTGAAATTTATAATGTTTATATTTTAAGCGCCGTGAGGCCTTAGTAAAAATAAGTCTAGTCGTCATAAGTCAAAATCTTCTTTTGTGAGAGCTCAATGCGCTGTGGTGCTAAATGGCACTTATCGAAATTAATTTTCTTATTTTTGTAATTCTAAAGATTTTTAGAGTCAAATTTCCTATGAAGCGAGTTCGAGAAGTTGCAATTAACGAGTGTTAATAAGCGAGTTTGTTTTGTAGTTTCCATTCTATTTTCGTAGAACAGCGGTAACACAAATATATCTTTTGAAATATACTCGTATTTGTTAAATTGTGTAGATTTAATACGTATAGGTAAATGACAAATGTTGTAGTTTCTTGTCTATTTCTACTGATAAAGGCTACAAAGGCTAATTTCTTTTAAATTTATTGTAGTGAAAATCATACACGTAATAAATTAAAATTTTTGAAAATCATCGTCACATTGTCTATATTGTCGGTATTGTCTTTCTACATACATTATCTACACAACTAGACAATTGACTACTTCAAGTAGACAACGGATTATAAATAGCATAAACTGCCGTTTTCGTGATGTCAAGTTGTCACTTCTTTCGCTTGATATGATGCAGCGCCGTATTCATTATACTATTATTTAATAGATACTCTGATGTAATGTAATGTGAACATTCGTTTTCAATCATGTCGAGGTCAACATTCACGTCGTTGTCACCAATCACGTCGGGGTCACCATTCACATCGGGGTCACCAATTCTTTTATAATTTAATATTAGCTTAACAGCAACATTTATTTTTGATCTTTTTATATGTAAAACACAGCAACACATATATATATATATATATATATATATATATATATATATATATATATATATATATATATATATATATATATATATATATATATATATATATTTATATATATATATATATATATATATACATATATAAATTTAAAAAAATCAATAATTCTATTGAACGAGTGCCTTACAACTATAATTGTGTAAAAAATAATATTCCTTTTCCTTACATAAATACATTTTTTGGAGTAACGATAAGATTTGGATGGCCGATATACCAACCGAAAAAGAAACTGTTCGAGTTGAGTAAAATTGTCCATGGAATATAATTAGTAGTTGGTATGCAAGTATATTCGTCATAGAAAATTTGTGAAGGAGGTGTGAGGGAATTTGTGCTTACCATTTCATCTCTTCCGCCTTTGGGCGATGAAATGGTAATTCTCCAATAATGGTGAACCCCAAACTTTGTGAAGGGTTGGTTTTCTGTAGCCCCCTTAATTGGTATGACATCTTCCAAACAAGAAACTATCGAAACATTCCACAATAAATTTATTTTATGTGCAATACATAAACTTCCTTCCAGGAAAAATAATAAACGATAAACTCTAATTTAAGATAGATACAATTTTCAAAATAATCCGACTTTCATCAATTTGTTATTTCAAATAACAAGCCTAAAGCTCCTTCTTCTTATTTTTGTATCCGCTTGTATATTTTAACTATATTTCAAAATTTTGCATCATAACTTGCTGAAGATGAAAAGAAAAATTAAGCGCAGGCGGATCACAAAACTACAATATATAGACAAACTTTTAATTACATCTTACAATATTGTGCAACCAACCTTCAATTACAGTTAAACTAGTTAAGACAACAAACTGTATACTCTTAATGTTATCAAATACAATGCTACTACTATAGTTCATCCATAGCACACAATTTGAACCGCATTATTTCGTACACGAAGTTTTCCTTTTTTGCTCCCGAGAATATTATGATAAAGCTTACGGGAAGAAAATTATGTTTCAGTTTTGTTTTTTTTTTTTGTAATTTTGTTATTTTAATATTTTTATTTTATGCAACATCAACAATTATTTTATAATGAGCACTAAAAAAAAAATCCCGTAACCACACACCGATATATACTCGTAATCCAGCAAATATCCTTTTTCGATACTAAAATCAATAATGAAGGGAGGAGGAAACTTTTTTTTTATGTGTTTCTTGTCAAATTGCCAAACTAAATAAAATTTATTGGTATTTGTGAAGACGAGTGTGCGGTGTGCGGTTAAGTCCCTCGGGGATTTGGTATGAGAATTTCATGAGGCAAAAGAATTTCAATATTTTATTTTTTATTTAAATTTGAAGTGATTATTGGCATAAACCCAAATATAGTAAAATTTGATATTGTGTTTTGTATATACTGTAGTAGAGCATGAACAATGATAAATCTTTTGGTGCATAATGTTGGAAAAATTTCCTAAAGTTAATTCATAATCTACACATAAGACGGATAAAAATGTCACTTAGAATATTGAGATTAAAACATATACGATAAGCCAAATTGTGCATAAATATAGATACGTATACGGTATACATAATAAAATTACGATAATTAAATTCACATAATAAAAACATAAACTAATAATTATGTGCATAATCTAAATAAAATCAAAAGCAACATAATTAATACAAAATATACAAATTGATTTTAATTAAATATTCAAATATGGTTTTATAAAATAATAATTTACCTATTTTTAGTTTTTACATAATAAGCCGTGAACTATGTATATGAATCTACAGGTCGTTACAGAATAGATTTAAAGGTAAAAAATTTAACCTCCCCATCACGATACAATTTTCTTTTGTATGAGCAGGTAAAATACCAATCCATTTTGCTATGTGGAAAAATCGTTTTGTACATTTGTGCAGGAATTTAGAACAAGCTGGGCTTGAGCCAAAAAAATTAATTATAATAGGCAAACAAATAAAAATTTGTATTTCTGCGAACGTGGCAGAAATCTACGGTAAAAATATTTCATTATAACGGGTAGAATTAATTATTTTCGGCGAATTCGAAGGAAGTGGCCTTGGTCACTTTTAACCCTAAATAAATGGTAATCGCGGAAAAGTTTTGTTTCAGATTTTCATTTTTCTCGACTAGGTTACAGGGTAGGTTGATTCTCGTTCGGTGAAAAAGTTGAATGAAAAAAAATATTTTCATGCACATGTAGTCTCCATTTCTTGGTTTTCATTGCACAAAACCAACTTTAATATGAAATGAAATAAAAATATTTTTCAGTGACAATACAAATATTTGAAGATGTCTTTTTAAGGAAATCGTGAAAATGACGTAAAAATATTCTCAAACAAGCGATGAGAATCAATAAATATGGAAATATATATAAATAATAGTTTGAAAATAGGTTAGCGAAAAGCGACCATAACATCGATACATCGATACACCGATAAATGGATAGTATAAGTGTGTCGACTAGAAGCAAAAAGGCATGTTTGTCATTTTTTTAAAAAAATGAAACAACTATACCATTGGAATTGCTTCTAAAGAAAATCGGGGAGGAGATCGAGTATCCGCCAAATTTTCTGCTAAAAGCCAAGCCGTGATTATGTACATAAGTAAATATAAAGTCATAGAGAAGCATTATTGCCGATCGAAATCCTCTTTAAGGCAGTATTTACCTGGCGATTTATCAATAAGTCGAATGTATCGACATTATAATCTAACTGCATCGCCGGAGTTGGAAGACAAATCGACCTATTTTAGAAATGTGTTTAACACAAATTTTAATATTGGTTTTAAAATGCCATCAAGTGATATGTGTTCGACCTGCATAATGTTAAAGGACCAGATCAAAACGGCAAAAAATTCAATCAAAGAAGAATGACCTTCTCATTCAATTAAGAGTACACAAGATGCGTGTTAAAACATTTTTCGAATTTGCCCGTGAAGAATTACCTGGCCTGACGACATTTTCATTTGATTGTCAAAAGAATATGTTGCTACCAAAAGTGCCAGACCAAGCGGCTGATTACAGCCGACAACTTTATTTATTCAATTTCGCAATTGACAATGTATTTTTGTATCTCTGGACGGACGGAAAACATTAGACCGAAAGGATGTAATGAGATTGCATCGGCCGTGCATCAACGATTGTGCAGCACTATTTTTGAGAGTGACGTGAACAAGATTCGCTTAATTTGTGATGGATGTGGAGCCCAAAATAAAAATCAAGCTATGGTGGCTATGCTATCTTATTGGTTGTATAATCAGGCTCCAGCGCAATTAAACGAAGTGCAGCTAATTTATCCGATACCAGGAAACTAGTAAAAGTGAAGGAAACCTTGTTGAATATTGACGAATACTATGAGATGTACAAAGAGTACGGTACACTAATTAAGATTGCTTCTGATCAGTGCCCCGTTAGAAACTGGATGGAAGCAAGTACAACAAATTTTAATCCGCCCGCACAGTGGCATTTTAAATTTAGTATCGCCAGGCGAATTATTAAAAGATTGCGAAATACATCAATAACGGTACGTGGAGAGTCCACATATAAGTCCGATATGTGTGTAGCATAAACTTTGTTACGAAAAAACCAAAAATTTAAACAATGCAGCTCACAAATATTCTAAAAGAAAAGCCGAAAATTAAAGCTGAAAAGCTTTCGGATGTGGACCAGTTGTTAAAAAAACATTGTGGAGAAAACTGGCGAGAGAACAATAATTTAGTTTTTTACAAGAAAATTATTGATGAAGATCAAGGAAGCATTGAATATGATGAAGAATTATGCCAGAACCACGATGATGAAAATATTCTTCGTATTTAAAGGCAATATTATATTTTTATTTTCTAATAAGACTGAATTTTTCTAATATTTGAATTAGATGCATATTATTATCTATGTTATGTTATATAATTATCTATTATTATTCTGGAATTACTGAATAAACATTTTGTGGAAGCAAAAGGGATTACTTCCAGTTTCTTGGTTCTTTTCCGAAAGCGATTTTCAAAAGGTCCCATTTCCAAAATGTATTTCAATATTTTATGAATCCCTTACTGAAAATTTAAAAGATCCTATCATTATCTGAAAGAGAATGTAAATAAATTTACTATAACCATACAATGGGTTAAATATTATGTAAATTGGGAGAATAAACGTTTTTTTTTTGAGTATCTTGAAATTGTCAAAAGTGGAAAACGTCTCTTTTGCTTTTAGTCGACACAAGTATAAGTTATAGTTGTGTCCCAAAATCCCAAAGGCGAGGCTGTTCGAAATCAACTGGTCAACCATATGAACTGATGAACACCACTGAACATGAATGAACTGAAATACATAAAGAACTTTTAAACTCTCTAAACCTTAAGCCCTTGAACTATACAATGTGGTACCCAACGCATTTTGTTGTTCAACGCATGTCCTAGAGCCCCTGTATTTAGTGTAAATTTTTCAGATATTTATGTACTTTATTTATCAACCATCAAAAATGTATCTGGAAAAAATGTAAAAATTCAGTTGACAGGTCTCCAAATATTTTCCAGTATATTTGGAGAGTTTTTACGAGATATTTTAAGAGTATACTACCAACAGAATACCAAGCTGTAATACTCTTAACAGTCTTAACGTCAGAATCGCACGGTTAATTGCAGAAATATTAAAATTAAATTATGTCTAAATATTATTCAAACTTTCATTTTGGAAAATACATCCGACTCTGACAATTAAACTGCTAAATTTATCTTTAGTTTTACTAATGTACGTTAGATGTCTAAGATGTTTACGGAAAAATACGAAAAAATTTATTTAATCACAAAATTGTCACACGTTCTTAATATTTTGTGAATTTGTTTTGCTTTTCCTACAATTTTTGAATTTAACATTTTCCCAAGGTGATAATTTTTGGTACGATTTTACAAAATTTTTACTGACCATCTATGTAATCTATATTGACTTAAAGACCGCACGATTTGTAGCAAGCTTTTATTTCAATTTGGCCAGAAGGTTGTTGTTATACATTTTTTTTATATTTTGGTTTAAATAAATCATTGAATCATCATCATCAACGACATTGATATATGTTGAAACTCAAACATTTATGAAAATATTTTAGAAATCATAATTAAGAACTTGTAAAGTTTTCATTTACAAATTTGTCTGAGGAAAAAAGTGATTTTCCCATTTGTTTTACGTGTTTTACTATGTAAAGTTTAGTTTTTTCCTCATTTTTAATTCCCTTATAAAAGCTTCGTTTTTTAGAGTATGACTTTGCATAATCAAGATTGCTTTGATTCTATTTGTAATACCAGAGCAACCTAAATTATATAAAGCCAAAGTCTAAAAAACAAACAAAAAAAATTCATAACAACAGAATTCTGGTCAAATTGAAATAAAAGCTTTTAATTTGTAAAAATTTGGTAAAATCTTACCAAAAATTACCACCTTGGAAAATTTCAAGTTCAAAAATTGTAGGAAAAGCAAAACCAATTTACAAAATATTAAGAATGTGTGACAATTTTGTGATTAAATAATTTTGTTCGTATTTTTCCGTAAACATCTTAGACATCTGATGTTCACTAGTAAAACTAAAGATAAATTTAACAAGTGTAATACCCTAGACAGACTGTGGTTTAATAAATCCGATTTAGCTAAACTAGTTTAAGCATTCTACGCAAAAACTATTAGCTAAAATAGAAGTTGACACACTGCGACTAATCTCGAAAAATTCACTAAATCGGTTTTAATAAATCGCAGGGTGTCTAGGGTATTAAGCTTGAAGATAGAAAACATTATTTTTACTATGGATTCCTATGTAAATAAGTAAAAAGTTATACCATTAAATAAGCTTCTAAAAAATACGTCTTGATGATTATGGCTCTATACTCTAGAAGGCCCTGGTAATAGGCATAAAGGTCGAACTAAATTTAATGTAGTTCCCGGCCAAAAATTCCTATATTCACAAAATATTCATTCCTATTCATAAATTCTTTAGCCATAACTTTATAGAAATTGCAGAGTACTAAAAACTGATAGGTATTCACAAACTGGAATTTCGCCACTCTAAATAAATAAACAGTGAATTCGCCCCTGTTAGTAAGGAAGTAGTTCCGCTATTTAAATCCGATAATACGAATAATTTGAATTAAATTTTTTCACTTCCTTATTGCACAGAACCGGTACGTGCGACCATTGTCGATTTTTGAGCAATCACATATAACATTCTTCTCTCGAAAGTAATCAGCCATCTTTGGCACTCAACTTTCATAACCAAATAAAATAAATGGGGTGATCAGCAACACTGTTTATACCTTCAGCTTGTCGACATGTCTAAGGTAATTATTTAGACTTTTATAGAAAACATAGAGGATGTATCTCATACT
This sequence comes from Tipula vernalis, assembly GCA_958295665.1. Classification (NCBI taxonomy): domain Eukaryota; kingdom Metazoa; phylum Arthropoda; class Insecta; order Diptera; family Tipulidae; genus Tipula; species Tipula vernalis. The sequence continues at coordinate 5,887,770 of OY282560.1, read as the reverse complement.
GAACTGTTAAATGTCTAGTTATATGATATCATGTCGATATTGTGCTTCGGACTCATTGGCAGCTTCCTAAGCTTCTGATCTACCTTTAATTTTAATAGCAAAACTCATGTAAAACTAGCATCATAACGAAGATATGCTTGCAGATATACAGTTAAATTATTTTACTTTCGTACATTGTAACAGCCACAGTAGAAACCCTAATAGAAACAGTTTTTAACGATAATCTCTGGTAAATAGATGCTGCCGAGGGCAGTACTTTCTAAAGAAAAAATAGTCATGTCGAAAAATGTTCAATCTGCCATGTTATGGGCTTACAATTCAAGATATGTCCAAGCCTAGTTACATTTTAGGAATACCATTTTAGTACTTATCAGATTTTTTACGGTTAGAGACCAAGCATTTTGTGAATGGGGTATAAGCTTCAAATTGACAAGAGTGTTAGAAAAAAAATATTATTTGTGGTTTCGACTTTAAGACAGCCCAAATTGATGTTTCACAATTGGGAAACATTTAATAAAAGCACCGATCTATATATACACAAGAACATGTACAATATATCCATAAAAGATAAATAATGTATTCAATTTATACTACATTAAAAAAATCCTTTTCCAAAAATATTTATCGTCACCATGGGAGTAATAATTTTAAATTTTCCAAGTGGCAAAAAAACAAAAACAAAAAAGAAAACACATTACACAAAAAATTGGTCCAATACCAATATAACAGGAGTTTTAAACTGAAAATAAATAAATAAACTTTTAATTAGTAAAATTATTGTTATCAAAGTAAACATTTTTGTCATTAATAGAATTGCAAAAAATTACCTGTAGATGATCTTTACAAGATCGAAACTAGTTGTAATTTTAAATAAATAAAAGTAAATAAATTCAAAAATAAAATTTTGGTTTTTTTATTTTTAAGTAAGTGAAAACTGTTGGTGTTTTGTGATTATACGAAATAATATTAATTATAAAAAGATCACTTACGTCACTCCGCTTCAAAAAAAAAAAATTTTTTTTTTTTTTAAAAAATGTTTAACATTAATAATTTAATTTAAATTTAATTTTTTTTTTTTTTTTAATAAATCTCACTTTTTCCCTTTTTTCTTCTTCTATGTTTCCAGACAATTAAAATGGGAAAATCAATTATTTAGTCGATTTTGATTTGCGTAAGTATTTTTATTTCTTTTGTTTTTATTTTTAGGGTTTTGTGAAAATTTAATAATTTTTCATTGAATTTAAAGAGCCGCAAGTGACAAATTATTCTATTTCATATATGAGTATAATCCCATTTCTATATTATGATACAATCCACTGATAGTAAAAACATACAGTAGATAATAATATTTTGTTATTCTTCACAGGAAAAAAAAAAAAAATTGAAAAGCTCTTGCTTGTATAGTAAAATAAAATGAAGCACAACATACACGAAAAAAGCTTCTTCACAAAATTATTATTATTTTAAGAAATTTGTCACGCATCATGAATTCTTATTAAATATGAATTACTTATGTATGCGGTGCATAAATGGAGCACCAAAAAATAGGCCATTTTTATACTGTCGGTGTTACAAAATTTCAGGTCGGTACTGTTCAAGTAAGAGTAGCATAACCCTAATAAATTGGTTTTTATTAAATTTAATGGTAAAATTTTTCTCTATGCTCCTTGCTTTTTGTGTTCATTCTACTCGATTTTTATTTTTTTATGTGGAAGCGAATATGGAAATAGGAAAATATATAAATTTGAGTTTTCCCGATGTTATTATTTTATAAAGAGATATTTTAAAGCTCGGTGTGTTGAAATTATAACATTTTTTGTTTTATGTTTGTTTCAAGGATTGTTTTACCCTAAAGCGTTATTATCTAATTTTTATTCTTATCTTAAAACAATAAATTTTATTAATATTCTTTAGCGCGAAATTTTTTTTTTTTTTACATTCTTATTATTGTTATTATTTTATTTTCCATTTTCCCCATTGAATTATTGTATCACATCGGATTATTGCTAAGTGGTTTTATTTGGAAAAAACAACAACCAATATAATATACCGAAAAAAGCTTTTTGGTAAAAACTGAAACACAATTTACCTTTACTGTAGTCTAATGTTATTTTTGTATATGGGAAATGTATGTTAAGACGCGCGCAAGAAAATGAATTAGATTGAATAAATTTATTCGTGCAATATTTTTACTTTAATTTCAAATTAAATGCTTTGGTAAATTTTTACACGGAAAATTTTGGGAAATAAGGATACAATATATTCAGAATAAAAAAACATATTTTCGTTTTTTTTTTGTTGTAACATTTCCCTTAAAGTGATATTAATAATGGGTTATGAATTACAGTGATATAGGTACGCGAACGACGAATATTCCGGTATACTTAGCACTGAATATATTTTCCATGATGTTAGATTCGTCTTTTAAAATAAATATTATTCTGCCATGTTAATGTAATTGAAAATTTAAATGGATTCTTTCACCTCAAAACAGTTACCTAGTTCATTATAAGAATAAAATGAAAAGCTCTTTTAACACAAATGACTATACACGAGTTGGAGTAATTGTTTTATAAGTAGACATACTGACAACTATTATGTAACCTCGACTTATTGGTAAAATGACTTGTATACACTTAAGCGACAATGTAAATGAAATTCTCACCGGTAAATTTCACTCAAAAGTACTTACGCAGTTTACTTAGTGAAATAAGGGTTTTCCTATTATAATATAGATATCTCTAATTGTAAACTTGTAATTCATCTTCATGTTGGTAATTTAAATTTAACAATTTAACCCTAGATTTGCAACGAGGGGTATAATCGGTGACCCCAACCAGAGAGAACTGTTTGTGAATTTTGTAAATTATGTAACAAATCTTCACGCTGTGAATCTAGGGTTAAAATTGAAAGAAGCATAGGAGTAGGTCATTGCAAAAGGCGCCTTTTGAGGATTTTTGGGCCATGTTAAAGTGAAGCAAGTTTACCAAAAATTGGATTTGACGGTTTGAAATGGGGTAACTTAATGGGGTTTAGTTAAAATCACAATTATGGACTATTTCAATTGATTAGATTTTAGATTGTTTCATTTCTCACAAACAATTTTTGAACAAATTCATGTGTCAGCTTTCACTTCTTTGGCAATCCTTTTTGATTTAAGCCGATCGTTTTACTTCTAGGCTATCATCTTTATTGATGACCATGTCTCCAACAACTAAATTTGAGTTCCCCCCCCCCTTACGTTCTACGCTTTTTGGCTGACACCACTGACTGTATCTAACATCTTTGCTTTAATATGCTCAGCCCATGACGATATTTGACGTGGTTTTCTTCAATTTTTTGACGAATTAGTAGATATTTTAATGATAATCGATTGCTGCGCTTGAGAGTCTTCCACCAATTTAAAAAAGGTAAACTAGATGTTTCAGCAATTTATCAACCAATTTTTCAAATCTTTGATTTCAATCATAGAAAACATAAGAATCCACTTCGGACCCTCCTACAGATTTCCATTTCTGCTCTATTATATCGGTTGATATCATTTGGCGCTTTCAGCTCTTCCAACATGTTGTCATTGAAAATTAACTGATGGAAAAATGACATTCGATATATCACATTACCATGAAATTTTCGATAAATCGGTGACATTCAGAAAAAATTATTTTACTCAACATGATGCCAACAGTTGCCCAACCTGAAAACGCCCATTGCAAACGCAACACTGCTGCTAGAAAACACGCTCTTTCTAGTTGTACGATAACAACGTTTATGTTCTGAAATGGCAACCAGACATTCTACACTTTCTTCACTTTTACTAATACACAATTGCATCTGCCAATTATTAGTTCGACCACTGAGGATAATACCGTGTTGCACCTCGGGATACCAAATCAACCGGAGTTCCCGTTTTCAGCAAGATGATTCCAATGAATTCGAATATAAATCTCAACATTAATGAAATTAGTTCACGCAAAAGTCGATTTGCGTCTAGGAATGGTTGGCAGGTTCATTGGAGCTACTTTTGATTTATTCATCCATAATGGTCACTTCTAGCTGAATTATGCGTACAAGCAAGCACCATCACAAAACTTGTGTCGCAGAAACAATGGAGTTCAGTTGTATTTGCATAATGCCATGTTGGGCAATTTAATTCGTTGAAATTCTGCCAATCCTGTTCCGGTTCTTTCATATATAGTTTTTGGATACACCCAATTTGGTAATTCTCGTGTTATATTGCTCAATTTAATATATTGTATGTATGTATACCAAATTTTCGTATCTGAGATTTTCAGTATTATCTGACCGGGACCAAATTAATTTCGAAAAAAATTGTGTATGACGAAGTTAATTCATTTCCAATATGAATTAAATTCGCAACATCAAATTTTTAAAAACTGAGATAAATCTACGGTAAATTAATTAATTTTAGAAATGTTTGATATTGCGAAATTAATGCAACCCCGATAAATAGATCCCGTAAATTACACCTCCACCATCAAATTATTAAACAAAAGAAAAATGAAATAAATCGCGGGGAAAATGTTACGAATATTAAAATCAAACTTATTATAAAAATAAAAGACTCTGTGCACAAATAAAATTTCATAAAATCCTAGAAGAACCGGAACCGGAACAGGTTCCTTAACTCAGCCTTTGACACAACACGCCTGTTACTGTTGGCTTTACACGTCAACATCTTAAATGTCGGAATATCTTCGTCTCTTGTTTCTTCCAGCCATCTGGATTTGGATCATTGTCGAGTTTGTTTAAATTGAACCAAATAATCCATGTACCTCTTTTCTCGGAGGATTCCTCTCAAAATTATAAGATATGCCCAACAATTCATGGACACTACTAGGAACTATTAACTATTAAATTTATCGCTTCACCTCTTAAATCTTTGATTAATCCTTGTCGGTCATGAATATTGGGATAGTATAAATCGTGAAAGGTTAAAGGTGGCATCCAAACAGATAGAAAATTGGTACAAGAATTTAGTAGTTTTAGCTCCTGGACCATACTATATTACAACAGAGGCCTCATAAAAGGCATCATTTATCAGTTTTACCTCTATATCAAAAAACTTCTCTTAGACCTTCGTTTATTCCTAACCTAATTAAATTTCGTTCGCAATTTCTTTAAATTCACTTAGGGTGTCCCGCATGGACACCTTTCAAAATTGCATCGCACGACATGTTATTCGTGAATTCCAACAATAAAGTAGTTTCACCCACCAACGATGTACGCTGTACTTTTAAGGATTTTAGCTTTCGTTAACATGCAGTACAATACTCGTCGTTATTTTTTCATTAACAAATGTTAATAAACCGCCGCTAAAGCTCGATCATTTGCACTATTACTTTACGTATAAATATCACTTTAATACTAATTAGACAAATCTTTCACCTATTTTATTATAATGTTGAAGATAATGACATACCCAAACCTGTAGTGAGTACAACAATTTGTCATAGACCCCAAAATGATGCGGAATAATGATTGTATGCCAATTAGTATTGTATACATGAGCTTTAAATACTCATTCTGCCCTAAAAATTACTAATCGGCAAACGAAATCGATTATCTGTTCGTCTACGTACAAGAATTACGAATTATAACACTCATTGGTACAAGTCATGTTTAAAAACCGTCTATAATCAGTAAACCAATTGTTCTATGAAACGACGCATGAAAAACACTCTGCTTGCGGTGCGGTGTGGGCTCAGTTGGATGATGATTATAAAATTTTATTCATTGTTGTAACGATGATGATATTTTTTCGTTTATTATTTATTCTTGAATAAAATTTTGTATTTTCCATAATTAAATAATTTTTTTTCTTTTTTTTTGTTGTCTGATTTGAATTTATTAATAATACAAAAAAAAAAAATCTTTTGACATTGATTGATAGCAAAAAAAAAAATGGAAATTGTTTAAAATTTATTGGGGCAAATTGAATTAAAATTTGTGAATTTTGTGTATGAAAGTGCGTGTGTGTGTGTGTGTGTGTGTGTGTGTTGTTAATGCATAAAATAAAAATGTTGATACTTTATAGAAGTGGGATGTCTGGTAAATATTTAATCCTGCAATTGCCAATGGTAATTTTGTTTATTTCAATTTTTATCGTATTGACATATCCAGTGTGGGATAGATGTTGTGTGTTGGCGGATTATACACTTGATTGTCTCGAAAATGAAATCTTCATGGGTGTCTATGTGGGCGTACAAACAATTGCAATTTTAATTCATAGCCCAAATGTTGCTATAATTGATAAATTGAAATATGAGGTATTAGGCGTTCGACAACATTAAATTTTAATACCTACATGCTTATAAAATGTATACCTAGGTTAGCACATGTGTTTCCCTCGTCAATTATTATGCCTAACATAAATAATAATATAGGCATAAATTAAATTTTGGGAAATTTTCCACCCCCAAAAGCTGTTTGGGATAGAAATCCATGCCTTAAGAAATTGTATAGAGAAACGAAAAACAATCGCATTATAATTTATAGTTTTACTAATTTAATAATTTATTTCGATAAATTATTTTTATATATATTTATGAATATTGATTTAAACCGCTTTTTAAATTTATGTGTTTGTTCTCGTACCTCTCGTACCGCCCAAACGCTTCCCCGATAATGGAACGGGTGAAAAATTGTTTTTTAATATTGAATAATGATAATTAGTAATCAAATTTTAATTTATATGTAAACGGATTTAGACAGTATCAATTTCAATTACTATCAACGAATTATTAATGAAATATTAGTTATTTTGATACGGTAAGCGAGATATCAATGACACTTACATAAAGTAGTTATGTAAAAACCCCTTTTACCGAGAATATTTATACACTTGGGTGATTATAATCACTGAATACATTAAATTACAATGTGCGTGTTTATTTATGTTGGAAGAAAAGCTCGATTTTATTTATTTTATGCTACATTACACAAACGTAAATAAATGATCCTTTCGGGAATTTGTATTCGGATTTTATTTTTTTCGTTAAAAAAATTTACCTTAGGATACAAAATCTAAAATGTAAATGACTGCCAAAATCGCATTTTTATATTTTACAAAATTAACGAATACTTAAAATTCAATATTACACAGACAAAGAGCCGTATCCAACAATAAATTTTCCGGCTTTTTCTTTTGTTTCGGTAAAAAAAAAACTTTTTTTTGGGGGGGGGGAGGGGCTGTTCATCACAGCACAAAACTTTAAGCAAAATAAAATTAATACGCAAAATAAAAGCTTTAAGCATGAAAATTGCCTGAAAGTTTTATTTAATTTATTAAGTTTTTTTTTTGTACAAGTTGCGAAAATAAAATGAAGAAGAAATCGACTATACAGTTTATACATCTTCATTTTGACTTCGGATCCAATCTGTATTTAATTGGAAAATACAAAAATATTGAAAGTATATTGACCTAAACGATTATGGTATTTATCCCGCACCAACCTAAGTCTGCACCATCAAAAACAAAAATGATTTAACCGATTTTAAAACACAACGAATCCAATCTGAATGAGTAATGAACTCACTACTATTCACCATTTGTTACATTTTATCTTAATTAAATTTATTTGTGATTTTTATTTTTTTTAGTGCAAACAAATTTTTATTTATTAAAACATAACAAAACAAGAAAATAGAAAAATATATAATTTTCAACTAAATCATTAGATGTCAAGTATCAGGTCGCTGTTCTTAAAAAAATAAAATAATAAATTTAAGTCGTCGTCATTTCTTTGGAAAAATAAAATTATAAACACTAATATTAATCAATGTACCAGACAGAAAAGTTTTCTGCTGTTCTGTTGATCTTTTTGTAAGTTTTCGAAAGTAAAGAAAACAACATAACTTACAGTAGTGCACAAAAGTATTGCACTTATCAACCCAATATACAATAATGTGTTATAGTAATTTGAAACTTGGTTTGAAAATTTGCATTTGGTTTTTTATTGTTTTATAAAATGTTTCCAAGATTTTTCATTTTTTTCAATCCAAAAACCTCAATTTTTTGAATTTCGAGAGCTCCACGAATCAATATCATTAGAATTAAAACCCAGAACACATATTCGATTAAGAGATACTGTTGGTTCATTTTAGATGGCACAAACTGTTCTGTACCTCATGTCGTATCGTAAAATGTCAAAACTCGAAATAATCCAAACCGCATATAGAATTGGCTACACATTAACAAAGGAGTTTAGCTAAAACTGGAATACACGGCGAGATTTGTACGAAAAATTTTCGTTTCATACCTAAATAATTAATTCAACAAATTTGGAAAAATTAATACAAAACGGACTACGATTGCAAAGTACACTTTTGTAAAACCAAAATCGTAAGAAAATTTACTGTCCTAAAAATTTCTGAACTATCATCAAAATACACTTTCGGAGTACAATCCATTGGTCTGTACAAATTTTCGAACACCTGAAACATCACAAATTAAGGCGGGTTACAAAATTATTTGGACATCACAAAACTTCGCAATGTGTAGGGCAAATATGATACTACTGGTCAAATATAATTGAAAAATAGTTTATTATCGTAATTAGCAGGTGATTAGCGATACTCTTCCATTCTTCCAAGTCACAGAATTAAATCTTGGTTTTTGAATCAATCTCAACTGGATTTTGATGATATAGTTATGAGTCAGTCGGACTCGGTTGAGTAGTAGGGAGACGGTTGAAGTATTTCTAATTATACAACTATTGATCTAGTTTAAACTGAAATATATAAAAGGCTGAAACCTTATAAAGTGATCAGAACTTCGGTCCAATTTCCAACCCACATGTCAGTGTGGGCCAGTTCTCTCATTCCAGAACTTAATCTAAAAATCAAACACATAGGTTGTACATACAAACAAACACTCACTTATATAGATTGCTCAACAGCTCACTAAACACTAATCCAATCCCAACTCAACCCCAATTCAACCCGCAAACGGCCCCCAACTCAACCCTCTACCCAAACGCAAACTCTCTTTCAATTCAATCCTCAAACCAGCATATATAAAAATTAGCCAACTGCTCACTATATCTTAATCCAACCCCAACTTAAATCCAACTCAACTTCAACTCAGCCCGCAAATTGACCCCTGACTTAACCTTTAACTCAATCCCAAACTCAATGCCCAACTCAATATTCAAACCGCATATATAAAAAATTGGTAAATGTTTCTATAACCAGGTATTTTGGGTCAATTCGTATGGCAGGTATCCGACCCTCTTGACACACAGATCCAAAAGCTTTTCAAATCTCGGCCTTGACCATAGAAACAGATTGACAAAACAAATTCTAAATCGAACAAGCCGTTCTCGAGATACCATGGGTACAGACCAACAGACATCCAGACAGATGGACAGACGGACGGACATTTTTTTTTTTTTTTTTTTGTGGCTGTTTTAGACTCAGGAACTTTCAAAACGTCGAGAAAAGTGGTTTTGGACCAACCAATTTTTTGCTCATTTTTGACAGGATTTCAATACTTTGGTCTTTTTAGACCTCAACCATGAATTTCGATGAAAATTTGATTAAAACCCTTGTTAATAGAGTTTTGACTACATGCAAGTCTAGTTTCATGGATTTAGGAATTGTAGTTATCAAAAAACAAATCTTCAAACAAAAATATCAGTTTTGTTAGGCAGGCTTAGTTTTCGAGAAATCAGCAAAGCTAAAAACTTGGCTTAATCGCAACTTATCAAATGGGGGAATTTTATTTGTTTTAGAAAATAATAGTTAAATAATGAGGCAGTTCAACGAGTCCGACTGGTACTTTAGGTGCTGACAGTCGCCTGTTTTGTCGGGCTCGGAATCGGATCTATTTAAATCGGGTGATGAGACTTCCATTTGTGAATTGAAATAGAATCCCTGGATTGTAGTATGGGCCCGTTATGTCATTATCGGTTCTAGCCCATATAAAATTGTCTAATATCCACTTGATTAAAAGCGCCGAATGTCGAAAGACCGAATGTCAAACGGACGAAAGTCTCGAAGGGCCGCATATGTCAAAGTTCTAATATTTCGAAGGGTTGAATACCGAAGGGCCAAAAATGTCAAAAAGTCGATTTTTTATATTAAATTTTATTAAAACATGTGTAAATTTGTTGTGTACAGATAAGTAATTTCTAAACTATTACGAAATATCAATAATCAGAAAATATACTGAAAGATAATAACTAATGTTTCATTTATCAAATTTACCAATATTACCGGCAATAACTGTCATATGTCGTTTTGTTCTCTGATTCGTTTTTTCCATTTTCATCGTGCTTAAAAAATTGATAAAATATGTTTTAACGCGTTTTACGTTCCGTATTTTCTGTAAAAATACTTTTCATGAAATAGAATTCGACGAACGCTTAAGGGAGCACAAAGTATTTCTAAAATGGAAAAAAAATAAAAGTTCGGCCCTTCGGCTGTTCAGCAGTTTGGCGAACACCCTATTTTCCTATTTAAGAACTTCCCATCTGTGGTGAGAAAGCCCTGCTAAGTGTCGTTTTTTAAATCTGAAACAGAAATTGTTAAAATGTCCAGACCTCAAAGGTCAATATAGCGAGGTTATCAAGATGCCAAATACAAGTCGGAGAGGCAGATTTAAACTTACAACGCATTATATGGCGTGATAATCCAAACAAGAAAATCCATGCATGCGTCTTAAAACCGTTATATACGGTAACGCCGCCGTACCATTTCTCGCAACACGTTGTTTGCATCAAATGGGTCAAGATAAATCGTCAAGTCAGCCTAACGGTAATCCTAATGATTTTTACGTTGACGATATGCCCAGTGGAGGTGACACGGTCGAAGTCTTGAAGAAGAAGTCTTGAAAATACAGAAGAAAGTTTAAGATTTTACGCCGTGGGTATGGCTGTTTTGAATGGACATCGCGAGAAGTTCATAAGTGTCGACGAAGACAAAGTAATTAAAACTCTGGGCAGCTTCATGGAAACCCAACGTAGTGAAAATCATAAAACGTCTTACATGCCATCGCCAGTTTGTTTGATCCACTGGGAATATTCAATCCAATTATTGTCCTGGCGAAAATATTTTTTCAACACATATGGAGACTGAAAATCGTGTGGGATGTGACCACTGATCAATTACGAGACTGCTTCTACATTCATTCAATTGTACAATCAAAAGTATCAACCAGATTGTTATGCGCCAAGTATCGTGTTGCTCGAATTAGATCCAACCTTAAAATCAACAAAACAAAACCATATTGCTGAGCCGATTCCAAAATCGTGCTAAACAGAGTAACCGGCACATCATCCATCAATGTGTACCGCTTTCGTCGCAAATCGTGTCGCCATCATACAGAATCTGAAATCATCTTCGGCCTGGAATCATTTCAGGTCGAAGAACAACCCTGTTGATCTAGTTTCGGGTGGAATCCCCAAGTTATGGTTTTCCGGACCGAAATTTGCATCGAGCTTGGTGGTTGAAAAAAGAAAAAACGAACAATGATATCATCGGGTTAAACCTACAAGACCGTTTTTGCACGCTGGCAAGTCTAGGTTCATTACAAAGGTCGTGGTCGTCGGTCGGATAGAGCATTCATTTCTGTGTTTATATACTTTGCGACGAAAGTCGTTCATATCGAAATCGTCACCGATCTGTCGTCCAAAACTTTTCTCAATGCGCTCGATCGTTTCGTTAGACGCAGAAGATTTTGTCGTTACCTTACTGCGATAATGGAACCAATTTCTTTGGAGGTAGTCGGGAGCTAAAAGATCTGCATGCATAGTTTGCGAAGCATTACCTGTATCGAGTATTATCAGCTATAGTATTGACGTAAGAGAAATTGGTAGTGTTCAGCTTCTCATACGCCAATAGAACCGCAATACTAGAGGCGCCTCTAAATTCACCGCCGCTGTTGCCTCTTTTGTCGGATACATCTAATTGCGGAGCTTCCACGCTAAGCCACTTTCTGATTGGGGGCCCATTCAGTGAAAACGTCACGCAACGTCGTCGATAACACGCTGTTTTGATTGCAGAAAATGTGTTGCTAAAAAAAACGAATTGAGCTAAAACAGATGAACTCCTGATGAGACCAGTTTACTATGCTCGCATAGTCTGGTTTCATGTAAGTAAAAAAAGCATTATTCGGGCCTACTTCGTATTCCGATCGCGGAAAGTATTTTCCATGAAGTTGGATAGTAAAATAACATACCTAGTAGGCCTACAGACAATTTGTGAGAGCCAATCATAATATAAAATAAATTTGTTTTGGTTGAGCATTTTGATTTGTATATATTAGAGAGAAAGAGAGAGAGAGAGAGAGATGTTTATTTACCAATGTCTGAAACGAGTAGAAAGATTGAATTTATTACTTCGGCTTGGCCACAAGAAAGGCTAAAAGTGAAAAAAACTAAACGGTAATTCAAGATCAAGAGATGGTTGCTCAGGAATCTGATATATGGCCAGATACGATTATGTAAAAATATTAAAAGCGGCGAGATAATAAGGACACGGTATCTTTAATTAGGCTAAGCTTTTGAATGGTGAATACTATAAAAGTGATCAAACCAAAATTGTGCGATGAATCTATTATAACATCGACAAAGATTATGACAATTATCGTCTCGAGAAGTTATTTTATCCATTGTTAGGAAGTCGAATGAAATTGAGTTGGACTAATAGTAAGTTGAGTGCGATAGACTGAAAATGAATAGTTTGATATAGAGTGACAATTTATCAGTCTGAAAGTGTTTTGAGAGAATTTTAGTGATTTTGTGTGGAATTGTGTGTTAAATGTGTAAATTTAGTTAGTTTAAAACTATTACGAAACGAATTAGTCTAAATCATGTTGGAAAATATTAATGTTAATAAAATAAAACTCAATTCATCTCTCTTTGAAATAATTTGTATAATATTTGTACCCTTACCAAATCTTACATATTGTTATTCTCCAGATGAACAAGATTAATCAGATGTCGTGATTTAAACAGAAAAATAAATACGTAATGAATTTTCAGTCCGCAAATATTTAAGTATCGCATGAATACATGAAAAATTCGCGTTATATCAAAATTATTGTAGTCCCAACGAATTAACATTTAAATTACCTGCGATAAACCGCACACGCAAACAAATACCAAAGTTACGGAATATTCAAATCAAAAAGTTTATACCTTGAAAACGAAACCACCACAATCACGTTTCAAAACAAATCTCATTTCACAAATTTTCTTTCGATTTTTTATTTTTTTTTTTTTTTTTGTTGGCTGAAACGCATTTAACGTACAACAACACAACGTCCGTAAATTTAATTCAAATATTTATTCAGGTAAATTTCCAAACAGAATAAGAGAATGGAAATTCTTTCAAGTTTTTTTTATTCCTTTGCGTGGACAAATTCTTATCGCATCATTTCCATTTTCTTTCTATATCCCTACTTTTTGTTTATCAGCAATATCTTGAAAAAGTAGAAAAAAGAAAATTGGTATGACACCGGATTGTCGTGGGTAACCTTTTTTGTGTGCTTATGTGTGTGTACACAATGAAAGAACCTAATATCTGTTACATCAGCTTAGAAATAGACTCTCGGTATCAAATTGAAAATAGGAAGAAACTTCTTAAATTATGACAATGGATACAAAAAAATTATGTAGATATGGCATAAAGGTGATTAGAGCGTTTCTAACTAAGTACTACGTATTCATCATATAATAAGTTATCTGAGACAAAGCCAAAAATCGTTCTTATCCTAACATCCATCATAATACAAAAGACAGATAATTTACCTTTAACCATTGTACACAAATTTACAACAAATGGATATAAGACGAATAAATTTCTTCTCGATTTAATTTATAATAAATAACAAAAAATGTAAAATGAAGTACATACACTTCAATGTCATATACGAGCGTATACTGTATCATTTATCACAAAGTACCTAGAATCCATTTTCATGTAACGAAAAACTGAAAATTGGTAATGCATATTTTGTTATTGTAGCAACAACATGAATTCACTCTCTTTATACAATATAAATTTAGCAACAAAACAAAAAAAAATTGGAAAATTGACTATACCACTTCAAAATTGTTGAATTATTTTTGCAGAAATTGCAGAAAAACAAAATGTGAAACTTTAAAAGAGCTTTCGACAAGGGATGGTACTTTACATGTTTCATTTTATTTGTAGCAAGAATTTATGATTTTTGGAGTTGTGTAAAGTGTTTTAGATGTGTGACGTGTGTTAAATATTTTTACATTGCTTCATTCATTGGATCTTTATAGGACAGGACAACATATTTTATGATTTGATGTTTACAATGTGTTAGTTATGTATTTCAGTTCTCCCCAGTTTTACTTTATGGCAAAAAGTAATGTTAATAGATTTGGATGAAAATCGTATCGTGAAATATGCGTATTATCAATTATTTCGGATTTTAATCCAAAACCCGATTGTGTCAACTTAATGTGATATACACCACTTATTAAACTACTATTAAGTTCGATTGGAAGTATGAGCCGTTTGAAAATAAATAAAAGAGGACCCGGATGACTGCCTTGAGGAATGAGACAGTAATCAATCTAGAACCTGAAATTACCAACCCTGCTAATTTGTGTTACTTGGAATTCAAGTTAAAATTCAATAGCTAGAACATCTTATTAAAAGAAAAATTTGAAATAATCAACCAACCTATCGATCAAAAGCCAATATGTATTAACAATGAGCTCTTGAGCCAAAGGTATGAAGCCACTCTGCATATGGAAATTTAAAATCACCAAGTATAAGTAAGCGGTCAACAGGCGTCAATAAATTTATCACACACAGCGTGATTTGACTTAAGGATATACGTGATACCAACCATTTAAGAAACTGAGTAATATCGGACACGTTTGGCAATTAAGCCTAATTGGCAGTCACATAACGATCAACAGCATAAAAGAGATAAGGGAGGAACCCAGAAGATTTTAATTGAATTTATTCGAGCCATCCTTCTAGATGAGAGACAAGAAATTAAATACTATATGCAAACGTTAGCAGAAGGAATTGAAACGTACAAAAATTAAACGTATAAAAGCACAAATACATTCTCAAATTGTTTTGCCTCTTGCAGTATTTGGATTAGTCTAAATTTTTTAAAATTTTAATTTGATGAATTTCACAAAAAATTAAAACCATTAGTTTACTATTTGAGACATCACGTTAGTTGATACATGTTTAGTTTTACGTAGTCATCCGAGGTGCAAAGTAAGTATAAACGTAAAGTTAAAGTAAACTTTAGGTGTTGGAGTGAAGGCTGAGTTTTAAGAGTTTCAGCTGTTTTCAAAATTTCTATATCGGTTCAGTTTTCGAAACTACTTTCAATCATCTTGATATCAACAATATCATCTACATGATGGCAAGTCTGAATGAGAATGAAAAAAATTATTGCTCGACATAAAAAATAACCCCTTTGTGGACCACCACCAATTTTTTCACAAATTTATCTCAGCAATATATTAATGTAAGCAGACAATATTGTACATTTTAATTTACAATTGAACATTTATTTCTGTCACTTCATATTTTTAGCAGATAACCTAAACTATCCTCACGTATATAATCGTTTATGAAAATAGTCCCTTATCGCATGTTACGTTTATAATTTTTAAACAAAAGAGTAGAAATTAAAATGAAATATAATTTTCCAACAATTGAAAAGAAAACTAAAACGTAAAGGATAACGGCACAGACAGATATCTGCCTACAAAAAAATTCGTTATATGTATACGTATACCGTATACACAGAAATTGCTGTGTAAAATTTATGAATTTTCATTTCATTCCGAAAACTGTATTTCAACAAAACAGAAAAAGCTTTCTCCCCTAAAGGAAACCTACAACAAACGAAAAATTATCATGAGCTTTTTATACATTTTTTTTTTTGTTCTGATGTTTATAAATATCCTCGATTCTGTTAATTAGATTAAACAAAAAACCGAGCTTTTTTTTTACTTTCAACTTGTTGTTGTTGTATATTCAAATGTAATAATAATAAAAATTATTATCTTGTGTGTGTGTGTGTGTTTGCTGAAAATAAAATTTTTCATCAAGTTTGCGAGCAAAAACAGTAGAGAATTTGAGCACAAAGATTACAAAAACAAAAAAAAAGTTTAAATAAAAGCTCAAAGGAATAATCAGTGGGAGAATTGTGTTTTGCAATAGGTACATATTTGGGAAATGTCGCTGAATATTTTGTGTATGTGAGTATTGTGTGTTGTGTGTGTGTGCAAATTTATTCAAAATCGTGCGCTTGTCGTGTAGTCGTCTCTCAAATTTTAGCGCTTGTTTGTTTTAATTAAAAAATAATTACTTTGTGTTTGATTGTAGGTAGTAGAATTTGTACACTCATAAAACGGATATTATTCCACCAAAAACAAAAATTAAAACTGTTATGATTCTTTAACTATTTTATATACTAAATTATGTATAGTAAGTAATACACAACATAATGGTATCAAGGGTATGGTTTACGGTGTATATGTGTGTTGTCTATTTAACATAAATATTTTAAAAATTGAACTTTTTATTTATATTCATTCTATACTAAAATCGTTCAACCATAAAATTCAGTTTGTCGATGATTTCATTCACATTATTCAATGACAATTTATTATAAAAATGTTTTATATTATGTTTCGATGAGATAGCTATTTATCATAAACAAGTAATTGCAAATTAAATTAAGTACATTTCGTTGCAATAAATTTCTATTAATATCCACATTAATTCAATTAAACTGCTCTCAATATTTACGACAATCCGCTTTTTTTATTAATAAAATTTTTCAATTCAAAAAAACCATAAAATTTATATTGATATAAATAAAAATGGATTTTTAATTAAATTGGTGTCCTGGTATATGCTCTGTGTTTATAGCAAAGAGTTATGTTCCATATATTTATATTGTTTGTGAAATTTCATCGCAAAATTTAAATAATTGAAGATTGATTGCATTTTATTGTAGTGTACTCGATTCAACCACCCATTTTGGTGAGTGCAAGCATGTCAATCGAGGAATCTCGTTCATACTAGAAAAACGGAAATATGCTGATTTTGAAATTGTATATTTGTTTTAATTTTGCCGCAAAGCTACTGCTTCCAAAAAAAATGAAGAACTGGGCCAAAGTTCTGTTTGTTCTCAATTTAAGAGAACAAATTAAGAGAACAAATTGCTAATTCAGTCGACTTCGTGTAGCATTGGAATGCTGTGAGGTTAGTGTTATTTCAAGTGGAGGTTCAAAAGGTATGTGTTGCGCGAAATAACGAATTCTAGTAGAAAGCGTTACTCGAAACTTTGCTAGAAATATACCACAGTTTAATTAAAGCACTAAGTTATAACGGAGTGTCGTCGTCAAAAAGAGACGAATAACGTGGAAAAGGAAGATACAGCCTTAATTCGTTGGCAACGAATATTAGAAACAGGTGGACCCTAACACCATTGGATCTGAATAACACTTGCTGATATACCATCACGTCACGAACAGCTTGGTGTCACAAATAGGAGGCTGAGGCTTGATTATACATTTTGGGATGATCCCCCACACAAGGTGACTGCATCACGTCAAATTTTGTTCAAAACTGCTCTCAGCAGCGGGAATTTTTAAAACTTTGTATGAGCATTTTGGCAATAAATCTTTGTGTAATGCACCTAGACCAATATTCAACGTTTTATATAATCTGGAGCAAAATTTGTTGCCAAAGGATCTGACAATCTTCTAGAAAAACTGGACCGGCAGAGTCTATTGTTTAACCAAAATTACGAAACCAATTACTATCGAGTATTCGCCACTGTTGTTTCTTAAAAATTGTGAATTTAGTAGAAAAAAAGGAAAAAACATGATCGATACGAGTAGTTTAAATGAAACACCGTCAAAACAACAGGCAAAGCATATTACAAATTTCAATTTCTATCTCGCGATTTCTTACCGCTGTATTTTATACCCAGCAGAAAGATTTTCTTTTTTATGGAGCCTTTGATAATTCTTGGGTTTTGTTTTAAATTTTTTTTCTTCTACCTCAAAAGCCCTTGTTTGGATTTTTATTGCAGTGTCTTCTTCTGTACCAAATCCAAATAAATGTTTGAGGTTTTTGGTTATACGACCTAATTTCGATTATCTAGTGGACCATATTTCTGGGCCAAGAATTAATTAAGTCCGCATATAATGGTTTTAAATATTCACTACTAAAATAGATTTGACCGATTTGGAGTGGTAAAATTTAAATTTGCTGATGTATGTAGTTGATTCTAATAATATAACTGTTTCGATTATACCAAAATTTCATTGGGTCTCTAGTGGTAGATTTGGTTTCTTAAATTTTCCCATGTACCTAATTTAGCGAGCCTGATTTTAATGATAAATCGCTGTCTTTATCATTTTTCGAGTCTGCACAGTTGGACGAGTAAATTACACTGTGTAATTTACACAGCTTTGTTTTTAAGTCAAAAAAAGGGGAATTTACATAAGGCCGTAAAACAAATGTATTTACTTTACAAAATATATTTAAATGAATTGAGAATTTATTTAAAGAGGAAAATCGACAGGTTGTGAAACGCGATGTGTAAACGTAGAAATTAGCCTATGTTTTGACGTACATGGTACATCTTGCTTAGTCAGAAGTAGTGTAAGTTTAATGTAGCCATATCGTTATTTATTCAGAGGCAATTGTGCCAATTTACATTCAAATCATATAAGTAGCATGGATTTGATAGTTCGAAACATTCATTGAAAATAATTATTAGTCGCAAGAAATTTAAGGTAAACCCATAAGAACGGTGGGATGAATTGGAGTTTTTTCATTGCATAAAGCTTTTAATAACGGAAATTTTGACCGTTCATAGCTAAATTTGGCACAATTTTGGGATGTTGTGCTAAAATTCTGTAATTGATAAATCTGCTGAACTATTAAAATTTTTGATCAGTAGAAAATCGGAATTGTTTATTGGCCAGAGAAAGTGTTTTATACTTGCTAACTGCAAACTTTCGAACGAAGTTTCCAACGAACAAAATGTTTAATTGTTAGTAAACAAATTAATACATTTACATACCAATTTTGGGTCTAACACGTTCAGATCTCCCTAAAAAAATATGCTTACACATTTAACGTGCTGGATGCAAAATACCTCACTAAAATAAGTAGATAATCTCACTGTTTTAATGAGGCGAAAAATTCTCGATAAAATTCAGAATTGGAATTAAACACTAAATCTAGTAAAGAAATTACGCTAAGTTAATGCCTCACTAATCAATTTTCATTCAAATTTTATTCCATCGAAGAGAATCATTTGTTTCGGACGAGATTATAAAAGTCAGATTTAAATGTCGATCAAAAATCAAAGTTTTCAAAATTTGAATCCCATAATTTCATTTTAAAATTCAAAGTTTCACTTTTACCAGTTTATGTTTTGTTTGATTTAAAATGAAGGAAACCCCAATATTTCGCAGCACGCAACACTACACTAAAAATTCCAGCAAAGGTATAAAAATACCATCGCAATAGGAAAATACTCGTACCTACATCTATGTTTTCAAGTTAATTACCAAAACATCACATTTTAACTTTTGATATTTACCCATCGTAGCAAAAAAACAAAAAAACCAAAACAATAATTCGTGGAAAACATTCACTCAACAAAAAGCTAAAAAGCTCATCAATTTAAGAAATAAAAATAAAAATCATAAGTAAATCAATCAAAAAGGCAGCCAACAAAATTGTTTTTGTTTATTATCTCAGCGTAACTGTTTAAGCGTTAAATCATTGGAAATATCTCTTCAACATCTACTCGGTTCATCGAGTTTCGTGGGAAATGTTGTGTATGTGGGTAGGGAGGGTCCTATACAAAAACATGAAAATCAATTATATTATTTATCATTCTTCCCTCCGCATAACATCAATTGGTTTATTTACACGGAAGACGTCATGTTCGTAGTATCCGCAAAGGACGAATTTTGTACGTCGAATTTGTTGTTCTGTACTCTCAAGTAAGCAAAAAAATTGTTTATATAAAATTTAATGATAAGAAAACAAAACGGAATCGTCGCGAAATGCGCGCATTAAAATATTTATTCAAGAATTGTTGAGAATTATTTTAAATTGTATTTTTCATCATATTTCAGCTTGAGAGGTTTACTTAATTTTTAATTAAAACAACCTTCTACTCGCTTAACTTTTATTGTAACAACAACAACAGCAACAAAAATAAAATAAACAAAACCGGATATAAATTCCAATGAAATTAATTTGTAAACGCCTATACATATGTTTTGATGAAAGATGATAGCACCCTCACATGGTATGCGATTTAATGAGAGGCTCCCACGGAAAATTAACAATGGTATTAAAATGAGAATAAATTCTCAATAATTTTTCGGTTTTTATATTAGAAAATTCCGAAAGACGTTCTAGTTAGAAAATTTTACAATTTTACGAATATTCCTTTGGTAATACATATTCGAATATTCTCGTTCTGTTCCACAAATTTCGCCGTCTCACGATGTGCAGCCAGGTCTACAGGTTTAAAACCAGCAATAACAATGCAAGTTGACCCGTCTATCCAGATGTTTGAACATTCAACTACCCAAACTACTAGACAACATTTAAAAGCGAAGTTTCTTATCACAACTAATAATAGGAGATGACACGTTAAAAGAACTTGGAGTTATCACCGATAGGAGAAATCATTTATTCTTAACACCAAGCAACAAGTTGGAAATTAACCGCCAATAAATAATCTGGAAATTCGAGTTACCTGCACCGCTCAAGGCCAGAAATTAAAACTAATGCTGAAGATACCCATCTTCATAAAATCCTATCATAAGGGATTACAAGACCTTGTAGAAGCTTATACAATTCCCCAGTATGAGTAGTGGGGGACAAATGGACGCCTCAGACATCAGGAAATACAGGATGGTCATCGATTTTAAGACTGCGGTAACAACATCAGATACGTTCTCTGTTCCTATGATATATTGAACACTATTGTATACCTCGGGAATTCAAAATTCTTTACCAAAATCGATCTCACTTCTGGATTTCAGCAAATCAAAATTGTAGTCGCCTAGTACTAAAATATTTATTCTCCTCGGAACAACTTAAATACGGCGCCTATGCGTTCAACTTGTACTAATAATATTTATTCCCCTAGATACAAACTAAAAAACGGCGACTATGTAAACTGGTAATCATCGTGTGCATCGTACGCTTATTCTTATTGGTTCGTTTAAAATTGGTTATAGTACGTGTGATTTGATTGGTTGTTTTGCGTCAAACGTTTTAAAAAAAGAAAATGTAACAAAGAGACAAAGAAAAAGAGAAATACGAGTTAGTCGCGTCATGCTAAAAGGTTGATTGTTATTCGGGATAAGATATTATTTTTTTGGAGTTCTTATGTTTTAAAAGTAATAAAATTAAGTGTTGAATTATTTATGTGTTTTATTCAAGTGTTATTCTAATAAAAAGCCCCTCAAATTTTCAGAAGTGGGATAGATACGAACAATAAAAGTACGGTCGTAAGACGCTAAGCGTGGAATTTTTTTTTAGTCTTAAAAGTGTTATTGTAAGTGGGAAAAAAAACGCGGTCGAATAGAACATTTAAGTGAATTTGAATTTTAAAAAAACAAGTAAAATAAACTTATTACTGAGGGGAAAAATAGTGTAAATAATTTTATTCAACGAAAGTTTCGATTATGGCGGACTACGATCAAATGCTTGTTTCTGCACTAGAAGCAGAGTGCAAAATGCGCGGTGTGGACCATCAAGGGAACCGTGAAGAATTAATAGAAAGGTTGATCCAAGTGGATCACAATAATGAGGAGAACAATAAAACGACGGGCGGAATGGTTGAGCACACAGTAACGGTGGCGAGTGAAAGTGTGGTGAATAACAACGTGGCGAGTGAAATTAGTGCGCATCACATGGAAATGATGATGAAGGAGATAGAATTTCTCAAAAGAGAAAATGAATTATTAAAAAGGGAAAATGTGTTGCTGGAAAGAGAGCGGCAATTAGTCGAACGATGTAGTCAATCACCAGTATCCGATAAGCCAACACAGGCCGCACCAGTAGTTGGATATGAAGATTTAATCAGCGAATTTGAAGGAGAGATGAATACGTTCAGTTTATTCAAAAAGCAAATTGACATAGTGAGTGGGTCATTTACAGTGGACGAGAAAAGGATGCGTCTGATCGTTATTCGGAAATTGAAAGGAAAAGTTTTGAAATGGTTCCAGCCGAATCCAGAGCTTAAGCTCAATTTAGTGGAAATGTTAGAGAAAATAGAAAGTTTATTCTCCGCGAAACCAGATCTAGCACTGGCTAGAAGAGCTTTTGATAGTCGATTATGGGGAGCACAGAAGTTTTTCGTGGATTATTTTCACGATAAAATTACCATGGCGGGCGAATTAAATATCAACGAAGACGAATTAGTCCTGAGCATTATTCATGGCATGAATGATGTTAATCTTGAAAATAGTGCACTGATATTAGGACCAAAAGATACAGGTCAATTATTCCAAGCGTTTAAGAGTTGCCGAAAAAATAAATTTGAAAATATGTATCGAGTCGCGGCATTTAAAGATCGAACAGCGGTAAAGCCAAGCCAGCCGGACAGTCGGCAACCAACATCATCTAAAGCCGCAATTACTCGTTGCTATAATTGCAACAGGATGGGACATGGACTAAGCCAGTGTACAAAGCCCATTAGATCGAGAGGTACCTGTTATATTTGCGGGGAAACGGACCATTATTCTTCCAAATGTCCGAAACGAGAACAATCATCAAAGGGTGCTTGCTATATATATGGTCAGACTGGTCATTATTCAACAGGATGCCCAAAACGAAATCAAATTCCGCAAGAAGGTCCGGATCCAAAGAAGAAATGATTATCAATTCATGTCGTAGGTGTGAGTGAGTCAGCAGAAAGTTTTATTCAAGCGTCAGAGGCATTATTCGATACCGGCAGTCCGGTAAGTCTAGTTAAGCATAAACTAATTATAAATAATGATTTTATTCCAAATAGAAATATTAAATCTAATTATGTAGGAATTAATCAATCAACATTAAATGTTTTAGGCTCAGTGAATTTATTCATTGAATTTAATAATAAAGTTGTAAATAATCAGGACCATTGCTGTGGACAATTCGAGTAATACAAACAATACAAAACCAGAATTAATGTCAATTATCTAATGTTATCGATATTCCACTTCCTTGTCACAAAGTATTACATTTTCGATATCTCCTACCGCTGCTCTCCTCAATGTCTTTATTACAAAGGGGCTAATGGGGGAACCAGCGAGTCAGTAACAACTTTAAGTAAGAATGCGATATACAGAAAGTGTATGTTACTGACCAGCGAATCTTTAAGAACTTTTCGTTGAGTTCAGCCGTCACTTAACAGAGCGAAAATTAACGCGCAAACTGAAGGATATGTCAGAATACATCAAAATTTTCACAGCACACTTTTCTTAAAAATAATAAATTTTCCTATTCATATTATAGTTTTAATACTGTATTTGTCAGTTGTTACGGATTCGGTGGCCAATATGTCAAATATTCTGTAAGGAAATAATTTCGTCAAATTCTTTAAGAATTCTTACTGATTCGCTGGTTAGCCCTTTACTCAGAACGATTTTATTAAAGCAATTCACAAATCATATATCGATCAACATATCGTTGAAATTTCAGTGGATAAGGCCGTGTGTGAATGTGTTAAAAAACTAGTTAAAAATTAAAATTTTGAGAGTAAAATTAAATTTTTTGAATTTATTCACCACAAAAAAAAAAAAAATTATCGCAGTATAAATACCGTCTATAAATTTTGACAACCGATGTTAAAAAAACATAACCTAATATTATAGAGTTGTTTTAAAGTTTTGTATTGCAGTATGTGCCTTCTACGTCTCGCTCTCAGTTCGGCAGACGCAATCTTCTTGCAAATATATATGCAAGACGTCGCGAACAAAGAGAGCGCAGATTAGAAAGGAAAATTAATGACATTTTAGGAGTTTTTGGGCAAATGGTACGAACTGATTATCCACATATAAATGTCGATGCCGGGGGATCCAACGACTCTGAATCGGAACCGACTAATTGATCTTAATTATAATTAATTATAATTAGAAATAACTATAATATTTTTTACAGAATAATATAATTAATAATTATAAGTAAAATTGTGTATTGTTTGTTAACAACACGGTCCATTTTGAATTGTATAAATGTATTGTTGTCAAAAATTTGTCATGTTAATGTTGTCAAAATTTAACAAATTCACACAGCACACTTACTCACCATGTTAAAAATATTTCACCTCCATAATTTCTTTTCACCCAATTTTTAACAAAATTATTTTTAACACATTCACACATGGCCTTAAACGTAAATAAAACATCACAGAAATGGGAATGTCTTGTTATATTTCAAAGCTTACTAGATTATATTTGATTTTTAAATGATGACAATATTATTTCCAACAAGCAAAGTATTTTAGGAATAAAATTTAGAAATTTAGAAAGTCTCCTATTGAACAATTGTATTAATCGTATCGGAAAACAGTTAAAAATATTTTTTTACTGTTTTTTTGTTAAAATAACTCCCACGTAATGTTTCAATTGACTTCCAATTTTGGAAACATGTAGATGACGAACTGTCGCATTTATCATCAACATAAAGAAGAAGTTTTGCCTTCCACTATGACCCCTTCTTTTCTATAATCGAATGAACTCAACCTTAAAAATACAAACTGCTTATTACTAAAATCTATCTTGGATAAAATCTAGCTGTTTTGGTGTTCTGGTAACCTAATTAGTCGAGAAACCTAAAAATCCGGAACAAAATGTTTCGCAATTACAGGAACTTACATAATTTGTATCTAAATAATGTTACACAACATCGAGAACTTTTCAACGAACATACAGAAGCTGTCCTCATTGATTAAGTCGTCATTTTTCTCACCAACAAACAAGTGTGAGACGTCAAAGAAGAATTTTGTTTATCAACAAGCCAGGAACTCAACCCATATAAAATTGAGTTTCTGACCGGTGAAACGCGGATCTTTAAGTAGGGAGATATTAACACCATCAAGTCGAGTAAAAACAACGTGTGGTATGTTCGGTTGTAAGATAATACAGTCAAAATCTTCTAGCCCGGAAATCAATTATTGCGGAAAATCCGTAACGCCGAAAAATTTAATGGAAATAATTCGTTTCAATCTAATTTCTGTGCGTTTCTAGTCTTGGCCGGAAATTTGATTTCTATTACCAAAATGCCGAAATTATATTTAACTTCAGGTGGTAAATCTAAAACCCGGATGCATATAAAATTCAGATATTTTCAAAATAAAATTACGAGTATGAGCTTTCAATATTAAATATTGATGAGCCGTCATAGACACCTCATCTAAAATCTTTTCCGAGTTATTTGCACCCAATCAATCAAAAGAGAAACAGTTTCCAATTTTCTTACACAATTTTTTCTTATGCCACCATTTTGAAAAAACAAAACACCACAAAAATACGGCAAACTGTTGAAAAGTCATAGCATCTGTCTCAATTGTTTGCAAATAATCGAAAACCATTTTAATCCTACCCAAATGCGATTAGAATAAGCCATTATTTATTTATGTACATATATAGGAAAATCTCAGGAAAACATGAAACCCTTATAAAACACAAAACCGTAATTTATCATTTTATTTTGGTATATACAGGTACCTTGCCTTCTTGTCTCCGCAAATTATGTCGTTTATTTTACCGTGTGTTCAATTTTTTTCCTGTACACCTACAAACACACACACACAAACGCATACTATAAATTCACGAAAAAATTTTGTTTTTCCCCGATACTCGAACAAAAACAACAACAACAACCGCTACCTTGATTTGACAATAAGGTAATAAACAAACAAATATGAAAAAAATAAAAACAGGATATTTTTCTAACGAACGCAAACAACACGAAACCAGGAATTGAGATGATATCGTTACGATTGAATTATTGTTGTTGTCTTCGTGTCGGTGTTATATTTTTCGCAAGCCTTTTTTTGCGGAGTTTTTTTTTTATTTTCCTGGAAAATTTGAAGTACGATGGAAAATATTTTTCCAAATATTGGGAAAAATAACAACATAAAAACAAATGCAGGTGGGTCTCTCTAAATGAATTACATTTAAATTGAATTTGGTGGTGGTTTGTTGTTGCTGTTGTTTTTGTTTTGCTTTTCTATACTGATTTCTCTTTGTTAAACGAATGAACTTAGCTTTGAACGTAATGAATATTTTTCTGGGGGGGGGGGGTGCTTTTTTTGTTGTTTTGTTGATGTTGTTTTGTGGCTGTCTATTTTAAACGGAAATTGATTATGATACACATTATATTTTAATTATTTTCACCACTTAAGGATCTTTTCTGAATCCTGTGTACTATAAACAACCTGATTTTGTTAAAATTCAAGATACTTATCTAGATTCGTATCGTGATTGTAATCCTCTGTATTATGTTCATTTTTATGATCCTTCCATCTGCCGCCCACCTAAAGGGGTTTAATTTACAATAGGTGATAAATATTACAAAGAAACAACCAACTTTTCTTATCTGTTTTATCAGCAACACAAGAAGGGAAAGTAAAAAGGGATAAAAAGGATATTTTTTATTTTTATCAAAAAATAATTTTCATTTCATCACATTTATTTTTGTGAGTATGTATGTGAATATGTGTACGTGCGTGTATGTATACGAACAAAAAATGTTTTGCTCTCGAAGCTTTAAATTTTTTAAGGGAAGCTTTTTAAAATCGATTATCTTTCAAAATATATAAATTATGTGAGATAGGTATAATAAAGGAACCGTTTATGTTATCCTTACTTATACATAAACATACATATTTATATTTGTGTATATGTATGTATGTATATGCTTAAAGGATATAGATTACCATTTAAATTTATGATCCATAGTTTTTTAGATCTAGGATTTAGGCAATTTCATTTTTAATATAGAAAATTTTGTTGCTGAATCAAAAATTGAAGGGTATCGAGAATTTTTTTTTTATTTCATCTGATTACGTGACTGTGTTAGGGTCAACGTTTAATTTGATTGCAATATTCGTTTGGGGGTTTGATTGACCACTTTGATTTTTCTATTTAGTACAATCAACTTCTATATTCATGCGAATGAAAAGCTGACAAAACTCAATAAACTTGAATGGCTGCATTCAAGATGAATTATGCAATTTATGGAAATTAGCTATACGGGAAATGAAAAACTTTGAAAATAATTAAAAATGAATTTTATGGTTTCATTTAAAAAATACGTAAATCGTTGTATGGGCTTCGTTGCATTTACATAATATATGTATAATCGATTCAGCACTGTGAAAGCTCTTTATGGCAGAGGACCAAAAATAATTTGTAGGGGCTGGCTTTTAGACGCCAGGGGGTAAAATGAGTAATATTGGTACCGAAGCCTTTCAATTAGCAAATTATTTAGGTGTAACCTAAATATATTTTGGTTGGAACAAGAACAATTTATGCATTAACAAAATTTCTGAGACATGGTAGAACCTTAAAAGCACAAACCTACAATTGAGCACAGCGCTGCCGTTCGTTTATCCATAACATCATACTGTTGGCCTCAATCAAATTTTATTATTTTTATCGCGAACATTTAAGTTTTTTTTTTTTTTAATCTACAATTCAACATGCAAATTTAACATAATTAATGTTGCGTTATGTGCATGCAATGTTTATTATTATGTATATAAATTTTTTGTTTTATTTTTTTTTTTAATAATTTCCGTAAGATTTTTTACCATTTTAAACCGTAATATTAAAAATAATGACATGGAAATGTCAAAGTTAAAGCTACAAAAATTATACAGTGAATCGACATTGGTGATTTGCACGCTATTTATATGCAGGACCTTCTTTACATTAATAATGGGCGTATAATTAGAATCAAGGTGTTGCATAAGCGTAACATTTTAATTACAAAAGTGAAACCACAGTTCCGAACATCATTAAGAAGTTTCACCGGTGGCAAAATTTAAATGGCAAACCATCAAGCCGCTTATGGCTTATTTATTTCAAAACCCCATCGCCCAAAATGTTTAGGTCTGTCTTCATTTTTGGGTATTGAAAAACACCTACTTTGAAAAAACCCATAGAATTTCGAAAATCTCGATATACCACTAATATTGTGCAACACAAGCTCAACCCATGTGGTGCAGTAGAGATATGTCTAAAAATCGTCAAAAAAAAAAATAAAAAAAAAATGATACAGTTCGGAAATTTGGCACACATGTTTCCTAACCCTCAACCGAAACACAAAAGAAAGTTTAGTGCCCAAACGTCGTGCAGGCGTCCTCTGAGGTGGGCTAATGCTGGTAAAAAACCAAATTTTTTTTAATATAATTAAAAATCTAAAAGGGCCATCAGAAATGTCTTGAAGTTGTGACTGTTGAAATTACGAACATTTTAAAATTTGCAGAGATACGACTTTTTAAAGTTTCCTGCTTCTATGCTAATGTTAAAGGAGATGATAGAGGGGCGGTTAAAGCCTAGCATCATTCGATTAAGAAACAATTTTCCTTTTAAAGCATCTTTAGCCGATATGTCAAAAATGAATAATCTTAGAATTCAATGATAATCTCGATATTTCTGAAAAAAAAAATCGAATATTCAAGAAAAGTTCGAATGAATCTGTAGAATTCCATAGAATAACTGTACCACATCAAGAAATCGCCAGGATTCTCGAATAGTCTGTAGTATCATGAAGATATCGCGAAATGTCAAGTAATATTCACCCAAAAATCTTAAAATCTCGAATTACTACAATATGAAACTTGTAAGATCATGTAACGTAGTGTTTTGCTTAATCCAACTGCAAGCTAAGCTCCAATAATATTGAAAAGTTCGCAGATATTCTAATTCAATGCCAAATAAAATTCAAATAAGCTTCAAAACATCGGCCCCATAAATAAATAAATAATTCGGCCGATTATTGAAAAATTCGAATAATCTTGCAATTTTCAAAAAAATTCGTTTATTTATCCCAAAATATCGAGGTGAAAAAAATGGAGGTGTGGCCAACACACGACTTTCTTTTACGAACAGAGAATTTTGGGAAATTTTCTTTAATTTTTACTTTTTTTGGAAAGATTTTGTATTAAGCAGTTTTTTTTGTAAACCTTATACTATAAATATTTGCAAAATACATTTTCTGGACCAAGAGAGCAGCCACTTCCGGTAAGCCGATTTTGAGTAAAATACACTGGGTCCTCCCAGTTTAATAAAAAAGCTGGGCTGTAGAGACGACACAGACTGACAGAAGACACCATTTCGAAACCCACTTTTTCGGATTCAGGCGTTCTCAAAACGGTAAAATCTTAAATATTGATAATTTCGAACAACTTTATTGCCGAGCAGCTTAACGCTAATCAAATCCGGAAATGCTGTAGGTTAGCATATCTTAACTGAACAATCTCAAAAAACCCAATAATATCTAGTATAGTACAGCCCCAAACAAATTTCGAATAAGCTTAGATCGTAAAAACCCCAAAAATTCATTTAATTTTTTTCGAAATTGCAACAAACAGCGATTATGTAAGGCATTTCGGGCTGCCGTAATATTTACATAATGACGTTTTACTCGAATTACGATTTTTTTAATTACGAGTTCTCCAAACTCAAAACATGACAAACGAGAGAAGTTACGTGATCGATACGCAGTGGTACATAACTGAAATTGAAATGTCGATAGATTACAATAACTTCTTCATTGTGTATTAAAGTTAACCATTTAGTAGCGATGACAAAAAAAATGGTATAAGAAAGCATTCACAAAACACTATCGCACGGTAACAGGACGGAACATTAAAACATTTCCTCGCCGGATGTAAGGGAGCGTTTCAAAATCTCGATTTTAATCTCGGTTTTTATTTTAAAATTAAAATCACCATTTTAAGAATTTACAGGGTTGCTCAAAATAACTGTCTGATTCATTAATAATAAATTAATATATGACTATATCAATTATATTTTAACGAAATAGTTTTTATTGCAGTAATTATCTTAAGATAATTACTTCATTCATTCAACAAAAGGGGCAGCTTACCTCGCTTAGAAACAGCTCGCCCCACCATAACTGACGTAACATTTTGGAACCGTTGAACGTTTCATGTTGTCGCCATTATATCACTAATCGATGCAGCGTAAATACGGTTTTGAATGTTCAATGACGGTTACAGCATAAATAGTTTCTAATCCGAGAATATGATCTCGCTGTCTTCGTACCACTGCGGCAGAAACTTACATCTTCGCCTCCTATTTCATTGATGGTTAGGCCGTGACGTCGGCTTTTGGTATAAGCTGTGAGACTTAGATTGATTTTCATGATATGTTGTATCGAGCCACGGTGCATATTTAGCTCATGAGGCCATTTGTTCTGAGATTGGCAGCGATACCTAAGAATTCTCTCTCGGGCACGTTTCACATTTGCTACACTTCCGATATCCTTATATCGTTTAATACAACGCTCACTCATAATTTCAACAGTTTTAAAAATTTTCAAATAATAATGTAGTACTAACTCACGTTTTGCTTCCATCTTGTTTGATGGTATATTTACGATTATGAAATACCAAGAGCTATTCTGAGCAACCCTGTATAAAAACAGAGGTTTTATAGCACCGATTTTGAAAACTGAGATTTTGTAATAAAAAAATTATTAGTCTACTTTTATACAATACGACAATCGATAATTGTCCCTTCAGTTGAAGTATTTCGGTCTCGTCATGTTTCAGGCAATACGTCTCGTATAACCACAATCGCGCTAACCAAAACAAATAATTTCTAAGCCTAGCTTAAGGGAGCAACACTGGTGGTAACAGCTTTACTTCAGCATTTTTGTTGGTTTTGTTTACGTATTTAATCACGCACGATATGATGATAACGTTGGAGGTATCAGAGGAATGAATTTGTTTCGCTTCTTAAAGGAGAGAGAAGCGGCAAATATATTATCTATGGTTTCATTCCCTTTATGTCAGGAAGATCAATTACAACTGAGACAAGAAACATACTATTCTCGGATGACGGAAAATTTAATTTCTGTTTCCAAAAACCAACTGGTTTAATAAAGACATTTTTTAACATGGTAAAGGACCGCATATTTTATTTATAAAATCATTAAAGGTTTTTTGTTTTTTTATTACTTTTCCTTGAAGGTTGTCTGGTTTGTTCTGTATTCCCACTATCTTTCAAATTTGCAGCCGGAACATCACCACCAGGTGTAACACATTGGCAAACATTATCTTTCGAACAACGGCCAAAACGGTTTTTTTTATAACATATTAGCGAACACTCGGCGAAAGAACAAGCCGCTTCGCACAGTTTTAAAACCGATAACGTTATACATATTACTGCAAAAACTAATATTGGTTTTAACTTCATTTGAATTCAGGTTCAAGAAAATTAATGATTTGAAAGCGTTTTGGTGTTACTCTTAATTGAGAAAAAATAAACCGTCCAACCCTTCTTCAAATAAATTATTGAACTCCTTCTAAATTATTGAAATTATTGAAAACCTTCTTCAAATAAATTATAGACCATGATAATTGCCATATGCAATAAATCAATTAAAAAGCAGAACAATGTAATTCTGTTCACTATAAAAAAAAAAAATTTAAAATGTTTAATGTGAACCTAATCAGACCTTATCATCACGTTTCTTGTGAAACCGTTCGACCCAATGTAACATTATTGTACACTTAGCTTGCTACTTCGGATGTATTTTCGTCAACGAAGCAAGATATTAAAAATATTTAGTCTTTATTTGTAGTTGCTGTATTTTACTACTTTACTCTTCTATATATTTGAAATTGACATTTTGACAGAATTAAAATAATATTTTAATTAACTAATTGAATAATATTGTTAGTTATAATTTAATTAAATTTATTAAAAATAATTTATAATATCTGACCTACAATAAAATATTTTAATGTTGTCAAATATAATTTTTTCTATAATAGTAGTAGAATACCCCAACTGCTTATATTTCACGTATAACTGACAAAAGTGGGATTCGTTTGTCTTGCAAAATATGTACATATGTATGTATATTCAAAATTATTATTTTATATTTGAATGTAGGTTTCTTCTGAAAACGGCGCGCATTTCAATTTTTCCAATATCATAAATCCTGAACAATCTCAAAAAACCCAATAATATCTAGTATAGTACAGCCCCAAACAAATTTCGAATAAGCTTAGATCTTAAAAACTCAAAAAATGTATTCACACAACAACGTGAATTGAGATCTTATTCCAACCTAACGAGAGAGGAACAAATAAATAATACATACATATATAACCATGGACTATACCAAAACCAATGCCGTCTAGAATATACAAGCCATACTACTGTCTACGACACTCAATTTATGTCGACAGTTCCATTAATCTTCTGCAGATGGCATTAATGCTAGAAAAATGAAAGAGAACAAAACTTGAAAACGAAGAGATTAAAACATGTGAAAATATAAAAAATAAATTAGTATTAATCCAAGCGCAAGAAAGGGAGGTTGTACGTCGTGTGTTTTCTCATAATTTAAAATTATTAATAAAAAATAGTTTATATAAATTTTTCCAACTCATATTATATTTTTAGTTAATATTTATTTATATTTAAATCATTATTTTATTAATAATTTTATTAGTTTTAAATTATGCAGAAAATTAGCAGAGATAAAAATATGTACAACCTTCCTTTCGTACGCATGAGATAATACTAAATAATTTTTTTATTTTTGAAATGTTTTATTCTCTGTTTCTCTCAACTCTTTCATTTTTCGAATGTTAATTGCCATCTAGGTTATGTCGCTGAATTCAAAAATAATAATTTTTGCTTTTAGCAGTATGGCTTGTATATTCTAGACGGCATTGATCTAACCAATCCCAATTAGTTTTTTTCATTATTAACATACCCAATTCTCCCTCCACAATTCGTTTGTTTTGTTTTATTTACAATTTGTATACTCATTTATATAATCTGTCGATCACCAATACTTTCATGTATAAGCGCAAAATAAATTTCTAATATTGGTGACAATCAGGCTTGTAGTACATTAATGTTGGTTTTGGCAATGCCAATGCCGACTAGAATTTACAAGCCATACTGCTAAAAGCAAAAATTATTATTTTTTAATTCAGCGACATAACCTAGATGGCAATTAACATTCGAAAAATGAAAGAGTTGAGAGAAACAGAGAATAAAACATTTCAAAAATAAAAAAATTATTTAGTATTATCTCATGCCGCAGTGCTGTCGAAGTGGGTACGATCGGAGTATTTATACTACTTTCGCCTAGTGCTTACTCCTGTACTCCGCACTTTCATTTTGTATTCCCCTGTTCTAATAATTGCTCTACTAATACATAATACTTTTATACAATATTTTAACTTATCGGCTTTTGTTTGCAATAATTATAATATTCTGGGAGAGAGCTGGCTTTTTCATAAAGCATTTTTTCAAAGCTAAAATGGTTTCTATCATTCTCAGGCAAAAGCCCATAAAACGGTTTTCTTGCAGTAATGTGCTAGTCACTTTAGCAGGCATTATCAATTTAAATATGTCAAATTTGCAATTGAAATTTGTTGGTAAAACTTATAAAAAGAAAATTTAGGGTTTTTCACGACTTATAAAAACATCAAGGCACTCTATATGGGGCACCAGAAAAACTCAAACTGAAACAACAACACAAGACAAAAACAAAACACTTTTGTCTGCTTAGGCTAAATATTTAGATTACGACCTCCTGAATAGAAAAATTACAAGACAAATTATGCAGCCAGCTTCCATAAGCTTAGACTAGAACCCTCTTTTATAGGGATATAAAAAACTGTAAGATAATTTCTGCAGTCATCTAAACTTTCAGACTAGAAAGTTGTATGAAAGTTTGAATTTATGCAGTGTGATATATATATATGGGAAATATCGGAGAAATGAATTCGTCCAATACGCCTTGACGTCGATATTCTCAAATCCTTTGCTTACATTTGAATAAAATCCAGTCCTCCTTGCATCTTTCTTGTCTAGCAAGGTTAAACGCTGACAGCAGAAATTGTCTTTCAGTTTTAAATTGACATTCTCCTTCTCGCCTAGGTTGGATATAGGTAGGAATAGGAACCAGAAAAATAATAATTTCAACTAAATTTAATTCAAACTCCAACCCAAATGACTGGCCTAATGTTTACTCTTTATATACTATATATAGGAACAAATATGTGTGTTCCGTTCGGTGCTGGAGGCGAAGAAAATTGTCTGGGTTAGCTGCGTATGGAAAAAAAAATTGGCAAATTTAATTTTTCATTTATGGTATCTAGTGTTCCAAAATAGTGTTCCAAAATAGTTCTTGCCGTTGGGACTTGTTTTATTTTAAAAACTCTGATTGCAGCCCTGCCTTATGGCAGAAAATGTGTTCAGGCCATGAAATAATATGTTGCATAATAGGAACAATTTATAGAATTTACAAAATATTGCAGATAATAAATATCACAAAAATTCATCAACAGATGTGCTTATTCCTTCGGTTAGATACTGGAGACTGAGAAGATAGTCTGAATTAGGTAAGTATATGTATGTTTACGTAAAAACAAAGAAAAATTGGTGAAACAATGTTTCTAATAAATAGCATCATCCAAAATATCATTAGTGGTGTTCCGCAATATTTCTTGAATTTGGCTCTTAGTTTATTTATCAAATCCGACCTCAAATGAAGTGACCCAAGGAATTTTCAGTTTGTGAATAATTCTGTTTTTTATTAGGAACTGCAGATAGAATCGGCTTCATAACTCAGGTATAAAATTACTCTAAAATCCACTGGCAAACGTGCTCCATTTGGTGCTGGGACCTGGAAATTTCCTAAAGGCCTTGAGTGGTTAAAAAAGTAAAATACAAATTTTTCTTTGGTAAATCTAATTTCCTTAAATGTTTTCTAATAGTCAATGTGGCATTATAGTGGCTTGCAATATTTGTTGAATTCTGGCCTTGTTTTATTTAAGAAACTCCATTGAAATTTATTATCTGACTTAGCCAAAACATTTGGTGATCAATGAATTAGTTAAAGCATCACCAAATTAAGAATCAAGTTAGCAAGTTTAAAACTTTTTTAGAAGAGATTTAAGTGTGGTTGTCTATTTTCTTTTTTGAAGACTTTTATTTAAACTAATTAATATTAGTTAAGTTGTAATAACACAACAATTAGCAATTTTTTTAAGTCAAATACACAACATATTTCAAAATTTAATAACTGTCCTGTTTCTTAAGTCTTCGTCCAAAATTAGTCATTTTTGACCTGGTCACCCCTAGGTACCTACTACGGTCTGAATTCGCATATCTATCAAAATTACGCTTTTGAAAATGAAAGGGGTTCGGTTTGATAAATTTTCCATTTACCACGTAAAATTTAGATAAAAATAGGTAAAAATTAAAGATTTCGCTGATCGGTACTGGCGAGTTGTGGCCATGTTAAAAAAACTAGTTAGCTTGAGCAGCATACAGAAGCTTAACGCTTTAATAGTAAAATAAATAAAGAGCTCTAAACCAATAAATAAAATAGTTTTCTTTTAATATTCAAATTTGGCTCAAAAACTACTTAAAAACAATTTTAAAGTAAATTGCTGGAACGTGATTTTTTAATCAGAAAATACCAACAATTATTTATGTCTAAGGTCTAACTATTGTATTTCGAATGTACGCTCTTCTGGATAGAAACACTGCCCTGAAAACGTTTAAAGTATTCAGAGCGATAGCACTGACCGACACCGACCCTGAGTCCTGAGACTGAGATACTGACACTGACATCAATTGACTGGAGAGAAACAACCTGTTGAGTTTTTTTATCAGGCTGACTCTGTTAAGACCCAGATTAACCCTCGAACGAAGTGGAGCAAACCCCTAATCTCAATCGAACACTAAAACTCTAATCTCCTTTAATCTGACTTTTTTTATCAGGCTGACTCTGTTAAAACCCAGATTAACCCTCGAACGAAGTGGAGCAAACCCCTAATCTCAATCGAACACTAAAACTCTACAATTCCACAAACCACAACATAACATTTATGTTTATCCGATTACTTGCACAACGTCTTAGTTCACACAAAAATATCACACGGACACACACCGATTTAGTGAATTATAAACTGTTTTCTTAAAATTTTGGCCGTGTCGATTTTTTTTTTTAAATAAGACGGCAAATTGACAACATAAGCAGGCTGAGACTTTATCCACTTGTGAATGTGATAGAAGAAATATTTAAATATTTTTATAAAAAATTCTTAAATTTTTTTCCTCAAAATACGGTTTTGTGTGAATACATAAGCAAATTAACGTATCCTAATTTACCGCTAACACGTCATTCCTTGCGTATTTCACTTTCAAGCTTAAAATTGTCGGCATATTTTAAAAAAGCTGTTTATTTTTTGGTTTAACCGTTGTAAAATATATAGCGATAATTAATTAAAGTTAGTCAATTAATTCTGGCGATTGAATTTACGGTTTTTAGGATCAAAATAATTGACAGTCTTGTCTCCTCACACTAAAACCAAGTGTGTAAAGCTGAAGCGAAACTTCTAATAATAGTACTGGCTCCCGGAAGTAGAAAACATCATATTGGAGCCCCATTGCCATTGCATTCGTCGAATTTCTTCATAACCGGTTAAGAATAGTCAAGTTCCATCCTGATCGCACAGAGTTGCGTTAAAATTAAGTACAATATAAAGCATAAGAACGTTTATTTGAAAATAAAACGAAATTAGAAAGTAAAGTGGAAACTTTGAGATAAAACAAAAACTTTATTTTGATAAAAAACATGAGACTTCGAACAATTGTTCTGTTTTTTAAGGCGATTTTTTTAGATTTCGTCCAGGTTTCCAGTCTAGGTACCTACTGTGGTATCGTCTGGCAACTACATTTCTTTAAATTACACCAAAATTTCTTTCAATTCCCAAAAATTAGTTTTGTGAGAATGATGAACATGTTCGCGTATTTGACATGGGTATAACCAGGCGTATATTCTGTGGTCAAAAGGCAAAACAGCCTAAATCAAATTTGATAATTTTTCTAGAGAGGTAGAAAAAGTTGAATTTTAAATTCGTTTTTTGTTTTGCCTTTTGAGCACAGAATTATATGGTCTGCCAAAAGTGCCCAAGGTTGGTATTTTTTGCGACCAATCATACGCTGTTTAGGTTCTCTATTGTATAATTTATCTGAATTTTTGTCTAATATTTCAAATTGTTATGTGGGAAATAACTTTCGGCTGTAAAAACGCGAAATATTTTAAAAATTAAATTAGAAATATATCTCTACTAACAAATTGCTTTAAATATGGTTTCATTGTTCACGAACGTTGACTCATCTTTGCTAATATTTTTGGTTAAACAATTTTGGAATAACATTAAAACAAATAGTAATACAAATTTGGAGTTAAATAATTTTGTAGAAGCATTAAAATTAGTGATTGATCATATGTAATTTAGTTTTGGCGAAAGATGTTTTAGGCAAGCGCTTGGTTGATCAATAGGTTCGCCAGTTATTCTGACTGTGGCAAACCTATTGATTGAATACATGGAAACTAAAGTGTTGGAAGCATCTTCCGTCAAACCTATCACCTTCGTGAAGTTGGCCCAAAATTCTATCCCAAAAAATTATGATAGTTAACGTTGGCAACACCACTTCAAATCTTATGAAACAAAGTAAACTATCATGAGAGTAAAATAATAGTCCATGTAATGTCACGATAGATTTCTATAATAAATTTTGATAGGTTTTTTTTAAAATAGATAAATACATTTTACAGAATGCTAAAAATTATGGCACCATAAATTGATAAGTTATTTTATTTCACCGCTTCCTATTTGAATTTATATTAACAAACAAAAAAAATAATAATAATCCAATTAACAATGTCAGCCCAAATAAATTTCTATCATGATAGCAAAATTTATCACGACAGACTCTCAGCCCAAAAATAAAACTATCATGGGAAAGGAAATATATGTACTAGAATAACTAAGGAGAACTATGTAAATTTTCGCAATGCAACAGAGTATTTTCTCTAGTACTGTGTTGTTGACACCAATCTCCTGGTGATTTTTTATTAGGCCTATCAATTGTGAGTACTCTGGAACATTTTCAGAATTTTGTCATGGGGATAGCATGGTCAAATATGACTGGAAATCCTTGTGAGCAGTATTTAATTTGATTTTTGCAATTTTGAAAATGTTTCAGAGTACTCAAAATTGATAGGCCTAATAAAAAATCATCAGGAGATTGGTGCCAACAACACAGTACTTGAGAAAATACTCAGTAGAATTGCAAAAATCAAATTAAATACGGCTCACAAGGATTTCCAGACATGTTTGACCATGCTATCCCCATCACAAAATTCTGAAAATGTTCCAGAGAACACATAATCGATAGACCCAATAAAAAATCATTAAGATATTGGTGCCAATAACACAGTACTTGAGAAAATACTCAGTAGAATTGCAAAAATCAAATTAAATACGGCTCACAAGGATTTCCAGACATGTTTGACCATGCTATCCCCATCACAAAATTCTGAAAATGTTCCAGAGTACTAACAATTGATAGGCCTAACAAAACAGTACTTGAGAAAATACTCAGTAGAATTGCGAAAATCAAATTAAATACGGCTCACAAGGATTTCCGGCCATATTTTACCATGCTATCCCCAACACAAAATTCTGAAAATGTTCCAGAGTACCAACAATTGATAGGCCTAATAAAAACTCATCAGGAGATTGGTGTCAACAACACAGTACTTGAGAAAATACTCAGTAGAATTGCGAAAATCAAATTAAATACGACTCACAAGGATTTTCAGTCATATTTGACTATGCTATCCCCATCACAAAATTCTGAAAATATTCCAGACTACCAACAATTGATAGGCCTAATAATAACTCATGAGGAGATTGGTGCCAACAACACAGTACTCGAGAAAATACTCAGTTGCATTGCGGAAATTTACAAAGTTCTCCTTAGTTATTCTAGTATGTTTCCTTTCCATTGATAGTTTTATTTTTGGGATGAGAGTCTGTGTTATAAATTTTGCTATCATGATACAAATTTTTTTGGGCTGACATTATTAACTGTGTGACGTGTTATACATCTTTTTTTGGGCTGACACCAAAGTATGAGGATTTTTTTTTTTTTTTTTGGGCTGACATATTAAATTTTATCACGATATACCTTTTTTTGGGCTGACACTGAATCATAAAGAAAAATTTTATTTTAGTATTAGCCCTGCGCTTTTTTGGGATGAATTTTGGGCCAACTTCACATACATAAACCTATCCTCCGATCTACTATCTTTAAATGACGCTGAAATACTTGATAAGGAGCAAAATCTCAATAAAAGGCTAGTTTTGGAAAGCTTTTATATCAAGAAACATTGAAATTCATTTCAAAATTTCTTAAATGTCAAGAAGTTTCCAAATTTTTATTAAATTATTAGGATAGCAAATTATAAATATATACATAGCTTAAATTATATACCCTAGTTAATTTAGGGAAATATTCAATATCATACATTGTATAAATTGTACCCTTTAAAATGGCGGAGTATACCGCTGAAACGTCGACGGTTGTTAAACAACTGGATTAATAGTATTTGCTTATTTATAATCCAGAGAAAATATGATAATAAATTATTCTGCACAACAAAATAAATTAAAATAATAAGCGTTGCGCGATATTCTCATTGAACTAAATCTTCCCACACTCTTTTCTTAACGCTTTTTGATACCACGTTTGTTAAGCTGCTTGTTATTGAAATTCTTTCTAACAATTTTTCTAAAGTTGTACATTTTGAGTTTGAATATACATACTTTAAACAATCTCTTTAACTAAACCCTATACTACCTTAGGCTGAACAATATAGTGCTGATATGTTTTTTTTTATATTATCACTAAGCTTTACTTAGGCGTTGCCCATAATGCTAGTAATACCTTGCGCAGTGACATTATGTTTGCGATAGGAAATATAGGAAGTGTTCTCAATCATTTAGGGTACTCGTGTTAACGTTTTTTTAAAAGGTTTAAATCATTGGAATGCTCTTTCAACATGCCTATGAAGTTTATACTATATTTTACTAAAATTGTTTTAGTATGATTTTAATAAATTCTTCACATGGGCACACAACGGGATGAATATTTTACTAAAACAGTACTAAACTCAAAAATAATGCTACTCAAACAATGACATTTAGGGGAATTAAGTTGGTCAGGTTCCATTCAAAGTTGTTGTGTACTAGTAAGACCAAAATATAAAATTAGTTGTTTATTTAAAAATTTTTTACTGGCCCATTGGACTTTGTCTACGCTTAGTATTAAAAACTGAAAACCTCAATTTACTGCTAAAGCCGAAATATAAAATTAAATGTTTAATTAAAAAAATTTTATTGGCCCAAAATCACACGATAACTATCGGTTAAGCTATAGGTTCAGCTATATCTTTGCTACCCTTACTAATAGAACTTCCCAATTTTTTGCATAGATACCTAACCGATAGTTATCGTGTGATATTGGGCCAGTAAAATTTGTTTAATTAAACATTTAATTTTATATTTTGGCCCTTAGTAGTAAATTGAGGTTTTTAGTTTTTAATACTAAGGGTAGCAAAGTTCAATAGAACTTCCCAATTTTTTGCATAGATATAGCTGAACCTATAGCTTAAGCGTTAGTTATCGTGTGATATTGGGCCAGTAAAATTTTTTTAATTAAACATTTAATTTTATATTTCGGCCCTTAGTAGTAAGTTGAGGTTATTAGTTTTTAATACTAAGGGTAGCAAAGTTCAATAGAACTTCCCAATTTTTTGCATAGATATAGCTGAACCTATAGCTTAACCGATAGTTATCGTGTGATATTGGGCCAGTAAAATTTTTTTATTTAAACATTTAATTTTATATTTTGGCCCTTAGTAGTAAATTGAGGTTTTTAGTTTTTAATACTAAGGGTAGCAAAGTTCAATAGAACTTCCCAATTTGTTGCATAGATATAGCTGAACCTATAGCTTAACCGATAGTTATCGTGTGATATTGGGCCAGTAAAATTTTTTTAATTAAACATTTAATTTAATATTTTGGCCCTTAGTAGTAAATTGAGGTTTTTAGTTTTTAATACTAAGGGTAGCAAAGTTCAATAGAACTTCCCAATTTTTTGCATAGATATAGCTGAACCTATAGCTTAAGCGTTAGTTATCGTGTGATATTGGGCCAGTAAAATTTTTTTAATTAAACATTTAATTTTATATTTCGGCCCTTAGTAGTAAGTTGAGGTTATTAGTTTTTAATACTAAGGGTAGCAAAGTTCAATAGAACTTCCCAATTTTTTGCATAGATATAGCTGAACCTATAGCTTAACCGATAGTTATCGTGTGATATTGGGCCAGTAAAATTTTTTTATTTAAACATTTAATTTTATATTTTGGCCCTTAGTAGTAAATTGAGGTTTTTAGTTTTTAATACTAAGGGTAGCAAAGTTCAATAGAACTTCCCAATTTGTTGCATAGATATAGCTGAACCTATAGCTTAACCGATAGTTATCGTGTGATATTGGGCCAGTAAAATTTTTTTAATTAAACATTTAATTTAATATTTTGGCCCTTAGTAGTAAATTGAGGTTTTTAGTTTTTAATACTAAGGGTAGCAAAGTTCAATAGAACTTCCCAATTTTTTGCATAGATATAGCTGAACCTATAGCTTAAGCGTTAGTTATCGTGTGATATTGGGCCAGTAAAATTTTTTTAATTAAACATTTAATTTTATATTTCGGCCCTTAGTAGTAAGTTGAGGTTATTAGTTTTTAATACTAAGGGTAGCAAAGTTCAATAGAACTTCCCAATTTTTTGCATAGATATAGCTGAACCTATAGCTTAACCGATAGTTATCGTGTGATATTGGGCCAGTAAAATTTTTTTATTTAAACATTTAATTTTATATTTTGGCCCTTAGTAGTAAATTGAGGTTTTTAGTTTTTAATACTAAGGGTAGCAAAGTTCAATAGAACTTCCCAATTTTTGCATAGATATAGCTGAACCTATAGCTTAACCGATAGTTATCGTGTGATATTGGGCCAGTAAAATTTTTTTAATTAAACATTTAATTTAATATTTTGGCCCTTAGTAGTAAATTGAGGTTTTTAGTTTTTAATACTAAGGGTAGCAAAGTTCAATAGAACTTCCCAATTTTTTGCATAGATATAGCTGAACCTATAGCTTAAGCGTTAGTTATCGTGTGATATTGGGCCAGTAAAATTTTTTTAATTAAACATTTAATTTTATATTTCGGCCCTTAGTAGTAAGTTGAGGTTATTAGTTTTTAATACTAAGGGTAGCAAAGTTCAATAGAACTTCCCAATTTTTTGCATAGATATAGCTGAACCTATAGCTTAACCGATAGTTATCGTGTGATATTGGGCCAGTAAAATTTTTTTATTTAAACATTTAATTTTATATTTTGGCCCTTAGTAGTAAATTGAGGTTTTTAGTTTTTAATGCTAAGGGTAGCAAAGTTCAATAGAACTTCCCAATTTTTTGCATAGATATAGCTGAACCTATAGCTTAAGCGTTAGTTATCGTGTGATATTGGGCCAGTAAAATTTTTTTAATTAAACATTTAATTTTATATTTCGGCCCTTAGTAGTAAGTTGAGGTTATTAGTTTTTAATACTAAGGGTAGCAAAGTTCAATAGAACTTCCCAATTTTTTGCATAGATATAGCTGAACCTATAGCTTAACCGATAGTTATCGTGTGATATTGGGCCAGTAAAATTTTTTTATTTAAACATTTAATTTTATATTTTGGCCCTTAGTAGTAAATTGAGGTTTTTAGTTTTTAATACTAAGGGTAGCAAAGTTCAATAGAACTTCCCAATTTGTTGCATAGATATAGCTGAACCTATAGCTTAACCGATAGTTATCGTGTGATATTGGGCCAGTAAAATTTTTTTAATTAAACATTTAATTTAATATTTTGGCCCTTAGTAGTAAATTGAGGTTTTTAGTTTTTAATACTAAGGGTAGCAAAGTTCAATAGAACTTCCCAATTTTTTGCATAGATATAGCTGAACCTATAGCTTAAGCGTTAGTTATCGTGTGATATTGGGCCAGTAAAATTTTTTTAATTAAACATTTAATTTTATATTTCGGCCCTTAGTAGTAAGTTGAGGTTATTAGTTTTTAATACTAAGGGTAGCAAAGTTCAATAGAACTTCCCAATTTTTTGCATAGATATAGCTGAACCTATAGCTTAACCGATAGTTATCGTGTGATATTGGGCCAGTAAAATTTTTTTATTTAAACATTTAATTTTATATTTTGGCCCTTAGTAGTAAATTGAGGTTTTTAGTTTTTAATACTAAGGGTAGCAAAGTTCAATAGAACTTCCCAATTTTTGCATAGATATAGCTGAACCTATAGCTTAACCGATAGTTATCGTGTGATATTGGGCCAGTAAAATTTTTTTAATTAAACATTTAATTTAATATTTTGGCCCTTAGTAGTAAATTGAGGTTTTTAGTTTTTAATACTAAGGGTAGCAAAGTTCAATAGAACTTCCCAATTTTTTGCATAGATATAGCTGAACCTATAGCTTAAGCGTTAGTTATCGTGTGATATTGGGCCAGTAAAATTTTTTTAATTAAACATTTAATTTTATATTTCGGCCCTTAGTAGTAAGTTGAGGTTATTAGTTTTTAATACTAAGGGTAGCAAAGTTCAATAGAACTTCCCAATTTTTTGCATAGATATAGCTGAACCTATAGCTTAACCGATAGTTATCGTGTGATATTGGGCCAGTAAAATTTTTTTAATTAAACATTTAATTTAATATTTTGGCCCTTAGTAGTAAATTGAAGTTTTTAGTTTTTAATACTAAGGGTAGCAAAGTTCAATAGAACTTCCCAATTTTTTGCATAGATATAGCTGAACCTATAGCTTAAGCGTTAGTTATCGTGTGATATTGGGCCAGTAAAATTTTTTTAATTAAACATTTAATTTTATATTTCGGCCCTTAGTAGTAAATTGAGGTTTTTAGTTTTTAATACTAAGGGTAGCAAAGTTCAATAGAACTTCCCAATTTTTTGCATTGATAAAGCTTAACCTATAGCTAAACCGATAGTTATCATGTGATTTTGGACCAGTAAAATTTTTTTAATTAAACATTTAATTTTATATTTCGGCCCTTAGTAGTAAATTGAGGTTTTTAATTTTTAATACTAAGGGTAGCAAAGTTTAATAGAACTTCCCAATTTTTTGCATAGATATAGCTGAACCTATAGCTAAACCGATAGTTGTCGTGTGATTTTGGGCCAGTAAAATTGTTTTAATTAAACATTTAATTTTATATTTGTACGAAACCCAATATACAATTAAATTGAATCGAATTGTTTATGTAAATTAATGCGTAAGGCAAATATGGATCACTTGTAGTTTATTTTTAACATAGCGGTATTTAGATATTTTAATTACATAAGCAATAGTATTAAACTACTATTGCTTACAAAATTAAAATTATTACATTTATTTCATTCACGAAATTCAAACTTTTCGTTTTTTACACAAAATTAAAATAAAAATTAGCTTAACGAAATTTTGATTTTAATGTATTTTTATGCAACGAATAAATTCGTTTAGCAGGGAATTGGTGCAGTTGTTTTTCCTGATTATCAAAATATACTTTGCAAGATTACAATTTTAATAATTTCTTTTATTGATGAATTACCCCTGAATGTATGTATTTGAGTAGCCAATACATTTATTTATATTTAGTATAAGAATTAGTAAATACTTCATTCGCGTCTTTCAACAAGTCCGTCACACAATCTGGGGTTCATTCAGCAAGTAGCTTGTTAAGTGCATTTGCTAAGGAATTAAAGTAGTTCTTCA
Source organism: Tipula vernalis (assembly GCA_958295665.1). Taxonomy (NCBI): domain Eukaryota; kingdom Metazoa; phylum Arthropoda; class Insecta; order Diptera; family Tipulidae; genus Tipula; species Tipula vernalis. Next base: position 5,842,782 of record OY282560.1, on the reverse strand, counting down.
TTTTTCGTTTTTCTTTGAGCAGCTTTGATATAAACGAATCCAGTGGATAAGCATTGCCTTTCTTAAGAGCATTTGAATATAGAGTATTATTGCTGTTTAACGGTAGTATCAAGACTTAGATGTACCAAAAAAGTTAGTTTGAATCTGACCAACTAAAGTTCTCCAAAAGCACTCACAATTTCTAGATTACACTGCTTTGGCTACAAGATTTAATGTTTGCCCGACTTGAGGTTGCAGTAAAAAACATGCAGCGGCCGAATTCTTAACGGCAGCTACAATTTTTGGGTACTTCTTTGATATAAAAAACAACATTAAAAAAAATAAGTACAATTCAACTCAATTTAGTACAATATCATTTCAATTTTTAGTACAATTCCAAAAATGCATTTTCCATCAATGGTGTGCTTCATCCAAAACCAACAAAAATGTTTATACGAGCCGTCTCGTTCGCTCCTTACACAGATCCTATCAAAAAACATGTACACTGGTATTGGTATTTATATATCGTAAAATACTTTAGTTTCGATGAATTTATCACCTATACTTATTTGTTTTGTGTATATATATACTTTCTGATTTATTTTATACGCATCACTAATCCTATGCCTTAACGTACTTTTTTATATATTAAGTGTTTGTACTGTTTGGCTTGTATAAACATTTTTGTTGTTTTGCTTCATCACTGAAGAGAGAACCAGCCAACATTTAAGACATTTAACGTAACAGTGCGGTATATGGAGTTTACATGTTACTGTCCAGCGAACCTTTAAGAAATGTTCGTTCAGTTTCGTTAAATTGAAGTGTCAACTTAACAGAGCGAAAATTATCGCGCAAAACTGAAGGAAATGTCAAAAATCCAAATTGCCCTTTGTGCAAATCTTCTTGTGGGGGCTCATTGTACATTTTAAGCATAAATTCAAAATTATTTATTTATGTTCATGTAGGTAAATTGAAAACCGAATTATTAAAGACTTTATAAATTGTAACATCAAATTATTTATTTTCAAATTTATTTATTTTCGTTTCTTTTCTTACGCCACAAGATCTGTGTCTTTTATTATTTATGTTTATGTCCTTTAAGAATTTAAGGCTTTTTAATAATTGAAATAACTTTCGGAGTTCCTCCAATTCCATCGCCACTTCAAAATTCTACACAAATTTTTTAAAATATTAATACGAGCTACCGTCACCATCAAAGCAATTGACAAGTTGTGTTACAGTTTCGCTAGCCAATCTGTCAAATTTTCCGTAAGAAAAAACTTTCGTTAATTTCTGTTAAATGTCTTAAATGTTCGCTGGTTGGCTCTTGAATCAGGCTGGTAGTAATACATTAGTGTTGGTTTTGACTATACCAAGACGACAGCAACTCTTGTACACAAAATATTCAGGCAGCACGAATACAACATTGCATACCGCACAAAACACACAATAGAACACCTCACAAAAACTAAAAATACAATAACTGATTATGAATCAGGAGTATACAGATTAAATTGCAACGACTGCAGTGCATTTTATATTGGCCAAACTGGGAGAAATTTCAAAATAACATACAAAGAACATACACAAGAAATTGGTAAACGTAATATAAAATCTAACTTCGCTCAACATTTAACTCAACACAAACACACACACACACACACACCGGCTGTCACTTAACGATTCTTCACAAAATTCCAAAAGGGGAAAAATTAGACAAAATAGAGGAGATGGAGATATATAAACACAAAAACAACCCAATGTAGCTAAATGACCAAATCCCACACAACGACATATACCATTATATACGAGTATTGCGCGAAATTTAAGTTTTTAATTAGAATATTTTAAAAAGTTGACGAAGGGAGAATACCCGAAACATGTTCTTACTTTAAATAAGTTTTAATAAATAATACCACAAAAAGAAAGTATTCTCAAATTGTTTTATTTTATTTAATTTAATTATTTAAAATTCAAATTAATTAAACATTGTGGTATAAGTGCACAAAAATGGACATATTCCAAAAAATAAATCAAAAAAATCATTTAATTTTTTTGAAATTGCAACAAACAGCGATTATGTAAGACATTTCGGGCTGCCGTAATGTTTAAATAACGTGTTACTCGAATTACGATTTTTTTAATTACGAGTTCTCCATACTCAAAACATGAAAAACGAGAGAAGTTACGTGATCGATACGCAGGGGTACACAACCAAAATTGAAATGTCGATAGATCACAATAACTTCTTCATTCTGTATTAAAGTTAACCATTTAGCAGCGATGACATAAAAATGGTATAAGAAAGCATTCATATTTTCAAATAATTATTTGTGCGGTTTGTATCAGAGCGAAACCATTCGTTGTGTTTCAAGAAAATATTAATAGTTCATCTTCGCGTGCTTATAACAGTGGCGTTTGCGGCTAAGTCACATTAAAAATTTTTTCGACAAGGAAAATAAGCGTAAAAAAATTAAGAGGGGTGCCAAAAAAGGAAAAATAAAATACAAAACTATATCGATATTACATTTCTTTGAAGATGGTCTCTTCTCTGTCTTGCTACTATTTTTCTCATTAGGCATAACACATAATGCTCATGGTTGGTAAATCTTTGAGTTTCGGAAAAATCTAATGGGTTTAAATCTGGGGAACTAGGAGGCGATTCACACCACATGGTTTATTTTTATTCCTTTGTCAATAAACAACAGGGGCAGCTTACCTCGCTTAGAAACAGCTCGTCCCACCACAACTGACGTAACATTTTGGAACCGTTGAACGTTTTATGTTCTAATCGATGCAGCGTAAATCTATTCATTTTGTTGTTCAATGACGGTTACAGCATAAATAGTTTCTAATCCGAGAATATGATCTCGCTGTCTTTATGCCACTATAGCAAAAACTTACATTTCGTCTCCTTTCTTCTATTTGATTGATGGTTAGGCCGTGACGTCGGCTTTTGGTATAAGCTGTGAGACTTAGATTGATTTTCATGATATGTTGTATCGAGCTACGGGTGCATAGTTAGCTCATGAGCCCATTTGTTCTGAGATTGGCAGCGATACCTAAGAATTCTCTCTCAGACACGAGATTTTTCGCCCCGATATTTTTTTTGTTATACGAACACTTCCGATATCCTTATATCGCTTAATACAACGCTCAATAGATCTTCGATTCACATTTTCACTTTTTAATGCACTCACTCACAATTTCAACAGTTTCAAAAAAATTGAAATAATAATGTAGTACTAACTCACGTTTTGCTTCCATCTTGTTTGATGGTATGTTTACGACTATGAAATTAGGTTAAAGAAATACCAAGAGCTATTCTGAGCAACCCTGTATAAAAACAGAGATTTTATAGCACCGATTTTGAAAACTGAGATTGTGTAGCCAATCGTGTAATCGCTATAAATAAATAAAAAAATTAATAGTCGACTTTTATACAACACGACAATCGATAATTGTCCCTTAACTCGACGTATTTCGGTTGCGTGATATTTCAGGCAATACGTCTCATATAACCGAAAATGTTCGATCGTCTTTTGGTATAAAATATGATAATGTATTTGCTATCGTAGTGGGAGACCACAATCGCGCTAACCAAAACAAATAATTTCTAAGCCTAACTTAAGGGAGGAACAACACTGGTGGTAACAGTTTTACTTCACACTTATCTTACTAAGCATTTTTGTTGGTTTTGTTTACGTATTTAATCACTCACGATGTGACGGTAACGTTGGAGGTATCAGAGGAATGAATTTGTTTAGCTTCTTAAAGGAGAGAGAAGCGGTAAATGTATTGTCTCTGGTTTCATCAATGACCTACCTCACTACCAAAACTAAATCTATATCCACTTCCCCTTACGTTTTAAGCCACATAACTATCTCGAGTATTGGCACACTCCCTCGCATTTTTTTTTTATAACTGTGGTTCGTTTAGGTAAGTATATAAGCCGGTATTTAAAGCGAATGTCGATCTTGCTTTATATGGTTTGGCACTAGTAATCATGGTGTGCCGTTCGTCGTAAATGCTTGAAGCATTTAGACCAAAGCCAAGCGTTTGTTCATTATGTATAATGTTGGACAAAACTAAAGCGCGGAATATTTCTTCTTCAAACTTCGTTATATAACAGAAGAAAATGAATTTCTATTTTATTTATTTTTATAATATTTTAATAGATTTAAAAATCAGCTTTAACATAAAAAGGAAAGATTTGAGGAATAGTTTGTTGAATTTCGAAGCGACAAACCTAAAGCATAGTTACAAATGTTCTGGTTATATTTTTATAACAAGTTCTTCATTTTTAACATTGCCACGTATAATAAATCCTTCACCCACTTTAAACCGAAAATCAAGAGAGACAAGAAACATACTGAGAGACAAGAAACATACTGTTCTCGGATGACGGGAAATTAAATTTCTGCTTCCAAAAACCAACTGGTTTAATAAAAACATTTTTTAATATGGTAAACGACCGCATATTTTATTTATAAAATCATTAAAGGTTTTTTTGTTTTTTTTTTTTTTTATTACTTTTCCTTGAAGGTTGTCTGGTTTGTTCTGTATTCCTACTTTCTCTCAAATTTGCAGCCGGAACAGCACCACTAGGTGTAATACATTGGCAAACATTATCTTTCGAACAACGGGCATTATGGTTTTGTTTATAACATAATAGCGTACACTCGGCGAGAGAACAAGCCGCTTCGCACAGTTTTAAAACCGATAACGTTATACATATTACTGCAAAAACTAATATTTGTTTTAACTTCATTTGAAGTCAGGTTCAAGAAAATTAATGATTTGAAAGCGTTTTGGTCTTACTCTTAATTGAGAAAAAATAAACCGTGACCATGATAATTGCCATATGCAATAAATCAATTAAAAAGCAAAACAATGTAATTCTGTTCATTATAAAAATAAAAAAAATTTAAATGTTTAATCTGGACCTAATCAGACCTTATCATCACGTTTCTTGTGAAACCGTTCGACCCAATGTAACATTATTGTACACTTACTCGTACCTTGCTACTTCGGATGTATTTTCGTCAACGAAGCAAGATATTAAAAATATAGGTTTCTTCTGAAAACGGCGCGCATTCCAATTTTTCCTATGGATACCTCGCAATTTCCATATTTTATTCTTTCACAAGTTGCTCTTTTTCAGTTTTATCATTTTATCCCAAAGCGTCAATTAAAAATTTATTTTTGAATTTAATTTTTAATTTTTCTTTGATGTTTTTAATATGAATCGGTTTCTATATTTACGATTTACATAAACAAAACTGTGCAATGTAGTTGTTGCTGAAAATTTGTCGAAGCATATCTCTCGAGCAAAGACGGTTTTCGTCTTCGATTGTAACCTTTATACGGTTCAATTTTAGTATTTATTGCCTGCTATGCCTCATCTCTAATCGAATCCTTTTCAAAGATAGCTGTCGGATCATCTTCCCTAATATTTCGCCCCTCTTTTTAGTCTGTGTACTGCGCAACCTCACACTAAACTTAGGAAAGCGTCGGTCGTAAATAATTTTGAAACTATTAAACTGTTTAAGCACTCCATTTAAAAAGGAAGCTTAACGGTTTTTCTTGAGCAGTACTCGGCGATGATGTATCCTGTGGGAGTCGAATGCATTGGCCCAAGATTATTAATATGGTCACATACGTTTCACAAGTGCTTCGTAAATTCCTACTTATAGGAAAAAATCAGGGTAAGTTAGCTGTTCAATTGCTATAGAGTGATGAGATGATTGAAAAATGATTTTTTTTTACAATTCACGTCAGATCGATACTGAATTGCAGAACTTTACCATTTCTTCTGTTTTGAACATAATAGTCTATATACCTACATAATTTTTCATCACTCTTTCACATAAATCCCGCTGTAATTCAACAATAATATGTTCAATGTTGTTTTTCAACGCTTCAACTGTTGCTGATCTGTTATCATTTAGCTTTTTCAGAAAGAAATCATAGATGACCAGGAAACTTTCAATTCTTGAGAACGACGACTATTTTGCTTAGTTCTTTTCTGGTAGTGCATTTCTTTCCACTCTATCGTGTAGAGAAAAATTAGAACGTTCGGTTGGTCGATAACGTCCAGAGCACAAAAATTTGCTTAAATTGAACACTGATTTTGACAGTAGATTTTTACAATTTTTAAACTTTTTTGAAACGCCGATCATTCCATGCGGTGAAATGACAATCTAAGTTAATAAAGATGCCAAAGAAAGATGGCAGCACGATTTACATATGTCATGACAAGACAAGCATTACCTTAACCTTCAAATGGTTTCTTATCCATCAAGTACATAAATACGGAAGACATTGGTCAAGTAACAAATCTTTTAAAATTCAAGTTAAACAATTTTCTTTTTTATTCATTCCACCCATTGCTAACAAGTAAAATTTTTGAAAAATTTTAATAAAAGATTTTAGTTTTTTCATCAACGAGGGTAAAACATCAACTTGTGATTAGTATGGCGAAAAAAAAAAACATATAAAAACCACTAAGCAATCCGGCCCGCCCAGTGTCAGGTAGATCAGCTGTCTTATTAGAGATGGGTGAAAGTGTGCGAACACGTTCCCTCACCCTTTCTGCCCTCTTAAAGGGAAGCAATGTTTTTTTATACTTTCCCATAACTTACCACTTTAAAAGTGTGTTAGACTAAGGCCTGTCACAATACCTCCTTACTCGATCCTCTCATGTATCATGAAGCGGAACAAAATTGGGTTGCATTTTTGACACCTCAGCTCACTAGACAGCTGGGTTGTGGAAATGGCAAGGCGATTATAACATACATATATTCGGCCGAATTAAAACTAAGGCCTTTCTGGTATAGATTAACAACTCACAGCTTTTGGGGCTCTAAGCCCTCATCTCAAATATCTCAAAACGTATCCTTTTAAGCACGAGCTCATTCTTCCGCTCTAACCAACATCTGTGGCTATCTAGATCTTACTTGTGGTACCCATTTAACCCACACAAAATTTCTTTACCCGAATGAGCTGCAGGAATCATTCCGCAAGAGCTTAACTCCACTTATTAAATATTGCATGTCAAAATTATTGACAGAATTTTAATAAAGAAATGTAAACAAAACTTTAGTTTTTGTTGTAATATGCACCTATATTTTCAAATTTGTAATTAGGGAATATGTTTTGTTCTACAATTCTAAAAAATGGGCGAGATCTAACTTATGGGGAAACAAGAAGTTGTTCCAGTTGCTATATTCTGGTTTTCTTATATAGACCCCAATAGAACCCAAAATATGATATATCGAATTCATACATAATTTATCGAGTTTTGGCAAGATATATCGAATTCTGACATAAGATATCGAACTCTGACATCGTAAGTTCAAATTCGGTTATGATTCATCGAATAACTTATCGAACTAAGATCTGTCCTGTTGTAGAATTCTGACATGAAAATTCAAATTCTGTAAAGTTTATCGAATTCAGACATAATATATTGAATTTTGACATCAATAACTCAAATTCTGATGTCACAAAATTAATTTCTTGTTTTGTAGAATACTGGTATGATTTTTGATTTCCGACATGCCATTTCGAATTTTGACATCCAAAACTCAAACTCGGACATGAATTATCGAATTCGGGCATCATAAAGTCAAACGCTAAAGAGATTTATCGACTTAAGCTTTAATAATTCGATATATAATCCCAAAATTCGAGATATTTACGGGACCAGACATACTTTCAATAAACCGTAAAAAAATCCAATAAATGTATGTATGTGTTATGTAGAATTCTGGGACGAGATTTCAAATTCTGATATAACAACATCTCTAATTCTGATAAGACCTTTCGAATTCTGATAAAATATGTAGAATTTTGACCGAATCGACGTGACATCTAAAATTTGACTTGTGATATCGAATTCCTACGTCATATCGAATTCTGACAGAACATATTGAATTTTGAGATGGTATACGGAATTCCAGATTTATCAAATTGTGACAAGACCTTTCGGATTCTGGAATAACACAAGAAATTCTGAGTGAATTTAGACATAAATAACTCAAATTCTGACTTCAGACATCGAATTTAAACAGCATTAACTCTAATTTTGAAAAGACAAATCGAATTCTGAATTGATATATCGATTTCTGACTTAACTTACATAAATTCGAATTCTGATATTTACCAAGTTTTGGCATGATATTTCGAATTCTGACACGATTTACCAATTTTGACATCATAAATTCAAATTCTGGCACGATATATCGAATTTTGGCTTGATATCATGATAGATCGAATTTTTACATTTGATATTCAAATTCTGACATGACGTATCGTATTTTGGCATAAAGTAACGATTTCTGGCATAATTTATCGAATTCTGCCATAATACCTCGAATGTGTGGCATATCAATTTCTGGCATGACATACCGAATTCTGGCATAATTTATAGAATTCTGACATGATAACTCGAGTTGTGGCATCAAAAATTCAAATTTTGACGGTGACATTGTATCGGTTTCCGGCATGATATATTGACATGTGAAATCCAAATTGTATCAGGACACATTAAATTCAGACATGTTATATCGAATTCTCACATTCTAATATTTCATATCGAATTCTGACATGATACATCGAATCCAAATTCAAATTCTGGCATGACTTGCTGAAATCTGAAGCTAGGATATATCGAATTCGGAGATGATGCATCGATTTTTGGCATCACAAATTCAAATTCTAACTGTGGCAACATATAGAATTCTGACATCATACATAAATACAAATTCTGATATTGCAAATCTAATTCTGACATCACTTATCGGATTCTGAAAAGATAATTCGAATTCTGGCATCAAAAATTCAAATTCTGACATGAGTGGGATTCTGGCATAATATTTCGAATATGTGACATGACGAATTCTGGCGTGATATATCGAATTCTGACATAAGATATAGAATTGTGACATCATAAATGTACATTCTGATATTGTATATCTAATTCTGATATGAAGTATGAAATTCTGAAGTGACATATCGAATTTTGACATAATACTTCGAATTCTGACATTATAGGTATATCGATTTTTGACATAATATATTGAATGGTGGTATCTTGGCATTGTACATACAATGTCACTGAGTACAACATTGACATAATGTTAATATCAGAAACACGCTTCACCAAAAATAGCTTTTCCAAAATTAATGGGTACTCTATTTATGACACCAAGCACCCAGATGGTAAAGCACATGGAGGCACTGCTGTATTGATTAAGCGAAGAATAAAACACTACGAACTTACGAAATATGAGAGAAAACATATACAATCAACGAGCATCTGTCTGCAGGAGTGGTCTGAAAACTGCATCATATCCTCAGTGTACTGCCCTCCAATACATGCTATAAAAACTCCAGTTCTCAGATTATTTCAGCCAGCTGGGTAATAAATTTCTTGCGGGCGGTGATGACAACGCTAAACATTCTCATTGGCGTTCCAGATTAACATCGCCGAAAGGCAAAAAACTTTATGATGCTATAGAGGAACAATCCCTGGATTATTTATCTGCCGGTAACCCAACTTACTGGCCCACAGATAAAACGAAAATTCCTGATCTAATTGACTTTTGTGTAACTAAGGGCATTCCACGTGCATACGCTAAGGTCACCGATTGCTATGATCTGTCTTCCGATCACTCACCGGTAATAGTAACATTGAGTATCGATGTCCTAAGGAACGAAAAAATATTCCTCTGATCACACCAGCTCATACTGATGCGGCGGCAGAAAATCTAAAAGATGTCATCACATTATCCGCTGAAATTGCTATACCCGGCTTAAGTAGTTCGGAATAAGTTAATAAACTGTCACATAATATACAGGAACTAATCCAGGAAAAGCGAAAAATTCGCCGTCAATGGCAGCAAACAAAATCACCGTTATTGAAATGGAAATTAAATCGAGCTATTAAGGCTCTAAGATTTGCTTTGAGGGAAGAAGAAAGCCAGCGCGTAAAGAACTACTTAAGTGATCTCTCGGCAACCGAGAGGACAGATTATTCCTTGTGGAAGGCAACAAAAAATTTAAAAAGGCCAACAAATTCGAATCCACCGATTAGACTACCAACTGGAAATTGGGCGAGAAGTGATGAAGAAAAAGCCAATGCTTTTGCTGCTCATCTAGCAACAGTATTCGTCCCACACGAAGAAGATAATTATTTCGTGCTACCCCAGCCAACGGATGATGGTTGGAAATTTTTCCAGTAATGAGATCATGTCCTGGTGGAAAAAGGCACCAGGACATGATCTCATTACTGGAAAAATGATAAGGGAATTGCCAGATAAATGCATAAAACTAATAACATTTGTATTCAAGGCGATCATGCGAACCAGTTATATTCCTCAAAAATGGGATATATCTTTGATCACAATGATACATAAGCCAGAAAAAAATGAAACGCAAATCTCATCATATCGTCCAATAAGCATGCTGCCCACAATCTCAAAGCTATTTGAAAAAATGTTACTAACGAAATTGAAACCAATATTAGGAGAACGGCGCGTTATTCCAGTTCATCAATTTGGGTTCCGAAACCAACATGGTACTATAGAGCAAGTACACAGAATCGTAAATGCAATCAAAATCACCTTCGAGGAAAAGAAATTTTGTTCTGCTGCTTTTTGGATATCGCCCAAGCTTTTGATAAAGTTTGGCACGATTGACTAATTTACAAAATTAAAGATCTTCCGAAGAAATTTCACTCAGTTTTGGGAAACTATCTTCTTCAAAGGCAATACATGATCAAACAAAACAGCGCAACTACTTGCTTAAATGATATTAATGCAGGTGTCCCGCAAGGCAGCGTTCTAGGACCAATATTATACTTGTTGTACACAGCTGATATATCTGTAACCAACAAAGTATTAATATCAAAATTTGCCAATGACACGGTCATCCTGGTATCCCACACTAATCCTGAAATTGCCTCAAAGGAATTACAGAATCATTTAAACAAAGTCGCGGACTGGCTGAAGGCATGGCGAATAAAAGTGAACGAAAACAAATCAACTCATGTCACATTCACGCTAAACACCAATGAAATTAAACGATAAAAATATTCCTCAACAAATGAAGGTAAAATACTTAGGTTTGCATCTGGATAGAAGGTGAACGTGGAAAAATCATATTGAAACAAAGCGCAACCAAATAAAAATTACATTTTCCAAAATGTATTGGCTGATGGGAAGAAAATCTCAGTTGTCATTAGTCAATAAAGTTTTACTTCACAAAGCGATAATCAAACCCATATGGACATATGGTATCCAGTTATGGGGATCCACCAGCGCTTCAAACAGAGAACTCCTGCAACGAACCCAAGCGAAAATACTTCGCATTATTACCAATGCTCCTTGGTACATTCGAAATAGTAATATACATGACGACCTTGAGATCAAAACCGTTAAAGAAACAATTAAAGAATTCAGTTCGAAATATTATTCAAAACTAGAAACACATCCCAACGAATTGGCCAGGGAGATACTAAAACAGCCGCGATTTAGGCGACTGAGAAGAACAGATCCACTCGGACTGATGAATCTGTGAACATGTAAATTTACTAAATGATTATGTCATACTTATAAGTATAATCTAAATTATATAAATTGTGAGCACTAACAATAAGTATTAACATTGGTTAAGACTTAAAATATGTAATAATTTTTAGTTTAAGATTTGATTACTTATTGTAAGTTTCTTATGTAGAAAGATTCAAGAATAAAGCCATTGGCAATATTAAAAAAAATACAAATAAATTATGTCAAAAATCGATATATAATGTCAGAATTCGATATTGGCTTGGTATAATTGGCAGTTAGTTTCTGTTGGTTTTGTGGACGCCGCCGCGGATGTACAATCAACTTAATTTTCACATTAAACGCCCAGCCAAACGAACCAAGGAAAAGATCCCTATTGATTTGGACGTTACTCCGTTCAGGGTGTTCGGTTATACGAAGGTTTTTGTTGACCAACCTCTTTAAAATTGATAGAAAATAAAAGATGTAGTGACGTAAAAGTTTTTCATAAACGGTAGCTATTTATATTCGAAAAAAATTAGAAAAAATAAATTATTTGGGGAAAAAATCATCGCAGTCATTTGAAATGACACAAATACTCACGCGCATCATAAATACTTACTAATGTTTTACCTGTCCTCTAAAAAGTACCAGAATTCATATGATGAGAACAAAATACAACTAGCATGCACACCATTATAAAATTCTAAAGGTTACATAATATTTAAACGTTATTTCGATTTGCTGTGTGTAAACAATTCGACACGATTTTTTCAAATGTATAATAAATAATTAATTCCATTTGTACTCAGATTACTTTCATGATCACACATCTAACATGACCCGGATACTATTGTTCGCTGTTTTAATTTTAACACAATGTTTCGCACATTGTCAAAATACAGTATTGGGCGGTTGTGACTTATGGGCGTGCAAGACAAAATGTGGTGTGGGATTTCAAACTGGATTTTGTTCAACAAACAGGAAGTCTTTCGGCTGCAAATGTATGGGATTCTGTTTTTCCTGTATATGTATAACACAATTCATTAAACAGCGACGCGATACGAAAGGAAAATCGAGGCAGAGATAGTTTTTATGTAATCATATATTAATTTAAATAAAAATGTACAAAAAACTTAAGTTTCTTGTAAATTTAGTTATTGAAGATTTTTTCATTTAAAATTACTGCTGAGGTCCTAGGTTGGTCAGCCATTAAAACAATATTCGGAAAACGAAATACCAAGCAGTTTGAACGGTGTTCCATCACTATTACTTAGTTCATCACTATTAAGAGAATAATCTGTTTAATCATTTTTTCATTCAAATCCTTAATAAATAACTGTGAATTCACTTTAAATTATCTAAATTTTATTTCAAACACATAATTAACGAGTTTTAATCACATTTAATTATTTTATTGTAATTCAAGCTGTACATAGTTATATACTCATTTGTATTCGCCACGATTTTCAAGAATTTAGCGTTTCAGTATCTGAATGATCCAAATTCATGTTAAATGTTAATCCTGTACGTAGCCCAATTAGCGCAGTTCAAATTGTAATTCCGCAAGTTAGGGTTTCTTCTCGAGAAATCTTTGTCTTTTTTAACTCTCGAAATCTCGAGGTTTTCGAGAAATGTTAATTTTTCCCAATCTTATACTAAGCACGCAAATTTAATTAAATATTTTTGTCAATATTTTGACACCAAGAAGAATCAATAGAAACTTTGACCAGATTTTTAAATTTAAATAAAACAAGATCTTATCGTGGTGGTGTACTTACACTCGAATTTTGGAAACGAAGCTTTTCGAATTATGTTTATAATTTGTTAAATGTGTTGGAAAAATCAATTCTTTTAAATTCGATTTAGTTTAGGTATAATCAATTCAAGACGCTGCAAATTGAAACATTTTTATTTACGAGTTACAGAGCGAAAAGAGATACGATTACATTATTAAGTAAATATTAAAAGCTGCTTGCTTTTCACACGGTTGCTTCCAATTTTATAAAATTTGAAACATGCCCGATACCCAAATTAATTTGTTTGACCATCCACTTTTTATATGATGCTTTACGAACGCCATTCTGTTTTCAAATAGTTATTGTTATTTACTTTAAGCTTTCGACGTATGTATGTTTATTGTACATACAAATAAACAAAAATTAAAGTTTGGTAAAAAAAAGTTTTTTGATTAATTGTTAAAATGAAATTTTAGTTTTGGTTTCGTATATAGCAAACAACACTCGAATTTGCAGAATATCAAATATATTTGTTGTGAATTTCATGTTTGTTCTGTTTGGTCAAACTAATAAAGTTTGGCAATATACGTATCTATATAGACGTTTTTTTTTGTGCTTGCGGTTATTAGAATTGGTTGTTGGAAATCTAAACAAAGAGATAAGTTTTGCTGTAGTTCAAAAGCGACTCAAACGAATCTATTCTGTGATCAATGTTAATACGATTGAAAATATTGGAAAGAAGGAAGAATGCGTAAATAAATTTTGCTCACTAACTCCAATTTTTGAAAATTCCTTTTTCTTAGAATCTTAAGATTACTTGTAAACTACAATTTAGTATTTTTACCTAAAAAAAAAACAAAAAAAATCTGTCAAAATCGGCTGTCCAGATTTCGTTCTGTGGTCCAATGGGGTTTCATGAAAGCTTTCTTGCTTCTGCTTGCACTCAAAACTCGCTCTAACGACTAATTCTGACGGCCAAATTAATTGCCACCAAAGGTTAGAACATTTTTGATGTCCATACGATAACAGAAATAATTTCATTTATATAAATGAAAAACTCTGACATACAAATATACCGGATTTCTTAACATTCCATTCTTCTCGCCCTTCATTGTTTTTGTTGCCGTACACATCCACCCATACACAAAAAGGTAATGAACTTCGGTTTAGAACAAAATTACCTCATTTAAGAACAAATCACGATTAAACATTTTTCTTTCGTCTGTATGTTTAGGTACAGTTAACTTAAAAATTGTCTTCTTCTGCAAAACTTCTTTTATACAATATATAAATAAAATAATTTTCTATTTAAACAATTGTTTAATGTTCAGCTGCCTCTCCCTAAAAGTACACACGCACACAAGCTTTTAAGATTTTGTGTTTAAAAAATAAAAATAAAAGTTCAAAACTATGTTTATTTTTATGATTCCTTTGAGGATTGTGACGTGAAATTTAAGATAAGCAAAAGTAAATACAAATCCAGTAAGTGTTTAGTGTAAATCCAATAATAGGGGAGAGACCAAATTAAGCTCGTTACCTATTTTGATCACGTATACCCGAGGCACACAATAAACATATTAAATGCAAATCGATGAATTAAACTTTACGTCGAATTGACAATCGAACATTTTTTTTTTCTTCTTTAAATCTTAAACTTGGTCTCGAATTCCCAAGAATACAATAAATTAAAAGTTGTTTTTTAGATGTTGGATAATTCAATTTCTGTGTTAACCAAGTTAGGGAGTAATAAATATAATATTTTGATAAATTTCCCGACAAAAATCTCATTTCCTCGATCTATTTACCGTATTTTTGGTGCTGAATAAATTCACCGGGATTCCTCGCTTTAGCATCATAACTTTCCCCATTTCACTTCTGCTTTGGACATGTTACGGTATCAAATAAAATAAAAAAAGCTCGAGTAAGGCAAAGACGTTAAGAGTATATAAAAAAAAAATTAGATCAAAGTGAATACAAAAAAATGCTTTTGATGTTTTGGTTGTTTGTGTAAAGTGCTGAAGGTTAATCTAGAGATTGTGGTATCTGTGCTTGTGTTTTAAATGGTTTTGGTTTTGTATTTTAAATTTTTTTTTTAGTTGCGAAATTACAACAAATAATTTTTTTTGGTTGGTTTGTTTTCTTAACCACAAATTTAAGGTTTAAGGTGAAAAGTTAGAACTTTTCGTTTTTATATTCTGTTAATTCTTGCGTTATCGTTTTATTAGTTTTTGTGTTTGTTTTATTACACATACGATTTAGGGTAAAAATACACAACGTAGAATACAACAATTTAGTTAAATATTTGAGCTTTTGGGTTCTTTATATTCTTAGTTTATGACGATTTAAGTTTATGTAGCCTTAATAAATTGTATGGCAATTTCTTCGTGGCCAGAGGTATTTACTTGCGGTGTCCAACTCTTAAACAAACTGAATAATTCAGAATAAATTTACATAACCTTTGAAATTTGATTTCAATCTTAAAAACTAGCTAGAGGAGTCTTATTACCGTAAGGAGCCCGTCCATTGTCACTTCTTTACTTCTAATGACACTTTTTATAAGTTGTTTGGCATTCTTTATGGATGTATCCCATAGACCTTTGAAATTAGGCGACCTGGGTGGTATAAACTCCCGTTGAACCGAGGATTGAGCAGAAGCGTGCCAGATACCGTCTTTATCTTCCTCCAATAACCTATGTATTATCTAATCAAATCGATTTTTCCCTTCCCGGGTCGGCGATCTCTTCAAACAACGAATGAACGCTTCAGTTGATGAACTTCGATGAGATTGGATTCGCTTTTCAGTATGGCTAATCAAGGAATGAAAATTTTCTTAAGTGGTGTCATTTGGGTTTGGTAATTATTCCATTTTGTGACCAATTCCATATCCAGTGGCTTATTCCAGTATTTTTTCAACTTCCAAAGATCTTGGTAAAATATTTTGGCCAGAGTGATTACCGGACACACGAGGCCCAAAGGGTCAGAAGGATTTGCCATCTCCGATAAAACGTTTCTCTTGGAAATAGGCGCCGTTCAATCTACCTAAGATAATTTTCAAGTTGCCAAATTAATCCCACTATCTTGATGACATCTTGGTTGTCGATATTCAAGTAATTCTCGCGATAATGGGGCTTAATTGGCGACCATATTGTGTCGCTGTTAGACAAAATTTGCTCAGTATGAAACCATCCCTCTTCAGAATCGCGATTGATTCGTTCAGAATTTCACTCCGCTCAAAGACAGAATTCGCCCTAATCATGGTCGTTCACGTATAAATTGTTATGAATCACCGGAGCACCGGTGGGACATTCTACTTTCCCGTTACCTGCAAGGCCGTTCTGGGGAGTCGGAGAATCTTGATCGGATCAGTTTTGTTGTCGTGCCACATAATCATCTGGAAGTTGCTACCAGGATAATCGCGAGACAAACTTGGTGGTACTTTTTATTAATAGTTACCGTTAAAACGCACTGGTAAAACCTGAACTAAACCATCATGAATTTGGGCCCCGAGTGCAAAATATTCTTAAGGGAAATGCCATTGGAGGTCTTATACGACTAGTCGAAAACTGCTCCGAAATTTGTCAGATCAAACTCACGAACAGTTTCTAAGTGTCGTAATTGCTTATATTCATTGCTGAAAGCATTGTACGACTCCTAAGCTTCAGCCAGTTGTTTAATCAGTAAATTTCTGTGTTTTGGATTCTCAACCTTAACATCAACGTGCTGATGGATTCAAAATCGATAAATTCTGAATCAAAATCCTTCTCATCTTCGGACCAGACTTGATCCAATATTTGGCTGTTCACCTCTAAAAATCGTTTGTATTGGACTCCAATTGCTCGATCTGAACCTTAAGCTTAGCAATTTACCAAAATTTTAACCGTTCTGACAAAACAAACATGATTTAAATAAAATTATTAGGGTAGTACCTACCAACAAAAAACTGTGGGGCCGCCTTACTCCCGTACTGTATATTCACCAATCGAATTTAAATCCGCAAAATAGTGCCGAATCAGTTTTTCATATAGCCAAGCAGCAGATCAAGGTTTGATATCACAAAAAATGTTAATCCCACCTTCTTCATTCTAAGGAAGTTCGAGAAACAAGGCACAAATGATCATCACGATGCAATGCCCATTGTATGCAAAAAATTCTGCCTGCATATTTTCTGCAGGAGCAATTTCATTTGATGATTTAAAAACTGTTGACATTGTGTTATATGCGATTTTAAAGTATTAGCTCTTTCAATAATGAAATTTCTCAACTCAAGTTAACTTTATCTGAGCCAGTGAGCGAAAAAATGAAATACAATAATTGAAAGACTTTTCCCGGTGACACCACAAGTTACTGCATGCAGATCGTAACCTTTACTATATACTCTAGGGTCGAGTATTGTTATTGGTGTTATTGGGTACAGGGAACACTTCCAGTTAAATCCTTGTATATCAGTCCTTTTATCTACCTTAAGTGGCATGTCCAAATAGAGTAAGATTTTGCAACAAAATAGTTTAACTAGCAAAGTGGCAAAGGCTCAAAAGAGCCTAATAAGCAAAGTAAATTGCCAACAGTTTACTGCGATAGTAAGAATGTAAAAACTACGTTCAACAAACTTTTGTTGAATTGTCAAACCACCACAGAATACTCGCTTAATAAATGTCGTTGTTTTTTTATAACCGCTTCCTACATTACCAACCAACTCGGGAACACTTCCCGGCCAATTAATTTAAGGATTTCTTGTTCCTCTGGTCACTTTTCGTTGCCCATAAAGAACACATCGATTTTTGCTGGCTATTTTTGACAGATGTTGGCCTGATTTTTTGTGGCGAGGGCTTTCAATGATAGGTTCCATGTTCCATCGTCGCATTAAAAATGATGTCTCATCGGCAGTATTATATTATTGTTACTTAATGCGATTTGAAAATATAAAAAGATTAGATAACCCATTCATAAAAATGTAAGGCGTTAGATAGTTTTATGGCTTCTTTATGATAATGTTTTTTTCACAAACATCACAGTTCCTTCAATCGCAAATCCTCTTTAAATAAAAAAGCAAATCCGACTTTAATATCAAAATGAACACAACTACGGAAATATATCAACAATCATAAACTTGACCATGTATGTATATAATAAAGCGACATATTTCCTCTAAATATTAGGTTAAACCATTTACACACTCAGCCAAAACCGTTTTCGTGATAACAAAACAAAATCCAGGACATCAATTCTTTTGTTATCGTTTCCTATAATTTGTAATTTCTATTTTTTTTTTTTTCTAAATCGTCCTCGTCGGATACAAATACCCCCAATGCGAAACTATCTATATACCATCCAAATAACAATGAAAATTTATGAGTTTTTATTTCCATGCGCCCGCACTACACCACCCAAATAAACCATATGTGTAAATCATGAGAGTATGTAGTATGAAAGGATGGCGTTCATATTTTATTGTTATCAATAATCAATCTGATACAAAATAAACGAAACATTTAGCAATACATATATTATTTATATGTATGTACAATATGCAAGTACACTAAAACTAAACATAAAAATCATAACAAACAATAATAACATATCAACTTTTATTTTGGTAAACTTTTTATATTGTACATGTACAAAGCTATGTGTACTGCTTTTGCTGTTTAACATTTAAACAAAACAAAAAAAAAAGCACACGCGATAAAAATGTTTTTTGTTTTGTTGTACTCCTCTCTAAACTCATGTTAACAATACTAAATATAAAGATAATAAACATAGATAAAATTGGTATCAATATTAACAAAAAAGCTCTGTACATAAAGCTTTTACAAAATACAGTTAGCATTTATATTTATAGATATTTTATTTCCTCCTCATTTCAGACAACAGAAACTATAATCACCATCCACCCACAACCACTCGACAGCACCTACAACAACCGGAATATCTTCATCACAATCAACATGTTCGATACGGGAGCGGTGTAAAAAAACGTGTAAAAGTTAAGCAAAGAAATCTAAGTTTAATAGAAACTATGTCGTCACCATTTGTCGTTCCAAGTAGGTTTTATGTTGCCGCAACAACAATTACTTTAGTGTTACTATCCTTAGTGCCGATAAGTATATCAGTTGGATTAAAATATAATGGTGGTAATGGTGTTGATCCGCTTGCCTCATTAACACAATGTACAATGTCGGAATATGCGTGCAACAATCGGAAATGTATATCGATGAATAAATTTTGTGATAATCAAAATGATTGTGGTGATGGAAGTGATGAGCCACGATTTTGTACGCGTAAGTAAATTTATTTTGTAATCCAATATTTAACTGTAATTCTGTTGCGCGAAGGATACACAAATTGGGTTATCGCACATTTGGTGATTAGTATAATTTTTACTGATTTGGATTTGGTCCAAAATATAAATTTTCCGAACCATAAATGTTGATGTTTTTGAACGATTATTATTATTATTATTATGGTGATTTCATTGAAACTCATTCTTAAAATCGAGTTTGGCATTTTAATGCGGTAATTATACCATCGACAAGCAAACATTGTGTTGGCACCGTTTACTAATTAATTATTTAGAGTTTTTTAATGGTTTTTTTATTTTAACACTTTAGCCAATAGTGACCATAAACTACATATTTGTAAAATGTCATGTTGTTTGAGGCTAGTTCAGTAGAGAATTAGAGATATCGATCCAAAAATTGACACCAACAACTTAATTTGTAATTAACACATCAAATTTCACAATAATAATTTCGACTGAAATGTGTCATATTTAACCATGGTTTCATAACAAATTTGAATTAAACAGCATTTTAGAAAGTTCAATGTAAAGAAAATCTGCTCGTCCTATGTAAATAGTAAAATAATTGAGTGACTTCAAGAGTTAGCTCCCGAATTCAATGTTTTTCTCGAAACATTGGAACTCCGCTACTTGTTGAGAAATCTTTGTGAAATCTGAAAAAAAAAATTGCTTTGATTTTTATTCGTTAGCAGACTTTGTTATTTCAGCTACCTGCTGTTCAACAAAATTTAAAAAATTATCGAAATTCATCATCTCATTGTTCCTTTTTTAAGATCTAGAACATTCTTTAAGCATTGAGCCTGAATTTTTAAGGTATTTACTACAATTGAAACTCTTTTTTGAAATGGTTATGGTTTCTGGCAAAATATGAATGTGCGAATTAAAGTAAAAGAAAACAGCACGGAAAAATGATCCTCATTGATCTATGTAACGCAACTATTCACAAAAGGGAGTAAGGCGGCCAGGTGTTGACAACCGTGCTTTAAATACTTGCATAATTTTGCTTTGAGGATTTTTCGAGGCTTTTGTGTGATTGGTGGAGGGTTTGGTAATTTTTCGAGAATATTTTGAATTTTCGTTTGTACTCAAGATTTTTTGATAATTTCCAGGATTTTCTATGTCCTTTGTAATTTTCGGGAGCATCCGAGGTTATTCGAAAATAATAAAGTTTTTCGAAATTAGTCATCATAACCGAATTACTTTATCTTTATGTCCAATGCATGCGAAAGATGAGATCGGATAAGGAATAATAGTTGGCTTGCACTCCTTGTTTACATCATTTCTTGCCCTTCTTCCGAATTTATGATGATCCTCCGGATATGTGTCAAAATTGACTTTTGGTCCGACCCACCATACAACTTATGTCAATGTACTTTTCAAAATCAGTCTCGACTCGATAATAAATTCAATACATTATCGATCTTGCCCCTCCTTGACTATGCCTTTAATTCATCTCGGCCTATATAAAGAACTTTTCCGATTGCAAATTTCCGAATATTGTTTGATTTTATGTTTGTCTCTGGTGGAAACAATAACGGTGAAGTTGTTTCACCAGTACAGTTTTGAAAGTTTTAACAAATCTTTCCAGTCATTATCACTGCCCGTGCGTTAAGTGGACCTTTAAAACAAATAAAATGAGACATTTTAATACATAGTTAATGTTTCGAATGGATCCATTTCTGTAAAGTTACAGCTGCAGAACTTTTACGTTTTGTAAATAGGAGCATAAAGATTGCTGCTCGAGTTTGGATTTAGATCCTAAGTTTCTATATCCATTTCTTTTAAGCCAATTAACTCATTCAAATGACAATAAGAACCTCCCGTTTTGTTTACTAAAGAAAGAATAGAGAATCCACAAATATGCAGGATTTTGAATTATCTTATTTATTGCGCAAGTATTGGAGATTCATACCGATACCGACTATTGACTTGCCCCACTTTCAAAATGAACGCCACCAACCTTTATAATTCTGGTAACCAACATGTTAATAATACTCACTGTCAGAAAATTTTAATCATATTGTTTCCTCTTTACAATCATAACAATGAAAGAATAAAATTTTATATGGGATTATTCCGGCTTATACATCCCATCCATCTTAAGTTCTATATACATAAAAAAAACTTTTAAACATTTTCCAATTACACAAACTTTAAAATGAAAATGTTATAATAAATATTTATATTTATGACATTTTCTTGTATTTTATTTAAATTCAATCATTAATATTTTAATAATAAAAAAAGTATGTACACAGAAAGAGAGTGGGCGATTGTGGGGAGAATACAAAAATATTTTAAGAAAACTTTCTTACATTTGTTTGGAATTTTCTTTTTTTGAAATTTATTGAATTAGAAATTAATTTCGTTTACATATTTTTGTTGAAAATTGGAATTAATTAAATTTTTTTTGTTTTTGGCATGAATTCTGTGACAATTTGAAAAAGAGCAAATTAAAATTTCGACAATGATAATTTTGTTGTTGTTGATATAAAGCTTATGTATGTAATTTCATCCTTCAAGTAAATAAACAAATCCGATCGATTAACTTTAGTAAAACAAAAATATAATTCTAGGAGCGCTTAATTGAGTTTAGACAGTATGTTATATACGTACAATTTGTATTTAAGGTTTGAGGGGCCGGAATATTCGAGTATTTACTAAAGATGTTTCCTTCGATTTGTATTTGGTTTGAAGAAATTGCTTAATGGATTTTCCAATTATTGAGAAATTGAAAAAAAAAAAAAAATCATACCATACAAAATTTGGAAGCTTAATTGGAAAGAAAATGAAATTGGGAAATTCGTTATGTGCGGATTACATGAGTTAAGTAGCTACATACAACATAAGTATTATTTCTGTAAAGCTCAACAATGGAATTGATTTTAATTTTAATAATACATCGATTATACTCCTAGCTTATACGGATGTGATTATTCGGAACTAAATGATTTATAACAGAATTGATTAAAATTTTCCAAGAAGGACTTTAGCCAACACAAAAATAACAAAGTTTTTAATTCAAACAAATTTGGAAAAGTTTTACTCGAACATAAAAAACAATTATGACACAGTGATGATTGGAAAGTGCCTTAGAGTGTTTTGATAAGTAACATTTCTTTTTTCTGGGAATTTGGGATTAAATATTGGTGTAAGATTCAATATGTTGTAGGAGTTATAGTACAAAAGTCGAAAGCCAATACCGAAAACATAAAGAACACGACAACTCACATCTGTTAAGAATTTTGTAGAGATTTATTTACAGTACTGTAGTTTGGCAACAATTTTGGACCCAAGATGTGATTTGGAACCTGGAAATCCCGGACTCTATTATATATGGTAAAAAGTGAGACCCAAGTGTAGATTTAATCCAAGGTTGAATTGAATCAGATTCGTTCGTTCGAATGAACATTATACTACGAAGAATCAGAAAACTTCTTAAATTCGGGGTGGTGAAGATTTTGACGAGCTGCGATTGATTTAAAATGGTAATTTTGTTTAACTACAGTTTGAATCAATTCATAAAACTCGAGGTACCTTAAAATATCGAATTTCATAAATTGAGCTAGTGGCCAGCGATTGATTGAAAGTGCCAAAAACATTTTGAGCAACAATACCAGAACAAAATACAGGGTGGCAATAAAATACGGAGACTGATTAAATTCGAAATTTTTGAAAATTTTGAAAACTTGAAAATTTTATAGAATTGTAAATAACACGCTTCAATAATTAACTTTAAACGTTTACTAAAATTATCAGCAGTAGTTCGAGGCATTACTAGAGCCATATAATTAAAGACCGTGACAATGGTCCCAGCACGTAATGACTCTCAATATGTATCTGGTATGGCGCAGGCTTTAGTCTCCAAGTATGCCTAAACAAAATTAGTCGAGAGGCTTTAAATAGGCATAATGGAGGCATAATGTTGATAATTGATGCATTTGAGCGATAGCCTTCCCACCCCAGTAAATCCAGCCCAAACCATAACAGGTTTAGGTGTTTGGCTTCTGGCGACAATTGGAGCTTGTGAACAGCTTCTCATTAGTAAAAAGAATTTGTCTGGTTTGTTTGCCCCCCCCCCCAAACGATTTTGCCCATAAGAAGACGGGCTTTTTGGAGCTTGTACGGATAGTTGTTAAGGTTTTCTTTGGCTATTTTTTGAACTAATTCGCGGCCCTTTTGGAGACTCCTGACTACATGACCCATCCCAATTTGCGGATTTGGTGAATCCGACATTTGATCCTTTTCATATTGAGGAACTGTGGATGGTTGACGGTGCGTTCTAGGTTCAAGTTTACACCTACATATAAACTGGCTCGTTTTATTTGCACAGAATCATAAAACTCCACCAGACATATGCTATGAAAATATTTTGATGTTTCTGTATTCTTGCATTTAAATGTGGATACTACTTAGATGAATAATTCAGATTCAACTGAAAATTTGTTTACTTGTGTTGCCAGTAAACGTAACAATAATTGCGGCATTGGTTTTCTCGGAATCAAGTTCTGGTGTTTTGCTTAAGGAACAGCTCTTGCAGCCCGAACTAAATAGCAAAATTTTAAATCCACAAATTATAACACTAGACACGTTTTTCAAT
This sequence comes from Tipula vernalis, assembly GCA_958295665.1. Classification (NCBI taxonomy): domain Eukaryota; kingdom Metazoa; phylum Arthropoda; class Insecta; order Diptera; family Tipulidae; genus Tipula; species Tipula vernalis. Next base: position 5,818,614 of record OY282560.1, on the reverse strand, counting down.
AGAAACAATAAAACGACTGTCTAACACTCGATATTATCAACGAATCTACTGTCTCTACAAACATTTAGAGGTTGGTACACCTTAATATAAATCAGGGTTGTTTAACCTAACAATTCGACCAGCCTGACTGAAACCGTCTCGGTTTTAATAATTAAGAACGAAAAATTAATGTTAGCCTGACAATTTAATAAATGGTTTCATGCGAGTAATGTCATATACGCCTTCAAACGGCCGGCTTGTAATGCTGAATCCAGCGACATCCCCAAATAGATATCATCCCCGATTGATATGACGCTCTGTATTTTGGAATTAGTTTTTTGTTAATACCTGGAGTAGTGTTCACATTCTTCAAGACGATTAAATCATCTTCATTAAACGTAACAGCTTCCTTTCGATGACTATTCACATATTCTCGACTATACGCTTGTGATGCTTCAATGTTAATAATACGTGCAGTTTCCCGAATTGCGTTAATGTTTTCCGGAACATCATCTAATTTGTTTTCTCTTTCGAGAAATTCACGAAGCTTATCATTTACGGGACCCCTCAGATTTCTTCCAAATAATATCAATGATGGTGTCAATTTCGTCGTACTATGCTCACTAGTGTTGTATGCAAACTCTACTTGTTCCAGCACTTGGTCCCACTCGATTTTTCGTTCGGCATCGACCAACTTTGCTATCATAGGCGTTAACGTGCAATTAAATCGTTCAATTTGTTCATTTGCATCTGGCGCGGCACTAGCAACCAAAATATGTTGTACACAATTTTGCTTTAAGTAGTTCTTAAACTCATGCGAAGTAAAATTACTGCCTCTGTCCGTAATTACTTTATCGGGACGACTAAACTGTCTAAAATATTGCTGGAAACACTCGATGGTATCTTTAGCACTCGTGGTTTTGGTTGCAAACAATCGAATATGTTTCGAAAAACCGTTAATTATACCCAATATAAACCGCTTCTTTTGCTTAGTCATGCCCAACGGACCATAAAAATCGGCATGTACGATTTCAAAAGGTCGATCTCCTTTAGGCATGCTGTGAAGAAAACCTTCTACCTTCCCCGTTGGTAAATGGTACTTAATACATTTCAAGCAATTCTGGATGTATTGTTTTACGATGCTGGACATATTGGGAAACCAATAATGTCTTCCTATTACCTCCATCGTCTTCTTCAATCCAATATGCGCCATGAGATCGTGAGAGTTTTTAATCACTTGATTTTGCATCGACTCTGGCACAAAAAAACGTATTTTATTTTTATTGATCTTTTTGTAGATCAATCCATCTCGTAGCTCGTAAAGCGAACTTTCAGCTAACTCAAGTTGCTTTCGTAATTCTTCAAGCTTTGGATCTTGTGATTGCAATAAGGCCAATGTATGCTCAAAAGGGTTATCGTGAATTACTAAGACACTCTGAATTCGACTCAATGCATCAGCGTGTTTCTTCTGATTTCCCTTTCGATGATGAATCATATAAATATACTCTTGCATTTCCAAGTCCCACCGTGCAATTTTTGGATGAATAGCCTTTTTATTTAATGTCACAGTAATTGCATCGCAATCTGTGTACACCTTAAATTCTTGACCATGCAAAAAAATCCGAAATCTTCGGAATGCGTATATGATTGCTAAGCACTCCAATTCATAAGAGTGTACCCTTTTCATTAATAGAATATCCCAGGTAATCAATTTGTGTATACAGGAACTCACCTTTATTTAATCTTAATTCCAACAAATTTGCGGAAAGCAATTTTAATGCTTGGTACAAGATTTCCAAGTGTTCACCAATCTCCTTCGTTGCGATAAAAATGTCATCGATATACTAAATGACCACTTTACGTTCTGCAATCAATTTAGCAAAAATTTTATTAACATATTTCTGGAACTCTGCTGGCCCATTTTTTAATCCAAACGGTAATCGTAAATATTCATACTGGCCCAAAGGGATGACAAATAATGTGTATGGTATCGAATCTGGAGCAATTGTTACGTGATGGAATCCGGATTTCAGGTCCAGTGATGTAAAAAACCTTTTGTTATGTAAAAATTCCAAGATATCCTCGATAATTGGTAAAGGATAATTACTCTTTACCGTTATTTTATTGAGAGCTCGATAGTCTACACATAAGCGATATTCTTCTTTATTTTTCTTTTTTATAACCACTATCGGCGAACAATATTTAGATTCGCTGACTCGTATGAATCCCTTTTCCAATAATTCATCCAACATTTTAGCAACAATATCTCGTTCCTCATATGACAATCGCCTTGGTGCTGCTGTAATTAGCTTATCGTGGGCTAATTCGATGTTCATTTCAAATTTGACTTCAGGAACATTTGGTTTCTTGGTACTGAAATAGTTATCATTTATCATTTGATATATTTCAAATTTCGTATCAATATCTAGGGAATCATTTATTTTTATTTGATTTTCTAATGGATTTTCAATTAAATCTATATGCATTAGCTCTTGACAAAATTCTGTTTCAAAATTAATTTTGTGATCCTCAATTTTTAATTCAGCTTTTGCGATTCGAAGAAAATCTCTTCCCAACAACAATTCTACCAGCATAGTACTATTCTCAACCACCTTGGTAAATTACCAAATATTACACTTGAATTTACACCCGTTAAATCGTTTTTATCTCCGATTGGTTTAACTAATTCAGGTTTCACTATTTTACACACCTTAACTAAAGTTACCGGGCTTCCAGAATCGACCAATGCCGTCATTTGAATTGGATGTTCATCCGCAAATACGGAACAGTTTTGCGTTACCCCAATTTCTTCAGCCTCATTCATGTTATTCACTTGTTTTTTCCTTTCGTTTTGACATTTCCCTAATTTGTGTCCTATTTCTCCGCATCGAAAACATGAATTGTTCGCGCGTTTCGGTTTTTCACACTCGCTCCCCGCAATTATAACATCGTATTCCCCAACCAGTTGACTGCTTAAAACTACCACCTTCACGTTGTTCTGATTTGAAACCACTAGCGGCTTATTTTTCATTCTTTGATTTATCATCGAACTGTTCAAATTTACCTCTCACCGTTGTATTCGACGGTTTTACAATTTTTATGAATGCCAACAATAACTGTTTTGGCTTTTGGCAGCACTGTAATCGTGCTTGATTTTGTAATCCAATATTTTGGATATCATCGATAATACCATCTACCAATTCGTCGTCCTCGAACTTCAATGGTACCGCCAAAATCATCTTGTCGGTGTAATAGGCGTAAAAATCTTCTGAATGTTTCCAAACTCTTTCCTCGGATAACTTGCGTTGTTTGGATTTACTTTTTCTGGTGTTGAATAAATCATTCAAATCCGATAGTATTTCGTCGACACTCAATTTTAAATTGTTTGGGTCACATAAAACCAATTTCGAGCACGGTCCTCTATCTTCATCAACCTCGTACTAGTTCTTTATTGTTCGAATTGATTCGGCAAATAGCTCGAACGATTCACCACACTAGACACGTTTTTCAATAGAAATAATAAAACGGATGTCTTACACTCGATATTATCAACGACTCTACTGTCTTTATTATTATTTTTTTTATATAACATCATGCAAACATTTTGAGGTTGGTACACCTTAATATAAATCAGGGTTGTTTAACCTAACAAAATAACATTAATTGCCAATTTACACCACTGATTCCACATGTGCCTTTATTAATACTAGTGTCATTAGTGGCAGATAACCTAATTAGAGGAATATTGGCTTTATCATAACATTGAATCGGAATACAGGTAGATGGCGATTGGTATTATTGAAGTTTATATTAAAAATGGATAAAATGCTTCCCCATAATTTCTTGCCCATAAACTTTCTGAATTGAGCTAAAAGTACAAATAATATAGTTAATGGTTTTCGTGGGTGACCAGAATTTACGCCAGAATTTACACCAGAATTCCATAAAATTTTGTAAAATATTTATCTAGTAACAGGATCGGAAATTGACTTTTTCCCTTCATTTTTAAACAAATCAGAAAAACGTATAGTACAAAAGTCGCCAAGGGTTTTTATTTCCACTTTCCACAATTTACACAAGAGCGTGAATATTTAAACAGCAGCCGCCTCCAGTCTTATTGCCTATTTATAAGGGTTTTAATTTCAATTCTTAGGCGAAATAAAGTTCACGATTTGACTTCCCGAAAACAAACTCCATGTTGCTGGGAAGTGTTATGATTACGGCAATAATTAAAAATATTTTTAGTAAATTCTGCTGTAATTAAATTTCCTGTAAACCAATAACTTAGACTGGCATCTAGTGATTGATTTTAAAATTAGAGCCAAAGGGTTTCAAAAATGTAAATAAATATGGAATTAACATTTATCTTAGTGGTTTCGTTTCAAAATGCTCGTGAGCAGAATAAAAGAGGTTTACATTGCAGGTTGCAATAATTATTGTGATAAAATAACCCAAATGGCCTTCCCCGTAAAGCAATTTATCTTTTATTTTTTGGCTATTAAATTGTATTGAAATAAACCTTATTTATCAGTAATACTTACATTGTAGTCGAAAGAGAAAGTTTGTCTGTATTAAATCAATAAGATTCTTTCGGCTAACAAATAATGGCATTCACAACATTTTCGACTTGTTAATCAGAAAAAATTAAGAGGCCAATCATTTATAAATATATCTACCAAAAAAAAGTAGAAATATCAAAATCCGCCTCGTACAAACACACAGAAATGAGAGATTTCCTTGAATTTTTTTGATTTGGTGAATTATATAATTCGCTAAGTCAATGCGTTCTTGCCTCATACGTAATGCATGAAGTTGGAATTGTATTTTCGTAGTTTGGTCGTAGCTACCTGGTGAGTAGACCGAACTTTTTTGTTTGTACAAGCTTGTCAGTACGAAACCACAGAGAAAGCTCAAAGAAAGTTTTCATTTTTGCAGTCGATACACTTTGGGGATGGTTTTGATATTTCTACTTTTTTTTCGTAGATATATTTATAAATGATTGCCTCTTCATTTTTTCTGATTAACAAGTCGGAAATGTTGTGAATGCCATTATTTTTAACATATTTTGTCTATAAAAAGCCGAAAGAATCTTAATTACATTGTGGTCAATGAACAAAATTCGTATGCAGTTTAGCTTACAAAAAAAATATTTACCTCTTTGGCTTGTTTGGAGACTGTAGTGCCTCTTGCGGCATTTCAAAGGCGCATAGAGCAAGAGAAATCTTACATACATCCAACATACTAAAATTGAGAACTACTCAAAGCCGCTGTACAAAAATAGGAGTCACGATCGTAAATAAGTGTTATGAAATATTAAAGACTCACATAAATAATAGTTTACGTAGGCAAGTAACACTTTTAGTAAAGACACACGATTACATGTAATAAATTGCAATAAATGTTTTCAACCAACATTTTAATATCCATAAGGTTTACGATATTACCTGCGACTTATCGAGTAACTTAAAATTAAATATTGAGTTTTCCCTACTTATAATGAACTAAAGTTTCTCCCAAAAATTTAAATAAAGTTTTTTGAACTCTTGCCAACTATCTTAAAATGATCTCTTGGAAGAGTTCACATAACTCGTGAGTGTGTGTGTGTGTATTAATCGTCATCGCCAATCTTTATCAGACGGGTTTCTGAAGCTTTTCTATGGCCTACTCCTACTAAATTTCAAAATATTTATAAAATTTGAGTTCAAATTATAAATTGGTTGGCGCATTCATTATCAGAAAGAAGGATGCTCGTACAAAATGTTTTAAAGTAATTAGAGCAAGAAAAGTTTAAAGTTATTAGAGCTACCTTGATCATCAGATTCACAATTTCTTATGTATGTACAATTTGGATGAGTGAAAAACACTTATAGCTTATTACCTGGCTAAGCAGAAATACAACTTGAGCCAAAGGTTTTCAAATAATATTGTGGTAAATCCTTTCACAAGCCCATAACAAATTTTGGTTAGCATTCTTTTAGAGCATAAATATCTTTTTCAAAAAAAATTGTCCCATAAACATACACACATATAACGACAACAATAATACAGTTTTATTAAAAGCATTAAAAAAGCACATAAGACAGAGCAACAAAAATTTATCGAACATCTAAATGTACGTGATTCTCAAATCCAATAACATTATTTTCAATTTCAAATCATGACTCTTTTGATTTTCTGTAGTTGTGCAGCTTTTAAATCGTCGCCTTGGTCTATGTGTTTGTATATCCAATAAGGAAGTCTCGTGTGTACTCAGGGCTGTGCTTATATCAAATCAATAATTCAATTCAAAGATCATCAATACTATCATCGTAACAATAACGATTTCGCCTAGCTCTAAAATTTTGCCAATGGTGTTGTAGATGCAATAAAGTTTTTTTTTTTTAACTTATCGTCTTATCAATAAAGATTTTTTTTTTTTGTTTTTGTTATTTTCAGCATGTAATCGCACGTATTATGGTAATGTTGGTCTCACGTATCAACTGGAATTACATCGTCCAAAGGAAGACAAAATACCATACGTGTGTTTATTAACGTTTATGGCTTCTGGTGGATTACATGGTGATATTGTACAAGTAAGTATTAAAAATCAAAAGCACTGTGATTTTTTTTTGTATTTTCGTGTGCTTTTATTACTATTTATTTTTAATTTTTAATGAAAAAATTCCAATTCTCGATGTTGGCGAATCAATAAAATGTGATTAAAACGGAATTTCACGTTTTGCCCGGAAGATGTTTACTGAAATTTAGAGAAGGAGCTTTAATTTTACGATATTAAATTGTATTTTTATTTATGTTGTGTGCGGGCATAACATTTCATCGTGTCCATTAAACAATTAAAATTACTGGTTACTAGGCGACAATAACCAATAGCTTTTCTTGTGCGAACATCAATTTGGAAGGTCTACATGGGTCCAACATATAGGTAACTTTATTTTCATTCTTTGTATCCCACTTTCTTTGAAATCGATTTGCAAATAACTTATTGCTGAAAGTAAGCATTTTATGCCGTATCATAAAACATGAAATTATCGCTGTATGGACAAGTAAAGCACACATTGACTCTAATTAATACAAACTTTATTTTTAGACATTATTTTTATATTTTATGGCGAAATATTAGCCAAATGAGGATTTCATCCATCATATTTTACCATTCCTTTTCATCGTACGGGAGTATATGAATAAAGGAGGAAGAATGAAAGAACACTCAATCAGAAAAATAAAAAAAAGGATATTTTCCATTCATTAAATTTCATAATCTAAATCCAAAAATATCCCATCCATACACACGAATATACCCATAAAAGCCAACATCCAATTGAAAATAATTTTTATAGCCTAAAAACCATAACAATACGTATGTATGTATACAAAAAAAAGGACATTTTAACGTAATACATAATAAAAATTATATTCATATAATAATCCTTTTTTTATTATTATTTTAAATAACAAACCATCGGAATAATGTCCATATATACATATCCATAAATTTCTTGTGTTTTCTCCGGATTTATTCTGGAATTCTGGAACCTGGGGAGGGGAGGGAGGCAAAAATATGAATATTAACTTATCCAATTTATCATTTTACGTTTCATTCTTGCAGTTTTCATGTCATATGATCCTTGATACATTAGAATGTAATCCTCCCATGGTTGTTTGTTTCGTAGTTTGTTTTAATAAAAAATTTAATCCAATTTAACGATATTAGCTGGGAATTTCGTCCATACATTTAAATATACTCATGAATTCAGTTCACCGTCCTTGTGCGATGGATATTTTCATGTATGTCTGTATATGTTGTACACAATATACTGTGATTGATGAGTAACCTAAAGTTATACACGTACGCTATTTTGCTAAAGTGACGTCTGTTGCTTTACAATAATATACGAGTTTATGTATTGTACATACATACATACATTCAGGATTATTTTTGTGTGCGATTAATTTTAAATGAAGGTATGTGTGGTTTACGTACTAAAATATGTTGTTTATTATGTAAAATGAAAATGAACAGATCCTTTTTTCTAAATGATTTGACGGAATTTATTGCGTTTATAAAATTTGGTTTTACATTTGAAAGTTGTGCCCCATTTCAGCTAGCTTTTAGTATTTAAGCATATAATTTGTGGAATTTTTCGGCATTGATGGAGAACGATATAAAATTGGCTTGAAATTTAAGTGAGTTTGGTTTTTTGGGTTATTTGGGTTTATTTTTAAAAGTATTACATATACCATTTTCACAAAATCTCTGAATGAATTAGTTCGACAAATTCCAAATAGTAATAGTGCGAATGCCCTCGATATCAGATTGTTGCTTTGATACGATGACGCTTCCTATAGAAAAAGTGCTGGACTTAAAAACTCAAGAATAGCAGTGTCACTAGAAAGAGTTCGAGTATGATACAAAGGTTGCATTAAAAATTAGTTTGATACAATTTGCATTGATACAGCAATTAGATTAAATTTTAGTTTAACATTCCAGTAGAATATAAAGCAAATTGTACAAGAACCGTCAATCAACTGCATTGAAATTTATCAAAGACTGCACTAATAAAATATTTTAGAAGTATTAAATTTTAAAGCAAGTTGCATTAAAAGCTCCGTAATTTTAGCGATTTTTTTTTGTTTTTCGGAGGTTGTTCTTTGTTTTTGGTGCCTTGAGGTTGAGGGTCGAAATATCAGAGAGAAAATAACTTATAAATTATGAACTGAAAACCTTACGTTAAAACAGCTGCTTTTATGTCATGTAGTAGGTTTGATTTAGTGAATTTTATACCAGTAATCCAAACCACGTGCATGATCTTATTATTCATATATACATTTAAGTCCGCTTGTTTGTTAGCGAATTTTATGTTGGTATAATTTTTAAATTTGAGCAGGTTGCTTTAAAATGTTTATTAGTTGTATTAAAAGTATTTTTTAAGGCAAATACTGCTTTAGAAATCCTCATAATTGCATTAAAATTCATTTTAACGCAATCATACTTTACATTTTGATAATAACTTGCATTACATAAGTCGTAATGCAAGGCTTGCATTAAAAATTAAAGTTATTTTTTCAACTGTATAGTTAATCAAAATATCATCGGATTTGAATCCGCCTTGCCTTAATTCTCCAAAGTGAGGACTTCAAAACAGCAAGTTCCGTCCTAATCTATATACAGCGGAGGGAATATATATAGGGACAACATTTTAATTAAAAAATTGAATGTTTAAAATAAGAATTCATATTACTTTTTATTCTAGTTTATATACATAAGAAAGGAACTTCAAATAATTATGCCACATTTCGGATTTCGAGTGAACTATTGTCTTTAAAAAATAAAACAAAAAATTCCTGAAGGCAATATTTATAAGGACAGTTTGCTAATCTGTATTATATCAGCATCTTATTGTTATCCTAATAATTAGTATTACCTCCTGCTTTTATAATTACTTGTTGGAGGCGACGAGGCATCGAGTTGATATGGTTTTGCAGCAAACTTTGATCAATATTTTTCCATTCTGTGACAATGGATTTACGTAGTTTGGTAACCGTTTCAAATTGGCGGCCGTTATGGAAAACGCGGTTAGAAAGTAATGCCCAAACGTTTTCCATTGGATTAAGATCTGGACTAATCGCAGGCCAATGTAAAACATCAATACCACGTTCTGCAAAAAATGATTTTGTAAGTCGAGCTGAATGTATTGCAGCATTATCTTGCTGGAAAACCCAATGTTGACCAAGCATATTATCCCCAAAATCAACTAAAATGTCTTCCAACAGATTTACATACTTAGCAGCATTCATTTTAGTTGATACAAAACAAATTGGAGCACGTTCTGTGTAACAAAATGCTCCCCATACCATCAGCGAGCCACCCCCAAAATTTCGTGATTGGCGAGTAATCCTGTTCTGACGAGTATCCTCCCATTACCATTGCCAACCATCAGGGCCGTCAAGAGAAAACTTTTTCTCATCGCTAAATATGACATTATGCCACTCCTCATCCCAAAATTGGTAAACCTCAGCAAATCTCAACCGAGCGATTTTATGCCTTGGTAAAAGTCGCGGACGAGCATCTCGTTTCATGTATTTCAGATGTTCCGATTCTTTTAAAATTTGCCGAATACGCCTTTTTTTATTTGGAAGTTGAAATACTGCCCTATCTGTGCAAGAGGCATTGAATCTTTAACTGCAAGTCTTTTAATCTCTCGTTTGTCACGATCAGTTATCGTTGATTTATGACCACAACGCTTTTTAATGCCATAATTATCTCGTAATGTTGAGTACTGTAACTCCATTAAGTCCATTAAATATATCTGCAAATACGTGAACAAAGGTAGCGACCTGGCAGTGTTCGGTATTGGTGCTCCGGGTGCAAATGACGAAGTGTCAAGATTCCAATTGGGCCGTTATGTCAATTGCAATGAAGCGATTTGGCGTATTTTCTCATTTGCAATACATGAACGTCATCCCACTGTTCAACATTTGTGGGTGCACTTGGAGAATGGATAACGTGTCTATTTCACGGAAGCTAATGCAGCACAACGAGCAGAACAGCCACCAGCTACAACACTTACGAATTGTTTCGAAATTTGCCAAAGCGATCCGTTCGCACGAACATTGCTTTACTGGGAAATGCCACGCTATTATACTTGGAATCAGTCGACGAAGAAGTTTCAACGACGAAAAAAAGGTCAACCTGTTTCAGGATACGTCGGTGTGTATTCGACTGATGCGCTTGGCCATGTATATACCGTTCATCCACGACAAGACGAATGTTTCTATCTTCGTTTGCTTTTGTTCCATGTTCGTGGTCCTACTTCGTTCGGATCGCTTCGTACTATAGATGAAGTGTTGTGCGCCACTTATCGAGAGGCTTGAAAACGACTCACACTGGGGGATTCATCACTCGCCGATGCCACTGTTTCTGCGCGGGCTAATCAAATTCGTACATTATTCGCGATCATCATAGCGACATGTCATCCATCGAACGCATTGGAATTGTGGAACAAATTCAAGGACGAAATGGCTGACGATATTTTGCATCAAATTCGCACTGCAACATCGAATTATGATCTTGAAATGAACGACGAGATACGCAACGAAACTTTGATCATGATCGAAGACATTTGCGTGCTTATGTGTGGCAGCCATTTGTCGAAATTGGGCATGCCAGCACCAATTCGTCCGATGCACAATGCATTTAATCATGAATTGCAACGAGAGCAAGTGTACGATCGAGATTCAATGAGCCAAATAGTACGAACAAATGTCCCGCTTTTGAATGCACAGTAAAATAACGTGTACGACGCATTGATGACGGCAGTTGACGAAGGAAACGGCGGAATATTCTTCCTCGATGCTCCCGGTGGAACAGGCAAAACATTCCTGATTTCATTGCTTTTGGCCACAATTCGCTCGAGATTTCAAATAGCGTTAGCTGTTGCATCATCGGGAATTGCAGCTACATTGCTGGACGGCGGCCGAACAGCATATTCTGCATTGAAGTCGCCGATGAATATCCACACGAATGACAAGCCAGTGTGCTCAATTGCCAAGAACTCGGCGATGGCCAAGGTATTGCAAAAATGCAAAATCATCATCTGGAACGAGTGCACAATGGCACACAAACGATCATTGGAAGCGTTCAATCGAACGATGAAGGATTTACGAAGTGACACAAGACGTTTTGGTGGAGCGATGATTCTGTTGGCCGGCGATTTTCGTCAAACGTTACCTGTCATTCCAAAATCGACAGCTGCAGATGAACTCAACGCAAGTCTGAAATCGTCGAGTTTGTGGCGCTATGTGAAGAAGTTGCAGTTGACCACGAACATGAGAGTCGCGTTACAGAACGACTCATCAACTACTGATTTTTCTAAACAACTGTTGGCGCTTGGCAACGGTCAAATTCCTGTTGATGTTTCGACCGGATTGATTTCATTTCCCTCCAATTTTTGCATGTTTACGACGTCGAAGGAAGAGCTTATCACGAAAGTGTTTCCGGACATCCGCCAAAATTATGTGAACCACGATTGGCTCAGCGAACGAGCAATTTTGGCAGCAAAGAACAAGGATGTAGACATAGTCTGAATTACTTGATTCAAAACCAAATTGCTGGGGAAACCCATTGTTACAAATCCGTTGACTGTGTGACTAATCAAGACGAGGCAACCAATTATCCGACCGAGTTTTTGAATGCGCTTGATTTGCCAGGAATACCACCGCATAACTTGATGCTCAAGGTTGGATCTGTAATAATCATGCTGCGCATCTGAACCATCCGAAATTGTGTAACGGAACGCGATTGAGTGTGAAGAAACTGATGAACAACGTGATTCAAGCGACGATCATCAAGGGCAAATTCAAAGGAGAAGATGTTCTAATTCCGAGAATTCCTATGATTTCAACTGACACACCGTTCGACTTCAAGCGCATTCAGTTCTCCGTTCGTTTGGCGTTTGCTATGACGATTAACAAATCGCAAGGTCAATCGTTGGAAGTGTGCGAATTTCATTCACTTTTCAATACATTAGTGTTGAATTCGATGAAAATGGAATGGAATGTCCACTCAACTCAATCATCTATTGAGAATAGAGTTGAGTTGTTTGATTTTTTCTATCATCAAAATTAATTTTCGTGAAGGACAAAAGTATTTGCTCGAAACGAAGTAATTTGAGGCGAGACGAAATTCGCCGGGTCAGCTAGTTAGCTATATATTTCACGACTTTATCAGAAAATCATTTTAGAATCCCATTTACAAAAATATAGCAGATGTATTTGTTTTAAATAAATGTAATCATTGGATTTCCGAATTGAGGTTTCCACGTTAGCCGGTTGATTGAATTGATCATCTTGAGAATTTTACAAGCTGGGAAACGTTGATGCCCCCCTTGAACGATTGCGTGTTTAGGTTGGTTACGTTTATTAATCTGTTCCCGAAAAAATAGAAACTCCATCCGTTCTGGGAAGATCACCAAATTGGCAATGTGGTTTCACAGATTAACAAAGATTCTTTATCGGCTCATTATCGATTCTTTAAATAGAGGTTCTTTATCGGCCATGTGAGTTTTCTATAGGGGAAAACCCCAAGACCGAACAAACAGAAACCTTTTTTTTTTTTTTTATTTAACAAAATAAACATAGTATTGATAATAATATGATATTTAAATTATTTTAGAAACAATAACAATATATTTAAATATATGTATTCAACTGTAAACATTGCTGAAGGTTGGTTCAAGGTAAATACATATAAACATTTTTGTCGAATTAAGGTAGGTAATTCCAAGACAAGAATTTGCATATATTGAATCACCCTCAATTCTATAATTAAACAATTATAATAATGAAGTGGAGAAAAATAAAAATCTTCATTCACCAATTATTAATTAATTTATTAAAAAAAGAAAAGGGTTTTTCTTCTCTGCAGTAACGAAAAATTTCGAAAACAGATAGTTTTACTGACAAACTTGAAACAAACTTTCAATATCATCCTGTAACAAAAGCCATTCCCTTAACAAAACACAAAAACGCCTGATTGATTGTACATTTTGTGAAGCTTTTGGTAAACTTTCATACAAAGTTGGAGCTCTTGACAAATAATAATGCCTGTAAGACTCCTTACGGATGAAAGGAATAAAGTAAAGGACTTTGTTACGTAAGTCGTATAAATGAATCTTAACTATTTCATGTCCACTAAGTAAGAAGAAAAGCTTCAAAACCGTATAGACATATAAATATCTAAGAGGCAAAACTGTGCTCATTCGAAATAGAGGCAGGCTATGAACAGTACGTTTTTGGTTGTAGATAATTCGTAAAGCGAATTTTTGTGCTATTATTAGAGGTTTTATATTAGTAATGTATGTTCCACCATAAACAACTAAACCATACTCAATCTTTGAGTTGAAAATACCATAATAAACCTTAAGTATTACGTCCATCGGACAAATCGGTCGAAGAAAATACAACTTCGTTAGTACCAAATTCATGCGGTTTAAAATTCAATTTTGAGTCAATGGTAATTCCATAAGATATTTAAATTCTTGGACAAATTCCAATTTTAGACAATTGGTAGAATCTCTTAACTCAGTACAATCTTCATTATGATAATACACGTTTAAACTTCTAAAGTTGTTGAACCCTACATTAAATAACATTCATCTTGATTTACTACTTTAATTCATTTGATGAGTTGTAAACCAGCTACGAGATTTAACCAAATCAGTATTCATTTGGCGTTCAAGCTCGTCCAAACTATCTACACAGTAAGTTAAAGCAAGGTCATCTGCAAATGCCACAACTTAACCACATAAATCTAAATCAAAAAATGAATTTATATAAATTAGGAAAAGCAGAGGTCCAAGAACAGAGCCTTGAGGTACCCCAGAGGGAATTTTATTGAATGAGCTGGTATGAACACCTATTTGTACATGCTGAAATCTGTTTTGTAAGTAAGATTTCAGCCAGTTATACATAAATCCCTTGAATCCGATTCGCCATAATAGTCCATGGTTGACAGTGTTAAATGCTTTAGATATGTCAAGAAACAGAACTCAACTATCTTACCATTATTTAATGAATTATATATAGGAGACAAAAACGCTAAAAGCGCGTCCTCAGTACTCCGACCCCTTCTAAATCCGTATTGACAGCCACTCAGAAAATTTAGATTATTTGTAAGTAAGATATCATTCGACTTTTTATCAACTTTTCAAAAACTTTTGAAAAAATTGATAATTGAGAAATTGGGCGATAATTCGTCATATGTAACCTATTATCTTTCTTGTATAGTGGAATAACTTTAGCAAATTTTAAAACATCGGGAAAGATACCATAAATCACTCTACGATTAAATATATGTGAAAGTATGTAGATAATACTCAGAGCCGTTTGTTTTAAAATAGTAGAATTAATTCCGTCATATCCCCCAGATTTTTTTATTGTTTAAATCAGATATAGTGCAAAGTAATTCCTCAGGAGTGATTTCATTGAATCGAAACGATTCATTTTGCCATTTAAGTTGCAGATATTCAAAGGGTTGGTAGTTAAATTTCCGTGATCATCAATTATGGAAGAAATTTCTTTTTTAGTACCAGTTTCCTCACCAATTATTGCATTAACTAATAGCCATTGTTTTTTGCTATCATTCGAACAATTTTTAAAAAGATTTCGATAGTAACTTGCACGTTCACTTTTAATTCTTGCAGTGCAATTTACTTTAATACGTTTGAAACGAGCAGCTAGTTTGAGGTTAGATGCTTAATAAGCTTTTTGTACAACTTATTTTTCAAATTGACCTTTGTAAATAAGATTGTTTTTCTTTTGAGATTTACAACTCCCTAGACAGGCTTGAAATATTTTTACAAAACTGTTCATCGAATCGTTTACGCTTATCATTGAAAACACGTCAACCCACGCTTGATTTTGTAAGAGACTATTTAAGGTAACTAGGTTAATAAATGTAAAGTTAGGATTATTCCTTGTACGATTTTGAAAATTTGAACTATCTATTTTAAGGGATAATAGAATAGGTATGTGATCTGACACCTGAAGGTTTGCTAAGCCTCCACTGATTGAAATATGTTTAGAACGAAAACGATAATACGCATGATCAATACAAGAGCAACTCACATTGACTATACGCGTATGTTCAATGATCAAAGAATTGAGCCCATATGATGACATTGTCATCATATAATTATCGATTGCACTATTTGATGCTAATATATCTATATTCATATCACCAATCAAAAGAAAATTCTTTGAATTGCGATGCTTATTTAAAATCGGAATTATTTCATTCAAATAGTTTTCAATTGATGGCAATGATGTCGATAAACACACAAACAATTGACCAAAATGCCACACATAGAATTATTTATTTCCATACAATCAGCCGTTAAAGTATTAGGAAAGTTAAAAGAATTTACCGTGCAATTATTCTTAACAAACGCCGCAACACCTCCCGCTCGCGATTTAACGTTACCACAAATAAAAAAATTGAGGTGTGGCCAACACACGACTTTCTTTTACGAACAGAGAATTTTGAGAAATTTAATTTTTTTTTTTAACTTTTTTTTTTTAATTTTTTTTTTTTAATTTTTAAATTTTTTTTTTAATTTTTTATTTTTATTTGTTTTTAATTTTTGGAAACATTTTGTTTTTGATAGTTTTTTGTAAACCTTATACTTTTTAAGATATTAAAAAAATAAATTTTCTGAACCAAGGGAGGGGCCACTTCCGGTTAGCCGATTTGGAGTAAAATTCACTGGGACCTCCCAATTTATCAAAAAAGCTTAAATCTGAAGTTTCAGTGCGATTGATTAAACCATATGGGCTGTAGAGAGGACACAGACAGACTGACTGACTGACAGACTGACAGACTGACAGACTGACAGACTGACAGACTGACAGACTGACAGACTGACAGACTGACAGACTGACAGACTGACAGACTGACAGACTGACAGACTGACAGACTGACAGACTGACAGACTGACAGACTGACAGACTGACAGACTGACAGACTGACAGACAGACAGACACCATTTCGAAACCCACTTTTTCGGACTCAGGGGACTTCAAAACAAATAAATCTCTAAAAATCTCAAGGTCCAAAATTTTCATGATTACTATACTTTATTTTACTAGAGTAAAAGAAAGTAAAACGTGTAACCTGGAATTTCGGTTAAGAATATTATATCTGGAACAATAGAAAAGCTAGACAAATTCACCAAAAGCGCATGTCCAGGTCAGATAGTGATTTAATTAATTTGACAAGCGAACCTTCAGTTTTACTTACCAGAATATTTCCATTGCGGATCCATAAATATTTAAACTTATTTGACTTTTCTAATTTTCTAGCTGTACAATTGATTCCTAATTTTGGTCAAATTTTCCTTGATGAAAATATTTGATGAAGGTGATATTCCAAGACGGTCACTAGATAATCGCTTCTTCCTCTTAGCTGCCAACACTGAATCATGAACGATATGATCTTTAAATTTGACGATTACCTTTTTCAATCGTGGTGAATTTAATTTGTAAACAGACAATAAATACATCATTTGTATCAATGCCTACATTAAGTCCGTTGTTATATAAAGTAGTTAAGTTGTTTTTATCGGCAGTTAATGAGTCAGGCATTCCAATTATCTCCAATAAATTATTTCTATTGTTTTGGTCGATACTATCGATGCGCCATTCTAGTACAGCCACTTTTTTTTTAAGTTTAGGTTTTCCAGTTGTAACTCATCCAGTTTGTTGAAGAGTATTTCGATGTTGTCGAATCGCTTTGTGAAGGTTGTTTCATTTATTTTTAATTGTTCATATATAAATTTGAACGATGCAACACTATCGATAAAATCAAAGTCAAAGTTGACGGAATTACCATCCATTGCGCTCTTTGTGAACAAT
Source organism: Tipula vernalis (assembly GCA_958295665.1). Taxonomy (NCBI): domain Eukaryota; kingdom Metazoa; phylum Arthropoda; class Insecta; order Diptera; family Tipulidae; genus Tipula; species Tipula vernalis. The sequence continues at coordinate 5,801,226 of OY282560.1, read as the reverse complement.
TTTTTTCTTTAGGTGTTGATACATTTTCGACATTCGACTCTATTGGCGAAGATTTTGTTGTTTTTGCCTTGCTTTTACACTCCGCACAATTCCACACTGAAAGTTGCTTAATAGAGTTACTGGAATTTTCTTTTTGAGACAAACCTACACAGCTTGAGTGAAATAGAGTTAGACAACCTTGGCACTTTACTTTGTCATTATCGCGATTTACTTTTTTATCACATATTTTATATACACTCATTTTGGACTTTACGAGTAGATTTAAATAAATCTAATTTTTTAGATAAATCTAACTTATGACTTCAATTATTGGCACTATCACTAACTGTATATTCAAGTCTATAATTAATAAATTCAAACTAATTTGTTTATACTTATTTCTAAACCAAATACAGGTAACCCTTGTATAACACGGTACTTTTACTACACGGTTTCGCTATAACACGGTCGACAAAATGCGCAATAAATTTTACATTACACGGTCTTGTATAACACGGTTTTACTATTACACGGGAAAATTTCCTCTTTTAACACGCTACCGTATGAATTTCAGTCCTGCGCAATAAATTCTCTCATTTTTGCTTTCTTTTTTCTTATTTTTTGTAAATATGAAGCACATATTTTTGTGTAAATCCCCATTCATTCGCAGTTTATACTTGAAATAGGATAAACTATAAATTATATGTAGTTTTGCTTAAATATTCTGTGCATAAATAAAATATTTATTATCCATAATTATTTGAGGGGCTATTTATATTGAAAGTGCCTTAACATAAGTTCAAATTTGTCTTAATCCGGTAAGTTTAGCACCTATAATATTATTATAAATATCAAATCAGTTTGAACAGTTTGCTTGATATCCTTATTCAGCAATGGCCAGTCACGAAGCTAAAAAAACAGATCTTAAAAGAAAATTTATTTCTTTGGATGAAAAAATTAAAATTTTGGATCGTTTTAAAAATGGCGAAGGCTCTTCGGCTATATCTAAGACGTTAAGCCTAAATGAAGCAACTGTTCGAACTATAATAAAAAAACGAAAACAAAATAAGAACGAGTGTTTCATCTGCTTCTTCGATAAGCGCGAAACGCGTTGCTCGAACGCGCGATGTTCTAATGGAAAAAATGGAAAAGGCACTGATCATATGGATTGAAAATTTTACCAACAAGCATATGCCGCTGGACGAAAATTTAATTAAACACAAAGCGCTTAAAATTTTTAAACATTTGAAAGATTCTGGTGAATCGTCAAACCAAGAGCCTTCGTCGAGTTTTGAGTTTAGTGCTAGTAAGGGCTGGTTTGAAAATTTTAAGAAACGCTTTGTGTTGCATAACATAAAGTTACAGGGTGAATCTGCATCCGCCGATTTAGACGCCGCGCAAAAATTTCCAGAAGAGCTGTTGAAGATCATTCAACAAAAAGGATATACGACTGATCAGGTGTTTAATGCTGACGAAACAGAATTATTTTGGAAAAAAATGCCAAAACGTACATTTATCTCTAAAAATGACAAGTCTGCTCCTGGATTTAAGGTCGCGAAAGATAGATTAACCGTACTTATGTGCAGTAATGTATCGGGAGATTTCATTACCAAACCAATGGTTATTTATCGGGCATTGAATCCTCGAGCCATGAAAAACAAAGACAAATCCAGTTTACCCGTTTTTTGGCGTGCCAATAAAAAAGCTTGGGTTACAGCTGCGTTGTTTACTGATTGGTTCCAAAACTGTTTCGTGCCCCAAGTAGAGAGTTACATGAAATGAAAAAATCTTACCTTCAAGATTTTGCTAATTTTGGATAACGCACCAAGACATCCAAAAGAGTTGAGCCACCCAATACGACATCAATTATACAACCACAAGATCAGGGTGTTATTGCAGCATTTAGCTCTTATTACATTCGTCGTACTTTTCAACACATTATGGATCATATGGAATCTGATTCGAATATGTCGGTGTGAAAGGCTTGGAAAGAATTTTCCATTATGAAATGTGTGGAAATCATTGCGTTATCAATAAAAGAGTTGAAGTCTTCCACACTTAATGCGTGCTGGAAGGCTTTATGGCCCGCTGTCGTACTCGAAACAAATGTCATACCACCCATTCAAAATGAAGTAGTTCAGATTTTAGAAATGGCACATTCAATCGGCGGAGAAGGATTCGAGAATATGGCAACCAATGATTTGGAGGAACTGCTTTTGGATGAAGAGATGAACGAAGAGGAACTACTAGAACTGACGACCACTCATAATAGTAAAGAAAATGACTCAGAAGAAGATTTTAGTGAGCCAACTAAAAAATTTACTCTAAAAACCTTACAGAAAGGGTTGGAATTTGGGAGAAGTTTAGAGTCTTGTATAATTGATAATGACCCTTTAATGGAAAGAAGTGCGCAATTTAAAAGACAATTAGATGCGTGCCTTGCTCCGTATCAAGAAATTTTCAAAAAATTGCAAAATGAATGCCGCCAATCACTTATAACAGATTTTCTCGAGACATCCGAAAGAGAAGGCAATGAGAGGACAAGCAACTTCGTACGTTCGGAGAATAATGAATCGGAAACAATTCGTTTTGAGGAAGTTTCTAGTGACGATGATGTACACCCAGTCCATAGTCATAGACGAGATAAAATTTTATCAGACTCCGATGGATAAATTTGGATTAAAATGTTTATTTTTATTGGGATCACTTTTATGAAAGTAAGACTGACATTATAATTTAGTTTAATTTTTATTTAATTTTCGAAACGAAACTCTTGTAAAGTTATGAATTTTTGATAATATGAATTTTAATGATAAATAAAATCTTTAGGAAAAACGAAACTTTTATTTTTATTAACGTGTTATACATTATTTTCAAAATAAACAATTTTTTGGAACATAACTTAATGTTTTGTATGAAGCTTTAGTCTCAGATAACACGGTTTTGGTTAGCACGGTGTTTTAATGGTACGTAATCACCGTGTTATACGAGGGTTACCTGTAATAGGTTTAAAGATTTAAACTCGTATAATCCACTCAGGGTAGTGGAAATTTACAAACATTTAGGTCATATCCTCAACGAAAATGGATACATGCATAAACAGAATATAACCTATAAATACAAGTAATCGAAAACAAAACAGATCAATATTCAGAATAAAACTGTACCAGATCAGCACTACTGGCATCGATAGAAACGTCCATTTGCGACAATAGAAGATTACATTTTCGCAATTCATTCTGAAACATAACTTTTGAACAAAACTAACTAATATCTACCGAAAAAAGTAGAAATATCATTCCCTCCTTCCCGTACCTTAACCCAAGGGCCAAGAGTTACACAAAAGTGTTACACTTCAAAAATGAGAACCCTCTATGAGTTTTTCGTACTGAAAAGTTGGTCTACTCATCAGGTAGCTACGATCAAACTACAAAAATACAACTCTCGCCATTCACATTGAGTATCTGGCCAGAACACACTGATATAGTAAACTCATGAAGGGTTCTTATTTTTGAAGAGTAACACATTTGTGTAACTTCTGGCCCTTGGGCTAAAGTACGAGGAGGGGGGAATAATATTTCTACTTTTTTCAGTAGATATGTTATGAATTTATGAGGGATTGATTTCTTTATTTTTCTGATTTACCAAATCGAAAATATTGGGAATGCATGAACAATTAATTTATTTGTCTATAAAAAGCTGGAAAAAAATCAATTTTATACTATTGTCGTTTTTTGCGGCAACAAATATTCAACGCTTGTCTCCCTACCCACAAAAATAATAAAAATCATTTCTTTTAATACTCCCAAAGTAAATGCTGTCGTGTCTCAGCAGTATACCCAAAAGACACATTTTTTATATATGTAAATAAAAAGACATTTTTGTGTGTGTCCTAAATCTTTACCAATTTTAATTTTAACATGAAATTTAAATTTTTAATTTTGTTTTGTTTTTTGGAAGAGTCCTACAACAAAGTCCTAATATAATAATTTAACTTGTTTCCGTTCTTAGAAATGGAAAAAGTGTAGACATTTTTATTTTTTACATTTCAATAATTTAGATAAAATTAAGAACAAAAGCTTTTTTGTAATATTCATTCATTATTACAGCTTTTAGTTGTTGGGAAATTTTATATAAATATTAGATGTGTATAAATATAATTTTTGTGATATTAATTATAATTATAAGAATAGAGAATTATTCTTCTTGGCAAAACACATAAAATTTTCTTTGCTTTAGTTGGTGGTGTTGTTGTTGTTGTAATTTTTAATTTATTTTTCAATTAATTTTGGTAAAATATAAAAATAAAATAAGCTTTAATGTAATTAATGTTTCTTTTGTGCTTTGAGTGGTTGATAGGAAAATTGTGTGTGCGTAAATAAATAAGCACTAATTATGGGCGCCCCTTCTAGAGACATTTAATTTTAAATTCGTTTCATTATAATTAGTTGGCAATGGAAACATTCTACCATTTCATTAGATTGTGGATAATAATCTGCTGTTTAACTTTCTTGACGAAAATGTAGGTTTGCAGATACTCGTTCCAAACACAAAAATTTGCAAGATAGGTTTTTGCAATAGTTGCGAAAGTAATTATGGAGAATGAATATTTGTTTCTACAAACAGAATTATTTTTTTATGAAGAAAAATCGACCTGACCGATGGTGATTACTGAAGGCTCAAAGCCAGAGAAGGCATTGCCCTGCCAAAGTGTTTTTGTTCAAAAATGGGCAACATATGTAAATCTATACCGATATTTTAGAATGGTCTCAAAGGTTGGACTTGCTTTTTCGGTAATTAGCCCAAGATTTGTTGTAAAGTATGAGATCGTGCTCCATCGCACCCGTTTACACTCTCCTACCACCTTTCGACACAAATTTTTCCTCCTTTGATCCAGAGCCATTGTCTTAGATTTTAGAGGATGGTTGGACGACACGCTTGAAGAAGACGAAAATGTGCAAAATGCTACTAAATAGTGGCCACAACCATTAGACAATCATTCAATGATATGTTCGACGAGGATTTTGATGAGGTGTTAAAAACGACGCCTAATTTGGTTGCGGGAATTACCGCGTGATGTCGCATACAATAACAATTGTTATAGATACATTCGGTTTCGTCTGGGTTGACTACCTGTTTCACGTGTTGAAACTCCAAATATTCGGATATCAATTGAGAATATTGCTTCAATATCCTGGGTTCTTTTGGATGCGCTTTTCCATTGTAAAGAATTGTTTCGAGGCTCTTGTCGAAGAATTTCCTAGCTCTCTAATATTAGGTTTTATTGGAAGGGCAATACTATTCCTTTCCATTTTTTATGGCTTATGAAACCAAGGATCAGCCAACTGGACATGTTCTTAAACTGCGCTTTGATCATACGGTATTCGATATAATGGAAGATGTTCCGATATTTTGGATTTTACCAAACAATTCAGATTCGACTTATAATCTGTTTAAGAGACTCAATGGAAATGGTTACTCTTTTTGTTGCCGTTAATCTATCACCATTTATTCCAGCAAATTTTAATAAGCACAGGCTCTGTTTTTCACGGCAATCTTTCACATATTTTGGGTCAAGAAATTTGATTGTGAACCACAGTCTAAAATAACACGATCACCAGATGAATTATTAACCCAAACAATTTGATTTCCCGCGGCTCACGGAAAAGAAAAACTATGACGATTTGGTTTAAATGATGTTGATAGTAACGATGATAGACTTGACGAAGCTTCAATACCTTTATCTACACTCGACTCAGTTTCTCTCTCGGCGAGGATTTACATTCGTTGACTTTTTTGAAGACAAGTTAGTACATAACTTGTATCTTCTAAAAACTTCATATCGATTCCGATAATTTATTTTCAAATTTGTCACATTGACCCAAAATATGATGTCTGCTGCAGTATTCGCATTCGATATTTTGCATTAACATTACTCGATTTGGCTTTAATGTTGATCCTTTTTGTGGCCCATCAAATTGGTATGAGCCAACTGACGATTTTTGAGCTTCAAGGATTTTGGACCATTTCCTCAGAATTTTAATAAATTTGTCAAAAGATAAAACCTTTCCAATCGTTCAAGGAGATGGTGAATGAGAAACAAATCACAGGACTAAAGTGTAACTTGTAGTTTGTAATTTCACCATTATAATGATCAGCCAAATTTTTCCATGCAATGGATAATTATCATTTGAGATGGGAAAAGGTTGTACAAATTCAGACACTTTACCGTCTCTACCACACGAAATTAGATATTAAAACTTTGCAACATTGCTCAATCTTTTATTTGAGTGGATCAATACGATAAAAATACTCCAAAAATCCAACCAATTCAATTCGGACCCATCTTAGGCAACAGAATATTTGGAAGTTTGAGCGAAACGGACGATTGAAAATTTGTATGAGCATGCTTCGACAGAAGTCATTCCCAATTTCGTTTATATATCATCGAACTTTGTGTATTTTATACCAAGACAACTTAGTGCAGATTCCAACTCGCCGATGCTCTCGAAGAAGAAATCACTGTTTAAAACTTTCCCACTCAGTAACTTGGAAGAGGCTTTCAGAAACACACTATAGAAACGTACACTACTTTATTACCTTTATGATTTAAATTTAGCCTATTTTAGCAGGATCGGAACTTTCCAACTGAATTTCAGGATAATACATCCAAAGGTAAGTAAGGAAGGAGATTTGACTTCAATTTTACCTTTGGATTTGATCATACAGCGCCTGGGTCTACCTCTGGACACTGCAAATAGTTATGGTTGAAAAATAAATAAAAAGTCGGTAATTGCAAAACAATATATTTGTACCATGAGCTTTATTCGCTAAATTTAATTCCATTTGGTTTTATATTGTATCTGCATACCAGAAAAATGAATCCAGTGACAGATGGTTAAACTAGAATATGTACGTGATATTAATTTAAATTAAAAGCACAAAAAACAAGACAAACATCCTAATTACTAGAATAAATTATCATCAGTATACGTACATGTTATACTTTTACTAGCAATTATATGAATTTTTATAACGTTAAATGAAAATTAAAAGCTTTAAGCTTAACACAAACATACGAACAATAAACGAAAAGTTCAGCAAAAGCAATTTAACAAGGAAAACATAACATACAAAAACCCATTTACTGCCGCCGTGTTGTTTTAATATACTTAACAAAAAAAAACCGTTGTTAATCTTTAAACACCAGCATCAGAAATGTTCGTCGTCTTTTCTCAAATAAATTATGTAGTTTGGTTTCGGGAGGGAATAATATGCAAACGAACAGAACCTAATTTAACTTAATTTATGTTTGTCTGCGCTAGTGTTGTATTACATACTCGTATTTGTTTTGTATATATCTATTCGAGTTTACATGTAACATGTAGTGTGTCAGTTGGTGCGATAAAAAATACACAAAAATGTGAAATAAAATTTACGCTCTACTGTTTTAAAAATAAAAACCAAATTGTAAAATCGACATTTTCAATTTTCATTCAATTTCCATATTTGGAAAATTTCAAATAAAATATGCAAAAATTTCGCGTATATGAATTTTATTATCGACCAAATTTTTTTTGGTTTAATTTTGGGTTCCCAATTTTTATGGCATTCAATTTTGTTGGTATCCGTACCCTCCCCGAATGAAAACAAGAGAAAAAAAGGATCCAAAATACCATTTTCCTGTTATATATGCGTGTACACCATTTATTATATGTATATGAAATCATTTGGCTATCCCTTAAAATCTTAAATTGAGGGAATAAATGGTTGGTTGGTTTGTGTGTGTGTGTGTGTGTGTGTGTGTGTGGGTACGTATTTAAATTTTTGGAAAGGACCACAAAAAAAGGAAGTTATTTTGACAAAAATCCATTGAATAATCAAAAATTTGTTACGTAATTGGACAGATATAATATTGGTGCAGTTCAAGACATTGGGTTAGTCCTCCCATCATCAAACTTAACTCACTTTTCATCGATGTCACGCAAACCCTCAATACGGTAATTCCATTTTATAGGCCATTCAATGTGTTCACCTTTCTTATTTATCTCAAAAAACTACAAATACCTTATTGATACCTTAATATAGATATGTACGAACAGTATCCGTTCATTTAGTCCTTTTTTTTTGGATAGGCTATGGCGTACACTAAACACAGTGTATTGAATTGTTCTTGTCATTATTTTCCAAACGACTATAAAAATAGAAAACTATATATGGAACTTACAGATGTGGAAGAAAGAACTAGAAAATGAGATGATGGCAAACAAAAAGGATATTTTTGTGTTCTATTTAAAGGACATTCGGAAAAATTGTGATATGATTATAGAGGAATTTATAAGATTATTTTATTGTAAATAATGTTAATCAACCCATTGTATTGACTTTTTATTTAAGTTCTTGTTTCGAATATAAAAAGGATGAAAAGGAAAACGAATATGTAAACATTTAGACATTGTTAAGTTTTTGGGGAGTAGTGGTGTGGTAGAATAAGAACCCCATATGACCTATGTATATGTATATAATCCGTATCTGGTTTAATTTGTCTTGAATTATATCGAAAGAGATATTTCGTTGTGCAAGTTTACGTACATGTGTAGAATATTACGATTTAAATTTAGAATTTTTCTGAAGATTATGGTGAAATCTGTTCGATGAATTGTTTTTCAGGTAGATTTAAGGACAATTGGAATTATTTTATTTTTGTTTGTTTATCACGTGTTCACGAGTTTACTGGCACTTGACCGAACCAACAATTTAATCAATTTGTTTATATTTTTCCAGTCACAGTGTTTACAACAAAAATTTTAATCAACTAACCCTATAACCGCATGATTATAAGCAAATTTGATTTTTAGGCAATATGCAAATTTAGAACTTTCAGTTAAATTTTAAAAATCCGAATAATAATTTGCATAATTTCAACGTTGTTGAACGGTTAAGACTGTCATTCAGGTGAATCCACATTTTTTACATGCCCCCTTCATACGAGCGAACATCCCGATTTTTGAGGGTGACCTACCCATGTTACCATATGAAAGAGGCCAAATCGGTCAATGTGAACAACACCTTTGCTCTTCCAAATGGCTTTTTTTTGCAGGTCATCAGATCGTTCACTTTCCCGATAATCTCGTATAGTCCACCCGGATCGTACTGCAATTTTAGTAACTATGTAGCCACACCAGATCGCCGTCGCTGAACTGTATTGCGTTACAAAACAAACATTCGATCAGATGAAAAGTTGAATCGCTGGCAAGCGAATTTATGAATCTGTTAAATAAATATTGTAAGGAATAGCCTCAATCACGCTGATTGTCGCAGGTGAAGTTGCCTAACTGCACTTAAAGTGTAGTTGTGATGCTTAACTATTTCGGTTAATTACGGGTGTAACGGGATTGCCTCGTCTTTTTCGTACCGAGAAGCTTCCTCGTCTTCTTTAATAAGCTTCTGACAATTTTATTTTTTTGTTGCGCTTTGAAGAACCACTCTTCCTCGGTAGTCTGGGCCTTCAGGTCGATTACGGTCGGCTTGCTCTTCCTCTTTTTTGAAGTTTAGCAACCATATGAGTGACGCTTGTTCCGTGCGCATGATGAAACATTGGCCATACAAGTAAGAGTGAAAGTGTTGCATGACTCTCACAGTCACAACCAATAACAGTTCCCATCCCGTGGTGAAATAATTTATTTCGGCATTCCTTAGAGTATGTGAGAAGTTTTTGAAGATTTTTTCTTTCCCCACTATTTCTAGAGAAATAAATCCACCTACAGCAGAAAAAATTGCATTTGTATCGACAATAATACTGCTCTGATGGTTTGAAGCGCAATACTTAAAATGCTCAATACTTTTTTAAACTCATATCATTGTTAAATCTCTTGAAATTTTTGAAGTGCGTACTTAAATTTCCTAGAAATGTTGGAAAAAACGAATTCCTTAAATTTATTCAAATTTGATCAAATTTCTGAAAGAATTAACCTTGTAACCCCTCCCGAAATTCCTAAAATAAATTTTAAATTTTGAAATCTATTTGAAATTCCAAAAATTTTTCTTATTCTTAAAATTCTTAGAATTTTAAAATACATTCATAAATTTCACTACGAAATTCTTAAATTTTTAAAATTCTAGGACTGCTAAAACAAATTATATTCTCTTAATAAATCTCCTATACATTTTTGAAATTCTTAAATTTCTTAAAAATACTTGAAATAATAAATTTCTCGTAATGCTTCCAAAATTCTAGATATTTTTAAAATTCCAAAATCTGAAAGTCCTTAAAATTTTTATAATTTCAAAATTCGTGAGGTTATTGGAAGAATTAAAGAAGATAACTAAATAAAATTAACTAACTAGATAAATTTTTATATTCTTAAAATATATTTAAAATTGGTGAAATTCCTGAAATTTTATGATTTTGGATTGAAATTCCGATCAGTGATTATTTAAATATTTTAAAATTCAGGAAATTTATTAGAGTTCTTAAAATTGTACAACAAACGTTTGTTATAATTTCTTGAAAAATGATAGGATTAAATTTAAAATTATTTTAATTCTGGTAATTCCTAAATGACTTGAAATTATTTAAATTCTTGAATTTCTTAGAATATTGAACTGTTAATAAATGTAATATCTTAAATTTCTTGAAGTTCATGAAATTTTTAAAGCAAATTCGAAACTTCTAAATTTCTTGAAATTTCTAAATTCTAAGAATTGTCGAAATTTTTTTTTTGACTTGGGTATTTTTAAAAAATTTAGTATTTTCAAATTTTACGGAATTTTTAAAATTTGTTAAAGTGTGGGAAAACTTGAAACTCTTACGAAGTTTTCTAAAAAGGCCACGTGATTGTTAAATCTCCTGAAGCTTTTGAAGTATAAACTTAAGTTTCTTAGATATGTTGATAAAAAATGAATTAATTATATTTCTCGAATTTGATCAAATTTCTGAGAGGATTAATCGGTCGAGTTGGGGATAAGCTAAAAATGGTGCAAGTTGTTTTAGCTGTCGCTCCATTCTAATTTATACGGTGTTTTTCTGTCGCTGGAACAATGGTTTTGGTAAGGGAGGCTGGGTAAAGGCTCAGTAAACTACGCATTCGGCCAGCCGCTACTTTATCTTGGTCAGTTCGAATTCCTTTATCGTTAACGCTCGTACACGAAGTGAAATTACAAAACCTTTCTTCTCCCGGGAAAACGATGTCATTGTTCTCTCCTAAATAGAGCTGGACCTGCCTGTATCCAGACTCCAAATCGGAAGTAAAAAACATATGGCCACCCTTCCATTGTGACGTAGAGCCGAGGAAGGAGAAATGAGTACTTTTCGGTGGCTTAATGTTAAGTTGCTAGTCAACACAGAATCTCAATTATCCATGATTGGTTTGCGAGTACGACTGAAACGTCTCGTTTGGACAGTTCCGGATCCTTGGTTAAAACTTGTATAACCAAAATTCATCAGATGCAGATCTCTGCCCCATTTATGTTGCACACCAGAGTATTTTCTGGGAGTATCTGTTCTCGATCTGCCGTTTTTACTATATGTACATGCTGTAGGTAGCGACACGGGTCGACAAGTCTTCTCGAAATTAGTTTTCCCGTAGGCAAATTCGACCTGAGTTGTATGGCAAATTTGACTGAAACTGAAGCCTCTGGCCTCGGGGGTAAGGCCCCCAAATAGAATATTGGAATTTTTATAGAGGAGCAACCATTAATCCGCCAAATTAATTTGCCCTTGAAATTTTTTTAGGAAGACAGTAACGAGAAGCTCCCAATGTCGAGGATCCTGGATTGATTCGCCATAGTCGCATGTGGTTGCATAGGGTAGGCATCCGCAAAATTATTTTCATTAGATGCACCCACAGACGATGACGATTTGGTGGTCGTGGCCACCTCCTCGGTCTCTTTGGCCGCTTTTATTAATTTCATCTGCTCCATTGCGTCCGTCGGTTAGGTTTTGGCGTTTCTCTTGGTACTACCTCACATTTAACACCGTTTTAACCTTTGCAGATCGATTGACAGTATGTACTGCATCCAATTTGAACCAGCAGCAAGATTTGACCTTCCTCAACGAGGATTTTTTTTTTTTTTTTTATAGTGAGAATAAGGATCACTCGAGGAAAAGAAGAATTATTCCTTCAACTAAGGTTGAAAAAGACCAAAGTTTGTTGATAGAGTCAATTTGTATGAAACTATGACGACGACGCATACGACGTTACGGAGCATAAATATTTAAGTGCGAAAGTATACCTCTAATCGGTGTAGTCCTAAAACACCTGCAGTGGTCACGGTATGGAGGAAAATGAACGGGGTGTGGTAATGAAACGAAGCTTGAGAGGCATACTTTAATCTACAATGACTAAAGAGTGAGCGGGGTACTAAAGGCTTTGCAATTGCGTTTAATAAAACCTAGCATAATGTAAGCCTTTGTGATCATAGAAACAATGTGCCTACTGAAGGGAAAGTCTAGAGCCTAAATTAGGCATAAACTTGGGTCTGTCAACAGGCGAATTCGAAAAAATTAGCAGCTGTGAAAACACCTCGTTAATAAACCACGTGATCTGAGCAGAAGATTTCATTTACATACAAGAAAACCGCGTAAGGACAATGAAAACCTTGAAGCGATATTTTCCTTGGCACTGTATTACTAAATTTGTGATATCACAATTGATATTTGCAAGGAGTATTTTCGTTTGTCCATCGGATTTAGTTGTTTTGTTTCTAGCCACGAAAATTCCATGTTCAATTAAAAAAATATACAACAAGTAACGGTCATTATGTCTGGACACGCGCTGTTTTGGTTTTCAAGAGGCAGACGACAGTTAAATTTTTAGGTTACCCTATATTGCTGTTATTATTATCGCTCTTCTCAAAAATCGTTATTACTAATTTATGCATGCCACATACTAAAAAGCTAATTACAAGCTTAGAAAATTATAAAGTATATTGGCAATAAAAATTGCTTAAATCTACACCATAATTAAAACCAATACAAATTTTTTTAATTTAATACATTTTTCATAAAAATTTTATCGAGACAATTTTTCATGTAAATTTTGTATGCATATTCACAACATCGTTCGGTGTGTTACCAGTATACGATAAATTTTACATTCCAATCTTATGTATACACACCACATATATTCAAATTTATGAACTTTATGTTCTGTGATAAAAATATAGCAACGGCAAAAAAAAACCAATAAAAGGCAAAGTAAATTCTACTATGTATGCAAGTACAGTATATACTTCTTCTTCTTCTTCATCGTTTTCTTAATTTTTATATGACAAATTACACAAGAGAAAAGTTCAATAAAAAATGTCGGTACAAAAACAAAAAAAAAGTTTATCGTTGGTCGTTCATTGGTTGAATAAACGTTAAAGTTTTGTCTTTAATACTCGTGCAAGTAACAATAACAGAAATGAAATTTTGTTTAGCTTTTAAAGCACACCTAAAAGAATAACTGTATGAAAGTTTTGTTTTTTATGTGATTTAATGTAGTTTTGGGTTTCTGCTTTAGTTTAAAGTTTAAATTGTGTCTTTATCTTCCGCAGAGAATTGTGGGGTTTTTTTTTGATTAAAATAAAAACTGAATAAAGAAATTCCATTCATCCATTAATGTGTGCGGTATTCATTTCAATTTAAAGTTCTATTTCCTAGATAAATTGGAAAAGTTGAAGCTTTAGTGAAATGTTGATAACAATCACATTACAATGCTTTACTATATTGTGTGTCAATTCAATTAACTTAAATTATTAGATCATTGTTTTGAAATGAGCATCTCTATTACAAGCAATAGTGACAAAAAGTGTATATATGCCAAATTCAACGCAGACCTAGTTAACATGAGGACTGCGAAATTCAACGGGGAAACGGTAGATTTTATTTTCATTTTTAAGTTTTAATTAGTTATTTTCCTACGGGGAAGATGCTCGAAAGCCTAGCAAGCAAGGGATTTTTGTATCACACTTTACGATTTACTTTTGGTTTTGTCTTGGCTTGCCATATTTTCGTTCAATTTAATTTATGATGGATTAAATGTTAAGTACAATAAAGAGTGTAGCATAATGTATGATCGCCAATTTCACTAGAATATGATCTACTCAAAGACATAATGAAGATGTTGGATTATTTAACTGGCAATGACCTAAACCGTTTCATTTCTCGATGGTGTGATATTCGAAAAATTTTGTAAAACTCTTAAAATTTTATTAACCATAAGTTAAGGTCTTAGGATTTTATTAATTAAAAATTAGTAGTCCGCCGAAAGCCCCACAAAAATTCGTATTGAATTTTTACTTTCCTTTTCTTGTACTGGAATTTAGAATTCTTAAAAATGTTGAACCTAAATAATATGCATTTTGATATGCTTAATAGAAGAGTTACGCTGGCCCTAAAATATTTTGGAGTATGTGAAACGAATTTTCATTGACAATATAGCATATGATTGAAAACATGTATCAGACACTTCAAAATATCTTAGGACCCACGATATCGTATAATTACTATCGCGTGTTAACGTGAATTATTTCGCGTGCTTGTAGTATCAAAATTATCAATAAATATTTCGACTCTTCAAAAGCCATCATATTCTTTAAAAATTTTGTTAAAATTGATATGACGGACGGATTTTAGTATGGCGTTGTTGAAGTTTTGGAAAAATTCGATAATTTTATTATTAATCGAAATATTTTTTAATAATCCGCGAAACAATTGGACCAAAAACTGAATTTGACTATTTGAAACGTCGCTCAACATCACTTGAATGTGACAATACTTTTCACGAGATGATTTGGCAGGAAATAAAAACATTTCTCCAGAATTAACTTATGTACTGTGGCAAGCTGTACATTTTGTCCTGTTGAAAGACAGGTCTTGGTCATAAGCTCGTATTTAAAGCTTATTTGGAGCCATGAATATATCCCTCCTTTAAAAAGATTTTATGCTAACTTTTTCAAAACCCACTTGAGGTTTAAAAAAAAATCTCTAGTCCACGGAAAATAAATCGATTCAATACTAGTGGTGCTCTGGGTGATTTGGGTCGAGAACCGCTGTTCTATAATACCATACAACAAAATAAAATATTGCTGACCCCATTTAGAGATTGGCTTGTAAGGGAGATGCGAACTTGTCGGAAATGACAATGGCAAGGTTTTGGTACTATCAGTACCAAAATGTCGGTCACAATCAACGTTGAGGACATCGAAGCAGTTGCACCGGGTTATGAGAAATTAAAGTTAGTGCGGACTATTTGAAATGAGGAGAATGAAGTAAAATGAAATAAGGCAAGTGAAACCATACGCAACAAAGTCGGCCAGTAATTCCATGAAATTTTGAGTCAAAAGATTTAGAAGAAGAGAATGAAAAAGTATATTGCTAAGTCGGAACGATAAAACGATGAAAACTCTTTTCAGAAAACCGTGAATCGAAATCGCTCTTGACTTTTTAGTGCCTTAATTATCTTTTTCCCGAATAACTGTATTAAATTAAATTTATAACTAAATATAATATCAACTAAACGTATGTACCTGTAACCCGTGACAATCATCTGATATAAATTTTTGTTATAGGTACTAGCATAGTGAGTCTCGGCCTGAACAAATTACAAAATCACTTTTCGCTTAATTAAACGGTTAAAACCTATTCGTTATTTTTTCTAATCTAACTTAGATTCCAAATGAAATTGCAATACCCCTTCCTTTGGCTTATCACAAAACCAATACTCAACTTGCACTAAAAAAAATTTCTACTTTTAAATGCTGCTGTATCAATGTACAGTAGAACAGATATAGTCAGTATTTTAATCGCCCTTGAGGATAAAATCAATTAGATTATAATAATCAAAAATACAAATTCAAATAAAAGTTTTAATGACCACTAATCTCGGAATTCTATAGGTTATATTCTCTTCTGACAGTCTATAGGTTATATTCTCATCTCCCAGTTATATTCTCTTCTGACTAAATTTGCAAAAATGGTTGTAAATCCCAGAACATCCCAGCCGTGCGGATTTACTATTTAAATAAAAACTGTATTCAACCCGTATTGAACCTCATAGATAAGGTCCTTAGGTGAAATTGTAAGCATAAAAATTATTTGATGTACAATTTAAGTATAATGAACACCGAAAACTACATCAAATTGCCAAACAAAACGGTGATTTCAACATGTTAAGGATTAATTGTTTTCAAGCAAATTTTTTATTAAACGACAAAACCATTAAAAATAATAAATCATTAAATTGTACTTATCGAATACAATAATTATTATTTTAACTTTTAAACAATGAAAGCATAGTTAAATTAATTAATTTGAAACAATATGGAAAACTCAAATCCAGTTGAATGATGATACTTTCATGATAATAGCTAAACCTTAGTCTGTCAATGTAAGTAATTAGATTAGTTGTAGATTAGCTAATCAAGAATAGCTGATCGCACTTAGTTAATCTCAAGTCTGTCAACGGTATTATAGTGCAACCGATTTTACAAAAAGCGGAGATCTCTTTTTACTTTTGCCTTCTCACTTCTCACGTTTTACTTTTCACTTTTTACTTCACTTATCACTAATCACATATCACTTTCATATTTTTCACTTTTCACTTTACACATTTACTTATACTTTTCACTGTGAAAAAACTAAATATTCCATGAGAACATCAACCTATGTAACTGATTACACAGAACAGGTGTAACCAGATTTGGTTGCATGATCGGTAGGCTCGATAGTGCTGGAGTGCGTTCATAAACTCTAAATTGTAACAATATTGTAACAATGACAGCCAAATATGAACATTTAGCACGAAAAAAATTTTAATGTTAGGTTATGAAGGCTTTTTGGTTACAGTGTACAGTTCGTGAAAAACTTCTTTGTTGCCTTCCATAATCAGTAATCTTTATTTTCAGTCCCCGATGAATTATTTATTAACCTATATGTTGATGGCAAATTTTACATAATACGTAACGGCACCGTATGTACATATATATCTTACCTTGTGTATAGCAAATAGATTTAAATGCCGATTTTGTTTCCAAACATTTAATTTATCAATATGATAGATTAAGGACAAGCGAGTCGAGTTCAAGGCTAAGCACGATTAGTGAACTAATCCATCAATATATTGAAGTTTATCTCTTTTTAGTGAGTTTTGTGGAAATACAAGTGGCGCCATTAAATGTCAATATTAAAATAAAATTCAAATCACAAATACAAGTTGCACTAGTTTAATACGGATGGTATAAAAATTTGTATGACCTTTGAGATTCAACTTTCAGACAATACAATTTCTGAATACAATTTCTGCCACTTAATAAACAAAGTGCAGCTAGCACTGACAAAAACATACATTCAGCTAAAATATCCAAACACATACCAACACAATACTACATCACATATCATTTTCATTATTATGGGCACACAAAAAAAATATAATTTCCAAACATAAATCAAACGAATTTTTTTTATTTTTTTGTCGAACACAGACATTTTTTCCAAATTATGATTTTCCCGTCTCAAATATCAACCCATAGGGCCAGAATAGCAAAAAAACAAATTTTTTTATCATTTCGACGAACATTATACACAACAATGCCTACGTATGTACGTATAAATGAATGAATTAAATGTAGAGTAAAGAACGATAACAGTAATAATAATAATTATAGCAAAAAATAATAACAATAATAATTACTACAGTGGCCTCCATTTAATTTTCCCATTTTCATTCTTCAAGACGAAATAATAATCTGGCTTCAAGGCAATTCGACGGTGGATGGGAGTTAACAAAAAAACAAAAATCAAAATACAATTAAGTATGTGTACTCGTGCTATGTAATTTAGTGAGCTTTTACTAACCTCTATCTATATAGAAATATTTATTTCGATATACAAAAAGTTACATTTTTTATCTAATTTTATCTCACTATTCTCAACCAATCAACACCATTGGGAAGAGTACGCAGTAGAACAAAAAATCAGTTTTCACTCTCTCGCCCCTTGACAATTTTGTGTATTAATACTCGGAAAATTGTATTTAATATATGTACATGTGTGAATTTTTGTTATGTTTTGGGTGGGAAATTATTTTACAAACCGAATGGTTATTATATCTGTCGTGTCTTTTAGATATACGCTTTATAGTGTAGAGTAGAGTACACTACCCAAATTCTTTAATCGGTTCATAAACTGAAATGTTAAATTAGAATCTTTTATAGCATATAGAAAAGAGTAAAACACAACCCACTTAAACGAGTTATTCCTATTTTTGGTTTTTAGTTTGTTGTTGTTGTTGTGGGGTTCACTGGAATTCAATAATAAATTTCCGAATTATTCGAATATGTATGTACTAGTGTATAGATACATGGAGAATTCGATTTTTCTTTTCAAGTAAATATATTGTAGTTAAGTACAGTCATAAAGCAATTTTTTATTCTTGTGGGTTTCTGAAAGCTTAACATAAATAAATGATTTTCGGGTGGGTGAGGGGTAATGAAACTGTGATTAGAATATAAATTAGAATTAGTGGGAGGAAAATATTCATTATCTCATAAATTTGCCAGTCTTAAAATTAAATGAACTGGCAATTAATAATAAACTGTGGATCAGAGTGTTCAGTTTTCGTTTTGAAAATATAAAATGTTAACAGGGTTGAGGTAGAAGCTTTTGAAGGTACAATTCTTTTTGATAATAATAGTAACAGTAAGAACCATATCCTGTAATAAATTAAATACTTCCATTTCCAAACTTATGTAGAAGTCATATGGTGCTAAATGTAATTGTTTTAATATTCCGGAATTTTTGCAAATCAGGGATTCAAAAGATGTGTCGAGTTTATAAAATTACATATAAACGTAAACCTATAGTTTCCTGCATCCACCTTCCACAAACTCCTAATTTCAAAATAAATGTTTTGATTCGTCACATTAATTAAATTTAGTGAAAATTGTTGAAAAAATAATAGAAAAATGTAATTTACATAAGGGGTGATATACACTTGTAGCGGGCGAATAATAAAATAATAAATATTGATTTAAAAACTGTTAACAACATCGATTAGTACAAGTTTTGGGGTACTTGTTAAATTTTTTTCATAGAACAATATAACTACAGCTGTATTCCGGGGCGCTGAACGAAGAATTTGTCAAAATTTAAATTTTTAAAAAGTGGCGATGGTTTTAACAAAGAGTTTTTTTTTCAAGGTTGAAATTTTCGATTTTTTTACCCTAAATTTTTTTTTTTTAAACTGAAAATCCTTCGGTTAGCGACTAGCTGTTATCATAATAAATAAGTAGTTATACATTTGGTGCTGATCGGATTGATAATTTTTTAGTAATCATGTCCACCGCAAGAGTATTTTCAAAAAAACACGATTCTGAGATTTTCGCGTTTAAAGTTACGCGTTTAAATATTTTTCTATGCAAAAAATTTAACAAGTACCCCAAAACATGTACTAATCGATGTGGTTAACAGTTTTTAAATAAATATTTATTATGCTGTCGAAAAAAAAAACAAAAAAATTTCGTCATTTCGCCCGCCCGTATATAACCCCATAAATGGATTAGCTACTACACCCAGAAAATCAATATAAAAACTGAAAACTTGTTTTCTTCAGGAATGATTGTTTCTACTCGCGTTTCGTATTCTTCCATTACCTTACCCAATTTTCGATTAGTTCTTAACAGTATTTCTGACCAAATTCTTTTCTAAGCCGCCATTAAAAAAGAAACAAGGAAAGCGCACCGAAGCTGATATCGAGGGTTACCAGACGCCCTCTTTTTATGCATCTGCTCTTTTTACATTTTTTCTATCTTTATTCACTTAACTTTTTTTTTAAATTTTATGTTCTAAATTTAAAAATGCTTACGTCATTTAAGTTTTTTCGATTAAATAACTTTCCGAAAATCAAATTTTTGAATATCGTAATTTCTTCGAATGAGCGATTAAAATACCACAACAATGATACAGGAAATAAAATAAACTGTAAAAAATTATTAATCTTACCTAAATAAACCATTCTTAATGAAATGTATAAGACGGCTCCCAATTCCAATTCGACTCAAACCCATTCGATTAAACAAGGTATAAGAATCCTGTTTGAGCCGAATATACAAAATCTCATTACGCTCATATAATACATGATTTCAAGAATACCATAGTTGTTTCATGAATACAGAGAAACATAAGGAGATAAACATCCCCCGCAACCAAGTAATAAAATCTTATATACTAAAACCACAAACACACATTAACGGTAAATATTTTCTACCATCTTTCATGTGCGTTGCAGTTTCAGGAGACCTTATAGCGCATACAAACATACCTGAATAATGTATCAAGATACAGTAAAATATTTGTGACGACTATATCAAAACCAACAAAACATATTATATTTCCTTCACAGAATCCGTGCGAAGAACGAAAGAGACAGGTACACAAACATATTGTTGGCCCTGTTACATGCCATATTTTTAAGTATGTATTAGTGTCGATTTGATTGTACCCAAAATCAACCATAAGAATACAAAATAAGTGTGCGTAAAAATAAAAATAAAAATCTAATATAAAATTTACTACGCCATATTTATATTTTAAGTTAAAATCTATTTCAATACTATCGAATTATTAGACTTTAGTAATTAAAAATTGAAATTTGATTTTATGTACAATACAATCCCACAAAATACCAAATCATGCACTTTTCATTTTCCTATCTACGAAAATAAAAACATTGCCTGACAAATGCATCCCGGTGGATTGCATTTTCCAAAATTACACTTTAATTATTTTCACTCACAAAGAAAAGAAAATTAAATTAAATTAAATTTTTGAAGAGGATAGAAAAAACACGTCTATCCTCTTCGACGAACTCTCGCCAACCATTCGTTAAAATTAAGTGTAGAATGATAATTTTTTTTTTGCGAAAACGAAAAAGATCACTCTGATATTCTTTTGTTTCACTCTTGCCCTTGTTTGAATAACGAGTAGTGTTGGAATAGGGCCGAAAGGTCGAAGGCCGAAAGAGTCGAAAGGCCGAATATCGAAAAGCCGAATTTCGAAAGGCCGAAAGTCGAAAGGCCGAAAGGGTCGAAAGGCCGAATATCGAAAAGCCGAATTTGTAGAAAGGCCGATTGTAGCGAAAGGCCGAATGTCGAAAGGCCGTTTGTGTCGCAATTGATGATAATTTTCAAAATTTATAATTTTATGAAAACCAAAATTTATATTTTTATCAAAATTTTTGTATAAAACTGTTTAATAGTAAATCACATTAACTATTCAAATTTTCTTACGATTTTTTTGTTAATTAAATTAAAAATTAATTAATTATAATAAAAAAATAAAAATAAATAATTTTTTTTTTCGACAAAATTTGATCACGTTAATATGCTACATTTAAATCATTTTACATTAAGAAATAAATTCGATGGTTTTAAATATTGATTTCAATCAAATTGAAGGAAAATTTAAAGAAAATTCAGCCTTTCGACCCAATCGCCCTTTCCACACGTTCGGCTATTCGACCCATTCGGCCTTTCGGCCCATTCGGCCTTTAGACATTCGGCCTTTCAACACTTTCGGCCTTCTGAATCATTCGGCCTTCCGACCCATTCGGCCTTTCGGCGTTCGGCCTTATGCATTCGGCCTTTCAACATCGAACGATAGTGTTCTATTGACTGAGTGATAATAATATTTTTATTTTCCTTTATTTTCTCACTATTCAGAGCAGTAAAAAATTACTATTTGGTCTGTAAAGAGCGAATATTAAATTTTAAAGTGTGAGTTTTAGAACGCTGTCTTTTTTCTAAATATTAAAAGCATTGCCACCTGCAGAAACCTCCGACCGAGTTTTTAAACCGCCATTTCCAATTCTTGACAAGATTGTTGTCTCTGCAGTGACAAAACTATTAAAAAGCCACCAGAACATTAGACACAAAGACTAAAATGACAAAGTTCTCATCGGACAAAACGGATTTTTGTAATTTTAACAATTTTTTTTAATACTTTAGTGGCTTTCAAAAATTCGAATTTCAATAGTTTTGTCATTGAAGAGATGGCAATTTTGTCAAGGGATCGAAATGTCGGTTTATAAATTCATTCAAACATTTTGTATTTGGTAATGTTTCTGACATTTTTTATCTGGTAACAGAAAGAACACGAAGAAAAAAATTGATGCTTGAACTAAATTCTCTGTGAGCGACTGAAAGGAATTGATTGGTACTGGTGTCAGTCAAAAAAGCTAACTGCATTAATGAAAACTTTTCTGAAAAAATTAAAAAATCAGAAACATACAACAAGTAATAGTCATTGTATTTGACTAAACTTCTAATTAAGTGATTTACAATTAATATGTTTTAACTGAATTTATCGTTCGTTTTTTTTTTAAGTTTAAATATTTTTTCACATTTAGTTCGAGTGATAAATACATTAGCTACAAAGGGGCCTTTAAAATTTTTTTAAATGTTTTAAAGAAATTTTAACTTTTTGCATCTTATACTCTTTTGTGTTGTTAAGTAAAATTCAACCTTAGAAGGTTCATACCATAATGTGGGTATTATATCTGTTAGAATTGTTTGACGAAGCCTTCACCAATATCAATAAATAAACAAATATTTGTTTAAATAAATATAAATTTCCAAATCAAAAACGGTGAAAAGAGGTTTTTTACACATTTTAGGGAGTCGCGGTCATGTTTTCACAAATAATTCTGTTATTTTTGCATTTTAGGAAAAAATATCAAAAATGTTCTACGGGAAATTTCGATTGATCATTTTTGGCAGGATTTTAATAACTTTGGTCCTTGCGGACCGAGGTATATAAATTTTAATAAAAACCAACCTAAGTTATTGAAATCCTGCCAAAAATACCACAAATTGTTTTTGCCCAAAACCATTTTTCTCAATGTTTTGAATGCCCCTGAGTTCGAAAAAGCAACAAAAAATGTCTGTCCGCCTGTCTGAAAAGCTTCTAAAACCATAACGTCAAGAGGGTTGAGCACGCTGAGTTGAAAGTTGAGTAGGGGGTCAATTTGCGGACTAAGTTGAAGGTTAAGTGGGGGATTCATTCGCGGTTTGTATTATGGTTGAGTTGGAGTTTAGTTGGGGTTGGGTTATGGTTCAGTGAGCAGTTCAGTGGGAAAATTATTTGAGTGTTGAGTTAGAGTTAGCTTGAGTTGAGTTGATGTAAGCATGTAGTTTTTCAGACCATGTTAATTTGGGAGTTAAGTGAGCGTTGAGTTCGCGAGTTAATAATCGAGCTAGGGTTTAGTTGAGTTTGAGATTTTATTTGGAGGTTGAGTTGCGGTTTGAGTTGGAAGTTAGTTTGAGTTGTTCTGAATTGAGTTCATGTAGCTTTTCACACCTTCGGGTTGAATTGAGAGTTGAGTTGTGGTCTGGTAGGGTGTTTAGTTAAGGTTTAGCGAGGGTTCCAGTTGCGAATTTTTTGGGGAGTCGACTCGAGGATTGTCTATAAAGTTGGGTTCATGTAAGCAAACAGTTCGAACCCTGTTTATTTGAGGAATGAGCTGAGAGTTTGCGGTTTACTTGAGGGTTGAGTTGGTGGTTGAAATTTTGTTCATTCATAATTGATTTTTTTAATTCTTAATGTGAAATTTTGAAATTCGAAACATTCTTTGTACGTAACGCCAGAAATCCGATTTTAGAAACCCAACTTTTCTTGTACATATCGTATTTTAGTAAACAGGAAATCATTTATGTTTTAGCAGTTTTTCGAAGAGGATAAAGAACAATTTCCAGAAATACCACAATTTACCTAGGATCGAACTAAAACAAAGTACAATTAATATATTGGCCCAAATTCATATTTGGACATAACACACTGTAGCTAGAATTGGTCACTTCTTCTCTCTCGTTTTGAGAACGTAATTATTAGTTGCAACACGTAAAGTACCTTGGTATTTTCTTGAACAGTATACACTCTTAGAAATATCAACTTGAATGGTTTTGGCGAAGAACGTTTGGGAAATCCTAGTACTTGAGCCTCAACACGTCTTTGTTCATTCAATCGCTAATTCTACCGACACTTTTATAAGCGCCTTTATATAGATTGCCTCTGTTGAAATAAAAGACTTCAATAACCAAACTTAGTGGACTACAAAATATATTTTGTTTCCACACATGCTTTCCAACTCCACTTCTTGCTTTGGAGTTTAATTTGCCCCTACTTGTTACCCAGCGAGTTACTTGATATGTACATTGCTGACTAATACGCACAATACTCGGCTCTCATTCTCAATTTAATGCTGGATTTGCAGTTATCCACCTTAAGATCTGAGATCATTTGAAAGCCTAGGTTTGCATTACACCGTTTTTCAGCCAGATGATTATGATTATAACAACTGCCCGGCTTTAGAATGAGTTTAGTTCTGAGTTTTAAACTATCGGATTATCAACAAATAGATTCGTTGTTTTCCCTCACTTGACCTAAACTAACTCCAATTTTCGTTATAGAATATTGGGTTTACACCACGAGCCCTTTGAACCATTGAGTGCGAAACCTGCACAGGTTCCAATCAATTTTCATAATGATAAGCATTGGGGAAAAGTGGGGTCTATAATTTCCACTCTGAATTGCTCCTTTTATTGGTTTCAACCAAAATCAGGCTTAGAGTTAGGTAAAATTTTGTTTTTTAAGCTTAGGTCACATTGTTTTAGGCCGAATAAATGGAATTTGAAAGTTTGACTAACGATGTACCTTCTGCTGTCAACTTCATTAGCTTTTAGGCCGATAGTTTGGCTGATTAAGATTTGTATTAACTGCGCGAAGGTTTTTTTTTGCCTCTACGCAAAAAACAATTTAATCGAGAGAATGTAATTGTAAATGTTTAATGTCGGTTTTATTAGAAATGTTGACATTATCAAGATTAGTAAAGCTATTTGCTTAAAATTTGTAAAACAACTGCTTGATTCGTTTACAACTTATCACAATTTAGTTTCTGTAAAATAGCTCGAAAAATCCTGAAATAAACTCAGATAAAACGAATCGTAAAAAAATTTTCAATCATGTATACAGATCACACACCAAATCATCATCCACGAATCAGAAAATATACGTTCAAAATATAACTATCACCTTACCATTAGTTAATATATGCACCTACATTTACCGCATACCGTAAAAAGACCGGAACAAAGGAAATTAAGAATCTGTCGTTGAGAAACACACAACAAGGGTATGAAAAAGAAAGAAAAATTAAGAAAATGATAAGATGTTGTCTCTATATGTTAAACGATATATATAAATATTTTGAGGTTAAATTATTTTCATCACAATACAAATTTTTGTAAATTATTAAAACCTCTGTATAAATTTACATGAACTGTTATGAACTTTAACTATAACCTTACCACATACAACAACGATTTTTTATATTTTAATCTCATTTTCATAATTATTACATTTACCTTCCATCTCGTTACCGTATAAACATACAAGACAATGAACGACGTTGGTTGAATCGAGAGTGAAGAAATGCCAGATATACACATAATGCTGTAATATAATTTATCTAACCCATCAAAAAAGCTTTTTTAGCTTTCTTTTTATATTCATTTGTGTGGTGCTTAGTTTTTTTTATTTTATTCTTCTGCTGATTAACAACAATGATGTAATTTGAGTATTATAAAAATGGCAAAGTTAATTTATGAAAATTAAAGGTGAAATGTGAAAATTAATGTTTGCTTGTATAGGGTATCACATAGAAATTATGAGAACAAAATATTAAAGAGTAAAACAAAAACTAAAAAGCTCATTCATTCAATCAAAAAATAGTTGAACTGTAAACTTTTCTCGTTGTTGTTTTGTGTAAGCTTTCTTATTCTGCTGTTGAAAATAGAGTGTGTTGAAAGTTGTAATATAAGCAAGTTTTTTTTTGTTTTGTTTAGTTTTTGTCTAAACTTTTCCTCTTTTTCTATGTTTGTATTGTGGTTTTCTTCTTTTTTATTTGGTAACAATTAACACAGCACAACAAAAAAGCTTATAATAGGTTGAAAGTTTTTCTTTATTCCTATTATATGACGACATTCAATGAAAGCTTTATGGTATATAGTTATAGTTTTTCAAAAAATGTTAGTCGATTATCTTATTATACACATTACATAGTCATATCCCCTTAAGACAGATAAATTTGTTAAAAATTCAAATTGAATAATTAGAAATGTATTATCAAAATATAGACAAATGTTATGTTGTAAAGCTAAAATATTATATCAACCGGCTTTCTGTTATCATTATAGGTATGTACATATATGTTTAAATCCGTTTATGCTAAAAGTAGATTTATACTAAACTATGTACGAACAACTTATTCTACATGGATTTATTTACATACCTATATTTCATGGGGGTTAGATACCCTTTACCAAAAATCGTATAAATATTTAACAACATAAATTCCAAAATCTATAAATAACCAAAAAATAATCGGAAAATGGAAAAATCCTATAAAATTCAATCATATAAATCATACACATTCAATACAAGCAACAACAATTGCACAAAAATTACATGTTGATGTGGTTTTTCATTTGAATATACAAAAAAAAAACATTTTTTTGTGTACGTAGTAGTTTGATATCCAGTAATTCCTAATACATACCTACGTACATATAGCATATATAGGTACATATTATGTAGAAGTGAAAATTCGATAATTTTTTCCCCGAAAGGTACAACTTTCTCCCCATTTCGAAAATATGGAGATAGAACTTATATGGTTGATTGCTTTACATGCAGTGAACAACAACAATTTCAAGTCAATGTTTTCCTTTCTGGCAAAAGTAATTGAAATACCTCTGAAAACAATGTTTGTTTGAGTTAAATGAAGTTTTGTGAACTTTGGTATTTTATCGTACGTACGTACATATGTATATCCCAATGGAATGATTTCAAAAATTGTATTTTAAAACTGGATTGGGAAATTGAAAACAAAATAATTATCAAAATTGTAATTACCTTGGCTAATAATGAGGGTATTTGTTTTGGTCTATGCCTCATTTCACTGGAGTTTTGCATGGACGTTTAAGCATATGCTATTTACATTTTTTTTTTTATTTCCAATATGACTTTTGAAGCATTCATTGATCATTTCTTTGAAACGATTGAAACAACATATCCAAAACCAATTAACTACTAAGCTATCTTAAGCAATATTAGTTTGTATGTATTCCCGTTATTTTTCAACTTATTGGTTTTGGATTCTCTTTTTATTTAAAAACTATTTAGAACTTTAGCTTTCGAGTTCTATTCAAAATCTTTGTAAAAGCTAAACTTTATTATATAACAGTTCGGTTCAGTGTCAGTTAGTATCCATCCATATCTTGTTTTCGAAGACCAATGCAAGGCCTGTGCAAAATATTCTTCGGCAACGTAGAACGTTTAATGTCACAAGAAACCTTTCAATCAAACATCGCTCCCCATTGACAAATTACCACTGCGGAAAATTTAAATAGAATCAAAACGAAAGTAACTCGTCAATATGGAAAACACCGTTTTAATAAGACCGCGAATAATGGAATCTTCTAAGAATATACGATTAAAATAATCGTTTGATTAATGCATTTAGCGTTAAATGTTTATAATCGAATTTGCGATGTTGTAGAGGCAGAGGCAGTAATTTTAATTTGTGTATAATAAATGGTGGTCACATTTTGGACACTCTATTATGAATGAGCTACTGCTCAAAATAGAGTGTTCCAAAAATCATGTACCCGATAAACCACAAGTCCGAAAATATTGGGAATGTTAGTCTTATGTCTGACACTGATGTTAAAATTATTCATTTGGTTTCTGTGCCATTTATATGTTTACGTTTAACTAACATGAAGGTTAAATATATATTTAGCTTTCAAGTTAGTGATGCAGCAGACCCAAAGCTCTTTTTATAGAAGTCCGACCTAAAAGTCAGTCGATTACCAAGCTTAAATAACTGTTATCTTAATCTAGCTTTGATGCCAATTTTGCGACAGCCTAAAACACGAGTTACTTAATATTGACTTTGATACCAGTTGTATGATGAACCTTGAAGTCAATTACAGAAAACAGATTTATACTTCTATTACTCGATGAGTGTAAATGCTGGATATAGAAGTTTGACTTTGAAGTCAGTAATTTGATGGTCATTAAAGTCAAATACCGACAATTGACTCGTGTCCCAGTTATTTGTAAGCAAGTAAGTAGCTTTGTTGTTAACAAATGATAATAAGCAAGTGTTTTAGTAGTGTGCAGTATGTTCCGTTATTCGAGCGCGAGGTATCAGGTTTTACAGGTAAGATGTTTTTATTATATTTTACTTTAAAAACACGTGCTTTTATGTGAAGAGAAAATATCAAAACGAACCACACAAGAGATTAATTGAAGTTATCCGATATGCGTGGCTTACGGAAAATGCCAACCAATGCTTCTGTCCACCATCTAAAACCTGAAGTTCGGAATTATAAAACCGCGGTATACCGAGGAATAACTGGACAAAACATAATTGCAGGGTATTAAAATATAATATTGGTATGTATTTAATTTAAAAAAATGGTATTTCAAGCTGGCTTCAATGATTTTTTTTTCTCTATTTTTTTAGAAACTATTTAAGCTGCAATGTCGAGTGTAGTCTTCGATTAAATTATACTACTTGTGGTACAGAAGAAAACGAGGATCAGCAGAATAAACGGACTTCTAATTCTGAAGGGACCTCGAATGTTTACGCAAAGTTGTTTCAGGAATGTGAGATCGAAGCCATTGAAATCACTTCAAATTCCGAGGTGCAATCAATCGAATTTATGCAAAATAACGAGTTACCAGAAATAACAACAGATCAAGGTCCAGACAGCAATTTTGTATGCATTTAGTACGAATCATACCAAACTATCTTGCAAGACATAGCTGAAGTGAAACAGTCCCATCAATTACAGTCTGACATTTTATCTTTAAAAATGGATAATATCAATTCAAGTTTAGTGGAAATAGGATCCCTGGAGGCCCCAAAAGGATGATAACTGAATTGTGTAAAAAGTAAGCATTTTTATATCCTTTTTATTAACCTGCTAGTTCAGATTTCACTCACTGCCAAAAGTCTTCATGTATCTGTAATATAAAATCATAGTACATGCAGTTACATGCAAATTTACGCGTGAGGTTTTGTTTTGTCTTGCTTACTTGTAAATTATTCTATTCACATTTATTATAATTCTCGTTTAATTTATATCTTTTTTTCAGGCTTGTTACCAGTACACTCAATTTACATCGAAAGGAGATACCAAGAAAGAAGTTAACGGCTTTGAAAAATCCATTCTAAGCAAATTGATCACAGAAAATTTGCAGAACAAATAAAATGAGATCGAATAAAAAAAAAATGAAGGAACTTTGCCAGCTGAAAAAGATGGTAAGGAAACACTTTAAATTGAAAGCGTAATTCAAAACTAATAATTGTTTCTGTTTCAGAATATACATTTTTTTAAAAATATATAAATATTTTAGATTTTACTGTCGAAGTATGCAATAAAAATAGGAAGGACGCATGCTCGTTTTGTAATAGAGACAATATAAGCCATGCAATGCAAGATTTTTTTTTAAGCGAAAGCATCATAAGAAAAAATAAAAAGGGTTTTTATTGTAATATAACGGTTACTTTATAATTTTGATTTTACTGAATTTAATTCTTATTGGTTTGATCAATTGTTAAGTTTTTATAATTTAAAATAAATATTTATAAAATGTTCATTTTTCGTATTATTTTAAAGCTTCCCATAAGACATGATAAATAATCAGAAATTTGTCGAACGCCGAAGCCAAAGTTTTGTTACACGCTGAAGTCAGAGTTTCGTTGTACACTTAAGTCAGAGTTTTGCACACTATACGCTGAATTTAATGCCAAATTTATATACAGCTTCGAAGCCGTTGGTAAATCGGGCTTTGAAGTCCAATTATTGTTGACCAATACTCTGATGAGAAAGTGACTATTGTTACGGTTAAAGTTAATTACAGGGTGGGATTTGTCTTGCTTTCTATATTTCCTTATGGCTCACCTACTGATACACTTACGTCACTTCCTTCGGCGACGATAGATATTTTCTCAATCCGAATTTATAGGCGAATAATCGACTTGTGGTTTACCGGGGTACATATTCATATATAAATAAACAAATAAAATAAATAAATAAAAAGCATTATTCCCTTTAGAAAATGATTTTTAAGAGGAATCGAAAGCTAATGCTTTTAATAGTTTGTAAAATTGGCTGGCTTGGGTCGACTAGCACTACGTAGTAGTCACACAATTAAAATTTATAGGGTTAGCAGCTAATCGATCCGGAAGATTCCGTTAAACATGCGCATACCACAGCCATCCTACAATATCAAAAATAATTTTGTATAAAAGCTCTGTGTGCTAAAAGAAAAATTGACAAATTAAACTTGCATAAACTACAAAAAAAAAAAATGAAGGAATTATCATATAAAAAAATAGATCGCCTCGGTATATTCATCCCATGACACCGTATTTTACACATCATATGTTTTAAACCCAATTTTAAAACAGCTTTTAAAAATATTACGAAAAACACTTTTTTAGGCGATTCTACAGCTAACATCCTGTCGGCAGGTACTGCCTTCTGGCAATTTTGTTTCTGGAGTAGTGAAGTTACAATGCTTTTTAAATTTCGTAAAGAAATTTATTACCTTTCCTCTTTTATGTTGGTTTACAAAATGCAGTGTGACAAACACGAGTAATATTTTTATCCTCTTTTTGCACATCATACGCTGTCGAAATGGCTCTTTTGCGATGAGTTAACGCATTTTCGTTTGGGGTTGACACCACTGGTATATTTTAATATGGAAGCGTCCTGAGTGACGCAGTGAGTTTGTTTGAGATGTAGTAGAATGCTTTTCGAAGCACCCGTGTCCTTTTCAAAATTAGCACATTTATCCCCCAAGAAACAAAAACAACATTATGCCGATAATCGTGATCTATTTCTGTTTTTATGTGTTTGTTTTGTCACTTAAAAATTGTATAATAAAAACAACTTAGTTATTTGTTAATATAATTTTGAAAAAATTATCCTTTACAGTAATAATGGGAGAAATTAATATGGAGTTAACCTATGCTCTAGGGTTAGACCAGCGTGAGTAATGCGCCTATTTCATTTTCTTCTTAATTTTAAAGCACACAAAAAACATTGGAGAGAAATTATAACAAAAGTACGAGTAGTGGAGGCGCGAGTAACATTTCCGTATTATTACTAGCTTGCACGATCGAGTAAAATTGACGACAAAAAATTTCGTGTAAATCAAAAACAATTTTATGAAGTTTGTATATCGGTCCATGCCTATATCGGTCCTATAAAATCGGTCCATGCATTGTTGATATGAAAATGATATCAGAACAAGCAGCTTTTTTTAAAGAAATGCCTCTCGCCATGCCATATCTTTCAGATGCGACATTCTCTGGTTTTTTTCTACTTTTTCTTGGTTTATTTCTTCTCTTTTTTCCGTCTTGTGACAGATTTTCAGAAACACAATTGGTAAATTTTTAGTATTTGAGAAAACCATTTGTCGTATTCTGCAGCAGTTCACGTTATTTAGAAAAAGTTGAAAAAATATTTAATAGTTTAAAATAAAAATAACATTTAATTTTAATTATATTTTTTATATTTATATTTTTATTGTTTGGAATACATTTCTGGTTGAAATTTCTTTTTTATTATTCGGTATTATTTATTTAATTAAATTTAAAATCGGTACAAGTATATAGCTTTTGCGCCCCATATTATATAATAAAGAAAAGTCAACATAACATCAAATCAAAATTAAAGTTTGTTATTTTGAAGAAAGAAACAATTATCTTTTATATAGGGTGTTAAAAAATTAAAAGGAAAGTGACGGGAGGTGATCGATCATTAAAAAACTAAGTTACAAACCCATGTGTGATGTATTTCTCACGTCGGCTTAGTTTTCGAGAAAATGTCAAAAATTAAAAGCATTTTACCGACACCCTGTTAAAAATTATTACCATTGAGATTGTAGGAAATTTATGACGCATAGGTACTCGAAAACTGTCGACAGTAAGTTTTTTGGTAATTTCGCGACAGAACAAGCCCTCGTAGGATCTTCATACGTTTCCACACCTTCCATCCAACCATTTTCAAACTTTATGTTTGGTTTGATACGAAAATGAGCAGTTTTTATTTGAAAATTTAGAAAGTGTGGACGGCGAAGTAGTTAGTAATCGAATATTACAGTCTTTTTAGCTGTAGACTTTCGTCATATATTGCCGGTGATTTCAAGGCAAACACCAACTGACGAGTTTTGTTATTTCAACCTCCGTTAGATATAAGAAAAGGCGACTGATGAGTCGTTGTTGCGATAACAATGTCGTTTGCAATTGATTTTGGGCTCGAAATTGGTTTTGTGTTAAGTCGAGTGAGTGATAAATTTTTATTAATCTTTTCGATTAGATTTTGACGGTTTAGTATTTTGCTTATTTTGCACAGGCTTCTAAGGCTGGAGTCCAATTGCCGACTTATTTTGTGTAGACTGATTTATTTGAAAGTCTACAATAAGTCACCTCGCGAGAAGACTTATTGTAGACTTTTTTGACTTATTTTTGGAGACTTTCCACAAAAAATGACATTTCATCAATTTTTTGTTCGTAAAATTTAGTTGGGAAACGGCAATCGCAAAGTACATATATGTACTTTCGAAATAAAAATAAAATTGTTATTTTGTGGAATTAAGGATGACAAAAACCAAATTACTGTAAATCGTAAAAGAAAACTTTATAGTTTACGTTGTAAATGCATTTAAAAGTATTGTACATGTATATTTTGTAATCAGAACCTACAATTTTTTGTTTTAACCAATAATTGTATTTAAGGGACTGAAGAAGAAGCACACGGCTTGATTGATTTGCGAATAAAAAGAGATAATTTATTTAAAGGGAAAAATGTGGTCCCAAAAACTGTATGGGAGTAAGTTTCTGAATTTTGTGAATTTACAATTATGCATTAATTTTATTTATAGGAAACTGGCTGAAGACTTAAATATATCAAAAGACGGTACAGTGTGTTGCAAGAAATGGAAAAATCTTGGGCAAATATATTAAGATTTGAAAGAACCTCCAACCGGAGAAGGCATGTCAACCCATAAAGTGACTTCGAAAAATTGGCCATTTTTTTCTAAATTAAATGATTTTATCGGTGGTCGGCACAACATGGCACCGACGATGTTAATACAGTCGATTTCAGATGACGTAGAATATTTGGACGAAGACGTAGAATATTTGGACGAAGCATTACCAACCACAGTATACAATTCGCGATCTACAAATATGCCATCAACAAATGAGTCATCAACAAGTATGCTATCAACAAGTAAGCCATCAAGAGACATGCTCTCGACAGACACGCCATCAGCATCCCCTTTTTCTCAAACTATTGCTAAAGAAAGTGTTAGACCATCGCGAAAAAATAAATATGCTTTTTTAGAGTACATGAAGGACAGAGACGAGAAAATATTTAAAGAAATTCACAAAAATAATAAAATGGTTAGCAAAATATGTAAAATATATTTCCCGGATGCTGCTTTATCCGATTCTGACTCGGAATAAATACAAAATGCTCAAGTACTAGCAAATAATGAATTTAACAAAAATACTGAATTATGTGATGAAATAAAACGTTTATTTATATTAATAAAAATAAATTGTTTTTTATGAGGAAATTGAGGCACATATATTGTCTCTGAAGTGAATAGCTGATTCTGCAATATTCGTTACATTATGATATTCCTCTTCTTCTAGCGTGATTTCGTTCGGTAAAACGTCGTTCATGGCAATACACACATTGTGCAAAATACAGCATGCAGCTATTACTTTACAATTTCTCTCAATTGAAAGTTCCAGACTTCTAAGGAAAATACATCTCCACCTCGTTTTTAACATACCGAACGCTTGCTCTATTGCGATCCTCGCCTTGCTATGTAGATAGTTGTATTTAAGTTGGGCGTCGGTGAGGTTACTTCCTTTATATGGTGTCATGATTGTAATCGGATTAACCGAGCATTTGTAGCCACTATCTCCAAGTAAATAATATCCACTGGGAGGGTACTTTGCAAATTTAAAGATGTTGCTATACCTTAATAACCGTTGATCATGAACTTATCCTGGAAACCCAATGCACACATCTATAAATCTTTTTTTATGGTCACATACAGCTAAAAAAAATATAAGTAAATCATTTAAACAAGTTTGGGTCAACAAATGAAATTCTCACCTTGAACCTGAATAGAATAGTCTAACTTTCTATTAATATATTCGTCATGATGTCCAACTGGACATTTGATTTTCACATGCGTCCCGTCTATTGCACCAACTGCCTTGTTGAATGCAACCGACGTTGCCCGTAAAGCAAACGCATTACCTATCCCTTCCAGTTGTTCGTGAGTCGGTAAATTAATAACTTTATTTAAAAGTTTTTGAAAATTATTCAAATATTTGTGGCATATTCTGATCGATGTCGTCTTTGGTACGTTCATAGTAACAGATAATACCCTGTAACTTGTCCCGCAAGCTAGCCAAAATAGAAACATTATAAGTTCTATTTCCTTTTGATGGCCGGAACGTTTATCTGGTACGAATTCTAGAACTTTTTTAAACGTACTATAATTAATTCGCAAATGTTTTTTTGCCAAATGGGAATTTCCTGTTATATTTTTTGGTATAATACCAAAACTGAAGTTTGTTGTACAATATTTCAAATTCTAAACAAGATATGAATTAGACAAAATACGGTTCAAACAATAAATGCTTTAAATAGGTACATACTTTTCGCATCAGACGCGTTTCCAAATACTTCAGTATTTCTGTGTCATGTTGTAAAATTTTGGAATATAGCCTAGTATTCCTGTTGACTAAAATAGCCAATAACATCATTTGACGCCGATGATTTTCCATTTTAGTATTTTATAGTACATCATTGTATTTATTCCATTTTTAGTAATTTTCCACGTAAATTTATAATTTATATTTCCGTATACAATAAAAAAAGACCACTAATAATAAGAAATATCAAATGTCAATTAAGTTCAAATAAGTCTCGATTTGAATTGGACCCCCAAATGACTTATTTCATGCCGCCATTTTGAATAAGTCAAATAAGTCGACATATTTGAAATAAGTCGGCAATTGGACTCCAGCCTAAATATGTAACAAAAAAAATGTCTTTACAAGCCTCGGCCAACAATCGATTAATTCAAGCAACCTTTGGCTGAGGTCCAATTAGCAGTAAATAGCTTAGCAGTAAATTTGACTACATAAAACCCATTTTAACTTGAGTGGTTTTAAGAAAATCAGAAGAATGGCTGAGACAAATTATCGAACTGTTTGTAGTGTTAATAACTTAAATTACCTAAATTTCATATCATAATCAACGGATCGATCCTATTGGACTTATATTTGAAAATTAAAATATGTAAGTGAAGCAAGTGAAAAATCTACAATTCATAAATATTCAATTTTTACACCGTTGTTTTTGGTAATAAAATACTTTTCATTTGATGTGACAAACGACATACGAGTTCATATCTTATTTATTCTGCGTGAGATAATAATTGAAATAACAACATACGCTTATATGTACTTGAGGTTTCGCGAACTGTGTGATTTTAACCAAAAACTAAATATTGTAAAAATCCTTTCGCTTTTTAGCTTCTGTCTAATTAAAAATTGTGAAATTATATTAACGGGAACACTAATTAATTTGATAATATGACATACGTATAATGAGGGCACAAACAACTCAAGAATAAAAAAGTTAAACATGGGTTAAAAAAAATTGTTGGGTTTTGTCTCTTCTACCATGGTTGAGAAAATACATTCAATTTTCTTATTTATTCTCTTATTAAAATATATACATATAATTATTTAATTGACCATAACTAAGGGCGACATACACAAAAGGAGTAAAACCCATTTATGTATACAAAAGACAAACATGTTTGTGGTAAAAGTAGGAGACAGAAGGATAGATATGAAGAAGATTAAAGTTTTTTAAGTGATTTAGAAGTAAAGGGTGACACAATAAGTAATTTCTATAATCACATTAATTTTAGAAACTAAACATAAGAAAAGTTTCTTAAAGAGGCACCCTTTTTTAATAGATGCTCATAGTACAGTAGTAAATTTTGTTTGTTGCTCAGATTTGCTATTTATTTTTATTTTTTATTTTATATTTAATTAACCCAGAAATCAGGGTAAGAAGATAAAAGTTGAATATTATCAAACGAAATTAAATTACAAAACAAAAACTACATAGATTACGACAAAAACGAAGAAGATCGAGTAGAAGGGTGTGAAGAAGGAATGTCATGAAGGCGAAAACACTTGTCATTTATTTAATATTAGAAAGGATTAAAACCCCTTTTTTCTCCCTCGTCGTGTTCGTGGCAATTTATTTAGGCATTTGTTGTATTTTTGATTTTGATCTTTAAAAATAGAATAAGTTTGGTTGCCTTGGTTTAAGTGTTGTTTATTTGTTCTGTGTGCTTTTTAAATCCTGTTGCGGCTTTAAAAATTTATTCATTCCAAAAAAATAAAAAAAACATTTTCGAAAATGGAAATGATAAAAGGGTAAAAGGATTTTTTTCTTTCTTTCCAAAATGACATAAAAAAAAGGATTTGGATAAATATTAGATATTAGTTAGAAATGGCACAAAAATAAAAGAATTTTTTATTATTGTACACAACAGAAAAGAAATTGAATTACTTATGGTAAAGTTCATGTTGGTTTAAAACTGTTTTGAAAATACATAAAAACAAGATATACGATGTATACGAAGAAGGCGGATTTACGAGGAATTATGGATTAGTAAAATTAGTGTTTTTATTAGTTAAAGGCTTCCCCGATTTTTTATATTTTATTTGTCTGTTTCCTATAAGCGCGCCTCCTTAAATTTATAACTTCAAAATGATCCATTTTCTCAGGCTCCGTGAAAAATTGAATTAATAAAAATTTTCAAATATCTAAAGGTAAAGTTTGCCGATAATCGGTATTCAGATTTTCAAAGCGAGCTAATTTTAAAATAAGAGATACTGATTGTTCTGCATGGCCATGTTTAAGGAACAATTAGATTCAGGATTTTATGGTGTCTCTAGAATAAAGCATTTCCACAGTAGTACTAATTTGAAGTGACCTAACTGAATTCCATAACTATAGTACCAGGCATATAAATGTTGATGTTTTCAAGACTCTTAGAGCAACATGCCACATAACAAAAATAAAAAACAAATGTTTAAAAACAAAATTTAGGATTTTCTTGTGTCCTTAGTTCACAACCTTATTCCAACTGTTCCAAACCGGTGCTTCTGCCACCATTACTATAATGGTGAATTTTATAATTAAAGTGCCAGAAACAAAATTGTGGCCATGGTAAATTTGCTCCTGGCTTCTATTCTAAAAGATACCGCCTTCAAGTCTCTACGATAACTGGAAGTGACAAACTTATATTTCGACACCAGTGCCATAATGAAGATTTAAACATCTTAGTGTAAGAACTAAAATTGTTGCATTATTTAAATATTGGCAATGGTGCATGCTTAAGAATATTCAGAGAAAAAAAATAGTTTCTCATCATTTTTCAAACGGTATTCAGCGCAAAACCTGCGACATCTAGAAGTGACCAAACATTAGCGTCTATAGATGGTCGAGACTAGGTTTTCTCAAATCGGTATCAAGCTATCCTGTTTTTAACCCAAAAGGGCGAAGAGAGCTACGTTAACTCTAGAACGGCATAGGAATAATGTATTACAGAAAAACCTTAGTTTAAGAGACTATTTGCGGATTGGCTTGTCTCTTATTTCCGATCGTCCCTTAGATCCGAATGTCGAAAATTTGAATTATTCATATAAAAGTTTATCCATCAAAAGTAATTTCAAGTCAAATTTAGACCAATTAGGAAAGAATTTGGCTATTTCTTAACCGATTACGAAGAAATTCAGTATGCACGATGGAAAGTGGGATTCTGGATTCAGATGAAGTTCTGGAATATATGTAACTTCTGAGAAATAAATTTGGTTACTTGTTAAGGGCCTAAGATGAAATGCGATTTGTACGATGGAAAATGATCTTTGGAAGAAGTTGTGGAATATGGCCAAATAGGAAGGACTTGGCCTTTTTTTAACTGATTACGATAAAATCCTGAATGCAAGACGGAAATGGGATTCTAAAATGAGTTTTAAATGAAGTTCTGGAATATAGCCAGTTAAGAACTAGGGTCTTAACCGATTACGATGAAATATGCAGGACGGCATGTACGACAGAAATGGGATTCTAAAATTATTTGTACATGAAGTTTAGGAATAAGGCCAATAAGGAAGGAACTCGGTATTTATCGAATTTCATCACAATGGGGTTACAAATGTCCGAGTTTCTTAAATGACCATTTTCCAGAACCTTTTCTAAATATCATTTTCCATCGGATACATCAAATTTTAACAATAATTGGTTAAGAAAAAACCCAGTTGCTTCCTAATTCCATATTGCCCGTATTTCAGGAATATATCTACAAATTACTTCAGAATACCCTTCTCATCGTTCATGCGCTCAATTTAATTGGCCTGAATTTGACTAGAAAATGCTAGATATGGATAAACTTCTGTATGAGATATTCGTACGTAAAACGCTAACGCGACTACATCAATCACACAATGAATTTATGTTTTTGTGTGTCAAAGATTATCATAGAATTTGACTTTGATAATTTGGGTGTGTGCGTTTTTTCGAATAAATGTCAAAAATTAGTACTAAAAATATTTATCACAGGTTTTGGACACAGTCTTAGAAAATATAAAATTTTTGGGAATTTTAGAAAAGTGAGTGTGTTACGTACGTTACAATATTTTGATTAATGGCGAAGATTGTGAACTCAAGGTTCAGTTGGCTGAACTGACGCTCGTCTTTACCGTAAATATTATTTGATGAAATGTCGACAATATGTAATGATGTCTATCAAGGGTGACAATACCCTCAAATATTGCAGAAATTGGAGCCCTCTTACATCATTTTGTTAGCGCTACGCCTAAAACGTTGAGTTCATACGACTTATTTGTAGGGAGAGTTTTGTTCTTATGAAATTTTTTGAAATCGATGTTCTCTTAAATATAAAGCAACTTCTGCAGTCTCGCCTAACCTTACTATAGACAAGAAAGAGGAAAGAGAGTCTGGATGCTATGCAGAATGAAGGACGGTATAAACCGTAATTATTCTTATCGACTTTAAGGCTTTTCATACTGCGAAAAATATATTGCTCCAGACTTCTGCCTTGTTTGGCAAATCAAAGCGCTATCGAAATTTTATTTTATCTAAAATTTTAAACCTTTGAGAAAATGACATAAAAATGCTTAATTTTCAGTCCATATAACGCTGGAATCTCTACAGTGCTATTTATTTGTAAACTAAATGTCACCAAGTTTCGAGAGTTGATCGATTTGGTAATAAATTCAAAAAATTTTAGACGTTCAAACAATTCACACAAAGGTCGAAAAAAGACAGGAAAAATGAATTGTGTGTAGATGAGATCTTCTCAACTCTGTAAAATATTAGCTCTGTAAATATTTAGCCTTAAAATCAAATATCTTACCGATTCTTTTTTTTTTTGTTTCTATTTTCAGGTCACCATCGATAGTTTTACATTAGGCCGATTCGTATCGTACACAACTGATGGCTGCCCCGATGGTTTTTTACAAATATCAGAATCATCGAGGACACCGGTGGGTGGCATGTGGTGCGGGACATCATGGGGCCCAGTAATGTTTTTTAGCGAAACACGTTCACTTATATTAGCTGTAAAATTGTGGCGATTGTCACGTGATCAAAATGGATATAATTTTGATTTTCGAGTACATTACAAAGTGCTGCCGCGCGAAAGTGCAGTGGTACGATATGGTGGAATTAAATATGAGGGTATGAAATTATAGTACCTAATTAAATTTTGGTATTTTAATAAATTTTCCATTATCTTTCCATTAGCTTTACATAAATAAAATAATTCAATTAAAAACTCTTTTTTTTCTGTTATCCTTAATCCATTTTACAACAATAGTATTTCTAAAGCATTTATAATGGAAGTAAAACTAAACCAATTATTATTAATAATTTCCCATTCGATTTTTTATTTAGAAATCTCATCGTGGACAAACTACACAAATTTACCGTCATCAATTCATGTGCTAGACGAATTTACAAATTCAACAGCATACTCAGAGGAATTAGGATCGGACAATACAGTGAATAGTGTTAATAGTAATAGTTTGTTTTATGATAAGGATAAGGATAAAAATTTGGATAGGGATAGGCAAATTAGTTTAATTAATTCAAATAAATATAGTATTACAAATAGTACATCGTACGGAATTCAAAACAGTAATATTAATGCTAGTAGTATCAGTGTTAGTAATGGAACGCATCCTAATTTTACAGTTCCAAAATATTATTTAGGTAAGTAGTCGCACGCATATTAGATTACACTTCATTATTCATGCTCGATATGCTCTAATTTTCAGGTGATCTAATACAAGGAACATATTGTTCACGAATATTTAGTGACTGCGATAAGAAGGTTTGTCGATTACAGTCACCAAATTTTCCTGGAATTTATCCCAGAAATTTAACGTGCTATTATGCGATTCGTCAGCACGATGTACCTCTAGGAAAGCATGCCCTAATTATTGTCCGCCAGCCAAAAGGTAATCTGGTGTGGATCTCAACACAAACGATATTAAATACAAAGAATGACAAAGAGAAATTTGTACCAACGATTAACACATGGGACGAGTGTGATAATGTTCAGGTAAGTCATTTATGTATAAATAAAATACACACCCAATTTTTATTCTGTTTACGCATACAAAATATAAACAAATTATATCGTAACTATAAAAAAATATATTAAACGGCATAATAATTAATTTTTGACAGGATAGTCCTAATCGAAAATGGAAATCAACGGTAATAAATAAAATTCAGCAAAATAACGAAAGCACATAAAAATTATTAATTTATTCACAACGACACATATAATAACAAACACACTTTCTAAACATCTTTCTCGCTGTCACAAAAAGCACACAAAGCAAACTTTGAAATTTTATTTTGTTCACTTTTGCTTCCAACAACAATATTAAATAAATCTTTTAATTAAAAATAAACTAAAATTTAATAAATTCAACAAAAAATTTATAAAAGCATAATATAAAAAGCTCGTAATTTTTAATTTTCGGTTACCGCCCGAATAAAGGATATGTGAAGGATAAGGTTTTTTTATAGCTGGCAGCAAAAAATAAAAGTTCATTAACAAGCAAAATTATGTTCGTTTTGTGTGATCGCAAACAATAAAAGACTATACACGTTTTTAACACAGCTTTTTATCGTCGTCGGTTCATTTACAACAACAAAAATATATGAAATTTAATACTTTTAAAACTTTTATGTAGCCGTTCTTCTATTTAACTAAATTTTAACGTATGTTATGTCGTAAAAACTTATTAGAGTTTGGGGCATTGTTGAGGTGCCAGACCAATTTCAATGGAAAATTAGAAAACTGCAAGTTATTAAACCTTAACCTCGTACTAAAAAAAATGAATAGGTTTAATAATTTTTTCCGTTTTTTTTTTTCAATAAGAAGCTTTTATAATAAACTTGAACAATATTTTTGCAGAAAACTTTACATAATGTATAATGAGATTAACGTTTCTAGGAAGGAACGAGACGATTGGAGAAAACTTCTTAAGAAAAAATAAAATATTATTGTGGAAACATTTGATCGGCTATTTATAAAGGCATTCGGTTAAAATTTAACTTTTCCATTTTCCTTCTTGTAACATAACAAGCATAAGGCCAAAAATAAAACCAAATTATTTATTCTTAAAAATATTTCCTCTGTGTAACTTGCAATTTTGATATCGTCGTTTTCATAAGAAAAATGCGACCCTTTTTTTATTTTTTTTTAATACTTTCCTCTTTTGTGTATGTTGGCGCTTGTCCAACTCTTTCGCATTTCAACACCCTTACACTTTACATAAAAGCTTTTGGTCAAAATTTAATACTAAAATGAAAGAGGAATCGACTCAAAATACAAAAAATCTCTTTCGTACACTATTCCTGCCTACAATATTGCGATACGAACGATATTAGTTAAAATTCGATAAATTAAAATAAAATCGGGTAAATTTATCATAGACAGCCTCTTGGGTTTTTGTGATAAATATTTTTGGTTTGGGTTGTTTGTGGTGATTTGGTTTGTTTGTAATTTCCAAATAAGGAATGGAGTAAATTAATGGTCATGCATAAATAGGTTAACCGGTTAGTTTATCGTAAAAAAAATGTTCTTGAAAAATAGCAGACAAAATTGCTTTTTAAAATCTTGATGTAATGTTGCGTTCATTCATGTTCCCTTCCCAGAAATAATGTCGGTATGTACTTTGCATATTCCCACATCCAATTTTGTATGCGCCAAATATAATAAAAGAGTGGAGGATGGGTTATAGAGCGGGAGCCATAAAGGGATAGAAAACAACGACAAGGTACACGGCATCACACTACACTAGTAAAAAAATACTGAAAATTCGAACTGAGGTAAAAGTAAGAAAAGTTATTTCCACAACGAAATCTTTTAAAATGGCATCCAATATTGCCAATGTCATTGTTAAAAAAACGACAAGGTACACGCACGATTATTTCACTAACTTAAATAGATGTCCCAAATTAAAAAAAAAATATTTGAATCAGAAAGCAATTAGCAGTGACAAACAAAGCCAAATCATGTGTCACTTAAAAGCTGTTGGTAATACCTTTGACCAAGTTTGGAAATGTATCAAAAACAATACGGAATGTTTGGCAAATTTCTTTCAAACTGATTTAAGTTTTAATAACTATTCGGTAATTTTGTGCCTCTTTAAGTTGGAAACAAACCAAAATTTTAATAATGGGAGATTTTTAAATTAATGAAAAATTAAAAGCAATTTCTTTCTGTTTAATTTGAAATTATAAAATGAAAGAATTTCGACGTTAAAAAATTCGAAAATTTCTGCAAAAATCATTGATTTAATGACAAAATCACATCAGACATGAGCGGTAGGTTATTCCAAACAATATTGCCCTGGTTTCATTTTTAATTTTCGCATTATTTTCCGAAGCTGTCATTACCCTGAAACCCGTGTGGAGTTGCTGGATCTCCGAAAGATAAAAATTTGATTTTACAAAAAAAAAAAAATGTTTGGCGGGATGCTAAAATGAATTTTCGATACA
This sequence comes from Tipula vernalis, assembly GCA_958295665.1. Lineage (NCBI taxonomy): Eukaryota > Metazoa > Arthropoda > Insecta > Diptera > Tipulidae > Tipula > Tipula vernalis. The sequence continues at coordinate 5,757,969 of OY282560.1, read as the reverse complement.
ATTCTGGAATAAGGATCAAATTTTAATTAAACCGATTTCTAAATTCTTATTTAAGTTTAAATTTGGCCAATTAGGACGGAACTTGCTGGTTTTTCCTTAACCGATTTGGACTTAATCCAACATTTATTTATGTCCGATGGAAATGGGGTTATAAAATATAATAGTTAGCTGATATTCTGGAATATATCCTTAGGGTGGAATTTGACTTTTTATAATCTTTTAGGATGAACTTCTATGTGTAGATATATGTATCTACGATGGAAATGGGCTTCTCAAATTATGTTAAGAAGATAAAGCTCTGGAAATGGTAAATTATGATGAATAGAACTTAGATAGTTCAACTGATTATAATAAAATTCGACAGGTGTACCCATAAATACAAAACAAATCCAAACGGTACAAAATTCAAATTATTTTAAGAATCCAGAAGCGAAAAGCCAAATAGGACAAAATCCAAAAAATATTTTTTGTTAGTTTCGCCCATACATATTTATTATGATATATTTGTGACAAAATAAAGTGCATTTTACCATCATAAAAAATTCTCTTGTGATTTCAACTGAAATAAGATTTTGAGTGAAATTTGTTCCAAAATCTCAAACCAATTATCTAATCCAATATTTTCAATATCTGTGACCCTATTCTGATAATTCCCCGAAGAATAGAAATTTTTAATTTTATTGCAGTTTTATTACCTTTTCCCCGAAGTGTATTTTGGTGTTTGGGGAAAAAAATTTATTAGGAAAAAATTATTCCCAATTACAGCAGTTTTGACGTTTGTTCTTCCATACCTTTAACGAGAATGTTTGTCTATCTCCAGTTGATATTAATAATTAATCATATTAATATTGTCTGTAAGGGGTAAAATACCCAATAATTTTAAAGATAGTATAGTAATAAATAATAAATATTATTATAAGTATTAAGATTAACCTGATTAAGGCCATCGTTATCATCATCAACATAATGAAGGGCTCGCAGATCTTTACTCATTTTAATATTTAATGTGATAACTAAATTTATTTCCCTGTATGTTTACTCACCAATTGACAGAATGCACTTTCGGAAATGGGGAATAAAAAGAGTTGGAAAAATTTATTTGGGGAATACTCGTAACTGCTGTAAGAACAAAATTTTCCCCATTCGCCGGGAATTACCAGAATAGGGCCACTGGCAAGATTTTTAATTAAATACTGAATTTTATGTTTTTTACCATTTTTTAATTGTTTTGAATTAAATTTATTGTTTTAGTGTTTTTTTGAAGTTAAATTTTCTCTTTTCCTGAATTTAAGCACGACTTATACGACGCTAGATTTTAAAAATCTTTATTTTGAAATTGGACTTTAGAAAACGAGAGATAAAAACGGGCATTCGTACCTAACTCGTTCATCCTTTTCATTTTATATCTCAAGAATTTATTTAATACCAATAGGTTCCAAATGTTAGAGAGAGCTGCCTGTGAATCCAAAAAATAATGCAAACTATATGAAAATGTTTCAGTAAATATTTTCTTAAAGTTTATAGTTTTTTCGATTCATTTTTTGGATTTTACTCTGACATAAAGACGGATCTTGTTGGCTTACATTTGAACTGATTTTGGTGAATCTCGCCATACCCGATCAAACCGGATACTAAAATGATTTTTAGATGAAGTTCTGGAATAGAAAAACAAAAAATATTGTTTCCCAAAAAGCAATAAAATATATGAACTATTATTATTCTCTGAAGTCTGTGTTTTCACGAATACTAATATTTTCGAGGTTAATGCCGGATACCCCTTCTTGTAGCTATATGAAATATACTGTCCTTATTTCCCTTTTGGGAACAATTTTCAGGAAACATGAATACTCGCAGGCGTGATCTTATGCCAAACACATGCAACACAAAAACTATGTGCGAACGGTGTTGAAGTGTCAATCAACACAATTCGACGAAGGCTTGGAGAATTCGACGTTAAAAATAGGTACACGTAGTATAAACCTTTGTTGAAAGTTAGAGGAAATATAATAATAAATACACAGCAGTTTGTTCGCATTCTCAAAAACATTCGAAAATACCCTACTCCAGAATATGCGGCCAAATTAAGTGAAAGTTCCACTAGGAGATGTCAGTTTTTAATATACAAAAAACCGCAACTGGACTACATACTAAAGTATTTGCTGTAGTTCAGCCTACATAACTGACCATCACCATAATTCTCTAAGAAATAAAATGGGTAGATGGGTTAATAAAACCAAATATGTGCTTTTACTTCGGTTTTTCCAGTATATAAAATTTGTGTATTATCTTGATTCTCGGTTCACTTGAAGTTTTAAGTAACTGTTTTTTTTAATTAGCAAACACTTAAGATCTTCCAATAGACAACTAAAAAACTGTGAACAAAGAAATGAAATCCTTGTTCTTCTTCCTACTATACTTGATTTACTAGGTTGGATACCAGGAAACTTTATTAGAATGGCCAGAATTATTAATAATCGAAAAATGAAAAACTTTCGTGAATGCTTATTTCGCGGCGTCCTACCAAAAGTAAACAACTTTTGAGAATTAACGATGAAAAAGTAAGTTTGTAGCGGTCTACATTTTGGTTGAAAATGGCGACAGTAGAGGTGGGGCGCATTAATCTTTTTCGCTATTCAGGTGATCTTCGGGTATCAAAGTGGCTTGCCTGAAGTGTTAATTCTCATGTGGCTCTTGAGAAATTTGTCATCCATATAATTAATTGACAACTACCTGTATCTTCCAGCATGGAATTCTATTCCACAGAAAATATTTCTGACGCCAAAGAAATACTGAATTACACTCAAATATCTAAATCATCCGCACATATTTTGACGTTTTCTCCGACACTTTAATGAGCCAAAATGCTTTTTAGTAGTGGAGCTGACATAAAATTCTACTTCCATCAGTATTTACTCTATTTTTATACCGGCTTCATTGGATACTGGTATAGTACGGTGTTTAATCAATTCGGTTGGACCCACAAAAAATTATATCGTCTCTCTTTTGGTTACTGGGTGTATTGTACCAGTTCATGTTTGTCGTTTTCATGTTCATTTTTACTTAATTCTTTCGCATGAAACGTAAGCGATTTAAGTAGCAGAATAGTCTTGTAATCTTCTTTTGTAAATGACTACGATCCGGCTTAGTCCTGTGCATAATCGGCATAAATATGGTTCAGTAAAAGATGTACACAAAGAAAACTAAGTAGATTCTACCTCATCAAATAAGGAGTAGTCTTCAGACCTATGTTTGATACTGTGTAGCACTAATTTATTGACTAAATTTGCCTGTATTTATGCTACTATTATAACTTGCATTCTAACGTTAATTTTGTTCACTAAATAGTAGGCTAGTTTTATCCGGTTCTTATTTTCTTAGATGATCAATTTATTTATTTTGCTGCATTTGGAACTAAATATTTCATTTCTAAACAGACAGAAATTTTTTCTAAGTTTAAAAAACTTGAGAAGTTATAATTTCTAAAACCTATTTTTACTTGGTCCTTTTTACACGATTTTTTTGTTCACCACCGCAACGTATGTACAGTGTAAGGAGAGGTTTAGGTGTATTCTTTAATGGTTTTATAGTGTTGTACTGTTTTCAAGGTAACTTCATTATCAAAATTTTATTGAATGTAAATCATGTAGATTTGTGTAGGATATATCGGTAAACTTAATAAAACCCAACTCTACTTGATTGTTGTTCGGTTTGACAAAAAACGAGCCAACCTCCAGATTAAATATTTTTTCTCTTTCTTCCTTTATGCAACGTAGCGTGCTTTAAACACTATAGTCATGTTGGTAGACAAAATTAAAAACACAAATTGGGTGTCAGCCTTCTCAGACTAAACTTTTGAGCAGGTACACTCTGGAGAAGCTACTTGCTCTGAAAAAAACTACCACTAAGGACAAATGCACAACGAAAAAATTTACCAAAATAGCGGAAACAACAGCAAAAAACTAACCGTTATGTGCACAACATTTTTCACTAAGACTGTCTCTTGTTTTTTTTTTTTAATAACTAGGTATTGTTTATTACGGAGACTGATTAAATTCCAAACATTTCTAAAAAAATTTGACTCAAATCATTTGAAAATTTTATAGTCACGGATTCCATCTAGTGGATTCTTTTTTAACTGCGCCAAAGTAGTTTTTTCACGTTTCTGATTATAGTGTAATAGATTGTAATAAAACAGATATTGAGAATTTAGTTATGATTTGATTTTAAATTGTCACATTTCTGCGTTGGTCCAATTATGTTTTTTTTTCGCTAGAGGCGAATTTTGTACTTTTACAATTGTCAATATAACACGATTATTTAATAGAAAAATTAAAAATTATAGTTATATTGAAATTTTCAACGATGGTACTCAGAAGTTTTAAAATGTCAAAAAAGTGCTTACAAATATTCTCAAGATAAACTCTATGAATTCGCGTACATGCGGATTTGCAGATATTTATCTGGCTAATTCCGGAATAACCTACTGTTTCAAATAGAATCCACAAGTATGCGTTAAATACAATAAAATTGAAATTGTTAAAAGTTTTTAAAGAGAATTGTAAAACTCGCTAATACTACAAGTGCATGATTGATTTCTACACATAGGAAAAGATTAGGATAATAAAATTAGCAGTTCAGTCGCTATAGCCTGATGAGATGATTGAAAAATGAATTACTTTTCACAATCCTCGTCAGATCGAAACTGAATTGCAGAACTCTTAATAATTTCTTCTCTTCATAAAATAATTATCTATCTGCCTAATTCCGAAATAACCTAATGTTTCAAATAATTTTTAAAATTATCAGGCAGCACGTAAAGACTCCAAATTTTCATGTAGTATAATGCAGGCGTTAGTATCCAAGTATGCCCTATCAAAATAGTGGAGAATACGGTGGAAATTGCATAAAGTCGATAATTGATGAATTTGACAGGTAAGTTAAAAATTCAGCCGAAAAAAAAGCGATAAATTCAGCCGAAGCCATAACAGATTTAGACTTTGGCTTCTGGCAACAATTCGAACTTCTCCGGGAGGTGCTTTTGATCAAATCAATCAGTCATCATTCATTTTTATTTTTGTGATAAGGTTTTCTCTGGCTATTTGTCGAACTGTTTCGCGGTTTACTTTAAGACTCCTGGAGAAACTAAACTAGAAAAACTTTAAAAACTAGAATTTATTGGGTGTATAAATAAATTTCCAACCTTTTTTACTGAAATAAAAGACATTAATTTGTGTAGAAAATGAAAGAATGTTTTATTCAAAGTATGCTCCTTGGCAATCTATAACCTTCGCCCATCGTTCAGGCAATAAACGGAGTCCCCAAAGGAAGAAGTCTGGTGGTTTCGTGGCGATCCAGTCATCGACCCATTTTTTGACGTTTTCATATGAAGTGAAGTGCTGCTGCGCCAGGGCTGATTGCATCGACCGGAACAAGTGGTAATCAGAGGGAGCAATGTCTGATGAATACGGCGGGTGGGGTAGAATTTCCCAGTTCTGCCTGTCCAAGTAATTTTTGACAGATATAGCAACATGTGGCCTAGCGTTGTCATATGTTGCAAAATAATCTTATTGTGCCTTTTGTCCCATTTCGGTCGTTTTGCAGCTAGAGCTTGCTTGAAAGCCATCAGTTGTCGTCGATAAACTTGTCCCGTAATGGTTTCACGCTCTTTCAGCAGCTCATAATAGACGACACTCTTCATATCCCACCAAATACAAAGCATCACCTTCGAACCATGGATATTTGCTTTTGGCGTCGACGGCCCTGGTTCACCTGGCTTGACCTGCGCTGGTTTGCGCTTTGGATTATCATAATTGATCCATTTTGCATCCCCAGTGATGATCCGATGCAAAAACCCCTTCCTTTGTTGTCGTTGAAGCAACAATTCGCTCATGGTTTTCCGACGTTCCATGTCCCTTTTTTTCAATTTGTGTGGCACCCAATTTCCCAGCTTATGAACCAATCCCATTGCATGTATACGTTGCGAAACACATTGTTGGGTAATATTCAACTCTTCTACCAATTGTTTTTCAGTCTGACAAGGGTCCACATCAAGCAATTCTTCCAATTCTGTATCTTCAAATTTCCTTGGTCTGCCTTCACGTTCTTTGTCTCTTACGTCAAAATCACCAACTTTGAATCGTTGAAACCACTCTTTGCATGTTGTTTTCGATGGAGCATGTTCACCGTAAACTTCCACAAGCAAACGATTTGTTGTTTCCGCTGCACTTTTCTTCAACAAAAAATAATGAAGTAAAACTTCCCGCAAATGTTGTTTTTTTGGCACAAAATTCGACATTTTCAATTATATGAAAATAATTGTTGTTTACGCTTTGAACAAATGTCACTAGTAATTATTCAAGCTTGACATCTAATCTCCAAAAAACAGGTATTAAATAATATGCAAGCAGTGATACTAACGACACCTGTCTAAAAAGGTCGGAAATTTATTTGTACACCCAATATTTTAACAGTATTAATAAAAAACAAAAAATTTGAAAAATTATAGAGAGTTATGGTTACAGAGAAGGACAAAAATTAATTTAAAACCAGCCTCCGTATTTTACAGTCACAGTAATATCTTCACTCCCTTTTTCTTCTTTCTACTGTTCTTTTCAAACTCGGTGAATGATTTGGGAATAAAACCAAACAATTCCAAATCTTAATTGCTTGTGTCGTCGTTCATCGTCCCCCACCCCCAAAACTGCCCATAGCGGCCATTATTGTTTGCCCATCTCTTGCTGCACTCGTAGTTTCGTTTGACAATACTTTCGTCGTTATTTGGCTTTATGGTGGACAATAGCCTACCTTGCATTCAAATGCATTAATGTCATTATTAATTATTTGTTTTTCTTTTGTCTTTTTTATGATTGAATCAAAAATGCAGACGAAGGAAGATTTATAGCTATATGGGCTTATAATAAACAAATTTCTTTCTCCACCAACAACAACCGTACGTCAATGCTCATGCCCCACAAGCTTTCAGAGAATGGATTGTGGTCGTCGCAAAATGAGACTTGAAAGTTGTGATTTTCGTCTGTATACTTTCGACTCCGAACGCTTTCGCTTCGAACCTCAGGCACTCAGTTTACTGTTCCGACATGGAGAAAGATTATAAATTTAATTAGATTGTTAGGATGAATGAACGCCCATTTAACTTTAACTTTACGGCTTTATTTGTTTATTCACTAAATGGTGTTGCAAAAACGAAGAAAACTCCTTAACGACTCCTTATCTCATCAGCTAAAATTCTATTTAGGTCAGGAAATATGGCCAAAAGAAAAGTTAGCAAACGAAAATATCAAAGAAACTCGACTTTTAAGATCACATTGACAAATAAACTTATTGAACCATTGAACAAACCTCTCATGTATTGACAATCAGATAGAAACAAACGATTAGTGAATTTTGGTCGCCAACCAGAATTGCAAGGCGAGACGGTTGGACAAGAGGTCCATATATTGAAACTGTGATGGTTAGACCCATAACACAGAGGGTCATATGTACATTGAAATTGCTTATAGTTACTTTTTAATTATGATGTAATGATGTTTATTGTGTATGTTTCAATGTCAGCATTTTAAACACAAAATCTTTAAGCAAACATTCGGATTTTTTTAGAATTTGTGCAAATTGCTAAAGATTTTGAATAAAGTTGACAAAACATGAAAACTATTCTCACATTTTCCTCAGCCTTCGTTCGATTGTGCACCGGGTGCCTTTTCTACATTCTTTCAAACATCAAAGTAGTAAAGGATTAAAGGAGAACAAAATGCGATTACATCAAACCTTTTCTAGTTTAGACTATGACCTTTTCTAGTCTAACATTTTCTAGTCTTTGATGTTATGAGCTCTTCCATTTTAAAAATTATTAATAGTTCTCAACATTGTACGTGATTTATACTACTGTATTTGGTATTACTAACGTTCAATAGTTTTTATAAAAATTAGATCCAGATAAAATTTTAATGTTCTTCGGTGTTGTAGAATTTCCAATTATAAAGTCGAGTTTCTTCTAAAGCAAATTGCTTTGTAACTAGTAGATGAATTATGTTTTATATTTAACACATGACAAAAACAAAAGAAAAGAAAAATTACTGTAATAATTTTGTTTTATATACGATACAGCATAAAAAATGAAAAGCATTAATCTATCATTTACCCCACATTCAAGCCCCAAAAATACACCCAACGAATTATACACAATAAATCACCTAATGTGTGTATCAGGGAAACTTTAAGACAACAAAAAAAAAGTCAACAGCAAACAGACATCCCACATATGCATGGATCCCCTTGTTTATACATGTATGTACGTACATACATGGTGATATGTATAATATTCCGTATCCTTGAAACACTTTCCAAATTTCAATTTTATTGTCTTCAAGCAAAAAATGAACGAAAAATCATTAAAAGAAAATCAATCAAATTTGTCTCTATTTACGCTCGGGTATATAATTCAAGCGAAAAGAAGATATCTTACATACATACATATATAAAAACACCATAAGTTACCCTCCAAAAATCAAAAAAACAAAAGCTTTTTTGTCAGTATGTATGTGTGTGTGTGTATTCATTTTGTTTTGAGCACACAAAAAAGCGAAATTTTCATTACTCAAAAGAAAATTTAAATGAAAAGTAAAAGTTATGGCATGTTGTGTGTACGTACGTACGCGTAAGTGATTTTTAAGATGTCGTCTTGTGCGGTATGATAAATTGAATTTCGCCTTTAAGATGAGAGAAAAAACACAGAAAAGAGGGGCGGAAAAACACAGACAGAACCAAAAATGAATGAAAAGCGTTTTTTTTTGTTTGCTCCATGATTTTGCGATCAAAACGAAATAATTTTTGTGTGTTTGTGCAAAGACAAAAAATTATCATCATATAGGGTACTTGACTTAAAAGCTTTTCGTGTTTTCATTTCTATTTCAAATATTTAAGTACAAAAATAAAAAATTATTGGTTTCGTTCCCCCCACCTTTTTTCGAATTGTTTGTTTTTAGGTATGTCTAATTGAAAATGTATAATTTTGAAGTAGGTCAATAGAAAATTTAGAGATTGGAGAGACTACAACAATTTCCCATATTGCATACCTACAATCTTTAACCATAATCAACCGTAAAAATTTTTTATTTGTTTCTGAATGATTTTCTATTGTTATAGTTATTATCGCATAATCATCATATGTACAAAACATTTTTTTAAAAGAGAAAATTTAAATAGCCAAATAAAAATAAAAAGCACACGTATCAAGCTTTTTCTATAATTTTGATATTATATGAACCCAAAAAAATGTTATTTAATAGCTTTTTAATGATGTTGTTAATTTCTCTATAGAATAAGCTTTAAAAGCTCTTCTGCGATATACAAGCAAATAGTATAATGTTCTACGTATACGATGAATATTCTTAAGTGACATTTTAATATTTTAATAATTTTTTATGTACATACAATATGTACAAATATATGGATATAGTGCGTGTATATTTTTAAACGATTATGGGACAGACCGTAATTCTATAATCTTCTGTACATACTAACGAGTATATAGATGGGTATTAAGGTATATGTGATGACAATATTGTTGATGATTATGTAGAATATGATGATTGGATAAATTAATCCCTTTTATGTAAAACAAAAAATGTTGCCTTCAGTAGTGTTAAGATATTTTATGTATGAGTAGTACAGGAGTCTCGGAGGTGTGGGTGAAATATTTAAATTAAATTGATGAATAAAAAAAAGATTTTTCAAATTTTAGTAATTAAAATAAAAATGCTGTGTAATTTTTATGAGGGTTTTTTATCTAACATAAATTTAACTTTTTCATAAATGTATGTTTATGTGTAACTTACGTGATTACAGGATGTGTAGACATAACGTACTCCTACATAGGAAAAAAAACAATCCCATTTTATTTATTTATGAATACAGTATGCCTCAAGGGATTTTATGTACGAATATGTATAATGGATTGGCAATTAATGTAATAATTTATTAAATACTTAATATTAATTTGGGTTAGAAATAGGTTAATATGCGGAAGAAATAAATTCGTTTAAGCCTCACATGTGAATAAAATATATAAATCCACATAATTCATATTTTAACTCAAAATCACTTCGTAGAATCGTCTGTCATCTCATTTTCTGAAAGCTTTAGAAAAAGTGTAAAGATGTCAACACTTTGCTAAAATATTCTTTGCACTTTTAGTGACTTTAATTTGTCTAATGTTAAATATTTTTACTTTCTTTTACTCTAGTAAAATAAAGTATAGTAATCATGAAAATTTTTGACCTTGAGATTTTTAGAGATTTATTTGTTTTGAGGTCCCCTGAGTCCGAAAAAGTGGGTTTCGAAATGGTGTCTGTCTGTCAGTCTGCCTGTGTCTTCTCTACAGCCCATATGGTTTAATCAATCGAACTGAAACTTCAGATTTAAGCTTTTTTTATAAATTGGGAGGTCCCAGTGAACTTTACTCCAAATCAACTAACCGGAAGTGGCCACTCCCTTGGTCCAGAAAATTTGTTTTGCAAATATCTTAAAAAGTATAAGGTTTGCAAAAAACTACTTTATCCAAAATGTTTCCAAAAATTAAAAACAAATAAAAATAAAAAATTAAAAAAAAAAAATTAAAAAATTTAAAAATTAAAAAAAAAATTAAGAAAAAAATAAAATTTCTCAAAATTCTCTGTTCGTAAAAGAAAGTTGTGTGTTGGCAACACCTCAATTTTAACTAGGTAATTAAGGGACCTATTCCATGTGCTAACAAAACCTTTGTCATCATTGTTGAGTGCTATTTCCAAAAAATAATTTCGTAGAACTTTTACTAAACGAACGATCCGTATGGATTAGGGTTTTCTAACTAGGTAATTAAGGGACCTATTCCATGTGCTAGCGAAACCTTTGTCATCATTGTTGGCAATGGCCGATATTGGTCCTTGGGAGTTTAGTGCGATTTCCAAAAAATAATTTTGCAGAACTTTTACTAAACGAACGTTCCGTATGGATTAGGGTTTTTTAACTAGGTAATTAAGGGACCTATTCCATGTGCTAGCGAAACCTTTGTCATCATTGTTGGCAATGGCCGATATTGGCCCTTGAAGGTTGAGTGCGATTTTCAAAAAATAATTTTGCAGAACTTTTATTAAACGAACGATTCGTATGGATTAGAGTTTTCTAACTAGGTAATTAAGGGACCTATTCCATGTGCTAGCGAAACCTTTGTCATCATTGTTGGCAATGGCCGATATTGGCCTTTGGGGTTGAGTGCGATTTCCAAATTATAATTCTGCAGAACTTTTACTAAACGAACGAATCGTATATATTAAGGTTTTCTAACTAGGTAATTAAGGGACCTATTCCATGTGCTAGCGAAACCTTTGTCATTATTGTTGGCAATGGCCGATATTGGCCCTTGGGGATTGAGTGCGATTTCCACAAAATAATTTTGCAGAACTTTTACTAAACAAACGATTCGTATGGATTAGGGTTTTCTAACTAGGTAATTAAGGGACCTATTTCATGTGCTAGCGTAACCTTTGTCATCATTGTTGGCAATGGCCGATATTGGCCCTTAGGATTTGAGTGCGATTTCCACAAAATAATTTTGCAGAACTTTTACTAAACAAATGATCCGTATGAATTAGTGTTTTCTAACTAGGTAATTGAGGGACCTATTCTATGTGCTAGCCAAACCTATGTCATCATTGTTGGCAATGGCTGATATTGGCACTTCGGAGTTGAGTGCGATTTCCAAAATATAATTTTGCAGAACTTTTATTAAACGAACGATTCGTATGGATTAGGGTTTTTTATTTTCTTTTACTCTAGTAAAATAAAGTATAGTAATCATGAAAATTTTGGACTTTGAGATTTTTAGAGATTTATTTGTATTGAACTTTTGAGGGCCCTTGAGTCCGAAAAAGTGGGTTTCGAAATGGTGTCTGTCTGTCTGTCTGTCAGTCTGTCAAACTGTCAGTCTGTCAGTCTGTCTGTGTCCTCTCTACAGCCCATATAGTTTAATCAATCGAACCGAAACTTAAGATTTAAGCTTTTTTGATAAATTGGCAGGTCCCAGTGAATTTTACTCCAAATCGGCTAACCGGAAGTGGCCACTCCCTTAGTCCAGAAAATTTGTTTTGCAAATATCTTAAAAAGTATAAGGTTTACAAAAAAGTACATAATACAACATGTTTCCAAAAATTAAAAACAAATAAAAAATTAAAATGAAAAATTAAAAAAAAAAAATTAAGAAAAAAATAAAATTTCTCAAAATTCTCTATTCGTAAAAGAAAGTCGTGTGTTGGCCACACCTTAATTTTTTTACGGTACTTGGCGGAAACATAAATTTTTTGTTTAGACATTCGAAATTATCTGCTGCCAATATAAATTCTTCACCGAAATGGTCTTTTTATCGCGTTATAAGCGAAAAGTTGTAGGCGCTGTTCCAATGCGGATAAATTGTTTGGTTCCCTTCGAATAAAACCGTATAATAGAAATATTTAGCACACAAATAACAGCTTTTCTGAGTCTTCAAAAACAATTTGTTTGCAAAATTTTTGTTCCAACAACAACATTGCATTTCTAAAATATTTTCTTTTGGCCACTTAATAATTTTCAGTAATAACCAAAAATCTCGAATACATCTCGAGTACATAATTCAATGCTAAGCAAATTTCGAAAAGCTCAAAAATAAATAAAGTCTCGACAAATCACTAATTTTCACTTCACAAACTCGAATAAATTGAAAATCCTGTAATAATCTTGAATAATTGAGAAACCAATAAGAATCTAACAAAAGATATGATAAATTAACAAATCTGAATCTCATCTCTGGGGAAAAAAAGTATTTCAATTCGAAGTCAAATTCAAATTGTGTTTAAATTAAGGTTAAACATGACATATTAGATTTAAACTAAAGTTAACTCGAAACTTATTTCAAACTATAGTTTCTTTAAATATCTTAAGTCCGCTATTCTATAGCAACTTTATCAATACGGCTTCAATAAGAGTGTTCTTGTGATACAATGTTCCAGCCAATGACAGAAAATAATATTTAGAATTTTAAGGAATTATTTCAATGAAAACCAATCGATATGTTTTTAAAATCGTGTATACGCAACAAATACAAACACATACACCCGAAAAGCACACAATATTTGCTTACAATTCTTCACAATACAATTTTATTATACAAAATATCGTAAATAAACAAGATTGCAATCTTTATGCTCCAAATATTATTCACAATATACTCGTACATACAGAATAAATGTGAAACAACATAAAATCACCCATATCAGCATACAACATAAATTTTAAAAGCACGTTTCAATTTTCTCCGAACTTTTATTTTTATCTGCACAGTAAATATTTTGTATACTTTGTTCATCAAATACCTATAGGAAAAGCTCCAGAATAAGTAAAAAGCTTCGTTTTTATATTTATAATTTTTCATGTAAAAAGCCTTAAAGCTTTAAACACAACAACAACACACGATTTATCTAAAATAAGCCGAGCTTTTTTCAATTCCATTTCACATGAAACACAAACAAAAAAAATATTTTAACCCTTTTTTCCATATTTTTTACAGGATTACATAACAGTATATGACGGATATACAACACGAGATCCAGTAATCCTAAAATTTTGTGGCGGTGGACAAAGTGTGCCGCCCTCGATATCATCTGGACCCGAATTATTAGTTGAATTTACGACATCACCGTACGGTACGTTTATAACACAACAATCGAGTGTACAATCATTGCACGGATTTCAATTAGAGGTGGAAGTGAAATTCGTTGATCAACAGAGTCCAACGTATGCGAAAAGTAAACGTAATTGTGAATTTTGGTTGACGGGAACCGGCTATGGTGTACTAGAAAGTCCTAAACACTCGTTACCACCGAATACGACATGTCTGTATCATTTACATGGTACCGAAGGATCATTCCGTCCACTAGATCAGATACAATTACCGCGGCGAATGAGTAGCGCATCGTACACACCACCCGTGACACGATTCCGTATCTGGATTTCAATACTAAAATTTAATTTTGCATCACAATTCGGACTGGTCGAAGATAATCTGGGCATTATGCAAAAGACCGAAGATTGTACCGGAATGCTACGCATTTGGGATGGGCCGCTACGAGAACCTCCCATTTGTAAGGATGTTAATTGTGAACGTGACATTAATAATAAACCGGTTCTAGTGAAATATGGTCAAAATTATACAAATGTTTTGGCGCGATTTTGTCGCGGTACCGTACCAAAAAGTTGTGATCACGGGCTGTTGAATGAAACAAAATCACGACCGTGCCTGATGTCAGAAAGTTTTTTATCGAGCAGTGATTTTGTTACGCTTGAATTGAAAAATATCGAGTCAACTGTATTACGACCGTTAAATTTTAAACTTCGTTACGAATTTATTGATCTGTTGCAGGATGGCTTACCCATTGATTCGGAACACGAATGCAATCGTCGGTTTGCAAGTAGTTTGATTGAACGCAGAGATCCAGGTGTCGTTCGTAGTGTACGAAATGTTTTTCTATTCGGGCGAGGAGGTGCAACTGATTTAAAGTAATCGAGTTCGTCTAAATTTGGTAAATTGTTAAATGTTTTTTTTTTGTAAAATTTCAGATGTGTTTATCGATTTGAAGGACAACGAGGAGAACGAGTTCGCTTGGTGGTGCGCAAAATCATGACCGGTAATCGAACATGTGGCTCAAAAATTGATGCTGATATCAACCGATCATATTGTTTTGGGGACAGCACAATAAAGTTAGAGATATTCGAGCATCCATTTTCAGATTCGATACTTTTCCCGCGTGGCTGCGTTTGTAACTCATCCGTTAATGGACAAGCACATGCACCTGTGATTTACATGTCGACTTCACGCGAAGTTGAGATACAATTCACTGCTATTAATATGACAGCGGTCGACGATCCAGACAATGTTAATTTTGAGGCAACATTCGAATTTTTCAAAGGACCAATCACGTGCCGGGATAGTAGACGAAAATCTGGATCGAGTGGCACAGTAGATCTAAGTGTTGGAGATGTTAGTACATTGAGTTTGAGGAAAACAAATTTGATTGAAAAATTAATTTAAATAATATTTTTTTTTTTAGCTTGAGTGTCGCACACGACCGTGGCTTATAGAACCTAATGTTGGTAAATCACTTTACATCCGACTCAATGGTTTGTATCTTCGACGATATAATCCATTGGTACAAATCCCCTTAAACACAAGTATACGAACTACTAGCCCAACTAGATGTACGACAAAAGCTCGCGTTGTAATAACAACAGGAGAGGGTATACAAATTACTGCCTGTCCATTAAACGCCGATGAAAGCACCCGACATTTTGTTGAAGTGTTCAGCGCTGGTTGGAACAGAAAAATTGATTATCAAGCTAAGGAGCCAACACAAATTGTATCGGTCGAATTTCTCGAGCCTGAAGATGGAGATTTCCAATTTACATGGTTAGAATTGACGAAAATTCCACCCCAAGGATTTCTAGGCGCTACTGAACAGTGTCTGTATAAATGCCCTGAATTGGATGCGTGCATAAACGCGAGTGTTTGGTGTGACGGCATATCACATTGTCCTTCCGGTTATGATGAATCGTTCACCCATTGTTCGGCATTATTAAGACTTCCACCCGAAATTTTAGCCACCCTATGTGCATTCATAGTGCTACTATGTTGCGGAATTATCGGATTCATTTTTAGGTAAGGCATCGCCATTTTAATGTTCGCTTAAAAATGCACAAATCTAAAATTTACTAATTTTCAGAAAAATCAAACGAAAATGTCGACGTAGTTCTGTGCTACAAACACGACTAAAGTCACTCAGTTCCATGGATACAGCCGTCTTTGATGAGAAAGACATAATTTGCTGACAAAGCGACAATTCTGTGAGATATGTTGAAGTTGATCGGGTCACTACAGTTTGACCTGGACATTTCATCACATTTTGCAGAATTGTTAATTTTAGAAAATACAAAAAAATTACGAAAAAATCAAAAAACTTCTTTAATTAAAATAATTAAAAATAAAATTTTATTAAAAAATTGTTAAAATTGTTGTTATAAAAATAAGGACATATGTATATTTAAAAAATTAATTAATTAATTAATTGGTTTTTTAGTTTTTATAATTTTAATTACTAAAAAGTCGACGCACAATTTTTAATTATTAATTTTTTAATTTTATATTTTATTTATGTGTTATAATTTATCGTTATAACTTATATACATAAATATTATAACAAAAAAACTTTTATACTTCGAATAAATTTAAAATTTATATTTAATTAAAAAAGAAAATATTATTTATTTTATAAAAAAAAAAACAAAAAATTCACAAAAATATTTAATATTTCTCGGATTTTCAAGGTAGATGGACCAAAAACAAACAAAAATAATAAAATCTTTAAAAGAATGTTATATAAATACATAATATTATAATTTATTTAATCCAAAACATAAAACAATTATTATATAGTTTATTATTGTTTTTAAATATAAAATAATTAATTAATATTTAATTATATAGAAATTAATATAAAAAAAATTTTATATAAAAAATTATAACAAACATAATTCGAAAACATTTAAACTAACTAAACAAAAATTAAACAAAAAATTATCTTCAGAAAATACTAAATTAAAAAGCATAAATGTGATATTAATTACAATTAATTAAAAAATACAATCAAAACTCGTTAAATTTAGTTAAGAAAATTTTATAAAAGTTTGATGAAGATAATTTTTGAATCATGCACGCCGTTTGGCGATTGGATCGAATGAGTTTTAACGCGTTTACAGTGTAGACAATGCTGCTCACTAATAATACTTTCATCAAATTAAAAATTTAACACAATCTTGAAACAGCGTAAAATAAAATGAAGAGTTTTGAAAATTTGCCAAATTTTTTAATAAAATTTCAAACAACCAAGATAAATGTTGATTAATTTTGTCACATAAATTAATGTTGAAATCACAATAGTTTAAATTAGAAATTAAAGTTAGAACACATACATATATAATATTGCTATGTGAGATTTTTTATGGCGGCCAGATATTTTTACAAAAAGAATTTATTTACGTAGGACACTTTTACGTACATATTTGTAAATGGTCTACATGCTTTCAATTCAACGAAAATCTCTGCTTTTACTAATACATATTATAACTAATTTATTTTTATTAACTTTGTACCTCCCTATTCCTGAAGTTATGTTTGTGTTGATGGTAGCATTAAGATAAAATAACGACGGACTCTAGGCTTATGTAATCAAACCTTAATAAATGACAAAAATTCCTCTAAGTCGATGAAGCTAGAAGCTATTTATCCAAGGATGATGGGCAACGTCGTATATAATACGATTAATTGAATAGAATTGAAATATCATCAAATTGTGCAACGGAAACAATTTGGGTAGAGGTATGCACCAAAATTCGTTTATACTGATTAATTTAAACATTTCGGTTAATCAATCCGATATTTACCCCGATTTTTACCGAGGACATACATAATTTTACTCACAATTAATATTTGAGATACAAAAAATTAATAAAACAGCACAAATTAATGAGCAACAAAAAAAAATTTATTGGCATCATAAAATTAATTTTTTGGAATCAAATAGGTATAATAATTTGGCAATATTTATAATTTTTTGAAACTATTGGAAGGGAAAACAAAAGATTTTTTTAGGCATCGAAATAGACATTTTGAACGACAAAAATAATAAACTGGCAACCAATTAAAAAATTGAAATTAGTTTGCAATTCGTATCGATTAAACCTGTCTCGACTTTTTTTTTTAATTATGTCCTTCAAAAATATTTGTTTGTATTCTCCTTTGTTCTTCCAAAATATTTTTTGTGATGCCAATTTATTATTTTTGATGCTAATGTTTGTCGCCAAAAAAATTTTCTTGTATGCCCGTTTAAATTGTCCCTTTATTAAATTTTGTAAAAAACAACCTACTGAGACTTCAATTCATCCAAATTTTAATTTCATCTGCTAGGGTGTCACCTCTACTGGTCGATTACCTTTCATATTTCGAGTTTCAGTGTTGCAATGAGTGAGAACTCAAAATATCTTACATAGCCACATTTTCGAAAAAATTCTCGAATCTCGTGTAATGCTTACATAATCGACCCCAGGTGTCTCGATTTCCGGATTTTTTTTTAAATAACAGATGTTATGTTGCTTCATATTACCGACTTACAGGTGCATCGCGATTTTCAAGATTTTATGTGATTTGTCCAAGCTTTCACGCTTACTCGACATTTATTTGGCCTTTAGACGCTATTTCGTTAACATTCAAATTGAGTTAGGTGAGATTTTCGATCTCGGTTTGAATTTATCTCGGTTTGAATAGCGTTTACAATTAAGTTAAAATGTTGCCATTTTCTAATATATTTCAAATTTTCCAAGATCATCGAAATAATTTTGAATTAATTTCGAGGTTATAATTGAAAATTATTCTTTGACATTAATCGCGAGATATTATACAGATTATTAAAAATTAATGAATTTCAGTTGATTTTAATTGATAATTTATTACTATAAGTTACTGCTATAAGTTGAGTGCCACGATCTGTAACATTATTGTTTCACAATATTCATGGTTTATGTAGATAATGTCCATATATACATACACAGATGGGTAATAGTCCCGCATTATTCCTCCTGGCTAATATAGCTTTAATCAATGATAAATCTTCAAAATATTTACCTAATTAAGACATTATTTAGCTTTCTTTACATAATGTGGGAGGCTTTAATGCTATGCTCTCAATTATCAAGCTGAGCGATTCTAGATTTCCAAAAAAAAGAATCAGTAAAGCCAATTTGTGTTGGGACTAAAATTTTGAGAAAAAAATTGTTTTTGAACTCTTGGTCACAAAAGTACTGCAAATACTGCTACAATAATATTTTGGCCGTAGAGGCACAAATAATATCAGCGCACAGGAGCAACTTCTTTTTCTACCTTCGCCTTTTCAGTTTTTGTGAAAAGACAACTAAGATCCGACATTGTAGATTTCCTATAAGGTTCCCTTATAGAAGAAACCCCTAGGGTTTCATATATGCTTCCCACTTCTTAATTCGTAACCCAAAACTTGTCCATCATTTTCAGCAGAAATGACGAGCAGCAGCGCCCCCTTACCTTTTCCATGTCCATGCTCACTACTGAATGAGTTCCCATTAATTGAGAGGGATGTTAATTCATCTATCGAGATGTCCAATTAAGAAAGAAGAGGATTTAATGCCTCGAAGTCCCTAGGGAGCCCCGCGTCCGACGATTCACCTGCCGATCTGTATAGTCAATGTTAAGAAGTTATCACTGCTTTGCAAAAATCTGAATATTCTCGAATAATTTTTCCTAGAAAATTTCGAATAAACTCAAAATACCGAAAATTTCAAACAATCTCAACCAATCTGCAAAATTCACGAAAATATATCTAAAGATCCGAAAATTCGAAGTCCTATCCTTTACTATTACAGCTAAACATTGCAACGTAAAATCCGAATCATTTCATGAAATATGAAATATGGAATCATCTAGAAATCTATAACAAAATTATAGAGAACCCTTGAGTGTGTTTGTGTGTGTGTTAAAATCTGTGAAAGTTAGTATCGCCAAGTAGATTAGATAAGCACGACAAAATGAAATTCTAAACATGAATAATATTGCAAATCTCAAATAGATCCGGATAATTTGAATAAATTCGAAAAATCTGAAAATCAACCAATAATTTTAAAAATTCGTGGCTATTTCGAAACAGCGCCAAGCTATTCAACTCGTAACAAATTTCGAATAACTTCGACAATTTCCACAAATTATTAAAAGTTAAAAGGACGTCAAATCCGAGTCATGCGGAAAATTAAATTGGATTAAAGAACTTTTTAGAATTACAAAATACATGTTTTTAAAACGCAATATGAAATATGTTGTTCATAAATTTTCTTATTTAAATTTTAGTTTTAGATTTAAAAAAGTTTAAAAACTTTTGAAAGTTCTTGCGAAATAAGAAAAAAAATTAAAAAATTTAAACGATTAAATTTGAATCATCGTTGTAAATTCGTCTGCCGTTTAACTTAAGGAAAACTAAAAAGTAGCATTCGAAAATCATATTTTTTGTAGCGTTTTCGTTCCCTTTCAACAAGCTTCCAACGTATTTGTGTTCATCTACAATATTAGAAATTAGCATCAAATTTTTCTTCGCTTGGTCCTCAACTATTCAAATCCATACAATACGACGGTTCTTCAGCAAGCAACTCTTACACTCTTACTGTGATAATACCGGCTTTCCAGCATTTACAAAAGATATTAACATTTTAGTAATGAATGTGGATCTTACGGATAAGTTAGTATTTCTACACAGTTCAAAGATTCATAGGCTATAAATATCTTCGGATTATACCAAGATCTGGCGGTTACGTTTGGTTATCTAAAATATTACAGTATTCTACATAAATGAATAACAAACATAAATTCACAAATTCCTGATTATAAAAATAAATTTACTCGTATTTAAAAATAATTTTGCTGATATTAAATAATAAATTTTACTCTTTCACTCGTCGTCTAACTTAAATAACATTCGCCCATATCACGTGAGTTGGGTATTTTATTCTGTACTGAAAATACGCGCGTTAAAAAACTCATTCTAATTTCATCGCCGAACGAGAGCACGGTATATATAAGTAATACACGAATACATAAAAAAAAAACTCTACTTAAACGACGATGCGATTACACCTCGAATAATTTGCATGTATTTTTATTTAAAAGTTATTGTTTAATTCCAATTAAATACGAGAAAACTATTTAATAAAAAAAGACGAATTTTGATTTCACGCATAGCAATGATTCGAAGAACAAATAAAAACAAACTTAATCAATTACGATAAGCAAACAAACGTGATGTGATTCAAAATTATTTAAAGATGTTAAAATGTTTGTATAGAAAATAAAGTCAGGTAGTATTAAAGATAAACAAGTTTAATACACAATTTATGGTGTTTGATTAAAAATTCCGAACTAAGCAATACTAGATCGATTCGATGCATTACTCCCAGCACAAATCGCAATACTAACTTTACATACATTTAATACATTTAAAAGACGGAATTGAGTAGCATCCGCTTTTCCAATAATACCCTGAACCTCAAATGTAAAATTAGGTAGACAACATATTTTTCAAATAAATTTAGCCAATTTTCTGCAGGACATTTAAATGTAAAAAAAAAAAAAAAAAATAAAATAAAAACGTATTGCTTAATTTAAATTCTACATAATAACACTGCCAAAACCAAATGTTAATCTTAATCCATCACTCAGTTTTAATCTGAGATAAAATCCATTAAGTGCACAACGGTTTAAATTAATACAATTTTACCAGAAACTGTAACGAAATTGCTTTTGTTTTATGAATGAAACGAAAGACATCTGCAAATCAAGTACAAAAGCAGTCCACTAATTTCCTACCAACAGCAAAAGATTTGTTTTAACCAGGGTAATTGTTTTGAAAGTAATATCATCAAATTCGTTTAAATTGGTGGGAAATAAATAGTAAAGGTACATATATATATATGGTGGACAATGAAACGGGCCAAAAACTTAATAATCAAATCAAGTGTTCGATACAATTTAAAACAAATGGAATAAATTTTAAAACAATTTTCATTAAATAAAATAAATTAAATTACATTATATTTAAAACTAAAAAAAAAAAAAAAACAATTAATATATAAAAAAATATAAACTACTGTTATTTATTTAAAAAATTTAAAAAATATTTTGTAAAATAATTACTAAATAAAAATTAATTTATTGTTAATAAATTATAAATATATAAAATTGAATAGGAAATAAAAAATTACAAAATAAGAAGACGGTGATCGAGTGAGAATTTTCCAAAACCTCTTTCTCTCTAAATAATAGACAACCCAAGAAAAATCTGTAAATAATTTCAAAAATTAAATAAATATTTAAATAAAAATGGAATAAGACAATAAATAAGCATAAAACTAAGTTATTTAAAAAACAAAAAATAAAATGACAAAAAGCATATAAACACAAAATAAATAAATATATATTTTAAATTCCATTGTAATTGTGAAATTAATTTGTTATTATTTATAATAATTACCTTTATTATTTATTTAAATTATTTAGCTTTATGTGCCAAAACAAAAATGTATAATTAATTGAAAGCTTGTTTAATCGCATCACAGCGTCTAATTTTAATTTATTGAATAGATAGTCATTTTATTATGTTAATTTGTTAATTTTTTTTTTTTTAAGACAAAATTGTAAAACATAGAGATTCTATTTAAAATAAATTAAATTTAATAATAAAATAATAAAACAAAATGAAACAGAAAGATTAGATTACAAAAGAAAAAATGTATAAAATTTATTTAATTTAATTATATAAAAATTAATTAATTTTAAATTAATAATTAATAAATAAAAAAAAAATAAAGACTATATTATTGATAGTTAAAGATTTAAAAAAAAAACACAGTTAATGATACGAGAAATTCAAATAAAAAAAATCATATCAATTGAAGAAAGTGTGCAGTGGTTTTATTAATTTTGAAATGTAACAGCAAATTGAGAATTTGTCCACATTAGCGTTTAATAGGTAAGCTTAAGCCTGGAATCACACTATCATTTTTCTGGAGATTGGCTCATTATGTCTGCCCGCAAATGCGTGATAGAGGTCTTAACGGTTACTTGAACTCTACATTGTTGCGATATTGTAACAATGACAGCCAGAAAGGCAGTATTTAGCAAGGTAGAAAATTACAATGTTAGTTTATGAACGCTTTTTGGTTACAATATTGTTACAATGTAGAGTTCATAAACGAACTGCAGTAGTGCGTTTCACTTTACGTTTACGATTTCTGAGGGAATAAACGATCAATTATGGATGAGCGTTTCTTAGAAAACGTATAAACGATTTAAATAGATTTTTTTTTATTCAAAATTCTCGAATAATTATCATAAAATGAACTTAAAATTAAAATTGCGTCAGGAGATCTAAATTTGTATTATTTTATACGATTACGTTCGAAGACGTTGAAATAGAAACAATAAATTTTCCAAATCTTCCTCTACTATTCGTTATTCTCTGTATATCATCCATACATTACCTTTCAGATAAACACTGTTAACATCAAAAATGTGATTACCGCAAAAAGTCGAAGCAATATATTTTAGGGCTGGCCGACTGCTCGGACTTAAACTCTATTAAACATCCATAATTGAAAAATGTTAGATAGATAGGTCATATTCACTTGGAGAATTTTTAAGCATATTTGGTTGAATAGAGACGGTACACTAGACGGTCTAAACCGCTTTATTCGCTTATTCTGTGTTCAAAATGGCAATATTTTAATAAAATTTCAAAGCTAGTTAGTTTTATTAAAGCTTTATTCCATTAGGCTTGTTTTAAAAATACCTGTTCCTGCTGAGAAAGAGAACCAAGCACAAATAATAACAATTTGACTGGGAAAGAGGCACAAACAGACCGTCAGATAAACCACCTCCAAAATCGTTTTTTTTCCCAGAATAAAACGTAAAGATCCATAAAAATTTGAGTTTGAAAATGTTCATGATCTTTAGTGTAGTACGTAAAAAAATAGTAAAATTTGAATAAAACGACTTCCTATACTGTATTGTGATACTACAGGAGGAGGATAGCTGAAAGTACTAAAACAATTGTCGTCGCGATCAACCACGTAAAAGGGTAGCCCACGAAAACATGTGGGTCCTACATTCAAAATTGACTTTTCCAATTTTTGACGTATCTAAATGTCATGCCTGTACATATCAAGGATTAAATAAAAGGTTCGTTTCAGAAAATGTATTTCACTCTTTTTGGCCGACACGTTTGAAATTCGACGGAAAACGACAAAACCTGTTTCCTTTAAATTTGGTGATTTTACCAAATTTTTTCATGGCTCTCAAAAATTCTATCTATTTTAAATAATTTTGTCATTTATTGTACGAATTTGTCAAAAATTGGAATTGGCTCGACTGCAAATCTAAAATTTTTCTGTTTTGAACATACAAATAATTCTTGTTTAAATTGTTTCAAGCGAAAATAAATAATTAGCGTTCATTTGCATTTGAAACTTTCCGATAGACCAATTGAAACCATTTTAATTACTTTAGGCACATTTCCACAAAACACAAATAACAAGGTAGACAGACGACTTAGTGTCCCAATAAAGATACATCATTTTTTATTGGAACCTCCTCCAGATTCCCGATGTGAGATTTATTTCAATCTAATCTCAGATATCTGCTGTTATACATGTAACAAATTTTCACCAACTACACCAAATATTTTTTCCTGTGTCGGCGTTTATTTCAACCATATCAATTTTCACAATGGTATTACTGCTGAAATCAACTCATTCGGTTTATAAACTAATGCAGGAATCACAAATTTCAACAATTTATAAAAGTAACACTCTGTCACAGTTCATCCAATAAAACACCATATCACATTAGAACTTAATACTTATATCACTAATTACGGCTTTATTTTGTACAAAAATTATTTTCACCGGCGAGATGTAACATACATAATATTGAAACGGTTTTCAATTATTCTGCTTATAAAAAAATTATAATTAGCATATAAATAAAAAAAAAATGTAATGAATCCAATGCTGTGGTATGCCAGCATTTTAACAGAAATTCCTCCAAACCCAGAATGAAGCAAATGTAAAGTATGTGGTCATAATCTGTCGAAAGCACAGAATTAGAACAAAACAAAAATATTAAACCATTTTATTTTCAGTTGGATGTTGCCTATTCTTACCGATTTCATTGATATACTAGTGGCATCATCTTTTTTTGAAGAATCAGCACTATCAGCACCCTTTGCAATTGGTTTATTGAGGAGATCAAGATTTCCAAACTTTTTATCAATTTTTAATTTACCATAAAATTTGTCAAAATTTAGAACACTTCCCGACTTATTATCGCCTTTGCCAGTTTTATTTTGATCCATCTCTAACAGTTTTTTGCTGAAAGCTGCCCATCTATTTAATTGATTTTTGGCCGCACTTTCGGTTTTATTTTGACCATCACAAACTTGGAATAAAACCACTGTAATTATTGCCACATTTATCCAAATTAATTTCATTTTTTTTTTTTTTTTTGTAGATTTCAGTTAGCGAATTGTACTATAAAGTGGTGTGCTGTATCAAAGAATTTAAAATTTAGACTGAATCCGTCCGTATGTTTTGTTTTATTTTTAATCCAGCTAAAAATGCGAATGTTAAAGCAACAACAACTTCCGAATTATTGAGCGTGATCATAAAACCGAAATTTCCTATTTTTAGCGTTCACAGAAAAAAAAATCTAATATAAATTTGTATGTATTTTGGCGACGTTCGCGGTTTTAATCGCGACGATCATTGTTATTACTTAATACACATTCTATAAAATTCGTTTAGCTTTACAATTACTTTGTCTTTAATTTTAAGGTATTCAGTGTACTGTTGTTATACAACACAATACTCTCACGTCCAGTAGTGTAAATCACTGACAAATGACAAAATGCCAGACACAATTACTTTGCAGTTCTTAACATTTATAAGAAAATCAAAATATCTTAAAGCATATTATTTTGAAGTATTTAAGTGTGTGGTTGTGTTACGAGTATGTACGATTGAAAGAACCATTTTTTAGGTTTGTAAATTCAAAAATATTATTTTGGTAGACTGAATGATTTATAGAGTTTTTCATCCGTGTGATTACTTAATACTTTAAGTATTGTTGGCTTAGTCTAATACCATCTAGATTAATTCAAATAAAAGCATCACGCCTTATAGTGTTGGCTATGAATGGTCTTTTGTTATACAAAACTTAGAAAACATTCAATATGAAGTTCACGATTGTAGTTACACCGACAAGACAAAGTAACCAATCTTTATTCTTCTTTTGAACTTGAGCATCTTAATTTCAAGGGTTTTATACAAATAAATGTGGTTATATGAACAGATTTTTAATTGCGCGATGGGATGTTGAAGACGATTTTTATTGTATAAACAACTGGCCGGAAATTTATTTAAAATTTGACCGATAAAAGACAATAAACATATTATACATTTCCTATAACACATGTAATTTTATTATAATCTTCGCGGTTATTTCGATTTCAAATTAGATCTAGGCAAGTATTTCGCGGTACTATTAAGAGTATTTGGTTTAATGCATAGATTAGAGGAAGTTTCCGAATTTTGTCCGAATTACAAATACAATCGAAAAGAGCTGTTATCATTATTTATAAGTAAAATGAAATCACACAATCTACTTTTCTTGCTATAATATTCAAGGTAGCTCATTCTTCCGTGCATAATACCTATTCTCATCTAATTTATACAAAGTGACGTCGATCCATAAATAAACTAATTTGTTAATTTATTTCACAGCGATTTGATCATACAAAAATAATGTTCTTTGGGTGTAAGTTTGATTGTCGTTCACTTGAATGAAAAGTTGTCTTGAACGCATCATTGCAGTGACGCCAGTGTGAATGACGAAAAAGCCTAGATTTTCACGACTTTCCGCAAAGTTATTAACATTTGGTAACCAAATCATTAACGAAATTTAACCATGCAGAGGGGACCAAAATTAGCGTTACCATTACATCAAACGAGCCGTCCATTTGATCAGGTTAGATGCATCCAACTGTATCCAATTCAAATTTCAATGAATATGATTCCACAGACACCACATTTTCAGTACTCTTATGGTTACCACCACCATTCATAATTCTGTTTGCTGGGTTTATTGAGTGCTTATGTTGGCTGATTAAACGACTCACTTCACGGCGTTAATCGGGCAATTGACACAATTAAAATGGTCTAACCACCGGTGGCATATTAGATATTACATGAATTAATTAATATTCAACAAAAAATTAATAAAAGTACAAATACGCACCAGACCACCACAAATGGTGACCCCGACAACAAAATAACATTAATTACCAAATTACAAAAAAAAAAAAAAAAATTGGCAATTCCAAATATTGTATGCGGACATCATATGCCATGATGCAAATGGTCATGCCGCGGGTAAACTAAATCCAAATTTATTGGAAGCATCAACCAGTAAATCGAAAGTTGAACTACAATAAAACATATATATATCCAGATCATCTTTAATAGACAATAAATAAAAAGAGATTATCTTCAAAAAAATCCGGAAAGCGCAAATATCATCACGAGGTTATATTTCTTCATATACGAGAAAATACATACACATTGTCATCACCACCATCATCAAGAAAATAATAAACGAAATTCATCGGCACATCATAGAAGGAAGAAATGCGGTCAATAAACTCAATTCATCAGTAAACAAGGTGAGTGCGTTTTTGTTTTTCTTTGTCTTCAGTAGTGCGGTTATTCGACATTAGTTCACAAGATTTAGTGTATCGTACATATTTATATAAGATTTCGGGATATAAATCGTAAATCGTTTAGTGATTCTTCAGACAACGAAAATAGTGATAAAGGGGCGAGCACAAGTAGAAGTGATGGCGAAGCACCTCCTGTCGAAATTAAGTCACGTGGTAGTTTCGTTGAACGTGTTACGATTAAAACACCTCCATTTTGGTGCGAGATGCCAGAACTTTGGTTTGCCCAAATCGAGGCACAATTCAGCATTACGCAACAACAAACAAAATTTTATCGTCATAGCGGGTCTCGATCAAAGAACGTTAAATACCGTTAGCGATATTGTTTTACAGACTGCGACTCACAAGCAATATGACGATTTGAAGCAAGCATTAATTTCCCGATTAGCAGAGTCAGCGGATACTAAGTTACAAAAGCTTTTAAAGGATTTGGACTTGGGAGACAAAAAACCAACCCAATTGTTGCGAGAGATGAGAAACTTGGCGGATAAACAAATAACGGATGAATTATTAAAAAAACTGTGGGTTCAACGTTTACCACAACAAATACAAATTATTTTGGCATCCAGTACGAAAAATCTAACGAATTTGGCAGGTATGGCCGACAAAATTTTAGAAGCATATTCAAACGCAAATGTGATGTCAGTATCAAGTGAAAGGGAAAGTAGACCCGTGGTGTCGGTTACAAATAATTCAAGAGCTTCTCAGTCTGATCTTGAGATTAAAATTCAGGAACTTATACTGGAAATTAAAGGCTTAAAGACACAATATAGAAATAACGGGGCAAATGGTTCACGACGACGCTCTAGATCTCGATCAGCTGGAACGAAAGGACACACTTTTTGCTGGTATCATTTCAAATTCAATGATAAAGCAGCCAAATGCGTTAAGCCTTGTGCTTACGTACAAACGTCGGCAAACTAACTTCCTCACCGCAAATGACGACATGCGAGGGGGATAATCGTGCTAATTGTCGTCTTATCGAGGTATCTGTAATTCCACCATTGTTCGATGAAAAACAAAAGTGAAAAAATGATTTCACTCTTTTCGCTGCAAATTCATCGCAAATTAATACATATGGTACTCGGATTTTAAAACTCGATTTAGGCCTTAGAAGGGATTTTAGTTGGACGTTCATAATAGCAGATGTTTCCAAGCCAATAATCGGAGCCGACTTTTTGAAGCAAATTTGGCTTAATAGTTGATATCAAACGGAATCGCGGTGTCTTCATCATTGACTACCATTAATGCCATGGCTGTCGATACAGGAATCAAACTTCTGTTAAACAAATTTAGTGAAATTAAAATTGATAGCGCAGTTATTAGACCAATAAAACATGAAGTTACTCATTTTATCCAAACCAAAGGTCCACCAGTGGCAGCAAAAGTTCGTAGACTCGCTCCGGATAAATTAGCTACGGCAAAGATAGAATTCAACTATATGCTTCAGGCAGGAATCTGTAGACCATCGGATAGCCCTTGGGCCAGCTCACTGCATTTGATTAGAAAGAAAAATGGAGACTGGAGACCCTGTGGTGACTACCGGTCACTCAATGCTGTTACTCAACCTGACCGGTGTACCCCATACCACATCTCCAGGATTTTGCCCATCAACTGTGGGGCTGTATTATATTTTCTACATTGGACCTGGTACGGGCATATTACCAAATACCAGTGAAACCGTCGGACATACCGAAGACGGCTATCATAACGCCTTTCGGGTTGTTCGAGTTCACTCGAATGGGATTTGGTTTAAGGAACGCTGCGCAATCGTTCCAACGATTTTTCTATTCTATTTTTAGGGATGTTACTTATTGCTATACATATATTGACGATTTTTTGATCGCTTCACGAGATATGGAGGAACACATGATCCACCTGGAACAAGTTTTTCAAAGATTACAAGATCACGGATTAATTATTAACGTAAATAAATGTGTATTCGCTAAGAACGAAATAAATTTTTTGGGCCACACCATTAATAAATCAGGTATTAAACCTATGTTAGAACGCGTTCGAGCAATATCCGATTTTCAACAACCAGAAACAATAAAAGAATTACGACGCTTTCTGGGAATGACCAATTTTTATCGACGATTTGTTCCAAACGCAGCCGAAAATCAAGCATTATTAAACGAATACTTAAAGGGAAGTAAAAAAATGATAAACGTAAAATTAATTGGACCGATAATACAAGCAGGGCTTTCGAAACATGCAAACATCAGTTGATCGACGCAACAATCCTTGCACATCCAGACACTAAGGCGCATCTAGCGGTGATGGTGGATGCATCAGATTTTGCAATTGGTGCAGTAGTTCAGCAAAGAGTAGAGGGCATTTGGCAGCCTTTAAGTTTTTACTCGATCAAACTTTCGGATACGCAGAAACGCTATAGCGCTTATGATCGTGAGCTATTAGCGGCCTACGCAGCTATTAAACATTTTCGTTTTATGCTGGAGGGTCGCACTTTTACATTATACACGGATCATAAGCCAATAATTTATGCACTTCAGCAAAATCCAAGTAAGGCTTCACCTAGACAATTTAGATATTTGGACTGTATCGGACAGTTCACTAGCGACATTCAACATATCTCGGGTAAAGACAACGTTGTAGCGGACACTCTATTGCGCATTTGCAAAATCGATTTACCAGAATCAATTGATTACATGAGGATTGCCGATTTACAGAGCCAAGACACCGAGTTACAGGAACTAATTGAAACAAACAAATCGCTTGAATTTAAAAAGTTTCCAATATCGAATTCAGACAAAACTATTTTTTGTGACGTCTCTACAAAGATTATTAGGCCGTATATACCAAAAGAATTCAGGAAAACGATATTCGATATAGTAGACGGTTTATCACACACCGGAGTTCGGACTACTACTAAAATGTTGGCTAGTAAATATATTTGGACATCAATCAACCAAGACGCTAGAGAATGGGCTAAAGCTTGCGTAGATTGTCAAAAGTCGAAAATACAACGTCACACCAAGAGTCCAGTTGGCCAATTTCCATTAGTTAGTAAACGGTTTGAAGAGATTCATATAGATTTAATTGGTCCAATGCCAACATCTAATGGTATGAGATATTGCGTCACAGCAATAGATCGATATACTCGCTGGCCAGAGGCCATTCCAGTGGCGGATATCAGGGCACAAACAGTTGCAAGTGCAATTTATAATGGTTGGATCGCAAGATTTGGCGTATCTTTGACCATAGTCACTGATAGAGGAATGCAGTTTGAATCGGAATTGTTCCAGGAATTGTCCAAATTGTTGGGATTTCAACGAAAACGGACCAATCCACAAGCCAACGGTTTTATTGAACGTTGGCATCGCTCCCTGGAGGCGTCAATAATGTGTCATAATCATCAGTTTTTATTCATAAAGAACTAAATTCTTGCTCACACGTATTTGTTAGGAATGATACTGTCAGAACACCTCTGCAGCCGCCTTACGAAGGGCCGTTTAGTGTCATTAACCGTACGGAGAAATATTTTACCATACTCATAAAAAATAAAGCTTGCAATATTTCTATAAACAGATTAAAATCTTGTTTTACTACAATATATGATTCAGATGATCACAAGACAAACAAAAACTTGCCGACGCATGACGTATCAAATCAATTTACGGTGTTAGATCCTAACACTACACGAGTCAAGTACCATCTTCATCGTGTGACAAACGCACAGTTAGTTTTCAGAGTGAACCAGATTTGGTTACCACACGATCGGGTAGAGCAACCAGACTGCCCACGCGTTTTCGATAATACGTTCATGGACATTCACTGGCGAGGGAGTAGTGTGGCTACCACCATTCATAATTCCGTTTGCTGGGTTTCTTGGGTGCTTATGTTGGCTGATTAAACGACTCACTTCACGGCGTTAATCGGGTAACATATGATCGGACATTTTCTCGAGTGAGTGTGCGGCGAAGAAAAAGAAAACAAAAAAAACGTAATTCAACCTAAACTTAGGCAACGAAAAAGACACATATTTTTCTTTGTTAAAATATAAATGTTGTCAGCCATTATTTTATATAATTTGAAATAAAATTATAAAATAATAATTTGTATTAAATATAATATTGAATAAATAAATTAATGCATAAATATAAATAATATTAAATATATATAAATAACGAAAATAATTGGAGTCAGAAATGTATTTTATTTTTGTAACGTGGTGCTCAACATAAGTACAAATACGCACCAGACCACCACACTCTTTCAACATAATGGAGATAAATAGAACGTATAAAAATGATGGTACAATTGTATCGAAAGTGGTAACACTGAGTAGCGAAACCGTAAGATTTCGTTATCAGACACGAGATCAGAGGTCTGGTGCGGTCTAGTAGCTGGCTAAAGCTCTCGGTGTGTCGTGAGGGTTTCCATACATGACCCCATGCTTGAATAACTGCATGAGAAAAGGAATTAAATCTAAAAAACAAACAAAAGGACAAACGAAACATTCTGTGCCATTCCATTAGGAGTATAAGCAAATAATAAATCGGTTGCTGTCTATAAAGAAGGCCCCTGATCATCGGCGACGGTCTCCGATGCTGATGAAGTATGGAAGGATGCCTTCCCTAATGACCACTCTAGAAAACGATAAGCACATGTGTCATGCTGCTCCCCACGACAGCCTGCCGAAGTAAGCAACACGACCGGAAAGAGATGGAAAACCAACTCTACCTCACAGCACATTCAATCACTCCATCAGGAATTACTCCCTCATGGTGTGAAAGAACATGACCTCAATGCAGAAAAAAAATGACAGAAAATAGAAAGGAAAATTCCCCAAAAACAGGAGCAATCAGAGCAACTAATAACAAAAATGTATCACCGGTAAAAGCAAAAACAAAGAACTATTATGGATTATTTATGAAGAGCAAAGGTAAAAAATATAACGTTAGTGTATTATCGCGACTAAACATGGGAAAATCAATAACGGTAAGAAAAAACTGTGAAAAAAAAATTTGAGAAAAAATATAATGGCAAATATGATTCGAGAAAACAAATTAAATAACTGAGACTACAAAACTATTAAGCGAAATAAGAGATGTAGGTATGTGATCACGCGATTACAACAGCTGAAAATCCAGAACGTTATATAATACAAAAATATAATAAAGGAAAATCCGAAAACACATCAGACAAATCTAGCTCACACTTCATGAAATTAACAGAAATCAATCAAAATTTTAAATACTAAGAATAATCGTATAAGCAATAAATTTTAAAATTACGTTTAAACAAAAAAACAACAAAAAAAATTTGTAAGATTACAATATAAACTAAAAAATTTTCATTTAAAAAACCATTATCATGACCAAACAAAAAAGTTATTATCAGATTCTGTAGTTTTCGTTTTTTCGAGGATGACAAAAATACCTTCATTTGAGATCTCGCCGGTCACCTTCACACCATCGTTAGCTGTTCGTTCGTTTTTTTTTTATCACAATCGGCACAATTGAACACTCAGTTCCGTTTATTCATTTTACCCGTTATTACTATAATTTTTTTTCACTGTTTTTGTTTAGTTCTATTTATAACGGATCACTCACTACACAACCAATTTCACAAGGTAGATATCACCCACCGAACAAAAAAAAGATTCAATAGAATAAATAAATAAGAAACAACCGATATTACGGTAATACTTAGAATGTCTTTATTTCTTTTATTATTATTATTTTTTATTTATTATTACACCACCGAAATACTTCTAAAAGTTTTCTTAATTAAGCTCACAATTAATGATTAATAATTTTAAACAAAATTATCAACAAATCACAAGTTTTGTTATCATAAGTCTATCGTAAATCAATTTTGCGTATCGACCCATCTCTCACTAAACTCCAAACTTGACTGATATAACTGTTTTATTTTGTTTCTCGAATTTTCCATACATTTCAAAACAAAAAAAAACCTGATTTGTTGCTGTCGCAATCGCGTGATCCAACATACTCATACTCAAATAAAAAAATTCAACATGAAACAAAAGATAAACATTCTTATCCCGAAACATAACCTGCTAAAATTCTCTCTTCGAAGAGAGAATTTTAGCAGGTTATGTGCAAAACCAACAAAAATGTTGTTTAGTCATCCTTAGCGCAGTTTCCCTTATTTCGTATCTCAAATTCTAAAGCATCTCGACTAGAACGAGGCGGGACGTCTGCTATTCTGAAAAACTTGAACTAGAATTATCTTTTCCTCTATCATAACCTCTATTTCCTCAATTTGATGGAATCTGCAGTTAAGCCGACTTTGGAAAGACTTCATTTATACGGTTTTTCCGTTCTCCGTCGTTCTCAATTGAAGTTTTAGTGGAACATTTCTAATGGCATTAATAAAACCACCCATTGTCAAGTGATAAAAGTTATCGAGCTAATATAGAGCTTGCCGCGCTGGTATGGTTATTTCCAGATCTACATCTTGAAGGCATTCAAAGAGCTAGAATTAATGCATTTCTTGGTAGCTCGCTCATTATGCTGTACTGAAGCTTGGAACTCTCCTTTGAAGTTCCCAATCGTGGTTTCACCACCGCTGCCGATAGGATTCGAACCTGTGTGGGTAGAACTAGAAGAAAATTACAGATCTGAAATCTTATAAAATCTTCTATGATTGACTTCATTTTTAAATAAAGATCATATAAAAGATAAATATTTAAATTATTTTGTAAGAATTACACTTATTTATGTTCACCAATATGCATATGATAATTAGTAATTATTAACCACGGCATTTAAATTACTTACCGTAAACAAATACCTACGCTAATCTTAAAGATTTTGGCTTAATATATGCTGCGTTTTTTTATTCGCTCCGGATAGCTGCTATCGAGAGTCGTCATATAAAACGTGGCTCCCGATACCGCTCCGTATAAATAGGTAGAGCCAAATATTTTTTATATCAAGTTTCCGCTAAATCATTGAATTAAAAAAGATAGTTACCAATAAATAGCGCGTCAAATTTAAATTTAGGCGTAGAAAAATGACGGCTCTCGATAGCAGCTATCCTGAGCGAATAAAAAAACACAGCTGTAAAGAAACTAATTTACGTTCTCTTAGCTATTGTAAGGTTCCCATCCAAAAGTAAAGTAAATAGTAACGTGCATAACATGTTAAAAACATCCAGGCGCAATATTAAAACTAATGTTACATACTACATACATAACTCAAAATTATTGATGTTACAATAAACTCAAATTTTTGTAATTCTCTCTTTTTTTTTATTAAAATATGATGAATTTTCAATTTATTTATAATAATGTGTTAATTTTATAATGCTGTTTTATTTAATTTCAACTCAAGAATAATTTAATTAATTAAAATTAAAAACTCAAGATAAATTCAAAAAAATGAAACGAAACATAAGTATTGAATCAAAATTAAGCCAATAGAAATTTTGATTAAGTGGTTTACATTAGAGACGGAATACGAGATTGCTCTATTTAATCAACAGGATCAACTGTATATCCTTTGGATGACGATTGACCGCTGAGAAGTTCATCTTCCTGGGTGCCTGATGATTTTTTTACATACTGGAATTTAAAGTGAAATTAGACAAGAAAATCTTGTGTATATTGTATTTGACTCAACGCCTACCGAAGGGTTTAACATAATCTCCTCTTCCATTTTTGTGATTTGTTTTATTAAATCCATAACTTTTGCTATTTCACTCTGTATTTTTAGGAACATTTCAGGACTATCGTATTTCTCTGAATCGTCTTTGAACACAACCATACCATCTTTTTTATTGATTGTGGCAAAAATTTCACCCGATTTTATCATGTTTAGGATGTATTTTTCTGCTTCGGCCGGTCCCGAAAGCTGTACCCGTGCTGCTACATCAGCCAGCGAGAGTGTTAAAAATGTTTTGGTTAATCGTTGAATATTTTTTTTATACAGTGAAGCGGCCACCTGCTTCACAAGTCCCATATTATTGTCCCGAACATATACGTCACGATATTTAGTAATAGTATTTCGGACATCTTCGATTAAAGCTTTACTATAGACGGTGGCCAATTCATGATAGGCATGACTTAGAGGTTTCATAAACCGAGAAATAACTTGTGATGAATACTTTGGAATTGGTAAAATTTTACCGTGCAGAATTAAGGAAACGAGAATATATTTTTTATAGGATTCTAACATAATGTGGGACATTGCCATTGCGGGTGTTGATACAGCAACTTCGAAAAAGTATAAAGCACGATCATAGTTTTTAACTGCTGTATAAATCATTCCACCATAATAATAATAGAGAAGAAAATATTTGGCATCATGATTGCTATCCTGTAAATTTGTTGGTGTCAGAGTAGATAAATCAAAAAAAAAAAAAAGATTCTTTTACTTACATCTGTACTTGCAATTCCAGTTATATCGACGTCTAGGAATTTTAGTGCTGGATTAAAAACTTTTGCAACTAAACTAAGCTGGCACAAATCGGCATGTATGAATGTCAATTGTGTATCGTAGTACCGAATCTTATCGATCGCTTGTGACAAAATTTGTATTCCTTGAATACAATTTACTTTATGTTTGATTAAATATCCTGTGAATAAATGACATAGTTCACCATCTGAAAACAAAACAGAACGACAATATTGATCCTAGTCGAACAGAATCTATCTATTAAATAAGTGAGATTTTTTTATTTGTTATTAAATGTTGCAGAAGGAAATCCGAATCATACTATTTTTTTAAAAATCTTACTGATGGAATATATAACACTGACGAAGAAACATTTTAACAAATGCTTCTTTCAAAGTAAGTACTTACAAATATGAGTTGCAGTTCTAACTTGTTCTCCATTACAAGTCGCTATAAAATCCCTTACAAGCCTTATTATATTTTCTGCATCAGCTGGCGAGCCCTAGAAGAACATAAGCAATTAAAATAACAATGATGTAGCAGTATAAAATTTGGGGACTTACAGAAATATTTGAAAATTTGGCAACCAACACATACAAAACACCCAATGAATGCTGTTGATTATCTAGCGTTTCTAATACATTATCTAGTATATTACCATTTTTAGCCAATAGTTCTTGTGAATCATTTAAGTAATCGCACAATTTTTTAAAATTTCCTGTAAATTAGCCAACACAATCAGAAAAGTTTAGCCGTGCAACCCAAAATTTTTGAGGTTATGTTGATGCATCTCGATTCAGTAATGTACCTACCTTGTAGACTTATATTACGAACTTGATTAACATAATGTTCTAATGCTGATGCCATTCTACTAATATATTATAGTATAATAATGGATTTATATTAATACACTTCAATATTACGATTAAATGCACCTAATATTCTTGATTTTTTCTTGTTACAATAGAAATTGCATTTTATCAGTACACCGAAAAATGACTATTGAAATGTCAAAATAACGAAAAATGAAGGCGTAACGGATTTGTTTTTATGTGAAGTTAGGCTTGATTATTATAGAAATAAAGTAACGTTAAACAAATGACACGGATTCGTTGACGTCAAGTCGCTTAACGCAATGTCATTGATGGTTTCTGCAAATGTATTTCTTTGAAATTGAATTTTATAACTGCGTCTTTACGATAATAGAAGTGTTCACATAATTGTGAACTTCGATTTGTATCTAAACTTTCATATAATTTCAAAAAATGTCGACGCTGCGCTTACAATGAATTTTTATTTTTATTCACGTTATTCCGTTATAATTCCACCCCTACCATTTTGTCGAAACCACTTTCGTTACAAAAAGTTGACATTTAAAATGTCATATAATTCAAAATAAACAAAGTGTGAAATCCTTTATTTTGGTCGTACCGTGAAAAAACCTCAAGATTGCGTAGCTATTTCTCAATTTATTATTTCGTTGTGCATACATATTTTGGACATATGAACGAGAATGGACGGAAAATTGTCTCAAAAGTGTTTATGGTGAGTTGGAAAGAAGATTTGGCTGAAGTTCTTAGAAATTTTCTAATTTCCGAAAATTCCAGTCAAAGGAAGAATTATTCGAAGAAAATATTGAATATGTGCCGTATATTGAAGAGGACGATTTAATTTTGAATAACTTAGCAACCAACAACTTAGCCGAATGGAATGCAAGTGGCGAGACGACCAAATCAAATGTTGCCAATGTCATTGAATTGTATCAGTGTACTTTGTGTGATTATACAAATCCAGCGATCGATGAGTTTGTGCACCACTTCAAGACGCACTCGAAAAAACCAGAAGATTTAGAACCCGAACCGGAAGATAATAATCAGGAAATGTATTTATGCGGGCAGTGCTCAGCCATTTTCTCAACTATGGACTTGTGTCGTGATCATATGATCAAAGATCATAAATTTCAAGAAATACAAGAACATAAATCAGAGGACGAGATTATAAAAGAAACGGTAGATGAGTATAATGATTTTGATCATCTAAACGATGAAGAGGAAGACCAAACCGAAAACGAGTCTTGGATCAAACCAGTTTCGCTCCGTGAGCTGAAAACCCGTCTGCTTAAAACCTTTGTATATAAATGCACGTTGAAAGGTTGCCTCTACAAATTCGAAACGATCGAGAAGCGGGACAAGCACATTGAGTGCCATACTTCACAAGATTTCGATAAAGTTCGGGATTTCAAATGCTCCGAATGTGGCGAAGAATCAAAACGATGGCGAGATAATGCCAAGCATATGTGGGATGCACATAAAATCGATATCGATCTACTACGCTGCCCTCTATGTGATTACAAGTCAGTCACGTCCGTACAAATATTCCGTCACATTCAAATCCACAGCACCGTTAAAGGTTTCGTGTGTCCCGTCTGCTCAAAAGTTTTTAGTCAGGCCGCACAACTTCGCCAACATTCTGTACTACACTTGAGTGATAATTGCAAAAATACTGGACCGGTTCGTTGGTACTCGAAAAAGGCTTGCCAAATTTGCAACCGAATTTTCAGCACCTCGAAAACTCTTTCGAAACATATAAAAGCGGTTCATAATAAGATCAAACCATTTATTTGTTCCGTTTGTGGCTATAAATCAGCCCGAAAAGCATCTCTAACCGTAAGTTTATCTAATTTAATTGTTAGAAAGGGTTAACTAAAAACCGTTTGTATTCCCTAGATCCATATGAGGCAGCACACTGGTGACAAACCACTTAAATGTAAATACTGTGCTTTTACAGCGCGTGACCCCAGCGGTCTACGGAAACATGAAATTTGTCACACAACAGAAATTGCCTATCTGTGCCAATACTGCAGCTACCGTTCAGCCCAATCGAATGGTTTAAAAAAGCATTTCCAACTCGTCCACCCCGAAGAATTTAAAGCAAAGATGTCATGCGATTTATGCAAATTTAATTCAATCAACGAGGAAATTCTGAAAAAGCATAAAGAGGATCATAAATCTGGCCTGATCGAAAACGATGATTCCAGCAATACTGTGGATAGTTCGGCATCACCGAATAAAAATCTTCTTAAAAGGCCACTTAGCACACCCGAAAAACCAAGTTCAAATATTGAAATATCGTCCGATTGTTTTTTACCAATTGAAAGTACGGATTCTATAAATCATGACCCACCATTGGATACTGGTGGCGTAACGATCCCCGCATCTCACTCTGAGGACACACAGTTCCCGAATTTTGTTAGTACGTAAAACAAAATCAAATGTAACTTTTAAGAAATAAATTTGTGTATGTGTTTATTACAAATACTGTTTCATTCGTTTATTTTAGTTTTGTCTCCCGTAGGAATAAAGTAAGCAATTTCACATTAAAATATGTTTCTAAAAAAAAAAATTAAAAAGTGCGCTGCCGACAGGATTCGAACCTGTGCGGGTAGAACCCAATGGATTTCAAGTCCATCTCCTTAACCACTCGGACACAGCAGCTATTGGAAAAACTGATTTTAAACGCAAAATGAATATTTTTTCCAAACTGGAAAATATTTTATTTTATTTTTAATTTTGTGGTACATTTGAAGCAATAAGCCCAGATCTCAGAGTGTCTGGAAATTTCAAGAGAGATTCAAGTATAACACCATGGCAAGGGCTTAGAAATTTGTTGAAATTATTAGCTGCTTTAGGCTTTTAATAAGTTAGCATTGTCCCTCAACAACGGTCCCATTTCAAATGAAAATGACAAAACCCCGAGGTTCTTTGGAACGTACATTACAAAGGTTCCCGATTTTCAACAATTTTCTGCAAAAAAAATTGTTGTGCTGGGAACGTTAAAGTCATAGCTCAAACATATGGTCGGAATTTGAAACATATCCAGTAATAAAGTCTAACCATGTAACAAATTACGTAAGTAAACTGAAACTTAATCCTTCAGGTGATTTACAAACCTTATCTAAGTTACAATTCAAGTTTATAAACACCATGCGTATTTTGTTGAAAGGAACGACATTTTTTACTGAATTAAATAATCGGTAGTTTGACAAACTATACAAAACTGATGACTGAGCGTAGTCCGAGCAGGCCCAGAGATCCAAACCAAATCCGAATCAAAAGTAGGGTATAGTTGGTCCATCCGAGGCCATCGGATAGACCATCCACCTTTTCCAACGGAGTACCTAACAAGGAACGACATGGTTCCATCTAAGCTTCCAAGGTTTGAGACGACCCAAAGAGACACTAGTTTGGATACCGTTCCCGTTCATCTCCACATCAAAAAAATTTCAAAGCGACTAATTACCGATTGTAGGCCAATACAGAGGGATTGGACTGTCTCATGCAAAGAGTGCGTTCATCAAAAACGTGCGAACAGCTGTTTAAATTACGGCTGCCGAAAATTTGATCCATAGTGCCTTAATGCTAGGACGGGTTCAAATTCGGTAGAATGCTGCTTGAAGGGGCTTATCAAAATCTGGCAAAATAGCGGACTGCTTGCTTGCCTTTCAAAATTAATCTGACCCTCGAAATATAACTCCGTATGCCTATTCCGCTGAGGTGCTTCTCACGATAAGTCCTTTTAACCATTACCGTCCTTTTAACCATTACCGTTATCGAGGCATGTATTCCTTGCCCGATTATGCCATTGCACCACGAATTATAAGTTGAGGTTCATCTACACTCGAAACTTAATAAAGTCGACAACTTCGATAGTTGAAACATCAAGTTTGATCCCTGATCATTATCAATAAATGTTCGAACACCAAAATGAATGATCCATACAGAATACACCGTGGGTGTAGACAGAATATTGGACACCAGCATAACCTTAACCCAAGGCGTACATGATATCTATCGGTCAGGGTGATGCAATGTCCATTGTTCTCTAATAGAGCCAGTGGACCAATAATGTTTAAAATCGGCCTTAACAATCGATCAGTAGTCGCTCTGGTTCTATTCCAAGGTAATGTGACCAGACTACTTGCCGTAAAGTGACTAGTTATTTGCGTCGTCGTGAAAAATTATCATAAAACATTTCTCCTTTATAAAATTAGGTTGCCCCCGAATGACCATAAATTAATGACATTATTAGGTGCAGGGATGAATTAAAATTTAATTTTATTTAAAATTGAAGTTGAAGTTGCTTTTGGTTAAGACAACAATAATACAATCAATTTTCTTTCTTTTTGTCAAAGGAAGAATTCCGCTAGCATTTACACCTGTGCCATGATTTAAAAGAAACATCTTTGGCTAAACGTTGATGCATTTATCCACATTGGTTATTAGTCCGGCTTCGGATAATCTCCAAAAACTATACCTAGATGTGCCAATTGCTCTTCTCTCGAATATGGTAGAGCAAAAATGTCGTCCAAATATGTAACATTTGTATGCATTGTTTCGCAGCCAAAGGTCATTCTAAATTCAAACAGACCAAAGAACTTCAAAATGGTTCTTTTCACCTTTTAA
Source organism: Tipula vernalis (assembly GCA_958295665.1). Classification (NCBI taxonomy): domain Eukaryota; kingdom Metazoa; phylum Arthropoda; class Insecta; order Diptera; family Tipulidae; genus Tipula; species Tipula vernalis. The sequence continues at coordinate 5,716,644 of OY282560.1, read as the reverse complement.
GTCACAGATTTTGAATTTCAAGTTAAAATTAATAAAGTTAATTAGTAAAGTTAAAATTAATTAAAAATTTTAAATGTTTCATATATAGGCGACCACTATTTGAAAGATAAGTTTTTAGCCAAGGCAAACGTAGATAAATATACCAGATTTTCGGAAAAATGCTTATCGTAACGATGTTTAAAGGAACAAAATAAAATAATAGTTTTGTTACACTCAATAATTGAGTCTATATCCGAAAACGTACGTAGTCATTCGAAAACTATTCTCGAAACGGACTCAAAGAGTCATATTCTTAATTTGATTTAGGTATGAGGTACTAAGGTATTGTTTAGCAAGCAAGCAATTATCATAAGAAAAATACAAAATAGTTGCGAACTATTATTCTGTCAACAATTTTTCGAGTTAGCGAATAAAATCAACAAGTCAAGACCACTAACGATAACAATTGGTTCGCAAATATTTTTTTTATATGAAATTAGCCCCATATCGGTTTGTTTTGCTTTATCAAACAACCTTTGTTAATGTACCACCCACAGCGTGTTTAGATTGGTAAGATACCATATATCTTTGATAGGGCGCCTTCCAGATATTACGTAAGGCAACATTTTATTTGGGGAAACACCACAAATTTAAAATGTAAATGTCTTCCAGTTTTGCGTGTTGAACCAGGTTTTCTGAACTAAGCAGATAAATGTATGTTAAAATTCTATTACGAATTCCAACAGATAGCTGCGATGTTGAGCGTCCTGTTTCGATTTTGTATTTCATTTCAAATGTCCACAAAAAATTACATTTTCAGTTTTTTTTTGTATTTTAAAGTTTTCGACCCGATTTCATCCAGAATTACAAAAAATTTATAGCCCGATAACTACCTGCCGAACAATCATTTTTAATTTCCTGAAAAAGTTAGATATCCTAATTAAGTATACAAATAAAAAATAAATAAGCATCAATTAAATTAAAAAATACAAAATCGTTTAAACATTAACTTCCTCGCGAAGTTAAGTGTTAGATTCTTGTATCGATTATTTAGAATGGATTAAGATGTTAATATCAAATTTTGATCATGATCCGGCAGATCGCAATTGTCTTCATCGGCCTACTCCGTATCCTTGTTCATACATATTGTTCAATTAGTGAATTAGTGCCATCCCCAGACAGCTTCCCCTGTCTTCCAGCAACATCACGAATCGGCAAGTTTAAAAAACTGAACTTTTCCAAAAAAACTGAATATTTCTTTTACACCCCTCCCCCCCTAATCCCCCCCCCCAGACAGCATTATTTAATATCTTGTAATTAATATTGTATTTCAATTTTTATGTATTAAATTTTTTGTTCGATTAAAAATTTAATCTATATTCGACTTTTATAATTAAAACAAAGTTCCATTCAATTACTAATCTAAGAGATGTAATTGTAAATCAATCAATAAATATAGGTCAAGTTTAATGATTTTCGGAATGTAGGAAATTTATTAAATACAACTAAAATTTACTTTAGATTCAATTTTAAGTCACCGCTTGCCGATAAAATACGAAAATAGCTTTCACTATCTAAAAATATAGGCAACAGGCGACATATCGGTTTTCTACTCTAAAGATTTTGTTTTTTGTGTTTTACACAAATTTCTATTAATTTCTTATCATAAATCTTAGTATGAAATAGTAGCTATGTGTTTTTATAATCTTTTGATTATTTTATTGAACAATACCTACTCATTTGGATAGTAACGTGATTTTTTATTTGATAATAAATATCGGCTGCTGTGTCCGAGTGGTTAAGGAGATGGACTTGAAATCCATTGGGTTCTACCCGCACAGGTTCGAATCCTGTCGGCAGCGAATTGTTTTTTATACGAAGCATCAGTATTATAGACTTGTGTCTAGTGTCTTCACATATTTATTAAACACCCAATTTTTATTATTGGTTAAAACTAGAGGCCCCAGATCTATGACAAATCTTTTCATTTTAGAAGTCAGCTACTTTAGAAATAGGTCGACTAGGTTAGTAATTATTATTAATGTTCACAATTTATTTAATTTAAAGGTTCAAAAGTTCGAGTGGATTTACACTTCTCAGTATTCTAAATCGCGGCTGTTTTAGTATATCCCTAATTGGTTGGGATTGTTCCTAGCTTTTGAAAAAATTTTAAACTGAATTTTTTGAATGCTTCTTTAACGGTTTTAATTCCAAGATCAGCGTATATGTTAGTATCGCACGTATGTTAGTATTGCAATCGGTAGCCTTAAATACCGACTGATAAATAAAGTGGTTTGCCTTTCGGCGATGTTAATCTTGGGCCGCATTGAGCATATTCCCAGGCCCCATAGAGATGGCGTTCCGGCTTCATTGTTAAAAGATTTCACGAGCTTGGCAAATCCTCTGTGTTTTCTATTTAACCAATCTTTAAAACTAGCACTATTTCCAAAGAAATGGAAAATAACCAGAGTGAAACCAATTTTCAAAACTGGAGCAAGAAATATTGTTTCTTGTTACAGAGCAATTACATCAATATCTTCAATACCCAAATTATTTGAACTGGTATTACGCAACTCATTCAGATCATTGGTTCCTCGATTCATCTCACAGTGTCAGCATGGATTTATACCCAAAGGATCAATATAAACAATTCTTATTGAATTTACTTGCAACTATAAAATTGACCATCTCTTCGACTTTCACTTAAGCAAAGATACCTTTAAACATAGCTTGAAGCAATATTATGCTCCGACCTGAAAGTATTTTTATTTCAATTTTAATTCTTTTTCAAAAAAAATTTGTATTCTAATTTTGTTTTTTGTTTAATTTTAAATATTATTCTTATTTTATGTACTATGTACATATATATGTGTATGTCAAGTCAAATTTGTACTTTTTATCTGAAAATAAATAAATAAACATTTGGCGTTGTAATCAAGTTGGCACGAAATTTATTACCCAGCTGATTAAAATAATCCATCAACTGAATTTGTTTTACAACATGATTGGGAGAGCAGTGCTGATAACACAGTTTCCAGACCATTCACGCAGGCAGGTATTTCATATTTGTTGATTCGATGTGCTCTTTATCATAATTCCTATGTTCTTTTAGTCTTTTATTCTTCGTTTAATCAATTTATGTATACGATACCCGTTAATTTTGAAATAGTTTTGTTTGACGAAACGTGTTTTAGATATTAATATTAGTCAACATTCTGCTCGGCATGGAATGCTTAAGTGTTTTACTTATAAACTTCACCAATGCCGATTCGGCTAGCTTTCAATAAATCTTCAAAAAACTAATCTTATCATCGAATTCCCAACTATAAACTTTAGCAGTTATAATTAGTTTTAGTTTATAATCTAAGAACTATATTTTTTAATTGCACGCTATTATCTTCTATTGTGCACAAACCAACTTGAACGTTGAGATTCAATCCAGTAGTTAAGGCAGCATCGTCATTTACCTTTATCGATGTCTATGTCAACAGTTCTGGAATAACCTTTTCGATAGCCAACCATAAACCTTCGTTTTTATAGTAACTGCATTGCATTTTCCATTGTTAAAGTTTAAATAAACTTCAGTTAAAGCACACTTGTTAGCAAGTTAAATGTTTTGCACTAACAGCACCCTAAACGCACTATGCAGTTGCTTATGAAAAGGTAAAATGCAAATGGAATTGAACCCCAGTGGAATTGCGCCTACTTAGTTGAATTAAGCTGGTGGGATGGGCCTGTAACTGATAAAAGTTCCATTTTTAAAAATTCACACAACAGAAAGCTTCAACATTGGTTAACTTAAAGTATCCCAGCGTTTAATATACCAAAATTCCTATAGTCACGTCACGTCATTTTTCGTGGCTGAAAAATTAATATTCTTAAAGACCAACCATGTGACACGAGTGCAATAGAAATGTATCGAACAAATAAACATTGGAAATTAAATCGTTTTATAACGATAACACATTTAAAAGAAATTGTACAAAATTAATGACATCTATACCAACTAGGGTAAAGTCACTTTATGAAAAAGATTTCATGTCACTTGGTTTTTGCAAGTGATAGACGACCACAAAATATTAGGACGAAAATAATATTTTTTCAAATGTTGTTAATTCAATAATTTTGTACATTTTTTTAAATCCTTATTCTTATTTAACAATATATATAATTTGTAATTTATCCGATATATTTTCAGTAGCAGTCGTGACACTTAGGCCAACTTTAAGAATACTAATTTTTATGTAACGTGACGTGACAATAGCCAGTTGTCACGTCATATGAAGTGAACAACTGTGAGAATTGGGGTTATTGAGGACGAAAGATGGTTGATGATATTCACGAAAGCATACAAATCTGGATAATATAACAAATATAAATTTTAAGAATATAAAAATAATAATCCCCTAAGCTTAATTAAAAAGGAAATCACACAAATATTTTGTTTCACTGCTAACTTTTTACACGCTACTTCCTTCAAATGTTTTATTGCCACTTGCTTTTGGCTTCTATTAAGGACAACGTTTTGAGTCAAGGATCCAGTATAAAACTTCTGTCATTGCAACGTTGTTCAACAAATTGATTTCACTCGTTTATATATTTTCAGCTAATTTTGTTGTTAATTGGGTGCCTATGTAATTCTTTCAACTACAAATTTAAATTTAGCCATAACTTACAAAAACCTCCGAAAAATAACCGTTCCTTTTGAAGAATCAACGTTGCCTTATAAATTGCTTCAAGGACACAAGTCATGTTTCTAATTGCATTCCACTTTTCGGATGTTGTCATCACAAAACTATGTCAGCTTCAAAATGTTCTCGAGTTCCGCCTTGTTGGCATATCGATAGCTGGAATGGTCTTCTTCAAAGAAGCCAAAATATACCTTAAATTAATTTAGGATTACGTCTTGCACTGGAGGCAGAATTCTTTACTCTTTTCATTTCACCGGTTTGATTGGCTTGCCGCACACTTTATCGATTTTATATCACCAAGCGATACTCTTAGCACACAGAATTCACTTTGTCTCATCGGTAATTGGATTCCACAAAGCTTTTGCTCACACGATATTGAAATTGTCGTTTTTTATCATCAAACGTGCTGTGTACTGTTCTGTTTAGCCTGATTTGTAAGAAAACTCACATCTAGCTTTGCAGTGACTAAATGGTGAATCGATAAGATCTTATATTTTGGAAGACCAGAGTCGGCTTTTGGAAATTAGGACACGATAAACTTACTTTAGGGCTAATTCAAAAATTAACTCACAGAAGATAAAACATTTAAAAAAATGGTTTACGTGTTTAACTTTGCTCGCTCATTTATTTTTATTTATAAATTTTCTTTTTTGAAAGTTTTTTTTATTCCACTTGTGAGTTAAATTTTGAAGTAAAGGTAAACTTTGTTTTTAAATGAATTATTTTAATTATACGTCTCGTATGGCTTCTACTGATAGTTCCATTTCCACCATAAATGTTTCAAGTTTAACTTAATTCATTGGGTTAGTACTCCCTTTTATTAATTACTTACCAGCTACACCAAAATTACTTTCCAAAGCTCTTTTATGATATCCACAATAAAAATAATTTTATTTGATGTATTTATATCCTTATTTATTTATTTTTGAATTATTTTTTTTAAATAATTATTCCAGTTTTTTTTTCATTCATCAATTTTTTTATTATTCTTCTTTTGCGTATTTATTTTTTATGTCTACATTTATAATAAAAACATGTTTGTTTGATTTACTTTTCTGAAAATTTTAAACACAATTTATTTATTTTAAAAATAATATTAAATAAATAATAATAAGATAAGCAAATTAATTAAAGTATTTTTACTTTACTAATATGAGCAATAACAAAAAGTAAATCAATTATTTAAATAAAATGCAAATCAGATTCACAAAAAATTAATTTATTTATGTAAATTTTGTTAATAAAAAAATTTGATGGTGTTTTTGTTTTATTAAAATAATTGATGTTTTTAGTTTTTTTTTGTATTTTTATAATAAATATATAATTAATTAATTATTTTTAATGTTTTTATTTATTATATGTAATATATATATAAAGAGACAACTAGCCAGCAGCGCATTTTTTTTTTTTACTTATTAATTCTCTAGTTTTTTACTTTTATTGTTAAAAAAAGTTTAATAAGAGAAAAACAAAAATAAATTAAATGAAGTTTTAAAGTTAAAATATTGGCACTTTACGATTATTAAGAAAATTATTTTATGTTTTTAAAAATTATATATGTGCGATTATTCTGTTTACATATAAATAAATCTAAAAAAAGAAATTATAAATTAACGAAATGTGACCGTTCTCTAATAATAATTAATTAATTAAAGAAAAACTGCGCGGTTAAAATATATTATAGTTAACAACAGTCGTAAACAGATCTTTTCCTACCCCAACATATTTTTATTTTTTTTTTTAATTATATATTTTGCTGTGAGATTATTATATTTGTTAATTTTAATTAATTATTTACGCTTAAGAATATTTTTTTATACATTCATCGTGATTTTATTAAATGGAGCAAAACACTTAAAGACGAATCTCCCATTTTAGAAATAAGCCAAAATATTTTATGGAATTAAAAAATTTGTTTTTTTCTCATACATGTAATTTATTAGTTTAAATAAATGTTTCAGGATTTAATAATATTAATGTTGGAATAATAAACAACTAAAAATATTTAGTTCTTGGAATATTAATTAATAATAAAAAATAAACAACTAATAATTAATAAATGATCATATATTAGTAATGCTATTAAAAAATGCATTTTAAGCACCTAAACGTAACCTCCTACCTGGTAAAAGACGTCTGGACGAACTTCAGGGTTTCTTAACCGATTCCTATTTACTAAGGAACACCAAATAAAACAGTTATCTCAATATTATCAGACCGATGGTTATAATGAGATTCACTATTCTGTGAAAGAGAACGAACACAGGAAGGAAACATGTCCTGAAGATATTAAACAGGCCCATGTAGTAAACTGGGATGGAAAACTACTATCTGAGATTATAGTATGATATAATAGCAAGCTCTGTGTTTAGCTGTATTTGAATGGGGCTATCCAAGATAATCTTATGTCTGAAATCAACCTAGGAAAAGCATTTACTTTTTATTTAGAATAACATTGTTCGAGACAAGTCTACCGGCTTGGAAAGCTCTTCTGAAACCGGAAGCTTCAAACATTTAGCTGTAGTCGGTTTAAAATTGGTTTAAAGGATCAAATGGAGCTTAGAATTGATTATCAAGAGCTAATGAAAATAACTAAGTTTCAACTGATCTTTTTCCTATTCCGTAACCGGAAACAAAGCACCTTAAGCAGGTGAGGTGTTCCTATATAAATGTAAGGCATATCATTGAATTGGTACAAATTAATTAAATTTTACCGTAAACTAATAATTAAGTTCGGATTAACTAGACCAGTAAATCCATTCCTGAAATCTGTTAAACTAATAAATTTTTCTGTTTTAGAACAAAAATTAATTACAAATACGTTAAAAGGTTGCATAAATAATTTTTTCTTCCGCTTCTACATATTTATTTAGTCTTTATTTAATGTGTAGTTATAGTGTATTTTATTGGAAGCACAATATTGTGGCTGTTTTGAAATTTTCCAAAAAAATTATAAATAAAATATAATTAATGCGCGTAATTTCCTTCTATAACTTTTTTTTTTTTTTTTTTTAATTGAATTATACAATAAACAATTAAATTTAATAATAATTATTATATAAACACTAATAAAATATATATTTTTATTATTTTATTAAAAAGAATTTACAGAGATGAAAAGAATGAAATGAACGTAAGACATAAACAGAAATATGAAATGAACAGCGAAGAGAAAAACATGTAATTTTCTGTTTTTCTGTTGTGTTTTTTTTTTGGGTTGTCCAGCAACCAATAATGTTATTTATATGATTTTTAAATAGTAAAACGATTTTAAATTATAATATAAATTAAAATAAAATAGAATTTTTTTTTTTTTTTTTTTAAATTAAATAATTATTAAATTTTCAAAATATTGATAATATTCGAGAAAAATTATAAACGAATGAAAATGATGGTTAGCTTTAAATTAAGTTACAATATTTTGTAATTTGTGAAAATCTAAAAAAAATAATTGGTAATTAGTAGGTTAAAAATTACATTATCTATTTAAAAAATGATAAAATCATTACTGTGACGCACACAAATTTATTATTCCTCCACGTATGCATTTTATTATATATTTTAATTTTTATGTTGAACATTATGAAATCGGCGTTAAAAAGAAATTTGAGTCTCTCCTTTTTATTTAAATAAACAAAATAAAATAAAAAATGTATATAAAGATACAACAAAAAAAAAATCGTAGCCGCGCGCGCTATGAAAAAAATCGCGATTATATTTTTAGCTAACTACCATTTCTTTATCTTTATTAAAATTATCTTACTATTTTTATTTGTTTTAATGACGACATAAATAATAAATATATATTTATTTATATAGTTTAAGACTATTTATTAATTATATTTATTTATTTTAAATGAAGATAATAAAATTTAGATAAATTATAAATTAATTATAAAAGTTTTACAAAAAATAAAAAGGTTTTAATTTTTTTTTTTAATACGTATCTTAAACCGAAAGTGACACAAAGCTATTGTATTGGGTTATATTTCTCTTTAGGATATCCGCACATGGCCCAAGTACACGTTCAAATCTGTATGATAAAAAGAAGAGATAATTTTAGATTTGATTATAATTTCACAAATTGTTTTTCTTACCTGGCTCGATCCAACTTAACACATTTTAATGGACCACGGGCTACTACGGTGGCTGCACGTGGTCGGTCTAATAATAATGCAATTTCACCAAAATAATCACTTGGCCCTAATCGCCCTACTTCGGCAGCTTCTTCACCCTATAATTAAAAAAAGAAGTTTCTTTATAAAAAGGCATCGTCAAGAAAGCAAGCAACATTCTTGAGTTTTATTTTATCTGGGACTCAACTGGGGCAATTGTGAGACGAGTTTAAGAATATAAACTATATAAAGAGCAAAAATTTAAGATTTATGGATGTTTGAGCTACAAATAAAATAATATAAACAATATACTAACGTCTCCCTTATTTTGTAACACGACCGCACATCCCTCCACAATAATATAGAAATCATCACCTGGCTCGCCTTGTTTCACAATGGTATCACCATCATCGAATGTGACAGGTTCTAATGAATCGGCTACTGTTAAACGTTCCCATTTATCTAAACTTTCTGTAAAACGAAACAAAAAACAATGGAGTCCAATTAATATCGAATCATAATTATTTTAAATATTTTTCTTCGTTCCATTCAATTACCTAAGATTGATACACGTGATAAAAATTCTTCATACATTTTACGTTTACGTATAGTTGAGCCCATTAGAATTCTACGATATGAATCTCTATCGATGCCCCATAATTTAACATCGGTTTTAGCACAAACTGTTGCTGCTCTTGGTGTTCCATAAATCAATGCTAATTCACCAAAACTACCACCCTCACCGATTGTTACGACCGAAACATTATTCACAAATACCTGTATAAGCAAGAGTAAAAATAAAAAAACATAAATTTTTTTACAATTTTCAATTCCAATTTTATTGTGCGGATATACACTTTACCTCCACTTCACCCAGATCAATAACGTAAAAATTATCACCCTCATCACCTTGTACTATAATTTTTTCACCAGGTATAAAATTTACAGGAAACATAGCATCGAATATATCAGACCTCTCATTTTCATCCAAATGTGAAAATAAGACATTCTTAGAGATAGCTTTTGATAATGCGGCCATTGTTTTATAATCCTTGGGGACGACCTATTTAATACACAAAAAAGAAAAAAAAATTATAAAGAAAACTACAAAATGTAATTTATGTGAATGTCATTTTTGCTTTTCTTGGTAAATAAGAAAATAATTCTGAATATAAGAAAATCTAAAATTAATAAAGTTCATTAATTAAAAAATCTACTAATATTTATCTCGAAATGTTAATTGAAGGGAAAAATAGAATATGGATTTCGAGAAAATTGTTATACCTTTTTCACATAACTTGTTGCATCTTCCTCAGAGACTGGTTCAGCTGATATACCACCACGTCTTCTAACTGGTGGTACGGCTGTTTGTGGCATTGGACTTAAATCATCACAATCTTCTGGGCTAGTGGCAGCTTTACTAACATCTAATTTTGTTTGTTCCTGTAACGAGAATAAAATAAACGTTATTAAATCAATAAGCAACACAATGGAAATATAAAATTATATTTGTGTTATGTTTTAAATATTTTATATGTATTTGATTATGTTGGTACCACAATCATGCTGTGCTTTTGTTTTGGAATATACAAAAACAGCGATAACTTTTGTGGAAAGAAAATTTATGTTTTCCGCGTATAATATATGGTATGATAACTTGTTTTAATCGATCGTTAAATTAATCTACGTTACATATCGTTGGTAAAATGAAGATTCAGCGCCACGGGATAAAATATTGGTACAATTTGTTTAAATAATAAAACAAAATAAAACTGTGAAGCAATTGTAGATAACTTTACAATATCCTATTCAAAATTGTTTATGCAAGCTTAATTTACATTGTAACAATTGATACTATTGAAGATGAGGAAAGACAAATCCAATAGCGGATTGACAACTTTAAATTAACCCATAATAATATTGTTATTACTTTTTCGTTGATTTCGTAATTTTAGTTTGAGAAAATTATATCGATGGCAAAAATGAGCATTACCGTGTTTATCGGTAAGAAAACTAGTGATTGCTTTCTTTTTTAATTAAACAATTCTTTCGGGGTTTTCCGCCTCCTGTAAAAATATCAAAAATGTAGATACACGGTTATACACTTTTGCCATCGATGTATTTGTATTGGTACAGAAATATCTATAAAATAGAGAAAATTGAGGAGTTCTTGTTTAGATGTAATGGATGCAATTGTGTTAACCAAAACAATTTTTTTTTTTGTCAAAAAACATCAAATACACACAAGTACCTACTCAAAGTGGAGAAACGTGCGATATTTACAAATAAGACCCTCGATTTTGATTTATTTTTTGCAAAATCTTATCATGAAAATGAGCTTCTAATACTAAGATTGCGAGACTTAAATATCAACAAATTAGGTCATCTTTATATTCGAATTATTCAAAAGAAATTATCAGTGACTTAAACATACTAGGTAACATTGATTCCAATGAATTAGGCTAGCTTAGCGCTCTTCAATTCAATTCATGTGAAGTGGTTAAAAAAACAGACGTAAACATTTACGACATGATTTTCTAACTCAACCGCAACGATCATGTTCAATAAGAACATTTGTATGTATTATACGATGCTAATGTGTACGACAATAGTTTCATGGTCGGGCAAATTTTAATTTCTGCAGTTTTACTAATAAATACAATTAAAAATGAAACAAAACCCAAGTATTTTTACCTCAATCTTTTACCTCGAATTTCTAGTACTCAATCTGAGCTTAGTTTAGATTGAACTCCTCCCGAGTTCTCTTTTATTAAAAGAAAGTCTATGAAACTTGTCGCGAAAAGCTGGAACTGGGTGGAACTAAATTGATGGTGTGCTTGTTGGGCTATGCTTTGTGGGGCAAAAGTAATCGTGTGCTTGTTGGGTAAATGTCAAAATCTCCTGCTGCCTCATTGGTAACAATATGGCGGGCTTTTTAATTGAAAATACGTTTATTATTTAGATTTTTTTATAAATTATTTTTTAATTGATTATTAGTTATATAAAAAGATTATCACACATAATCGTAAATTTGGTACTTCGTATAAAGGAAATAAAATATTCTTTAAAAATGTAGCACAAATACTTAATCCAGATTATCTCAGATAAGTAAGACTTCAGGCATTGCCCCATACTAAACGGAAAACCGGCATATGTCCAAACTTTTTGGCAATTTTGTCCAAATATTCTACTTAATAATTGTACACTCTTTAATATCACTGAATCATAACTTATTATTATTATTAAAATCACAAAAATTGAAAATATCAGAGAAATTGAAAACTAGTGTTATGTACGTATACGAACAATGAATGCTAATTTCTTTTTACAAATGGCGGACAAAAAATGAAAACATCAATTTTTATCAATAAACTTTTATACTTTCCCCTACCAACCACCAAGTTCCAGTATAACTTATCAAAAATGATGGAACTCATGACTGAGTTAAGATTTGTTATACTTGGGAAGGAGGTTTTTTTTTTGAGGTTATGTTTTGTTCGAAATATACCAAACTGGATAAAGGCCGTTACATATGTCTGGATACATTTGTATCGTAATTTCATGGTTATTGCCCGCCGATATTAAGAAAAAGTGGATTTTTTTGGAAATTTGTGGGTTACAAAACAGCTGCAGTTTATACGGTAAGTTTCGGCTATACCCAGGAAAACTCTCGTCAAAACGCTCAAAGACCACCTTTGTAGATGACTTTTTTGCAAAAACAAAATTTTGGTAACTGTTTTTTGTTTAAAATAATAAATTCACATAGAACCTAACAACTATGTATTTTGCCACTCTCTTGATGATAAGAAACTTTCATTTTTTCAAAAAGTGAAAGAGATTACTATTTATATATGTTCTAATAATAGTTATAATTCTTGGCTATGTACTCTGCGAAAATATATGAAACGAAGCACCTTAATTTCCCACGAATTTGAAAAAACGAGTGGCTTAGATTTTGAGTAAAAGCGGGAGAAATGTTGACGCTTTTGTAAAAAAAATGGGTGTGGAAGTACCTCTGGTTATCGTTTTGAAAAAAAAAAGAAAATAGTTTGCCCATCCCAAAACAAGCTTGACAACAATAGTTGGGTTTGAAAATGATAATTAATGAAAATGTTAATATTTTAAATAAATGTATGATTGAAATTTATAGATTTTGGAAGTTAAACAAAATTTAAGTTAATTAATTACAAAATAATTTAACTTTTAAAAAAAATGGGCGATTCCCTATTAAGTATTATGGACGATTGGTGACTTTAAGTCAGGCTAAAAAATCATAATGCCTCAAGCTCAACAAAACACTTTTCCTTCTTAATCAGTAAGCAAAATCCAGTTCTCTAGAAGCTCAGAGAGCTGAGAACCAGCACTTACATAATTCATATATTTATAATACAACTTGACATTCCATATTTCGCTAATTGTTTATTTATTTAAATCAACTTGAAAACAATTGTTGGAATTTATAAAAATGTATTCCGGAAATTAATATTTCCAATTTATTTATATATTTAATTAGAAAACAATTCTAATCCAATAATAAACAATACTATTTATTCAAATCTAAAAAACGTAATTTAGAATAATAAATTTTCCAATTTAAATCAAGACTAATTTGGAAGACAAATTACATAGATAGAGGAAAACTAATTTTACGTTTAATACAATATTAAGGTTTTATTTTTATTTAAATCAATTTATAAACAAAACAGGGAAATTTAAATTGCAAAGTAACTAATTTAAATTTCACAACAAAACAAAACACATCACACCGAACAAAACTGAACCAAACCAATTTTAATCTGAAGGAAATAAAATGAGGCTGTATGAAAAAAAAAAAAAAAAAAATTAAACAAAATCCTGGGAATAACGAGGTGAAATGACAAAAATTCAATTATGCTTGTACAAAATAATAGAAACCGCAACTAAATATACCACAATACAATAAACGAATACCTTGCGGGGGTTTTATGGGTGGTAAAATTAAATACAGTTTCACAGGTTGTTTACATTTTAATTGGGAAACAAAATTAAAAATTTTTTTTCTTTTTGGAAAATGTTTTTTCATCAGTATTGTCACAATATCTAAATCAATTTCCACCTCATCATACACATGACTTGTACATCTATTGAAATCAAACACCTTAATTATAAATTATCATATACATAGCCTAAACCTACATTATGTTATTACAGATTTTAATATCCAGATTACAATTTATGTTAATTCTTTATTGTATTGTATTTAAGTTGTAACCTAACGTAAGGATTTTCGGATAATTTGGCCTAGGTGGTAAACTCCGCCTACAATTTATTTTTAGAAACCAATAATCAAGTTTTGATATGTAAACGTGTACATAATTAACGTAAATTGTCAGTTATCGACAGACAGTTAAAATTTGATAATTTTTATTTTGATTTGCCAACGTCCCTCTTCGCAGACATTAATAATTATTAAAGAGTTTTATAGAAGTATGGATTGTTTATGACGTTAAAAAAAGCGTGGAACAAAGGAAATCAAAAATTAAAAAATTAATGTTTGACGGTAATTGATATGTCGAATGACGCTTTTGATGAATGTATATGTTATTGAAATCAGTACAAGACTCGATTAGAAATGCTTGTCATCATACATCATATCGATAACGATACAAAATTAAATGAACGATGCAATTGTGAATTTCGAGGCCTTCAACTTGTTACACATATTTAGCAATTATTCGATAAATTGTGTACAAATAATTATTTTATAATGTTACTCATATAATTACAAACAATAAAAGATTTTTTAATGGTGAAGTATTTAGGCCAAAACCCCATTTTCCAAAACGATCAGTTTACCAATGATTTTTTAATTATTTGTTTAAGAACTCGAAACAAATATGAGCAAAAATATTCAATCAAAATCAAATTTAAATTTTACAAATTAAAATCAAACCATGCGAGCTGTCAAAGGTACCAGGATAAAATCTAAAAAATTGTGGACTAAGCATGTATACCAATATTGTGCTTGTGTTCGGTCTTTAATACAAAAAAATCGGAAATTGGTTACTCGCAAAGCACTGGGAATATTCGGGCTGGCCGTTAAAAAGACATTTGGATATAAAAAACTAAACGTTTATTTTGGAAAGAAATATTATTTTCATGAAGTTTTTTCTTTATGCAATTTTATTAGCGTGGGATATAACGTTGCTTGCGCCTTCTTAAAATCTTAGGATATTATAAGACTGGTGAATATGACCAGCAAAAAAAAAGGCCTATAGAAAAATATATTCATTCTAAAATTCAATTGAATCTTATTAAATCTAACATGTTTTTCTATTTTTTATATGTATTTAATCGAAATTTAACCCCAATTCTGACATTAACACTACTAAAGGTGCGCTATTCGTACGTTTCGTGTAAGATCGGAATTTTACACCAAAATTACTTGCAATTCGACGTATACAATTCAAATTTTCGAATGAGGCAAAACCAAATCCAATACAAATATATATTCAAAGCCGTATATAACTTTCTTACGCAGATACCAACAAAATATTAGGGCCACTATTCGTATTGGTGTGAGTGAAAATATAATCAAAATATGAAGTAAAATTTTGTTTTTTATTTTTATTTTTTGCAATCATTTTATTCAAAGTACAGTAGGGTTGATAGATTTTGTTCATTCATGCTTATGGAATTTCTTACAAAGCCTCCTAGGTATTTACAAATTGTTAAATTGGTTTTGGGCAAAACGAATGTGTCGTTGGATTAGTATAAAATGCAATAGAAATACGACGGAAAATTTTAGGCTTTGTTTATTCTATTTACATTTATACATATTAGTACATTACGTACATAGAGTTGAATAATGCAATACGCATGAATGAATATGGCGCAGAGTACAGTGGTATAATTAACACTGTACTTATCATTATTATATATTTTTAACGTCATTTAATTTTTGTTGAGACTATTCATTGAATTTGTATATCATTTAAGCATATACATGCGTATATTTAGTTCATTTTATTGTTATTTTCAGTTTATGTTATGAATAATTGTGGTGATAATATTAATCAGTTACGCCTTTGGAGAATTCTGATGTTCTAATTGTAATCAGAATATTTGTAGCATCCGTAAACTTCTTTATACTATTATGATACCATCTTTCCATATACCTATCGTGAACTTTCCTTTATCTCTAACTCCATACACGAGTTGTATTTCTGTTCTCTCAAATTTAATAATCACGGCTAGGGGTTGTGCTTAATCGTGATAAGATTGAGTCGAAATTAGAGTTAATAAAACTCATCATTTCATATTTTCTCTTAGACTGTTTTGAAGAATTATTTGCATATTTTCTCTAGTCGAATGATTGAAGCTTACCAGTAAACGATCAATTCCTGAAAGAGATCAGAGAAGCTATCAAAACCAGACTTAAGCTTGAGCAAAAATATCCTCTGTCTGCTTATTGGTATCTTCTTCTAGCAGCGATTAATTTTTACAACATAGTGTATTTTGTAAGGTACTTTACAAACTTTTGGTCTCTATTAAGTAATATTAGGTAATAATTTAAAAAAAAAATGGAAAATAACCACGGGTAACGTAAAAAATTGTTTTTGGGGTTCATAAAATAATTTTTTTCTTTACAAGTCTAATTACGAAAAAATTTAAGGATTCTCTTTCTGTGCCTGCGTTAAATTGGTAACTGAGATGAGAAAAGATGTTTAAAAATAAATTAAAAAAAAATAAGCTGAAACTGTTTCATAAACTTCTTCTCAGGATGTCCAATGTAAAGACCGAGAGAACCTTCAGATTCTGTAGTATCCGGAAATCTTATGGTTTGTGCTTATTTTCCGGAAATCTTATGGTTTGTGCTTATTGTTCATCAGTATTTTTTATAATGAACCAAACACAAATATATCGTCTCCAAAAGATACAAAATAGATTTATGCGAGCTATTTTAAGGGCAGAAAGTAGAACCCATATACGAGAAATGCTTGAAGTGTTGGAGTGGAAGTCCATAAAGCAGAGGATTAACTTTAACGTTCTGAAATTGTTGTTTCGCCTTGAAAACGGAGTACTTCCAAATTACTTAGATTCAATGCTCTGCACTAATAGAGAAGTTCACAACTATAATACAAGAAACACTCATTTTCGATTGCCGCTATATAGTAAATCATTTTGCCAACGATCATTAGCCTACAATGGAGTTAAGCTATATAATTCACTAAGTAATTTTTATACTTTGGGTGAATTAAGAGAATTAAAGTACGAGAATTTTCTAAATTTGTTAAATATATTCATTAAAGATAACATTAGTATTTAGATAAACTTAAGTAAAACTTACTATTATTTAATTTAATTAATTAAAACCAAAAAAAAATAAAAATGTCATATATTGATAAATAAATAAATAAATAAATAAATAAATAAATAAAAATAAATAAATAAAAATATTTTTGACTAAATTTGTACAGCAATTTGGAAAAAGTACCGAATTTAAGCAGTTGTGGGCTCTACCTATGTAATATCAAGAGTACCGAAACTGAAGGAAAATTTTAATTTTAAAAATGAGTTATGCAATACGGATTTTACAACTGCTACATTTTTTGGGTTGCAGAGGCTGCATTTCTTCGAATAATATTTTCTTTAGCAATTGTCTAGGCAAGATACTGTTAGTTAGAATTTGTGTCTTGCAGACAAATGCCATCAATACTTTAAGTTGCAAGGAAATATGATAACCAAATAAAGTAGCTGTTTAGGTCAATTTTAGAGGTTCAATATACCAAACGTCACAAATTTACTTTATTAGAAAGTTTTAGGTGGGCAGGCGCCCTGGATTTTTTCCTACAATTCAAAACCAGTCTGTATGTTAATTGCTTACATGCAATGTAAGTAATTATTTATTTAACCTTAGTAGGTGACGCCGACTCAGCGGAAAAATTGAGTAGTTTTATGTATCTTCCTTCAAACCATTTGGTGGTTTACGAACCAAAATTTTCAAATGTAGTAGTATCCGATAAATATGTGTGTATGTAGATGTTTGCGGCTAAAATAAGCTTAATAAAATACGAAAATAAATATTAGCACTATTCATAGCAAAAATCTTTGTATCGCATCATTTAAGTGAGATACTTATCGGCTAAATACTACACAATATATCGAACACTTGTAAATAAAATTATAGAAAATATTGGTGACAAACAAGACGTATTAAAAATGCTTAAGAAAACTACCATCACATATAATTTTTGAGATGTGCCTTCTCTAAAATCGCATTTTCCGTTTCGAGCGCAGCTTAAGTAACCTCAATCAAAACCACCCTACCCGACCCATAACATAAAATCAACTTGACATCGCGTGATACTACAGTTTATACTGTATCGAATTGGAGTGGTTTTTCAAATCATTCCAGTCTTGTTTAATTACTTAAATAAATTTTAAAATCTTTTGTATTACATGTTAAAAAATATTAAAGATTTTCTTGCAAAATACGTATGTATTTAATATAATTTGAAATTTGGTTAATTTGAATTTCTTTTGAATAATTTCTGATCGTTCCTCGGTTTCTTGCTAACAAATATAGGCCAGCGCCTATCAACGACCTTTTTTTTTTTTAATAATTTGATTCAATGCTCCAGTCTCGCTCGACGAGCGACACTCGAGATTCAACGAACCTAGCAACTACCAGTCATTGGTTCAACTCTCAAAGAATTAATAACCCCGGTATAGATTATTGGAATTACATATTTATTTTAAACAATTGTTACTGCGTTCTTGGCTAAAGTAATTTCTATAATATTCTGTACGCCGAAGGCTTAATTAACTTCGGCCCTAAACACACTTTTTTCATACCATAAATGATATTTTGAAGCTAAAATGCAGAACTCAAAATACTGCATGCATCTTTCGGTGTTATTGTTTTAGATTGAACCCAATACATCACATACTATATATTTGTTTGTGAATTTCCACAAAATTTTACAAATGTGGTGTTAGTTAAGCCGTCGATGTATTCTATTAAAAGAAAGATTACCGAACTAGAAAATTTATAACAGATGTCGTGGTACAATTAGACTAAAATGATTATTATTATTACCATTTATTGGCCGACTGTATAAATACAATTAAATTTGTTTGTTATTTCGGCATTTTATTTTTGATTATTGTCAAAAATTTCATATTTTCCATTTAAAAGTAAATCATTTCCAAATATTAAACGTTTAATGTTCGTAGACACGCAATTGAATAAAACAGCGATTGATCGCTGCTACATAACTTTAGTCACTCGTATTTATACTTAAAGGTATAGAATTATGAATCATTTTATACTTTAATAAAATTGTAGATTGTCAATTTAAATTTTGTACATTTTGCAATTTGATGTTAAATCTACAACAGCACGACTAAATATTTAAGGTTTCTTTAATTAATCATTTTCTGTGTTATATGTAGTTTAAAACAACAATAAAGCTCTTTGTATATTTTTTTTTGCTGACGTAGATGGAAAAACAAAAACATGATATGTCAATTGAAGATAATTAAATGATTTAGAAGACTTAGTTAGCATACATAGACCGTTTTATTAATTTACATATAAGTATGTCTGTACGAAAAAATAATTAAATTAAAAATGTTGACTACATACTCGTACATATAGCTACACGAAACTGGGTACATAAATAACACATAATATGTAATATATTATATGTACACAATATTATCTTAAATACACTAAAATTGAAATTATTTTGAACAGCTTCCCAAAATATTTAAATTCAAAATTCAATAAAGTGTGTAAGTATATTTTCCACAACGAAATTATCATTTTCATTCTTTTTTGTGCTTTGTGTATGCAGGGCGCTATCGGATCATAATTTTTCATAAACATAAATGTTCATCTTTAATGTTCTTAACATTTGAATTTCTACCAAGAAAGATGATAAAATACAAAAAATGCTGTCTTGGATCTAATATTTTATTGTAAAAAACCATTTGACATCATTTTGGAAATGATTTGTGTTATTTAGTATTTTGGCGAATTTGATTACTGGAATTTAAATGTAGTGGTATAGACAAAATCACAAAAAGTTGTAAAATGGTTTGTGATTTCTTTTCTGGTAAAGATTTAAAGATGCTTTTAGTGAGTATTTGGGAGACTACATACTATATTTGTTGAATTATTTATTGGGTTGGAAGCTCTAGCTACCCCAATTAAGAGTTTTATTGTGGCGCCACGAAAATGAATGGAAACACTCTATTATAAATAAGAGAAAGCTTAAATCAAATTAAATATTCGGCTACAAACATTTTTAGCTTTAGGAGTAACCGAACGGTTTATCTGCTCGGCTATAAAGCGTGACACGAAATCTAATACAAACAGTTTACACTAAATAGGTTAGGACCTAACAAAATTCAAAGTTTGGTTGGTAGTAATTTTCGTTAATTAATTAATCTACCATTTCTTTTTCATATAAATAATTTTTTAAGCTTCTTTTGATAATAAAACAACTATTTGGCTTTTAAGATTAATGTGTTTACAAGTTTTTATAAATTTTTCAAGTGTATAAATTGTGCCCTTGAAAATGAGGAACAGTCAAACCTCGGATTTTTTTATTAAAAAAGTAAATAAAACTTGTAAAAACATTAAGCTAAAAGCCAAACAGTTGTTTTATTATTTCTTTTTTAACTAATCAAATTTGATCAAGTTTTGTAATATTCTGTTCACATGCGGAGCGATTGACACAACACCTTTCCAAATACCAGAATCGAATTCGAAAATTTTTTAAACATGGAGTGGCGCCCAAAGGCTGACGAGAGGTTTACATGTGTAAAATTTCGACGACACTCGTAAAAAAAAATTCTAATGAGTCCCCACAGTTAAATTCTATGTTCATCTTTCGCTACATTTTAAAAAGTCGTTCATTGAAATCTACATAAAATTTTGTTTTACAGTTTAAAACTTGGCATTTTAAAACAACACTTGTTTAAGTTTTGGCCAAATTCTATGATTGGGCTTCATAATTTTGTACGAATTAAACAGTTAGTTATTTGATGGAATTCAGTTTTAAAATTGAAAAGTTCAAATTTCTGGTCCAAATTCGAATTTATAAGTACAACAAACGAAATTAGTAACTAAAACTAAGCTCGTAAATATTCTAAATATTGTATTACATACTTCGAAATTTGATATTTTGAAAAATATTTTAAAATTTATAATTTTCTTTACGACTTTGGAAATTAAAGAATTTAATAGAGCTTTAAAAAGCCCAATTTAAATTTAGGAACAATAAAGAATTTAGAAATTTGTCGATTTATATCTATTTACTAGTTACCAAGTGTTCGGGAATGAATTTAGCAAAAAAAACTCAAAATAGAAACTTGTAGTTCTACCAAATTGAGAACTCTCGAGGAAACATTGTCGACGAGAGGAGGCAAATTTTTCAAATCTACACCGGATCGTTTAAATAATCGGGCAAAAAAGGTTTCCATACTTAAAATATTCTTTTTCCTTTTAAAGTTACAACAAAGTATGATTAATTGAATTTTGTTTTCGATTGCCGTCTGTCTTTAAGGTCTGGGACCTGACAAGTTCATTCATCCAATTTTACACAATAGTGCTAGAAAAGTTCGTTTTTTTTTGTTTGTGTGATAAAAAGGAACCCAGTTACTGACCTGAAAGAATAATCCGACGAATCATTTTTCATCTAAGAGAAAATGTGTAATTCTCACTTATATAAATAAAATTATAAATATTCTCAAGGCCAATTTTTCATCTAATTGAAGAGTAAAATGAAATAAAATTTTATTTTCATTTGAATGTAGCAACTGTTTCTTTATTTTTGTATCACAACTATTTTAATTTAATTTTCTTTTGACTATAAAAATAATTTTCCATTTAATTTATACTTGTTTCATGTGGGAAAGATGAAAGGATTTTATTATATATAATATAATTAAGAGCGGGAGACATATTTTATAAATTGGGTCCAAAAATATGGATCAAATTGGATGTTATATCATGTAAAATCGAAATTTGGTTACCATTTATAAATAACTGCAGGTAGTTTAGGTATACAGGTGACGTGTGAAGATGTTACGTAAATCATATTTTACGCACATATTTTGTTTTTAGAATCGAAGTATGTATCCAAATTTAGTTAATAAATATTTATTATTAACTGATTTTTTTACATTCTGTTTAAATAAATAAAATTAAGCGTTGGGGTTTTTTGGTGGGCCTCCCACTTCACCTAATTTAATACATATTTAAATAAACTTTACTCAACTTGTCATATAATACAAAATAATATTAAGAAAATTATACAACTTATACATTTTTTAATTACCGTCAGAAGATTCTGAGATTCTCTATACCACATAGAATATAGATTTAAAAAATAATTAAAATTTTTTATTCTCCTTGAAATTATTTTCCATAACAAAAACGTAAAATTGATTTAATTATTTAAATTAAGTTTTTTTATTATTTTTGTTATTAGGAGTTTAATTTCACGCATA
The DNA here is from genome assembly GCA_958295665.1 of Tipula vernalis. Classification (NCBI taxonomy): domain Eukaryota; kingdom Metazoa; phylum Arthropoda; class Insecta; order Diptera; family Tipulidae; genus Tipula; species Tipula vernalis. Next base: position 5,694,356 of record OY282560.1, on the reverse strand, counting down.
ATATTTGGTAGATTGAAGTTAATTGAATTTAATTTGTATAAATTAATATTTCCAATGTATACTCGCGTGTAATGGTAGGTATGATAAAGATTTTTTTTTTTGTATATTTCTAAATAATTTTTCTGAGGAATTTTGTTGAACTTAGCTGCACTGATTGGTAGTAGCGTATAAAAGCTGAGTAATTATTTATGTATAACGTATTTTAGTTAATTCCAATATAATGAGGTGTAGATGCATGTAAGAAAGTTTCATCGCAAACCAAATACCAAACACTCGTCTATGGCATATTTCGAAGGAATTATAAAATAATTTTTTATGTGAACCTTGCTGACTTACAAAAATGAACTTAGCTTATCACTTTTCAATTATGAAGTTGGTAAACTAATCAAAAATTACACAGAAGAAAAAAGATTCTTCTAATTCTCTTCACATAATATTTTAAATTTTCTCGTTTGCTATAAGACACAAATATTTTGAAACTGAAGAAAACCAAGATAAAGCAAACCGCGCGTGTAAATAATTCAAATTGATATAAATTTGGGACATCTATTGCGTGTCTCCTATTTTTGAGTGCTAATTTTAAAACACTAATAAACTTTTCGGAAATGAAAAATTCCTTTAATATGATTTTAGTCAAATCTCATATCGAGAACCAAATAATTAGTTTTCAATGAAACGATATTATTTGGAAATTAATGTTTATAAAATTCATGAAGAAATAAAAAATAAAAAAACAATTCTAAGAAACAGTTGATGTTGAGTGTTATTACAGTGAGGAAGTTTATTTGATTTTTTTTTTTTTTTAAAAGAATTAATTTTAATGTTTCAATTTTTCACTAACGTTACACGTGTTTTAACTGCAACCTGAAGTTGATTTGGCATTGAGCCTTCAAATTTCTTTAAAGTTAAGTTAATCCAAGCTTCGAGAAATTCATTTTCAGTCATTTCTTTTGATTTTTGGGTTGAGTGTACCACTTTTTGTGTGATTTCCGCCTAAACGAAAATACCAAACCAAGAACCCATAATCAATCAAAAAATATTTGCAAATATTGGAAAATGTGAAGGTACACTCACTTGCTACAAGTATTGGATCTAGGATCTTTGACGAATTCTGGAACTAAGGTATACAACACACTTACGAACAAGCAGCGAATACGTTTTTCCATCAATTTATTCACTAAAATGTGGGAATAGATCGGCTATGTAGGCGAATCCAATCGCCGAACTAATTTTTGGTTTATTAAGAAAAATTTAAACTTTCGATAAAAACCAAAAGTTATTCGCTAAATGAAATGGAAAACCGGCAAATTGAAATTATTTTTATTTTTAATGGATATTAATTCTCTTTTTGCATCGATAGACGTCACAAATATTGGGCATCCATTAGAATTTTTTTTTACTCTTAACTTACACAAATTTTATAATCAAAATTTATTAGCTATTCGCTAATTGCAATATGCCTAACCTAATGGCGATCAGTAGCGTGTTTGCTAGTTATGTTTTTTTATCTTCATACTTTCTTATGTTATAAAGGTGTTTATTGGTAAACTTTATTGTTTACCTAATTCCAGATATTCGGCATTGAAGTTTTGCAGCGATTTTTTGACATAGCGAAAGATACAATTTTTTTAGACATTTTTTAAATTGATAATTCCGGACAGCAAGGCTACTTTTTAATAAATTTTCATGTATTGTGAATTAGTTTTGTTCGAGATCTCTCTTTATTTTTGGAAACACGTTTTTATATATAAAAAATGAATATTAAAAGTAAATAATTCGGCAATATCGTGATTCTTTAATTATTAACAAATGTTTAGTTTTTTTATAAATAAAAAACAGCTAAGTTGATTTTTAGTATATTTTTTATTGAAAAAACTTTTTCTTATAGTAACAATGTCTTTAACATTTATTATTAGAAAATTAATTTCGGAATTATTCCTTCATCAGTTCTTTTTTTCCAACTCTTATAATTTCTTAAAACTAATAATACATAGTTGGAGAAAAGAACTGATGAAGGAATAATTCCGAAATTAATTTTCTAATAATAAATTTTAAAAACATTGTTACTATAAGAAAAAGTTTTTTCAATAAAATATACTTAAAAATCAACTTAGCTGTTTTTTATTTATAAATTATTAAAGTGACAAAATATACATAAAAATAATAAAATGGATAATCGCCATAATAACTCAAATGTTTAGACTAATTTCACTGTTGTTCTTTTTCTAACCATTTTGATATTTGTTTTAACTTAGTTGAGTTCCAACTGAGGCACTAATAATGATAATGTCTTTTACACTAGGCTATCTAAAAACTAATTCCATTATCTAATCTTTACAGGGCATTAGAGACAAATATTAAACAATCAAAAAAGTTTTCGTTTCAATATATTATTTCCATTCCGAATTCGCAAACATCAATGGTTCAAAAACGTTGATTTTAAAATTAGGTACCCTAATCAATTTCAAAATTTTGTTTTCGAATTTTCGTAATATGTAATTCATGACTTTATTTCAAACGTTTAAAAACATTTATCGAAATTAAAATGTTGAAATGAACTATTTTTGTAATCAATTTTACGAATAAAATTTATTGGAATTTATATTTTTCTCATGATGCGAGAATTTAATCTTTTCATACATGTATATATATTTGTAATACTTTTATTTTTAACCTCTTAGATTTTATACGAATTATAGCAGGCACTCTCTTTATTCGAAAAGATGAACAGTCTGCTGAATTATAGAACACAGCTTAGACTAGCTATAATGAATAAATAAATTTTCCGGATAATTAGGGATTACCGTGGGAAATCGGGAACAATAATTGCATAGTGACTTGAATCAATTTTCTAGTTATATTTTATGTCTTTCATTTAATTTGATTTGATATTTATAAATCGCGGTAACCGACTCGAAGGAAAGAACAAATCCATTTTTTCCAATTACATATAAATATTTATTTGAAATTTGATGAAAATTAAAATTTTACACACATTGAGATTTCAATAAATATTAAATGATTTGTCAAAATCATTTTTACGCACTAACTTTACGCACAACGTATGATATATTCAAACAAAATGTCAGTTATTTATTTTGGCACAATAATACGCAGTATGTAATTCGTAAGATTTCATTGTACCTATACTTGAGTTAAAACTTAAGTATTTCATTTTAGCAGGCTCACACTTAGCCTACCACCCAACTTTTCTTATTTATACGGCACAAAAAAAAAATCAAAAAATAAAAATAAAATATAAAAATAGTTTAGAGTAAGAATAGTTTAGTTTCTAATTTAATTGTGCTAACAATAGAATTTTTGGGGTTTATAAATAGAAATGGGTACTAATTACTTTCAAAGAACTATATACATGTTGTGTGACATTTTTAAGTTGGCAGTTTTGTAAATTGGATAAAATTTAATTAAATAAAATGATGGTAATTTGTTTTGTTAGTTGTTTCGTTAATGCTAATTATTTAATAGCCAACAAATAAATTATACATTTATTAAATCAGAGCTCGCAATCGGAAAAATAAAATTAAAATTTAGTTCAAGGATGCCAGGTTGAAGAAAATGTTGCGTGTTTCTATGATTTTATTGTATTATAATGAAGTATCCTGTATTTCGGAGTTGTCGTTTTATTAAAATTGTCGTATTATAGATTTTATCTATAATGTTTATAATGTCACATGAATTTTGAATATCTCTCATGTAGTTAAGATTTTTGTAAACATAATCATAAAATTCATGACACGTAAAAATTAAAACATTTAATTGGAATAAACTTTGAAAATTTCAATATAAAAATGAATTAAATGAGATAAAATGAAAAACATGTTTTAATTATTTATAATTTTAATGAGATTATCTGTACATGTTATATAAACGTTGTTAATCAAAATGACTTTGAATTGAAATAAATAAATTTATTGCTGTTTTTATTTTAGATAAAAATATGTAAACTTGTACAAGAAAATGTTTGATCAACAGGTTTTCCTGTATGTTTTGTGTTATGCTGTGGGGTATGCTAAATTTTCATCAAATTTGTTTGTCAATAATATAAACAAAATTTAAACACGATTCCATGAATATCTCACAATTTGCATATAAATAGATTTTATGTTTGTACATATAAACAACTTTCATTTGAAATTTATTTTAAAACAATTAATTCAGTATACCCAATTGAAAATCTAAGAACGTTTTTAAAACAATTAGGTAGTTGACTTTTTCGAGCTTTTCTGTTATGCTTTCCCGCGGGCGACGACGTCTAAATTGAATATAATTTTGGCGTATTATTTCATTTTTTTTTTCTGGTTGTCGCAATTAAAATGGAAATCAAATAAAAATTTAATTTCGAAATTAACATTCAACAACGATTACAATTTTCGGTTTTTTTAATTAAAAGGGATCTCATTTTAATGGAAAAAATATTGAATTATTTAGCAACAATATTTTATAAATATTGGCGAAATATTTGACCTATCTATAGAAATGTTACCGCAGAGTACATAATCGTATTGACTTTACCAAAATTCATAAAGCAGTAAACCAAAAAACAAAACCATAAAATTATCACTGCAAATGAAAAACCCCACTTCCACCCTTTCTCTTTGGCTGTGTATAAATTAAGAATGAGTAAATCAATAATAATAAAATTTTCAAAATTAATTTTTATTTAAATAAATATACAACATAAATAAATAAATGTTTATGTAGAGATAACAAAAATAAAGAGATGCGTTCTATAAAAGCTTATTGATTTGACACTTAACATATCGATTAGAAGGTGGTACGAGTAAATACCAGTGATTTGTAGAATTAATACAGTTTTTTCTGTTTATACTAGAAATTTAATATTTTCTGGGTGAATCGAATTCAAAATGTATTGTAAAAATATCAAAATCTTATTCTAATAAAAAAAACTATTTCTGATCCGGCCACATATTAAACAATAGCTGCTTCTTACAAGTATAATTTGATTTATAAACTTTTTTTATGTACTCGATTGATTCTCATTTTATAAACTTAGCCAATTTTGATTATTGTGGATATTATAGCAGATAAAAGACATCCACAAACCCATATTCATATTTTTTGGGGTAAATCGTACAATGAGACGAAAATAAAAATGAAAATTTTCTATTTTTCCAAAAGATAAAATAAAAGTCATTTCTAAACACAATTTCCTCTTCTTTAATTCCTTCGAGCTACAAATGTAATAATACTCTCAATGGATTCTAAACATATAATAGTCATTCATTATATTATGGAATATTGTGTTTTCCATTGAGAAGGAAAATTGATAATAAAAATTAGGATTTTGCTTCTTTCCATAATGTATAGAAAAAGAATAATAAATTTCAAATTTGTGGTGTTTGCTTCTACACAAAACAATTAAGAGATAAATAAATTTATTGAAAAATTTAACAATAAAAAGGGTTAGATCAAAATATTTATAATTTAAAGGAATGTATCAGTGATCGGTTTTCCAACTTTACATCTATACGTATACAGTGTACAGATGTATAAATAGACACACTATACGTTTTAAATTTCATGAAAGACTTGTGTCGTTAAATAAAATCTTGATTTTAGATGCCATGAAATATATTAGCTAAAATCTGGTTAGTGTGGAACTATTAATTTCGTTAAAAATTCGATTCCAAACATACATTTGTTTCAATCAATTGTGCGTGCAACACGGATTCATCAACTATTTTCCACAATTAGATTTTGTAATAAAAACTTCGTTTTGTACCGTACAACAAAGCTTCACAAATAAGTATAAAATAGTTCACCGTACTTTAGTGTTCCTAGCGAACGACCCGCTTTTGACAAAGAAAATTAAGCAAAAGAAGCTTGATGCCTCTAAATTTTAGGAATTCCTAAACTATACATTAATATGTTACCAAAATCGTTACGACTGTTAATATTTTTTAAACTAATCCAGCGGATTTTTCGTACGAAAAATGAGCACGGCTTTTAGTCAACCGGGTTTTTATTTTTGGTTATTTAAAAATTGATTTTTTTTTTTTTGAAAAGATTTCGACTTTAAAGGATTTCACGATGTAGTTTTGTTTTTTACAAATTTTAGTAATTTAAGAAATTACCAATGTCTAGAAATATCAAAAAACCTTAAAAGTTTCAAAAATTGTTTTCTTAAAAGGAATTTTAAGACCATACCAACAGTAATTAATTTAGTATTAAATTAATTTAATACAAACAGAATTTAGTAGTATGAAATTAAGGCATCTATATAATTGAAAATTACCATAATTGAAAATTGTATTAACTGTAGACAAATATTTCTTCGAAAAATTCCATATTTTGTCGGAAAACATTTAACCAAATATTTTTGCCTGTTTTTACTTAAAATCTCCCCCACAGAATATTTCAATTGACAAATTTTGTGTAATAATTCATCGATAAACTTAAAAATCTGGAACAAAAAGTTTTTTGTCATTACACTTACCCATTATAACTTCATTATAGTGGGTAAAAATGCCTAAAATTTTCAAAGATGGGAAGCGAAACAGTACCAGAAAAACCAAAGAACCAAAATATTTTCATGAAGCAGAACCAAACCAAAATCAAAAAATTTGTTTAATTTTTTATTCGATTTACGTCATTATTATGTTAATTTCTTGTTGGGAAAACATTCAATTTGCTAACGGGAAATCAATTGAACATATTGTGTCAAACAAAAATCAAAAATGTATTTGTTTGTAGTATTTGCGCTCAGCGCAAATTTTATTTATGCAAAAAAAAGAATAACTTTTAATTTATGAAGTGACTGTAGAATGGACACCTTATACATTAAAATCAGTATTCGGAGAAGGCATCAGTTTTAAAAAAAAAATAAGCAATTCTTGCACCATTCTCTTATAGGAAATTGAAAATGCACTACCGTTCATAAGTTTGAGCCATTGGTAAATTAGAGTTGAATAATGTGCTAGGCCGTCCCTTATTTTAATTTTGCAGCTAAAAATGTCATCTTCTTCAATTTACTTTCATTTTTGGTAATTATACTTAAATCAACAGGGAATGAAAAATGTCAATCTGCAGCATGGCAATAAAAAGTAGTCTTTGGGAGTTGAATTTTTTGACAATGTTGCTAAGAACAAGCGACTTCTTTGTAATGCTTACCAAAGAAAACGTCTTCTGTGGAGTTAGCTCAAAAGGAATGGAGATTAGTACACTGAAAAATAATCTTTGCTTATTCGGCACCAAAATAAGTGCTTTCGACGGAAAGCCGAACAAAATATGATGCCACAGAAAATGGCGCCTTCAGTGAAGCAAGAAAATGGCTTCTTGGTAATCTGGGATGCTTTATCCTACAGTAGGACAGACGACATACTTCGTATCGAACGGATATTCGTGTTGCAACAGGAAAATTACCAGAAGCACATTTGTATATATAGTATGTCAAGCGGAACATTTCTTGAATAAAAAGATGTAAGAGGAAAATTACTAAATATTGTTTGGCTGCCACAATCACCGGATCCGAACCCGATAGAAACGCTTCCGGTTCAGGCAAGTGCGCGAGATGCTCTCTTCCTCAATAGAAAATGTATGGCAATATTTGTAGGAGTATCATAGCCGATACCGCAGCAAAGTTGACTTAAAGCAGTCTTAGGGACGGGATTTCGATCAAAAATCAGTTTAAGCGTTATTTTTAAAAATAATAAATCTAATAATAATTAATAACCGATTTGGAATAAATTATTGTTTAAAATGGTTCATTGTACTTTATTAAGTCCGAAAAAGTGATTATTATTCAAATTATTTTTGTGATGTGCATAATACTCCCGAGTTCTCGTATAAAGACGATATGTTCTCCCACTTATGGGCGGTAATACAATAGATTTAAGTTGTTAAGGTAGTAGGTTAAGGTGCCCTTGTTATTTTCTTTTATTCTACCTCCGAATATGACCACCATTTTCGCTTGCATCGTTTGGGAATGAATTTCTAAATAAAAGCATGAAGAAGCTGCTGAAAAGCTCGGTAAACTTTGTTCCTAAGCAGATCTAATAAGTTAACCAATTTGCAATAGTAGCTTTCCATTTGCATATTTCAAGTAATTGCAAGTACTTAAATGTGTCTTGACAAAGGTTGCAAATGGAAAGCATTTTTTGGTAACTTGTGCGATGATCCTGGTTTTTCTTACTTGAAACATGTAGAGCAGTTGCCAGTACATAATTTACCAAAGATTTGAAAGTAATTGAAATGTGCAAATGGAATGCAACTTATGATAAATCTGTCTTAATATTATTTTACGCAACTTAATAATTTTTTTTTTTTTTTTTTGTTGAACTTAGTTGTCTTGTAACAGACTACGCAAAAGAAACAATTTGAAATTTTGTTATTACATTAGCTGGAATCAGCTAATGCAATTTTATATTGAGTCCTTGAGTTTTTATATTGTTTAATCAATAATCTCACAAAACAATTTTCCAACATCTGTCCTCGAATATACTTAATGCTATCATAATTCTTATTATTTTTCACTTACGAGTACATACATACATTTATCAAATTATAATAATAATAATAACAACAACATTAGAAATGTTATTACATTCTGTTTGGAGAAAATAATGAAAAACGAATTTCCATTTATTTTATGCGAAGTTTTCCTTTTTTTATTGTTTTTTTTTTGTTATATCAAGTTTAACCTGTCGGCATACTATAAAATTACGCTGATGTTTAATTAAAAAATCACTCCACCATGTATATGGCAAATATTTAAATGAATTTTTAAATCATGAAAAATCGATTAAAAAAAATGTGTTCGCAAAGAATGGGTGAAATATTTTTGAGGAGCATTCCAGTTAGCTAGCTTCGAACAAGGAAAAACTTTGTTTTCATGTATCACTAAATCTCGATATGTTAGGTATAATCCATTTAATCTTTTTTGTGAAAAAGATGGAAAATTTTATCACCCGAAAGGGGAAAAATCGATTCCTGGTAAAATAAAATATATCTAAACTACAAAAAAAGAATGATTTCTAATTTGATTTGCTCAAAATTTCAAAGTTCAAATCGATATAAGAATATGTGGTAGAGCTTCATATAATCTTGTCGATATGCGTCAATAAAAACAATCACATACATCCAATTCATTTTTTATAAACAGCGGAATAGATTAACCATAATTGAGAAGAGCTTTTACTCAAAATGTGCCCAATTAATTAATATAATGTCCATATACACATATTTATGATGTTATATACCCATTAAACGGATTAAAAACATGATTCTATATTTATAAACACCTTTAATTAATAAACATAAAATTTATTGATTTTATATTGTCGTAGAATTATACATATTTTCAACATCAGTGTAATTAAACTTTATGTATATCATATTAAGAATTTATATTATGTACAAAACTCTTGGGAAATTTAGCTTTTTGTCATCCTCACACTTGTACGAAAATAGCTCATAATTTGATTAAACTTGATTCACAGCGTATAGTAATTACATAATATATCATATCAAGAGATTTAAAACGCTTAAGGTAACAAACTTTTTTTGATCGATCAGTATCGTAGTAAATAAAATTATTAAACCGGTAAGGGAGGGGGTTCGGAAATAGCATCTTCTTCTGCTTCTTACAAATATCTTTCATATATAAAGGAACTGTCAGAATTAAATTTAAAAACTTCAAGTTGGCTATAATTTTCATTTCCAAAAAATCGAATTTCCTATTTTACATATGTGCGGTTTCGATGTATGAGGAACGTCCTACCTCATTATCTTCATATAAAAACATACAACTATGAAAACGAGTATCCAGATCTGTGTTCCATTCATGCGCTTGGTATGGCTGATATAAAAAGTCGAATACCTGCATAATAATTATCTAGAAATGTTCTTGCTCTCTACCCCGAAAGTGTCATAAATAGAATTAAATTGTTGTTGCATGATACTGAATTTATTAGTTAGGTGGAATTTTAGCAGTATGATTTTAATCAAAATGAATAAAGACTGATATATTTTAAGTTGCGTATAAGGAAGGAAAATTTTATCGCATGTCATGGTTTCTGGTAATGGCGAAGGATGATTGTGTACATACCGTATAACGGTAATTTAATCTATCTTTGTTAAAAAAAAAAAAAAAGGATGAGATTATTTTTTGTTCTTGGTAAAAAAGTAAAATGACATCGTCAGCTACTTTTACTCTTAATTTGTACTTTATCTGAGACCCGCGCAAGTTTTTCGTCGTTTATCTGACACAATTTTTAAATTTTTATATCATAATATATTTTTAGTTGGTGGTCTCTGCTAGACAAAGTGCGTCAAAGTTTTGCCCCGTTTATAATTTATACTATGAACTGCAAACAATAACCAAATTTTTGTTTTCCTCCGGTTTGGCATAGTAAGGCCTAAATGAAAGTTTTCGAAAAAAGAAACGTTTTCGATAAATTTTTCTTTTCTCAATGGAAATAAAACCTTTTCTAAGTATCTGATTAATGGAAAAAATGCAAAAAATATGAAAATGTACTTTGCTGCACTTGATTTGCTTTCTTGCATAACAAAGTATATAGACAATTTGCAATTGCAGCATACAAAACTATTTTATTGAAATAATTGACAACAGGAATTGCCTCCTTCCACATACGTTAATTATAAAAGGAGATGATGAAAACTATTTTACTTGGACGTACAGAAAAAAATATTTGATAGAACACAAACTTGAAAAGTTTCACCATCACTAGTAAATATTGTCATTTATGTAGCAACGCGTTTCAGCCTTACGACAGTAATCAAAGAAGGGTGATTTTGAAATAAATATTATTTCATAAAACACGGCTTATTTAAACGATTCTTTTACGTTAAAAAAGCGACTTTGATTACGACACAAAATGTGTAATACATTTTATAACGCCTTTTAATAAATCGAAAATTAATTAATTTGCGAAAGCGGGGTATGTAAGATAACCCAACAAACCTATATTAAATTCGACCGAAAACGACAAAGATGAAAACTGGGCTGAAAATGATTATTACACGCGACGCGATACAAATAATTTTTATTTATTTTTTTATTCGTGCCAATATAATTCAAGTGAATACACACATAATCCAAGTAAGGTGTAGCAAAAACATTTTATAACTAAATACTTCATAATACGTTAAACTCATAATTTCAAATTATGTTAAACGAAAAATATTTACATGAAATTAGAATAATTATTGTGATTAAATTTTTACATAACACTTTGCAAACAAATCCTATTAAAAATCAATGATTTTGATTCGAAGCCTAATTTAGCGTGAATGAGCTTAATTGAAGTAGTTTTTTTTAATTATTTCGACTACAAGAATATACATATTGTAGCTATTTGCATAACTATAAATTACACGTTATATTCATTTACAATAAAATCGTCGTGACCTTTACAGAATAGTTTGCCATATAGCAATAAAATTAAAAAGAAATATTTTTTTTTTTGTAGGATGACATTAAATAAAAATATCACAATATTTAAATTAAAATACACAACATATTCCAAATTTGAAAGTTCTTGTTCACCAACGCATAAAATCGATCAATCAGTGTACATATTTGGGTAAACTGTTTAGTAGAGTAAATTTGACTTTCTCACGTGGCAATTTTTAATCCATATAACAACGAAATTCAATGATAACAGATACAGTAGAAATATTTATGTAAGAGATGAGTATAAAAATAAAGCATTGGCAGTAATTCAAATTTCAAGTAGAAAAATATCGATTTATATATATATATATATATATATATATATATATATATATATATATATATATATATTTACGATATAACTTAACATTATCTATGGCTTTAAGATACATTGTGTGATATATTCTATTTAAGTACATCAAGTAATGACGGTTGAATTCGATTTCAATATTTCGGCAATATGTCAACTATACAGGTATAAATGCGACTACGTCTATAACGTTTTTATATAATTGAATTATTTGTGTGTCTTATTGATTTTCCCTTGTATGTCAATATTACATAAGGCTTCTTCAAAAATATATAAAGTCGATAATATATAAAATACAAGTTTGTCACATGCGTTTAATTTTAGCGATTTACTATATAAATTTATCATAACTCCTCAATATCTAAACTAGGCTGTACCTATGCCATTTCTATTTAATTGTAGTAACGCAATTTTCATCTCTTTATGTAGGCTGTGCGACTACAATAAACATTTTCACATCTATCTGCTTCCACAAAAATACAAATGTATATGAAAAATTGAAACGAGCTTTTCAAAGCTATTCTCTTATTACAAAACAGCATAGAATTAAAAACGAATATCGAGTAAAGTAGTTTTATAGAAATATTGTTTTTGTGATAAAATAGAATTAAAATATAGTAAAAGCAGCATATAGTTTTTCAATTGAAATGTTTACGACACGAATAAGAAATAAAATGATTAAATGCAAATGATTTTTTGGTTTATTTATTGTTGATAGAAAAAGAGGGAATTTGTACAATATGCTTTTGTATGATGTACACATATTTCATATAAAATGTTTGCATAAATAATAAAGTAGTGCCAACAGGCATCAAATTTGCGGAATAACTTAGGATTCGAAATTAAAAATTTTTTTTTCCAAAATTTTAATTTTTTAGTGATCCCAATTTTTAAAATTTTCAGCCTTTGCTGTAGCAAAATACTCTATTTTTCAACGACTTCAATTTTCAACGATTAAATGAATTCGAAATGAAATTTCGACAATTCGAAATGAAATTTTCAATTCAAAATCATTTTTTATTAAAATTCAAAATTGCCGCTCAAATTTGATATTAATTATCAAATTTTCAGAATAACCCTTATAAAATATGTAGGTCACTGAACATTTAAAAAGCCGTAATCCACGTAAAGAAAAATCCAGATATAAGACAAAATTTATATTCTACGGAATTCAAAACTTTTAAATTTGATTAAAAATGTTTAATTGTTTTTACAAAAACTGAAAATTCAGAATTGTAAACGAATAGTTTAACAGTTCAAACTGTATCAAGCTTTGATAAGATATAAATTGAAATTAAAATTCAGGATTGCTTACTACTTTTACTTACTTTTTATCATTAATCAAATATCCAAAAACCGTCTCAAAGTTTTAAGCAAAACCTTAAGCTCTTTTTTTTATTATTTAGAAAAAAATTCATAATATAAATGATTTGATTTTAGAAATCTAAATTCAGGAATTTCAGAATTACTATTTTAAAAATTTCAAATTATATTTAATTGTTAAAAGAGATTTCAAAGTAGAATTTCAGACATTCGAACAAAATTAGTTTCTGTTTTTAAGTTCTTTTTTTGGGTTTTGCGCTGATCTAAAGAATTTATTTGAAGAAAAAAATTATTTTATTTTTTTACCTAAACACCACAAATTGTTTCGTAAACTGTTGATTTCACTAACTTGTCGAATTCGTATACCATTTATAGTCCATGTCTTAATTAAATAGCAATGAATCCGATGTGTAGGCACAATTTATATGTGCAATAAAGCGATATCAGAAAAAATTTGATAAATGATTCTCGAAGTAATTTACGGCAAAAAATATTCAAACAATAGGAAAACAATAAATATTATTCACTATTCAGTGACCTAGATTTTTCCATCTTAATTTTTTCTTTCACAATTTTCTTCTTTGAAATACTTTTATAATATAGTTGTGTTCTTACATTTATTTTCCTTCTACAGGGATTTTCTGTAATATGTTGAAGAGCTCTGTACAAATGTTTGTGTCATAATCATGATAGTAAAATATACTCGTACATAGAATTTAGTTGAGTGAGAAAATATTTTTCGTGTTTATCTATCTTATATCCATAACCATACAAAATTGATTTTCCCAAAAACAAATTTTTATTGTTGTTTTTTAGAAAGACATTGCACAGATTGAGTATTATGTATATCGAATTATGTACTCCAAAACAAATATTAGTTATGAGAGGGTTAAGCTCTTTAAATTATCCTTTTTTGTAAACATGTTTACTTTATTTATTATAAAGCTTCTATGTGCTTTAAGTTGCAGAAAGTTTTAATCAATATTTTGATTATGAGGTTTATTTATGTGGCGGATGCCGATTTTGTGTATAAAATGGGTCGAACGGTTTTAAAGACCCAATTTATAAAATTATGTGAAGATCGTTAAACTATCTTGTGGTTTTAGACTAATTCGATGAACTTGACATTTTCTCTTCTCTAACAAATTTGTAAATACGGGTTACAACGCCGCTACTTATCTCTAATTTTCAGAAAACAATTCATTGTAAAAAAAATTATTTCAAACGATTTTTATCACACACACAGAACAACAACAAATCAGGTTAAGCTCGACTATTATCGCATATTTTTTACAGCTTGTAAAAAAAAACTTCTAACAAAAACATTTTTCCAATCATTTTTTTTTATTGTATATTCAAACGCTACAATAAGAAGAACTACGATCTCATACCTTTCCTTACAAATTAATGGTTCCACGCGTTGAATTTTCAGAGTAATAATATAAAAAGTATAAGCACAAGATACATCTTGTATTTGCGAGTTACTTACAAATTAAAATTAATTCGTGTTTTTTTGGTGTGTGGTTAGGACACGAGTTTGGTTTGATAATATTAAAATTATAAATAAATTTTTAGAAAATGTGATAACACAACTGATATCGCATACGTTTTTTAATTGGATTTGTACAACAAAAAAAAACGAATTGATAATTTCTTTATGTTAATCTCTCATGTGAAATGGTTTTGTTGTTTCTAATCACTTGATTGAAGCAAAACAAATCTAATTCGACAATTGTTTTCACAATTTTATCTACTATTGAGATTATATAAAAAAAAAGATATTCCCGCGTAATTTTAACCCTTAACGGACATTCTTATGTACACTGGTGGTATTTTAACTGGGCCACGGAGCAAAAAAGAAACCATAAATAAGCAACCGAAACCGTTTGGAGTGTTGAGAGTAAATTCAACATGTTTGGAAATGATGTGAGGCCATATGTAAGACGTTCACTAAACCAGAAGCTTGGTTGTCCCAAGCTTAACTTCTCTATGAGTTGGACCTATCATGAAAATCGAAGGAGTGAATATATTGAAATACTCGATCAAAATTTAGATGATTATACGGATGATCATCCACTAAGATGTGTTATCATCAATGACCCCAAACATACATCTAGGAGGATGAAAGGACATTTAGAACGCGAAAAAAAGTCCTAGAATCTTTGGGGAATTGTTAAACGAGGTCTCACCAAGGAAACCAACAAATAATCTTTACGAACCCAAACTCAGAAGGTTTGGAAAAATATAACGCCAGTGAGATGCTGTGCAGTTTTGAAGCAAAAGCACCCAACCAAATATGTCTTGAAATTTTTCTAAATTTTATATTTTTATAAGTAAATGGATTAATTAAAATGCCAAAAGCACTACTGCTACTTTTTTTAACTACGTTTATTTATACCTATGAATTATTTAAAATAAATAAAGAAACTGAAATAAAAAACTTCCTTGGAATTTTAAAGGTCAAAATTTGTGTTTTACTAATTATGGCTTAATTTTAATACCACCAGTGTACGTATTACGGTTAACTTAGTAACATTAACAGGGAGTATCTATCTTTCCCATGGAGTGTACAAAGTTGCGTTTGAGATATTTTTTAGAGAAAAAATAACCCGTCCATTAAGTGTTAAGGAAAACTTTTAACAATATAAATTTGGGTTTTGTGTTTATGTCTTTGTAAGTTTGTTCGCGCATATCTTGCGAGCAACATAAAAAATGTTTAATGTAAAAATAATTTAAAAAGTTAAATTTTGTTTTTTGATATAAATCATTATCTCGACCCAGTATGGGGTATAAAATAATTAGATCAGTATATAATATACATTTTTACGCTTGGAGCGGGATTTGTATATGCGCAAAAAAAATGAAACATAAAGGAGATATTTTTTTATAAAATGTTCAACTTTGTAGTATTCCTTCATGAGCTAATTACCCGTTGTTACAAATCATTAAACTTAAAGTTTTAAGACCATCAATGAAATATTAAATTTTAAATAGACACAGAATTATCCTACTTCTTCTACTCCAATTTACTTTTAGCGCAATTTCAATGCAAAGTATTTATAAATTAGGTTTGTGAAAATTTAATTTTAGAAAGATAAAAAGTGTTGGTTCAGATTTTTATGTGTAGATCGAATGATATTTTTCTGGCTAATGCTACAGTTATAATGCCCATGCACACGATTTCTTACACGATTTGTTAACTATCTAGATTTCATTTCGTTAAGTTTTTATAAGATTTCAAATCCTAGTGTGTAAATTGTGTCATATAAGGAATATTGTATTTTAAAAATTAACCCCATCCTCTTTGGATCGGTTTCTAAGCATAAAATCGGTGATCTTCAAAACAGATAACTTCAGAATTATTTAAAATTTTTAAATTAGTGACTACTCGACCGACAACAATAAATATTGACACATACACACAAAAAAAAAAAAAAAATCGGCCCAAACTAATAAAGATAACCAATACCTCTCATAAAACCCGTAGTACATAAGATAATGTAGTATAAATAACAAATTGATAATTGATAATGAGCGCCTTCTTACAATTTCATTTTTAATTGATAAGTTTTTAAGATTAGTTGAGCAAATTATTTTTCAATTATAAAATATTTAGTATTTTTTAACATAACATTAAACCAAACTTTATGTATGCGAAAATATGTTTGAAAAAAGGTCATTTAAAGGGGACAACACAGCGGCGACTATTTTTTTAAAAATTATAAATAGAATCTTCGTTTTTATTACACAAATATTTTTTCAATTCAAAAATTTATAAAGCATCTTTAAATATTAGAAAAAGTTATGTTTATAAATAAATAAACTCTGGATTTAGAATTGTCCGATTTTTGTCAGATAAAAATTTAAAAAATTTGTTATATAATATTTTAAGATTTTGAATTTTGAGTTATATCCACACACCTTGCTCATTTTAATATTTTTTTTTTTTTTTTTCAACTAAATAGCAACAATTAAAAATTATCACTTAATAACCAACACACTATATAATTTCACTAGAAATATAATTAACTATATTTATATATAACAAAATTATATGATTCACAACATTTATTCAAATCACTAAATAAATAACAACAAAAACACTAAATTTCGGCAAACGACTTTTTTTTTTGACAACTTTTTATATTAAAAACCACGCTCTTTGACCCGTTTCATTCAAATGAAAATGCGAAACTGAAGTAAATATAAAAATAAAAATTTAAAGCAGAAACTGAATAATTTTGCTTTTTATTTTTTTAACAAAATTTTCTCAAAACTAGAAAATATGAAAAATCGTTTTTGTAATGTCGTAAAACCGCGTATCAAAATAAAACAAAATATGTACGGGACGAGCACGACGGATGTATTTTAATGTGTGATCAGTAAAATTGATTACTCCATCAGTCTGTTTCAATTTTTTTTTATATACTAAACGTAAAGATTAAAATGACCAACCAATACGGTACGGATTAGTACATAAAAATGGAGTACTATTTTATTCTATTCAATAATAGACTTAAATTAAATGGTCACTAAAAATAAGTTTCGATCCAAAGTAAAATAAAATTCCATTTAAACTTGAATTTCAATTTTCAGCCAATTATTAGGGTCTGTATAAAAACCTACCGACCATTTATATTGTCTCAAGTCTTTTGTTGTGCTTATTAACAAAAAATATTTTAATTTAGTGTGGGGGTTTTGTATTTTTTTAATATATTATTTATTGTATCGCTAACGAAACTGCTGTGATGCTGTTAAGTTTATAAATAAAAACGATTTCATTTTTTTTTTTTTTTTTTTCAGTGTATTTTTCATTAATAAAATCACACAAATGGCTTGAACATAAAAACCAATCTGTATTAGTAAGTAAAAATCATATAACAATATAAAAATAATAAGTAAATTGTTAAATAATATGTTCAGTTTATGTACAACAACAACAACAAAACTGTACTCGTTTTTATCAATTTATTGAGAAACTATTCAATTAATCTTCTTTGAAATTGTACGGTTGCAAAAATTAATTGTGTATAGTGATTTATGGCAGACCAACGAGACAATATTATTATATTGTGGTTTACATGTAATTTTTGTACACTCTGCTGTAATTTGTAATTACTATGTAATAAATTTATAATGTATTATTGTGTTTTCTTTTTAATATGCCGGAGGATAAGCAAATTGCGGGTATAATAATTGGTTGTTATTTTCGATATTGCGGAAATCGTGCGAAAGACGACATTAGTAAATGCTTAATATTGTCGGTTTAATAAATTAATCTCAGCTTACATGTTTCGTATAAAAATCTTATCCACTTCAAATATCTGAGGCTTACCTGTAAAGAAAAAGAAAACTGGTTAGAGAAATAATTCTTAAAATACAAGCAAAAATATACTATTAATAGATATAAATCTTCAATGTACATAAATTGTGTCACCTGTGCTTATTTGGAATACTAAGATACTACAATAATAGATTAATTTAGATCAGCAACTGGTAAAAATGAACCACGAGTCATTTATTATAAGATCTCTAGAATTCCTCAGTTGAAGAATATAGATTTTATAAGCTCGCATTGAGATGTATAATCTCACATTTCATACTACTACAGAAACATTAAAAAAAAAATTGGTAACTCCTGTGTTTGATGCAAAGAGCATTAGGCAAATATTGCCAAATATTGCTGAACTCATTCAAAAATTAATTTAATTTTAAAGTAGTGACGGACTTGATATTTCTGCCCCTGCAAAATTTTATAGTATTTTGTAGGAACTTTTTAATTTTAGTGCTAATTAGGTTAATTTTTTGATTTTTGCAACCATAAGCTTCAATTGTAAAAAAGGCTTCATACATAGATTATCTTTACGGCCTTGGCCAGACTTGTGAGAATAAGACATTGGAATTATTTTAGATCCTAGTCTAGCTCCCAACCTATTGGCGGCAAAAAGCATTAATAAAATTTCTTTTATTGTCTACTATTATTGTATTGTAAAAACATAGACATCGAAAATTGTCGAGAACAAATTTTGATTGTAGAAAAATAAAACAGAGATCACCTAAAACATTAGAATAATGTCAAAATATATGTGACCTTGCTTCTTTAGTCTTCGAAAATTACAAAACTCATGAATAAATAAGAAAATTTAGAAATGCTCTTTTTCGCTAACGGTTGAAAATCCGTTTTCGATACCAAAAGAGCAGTTTCGATTTATTTTTGATTGAAAAATTTTGATTTGTTTTTTTTAAATTTAATGTTTGTACCCTTCTAAAAGCAACCTTTTCATTTCTATTAAAAAAAGTTGGATATAATTCGAATCAAATTATTTTTGTAAACCAAATAAAGGTAAAAACCTTAATACGATTGGAGCACGCAAAAAGCATATCCTGATTTTTAGATACCCTTGGAATCGACATCTGCAGGGTCGAGACCCTTATTAGGTAAGTAAAAGATTCATATTTAATTTACTATTCAACATTAGGAATCTTCACCCCATTTTAAATCTCTCATCTAAAAATGCCAATAGAACTTAGCAACACTTTCATCAAGAATTTATAAACTTAATTCCCAGCGGCCAAAATTCTTCGATAAATTCGAAAGATATTTAACTAAGTCGAATACGAGCCATGATTCTGATTTTATTGAACCTTTTCAATAAGTATTCATTTGAGATCTCCATTTTATTGAAATTGTTTAATTCTTTAACGCTTAAACTTATTTATTAATCTCGATATATTATTTGTGGTAATCTCGAAATAAAAAGATTATAGATCAATATTTTAAATTACGTGTAATATTTTTTTTTAAATTGCTATATTACATTTAACCCTGTAAACTAAGCAGAATTAATTCATACTACATTCAAGCAGGGCAATTTGCTCCGCTTTATTTGCAGTTTGCTATTTGTATTTAAGGCGACATCGCTACAGCTTATTTATTTACAGTATTATATATTTTAGTTTAGTGAATTCTGCTTTGATAGTTAATTTTACGCAGCAACGGAATTAGACTTAAACATACGTAAAATAGTGGATTATAAAAGTAAAATTGCTGAATTAAAAAAAACACATTAGTTGTGTCTCATTCGAGCTGGAAGAAGGAAAATTAACCAAAATTGTATTAAATAGTTTATCCGATTTATCTACTGATGACTTAAAAGTAGGACTGAATGAAAATAAAATCTCATACGAGATATTCTTTGACTAAACAAATAAGATTGTGAAAAAAACAATTATTACTGTACTTCCGGAAGAAACATTAATTTAAACGACCTAAAAAAATTAAATACATTTGTCATGTAACCGTTAATTGGAGTTTGTATCAGCAGCCAAGTGATATTTCGCAATGCAGGCGTTTCAATTATTCAAGCATAAATTGTAATTTGCCACTTCGACTTACAATCTACGGGTAGAATCATGTGACATATAGAATGACATAAAACTTTGACGCGTAAGTCTGCTTCAGTTTACAGATTATAGCGCGTAACAACTATGAGAAGCATTATCCAAAAATGTTTCCTCAATATGCGAAGCAAACAGCCACGGTATAATAACACGTTATTTCTAATTCTGCAGCAAATGCTTACGTACTTAATAACAATAAACCCACAAAATCTGAAGTTTCAAAAAAATCGAAAATCATACAAATAATCAAAGAAATTTTCGTGAAGCTAGGATCCTCCAAAAATAAGTTGGTTAGTGAGGCGGCATAGCTGCTACGGTTCGAAAGGAATTGAAATGTCTAGTAATTCATTTACAATTCCATTACAGATTCATAATATGAAAATCAGTGATTAATTTGTTATATAATTTAGATGTAGTTTGGTATTTTCTAAGAATATTTTATTTTTAAATACACTTTAAAAATCGTTAGAATAATTAAGTAAATATACATTTAATAAGTAATTAAATAATTAACTAACATAATTAGCTAATTATATTATGGATAAAGTCTTACTGGATAAGGTCAGTAAAATAATATGCTTGGGCATTAATATCATAACACTGGTAAGTGTGTACCTTATACCTGATGTTAAACATCCCTAGCTCAGGGAGTAGATCATACAAATATTCAAATTACCCTCAAATTAACGAGCCTAAGGATTATATATTAATTAGATATTATTACAAACAATCAAAAATTTTATGGTAATCGATGCAATGGGCGTATTCAGGTCTACTATCATGTTGGCATCTAAAATCTACCGATGGAAAAATTACATTTAAGTATTTTAAGTATCACACTGTCATACAATTTTGAATGTATCATGTGCATTTGGATTTCAACGCGTTAATTTTACTCAATATATTGCCAACAGTTGCAGCAGCATTTGCATCGTGCCATTTTAGTTAAGAGCAACAGCTACATAATTTTTTGTTACGTTGTTGTAATTTTGTAATAAGTCGTTCAATTTTATAGCCAACATGAAAATACATTTTTATTTTTTTTAGTATTTTGCTGATATGTTTATATTTTGGAATTTACTGTTTTATAAAATTTTATGATAAAACGAATTTATATGGTAAAAAAATTGTATATTTTATAAATGTAGAATAGCTTTCTGCAAATGATGACGTAAATATGGATCTGATAATGGATTATATATAAGTACGGTTACAGTTGTATTTTATTTTATTGAATTTTAATGAATATTATAATAATGTTGTGTGAAACGGGATATACACATGTGTCTGCACATTTCGTCAACGGCAGTGAGGGTTTTGTGAGAGGTTGTGTGGCAAGGAATTTTAAGTCAAGCCATGCCAGGATTCCCTTCACCAGCTAATTCTTAGGGCATGTATACAAGAAATTCGTTCCTTCACTTAATCTAAACAAAGTTTTCGAAAAATCAAATGTCAATTATACCGCCTTCTAAATACATAAACTTTTGATGCATCAATACAAATTCCATCATAAAAATAAAAAGCTCCACAACACCAAAAATCAAAAAATTAAATCAAAACTTTTATTTCCGAAAATCAAAGTAAAAACTTTCATTTTACCAATCAAAGTTTATTTTGTTTACCAACACACAAAACACCAAAAGTTTATCGATGACGTGCGGAAGCTTAACATCATATACGAAACGTCTTAATAAAGAACAATAAACATAAGTAGGGATAAATCAAAATTTGTTTTAAAAGGATATTAAGTAACTTAAGCCTTTGTTGCAACACTAAGATGTATAATTTAATCAATTTAACCCACCATCAGCAAAAATATTATTGGTTAGCTAAAAAAAAACATTTCTTACAAACAAAAATATTTTATGTTTGTTCAGTTTCAATTGACGTCATTGGTATAAAATGCCATATGAAAATTTAATGTACTACAGTAAAATATTAAATGGAAATTCTTTGCATGATTTTTTCACCTATAGTTGCTATTTATAATTCTACGACTGTGGCAATCCTTTTTTACAAGATTTTGCTTTTTTATATAAACGATAAGTTCAGGAACTCTTTGTCATCTACATCAGTTTTAAAACAACAATTTAATGTAGAAATTACTTTCTTGTTAAACATTTAAGCAAATATATTTTTCTGGTAGGCATGTACATATTTTTCACATGGAAAAACTCGCATTTTATAAAGATAAATAAATCAAAATAGAAAAAAAAAGTTATATTAAGTGAAATTATTTAAGAAAATCATAAACAATATAAAAGATTCCATCACTTACGAGTTCATGTCTATCAAGAAAATATCTTGTTGCGCTCTTACCGTGTATACATTTAAATTGAATCAACTTCCCTGTTTGATTTGCAAGTGTCGAAGAGCAAAAAACGAAATTATACAGTGTTTCTGGTAACTATTGATTTATTTATAGACTAATCTTAATACAACCATTTAGTTTTTTGTGATTGTAAAATTTAAATTAATTTTGATTTTCAAATAAAAGAAAACAAAATTAATTCAAAATTAAATAAAAAATTTTGAAGAGTTGTACTTTCGGAATGTTTTTTGTTGTATGTTAATTTTGAAAACTGTGACAGAAAATTTTCATTTCATTATGTTCGCTTTAATTGAATTTATCATAATTTTAAGAATTTCACAATATTTTAATTGAGGAAATTGATTTTGATGTGATTTTTTTTTTTTTAATGGTGGAATACCAACAGCAAAATCCTGGATAGTTTGTCATATTTCTTGGAACAATCGTGTTTGCGTGCTTAAAAAAGAAAAAAAAACTTCTGGCCATGTTTGTGGGGGCTGAATATCGATCAACCTTTATCGCTTTCCCTTACTTTTAAAAAATTGGGAAACTAGGAGGGTTATTTGGTTACTTGTGAATTCGATTCGATCGTATACGACTCTTCGATGGTATAGTCAGCTTCATTAGTCAGTAGGCAGCTTCATTTTTTTTGGCCAAGGTTATGGCGGGTTTTAATACGAATACATGTCGAAAACGATTCATATCGAAATAATTTGGGTTTTTAACTGATACCTGCTTAATTCTGAAAAGAATTTGGATAACCTACCTTCCGACCCTGACCATATTGCAACTCTACTCGACAACATTTTGTATATGTGTATTTAACAAAATAGCTCGAAGAACCACAAAACATAAATCGCTCATGTCAAATTGACTGAGGAGGGGTAATTTAGAATCCGTTAAATTTTGTTAGTTGGAAATGTCTCATGAGATAAAGTTGTGTCCAAATATCTACTTGCTAGTGTATTCCGAGTTGATCGTAAAGATATTAAACCACACAGAAATCGCTTAAGTCAAATTTATTGAGAAGGGGTAATTCAGAATCATCCAAATTTTGATAATTGAAAATATCTCACGAGATAAAGATGTGAAATCGTTCTTGTCACATTGAATGAGAGGAGACAATCCAGAATCAACCAAATTTTAATTCCAGCCAAATGAGCTTAAGGAAGTTTGAACACACAGACCTCATTCATGTCAAATAGAATAAAAGGGGGTAACAATTTAAGTTATTTAAATTTAATAAAACGAATATATGAAATGTTGTTTTAAATATTTTTCAAACACTATCTGCTGAATTTTGCAACATTCGACTAAAATTTCATATTGAAATTGTGACAAATTTAAATTTCGATAAGGTAAGGATAAAAGTATAATTTTGTATCAAAAATGGGTTCAAAGTAAAATGTTATACATAAATCCCTCATTATATAAAATGTTAACAGGAAAATAATTTTCTCATTTTCTGTCGTCTATTTTGCATCTACCTACATATCATATTAACAAATCACAAATATATCAAATACTTTTTGTTACTTACCAAAGGAAGATTTAATGAAGTCATAGCTTATATTGTTGTTTAATATTATTATGTATATAATTATGTATTTATAAAATTACTATTATTATTATTAACTTTAAAGTAATTTTTTTTATTATGTATTGTCTGAAATTGGAAACAATCTATTTTTATTAAGAATTTGTTCCCTTATCTATATATGTATTTTGCAACATTGTTGTAAAAAAAAAAAAAAAAATAGGTTTCAAGATAATTATAAACTTATTTGATAAGGTAAATTTATCAATTATCCTTTTTCTATTGTGTGCGTGCGCTAGTTTAGTTATATAACCCTTTTACCTATAAAACTAAATACATTACAAAACAGCTTTCCTAAATACGGTTGACCTTCTTGTTAACAACAAAACACAATAATAAAATTGAAATCAAATTATTTTCGATAAATTAATTTTGGGATAAATCCAGTTTTCAAGAATAATTTTCTTTTTGTTTATAAGACAATCAATTTTATGCTTAACTTAAAGATTAATTTTTTGGAATACCCAAAGGTGATTGAAAATATCAAAAATGTATACGCAATTAAGGCAATTAATGGATTTTTAATTATATAAAAGGAAGCTATTTCTTCTAGCCCAGCACTTTAAATAAATTAAATTTAAAAGTTATTGTCCCCTTATTCAGCATGAAAAGTAGGTATTTTTTACTCGCCAAGATTAAAAACAGATATTTTTAGCCCCTTTTGACAACAAAAAGTATTTTAGGCAATTCGTCTAAACTGAAAAATATCTTTTGATCAGAACAGTTAATTTCATATTACAACTTTTAATAGTTGTAAGCAATTACTCTAACAAAGACTCCCTTCTGTTAGTTTTTTGTTTATTCTGTGAAAAACCATCAACTCCTCCATAAAATGGAAATAATATTTTCCAACAAAATTAAAATGTTTAACTACATTTACTTTTCAAAAACACTATAACATTTTATTGTTATCTAAAAAAAAAAAGATTCTATTTCCGATCATTAATACTCCCGTTTGCTCCATATTGTATACTTAACCTGCAATATGTAGTCGGATTTTCATTAATTTTCTTTCTAAACAAAATTTGTTGAAAAAGAAAAATACAAATATTAAATATCAGCCAGACTATATCTTAATACATAATATACATACAATTTTAATTTTGCTTTTGGTAATTAAACCAAAATTTTTAGAGCTGTAAAACAAAATCTACAAAACTAACATGAGAGAGCTTTTTAACTTGATTTAATATTTAATTAGACATCGAAATTTACCAGTATTGATTTTTTTACCCGTTGTTGGATTATGTATAATATATTTTATACTTTACAACACTCTCGATAAGATTAACTACAGATATTACGTACATATGTTGCTATATGCATGCGCTACTGATAAATCGAATAAAAAAGATTTCTTAAAATTGATTGATTGGTTAACAAAAAAAAAATTAATTCAATTTTTTTTATTTTATTAATTATTATTTATAAATGACGTGTATGCTCAAAATGTGTACGTAGTCTTATCTTCAAGAAAATATATAATAGTTAAACCTTTTTTAATCTAATTCACATGATAATTATATTGTCTTTTATTAAAAACAATTTTAAATCGTAAATTGAAGTTGATTAAAATTATTGCGAAATTTACATAACCATTTAAGTCTGATTTGAGAACAAATTACTAATCTCTGATTATATTAAAAATACATATACAACATACCTATATTATACTCGTACATACTCGTGCATGTGCAAGTATGAGTCAATAAATTTAAAGATTAGCAGAAAACTTTATATAACCTCATTGTATCTGATTTGGAAGTTATTACAAACATTTCGATTTAGAATGTTTTAGAAACAACATTTTGTATGTTAATAGAGTAATTTTTTGTATGCTTCTTCTCAAGACCCAACATAATGAATTGACCTTTGAACACAATAGATACTAATATTTTAGATGTTTGTTTTATTACTTCACTTTCTAATCTAATCGAGAAATGACATTTTGTTGAACAATTTATGCAACATCTATTGTGTTGTAAGCTTCTAAAGAATATACAAATTATTAATTACTAAAAAAAATTTACTGTACAATACAATATACATATAGAAAAAATTGAAATAAATTTTCAAAAGGTTTAAACTATATAAATGTATATTAGGGTTTTGTTTATATAAAGAAAATTAGATTAATTATTAATTTTAATTAAAATTTTCTTTTTAGCGTTAACTATACAATGTTTAATTTAGCAACCCATTTCCTGGTTTACACCAGAATCGTGTGAAGACAGAGATCATTCACATAACGGTAAAACGTAATAAGCTTGTTAATCGATATGGCAAATCAAGGTTCTTTCATTTTTACGAAGCTTACGTTTCGCAAAAATAAAATTATGTCCTGAAGAACTTTTTCGAAGTAATACAGTTACTAATTGAAGATTTAAATCTTCTTAATGTGCAATGCATTTTTATTGACTTTGTAGTGCTACAGGAAAACTACTCAAATTTGAAATCGAAATTCTTTCAAGTCTATTAATAATCTGAGTTAGCTGTGCTAGAAAAATAGGTAACAGGAATATTACTAGATGCTATCAATATAAAAAATTTGTGAGGACATTTTAAATTTTTAATGAGATAATATAATTGTATACTCAAAAATGAATACCAACAATTGGTAATTATTACTAATTAGTAACTTCCAAAAATAATATAATCGTTTTTTTGTTGTTATTTATGCTATGCACATATGATCGATATTATAAAAATAAAAAGACTTACAGGAAATGTAACAACAAAAAAGAAATGTTTTGTTCTGTTCATTCCGTTGTTAATAATTAGAAAATATAGAAACCTATTAGAGTAGGAACTATCTACATCCATTCTTTATAATATCCTAGTTGTATTATATTATTTATGTAATAAAATATTATATGTTGTAAAGGTAAATCATGAACATAAATATATAAACAAGTTGAAAAAAGATACGCCTTAATCGGTATTATTCAAGAGCTTTCTTTCATCTCTATAAAATATTTAATTCTAAAAATACATTTTTTTTGTTTTTAGGATTTTATGTATCATATACTTACACGTAAATAAACAAAAGCGAACAATAGAATGTAACAACAGGAAAATACAATTTGTCCAACATTTGGATAGATACGTACATAAACGGATTTTTGAGTCAATGGGTCATTTAGCAACATAACAATCAATATTCTGATTAATATGTGAAACAAGTTATAAAGAATATTTATAGATCGGTCTATAGGGCCCGTGGTACAAACAAAGTAATACCAATATTAAGAAAATAACACTTGCACTTATTAGCAGAGCCGTACCGTCCTTGGATGCAATATATCCACCATACACGGCGGCCGAATTTAGAGAGCTGCCAAAAATCATAAAAACTCTAATCTTCAATTTGTTAATTAAAATTTTATATCAAGAACAATGACAAAATGTATCAATATACATTATTCAGTAAATACAGTGAGCGTCAAAAGTAAGCGTACACCACAAGACATTTTTTTGAAGCTTTGATAAGTAAAAAGTAAACGGAACAAAACTAGGAATGATTGATAAAAATAAACGCTTTGTTTGTGTATAACAAAATATAAAGCAATAACTTCAAAAAACCAATGGGAAAACATTTTATAAAAAAATTTAAAACAATGCATTATTTAAGTCAAAAGTGAGTGCACAACTTGTGTAAAAAAAATAGTGGATACAATATGCCAAACCGGAAAACAAATTAGTGCGTCTACAATACGAATAATGTTAAATAATTATGGATTAAATGGTCGAGCTCCACGTAAATAAATTTTAATATCCTAAATAAACAAAAGGAAACGCTTACAGTTTGCTAAAAAAATATAAAAATTACGATGATTCGTTTTGGAAAAGTGTTCTTTTTAGTGATGAAAGTAAATTTGAAATTTTTGGATCTAAAGGAAGCACAAAAGTATGGAGAATGAAAAATAAGGAACTCGAGCCACACACACGGTGATGAGGTGATGATTTGGGAGGTTGGAATGAAGTTGAAATTGCCTCGGACATGGATCTTTCAACAAGATAATGATTCTAAACGTACGGCCAACATAGTGAATTACTTAGACCGGAAAATTCGCAGTAATAAGTTCAACTTGTTGAAAATTTTTAACCGGTTGCAATTTTATTAAGTGTAAGTAACGATATAAAAATGACAAAGTGTGTTTTTGTGAATACTTTACTTGATTTTGTGTACATTCTAAGTTTACTTAAAATTATTTTGATCGGAGTTTAAATGAAATATGAATTTTGTATTATAGCTCTTAGATTTTTCAGGTGGAACTTTACCTTTATTATTGGAACAATTCAAAAATGCACCAACTAGTACTTACAGTCATTTTGAATGGTTATTGCGATATTAAGAATACAATTCTTGTCATAACATAAATACATAAGACTTGACAAACTATTTTTGTCGATTATTAACTTATTAAAAATTGAATGATTTTCACATTTAGGCATACGAACCAAATGCTCTAACGCTTTATTTATTTTCATCTGAAATGGCTATTTTCTTTGAATTGGCCTGAACATTGATGGTATGCCGACAACATGTTTAGCTAAAAAATCATTTAATTTCATCAACTCACATAATGTTTTTCCCCGAAAATAGCTTCGTTTGTCAAAGAGATCAAAGGAGTACATGTAAATTAAAAACATAATATTTTTTAATTGATGTTCTAAAGTCATAATTATTATTAGAATTTTATAATTCCTAATCACTAAGGCAAAATTATTACAAATCATTCATATTTGTGTGAATCACCCACGTTCCAATTCTGACATTACTCTCTTTTCATTTAAGATAAACAAAGATTTCGAATTAATTTCATTTATAATTTTATAAAAGCTTAGCTGGAAGATACAGACACACATTTAAAAATAAAATCTTTTTTAGCATTATTTATTCCAAAATACATAAATAATATATTATTTTTCCAAAAAAAAAAAAAAAATCATACATATTTCAAAAGAAACTGTGTACATATTTTAACCAATTACAAAAGAAGAAGAATATTTTAATAAGATTTAATGGTGTTTACATTTTCTCATTTGTACGCCGATTATTTAAGAGTAAAAATATATATTATAGTACACATTCCCAGCAGGTATTTTTACTGTGCTTGGATCGATAAAAATGTAACATACAAAATCTTCGAACGGAACTACGAGTATGTCTCTCAACGCTTTCTGAAACGGGTTTGACTTAAATTATAATAATTAAAGTGAACTCTGTTCTTTCTCACAAAATCTTATTAATAAACTTAACATATACAAGAAGTAAAATTCATTCTTGATACCGGTGGTCTAAAAATAAACTACTCACAGAAAATCATAAACATCATTTCCATTTTCCTATATATACCAAAACCAAACAATTTTTCTCTTTTTTACGCGTGTGATAATATAATTAACGAAGAAAATTATATTTTCCACATTAAAAGCAAAAAATCGATCTTACTAATGTAGAATATTAAATACGAATACATATACGTAAATTCAGACGGAAAAGCAAATGTGTGTCGGAAAAACTAACTGAAAAATAATTTAATTTTTTGCATAAATTTGTATTCGGAATTTCTTTACACGCATAAGAAAATTCTATTCACAGAAAAATAAAAGTGGAAAGGTCATTAAAATATTTTTTGACATAGATATAGGATAAATTATTAAGCCACTTATAGAAAATGGTTGTATAAAAAAGTGATACACCCTAATGAAAATTCATTCGATTTCATCGTAAACTGATATGACATATAGAAAAATCAAGAAAACTGTCGATACTTACTCAATTTTCTTATACTGCTAATATTTTTTAACCCTCCTGAATACATAGTAAAATTATTAATGATTTTATGTACACATTTATATGCATATGTTTAAATGATAAAATGGTTGGGTGTATCCTTTATGTAAAGAGTGAAGGGCTATAGAATGGATGATAAGGATGAATGAAAATAAAAGTTCGAATACCATATTTTGTATGGTTAGGTTACTGTCAGTCAATTTATTTTTTTATTACGATTATTTCATACGAAATGAATGAATTAATAATGAAAATAATGTATGACAGAAGAAAATTTGTTGAAAATATAAATTTTTCTATTATTATATTTATTTTTATATTCTTTTAGGTATAGAGAAAAAAAAAATAATTTTCCGTGTGATGGAATAGAAAACAAATATTTCCCAACTATTTTCTATACTTGGGTAGCTATACTATTTTAGTAAATATTATCTTGATTATGTAGAAGGGGAAAAATGTTGAATATAAGTTACATACATACATACATATGTGATTAGAATCAAACAAGTTGGGTTTTGAAAGAAAACGGGTAATTGTAAGGTAAGTTTAGTTTAACGACAACATTGATCAGAAATTTAGATGGATTACAGTGTCTGAAGTGAAGAGTCTAAAATTGTTGGGATCGTCCAAACATTTGTGTAGTCATTATTTACCTCGTATGTCTTCCTTCACTAGTGATCCAAATTACTCAAAATTTAAAATTTTCGAGTAGTTGGGTATTGTTAGAAAAAAATACCCGGTAATGCCGCATGCTCGAAAACTATCGACAATAACTTTTTTGGTAATTTCGCAACAGAAGAACTTGACGAAAATTTTATTAGTAATTTTTGAAAAAAGATGAGGAAAATCCCTCAAGTTTTTCTGTTGCGAAATTATCAGAAAAGTTACTGTCGATAGTTTTCGAGTATGCGGCTTAAAGCTCAGTACGCAGCTCGAGCTATTAATAAATTTTACATACAAATTTGACGTAAAATTTAGAGAATAAAGTTAGTTTTTTTAGCTAAAAGTTTCGCTGATCGGTATGCATATCACGTAAAAAATTTGAAAAAACATTTTAGCCGCAATTTATCTCATCAAGGCAATAATTTGAATATTTGGATTTTTGGAGGAAGATAATGATTAAACTAGAAACATAAGCATCTAAAAAAACAAACAATGCAATAAAATATAAAAATAAATAGTTTAAAAAAATTGAATTAAATTCGTTTCTTAGTCAATAAACTAAAAAAAACGTCATCCAAAAATAAACAAAACAAAAGTCAACATTTATCTCTACCCAGTATTTTAGCTTAGCGATTCATCAGTAATTTAGTGGAGAGTTGTGAAGAGGCGCATTAAAATGTATCTTAGCCCGAGCTGCACTGAGCTTTAGGATTCCGGGTATTTAGAATAGAAAATAATATTTTAAAATTAAAATGCTCTTAAAGCTTGTGGTTTTTATTTATTGGGAATTTTTGTTTTGAAATTCCTCATTGTTAACTTTTAGTATCGTACAAGTATCGAACTCCTTTTCATTAACACGAGCATACCTGCTGTGTATTAAATTTTATAGTTCATTATATATGAAAATCGTAAATATTGACCCAATTTTATTGGTGACCACTGAAAAACTCAGTATGACAGGATATTTTCATTACGTTGATTTTTACATTGGAAAATCCAAATACACACCTAGGTGTGTCGTGTTGACAGAAAGGTTAAGAAAATTCGATCGCTTGCAGTATAGTTGCTGGTTGAATGGAAAATAGCATTCAAACCAGAAAATAAAGCCTGAATGACGTTACGCTTTTCCCTGTCAGATGATTTGTGACATTGCAGGAGTTGTTCTGATCCCCCCCCCCCCCTGAATACTTTCTGATGAATTTATACTACCCGTACTTTTGTTCTTCGTACTTTAACATACCTCTTTTCAATTTCTTTCTATTAACGACAACGTGTAGTTGTGTGCGCATATATATTCTCAATTATCGGTTGATTTTGGTATCGTCTATGTGATTTACTTATTTATGTTCGTATGGAGTTTCGTCTAAAGCTTACTTAGTACTTTTCATATAAAAATAAAACAAGCAATATCGAAAATGAAAATTTCACCGCTGAATTTCACTTTGAAGTAAGCAGTTTAGCTAGCGAAAAATGAATTGTTCGTTTTAGAACATCGATGTCTCGCTTTTATCTACATATATACATTTTTATCTGCGTTTTGCACCGATAAATGTGAAGCTAAATTTTGACATTTAACTATAAGAGCTTCTTGCTCTTTTGTTCAATCACCTATTGTATTCAATTATATTACTACATACAGTTTCACTCAGATCTCCATCCAAAACACATGTTTCGCCCATGAGCCTGCAGCTCTAAATTTTTGTACACATTTCCACAGTAAAATTTATGGGAACGAAAAAATGAATACAACATTCGGTGTCCGAATGCCAAAAACAACAATAAGTACTTAAATATGTGATCTTAATTCATGGAAATCCGAACTAATCAAGTAGATGCTTGATCAGTATAGCAGCACAAGAACATACTTAGGAAAAAACAGTTTGAAGCCGTCCAAAATATAAATCAAAAGTGGTTTACATACGGTAATGTTATAACAGAAAAAATATTGACAGTAACTTTTTCGGTAATTTTACAACTGAAGAACTTGACGGAATTAATTTTTCCTCATCTTTTATCAAAAATTACTAAAAAATTTGTCGCCGTCAAGTTCTTCTGTTGCAAAATTACCAAAAAATTTACTGTCGATAGTTTTCGAGTATGCGGCATTACCGGGTATTTTTGGAGGTATTTACCGAGTAATTTGAATCCCTAGTGAAGACATACGAGGTAAATAATGATTACACAAAAATTTGGACGGTGCCAAAAATTTTGGATGCTTCACACACTGTAATTCATCTAAATTTCTGATCAATGTTCGTTGAAATGAAATTTAAAATATTTTGGTAAATAGTATTAGTCTATAGACTAAACTTACTATCATTTGAACAATGATCATTTCAGAAACTGCAATTTGCAGTTTAAGTGGACTACAGTATTTGGTAAGCTTTGCTTTTCTGCTCAATTCAGTTTCAACTTTTATTTAAAGCATGATGTTGTTGATGTTAACTATGTTTCAGGAAGCTAATATTTCGTAGACAAACGAGCGTCAAAACACCTATACAAAAAAATCACAATTTTATTTTTGATTAAAATTATACAATATACTGAACTTGTACCAGTCGCCTTGGATTTTCTACTAGGTCACTAAATAAAAAAAATTTTTACCATCGTTCGACAAATCCACTAATATTGGCAGAAAGCCAACATCTCAAATACTATGTACAGATAATATATTTATTATTTTGGAATTAAGTGGAATGTGAGGAATGAGTAACCTCTAAGAGTTGTGCTAACGTATCACTGCGAAAACTATTTCCATATACGTAGGTATTTTAAATTTTATGGAATCTTAAAATCTCTAGTGAACCAATCCGATAAAAAAATTATAACAATACCTAGATCACTCAAATTCTGACACTTCTACATAGTTTCTAATTTATTTATATAATAAGCCTAGTGAATTTCTAAAGAAAA
The DNA here is from genome assembly GCA_958295665.1 of Tipula vernalis. NCBI lineage: Eukaryota > Metazoa > Arthropoda > Insecta > Diptera > Tipulidae > Tipula > Tipula vernalis. Next base: position 5,660,583 of record OY282560.1, on the reverse strand, counting down.
ACCAGAAATCCTATTTCAATTTTTCTTTAAATCCAAAAACTGAGAAAAATCCTACGTGTATAAGAAAACGGATAAATATATAATAAAATTCGTTAATCTTAAGATGGATTATTGATTCCTGTATATAAAACGTATTGTATTTATAATATGTCTCGAAGGAAATTCAAGCTAAAAACAACAAACAAAATTTTCCACACAAAATAAAGAAATATGGATAATTATTTGGAAATTGGGAAAGGAACAGAATAAAAAAAGTTAATTTTTACTTTTTGTTTACTTTTTTATGGATCTTAAACACGTTTCATTCTCAAATTTAATTTATGGATATTTTTAGATTATAATGACAAAAGTCGCCTAAATATATTTGTATATTTTTTTAAAAATATAATCAGGGTACAAAATTCAATTTTCATTTTACATTGTATATTGTCTTGTCCAAAAAAAACTGTATAGGGAACATTATACTTTACTTTTGTAATTTTTTTTTTGTTGCTTTTTAATTAAAAGAGGAAAGTTTAAAATTTTTGAATGGACTGAACAAAAAAACAACCAGGATCAGGGATTTTAATTTTAAATTAGGTTATGATTTACTAAACCTACAAAATAATAAAGAAATTATCAACTTTCCAAATCTTCTCTAAAAAAAAAATGTGAACCTATCCCAAAATATTCATTAATTATTAAACTTAAAGCTAAAGCGAAAACCAACAGACAAACACAATTATTCTTCGTACATGGAAAGTATCTGCATGTTTTGCTCTTTTGGCGCCAACGCACAATTTCAACGAAATATTTTTTTCTTTTTTTTTTTTTACAACAAATACAGCAAAATATATATTTCATTATTTCGAAGCACACACGACTTTTAATTATTTTTTGATTAATCCAAACAAATATATGAATTGATTACACATCAATTATGTGTCAATTGACATACAAAAGCAAGACAAGTGTAAATTAATTAAAAGTACAAACGACGAAAACAAAAATATCCACAAGGGGTAGATAAAATTTATTACAAAATAATATGATAAATCTCACCATAAGCCACATCAAATCAACACACATACACAGAGAGCCACTCAAACTCTACACCAAACAAATCAAAATAGAATATAAACAAAATAAAAGTCAATATTAAGAAGTGGAAAATTCTTGTATAATTTTTCTTCGATTTTGACACACAAAATAAACAAAAAAAAAATCCCGAAATGTATATATTGTAAACAATCAGGCAGACTAAACACACATTTCTACCTTCGATAAGCTCCCGGTGATAACTAAAACATAAAATGATTTTTATCGACCTTCAAACCATCAAAAAATTATGTATACTACAGTTTTTTTTAGTAAGGTTAGGCGTCACTGAGACGTGAGAATTGATGATGTATTTACATTCTATTTTCCACTCAAACATTTTCCTTGACTGTGGTCCATACTCAATGGGGTAGTATTTAAAGGAGATGTATAATTTTCCCCAAAATATATTGGGGAAATAATAAAAATACAAAGAGGAAAATTATTTTCTCACATTTTGAGTTTAGACCAGAGATGTATAACCGGCGTACTGTGTCTTACTGATTCAATATGTTTATTTAATTTTTTTTTTTTTTTGCTAAAATTAAAATAATCAAAAGTAAAAGAAGAATTTTGTTTCCAATTTTATTTGTTTATTTCTGTTGTAACATTTTGTTTACATTAGATGAATGTTTCATATACTTCGATTTGGAAATTTACTATGTAGGTACCTCTAAAAGAAAGTAAAAACGGTTTGTATACGCTGAAATATACACACTTATACATATTTTAGATTTAACGCTTTGTATTACAAATAATTCATCAGCTGGAAAATAAAAAAAACACAAATGTTACGAGAGCTTTTTTGTACTCCCCGCAGACGCAATGTATACATTCATGAAACAAAACACGAAATTTAAATTTTAAAAACAGCTCATCGAATTAAGATTAACAATGGAAACGAGCTTACATTAAATGTGTCATATCAGCTTTAAAATACAAAAAAAAAAAATATCCGAAAATAGAACATAAAACACTTTAGAAAAGTCTACATCAAATTTATAAATAATTCAGTTGAATTTTTAAATTGAATCGATTTTGTATGGAAATACTTGAATTTTTATTTGATTAACAGATAAACCAGGTCACAATAATTTACACCAAATTACTTGAATAACCATTACGTGATTTTCGCTATAAACACCCAAAACAATAATAGTTATTTACGCTATAATTGCGAAAAAATCGTAAAGGAATGCATAATTAGGGTTAACATTTTTTATTAATGTTGGAAAACAATAATGCTAAGCAATGTGATGGCCGTATTCTCCTTTCACATACACATACAGCTAATTCCCCCTACTGACGTCATTATGAAACTTATAAACCACGCCTTCGTTGCTAGAGCTATTTTATTTAACTGTATATATACGTTTTTCTTACCACAATATTTTACGTTTTCTCTCAACATCATTTAGGGGAAATTAAGGGAACAACAATAAAAAATTTTCATGTCAAAAAAGTTAACACGAAATCCTTAAATTTAAAACGATTCATAAACAAAACTAATTAGCTAAACAATTGAACCAAAAAAACTCTCACACCGAAACGACTAAACTTTTGTATTACATTATTTTTATGGTGCGAAATTATTGAATTAAATTAAAAAGAAAAATCCTTTCGATTTTCATGAATAGTTACAAAAGCATTCAAATTACAGCGTTAATTATTTAATTTTAATATAATTAAAATTAAAAACCACTTAATTTAATTAGATGCAAATCAAAATACTGTCGTGCTTATTATATAGAAAGCTTTTGGGGATGGGGGGAGGTGTTTTTCAGGCTGGAGTTATTTAAACCAAATTTTATAGTATTATTTTATTTTTATACTATTTTTTACAATAGTATATTGTGATCGAAAAGTAGTAAGACTTTTATATTTAAATCGCGCGGGATTATCCAAACGAGTAGTTTTTTTCTAACAGCCATTCTTTCCCAAATTTCGGGTCTACATCTTTAGTAGTTAGTGAGATAAGTTTGTTTACTTTCATCTAAAAATGTGCATTTCACGATTTTTAAAATGAGTTCAGCTAAGAGATTACAACAATTTTTGCTTCAAAAATGGAATTTCGGCTTCCAAAACGTTGTAAATATTGGAAAAGGCTTTTGGTGAAGGAACTCAAGGATTTGGTGCTCAAAAATCATCGATTGACAATTAGAGATCTTGTCACGCAAATATCGTTTGGGTCAGAAGACTACTACTTTTGGTTTTTGCATCACGATAATGTGCCGTCTCACAATGCATCGGTTGTAAGTGACCATTTGGCCAAAAATTCGATCCATATCGTTCCGCAACCGCACTATTCGCCTGATTTAGCTCCGTCAGATTCTGACTATTCCCGAAACTCCAAAAACCGTTCCGGGGACATCCTTTTGACTCGATTGAAGAATACAAGCCGATTCGACAAAGATTTTGAAGGCCAGTCCGGAAATCTGCTTTAACAACTATTTCGAAGACTGGAAAAACTTGAAAGAACAATAAGCCTTACATATATTTAATTAGATTCGCTATGTATAATGGATTAAAATGTTATCGTATGAAATAATTAAATAAATCGACTGAGTGTTTGGTTAGATTATCTTTTAGACCGATTAAAACGTGTTTAGGCATCCAAAATTATGGCGCTCTAGAATTAAACATAAAAGATTAAAATTATGTTATAAAACCGTGAGGTTTCGTTACTTATACCAAGACATTTTGAACGCATTAAATTTGTTCACTGAACTGCTAAATAAAAAATACAACAAAATCAATTGAGGAAAATGGAAAAGCAAGTTTTTCTTAGACTTTTATTTCGGCAGAGGCAGAAATTCAATTTGATGTAGTTTTCGCTTTTTCCTTGTGTTTAAAACGTTCGATAATGGAATGAAAAATTTAAGAAAATTATATATTATGTATTACATTTGCGATGATAAAAATGAACATTAATCAATATTCTTTTTTTTTTTTGGTTGAATTAGTGTGTAGAAATTAGTAGACACAGAGTAATTTAGAAGAATTTCGTGAAAAACATTACATGTACCATCTTTCCGTTTGCCTCATCTTAACATTTATTAACGCTGCCTCATAAAATTATGTTTTTAAAATAACTGTGAAAAAATTATACTTGCTAAATATTTTAATGGCACTCGAGGCATTTTCAAAATTAAACAAATAACAAATGAGAAAATTGCTTTAAATTTTCGAATGCGTTAATTCAAATTCCACCCCAAATTTCCTAATTAAATTTAATTGTTTTCGAAAAGGTTTGAAAATATTGAAATTTGGAGAGTCCGGATTAGAAATCAGGAACTTAGAATTTTAAGAGTACAGATTCGAGTTTGATGTCCAGGAATAAAAATTTCGGAGTTACATTTTCGGACAACAGGAATTTGGAAGCTGAAAATTAAAATTACAACAAAAATTTAGAGGAAAGGATTTTGGATGCATCATATGCAAAAACTAATATTGTTATGGTTAATCTTATAATCGATTCAATAACTCAGCGAACCAATCACTCCATCATAGGGTCTTACCAATCAGTCAAAAATAGAAGCCCGAACCCTTAAAAAAAAAAAAGTTGCAAACATTAATATTAAGAGCTGCTGAACCGATAAGTGAATCTATGTTTCAAACTCTTTGAAGGCGAACCACCTCAACTCATTAGACAGATTAAGTTGACGACGCCCCCAGCAAATAAAACTAATTGTAAAGTGATCCGACACCTCTGTGTTTAAGCACTGGCCAAACGTAGGGGGAATTTCATACATTCTAATTAGCATTAAATATTTAAATAGCTAAAAGCAATTTTAGCCTAAGTGTTATAGAAGATCATGATGAACTGCAATTATATTAAAAAAACATTATTAAAAACCAAGAAACAACTAATTATGCGAAAAGAGCCTGCAGATTTCAGAAATTATAAATTCAGATATCATGTTCACTAAAACGAATATGTCATTAAATCATGAGATCTTTAAGGAGTAGAAAATCGCTTTTAAGAGATCAAAACTTGCAACTTTTGGCATGGATTGAGAAAGAAAATCAGACAAGTTTGAAGATAAAAGAAGTTAAAGAAATGCGAAAGACTAAGACCAAAATTATCACTCAATGGGTTTACAATAAAAAATAAGGAGACTTCAGTGATATTTTATTGTAAAATTCACTGGGCCATTGGCAATTTAGTGAAATAGAATACTTAACAATTTACCTCGACAGATGTATGTCTAACTAGTCTGCATAAAGTGGAATTAAAATCTGTAAAATTTAAATTAACTTTAATTTAGATTATATATATACAATATATACATATATTTGAAACTTAATCGCTTGAAACCTTTTCCAAAAAAAATTCAAAACATTTATTTGTAATACATATTAATCTAACTTTGTGACGCTAAAAAATATTTAACTTAATTTCTCAACATTTATTTTGCCAAAAAAAGGAAAATATGAATAATGTATCAAAATTTTCTGCTAGAATAAATATATTTTTATAGAGGAAGGACAATCTCCGTGAACAAAAAAAAAAGAATATTCATGAAAAATGATTTTTCATCTAAACCTTTCCTTTTAAGTATCTCTCGGTTTGTGTATTTAAATTACCATTTTTCAAACATTTCTCATTAACTCTTTTTTAAAATCGAAATTATTAATATTCTAATGGAATGGAAATACATTTTCAGTTAACATTTTCTTTTTACGATCCTTCATACTAATAAATGTTGTTATCAAAATATCAATAATTTTATCTAATGCACAATATACAATAAAAAAAATGTATAATGGCGGAAAATTTACCTGTGGATTTTGTTTCAATTCCTCATCGTTTAAAACAAAATTTCCTAAACTATTGAGTTTCCTTAATGGTTTGTCTTCGTTAATTAAAACATCTTTTGGTTTTGTCGAAATTTTTTGTATTGACGATGATGGCGATATCGGTGGCGTATCACTTATTGACGAATAATTTTCTGTGAATGTTTCATTTTGGGTCAACGATAATTTTAATTGATTATTCGTAGTACCACTTTGTTTATTGAAAAAACCTCGAATTTGTAAAACTAATTTATTACCCATTATATGGACATTTAAAGAATTTAAAAATTAGAAAAATAAAACTAAATGCACATATTTTAAATGTAACTTTTTATAGATTGTGTACGGGCTTAACTAAATGTAAACTTGAATAAAATTGTGTACATGCAAATTTAATGCAAACAAACACACGAGATAAGAACAGTTATCAGTAATTAATGGGAAAATTGATAATTACCATGGGAAAACTGGTGATAGAAAATTTATCTTTATATAGATTCCGTTATAAATTTGTTGGTACAAAACCAAATGAATCCAATTTTAATAGAATTCCAATTACCAGTTTAATTATACCATTATTAAGCTATTGTGAAACTGTCTCAACCATACCTCTCAATCACAGCAAAGCATAACCAACAAAAAAAAAAATTATATTTCCAATTTTCCTGATGTTATAAAAATCATTTTTCTATGTTAAGTGTTTTATTACACCAACAAAATTCCACAACACAATCGAACGAGAAATAAAGTTCGAAACTCTAAACATCAGTGCTCCTTCAAACATTTACATATTGAGGGTAATATAAAATTCTATTTTGAAATTTGTCTCAATTTGAATTTTTAATTTTTATTTTTATTTGATAAAAATAACTTTTGATGGATGAATTAGTAAATTATTTGGACATTAATTTGACTGTTGGATGGACGACATTTTCTGTAAAATTTTATGCACAACATTGTTATGGTTAAGAGATTAAATTTAACGCTGAGGGAAATGAAATTAGATCAATTGGTTACATAATTAGGGAGTTGGTGGTGGAGTTTCTACCAGAGGCAATATTAACGTGTTTGTCCTAGAGAAAAATTAAACCAAGGAATTACTGGTGAAAAAGGCTTCTAAAAGGTTTGCGGCTTACACTAAATAACACAACAGATGAAATTTAAACCATCAAAGACTCATAAGACTCATAATTTAAAGAAATCATTATCAAACAAAAAAGGTGTCATACAAAATTGTAAAAAATTTTAGAGCGCTTGTTTTTTTTATACACAAATTATATAAAAATAAAAACAGAATATACATAAAAGTTATGACATAATTAAATAGAATTAACGTTTAACATTTAATTTAAAATCTAGTGTGCAACAAAATTACCTTAATCGAATGAACTATTAATATATTCAAGTGACAACTTTTTGGATAGATTTACACAATTTATTTCCCTAATCGATTTGGGAATTTTGTTCCAAAGTGAAATGCAACGAACTAGCGCCGAGTTATTATATATGTTCGAACAATTACACGGTATGACAATGTGACCTGTTCTGATTGATGAGGCAAACTCAATTTTATCAAAAAGATATTTTGGTTCACGAAATTTAATCAATTTAAAAATAAGTAAAACAATCCTAAAAATTAGATGGTGCATCAAGGACTGATTATGTCCAAGAATAGATTTGGTGAAACCTGAGGCCTGATCTTAACGATTAAGATTGTAAACATATCTGATAGCATTATTAAATGAAACTTGCAAAGTATGCTTAGTCGCAATAATTTATGTGGGGGAAAGTAAGAGATTTAACTAAATAGATTCTCAATTCTGTGGAACATATGCGCTGATGGAGTTTTCAACTTTACAGAATTGAATTAATTTTTCCACATACTTTAGATACATAATTGATGAAAAGAGTATTGGGTTAAGATCAATGTAAACAGTAGGTTGGTTTGATATGGTGTGTTTTGATAAAATTAATGCTTTACACTTAGATATATTTAAGGAAATGCCATTTTTGGCAGACCAACCGTCATTATTATCTAAATCTTCATCCAATTTTTAGAAAATTGACTCAATATGGTTGATTTCCCAACTAATATAAATCTGACAGTCATCAGCATAAACATAAAATTTACAAAATTTTATATCATTCGCCAGGTCATTAAGATGTAGACTAAACAAGAGAGGTCGCAAAATACTACCCTGAGGAACACCAGAAACCAAAGCCCTATTAGTCAGACAAATAACCATTTTTACTCGTTGTTTTCTTCCTGACAAAAACGATGTCATAAGTCTTAACGCAGTTGGTGAAAATTGATAACATAACATTAGTTTTTGATCGTAGCAGTCAAAAGCCTTTCTGAAGCCTAGAAGCACCAGAATAGCAAATCGGTTTTTTTTATTTTAGGACTGGGCAAGATCATCTATTACATTAACCAAAGCTGTCGCAGTGCTTTGAGGTTTACGAAATCCTGATTGATGCACATTAATAAAATTATTGTGATTACCAAATGTCTGTATTTGATCTTTTAAAATTGTTTCAAAAACCTTGAATATTATAGGAGTAACGGATATTGGCATTAATTCATTTCCGCTGTTAACAATCTTTCTTTTTGTCAAGGGTGTAACCAGGGCAGTTTTCCAAGCACTTGGAAAACCCGATTTAGTAATGCAGTCATTTATTAATATTTTTATTGGAGTTATTAGCAGTGGTAAAAGAAGTTTAAAGAAAGCAGGGCGCAATTGATCGTCCCCCATTGCACTAGAACTAATTTTATAAATGGCTTTACTGATATCATCGTCATCAACTACGTCAAATAATAAATTTCCACTACTGTCATAATATTATTACCATGGGTTGCCTTAAAAAGGAACGAAATATAAACTGGCATATATGGGGCTGATTTTATCAGCCCGGACCGGGGAAGGATTATACTGCCGTGCTAAGGAAAAAAGTCACATTTGCCTTTTTGTAGTTTTGAGTAATTTCAGTTTATCTGTTTTTGTTTACCATATTTTAATATGAAACTGGACTGCTAAATAACGAGATTTTATGGGATTTAATGAAGGATATTTAGCTTTTTGAAAAAGCAGAAAAATAGGTATTTGTTTGCAGAATCCAAATATGCCCCTAACGCATTTTTCGACTTTTGCCGTTTGTGACTTATTTTCTTAGCACGGTGGTATAGCAAACAACAATTCCTAGTTTTGTAGATTTTGATAGTCCGCCAATAAAAATTCCACTTTACCACAAGTAAATCTGTCCACTAAAGCAAAGAATTCCTAAATATGTTTATATCTAGGATATACGTGTATATCTAGGAATGCTTTGACTAAATTTACATTTAATTTGACTTTATAATATAAACCTACCCCTCCCCAATCTGATAAACGATCATGTCTCAAGATGCCATAGCCTGGTATGGACACAACTGTGTTCGAAATATTATTGTTTAACCCTTTTAAACCAGCTATGTATTTTTATGTAAATATATACGTATTATACATTTTTTTCAAAATCAATGTTTAATTTCCTGTTTAATTTTAATTGAATTCAATTTTAAAAATAAATACAAACATTTTTACTTTATTTTTTATTTTTTCAAAAACGGAGGATATTGTTACAATAAAATAGCTAAAAGCTTTTCTAATTTTCATGTCATTTCCTTTTTCTAATTTGATTCCTTTTCATTTTTTTTTTTTAGTATATAATGTATACAATAGTAAAGTATGTAAATAACAATTCCAGTAAAGTAAGTAACAATCATAATAAATTGAAAACAATTAAATTATAAATTGCCAACATTTTTTTTATGTAAACTTTGTCTTTTCTGATAATTACTGTGCATGTTCTTGAAAGGGAATAATATTACAATTTATAAAAAACGTAAAAAGCTCAATAGGAAGCATGATTTTAATACAGTTTTGATTTCAGTTATTTATATTCTGTTGTAAACTGGCAAAGTGGGGTGTAAAATCAATTGAACTTTCCACTAGTTAAATTTAGCATAAGAAATTTGGTCATGTTTCGGCTATATTAGCCAGATGATTGTACCGCAAGCAAATGCAATTAGTTTTATTAGTTGAAATCAAAGAATGTGCTCAGAATAAGCTTTAGTACATTTATATGTTTAATTTGCAGAAAATTTCGTAATAAATCCAAAATCAACCCTTTTTTCATTTAACACTGTGTTTTCTAAATCTCCATCTTGCTCAAAGGCATATATCCAAATCGCAAGTATTGCAGGTAGTACACCTCCGAATACACTTGTGCGGATACAGTTCTCTCGGATATTGTGCTCAAACAGTTGTAAAGCCATTTTATGAACTTGCGGCAGGTGATTTGCCCCAAGTAAAAAAAAAACTTCCGCAATTGCGATTTTGAACAGTTCGAACAGCAGACGTAAAAACTTTTTGAAATCAACCCAAAATTTAGCTTCAAATGCATGTCATAGTCATATTCATTTAAAATGTTCAAAATTTCGTGAATAGTTTCACAAACGCTCATTCATCATTATGGGCCAAACTACATACGTCCTTAATTTTAATGGCAGTTGGCAATGCTTCCTTTTATGGTTGCAGCTGGATGTTCGTGATGGTACCGGTGCACTCCTTTTTTTTATTTTGTATTCCATGCAAGTTGCATGGTGTCACAATAAAAACGGTTTCCATTCATTGATTCCAGGTCAATGTAGTAACTATTCTAAGTGACACAGAAGTTTTCTGTTTACTAAACCGGACATAATAAAAACCTCTCTGCTTCAATTTCAATTAATGTATCAACTTGTACCAGTAAAAAACGAAGTATGTTTACATTTAAATCCGTAATTTGATCCGGAGCAAACAACGAGGTTTTCTCAAAAATTGTTTCGCCAAACTTCATTTTATTACAAAAATGGTTTCTCCAAACTTCATATTTTTTGCTTTAAAAATCGCAATTTTTCGAACCATAAAAATATTTCGACAACACATTTTGGGCTGATATATCTCTTGAAATGATGTTTGGAGATACCATTTCTGAGGAAACAATTTTGGGCGAACGTTTTTAGGAAAACGAACGTAAAGAGGATTTATAATTTTTGGTTTCCACTCTAAATCCTGGATCACAAAAGCTTGGTTATGCAAAAGCCTGGTTTCTAAAAGCTTGGTTTTTCCGATTAGCCAAATTAAAATTCTCCTTCACCAGAATTGAAAAAAAATATGTCTTTCAAAATCAAGATTTGAAAACCAAGGTTTTGAAACCAGGCTTTTTAAACCAGCCTTCTGAAAACCAGGCTTACCTACCAGACCCATACAAAATATATGCTAAACAGTTTTGAAGTACTTAAATAATAATTTCCTAATTTTGAAATGGTAGGAATTCTCAAGAACAGGACGTATACAAAATACATGTTAAACCCAAACTGATCTGACTGAAAGTGGTTAAATTCGACTTGTATATGATAACTTGACTGAAAATGATATGAAAGTAGTCTGAGTTCGGTCAACTTAAATTTGGTTGGTTGAGACAATTTTTTTTTTTATTGAGTTAATTTAGTTAAACTGACAATTTTTTCATATAGTGTGAAATGGCAAATGGTTTTTACAAATTTAAACAGTTACTTACTTATTACTAAATTATTTTAAATACTTTTTGAATAATTTAAATATAGTTTTAGAACAAAGTGAAGTTTAAACTGACTTCCAACCCAAAATTTCAGTCAAAGCTCAGTCAATCACTTATGGGTATAACAAGTATCTTTAATTATTTGAAGCAACAATTCCAATTTTAATTTCGCTTGATTTTTTAATTTTTATTTACCGATCGGTTTCGAACGGGTATCCAGTTGCAACCGATACTTTGATGATAATCTTTGGATCGAAACCGGTCGAATTAAAACTAATATATTATTATATTTATTAATATATTAATAAATTTCGCTGTGGACCTCAAGAAACACCAATTTGTCATGTATCTTCACCAATTTGTCATGTCCCGCTTCTCGAAAAGCAAAATATTCTAAGAATCAATGCAGAAAAGATTATTGGAAAAGTGGAATATTTAAGATAATACATAATTAATAATATTTATGAAATATGTAGCTTATTGAAACTTTATATTCAAAAAATTTACTTTAATTAATTAATGCTACATCGCCGATTCGATTAACTAAAATTTAAAAATGTAGGTGCGCCTATATCTAATAAAAATGAAATTATTAATAAAAGCGAAAGGAGTTGGTAAAAATTATTGATTTTGAGTAAGGAATTTTAAATCAAAGATGGTTTTGGTTAGCGGCCAGATTCCAATCCGTGACAATTTCCTAGTTAGCAACTCTATTAACAAGCGATATAACAAATAAATCGTGTTAACTAATTAGTAGCTTATATTAAATTGTGTTAAGCTTCATCTATTGGGACGAGGTATGAAAATCCTTAACGATATCCTGCTGATATCCGTTGCAGGCCACTCAAACAAACAAGCCTACAGAACAAGAGTTGAATCACCATTAGGTATAAATAAATATGAAGTGATCGACCAAGCGATTGTTAGGTGGACAATTTCCATGCTAGGTTTTTTTGGTGTACATCTTGTAATTTTATCAAAATTCAAATAACGTAAAATATATTACAGCCGATAGTAATACGGCACTCTTCCATTACTTAAATATTAGGTAACCTCCAATTTAAATAATCTTGGTCATGTAGCAACAAAGGCAGTAATGAACGTAGATCAAGCCCGTGTCCGCATTAATTCATGAATGATGAAAAAAATTACAAACTGCGTACTAATAAGATGTATTAACTAATTAAATCTATGTAGTGAGAGCCAATATTTATCTAAATTAAATTATTTATCTAAAATATATAAATATTTTTCTAGAGCGAAGAAAATAAATTTTGTAAACAAAAAATTTCGTCATGCAATGTATAGTATATTTCAATGTTGGCACCATTGCATTGAATTTGTTTTGACAGATGACAGAAAAAAAACTAATATGTACGACATGTTTTTTTTTTATTTTTTCCCGTTCTCAATTAATGTACTTACCCTTTCTAATTTCTGGAAATATTGACGTAAAAATGGAATAGGATTTTCGGGTCGACTGACACATAATTGCACAATACAATCTTTTAAAACCCGTTGAATACTGTGAGTTTGTATGTAATTATCACATTCCCGTAAACTTTGTTCTTCTTCGGTCGACGCCATGTTCAACGACAGCTCGTCAAAAATTGTTTTGTAATTTACACTACAGTTATGATTGAATTCCAGTTTAAGAAATTTTATTTTATCGTTATCTCAAATTTATTCACAAACACTAAACACTTGATTCAAATAATTTTCACTTTAATTTTTTTTTAAATGATAATCGGAAAATGTTTTTTTTTCTTGTATTTTTAGTTCGATAGAGCAAAAACAAAATACAAGAGTCTGTACAACCTACAAGCACGAAACAACACACAAAACGTCACATGGATACTTTCTACTCACACTACAAACAACGTAAAAATTGTGTATGGGTTTGTTTTTTGTCTACTATTTTTTGTCAAACAAACTGAATGTAGTTGCTTATGTAAAAATCAATGCTACCAACATTTGATTATACATACAAAATTAAACCAAATTTGGAACTGCCTGTCGGTTATGGAAATTTACGATTTTTATATGGTATTTAGATAATTAATTTGATTCATTTTTTGTATACGTGGTTAATTGCACATGATTAATTTAATTTCGTTGATTTATTGATATTTTTTTATTACAGTGATAAATCAAACCGCTAATGAATCTTTATTGGGTATTTTGAATTTAAATTACTCGTTAGCTTCGCATGAAAGCCGTTAAAATATTTTTAAGGTGATTGATTGCCGACGATTTTATAATACAACATAACATAATATGTTTGTGTAGATAGAAATAGAGATGGTAAAAGTCAAAGACTGGGAAATAGCTGGGATTACTGCCAAAATGAAAAACAATTTAGATCTTGAAATCATAGATAAAGTTGCAGCAGTCGGTGAAATATAAAACCATTGAGCTAATTAAGGAAAGTAAACCATACAATGTTCAGGAGCAGCGAAATAAATTAAAATTCAAGAAACGACAAAAACGAACAAAATTCATATTATGTAGTACAAATTTAAACTGATAATAACAATTCCATTATAACGAATAAAAACAATTACGAATTCATTTTTGTGTAAAACGGAGTCGTATTTTGTGACAGCAACTACACACATAACATTTTGGAAAACAAAAGGGAAAATTTCCAAAACGAGAAGCAGCATACGCATAGTAAAAGTGAAATTTTTAATGCTTATTTATTAAATAATTATGACATAAAAACTTAATCGTATAAACTTTATTAGTTACCTCGTATCTTATTGAATCAGTTGTAAAATGATTTGGATGAAATTAAAATGTGACTATCAGTGATATTTAAAGTATAAGTCGTCATATAAAAAATAATACGGAGAGGAAAAATTTATCGATTTTCTTGAGTTTGTGACATTTTTTTTTTGTGTTTTGTGATATTACTAAAGAAGAATAGTTTTTAAGTATAAAGCTATAGAATGCCTGAATCACCTCAAGGGATATACGCTCCGTTGCCCCAAAGCCTAACCGATTCTGAAAGTGAGGAAGAAATTCATTCGTCCGCAAATTCAACCTCATCGATAAGGGTGAATCACAATAGGAATGGGAACACGAGTAGTAACAATAAAAATCATCACAGTAAGATGAATGACGCCAGTTGTATTATTGGCGAGGGTACAGAGATAGTTATGAGTAATAATCATAATAGTTGCGATGATAACGGCTATGTTGGAATCTACAGTGATGATAATGTAGCTATTTTACAACAGGATGACAGCAAAGGGGAGCCCATGTCTTGGATGCGAAAATGTTGTTTTATTTTATCACTACAAATGTGTGTATTTACTGTTGTGGTTTTTATCTGGGTACTACCATGTTCGGACAATTTATCGTGCCCGGCTCCTTCGGACTTAATCAAGACTCACAAATGGATCCGGGAATACGAAAATATCGAGCTCAAGGGGATGATCAATGTTGTGGATGGATTGCGGGGTCGAAGTAAAAATTTAGTATTTATGTATCGAGGCGACAAAATCTTTGATAATCACGATAATCTATTTGCTAGACGGAGTGGAATCATTTGTTTAATCGGAAGCATGGGTCAAGTATCGTGGTACGACGAGTTGAATACGGAACCAAAAATCATTGATTGTAATTTACTCGATGCGGATAAGGATGGCTCAAAGGATTGCCTAATTTCCGATGATTTTTCACAACTTCGATGTATCAACCCAATTTCTGGCCAATGGATCTGGCAAATCCACAGCAAGGAAAATATCATCCATAAAAAGGGCGATCTGCTAGACTTTCCCCTAATACTTCCGGATCTAAATGGCGATGGAGTAAATGAGCTACTTTTAGCTTCCAGTTCGCATAGCAGTAGACATAATAGCCTTATTATTATTTCCGGTTCAACTGGATCTCCTATCGGTTCAGCTTACACCATATCTGAATGTACATACATCCATAAATTGCAGATCGATCAGAAATTTACAATTAGCTTTAATTGCGTTAACAATGATTCAGAGCTGGAGAAATTTAAAAAATTGTCGGAGCTTTATCAAAAAATTACAAATCATTCGATTGATCTAACTTACCAAGTCAATCGGCCTATTGAGCAGCACAAATTTTTTGGCCAACGCAAAAATACCGTAAATCAGCGAAATATTTATTCGGTCAGTGGAAAGCAATTGATTGTGGAGAATCGAGGTTTGTGTCCAGAATCCTGTAATGTTTCGGTCGTACTAATTGACCAGAAAAATGGAAAAGAATATAATTTATCAAATGCATCATCTATGTATGGAATGGTTCCGACGCAGCTGAGTTTTAATAAATCCAATGTCGATAGTAAATCATCTGTACACGGTTTTGTTATTAAGTTCTGGGAATTTAATACGCAGAATGAGACCTATTACAATAATAATGATCGTGTATTTAAGCGGGAAAATTTAGAAGAGGAGTTCAATCTATTTTCGAATTTAGTGGTAAGAAAGAAACGATGGTCCCTTCCAACTAATAAATCGCACCAAAAACGTGACGTCAACGATAATCACACCAATAATTTTTTCCGCTCAAAAATGCGCCTTATCAAGGAAACCATTGTTTTGATTGTGTTCAACAGCACTGAAACCCGCATTGTCAATACAAGCCAGAGCAATATCATTCAATTTTGCAAAGAGGAGAAAGGCAATATGGTATGCCAACCAGATTTAAACTACCAAGAAAACTCGTTGCTTGTCGCTGATCTCGATAAAGATGGATCGCAAGAACTAGTCTCTTACTATACGACCTTTATTAATTCCGAGGATTCACTTAATGAATGGAAACTCATTACGTACGTCCAACTTTTGCGCTTAGAAGCTGAACTACCCAAGCTATACGATGCTGATTTTAAAAATTAAGATTTGCTCTAAAAATCGACCAAAGAGATTATTACAAAATTCTAGTCAATTTAAAAATAAGTTTTTGTGTTTTTACCTAGTTTTTGTTTTGAAATTACCAAGAGGTCTTCTCCAGACACTAACACACACACATTACACATTTTACAAATATGAAAACAAAATTCCTGTGATCACAATCAAAATCTATAAAAAGAAATTATTTATTTCGGTTATTTATATTATAAAAATATATTTTTGCTGTTTTGCCAGGTGAAATAAATTTAATTTGTAGTTTGATGAAAAAATTAAAATACTAAATTTGTTTTGATTTTGGATAAAATAACATGATGTATTTTGAACGTATCAAATTTCACTCATAATTAATACTAATCTATAATCGCTTTCCACTTTCACTGATCATCATAATCAAATTATTTATTCCACGAGTAAAAATCATGTCTACAAAATCTCTTTTACAACAAAACTGGATGATGATTGGTTCAAATCTCTGCTAATCCATTGATTCACAGGTGGCATTAATAGCGAAACTCTACAAAAACTTAGGTAGGTAAGTTGGTCGATCACGTTTAATAATTTGGTATCCTGAGAATCGATATTAAACAGTCCCGCCCATTTATTTACTGCAATCAACGACGGTATACGGGTTCAATTTAGGAAAGAAAGGTTTGAAAATTAAAAATCGTAAGTAAAAAATTCGTTGTTCGAACATGAAAATTACGTCATGTATATAATATTTGTATTTCATTTTAATTTTTATTTAGATAATACACCGTACCAGAGACATGTTTAGCCTTATTTAAACGGCAGTTTCAGTTTTTTTTAGTGCCAAGGGATTATACATCAATTTATTGGATAAACTGACCAAAAAGGCAATCAGTACCAATATTCAGGCAGCCAAGTGTCGCGAAACCATGCAAAAAACGAATTTTCGTAGTAATACGACAACTTAAAAATAGTGGCTACAAGTACTGGCCAATTTCGAGGAATAATCACCGTCAGTGTCGGGAGGAATCTACGTAATCTGGACTACAGCCGTACTGCGAAAGAGGTTTGGGTGTCTCGAGCTCCATAATTTAATAGATTGCATAGAAATGAATAAACAAACAAGGGTTTGTTGCACAAGAAACGAGATAGGTATAAAAGTGATTAAATCTAGTAGGGTCGATTGCTTGGGAGCTGAAGAGAACGCACAAAACTGTTGTTCTTAGAGCTGAACACATTACTCGAAAAATATTTGTCGTTCACGTACCTGTTACGGAAAGATTAATTAAAGCTGGATAAATAAACTAGGGAACGTTCAAGGAGCAGGCTACTTTAAGGATTTCTGAATTTAATTGACTCAATTTTGAATTGTAAATATTTTAATTTTCTTTATATAATTTATAATTTTCTGAATATTATCAGTCAAACTATAATTTTTAATTCAATTGCTCAGCTATATAGGGAGCTATTTTTATACTCCGGCTTTCGATAGCAGCTCTGGTAAGCTTTTGTGACTATTAGCTAAAGTGTTAGTAGTTCTCGACCTCAAAACAGACGATTGTAAAATATAAAAAAACTATGTAATATTAATTAGTACGTTTAATTATATAAGTATATATAGGAATCTAGGAACAATCAAAATCCAAATACATTTATTTCTTTATATCTGAAGTGATCGCTTGGTTTGTATATTTACATTAAATTATATTTGACATCTAGTAGATTTTTTGTCGATTTCACCCTGAATCGCCTTTACCATTCGAGAAACAAATTCTTCTATAAATTTTTGACGTTGCGAACCAGTTTCAATCACTTCCTCATGATTCGTAACTATCTCAGTTTCATAATCGGCTACGCACTTATTTGTAATTAAACTAAATGTAAATACGGTCATATCACAATGTTTGGCCGTAATTACTTCATGAACGGTTGACATCCCAACGGCATCGACGCCAAGCATGCGTAATAATCGTAACTCAGCGACTGTTTCATAATTCGGCCCACCAACGCATGTATACACACCCTTATGAAATTCTTTTTCGTGACCCATTTCTTTTGCAATATCAAATGCCACTTGAATTAGATTCGGGTCATAAGCCTTGGCCATTGGTGGAAATCTCAATCCAAATCGCGGATCGTTTGGACCTTGAAGCGGATTATTTCCAGCAAAACCCATAATATTTATATGATCTTTAACAATCATGACATCGCCCAAATTATATGATTCGTTTAGACCACCAGCCGCGTTTGTGGCAAACAAGTGGGATACACCAATCAACTTCATGACACGTACGGGCATCGAACACTGAAAATAAATCATAAAATATTCAAATTAATTTTCAGTCGCTCATTTAAACAAATGTATTTTAGACTTACCCTAGTTAATGGATATCCTTCGTAGTAATGGAATCGTCCTTGCATACACATTACTGTAACTCCATTTAGCTTACCAAACACCAGCCTTCCTTGATGTCCTACCACTGTTGAAATTGGGAAATTTGGGATCGATGCATAAGGGATTTGATCGGCTTCACATATTAAATCACCTACACCCCCTAGGCCACTGCCACAGATGATACCAATTTTTGGCCGATGCTTTGTTTTTTTCAATAAAAAGTCAGCTGCTTCTTGAATTGCTTCAAATGAATACCTAAATATTAGATAAAAAACATCAGTCATTAACATTAATCTCAACGTGTGTATGTAGTTAAAAAAGTAATTTTTAATCAATCACAGACAGTTCTCATTATACGTTATCACAAATTGTTGTTGTTTTTGTTCATTTAATTAGTTAGTCAATTTGTTGTATCTTTCAAGAAAAACATATAATAACCGATCAGTGATCACAACAGAAGAAAACTAATTCTATGAGATAAAGAATCGTTGATCTCATAGTCAAATCTTGAATTAGACCAAAATGTAAGCTATGAGTATACTCACAGTTTTGGAGATAAACATAAATTGTAACATACATCAGTTTGAAAATTACCCATTCTAAGCGCGGTATGGAAACTACGAAATATTGACATTGCCATGACACAGAATTCAATGGGGCACGTACAATATAAAAAAAAGTAGTCGAATTTAAAGGTGCAGGATCAAATTTGTCAATGTTCTAATGGCACTAATATTGCAAATATTAGCCATTTGTTTCACCAACACAGTTGATTGAAATCGAATTTCAAATAATTCTGGGGAAATATTGATTGTGAAATAAGGGAAGTGTTGCTAACCTGAAATTTCGGCTATCTAATCAAAATTTTAATAAATGTTGATCTCGTGATTGACATTATGTAAATAATCTAAAAGAGTATATTTTTAATTCACTTCGTTCTACAAATATCTAATTAAATGTTGAACTTGTGTGCTCACGTCTGATCTTCAAGGCGTGTGTTAAATAAGAAAAATATTATGTGTTTTTATCATTTATTTTTTTGGTGACAGATAACAATTTGTTGATGTCATCTCAAAAGTCT
The DNA here is from genome assembly GCA_958295665.1 of Tipula vernalis. Taxonomy (NCBI): domain Eukaryota; kingdom Metazoa; phylum Arthropoda; class Insecta; order Diptera; family Tipulidae; genus Tipula; species Tipula vernalis. Next base: position 5,640,776 of record OY282560.1, on the reverse strand, counting down.
AAGATAAGATGCGTGTATTGCATAACTTCTTTTCTAAATATTGTAATACTATATAATGAGTTTTTCAGTAATGTAAAATAGATTACACGATTTTATAAACTATAAATTATTAGATTCTGCGTAATTTCGCGCTTTTTTTTATAACTGAACAAACATAATTGACGCAGAATGTTGTTTGTTATTAACCCAAAGTAGGGTTATCAATTCAACTCCAAATATACAATTTTATGGCACACAAGGATTTTGTAAGATAAAGAGGCGGAAGTAGACCATCTTATTATGGATAGTTTTAAATTTTTAAAGTCGAAAAACCGGCAAATGCCGTTTTTTCTTAAAATATTAAGCTTTGACTTTGATATACTTTCACTTTATAAATTTTAAAACCAATTTTTCCACATTACCTACTATTATTATTGTCGAGAGCTTTTAAACTATTTTTATTCACAATATTACTAGAACCGTTGTCATTATTGTTGTTATTGAACATATTACATTGATTATTATCATCACTATGATTTAAAGCCAAGGTATTATTTTCTTTAATCTTAATCATTTTCTTTTTAGTTTTTAAAAGTTTATGTTGTCGTCAAAATATTTGTAAACAGACTAAAAAATAAATTCTTAATGGCAATCATTTTATAGACAATATTTTGTTTTCCTTAATTTTAATATTAATAAAAATATTATTATATTTTGATTAAAGAGTGTGTTTGAAATATCTTAATGTGAGATTACGAAAAACAAGAGTGCAGAGGAGAAATACTTTATTACTCCGAGATGTTGTGAGAACGATGTATGATTTGCGATTTGATTGAATAATTTGATTGGTCGGAATGCTATAGGAAACTTATCAAAGCTTTTATAATACAGTACTACTGTGTATAAAGTATATAGTATAAGGAATTTTCAATTTTATGCAAAATAGTTTGCGTTTAATTCACATAATTTAACGTCGTTTATTTATGAACAAATCGCATTTGGTTGCGTCAATTTAGTTTGATTTATATTAACTACCTAAAGTGAAGGCTAACAATAAGTAGTATTTTGAACAAGAAACAGTTTTTTATTTATTTTTATGTTGAAGCAATTATTTTAGTTTATAAATATCTGCTTAAGCAAAATAGTTTCCTGCGTGATAAAATAGATGGAATTATTCTTTTTAAGATTTACATTTTAATTCAAAAATCTAGATTTTGCTAAAGGCGCTAGATTATATTTTAGAAATGCACAAAAAATGTTCACTTTTTGGAATACGTACATTCTATAATTCTATCTAAACAGTTTAAACAAAATTTTGTAATTGGACAAAAAACAAAATCCACGTTCTAGAATGTAAAATTGAAAATTAACAGATCGGACCCGCTATTATGTGTTTTAGCGATAAAGCGCCGGGCGTAACGGTGAATTTTTGCAAAAATTATCAGATACGTTAATTCATTGTTAGGTCGACAATATTTTGGAGCTTACCACAATATTTTACATATGTCATATACAAGGCTGGGCAAATTACATGGTTTTGAGTAATTAAAATATTATACTTTTACGGATTACAGCAAACTCATTAATTAAAATACAAATTATAATTACATTCAACCGGAGTAATTAAAATACAAGTTACAATTACTTTGAATTGTAATTTGTAATTGAAATACAAATTACAATTCAAATTACTTTACATTTGTAAATTGATAAATTTGACAAAATTAGGTTTAGTAGAAAAACGCCTCTTAAAAAATCATGTGCTGTCTAATAAAGATGGCTCTGGAACCTGATTTTAATATACTTTGTTAAAAATGTAATCAGAAAATTGCGAAAATTTAGTAACTCAAATACAAATTACAATTACTTAGAATTTAGGAAACTAAAATTACAGTCACTTGGAAAGTGAGTAATTAAAATACAAATAATTTGTTACTGCCCAGCCTTGCTCATAAAGACCTTTTTCCTCCATAAATTTGTCACTAAATTCATCGAAGCCGTAGGACAAGGAAATAAGAATTGTCGCTGAAGGTCAAATAAGTAAGAATTATCGTTTATTAAAACATCAAATTAATATAAAAACGTTTCTAAAGCGAAATCTACCGTAATAATTTAATTTTTTTTGCCCAAAACACACGAAACAATATATCAACATGACGCTTGCCATATGCCTTCGGCTATCAATTTATTATATGTGATAATTTGGCATTTTAAATTTCATAAAAATTTTCAGGTAATAAGCAAATTTTGACACCTTGTCAGTTTATATACTGGTCAATTTCGTTATGAAACGCAGTTAATATAAAAACTTGACTTCAGCCTCGATTGCCGTGGCTCAAATAAATTTATTAAAAATTTTGTTTCGATTGGTAGTTCTAAATAGCGACAAGTTTTAAAATGCTTTGGTACGTGTCAAGAAACACATTTGACAGAGCAACATTTAGACTGGTATCGGTCGTAAAAATTACTGATTGTCAAATTTATGAAACAACGTTTGTTACGAATAGCCTTTTATGACCATAGTTGTCGACTTGTCAACGTTTATGAAATAGGGGTCAGGTATTTATATAAACTGATACATTTGCTTTCGTGAGACGCTAAATTTCGGTCTTGCGATTGCATGGAAAGGGAATTAAACAGATGTATTTCACGACATAATAATAATGGTTTTCAAGTTTTTTAGTCTGGTTTTACTTAGTTGCTAAATTTATTAATTAATAAAATATATCTTGACATTATACCTAATCTCAAAATGAATCATACAATTTCAAAATTCAAATTCATTACACAAGAATGATAAACAAACTGCGACACACCTCCAATATTTCTATTCCAAATTGATTTTCGAAACTCCACATGAATATTAAAATTTAAAATCCATCAAGAACAAAACATTCAAGATTATGTCGTAAAGATTAAATGTCAACGAGCTGATAATTTGCACGATCGTATAGTACAAATTAAAAAAAAAAAAAAAAATCCGCAGAGCAAGTTTTAGTTTTTTGCAAAAGATAACATACCGTGGAAAGAGAATACATAACAAGTTCGAAATTTGTTGCATGATCATGAAAAATGTGAAAACAGCAATTAAGACAGATTATTATTGCATCACGTTAGCTATTCAGTTTAAAAGTATTTACGATCGTACATAATAAATGCTCAACAAAGTAAATTCCTAAGACAACTGTTAAAACACCTGTTGACCTTGGAATGTTTTTTTATTGTAAATTTTAGTTCTTTATACCGCAGAAAAGCTTGTTTAGTTTAGTTTTTAGTACATATTACAGTTATAACAACGGCGACGCATATTTACTGAATCTCTCAAAAAAGTTCCAATTAATTAAGTCAAGCCGATATTTATAGGAAATATATAACGAATGATTTTTCAATTCGAAATAGTTTTGCAAAGTACAAATAAAACTAGATTTCTTGACCTTTACGGCGGAAAATTGATAAACTTACAATAATATTTACTTACTCGTTTTTGATAAAGTACCACAATAAGTATATTTACGAACGATTGGTGATCTAGAAGTTTATTTGTGTTAATATATTTTTTAATGATTATATTTGGAAAAAGAAATGTTTTTAAAAATTATAAAAGATTTCTCAGTAACGCACAATAAAACTATAAGTTATTTCTTAAACGGGCTAAATTCTAACAAATCTCATTAGATAATTTAGTTTCCACCATACACAAACAGTGACAGTCTAAAGTTTTGTAAAATGATTGAAAGTTAAATACACTGTTCATGAACAATGCTTAAATTGTTAACTTACCAGATAACCAGCACCAAATATGATGTAGGGTACTGAAGTAAAACTTTTTTTGTCAAAATATTACTGAATACTGACACAATTTTAACTGAACAAAATTTTGTATTAATCATTTTATTGGATATTTTAGCTACCTCAATATAACTTCAGTAAATCTCTTACATTAATTCTTCAACAACAGTCTAAATTTAACCCAAAACATAGCTTCTTGCTCCTTGCTAAATCAATTAGCTCCAACAGACAATAAAGTATGCTGCCAACGGTACTGCTTCTGTTCGAGATTTTTTCGAAACTTTATGCTCGGGAAATTTCCCCGTTTTATTCAATATTATGTGAACAAATGTTAATAAGCTTCCATTTTTAATAACCTACCGCTTAAAAAAAAAAATAATTAACCTGTATTAAATAGGCAAGTGTTGGTTCCAGACCGCAGGTATATTAGAAATGATTTCGAAAAAGTTGGTATCATTGGTTTCATAAGATTGGTAGGGTTAAGATTATTGGGGTGCATTTTGGAAAATCTTGTCTGAACGTAGGCCTTCAAGTAAAATAATAACATCATAATCAATTAACCAGGTTTGAGTAATTTATAAAAAAGTAGGTACCGAACCTACCATCAAACAACCAATAAATAAATTAAATGTATAATTCTAATTTCAACTTCAAAAATTGTTATTGAGTTTAAGGTTAAATGACATCTTAACGGATTTGTTTGTACATTTGGGTAGTATTGCCCGTTTGATAAGATGAACATTTAAATGGGCTGAAATTTGAGAATCAAAAATTATCTTACTTGATGTCACGAAATTATTTTTATTTTAAATTTATAAAAATTAATAAATAAATTAATTTGTATACATTCGATCGGCGATAACAATGTTTTGCCAGTTTATTTTGCAAAACGAATTTACGTACATATGTATGTCATCCAAAAGGTTAATATAATTTTACAAATATTATGTGACGTACAAATTATGGATGAGTCAAGTTCAGGCAGATTCGCGATGATAGCTTAATTCAAATGCAATGTCAAACCATGTATTTTATTTATGTGACATTATACTCAATTGAGTTGATTCTTGAACATATAGAACAATTGTAAGTTATATCGCTCGAAAACTTAATTCATTTTAATTGAATTAAAGGAGATTATATTGTTTATACTGTATCACACTAATATGAGCAAAGAGTTGAAGTACATGCACTTTAAACTGTTCCGTAAGATAAGGAATGAAATTGTTTTTCACCGTTCACACCTCCATATTTTATCGCAAACTTATCTGCATTTATTGAGCAACTTATATAACCGGTATAAATGCGCGCTCTTATCACTGTCTTTTATAATTAAACACGGATATTATTAACAGAAACATTTATAGGTTTGTACCTATATTTTCGGTTTGTACTTATATTTTCACAAACACATACAAATAATTCTAGTAAAACGTTTGTACTAACCAACCATTTTCCGTCGTTGGATAATCATCTCCAACCAACGGCACCACAGGTACAATAGGCAAAGCTTTACCATTACCATTTTGTTCTTTACAATTTGTTATTAAACTCATTTTGGCGACGAACTTTGTAATATTTTAAAAAAGAAAACAAAGCAAAACTATCGGTCGATCGGTCTATTCAAATCAAAATCACACAACTGACTGAATTCGCGATATCAACTTTTAGAAATAATCACAAAACAAACGTAAAAAGTTCTTTTTAGAAAATTCAACGAAAAATACAATAAAAACAAACGTTAGTTAATTACAATAAATAATACGAAGGCAATATTTAGTAGTAGTGTAGACTGAAGATTGCGAAGAAGATCATTAAATAATCCACAAGGCTATTATATGTAAGTATGTATGTAAGAGAAAGAAAAGCAAATCAAAACTAAACAAAAATTTCGGGTTTTTGTTTTCTACTGTTGATGATCGTGATAAGAGAAATGTGATCGTCGTCACAGGTAACTTTATGTTTATTTATTATTATGATTATAGGGAAGTTAGAATAAGTAGTTTACATTGATTGATCTTTAGATAATATTCATTTCGCTGTATCCGATTAAAAATGCGGTTTGAAATAATAATAAAAATCGTTATCTTTGATTGCATGATCGTTTGGAATATTATGTAAGAAGATACAGGTATATGGTTAATTTAATCTCAGTTATATTTTTTGTGCTTCCAAAATATCATTTTATGATGTTGTTTCCTTTTCATCATAACTATTTATGTTGTTTTTGTAGCGTCATTAATAAGGCAAACCCAAGTTTTTAGATTTTGTTGGTTTTGTACCTGTATACATATTACGATTAGTATATGGATAGTTTGTCTTATACCTTCCCTTATTTTTATTGAATTTTAGTTTACATAAGCATATTTGGTTAGTTATCTTTTGTTGTAGGGCATGTGTGGCAAAACAAGGTTGTTCTATATTGTTGCCACGTAAAATTATTGCGAAATATTTAAATGTTAAATAAGGTGCACCATCATTTAAAAAAGTACTTTCCGTAAGGCAAAAAAATATTTCAAGAAAGGGTTTGATTTGTGTAGTTTCATCTATGCTGCGATTCTACAAAAATACCATAACAAATTTCCCTGAAATTCCTTTCCAATATCTGTGGTTCTGTATATAATTTTTGGGTTGAGCTTACTGAAATTCAAACTCGATATCAAAAATAGGATTCTTAAGGACTAAACTTTCGATCCTGTTTGATCGTCTCTTGTCACACCTTTTTAGTCCGTTCTTCCATTTTAAGCTAATGCTGTGAATCGTTGCATATGTGCCTAATGGCACTTACAGGAAGCAAATCCTTATCAAAATCCCTTAATATAAAATGAAACCTTTTCAACCTTGTTTGTTTGTTCACAGTTATACATCGCGTTTTCTAAGTAAGTACCATAAATGCAGGATGTGATGGAGGGCCTCAAACTGAAGAAACAATTATATGGCATCATATAGGCTTAGCCTATCTAACTATTGCTACGAAAATCGAGCTTTTGCACTAAAATCAAGTATTTTAAATTTTGCTTAAATTCGAAAATCTTACTCTTAAATTTCTCGAACAAACGTTTTCAATCAACCAAGTAAGAAGGTTACTAGGAATGTTCTTAACAAGTACTATACTTATACACCTACAGTGAAGGAAGAAGTTCCTGTTCTAGAAATAAATCGAATACGAGCAAATAAAGATTTAACTTGGAGAATAAGAGAGGCAACAAGAACTATTACCATATGATTTATGGGAAAAATTAACTTTTTGTCAAAGGATTTCTTAAAAAACTAAAAAAAACAGCAATTTATAGCAAAAGTGATCTTCATTGATTAGGCTACTGCACAATGGTCGGCTTTGGTGTGAATATACTCTCCGGTGTAAATTTTCACTCAGTGTGGAATAGAATTATTAAAAATTATTTAATTGATCCTTTAACTTGACAATGCATCGCATCGGAGATTTCTTGAAATTGATCTGCCTTGATGAGTAACTACCCTGCCAGGTTTAAGAGTAAACCATAAATAGAATGTGGTGCATATATTACTGCGCGCCAACTCATTTCAGCAGAACAGTTCGCCAGTTTTGAATTTTATTTTTGATAATTTGTGGATAAGTTGAAGTGTTCAAAGATCTCCAAACTTCAAGATCTCCAAATTTAAATCATTTAGATTATTTCCAGATGTATAACAAATTTAGAGCTGCATATGCCACATTGATTTGATTATTAAATTTCTGCTGTATAAATCAAGGTTAGCAGAATAATTAATTTTCATTTTAGTTTTCCTTAGTAAGCACTTATTCGGAAAGACATACATTTATGTAACTTGCACCTGTACAACAAGTATAATTACAGAAAATTTTCTAAATAATTTGAAAATGCGAACATAATATTGTAATTTTTAACCCCCATATGGATGGTATATTTTACGTCGTATTCTAGGCCGCTAATCAAAGGAAACAAATTAGACTTCAATAAAACCCCTGTGAAATTCGTTTTTACTGTGTCAACACTCACTGATACGGTCACATACGCGTCACTTATGGAACTTTAATCATTTATCGGAGTGGATTGACAATGGGCGTATAACACTATATTCTAATACAGAGCGCATCACAACGTTTTATGTCATTCGGATTCATATCTTCTGATCCGATTCCGATTTGATAATTATATCAGCCGAACTGAATGGCTAGCAGCTGGAATCACGGACATCTGATTGATGCTGACACTAAAACTTCATTTCCTGTTATAAGCCAACTAAGTGCTCGAAAAGGACTAGGCGAACTGGAAAAGGATCAAGAGAAAAGAGTTGTAATTTAAAGGGTCAAACCGAAATGTTACAATGGGTAATTTTTAACGCCCTGCCTGATCATGTAGTAGTCGACGGTACTTGGAATGCTAAAAATCTTGAATATCACGGGAACAGTTAGAGTTTACAAGATGTCACATTATTTTTTGTGCAGATTGATGTCCCCTTTGCTCTATTATGGCATTTATTATATACTTACTTATATGAGGATCCCCTCCATAAATGATTGAAATTATTTTAATTAAACCATGTATTTAAATAAGAGATTTCAATCAGTGTTTCCGAGCCAATTTGGGCCAGCAAATTTATTAATGGCCTATATTAACATTTTACATCCTAGGTATTGGTATTGTTGTGGCTAACTTTTTCCCTTAATCAATTTTCAATTTTCAATCCAGCAACTGTTCTCATTTAAAATATTTGTTAAATATGAGATACCAACCTTGATATATCTTATATGGTTCAAGGAATTTCATGAAAGTACCAAAATTTAGGTCGTTCATAAAAAAGCTCGTAAATTAAGGTGATAACCCCAAGCAACTTTGTTTCGCGAACTAGGCCAAAACCTACAGTTAGCTATAGGGGATATACATATGTGTTTGAGACCGTCAATTGTCTTGACGATTTCTCCTTTTCGCGCTTTTTTGCGAAACTGATTTTATAAATTAAATTTTTTTTATTGTTAACGTATTTTGTTGAATATTTTTATGATTCACTTATCTTGATTAATCTTATTCTACTAAAACTTACTGTATATAAATTTTCATATTTAACACAATATACTGACACAAAATTTTAATTATTCGCTTGATTAAACTTCTAATTTATATTAAAACACTAAATCTTCCTATTCAAATTACACAATACATACATTCGAGTATTATAGTTAAAATTTAAATTGTGGTCCAGATTTGAAGCGCAATTAGTTGTTTTTAAAAACTAGAATGATTTTATGTAAGACTGTTAAACTGACAAACCGATATACTAAACTCATTATCATACTACTAATATCACATTATTTTGTGTAGTCGTTGGATATATTCAACATCAACTAAGCAATTTAATAGATCTAAGAACTTATTTAACTTTGTCTAAACAGTGCTCATGCTTTTCTAGTAAAATATTTGCTGCAATTACATAATGAAGTAGAAGTAATGTATTTTTCCAAAGAAAATTGATAAGAAAACACTTTTGCCGGATGCCGATTAGTAATCATTTAATCAATAATAGAATATATGACCCTACCTAATTCACATTTCAATTGGTCATAGCGGCATTATCTCATTATTGCGAAATTTCGACAACATTTGTCTAACAAAGAATTGTTCTTTACAGATTCGGCAATACATAATTACCTCATAGACCTATTAGGTTTAATGATAAATGTGGTAATCGATGGTGATTTTTATTTAGGTGAAGAAATATTTATTTATCCACTTGACGTGAATTTGTAATAAAATAATGTAGATTGAAAATGTCTTGGTTATCCGAAGAATTCGTTTGAAACTAATATCATTGGTAGTTTCCCGGTTGTAACTTGTAGGCGTTAGAACAATATTTTTCTTAAAAGTACACTGAAATCTAACCATTAAAAAAAAAGTTTTGATATTTCCTACTTAGAACCAACATTCGGAATGGAAACAGGTACGTACCATCATAATTGTTTGTTCAATATGTACAGTGAATCAAAAAATTATTTATACGGCAGAAGGTATTTAATTCAATCTAACTTTATTTGATTTCAAATAGATTAAAATATGTATATAAAAATGAATGATTTTAGTAGAATTCAGTTTAATTTTAAGTAAATGTCACGTTCATGTTTCAATATACATATCGCGACCTTAGAACTATACTGTTGTAACTAACATTTTTTACAAATTTGAGTTATATATGTGGGTATACTAATTAGCTCGCACTCTTTCCGATTTTGTACTCAAAATTATGCTATCTCTTTTCGTTTCCAAAATAGAATATGAAAAAATGTTGTAAGTACACTATTTGTGAGGTTATAATTTTTTTTTAGAGTAAACAAAAATGTATCCACCGATAGACTTTTGCGATTCCAATAGAAAAATGTATTATTGTAGATACAATTTTGTAATTTTAAAACAAGTAGAAACCACTTTGTTTTCTCTTTCTTTCATCTATAAAAGCAGATAGAATTTTGTATCGCTACAAATTCTCTTGACAGTTCAATTGTGGTGCTCTTGCCGTATGGATGTGAAATTTTCGCGGTAAGTTTGTTATTTTCTTTAAATTATGTACTTATATTGATTTTAATTGGTAGGAATTAAATTTTAGATAAACTAAAGCAATGTCTGAATCAGAAACTTTGGTATACATGCCAGAAAATCAGAATAATAATAACGATGGTAATTATTTATGGGAAATTGAGTTCTGTATATCAGAGAATGTTGTAATAGAGGAAGTCAGTATTGAAGATAATTCGAGTTTTTCTAGACCAACGCAATCATTATCACCTAGAAATATTACACAACTTAACAGTGAAATTGAGTTGAAACAAAGTGTTATAGATACAGAACAGCTCCCACCAAAAAAACTCGTAAAAGAAAATGAAATCCGATAATGTGGAAAAGTGCAATAAGAAAGAGAAAATGTCAATCTGGGGAAGAATATGTCAGCGCTCGTGGCAAGATTAAGCCGGCTAGGAAAATAATAAATAAAAAGGATTGTCTACGGAGTTGCAAATACTCATGTTCGCAAAAAATATCGAATCTTGAGAGACAGGAGCAATTTAATGCGTTTTACAGGCTAGACATGCAACGCAAACGAGATTTTATTTTGAAAACCGCAGCTCGTAATTTGACGGGGAGAAAAATAACAAGTAAAGATCAGTCCCGCCGAACTTATAGCTTTTGCTATTATAGGGATGTAGCCGGTATTCGTCATGTCGTATGCAAACAATTTTACACGGGAACATTTAACATTACTCAAACACCAGTGTATACGGCTCATCCAAATAAATGCTCCCAAACAGGGACAGCCTAATTTAAATAATAATCAGCTATTTGATCTGGAAAAGTAAAAATTCAAGTCAAAAAAGTATTTATACGGCTTTAATTGTTTACTGAAATAATGCTTAACCTTCACTCTGTGTATAGCTCACTATCACGTTGTCCGTGTACAGGGGTCAATCTGACCCGACGTATATCTTCATATATTTCATAGAGAAAGTAAATAAAAACTACTAAATTACCAAATTTACAAGTAATTTAGGCCCTCTTTTCATTGTATTCAATTTGACCCCAATGCAAGGAGTAAGGGTTAAACTACTCACCTAGTATTTAGTGGGTCCTTAAGCCATTGGCAACGACGAGGCATCGACTCTACCAAGCTTCTTGTTAAAACTCTCCTAATTTTTCCCATTCTGCTCTAATTACCATTTTCCATTCTTCTTTTGAAGATGGATTTATTACAGCTATTCTTCTCTCCAATTCTCCTCATAAATGCTCTATTGGATTGAAGTCTGGTGATTGAGCAGCCCTAGGAAGACTTTGATTTGTTTTTCTTCGAACCATTTAGTCACTATTTTGGCTGTTTGTTTCGGATCTTTATCTTGTTGGAAGATAAAGTCGCGTCAGCTATCCCGAGTTTTACGTTAGATCTAAATAAGTTGAACTCTAAAATGTTGATATAAACTTCTTTGGTTAATATTGAGTCTATAAATGTTATAGTTCCGATCACATCGTAGCTCATACAGCCGCACACCGTTACACTACATGGCTTCTTTCGAGCGGTTCTTGAATTTTAACCCTGCTTCGTGTATACGATTTCGAATAGTTTGTGGTGAAACATCAATACCAAATTGTACTTTAATTTCAGCTGTAATTTTAGGAGCTGACACAGCTCTTCCGGCTTTGTTTCAACGAATAATGTTGCGGTCAACTCTATCGGTTGTCTTTCTTGGTCGACCTGAACGAGTGCGATTTATACAGCTACCGGTTTTTTTTTTCATTTTTGAATAATTTTTTGTATCCCTTTTGATATTCTATCATATCCAAGGCCTGATTGATATAAAGAAACGATATACTTTCTACCCAGGGCTAAACTGGTTTTTTACCTTTATTTATCTTAAAAAACGTTAAACTGAGGAAAATAGTACATTTAAAAATATTTGTTTATGCACAAATACTTCTTGAAGATAAACATGGATTTTCAGTTTTACAAATTAAATCGGCTCATACACTTGAAATGTAATATTTGCTTTAATTCAATTGAGATTTACAATTAAGTTTGCTTCTGTTTTATTGCAAATATGCTAAAATTAAAATAAAGTTATGTTGAATAAAAAGCTATCGAACCGTATAAATAATTTTTTGAAACACTGTATATTTTATTGATTAATAGTCAATTTCATAATGAGAAACTAATTTTTAAATATTGCATACTTTGCGGCGATTTTAAATTTTTTACATGGCCATGGAAATATTATAATTCTTCAAAATGTAATTGAAAAGTGAAAACAGACAAAACTAAACGTCATTAATTTAAGCAAACTGCAGAGAAATTTGGAAATTTAAGAAAATGTAATAATTGTTATTGAATAACAATAAAATGGTTTGTAACAAAAGCTTTTCAGTAAAGGAAAATTTAAAAACTGTATATGACGTTTTGAATATTTTTTAATTGGCTTCACATTAGACTTATGTTGAGAAATTTTATTTTTTAAGAGCTGCTTTGTGGTGCCAACTCCCAATGTACTACATCGGCCTCCTATATTGATAATAAAACGTAACTTGTTTGCAATGTTTTTATTTAATGTTCAATATAATCTAATTTTAACTCAATAAACTTCATCCAACGATTTTCCACATTTTATTCCAAACTTTGCTGTAAGTGGTTACTAATTCGTATTTTTGATCGAAAGCGAGGAACGTGGCTATCTTTCTTAAAGCTTTTTAAAATGCAAATATTGTTACGTTCTTTATGATATCAATAATCTCACTCAAGTTCATTTTAGCATCACTCAATACATGCTAAAACATCATCATACAAAAATACTCGTGCGACACGTTTAAATTCAACAACCCAGAAATTGGCAGTTTCATGGGAAGATGTAGACTCGTTCAAAGTTATATCCTTATCGTTTTTGATATCGGTTGCTGATAATCGTTTCAAATAAAGATAAAATTTGGTGCATATAAAGGTGGTGCAATTACAAATTTAAAATTTATTCATTCTTCACAAAATGCAGAATTAGCCAATTTTATTGCTTGCGAAATACAAACTAAGCGACAGATTGATTTGAAAATGGAAATGGCGCCTAATAGAAGATTAAATTTTCGATATTGGAAATTGATAACTTATTACCCCATCTCTGTGCCAACACAGGAAACTTTTCAGCCCATGCAGTATTTAAAATAACAATTATTACACGGGATTAGATAGACGCTGTTAGAATGGTGTAATTTAAGTGTACAATGTTTAATCTGACTAGAAATATTATGTGTTTAATTTGCCACTGAAATCATTCAAAATGACCCATGTAAATGCACCTTCTTGATGATAAACAGTGAAAGAAGTTGAACGTGTTCAACTTTTTGTTTACTTTAGATGAATCATCTGCGATGATTCATCCAAAGTGAACTTTGAAATGATTGAAAAGCGCCTACTTTACAACCAATTTTAAACATATTTCACTCTTGATGGAATGTGTAAACGTAAATATATTTTTGAATGAATTCACTTTGGATGATTCATCCTTGATGATCATCCAAGGTGATTCGTGTAAAGGTGCCTTAAGATTTTCTACATAATGAATTGATTTATACATTAAATTTTGGTTGCTAGGAAGAACGATGTTTAACACATACGAACCACCATCATTCACTCTACCTAATTGATTAAACGCCTGAAGAAGCCAAATCTTTCGCATAGGCCAGGTTAGTTTAGGTTGAATTGGATGCTTAGGCATACTTAGACTGATGACGGTTCATTGTGATACTACAGGATATATCACCTTTACCCTTACTGGAACCATTTAGACCTACTTATGTAGTGTAAAATGTCCGCAGGTTGTAAATGTTGAACTTACCCAATAGTTCGTGCCTTCTAAGCAAAGAAAATGCACCAAAGTATCTTCCTCCTCGTCCAAACAGCTTCTACAGAAGCCATTTGACTCCAGGCCCAGCAGGCTTGCCCTTTTCGGTTGCAGCAGGAGAGTCGTACCCTGTGACGTCCGAGTGACCCAGATTAACTCAATGATGAAATGTTCACCCTTTTCATTGAGAGATAAGTTACAACTGAACTTCATCCGTGATGCCAAGGAGACTGGTTCCAGCGATTGCCTCTTGACTGTCTACATGGATTGCGATATCACTCGTCAAGACCTCTTCAATCGCTATCACCTCAGCCTCGTACACGCGGCAGTAATTAGGGAGACGAATAGAATTGTTCAAATTTAATTTATCACAGAGTACTCCAGCTCCCACTTTGCATCATCTAGCTTGGAGCCGTCCGTACCTATGCGAACTACCTGGTGGAGTGTCTCGTATCAAGACACTTCTGCCATTTGTTTGCCAAAAATGTCGACAGGAGAAGGTGAAACATAAGCTTTAAGGTACATGTCGGTGACGACCTGTTTCGCATACCAAATATTATCTATTCTGTCACTCCTTTTCCAAATTTAATAAAGTTTCTAAAAATGCTAATTCGGAGTCTGCTTCTGTTTCTAAAGTAAATTGTAATACAAACGGAATATTGTCAAATTTAGAAAGGAATTTTATCTTCTGGCATAGACAAAAGTAATTCATCGAATATTTTTTTATCGAAGTTAGTGTGGTGCCAAGTAGAATTGTAGAACTTCCATTTCAATATCAATCCCTATAGAAGACAAAGGTGTTTCCATAGAAATCCCATTGATTTGTGTGAAGTAGGGAACTGTTATATGCTGAAGTAGCCTGAATTTAAACAAAATTCCAAAAGGTCTAAAAATTTTCATTAGTAATATTTGTATATGGTTCTACCATTACATGTATCCGAAGTTATCTTCGATGCCAAATTTCTATTAAAATTTTTAAAAAGTGAAACTGCGTCCAAACTTATGAGTATATAATCCTTGTGAGATATTCTACCTTCTACAAATTTTAATAATTCAGCCAGAAATTTTTATATTTTGTAAGTTGGAGTTTTAATAAAAGAAATAAAATACCTTAGAGGATACTAATTAGCTGAAATATTAACACACATAAGCAATAAACAAAATTTGTAAGACATTTGAAATAGGAAATTTAAATAAAACCCACCAAATAAACTTTCAGCCTTTATTTCGAAAAGCACACAAATTAACAATTTTTATAGTTAGTTTAGATCAAAACAATTAAGCAGCGAAAATATTCGACTGAATAATTTGGTATTTAATATAGTAATGTGGGCCATTATTATCCACCACAAAAATGGTTGAAAATTTTATCTCTGCACCTCCATCAACCTTGACCACACCGAGCACCGAAACTAAATATTCTCCACGTGTTAATGGCTGGTAATCCTCTGTTTTAAGAATATGTACAATGGAATGCAAATCAGCCGGCACTAATCTTGTCACAATATCCTCCGTGCCAAGAAATTCCACCCCATTAAATTGCATTCTTGAATGGTCACGAAAGAATTTTGGCAATTCTGGTTGTAGTTCAACGGTATCCAGAGTACGATAATAGTGGGCTAAAAACGCCGCTGGATCGAATGTTGATGGTTTATGTTGTACGTCCATTTTCACAATAGTAACTGAATACTTTTTCTAAAAATTCCCCTGATGTTATATACAAAAAGAACAATAGGCTCAAGTACTGATAAGTTGCGATGATTAAATTTTGTTTGTACTCTTATCTCATGTCAAATCCTCATTTTGTGACAAATTGCTCAACAACAACAATAATATTTACTAAAAACTAGTAACGAACAATCAAAATTTGTATAGGTCAATAAACTAATAAAATAGATAACACGAGATAAAGAGTAACGACCAAAAATAATCAAACACATACTAATAGGTAAACTGTATCGAACAAAGGATCCTCAGCGGAATGGTACACTTCAATAAACCGTAAACAAATTTATTTAATAAAATTATATTTATGGTTCCCAATAAAAATTAAATGAATAGTAAAAAAGAAGATTATACAAATTTATTATAAAATCTAAAATGTTGTCGACTGATAATAAACTAAAGTTAAATAAAAACCATTAAATAAAAGTTCAAACTTTATTTCCAAAATTGAATCAATTTAAAAATTGTTATATGTTAAGCAAGCACCTTGCAAATATTTGACCGAACGATTTGATACTTAATAAAGAATCCTTGGCAACCAAAAGCGTTCAAAACAAAAATTGTTGAAAATTTTATTTCTGGTCCGCCATTAACAGAAACTGTTCCGAGCACTGAAACCAAATAATCTCCATGTGATAATGCCTGATAATCTTGCGAATTAAGTATGTGATTAATGGTTTGCACATCGGGCGACACTAATCTTTCCATTATATTTCGTGTTCCTCGAAATTCTTCACCATTAAATTGCATTTCTGAGTCTTCTTGAAACAATTTTAGCAACTCTGGTTGAAGTGCTTTGGTATCCAGTTTACGATAATAATCGTCTATAAATGCCGCAGGATCGCTTAATACTATCTTACACTTTCCGTCCATTTTGATAATGTTAACTGAATATTGCTTCGGAAAGTATGGCACTTATATACTAATTAAGGAACCATTGTATGTCCAGATAATGTTTGGTTATTTACAAAATAATCGGCTTAACTAAAAAGCCGCAAAGATTTAATAGTGTATGGTATACTGTGGTTTATTATAATTTTCTTTATCGTATTATATTTAATGCATTATTTATAATTAGTTGGAGGATTAAACATTTAAATGTAGTTCTTGACCTTTTTATCTAATGCGGATCGAAAACGTTATAAGAACATAAGCAACAATTGTAGCAAATTAAACTAGCCTGGAAATAGTAGATTCTTCTACAAGTAAAGGAAATTGCTTACTTGTTCGTTTCTAAGAATTCTTACATTTTAATTTAAGTTTGCTAAATTTGTCTAAATCAATCTGAACTTTTTATTTTCACTGTAATAAAAATTTTAAAGATTAAGTGCGATTTTCACAACGCATAAAATCTAGACTTTTACTTATTTATTACCACCCTTTTTAAAAAATCTGGTTAGAAAGTTACATAAATATAAAATCGCTTTAAAATAAATTACATTACAAAAAATTAAAACGAGAAAACGACCAAAAATTAGAAAGAAAGTCGGACATTGAAACCTTGAATACATCTCTTGACAAATTAAAATCAAAAACCTCAAAACAACACCCTATTCCAATTTCGATCTCACATAAGCCACTTACAACGTTTTAATCACATAAAGATCACAGAAGTCTTTTGAGAACCTTTTAAAAAAATCTACCAATTGTGTTTACTGTAGAAACCCAGCCCTGAATGTGGTGGTTTAGTAATAAATTACTAGTAGTTGTAATACCCAAATCTTGAATATCGCACAATTTACATCCGAAATATTAGAAATGGTTTTAAAAATGTTTATTTCATCAGTATACACAAGAATCTCAGAATACTTAATACAATCATTAATAAACAATATGAATAATAGGGGCTTCCTTGCGGCACATCTAATGTCACATTAATCAATATAGGCCTGAATTTACCAAGATTCCAAGGGGGACTTGATCCAACTAATTGCCAACAAAATACCGTCCAATGACTCCAATTTATTTAATAGTAACCCATATAATCTAGTTTATTAAAGGCCTTGCTAAAATCAGTGCAAGCAACCTGTACGCCATCGCGAAGATTTCTGTCTCGACGATGGACAATGTTTGATAATGGCAATTACTCCTCTGCTTTGAAATTAACTGTTAGCCACGTCTCCGCTAAACTAATAATATCGTAATCCTCCTCAAGTATCGACAAATTTAAGTTTTTGATTTAGAGCGAATACCACTCACGTTATGAAAATACATATTAAGAGCTGTACTAGACATCGGTGGTGTTGAATTGATCAACATATCCAAATATGGTGGTGATTGAACATGAATCCAATACCGAGTTAAGCGGATGCTCAATAAATGACCGAATTAGAACAACAAGAGATGTCTGCATTATTCGTTTTCTTCTGCATTATATTAAAATGAAGACACTTGGACAGAAGCACAGTTATCAAGTTTCGAGCGAAAATAACATAAAATTGCTTCCTGTTAAACCGAGGGATGCTAAAATATAGATATTTCTTATGGGCTATCCAGTACCAATAATGCTTTGGACTGTGAGTCAGTGGCGTAACTATAGGCACCCGCAGCACACGCGAGGGGAACCCACGGTTATTGGGGCCACGAGATTTACCAAGCGTTCGAATATTAGTTCAATGTTAAGATTAGATTGATGCTAGCTCAGATTAAGCTTAAAGTGGACCACCCTTTCAAAATTGTAGAACGGGACGTTTCTAGCACATTTTTAAGAAAAAGCCATGCTCTAGTTTTTAGAGAAAGAAGAAATTGTTCCTATTGATATTTTCTTAAGACAGGCACAGGCTCAACAATTTCTTCTCGGTGGCTGAAAGTGAAGTGAATGTTATAGCAACTACACATAATTTGACTCCATATAGAAATAAAAATGGCTTTAGGTTCTGACAAATATTTAGATTTAAAAGAAAATTGTTTGAAATTAATTGTTAGAAAAATACCTAACCGCGGCGGAAAACAATCTCTTGTTTCCATCGTTAGGAGCCACTTTGTCTTTAGAAAGGGAATCAACGGATACCTGAGCCAAACCAGTCAGGCACTATACTGAATTCATTCGATTTATAGTTTCTCATTTACTGAATCTTTTTTGAAAACTAAAATTACCAGTAAACGCGGTCAAACCGGTTTATTTTGAAAAACTATTTTAAATATAAGAAAATTGCAAATTCCAAATTAAATTTGCAATTAGTTATGATGTTTTTTTTTGCTTCTTTACGGTGGGTTCTCCTGTTTCATATCCTCTTGCCTCGCACTTCATGTTTTAATCACATTTTAAAATTTCTCGAGATTTTTGGAGTGTAGCATGGAAATGGGATGCGTGATGTTCGAGGCTTAGTTGGTGATTTTGTGTTTCGAAGCAGTCAGGTTATTCGATATTTTTGATATTTGAGGGTGTATTTAACAGTTCGATGTTACTCGAAAATCTTAGAGACTAATCGGATTGTTTGATATTTACGAAATTATCCGGTACTATTTGAGGGTTTCATTCATTGCATATCGTTTTGTTGAGATTGGTTAAGTTGCTTAGTAGCATTTTGCTTAGTAGTATTAGTAACATTAAGCTACTTGACAAATAGTTCGATATTTCCACGAATTTTTGAAATTTTCGTGGGATTTCTAGATTTTTACAGGCTTTCCGAAATTATTCATTAATATGCAGATTTTTCGGTATTACTGAAATTGTTCGAGATCAATCGATATTCGCTTAATATAGAGA
Source organism: Tipula vernalis (assembly GCA_958295665.1). Taxonomy (NCBI): domain Eukaryota; kingdom Metazoa; phylum Arthropoda; class Insecta; order Diptera; family Tipulidae; genus Tipula; species Tipula vernalis. Next base: position 5,621,217 of record OY282560.1, on the reverse strand, counting down.
TTTTTCGAATTTGTCTTTAAAGGGAGATTTCGTTAGTTTTTCGACATTTCTAGGATTATTCGAATTTTCTATGGCAACGTTCTACGCTTATAGCTTAGAGTTCTGGAAACTTGCAGAGTTGCACATATAAATCTGAATCCTGATATTTAGTAGATTTTTCGAGATTATGCCAAAAATTTCGATATTTCTCAGTTTCCTAGGTTATTCGAAATTAATCAAGAATGACCAAGTTTTTACGTTTTACATGTCGGTGATTAGCGCGTATAACATTTCCTTTGATTTTAAATACTTACGGATAACTCGATATTTGAGAACATTCTAGAATAATCAAGATACTTTGAAAAATCGACATTTTTGAGATTATTTCGAAATTTGTGATGCGCATATTAATATATGTATTTAGAAATCGTCATAAGAAAAATTTTCTGTGTGTCCCGAAATTGGTAGTTACACCACTGCTGCAAGTATAGGTGATAAATTAGATAAGGAGCTGCCGTTTAATGCTGTTTTATTTTATACTTTAGAAATGTCAGTGATAGTTCCATCTGCATTAAAATAGCTCAACTTTTATTTGCAATTTTATTTTAACATTTAAAATTACTTATGCTGTGTGCCTCAGAAGACTTTTCAAACTAAACTTTTCAAATTTTTAAGCTTTCGCTATTTCCTCACAGATGCTTGGTGAAAAGGCACTTTACGAGGTTACTTTTCGACGACTTTTCAATTTGTATGACATATAGTTTAAAATACGTAGTAAGTAATGGAAAGTTGGCGGAGGCTCAAATCACTACAGAAGACTGTCGAAAATTTAAAAAAAAAAAATGTAGCAACCTAATGATTATACACTCCGCTTCACTTAATTAAGACACCTATTATATTGGTTTCAAATGTCAATAACTTCCACATTTCTGCAATTAGAATATTACTTTTTAAAGTTTTGAAATAACTGTAAAACAGATAACAACAATAAAACCATTATACCACTGTTTTGTTCGTTATTCGTAATGAAGTAAAAAACGTGCAATTAAAATGCGTCACATATTACGACCAGTAGTGAATAGTTGTAGCTTATGAAAGCTACGGTAAAAAACTTTGTTAATTAGTCTTGATTTATTATTTTTAATTAAATTTATCAATAAAAATTTTCCGACGAAAAAAAAATTAATTTCAATGGTTCTGACGGGCATCAGTTTCATTTCCATATTCCATGAGTACGAAAATGCAAACCGGTTCCATTCTAGCTTCCATGACATGTGGTTTTTGGCAGATTCCAATCGGTTTGCTTTCCATGATGCATTCAAAGGAGGTTTATTTTGGAGTTTTTTTCAATTTAAGATGCGTAGCATTATCGTTAATCACACGTCGAACCGTTTGATAAGCTTACTTTGACTCCGGTTTTTGCCTTTATATTTTACGCAGATAAGCATGAATTTGAAGCTGATCGAATAACCGCCCTTTTATACGTGGCCGTTCTCTATTTTTATCATAATTTTTAATATTATTGATAAAGAATCCAAAGGATCCGAAAACGGGTTTCCCTCTATCAATTTTTTCCGCTATTTGATGATTTAAGAATCCTCCTTCATTTAAATCCATCGTCACCTAATAGAAAAAAATCCATGAGGTGGGAATGTTTGTTTGAGATCTAATTGACTATTTCGTAGGACCCTTTGCTCATGTACGGAACCCAGGGGCACAACAAATATTAATAAATTTACCAGAATTATCGCATATACTGCCATTAAATTAATAATGTAATCAAGTTTATGATTTATATTATTGACAGTGTAACGCAGTCGGTACAACAATTTTTATGTGGCATCCATCGATATCACCTAACGCTTTCGAAAATATTGATGTGCCAATTTTATTAGCTTTGGCAATTTTATTACCTTTGGTGCGAGCTTCACAAACATATCAAGAATTTTGTGAACAATTGTTCTCACAGTATATCAATATGTCAATTTAAACTTATACCAGTGACCCTATAGCTCGCTACACTGGTCAGTCAATATAGAAACATAGAAACAGGGAATTGTATTGAAAATTTGAAACATTTAAATGTTTTATGTTGGGCAAATATACAGCATATTTTATTAAGTGAATGAGCAGACAGTCTTAAGTGTTTGCGGATATAAGCATTATCATTAGCAAATATATGCTTGTAAATTTCAGTTTTGTTATAGTTTCGTGTTATGTACAAATAATATAAAAATGTTACTGATATTTACCACATGTTATTTGGCAGATGACAAGTACAAACATTTCGGTTAGTTGAAATGGAACGCTACACGATTGAACAACGTGCTTTCATTATTAAAACTTATTTTAAATAAGGTGAAAGTTATTCAGAAGTTGGAAGAAAATTTCCACAAACCGTGCTATTAAACTTATCATTGATAATTGTGAAGAAACTGGTTCAGTTCAAGATCAGAGAAGCAGAATTTATTATCGTAGTGGTCGTTCAAGTAAAAATATGCCAGCTGTTAGAACAAGTGTTGCTGAAGAGCCAAGCACATCAATTCATCGTCGTTCACAGCAATTAAGCCTCAAACCAACAACTTTTGTGGAGCCAATTAGAAGATATTGATGTGCAGAATACGTGGTTTCAACAGGATGGTGCAACATGCCACACAGCAATCCAATCAATCGATCTTTTGAAAGAGAAATTAAATAATCGAATAATTTCTCGAAGAACAGACGTGAATTGGCCACCAAGATCATGCCATTTAACGCCATTGAACTTCTTCTTATACGACTCGGTTTATTTTTTATTAGACGTCATTTATTTAAACGAGACATTGTAAAGTTTAGATGGCTATAAGGCACAACTGAATACTTTTAACCTAGTAACATCTATTTAAATATTACATGAATTGCTGGGTCTTACAAAAGTTTAGTTTGAAAAGTCTTCTGAGGCACACAGCATTAGTCACTAATCTTCAAATAAAAAGCGATTAGCTAATCTTGAACTTGACAAACTACATTATATCTCGAAAAATTCGCTAATCTCGCTTAGCTAATTGCTAGTCTGTCATAGGTGTAAGACCCATATGTTCTTGACTCGCATTAAATAATTCGGGTTTTAAAAAAAACAAAAATAATTCCGTTATACGAATATAAAAAAATAATTTCTTAATTATTCATTAAAATTAAACCTTACTAATGTGGTTTTCAACTAAAAAATATTTGGAATTAAACTGATATAATAAGTAGTAAATGTTAACTCCGTCACTTATATGTGACAGGCGTTTTCGATCAATTTATGGAGACATATTCAAACGTGTATAAAGTAAAGTCTAATCCAATTGGTGTCATCCCAACAGCAATCGTGGGCTATGGTTGAGGTTTTTCCCAGGAGATCATGGTAGCGAAAGAGTTAATTATTTTCTGATAAAATCACCCAATTTTCTTATAAAAAATGTTTTGTTATCACTGGTGACATACTTGCGTGAATAAAGCCGAATTTGAGTCAACGATCGATCCTCTTGTTAGGTCAGTGTATCATAGAAAAATATTAATCACTTATAAACAACACACACTGAATATAGAAAAGTACCAAAATCACGAATAGGCGCAGAAAATAATTTTTATAAATATTTTTCAGCGACAAAAACAAAACGGAAAAATATTAAATTTGTTTGCCAATTTTGACATATATTTATCATACGGTCACAGTAGTTCATAAATCGCCAAACCGGACGAGGATAATTTTATCATTTTTCATTGTCTGCAATGTATTATGATGAAATGTTATACAAATTTTAAATTTTTTCGATTTTGTGTTTGGGCTTATCTATTGTTTTGTATTGGAAGGTACAAGAAGTAAAAGGAAAATAATAATTTAGAATATATCAGTGGCGGCTGCTGACTTAAATTTTCACTCATAAAATAAATCTTCAATTGTCTAAGCAATTCCAATACCATTAATATTTTCTTCTGAAGGAAGCAAAGGTTAGTTAAAAAATAAGAAATAGCTTGTTAGGCACCAGTTGAAGACATTACTATTATGGGTATCAAATCCGGTTAAGCTTAAGCGATAAATCTAAGCTATTCTGTTAATCGGTCCCATATTAACCAAGTTTTACCGAGTATCCAATTTATACTGAATTTAACATTAAATTATGGGAAAATTATGACGAAAGGATTACAATCAACAAGCAAATTCTCAGCCTACTGCACTTTCATTTCACCGCTACATATAATTGCCAATTTTACCATCCGGTAGTCTAGGTTGTATTACTTTTGAAGCTTAAAACTTGCAGAATTGGCTACAAGTCAAGATTTTGCGAAAGTTGAGATTCTCGAAACCCGAGGTTTTGAGATTTTTGGATTAATCTTGATTTTCAAATTTGAATAGCATTAACAGATGTTTTTTTTTTTTGCTTTTCAATTGTTTAGCAATGAGATTTTCAAGATTATCTTGTTTTCTTGAGATTTACGGGAATATTATTAATTTTTTTGAGAAAATCGACATTATTCTAGAGAAGAATTTTAAAATTATTCGAGATGCTTTTTTGATTTTGCAAGAGTATTCTGGGATTCTAGATTTATTAGAATTTTTTGGAAATATTCGATTTTTTTTTTGTGAATATCGAGATTAGTTGAAATTTGCAAAGAATTCAGTTGCGTGTTGTTACAGAAGTAGTGATATAGTAATTCGAGATTATACGATACTTTCGAAATTATCGTCGAAGACGTTAGTTGCATTAGTGGATGTTGCGCAAAGTTGACTAAACAGTTTATGAAGTAGTATTGATTTGCTGCTTTATGTTGAGTTGCATCCTGTTAGAGCTTATTTCACAGTATTAGAATTTCTTCAGCTTTTGTTGATTCTTTAAAAAGAATATAAATACAAAATTATTCAGCATAGCTCCATCTAATTTATTTTAATTTTAAACATTTGTGAAACGAAATTTGGTGGTTAAAAGATATTATTATCGAAATAAACTCGCCTAGTGCGTGCAACAACTATAATTTCACATAAAATTTCAACTTTATAAATTTATCTCAAAACAGACGTAGTTATGAACATCAAAATAGATTCAATAAACTGAGGATAAAGTACATTTTGGACACTACACTCAGTATTGCTTGCTCTATGCAACTGGTGAGGTCGAAATGAAAATAACACCAAACATTTAAGTTGCCTAAATGTTGGTGGTTATAATGGAATTTGGCTAGTAAAGAAAGAATAGTTGGTGGTAAAATTAAGCAAAAATATTTTTGCTTTACGCGTTTATTTTTTATTGTAAAACCTGAATGTCGAACCTGAAAACCGCCTCTGATTATGTTCCTTTTTCTTGTTATATCTTCTAAGGATTGCCATCGAAAATATAGATTCTCGAATTGCTTACTTGGTACCTTGGACCCGTGTTCTTGAATTCCAAACGAAAAAAGTCGCCAGTATTTTACTAGAAAGTCACTGGTGACTTTTTTCTGTCGAATTTCAAGAATACGGGTCCTGTATAAAGGGAAAGACTTGTATGGCGATTAGGGACGTAAAATTAGAAAAAGAACAAATGCATGTTTGAATTATTGATAATCAATATAATTTTCATTATTTTTTTGTCTCAGATTTTCTTTAACTTTATTGATAATATTCCATTAAATATATAAGTATGTATATAATTTTGTTTTTCATATTTATAATATATATATTTATAGTTTTCCTTATAACTTATATAGATTTTCTATCCTTCTGTACCATTAGCAGCACTTAAACTGTTGAGTTTCCATTTTTTATTTTATATTTAACGACACCTAAATAAATAATAATTATTATATGTATATTTAAATATATATAAAAATATACATGTATGTAAATATACACATATATATGTATATACAAATAAATATCTGCCTTAAAAATATTACTTTTATATATAATAGTAGTTTTAATTAATTAATTATATATTTTTAATTATTTATATAAACAAAACTAATTATTTGGTTCTGTTCGTATTCAAGAATATGTTTTCATCAAATTTACAATGTTGCTGCGTTGTTGAATTAGTTTCCCATTTTTTATAAAAAACAATAATTTACGAAAAAATTAATAAAAATAATTAATTATATTTCGATTTAAATTATACATAAAATAATTAATAAGATATATTTGTATATTCTGAATACGAAAGAACTTGTTAATTAACATTTCATTTGAAGGAAGACTTGTGTGACATTTTATTGTTTGTTTTTTATTTTATTACTTTTTTTAATTAATTAATTATTAATTTTTATAAAACAATTAAATAATAATATACTTAATTAATAATCACAAAAGCAATATATTTATATAAGTAGTTGAGTTTTTTTTTTTTTTGTTTATTTATGGGAAGTTAGACAAACGTAATTTTATTATAATTAAAATTAAAGTAAAATTTGTTAATTATAAAATGGAGGGCGGGGGCATCTAGTGCGTTCGATGAAATTCAGGCACGCGGTTTTGATTTACATTTACACTTCGGGGCCATTCAAAATATGTTGGTCGCGTCACAATATAAACAACGACGCCCGCTCATGCCATAGTATATTTCTATATGATGTAAACAGAGACCGCAAATCAAATTAAAAATCAAAATGTTTTACACTTATAAAAAGAAAAATTAACATATAGAGATTTGTTTTGTTTTAATTAATTTACATTTATATTTATCAGAATTTAATTAATTTTTTTTTTTTTTTTTATTAATTTTTTTTAAATCAATTATTGCGAACTACACATTGACGAATGTTACCTGTTTTGTAGATGAACATTACGGCATAAAACATAAATTATAATTAATAATTAAAATATATATATTTATTTATTCATTTTTTTATTTTATTTATTTATTTGTTTTTGAAAACTATATAATATAAAGTAAATATATAATTAAGGCGACTAATTTAACTTTGTTAATTTCTAAATTATACATAAATAATTGCATTAAGCGTTTAAAATATTAACGATTCCAGATTTATTAAGATTTAAATAAAATTTTCAAAATTTTGGAACCTTAAAATTTCAAAAATTTCATGTAAAAATTAATTTATTTAAAACATTTGATACTAACGCGATAGTTATATACAATAAAGTTTTGGTTTAATTAAAATTGTAATTAATTAACAAGTGTTTTATAAACTTGGGTTAAATGAAATAACAAACACAAAAATATACCTTCTTTATAAGAAGAACAAAATCTAATTTAATTTTTGAGGTTCAAAAAGGGCATTCTTCAATTATAAGTAGCCTGATATGTTCTTTGAACTTTTTTTTTTACTTACACGCGCGCGCTTAACAAATTATATTTTGGTAGATAAAAAATTTGTCTTTGGCTTTAAGATTTTTTTTTTTTTTTTTTTGTGAGATAATGATATGTTTCTCCAAAATGATAAATCCTTGGTTGAAATAATTATTTAGTAATTTTTATATATATATAAATATGTTAAAAATTGGCAGTAAAATTTGTTTTTTTTTGTGGGAAAACCGTCTGGAACCGTACTAAAATCATCCCAACCACCAACTCTTAATCATTTTTAGTTATATTATGTAACAGTAATAAATACATATTTAGTGCTTTTTAATAAAATTTTTGTGTCTTTTTTAACAATCAATTATATATTTCTTTATATATTTGTATTTTTGAATTAAGCATGGCTAACAATTAATTATAATTTAAAACTTAAACAAATTAAAAAATAAATTTAGCTAAAATAATAAAATATTTATAGAGTTTGTCTAGAAAATTCATTTACAAATCACGTCCAAGACGATCAATTTCGTCCAGCAAAAAATCGACATCCTTTTCGGTAACCGCGGCAGATGAAATAATCGACCGGAAGAAATTAGGCCGTCGTTCGTCCGGTTGATAACCAACCATTAATGTACCCGCTTGCATCATGCGGCCTTTAATAATCGGACAGATTTTTCCTAGTTCAATTTCTCTCTTCGCATCATGTGGAATAGCCCGTAAACGTTTTGGTACATACCAAAATGATACATTAACACATTCAGGTTCCAAAATTAAATGAAATTTATCAGACTGTTGTCGTATCCGCATCACTTGATACTCGGTTAATTCCATTAAACGATTCATATGGTTTTCAAAGCCATCGGTACCTTTAGATCTCCATTGCAACCACAATTTAAAGATATCATTGTGGCGGCCGCATTGAATAACTTTATCACCTGTATCATAATTAATGTCGTATAATTTATCGGTCATGAATAAGTATTCGGCTGACATTTGATTACAACTGATAAGAAGACCCTGCAAAGAAATAAGCAGAATAATTAGATGTGTTTCATCTCCTTATTAACCACTCGGACACAGAAACCCCTTAACAATAATTATTCAAAAAATTAAGAAAAAAAAAACACGAAATTAACTTTCATCCTTTAATATTACATATGTATACCGATATATATTTTGATAACTAACAATTTGTTTGATTAATTACGACCACCATTTATGCAGCGACTTTAAAAATATTCGAGCGTACAATCAGATATTTGATGTAATATCCACCAGAGCCAATATTATCCAAAACAAAAATTGTTGAATATTTCATTTCTGGTCCACCATCAACCGTAACGGTTCCAAGCACTGAAACTAAATACTCTCCGTGAAACAAGGGCTGAAAGTCCAGTGCAGTAAGTGTATGAACGATGGTGTGCAAATCTGGAGGCACTAATTTCTCCACAATTTTACGGGTTCCACGAAAATGTACACCATTAAATTGCAATTTTGAATGTTGACGAAAGAAACTGGCTAAATCTGGTTGAAGTTCGACGGTATCCAATGTACGATAATATTTGGCTATAAATGCCTCAGGCTCTTTTTTATGTTGTGCATCCATTTTTGCACAACACGATAAACTGAATACGATTTGGAAAGTTATCGAATATTTATACGGGACCAGAACAATAAACGCACAAAGATTATAAATATAAAACCGCAGTTTTTTGTAGTCTCTTTATATTATGTCAAATCGTCATTTTGTGACATTAGGCGCTATCGTATAAATTTACAAATATTTGTGGTATATGTTGATTAAAAATTAAAAACCCCTTCGGCATTTTTTTACTCTACGCTCTGTGTATACTTAAAAAAGTACATAATATCAACCCTCCCCCGTTATAGACGAAACTTTACGAGCATTTATGGCATTTTTTTAATATAGAAACGAAATCTTCCACATCAGTTGGTTTTTTTCTTGTACAGTTTCGTCTTGTTTAACAAAATAAATTTTTAATTAAAATTCAAGAACCAACTGTGACCAATCTCAGATTTTATTTTTTATTTTCTAATAATAAATTTTCGCTTGCGTAGCGTTGAGTTATGTAACATATTGCCGTTGTTTGTTATTTGTGAATTTATTTTAAATTAGGGATTACAAACGAGAATAGAATTAGGGAATTTCGCATTTTTTTTTTTATAATTTACTATATTTGTAGTTACTGTGTGGCGCAGAATATGCATTTAAACTATTCGAGATCGATATTGATTTGTACTTACGTCTTCTTTAAAATGAATGGTTGAACACTGTAGCAAGGCGCCCATTAGCTTATGTGGATTCCATGTAACTGAATCGGCTCTGAAAAAGGAAAATGAAAAAAAAATGTTTAGTATTATCCTGGAAAATTGGTTATTTGTTAAGGTGAGCGAGATTGCCTATTGCAGTATTTATTGTACGCAATTTACACTAAATTATAATTTAATTTCTAAAACAATGATTAAATGACATCAATTTTCAAATTTAATTCTATTAATTTTGAAATTTTTAATCCCTTAACTTTTATATTTTATTTACCCACACATAAATAAAAACAACATTATGATCTTATCCCCTTGGGCCCATTTTATTAGCACTTGTTGTACATATAAACAATTTGGCATAATTTAAATTATGCAACCCCTCTATATATAAATAAAGTCTCTCGATTCGAGTCAAAATAACCACCTTAAAAACATATTTTTTATCTATATTTATACAGTGACACTTTGGGAATTTCCATAAACAGTATAAAATGTATATAGACTCGAGAATTTTAAACAAAGCAGAGTATTCTGGTTGGAAAAATAAAAATTTCATTTTTATAGAGTTTTCAACCCTCATTAAAAATAGTTTGTATTTTTTTTTAAAGATTTATCGAAATTTGCTGAACCAACAATTTTTAGCAGGCTCAGATGTTTTATGAAAATTTTAGGATTAAAAAAATGAAAATAAATAAACAAACGTAAATCAAAACAAGGTGGTGCTTCAACCCCAAAATTGTGTTGTATGTAACAAAAGAGTAGAGTTAAAACCAGGTGATAACCATCTGTTAAAGGATTTCGAAGTCATTCAGATTTTTTTTTTTTTTTTTGCCGAATAGAGTGAATTGATTTTAAAGAAACAAAAAAATCATATTATATGTCCTTTTTCCATCATAAAAACGGATATTGATTTTCCCTTCAGTTGCACCGGTTAACAGAGACGTACATTATGTATCAATCTATCATCAGTTTTTTGTATATGTATACGTACCGAGAAAGCATATTAAGATTAGGTTAAGGAGTGTGGGTGGGAGTGGAATATTTTTTGGAAATCTAAATGGAAAATTATTCAAAGAAAATACGAATAACTCGAGTATAAGATAGATTGATGTGGTTTAAAAGAGGCTTATTACTTTTATATTAACTTGGGGTTGTTGTTGTTTTTATATTGACGGATTAAAATTTATCACTACTTTATTCCTAATAAATTTATTTTTATTTGTTTTTTTGTGGTTAAGTTCAAAAATATGCAATTTATTAAAATTAGGTCGATATTTGGTTGAATGTATAGAATATTAATCGAATTCAGCGATACAATAAAATAATGTTGATGATTGATTGGGTAAGTTAGCAAGGACAACTTTCTACCATTTCTCTAGTAACCTAATAATGTTCTTAATAAATCAGAAATCTTCGGCAGTTTCTCTATTGAACACTGAAATTTTATAATTTAATACCTCAAACAAAGGATTGGTTAACCGAATAAATTGATTGATTGACCTCTAGTTTAGCACAGCTAATGGCCATAAATAGAAACATAAGACTTGCCAAACCAAAGGTATTCCGAAGCGAAAATTATGCAGCCATTACATTTTGCCATTTCGAAAACACGAGTTGTCTCTAGTGTTGAGGTCATCGACGAATTTTTTTTCCGTTCAACTCAAGATTACGATTCACATATGTAAAAGTGCATAAACAGCCAGTTGTGGACCCTGACGGAAATTTTTAAAAACGTTTTGTTTCTAAAATTTCTCTTTCCCAAAATGTACACAGGAGCGAGAAAATTTAAGTCAGCAATCGCTGAAAGCAAAACCAAGTGGTGCATAAAAAATTATATTTTCTAGTGACTTGAAAATGAAGTAAGCAATAAAACCAGCGGTTGGCTTAAATTTTTATGTTGGTTTACAAAGTCAAAATAAGTAACAAAAATGTTCAAAACTAAACGATTAAAAATGAATAATTGGCAAAATTTTTTTTTGCGTTTATTAATTCCAATATTTTGGACGTTTCATCAAAAAACATAACCGCCCATATTTTAAAGAAATCACATTCGAGCAAAAATTGTTGACGGATTATTCATTTTAAGTTTTGGGTGATTTGGTTTTGGACGATTATTGGTGCTCCGATACAACTGTCTATACTGTACGAGCTGTAGTGAATTCAAATGTACTCACGGACTACAGAAACATTTAAATCTTTTAACTCTATTCTTTTCCCACCCGTACTTGAATTATCAAAATAAGTTAAAAAAAGGCTTGGCAAGTTCAGTTTGGCCACCATATAATTGATAGTGCCGGGAAGATATGGTACGACCGAAACATATTGTTGAGCAAGCATAGAATCATAATCGAATAAATTGAAAATTCTTTGTCCTCACATTTCTCATTACGTTGGTTTTTTTGGCGGTATATAAGAAATGTCGCATAATTTCCCACTAGAATGCTATCTGCCCTAATATCTATAGCTTTAAATACAGCCGATTGGGCCCTTAAGTATTGATGAGGAATTGTATATTTTTGTGGTTTTGCTTAAAGCTTTTTTGCAGCATACCTTCGTTAATGTGGCTTCTGCACGCACGGAAGTAAGAAGGGCAACAATCATCTAGCCAACTATCATTTCTTACACCTATATGGATCCAATTTCCAAACCAAGGCCTATACCAAGGCAAACTTGCATCCTTTCTTTTATAAAAGTCGATAAACGATAAAATCGGACTTCAAAGTATTTATTGAGATCAAAATTGCAAATCACGGAATGCAAAATAAGCAATCTCGTAGCAACAAAACCGCAACACCAACGTTTTTTTTATTTTTTCTCATTCTACAATAAATATTTATGTGTCTTTTGTCAGCTACTTCACATTTTTTGTATAAACATTTGCATAAACAGCAAAAAAAATTACCAGAATAAGCGAAACTTTATAAAAATGTTATTATTGTAATTTTGCTGTCATGAGATAACATAAAATATGTAACTCCATTAAGTTGCCATTCACTTGACGAGTTCAATCGATAAAATTTGTGAATCAACCTTTAAAATCTCAATATCAAAAATTTCATCGAAGAATATTGGAATACACCAACTTTCGTTTATTTCCCCTAAATGTTGATCAAAAAATGGAATAAAAACCTGCATAATACGGAAATATGGTCAATTAGGCAATTAATTCTTTCTTATTTAGCTTTATTTATTTATTATTAGATTATTAAGCAGTGGCGGCTAATTTAATTTTTTTAACAAATTTAACTTGTCCTGAAATTGATTTGAGCAAAACAAATTCTTCATTTTTTTTTATTTTTAAATCCTAGAACTGGTTAAGGTTAACCGATATTTGAGGAGTGTCTGATCAAAAGTCGCTATTTACATCTTACTTTTTGCTACTTACTTTTGATCACTTTACTGTAGTAAATAGCTTGTTTTGACCAAAATCAAGAATTTTAGGGATATTTTTCATAGAGAAATTGGCAATTTTTGGTCCATGCTGGAAATAGCCACTTTTGGTCTATTTCACTTAAAAAATTCTGCCCTGATAGAAAAAAAAAAATATCATTTTGGAAAATGTAAATAGCGACTTTTGATCAGACATTCCTCATTTCTAATCGTTTTGGTTGATTGGTCCGATATTAACCGATTTTCGCCAAAATTCAAATTCTGAAGCCTGCTGCACTTCAAATTCACAACAAGTTATCTATCCATACATTCTTGTAATCACGATTCAATTTGACCTATTACGATTATCTTTGGTTGTCGATTACATATCTTTTGTATTTTGTGTTATGAGTTTCGAGAACTCGTAATTCATTAAGTCACTACTATTCTGCTGAAAATATCTTACATAATCGCGTTTTGCCAAAACCGATATTTTATCAGTCCCTTTTGGAAATGAATTTAATTTTATTTACAAGATTTTTATGCTTCATATCTAAAATACTGATTTGTTCATCAAGTATCACCTTGATCGAACCAAGATTAAAGGTGTAGTATATTTTTGTAAAATTTTTGGAAATCGGACAAAAGTTTCGGATTATTTTTTCAGAAAAATCTACTATCTTCATGAAAATAACGGATGTTCCATCTTTCTTAATGTAAACATTGTTTATGTCCGCCTAAAAGTTATAATTGTTTATTCATTAAAAAGGATTACGGCTAAACCTTAAAACAGTTTTTGGTTTTCTCCGTGAACGCCCAACTTAAAATACCTGACAGCTATTCAATATGCTGAGTGTGCTATACACTCAAACATTTCTTCAGCGAAGTACATATATAATCTAGCATTAATGAAAGAAAAGTATTATTTGCACAAAAAATCGTAAGACGATTTTGAAAACAATTAGACATATGGTATTCCCGCAGATTGAAGCCTAAAAGGTATTTATGGAATGTTCAACTATGGTTGCATGCAAAATGCAAAAATTTCCAAAATTCGAAATTTCTGAACGATAGAGTTTTAATAATACTTTCACGGTTTAAGTTGACAATTCAGTCGCTATAACCTGATGATATGACTGAAAATACATTTTTCACAATCCTCGTCAGATCGAAACTGAAACTTGCAACTCTTGATAATTTCACCTTTTTCGTAAAACTTAATTTTGCTTACTTTTTCAAATAGAAGTTGATTTGATTTATTGAATTTGTTTGTGATCTTATAGATTCAAAGCGAATTGATTTTCAAAATGACCCGCGAAAATAGAAACTCGAGAGAATTTAACTTATAGTTGAGAATTTTAGGTTTTTTTGGGAAATTGGAATGGGGATTTTTCATTTGTTTCAATTTATTCAGTTTTCCACAAGAACCTGAAGTATATTTCCAATTAAATGCTTGAAAGTTTCATAAAATTAAAACAAAATAAATGTGGCGGTTAAAACAAACTGAAGCAGTCGTACCAAAGGAACACGTAACATAAGAAAATGCCTCGGTTTTGTATTCACTTGAGAAACACCATTTATTGAATTGGTAAACGACTTTATGTTCGTAACTATGATTTGGAGAAAAATAATGAATTTTTTTTTGGAATTTCATATTCCGCTTCTATATGTGTTACTATTGTTTAAATTCTCCACCCACGCCCCAAAAAAAACCTTTTAAAAATGCTGTAAATCAAATCCAGATATACACAATAAATGATTAATTAATTATTCATTAAATAAAAAAAATACAATTAATTAATAAAACACATGCCAAAACTATTAATTATGCTATTCATTATATGCAATGTCATCAACATCACTCTCGACGTAAACACAAATTCATAAATTAATTACAAACATAACTTTTTAAATATGTTTAAATATGAAAAGTCATTTTTAATTTATGGCCCAAATTTTTTCAGTCATGTGACAAGAAAAGGGTAACACATTTGACACAAATTATTATCGATTAAGGCTCTGCATGTGCGGAGATTTGTCTAACTAACCCTCATCGAGTATAGCAAATATATCTGTGTTTGATGTACTATGAACATTAATCTTGAATGAATTGTAATATACAAACATTAAAATGCAATTAAATGCAGACTCGACTGTACATATACATATATAGTCTTATTCAAATAAATTTTCCAAGCATATGATAATTTTCTCATTGTCTCAAAACAACGACAGAGAACAAAAGAGCTTTTCCATGTACGAAAATTTCTTGAAGTGAAAATGATTTTTTTTTTTTTTTTTTTTGTAATCACCCTAAAGTGGAAATTATGTCAAATATATATAAAAATGATTGATACAATTTAATCTTACCTTTCAATTCCTGTCAGTCTGGGTACACGATATTTTCTGGATAAAAGTAAACCACCACCCCAAGCAGCCTGTGGAATATATTTATATAGAATATTTATTGGGGATGTAAAAAAATGAATTTGTTTTTATATACTCACGTCAACATGCATCCAGCATCCATGTCTCTGGCAAATGTCTGCAATATCATTGAGCGGATCAAATGAACCAAGTACAGTAGTACCGGCGGTCGCACAAACAAAGAATGGAATTTGTCCGCGTGATTTTCGTTCTACAATAAGCCGTTCTAATTCGCTGGGCACCATTTTACCTTGTTCATCGGAATGTACCACAACACAATTTTCAGTGCCTAGACCGCATACCGAAGCACACGATTTAACTGAATAATGGGATTGATCTGATGTGAACATAACTAATTCGCCGGGAATAGCTTTTGATCCACGTTCTTTGTAGCCTGGGAACATTTTATGTCTAGCCGCCAAAAATGCGTATAAATTTGAAATTGAACCGCCTGGCGCTAATATAGAATCACCAGTTGACCAGCCAATAATTTCACGCATTTTTGATAGTACAACATTTTCCATTAGAATGAATACCGGCGCAATTTCATAGGTGAACATATTTGTGTTGGCGGTCGCGGTTAACCATTCACCAGCCATGGACACTAGATCAAGACCGCATGATAGTTGATTGAAGAAATGGGGATGTCCTATAAAACAAAAAAAAAAACAAATTACATAATCAAGTTCTAATTAATTACACATACATTATAGATAAAACTATAGAGAGAGAGAGAGCATAATCCTTTTAATCCCTCCTTGTATAAGGGGAATATTGAAAGGATTTACTACAGTACGATGTTCGTTCGATAAATGAATACAAATATTTTTATAGACAACTTTATAATCGAATACTAGAAATAAATGTCCTGGAATAATCCTTAAAGATTTTTTCGTTTATACGAGCACGAGAGGGAAATAAACTTTAAGGATTTAATCTAACATCAGTTTTTGACGTTTTAATATTGTATCATCATCATTTTATGTAATAAAAAATTGGTAAAATAATAATTTCCATTATCATCGTCTGGGTAACTTATGTTCGTAATAGGTCCTTCCAAAAAAAAAAAGCATTTTCATTTAACTTTTCGTTGATGGAATTTATTAAAACTGAGTGTGGAGGCCCTCATTTCAATAAACGAGTAAATATATGAGCGAGCTTTAATCATAAGATGAACAAATTTAAATCCGTTGTTATTTTCTGTTCCAATGCACTGATCCCTTAAATATATTTCACTTTTGTACACGACTGCTTGTTGGAAAAAATAAAAAAATAAAAAATAATAGAAATGTAAACAGACATATATCCGGATCTAGATTTGTTTGTATGAAACAAGGGTTATTCCTTAATATACGATATAGGGGAATATGCGATGTGTTTTAAATACATCGACTTATGGCACAATGATTATCTTTACTGTACTGCTGTATTGTATTACTTTGATTAAAAGACGACGGTATTTCGTAGTTCCGGAGAAGGGAAAGGGAGAAACCAATGTATGTACGAAGAAAACAATTAAAATCAGATGATTTTAACTATAAACATAGGACGAGTACACGAAATCAATGAGTGGAAATTTGGTTTGGGAATTTTTGCCCAAATGTTGATTGAAAGGATGACGGAAACTATTTCACGGATAATTTCATCATTTTATTATAAATAAATTGGGATTTTTGCTATACATATTTCAAATTTTTTGATGTCAAGAAATTGTTTGATCTTACTTTATACAACAAAAATTTATTGGAATATTATGTATTGGATTTTAAAACGTCAAGATATGGTGGCATATTAGAAAATGCCACATCAGACATAACAATGATAGTGTGTAGAATTGTGAACGTTGTAGATGATCAGCCTAACGATTATCTACAACGTTCACCTATATATCCTTCCTTACAAAAGCCATAAATTATAAAATTAGGAAAGCATTTCCGAAAGAGGTTTTTATTAATCAAGAACGAAAGTTAGAGGTTCGAAGGCGATCAGATACCGCCCTAGTTAACGGTTAACGTTTCCAGTTAGCTATTGAATGAAGCTGCATATATACTCTTTCAGTCGATTTCGAGGAAACTATACACAAATAAGTTGAAACTTAAAGGAATTGACGGAAAGGTACCACTAGGAGTGAAGGCTGTGGCTTAATTTGACTCAACACGAGGAAACACGAAATAAGGCAGATTAATAGATAGTTGTCGAATCTATAGGTGGTGGTGCTTGGCCGTAAATTCTAATAATACACATTTATCATCGATAATAGTATATAGATTCAAGTATTTCGCTTTTTGAATGGAAAACACTTTTTTTTATTTCTAAACATAATAATAGGATATAATACGTTGCTTGGACCATGGTCCAAGTGTAACGTATGTATATGGCTGTTTACTCTTATAGAAGGAGGTATCGGGTTTGAATCTGATTATGATTGGTGATCACGATGAACACAATTGTGAATCCTGGTGACAGACCGACCCACCTTTCAAGTCAGTGCTATGGGTTGGCATGGAGCAATACAATTGGAAGTTAACCAAAACGGTGAGACCGCGACCTTCAATTCATCTATAACATTCTCTCAAATCTTGGTATCCGTTTAATGGTTTTAATCGTTACTTCATCCCAGAAAATGTCTCTCTTGCAATTTATTTGCTTTTTGCTAACTTATTTTTTTATATACTACATACCGCGTTTCATTGCGTATTAAGTCAAGTAATGTAGTGTCGGTAACGTTAAATCTGATGCTCTGAAGTGTAAAGCCTGGTGCGCTGATAATGAAAATTTCACCGCTGAATTTCACTTTGTGGTACGGAGTTTAGCTAGCGAAATGGGAGTTTTCGTATTAGAATACAGATGTCTCTATTTTATCTCTACACATTTTTTGCTTCATTTTTATCTTGCTGTACGATAAATGTGAAAATAAATTTTAACAATTTCATTTGAGTTTTTGCATTTTGAGGATAATCAACTATATATATATCGAAGTGAATTTTATTGCATTGTCAGTGACATCATGAAATGTTATACGCACTAAATTATTTACGAAACTCGTCAAACTAAATTTTCAAGTCAGATTTATCTTCCTATTTTTGGGGACCAGTGAAAATTTCATTTCAGTTGAACAGCGTAGTAGGCTTTAACTGAAAAAGTGGTGGTTGGTGGTAGATAATGTAATAGCTTTTGCCGAAATATCTGAATCTGTTAAAATATTCAAAGGGCATCGCAATAAAAGAGAATAACAATGGAAAATTATAATATTTTCAAAACCGATTATAGACGATTTTTTGTCAAAAATTCCCCAAAATGGGAGGGCCCTGGGACCCCCTTAAAGTTATATCTAATAGTACTACTATATACTTTTTGCGAACTGCTGTTATAGACTCTATAAATGGATAACTCATAACAAAAAAGAAAAACCAAGCCAGCGTATCAACTGTCTTTTAATTTCATATCATCATTCGTATCAAATTCCTCATCCTTCCATATTCAAAATTTTATGGATGAGACATGTATCGAAAAACTCCAAAAAGTTGGAATTAAAAGACCAAAAATACGTTTTACGTTCCACCCTATTGGTGCGATTGGCACAAACACAAACACAAAATGACTTGAATTTTGCATCGAGACGCCAGTCGTCTAAAAGCTTATATCTGATCATTTGAAAGATCTTGGAACACTTATTTAATTTCGCATTTCGTTGTAAGGTATTTTCCATTCGAAAATCGGTTAAAATTAAAACCATTCCGATCAAATCGATAATCTTGTCTTCCAGTATTTCATGATGCAGATGGTTTTGGAAAAGTTGTACATATTGTATGCCCCAAACAATCCGGTCAACATCATTTTTATTAAGCAACCTAACAGATGGTTTTGATTGAAGTAACCTATCTGGTCATTAAGATGTTTAACAGCTCGATAACGTTCATAAAACCTAACTTCAAAAAACCGTCAGCCAGCTTTATTCCTGCTTATGCAACCGAATTACTTGAAACTCTATTTTTGGTCGATTCACTTATCACGTTGAACATGTTCAGAGCATTTGTACATATTTGTCACCGAAGCGCAACTGCAGCTGGCTTTATAGTATAATGCTTCTGTTATCGGTCAAAGATTGGAGATTTTTCATTTAAATTCAGAAATTCCAGTGCATGCTACTTAGTTCGAAATCTAATTCAACTGTAACTCAATGGAATAAAGTTACTGATGAAGAAATTTTATTTAGCGTAGATTCGATTTTTTCTATTTTGGTTATCTTTAGAGATAGGACAGAGTGAAATCAGAGTTGAATCTGAATATTCCATGCCGTGATACAAGCAGCCCCTCATAGTAAGTAGTATTAATATGATCAAGCCGCTACCAAGCGTAAATATCGAAAAAAATGCCTTGTTACTAGTTCGAGCGTTGAAGTTGATGAAATAATTAAGGAACAATTATTAATTTATACACACTCGTATACTTTGCTATTTCTTAGAATTAGCCAACCAAGCCTCAATTAATATTGCCTGTTTCTGTTCGGCAAATTACTATGACCAAAATTCTTTAGAAACCTGCAGTGTTCGATTAGTGCACTTTTTTTCGTTATCAAAATGTCAGGGGATTACTTTTTACCATCCTGTTACCTGTTAAGTGTTTTGCTGCGATTTTTTGGCTGTTTATTCTGTGTGATTAAGGGCATGATGGTGTTATGTCTGTTTTGTAGTAGGCTAGAATTATTTCGAAATCACGGTAGTTTTAAAATGTGCGCACTAGCCCGCTCGAGAGTTCATTGTTCTGAGCTAATTTTGCTTTTAAACGGATTTATGTTGACTTTTAGATACATGGAGTACCCACAAATTATACAACGCCGTCTCACACCCTAGAACAGGTGAATAAAACATATAACAATCACCGCCCTTAAAATCAAAATTTTCCTCACAATTTGATACAACTTTAATTCAATTTTAAGCACTAATCAAATATTTTATTATCAATTCTATATTGTCATCAGTCATCACAAAAGACATACGTTTTTCCGACTCATCCCGGCAAACGCATAATCAGATTTTGTTTACAGAAGAAAAAAAAATCCCAACCCCTTTATTAAAATATTTTTGCCTTTGCGGGTAAAAAAAAAAAAAAATATTAATTTTTATCTTTAAATAACATTAGGAATCACGTCAAAATTATCTATCGTATATGCAACAAATATCTGGGAAAATGTTTATGAATGCAAGTCACGTGACTAAAAACTTTATAGAATAACAAACATTTGATGTAATCAATGAGGTTTGTGATGAGAGGGAATTCAATTTGTGCAGTATAAAAGAATTCATTACATTGGTTGGTCGGATTGATAAGAAATTGTTATCGCAAACATTTCACTAAATTTTTAATTAATTCCACACAAAAATATGTCAACAAACATAAATATTTGCATAATAATAAACGAACAGTCATTGAACCATGCGATAATAGCATATTTATTCCCAAAATACCTTTAAATATACCAAAATCATTGGGTTAGATTAAATCATTTTGTGTCCTCTTGTGATGTACGAGAAGAGGATCTCGAAATAAATATCTCTCATAATAAATCTAATAAAATATAAGGGATTCAAAATAATAATATTCAATTACAGAGAACAACCCTTATTTATGAATGTCTCGTATACACAAAACAGAACAAAAGTTAAAACATTTTTTTCAGAAGGAGATATGTGTTATCCTATCTTGTGTATATATGTAGGAAGGAAATTGCGTTTTTGTTGCTGAAAAGGGGCGACACACGTTTATCGAAAATTTAATTATTACCGCATTTGATTCGGTTTTCAAATTTGTAATTTAATTTATTTGCCAATATTTAATTTAACAAAACAAAATAAAAAAACGCTTACCTGTTTTCACCTGATATTTCAACGTAATGGCACAGTCATGGATCAATTGTTGTAAATTAACTGGATTATCGGGAATTTCTAAATTTAATAAACGTTTCATATCCTCGGGATGATGGAAATCCAATACTTTTTCATTGCGATCATTCGTTACTTTAACATAATCCAGAAGGACATCGATGATTTTCAATAGAAATTCCTTGGTCTCCGGTACCGATGTATCGACATATGGCAAAATGTCTGGAATTGAAAGAAAAATAAATTTTCATAAATATTTTTTTCATTCTTATCTAAATTCAGTTTTTTATATAGTAATAAAATAGGATTATGGAGTGATAAGAGATTTTTTTTGTGAAATATTTAATAACTGAGTATATCATTTTTTATAGGATCAGTACACATCCTTTGGGAAATACATGCTACATTTTTATATGCTCCCACTGATAAGACAAATACATCATGCTATTTATAATGTTCATAATGATGTTGCAATATATACTTAGTATATATGGTATTCTCCAAAAATGCATCATCAATAATAAATTTACTTAAAAATAATTTTAGAATTTTTCACATAATCTAATATTCTAATCAGACAATAAATTTTAAATTTCTAAATACATTCCAAATATATTGTAAACCACATAATCCTTGGTCGTGGCCACAAAATAATCCATTTTGTCTACAAAAATAAATAATCAAACAAATGGTGACGGTTTATAGATTTTACTAATATAACGGAAATTGAAAATTTATGCAAAATAGATTTTAATGGAATGGCATAAAGTTTTTACTGTGATGCTCCCTTAAAACACACCACGCAAAGTACATGTATTATATACCTCAACGAAGAGCTCTTAATTTTTTTATAAATTATTTTTGAAGAGACTATAAACAACCACTTACTTGAGATTTTAAATGTGACAACTTAAGCCTTCTTATTTTCTTCTTACTATGATTATTACGTACGTACGTACGTACATACGTACTCGTACAATATAATACAAATAAGGGATGTTTTTTTTTTTTTTTTTTTTTTAAATAATAGAAAAGAATTGCAATCTAAAAATCCTCAATTAGCAATCATTCATAGTGATACGGAATTTTTTCCGTTTTTCTTTGAGAATGGAATATGAACACTGAATTGCAACAAAATATTTTTATGAGAATTTATTTATAGGGGTAAGTTCTGTTTTAACGTCATGTAATGTGGATCTAAATAAATATGTTGAGATAGAATATAACGAAAAGTATAGGGAAAATAGAAAAGGTTGAATTTTTCTACCCTCTTCGATTTGATTATATAACAATTTTCATCACCGTTTTGAATCATTGAATTTTAGATAATTTTAGTACATTTATATTTTGGAAAAGTGGTAAAGCACCAGCGAATGAACAGGTTTTAAACAAAAAGCCAAAGCTAGATTTAACTGATTGGAAACTATTTTCTGAAGAAATTATCGGCAGAGTTCTTTCATCAATGGCGAAAGTAGGCTTGAAAGAGGGAATGAATGTGTGGAAAAATACATACTCAATTTCTTCTCAATATATTTACTAAGCTGTTCCAAAAAAACAAAAAAGAAGGATCTACACTAACAAGTCTCTAATAAGCCTTCTTGGCAGAATACACTAAAAGTAGTAATTGTGAAGGACAGAAAAGTTAGGCGAAGAAACTTATCAGCAATAGCATCGTAAAATTTATTTATCTAATTTCTCATCTCTTTAAAGCAATTATTGGACTGCACTTTACTTTCAGGGGATAAATCCGAATTAAATGATAATTTTTTGTAGCATTTATTAGCGAAAATAGTGTCCCTAAAAATTATCCATTTTCAATGCAAATTTATTTTAATAATAAAATGATCAAATCATCAGATTGCCGCTAGAACCAGTATCTCAATCAAAATCTACTCCCATACCTAGGGAAACTGCTAACAGTGCACATTTAATATTTGATTATTTGGTAAGCGTTTTAATCACTTGGATACCAAAACTCTGTAAACAAGGGACTGCAATGTGTTTCGCCAGTATAATTTTTAATTTCTGTTAGTCTCAAAATTTATGAGGTCATTTGTCGAATAAATTCCCTTCTTCCCAATCAGTTTTACACCCAATCTTAATATGCGCTTGGGTGCTCAACCTGAAATAATGAAGTACATAAATGACTTCAAGTAGGTTCTCCTGTATAAATTCATAGAATTGGGAATGAATGCAGTTTTCGATGACTTGATCTTATTACATCCATGAAAGATGTTTTAACTACAATTTTAAATTTCTTTAAGAAATTCTTTCCATTTTTTTAACCTTACAATCGAAAAAGAAAACGAAACCAAAAAGTTTATATTTGAGATAAAGCATTCAAAGCCTCAACATTATTATTATTGCTAGGAAGCTATTTTGACTTAGTTTAGTCTTAGATCTGCGAATTTTGAAACCAATAAAATAGGCAGCCTAAAACTAGTGCAATATTTAGCATTCCTGTCCTCTCTCTCTCTTCTGATTTATTTTTTCAAATTCATATCACCTTTGGTTGCAGTCTTGGACACTGACTGCATAAACCAGAAAATTGCTGTAATGATCGATTTATTTGGAGGAACATCATTGAGGGGGCCCTCTTGAGACTTAGCTCCATCAGAAGAAGAAGAAAAATTATGAATTTTGAGTTTAGCAAAAGACTTACCTAAGTTGTAGAAATTATTTTGGAGATAAGACATAGTAGACTATTGTAGAATTTGGAAACTGATAATGTAATAGTTTGGAAATTGAAATTCATGATCTGGACATTACGATTAGAAAAATCCAAAACCATGTAGTCTTAAAGTCTAAAGCAGTAAATCCTAAAGTATTCAGATTGATTTCGAATGAATTATTCTTATGATTTTACCAAATACCAGGTTTCCATCGTCAATAGTATAATAGAATAATTCTAAAAGTACGACCCAGAAACTAAACAGCTGTCTATGGTATGGAACACAGTAAATGAAAATCCACTAGTTAAAGCTCGATGACAAAAGTCAGGCCGTCATAAAACGGCCAAAAACTACAAGTTTTCAAGAATACCATATATCGGGAAGCCAGAAAAAATGGAACTCCGTCGCTACTTCCTACAGAAAAAAACAAGCAACTTTCTAGCGTTGTCAGCGATCAATGAAATTCGACAATCATCTTATTCCTCCAAAAACACGATTTTGAGGAGTGTTTTGAAAGGTGGCTTTATATTTTAAAAAATGCATAGAAATAAATGGCAATTATGTCTAAAAATTACAAAATGGAGAAGGTTTAATAAATTTGAGTTGAAAAAGTTTTTTTTCGCTTTTTTAACTAACTTTTGTTACACCACTCGTAGATATTTCGAGACCGCGTTAAAATTTAATTTCACTGTGATCTGAGTTCTAAGCTTAAAAGATAACGATCATATCTGGATGTGTTAGCTACTGGTCTTTTAAACATCTGCAAAGAATCAACGAATCAAGTTTAATCATAAAAACGTATATTTTATCTATTAATTAGCGGGCCTGGTCCGCTAGCTAATGTAAGGCTAGCCAATAACGTTGAACTTAATCTGAACAAAATACAATGGCTCCTTGTTTAATGGTTAGGATAACAGAACAGTTTTCATTCGTATCACACTTAGTTTTCCTTCAGTTACTATTTCATGAAAACATTTCCGATTTACCTCCTATTTCTCCTTACAAACAAATCCTCATATTATTAGGCATGGTAAAAGCACCAAAATAATAATGCAGTAGTTTCGATTCCAAGGGAATATAATCAAAATGCATTCTCGAAATAATTTTGCTACACTACTGGTACTGGTTTTGTAGTTTTACATATCGCCATTTTATACTTGCGAAATAATAGTTTAACCGTAGAATTAGCCGATCCTCTATCCTTACAAAAGAGTAGAGCAAGTTTAACTTTCTTTTGCTTTCAAATTATTGACAATATATAGAAGGTTGTTTGGTTGGCCATCTTCTGGTAAACGTAATGCCCAATTAATGCTTTCACTTAACGAAATATAAATTGGTTACATTAATAATAGCATATTCTGTATAGGAAGTAATTATCGCTAGTTAATCACAATTGATGTCGTACGTCGGATAATTGTGTTTTGAGCAGCTTAGAAATATTACTTACTTAAAATTATTTTTAAAGCAGGCTCTTTAAGATGTTTGTTACGTTTTCAATTGCTTTTCAGTTCAAGCCTTAACGAATAATTTAGATAATTACTGCCTGCTTTTAAGTTTTAACTCTCAATATAATCAGCGATTTAGCGAACAATAGGGATTTCTAAAAACGTAAGATTTGTTACAAATATTGGTTTGGGCTATACATGGGTTTCAATAATTTTCAAATCATGGCCAAACTTCACCGTATTATAAAATATTAAATGAAAAAATATTTTATCGAAAATAAATGACCTGGGCCCTATTGCACCAACTACTTATCACTTATTACTTATCAACTTATCATATGTTAGTTTTTTTGATAATGATAAGTGATAAGTGTTTCACCAAAAATAACAAAATCTCACTCACTTATCAATTTGAAAACTTATCAAATTTTGATAATGATAAGTGATAAGCGTTGCACATCAGATTGTCTATAACTTATCGATTGACGAATTATCAAATTTTTATGATAAGTTGTAATGATCTATACAAAAATACTATAAATGTGATAGTGTTTGCAAAATAATATGCTTTCTGCACATTTTATATGTTAAACAATGTTTTTGTACCTATATAGCAAAACAATTAAAAAATTGTTATTCTGTAATTTAATAACAACAACACATGAAGAGAAACCTTTCTCAATTGAGAGTTCTTATTTCAGTGTTTAGAATCAATTGTAAAACTTTTCTTTTGTTGCTTTTAAAATAAATTCTCTTTTCTAACTGTAAATAATTTTTGAGCAGTACTTAAGAGAGAACCAGCCAACTAAGAAAATTAACGTAACAGTGCGGTATATGGAGTTTACATGCTACTGCCTAGCGAACCTTTAAGAAATGTTTGTTATTTATTTATGTTCATGTAGGTAAATTGAAAACCGAATTATTAAAGGCTTTATAAACTGTGACATCCAATTATTTATTTTCAAATTTATTTATTTTCGTTTTTTTTCTTACGCCACAAGATCTATGTCTTTTATTATTTATGTTTATGACCTTTAAGAATTTAAGGCTTTCTAATAATTGAAATAATTTTTGAAGTTCCTCCAATTCCATTGGAGTGCAAAATTCTACATAAATTTTTAAAAATATTAATACGAGCTACCGTCACCATCGGAACAATTGACAAGTTGTGTTACAGTTTCGCTAGCCAACCTGTCAAATTTTCCGTAAGAAAAAACTATCGTTAAATTCTGTTAAATTTCTTAAATGTTCGCTGGTTGGCTCTTTAAACGTTTCATAACAAATTATTTAAGAGAATTCCTATTAACGAATAAATTGAATTTAATTACATTATACAAAAATTGTAATCGTCATATACAAACCAAAATGATTTTCCACTATTCGTCTCGTCTGCTTATGAGCACGATTAAATCTTTGCTCTATTGCATCATCCGGATTTCTTTGCATTGGTGGGATAAGCCAATCTTTAACGGGAAGCACTGTCACCCAAAATCACAGCACCGGGGAGCGGGCGAAAACAAGATTCAAAATTGCTAAATAGCATTGTATATGGCAATACTCTGGAGTCATGGACACTACCTGGCCAATTTGAATTTACTGCATAAAAGCTGCGGTCTGGGCCACACACCATCATTGCATTCAGTGAATGTTTTCCATGTCGATTCGCAAAGTGTTCTTCATTGACCGTTGGTGCATCTATATTAATCATTGTTCCATCGAAGCAACCAGCTACCTGAGGTAACCACCCGTCTCAAGAAACTTCTACCCTGGATATTCCTAACCAATGCAGTGTTGTTAGTAGCTGCTATAGAGGACTCAATGCGCAGTTTCGGTCGCTTCCATGGTGCAAATTTGCTCCGATTTTTAATAATACGTGCTCAATTTGTTCATTTGACAAACGGAAATGTTTTATCACTAGCGAGTCCATTGAATATTTGGTTCTGGATTTCACTACAAGATTTCTTCTTTCGTTTTCATTCTCGAAAAATCTTTCAAACCTACGCATTTATTTATAAAAATTAGTTTTTCGTTTAATAAATTTCAGTTTTTGTTCACTAAAGTTGATATAATACCTATATTTGATAGTTTTATATTAATTTTAAAATATCGAAAAACAACTGTCTTACCTATATGATAAATCTAACATAATGAAATTGTTCTTACTTTGACTTATTATTATAACATATTAGAATACAATAGAATAGCGGAAATTAAAGTTATTATACACTTGAAAACACATTGTTACATGTATTGTCATTATCATTTATAATCATTTGAATAATAAATAATTTTATTGAAAAATGTGTTTGTACTCTTTTAAAATTGAACAAAAGTTCTCATTTTACAATAGCAGCAAAAAAAAAATTGTTTTTAACAGACCTCCGTCACAATTTGTAGCTCTTATCAATTTTTTTGAGTAGTGAAATTTTTCTTATTGATATTTTGGGTAAGTTATCATTAAAGTAGTCGGTTATTGATAAGTTAAAACTTTTGGTGCAACAGAACTACGAAAAAATTATCAAAAACCTCAAACTTATCGCATATCAAAATATTACTTATCATTTATCATTTCGCAAATTGGTGCAACTTAATTTTGATAAGTGAGTGCTTATCACTTATTATAACTCAATTAAATACTTATCAAATTTCAATTTGGTACAACAGAAAATTATCAAAAATTATGATAAGTTGATAAGTAATAAGTGATAAGTAGTTGGTGCAATAGGGCCCAGATCTGAAACTGTCCCAAAAGTCTAAAATGTCATAACCGACCTTAATAAAATGTAGCTTGAAACTTTAATAAAAAATACCCTGTTCAATCAATCTACTGCCAACGAAAGGACAGCAATGTTGAAAGATGAACTTTGAATGCTTGTGAAATATTTATTTAGGTTCACTATAAATGCACCAACAAAATAATCCTTAAAGTTTTCACCCTCCCAAATAGCAACAAAAATTCCAACTAAAAATACACTTTAATCTCTAACCTAAACAATAAAACTTTTAATTTTGGAACATAAAAAAAAAATTCAATTTTAAAAACAATTTCCATGTACAACATTTCAATGGAATTTTAAAATTAAAAAAAAAAAAAAATCGAAAATTTTCAGCATCACAAAAAAAAAATTATGGAGAGAGAGAAGGATATTAAAAAAATTATTTTAATTGAATGCAATTAATTTTGTACGTCTTAAAAAACAGCAACAGTACAAAACAGTTTTGATTAATGATAAAAATTTAATTAATTTTCTTCTTTTCTAATTGGTAATATATTGCATATGTGTGGTGGGAATGGAGCCGGGCTTAAATCACAACAGTTCGTTAAAAAATAATTTTCTGTTTTATTATAAATTTATGTTGGGTAACTTCTGTTCCCTATCAAATATACAACAGTGTAAAACATATTCGTTCAAATATGTCAGAACCATAAAGTCACAAGTGTTATTAATAACCAACATACACAATTCATCTATGTTTGTCATATTAAATTTAATGTTTTTTTTTTCTTGTAACAGTTTGCCAAACACATCCCTTCTTTCTGTATAACAAACATTGTCGCTTATTGTCTTGAATCTTGAGGTATATGTATCTATGTATAGGAAAAATTTACAAAGTTTCCAAAGTAGGAAGAAAATGTTCTTTGTTGTTAAAATATTTGAAGAGTTTTGTAATTTTGATGTTCTTTTGTAAATAAAAAAAAAAATGGTATTCCAACTTGATAGATTGAACCCGCTCATCTTTTTGTGTTTTTTGCAAAAATTTACATTACCGATTTTTATACATGTGACCTACATAGTTTTATTCTACAAATCGGAAATATCTAAAAGCACTGTTACTTTCTCACATTAATTAAAATCCTATTACAATTTTCATCCCCTATTTTGGTATCACCAAAAATTAGTAGAAAATTGATCAATATTAGGTCGTATGCTATTTTTATTCTAGATATGAATTGAGTATCATCAAATTACCTCACAGCGGGTTGGATAATTTTTCTAAATTTGTTGGTAAAATTATGAGTACCCCTTTTTGTGGTGGAATTTGGTCCCTTTCCTTTACAACCGAAATATAGTAGAGCCCCTCTCGAAAAATGTTAATAATTTATTTGCTTTTATCGTTAAATAAATAAAAAAAAAAATTGTTTGCATTTAAGTGTTTAAGAAGTATTTAATTTATTATTTGCACAGTTTTGCTTGTTTATCGGGGTGAATTATAAGGGATGTAGGTTGAGATTTTTGTGCAAATATATTGTTAAAATTAGATTACTTTTATGGCGGTTCTTAATATTTTGAGCAATCAAAATTTAAATACTATTGATTTTGGCTTGCCTAAATTTCAGAAAATTTTATAACTTTGAAAACCATAGCAGTTGAATACTTTCTTTGATTTTTTTGTTGTTTTTTTAAAAGTTGAGAATGGTAAAGCATCAATAATAATAGGTTACCATAAGCTGCGGTAATTTATAAGAAGCGTCATAAGAAATGTCGGGGGGGGGGGGAGGTGGGTTGGGGGTTAAAGTAACCGCAGAAACATACGGTATGATTTGTGTTTCGGAACACAGTGTCGGAGTTAAGTGTTAACTCTAAATGTCAAAAGACGGCCAAAAAAATAAAAACAATCACAAAGCCAGAAAAACTAAAACTAAAAAATCAAGATATGAAAACTTTGGCGGAAACCATAACTTGCCAACACGGAATTTAATTTCAATAACATCAACTCAGTATAAGGAATTCAACGAATTTCCATACCATTATTTTCTAGGTCAACCCTCTTTTGATACCAGCTATATCTGCTAGAAGAAGGCATTTCTGAAAATAGCAGTAGGCAGGGATCAATGCCAGAAATGACTCAAACCAACAATAATGTCCAAAGCTGCTTCAGTTATATCACACCTATCGGATGGGTGCCATTTTCTTGCCATAAGTAATAGTCCAGTTATGTTATTAAGGCAATTTAGGACTTAGTTTGGAAGATTTACGATTTAATTTAGGACCTTTAAGTTTGCTAATTTAAATACTAATTTGATTTTTCAGGTCCGAAGCCTGTGCCAAATATTTTTTAGTATTAAATTTCGACACTTATATGAAAAATAATGTCCTCCATTAAAAAATTTTTATTGTGCTGTCCGAATAGTGTAACAATTATTTTGGCAAATTTCCAAGCCTCATATAGTATATGTATATTACCGTGGCTTGTTTGAGAAACTAGTTAACTGCATTTTTGTCGATTTTGAGTTATTGATGAAAATAACTCGACAATTCTTCTAAATTTCCAAAAATAAGTTCCAGTTTTACAATATTTTCCTCCATTTCTCAGGAAAATCTAAATAAATGTGACAACTACTACTAAAAGCTTTTACCACTTTTTATTTCAAATGTGTTTTCGGATCAACTTACAAAAAAAAACACAGATATGTGGTCTTACTTTACATAAATACAATAATTTCCGAGAAATACGAAGATTTTTGGATAGAAAATGGCAGCTCTTTATGGCTCTTTTATATTGAGGTTAGCTAGTGGCATATTTAAAGAATGATTAGTTATGCTGAATATATGCTGAAATGTTGAATAAATTCCAGAATTTAGATTCATGCTATTCAATAGTTAAGAATTGGTGAGAAAGAAATGCAGGCTCATTTCATTGTTAATGCATAATGGCGTTGCCACAGAGGTATTGGGAAAACAAATATAATATTTTTTGAATATTGTTGGACTGAGACACCATCCGCGGAAATATAAAACTGTTGTAAATTGCTTTACGACCAATATATAAACCACAAATTTCGGGTGTCAAGACACTCTTACACTCACTGACTCAACAGAACCCTCATTAACGCAGAGAATTAAAATCACGTCCTTCATCGACCAATCGCTGACAATTCTATATGTAGATTCTAGAATTTATTTAGCATTTTTCATAAGCGGTTGACATTTATATAAAGATAATGGCTCTTATCATTGTTAAGCTTATACCTCTACCTGGGCTCATTATTAAAAAGCCATCAAGCTCATTGTAGGTACCTTTCAAGTAATTTTCTATCCAAAAACCTCCAAACTTTTATGGAAATCGGTCTATTTAAAATTGATACAATAAATTTAAGAGGTGGGGAAATATTATTATTATTATTATTATCTTTATTTCAAATAAAATATATACATAATGAAAGCTAATTACAAGCAAAACAATTTAAAAATTTGAAATAGAGTAAAGCTCCTTTAGACATTACGTCTGTAGTGGAGCAATTAAAAACAAACTATTAATAAAATTAATATAATATTCTTTGGATATCAGTATAAAATAATAATAATTTTCTACAATATACAAGCTCAGTTATTATTACATTATATACATTTTTTACACGAAGACACATTGGAATATAGCATACTTCAATTCTAATGCTAAAAATATCGCTCAATATTATCCATGAGAAGCAGCCAAGTCCGAATTTCTCTGTTAAATTTTTGTTTCTGCATAGATGGAAGTATTTTCACGTGGTTAGGTAAAAGATGGAACCAAAACGGTGCCATAAATAGATAAAATCTCCTAAACTTTTCATTATTACAACGAAGACCGATAAAATTGTTTGGATTTCTCATATTATGCGCATGATTTATTCGATTATGATAACTATTGCTGCGAACAAAAAACATTTTCAATACTTTAAATACATATAGATACCTCAGTGGCAACAAATTCAGCTCACGGAAAAGCGGAATTGTGGGTGTAGTTTTCGGACGAGCGTAAATTAATTTCACAATTCTTTTTTGCGCTATAAAAAGATCAACAATATTGGCAAAGTAAATTCCACCCCAACTAGTTATCCCATACATTATAATGGATTCTACAAGAGCATGATATAACCTTCTTAAAATATAAGATGGACATAAAGGTCGAAGATTATAAAATTTATGCACCGCAGTAATAACAATTTTCCTGATATCAGTTAGGTGGGAGGACCAATTTAGCCGTGAGTCAATTTTTACACCTAAGTATTTAAACTCGTTTACGCAGGGTAAATCAAAACACTGACCAAAACATGAATTCTTATCGCATGAGTATACATGATACTTGAAAAAGTTTTGATCAACTGTTGTGTCAGGTCGTCTAAAATGCAAAACTCTAGATTTGTCACTCGCAACTAGTCGGTGATAGAAAAACCATTTACTTAAAATGTGTAAGTCAATTTCAATAAATTGTTTAATTTTTAGGTAATTATTAGACGCATATGTTAAAGCCAAATCATCTGCGAACGCTGTAGCACAGCCAGTGAGATTTATTTCAAAAACGGAATTAAAATAAATTAAAAATAATAAAGGTCCCAAAACTGAGCCTTGAGGAACACCACATCTCAAATTACCTGGAAGACTGTTTGCGTTATTAACTTTAACAATTTGGCTACGATTACGAAGGTAACTGATAAACCAATCCAACACCATTCCTCTAACTCCAATACTAGACAATTTTGTAATGAGTATGCCATGGTTAACAGTATCAAAAGCTTTTGAAATATCCATAAATACGGCGGAGCATTTTTGAGAGTTGTTAATGGCTAGATAAATATTACTCAAAAAATCTAAGAGAGCTTCCTCCGTAGATTTTCCAGCTGTAAATCCAAATTGGTGATCATTAAAAAATTTAATTTTACCAAGATATGAGATCAATCGTCGTTTAATTAATTTCTCAAATAATTTGGAAAATGTACTCAATAAGGAGATTGGTCTGTAATTATTCATATGCAGAGCATCACCCTTTTTTAAAATCGGAATAACAACAGCTATTTTCAAAGCGACTGGAAAAATTCCACTCTTTAAGCTGAGATTAAATAAAAACCTTAATATGTCAACCAAATACCAAGCACAGTTTTTAACAACTACATTATCTACTCCATCGTATCCTTTAGAGTGTTTGTTTTTTAACTTCTGAATTTCAGATAGAATCTCTAAAGAATTGATTTCCTCAAAATAGCAAGAAGTACCATAATTTTCTCGGTTTCCAAGAATAAATCGTTTTTGCTCTTCACTGTTATTAGTACTATTAAGAATAATTTCAGAAGTTGGCTCTGAAGATACATTTATAAAAAAATTATTAAACTCATTACATATATTTTGATTATCAGTAAGTAGAGTATTAGATTGCTTTTTATAAATATGCGTTATCTGGTTTTTATATGTACCTCTACCCAAAATATCGTCAATTTCCTTCCACATAAGCTTAGGATTATTTCCAATTAATTCAAATTTATTTTTATAATATAATCTTTTAACCCGTTTAACATTAATATTTACGCGTTTAGAAAGTTTTTGAACATAATTTTTTAACCGAGCGCTATTAGGATATTTTCTTAGTTTTTTTGAAAAATGTTTTAGTTTATTAATTTGACATAAAAGGTAAGAATTCATCCAGGGCTTTAACTTCTTATTATTGCGATTTGTAATTGTGTCTTTGGAAAAATCAATATGATAATTGAGAATTTTTAAGAAAATGTTGAATGCTGTATTGCAATCCTTTTCACAATAAACAAGGTTCCAGTTTTCCACTAGGAGACGATCTCTAAGTTTGTCATAATTTACTTTAGAAATACTTTCCGCATAACATGCAACAGGTCTTTTCGATGATGCAAAAATATTAAGTGTAATTAAATTATGATCCGAAAAATGAATAGGTAAGTTATCAATACTAAAATTGTAAGTATTATTGGATTTCACAAATACATGATCTAGACATGATAGTTTCCTAGTTGGATTGTTAGAGACACTGAGGAATCCATATGCCAAAAAATATTACACCATTCAGGCAGCATAATAAAAAATTGTGCTTTCTCTTGACGCTATAATTTACTGGAGCATAAAATAAATTATGATCATAATTTGAAAGTTTTTAGTACTATAATTATTTATCTCATTTACGATCATATTTACGGATTTTACATTTAATTGTCAAATTAGACCAATTTTTAATGTTAACGTCAAAACAAAAATTTCAATTTATGACAAAAATTATTTATCACAGATTTCGGACAGAACGCTATGTCTGGATGCTATAATTAAATGTAGTACTAAAAGTCAAATTATGATCAGAAATTGAATTTTCTGTCTTGACGTTAACATTAATATCTTGTTTAATTTGTCAATTAAATATAACAATGTTGCTATGGAGTAAAAATTTAGGCCAATTTATTAAGATTTTTCCCAAATCATTTTTTCTTATATTTTACTTCACTGTAAAATTCTTAAATATGATCGTAAATAGTATAATTAATTGTAATACTGAAAACTGTCAAATTATGTCGTTTTATGCTCCAATTAAATATTGCATCAAGACATAGCAACAGTCTTACTCGATTGGAATGAAAATCGTCATTTTAAGTGACAAACGTCTTCGTCTCTATCGAGAGCCGTCTTATAAAAAGTGTCCCCTGATAGCGCTCCGTATAAATAGGTAGAGCCAAATATTTTTTTTATCAAGTTTTCACTAAATAATTGATTTGTTGTCTAAGAGGTTTTAGTTTACGACATTTGTCGGCCACGTCACTTCGATTGACTTGAGGAATACAAATTAATAGTTGAAGTGATATGACAATTGTCACGTCGAATGAAGTGACCCGACTAAGGGAATAAGGGTATAAGGCATTGCTACCAGCAAGAAGTTGACCTTTGGATTTGATTGAAAGTTAAAAATTGTATAGTCATTCATTCAAACGATGAATTTTATCGAATTGATGGAGCACGAAAACAAGTTTCAAGTCACCAAAGTTCCAAACCGAGCCTGCTATTAAGTATTCCTTAATTATTTATGGAGGAAAGATGTGAACTGATGAAATCAATTTCAGTTTTTAATTATCAGAATTTATTTTTGAGATCTTTCAAATTTTTTATTCATTTTCGAATTAAAATTTCGCTTATTACTTCAGAAATAATCGAGTTTGTCCATTCTCCAGTGCAATAAAAAAAAATTAAAAATATTCTATTTGTCACTTATTCCACTCTGCTATTATTTAATAGAACTAAAGAGTTTTCCTGGAAATAAATAGATGAAAGGAAAAAAAGTTGATTTATGTTGAATTGGGCCTAATAACTTGAAATTTTGAAATATCGCTTAATTCTGACATAATACCAAACGACGCTTAGAAACCTTTATTTAAATTCTTGACTCGATGCCCAGGGGTAGATTCTGATTTTTATTAGTACAATTATTATCACTGAAGATTTGCGATTCTGTTTAAACTAGCTATGACTGCACGAAATTATTTCCAAGTTTTTTTTTAATTTTTACTCACAAGACAAGTTAACGAAATTAAAACAAATGACAATTTTCTTCAATTTAAGACATTTTAATTCTGATTACTTGCTTGATCAGAATCGATTTTTAGAATTCACAATTATTTTAAAATTTTGTAATAGTTAAAATAGGTACAGTCACCCAAAAAAAAATGTCGTTTGTCACTTGATCAGAATCTACCCCCAGTAAACAAATGAAGCTTTCTGTCAACACGACACACCAGGGTGTGTATTTGGAAAATGTAAAAATCAATGTAATGGAAATTTCCTGTCATACTGAGTTTTTCAGTAGTCGCCAATAAAATTGGGTCAATATTTAAGATTTTCATTTAAAATTCACTATAAAATTTAATACACACCAGGGTATGCTTGCTCGTGTTAATGAAGAAAAGTAGTTCAATAGTTCCTAGTGTTTCAACAGCATACATTCAGGCGAATTATTATGAACTTTATGCTAAATTAAAAAAAAAATCCAAACAGCCATAATTTATTAAGATAAACTTAATCGAATGCATGTCTAAGAAAATCGATTTCTCAAAATTTTGACTTACCAAACCAACTGGCATTATGAAAGAGTCCAAATAATTAATTTTCTCGCTTGGACTTTTTTTAAAATTGAGCAACTTCAGATTTGAAGGAATTTTATATGTTTAATAAATTCGCCCGAATGTATGCTTTTGTAAACCATTCATACGCTTTTTAGTTGTTGTTGTTTAATCTAAAATTAATTTAATATACCCTTCAGTTGCAGCCTAAAGTAAGGTTTACGGTAAAAAGAGAAAAAAGGTGTCCTATGGTTCATTTAAAAGACAAAACGATCATTGAGATATACCGTATACTTTAGTGAAATCAGTACGCTGCCAATTCTTAAAATAACTGAAAGTGCAAGGTTTGAAAACATTTAATTGCCAAGGACTGAACTCTAAATGTGGGAAAAAAAGCCGCTGGAATTACCGTAATCTAATTCAACGGCACGATGATGATCCACTGCCGAATTTGGTGTTCAATGATGAGAATTATTTTCATGTTAAGCAATATGTGAATAAGAAAAATGAGAAAGTCTATTAATTGTGAGTTACTCGACAACAGGTTGCGATCAAAACAATAAAGCAGTACATTTCTCACAAATACATTCTGGGGTTACATCCCGTGGAGCTCTGTTTTGTTCTAGCTATATTTTACCCAAATTCGAAAGATTTAGTCAGGGCTTGCAATTGAATGTTGAATGAAATTTGGGGTCTAGACATAAAAGTATTCGATTCAAAGAATATAACAGATGATGAAAGTTAAATTTTCCCGTTACTTGGTTCAGTTGTACTTTGAAAACAAAATCATCTTGCGTTATTTTACAGCTGAGATAAAGATCTAATTGGATATTGAAATTTTGATTAGATATTTTAAATTACAACAGCCAATTCCTCTGTGCAGCTATGGTTAATGGATGCAGCTTTTTACATAATTCTTAACAAAATGATTCAAACAACAAGCCTTGTGTAAGAGTTTTTAAAATACAACGACGTCAAATTGAAAAAAAGAATAAAAGTAAAGTGTGGAACATTTAAGAGTAAATTAAAATACTTTGTAAAATATAGATTTTCTTTCCAGTTTAATAATACCAAAACAAACAGTAAGCTGTGAAACCTTTAGAATCAAAATTGAACAAAATTTAATAGCAAATATACAAAACTAACACTAATATTATTTAAGTAAGTTGAAAAAATAATAATCAAATATAGTTCGCTAGAATAATAAATAATTGAACAAAGGGGTAGCTTACCCTAATATAAACTTATAAGATTAGTTAAGTGGATTAACTGAAATGTAGTTTTACATTTTACAAACATACCTCCTCCCAAAAAAATCTAATCTAGTTCGCCGCCATTAATATTGATTTTGCTATGAAAAATATAACGACCAATGTGTACAACTTGGTCATAAAAACGACTTTTAAATCGGCGCATGCTCAGTCAACCATTATATTAACCTTTAACATATAAAACACCACTTCCAAATATGTGACCCCGCAAAAATACAATTTTATTACGTAACACTGATTTTAAACAAAGAACTATAAAGACAAGACTATTAGTTTAGTAAAGTAATAAAGCTCTGATCGATTTGTTTTTACGCGCATGCGTCGAATAAAAAAAAAATATTTTTTACGATCGTTAAAATTAATTTTCTGCCAATATAAAGAATTTTTGCACAGAGGATTACAAACCTAGGATGCAACAGTTATTAAAAAAAAAAAAAAATATTTTATTGTTTTTTTACTTACCGTGGGCTGTGAGTTTGCCCGTCTTCTCAGACAGTTTGTACGAGGTTGGATTGATCGACATTTTCTCCTCTGTAAAATAGAATAAGAAAATATTTGTTTGTTAAAAAAAAAACACTTTACGTTTACGATCAGCAGCGCACACACT
Organism: Tipula vernalis; assembly: GCA_958295665.1. Taxonomy (NCBI): domain Eukaryota; kingdom Metazoa; phylum Arthropoda; class Insecta; order Diptera; family Tipulidae; genus Tipula; species Tipula vernalis. The sequence continues at coordinate 5,583,198 of OY282560.1, read as the reverse complement.
GACCAATAAATTGTCGGAGATTTTCGATGTAGGCCTTTAAGAGAATCACTTTGACTAATTTCTATGAACCACTCTAAAACTAAATTCTACTACAATAACAAATTATTATTTATTTATAAGAATTTAATACTTCATGTATAGACAATACAGAATTTTTAGAACACAAAAATTTATAGTTTTAAACAATTTCTCACAATTTATTTATTTTTTTTTTTAAATTTGCCAACCCGGGACGAACAAAAACTACAAAAAAAAATTATTATTTTTTTTTATAATTTTGTGTAACGAACGAACTATCTGACGAGACGACCTCCACAGCTATGAGCCCCAAAAATATATTTTCCGAATAAAATTCCTGTAAATGGAATAAATATATATATATATATAAGGGGAGATATATAATTTTCTGTTGTTACGTCATCAACGATAGTCTTCCATATTTGTGTAGGGTAGAATAATTTTTGTATATAGAGAAAATGGGTGGAGCTTTTAAATTTTGTGTGGGTGGAAATTCTATTATATATCGTATTACATAACTACGTAGGTTTTTTATGTTGTTCAAGCTTTTCCGTTATATACATTTGTTCGTGACGTTATGAGCTTTATAATCGCAGATCCTTTTTAGTTAAACTAAATAAACAATAATTACAAAACGTTATTAAAATTATGCTTTACAATTATAAAACTATTTACGGATCAATTATTAATAATTTGTCACCTTTTCTTATAAGATTAATACGATTTATGTACGCCCGTTGAGCTTTTATAGATTTACATAAAAATATTGATTTTTCCAGTGTTATTGTCGCCTTCGATGTAATGTAACGAGAATGAAAATGAGGTCATATTGTAATTTATGGAAAATGTAGGTGGATGTATTTTCGTCGTGTTTTTGACATTAACGTAGGATTTGATTTTTGTAGGATTAACAAACATAAACGGGGTGATAAACGGATAAACAGATTTTAGTTGAATGAAAATAAATATTCCACCCACGTAATTATACCGTATTATAAGTTTATTGTTTTGCCAACTAAAAGTTTTTCAATTTCATATTTTTTCCCAATATTTTGATTCGCAAATACGTGTTGAAATGCAGAAGATAACAAGAGATCACGTTTAAATATTTTTTATGATTTTCTAAATTTTAATCCTTTTTTGCCCAAAACTGACACATAAAAAAGGATTTGCTACTATCTTTTACGATCAGTACAATTGACTACATCCATGTAAGTGGTCGTCCAATATAAATAATAATTTTTTATTGCAAATTTTAAACAATGAAACTATATAATACAATGTTATAACAATAAAAGCTTTATGGTTTAAGCTTGAACGCCTTTTTGATTTGTATATACGGATCTAAACGCTACATTTTTTTTGAACGTTTTGCGAGAAGGGCGATTTATTGTGGAAAATTTATTTTTTTGTTTATAACTATAAAAACTAAAAAAAATCATTCTGGTTGAATAGAACTAAAAGTAAAACTTTTTTCGGCTGAGCTTTTATACGTACAAAAGTATAGCAAATATGTTATGTATAGTGTGTAATTTAATTCCTGGAATTGGGTTAACCACGCCTTTTTATTGAATTATTTAGCTGTAATTTAACAGTAGACACCTTACCTACCGGCTATACATTTTTTCAAAATGGCAACTTTTATATCATTTCATTGAAAAACAATAAAACAAAACAAAAATTCTTAAAAACCTATTAACCATGATGATGTTTTCGATCAAATACATTTATTTGTACACAGCATATTACGAGTACAATTTCGAGTGAAGGTGACCTGAAAGGTTATTCATATTCGTGTTATTCTAAAACCGTATAAAAAAATACTTTTTGATATCAACAAATTTTTGATAGCCGCCATTAAAAATAGTTTGATAATGTTCGTTATTTTAATACGTGTCCAACAGCAGATACACATTTATTGAAAATTCAAATCAAAATTCTGTGAACGGACATAAAAGTTTTTGAAAGAAAATTAATGAGATTCATTAATGTATTCTGGTCGTGGTTTATGTGTAAAACATGGTCGAAGATGGAAAAAGCTACAATATACTATGCGAATGTATAATTACGGAAACGCAATTGCCTTAGTTAAAATTAGTTACGTAAGTGGCAGATTTGAGTACAATCTCCTACTTTATTTGGCAAAAAAGCGATGAAATTATGAAATCATAATTGTTCGTGACATTTTTTATTAATTCAAGAAATTGTCATTGAAGACAATAGCTTGGATTAATCAATTTCATCAGAATATACCCTCATAATACGGACAATTATAAAATTTTAGTACAAAAGTAAGAACAAAAATCAATTTTTCACTTGATCATGACCTAATCACAAACTGTAGCAAACGGTTTGTTAATTAACGTTTCTTAAAGTGGACCTTATAGGAATTGGTGACAATCAGATGTGATTGTAATGGGTAGTAATTATTTTTGACTATTTTTTCGGCTTTATCTTAAGTTGTGAAATTTTACCCCATTGCTAAGAAAGCTAAACTCAAATATCATTACCGAAGTGAATAAAAAAAGGCATGAATTCACCCGTCTAGAAAATAGCTTTCTCCAAACTAAAAGTAATAACTATCATATTGCCTTATTACACCTAGCCAATTATTTAATTTCGATTGCGAGAAATATTGAATTGAAATGTTCTTGAGTTTGTTTTCGATCGACGAAGTTTAAATTATGTTAAGTTAAGAAGACTAATTCACTTAATGGTATACTTCTGATAAAACTCAAACATAAATCAAATCTTACTCCAAAAAAAAAAAAAAAAAAACGTAAAAAAATGTGACAAGAGTCGTCCGCCAGAAAGCTCTGTGATCAAAATATTATTCTATTAAGATAATCTTGACTATGGTTAATGTGTTTTGCGATTGTTGCAGGTCATGAATAGGCCAAATTAAAAAGATGCATAAGATAAAGATCGCACACACTTCACAAGTCCGGAAAAAGTAAAAAATTTGAAACCTTGATAGAACACAATTAAATTGAAGCGTAAAAAATTTGAAAGGTCTAAGTTCTCACAGTACAACAACTCATTGAGATGACCATAATATCTGAAGGAACCGGATATCTGGTATTCTTAATTTAGTATTACTGTTATTCAAGTACATGTAGACTAATTATTCGGAAAAATAATTATGTGCTGATAAAATTATTGACCCCACAATACATTTATGTGTAAAGTCAACAACGTAATAAGCAAATAAACACAGACAGCTCAATAGAAGCGAAACGAATTCAAATATATCTCTACTCGTATAAATCATCCAAGTTCAAACTTAATATTCTGCTGTACAACTCTAATCTAGAAGCGTGTCTAGAACATAATTTCACAAACAACTAGGTCTAGGTCCAAAGAAACGCCCAATATGTGATAAGAAAATTAGAGTAAAAAAAAAAAATCACGTTTTTACAATATTTCTGTGGCCACAAGTCATAATGGCATAATTCGAGTTATGCCCATTTATATTTTCAAATTCAAAATCTCCATAATCAATTCCAAATCTAATAAATTTTTTGTAATATTCCAGCAACTGCAAACAACCGTAATGGTTATTTGCAGTTGCCGGAATATTACAGAAAATTGATATGATAAGAAATCGATTACGGAGATTTCGTATTTGAAAACGTAAAAGGAATAACTCGACTTATACAGATTTATACAAAAATTTAAAACTCACTTAAAATAAAATTCACTTCACAAATTTACTGGTGTAATTTAATAGTACCCTAAGCACACTTTAAGATCCTGTAGTAGAACTTAACTGACAAACTACTATAAAGTAACTGAATAATTTTGGCATCAAACACTGCCTATAAAAACTTTTTTAGCGACTGATTGTAAATGATGATCGAATTTTGTTGTTCTCTCCTATTCTGATGCTGCGCTATGCATGAACTAACTTAGTGATAATTCAATGATAGCCGCTTTTAAAGTATGTATACCTCGGCTTAATCAAACAAATAAGTTTTTTTTTCTTCTTATTTTGGTTTATTGTTTACAATATTTATTGTGTTGTTTATTGTAAGAATTAAACTAAATCAACTTATAGAATTAGCAAATATCTTTGTAAATAAAAATTGGCGCGACTTATTAATTTGATTGATTGGTATTATGGTGTAACAGTGATCAATTGCGATAAATTGGTAAAAGATCCGTGTACAAAAAAATATCAAGTTATCTTCCTGCGTCTCAAAAAACGTTTTCAAAGATAAGCACTTCTACTGGTGTAAGTGAAAAAAAACCGAAATTAAATATTGCGATTAAGCTGGATTTTTCGTAGATCTAATTAGTTTTGACCAGATGAATCAATAAATTTCCACTTTTGCCGTTTCTTATCACAATGATGTTGTATTATCCGAATTATCGTGTTGTTTCTAACGAACTGGCCAAATATTATACAGAAACCTTGTCCAGATAATAACCTATATAATAACATGTATGAGAGTATAGAGTATTATTGCAGATGATGACACTATCATGTTAGTATCACAAAATTACAAAAACATTTTCCAGACATGACTGGTTATCATTTAATGCAGATATTTGTATGTGTGTGCTTGTGGGTGTGTGTGTGTATGTGTATATGTTTAGTTGACGAAATAGATAATTCTTATATTGTCGCAGTTCAAAAGATTTTATTTGCATTATTGCACCAAAATACGACTAGATAACCGACTCACTGTACAAGTGTAGATGCCACTCTGCGTACATAAAAAATGTGGTTTCTCATTATCTTATATTACAGCCTTAAGGAAGTAACCATACAAAAAATATTTTCAGAATTTGCAAATTTCTACTTGAAACTCAAACATAAATTATTACACTTCGTAGCACCACCCACCCACAATATGTCCCTGGTATAAGTATATAGATAAGTAACTCGAGAGATACATTTTCCAATTTTTTTTTTTTTTTTTTTTTCATTTTATAATTTGAACAAAGTATTTAGAAGAGAGAGAGAGAATAGACTCACACAAAATCGATTTTAAATTGGAAAAATAAAAAAAACAATCTACGTACAATTTTCCAAGATGAAAACAAATATTTCCAATTACTCAGAATTCTTAGAAAAGTCGGTCGTATTTTTTTGTAGATACAAGTATAATTGAAAAACTGGATAGATGTAGAAATTTGATTTGGATTAATTTATAAAATTCTTACACAATAATGTATTTTTCTGTGTACTTACTGGAATTTGTATTGAAACGGAGATAATGTGCGACAACGTCATATTTACAAACATAACATTTAAATGTTATCGTATATACATAATTATGTACATTGATTGTATGTAGTTTTGCATTTTTTAAATTCTAAATTACGTCATTTTAGGTGAAAATTAGTTGAAATATTCTTACGAAATGAATAGATTGCGGGGGTCTAAAATGGTTCAAAAATCAAGCAACTCTTTGTCTCAACCTTTATGTACAGATTAAAATACCAAACTAATCAAAACTAGTTCAATCCAAAATTATTGTTAAAGAATAATTATTAGGTAAATCTAAAAAGCTTCTGATGAGCAAAATCCGCTTTTTACAAAATATTTGTTGAGATAATAAAGGCTGATCTGTGATTGCAACATGAACTAACAAGACCTAGGTTACCGAATATTCTGCTTTTTCTGTTTTTCGAGATAGCTGAATAAAGTTGAATTGTATAATAAGGCTTCCTTAAATACAGTACACCGATTAAAGTGAATCGTTTTGATTCGGTGGTGTGTTTCTTCTTAATTGGATACAAATTAGGGCTTAAAGCAGTTAAATGACTTTAAAAAAAAAAAAATAAAATTAATAAATATAAAATTTGAAATTCATCACACATGATTATTGATTATTCGAATATGTACAAACAGGTACGTCGGGCTTAAAATTCACAATAACAGAACTTTAATTTTCACTTAAAAACGTTTCTTGATCGAAAAATTAAGTTTTAAAAATGGTCGTAATTTCGAAGAATATTTAGTAAAGCTATATATTAATAAATAAATATAATAATAATTTGGTCCACGTTCTGCAATCAAATGAAGTTACAATAGAAAAGTGCGGGCACATTCAGACAAATTTACACCATCATCATTATTTCTTATTGTCATTTTCATAACATCAGTAATTTTGTTTTTTGATCCATTACCACAATATTAATGCCCAATTATTTCGCTTTGAATTTTAATTTTATTATTTAGGTAAATTTCGTAAAACAGGCAACTACAAAAGTTATAGGTGCAAGGTTTTTTACGATGTTTCTATTGATATTGTAAACACAGGAAGTTTTACTTCATCCGCCATGAAAAGACAAATCCAAAGCTCACGTAAGCTATCTAGCTCCGTAAGTGTCAGATTCATGTATTATTATTATTTACTGGAGGGCCATGTGGGCGATAAGCCACCTCGTACCGCGACCTAAAAGATCTATTGTGCTGGACCCTACTTAATTATCCGTCCAGTCAATATTCAGGCTCTTAATGAATCTGACAATACTACTGGCCGGTACAAGATACATACTATCCGGGCTCATTGCTCTCCCTCCTGGATGTTGCAGTCTTTGCTGGAAAATGGCTGGGCAATGGCACAGAACATGTTCCGCTGATTCCGCTTCCAGACCGCAGAAGCGGCATCCATCTGTCGTACTTAGGCCCATCTTCTTAAGGTGATACCTTAAGGGGACATGACCTGTGAGGAAGCCAGTAAGCAGCCTCAACTCAGGTTTCCTAAGTTCAAGACACTCCTTAACCCTGACAGACGAAGGTGATATAAATTTCTTCGCCTGCCGTAAACCTGGAATTCTGCGCCAGTAGGAGGACTTTCGAACATCCTCCCAGCGTTTTACCGCTGCTCTAATGTGTCCCTTAGTGACACCGCAGAAGGGTTCTGGTCCAAAAAATGGAGAGGCAGAACCCTCACGGGCGAGGCCATCAGCTGCCTCGTTTCCTTCGATTCCAGTATGACCTGGCACCCACATAAGTGTTACCTTATTTGAGCCTGCCAGATGTTTAATAACCTTCAGACAATCCCATACCAGCCTTGACTCAACGGTACAAGACCTAAGAGCTTTTAAGGTTGATTGGCTGTCTGATACAATATAAATCTTTGCATCGTTTAGGCCTTTTGCTATGCCTATCCTAGCGCAAAGTTCTATAGCATGTAATTCTGCTTGAAAAACGGTAGCATTGGTACCCAAGGACTTCGAGAGGGTAGTGCCACTCCCATGTATTCCTATCCCCGCCCCATCTTCCGTTTTTGATCCATCTGTAAACCATACCATGGACCCTAGCTCAAATGATGGTCCACCTGCCCTCCACACATCCCGGTCAGGTAACCTAACACAGAATGGTTTGTGGAAGTCCAGTTTAGCTGGCGTACAGTCGGAAGGCATTCCTATGGTAGGGTCTGGTCTGTCTGAAATTCCTTAAGGATTTCCATATGACCCACCATATTGCCTGGCTTGATATTTCCTTCCGCCTGCATTTTCAGGGCCGTACTTGCAGCGTCCTTTTTAATATGCAGGTGTAACGGTGTCAGTCCTAGAAGTGTCTCCACCCCCGCGGTTGGACATGACTTCATTGAGCCCGTAACACCGATGCAGGCTACACGCTGAACCTTATTCAATAAGGTTTGCGTTGTCTTCTGCTCAGTTTTAGGCCACCATACAACCGATGCGTAGGTGACCATAGGCCTAATGATTGTAAGAAATGACCAGTAGATCATTTTTGGTTGTAGTCCCCAAGTACGCCCATAGAGTCTTTGACAGGCCCAGAGAGCCTTGATGGCTCTATTTTGAACTTTCAACAAATGTTGGTTCCAGTTCAGTCTTTGATCTAGGATAACCCCTAGATATTTAACCTCGCTGGAAAAAGGAACAGTAGTACCGTTTAACGAGGGAGCTGTAAGCGCAAGCTTTGTCCTCCTCGTAAAAGGAACAATGACAGTTTTGCTTGGATTGACACTGAGTCCTTCCTGGTAACACCACTGCCATATTATATTGAGTGCATTTTGCATGCGATCAGAAATGATCTCATCAAACTTGCCTCTGATTATGATAGCCACATCATCCGCATAGCCCTGGACATCAAACCCATGGCTACTCAGAAGGACCAGTAGTCTGTCAATAACCAATGACCACAAAAGAGGAGATAGTACGCCTCCTTGGGGACAGCCCTTTACGGCCTTGATGGTTACTGATTCGCCACCTAGTCTGGCAGTAATCTCACGATGTTCCAGCATGGAACGGATCCACCTAATTGTGGAAAGTGGAACCCTTTTTCTCATTGCTGCCCTCTCTATAGATCCATAGGAGGTATTATCAAACGCCCCCTCAATGTCCACAAAGGCACCAAGGGCAATTTCTTTATATGTCACTGCTTTTTCAATCCTCGTGACTAGCCCGCTAAGGGCTATAACCGTTGATTTACCAGTTTGATACGCAAACTGGTCCTGATGCAGCGGATTCTTTCCAAGGACCTCACTTCTTATTTGATAGTCCAGGATTATTTCCATCGTCTTCAAAAGAAACGATGTGAGGCTAATTGGCCGATATGCCCTGGCCTGGGTGTCTGGACGACCCCCGCCCTTTGGTATAAAGACCACATTTACTTTCCTCCACAGTTTCGGAATATAGTTAAAAGCATAACTTGCCCGAAACATCTGGATCAAGCTGGGGAGTATTTCCTCAATACCTTTTTGAAGTAAAGCTGGAAAGATACCATCCTCTCCAGCGGATTTGAAAGGTTTGAAAGACCCAATAGCCCATCGAACCTTGCTGGGTGTGAAAATTTTCCCAGAGAGACTCCAGATCCTACTGTGAGGCGAATAGGCCACCTCACTCGAAGGATCATATGAGTCCTCTTGGGCTCCTACCACTATTGAATCCGGAAAGTGGGTCTCGAACAGTACCTCTAAGGTTTCCTTCCGGTTTTCAGAGAACCCCCCATCTTGCTTCTGGAGAAGTCCTAAACCATTTGAATGATCCCTGGAAAGGACTTTCTGGAGACGAGCTGCAGAGGGCAATTCATTGATTCCCTCACAGAAATTCCTCCAGGTAGCCCTTTTGGATCTCCTTAGTTCGAGATTATATTCCGTCAAGGCCATCTTATACTCGCCCCATTCACCGGTGCGTTTATCCTTGTTAAATAATCTTCTCGATTTTTTCCTCAGTTTACCCAGCGTCCCGTTCCACCAAGGGACCATCTTTGTGGACTCTCTTCGCTTAACTGGGCAGCTGTTTTCGTAAGCCAAGTGTATAGAATTATGCAGCTGGTTTGAACAGATCTCCAAACCCTCTGGAGACTCTATGTTCCCCACAACCGAGGGCATTTCTGATTCGAGTGAGACTCTATAAGAGTCCCAGTCGGTCAGTTTTTGAATTCTGATTTCCTGCCGCTGCATGGTCTCAGCCGCCAAATGGAATCTGATGTGCATGTGATCCGATAATGAGGCCTCTTCAGACACATGCCAGTTTTTGACCAAGTCGCTAAAATGCGGACTAGCAAGTGTCAGATCTAGGACCTCTTGCCTAATCGCATTTATAAAAGTAGGTTTCCTTCCCCTATTGACAATGTCTACATTATTTGAGATCAGAAATTCAAAAAGGTACTCACCCCTGTTATTGATGTCCATGCTACCCCACACCGTGTGGTGCGCGTTTGCATCGCATCCTATCAGGTAGGCCTGATAGATTGACCGATGATAAAAACAAAATGTCGATTCAATTTTTATCTAATTTATTTAATTAATTTATTTAATTTATTTAATTCAATATTATAAATATTGCCTTTATGCGCACAATGCTAAAGCTCACAATAGACTGAATCTTATATTTTTTCATGGTTCATTCACGGTAAGAAATTATTATTTTTATAGTACTCGTACTGGCCTTAGATGGCTTAACTAATTCTACCGCTTACCGAACGCATCTATAGCTCAATATAAGCCTTTACTGGCTTTTATAAGGTTTTTATTTTATTAACATTTAGAAGTTTTGAATGTCAACTCAATACAAAAACAATAAATATGGTAATTAATTTCTGATACTACAATATTACAATTAATAAAATTAAATTAATTATTTTAGACTATTTACTATGTTAATTAAGAAAGGATGTGAATAATAAGATAAGTATTATTATGATATATAATTCATTATGAAATTTTAATTTAATAATAATTTAATTTTAGGTTACGTCAATTATGACGTTTGGATCGCGAATGCACAATGACTTTTCATTGGCCATCGGTGCTGGCCGAACAAGGCCAGCATATTGCGTTTGCAATGAGCTATGAGCCGCCTAACTTCAAGTGGAGGTATTAACTCTGAGTCTCCAGGAAAGTAGGCGGAGGCCATTATAGCCTCCTGTTTGCGTCTTTCACCCAGAACCTCCACCATTACTGCAACCAAGTCCCTGGAGATGAACTCTGAAATGGGAATAAAATTAATTTGCGAACTGTCCAACACAGCCGCTCTTGGACTCTGAGTTCCGTTATGATAAATTAACTTACCCACTTGATTTGGTATACCTCTAATCTGGTTACCAATCACACAGATTCATGTATAGTGTGCACAAATATGAATCTGGGCCAAAATTTTAATTGTATACTTTGTTTTAATTTGCATCTTACTAAAAGGTGGAAGTTCGGAAAATCAGTTTCGGAAATCTGCGATTTTGCCCAATTTGGACTATTTTCAAAATCTGTTTAGTTATGCACAATGTTGCACAATCATCATAAACTGAAAAATATGTTTCTTGACGTAAACGGAATATCGGGATTTCTGGTGGGACAATCTGGTGAGAAAACCCATTCTGTTTCTTAAAGTATGCTATACACAAATTTTATTATTAAAGGCACAAATTTGCACAATTACGAAGGTGCCGTATGTATAGAAAATTTGAGTTTACTAAAATCGGATTTCTGGCGTGATGTACATGATTTTTCTAATTGAATTTGTAAACAATAATATTTACGATTTTATGGTACTAACACTTGGAAAAGGTCAGCTATGAAAATTATATTTCTGTCTTAAAGTAAATACACCCGTAGCAAATATTTGTTGCTATGTGAGTACAACAAATATTTGCTTTAAAAATTTTCTCAAAAATAATTGCCACCTTGGCCAAATATTTTTTCGGGAAATATTTGCCACGTGTGAACGACACATATTTGCTCGAAACAGCAATGAAAAACCAGATGAGAGCAAAGCGGTAAGTATTTGGTATTGTTTTGTAAGATTTGAAACGATTTAAGGGCTAAACATTTGAACTAGTATATGTTCCATAACAATTTATCCCCAATTTACCAGAATACAATTTTGGGAAATAGAAAAATAATTGGGGATTTTTAAAGTTTGGAATTAAAACAATCTTTTTTCTCAATTCCCTGTCCCTATCTAGAATTCCTTTCCTCTTATTTGTGTCTTGTTTTGTTATTAGATGAAGCAACCAAATTAACCAAGTAATTGAAGTCTGAGATGACGTACGCATACAATTTTTGAACGCATAGCAGCAAACATCATCGGCAAAAATAAATTATATTCATAAGGTTTTTCCAGTAACCAGATAATTATTTACTACGAAGAGCGAAAAAAAAAAAGCTGAACTTGTAAAATTCTTGATAATTTCTGTAGTTATCTATGAAATAAATGACCCATCTAAAATAATTAATAACATGGAACATTACTTGAAAATTTTACTAGAATGTTTGAAGTCTAATATCATTTCATTGTATTTACCAAAAACGATATTCATGATTTTTTTACTCGTCGCATAAAACTTCATTTAATGTAACATCTTTTATAATAAATGATATTGTAGTTGATCGAGTTACGCTTGATTCCGTATGTCTCGGGATGATCATATTATAACAGTTTGTTGTAAAATGGCTCCCTTGGTTGGACTAGTGAGAAGACTTTCATATTGTGTGCCTAAATATGTCTTATGAATTTTGTATTTATTTATCGCCGAATCCTCTATGGGATTATTATACAACATATAAAACTGCTAGCTACGCTAGGTTAAAAAAAGTTCAGATCTTACAAAATAAAAGTTGGTAGTTCACGATTTTCCACGTTAAATTTATTTGCATATGAATCGAAAGAGATCTTACCCGTAAGTGTTATTACATGATTACCAAGTATCAATATATATGTATAAAACGTTGAATGTATCTTCTGTCCTCTTCAATTTCGAATTACTTCGCTCTAAAAAGACCAAAGTATTAAAATCCTGTGAAAATGACGAAACATTCGATTGGTCCAAAAACACTTTTCTCGACGCTTTGAAAGTCCCTGTGTTTGGAAAAACAAAAAAAAAAAATGTCCGTTTGTCTGCCTGTATGTCTGGATGTCTGTACACATGGCATCTCGAGAACGGCTTGTCCGATTTGGAATTTTTCTTTGGCAATCTGTTTCTTTGGTTAAGGCGGAGATTTGAAAAGCTTTTCGAAACTGTACGCCAAGAAGATAGGTTACCTACCGTACTAATTGACCCAAAATACCTGCGATTGCATTAATATTTACGAATTTTTTATATATGCTGGGGTCGATTTGAAAGTTAAGTTGGGGGCCAATTGGCGGGCTGAGTTGAAATTGAGTTGGACTTGAGTTGGATTGGGATATAGTGAGCAGTTGACCAATCTACTATATAAAAAAGTGAGTGTTTATATGTACGTAGAGTATATTTAAATAAATCCGCACGCCTTAACCGATTTGGACCAAACTTTACACAAATATTGTTAAAGCCTTAAGAAAGGTCACTGTTAATATCTTAAACCTCCATTTCTTTCTTGAGAAATAATAATAAGGTCCAAAGTTACTATGTAGAAATTTCTAAAATTTTAAAAATTGAGTTGATTTTTGATGACGGTATGATGTTGTGATGCTTGATTTTATGATGGTATGATGTTAAGATGGTATATTGGTATGATGGTTTGTAATATGACGGTGAATGGTGGTACGATGGTATGGAGGTATGTTGGATTGATGGTAAATATACATCATTGTGCATGTGATAGTCCGACGTTACCATGGTACGATGGTATGATTGTATGGTGGTTTAATGTTATAGTGTCATAATGATATGATGGTACAATATAATGGAATAATGGTATGATGGAATGATTGTTTAAGGTTACGATGGTATGGCGGAACGTATGCCAGTATGATTGTATTTTGCTATTATGGGTTTACCGATTATAGGGTTTAGTGGGAGGTTATATTGAGTTCAGTTCATACATGTGGAGTTGAACAGAGGATTGAGATTTGGTTCGAGCTAAGTTGAGTTATAGTTGAGTTAGGATTTAGCTAGCTCGCATTGGGGTTAAGTGAGTTGTTCGATTTGGTAATTATTTAAGGGTTGATTTGGTGATTGAGTTGATGGTTGGGTTGGCGGTTAATTTGGTTGGAGGTTGACCTGAAGATTGACTTAAAATCTTAATTTCGGGCTTGATTTGGGAGATCAATTACCAGATCATACCAGATTTGCGAATTAATTCTGGGAACCAGATTTTCGGGACTTTTTATATTCAATAAACTACTAGAATTTATTAAAACCAGTGAATTTTTATCATTTTAAGAAAAATTTGAAAGCGAATTTAAATAAATAAATAATTATATCACCTAAATTTTAAAATTGATTTATTTATTATTTATTGTATTAAAATATACGATGAATAATAATTATTAAATTATTTTTTGGCTTATTTTAGTATTATTTACTTAGTGCGAAATGTATCATGGATTTTTTTGTTAATTTTGACTAATGTTGATTTCCTTGAAAGGACAGGAAATCCATTGGGAATCGACGTTCTAAATTATTAATATTATAATACTAGAGTTAAGTAAATTATTATTTTGGATTTGATGCTTCTGAATTTAAAATCAGTGAAGTTCAGGCCGCACGCTGGATTAAATTATTCGCAATAATAATTAAACCAGAAAAATTAAAGTTCCATCGGCTTAGGGTTTGTGTTCCACTCTTCATAGAAACTCTTATAATAAAATGGAACGGAAATTTGACCAAAAAACGGTTTGGCGATATTTAAGATGAACCCAGTTTAATAAGACGAATTTCACTATTTATACGTATCTTAACATACTTTGGTACTTTAGTCTAAACAGTTATTGGTTTATTCATTTCAAAGAAGATCAGAATCAGTTCCGTACTAAAGCTAGGTCAAGCGTTTCCTTAACGACGTTATTTTTAGTCAGTTCTTGCAAGGAAGCTATTGCCTCTGCCATATTTTTCATAAATTTAGCCAATAACTTGAATATTCCCAATATCCTCATTAATTCTTTCTTATCTTTGCGATCTCAAATTCTTTTGTAGCCCCGTAAAATGAACAATATTTGTTTTTTATTGAAACATATCACTATTGTTTGCAGTATAACATATTTTTTGATAATTTATAATATTATTTAACGCTGTTTCGTTTTCTTGTGCAGTCTGACCCACTATAATCAAATAATCAAAATATGCCTCAATACCCAAACCATATAAATTCTCAAGGACCCATTTGGTTTTTCAACTGTAATTATAGAACTAACAAGCTCGTTGTATACTCAACTTTTGAAATAATGTAGCTTCTTCAAATCAACAAACATTTCTTCCATTGCACCGTGCGATTTGCGTTGGCTGCACCAATATAATTTTTATTCAATTTTATGGAATACTTTCCAGATGTATTGTACAACCTAGCCCCTCGAACGGCGACTTAAACATTTCAATGAAAACTCCTCTGCCTCTGTTACCAATGCAACAATTGAGTGTTAATTGACTCAATCCGTCTAACAATCGATGCATATTTGCCCTTACAACAGTGGCTGCAAGTCTAGAACAATTATAACAAACTCTACATTTTTCGCTACACTCTGCTTTGGTTTAACTTTCAAACTACAAATACGTAGGTCCGAATTTATAGTTGTAACTATGCTATTATTATACCAAAGAATTTTGAAAATCATGTCAACATTTCGATATGAATTTCGAATTTATTTTATTGTTTTCCATATTTTGTAACAATGTTTATAGTGATGGATTTTGATCACTATAAACTAGAGAGTTATAGTTGTAGTAACGAACAGAACTTCGAGCCCTATTGATTTTATACGATTTTAAAGTTACTGCTGGTGTTATGTAACTTACCCCCACTTTTTATATAATTAGCAGGCAAAACGTTGATGTCGGCTTCAGCATCAAGCTTAAATTGGACCAAGTTCTCCCCCACATAATATTCTTCCTTTTAAATTGAATTGGAATCAATTAAACCTAAATCCTTTAGTTCTAGTAAATTGAATTAACTTTTTTCCTGACCACCTCCAGGTTTTCCTTCCAACTGAATAATCGATTAATCGATTTATTGGAAATGGATTTTCCTCTAAAACGACAATTGGGAAAATAACCTTTAACGCCACCATGTAAACAACTCTTTCCAATGGTATAGGACACTTACCAATCCGTTAAGCTTAACCACATTTCAAACAACATTTTTTTGATATTGTTCATTCGAC
Source organism: Tipula vernalis (assembly GCA_958295665.1). Classification (NCBI taxonomy): domain Eukaryota; kingdom Metazoa; phylum Arthropoda; class Insecta; order Diptera; family Tipulidae; genus Tipula; species Tipula vernalis. Next base: position 5,567,679 of record OY282560.1, on the reverse strand, counting down.
TTCGCATATTTGCAGGATTTTTTATAATAAAACACAATTATTTTTGGTTTTATCACTTTCTTAATGTGACAATAAACCAATTACCATTTTTTTATGACTGCAATCAACTTCCTCAATCGCGGTTTTCATATTCCGTTTATGAATTTTGCTAGACTATACTCTGCAGAACTCCATCGTTTTATCCAACGACAATTAAGGTTCTCCCAATATCTTTCAGCATTGTGTTCTAAAAGTATGGCAATTTGGCACATAAAACCATAACTTTCTTACAACATGATGCGTATTCAGATTAGCACAGTCTTTCATAAAAGTTAATGCCTTTAGTAGTAAAAAAAACTAAAGAAACTCCTGATGCAAAGTCTAACACGCACTGATTAAAAAAATTTGAAATTTAAAACATCCATTTCTATTGTGTGATATAGCCGGAAATGCTTGTGCTATGTCGCACTGGCCTTTTGCTCTCCAACTAAATTAACAAAACAAAAAGTTTAATGTTAAGTTTAAATGACCTAAGGCAGTTATATAATTCTCAAAACTTTGAAGCAATAGATAGTTTACGTTAAGCTTAAGCTGTTATCTTATCACAATATAATTTACATATTCTATTCAAGAAATGAATCCTTTATAGTTGCGTGCGGACACTGTTATCATATAAAAAATAGAAACATAGAATATCATCGTAATGAAATTTTACATACAGTCTTATTGGCCCAACTTATTGCATAGCGTGATTTGAATTACACAATATAAAATTCAAAACACCATATGAAGATGACACCTTTGTCGATTTATAAACATTAAGTATATTCATTTTCAAGTTAACATGACTACAGTATATATCATAATTTATCGTGTACACAGAATACAACAATATATAAAAATTTCAATCGCCTAGGCGATAACCAAGCGCATTTGTTTGTTTAGTTTGTTATCGCCAAAAAACTGTCTATTTTACTAAAGTACATACATGTGCTAATCCAACAAAATATTCAATTCTTGGTTCAGTGATAATTAAAACAACGCGATTGCGGTAATTAAAAGGATGATCTAATTAAAAACTAATTAAAATCATCGTATATAATTAAAATTTGGGTTTTGATGAACTTGTCATTTCCCTTATTTTATTAAGAAAGATACCCACCCTATCTACACAAAAAGGAAAAAAATGAAAGTTCTGTATATGTTATGGAAAATGCGCTATCAACTCGCAAAAATCTTATCTCATTTAAATAATCAACAAGTAAGAAAATATTTTATTTTAATGTATAGAACAACGACACAGATGTATGCCATACTTCGTGTACTGTAATTTAGTACATAAGAAAATGTAAATTTTATTAAATCAACAATTAGGCGTAAATATTCATAAAAAAAAAACTGATTGAATTTTATGGAAATTTTATAATAAATTTCCATAGGTTTGTGAGCGACATAAAACAATTCATTATTCATAATAAAATAATGGCACTTAATTTACGATCTATAAAAAAAATGTACTCGTACGCTCCGTTTCGTATTGTAAATACGAGCTTATTTAAGTAAGTATACGTAGACAGATAGCTAGGAAATGTTTATTATTCAAATAAGTATGTAATAAAATGTAAGATGCGGGAGATGGAAACTCAATTTTTACATCCACATTACATTTGATACATGTATGTGTGTGTGTTTTGCTTGCCTATCTTAAAAGGCAGGAAAATCCATTCTAATGCCGACAGGATCTTAAAGTAAATAAGGGTATATTACACGATTATTTACATATATACAAGTATACATATAAAGTTAGAACTTACAAGTATATAGAAGTTTATCGGGCAATATCATTTTCAAGTCAAAATCAAGCCGATTAGAAAGGAACTTGTGACAATTTTGGTTGTTCAAAATTGCTACATGGTTGAAGTTTGAAATTTTTGTTTTGCTGTATTTTACCACTGACCTAATACGCGTGAAATCGAGGTTTACGTGATTTTCTCTTATGCATATTATTTACATGTACCCTATTTATGTTGAATAAATTTGATTTAGATATGAGAATTTTGTTGAATGGTAAGAACATTCAATGTTGAACATGTTATTATTTGTTTTGTTGTCACGATTAACTGGATGGCCATAAAAATGTAATTTTTTTTTTGTTTTTTTTTTTTCTTCAAATGATGTCGTTTGATGATCATCAAACGTTATGTACTTGCTGGTCATATATTTTGTTGACTATGTAATTGTTGTTTTATATTATGTACTTCCATAATATAGCGGGTAATCTTTATTACCAAATAATTGCAAGCGATCAAAATATGCTCCGACGTTCATTCTGTTTTCAAGTATTGAAGCATTTCAGTGTTCGTCGTAGTTATAAATGGCTGGCAATAAAGCGGCACACAAATAATTAATATTTCAGATACAAAAAATTAATAAAGTGGCACAAATTTATGAGCAACAAAAAAAAATTCTTGGCATCATAAAATTAATTTTTTGGAACAAAATATAATAATTTGGCAACATTTATTATTTTTTGGCATTATTTGAAGGGAACACAAAAAATTATTTTTGGGCATTGAATTAAAGGTTTTGAGAGTCAACCATTAGAAACAAAAATAATATATAGTTATCAAATAAAATATTTGGCTGATTACAAATGTCTATACTAAAAATGTTTTTTAAGGAACCAAATAAAATAAAGTGGGGACAAAAATTATCATCAAAATTAATTTATTGGCAACAAATTAATATAGGGCAAATTTATCGGCACAATTTTTTTTTTTGTACAGAAAATTTTAGGAGGTTTTCGGAAAAATTAAGTAATACGACCTCGTTTTGCGTTATATAAAATTGGTTATTTTAAATTTTCGAATCTCTTTCTTCAATTTGTTACTGAAATGAAACTTTTCTAAATGTGCTACGAAATTTTAGGTTTGCTTTATATGTTAGACTGGATTAATTCCTACTTTCATTTTCCTTTTACAGTGAAAATATCATTTGAATCATTTTGTTCGGCAAATGATTAGCATCCAATTAATTTTATTCTTTAAAGTTGATTACATTAAACCTACATTTAAAAGTCTTTAGCTGTGAATTTGTCATTCTTTAGTCTTAGTTTGGAAATTTTACAACAACAATGCCGTGTATTTTCATTCCGGAATGAATAGTGTCAAACCAACTTTTTTTTGGTATAGAATTATTCTAGAAATAATTTTGAATTTTTTTTTGTTTTTTTATTTAATTTTTAATCAACCATCATTGTCAACTGATAAAAGTAAAAGAAAATTTTTTTCGGTTTTTATTTTGAGTGTATTTTTTAAATAAAAACTATTAGTTTTATTTAAAATGTCCACATTGACATGTCTTTTTAAAAAAACACAAATTTTATTTATACAAAATAAAAATAAACAAATTTTTAAAAACACTTGTGGTTAAAATTATCTTTCTTAATGTGAAAATAATAATAAATTTAAATTAGGAAGACCGGTTTCGGATTTCATCCATCGTCAGTTCCAATAATTTTAACTACTGAAGGCGAGTAGTTAAAATTATTGGAACTGACGATGGATGAAATCCGAAACCGGTCTTCCTAATTTAAATTTATTATTATTTTCACATTAAGAAAGATAATTTTAACCACAAGTGATTTTTAAAAATTTGTTTATTTTTATTTTGTATAAATAAAATTTGTGTTTTTTTAAAAAGACATGTCAATGTGGACATTTTAAATAAAACTAATAGTTTTTATTTAAAAAATACATTTTATTGTGAAGAAAGCCACGGCATATGAATAATATGGATTCCTTCCATTTTTATTGTAATTTATTTTGAGCGTAATTTGCATTTTTATTTTCATACCAATAACTGTTCAAGTGACCAAAGTAAGGCAGCATTTGATTCTTGAGTTTAGTTGTTTATTACCCTTTGAACAAAGCGGCTCGTTTACAATATAAAATTATGTTTGTTCTTTGTAGTTTATTTGCGATTTTCATCAAGGGTGAAACATAAGCGTGAAGGTAGGCGCATGCCAAAATACTTCAGGTTTCTCGACGCGCATTCTACACCTAGGCCCTTTTCCAATTACCTACTTGTTTGATGGAACCTAACTTATTCAATATAATTTCTTATGTATTAATTTCTTACGCCATCTTAAATAAGTTGGGTTACACCAAATAAGAAAATAATTGGAAAAGGGCCTTAGGCCCTTCCCGAAAGTTATACTTATTTGTGAAACCTAACTTATTACATAGGAAATTACATTGAATAAGTTAGGTTCCATAAATAAGTATAACTTTCGGAAATGGCCTAAGGCTGTCTTCGAAACTGATACTTATTTCATATTTATTTACTTATTCGACGCCATCTTAAATAAGTAAGTAAAATCATTCGAATTGATTTTACTTACTTATTTTGACAGCAACAACAAAAATTTATTTGTTGTCAATTTTTTAAAGTTAAGGACACTGCTACTCGCAAAATCGCAACATAATACGCTTATAACACTAACGATTGATAAAATAATGAGAGTATTGAATTTTGATGACTCCTAAATAATTAATTATCTGAAAAATTCATTTTTTACTTCAGTGTTCGTCAAAAGAAAATTTTAAATTTTTCAGTATCACGCTACCTTAGAACAATATTAGTTGTATTGCTTTCACCAAAAATAAAAAAATTACAACAACAATCGTACTAGATAGACCACAAAATAGTTTAGCTTAACCCAAAAAAAATTAGTGGTTAAAGAAATCTTAACCAAATTTTTAGTTTTAATACCTGCCACAAGAGTCGAATTGACAAGAAAATACATGAAAAAAAGTAGACCAAATTTTGGTTAATTTTTGCTGTTGCTTTGACCAGCCGTTAACCAAATAAAATACCTAACTCATTTTGGTTGAAAGCAATACACTTATTCATAGGGAAAATGACAAGCAATTTAGATTTTTTCGTAAGAAAGGGATAGAAAATAAGTCACCTCGTAAAGACTGATTTACATTCAACGACAATCGACGTCTGCAAAAAAATTGAAACACAACATAAGAAAAAGTACAAAGACAAAAAGAGAAAAAATATTCATCTGCTTAAAAAGTCAATTGAAACCCGAGAAACAAACCCAAAAAACCTCGTCTGCTTTTTTTGCAGATGTCGAATTTCATCTTTTTTCTGTAAAATCATCGATGCATGAATAAATAACTATAATAAAGCCTGAATTCCATTGCGAATAAAAGTTTGTCAGTCAAAATAAAGGGAGATAAAAATATAAAATCAGTGGTTGTGTGAAAGAAACACAAAACGAAGTCAGTCAAGATTTTACTTACATCAAATGTGTGTTTGTATTAGTGGATCGCCATAATTATGGTCAAAAATTATCAAAATCGATGTCATTTTATGGTTATCCAACTAATATACGCACACAAATTTTGTGTACGAACGCAAATTTTTTTCCGCACACTAAGTTAATTAAAAGTTTGTTATTTTTATGGTAAGTGTCATAATTTTTTTTGGTGGTTGCTTCTAAAATAGCTGTGATAATACAAAAATATAAAGTTTGTGTACAGTTAAATTGTGATAAATTGGGATCAATTGTGATAATATCGCTTAATACTATTATTGGCAATTTAATAAAGTAATCGTTTTTTTTTAAATAATTTATAGGTGGTGAAAAAGCCAAATTAAAACTCCAAGTGATAACCAAAAATTTATTTCTTTTATTTTTATTTTTTTTGCTGTCGCTGTCAAAATGTATCAAGATATTTGTGCTATAAAAAACATGCTTTATCTTTGTCACTCCAATGCATTTTTTTTTTGTCTTCTTTCGACTTGAAGTCAGTTCAGTCAATTATTCACAGTGGAATTCAGGCTTAAGGTTACATAAATAAGAAAATCAATCATTTGCCTTAGTTTATGACATTTTTTGTTTAAATTTACTTTTTATGGGTAAAGAAAACGAATTTTTGATTTGATATCTGCATCTGCGAAATTTTTTGAATGTAAATCAGTCTTAAGACGGAGAATTTAACGGTTTTTGGAAGATCTATGTCAAGAGTAAGAGGGTACCTATACCATACGAATTGACCCAAAACCACGTGATGATATTATCACGTTGACCAATTTTTTATACATTCTGGTTTGAGGATAGAGTTGGACGTTGAGTTTGCGGTTGAGTACAGAGTGCGCCATCTTTTATGAGGGTATGTAAACATTGAATAACTTTGACATTTGTAAACCGATTGAACTAGATTAAACATGTTCTTGAAACGTCAATTCGGTACAATTTTAACCGCTTCTATAAATCGCTTTTTATGAATCGCTTCACACCGAAACAACGCGCCGAAATAGTGACGCTCTATATTGAAAATAGTCGTTCAGTTGTGTTAACTAGACGTGCTATCATCGAAAATATTGTGGCTAACACCCACCGTCTGACAACACTATTCGTCATTTAATGTCGAATTTTTTTGAGTTGAAGCGGTCAGAGAGAACGTTGCCCAGAACCCAAAAGTGTCGTATTGTAGCCGCGCTCTGTTGAGTTTATGTCTGTTCTTCGAGTCACGTTGATTTGAGGATTGATTTGGTCGTTTAGTTTAGAGTAAAGTTAAGGGTCGAGTTGTGGGTCGAGGTAGAGGTTGAGTTGGGGTTCGGTTGAGTTCATAGATTCATGCACCGTTGGTCTTGGTTAAGGGATTGAATTTAAGATGTTTAAGTGAAGGTTTAGTAAGGGGCTCAGTAGCGGCTTTAATAGGGGCGGGGGGGCAAGGGGGTGGTGGATTGATTTGGAAGTTAGCAGAGGAAGAGTTCAGCTCTTGCATTGATTGGTCGATTGAGTAGGACATTAAGTTTAGGGTTAGATTAAGGTGGTTTGAGTTGATACTCTCTAAGCTTTAGAATCGAGTTTATTTCAGGATTGAGTTCATCGTTGATTATAGAGTTGATCAAAGGGTTGAGATTTGGTTCGAGTTAAGCTGAGTTGATGTTAGGTTAGGGTTGAGTTAGATTCCGTTAGGGTGTTGTTTCGTGGGTTGAGTTAGGCGTTGAATATTGGTCAGGTTTAGGGTGGATTAAATTTAGCGACTGTAATGCTCTATCTCTATCTTAGTTTAGCCCAACTTTTAAGTTTAATAAAATGTTGATTACACTTGCATTTTTTGCCCATAACTTTCGATTTGGTACAGTGTATGTTATGTTGGCACACAGTATTCAATACTCTGTAGTGAAGGCTGTTTTCGAAACGAATACTTATTTGTCGAGCCTAACTTATTCAAATAAGTATATTATCGAGGTCTCTCCGATATAATCGCTAATATGAAACTACATGTATTTTAATTTCAGCAGCGCTTCGAACGGCGTCTATGTGTTTGGGACATTAAGCTTGGAAAACACCAAGCAGCGGCAGCGAGCAGCAAATTTAAATATATGTGGATTTGCTTATGTATTCATAGGTAGCCGTATGTTAAGCAAAAGTATAAGCAATTTTTATAAAAATATTTAAAGTTTTGATAATTTTAATAGATAAATGTTGATTAAAAGAAAATCTATCACAAGTGGAATATGTGGGACATGTCGCGCTGGTCTTGGTGTGTTTCGAAAACATAGAATAACTTGCGGAAAGAGCCTAAAAGACATTAAAATAAAAAAATACAGCAAATTAAATTTTGTGTTTTTTTATTGTCGGCAAAATTTTTTATTTGATGCTGAAATATATTTTTTTGTATAACCTTAATAATTTAACCACATATTATATTTGCTGCTTATTTCTAATTTTTGATGCTACTCTTTGTCGCTAAACTATTTTTTTTTGACGCTGAAAATTATTTGTTTGTATTTTCATTGTTTTGTTCCAAAATATTATATTTGTTGCCAATTTATTAATTTTGATGCCAAAGTTTGTCGTCACAGTATTTAATTATGTCCTTTAAAAATATTAGTTTGTTTTTTCATATGTTGTTCCAAAATATTATTTGTGATGCCATTTTATTATTTTTGATGCTAATGTTTGTTGCCAAAATTTTTTTCTGGTATGCCCGTTTAAATTGTCCCGTTATAAATTGGGAAAAAAAATAAAATAAAAATAATAAAATATTTATGTACATCGAAATTAAATTCCTGTGAGTGAAATACATGTAAATACAATTCAAAATTTCGCAAGTTTAATTAATTAATTAAAATTAACATTTGGTTAATTTTTTTTTTGTGTCACAGTGCGGGATTTTGTTTTATCAATTTTTTTTTTTATATATACAGTGATTCCTTAAATTTCAAGTCTTAAGAAAAGGAATAGACCGTGATCGTTTTAGCACGGTTTCTTCAACTTTTTCTAGAAAGTTAAACGGTAAAGATACTTTTATACATGTATTTCTTTAATTCCACCGTTTTGGAATTCAAAGGTGGAACCTTAGTCATAATTACATCGTTTTTTGTTGTTGTTTTTACATTCACAGTACAACTGAGCTGTTTATATCCTACTTAATATTTCTTGGAAACAGAGAGAACCGGCTAAGGAACAATTTAGATACGGAAGACTTAAGAGTACGGTTTCTGTTTCAGAAACTGAGGATTCTAGACTCTTCCTAGGAAATTTTGATTGCGGCATTATTTGGTTCCGCCTATTGAACAAAATTTGGACCAAATGAATTAGTCATGCATTAGAGAGCCGTTAATCCGTTATGATCTTCTGTTGGTGTTACAGCTAAGTGCAAAACAAAATTTATTATTTAATTTTCTAGATTATATGGAAATAATATAAATTATTTCATATAGCGCATAATGCTTATTTATTAACTTATAAATTACTATTTATTCAAATTTATTAATTATTCATATTATTGCCATGAAGAATGTATAAACTTTTATGAATCTTATAATTTGCTAAAAATGTTAAAGCACATTTTTTCAGAAAATAATTCAAATTTCTAAATTAGTATATCAATAGAGATATTAGTATTAATATATAATATTATTATTATGGCGTTGAGGTGTTAGGGGGATCGATCCGTTATTGATGTATTAGTTTTCATTATCAAATTATTATTTTTTTTATTATTATTAATTTTACGTTTATTATCAATAATTTTGGCATGCATGATTGATTCGTTTAATTAAATTATGATTATTATTAATTTATTTGGCAATAAATGTTCTTAAATTTTAGTAGAATTAATTCTTGAATATTAGTACCTAATTTCTTTTCGTTATTGATTTACTTTATTGGTTACGTTCATTAATATTAATATGCATAAGAGGAATGTTCGTATGTCTTCGTTTGTTCAGTGTTGAGAATCTTATTTATTTATTCATCTTTAATTCAATAATGTTCTTTACATTTGTTAGTATTACATCTACTTAGTCAATGCCGTAATTATGTTATTTTAATATATTCTTAAAAATAATGCCGTGATTTAGTGTTCAATGTAAGGGAGGGAAGTGTCCAATCATATAAAACTTCGTTCGGGAGGCGTAAACACTAAGGCCAATCCATCAACGGTCTTGTTTTATATGACAGTAAGCTAAAAGCTGGTATTATACAATAAAACCCTATATTTTGTTTTTTTTTTGGTTTGGATTGTTTTATATATGTATCTACATAGGGTTTATCATACTTTTTGAACCTTAACATCCCATTGCAGCATCTACTAGTCTTTCGTATACTACTACATTTTTTTTAACCCCACGACTGTCACCTAGTCCAGGAAAAGTGATGCAGTAGTAGTCCATGCGAAGGCATTTTTTTTTGTTGCGAATCACGCTACCCTTCATACACTATGGTGGGGAGGTGTGCTTCGTAACAAACTTACCTATTTCTTAACCGATTACTATGAAATTGAGCAAGCACAAAGGAAATGGGTTTCTAAAATGAGTTTTAGATGAAGTTCTGGTATAAGGCTACTGAAGAATGTACGATGGAAATGGGATTCTAAAATGATATTTAAGGAAGGAACTTGGCCGTTTCTTAACCGATTATGAATAAAATTCCGCATGAAGTTTTGGAAATTAGTCAATTAGAAAGAAACTTGGTGATATCTTTACCGATTATGATGAAATACAGCATCCACGAAGGAAATGGGATTGTAAAATGAGTTTAAGATGAAGTTCTGTACTATGACCGATTAGGAAGGATCTTGACCGTTTATCAAACGTTTATGATGAAATTCGGCTCGTACGACGGAAATGCGATTCTTACATAATTTAGCCATATTCCACAACTGTTATTTAACATTAATGCGATTGTTGAAATTTAGGTAATACGAATTTAATTCAAAAATAAATTTTTGAAAATTAATGATTTTTTTGAGTCTCAAAGTGGTACAAGCCGAATATTAATTAATAAACATTTATCAGCATCATACTTACACATAGAGCAAACTTAAGGAAAATATGGCTTTTGGGTGGATTAATCGTTAATTCTGTTTTAAATATGGCATGGTATCGCAGAGTATGTTACGGCTGTCTATACAAAAAAAAGATAAAAATAAAATTTGTACCTTGTGGTGTAGCGTTTATCGTTCCAAATTTCTCTATAGGTGCGCTTCTACGATATTCCGATTTAGCATGTGTATTGTGTGTTGTTGTTGTTGTTGTTGGAATGGTAGTACATATATCGCTAATTAATCATTCTTGTATGTAATTTTCTCTTCAATTCAATGAACTAGAGTTTTGTTTTCTCAATAATTTTATTTATTTATTTAATTTTTTTTGATTTTTACCTATGTATAAATATACCTGTATATTTCTCAGAATAGTATTAGTGATGATTCATCTGTTTTGGTCAGGTAGCGTAGGCGTGTATATGTAATACATTTTTTATACGTAATAATTAAAAAAACACATAGAGTTTTAAAAACACCAATAAACGAATTTAAAAATCAATCAGTTCCAGAAGGCCACCGCGTATAGTGCAATTTTTATAAAATAATAAATCTAAGTCATACTCATATAAAATTGTAGTGATTTTAGACCTTTGACGATTACCTTATTGGTAAATTGAAAGTCAATTAGTGTGTTTCTACAAACAGGAGATATGTGAACCAAATACAATCCCTTTACGGTTTTTTTTAGGGGCAAGAAATTGTGCAGTGTTATATTTTAATTGATTTCTTAAAAGCTTACCTTTACCTTGTGACACAAGCAGATATACAAATCCCATCACATTATGCAGCTTGGCGATTTAACAGGGCCTTCTTACTTTTTTTGGGATGGAGGCAAAAGAGCAGAGAAAAAAAAACAGATTCCAGAAAATTGAAAGAAACGCTTGATGTAACATTTCATTTGGATAAGCGTGGAATTCTTATGCTCTATTAAAAACATTTAGTGTTGTTTTTAGTGGATCGGTTGTGTAGTGGTCTTATTAATAGTTTAGTATATATACTATTACGTCCTATATATGAATTTTCTTTTATGCACAATATACATTACATAAGTTTAGTAATTGTTTGTCGTTTTGTTAAAAGTTGGTAAATAAATAAAATGTTTGACCCGAACCGGTTTTATTATTTTTTTGTTTTTAGGGTGGCTGTTCGTTGCCCAGAGCACTGCGGCCATTGAGGCCTATTGTGCATCCCTAGAGATTTCCTTACGATAGATATAGGTCTATATCCCTGATAAACGCCGCTACCTGATTCATATCCATTGGGTCGAATAGTAGATGGGAGTTATAGATGTGTTCATCTTCATCACCGATCGTAATCAGTGATGAAGATGAACACATCCGAACTGGTGTACAGGGCACATTAATATCAATATTGGCAAGAAATTCAGTGAAATCAACTGCACCATTTAAAACATCAGCGATGAACAGAGGAGTCGCAACCTTACGCCTGTCAATCAGTGATTACAAATTTCGTTCAATTCAAACAATATCAATCTTATACATCGGATCCAAATAATCCATATATACTACAGTTTAGACCGTACAAGAGAATAGTACAAATTCTTAATGGAAAGTGGATTACGAAAATTGGTGGCACGACAAACGAAGCCCAGCAAACTATTAGACTTAGCTATAATTAAGTTAATTTGATCCCGGAAATTCAACTGATGGTCCAAGATGATTCCCAAATCCTTAAATGTCATCACTCTTTCGAGCAGCTGATAATTAATCTGATAACGATGAGTAATCATCTTTTCTCTCCTGAAGAAACTCATAACCTTACATTTTTCTAGATTTAAGTATAATTTATAAATAATAATGATCCATTTGTATAATAAATCTATAGATCACTCTGAAGTTCCATACATTGTTGTAGTTATCATTTTTGATATTTTTAAGGGTCTCGAGACCTGTCATTAAAGGTATCAAGAACAGAAATCTAAGCACAATTGCAGATTTTGGATTTTTACTGCTCAGAATCGGCTGATGTATAGTAAGGTGATTTTCAATGGAATCAAGGAACCTAAATACTCGTTGGCCTTAAAATGTACAGGTCCTGAGGCCTTTCAATAGAGGTATCAAGAACAGCAATCGGAGCACAATTGCAGATTTTGGATTTTTATAGCTCTGAATCGTCTGATGTTATAGTAAGGTGATTTTCATCAAATCGAATTTTCTATGAAATGTACGGAAATAATTATGGAATCTAAATACGCGTTGGCACAGCAGTTACAGGTCTCGAGACCTGTCATTAAAGGTATCAAGAACAGAAATCTAAGCACAATTGCAGATTTTGGATTTTTACTGCTCAGAATCGGCTGATGTATAGTAAGGTGATTTTCAATGGAATCAAGGAACCTAAATACTCGTTGGCCTAAAAATGTACAGGTCCTGAGGCCTTTCAATAGAGGTATCAAGAACAGCAATCGGAGCACAATTGCAGATTTTTGATTTTTACTGCTCAGAATCGGCTGATGTATAGTAAGGTGATTTTCAATGGAATCAATGAACCTAAATACTCGTTGGCCTTAAAATGTACAGGTCCTGAGGCCTTACAATAGAGGTATCAAAAACAGCAATCGGAGCATAATTGCAGATTTTGGATTTTTATAGCTCTGAATCGTCTGATGTATAGTAAGGTGATTTTCATCAAATCGAATTTTCTATGAAATGTACGGAAATAATTATGGAATCTAAATACGCGTTGGCACAGCAGTTACAGGTCTCGAGACCTGTCATTAAAGGTATCAAGAACAGAAATCTAAGCACAATTGCAGATTTTGGATTTTTACTGCTGAGAATCGGCTGATGTATAGTAAGGTGATTTTCAATGGAATCAAGGAACCTAAATACTCGTTGGCCTTAAAATGTACAGGTCCTGAGGCCTTTCAATAGAGGTATCAAGAACAGCAATCGGAGCATAATTGCAGATTTTGGATTTTTATAGCTCTGAATCGTCTGATTATAGTAAGGTGATTTTCATCAAATCGAATTTTCTATGAAATGTACGGAAATAATTATGGAATCTAAATACGCGTTGGCACAGCAGTTACAGGTCTCGAGACCTGTCATTAAAGGTATCAAGAACAGAAATCTAAGCACAATTGCAGATTTTGGATTTCTACTGCTCAGAATCGGCTGATGTATAGTAAGGTGATTTTCAATGGAATCAAGGAACCTAAATACTCGTTGGCCTTAAAATGTACAGGTCCTGAGGCCTTTCAATAGAGGTATCAAGAATAGCAATCGGAACACAATTGCAGATTTTGGATTTTTATAGCTCTGAATCGTCTGATGTTATAGTAAGGTGATTTTCATCAAATCGAATTTTCTATGAAATGTACGGAAATAATTATGGAATCTAAATACGCGTTGGCACAGCAGTTACAGGTCTCGATACTTGTCATTAAAGGTATCAAGAACAGAAATCTAAGCACAATTGCAGATTTTGGATTTTTACTGCTCAGAATCGGCTGATGTATAGTAAGGTGATTTTCAATGGAATCAAAGAACCTAAATACTCGTTGGCCTTAAAATGTACAGGTCCTGAGGCCTTTCAATAGAGGTATCAAGAATAGCAATCGGAACACAATTGCAGATTTTGGATTTTTATAGCTCTGAATCGTCTGATGTATAGTAAGGTGATTTTCATCAAATCGAATTTTCTATGAAATGTACGGAAATAATTATGGAATCTAAATACGCGTTGGCACAGCAGTTACAGGTCTCGAGACTTGTCATTAAAGGTATCAAGAACAGAAATCTAAGCACAATTGCAGATTTTGGATTTTTACTGCTCAGAATCGGCTGATGTATAGTAAGGTGATTTTCAATGGAATCAAGGAACCTAAATACTCGTTGGCCTTAAAATGTACAGGTCCTGAGGCCTTTCAATAGAGGTATCAAGAACAGCAATCGGAACACAATTGCAGATTTTGGATTTTTATAGCTCTGAATCGTCTGATGTATAGTAAGGTGATTTTCATCAAATCGAATTTTCTATGAAATGTACGGAAATAATTATGGAATCTAAATACGCGTTAGCACAGCAGTTACAGGTCTTGAGACTTGTCATTAAAGGTATCAAGAACAGAAATCTAAGCACAATTGCAGATTTTGGATTTTTACTGCTCAGAATCGGCTGATGTATAGTAAGGTGATTTTCAATGGAATCAAGGAACCTAAATACTCGTTGGCCTTAAAATGTACAGGTCCTGAGGCCTTTCAATAGATGTATCAAGAACAGCAATCGGAGCATAATTGCAGATTTTGGATTTTTATAGCTCTGAATCGTCTGATGTATAGTAAGGTGATTTTCATCAAATCGAATTTTCTATGAAATGTACGGAAATAATTATGGAATCTAAATACGCGTTGGCACAGCAGTTACAGGTCTCGAGACTTGTCATTAAAGGTATCAAGAACAGAAATCTAAGCACAATTGCAGATTTTGGATTTTTACTGCTCAGAATCGGCTGATGTATAGTAAGGTGATTTTCAATGGAATCAAGGAACCTAAATACTCGTTGGCCTTAAAATGTACAGGTCCTGAGGCCTTTCAATAGAGGTATCAAGAACAGCAATCGGAACACAATTGCAGATTTTGGATTTTTATAGCTCTGAATCGTCTGATGTATAGTAAGGTGATTTTCATCAAATCGAATTTTCTATGAAATGTACGGAAATAATTATGGAATCTAAATACGCGTTGGCACAGCAGTTACAGGTCTCGAGACTTGTCATTAAAGGTATCAAGAACAGAAATCTAAGCACAATTGCAGATTTTGGATTTTTACTGCTCAGAATCGGCTGATGTATAGTAAGGTGATTTTCAATGGAATCAAGGAACCTAAATACTCGTTGGCCTTAAAATGTACAGGTCCTGAGGCCTTTCAATAGAGGTATCAAGAACAGCAATCGGAACACAATTGCAGATTTTGGATTTTTATAGCTCTGAATCGTCTGATGTATAGTAAGGTGATTTTCATCAAATCGAATTTTCTATGAAATGTACGGAAATAATTATGGAATCTAAATACGCGTTGGCACAGCAGTTACAGGTCTCGAGACTTGTCATTAAAGGTATCAAGAACAGAAATCTAAGCACAATTGCAGATTTTGGATTTTTACTGCTCAGAATCGGCTGATGTATAGTAAGGTGATTTTCAATGGAATCAAGGAACCTAAATACTCGTTGGCCTTAAAATGTACAGGTCCTGAGGCCTTTCAATAGATGTATCAAGAACAGCAATCGGAGCATAATTGCAGATTTTGGATTTTTACTGCTCAGAATCGGCTGATGTATAGTAAGGTGATTTTCAATGGAATCAAGGAACCTAAATACTCGTTGGCCTTAAAATGTACAGGTCCTGAGGCCTTTCAATAGAGGTATCAAGAACAGCAATCGGAACACAATTGCAGATTTTGGATTTTTATAGCTCTGAATCGTCTGATGTATAGTAAGGTGATTTTCATCAAATCGAATTTTCTATGAAATGTACGGAAATAATTATGGAATCTAAATACGCATTGGCACAGCAGTTACAGGTCTCGAGACCTGTCATTAAAGGTATCAAGAACATAAATCTAAGCACAATTGCAGATTTTGGATTTTTACTGCTCAGAATCGGCTGATGTATAGTAAGGTGATTTTCAATGGAATCAAGGAACCTAAATACTCGTTGGCCTTAAAATGTACAGGTCCTGAGGCCTTTCAATAGATGTATCAAGAACAGCAATCGGAGCATAATTGCAGATTTTGGATTTTTATAGCTCTGAATCGTCTGATGTATAGTAAGGTGATTTTCATCAAATCGAATTTTCTATGAAATGTACGGAAATAATTATGGAATCTAAATACGCGTTGGCTCAGCAGTTACAGGTCTCGAGACCTGTCATTAAAGGTATCAAGAACAGAAATCTAAGCACAATTGCAGATTTTGGATTTTTACTGCTCAGAATCGGCTGATGTATAGTAAGGTGATTTTCAATGGAATCAAGGAACCTAAATACTCGTTGGCCTTAAAATGTACAGGTCCTGAGGCCTTTCAATAGATGTATCAAGAACAGCAATCGGAGCATAATTGCAGATTTTGGATTTTTATAGCTCTGAATCGTCTGATGTATAGTAAGGTGATTTTCATCAAATCGAATTTTCTATGAAATGTACGGAAATAATTATGGAATCTAAATACGCATTGGCACAGCAGTTACAGGTCTCGAGACCTGTCATTAAAGGTATCAAGAACATAAATCTAAGCACAATTGCAGATTTTGGATTTTTACTGCTCAGAATCGGCTGATGTATAGTAAGGTGATTTTCAATGGAATCAAGGAACCTAAATACTCGTTGGCCTTAAAATGTACAGGTCCTGAGGCCTTTCAATAGAGGTATCAAGAACAGCAATCGGAACACAATTGCAGATTTTGGATTTTTATAGCTCTGAATCGTCTGATGTATAGTAAGGTGATTTTCATCAAATCGAATTTTCTATGAAATGTACGGAAATAATTATGGAATCTAAATACGCGTTGGCACAGCAGTTACAGGTCTCGAGACTTGTCATTAAAGGTATCAAGAACAGAAATCTAAGCACAATTGCAGATTTTGGATTTTTACTGCTCAGAATCGGCTGATGTATAGTAAGGTGATTTTCAATGGAATCAAGGAACCTAAATACTCGTTGGCCTTAAAATGTACAGGTCCTGAGGCCTTTCAATAGAGGTATCAAGAACAGCAATCGGAACACAATTGCAGATTTTGGATTTTTATAGCTCTGAATCGTCTGATGTATAGTAAGGTGATTTTCATCAAATCGAATTTTCTATGAAATGTACGGAAATAATTATGGAATCTAAATACGCGTTGGCACAGCAGTTACAGGTCTCGAGACCTGTCATTAAAGGTATCAAGAACAGAAATCTAAGCATAATTGCAGATTTTGGATTTTTACTGCTCAGAATCGGCTGATGTATAGTAAGGTGATTTTCAATGGAATCAAGGAACCTAAATACTCGTTGGCCTTAAAATGTACAGGTCCTGAGGCCTTTCAATAGATGTATCAAGAACAGCAATCGGAGCATAATTGCAGATTTTGGATTTTTATAGCTCTGAATCGTCTGATGTATAGTAAGGTGATTTTCATCAAATCGAATTTTCTATGAAATGTACGGAAATAATTATGGAATCTAAATACGCGTTGGCACAGCAGTTACAGGTCTCGAGACCTGTCATTAAAGGTATCAAGAACAGAAATCTAAGCACAATTGCAGATTTTGGATTTTTACTGCTCAGAATCGGCTGATGTATAGTAAGGTGATTTTCAATGGAATCAAGGAACCTAAATACTCGTTGGCCTTAAAATGTACAGGTCCTGAGGCCTTTCAATAGAGGTATCAAGAACAGCAATCGGAACACAATTGCAGTTGGATTTTTATAGCTCTGAATCGTCTGATGTTATAGTAAGGTGATTTTCATCAAATCGAATTTTCTATGAAATGTACGGAAATAATTATGGAATCTAAATACGCATTGGCACAGCAGTTACAGGTCTCGAGACCTGTCATTAAAGGTATCAAGAACATAAATCTAAGCACAATTGCAGATTTTGGATTTTTACTGCTCAGAATCGGCTGATGTATAGTAAGGTGATTTTCAATGGAATCAAGGAACCTAAATACTCGTTGGCCTTAAAATGTACAGGTCCTGAGGCCTTTCAATAGAGGTATCAAGAACAGCAATCGGAACACAATTGCAGATTTTGGATTTTTATAGCTCTGAATCGTCTGATGTATAGTAAGGTGATTTTCATCAAATCGAATTTTCTATGAAATGTACGGAAATAATTATGGAATCTAAATACGCGTTGGCACAGCAGTTACAGGTCTCGAGACCTGTCATTAAAGGTATCAAGAACAGAAATCTAAGCACAATTGCAGATTTTGGATTTTTACTGCTCAGAATCGGCTGATGTATAGTAAGGTGATTTTCAATGGAATCAAGGAACCTAAATACTCGTTGGCCTTAAAATGTACAGGTCCTGAGGCCTTTCAATAGAGGTATCAAGAACAGCAATCGGAACACAATTGCAGATTTTGGATTTTTATAGCTCTGAATCGTCTGATGTATAGTAAGGTGATTTTCATCAAATCGAATTTTCTATGAAATGTACGGAAATAATTATGGAATCTAAATACGCATTGGCACAGCAGTTACAGGTCTCGAGACCTGTCATTAAAGGTATCAAGAACATAAATCTAAGCACAATTGCAGATTTTGGATTTTTACTGCTCAGAATCGGCTGATGTATAGTAAGGTGATTTTCAATGGAATCAAGGAACCTAAATACTCGTTGGCCTTAAAATGTACAGGTCCTGAGGCCTTTCAATAGAGGTATCAAGAACAGCAATCGGAACACAATTGCAGATTTTGGATTTTTATAGCTCTGAATCGTCTGATGTATAGTAAGGTGATTTTCATCAAATCGAATTTTCTATGAAATGTACGGAAATAATTATGGAATCTAAATACGCGTTGGCACAGCAGTTACAGGTCTCGAGACCTGTCATTAAAGGTATCAAGAACAGAAATCTAAGCACAATTGCAGATTTTGGATTTTTACTGCTCAGAATCGGCTGATGTATAGTAAGGTGATTTTCAATGGAATCAAGGAACCTAAATACTCGTTGGCCTTAAAATGTACAGGTCCTGAGGCCTTTCAATAGAGGTATCAAGAACAGCAATCGGAGCATAATTGCAGATTTTGGATTTTTATAGCTCTGAATCGTCTGATGTATAGTAAGGTGATTTTCATCAAATCGAATTTTCTATGAAATGTACGGAAATAATTATGGAATCTAAATACGCGTTGGCACAGCAGTTACAGGTCTCGAGACCTGTCATTAAAGGTATCAAGAACAGAAATCTAAGCACAATTGCAGATTTTGGATTTTTACTGCTCAGAATCGGCTGATGTATAGTAAGGTGATTTTCAATGGAATCAAGGAACCTAAATACTCGTTGGCCTTAAAATGTACAGGTCCTGAGGCCTTTCAATAGAGGTATCAAGAACAGCAATCGGAGCATACTTGCAGATTTTGGATTTTTACTGCTCAGAATCGGCTGATGTATAGTAAGGTGATTTTCAATGGAATCAAAGAACCTAAATACTCGTTGGCCTTAAAATGTACAGGTCCTGAGGCCTTTCAATAGAGGTATCAAGAATAGCAATCGGAACACAATTGCAGATTTTGGATTTTTATAGCTCTGAATCGTCTGATGTATAGTAAGGTGATTTTCATCAAATCGAATTTTCTATGAAATGTACGGAAATAATTATGGAATCTAAATACGCGTTGGCACAGCAGTTACAGGTCTCGAGACCTGTCATTAAAGGTATCAAGAACAGAAATCTAAGCACAATTGCAGATTTTGGATTTTTACTGCTCAGAATCGGCTGATGTATAGTAAGGTGATTTTCAATGGAATCAAGGAACCTAAATACTCGTTGGCCTTAAAATGTACAGGTCCTGAGGCCTTTCAATAGATGTATCAAGAACAGCAATCGGAGCATAATTGCAGATTTTGGATTTTTATAGCTCTGAATCGTCTGATGTATAGTAAGGTGATTTTCATCAAATCGAATTTTCTATGAAATGTACGGAAATAATTATGGAATCTAAATACGCGTTGGCACAGCAGTTACAAGGTTTCGAGACCTGTCATTAAAGGTATCAAGAACAGAAATCTAAGCACAATTGCAGATTTTGGATTTTTACTGCTCAGAATCGGCTGATGTATAGTAAGGTGATTTTCAATGGAATCAAGGAACCTAAATACTCGTTGGCCTTAAAATGTACAGGTCCTGAGGCCTTTCAATAGAGGTATCAAGAACAGCAATCGGAGCATAATTGCAGATTTTGGATTTTTATAGCTCTGAATCGTCTGATGTATAGTAAGGTGATTTTCATCAAATCGAATTTTCTATGAAATGTACGGAAATAATTATGGAATCTAAATACGCGTTGGCACAGCAGTTACAGGTCTCGAGACCTGTCATTAAAGGTATCAAGAACAGAAATCTAAGCACAATTGCAGATTATGGATTTTTACTGCTCAGAATCGGCTGATGTATAGTAAGGTGATTTTCAATGGAATCAAGGAACCTAAATACTCGTTGGCCTTAAAATGTACAGGTCCTGAGGCCTTTCAATAGAGGTATCAAGAACAGCAATCGGAGCATAATTGCAGATTTTGGATTTTTACTGCTCAGAATCGGCTGATGTATAGTAAGGTGATTTTCAATGGAATCAAAGAACCTAAATACTCGTTGGCCTTAAAATGTACAGGTCCTGAGGCCTTTCAATAGAGGTATCAAGAATAGCAATCGGAACACAATTGCAGATTTTGGATTTTTATAGCTCTGAATCGTCTGATGTATAGTAAGGTGATTTTCATCAAATCGAATTTTCTATGAAATGTACGGAAATAATTATGGAATCTAAATACGCGTTGGCACAGCAGTTACAGGTCTCGAGACTTGTCATTAAAGGTATCAAGAACAGAAATCTAAGCACAATTGCAGATTTTGGATTTTTACTGCTCAGAATCGGCTGATGTATAGTAAGGTGATTTTCAATGGAATCAAGGAACCTAAATACTCGTTGGCCTTAAAATGTACAGGTCCTGGTCCTGAGGCCTTTCAATAGAGGTATCAAGAACAGCAATCGGAACACAATTGCAGATTTTGGATTTTTATAGCTCTGAATCGTCTGATGTATAGTAAGGTGATTTTCATCAAATCGAATTTTCTATGAAATGTACGGAAATAATTATGGAATCTAAATACGCGTTGGCACAGCAGTTACAGGTCTCGAGACTTGTCATTAAAGGTATCAAGAACAGAAATCTAAGCACAATTGCAGATTTTGGATTTTTACTGCTCAGAATCGGCTGATGGATAGTAAGGTGATTTTCAATGGAATCAAGGAACCTAAATACTCGTTGGCCTTAAAATGTACAGGTCCTGAGGCCTTTCAATAGAGGTATCAAGAACAGCAATCGGAGCATAATTGCAGATTTTGGATTTTTATAGCTCTGAATCGTCTGATGTATAGTAAGGTGATTTTCATCAAATCGAATTTTCTATGAAATGTACGGAAATAATTATGGAATCTAAATACGCGTTGGCACAGCAGTTACAGGTCTCGAGACCTGTCATTAAAGGTATCAAGAACAGAAATCTAAGCACAATTGCAGATTTTGGATTTTTACTGCTCAGAATCGGCTGATGTATAGTAAGGTGATTTTCAATGGAATCAAGGAACCTAAATACTCGTTGGCCTTAAAATGTACAGGTCCTGAGGCCTTTCAATAGAGGTATCAAGAACAGCAATCGGAACACAATTGCAGATTTTGGATTTTTATAGCTCTGAATCGTCTGATGTATAGTAAGGTGATTTTCATCAAATCGAATTTTCTATGAAATGTACGGAAATAATTATGGAATCTAAATACGCGTTAGCACAGCAGTTACAGGTCTCGTGACCTGTCATTAAAGGTATCAAGAACAGAAATCTAAGCACAATTGCAGATTTTGGATTTTTACTGCTCAGAATCGGCTGATGTATAGTAAGGTGATTTTCAATGGAATCAAGGAACCTAAATACTCGTTGGCCTTAAAATGTACAGGTCCTGAGGCCTTTCAATAGAGGTATCAAGAACAGCAATCGGAACACAATTGCAGATTTTGGATTTTTATAGCTCTGAATCGTCTGATGTATAGTAAGGTGATTTTCATCAAATCGAATTTTCTATGAAATGTACGGAAATAATTATGGAATCTAAATACGCGTTGGCACAGCAGTTACAGGTCTCGAGACCTGTCATTAAAGGTATCAAGAACTGAAATCTAAGCACAATTGCAGATTTTGGATTTTTACTGCTCAGAATCGGCTGATGTATAGTAAGGTGATTTTCAATGGAATCAAGGAACCTAAATACTCGTTGGCCTTAAAATGTACAGGTCCTGAGGCCTTTCAATAGAGGTATCAAGAACAGCAATCGGAACACAATTGCAGATTTTGGATTTTTATAGCTCTGAATCGTCTGATGTATAGTAAGGTGATTTTCATCAAATCGAATTTTCTATGAAATGTACGGAAATAATTATGGAATCTAAATACGCGTTGGCACAGCAGTTTCAGGTCTCGAGACCTGTCATTAAAGGTATCAAGAACAGAAATCTAAGCACAATTGCAGATTTTGGATTTTTACTGCTCAGAATCGGCTGATGTATAGTAAGGTGATTTTCAATGGAATCAAGGAACCTAAATACTCGTTGGCCTTAAAATGTACAGGTCCTGAGGCCTTTCAATAGAGGTATCAAGAACAGCAATCGGAACACAATTGCAGATTTTGGATTTTTATAGCTCTGAATCGTCTGATGTATAGTAAGGTGATTTTCATCAAATCGAATTTTCTATGAAATGTACGGAAATAATTATGGAATCTAAATACGCGTTGGCACAGCAGTTACAGGTCTCGAGACCTGTCATTAAAGGTATCAAGAACAGAAATCTAAGCACAATTGCAGATTTTGGATTTTTACTGCTCAGAATCGGCTGATGTATAGTAAGGTGATTTTCAATGGAATCAAGGAACCTAAATACTCGTTGGCCTTAAAATGTACAGATCCTGAGGCCTTTCAATAGAGGTATCAAGAACAGCAATCGGAACACAATTGCAGATTTTGGATTTTTATAGCTCTGAATCGTCTGATGTATAGTAAGGTGATTTTCATCAAATCGAATTTTCTATGAAATGTACGGAAATAATTATGGAATCTAAATACGCGTTGGCACAGCAGTTACAGGTCTCGAGACCTGTCATTAAAGGTATCAAGAACAGAAATCTAAGCACAATTGCAGATTTTGGATTTTTACTGCTCAGAATCGGCTGATGTATAGTAAGGTGATTTTCAATGGAATCAAGGAACCTAAATACTCGTTGGCCTTAAAATGTACAGGTCCTGAGGCCTTTCAATAGAGGTATCAAGAACAGCAATCGGAACACAATTGCAGATTTTGGATTTTTATAGCTCTGAATCGTCTGATGTATAGTAAGGTGATTTTCATCAAATCGAATTTTCTATGAAATGTACGGAAATAATTATGGAATCTAAATACGCGTTGGCACAGCAGTTACAGGTCTCGAGACCTGTCATTAAAGGTATCAAGAACAGAAATCTAAGCACAATTGCAGATTTTGGATTTTTACTGCTCAGAATCGGCTGATGTATAGTAAGGTGATTTTCAATGGAATCAAGGAACCTAAATACTCGTTGGCCTTAAAATGTACAGGTCCTGAGGCCTTTCAATAGAGGTATCAAGAACAGCAATCGGAACACAATTGCAGATTTTGGATTTTTATAGCTCTGAATCGTCTGATGTATAGTAAGGTGATTTTCATCAAATCGAATTTTCTATGAAATGTACGGAAATAATTATGGAATCTAAATACGCGTTGGCACAGCAGTTACAGGTCTCGAGACCTGTCATTAAAGGTATCAAGAACAGAAATCTAAGCACAATTGCAGATTTTGGATTTTTACTGCTCAGAATCGGCTGATGTATAGTAAGGTGATTTTCAATGGAATCAAGGAACCTAAATACTCGTTGGCCTTAAAATGTACAGGTCCTGAGGCCTTTCAATAGAGGTATCAAGAATAGCAATCGGAACACAATTGCAGATTTTGGATTTTTATAGCTCTGAATCGTCTGATGTATAGTAAGGTGATTTTCATCAAATCGAATTTTCTATGAAATGTACGGAAATAATTATGGAATCTAAATACGCGTTGGCACAGCAGTTACAGGTCTCGAGACCTGTCATTAAAGGTATCAAGAACAGAAATCTAAGCACAATTGCAGATTTTGGATTTTTACTGCTCAGAATCGGCTGATGTATAGTAAGGTGATTTTCAATGGAATCAAGGAACCTAAATACTCGTTGGCCTTAAAATGTACAGGTCCTGAGGCCTTTCAATAGAGGTATCAAGAATAGCAATCGGAACACAATTGCAGATTTTGGATTTTTATAGCTCTGAATCGTCTGATGTATAGTAAGGTGATTTTCATCAAATCGAATTTTCTATGAAATGTACGGAAATAATTATGGAATCTAAATACGCGTTGGCACAGCAGTTACAGGTCTCGAGACCTATCATTAAAGGTATCAAGAACAGAAATCTAAGCACAATTGCAGATTTTGGATTTTTACTGCTCAGAATCGGCTGATGTATAGTAAGGTGATTTTCAATGGAATCAAGGAACCTAAATACTCGTTGGTTTTAAAATGTACAGGTCCTGAGGCCGTTCAATAGAGGTATCAAGAACAGCAATCGGAACACAATTGCAGATTTTGGATTTTTATAGCTCTGAATCGTCTGATGTATAGTAAGGTGATTTTCATCAAATCGAATTTTCTATGAAATGTACGGAAATAATTATGGAATCTAAATACGCGTTGGCACAGCAGTTACAGGTCTCGAGACCTGTCATTAAAGGTATCAAGAACAGAAATCTAAGCACAATTGCAGATTTTGGATTTTTACTGCTCAGAATCGGCTGATGTATAGTAAGGTGATTTTCAATGGAATCAAGGAACCTAAATACTCGTTGGCCTTAAAATGTACAGGTCCTGAGGCCTTTCAATAGAGGTATCAAGAACAGCAATCGGAGCATAATTGCAGATTTTGGATTTTTATAGCTCTGAATCGTCTGATGTATAGTAAGGTGATTTTCATCAAATCGAATTTTCTATGAAATGTACGGAAATAATTATGGAATCTAAATACGCGTTGGCACAGCAGTTACAGGTCTCGAGACCTGTCATTAAAGGTATCAAGAACAGAAATCTAAGCACAATTGCAGATTTTGGATTTTTACTGCTCAGAATCGGCTGATGTATAGTAAGGTGATTTTCAATGGAATCAAGGAACCTAAATACTCGTTGGCCTTAAAATGTACAGGTCCTGAGGCCTTTCAATAGAGGTATCAAGAACAGCAATCGGAACACAATTGCAGATTTTGGATTTTTATAGCTCTGAATCGTCTGATGTATAGTAAGGTGATTTTCATCAAATCGAATTTTCTATGAAATGTACGGAAATAATTATGGAATCTAAATACGCGTTGGCACAGCAGTTACAGGTCTCGAGACCTGTCATTAAAGGTATCAAGAACAGAAATCTAAGCACAATTGCAGATTTTGGATTTTTACTGCTCAGAATCGGCTGATGTATAGTAAGGTGATTTTCAATGGAATCAAGGAACCTAAATACTCGTTGGCCTTAAAATGTACAGGTCCTGAGGCCTTTCAATAGAGGTATCAAGAACAGCAATCGGAACACAATTGCAGATTTTGGATTTTTATAGCTCTGAATCGTCTGATGTATAGTAAGGTGATTTTCATCAAATCGAATTTTCTATGAAATGTACGGAAATAATTATGGAATCTAAATACGCGTTGGCACAGCAGTTACAGGTCTCGTGACCTGTCATTAAAGGTATCAAGAACAGAAATCTAAGCACAATTGCAGATTTTGGATTTTTACTGCTCAGAATCGGCTGATGTATAGTAAGGTGATTTTCAATGGAATCAAGGAACCTAAATACTCGTTGGCCTTAAAATGTACAGGTCCTGAGGCCTTTCAATAGAGGTATCAAGAACAGCAATCGGAGCATAATTGCAGATTTTGGATTTTTATAGCTCTGAATCGTCTGATGTATAGTAAGGTGATTTTCATCAAATCGAATTTTCTATGAAATGTACGGAAATAATTATGGAATCTAAATACGCGTTGGCACAGCAGTTACAGGTCTCGAGACCTATCATTAAAGGTATCAAGAACAGAAATCTAAGCACAATTGCAGATTTTGGATTTTTACTGCTCAGAATCGGCTGATGTATAGTAAGGTGATTTTCAATGGAATCAAGGAACCTAAATACTCGTTGGCCTTAAAATGTACAGGTCCTGAGGCCTTTCAATAGAGGTATCAAGAACAGCAATCGGAACACAATTGCAGATTTTGGATTTTTATAGCTCTGAATCGTCTGATGTATAGTAAGGTGATTTTCATCAAATCGAATTTTCTATGAAATGTACGGAAATAATTATGGAATCTAAATACGCGTTGGCACAGCAGTTACAGGTCTCGTGACCTGTCATTAAAGGTATCAAGAACAGAAATCTAAGCACAATTGCAGATTTTGGATTTTTACTGCTCAGAATCGGCTGATGTATAGTAAGGTGATTTTCAATGGAATCAAGGAACCTAAATACTCGTTGGCCTTAAAATGTACAGGTCCTGAGGCCTTTCAATAGAGGTATCAAGAATAGCAATCGGAACACAATTGCAGATTTTGGATTTTTATAGCTCTGAATCGTCTGATGTATAGTAAGGTGATTTTCATCAAATCGAATTTTCTATGAAATGTACGGAAATAATTATGGAATCTAAATACGCGTTGGCACAGCAGTTACAGGTCTCGAGACCTATCATTAAAGGTATCAAGAACAGAAATCTAAGCACAATTGCAGATTTTGGATTTTTACTGCTCAGAATCGGCTGATGTATAGTAAGGTGATTTTCAATGGAATCAAGGAACCTAAATACTCGTTGGCCTTAAAATGTACAGGTCCTGAGGCCTTTCAATAGAGGTATCAAGAACAGCAATCGGAACACAATTGCAGATTTTGGATTTTTATAGCTCTGAATCGTCTGATGTATAGTAAGGTGATTTTCATCAAATCGAATTTTCTATGAAATGTACGGAAATAATTATGGAATCTAAATACGCGTTGGCACAGCAGTTACAGGTCTCGTGACCTGTCATTAAAGGTATCAAGAACAGAAATCTAAGCACAATTGCAGATTTTGGATTTTTACTGCTCAGAATCGGCTGATGTATAGTAAGGTGATTTTCAATGGAATCAAGGAACCTAAATACTCGTTGGCCTTAAAATGTACAGGTCCTGAGGCCTTTCAATAGAGGTATCAAGAACAGCAATCGGAGCATAATTGCAGATTTTGGATTTTTATAGCTCTGAATCGTCTGATGTATAGTAAGGTGATTTTCATCAAATCGAATTTTCTATGAAATGTACGGAAATAATTATGGAATCTAAATACGCGTTGGCACAGCAGTTACAGGTCTCGAGACCTATCATTAAAGGTATCAAGAACAGAAATCTAAGCACAATTGCAGATTTTGGATTTTTACTGCTCAGAATCGGCTGATGTATAGTAAGGTGATTTTCAATGGAATCAAGGAACCTAAATACTCGTTGGCCTTAAAATGTACAGGTCCTGAGGCCTTTCAATAGAGGTATCAAGAACAGCAATCGGAACACAATTGCAGATTTTGGATTTTTATAGCTCTGAATCGTCTGATGTATAGTAAGGTGATTTTCATCAAATCGAATTTTCTATGAAATGTACGGAAATAATTATGGAATCTAAATACGCGTTGGCACAGCAGTTACAGGTCTCGAGACCTATCATTAAAGGTATCAAGAACAGAAATCTAAGCACAATTGCAGATTTTGGATTTTTACTGCTCAGAATCGGCTGATGTATAGTAAGGTGATTTTCAATGGAATCAAGGAACCTAAATACTCGTTGGCCTTAAAATGTACAGGTCCTGAGGCCTTTCAATAGAGGTATCAAGAACAGCAATCGGAACACAATTGCAGATTTTGGATTTTTATAGCTCTGAATCGTCTGATGTATAGTAAGGTGATTTTCATCAAATCGAATTTTCTATGAAATGTACGGAAATAATTATGGAATCTAAATACGCGTTGGCACAGCAGTTACAGGTCTCGAGACCTATCATTAAAGGTATCAAGAACAGAAATCTAAGCACAATTGCAGATTTTGGATTTTTACTGCTCAGAATCGGCTGATGTATAGTAAGGTGATTTTCAATGGAATCAAGGAACCTAAATACTCGTTGGCCTTAAAATGTACAGGTCCTGAGGCCTTTCAATAGAGGTATCAAGAACAGCAATCGGAACACAATTGCAGATTTTGGATTTTTATAGCTCTGAATCGTCTGATGTATAGTAAGGTGATTTTCATCAAATCGAATTTTCTATGAAATGTACGGAAATAATTATGGAATCTAAATACGCGTTGGCACAGCAGTTACAGGTCTCGTGACCTGTCATTAAAGGTATCAAGAACAGAAATCTAAGCACAATTGCAGATTTTGGATTTTTACTGCTCAGAATCGGCTGATGTATAGTAAGGTGATTTTCAATGGAATCAAGGAACCTAAATACTCGTTGGCCTTAAAATGTACAGGTCCTGAGGCCTTTCAATAGAGGTATCAAGAACAGCAATCGGAGCATAATTGCAGATTTTGGATTTTTATAGCTCTGAATCGTCTGATGTATAGTAAGGTGATTTTCATCAAATCGAATTTTCTATGAAATGTACGGAAATAATTATGGAATCTAAATACGCGTTGGCACAGCAGTTACAGGTCTCGAGACCTATCATTAAAGGTATCAAGAACAGAAATCTAAGCACAATTGCAGATTTTGGATTTTTACTGCTCAGAATCGGCTGATGTATAGTAAGGTGATTTTCAATGGAATCAAGGAACCTAAATACTCGTTGGCCTTAAAATGTACAGGTCCTGAGGCCTTTCAATAGAGGTATCAAGAACAGCAATCGGAACACAATTGCAGATTTTGGATTTTTATAGCTCTGAATCGTCTGATGTATAGTAAGGTGATTTTCATCAAATCGAATTTTCT
The DNA here is from genome assembly GCA_958295665.1 of Tipula vernalis. Taxonomy (NCBI): domain Eukaryota; kingdom Metazoa; phylum Arthropoda; class Insecta; order Diptera; family Tipulidae; genus Tipula; species Tipula vernalis. The sequence continues at coordinate 5,538,513 of OY282560.1, read as the reverse complement.
ATGAAATGTACGGAAATAATTATGGAATCTAAATACGCGTTGGCACAGCAGTTACAGGTCTCGAGACCTATCATTAAAGGTATCAAGAACAGAAATCTAAGCACAATTGCAGATTTTGGATTTTTACTGCTCAGAATCGGCTGATGTATAGTAAGGTGATTTTCAATGGAATCAAGGAACCTAAATACTCGTTGGCCTTAAAATGTACAGGTCCTGAGGCCTTTCAATAGAGGTATCAAGAACAGCAATCGGAACACAATTGCAGATTTTGGATTTTTATAGCTCTGAATCGTCTGATGTATAGTAAGGTGATTTTCATCAAATCGAATTTTCTATGAAATGTACGGAAATAATTATGGAATCTAAATACGCGTTGGCACAGCAGTTACAGGTCTCGAGACCTATCATTAAAGGTATCAAGAACAGAAATCTAAGCACAATTGCAGATTTTGGATTTTTACTGCTCAGAATCGGCTGATGTATAGTAAGGTGATTTTCAATGGAATCAAGGAACCTAAATACTCGTTGGCCTTAAAATGTACAGGTCCTGAGGCCTTTCAATAGAGGTATCAAGAACAGCAATCGGAACACAATTGCAGATTTTGGATTTTTATAGCTCTGAATCGTCTGATGTATAGTAAGGTGATTTTCATCAAATCGAATTTTCTATGAAATGTACGGAAATAATTATGGAATCTAAATACGCGTTGGCACAGCAGTTACAGGTCTCGAGACCTATCATTAAAGGTATCAAGAACAGAAATCTAAGCACAATTGCAGATTTTGGATTTTTACTGCTCAGAATCGGCTGATGTATAGTAAGGTGATTTTCAATGGAATCAAGGAACCTAAATACTCGTTGGCCTTAAAATGTACAGGTCCTGAGGCCTTTCAATAGAGGTATCAAGAACAGCAATCGGAACACAATTGCAGATTTTGGATTTTTATAGCTCTGAATCGTCTGATGTATAGTAAGGTGATTTTCATCAAATCGAATTTTCTATGAAATGTACGGAAATAATTATGGAATCTAAATACGCGTTGGCACAGCAGTTACAGGTCTCGAGACCTATCATTAAAGGTATCAAGAACAGAAATCTAAGCACAATTGCAGATTTTGGATTTTTACTGCTCAGAATCGGCTGATGTATAGTAAGGTGATTTTCAATGGAATCAAGGAACCTAAATACTCGTTGGCCTTAAAATGTACAGGTCCTGAGGCCTTTCAATAGAGGTATCAAGAACAGCAATCGGAACACAATTGCAGATTTTGGATTTTTATAGCTCTGAATCGTCTGATGTATAGTAAGGTGATTTTCATCAAATCGAATTTTCTATGAAATGTACGGAAATAATTATGGAATCTAAATACGCGTTGGCACAGCAGTTACAGGTCTCGAGACCTATCATTAAAGGTATCAAGAACAGAAATCTAAGCACAATTGCAGATTTTGGATTTTTACTGCTCAGAATCGGCTGATGTATAGTAAGGTGATTTTCAATGGAATCAAGGAACCTAAATACTCGTTGGCCTTAAAATGTACAGGTCCTGAGGCCTTTCAATAGAGGTATCAAGAACAGCAATCGGAACACAATTGCAGATTTTGGATTTTTATAGCTCTGAATCGTCTGATGTATAGTAAGGTGATTTTCATCAAATCGAATTTTCTATGAAATGTACGGAAATAATTATGGAATCTAAATACGCGTTGGCACAGCAGTTACAGGTCTCGTGACCTGTCATTAAAGGTATCAAGAACATAAATCTAAGCACAATTGCAGATTTTGGATTTTTACTGCTCAGAATCGGCTGATGTATAGTAAGGTGATTTTCAATGGAATCAAGGAACCTAAATACTCGTTGGCCTTAAAATGTACAGGTCCTGAGGCCTTTCAATAGAGGTATCAAGAACAGCAATCGGAGCATAATTGCAGATTTTGGATTTTTATAGCTCTGAATCGTCTGATGTATAGTAAGGTGATTTTCATCAAATCGAATTTTCTATGAAATGTACGGAAATAATTATGGAATCTAAATACGCGTTGGCACAGCAGTTACAGGTCTCGAGACCTATCATTAAAGGTATCAAGAACAGAAATCTAAGCACAATTGCAGATTTTGGATTTTTACTGCTCAGAATCGGCTGATGTATAGTAAGGTGATTTTCAATGGAATCAAGGAACCTAAATACTCGTTGGCCTTAAAATGTACAGGTCCTGAGGCCTTTCAATAGAGGTATCAAGAACAGCAATCGGAACACAATTGCAGATTTTGGATTTTTATAGCTCTGAATCGTCTGATGTATAGTAAGGTGATTTTCATCAAATCGAATTTTCTATGAAATGTACGGAAATAATTATGGAATCTAAATACGCGTTGGCACAGCAGTTACAGGTCTCGAGACCTATCATTAAAGGTATCAAGAACAGAAATCTAAGCACAATTGCAGATTTTGGATTTTTACTGCTCAGAATCGGCTGATGTATAGTAAGGTGATTTTCAATGGAATCAAGGAACCTAAATACTCGTTGGCCTTAAAATGTACAGGTCCTGAGGCCTTTCAATAGAGGTATCAAGAACAGCAATCGGAACACAATTGCAGATTTTGGATTTTTATAGCTCTGAATCGTCTGATGTATAGTAAGGTGATTTTCATCAAATCGAATTTTCTATGAAATGTACGGAAATAATTATGGAATCTAAATACGCGTTGGCACAGCAGTTACAGGTCTCGAGACCTATCATTAAAGGTATCAAGAACAGAAATCTAAGCACAATTGCAGATTTTGGATTTTTACTGCTCAGAATCGGCTGATGTATAGTAAGGTGATTTTCAATGGAATCAAGGAACCTAAATACTCGTTGGCCTTAAAATGTACAGGTCCTGAGGCCTTTCAATAGAGGTATCAAGAACAGCAATCGGAACACAATTGCAGATTTTGGATTTTTATAGCTCTGAATCGTCTGATGTATAGTAAGGTGATTTTCATCAAATCGAATTTTCTATGAAATGTACGGAAATAATTATGGAATCTAAATACGCGTTGGCACAGCAGTTACAGGTCTCGTGACCTGTCATTAAAGGTATCAAGAACAGAAATCTAAGCACAATTGCAGATTTTGGATTTTTACTGCTCAGAATCGGCTGATGTATAGTAAGGTGATTTTCAATGGAATCAAGGAACCTAAATACTCGTTGGCCTTAAAATGTACAGGTCCTGAGGCCTTTCAATAGAGGTATCAAGAACAGCAATCGGAGCATAATTGCAGATTTTGGATTTTTATAGCTCTGAATCGTCTGATGTATAGTAAGGTGATTTTCATCAAATCGAATTTTCTATGAAATGTACGGAAATAATTATGGAATCTAAATACGCGTTGGCACAGCAGTTACAGGTCTCGAGACCTATCATTAAAGGTATCAAGAACAGAAATCTAAGCACAATTGCAGATTTTGGATTTTTACTGCTCAGAATCGGCTGATGTATAGTAAGGTGATTTTCAATGGAATCAAGGAACCTAAATACTCGTTGGCCTTAAAATGTACAGGTCCTGAGGCCTTTCAATAGAGGTATCAAGAACAGCAATCGGAACACAATTGCAGATTTTGGATTTTTATAGCTCTGAATCGTCTGATGTATAGTAAGGTGATTTTCATCAAATCGAATTTTCTATGAAATGTACGGAAATAATTATGGAATCTAAATACGCGTTGGCACAGCAGTTACAGGTCTCGTGACCTGTCATTAAAGGTATCAAGAACAGAAATCTTAGCACAATTGCAGATTTTGGATTTTTACTGCTCAGAATCGGCTGATGTATAGTAAGGTGATTTTCAATGGAATCAAGGAACCTAAATACTCGTTGGCCTTAAAATGTACAGGTCCTGAGGCCTTTCAATAGAGGTATCAAGAACAGCAATCGGAGCATAATTGCAGATTTTGGATTTTTATAGCTCTGAATCGTCTGATGTATAGTAAGGTGATTTTCATCAAATCGAATTTTCTATGAAATGTACGGAAATAATTATGGAATCTAAATACGCGTTGGCACAGCAGTTACAGGTCTCGAGACCTATCATTAAAGGTATCAAGAACAGAAATCTAAGCACAATTGCAGATTTTGGATTTTTACTGCTCAGAATCGGCTGATGTATAGTAAGGTGATTTTCAATGGAATCAAGGAACCTAAATACTCGTTGGCCTTAAAATGTACAGGTCCTGAGGCCTTTCAATAGAGGTATCAAGAACAGCAATCGGAACACAATTGCAGATTTTGGATTTTTATAGCTCTGAATCGTCTAATGTATAGTAAGGTGATTTTCATCAAATCGAATTTTCTATGAAATGTACGGAAATAATTATGGAATCTAAATACGCGTTGGCACAGCAGTTACAGGTCTCGAGACCTATCATTAAAGGTATCAAGAACAGAAATCTAAGCACAATTGCAGATTTTGGATTTTTACTGCTCAGAATCGGCTGATGTATAGTAAGGTGATTTTCAATGGAATCAAGGAACCTAAATACTCGTTGGCCTTAAAATGTACAGGTCCTGAGGCCTTTCAATAGAGGTATCAAGAACAGCAATCGGAACACAATTGCAGATTTTGGATTTTTATAGCTCTGAATCGTCTGATGTATAGTAAGGTGATTTTCATCAAATCGAATTTTCTATGAAATGTACGGAAATAATTATGGAATCTAAATACGCGTTGGCACAGCAGTTACAGGTCTCGAGACCTATCATTAAAGGTATCAAGAACAGAAATCTAAGCACAATTGCAGATTTTGGATTTTTACTGCTCAGAATCGGCTGATGTATAGTAAGGTGATTTTCAATGGAATCAAGGAACCTAAATACTCGTTGGCCTTAAAATGTACAGGTCCTGAGGCCTTTCAATAGAGGTATCAAGAACAGCAATCGGAACACAATTGCAGATTTTGGATTTTTATAGCTCTGAATCGTCTGATGTATAGTAAGGTGATTTTCATCAAATCGAATTTTCTATGAAATGTACGGAAATAATTATGGAATCTAAATACGCGTTGGCACAGCAGTTACAGGTCTCGAGACCTATCATTAAAGGTATCAAGAACAGAAATCTAAGCACAATTGCAGATTTTGGATTTTTACTGCTCAGAATCGGCTGATGTATAGTAAGGTGATTTTCAATGGAATCAAGGAACCTAAATACTCGTTGGCCTTAAAATGTACAGGTCCTGAGGCCTTTCAATAGAGGTATCAAGAACAGCAATCGGAACACAATTGCAGATTTTGGATTTTTATAGCTCTGAATCGTCTGATGTATAGTAAGGTGATTTTCATCAAATCGAATTTTCTATGAAATGTACGGAAATAATTATGGAATCTAAATACGCGTTGGCACAGCAGTTACAGGTCTCGTGACCTGTCATTAAAGGTATCAAGAACAGAAATCTAAGCACAATTGCAGATTTTGGATTTTTACTGCTCAGAATCGGCTGATGTATAGTAAGGTGATTTTCAATGGAATCAAGGAACCTAAATACTCGTTGGCCTTAAAATGTACAGGTCCTGAGGCCTTTCAATAGAGGTATCAAGAACAGCAATCGGAGCATAATTGCAGATTTTGGATTTTTATAGCTCTGAATCGTCTGATGTATAGTAAGGTGATTTTCATCAAATCGAATTTTCTATGAAATGTACGGAAATAATTATGGAATCTAAATACGCGTTGGCACAGCAGTTACAGGTCTCGAGACCTATCATTAAAGGTATCAAGAACAGAAATCTAAGCACAATTGCAGATTTTGGATTTTTACTGCTCAGAATCGGCTGATGTATAGTAAGGTGATTTTCAATGGAATCAAGGAACCTAAATACTCGTTGGCCTTAAAATGTACAGGTCCTGAGGCCTTTCAATAGAGGTATCAAGAACAGCAATCGGAACACAATTGCAGATTTTGGATTTTTATAGCTCTGAATCGTCTGATGTATAGTAAGGTGATTTTCATCAAATCGAATTTTCTATGAAATGTACGGAAATAATTATGGAATCTAAATACGCGTTGGCACAGCAGTTACAGGTCTCGAGACCTATCATTAAAGGTATCAAGAACAGAAATCTAAGCACAATTGCAGATTTTGGATTTTTACTGCTCAGAATCGGCTGATGTATAGTAAGGTGATTTTCAATGGAATCAAGGAACCTAAATACTCGTTGGCCTTAAAATGTACAGGTCCTGAGGCCTTTCAATAGAGGTATCAAGAACAGCAATCGGAACACAATTGCAGATTTTGGATTTTTATAGCTCTGAATCGTCTGATGTATAGTAAGGTGATTTTCATCAAATCGAATTTTCTATGAAATGTACGGAAATAATTATGGAATCTAAATACGCGTTGGCACAGCAGTTACAGGTCTCGAGACCTATCATTAAAGGTATCAAGAACAGAAATCTAAGCACAATTGCAGATTTTGGATTTTTACTGCTCAGAATCGGCTGATGTATAGTAAGGTGATTTTCAATGGAATCAAGGAACCTAAATACTCGTTGGCCTTAAAATGTACAGGTCCTGAGGCCTTTCAATAGAGGTATCAAGAACAGCAATCGGAACACAATTGCAGATTTTGGATTTTTATAGCTCTGAATCGTCTGATGTATAGTAAGGTGATTTTCATCAAATCGAATTTTCTATGAAATGTACGGAAATAATTATGGAATCTAAATACGCGTTGGCACAGCAGTTACAGGTCTCGAGACCTATCATTAAAGGTATCAAGAACAGAAATCTAAGCACAATTGCAGATTTTGGATTTTTACTGCTCAGAATCGGCTGATGTATAGTAAGGTGATTTTCAATGGAATCAAGGAACCTAAATACTCGTTGGCCTTAAAATGTACAGGTCCTGAGGCCTTTCAATAGAGGTATCAAGAACAGCAATCGGAACACAATTGCAGATTTTGGATTTTTATAGCTCTGAATCGTCTGATGTATAGTAAGGTGATTTTCATCAAATCGAATTTTCTATGAAATGTACGGAAATAATTATGGAATCTAAATACGCGTTGGCACAGCAGTTACAGGTCTCGAGACCTATCATTAAAGGTATCAAGAACAGAAATCTAAGCACAATTGCAGATTTTGGATTTTTACTGCTCAGAATCGGCTGATGTATAGTAAGGTGATTTTCAATGGAATCAAGGAACCTAAATACTCGTTGGCCTTAAAATGTACAGGTCCTGAGGCCTTTCAATAGAGGTATCAAGAACAGCAATCGGAACACAATTGCAGATTTTGGATTTTTATAGCTCTGAATCGTCTGATGTATAGTAAGGTGATTTTCATCAAATCGAATTTTCTATGAAATGTACGGAAATAATTATGGAATCTAAATACGCGTTGGCACAGCAGTTACAGGTCTCGTGACCTGTCATTAAAGGTATCAAGAACAGAAATCTAAGCACAATTGCAGATTTTGGATTTTTACTGCTCAGAATCGGCTGATGTATAGTAAGGTGATTTTCAATGGAATCAAGGAACCTAAATACTCGTTGGCCTTAAAATGTACAGGTCCTGAGGCCTTTCAATAGAGGTATCAAGAACAGCAATCGGAGCATAATTGCAGATTTTGGATTTTTATAGCTCTGAATCGTCTGATGTATAGTAAGGTGATTTTCATCAAATCGAATTTTCTATGAAATGTACGGAAATAATTATGGAATCTAAATACGCGTTGGCACAGCAGTTACAGGTCTCGAGACCTATCATTAAAGGTATCAAGAACAGAAATCTAAGCACAATTGCAGATTTTGGATTTTTACTGCTCAGAATCGGCTGATGTATAGTAAGGTGATTTTCAATGGAATCAAGGAACCTAAATACTCGTTGGCCTTAAAATGTACAGGTCCTGAGGCCTTTCAATAGAGGTATCAAGAACAGCAATCGGAACACAATTGCAGATTTTGGATTTTTATAGCTCTGAATCGTCTGATGTATATAGTAAGGTGATTTTCATCAAATCGAATTTTCTATGAAATGTACGGAAATAATTATGGAATCTAAATACGCGTTGGCACAGCAGTTACAGGTCTCGAGACCTATCATTAAAGGTATCAAGAACAGAAATCTAAGCACAATTGCAGATTTTGGATTTTTACTGCTCAGAATCGGCTGATGTATAGTAAGGTGATTTTCAATGGAATCAAGGAACCTAAATACTCGTTGGCCTTAAAATGTACAGGTCCTGAGGCCTTTCAATAGAGGTATCAAGAACAGCAATCGGAACACAATTGCAGATTTTGGATTTTTATAGCTCTGAATCGTCTGATGTATAGTAAGGTGATTTTCATCAAATCGAATTTTCTATGAAATGTACGGAAATAATTATGGAATCTAAATACGCGTTGGCACAGCAGTTATAGGTCTCGTGACCTGTCATTAAAGGTATCAAGAACAGAAATCTAAGCACAATTGCAGATTTTGGATTTTTACTGCTCAGAATCGGCTGATGTATAGTAAGGTGATTTTCAATGGAATCAAGGAACCTAAATACTCGTTGGCCTTAAAATGTACAGGTCCTGAGGCCTTTCAATAGAGGTATCAAGAACAGCAATCGGAGCATAATTGCAGATTTTGGATTTTTATAGCTCTGAATCGTCTGATGTATAGTAAGGTGATTTTCATCAAATCGAATTTTCTATGAAATGTACGGAAATAATTATGGAATCTAAATACGCGTTGGCACAGCAGTTACAGGTCTCGAGACCTATCATTAAAGGTATCTAGAACAGAAATCTAAGCACAATTGCAGATTTTGGATTTTTACTGCTCAGAATCGGCTGATGTATAGTAAGGTGATTTTCAATGGAATCAAGGAACCTAAATACTCGTTGGCCTTAAAATGTACAGGTCCTGAGGCCTTTCAATAGAGGTATCAAGAACAGCAATCGGAACACAATTGCAGATTTTGGATTTTTATAGCTCTGAATCGTCTGATGTATAGTAAGGTGATTTTCATCAAATCGAATTTTCTATGAAATGTACGGAAATAATTATGGAATCTAAATACGCGTTGGCACAGCAGTTACAGGTCTCGAGACCTATCATTAAAGGTATCAAGAACAGAAATCTAAGCACAATTGCAGATTTTGGATTTTTACTGCTCAGAATCGGCTGATGTATAGTAAGGTGATTTTCAATGGAATCAAGGAACCTAAATACTCGTTGGCCTTAAAATGTACAGGTCCTGAGGCCTTTCAATAGAGGTATCAAGAACAGCAATCGGAACACAATTGCAGATTTTGGATTTTTATAGCTCTGAATCGTCTGATGTATAGTAAGGTGATTTTCATCAAATCGAATTTTCTATGAAATGTACGGAAATAATTATGGAATCTAAATACGCGTTGGCACAGCAGTTACAGGTCTCGTGACCTGTCATTAAAGGTATCAAGAACAGAAATCTAAGCACAATTGCAGATTTTGGATTTTTACTGCTCAGAATCGGCTGATGTATAGTAAGGTGATTTTCAATGGAATCAAGGAACCTAAATACTCGTTGGCCTTAAAATGTACAGGTCCTGAGGCCTTTCAATAGAGGTATCAAGAACAGCAATCGGAGCATAATTGCAGATTTTGGATTTTTATAGCTCTGAATCGTCTGATGTATAGTAAGGTGATTTTCATCAAATCGAATTTTCTATGAAATGTACGGAAATAATTATGGAATCTAAATACGCGTTGGCACAGCAGTTACAGGTCTCGAGACCTATCATTAAAGGTATCAAGAACAGAAATCTAAGCACAATTGCAGATTTTGGATTTTTACTGCTCAGAATCGGCTGATGTATAGTAAGGTGATTTTCAATGGAATCAAGGAACCTAAATACTCGTTGGCCTTAAAATGTACAGGTCCTGAGGCCTTTCAATAGAGGTATCAAGAACAGCAATCGGAACACAATTGCAGATTTTGGATTTTTATAGCTCTGAATCGTCTGATGTATAGTAAGGTGATTTTCATCAAATCGAATTTTCTATGAAATGTACGGAAATAATTATGGAATCTAAATACGCGTTGGCACAGCAGTTACAGGTCTCGAGACCTATCATTAAAGGTATCAAGAACAGAAATCTAAGCACAATTGCAGATTTTGGATTTTTACTGCTCAGAATCGGCTGATGTATAGTAAGGTGATTTTCAATGGAATCAAGGAACCTAAATACTCGTTGGCCTTAAAATGTACAGGTCCTGAGGCCTTTCAATAGAGGTATCAAGAACAGCAATCGGAACACAATTGCAGATTTTGGATTTTTATAGCTCTGAATCGTCTGATGTATAGTAAGGTGATTTTCATCAAATCGAATTTTCTATGAAATGTACGGAAATAATTATGGAATCTAAATACGCGTTGGCACAGCAGTTACAGGTCTCGAGACCTATCATTAAAGGTATCAAGAACAGAAATCTAAGCACAATTGCAGATTTTGGATTTTTACTGCTCAGAATCGGCTGATGTATAGTAAGGTGATTTTCAATGGAATCAAGGAACCTAAATACTCGTTGGCCTTAAAATGTACAGGTCCTGAGGCCTTTCAATAGAGGTATCAAGAACAGCAATCGGAACACAATTGCAGATTTTGGATTTTTATAGCTCTGAATCGTCTGATGTATAGTAAGGTGATTTTCATCAAATCGAATTTTCTATGAAATGTACGGAAATAATTATGGAATCTAAATACGCGTTGGCACAGCAGTTACAGGTCTCGTGACCTGTCATTAAAGGTATCAAGAACAGAAATCTAAGCACAATTGCAGATTTTGGATTTTTACTGCTCAGAATCGGCTGATGTATAGTAAGGTGATTTTCAATGGAATCAAGGAACCTAAATACTCGTTGGCCTTAAAATGTACAGGTCCTGAGGCCTTTCAATAGAGGTATCAAGAACAGCAATCGGAGCATAATTGCAGATTTTGGATTTTTATAGCTCTGAATCGTCTGATGTATAGTAAGGTGATTTTCATCAAATCGAATTTTCTATGAAATGTACGGAAATAATTATGGAATCTAAATACGCGTTGGCACAGCAGTTACAGGTCTCGAGACCTATCATTAAAGGTATCAAGAACAGAAATCTAAGCACAATTGCAGATTTTGGATTTTTACTGCTCAGAATCGGCTGATGTATAGTAAGGAGATTTTCAATGGAATCAAGGAACCTAAATACTCGTTGGCCTTAAAATGTACAGGTCCTGAGGCCTTTCAATAGAGGTATCAAGAACAGCAATCGGAACACAATTGCAGATTTTGGATTTTTATAGCTCTGAATCGTCTGATGTATAGTAAGGTGATTTTCATCAAATCGAATTTTCTATGAAATGTACGGAAATAATTATGGAATCTAAATACGCGTTGGCACAGCAGTTACAGGTCTCGAGACCTATCATTAAAGGTATCAAGAACAGAAATCTAAGCACAATTGCAGATTTTGGATTTTTACTGCTCAGAATCGGCTGATGTATAGTAAGGTGATTTTCAATGGAATCAAGGAACCTAAATACTCGTTGGCCTTAAAATGTACAGGTCCTGAGGCCTTTCAATAGAGGTATCAAGAACAGCAATCGGAACACAATTGCAGATTTTGGATTTTTATAGCTCTGAATCGTCTGATGTATAGTAAGGTGATTTTCATCAAATCGAATTTTCTATGAAATGTACGGAAATAATTATGGAATCTAAATACGCGTTGGCACAGCAGTTACAGGTCTCGTGACCTGTCATTAAAGGTATCAAGAACAGAAATCTAAGCACAATTGCAGATTTTGGATTTTTACTGCTCAGAATCGGCTGATGTATAGTAAGGTGATTTTCAATGGAATCAAGGAACCTAAATACTCGTTGGCCTTAAAATGTACAGGTCCTGAGGCCTTTCAATAGAGGTATCAAGAACAGCAATCGGAGCATAATTGCAGATTTTGGATTTTTATAGCTCTGAATCGTCTGATGTATAGTAAGGTGATTTTCATCAAATCGAATTTTCTATGAAATGTACGGAAATAATTATGGAATCTAAATACGCGTTGGCACAGCAGTTACAGGTCTCGAGACCTATCATTAAAGGTATCAAGAACAGAAATCTAAGCACAATTGCAGATTTTGGATTTTTACTGCTCAGAATCGGCTGATGTATAGTAAGGTGATTTTCAATGGAATCAAGGAACCTAAATACTCGTTGGCCTTAAAATGTACAGGTCCTGAGGCCTTTCAATAGAGGTATCAAGAACAGCAATCGGAACACAATTGCAGATTTTGGATTTTTATAGCTCTGAATCGTCTGATGTATAGTAAGGTGATTTTCATCAAATCGAATTTTCTATGAAATGTACGGAAATAATTATGGAATCTAAATACGCGTTGGCACAGCAGTTACAGGTCTCGAGACCTATCATTAAAGGTATCAAGAACAGAAATCTAAGCACAATTGCAGATTTTGGATTTTTACTGCTCAGAATCGGCTGATGTATAGTAAGGTGATTTTCAATGGAATCAAGGAACCTAAATACTCGTTGACCTTAAAATGTACAGGTCCTGAGGCCTTTCAATAGAGGTATCAAGAACAGCAATCGGAACACAATTGCAGATTTTGGATTTTTATAGCTCTGAATCGTCTGATGTATAGTAAGGTGATTTTCATCAAATCGAATTTTCTATGAAATGTACGGAAATAATTATGGAATCTAAATACGCGTTGGCACAGCAGTTACAGGTCTCGAGACCTATCATTAAAGGTATCAAGAACAGAAATCTAAGCACAATTGCAGATTTTGGATTTTTACTGCTCAGAATCGGCTGATGTATAGTAAGGTGATTTCCAATGGAATCAAGGAACCTAAATACTCGTTGGCCTTAAAATGTACAGGTCCTGAGGCCTTTCAATAGAGGTATCAAGAACAGCAATCGGAACACAATTGCAGATTTTGGATTTTTATAGCTCTGAATCGTCTGATGTATAGTAAGGTGATTTTCATCAAATCGAATTTTCTATGAAATGTACGGAAATAATTATGGAATCTAAATACGCGTTGGCACAGCAGTTACAGGTCTCGTGACCTGTCATTAAAGGTATCAAGAACAGAAATCTAAGCACAATTGCAGATTTTGGATTTTTACTGCTCAGAATCGGCTGATGTATAGTAAGGTGATTTCCAATGGAATCAAGGAACCTAAATACTCGTTGGCCTTAAAATGTACAGGTCCTGAGGCCTTTCAATAGAGGTATCAAGAACAGCAATCGGAACACAATTGCAGATTTTGGATTTTTATAGCTCTGAATCGTCTGATGTATAGTAAGGTGATTTTCATCAAATCGAATTTTCTATGAAATGTACGGAAATAATTATGGAATCTAAATACGCGTTGGCACAGCAGTTACAGGTCTCGAGACCTATCATTAAAGGTATCAAGAACAGAAATCTAAGCACAATTGCAGATTTTGGATTTTTACTGCTCAGAATCGGCTGATGTATAGTAAGGTGATTTTCAATGGAATCAAGGAACCTAAATACTCGTTGGCCTTAAAATGTACAGGTCCTGAGGCCTTTCAATAGAGGTATCAAGAACAGCAATCGGAACACAATTGCAGATTTTGGATTTTTATAGCTCTGAATCGTCTGATGTATAGTAAGGTGATTTTCATCAAATCGAATTTTCTATGAAATGTACGGAAATAATTATGGAATCTAAATACGCGTTGGCACAGCAGTTACAGGTCTCGTGACCTGTCATTAAAGGTATCAAGAACAGAAATCTAAGCACAATTGCAGATTTTGGATTTTTACTGCTCAGAATCGGCTGATGTATAGTAAGGTGATTTTCAATGGAATCAAGGAACCTAAATACTCGTTGGCCTTAAAATGTACAGGTCCTGAGGCCTTTCAATAGAGGTATCAAGAACAGCAATCGGAGCATAATTGCAGATTTTGGATTTTTATAGCTCTGAATCGTCTGATGTATAGTAAGGTGATTTTCATCAAATCGAATTTTCTATGAAATGTACGGAAATAATTATGGAATCTAAATACGCGTTGGCACAGCAGTTACAGGTCTCGAGACCTATCATTAAAGGTATCAAGAACAGAAATCTAAGCACAATTGCAGATTTTGGATTTTTACTGCTCAGAATCGGCTGATGTATAGTAAGGTGATTTTCAATGGAATCAAGGAACCTAAATACTCGTTGGCCTTAAAATGTACAGGTCCTGAGGCCTTTCAATAGAGGTATCAAGAATAGCAATCGGAACACAATTGCAGATTTTGGATTTTTATAGCTCTGAATCGTCTGATGTATAGTAAGGTGATTTTCATCAAATCGAATTTTCTATGAAATGTACGGAAATAATTATGGAATCTAAATACGCGTTGGCACAGCAGTTACAGGTCTCGAGACCTATCATTAAAGGTATCAAGAACAGAAATCTAAGCACAATTGCAGATTTTGGATTTTTACTGCTCAGAATCGGCTGATGTATAGTAAGGTGATTTTCAATGGAATCAAGGAACCTAAATACTCGTTGGCCTTAAAATGTACAGGTCCTGAGGCCTTTCAATAGAGGTATCAAGAACAGCAATCGGAGCATAATTGCAGATTTTGGATTTTTATAGCTCTGAATCGTCTGATGTATAGTAAGGTGATTTTCATCAAATCGAATTTTCTATGAAATGTACGGAAATAATTATGGAATCTAAATACGCGTTGGCACAGCAGTTACAGGTCTCGAGACCTATCATTAAAGGTATCAAGAACAGAAATCTAAGCACAATTGCAGATTTTGGATTTTTACTGCTCAGAATCGGCTGATGTATAGTAAGGTGATTTTCAATGGAATCAAGGAACCTAAATACTCGTTGGCCTTAAAATGTACAGGTCCTGAGGCCTTTCAATAGAGGTATCAAGAACAGCAATCGGAACACAATTGCAGATTTTGGATTTTTATAGCTCTGAATCGTCTGATGTATAGTAAGGTGATTTTCATCAAATCGAATTTTCTATGAAATGTACGGAAATAATTATGGAATCTAAATACGCGTTGGCACAGCAGTTACAGGTCTCGAGACCTATCATTAAAGGTATCAAGAACAGAAATCTAAGCACAATTGCAGATTTTGGATTTTTACTGCTCAGAATCGGCTGATGTATAGTAAGGTGATTTTCAATGGAATCAAGGAACCTAAATACTCGTTGGCCTTAAAATGTACAGGTCCTGAGGCCTTTCAATAGAGGTATCAAGAACAGCAATCGGAACACAATTGCAGATTTTGGATTTTTATAGCTCTGAATCGTCTGATGTATAGTAAGGTGATTTTCATCAAATCGAATTTTCTATGAAATGTACGGAAATAATTATGGAATCTAAATACGCGTTGGCACAGCAGTTACAGGTCTCGTGACCTGTCATTAAAGGTATCAAGAACAGAAATCTAAGCACAATTGCAGATTTTGGATTTTTACTGCTCAGAATCGGCTGATGTATAGTAAGGTGATTTTCAATGGAATCAAGGAACCTAAATACTCGTTGGCCTTAAAATGTACAGGTCCTGAGGCCTTTCAATAGAGGTATCAAGAACAGCAATCGGAGCATAATTGCAGATTTTGGATTTTTATAGCTCTGAATCGTCTGATGTATAGTAAGGTGATTTTCATCAAATCGAATTTTCTATGAAATGTACGGAAATAATTATGGAATCTAAATACGCGTTGGCACAGCAGTTACAGGTCTCGAGACCTATCATTAAAGGTATCAAGAACAGAAATCTAAGCACAATTGCAGATTTTGGATTTTTACTGCTCAGAATCGGCTGATGTATAGTAAGGTGATTTTCAATGGAATCAAGGAACCTAAATACTCGTTGGCCTTAAAATGTACAGGTCCTGAGGCCTTTCAATAGTGGTATCAAGAACAGCAATCGGAACACAATTGCAGATTTTGGATTTTTATAGCTCTGAATCGTCTGATGAAGGTGATTTTCATCAAATCGAATTTTCTATGAAATGTACGGAAATAATTATGGAATCTAAATACGCGTTGGCACAGCAGTTACAGGTCTCGAGACCTATCATTAAAGGTATCAAGAACAGAAATCTAAGCACAATTGCAGATTTTGGATTTTTACTGCTCAGAATCGGCTGATGTATAGTAAGGTGATTTTCAATGGAATCAAGGAACCTAAATACTCGTTGGCCTTAAAATGTACAGGTCCTGAGGCCTTTCAATAGAGGTATCAAGAACAGCAATCGGAACACAATTGCAGATTTTGGATTTTTATAGCTCTGAATCGTCTGATGTATAGTAAGGTGATTTTCATCAAATCGAATTTTCTATGAAATGTACGGAAATAATTATGGAATCTAAATACGCGTTGGCACAGCAGTTACAGGTCTCGAGACCTATCATTAAAGGTATCAAGAACAGAAATCTAAGCACAATTGCAGATTTTGGATTTTTACTGCTCAGAATCGGCTGATGTATAGTAAGGTGATTTTCAATGGAATCAAGGAACCTAAATACTCGTTGGCCTTAAAATGTACAGGTCCTGAGGCCTTTCAATAGAGGTATCAAGAACAGCAATCGGAACACAATTGCAGATTTTGGATTTTTATAGCTCTGAATCGTCTGATGTATAGTAAGGTGATTTTCATCAAATCGAATTTTCTATGAAATGTACGGAAATAATTATGGAATCTAAATACGCGTTGGCACAGCAGTTACAGGTCTCGTGACCTGTCATTAAAGGTATCAAGAACAGAAATCTAAGCACAATTGCAGATTTTGGATTTTTACTGCTCAGAATCGGCAGATGTATAGTAAGGTGATTTTCAATGGAATCAAGGAACCTAAATACTCGTTGGCCTTAAAATGTACAGGTCCTGAGGCCTTTCAATAGAGGTATCAAGAACAGCAATCGGAGCATAATTGCAGATTTTGGATTTTTATAGCTCTGAATCGTCTGATGTATAGTAAGGTGATTTTCATCAAATCGAATTTTCTATGAAATGTACGGAAATAATTATGGAATCTAAATACGCGTTGGCACAGCAGTTACAGGTCTCGAGACCTATCATTAAAGGTATCAAGAACAGAAATCTAAGCACAATTGCAGATTTTGGATTTTTACTGCTCAGAATCGGCTGATGTATAGTAAGGTGATTTTCAATGGAATCAAGGAACCTAAATACTCGTTGGCCTTAAAATGTACAGGTCCTGAGGCCTTTCAATAGAGGTATCAAGAACAGCAATCGGAACACAATTGCAGATTTTGGATTTTTATAGCTCTGAATCGTCTGATGTATAGTAAGGTGATCTTCATCAAATCGAATTTTCTATGAAATGTACGGAAATAATTATGGAATCTAAATACGCGTTGGCACAGCAGTTACAGGTCTCGAGACCTATCATTAAAGGTATCAAGAACAGAAATCTAAGCACAATTGCAGATTTTGGATTTTTACTGCTCAGAATCGGCTGATGTATAGTAAGGTGATTTTCAATGGAATCAAGGAACCTAAATACTCGTTGGCCTTAAAATGTACAGGTCCTGAGGCCTTTCAATAGAGGTATCAAGAACAGCAATCGGAACACAATTGCAGATTTTGGATTTTTATAGCTCTGAATCGTCTGATGTATAGTAAGGTGATTTTCATCAAATCGAATTTTCTATGAAATGTACGGAAATAATTATGGAATCTAAATACGCGTTGGCACAGCAGTTACAGGTCTCGTGACCTGTCATTAAAGGTATCAAGAACAGAAATGTAAGCACAATTGCAGATTTTGGATTTTTACTGCTAAGAATCGGCTGATGTATAGTAAGGTGATTACAATGGAATCAAGGAACCTAAATACTCGTTGGCCTTAAAATGTACAGGTCCTGAGGGCTTTCAATAGAGGTATCAAGAACAGCAATCGGAGCACAACTGCAGATTTTGGATTTTTATAGCTCTGAATCGTCTGATGTATAGTAAGGTGATTTTCATCAAATCGAATTTTCTATGAAATGTACGGAAATAATTATGGAATCTAAATACGCGTTGGCACAGCAGTTACAGGTCTCGAGACCTATCATTAAAGGTATCAAGAACAGAAATCTAAGCACAATTGCAGATTTTGGATTTTTACTGCTCAGAATCGGCTGATGTATAGTAAGGTGATTTTCAATGGAATCAAGGAACCTAAATACTCGTTGGCCTTAAAATGTACAGGTCCTGAGGCCTTTCAATAGAGGTATCAAGAATAGCAATCGGAGCACAATTGCAGATTGTGGATTTTTATAGCTCTGAATCGTCTGATGTATAGTAAGGTGATTTTCATCAAATCGAATTTTCTATGAAATGTACGGAAATAATTATGGAATCTAAATACGCGTTGGCACAGCAGTTACAGGTCACGAGACTTGTCATTAAAGGTATCAAGAACAGAAATCTAAGCACAATTGCAGATTTTGGATTTTTACTGCTCAGTATCGGCTGATGTATAGTAAGGTGATTTTCAATGGAATCAAGGAACCTAAATACTCGTTGGCCTTAAAATGTACAGGTCCTGAGGCCTTTCAATAGAGGTATCAAGAACAGCAATCGGAACACAATTGCAGATTTTGGATTTTTATAGCTCTGAATCGTCTGATGTATAGTAAGGTGATTTTCATCAAATCGAATTTTCTATGAAATGTACGGAAATAATTATGGAATCTAAATACGCGTTGGCACAGCAGTTACAGGTCTCGAGACCTGTCATTAAAGGTATCAAGAACAGAAATGTAAGCACAATTGCAGATTTTGGATTTTTACTGCTCAGAATCGGCTGATGTATAGTAAGGTGATTTTCAATGGAATCAAGGAACCTAAATACTCGTTGGCCTTAAAATGTACAGGTCCTGAGGCCTTTCAATAGAGGTATCAAGAATAGCAATCGGAGCACAATTGCAGATTGTGGATTTTTATAGCTCTGAATCGTCTGATGTATAGTAAGGTGATTTTCATCAAATCGAATTTTCTATGAAATGTACGGAAATAATTATGGAATCTAAATACGCGTTGGCACAGCAGTTACAGGTCTCGAGACCTGTCATTAAAGGTATCAAGAACAGAAATCTAAGCACAATTGCAGATTTTGGATTTTTACTGCTCAGAATCGGCTGATGTACCTATAGTAAGGTGATTTTCAATGGAATCAAGGAACCTAAATACTCGTTGGCCTTAAAATGTACAGGTCCTGAGGCCTTTCAATAGAGGTATCAAGACCAGCAATCGGAGCATAATTGCAGATTTTGGATTTTTATAGCTCTGAATCGTCTGATGTATAGTAAGGTGATTTTCATCAAATCGAATTTTCTATGAAATGTACGGAAATAATTATGGAATCTAAATACGCGTTGGCACAGCAGTTACAGGTCTCGAGACCTGTCATTAAAGGTATCAAGAACAGAAATGTAAGCACAATTGCAGATTTTGGATTTTTACTGCTCAGAATCGGCTGATGTATAGTAAGGTGATTTTCAATGGAATCAAGGAACCTAAATACTCGTTGGCCTTAAAATGTACAGGTCCTGAGGCCTTTCAATAGAGGTATCAAGAATAGCAATCGGAGCACAATTGCAGATTGTGGATTTTTATAGCTCTGAATCGTCTGATGTATAGTAAGGTGATTTTCATCAAATCGAATTTTCTATGAAATGTACGGAAATAATTATGGAATCTAAATACGCGTTGGCACAGCAGTTACAGGTCTCGAGACCTGTCATTAAAGGTATCAAGAACAGAAATCTAAGCACAATTGCAGATTTTGGATTTTTACTGCTCAGAATCGGCTGATGTACCTATAGTAAGGTGATTTTCAATGGAATCAAGGAACCTAAATACTCGTTGGCCTTAAAATGTACAGGTCCTGAGGGCTTTCAATAGAGGTATCAAGAACAGCAATCGGAACATAATTGCAGATTTTGGATTTTTATAGCTCTGAATCGTCTGATGTAAGGTGATTTTCATCAAATAGTAAGGTGATTTTCATCAAATCGAATTTTCTATGAAATGTACGGAAATAATTATGGAATCTAAATACGCGTTGGCACAGCAGTTACAGGTCTCGAGACCTGTCATTAAAGGTATCAAGAACAGAAATCTAAGCACAATTGCAGATTTTGGATTTTTACTGCTCAGAATCGGCTGATGTATAGTAAGGTGATTTTCAATGGAATCAAGGAACCTAAATACTCGTTGGCCTTAAAATGTACAGGTCCTGAGGGCTTTCAATAGAGGTATCAAGAACAGCAATCGGAACATAATTGCAGATTTTGGATTTTTATAGCTCTGAATCGTCTGATGTAAGGTGATTTTCATCAAATAGTAAGGTGATTTTCATCAAATCGAATTTTCTATGAAATGTACGGAAATAATTATGGAATCTAAATACGCGTTGGCACAGCAGTTACAGGTCACGAGACTTGTCATTAAAGGTATCAAGAACAGAAATCTAAGCACAATTGCAGATTTTGGATTTTTACTGCTCAGTATCGGCTGATGTATAGTAAGGTGATTTTCAATGGAATCAAGGAACCTAAATACTCGTTGGCCTTAAAATGTACAGGTCCTGAGGCCTTTCAATAGAGGTATCAAGAACAGCAATCGGAACACAATTGCAGATTTTGGATTTTTATAGCTCTGAATCGTCTGATGTATAGTAAGGTGATTTTCATCAAATCGAATTTTCTATGAAATGTACGGAAATAATTATGGAATCTAAATACGCGTTGGCACAGCAGTTACAGGTCTCGAGACCTGTCATTAAAGGTATCAAGAACAGAAATCTAAGCACAATTGCAGATTTTGGATTTTTACTGCTCAGAATCGGCTGATGTACCTATAGTAAGGTGATTTTCAATGGAATCAAGGAACCTAAATACTCGTTGGCCTTAAAATGTACAGGTCCTGAGGCCTTTCAATAGAGGTATCAAGACCAGCAATCGTAGCATAATTGCAGATTTTGGATTTTTATAGCTCTGAATCGTCTGATGTATAGTAAGGTGATTTTCATCAAATCGAATTTTCTATGAAATGTACGGAAATAATTATGGAATCTAAATACGCGTTGGCACAGCAGTTACAGGTCTCGAGACCTGTCATTAAAGGTATCAAGAACAGAAATCTAAGCACAATTGCAGATTTTGGATTTTTACTGCTCAGTATCGGCTGATGTATAGTAAGGTGATTTTCAATGGAATCAAGGAACCTAAATACTCGTTGGCCTTAAAATGTACAGGTCCTGAGGCCTTTCAATAGAGGTATCAAGAACAGCAATCGGAACACAATTGCAGATTTTGGATTTTTATAGCTCTGAATCGTCTGATGTATAGTAAGGTGATTTTCATCAAATCGAATTTTCTATGAAATGTACGGAAATAATTATGGAATCTAAATACGCGTTGGCACAGCAGTTACAGGTCTCGAGACCTGTCATTAAAGGTATCAAGAACAGAAATCTAAGCACAATTGCAGATTTTGGATTTTTACTGCTCAGAATCGGCTGATGTACCTATAGTAAGGTGATTTTCAATGGAATCAAGGAACCTAAATACTCGTTGGCCTTAAAATGTACAGGTCCTGAGGCCTTTCAATAGAGGTATCAAGACCAGCAATCGTAGCATAATTGCAGATTTTGGATTTTTATAGCTCTGAATCGTCTGATGTATAGTAAGGTGATTTTCATCAAATCGAATTTTCTATGAAATGTACGGAAATAATTATGGAATCTAAATACGCGTTGGCACAGCAGTTACAGGTCTCTAGACCTGTCATTAAAGGTATCAAGAACAGAAATCTAAGCACAATTGCAGATTTTGGATTTTTACTGCTCAGAATCGGCTGATGTATAGTAAGGTGATTTTCAATGGAATCAAGGAACCTAAATACTCGTTGGCCTTAAAATGTACAGGTCCTGAGGCCTTTCAATAGAGGTATCAAGAATAGCAATCGGAGCACAATTGCAGATTGTGGATTTTTATAGCTCTGAATCGTCTGATGTATAGTAAGGTGATTTTCATCAAATCGAATTTTCTATGAAATGTACGGAAATAATTATGGAACCTAAATACGCGTTGGCACAGCAGTTACAGGTCTCGAGACCTGTCATTAAAGGTATCAAGAACAGAAATCTAAGCACAATTGCAGATTTTGGATTTTTACTGCTCAGAATCGGCTGATGTACCTATAGTAAGGTGATTTTCAATGGAATCAAGGAACCTAAATACTCGTTGGCCTTAAAATGTACAGGTCCTGAGGGCTTTCAATAGAGGTATCAAGAACAGCAATCGGAACATAATTGCAGATTTTGGATTTTTATAGCTCTGAATCGTCTGATGTAAGGTGATTTTCATCAAATAGTAAGGTGATTTTCATCAAATCGAATTTTCTATGAAATGTACGGAAATAATTATGGAATCTAAATACGCGTTGGCACAGCAGTTACAGGTCTCGAGACCTGTCATTAAAGGTATCAAGAACAGAAATCTAAGCACAATTGCAGATTTTGGATTTTTACTGCTCAGAATCGGCTGATGTATAGTAAGGTGATTTTCAATGGAATCAAGGAACCTAAATACTCGTTGGCCTTAAAATGTACAGGTCCTGAGGCCTTTCAATAGAGGTATCAAGAACAGCAATCGGAGCATAATTGCAAATTTTGGATTTTTATAGCTCTGAATCGTCTGATGTAAGGTGATTTTCATCAAATAGTAAGGTGATTTTCATCAAATCGAATTTTCTATGAAATGTACGGAAATAATTATGGAATCTAAATACGCGTTGGCACAGCAGTTACAGGTCACGAGACTTGTCATTAAAGGTATCAAGAACAGAAATCTAAGCACAATTGCAGATTTTGGATTTTTACTGCTCAGTATCGGCTGATGTATAGTAAGGTGATTTTCAATGGAATCAAGGAACCTAAATACTCGTTGGCCTTAAAATGTACAGGTCCTGAGGCCTTTCAATAGAGGTATCAAGAACAGCAATCGGAACACAATTGCAGATTTTGGATTTTTATAGCTCTGAATCGTCTGATGTATAGTAAGGTGATTTTCATCAAATCGAATTTTCTATGAAATGTACGGAAATAATTATGGAATCTAAATACGCGTTGGCACAGCAGTTACAGGTCTCGAGACCTGTCATTAAAGGTATCAAGAACAGAAATCTAAGCACAATTGCAGATTTTGGATTTTTACTGCTCAGAATCGGCTGATGTATAGTAAGGTGATTTTCAATGGAATCAAGGAACCTAAATACTCGTTGGCCTTAAAATGTACAGGTCCTGAGGCCTTTCAATAGAGGTATCAAGAACAGCAATCGGAACACAATTGCAGATTTTGGATTTTTATAGCTCTGAATCGTCTGATGTATAGTAAGGTGATTTTCATCAAATCGAATTTTCTATGAAATGTACGGAAATAATTATGGAATCTAAATACGCGTTGGCACAGCAGTTACAGGTCTCGAGACTTGTCATTAAAGGTATCAAGAACAGAAATCTAAGCACAATTGCAGATTTTGGATTTTTACTGCTCAGAATCGGCTGTTGTATAGTAAGGTGATTTTCAATGGAATCAAGGAACCTAAATACTCGTTGGCCTTAAAATGTACAGGTCCTGAGGCCTTTCAATAGAGGTATCAAGAACAGCAATCGGAACACAATTGCAGATTTTGGATTTTTATAGCTCTGAATCGTCTGATGTATAGTAAGGTGATTTTCATCAAATCGAATTTTCTATGAAATGTACGGAAATAATTATGGAATCTAAATACGCGTTGGCACAGCAGTTACAGGTCTCGAGACATGTCATTAAAGGTATCAAGAACAGAAATCTAAGCACAATTGCAGATTTTGGATTTTTACTGCTCAGAATCGGCTGATGTATAGTAAGGTGATTTTCAATGGAATCAAGGAACCTAAATACTCGTTGGCCTTAAAATGTACAGGTCCTGAGGCCTTTCAATAGAGGTATCAAGAACAGCAATCGGAACACAATTGCAGATTTTGGATTTTTATAGCACTGAATCGTCTGATGTATAGTAAGGTGATTTTCATCAAATCGAATTTTCTATGAAATGTACGGAAATAATTATGGAATCTAAATACGCGTTGGCACAGCAGTTACAGGTCTCGAGACTTGTCATTAAAGGTATCAAGAACAGAAATCTAAGCACAATTGCAGATTTTGGATTTTTACTGCTCAGAATCGGCTGATGTATAGTAAGGTGATTTTCAATGGAATCAAGGAACCTAAATACTCGTTGGCCTTAAAATGTACAGGTCCTGAGGCCTTTCAATAGAGGTATCAAGAACAGCAATCGGAGCATAATTGCAGATTTTGGATTTTTATAGCTCTGAATCGTCTGATGTATAGTAAGGTGATTTTCATCAAATCGAATTTTCTATGAAATGTACGGAAATAATTATGGAATCTAAATACGCGTTGGCACAGCAGTTACAGGTCTCGAGACTTGTCATTAAAGGTATCAAGAACAGAAATCTAAGCACAATTGCAGATTTTGGATTTTTACTGCTCAGAATCGGCTGATGTATAGTAAGGTGATTTTCAATGGAATCAAGGAACCTAAATACTCGTTGGCCTTAAAATGTACAGGTCCTGAGGCCTTTCAATAGAGGTATCAAGAACAGCAATCGGAACACAATTGCAGATTTTGGATTTTTATAGCTCTGAATCGTCTGATGTATAGTAAGGTGATTTTCATCAAATCGAATTTTCTATGAAATGTACGGAAATAATTATGGAATCTAAATACGCGTTGGCACAGCAGTTACAGGTCTCGAGACTTGTCATTAAAGGTATCAAGAACAGAAATCTAAGCACAATTGCAGATTTTGGATTTTTACTGCTCAGAATCGGCTGTTGTATAGTAAGGTGATTTTCAATGGAATCAAGGAACCTAAATACTCGTTGGCCTTAAAATGTACAGGTCCTGAGGCCTTTCAATAGAGGTATCAAGAACAGCAATCGGAACACAATTGCAGATTTTGGATTTTTATAGCTCTGAATCGTCTGATGTATAGTAAGGTGATTTTCATCAAATCGAATTTTCTATGAAATGTACGGAAATAATTATGGAATCTAAATACGCGTTGGCACAGCAGTTACAGGTCTCGAGACTTGTCATTAAAGGTATCAAGAACAGAAATCTAAGCACAATTGCAGATTTTGGATTTTTACTGCTCAGAATCGGCTGTTGTATAGTAAGGTGATTTTCAATGGAATCAAGGAACCTAAATACTCGTTGGCCTTAAAATGTACAGGTCCTGAGGCCTTTCAATAGAGGTATCAAGAACAGCAATCGGAACACAATTGCAGATTTTGGATTTTTATAGCTCTGAATCGTCTGATGTATAGTAAGGTGATTTTCATCAAATCGAATTTTCTATGAAATGTACGGAAATAATTATGGAATCTAAATACGCGTTGGCACAGCAGTTACAGGTCTCGAGACTTGTCATTAAAGGTATCAAGAACAGAAATCTAAGCACAATTGCAGATTTTGGATTTTTACTGCTCAGAATCGGCTGTTGTATAGTAAGGTGATTTTCAATGGAATCAAGGAACCTAAATACTCGTTGGCCTTAAAATGTACAGGTCCTGAGGCCTTTCAATAGAGGTGTCAAGAACAGCAATCGGAACACAATTGCAGATTTTGGATTTTTATAGCTCTGAATCGTCTGATGTATAGTAAGGTGATTTTCATCAAATCGAATTTTCTATGAAATGTACGGAAATAATTATGGAATCTAAATACGCGTTGGCACAGCAGTTACAGGTCTCGAGACTTGTCATTAAAGGTATCAAGAACAGAAATCTAAGCACAATTGCAGATTTTGGATTTTTACTGCTCAGAATCGGCTGATGTATAGTAAGGTGATTTTCAATGGAATCAAGGAACCTAAATACTCGTTGGCCTTAAAATGTACAGGTCGTGAGGCCTTTCAATAGAGGTATCAAGAACAGCAATCGGAACACAATTGCAGATTTTGGATTTTTATAGCACTGAATCGTCTGATGTATAGTAAGGTGATTTTCATCAAATCGAATTTTCTATGAAATGTACGGAAATAATTATGGAATCTAAATACGCGTTGGCACAGCAGTTACAGGTCTCGAGACTTGTCATTAAAGGTATCAAGAACAGAAATCTAAGCACAATTGCAGATTTTGGATTTTTACTGCTCAGAATCGGCTGTTGTATAGTAAGGTGATTTTCAATGGAATCAAGGAACCTAAATACTCGTTGGCCTTAAAATGTACAGGTCCTGAGGCCTTTCAATAGAGGTATCAAGAACAGCAATCGGAACACAATTGCAGATTTTGGATTTTTATAGCTCTGAATCGTCTGATGTATAGTAAGGTGATTTTCATCAAATCGAATTTTCTATGAAATGTACGGAAATAATTATGGAATCTAAATACGCGTTGGCACAGCAGTTACAGGTCTCGAGACATGTCATTAAAGGTATCAAGAACAGAAATCTAAGCACAATTGCAGATTTTGGATTTTTACTGCTCAGAATCGGCTGATGTATAGTAAGGTGATTTTCAATGGAATCAAGGAACCTAAATACTCGTTGGCCTTAAAATGTACAGGTCCTGAGGCCTTTCAATAGAGGTATCAAGAACAGCAATCGGAACACAATTGCAGATTTTGGATTTTTATAGCTCTGAATCGTCTGATGTATAGTAAGGTGATTTTCATCAAATCGAATTTTCTATGAAATGTACGGAAATAATTATGGAATCTAAATACGCGTTGGCACAGCAGTTACAGGTCTCGAGACTTGTCATTAAAGGTATCAAGAACAGAAATCTAAGCACAATTGCAGATTTTGGATTTTTACTGCTCAGAATCGGCTGATGTATAGTAAGGTGATTTTCAATGGAATCAAGGAACCTAAATACTCGTTGGCCTTAAAATGTACAGGTCCTGAGGCCTTTCAATAGAGGTATCAAGAACAGCAATCGGAACACAATTGCAGATTTTGGATTTTTATAGCTCTGAATCGTCTGATGTATAGTAAGGTGATTTTCATCAAATCGAATTTTCTATGAAATGTACGGAAATAATTATGGAATCTAAATACGCGTTGGCACAGCAGTTACAGGTCTCGAGACATGTCATTAAAGGTATCAAGAACAGAAATCTAAGCACAATTGCAGATTTTGGATTTTTACTGCTCAGAATCGGCTGATGTATAGTAAGGTGATTTTCAATGGAATCAAGGAACCTAAATACTCGTTGGCCTTAAAATGTACAGGTCCTGAGGCCTTTCAATAGAGGTATCAAGAACAGCAATCGGAACACAATTGCAGATTTTGGATTTTTATAGCACTGAATCGTCTGATGTATAGTAAGGTGATTTTCATCAAATCGAATTTTCTATGAAATGTACGGAAATAATTATGGAATCTAAATACGCGTTGGCACAGCAGTTACAGGTCTCGAGACTTGTCATTAAAGGTATCAAGAACAGAAATCTAAGCACAATTGCAGATTTTGGATTTTTACTGCTCAGAATCGGCTGATGTATAGTAAGGTGATTTTCAATGGAATCAAGGAACCTAAATACTCGTTGGCCTTAAAATGTACAGGTCCTGAGGCCTTTCAATAGAGGTATCAAGAACAGCAATCGGAACACAATTGCAGATTTTGGATTTTTATAGCTCTGAATCGTCTGATGTATAGTAAGGTGATTTTCATCAAATCGAATTTTCTATGAAATGTACGGAAATAATTATGGAATCTAAATACGCGTTGGCACAGCAGTTACAGGTCTCGAGACTTGTCATTAAAGGTATCAAGAACAGAAATCTAAGCACAATTGCAGATTTTGGATTTTTACTGCTCAGAATCGGCTGTTGTATAGTAAGGTGATTTTCAATGGAATCAAGGAACCTAAATACTCGTTGGCCTTAAAATGTACAGGTCCTGAGGCCTTTCAATAGAGGTATCAAGAACAGCAATCGGAACACAATTGCAGATTTTGGATTTTTATAGCTCTGAATCGTCTGATGTATAGTAAGGTGATTTTCATCAAATCGAATTTTCTATGAAATGTACGGAAATAATTATGGAATCTAAATACGCGTTGGCACAGCAGTTACAGGTCTCGAGACATGTCATTAAAGGTATCAAGAACAGAAATCTAAGCACAATTGCAGATTTTGGATTTTTACTGCTCAGAATCGGCTGATGTATAGTAAGGTGATTTTCAATGGAATCAAGGAACCTAAATACTCGTTGGCCTTAAAATGTACAGGTCCTGAGGCCTTTCAATAGAGGTATCAAGAACAGCAATCGGAACACAATTGCAGATTTTGGATTTTTATAGCACTGAATCGTCTGATGTATAGTAAGGTGATTTTCATCAAATCGAATTTTCTATGAAATGTACGGAAATAATTATGGAATCTAAATACGCGTTGGCACAGCAGTTACAGGTCTCGAGACTTGTCATTAAAGGTATCAAGAACAGAAATCTAAGCACAATTGCAGATTTTGGATTTTTACTGCTCAGAATCGGCTGATGTATAGTAAGGTGATTTTCAATGGAATCAAGGAACCTAAATACTCGTTGGCCTTAAAATGTACAGGTCCTGAGGCCTTTCAATAGAGGTATCAAGAACAGCAATCGGAGCATAATTGCAGATTTTGGATTTTTATAGCTCTGAATCGTCTGATGTATAGTAAGGTGATTTTCATCAAATCGAATTTTCTATGAAATGTACGGAAATAATTATGGAATCTAAATACGCGTTGGCACAGCAGTTACAGGTCTCGAGACTTGTCATTAAAGGTATCAAGAACAGAAATCTAAGCACAATTGCAGATTTTGGATTTTTACTGCTCAGAATCGGCTGATGTATAGTAAGGTGATTTTCAATGGAATCAAGGAACCTAAATACTCGTTGGCCTTAAAATGTACAGGTCCTGAGGCCTTTCAATAGAGGTATCAAGAACAGCAATCGGAACACAATTGCAGATTTTGGATTTTTATAGCTCTGAATCGTCTGATGTATAGTAAGGTGATTTTCATCAAATCGAATTTTCTATGAAATGTACGGAAATAATTATGGAATCTAAATACGCGTTGGCACAGCAGTTACAGGTCTCGAGACTTGTCATTAAAGGTATCAAGAACAGAAATCTAAGCACAATTGCAGATTTTGGATTTTTACTGCTCAGAATCGGCTGTTGTATAGTAAGGTGATTTTCAATGGAATCAAGGAACCTAAATACTCGTTGGCCTTAAAATGTACAGGTCCTGAGGCCTTTCAATAGAGGTATCAAGAACAGCAATCGGAACACAATTGCAGATTTTGGATTTTTATAGCTCTGAATCGTCTGATGTATAGTAAGGTGATTTTCATCAAATCGAATTTTCTATGAAATGTACGGAAATAATTATGGAATCTAAATACGCGTTGGCACAGCAGTTACAGGTCTCGAGACTTGTCATTAAAGGTATCAAGAACAGAAATCTAAGCACAATTGCAGATTTTGGATTTTTACTGCTCAGAATCGGCTGTTGTATAGTAAGGTGATTTTCAATGGAATCAAGGAACCTAAATACTCGTTGGCCTTAAAATGTACAGGTCCTGAGGCCTTTCAATAGAGGTATCAAGAACAGCAATCGGAACACAATTGCAGATTTTGGATTTTTATAGCTCTGAATCGTCTGATGTATAGTAAGGTGATTTTCATCAAATCGAATTTTCTATGAAATGTACGGAAATAATTATGGAATCTAAATACGCGTTGGCACAGCAGTTACAGGTCTCGAGACTTGTCATTAAAGGTATCAAGAACAGAAATCTAAGCACAATTGCAGATTTTGGATTTTTACTGCTCAGAATCGGCTGTTGTATAGTAAGGTGATTTTCAATGGAATCAAGGAACCTAAATACTCGTTGGCCTTAAAATGTACAGGTCCTGAGGCCTTTCAATAGAGGTATCAAGAACAGCAATCGGAACACAATTGCAGATTTTGGATTTTTATAGCTCTGAATCGTCTGATGTATAGTAAGGTGATTTTCATCAAATCGAATTTTCTATGAAATGTACGGAAATAATTATGGAATCTAAATACGCGTTGGCACAGCAGTTACAGGTCTCGAGACTTGTCATTAAAGGTATCAAGAACAGAAATCTAAGCACAATTGCAGATTTTGGATTTTTACTGCTCAGAATCGGCTGATGTATAGTAAGGTGATTTTCAATGGAATCAAGGAACCTAAATACTCGTTGGCCTTAAAATGTACAGGTCGTGAGGCCTTTCAATAGAGGTATCAAGAACAGCAATCGGAACACAATTGCAGATTTTGGATTTTTATAGCACTGAATCGTCTGATGTATAGTAAGGTGATTTTCATCAAATCGAATTTTCTATGAAATGTACGGAAATAATTATGGAATCTAAATACGCGTTGGCACAGCAGTTACAGGTCTCGAGACTTGTCATTAAAGGTATCAAGAACAGAAATCTAAGCACAATTGCAGATTTTGGATTTTTACTGCTCAGAATCGGCTGATGTATAGTAAGGTGATTTTCAATGGAATCAAGGAACCTAAATACTCGTTGGCCTTAAAATGTACAGGTCCTGAGGCCTTTCAATAGAGGTATCAAGAACAGCAATCGGAACACAATTGCAGATTTTGGATTTTTATAGCTCTGAATCGTCTGATGTATAGTAAGGTGATTTTCATCAAATCGAATTTTCTATGAAATGTACGGAAATAATTATGGAATCTAAATACGCGTTGGCACAGCAGTTACAGGTCTCGAGACTTGTCATTAAAGGTATCAAGAACAGAAATCTAAGCACAATTGCAGATTTTGGATTTTTACTGCTCAGAATCGGCTGATGTATAGTAAGGTGATTTTCAATGGAATCAAGGAACCTAAATACTCGTTGGCCTTAAAATGTACAGGTCCTGAGGCCTTTCAATAGAGGTATCAAGAACAGCAATCGGAGCATAATTGCAGATTTTGGATTTTTATAGCTCTGAATCGTCTGATGTATAGTAAGGTGATTTTCATCAAATCGAATTTTCTATGAAATGTACGGAAATAATTATGGAATCTAAATACGCGTTGGCACAGCAGTTACAGGTCTCGAGACTTGTCATTAAAGGTATCAAGAACAGAAATCTAAGCACAATTGCAGATTTTGGATTTTTACTGCTCAGAATCGGCTGATGTATAGTAAGGTGATTTTCAATGGAATCAAGGAACCTAAATACTCGTTGGCCTTAAAATGTACAGGTCCTGAGGCCTTTCAATAGAGGTATCAAGAACAGCAATCGGAGCATAATTGCAGATTTTGGATTTTTATAGCTCTGAATCGTCTGATGTATAGTAAGGTGATTTTCATCAAATCGAATTTTCTATGAAATGTACGGAAATAATTATGGAATCTAAATACGCGTTGGCACAGCAGTTACAGGTCTCGAGACTTGTCATTAAAGGTATCAAGAACAGAAATCTAAGCACAATTGCAGATTTTGGATTTTTACTGCTCAGAATCGGCTGATGTATAGTAAGGTGATTTTCAATGGAATCAAGGAACCTAAATACTCGTTGGCCTTAAAATGTACAGGTCCTGAGGCCTTTCAATAGAGGTATCAAGAACAGCAATCGGAGCATAATTGCAGATTTTGGATTTTTATAGCACTGAATCGTCTGATGTATAGTAAGGTGATTTTCATCAAATCGAATTTTCTATGAAATGTACGGAAATAATTATGGAATCTAAATACGCGTTGGCACAGCAGTTACAGGTCTCGAGACTTGTCATTAAAGGTATCAAGAACAGAAATCTAAGCACAATTGCAGATTTTGGATTTTTACTGCTCAGAATCGGCTGATGTATAGTAAGGTGATTTTCAATGGAATCAAGGAACCTAAATACTCGTTGGCCTTAAAATGTACAGGTCCTGAGGCCTTTCAATAGAGGTATCAAGAACAGCAATCGGAGCATAATTGCAGATTTTGGATTTTTATAGCTCTGAATCGTCTGATGTATAGTAAGGTGATTTTCATCAAATCGAATTTTCTATGAAATGTACGGAAATAATTATGGAATCTAAATACGCGTTGGCACAGCAGTTACAGGTCTCGAGACTTGTCATTAAAGGTATCAAGAACAGAAATCTAAGCACAATTGCAGATTTTGGATTTTTACTGCTCAGAATCGGCTGATGTATAGTAAGGTGATTTTCAATGGAATCAAGGAACCTAAATACTCGTTGGCCTTAAAATGTACAGGTCCTGAGGCCTTTCAATAGAGGTATCAAGAACAGCAATCGGAACACAATTGCAGATTTTGGATTTTTATAGCTCTGAATCGTCTGATGTATAGTAAGGTGATTTTCATCAAATCGAATTTTCTATGAAATGTACGGAAATAATTATGGAATCTAAATACGCGTTGGCACAGCAGTTACAGGTCTCGAGACTTGTCATTAAAGGTATCAAGAACAGAAATCTAAGCACAATTGCAGATTTTGGATTTTTACTGCTCAGAATCGGCTGTTGTATAGTAAGGTGATTTTCAATGGAATCAAGGAACCTAAATACTCGTTGGCCTTAAAATGTACAGGTCCTGAGGCCTTTCAATAGAGGTATCAAGAACAGCAATCGGAACACAATTGCAGATTTTGGATTTTTATAGCTCTGAATCGTCTGATGTATAGTAAGGTGATTTTCATCAAATCGAATTTTCTATGAAATGTACGGAAATAATTATGGAATCTAAATACGCGTTGGCACAGCAGTTACAGGTCTCGAGACTTGTCATTAAAGGTATCAAGAACAGAAATCTAAGCACAATTGCAGATTTTGGATTTTTACTGCTCAGAATCGGCTGATGTATAGTAAGGTGATTTTCAATGGAATCAAGGAACCTAAATACTCGTTGGCCTTAAAATGTACAGGTCCTGAGGCCTTTCAATAGAGGTATCAAGAACAGCAATCGGAACACAATTGCAGATTTTGGATTTTTATAGCTCTGAATCGTCTGATGTATAGTAAGGTGATTTTCATCAAATCGAATTTTCTATGAAATGTACGGAAATAATTATGGAATCTAAATACGCGTTGGCACAGCAGTTACAGGTCTCGAGACTTGTCATTAAAGGTATCAAGAACAGAAATCTAAGCACAATTGCAGATTTTGGATTTTTACTGCTCAGAATCGGCTGATGTATAGTAAGGTGATTTTCAATGGAATCAAGGAACCTAAATACTCGTTGGCCTTAAAATGTACAGGTCCTGAGGCCTTTCAATAGAGGTATCAAGAACAGCAATCGGAACACAATTGCAGATTTTGGATTTTTATAGCTCTGAATCGTCTGATGTATAGTAAGGTGATTTTCATCAAATCGAATTTTCTATGAAATGTACGGAAATAATTATGGAATCTAAATACGCGTTGGCACAGCAGTTACAGGTCTCGAGACTTGTCATTAAAGGTATCAAGAACAGAAATCTAAGCACAATTGCAGATTTTGGATTTTTACTGCTCAGAATCGGCTGATGTATAGTAAGGTGATTTTCAATGGAATCAAGGAACCTAAATACTCGTTGGCCTTAAAATGTACAGGTCCTGAGGCCTTTCAATAGAGGTATCAAGAATAGCAATCGGAGCACAATTGCAGATTTTGGATTTTTATAGCTCTGAATCGTCTGATGTATAGTAAGGTGATTTTCATCAAATCGAATTTTCTATGAAATGTACGGAAATAATTATGGAATCTAAATACGCGTTGGCACAGCAGTTACAGGTCTCGAGACTTGTCATTAAAGGTATCAAGAACAGAAATCTAAGCACAATTGCAGATTTTGGATTTTTACTGCTCAGAATCGGCTGATGTATAGTAAGGTGATTTTCAATGGAATCAAGGAACCTAAATACTCGTTGGCCTTAAAATGTACAGGTCCTGAGGCCTTTCAATAGAGGTATCAAGAATAGCAATCGGAGCACAATTGCAGATTTTGGATTTTTATAGCTCTGAATCGTCTGATGTATAGTAAGGTGATTTTCATCAAATCGAATTTTCTATGAAATGTACGGAAATAATTATGGAATCTAAATACGCGTTGGCACAGCAGTTACAGGTCTCGAGACATGTCATTAAAGGTATCAAGAACAGAAATCTAAGCACAATTGCAGATTTTGGATTTTTACTGCTCAGAATCGGCTGATGTATAGTAAGGTGATTTTCAATGGAATCAAGGAACCTAAATACTCGTTGGCCTTAAAATGTACAGGTCCTGAGGCCTTTCAATAGAGGTATCAAGAACAGCAATCGGAACACAATTGCAGATTTTGGATTTTTATAGCTCTGAATCGTCTGATGTATAGTAAGGTGATTTTCATCAAATCGAATTTTCTATGAAATGTACGGAAATAATTATGGAATCTAAATACGCGTTGGCACAGCAGTTACAGGTCTCGAGACTTGTCATTAAAGGTATCAAGAACAGAAATCTAAGCACAATTGCAGATTTTGGATTTTTACTGCTCAGAATCGGCTGATGTATAGTAAGGTGATTTTCAATGGAATCAAGGAACCTAAATACTCGTTGGCCTTAAAATGTACAGGTCCTGAGGCCTTTCAATAGAGGTATCAAGAATAGCAATCGGAGCACAATTGCAGATTTTGGATTTTTATAGCTCTGAATCGTCTGATGTATAGTAAGGTGATTTTCATCAAATCGAATTTTCTATGAAATGTACGGAAATAATTATGGAATCTAAATACGCGTTGGCACAGCAGTTACAGGTCTCGAGACATGTCATTAAAGGTATCAAGAACAGAAATCTAAGCACAATTGCAGATTTTGGATTTTTACTGCTCAGAATCGGCTGATGTATAGTAAGGTGATTTTCAATGGAATCAAGGAACCTAAATACTCGTTGGCCTTAAAATGTACAGGTCCTGAGGCCTTTCAATAGAGGTATCAAGAACAGCAATCGGAACACAATTGCAGATTTTGGATTTTTATAGCTCTGAATCGTCTGATGTATAGTAAGGTGATTTTCATCAAATCGAATTTTCTATGAAATGTACGGAAATAATTATGGAATCTAAATACGCGTTGGCACAGCAGTTACAGGTCTCGAGACTTGTCATTAAAGGTATCAAGAACAGAAATCTAAGCACAATTGCAGATTTTGGATTTTTACTGCTCAGAATCGGCTGATGTATAGTAAGGTGATTTTCAATGGAATCAAGGAACCTAAATACTCGTTGGCCTTAAAATGTACAGGTCCTGAGGCCTTTCAATAGAGGTATCAAGAATAGCAATCGGAGCACAATTGCAGATTTTGGATTTTTATAGCTCTGAATCGTCTGATGTATAGTAAGGTGATTTTCATCAAATCGAATTTTCTATGAAATGTACGGAAATAATTATGGAATCTAAATACGCGTTGGCACAGCAGTTACAGGTCTCGAGACATGTCATTAAAGGTATCAAGAACAGAAATCTAAGCACAATTGCAGATTTTGGATTTTTACTGCTCAGAATCGGCTGATGTATAGTAAGGTGATTTTCAATGGAATCAAGGAACCTAAATACTCGTTGGCCTTAAAATGTACAGGTCCTGAGGCCTTTCAATAGAGGTATCAAGAACAGCAATCGGAACACAATTGCAGATTTTGGATTTTTATAGCTCTGAATCGTCTGATGTATAGTAAGGTGATTTTCATCAAATCGAATTTTCTATGAAATGTACGGAAATAATTATGGAATCTAAATACGCGTTGGCACAGCAGTTACAGGTCTCGAGACCTGTCATTAAAGGTATCAAGAACAGAAATCTAAGCACAATTGCAGATTTTGGATTTTTACTGCTCAGAATCGGCTGATGTATAGTAAGGTGATTTTCAATGGAATCAAGGAACCTAAATACTCGTTGGCCTTAAAATGTACAGGTCCTGAGGCCTTTCAATAGAGGTATCAAGAATAGCAATCGGAGCACAATTGCAGATTGTGGATTTTTATAGCTCTGAATCGTCTGATGTATAGTAAGGTGATTTTCATCAAATCGAATTTTCTATGAAATGTACGGAAATAATTATGGAATCTAAATACGCGTTGGTACAGCAGTTACAGGTCTCGTGACCTGTCATTAAAGGTATCAAGAACAGAAATCTAAGCACAATTGCAGATTTTGGATTTTTACTGCTCAGAATCGGCTGATGTATAGTAAGGTGATTTTCAATGGAATCAAGGAACCTAAATACTCGTTGGCCTTAAAATGTACAGGTCCTGAGGCCTTTCAATAGAGGTATCAAGAATAGCAATCGGAGCACAATTGCAGATTGTGGATTTTTATAGCTCTGAATCGTCTGATGTATAGTAAGGTGATTTTCATCAAATCGAATTTTCTATGAAATGTACGGAAATAATTATGGAATCTAAATACGCGTTGGCACAGCAGTTACAGGTCTCGAGACATGTCATTAAAGGTATCAAGAACAGAAATCTAAGCACAATTGCAGATTTTGGATTTTTACTGCTCAGAATCGGCTGATGTATAGTAAGGTGATTTTCAATGGAATCAAGGAACCTAAATACTCGTTGGCCTTAAAATGTACAGGTCCTGAGGCCTTTCAATAGAGGTATCAAGAATAGCAATCGGAGCACAATTGCAGATTGTGGATTTTTATAGCTCTGAATCGTCTGATGTATAGTAAGGTGATTTTCATCAAATCGAATTTTCTATGAAATGTACGGAAATAATTATGGAATCTAAATACGCGTTGGTACAGCAGTTACAGGTCTCGTGACCTGTCATTAAAGGTATCAAGAACAGAAATCTAAGCACAATTGCAGATTTTGGATTTTTACTGCTCAGAATCGGCTGATGTATAGTAAGGTGATTTTCAATGGAATCAAGGAACCTAAATACTCGTTGGCCTTAAAATGTACAGGTCCTGAGGCCTTTCAATAGAGGTATCAAGAATAGCAATCGGAGCACAATTGCAGATTTTGGATTTTTATAGCTCTGAATCGTCTGATGTATAGTAAGGTGATTTTCATCAAATCGAATTTTCTATGAAATGTACGGAAATAATTATGGAATCTAAATACGCGTTGGCACAGCAGTTACAGGTCTCGAGACATGTCATTAAAGGTATCAAGAACAGAAATCTAAGCACAATTGCAGATTTTGGATTTTTACTGCTCAGAATCGGCTGATGTATAGTAAGGTGATTTTCAATGGAATCAAGGAACCTAAATACTCGTTGGCCTTAAAATGTACAGGTCCTGAGGCCTTTCAATAGAGGTATCAAGAATAGCAATCGGAGCACAATTGCAGATTGTGGATTTTTATAGCTCTGAATCGTCTGATGTATAGTAAGGTGATTTTCATCAAATCGAATTTTCTATGAAATGTACGGAAATAATTATGGAATCTAAATACGCGTTGGTACAGCAGTTACAGGTCTCGTGACCTGTCATTAAAGGTATCAAGAACAGAAATCTAAGCACAATTGCAGATTTTGGATTTTTACTGCTCAGAATCGGCTGATGTATAGTAAGGTGATTTTCAATGGAATCAAGGAACCTAAATACTCGTTGGCCTTAAAATGTACAGGTCCTGAGGCCTTTCAATATAGGTATCAAGAACAGCAATCGGAGCATAATTGCAGATTTTGGATTTTTATAGCTCTGAATCGTCTGATTATAGTAAGGTGATTTTCATCAAATCGAATTTTCTATGAAATGTACGGAAATAATTATGGAATCTAAATACGCGTTGGCACAGCAGTTACAGGTCTCGTGACCTGTCATTAAAGGTATCAAGAACAGAAATGTAAGCACAATTGCAGATTTTGGATTTTTACTGCTCAGAATCGGCTGATGTATAGTAAGGTGATTACAATGGAATCAAGGAACCTAAATACTCGTTGGCCTTAAAATGTACAGGTCCTGAGGGCTTTCAATAGAGGTATCAAGAACAGCAATCGGAGCACAACTGCAGATTTTGAATTTTTATAGCTCTGAATCGTCTGATTATAGTAAGGTGATTTTCATCAAATCGAATTTTCTATGAAATGTACGGAAATAATTATGGAATCTAAATACGCGTTGGCACAGCAGTTACAGGTCTCGAGACTTGTCATTAAAGGTATCAAGAACAGAAATCTAAGCACAATTGCAGATTTTGGATTTTTACTGCTCAGAATCGGCTGATGTATAGTAAGGTGATTTTCAATGGAATCAAGGAACCTAAATACTCGTTGGCCTTAAAATGTACAGGTCCTGAGGCCTTTCAATAGAGGTATCAAGAACAGCAATCGGAACACAATTGCAGATTTTGGATTTTTATAGCTCTGAATCGTCTGATGTATAGTAAGGTGATTTTCATCAAATCGAATTTTCTATGAAATGTACGGAAATAATTATGGAATCTAAATACGCGTTGGCACAGCAGTTACAGGTCTCGAGACCTGTCATTAAATGTATCAAGAACAGAAATGTAAGCACAATTGCAGATTTTGGATTTTTACTGCTCAGAATCGGCTGATGTATAGTAAGGTGATTTTCAATGGAATCAAGGAACCTAAATACTCGTTGGCCTTAAAATGTACAGGTCCTGAGGCCTTTCAATAGAGGTATCAAGAACAGCAATCGGAACACAATTGCAGATTTTGGATTTTTATAGCTCTGAATCGTCTGATGTTTAGTAAGGTGATTTTCATCAAATCAAATTTTCTATGAAATGTACGGAAATAATTATGGAATCTAAATACGCGTTGGCACAGCAGTTACAGGTCTCGAGACCTGTCATTAAAGGTATCAAGAACAGAAATCTAAGCACAATTGCAGATTTTGGATTTTTACTGCTCAGAATCGGCTGATGTACCTATAGTAAGGTGATTTTCAATGGAATCAAGGAACCTAAATACTCGTTGGCCTTAAAATGTACAGGTCCTGAGGCCTTTCAATAGAGGTATCAAGAACAGCAATCGGAGCATAATTGCAGATTTTGGATTTTTATAGCTCTGAATCGTCTGATGTATAGTAAGGTGATTTTCATCAAATCGAATTTTCTATGAAATGTACGGAAATAATTATGGAATCTAAATACGCGTTGGCACAGCAGTTACAGGTCTCAAGACCTGTCATTAAAGGTATCAAGAACAGAAATCTAAGCACAATTGCAGATTTTGGATTTTTACTGCTCAGAATCGGCTGATGTATAGTAAGGTGATTTTCAATGGAATCAAGGAACCTAAATACTCGTTGGCCTTAAAATGTACAGGTCCTGAGGCCTTTCAATAGAGGTATCAAGAACAGCAATCGGAGCACAATTGCAGATTTTGGATTTTTATAGCTCTGAATCGTCTGATGTATAGTAAGGTGATTTTCATCAAATCGAATTTTCTATGAAATGTACGGAAATAATTATGGAATCTAAATACGCGTTGGCACAGCAGTTACAGGTCTCGTGACCTGTCATTAAAGGTATCAAGAACAGAAATCTAAGCACAATTGCAGATTTTGGATTTTTACTGCTCAGAATCGGCTGATGTATAGTAAGGTGATTTTCAATGGAATCAAGGAACCTAAATACTCGTTGGCCTTAAAATGTACAGGTCCTGAGGCCTTTCAATAGAGGTATCAAGAACAGCAATCGGAACATAATTGCAGATTTTGGATTTTTATAGCTCTGAATCGTCTGATGCATAGTAAGGTGATTTTCATCAAATCGAATTTTCTATGAAATGTACGGAAATAATTATGGAATCTAAATACGCGTTGGCACAGCAGTTACAGGTCTCGAAACCTGTCATTAAAGGTATCAAGAACAGAAATCTAAGCACAATTGCAGATTTTGGATTTTTACTGCTCAGAATCGGCTGATGTATAGTAAGGTGATTTTCAATGGAATCAAGGAACCTAAATACTCGTTGGCCTTAAAATGTACAGGTCCTGAGGCCTTTCAATAGAGGTATCAAGAACAGCAATCGGAGCATAATTGCAGATTTTGGATTTTTATAGCTCTGAATCGTCTGATTATAGTAAGGTGATTTTCATCAAATCGAATTTTCTATGAAATGTACGGAAATAATTATGGAATCTAAATACGCGTTGGCACAGCAGTTACAGGTCTCGAGACTTGTCATTAAAGGTATCAAGAACAGAAATCTAAGCACAATTGCAGATTTTGGATTTTTACTGCTCAGAATCGGCTGATGTATAGTAAGGTGATTTTCAATGGAATCAAGGAACCTAAATACTCGTTGGCCTTAAAATGTACAGGTCCTGAGGCCTTTCAATAGAGGTATCAAGAACAGCAATCGGAACACAATTGCAGATTTTGGATTTTTATAGCTCTGAATCGTCTGATGTATAGTAAGGTGATTTTCATCAAATCGAATTTTCTATGAAATGTACGGAAATAATTATGGAATCTAAATACGCGTTGGCACAGCAGTTACAGGTCTCGAGACTTGTCATTAAAGGTATCAAGAACAGAAATCTAAGCACAATTGCAGATTTTGGATTTTTACTGCTCAGAATCGGCTGATGTATAGTAAGGTGATTACAATGGAATCAAGGAACCTAAATACTCGTTGGCCTTAAAATGTACAGGTCCTGAGGGCTTTCAATAGAGGTATCAAGAACAGCAATCGGAGCACAACTGCAGATTTTGGATTTTTATAGCTCTGAATCGTCTGATTATAGTAAGGTGATTTTCATCAAATCGAATTTTCTATGAAATGTACGGAAATAATTATGGAATCTAAATACGCGTTGGCACAGCAGTTACAGGTCTCGAGACTTGTCATTAAAGGTATCAAGAACAGAAATCTAAGCACAATTGCAGATTTTGGATTTTTACTGCTCAGAATCGGCTGATGTATAGTAAGGTGATTTTCAATGGAATCAAGGAACCTAAATACTCGTTGGCCTTAAAATGTACAGGTCCTGAGGCCTTTCAATAGAGGTATCAAGAACAGCAATCGGAGCATAATTGCAGATTTTGGATTTTTATAGCTCTGAATCGTCTGATTATAGTAAGGTGATTTTCATCAAATCGAATTTTCTATGAAATGTACGGAAATAATTATGGAATCTAAATACGCGTTGGCACAGCAGTTACAGGTCTCGAAACCTGTCATTAAAGGTATCAAGAACAGAAATGTAAGCACAATTGCAGATTTTGGATTTTTACTGCTCAGAATCGGCTGATGTATAGTAAGGTGATTACAATGGAATCAAGGAACCTAAATACTCGTTGGCCTTAAAATGTACAGGTCCTGAGGGCTTTCAATAGAGGTATCAAGAACAGCAATCGGAGCACAACTGCAGATTTTGAATTTTTATAGCTCTGAATCGTCTGATTATAGTAAGGTGATTTTCATCAAATCGAATTTTCTATGAAATGTACGGAAATAATTATGGAATCTAAATACGCGTTGGCACAGCAGTTACAGGTCTCGAGACTTGTCATTAAAGGTATCAAGAACAGAAATCTAAGCACAATTGCAGATTTTGGATTTTTACTGCTCAGAATCGGCTGATGTATAGTAAGGTGATTTTCAATGGAATCAA
This sequence comes from Tipula vernalis, assembly GCA_958295665.1. Taxonomy (NCBI): domain Eukaryota; kingdom Metazoa; phylum Arthropoda; class Insecta; order Diptera; family Tipulidae; genus Tipula; species Tipula vernalis. The sequence continues at coordinate 5,496,844 of OY282560.1, read as the reverse complement.
GGAACCTAAATACTCGTTGGCCTTAAAATGTACAGGTCCTGAGGCCTTTCAATAGAGGTATCAAGAACAGCAATCGGAGCATAATTGCAGATTTTGGATTTTTATAGCTCTGAATCGTCTGATTATAGTAAGGTGATTTTCATCAAATCGAATTTTCTATGAAATGTACGGAAATAATTATGGAATCTAAATACGCGTTGGCACAGCAGTTACAGGTCTCGAGACTTGTCATTAAAGGTATCAAGAACAGAAATCTAAGCACAATTGCAGATTTTGGATTTTTACTGCTCAGAATCGGCTGATGTATAGTAAGGTGATTTTCAATGGAATCAAGGAACCTAAATACTCGTTGGCCTTAAAATGTACAGGTCCTGAGGCCTTTCAATAGAGGTATCAAGAACAGCAATCGGAGCATAATTGCAGATTTTGGATTTTTATAGCTCTGAATCGTCTGATTATAGTAAGGTGATTTTCATCAAATCGAATTTTCTATGAAATGTACGGAAATAATTATGGAATCTAAATACGCGTTGGCACAGCAGTTACAGGTCTCGAGACATGTCATTAAAGGTATCAAGAACAGAAATCTAAGCACAATTGCAGATTTTGGATTTTTACTGCTCAGAATCGGCTGATGTATAGTAAGGTGATTTTCAATGGAATCAAGGAACCTAAATACTCGTTGGCCTTAAAATGTACAGGTCCTGAGGCCTTTCAATAGAGGTATCAAGAATAGCAATCGGAGCACAATTGCAGATTTTGGATTTTTATAGCTCTGAATCGTCTGCTGTATAGTAAGGTGATTTTCATCAAATCGAATTTTCTATGAAATGTACGGAAATAATTATGGAATCTAAATACGCGTTGGCACAGCAGTTACAGGTCTCGAGACCTGTCATTAAAGGTATCAAGAACAGAAATCTAAGCACAATTGCAGATTTTGGATTTTTACTGCTCAGAATCGGCTGATGTATAGTAAGGTGATTACAATGGAATCAAGGAACCTAAATACTCGTTGGCCTTAAAATGTACAGGTCCTGAGGGCTTTCAATAGAGGTATCAAGAACAGCAATCGGAGCACAACTGCAGATTTTGAATTTTTATAGCTCTGAATCGTCTGATTATAGTAAGGTGATTTTCATCAAATCGAATTTTCTATGAAATGTACGGAAATAATTATGGAATCTAAATACGCGTTGGCACAGCAGTTACAGGTCTCGAGACTTGTCATTAAAGGTATCAAGAACAGAAATCTAAGCACAATTGCAGATTTTGGATTTTTACTGCTCAGAATCGGCTGATGTATAGTAAGGTGATTTTCAATGGAATCAAGGAACCTAAATACTCGTTGGCCTTAAAATGTACAGGTCCTGAGGCCTTTCAATAGAGGTATCAAGAATAGCAATCGGAGCACAATTGCAGATTTTGGATTTTTATAGCTCTGAATCGTCTGATTATAGTAAGGTGATTTTCATCAAATCGAATTTTCTATGAAATGTACGGAAATAATTATGGAATCTAAATACGCGTTGGCACAGCAGTTACAGGTCTCGAGACCTGTCATTAAAGGTATCAAGAACAGAAATCTAAGCACAATTGCAGATTTTGGATTTTTACTGCTCAGAATCGGCTGATGTATAGTAAGGTGATTACAATGGAATCAAGGAACCTAAATACTCGTTGGCCTTAAAATGTACAGGTCCTGAGGCCTTTCAATAGAGGTATCAAGAACAGCAATCGGAGCATAATTGCAGATTTTGGATTTTTATAGCTCTGAATCGTCTGATTATAGTAAGGTGATTTTCATCAAATCGAATTTTCTATGAAATGTACGGAAATAATTATGGAATCTAAATACGCGTTGGCACAGCAGTTACAGGTCTCGAGACCTGTCATTAAAGGTATCAAGAACAGAAATCTAAGCACAATTGCAGATTTTGGATTTTTACTGCTCAGAATCGGCTGATGTATAGTAAGGTGATTACAATGGAATCAAGGAACCTAAATACTCGTTGGCCTTAAAATGTACAGGTCCTGAGGCCTTTCAATAGAGGTATCAAGAACAGCAATCGGAGCATAATTGCAGATTTTGGATTTTTATAGCTCTGAATCGTCTGATTATAGTAAGGTGATTTTCATCAAATCGAATTTTCTATGAAATGTACGGAAATAATTATGGAATCTAAATACGCGTTGGCACAGCAGTTACAGGTCTCGAGACTTGTCATTAAAGGTATCAAGAACAGAAATCTAAGCACAATTGCAGATTTTGGATTTTTACTGCTCAGAATCGGCTGATGTATAGTAAGGTGATTTTCAATGGAATCAAGGAACCTAAATACTCGTTGGCCTTAAAATGTACAGGTCCTGAGGCCTTTCAATAGAGGTATCAAGAATAGCAATCGGAGCACAATTGCAGATTTTGGATTTTTATAGCTCTGAATCGTCTGATTATAGTAAGGTGATTTTCATCAAATCGAATTTTCTATGAAATGTACGGAAATAATTATGGAATCTAAATACGCGTTGGCACAGCAGTTACAGGTCTCGAGACCTGTCATTAAAGGTATCAAGAACAGAAATCTAAGCACAATTGCAGATTTTGGATTTTTACTGCTCAGAATCGGCTGATGTATAGTAAGGTGATTTTCAATGGAATCAAGGAACCTAAATACTCGTTGGCCTTAAAATGTACAGGTCCTGAGGCCTTTCAATAGAGGTATCAAGAATAGCAATCGGAGCACAATTGCAGATTTTGGATTTTTATAGCTCTGAATCGTCTGATTATAGTAAGGTGATTTTCATCAAATCGAATTTTCTATGAAATGTACGGAAATAATTATGGAATCTAAATACGCGTTGGCACAGCAGTTACAGGTCTCGAGACCTGTCATTAAAGGTATCAAGAACAGAAATCTAAGCACAATTGCAGATTTTGGATTTTTACTGCTCAGAATCGGCTGATGTATAGTAAGGTGATTTTCAATGGAATCAAGGAACCTAAATACTCGTTGGCCTTAAAATGTACAGGTCCTGAGGCCTTTCAATAGAGGTATCAAGAATAGCAATCGGAGCACAATTGCAGATTTTGGATTTTTATAGCTCTGAATCGTCTGATTATAGTAAGGTGATTTTCATCAAATCGAATTTTCTATGAAATGTACGGAAATAATTATGGAATCTAAATACGCGTTGGCACAGCAGTTACAGGTCTCGTGACCTGTCATTAAAGGTATCAAGAACAGAAATCTAAGCACAATTGCAGATTTTGGATTTTTACTGCTCAGAATCGGCTGATGTATAGTAAGGTGATTTTCAATGGAATCAAGGAACCTAAATACTCGTTGGCCTTAAAATGTACAGGTCCTGAGGCCTTTCAATAGAGGTATCAAGAACAGCAATCGGAACACAATTGCAGATTTTGGATTTTTATAGCTCTGAATCGTCTGATGTATAGTAAGGTGATTTTCATCAAATCGAATTTTCTATGAAATGTACGGAAATAATTATGGAATCTAAATACGCGTTGGCACAGCAGTTACAGGTCTCGAGACTTGTCATTAAAGGTATCAAGAACAGAAATCTAAGCACAATTGCAGATTTTGGATTTTTACTGCTCAGAATCGGCTGATGTATAGTAAGGTGATTTTCAATGGAATCAAGGAACCTAAATACTCGTTGGCCTTAAAATGTACAGGTCCTGAGGCCTTTCAATAGAGGTATCAAGAACAGCAATCGGAACACAATTGCAGATTTTGGATTTTTATAGCTCTGAATCGTCTGATGTATAGTAAGGTGATTTTCATCAAATCGAATTTTCTATGAAATGTACGGAAATAATTATGGAATCTAAATACGCGTTGGCACAGCAGTTACAGGTCTCGTGACCTGTCATTAAAGGTATCAAGAACAGAAATCTAAGCACAATTGCAGATTTTGGATTTTTACTGCTCAGAATCGGCTGATGTATAGTAAGGTGATTTTCAATGGAATCAAGGAACCTAAATACTCGTTGGCCTTAAAATGTACAGGTCCTGAGGCCTTTCAATAGAGGTATCAAGAACAGCAATCGGAACACAATTGCAGATTTTGGATTTTTATAGCTCTGAATCGTCTGATGTATAGTAAGGTGATTTTCATCAAATCGAATTTTCTATGAAATGTACGGAAATAATTATGGAATCTAAATACGCGTTGGCACAGCAGTTACAGGTCTCGAGACTTGTCATTAAAGGTATCAAGAACAGAAATCTAAGCACAATTGCAGATTTTGGATTTTTACTGCTCAGAATCGGCTGATGTATAGTAAGGTGATTTTCAATGGAATCAAGGAACCTAAATACTCGTTGGCCTTAAAATGTACAGGTCCTGAGGCCTTTCAATAGAGGTATCAAGAACAGCAATCGGAACACAATTGCAGATTTTGGATTTTTATAGCTCTGAATCGTCTGATGTATAGTAAGGTGATTTTCATCAAATCGAATTTTCTATGAAATGTACGGAAATAATTATGGAATCTAAATACGCGTTGGCACAGCAGTTACAGGTCTCGAGACCTGTCATTAAAGGTATCAAGAACAGAAATCTAAGCACAATTGCAGATTTTGGATTTTTACTGCTCAGAATCGGCTGATGTACCTATAGTAAGGTGATTTTCAATGGAATCAAGGAACCTAAATACTCGTTGGCCTTAAAATGTACAGGTCCTGAGGCCTTTCAATAGAGGTATCAAGAACAGCAATCGGAACACAATTGCAGATTTTGGATTTTTATAGCTCTGAATCGTCTGATGTATAGTAAGGTGATTTTCATCAAATCGAATTTTCTATGAAATGTACGGAAATAATTATGGAATCTAAATACGCGTTGACACAGCAGTTACAGGTCTCGAGACTTGTCATTAAAGGTATCAAGAACAGAAATCTAAGCACAATTGCAGATTTTGGATTTTTACTGCTCAGTATCGGCTGATGTATAGTAAGGTGATTTTCAATGGAATCAAGGAACCTAAATACTCGTTGGCCTTAAAATGTACAGGTCCTGAGGCCTTTCAATAGAGGTATCAAGAACAGCAATCGGAGCATAATTGCAGATTTTGGATTTTTATAGCTCTGAATCGTCTGATTATAGTAAGGTGATTTTCATCAAATCGAATTTTCTATGAAATGTACGGAAATAATTATGGAATCTAAATACGCGTTGGCACAGCAGTTACAGGTCTCGAAACCTGTCATTAAAGGTATCAAGAACAGAAATGTAAGCACAATTGCAGATTTTGGATTTTTACTGCTCAGAATCGGCTGATGTATAGTAAGGTGATTACAATGGAATCAAGGAACCTAAATACTCGTTGGCCTTAAAATGTACAGGTCCTGAGGGCTTTCAATAGAGGTATCAAGAACAGCAATCGGAGCACAACTGCAGATTTTGGATTTTTATAGCTCTGAATCGTCTGATTATAGTAAGGTGATTTTCATCAAATCGAATTTTCTATGAAATGTACGGAAATAATTATGGAATCTAAATACGCGTTGGCACAGCAGTTACAGGTCTCGAAACCTGTCATTAAAGGTATCAAGAACAGAAATGTAAGCACAATTGCAGATTTTGGATTTTTACTGCTCAGAATCGGCTGATGTATAGTAAGGTGATTTTCAATGGAATCAAGGAACCTAAATACTCGTTGGCCTTAAAATGTACAGGTCCTGAGGCCTTTCAATAGAGGTATCAAGAACAGCAATCGGAGCATAATTGCAGATTTTGGATTTTTATAGCTCTGAATCGTCTGATTATAGTAAGGTGATTTTCATCAAATCGAATTTTCTATGAAATGTACGGAAATAATTATGGAATCTAAATACGCGTTGGCACAGCAGTTACAGGTCTCGAAACCTGTCATTAAAGGTATCAAGAACAGAAATGTAAGCACAATTGCAGATTTTGGATTTTTACTGCTCAGAATCGGCTGATGTTATAGTAAGGTGATTTTCAATGGAATCAAGGAACCTAAATACTCGTTGGCCTTAAAATGTACAGGTCCTGAGGCCTTTCAATAGAGGTATCAAGAACAGCAATCGGAGCATAATTGCAGATTTTGGATTTTTATAGCTCTGAATCGTCTGATTATAGTAAGGTGATTTTCATCAAATCGAATTTTCTATGAAATGTACGGAAATAATTATGGAATCTAAATACGCGTTGGCACAGCAGTTACAGGTCTCGAGACTTGTCATTAAAGGTATCAAGAACAGAAATCTAAGCACAATTGCAGATTTTGGATTTTTACTGCTCAGAATCGGCTGATGTATAGTAAGGTGATTTTCAATGGAATCAAGGAACCTAAATACTCGTTGGCCTTAAAATGTACAGGTCCTGAGGCCTTTCAATAGAGGTATCAAGAACAGCAATCGGAGCATAATTGCAGATTTTGGATTTTTATAGCTCTGAATCGTCTGATGTATAGTAAGGTGATTTTCATCAAATCGAATTTTCTATGAAATGTACGGAAATAATTATGGAATCTAAATACGCGTTGGCACAGCAGTTACAGGTCTCGAGACTTGTCATTAAAGGTATCAAGAACAGAAATCTAAGCACAATTGCAGATTTTGGATTTTTACTGCTCAGAATCGGCTGATGTATAGTAAGGTGATTTTCAATGGAATCAAGGAACCTAAATACTCGTTGGCCTTAAAATGTACAGGTCCTGAGGCCTTTCAATAGAGGTATCAAGAACAGCAATCGGAGCATAATTGCAGATTTTGGATTTTTATAGCTCTGAATCGTCTGATTATAGTAAGGTGATTTTCATCAAATCGAATTTTCTATGAAATGTACGGAAATAATTATGGAATCTAAATACGCGTTGGCACAGCAGTTACAGGTCTCGAAACCTGTCATTAAAGGTATCAAGAACAGAAATGTAAGCACAATTGCAGATTTTGGATTTTTACTGCTCAGAATCGGCTGATGTTATAGTAAGGTGATTTTCAATGGAATCAAGGAACCTAAATACTCGTTGGCCTTAAAATGTACAGGTCCTGAGGCCTTTCAATAGAGGTATCAAGATCAGCAATCGGAGCATAATTGCAGATTTTGGATTTTTATAGCTCTGAATCGTCTGATTATAGTAAGGTGATTTTCATCAAATCGAATTTTCTATGAAATGTACGGAAATAATTATGGAATCTAAATACGCGTTGGCACAGCAGTTACAGGTCTCGAGACTTGTCATTAAAGGTATCAAGAACAGAAATCTAAGCACAATTGCAGATTTTGGATTTTTACTGCTCAGAATCGGCTGATGTATAGTAAGGTGATTTTCAATGGAATCAAGGAACCTAAATACTCGTTGGCCTTAAAATGTACAGGTCCTGAGGCCTTTCAATAGAGGTATCAAGAACAGCAATCGGAGCATAATTGCAGATTTTGGATTTTTATAGCTCTGAATCGTCTGATGTATAGTAAGGTGATTTTCATCAAATCGAATTTTCTATGAAATGTACGGAAATAATTATGGAATCTAAATACGCGTTGGCACAGCAGTTACAGGTCTCGAGACTTGTCATTAAAGGTATCAAGAACAGAAATCTAAGCACAATTGCAGATTTTGGATTTTTACTGCTCAGAATCGGCTGATGTATAGTAAGGTGATTTTCAATGGAATCAAGGAACCTAAATACTCGTTGGCCTTAAAATGTACAGGTCCTGAGGGCTTTCAATAGAGGTATCAAGAACAGCAATCGGAGCACAACTGCAGATTTTGGATTTTTATAGCTCTGAATCGTCTGATTATAGTAAGGTGATTTTCATCAAATCGAATTTTCTATGAAATGTACGGAAATAATTATGGAATCTAAATACGCGTTGGCACAGCAGTTACAGGTCTCGAAACCTGTCATTAAAGGTATCAAGAACAGAAATGTAAGCACAATTGCAGATTTTGGATTTTTACTGCTCAGAATCGGCTGATGTATAGTAAGGTGATTACAATGGAATCAAGGAACCTAAATACTCGTTGGCCTTAAAATGTACAGGTCCTGAGGGCTTTCAATAGAGGTATCAAGAACAGCAATCGGAGCACAACTGCAGATTTTGGATTTTTATAGCTCTGAATCGTCTGATTATAGTAAGGTGATTTTCATCAAATCGAATTTTCTATGAAATGTATGGAAATAATTATGGAATCTAAATACGCGTTGGCACAGCAGTTACAGGTCTCGAGACTTGTCATTAAAGGTATCAAGAACAGAAATCTAAGCACAATTGCAGATTTTGGATTTTTACTGCTCAGAATCGGCTGATGTATAGTAAGGTGATTTTCAATGGAATCAAGGAACCTAAATACTCGTTGGCCTTAAAATGTACAGGTCCTGAGGCCTTTCAATAGAGGTATCTAGAATAGCAATCGGAGCACAATTGCAGATTGTGGATTTTTATAGCTCTGAATCGTCTGATGTATAGTAAGGTGATTTTCATCAAATCGAATTTTCTATGAAATGTACGGAAATAATTATGGAATCTAAATACGCATTGGCACAGCAGTTACAGGTCTCGAGACCTGTCATTAAAGGTATCAAGAACAGAAATCTAAGCACAATTGCAGATTTTGGATTTTTACTGCTCAGAATCGGCTGATGTACCTATAGTAAGGTGATTTTCAATGGAATCAAGGAACCTAAATACTCGTTGGCCTTAAAATGTACAGGTCCTGAGGCCTTTCAATAGAGGTATCAAGAACAGCAATCGGAGCACAACTGCAGATTGTGGATTTTTATAGCTCTGAATCGTCTGATGTATAGTAAGGTGATTTTCATCAAATCGAATTTTCTATGAAATGTACGGAAATAATTATGGAATCTAAATACGCGTTGGCACAGCAGTTACAGGTCTCGAGACTTGTCATTAAAGGTATCAAGAACAGAAATCTAAGCACAATTGCAGATTTTGGATTTTTACTGCTCAGAATCGGCTGATGTATAGTAAGGTGATTTTCAATGGAATCAAGGAACCTAAATACTCGTTGGCCTTAAAATGTACAGGTCCTGAGGGCTTTCAATAGAGGTATCAAGAACAGCAATCGGAGCACAACTGCAGATTTTGGATTTTTATAGCTCTGAATCGTCTGATTATAGTAAGGTGATTTTCATCAAATCGAATTTTCTATGAAATGTACGGAAATAATTATGGAATCTAAATACGCGTTGGCACAGCAGTTACAGGTCTCGAGACTTGTCATTAAAGGTATCAAGAACAGAAATCTAAGCACAATTGCAGATTTTGGATTTTTACTGCTCAGAATCGGCTGATGTATAGTAAGGTGATTTTCAATGGAATCAAGGAACCTAAATACTCGTTGGCCTTAAAATGTACAGGTCCTGAGGCCTTTCAATAGAGGTATCAAGAACAGCAATCGGAGCATAATTGCAGATTTTGGATTTTTATAGCTCTGAATCGTCTGATTATAGTAAGGTGATTTTCATCAAATCGAATTTTCTATGAAATGTACGGAAATAATTATGGAATCTAAATACGCGTTGGCACAGCAGTTACAGGTCTCGAAACCTGTCATTAAAGGTATCAAGAACAGAAATCTAAGCACAATTGCAGATTTTGGATTTTTACTGCTCAGAATCGGCTGATGTATAGTAAGGTGATTACAATGGAATCAAGGAACCTAAATACTCGTTGGCCTTAAAATGTACAGGTCCTGAGGGCTTTCAATAGAGGTATCAAGAACAGCAATCGGAGCACAATTGCAGATTTTGGATTTTTATAGCTCTGAATCGTCTGATTATAGTAAGGTGATTTTCATCAAATCGAATTTTCTATGAAATGTACGGAAATAATTATGGAATCTAAATACGCGTTGGCACAGCAGTTACAGGTCTCGAAACCTGTCATTAAAGGTATCAAGAACAGAAATCAAAGCACAATTGCAGATTTTGGATTTTTACTGCTCAGTATCGGCTGATGTATAGTAAGGTGATTTTCAATGGAATCAAGGAACCTAAATACTCGTTGGCCTTAAAATGTACAGGTCCTGAGGCCTTTCAATAGAGGTATCAAGAACAGCAATCGGAACATAATTGCAGATTTTGGATTTTTATAGCTCTGAATCGTCTGATTATAGTAAGGTGATTTTCATCAAATCGAATTTTCTATGAAATGTACGGAAATAATTATGGAATCTAAATACGCGTTGGCACAGCAGTTACAGGTCTCGAAACCTGTCATTAAAGGTATCAAGAACAGAAATGTAAGCACAATTGCAGATTTTGGATTTTTACTGCTCAGAATCGGCTGATGTATAGTAAGGTGATTACAATGGAATCAAGGAACCTAAATACTCGTTGGCCTTAAAATGTACAGGTCCTGAGGGCTTTCAATAGAGGTATCAAGAACAGCAATCGGAGCACAACTGCAGATTTTGGATTTTTATAGCTCTGAATCGTCTGATTATAGTAAGGTGATTTTCATCAAATCGAATTTTCTATGAAATGTATGGAAATAATTATGGAATCTAAATACGCGTTGGCACAGCAGTTACAGGTCTCGAGACTTGTCATTAAAGGTATCAAGAACAGAAATCTAAGCACAATTGCAGATTTTGGATTTTTACTGCTCAGAATCGGCTGATGTATAGTAAGGTGATTTTCAATGGAATCAAGGAACCTAAATACTCGTTGGCCTTAAAATGTACAGGTCCTGAGGCCTTTCAATAGAGGTATCTAGAATAGCAATCGGAGCACAATTGCAGATTGTGGATTTTTATAGCTCTGAATCGTCTGATGTATAGTAAGGTGATTTTCATCAAATCGAATTTTCTATGAAATGTACGGAAATAATTATGGAATCTAAATACGCATTGGCACAGCAGTTACAGGTCTCGAGACCTGTCATTAAAGGTATCAAGAACAGAAATCTAAGCACAATTGCAGATTTTGGATTTTTACTGCTCAGAATCGGCTGATGTACCTATAGTAAGGTGATTTTCAATGGAATCAAGGAACCTAAATACTCGTTGGCCTTAAAATGTACAGGTCCTGAGGCCTTTCAATAGAGGTATCAAGAACAGCAATCGGAGCACAACTGCAGATTGTGGATTTTTATAGCTCTGAATCGTCTGATGTATAGTAAGGTGATTTTCATCAAATCGAATTTTCTATGAAATGTACGGAAATAATTATGGAATCTAAATACGCGTTGGCACAGCAGTTACAGGTCTCGAGACTTGTCATTAAAGGTATCAAGAACAGAAATCTAAGCACAATTGCAGATTTTGGATTTTTACTGCTCAGAATCGGCTGATGTATAGTAAGGTGATTTTCAATGGAATCAAGGAACCTAAATACTCGTTGGCCTTAAAATGTACAGGTCCTGAGGCCTTTCAATAGAGGTATCAAGAACAGCAATCGGAGCATAATTGCAGATTTTGGATTTTTATAGCTCTGAATCGTCTGATGTATGTATAGTAAGGTGATTTTCATCAAATCGAATTTTCTATGAAATGTACGGAAATAATTATGGAATCTAAATACGCGTTGGCACAGCAGTTACAGGTCTCGAAACCTGTCATTAAAGGTATCAAGAACAGAAATGTAAGCACAATTGCAGATTTTGGATTTTTACTGCTCAGAATCGGCTGATGTATAGTAAGGTGATTACAATGGAATCAAGGAACCTAAATACTCGTTGGCCTTAAAATATACAGGTCCTGAGGGCTTTCAATAGAGGTATCAAGAACAGCAATCGGAGCACAACTGCAGATTTTGGATTTTTATAGCTCTGAATCGTCTGATTATAGTAAGGTGATTTTCATCAAATCGAATTTTCTATGAAATGTACGGAAATAATTATGGAATCTAAATACGCGTTGGCACAGCAGTTACAGGTCTCGAGACTTGTCATTAAAGGTATCAAGAACAGAAATCTAAGCACAATTGCAGATTTTGGATTTTTACTGCTCAGAATCGGCTGATGTATAGTAAGGTGATTTTCAATGGAATCAAGGAACCTAAATACTCGTTGGCCTTAAAATGTACAGGTCCTGAGGCCTTTCAATAGAGGTATCAAGAACAGCAATCGGAGCACAACTGCAGATTTTGGATTTTTATAGCTCTGAATCGTCTGATTATAGTAAGGTGATTTTCATCAAATCGAATTTTCTATGAAATGTACGGAAATAATTATGGAATCTAAATACGCGTTGGCACAGCAGTTACAGGTCTCGAGACTTGTCATTAAAGGTATCAAGAACAGAAATCTAAGCACAATTGCAGATTTTGGATTTTTACTGCTCAGAATCGGCTGATGTACCTATAGTAAGGTGATTTTCAATGGAATCAAGGAACCTAAATACTCGTTGGCCTTAAAATGTACAGGTCCTGAGGGCTTTCAATAGAGGTATCAAGAACAGCAATCGGAGCACAACTGCAGATTTTGGATTTTTATAGCTCTGAATCGTCTGATTATAGTAAGGTGATTTTCATCAAATCGAATTTTCTATGAAATGTACGGAAATAATTATGGAATCTAAATACGCGTTGGCACAGCAGTTACAGGTCTCGAAACCTGTCATTAAAGGTATCAAGAACAAAAATCTAAGCACAATTGCAGATTTTGGATTTTTACTGCTCAGAATCGGCTGATGTATAGTAAGGTGATTTTCAATGGAATCAAGGAACCTAAATACTCGTTGGCCTTAAAATGTACAGGTCCTGAGGCCTTTCAATAGAGGTATCAAGAACAGCAATCGGAGCATAATTGCAGATTTTGGATTTTTATAGCTCTGAATCGTCTGATTATAGTAAGGTGATTTTCATCAAATCGAATTTTCTATGAAATGTACGGAAATAATTATGGAATCTAAATACGCGTTGGCACAGCAGTTACAGGTCTCGAGACTTGTCATTAAAGGTATCAAGAACAGAAATCTAAGCACAATTGCAGATTTTGGATTTTTACTGCTCAGAATCGGCTGATGTATAGTAAGGTGATTTTCAATGGAATCAAGGAACCTAAATACTCGTTGGCCTTAAAATGTACAGGTCCTGAGGCCTTTCAATAGAGGTATCAAGAACAGCAATCGGAGCATAATTGCAGATTTTGGATTTTTATAGCTCTGAATCGTCTGATTATAGTAAGGTGATTTTCATCAAATCGAATTTTCTATGAAATGTACGGAAATAATTATGGAATCTAAATACGCGTTGGCACAGCAGTTACAGGTCTCGAAACCTGTCATTAAAGGTATCAAGAACAGAAATCTAAGCACAATTGCAGATTTTGGATTTTTACTGCTCAGAATCGGCTGATGTATAGTAAGGTGATTACAATGGAATCAAGGAACCTAAATACTCGTTGGCCTTAAAATGTACAGGTCCTGAGGGCTTTCAATAGAGGTATCAAGAACAGCAATCGGAGCACAATTGCAGATTTTGGATTTTTATAGCTCTGAATCGTCTGATTATAGTAAGGTGATTTTCATCAAATCGAATTTTCTATGAAATGTACGGAAATAATTATGGAATCTAAATACGCGTTGGCACAGCAGTTACAGGTCTCGAGACTTGTCATTAAAGGTATCAAGAACAGAAATCTAAGCACAATTGCAGATTTTGGATTTTTACTGCTCAGAATCGGCTGATGTATAGTAAGGTGATTTTCAATGGAATCAAGGAACCTAAATACTCGTTGGCCTTAAAATGTACAGGTCCTGAGGCCTTTCAATAGAGGTATCAAGAACAGCAATCGGAGCATAATTGCAGATTTTGGATTTTTATAGCTCTGAATCGTCTGATTATAGTAAGGTGATTTTCATCAAATCGAATTTTCTATGAAATGTACGGAAATAATTATGGAATCTAAATACGCGTTGGCACAGCAGTTACAGGTCTCGAAACCTGTCATTAAAGGTATCAAGAACAGAAATCTAAGCACAATTGCAGATTTTGGATTTTTACTGCTCAGTATCGGCTGATGTATAGTAAGGTGATTTTCAATGGAATCAAGGAACCTAAATACTCGTTGGCCTTAAAATGTACAGGTCCTGAGGCCTTTCAATAGAGGTATCAAGAATAGCAATCGGAGCACAATTGCAGATTGTGGATTTTTATAGCTCTGAATCGTCTGATTATAGTAAGGTGATTTTCATCAAATCGAATTTTCTATGAAATGTACGGAAATAATTATGGAATCTAAATACGCGTTGGCACAGCAGTTACAGGTCTCGAGACTTGTCATTAAAGGTATCAAGAACAGAAATCTAAGCACAATTGCAGATTTTGGATTTTTACTGCTCAGAATCGGCTGATGTATAGTAAGGTGATTTTCAATGGAATCAAGGAACCTAAATACTCGTTGGCCTTAAAATGTACAGGTCCTGAGGCCTTTCAATAGAGGTATCAAGAACAGCAATCGGAGCATAATTGCAGATTTTGGATTTTTATAGCTCTGAATCGTCTGATTATAGTAAGGTGATTTTCATCAAATCGAATTTTCTATGAAATGTACGGAAATAATTATGGAATCTAAATACGCGTTGGCACAGCAGTTACAGGTCTCGAAACCTGTCATTAAAGGTATCAAGAACAGAAATGTAAGCACAATTGCAGATTTTGGATTTTTACTGCTCAGAATCGGCTGATGTATAGTAAGGTGATTACAATGGAATCAAGGAACCTAAATACTCGTTGGCCTTAAAATGTACAGGTCCTGAGGGCTTTCAATAGAGGTATCAAGAACAGCAATCGGAGCACAACTGCAGATTTTGGATTTTTATAGCTCTGAATCGTCTGATTATAGTAAGGTGATTTTCATCAAATCGAATTTTCTATGAAATGTACGGAAATAATTATGGAATCTAAATACGCGTTGGCACAGCAGTTACAGGTCTCGAGACTTGTCATTAAAGGTATCAAGAACAGAAATCTAAGCACAATTGCAGATTTTGGATTTTTACTGCTCAGAATCGGCTGATGTATAGTAAGGTGATTTTCAATGGAATCAAGGAACCTAAATACTCGTTGGCCTTAAAATGTACAGGTCCTGAGGCCTTTCAATAGAGGTATCAAGAACATCAATCGGAGCACAATTGCAGATTTTGGATTTTTATAGCTCTGAATCGTCTGATTATAGTAAGGTGATTTTCATCAAATCGAATTTTCTATGAAATGTACGGAAATAATTATGGAATCTAAATACGCGTTGGCACAGCAGTTACAGGTCTCGAAACCTGTCATTAAAGGTATCAAGAACAGAAATGTAAGCACAATTGCAGATTTTGGATTTTTACTGCTCAGAATCGGCTGATGTATAGTAAGGTGATTTTCAATGGAATCAAGGAACCTAAATACTCGTTGGCCTTAAAATGTACAGGTCCTGAGGGCTTTCAATAGAGGTATCAAGAACAGCAATCGGAGCACAACTGCAGATTTTGGATTTTTATAGCTCTGAATCGTCTGATTATAGTAAGGTGATTTTCATCAAATCGAATTTTCTATGAAATGTACGGAAATAATTATGGAATCTAAATACGCGTTGGCACAGCAGTTACAGGTCTCGAAACCTGTCATTAAAGGTATCAAGAACAGAAATGTAAGCACAATTGCAGATTTTGGATTTTTACTGCTCAGAATCGGCTGATGTATAGTAAGGTGATTACAATGGAATCAAGGAACCTAAATACTCGTTGGCCTTAAAATGTACAGGTCCTGAGGGCTTTCAATAGAGGTATCAAGAACAGCAATCGGAGCACAACTGCAGATTTTGGATTTTTATAGCTCTGAATCGTCTGATTATAGTAAGGTGATTTTCATCAAATCGAATTTTCTATGAAATGTATGGAAATAATTATGGAATCTAAATACGCGTTGGCACAGCAGTTACAGGTCTCGAGACTTGTCATTAAAGGTATCAAGAACAGAAATCTAAGCACAATTGCAGATTTTGGATTTTTACTGCTCAGAATCGGCTGATGTATAGTAAGGTGATTTTCAATGGAATCAAGGAACCTAAATACTCGTTGGCCTTAAAATGTACAGGTCCTGAGGCCTTTCAATAGAGGTATCTAGAATAGCAATCGGAGCACAATTGCAGATTGTGGATTTTTATAGCTCTGAATCGTCTGATGTATAGTAAGGTGATTTTCATCAAATCGAATTTTCTATGAAATGTACGGAAATAATTATGGAATCTAAATACGCATTGGCACAGCAGTTACAGGTCTCGAGACCTGTCATTAAAGGTATCAAGAACAGAAATCTAAGCACAATTGCAGATTTTGGATTTTTACTGCTCAGAATCGGCTGATGTACCTATAGTAAGGTGATTTTCAATGGAATCAAGGAACCTAAATACTCGTTGGCCTTAAAATGTACAGGTCCTGAGGCCTTTCAATAGAGGTATCAAGAACAGCAATCGGAGCACAACTGCAGATTGTGGATTTTTATAGCTCTGAATCGTCTGATGTATAGTAAGGTGATTTTCATCAAATCGAATTTTCTATGAAATGTACGGAAATAATTATGGAATCTAAATACGCGTTGGCACAGCAGTTACAGGTCTCGAGACTTGTCATTAAAGGTATCAAGAACAGAAATCTAAGCACAATTGCAGATTTTGGATTTTTACTGCTCAGAATCGGCTGATGTATAGTAAGGTGATTTTCAATGGAATCAAGGAACCTAAATACTCGTTGGCCTTAAAATGTACAGGTCCTGAGGCCTTTCAATAGAGGTATCAAGAACAGCAATCGGAGCATAATTGCAGATTTTGGATTTTTATAGCTCTGAATCGTCTGATGTATGTATAGTAAGGTGATTTTCATCAAATCGAATTTTCTATGAAATGTACGGAAATAATTATGGAATCTAAATACGCGTTGGCACAGCAGTTACAGGTCTCGAAACCTGTCATTAAAGGTATCAAGAACAGAAATGTAAGCACAATTGCAGATTTTGGATTTTTACTGCTCAGAATCGGCTGATGTATAGTAAGGTGATTACAATGGAATCAAGGAACCTAAATACTCGTTGGCCTTAAAATATACAGGTCCTGAGGGCTTTCAATAGAGGTATCAAGAACAGCAATCGGAGCACAACTGCAGATTTTGGATTTTTATAGCTCTGAATCGTCTGATTATAGTAAGGTGATTTTCATCAAATCGAATTTTCTATGAAATGTACGGAAATAATTATGGAATCTAAATACGCGTTGGCACAGCAGTTACAGGTCTCGAGACTTGTCATTAAAGGTATCAAGAACAGAAATCTAAGCACAATTGCAGATTTTGGATTTTTACTGCTCAGAATCGGCTGATGTATAGTAAGGTGATTTTCAATGGAATCAAGGAACCTAAATACTCGTTGGCCTTAAAATGTACAGGTCCTGAGGCCTTTCAATAGAGGTATCAAGAACAGCAATCGGAGCACAACTGCAGATTTTGGATTTTTATAGCTCTGAATCGTCTGATTATAGTAAGGTGATTTTCATCAAATCGAATTTTCTATGAAATGTACGGAAATAATTATGGAATCTAAATACGCGTTGGCACAGCAGTTACAGGTCTCGAGACTTGTCATTAAAGGTATCAAGAACAGAAATCTAAGCACAATTGCAGATTTTGGATTTTTACTGCTCAGAATCGGCTGATGTACCTATAGTAAGGTGATTTTCAATGGAATCAAGGAACCTAAATACTCGTTGGCCTTAAAATGTACAGGTCCTGAGGGCTTTCAATAGAGGTATCAAGAACAGCAATCGGAGCACAACTGCAGATTTTGGATTTTTATAGCTCTGAATCGTCTGATTATAGTAAGGTGATTTTCATCAAATCGAATTTTCTATGAAATGTACGGAAATAATTATGGAATCTAAATACGCGTTGGCACAGCAGTTACAGGTCTCGAAACCTGTCATTAAAGGTATCAAGAACAAAAATCTAAGCACAATTGCAGATTTTGGATTTTTACTGCTCAGAATCGGCTGATGTATAGTAAGGTGATTTTCAATGGAATCAAGGAACCTAAATACTCGTTGGCCTTAAAATGTACAGGTCCTGAGGCCTTTCAATAGAGGTATCAAGAACAGCAATCGGAGCATAATTGCAGATTTTGGATTTTTATAGCTCTGAATCGTCTGATTATAGTAAGGTGATTTTCATCAAATCGAATTTTCTATGAAATGTACGGAAATAATTATGGAATCTAAATACGCGTTGGCACAGCAGTTACAGGTCTCGAGACTTGTCATTAAAGGTATCAAGAACAGAAATCTAAGCACAATTGCAGATTTTGGATTTTTACTGCTCAGAATCGGCTGATGTATAGTAAGGTGATTTTCAATGGAATCAAGGAACCTAAATACTCGTTGGCCTTAAAATGTACAGGTCCTGAGGCCTTTCAATAGAGGTATCAAGAACAGCAATCGGAGCATAATTGCAGATTTTGGATTTTTATAGCTCTGAATCGTCTGATTATAGTAAGGTGATTTTCATCAAATCGAATTTTCTATGAAATGTACGGAAATAATTATGGAATCTAAATACGCGTTGGCACAGCAGTTACAGGTCTCGAAACCTGTCATTAAAGGTATCAAGAACAGAAATCTAAGCACAATTGCAGATTTTGGATTTTTACTGCTCAGAATCGGCTGATGTATAGTAAGGTGATTACAATGGAATCAAGGAACCTAAATACTCGTTGGCCTTAAAATGTACAGGTCCTGAGGGCTTTCAATAGAGGTATCAAGAACAGCAATCGGAGCACAATTGCAGATTTTGGATTTTTATAGCTCTGAATCGTCTGATTATAGTAAGGTGATTTTCATCAAATCGAATTTTCTATGAAATGTACGGAAATAATTATGGAATCTAAATACGCGTTGGCACAGCAGTTACAGGTCTCGAGACTTGTCATTAAAGGTATCAAGAACAGAAATCTAAGCACAATTGCAGATTTTGGATTTTTACTGCTCAGAATCGGCTGATGTATAGTAAGGTGATTTTCAATGGAATCAAGGAACCTAAATACTCGTTGGCCTTAAAATGTACAGGTCCTGAGGCCTTTCAATAGAGGTATCAAGAACAGCAATCGGAGCATAATTGCAGATTTTGGATTTTTATAGCTCTGAATCGTCTGATTATAGTAAGGTGATTTTCATCAAATCGAATTTTCTATGAAATGTACGGAAATAATTATGGAATCTAAATACGCGTTGGCACAGCAGTTACAGGTCTCGAAACCTGTCATTAAAGGTATCAAGAACAGAAATCTAAGCACAATTGCAGATTTTGGATTTTTACTGCTCAGTATCGGCTGATGTATAGTAAGGTGATTTTCAATGGAATCAAGGAACCTAAATACTCGTTGGCCTTAAAATGTACAGGTCCTGAGGCCTTTCAATAGAGGTATCAAGAATAGCAATCGGAGCACAATTGCAGATTGTGGATTTTTATAGCTCTGAATCGTCTGATTATAGTAAGGTGATTTTCATCAAATCGAATTTTCTATGAAATGTACGGAAATAATTATGGAATCTAAATACGCGTTGGCACAGCAGTTACAGGTCTCGAGACTTGTCATTAAAGGTATCAAGAACAGAAATCTAAGCACAATTGCAGATTTTGGATTTTTACTGCTCAGAATCGGCTGATGTATAGTAAGGTGATTTTCAATGGAATCAAGGAACCTAAATACTCGTTGGCCTTAAAATGTACAGGTCCTGAGGCCTTTCAATAGAGGTATCAAGAACAGCAATCGGAGCATAATTGCAGATTTTGGATTTTTATAGCTCTGAATCGTCTGATTATAGTAAGGTGATTTTCATCAAATCGAATTTTCTATGAAATGTACGGAAATAATTATGGAATCTAAATACGCGTTGGCACAGCAGTTACAGGTCTCGAAACCTGTCATTAAAGGTATCAAGAACAGAAATGTAAGCACAATTGCAGATTTTGGATTTTTACTGCTCAGAATCGGCTGATGTATAGTAAGGTGATTACAATGGAATCAAGGAACCTAAATACTCGTTGGCCTTAAAATGTACAGGTCCTGAGGGCTTTCAATAGAGGTATCAAGAACAGCAATCGGAGCACAACTGCAGATTTTGGATTTTTATAGCTCTGAATCGTCTGATTATAGTAAGGTGATTTTCATCAAATCGAATTTTCTATGAAATGTACGGAAATAATTATGGAATCTAAATACGCGTTGGCACAGCAGTTACAGGTCTCGAGACTTGTCATTAAAGGTATCAAGAACAGAAATCTAAGCACAATTGCAGATTTTGGATTTTTACTGCTCAGAATCGGCTGATGTATAGTAAGGTGATTTTCAATGGAATCAAGGAACCTAAATACTCGTTGGCCTTAAAATGTACAGGTCCTGAGGCCTTTCAATAGAGGTATCAAGAACATCAATCGGAGCACAATTGCAGATTTTGGATTTTTATAGCTCTGAATCGTCTGATTATAGTAAGGTGATTTTCATCAAATCGAATTTTCTATGAAATGTACGGAAATAATTATGGAATCTAAATACGCGTTGGCACAGCAGTTACAGGTCTCGAAACCTGTCATTAAAGGTATCAAGAACAGAAATGTAAGCACAATTGCAGATTTTGGATTTTTACTGCTCAGAATCGGCTGATGTATAGTAAGGTGATTACAATGGAATCAAGGAACCTAAATACTCGTTGGCCTTAAAATGTACAGGTCCTGAGGGCTTTCAATAGAGGTATCAAGAACAGCAATCGGAGCACAACTGCAGATTTTGGATTTTTATAGCTCTGAATCGTCTGATTATAGTAAGGTGATTTTCATCAAATCGAATTTTCTATGAAATGTACGGAAATAATTATGGAATCTAAATACGCGTTGGCACAGCAGTTACAGGTCTCGAGACTTGTCATTAAAGGTTAAAGGTATCAAGAACAGAAATCTAAGCACAATTGCAGATTTTGGATTTTTTCTGCTCAGAATCGGCTGATGTACCTATAGTAAGGTGATTTTCAATGGAATCAAGGAACCTAAATACTCGTTGGCCTTAAAATGTACAGGTCCTGAGGCCTTTCAATAGAGGTATCAAGAACAGCAATCGGAACACAATTGCAGATTTTGGATTTTTATAGCTCTGAATCGTCTGATGTATAGTAAGGTGATTTTCATCAAATCGAATTTTCTATGAAATGTACGGAAATAATTATGGAATCTAAATACGCGTTGGCACAGCAGTTACAGGTCTCGAGACCTGTCATTAAAGGTATCAAGAACAGAAATCTAAGCACAATTGCAGATTTTGGATTTTTACTGCTCAGAATCGGCTGATGTATAGTAAGGTGATTACAATGGAATCAAGGAACCTAAATACTCGTTGGCCTTAAAATGTACAGGTCCTGAGGGCTTTCAATAGAGGTATCAAGAACAGCAATCGGAGCACAACTGCAGATTTTGGATTTTTATAGCTCTGAATCGTCTGATTATAGTAAGGTGATTTTCATCAAATCGAATTTTCTATGAAATGTACGGAAATAATTATGGAATCTAAATACGCGTTGGCACAGCAGTTACAGGTCTCGAGACTTGTCATTAAAGGTATCAAGAACAGAAATCTAAGCACAATTGCAGATTTTGGATTTTTACTGCTCAGAATCGGCTGATGTATAGTAAGGTGATTTTCAATGGAATCAAGGAACCTAAATACTCGTTGGCCTTAAAATGTACAGGTCCTGAGGCCTTTCAATAGAGGTATCAAGAACAGCAATCGGAGCATAATTGCAGATTTTGGATTTTTATAGCTCTGAATCGTCTGATTATAGTAAGGTGATTTTCATCAAATCGAATTTTCTATGAAATGTACGGAAATAATTATGGAATCTAAATACGCGTTGGCACAGCAGTTACAGGTCTCGAGACTTGTCATTAAAGGTATCAAGAACAGAAATCTAAGCACAATTGCAGATTTTGGATTTTTACTGCTCAGAATCGGCTGATGTATAGTAAGGTGATTTTCAATGGAATCAAGGAACCTAAATACTCGTTGGCCATAAAATGTACAGGTCCTGAGGCCTTTCAATAGAGGTATCAAGAACAGCAATCGGAGCATAATTGCAGATTTTGGATTTTTATAGCTCTGAATCGTCTGATGTATAGTAAGGTGATTTTCATCAAATCCAATTTTCTATGAAATGTACGGAAATAATTATGGAATCTAAATACGCGTTGGCACAGCAGTTACAGGTCTCGTGACCTGTCATTAAAGGTATCAAGAACAGAAATCTAAGCACAATTGCAGATTTTGGATTTTTACTGCTCAGAATCGGCTGATGTATAGTAAGGTGATTTTCAATGGAATCAAGGAACCTAAATACTCGTTGGCCTTAAAATGTACAGGTCCTGAGGCCTTTCAATAGAGGTATCAAGAACAGCAATCGGAACACAATTGCAGATTTTGGATTTTTATAGCTCTGAATCGTCTGATGTATAGTAAGGTGATTTTCATCAAATCGAATTTTCTATGAAATGTACGGAAATAATTATGGAATCTAAATACGCGTTGGCACAGCAGTTACAGGTCTCGAGACTTGTCATTAAAGGTATCAAGAACAGAAATCTAAGCACAATTGCAGATTTTGGATTTTTACTGCTCAGAATCGGCTGATGTATAGTAAGGTGATTTTCAATGGAATCAAGGAACCTAAATACTCGTTGGCCTTAAAATGTACAGGTCCTGAGGCCTTTCAATAGAGGTATCAAGAACAGCAATCGGAGCATAATTGTAGATTTTGGATTTTTATAGCTCTGAATCGTCTGATTATAGTAAGGTGATTTTCATCAAATCGAATTTTCTATGAAATGTACGGAAATAATTATGGAATCTAAATACGCGTTGGCACAGCAGTTACAGGTCTCGAGACTTGTCATTAAAGGTATCAAGAACAGAAATCTAAGCACAATTGCAGATTTTGGATTTTTACTGCTCAGTATCGGCTGATGTATAGTAAGGTGATTTTCAATGGAATCAAGGAACCTAAATACTCGTTGGCCTTAAAATGTACAGGTCCTGAGGCCTTTCAATAGAGGTATCAAGAACAGCAATCGGAGCATAATTGCAGATTTTGGATTTTTATAGCTCTGAATCGTCTGATTATAGTAAGGTGATTTTCATCAAATCGAATTTTCTATGAAATGTACGGAAATAATTATGGAATCTAAATACGCGTTGGCACAGCAGTTACAGGTCTCGAGACTTGTCATTAAAGGTATCAAGAACAGAAATCTAAGCACAATTGCAGATTTTGGATTTTTACTGCTCAGAATCGGCTGATGTATAGTAAGGTGATTACAATGGAATCAAGGAACCTAAATACTCGTTGGCCTTAAAATGTACAGGTCCTGAGGGCTTTCAATAGAGGTATAAAGAACAGCAATCGGAGCACAACTGCAGATTTTGGATTTTTATAGCTCTGAATCGTCTGATTATAGTAAGGTGATTTTCATCAAATCGAATTTTCTATGAAATGTACGGAAATAATTATGGAATCTAAATACGCGTTGGCACAGCAGTTACATGTCTCGTGACCTGTCATTAAAGGTATCAAGAACAGAAATCTAAGCACAATTGCAGATTTTGGATTTTTTCTGCTCAGAATCGGCTGATGTACCTATAGTAAGGTGATTTTCAATGGAATCAAGGAACCTAAATACTCGTTGGCCTTAAAATGTACAGGTCCTGAGGCCTTTCAATAGAGGTATCAAGAACAGCAATCGGAACACAATTGCAGATTTTGGATTTTTATAGCTCTGAATCGTCTGATGTATAGTAAGGTGATTTTCATCAAATCGAATTTTCTATGAAATGTACGGAAATAATTATGGAATCTAAATACGCGTTGGCACAGCAGTTACAGGTCTCGAGACCTGTCATTAAAGGTATCAAGAACAGAAATCTAAGCACAATTGCAGATTTTGGATTTTTACTGCTCAGAATCGGCTGATGTATAGTAAGGTGATTACAATGGAATCAAGGAACCTAAATACTCGTTGGCCTTAAAATGTACAGGTCCTGAGGGCTTTCAATAGAGGTATCAAGAACAGCAATCGGAGCACAACTGCAGATTTTGGATTTTTATAGCTCTGAATCGTCTGATTATAGTAAGGTGATTTTCATCAAATCGAATTTTCTATGAAATGTACGGAAATAATTATGGAATCTAAATACGCGTTGGCACAGCAGTTACAGGTCTCGAGACTTGTCATTAAAGGTATCAAGAACAGAAATCTAAGCACAATTGCAGATTTTGGATTTTTACTGCTCAGAATCGGCTGATGTATAGTAAGGTGATTTTCAATGGAATCAAGGAACCTAAATACTCGTTGGCCTTAAAATGTACAGGTCCTGAGGCCTTTCAATAGAGGTATCAAGAACAGCAATCGGAGCATAATTGCAGATTTTGGATTTTTATAGCTCTGAATCGTCTGATTATAGTAAGGTGATTTTCATCAAATCGAATTTTCTATGAAATGTACGGAAATAATTATGGAATCTAAATACGCGTTGGCACAGCAGTTACAGGTCTCGAGACTTGTCATTAAAGGTATCAAGAACAGAAATCTAAGCACAATTGCAGATTTTGGATTTTTACTGCTCAGAATCGGCTGATGTATAGTAAGGTGATTTTCAATGGAATCAAGGAACCTAAATACTCGTTGGCCTTAAAATGTACAGGTCCTGAGGCCTTTCAATAGAGGTATCAAGAACAGCAATCGGAGCACAACTGCAGATTTTGGATTTTTATAGCTCTGAATCGTCTGATTATAGTAAGGTGATTTTCATCAAATCGAATTTTCTATGAAATGTACGGAAATAATTATGGAATCTAAATACGCGTTGGCACAGCAGTTACAGGTCTCGAGACTTGTCATTAAAGGTATCAAGAACAGAAATCTAAGCACAATTGCAGATTTTGGATTTTTACTGCTCAGAATCGGCTGATGTATAGTAAGGTGATTTTCAATGGAATCAAGGAACCTAAATACTCGTTGGCCTTAAAATGTACAGGTCCTGAGGCCTTTCAATAGAGGTATCAAGAACAGCAATCGGAGCATAATTGCAGATTTTGGATTTTTATAGCTCTGAATCGTCTGATGTATAGTAAGGTGATTTTCATCAAATCGAATTTTCTATGAAATGTACGGAAATAATTATGGAATCTAAATACGCGTTGGCACAGCAGTTACAGGTCTCGTGACCTGTCATTAAAGGTATCAAGAACAGAAATCTAAGCACAATTGCAGATTTTGGATTTTTACTGCTCAGAATCGGCTGATGTATAGTAAGGTGATTTTCAATGGAATCAAGGAACCTAAATACTCGTTGGCCTTAAAATGTACAGGTCCTGAGGCCTTTCAATAGAGGTATCAAGAACAGCAATCGGAACACAATTGCAGATTTTGGATTTTTATAGCTCTGAATCGTCTGATGTATAGTAAGGTGATTTTCATCAAATCGAATTTTCTATGAAATGTACGGAAATAATTATGGAATCTAAATACGCGTTGGCACAGCAGTTACAGGTCTCGAGACTTGTCATTAAAGGTATCAAGAACAGAAATCTAAGCACAATTGCAGATTTTGGATTTTTACTGCTCAGAATCGGCTGATGTATAGTAAGGTGATTTTCAATGGAATCAAGGAACCTAAATACTCGTTGGCCTTAAAATGTACAGGTCCTGAGGCCTTTCAATAGAGGTATCAAGAACAGCAATCGGAGCATAATTGTAGATTTTGGATTTTTATAGCTCTGAATCGTCTGATGTATAGTAAGGTGATTTTCATCAAATCGAATTTTCTATGAAATGTACGGAAATAATTATGGAATCTAAATACGCGTTGGCACAGCAGTTACAGGTCTCGAGACCTATCATTATAGGTATCAAGAACAGAAATCTAAGCACAATTGCAGATTTTGGATTTTTACTGCTCAGAATCGGCTGATGTACCTATAGTAAGGTGATTTTCAATGGAATCAAGGAACCTAAATACTCGTTGGCCTTAAAATGTACAGGTCCTGAGGCCTTTCAATAGAGGTATCAAGAACAGCAATCGGAACACAATTGCAGATTTTGGATTTTTATAGCTCTGAATCGTCTGATGTATAGTAAGGTGATTTTCATCAAATCGAATTTTCTATGAAATGTACGGAAATAATTATGGAATCTAAATACGCGTTGGCACAGCAGTTACAGGTCTCGAGACCTGTCATTAAAGGTATCAAGAACAGAAATCTAAGCACAATTGCAGATTTTGGATTTTTACTGCTCAGAATCGGCTGATGTATAGTAAGGTGATTTTCAATGGAATCAAGGAACCTAAATACTCGTTGGCCTTAAAATGTACAGGTCCTGAGGCCTTTCAATAGAGGTATCAAGAACAGCAATCGGAGCATAATTGCAGATTTTGGATTTTTATAGCTCTGAATCGTCTGATTATAGTAAGGTGATTTTCATCAAATCGAATTTTCTATGAAATGTACGGAAATAATTATGGAATCTAAATACGCGTTGGCACAGCAGTTACAGGTCTCGAAACCTGTCATTAAAGGTATCAAGAACAGAAATGTAAGCACAATTGCAGATTTTGGATTTTTACTGCTCAGAATCGGCTGATGTATAGTAAGGTGATTTTCAATGGAATCAAGGAACCTAAATACTCGTTGGCCTTAAAATGTACAGGTCCTGAGGCCTTTCAATAGAGGTATCAAGAACAGCAATCGGAACACAATTGCAGATTTTGGATTTTTATAGCTCTGAATCGTCTGATGTATAGTAAGGTGATTTTCATCAAATCGAATTTTCTATGAAATGTACGGAAATAATTATGGAATCTAAATACGCGTTGGCACAGCAGTTACAGGTCTCGAGACCTGTCATTAAAGGTATCAAGAACAGAAATCTAAGCACAATTGCAGATTTTGGATTTTTACTGCTCAGAATCGGCTGATGTATAGTAAGGTGATTTTCAATGGAATCAAGGAACCTAAATACTCGTTGGCCTTAAAATGTACAGGTCCTGAGGCCTTTCAATAGAGGTATCAAGAACAGCAATCGGAACACAATTGCAGATTTTGGATTTTTATAGCTCTGAATCGTCTGATGTATAGTAAGGTGATTTTCATCAAATCGAATTTTCTATGAAATGTACGGAAATAATTATGGAATCTAAATACGCGTTGGCACAGCATTTACAGGTCTCGAGACCTGTCATTAAAGGTATCAAGAACAGAAATCTAAGCACAATTGCAGATTTTGGATTTTTACTGCTCAGAATCGGCTGATGTACCTATAGTAAGGTGATTTTCAATGGAATCAAGGAACCTAAATACTCGTTGGCCTTAAAATGTACAGGTCCTGAGGCCTTTCAATAGAGGTATCAAGAACAGCAATCGGAACACAATTGCAGATTTTGGATTTTTATAGCTCTGAATCGTCTGATGTATAGTAAGGTGATTTTCATCAAATCGAATTTTCTATGAAATGTACGGAAATAATTATGGAATCTAAATACGCGTTGGCACAGCAGTTACAGGTCTCGAGACCTGTCATTAAAGGTATCAAGAACAGAAATCTAAGCACAATTGCAGATTTTGGATTTTTACTGCTCAGAATCGGCTGATGTATAGTAAGGTGATTTTCAATGGAATCAAGGAACCTAAATACTCGTTGGCCTTAAAATGTACAGGTCCTGAGGCCTTTCAATAGAGGTATCAAGAACAGCAATCGGAGCATAATTGCAGATTTTGGATTTTTATAGCTCTGAATCGTCTGATGTATAGTAAGGTGATTTTCATCAAATCGAATTTTCTATGAAATGTACGGAAATAATTATGGAATCTAAATACGCGTTGGCACAGCATTTACAGGTCTCGAGACCTGTCATTAAAGGTATCAAGAACAGAAATCTAAGCACAATTGCAGATTTTGGATTTTTACTGCTCAGAATCGGCTGATGTACCTATAGTAAGGTGATTTTCAATGGAATCAAGGAACCTAAATACTCGTTGGCCTTAAAATGTACAGGTCCTGAGGCCTTTCAATAGAGGTATCAAGAACAGCAATCGGAACACAATTGCAGATTTTGGATTTTTATAGCTCTGAATCGTCTGATGTATAGTAAGGTGATTTTCATCAAATCGAATTTTCTATGAAATGTACGGAAATAATTATGGAATCTAAATACGCGTTGGCACAGCAGTTACAGGTCTCGAGACCTGTCATTAAAGGTATCAAGAACAGAAATCTAAGCACAATTGCAGATTTTGGATTTTTACTGCTCAGAATCGGCTGATGTATAGTAAGGTGATTTTCAATGGAATCAAGGAACCTAAATACTCGTTGGCCTTAAAATGTACAGGTCCTGAGGCCTTTCAATAGAGGTATCAAGAACAGCAATCGGAGCATAATTGCAGATTTTGGATTTTTATAGCTCTGAATCGTCTGATGTATAGTAAGGTGATTTTCATCAAATCGAATTTTCTATGAAATGTACGGAAATAATTATGGAATCTAAATACGCGTTGGCACAGCATTTACAGGTCTCGAGACCTGTCATTAAAGGTATCAAGAACAGAAATCTAAGCACAATTGCAGATTTTGGATTTTTACTGCTCAGAATCGGCTGATGTACCTATAGTAAGGTGATTTTCAATGGAATCAAGGAACCTAAATACTCGTTGGCCTTAAAATGTACAGGTCCTGAGGCCTTTCAATAGAGGTATCAAGAACAGCAATCGGAACACAATTGCAGATTTTGGATTTTTATAGCTCTGAATCGTCTGATGTATAGTAAGGTGATTTTCATCAAATCGAATTTTCTATGAAATGTACGGAAATAATTATGGAATCTAAATACGCGTTGGCACAGCAGTTACAGGTCTCGAGACCTGTCATTAAAGGTATCAAGAACAGAAATCTAAGCACAATTGCAGATTTTGGATTTTTACTGCTCAGAATCGGCTGGTGATTTTCAATGGAATCAAGGAACCTAAATACTCGTTGGCCTTAAAATGTACAGGTCCTGAGGCCTTTCAATAGAGGTATCAAGAACAGCAATCGGAGCATAATTGCAGATTTTGGATTTTTATAGCTCTGAATCGTCTGATGTATAGTAAGGTGATTTTCATCAAATCGAATTTTCTATGAAATGTACGGAAATAATTATGGAATCTAAATACGCGTGGGCACAGCAGTTACAGGTCTCGAGACCTGTCATTAAAGGTATCAAGAACAGAAATCTAAGCACAATTGCAGATTTTGGATTTTTACTGCTCAGAATCGGCTGATGTATAGTAAGGTGATTTTCAATGGAATCAAGGAACCTAAATACTCGTTGGCCTTAAAATGTACAGGTCCTGAGGCCTTTCAATAGAGGTATCAAGAACAGCAATCAGAACACAATTGCAGATTTTGGATTTTTATAGCTCTGAATCGTCTGATGTATAGTAAGGTGATTTTCATCAAATCGAATTTTCTATGAAATGTACGGAAATAATTATGGAATCTAAATACGCGTTGGCACAGCAGTTACAGGTCTCGAGACCTGTCATTAAAGGTATCAAGAACAGAAATCTAAGCACAATTGCAGATTTTGGATTTTTACTGCTCAGAATCGGCTGATGTGCCTATAGTAAGGTGATTTTCAATGGAATCAAGGAACCTAAATACTCGTTGGCCTTAAAATGTACAGGTCCTGAGGCCTTTCAATAGAGGTATTAAGAATAGCAATCGGAGCACAATTGCAGATTGTGGATTTTTATAGCTCTGAATCGTCTGATGTATAGTAAGGTGATTTTCATCAAATCGAATTTTCTATGAAATGTACGGAAATAATTATGGAATCTAAATACGCGTTGGCACAGCAGTTACAGGTCTCGATAGCTATCATTAAAGGTATCAAGAACAGAAATCTAAGCACAATTGCAGATTTTGGATTTTTACTGCTCAGAATCGGCTGATGTATAGTAAGGTGATTTTCAATGGAATCAAGGAACCTAAATACTCGTTAGCCTTAAAATGTACAGGTCCTGAGGCCTTTCAATAGAGGTATCAAGAACAGCAATCGGAGCATTATTGCAGATTTTGGATTTTTATAGCTCTGAATCGTCTGATGTATAGTAAGGTGATTTTCATCAAATCGAATTTTCTATGAAATGTACGGAAATAATTATGGAATCTAAATACGCGTTGGCACAGCAGTTACAGGTCTCGAGACCTATCATTAAAGGTATCAAGAACAGAAATCTAAGCACAATTGCAGATTTTGGATTTTTACTGCTCAGAATCGGCTGATGTATAGTAAGGTGATTTTCAATGGAATCAAGGAACCTAAATACTCGTTGGCCTTAAAATGTACAGGTCCTGAGGCCTTTCAATAGAGGTATCAAGAACAGCAATCGGAGCATAATTGCAGATTTTGGATTTTTATAGCTCTGAATCGTCTGATGTATAGTAAGGTGATTTTCATCAAATCGAATTTTCTATGAAATGTACGGAAATAATTATGGAATCTAAATACGCGTTGGCACAGCAGTTACAGGTCTCGAGACCTGTCATTAAAGGTATCAAGAACAGAAATCTAAGCACAATTGCAGATTTTGGATTTTTACTGCTCAGAATCGGCTGATGTATAGTAAGGTGATTTTCAATGGAATCAAGGAACCTAAATACTCGTTGGCCTTAAAATGTACAGGTCCTGAGGCCTTTCAATAGAGGTATCAAGAACAGCAATCGGAACACAATTGCAGATTTTGGATTTTTATAGCTCTGAATCGTCTGATGTATAGTAAGGTGATTTTCATCAAATCGAATTTTCTATGAAATGTACGGATATAATTATGGAATCTAAATACGCGTTGGCACAGCAGTTACAGGTCTCGAGACCTATCATTAAAGGTATCAAGAACAGAAATCTAAGCACAATTGCAGATTTTGGATTTTTACTGCTCAGAATCGGCTGATGTATAGTAAGGTGATTTTCAATGGAATCAAGGAACCTAAATACTCGTTGGCCTTAAAATGTACAGGTCCTGAGGCCTTTCAATAGAGGGATCAAGAATAGCAATCGGAGCACAATTGCAGATTGTGGATTTTTATAGCTCTGAATCGTCTGATGTAAGGTGATTTTCATCAAATCGAATTTTCTATGAAATGTACGGAAATAATTATGGAATCTAAATACGCGTTGGCACAGCAGTTACAGGTCTCGAGACCTGTCATTAAAGGTATCAAGAACAGAAATCTAAGCACAATTGCAGATTTTGGGTTTTTACTGCTCAGAATCGGCTGATGTATAGTAAGGTGATTTTCAATGGAATCAAGGAACCTAAATACTCGTTGGCCTTAAAATGTACAGGTCCTGAGGCCTTTCAATAGAGGTATCAAGAACAGCAATCGGAGCACAATTGCAGATTTTGGATTTTTATAGCTCTGAATCGTCTGATTATAGTAAGGTGATTTTCATCAAATCGAATTTTCTATGAAATGTACGGAAATAATTATGGAATCTAAATACGCGTTGGCACAGCAGTTACAGGTCTCGAGACCTGTCATTAAAGGTATCAAGAACAGAAATCTAAGCACAATTGCAGATTTTGGATTTTTACTGCTCAGAATCGGCTGATGTATAGTAAGGTGATTTTCAATGGAATCAAGGAACCTAAATACTCGTTGGCCTTAAAATGTACAGGTCCTGAGGCCTTTCAATAGAGGTATCAAGAACAGCAATCGGAACACAATTGCAGATTTTGGATTTTTATAGCTCTGAATCGTCTGATGTATAGTAAGGTGATTTTCATCAAATCGAATTTTCTATGAAATGTACGGAAATAATTATGGAATCTAAATACGCGTTGGCACAGCAGTTACAGGTCTCGAGACCTGTCATTAAAGGTATCAAGAACAGAAATCTAAGCACAATTGCAGATTTTGGATTTTTACTGCTCAGAATCGGCTGATGTATAGTAAGGTGATTTTCAATGGAATCAAGGAACCTAAATACTCGTTGGCCTTAAAATGTACAGGTCCTGAGGCCTTTCAATAGAGGTATCAAGAACAGCAATCGGAGCATAATTGCAGATTTTGGATTTTTATAGCTCTGAATCGTCTGATGTATAGTAAGGTGATTTTCATCAAATCGAATTTTCTATGAAATGTACGGAAATAATTATGGAATCTAAATACGCGTTGGCACAGCAGTTACAGGTCTCGAGACCTATCATTATAGGTATCAAGAACAGAAATCTAAGCACAATTGCAGATTTTGGATTTTTACTGCTCAGAATCGGCTGATGTATAGTAAGGTGATTTTCAATGGAATCAAGGAACCTAAATACTCGTTGGCCTTAAAATGTACAGGTCCTGAGGCCTTTCAATAGAGGTATCAAGAACAGCAATCGGAACACAATTGCAGATTTTGGATTTTTATAGCTCTGAATCGTCTGATGTATAGTAAGGTGATTTTCATCAAATCGAATTTTCTATGAAATGTACGGAAATAATTATGGAATCTAAATACGCGTTGGCACAGCAGTTACAGGTCTCGAGACCTGTCATTAAAGGTATCAAGAACAGAAATCTAAGCACAATTGCAGATTTTGGATTTTTACTGCTCAGAATCGGCTGATGTATAGTAAGGTGATTTTCAATGGAATCAAGGAACCTAAATACTCGTTGGCCTTAAAATGTACAGGTCCTGAGGCCTTTCAATAGAGGTATCAAGAACAGCAATCGGAACACAATTGCAGATTTTGGATTTTTATAGCTCTGAATCGTCTGATGTATAGTAAGGTGATTTTCATCAAATCGAATTTTCTATGAAATGTACGGAAATAATTATGGAATCTAAATACGCGTTGGCACAGCAGTTACAGGTCTCGAGACCTGTCATTAAAGGTATCAAGAACAGAAATCTAAGCACAATTGCAGATTTTGGATTTTTACTGCTCAGAATCGGCTGATGTATAGTAAGGTAATTTTCAATGGAATCAAGGAACCTAAATACTCGTTGGCCTTAAAATGTACAGGTCCTGAGGCCTTTCAATAGAGGTATCAAGAACAGCAATCGGAGCATAATTGCAGATTTTGG
The DNA here is from genome assembly GCA_958295665.1 of Tipula vernalis. Taxonomy (NCBI): domain Eukaryota; kingdom Metazoa; phylum Arthropoda; class Insecta; order Diptera; family Tipulidae; genus Tipula; species Tipula vernalis. The sequence continues at coordinate 5,463,704 of OY282560.1, read as the reverse complement.
ATTTTTATAGCTCTGAATCGTCTGATGTATAGTAAGGTGATTTTCATCAAATCGAATTTTCTATGAAATGTACGGAAATAATTATGGAATCTAAATACGCGTTGGCACAGCAGTTACAGGTCTCGAGACCTATCATTATAGGTATCAAGAACAGAAATCTAAGCACAATTGCAGATTTTGGATTTTTACTGCTCAGAATCGGCTGATGTATAGTAAGGTGATTTTCAATGGAATCAAGGAACCTAAATACTCGTTGGCCTTAAAATGTACAGGTCCTGAGGCCTTTCAATAGAGGTATCAAGAACAGCAATCGGAGCACAATTGCAGATTTTGGATTTTTATAGCTCTGAATCGTCTGATTATAGTAAGGTGATTTTCATCAAATCGAATTTTCTATGAAATGTACGGAAATAATTATGGAATCTAAATACGCGTTGGCACAGCAGTTACAGGTCTCGAGACCTGTCATTAAAGGTATCAAGAACAGAAATCTAAGCACAATTGCAGATTTTGGATTTTTACTGCTCAGAATCGGCTGATGTATAGTAAGGTGATTTTCAATGGAATCAAGGAACCTAAATACTCGTTGGCCTTAAAATGTACAGGTCCTGAGGCCTTTCAATAGAGGTATCAAGAACAGCAATCGGAGCATAATTGCAGATTTTGGATTTTTATAGCTCTGAATCGTCTGATGTATAGTAAGGTGATTTTCATCAAATCGAATTTTCTATGAAATGTACGGAAATAATTATGGAATCTAAATACGCGTTGGCACAGCAGTTACAGGTCTCGAGACCTATCATTATAGGTATCAAGAACAGAAATCTAAGCACAATTGCAGATTTTGGATTTTTACTGCTCAGAATCGGCTGATGTATAGTAAGGTGATTTTCAATGGAATCAAGGAACCTAAATACTCGTTGGCCTTAAAATGTACAGGTCCTGAGGCCTTTCAATAGAGGTATCAAGAATAGCAATCGGAGCACAATTGCAGATTGTGGATTTTTATAGCTCTGAATCGTCTGATGTAAGGTGATTTTCATCAAATCGAATTTTCTATGAAATGTACGGAAATAATTATGGAATCTAAATACGCGTTGGCACAGCAGTTACAGGTCTCGAGACCTGTCATTAAAGGTATCAAGAACAGAAATCTAAGCACAATTGCAGATTTTGGATTTTTACTGCTCAGAATCGGCTGATGTATAGTAAGGTGATTTTCAATGGAATCAAGGAACCTAAATACTCGTTGGCCTTAAAATGTACAGGTCTAATCGTCTGATGTATAGTAAGGTGATTTTCATCAAATCGAATTTTCTATGAAATGTACGGAAATAATTATGGAATCTAAATACGCGTTGGCACAGCAGTTACAGGTCTCGAGACCTATCATTATAGGTATCAAGAACAGAAATCTAAGCACAATTGCAGATTTTGGATTTTTACTGCTCAGAATCGGCTGATGTATAGTAAGGTGATTTTCAATGGAATCAAGGAACCTAAATACTCGTTGGCCTTAAAATGTACAGGTCCTGAGGCCTTTCAATAGAGGTATCAAGAACAGCAATCGGAACACAATTGCAGATTTTGGATTTTTATAGCTCTGAATCGTCTGATGTATAGTAAGGTGATTTTCATCAAATCGAATTTTCTATGAAATGTACGGAAATAATTATGGAAACTAAATACGCGTTGGCACAGCAGTTACAGGTCTCGAGACCTGTCATTAAAGGTATCAAGAACAGAAATCTAAGCACAATTGCAGATTTTGGATTTTTACTGCTCAGAATCGGCTGATGTATAGTAAGGTGATTTTCAATGGAATCAAGGAACCTAAATACTCGTTGGCCTTAAAATGTACAGGTCCTGAGGCCTTTCAATAGAGGTATCAAGAACAGCAATCGGAGCATAATTGCAGATTTTGGATTTTTATAGCTCTGAATCGTCTGATGTATAGTAAGGTGATTTTCATCAAATCGAATTTTCTATGAAATGTACGGAAATAATTATGGAATCTAAATACGCGTTGGCACAGCAGTTACAGGTCTCGAGACCTATCATTATAGGTATCAAGAACAGAAATCTAAGCACAATTGCAGATTTTGGATTTTTACTGCTCAGAATCGGCTGATGTATAGTAAGGTGATTTTCAATGGAATCAAGGAACCTAAATACTCGTTGGCCTTAAAATGTACAGGTCCTGAGGCCTTTCAATAGAGGTATCAAGAACAGCAATCGGAGCATAATTGCAGATTTTGGATTTTTATAGCTCTGAATCGTCTGATGTATAGTAAGGTGATTTTCATCAAATCGAATTTTCTATGAAATGTACGGAAATAATTATGGAATCTAAATACGCGTTGGCACAGCAGTTACAGGTCTCGAAACCTGTCATTAAAGGTATCAAGAACAGAAATCTAAGCACAATTGCAGATTTTGGATTTTTACTGCTCAGTATCGGCTGATGTATAGTAAGGTGATTTTCAATGGAATCAAGGAACCTAAATACTCGTTGGCCTTAAAATGTACAGGTCCTGAGGCCTTTCAATAGAGGTATCAAGAATAGCAATCGGAGCACAATTGCAGATTTTGGATTTTTATAGCTCTGAATCGTCTGATGTATAGTAAGGTGATTTTCATCAAATCGAATTTTCTATGAAATGTACGGAAATAATTATGGAATCTAAATACGCGTTGGCACAGCAGTTACAGGTCTCGAGACATGTCATTAAAGGTATCAAGAACAGAAATCTAAGCACAATTGCAGATTTTGGATTTTTACTGCTCAGAATCGGCTGATGTATAGTAAGGTGATTTTCAATGGAATCAAGGAACCTAAATACTCGTTGGCCTTAAAATGTACAGGTCCTGAGGCCTTTCAATAGAGGTATCAAGAACAGCAATCGGAGCATAATTGCAGATTTTGGATTTTTATAGCTCTGAATCGTCTGATGTATAGTAAGGTGATTTTCATCAAATCGAATTTTCTATGAAATGTACGGAAATAATTATGGAATCTAAATACGCGTTGGCACAGCAGTTACAGGTCTCGAGACATGTCATTAAAGGTATCAAGAACAGAAATCTAAGCACAATTGCAGATTTTGGATTTTTACTGCTCAGAATCGGCTGATGTATAGTAAGGTGATTTTCAATGGAATCAAGGAACCTAAATACTCGTTGGCCTTAAAATGTACAGGTCCTGAGGCCTTTCAATAGAGGTATCAAGAACAGCAATCGGAACACAATTGCAGATTTTGGATTTTTATAGCTCTGAATCGTCTGATGTATAGTAAGGTGATTTTCATCAAATCGAATTTTCTATGAAATGTACGGAAATAATTATGGAATCTAAATACGCGTTGGCACAGCAGTTACAGGTCTCGAGACCTGTCATTAAAGGTATCAAGAACAGAAATCTAAGCACAATTGCAGATTTTGGATTTTTACTGCTCAGAATCGGCTGATGTATAGTAAGGTGATTTTCAATGGAATCAAGGAACCTAAATACTCGTTGGCCTTAAAATGTACAGGTCCTGAGGCCTTTCAATAGAGGTATCAAGAACAGCAATCGGAGCATAATTGCAGATTTTGGATTTTTATAGCTCTGAATCGTCTGATGTATAGTAAGGTGATTTTCATCAAATCGAATTTTCTATGAAATGTACGGAAATAATTATGGAATCTAAATACGCGTTGGCACAGCAGTTACAGGTCTCGAAACCTGTCATTAAAGGTATCAAGAACAGAAATCTAAGCACAATTGCAGATTTTGGATTTTTACTGCTCAGTATCGGCTGATGTATAGTAAGGTGATTTTCAATGGAATCAAGGAACCTAAATACTCGTTGGCCTTAAAATGTACAGGTCCTGAGGCCTTTCAATAGAGGTATCAAGAATAGCAATCGGAGCACAATTGCAGATTTTGGATTTTTATAGCTCTGAATCGTCTGATGTATAGTAAGGTGATTTTCATCAAATCGAATTTTCTATGAAATGTACGGAAATAATTATGGAATCTAAATACGCGTTGGCACAGCAGTTACAGGTCTCGAGACTTGTCATTAAAGGTATCAAGAACAGAAATCTAAGCACAATTGCAGATTTTGGATTTTTACTGCTCAGAATCGGCTGATGTATAGTAAGGTGATTTTCAATGGAATCAAGGAACCTAAATACTCGTTGGCCTTAAAATGTACAGGTCCTGAGGCCTTTCAATAGAGGTATCAAGAATAGCAATCGGAGCACAATTGCAGATTTTGGATTTTTATAGCTCTGAATCGTCTGATGTATAGTAAGGTGATTTTCATCAAATCGAATTTTCTATGAAATGTACGGAAATAATTATGGAATCTAAATACGCGTTGGCACAGCAGTTACAGGTCTCGAGACATGTCATTAAAGGTATCAAGAACAGAAATCTAAGCACAATTGCAGATTTTGGATTTTTACTGCTCAGAATCGGCTGATGTATAGTAAGGTGATTTTCAATGGAATCAAGGAACCCAAATACTCGTTGGCCTTAAAATGTACAGGTCCTGAGGCCTTTCAATAGAGGTATCAAGAACAGCAATCGGAACACAATTGCAGATTTTGGATTTTTATAGCTCTGAATCGTCTGATGTATAGTAAGGTGATTTTCATCAAATCGAATTTTCTATGAAATGTACGGAAATAATTATGGAATCTAAATACGCGTTGGCACAGCAGTTACAGGTCTCGAGACCTGTCATTAAAGGTATCAAGAACAGAAATCTAAGCACAATTGCAGATTTTGGATTTTTACTGCTCAGAATCGGCTGATGTATAGTAAGGTGATTTTCAATGGAATCAAGGAACCTAAATACTCGTTGGCCTTAAAATGTACAGGTCCTGAGGCCTTTCAATAGAGGTATCAAGAACAGCAATCGGAGCATAATTGCAGATTTTGGATTTTTATAGCTCTGAATCGTCTGATGTATAGTAAGGTGATTTTCATCAAATCGAATTTTCTATGAAATGTACGGAAATAATTATGGAATCTAAATACGCGTTGGCACAGCAGTTACAGGTCTCGAAACCTGTCATTAAAGGTATCAAGAACAGAAATCTAAGCACAATTGCAGATTTTGGATTTTTACTGCTCAGTATCGGCTGATGTATAGTAAGGTGATTTTCAATGGAATCAAGGAACCTAAATACTCGTTGGCCTTAAAATGTACAGGTCCTGAGGCCTTTCAATAGAGGTATCAAGAATAGCAATCGGAGCACAATTGCAGATTTTGGATTTTTATAGCTCTGAATCGTCTGATGTATAGTAAGGTGATTTTCATCAAATCGAATTTTCTATGAAATGTACGGAAATAATTATGGAATCTAAATACGCGTTGGCACAGCAGTTACAGGTCTCGAGACCTATCATTATAGGTATCAAGAACAGAAATCTAAGCACAATTGCAGATTTTGGATTTTTACTGCTCAGAATCGGCTGATGTATAGTAAGGTGATTTTCAATGGAATCAAGGAACCTAAATACTCGTTGGCCTTAAAATGTACAGGTCCTGAGGCCTTTCAATAGAGGTATCAAGAACAGCAATCGGAGCATAATTGCAGATTTTGGATTTTTATAGCTCTGAATCGTCTGATGTATAGTAAGGTGATTTTCATCAAATCGAATTTTCTATGAAATGTACGGAAATAATTATGGAATCTAAATACGCGTTGGCACAGCAGTTACAGGTCTCGAAACCTGTCATTAAAGGTATCAAGAACAGAAATCTAAGCACAATTGCAGATTTTGGATTTTTACTGCTCAGTATCGGCTGATGTATAGTAAGGTGATTTTCAATGGAATCAAGGAACCTAAATACTCGTTGGCCTTAAAATGTACAGGTCCTGAGGCCTTTCAATAGAGGTATCAAGAATAGCAATCGGAGCACAATTGCAGATTTTGGATTTTTATAGCTCTGAATCGTCTGATGTATAGTAAGGTGATTTTCATCAAATCGAATTTTCTATGAAATGTACGGAAATAATTATGGAATCTAAATACGCGTTGGCACAGCAGTTACAGGTCTCGAGACTTGTCATTAAAGGTATCAAGAACAGAAATCTAAGCACAATTGCAGATTTTGGATTTTTACTGCTCAGAATCGGCTGATGTATAGTAAGGTGATTTTCAATGGAATCAAGGAACCTAAATACTCGTTGGCCTTAAAATGTACAGGTCCTGAGGCCTTTCAATAGAGGTATCAAGAATAGCAATCGGAGCACAATTGCAGATTTTGGATTTTTATAGCTCTGAATCGTCTGATGTATAGTAAGGTGATTTTCATCAAATCGAATTTTCTATGAAATGTACGGAAATAATTATGGAATCTAAATACTCGTTGGCACAGCAGTTACAGGTCCTGAGGCCTTTCAATAGAGGTATCAAGAACAGCAATCGGAACACAATTGCAGATTTTGGATTTTTATAGCTCTGAATCGTCTGATGTATAGTAAGGTGATTTTCATCAAATCGAATTTTCTATGAAATGTACGGAAATAATTATGGAATCTAAATACGCGTTGGCACAGCAGTTACAGGTCTCGAGACCTGTCATTAAAGGTATCAAGAACAGAAATCTAAGCACAATTGCAGATTTTGGATTTTTACTGCTCAGAATCGGCTGATGTATAGTAAGGTGATTTTCAATGGAATCAAGGAACCTAAATACTCGTTGGCCTTAAAATGTACAGGTCCTGAGGCCTTTCAATAGAGGTATCAAGAACAGCAATCGGAGCATAATTGCAGATTTTGGATTTTTATAGCTCTGAATCGTCTGATGTATAGTAAGGTGATTTTCATCAAATCGAATTTTCTATGAAATGTACGGAAATAATTATGGAATCTAAATACGCGTTGGCACAGCAGTTACAGGTCTCGAGACCTGTCATTAAAGGTATCAAGAACAGAAATCTAAGCACAATTGCAGATTTTGGATTTTTACTGCTCAGAATCGGCTGATGTATAGTAAGGTGATTTTCAATGGAATCAAGGAACCTAAATACTCGTTGGCCTTAAAATGTACAGGTCCTGAGGCCTTTCAATAGAGGTATCAAAAACAGCAATCGGAGCATAATTGCAGATTTTGGATTTTTATAGCTCTGAATCGTCTGATGTATAGTAAGGTGATTTTCATCAAATCGAATTTTCTATGAAATGTACGGAAATAATTATGGAATCTAAATACGCGTTGGCACAGCAGTTACAGGTCTCGAGACCTATCATTATAGGTATCAAGAACAGAAATCTAAGCACAATTGCAGATTTTGGATTTTTACTGCTCAGAATCGGCTGATGTATAGTAAGGTGATTTTCAATGGAATCAAGGAACCTAAATACTCGTTGGCCTTAAAATGTACAGGTCCTGAGGCCTTTCAATAGAGGTATCAAGAATAGCAATCGGAGCACAATTGCAGATTGTGGATTTTTATAGCTCTGAATCGTCTGATGTAAGGTGATTTTCATCAAATCGAATTTTCTATGAAATGTACGGAAATAATTATGGAATCTAAATACGCGTTGGCACAGCAGTTACAGGTCTCGAGACCTGTCATTAAAGGTATCAAGAACAGAAATCTAAGCACAATTGCAGATTTTGGATTTTTACTGCTCAGAATCGGCTGATGTATAGTAAGGTGATTTTCAATGGAATCAAGGAACCTAAATACTCGTTGGCCTTAAAATGTACAGGTCTAATCGTCTGATGTATAGTAAGGTGATTTTCATCAAATCGAATTTTCTATGAAATGTACGGAAATAATTATGGAATCTAAATACGCGTTGGCACAGCAGTTACAGGTCTCGAGACCTATCATTATAGGTATCAAGAACAGAAATCTAAGCACAATTGCAGATTTTGGATTTTTACTGCTCAGAATCGGCTGATGTATAGTAAGGTGATTTTCAATGGAATCAAGGAACCTAAATACTCGTTGGCCTTAAAATGTACAGGTCCTGAGGCCTTTCAATAGAGATATCAAGAACAGCAATCGGAGCACAATTGCAGATGTTGGATTTTTATAGCTCTGAATCGTCTGATGTATAGTAAGGTGATTTTCATCAAATCGAATTTTCTATGAAATGTACGGAAATAATTATGGAATCTAAATACGCGTTGGCACAGCAGTTACAGGTCTCGAGACCTGTCATTAAAGGTATCAAGAACAGAAATCTAAGCACAATTGCAGATTTTGGATTTTTACTGCTCAGAATCGGCTGATGTATAGTAAGGTGATTTTCAATGGAATCAAGGAACCTAAATACTCGTTGGCCTTAAAATGTACAGGTCCTGAGGCCTTTCAATAGAGGTATCAAGAATAGCAATCGGAGCACAATTGCAGATTTTGGATTTTTATAGCTCTGAATCGTCTGATGTATAGTAAGGTGATTTTCATCAAATCGAATTTTCTATGAAATGTACGGAAATAATTATGGAATCTAAATACGCGTTGGCACAGCAGTTACAGGTCTCGAGACCTGTCATTAAAGGTATCAAGAACAGAAATCTAAGCACAATTGCAGATTTTGGATTTTTACTGCTCAGAATCGGCTGATGTATAGTAAGGTGATTTTCAATGGAATCAAGGAACCTAAATACTCGTTGGCCTTAAAATGTACAGGTCCTGAGGCCTTTCAATAGAGGTATCAAGAACAGCAATCGGAGCATAATTGCAGATTTTGGATTTTTATAGCTCTGAATCGTCTGATGTATAGTAAGGTGATTTTCATCAAATCGAATTTTCTATGAAATGTACGGAAATAATTATGGAATCTAAATACGCGTTGGCACAGCAGTTACAGGTCTCGAGACCTATCATTATAGGTATCAAGAACAGAAATCTAAGCACAATTGCAGATTTTGGATTTTTACTGCTCAGAATCGGCTGATGTATAGTAAGGTGATTTTCAATGGAATCAAGGAACCTAAATACTCGTTGGCCTTAAAATGTACAGGTCCTGAGGCCTTTCAATAGAGGTATCAAGAACAGCAATCGGAGCATAATTGCAGATTTTGGATTTTTATAGCTCTGAATCGTCTGATGTATAGTAAGGTGATTTTCATCAAATCGAATTTTCTATGAAATGTACGGAAATAATTATGGAATCTAAATACGCGTTGGCACAGCAGTTACAGGTCTCGAGACCTATCATTATAGGTATCAAGAACAGAAATCTAAGCACAATTGCAGATTTTGGATTTTTACTGCTCAGAATCGGCTGATGTATAGTAAGGTGATTTTCAATGGAATCAAGGAACCTAAATACTCGTTGGCCTTAAAATGTACAGGTCCTGAGGCCTTTCAATAGAGGTATCAAGAACAGCAATCGGAGCATAATTGCAGATTTTGGATTTTTATAGCTCTGAATCGTCTGATGTATAGTAAGGTGATTTTCATCAAATCGAATTTTCTATGAAATGTACGGAAATAATTATGGAATCTAAATACGCGTTGGCACAGCAGTTACAGGTCTCGAGACCTATCATTATAGGTATCAAGAACAGAAATCTAAGCACAATTGCAGATTTTGGATTTTTACTGCTCAGAATCGGCTGATGTATAGTAAGGTGATTTTCAATGGAATCAAGGAACCTAAATACTCGTTGGCCTTAAAATGTACAGGTCCTGAGGCCTTTCAATAGAGGTATCAAGAACAGCAATCGGAGCATAATTGCAGATTTTGGATTTTTATAGCTCTGAATCGTCTGATGTATAGTAAGGTGATTTTCATCAAATCGAATTTTCTATGAAATGTACGGAAATAATTATGGAATCTAAATACGCGTTGGCACAGCAGTTACAGGTCTCGAGACCTATCATTATAGGTATCAAGAACAGAAATCTAAGCACAATTGCAGATTTTGGATTTTTACTGCTCAGAATCGGCTGATGTATAGTAAGGTGATTTTCAATGGAATCAAGGAACCTAAATACTCGTTGGCCTTAAAATGTACAGGTCCTGAGGCCTTTCAATAGAGGTATCAAGAACAGCAATCGGAGCATAATTGCAGATTTTGGATTTTTATAGCTCTGAATCGTCTGATGTATAGTAAGGTGATTTTCATCAAATCGAATTTTCTATGAAATGTACGGTAATAATTATGGAATCTAAATACGCGTTGGCACAGCAGTTACAGGTCTCGAGACCTGTCATTAAAGGTATCAAGAACAGAAATCTAAGCACAATTGCAGATTTTGGATTTTTACTGCTCAGAATCGGCTGATGTATAGTAAGGTGATTTTCAATGGAATCAAGGAACCTAAATACTCGTTGGCCTTAAAATGTACAGGTCCTGAGGCCTTTCAATAGAGGTATCAAGAACAGCAATCGGAGCATAATTGCAGATTTTGGATTTTTATAGCTCTGAATCGTCTGATGTATACACGCTCATTACAAAATCCGGTAATTGCCTACTTGATTATCTGGTTTTGCAGATTCTAGTGTAAATCCAGTGAATTTCTAGTTAAAAATCAAGAAAAATGAATTTTCTAGTTAAATTTCAAAATAGATTTAGCCGATTTCCAGTGAAATTGCAATCAAAACCAGATTTTGACTATTTTCTAGTTAATTTCCAGTAATATTTTTAATTATATTGGAATTCTAGTGATTATCTAGCACAAAAAATTACTAGGAAAATACTAGATGGTTAATTTTACTCTATAAAATGGAATATCTAGTAAGTTTAACGAAAATCTCGTAAATTTTATTACCAGAATTCCAGTAAAAATAAAAATTACTTGAATTCCAGTTGCATTTTTGCAACGGTTTATTTTTTAATGTAGTTACCTGAAATCTACTAAAATTCTAGTTAAATTAAATTAAATACAAGATAATTCCTGTTCGCAAGTGCAAGGAATTTCTAGTAAATTAAACAGATTCTAGTAATATTCTGGTTAATTTAAAACTTCTATTAGAATTTACTAGAATTCTAGTAAATTTAGACTTTCGCTCGCATATTAATTTCAATTTCGTCGTCATAGTCAGTATCAGTAGTACGTTGAATTTCTTGCTGTGATATAGTGAAATGAAGAACAGGTGAAAAAATAAAGTTTAAGTATATAAAGTGTGAGTGCTAATATTAAATAAGTATAGTGAAATATTACACATAATTATTGATGAGATGCATCAAGCAAATGCGGATTTTTACCATACACGTGGTTTTAATATTTTATGCAATAGCTACTGCCGTACATATTTTAACATTTGGTTGGCGGCAGATTTTGCGATTAAATTTGACCTCCGCGACGGAACTCATCCAAAATTTTGCCAATGTGAAGGATTTTGACGGTGAATGTGTAAGTTTTGACAAATATATACATACATTAAATGATTTTTAGATTAACTTTCAATTATTAACATTTCAGATTAATTTTGAATTCGGTCTCTTGTAGAAACACGGGAGTGAATGAATGTACATACATATACAGTGAAACCTCCCAATATGACCACCCCTTCATTCTAACCACCTCCTTAAATAGGCCACTTTTCTACAGTCCCAACAAATTAACCATACAAATTTGTTCTAAAAATTCTCTTTAACCAGACCACCTCCCTATTCTGTTTAGCGACCAGTGTATTTGGGGTTATGCGAATTAAACCAACTCCTTTAATATGACCAAAAAAAAATTTTTTTTTTAAATCTTAACAGAGAAATATTCTTCTTTTTGTTTACTCTTTAGTCTATTCTCTCCACATGTTATTCAAAGCGTCATTGAATACGCTTATCCTGGCTTACATATTTTTTCTCTACACGGATACTAATACTACCACATATCCACCTTCATAATGTAGCTTGATTTCTTTCTCATATTACATATTATTACGTTTCATTCTTGTTTCATCTATTCATTATTTAGTTTTAGAATACGATGCTGAAAGTAATAAGAGTAAAATAGCAAGCAATTCTATGGATATTAATTATTATTGACGTTGCCCCGACTGTAAATTTTGATTGTATGTATTTTAATAAAATGTGTATATGTATTTTAATAAAATAATAATTCACCGTTAAGCCCCAATTCCACTGTGAAAAATTGACTGAGATGACTTGAAGTTGGAAGAAGACAAAAAAAAAAAATAATTCATCAGAGAGACAAAGATAAAGCATTTTGTTATTGTTTTTTTTATAGCAAATTTTATGGATACATCTTGACAGCAAACAAAAACATAACCAAGAATTATTTAAAAAAATTCTGAATTAGTGTTAATTCGAGTATTTTTACGATTCAAAATAATCTAAAAATTAATTATTATTAATACTCATATCAGAATTATTTTATTCAAATTATTTCCATCATAAAACACAAAATTAAAAAAAATCTTTCCCATAAAAATGCCAAACAAGTAAAATTATCAGTGTGTGCGAGAAATATTTTTCATCGGTACACAATATTTATGTACATGGATTAGTTGGACTGCCATAAAATGTTCTCGATTTGATACTTTTTTTTAATTTCGACCTCAGTGCACTAACACAGATACACATTTTTTGTTAGTAAAAACTTGACTGACTTCGTTGTGTGTCTCGTTCAGACAACCACCGATTTTATATTTTTATCTCAAGTTATTTTTACTGACAAACTTTGATTCACAGTGGAATTGAGGCGTTATGATGATGTTTTATTGTTTTGTTTATAACATAATCGTACAGGCATTTTATTTTAAACGATTACAAAGTATCATTTGTCAAAACTTCTATAAAAAGACCAAACTCCAGAAATATAATTTTGGTCACTATTCAGAGAAGTTTCTTCATACCGACCACCTCCGTAAAATGACCAGAAATGTATAGTCCCGTAAGTGGTCGCTTTCGGGACGTTTCACTGTATATGTAAATATTTATTCGCTCATTGCATGCAAAAAACGATAAGTCAAAATCGTCATTTTCGGGAGAAGGTTTGGAAATTTGAAATTTTGAAAGGAGTTTCTTGTAGAAACGTTTCATTAAAGTTCAATATCCTTACAGGAGTATATGAAGAAAAAGATCAAAACACCAGATATCGAGTAACACTACACTTAAAGCGACTGCTGCTTTGTCGGATAATCAATTTGTTTTAACCTGCATATCCGGCGAGTGCATTTGGGCTAAGGTACTTAATTGTTTATTGATATGATTCTAAATATGCTTTTTAATAGACTTGTTACGTTTAAAAATTTCAACGTTGGATTTCTTATAGAATATTTAACTAAATTAAATTAAACCATGTACATTATATTCATCATTTTTTGCCCAGCCACGGAGCCGGCGTACAGGTCTAGCAAGGCATTTCAGTAAAAAAAACTAACTAAATCCAAAAAGAATTACAGTCAAAATATTTTGACTTGAATGCCTTTTCTAATTTTTTGATTGAATTTCCTTCTAAAAAATTGAGGTGTGGCCAACACACGACTTTCTTTTACGAACAGAGAATTTTGAGAAATTTTATTTTTTTCTTAATTTTTTTTTTTAATTTTTAAATTTTTAAATTTGTTTTTTTTAATTTTTTATTTTGATTTGTTTTTAATTTTTGGAAACATTTTTTATTAAGTAGTTTTTTGTAAACTTTATACTTTTTAAGATATTTGCAAAACAAATTTTCTGGACCAAGGCTGGACTTCCGGTTAGCCGATTTGTAGTAAAATTCACTGGGACCTCCCAATTTATCCAAAAAGCTTAAATCTAAAGTTTCGGTTCGATTGCTTAAACCATATGGGCTGTAGAGAGGACACAGACAGACTGACAGACTGACAGATTGACAGACTGACAGACTGACAGACTGACAGACTGGCAGACTGACAGACTGACAGACTGACAGACTGACAGACTGACAGACTGACAGACTGACAGACTGACAGACTGACAGACTGACAGACAGACAGACAGACAGACACCATTTAGAAACCCACTTTTTCGGACTAAGGGAATCTCAAAACAAATAAATCTCTAAAAATCCCAAGGTCCAAAATTTTGATTACTATACTTTATTTTGCTACAGTAAAAGAAAGTAAAAAAACCTAATCCATACGAATCGTTCGTTTAGTAAAAGTTCTGCAAAATTATTTTTTGGAAATCTCACTCAACCCCCAAGGGCCAATATCGGCCATTGCCAACAATGATGACTAAGGTTTCGCTAGCACATGGAATAGGTCCCTAAATTACCTAGTTAGAAAACCCTAATCCATACGAATCGTTCGTTTAGTAAAAGTTCTACGAAATTATTTTTTGGAAATCGCACTCAACAATGATGACAAAGGTTTCGCTATCACATGGAATAGGTCCCTTAATTACCTAGCTAAAATTGAGGTGTGGCCAACACACGACTTTCTTTTACGAACAGAGAATTTTGAGAAATTTTATTTTTTTCTTAATTTTTTTTTTTAATTTTTAAATTTTTAAAATTTTTTTTTTAATTTTTTATTTTTTATTTTGATTTGTTTTTAATTTTTGGAAACATTTTTTATTAAGTAGTTTTTTGTAAACTTTACACTTTTTAAGATATTTGCAAAACAAATTTTCTGGACCAAGGCTGGACTTCCGGTTAGCCGATTTGGAGTAAAATTCACTGGGACCTCCCAATTTATCAAAAAAGCTTAAATCTGAAGTTTCAGTTCGGATTAAACCATATGGGCTGTAGAGAGGACACAGACAGACTGACAGACTGACAGACTGACAGACTGACAGACTGACAGACAGACAGACAGACACCATTTAGAAACCCACTTTTTCGGACTTAGGGAACCTCAAAACAAATAAATCTCTAAAAATCCCAAGGTCCAAAATTTTCATGATTACTATACTTTATTTTACTAGAGTAAAAGAAAGTAAAAGGCATTTCGTCTAATACAATTTTCACTGAGTTGCCTTTTAATTACATAAAATTACGTTATGTTAAATATGGACGTTACAATAAAATATACTTAGTACGTAACTTTCATTACCTATCAACTAATGAACATAGAAGTACATTTGAATTTTAAACCGTGTACATTATCGAACTCTATAATACTACTCTACAATACTAATAATACTCTATAAAATATAGATATCAATACATACAGAGTATGACAATGTACAAGTTATTAAATTCAAATGTACTTTTATGTTCGTTAGTTGACAGGTAACGAAAGTAACGTACTAAGTATATTTTATTGTAACGTCCGTATTTAACATATACGTAATTTTATAATAAAATTGTTACCCTGATGATCAGCCAAAAAGTCCAAAATTGGGGAAAATGATGAATAAAATCTACATGGTTATCTGTAAGAAAACCAACGTTGAAATTTTGATATAATATAATAGTTCATATTATTACTCTTGTTATTAAACCAAAACTTTTAATTTTTGCTGGTAGATGATGAGATATCACCCAAAAAAGTAAGCTGTCGCAGCCGTATCTGGTATGTTTGTCGAATAATGGTTTGAGCCACGAAGAAATCTTCCATGTAATAATAGATGCACAATAAATTTCGTTGGGCTACAAAACTTTTTATGCACCTTCGACAAACTCTTTAAAATTTTTTATGTTTTTGAATTGAAATTTCCCCAAAATTGTTTATACTTCTAAAGTTTTTTTCTTTTTAATTAAAGACGTGATTCCGACGCCTCGAGTGTCGAAATTATATTCTAAATTGTGTGCGAAAAATTCAGAACAACTATTTTAAAGCTTTGTAATTTTTGTAATTGTTGAAATAAAAAATATTTAATTAAAACAAAATTCAAAAAGGTTTTTTTTATTATTTGAAATTTATTTAGACGGCAATCTAGTATAATCAAGGGATTATCTAGTAAAAAATGATGACGTAGAATTAACTGGAATTCTGCTAAAGAATATAGTTTTTTCCGGTTATTTTACTAGAACTTTAGTAGAATAAATACAAGAAATCTAATAGTTTTGCACGAAAATGTAGTATTCGATTTTACTTGAAATCTAATTAAAAAATTGTATTTCTCATAATTTTACCAGAAGTCCAGTCGCAAAATCAAGTAGTATTGTTTACTTGATTTCTAGTACTAAATATTTGTATTTCAAGTAAAATTACCAGATTTTATTACAACCAGAAATCTATTATTTTTAATTTTACTTGATTCAACTAGATCGTCTAGTATGCTCACATCTAGTGAATTTTTATTTACCGTGTAGTAAGGTGATTTTCATCAAATCGAATTTTCTATGAAATGTACGGAAATAATTATGGAATCTAAATACGCGTTGGCACAGCAGTTACAGGTCTCGAGACCTATCATTATAGGTATCAAGAACAGAAATCTAAGCACAATTGCAGATTTTGGATTTTTACTGCTCAGAATCGGCTGATGTATAGTAAGGTGATTTTCAATGGAATCAAGGAACCTAAATACTCGTTGGCCTTAAAATGTACAGGTCCTGAGGCCTTTCAATAGAGGTATCAAGAACAGCAATCGGAACACAATTGCAGATTTTGGATTTTTATAGCTCTGAATCGTCTGATGTATAGTAAGGTGATTTTCATCAAATCGAATTTTCTATGAAATGTACGGAAATAATTATGGAATCTAAATACGCGTTGGCACAGCAGTTACAGGTCTCGAGACCTGTCATTAAAGGTATCAAGAACAGAAATCTAAGCACAATTGCAGATTTTGGATTTTTACTGCTCAGGATCGGCTGATGTATAGTAAGGTGATTTTCAATGGAATCAAGGAACCTAAATACTCGTTGGCCTTAAAATGTACAGGTCCTGAGGCCTTTCAATAGAGGTATCAAGAACAGCAATCGGAGCATAATTGCAGATTTTGGATTTTTATAGCTCTGAATCGTCTGATGTTATAGTAAGGTGATTTTCATCAAATCGAATTTTCTATGAAATGTACGGAAATAATTATGGAATCTAAATACGCGTTGGCACAGCAGTTACAGGTCTCGAGACCTATCATTATAGGTATCAAGAACAGAAATCTAAGCACAATTGCAGATTTTGGATTTTTACTGCTCAGGATCGGCTGATGTATAGTAAGGTGATTTTCAATGGAATCAAGGAACCTAAATACTCGTTGGCCTTAAAATGTACAGGTCCTGAGGCCTTTCAATAGAGGTATCAAGAACAGCAATCGGAGCATAATTGCAGATTTTGGATTTTTATAGCTCTGAATCGTCTGATTATAGTAAGGTGATTTTCATCAAATCGAATTTTCTATGAAATGTACGGAAATAATTATGGAATCTAAATACGCGTTGGCACAGCAGTTACAGGTCTCGTGACCTGTCATTAAAGGTATCAAGAACAGAAATCTAAGCACAATTGCAGATTTTGGATTTTTACTGCTCAGAATCGGCTGATGTACCTATAGTAAGGTGATTTTCAATGGAATCAAGGAACCTAAATACTCGTTGGCCTTAAAATGTACAAGTCCTGAGGCCTTTCAATAGAGGTATCAAGAATAGCAATCGGAGCACAATTGCAGATTTTGGATTTTTATAGCTCTGAATCGTCTGATGTGTAAGGTGATTTTCATCAAATCGAATTTTCTATGAAATGTACGGACATAATTATGGAATCTAAATACGCGTTAGCACAGCAGTTACAGGTCTTGTGACCTGTCATTAAAGGTATCAAGAACAGAAATCTAAGCACAATTGCAGATTTTGGATTTTTACTGCTCATAATCGGCTGATGTATAGTAAGGTGATTTTCAATGGAATCAAGGAACCTAAATACTCGTTGGCCTTAAAATGTACAGGTCCTGAGGCCTTTCAATAGAGGTATCAAGAACAGCAATCGGAGCACAATTGCAGATTTTGGATTTTTATAGCTCTGAATCGTCTGATGTATAGTAAAGTAGTCAAGTTATATACTTATTGGCTACATTCCAGAAGTTTATCTAAAAATCATTTTATGTAAAATCCCATTTCCAATGCACATGTCGGATTTCATTATAATCGTTTAAGGAATAGCCAAGTTTCATCATATTTGACCAATAGTTGGAATAATTGTAAGCTTTATCAATAAGCCTACAACAACGCAGCCATGATCAGCGAAGATTTACCAGTTGACAGACCATATAACAGACAAACTAGACCTAACAGACCAAAAAACATAATGCGGTTTACGATTTCTTTAAATTATACTGCAGAACCTCCATGGGAAGATTCAAGGATATTTCATTTTGCCATCGTTAGCTTGGCTAATACCCAATTTGTAAACTCCAGACACCAAGATATTAAAGTTAACCCTTAACGGGTATTTGAGTCATACATATTTTGACATAGCCTACTTTTATTGTAGTCGAAACTCAGCAACAACATCACATGCGTTCGTTCTACCTTTCCACATCAAATTTAAAAGGAGAAAACTAATAAATAAGCCAAAATAATTGTGAAATAAACGAAGAAATAAAGGTTTTATGTGAAATAGCTGTATTTGATTTCTAAAATCAATTTAATTTGTCAATAATTGGTAAGTAAACATATGTATCAAATATGACACAAAAACCTTTGAAGTTCTTTTTCAAACATGTGTCATATATGCACAGTTTTATAGCAAAAGTAAATTATTTTAAATATTTTTAGGTTGAAAAAATTTATTAAGTAGAAAGTTAGTTCGAATTTGGCCTAAATGCCTAGACCAAAATATTTATCTCTTCAAGAGATAGAGAAAATAATTGAAGAATGGCCTGATAGTAGCGATGACGACGTAAACGATGAGGAAGATGACGAGCTAGTCAATAATGAATGGGGCGCGGACGTCGATGAGAACAGGGGACTAACAGATGTGGATTTGGATATTGAAAATATCCCAATAATGTTGGCGAGCGACGTGAACTTAGAAGGTACCTATATATTTGAAAACATGGAAATAGATGGCGGGGAACCATTTGAACAGGAACAACAAGGTATTAGTAATGAGGAAA
The DNA here is from genome assembly GCA_958295665.1 of Tipula vernalis. NCBI lineage: Eukaryota > Metazoa > Arthropoda > Insecta > Diptera > Tipulidae > Tipula > Tipula vernalis. The sequence goes on along the minus strand of OY282560.1, from coordinate 5,444,808 downwards.
GCGAAGTAAAAAAATTGAGGGAGAAATACAAAAAATTAATTTGGAAAAACGTACCGTTCGTTCCAAATTCGGAAAGGTCCACATTTAAAACAGATATGCAAATATCGCAGGAAATAGTTAATTGCGAAACTCCTTTATCATTCTTTAACGTGCTGTTTGACGATGAAGTCCTGAATCTAATTGTAGAGCAATCGAATTTATATTCTGCACAAAAAAATATTTCAAATCCTTTTGTTTTATTAAAATCAGAATTGAAAAAATTCCTGGGAAATTGTTTGATTTCATCTATACATCAACTTCCCAACACAGAGCTGTATTGGAATGCCCTTGTGGGAAATAAAACAGTTCAGGAAGTAATGTCATTAAAATCTTTTAAAAAAAATCAAAAGCACCCTGCATTTCGTCGACAATCAACTGGCACTGCCTAAAATTCATCCGCAGCATGACCGATTATTTAAGCTACGACCGTTGTTAAGTCTTTTGCAACAGAAGTTCTCTCAAATACCTCTAGAAGAACATCTCTCTGTAGTCGAACAGATCTGTGCGACTAAAATTCAAAGCTTCATGAAACAATACCTCCCATCTAAGCCGCATAAATGGGGTTTTAAAATCTTTGCGCTAACAGGAGGATCTTCAGGTAAACTTTCTTATTTTTTAAACATACTTATTTTGGCTTTATGAACTTTTTTTATATTATAGGTTACATGTCTAATTTCGAAGTTTACTCCGATCAAGAGAATAACTACAGAATTAAAAACGAAGAAAATCTTGGAGCTTCTGCAAATATAGTAGTACGATTATGCAGACCTATTCCACGAAACATGGCTTACAAACTTTTTTGTGATAACTATTTCAACACAATTCCACTAGTACTATTCCTTCAACAACAGGGAATTCTTTGTATTGGAACAATTAGGCGCAACAAGATTCCAAATTCGAAGCTAAAGACTGAACGAGAAATTAGCAAACTACAGAGACGGTCCTACGAAGAATACACTTCAACATTTGATGGTGCTGATTTATGTCTAATACAATGGAAGGATAACAAGCCAGTAACTCTCGTCTCGACTTTTGTTGGAGCAAATCCTTTGTCAATTATTAAAAGGGGTGGGGTAATAAAAACGTGCTGAAGTGAATATTCAATGCCCAGAAATAATCAAACAATACAATCGGCATATGGGAGGGGTCGATTTACATGACAATTTTATTGGCCGATATCGCATAAAGTATAAATCCCTAAAATGGTACCTCCGGATATTCTTTCACATCCTTGACATTACGGTAGTAAATTCGTGGATAATACATAGAAAGGCATGCAAAATAAAAAACCAGCAGCTTTTAACGCTTTGTGACTTTAAAATAAATTTAGGAATTGCATCGTGTATTGTTGGGTCTGGTAGGGATGATCGAAATAAATCCTCCTCTTCCCGGCAACTAACGAATGCATTACTATTAAAATCGCGAAAGAAATCAGCCCAAAACATCCCTATAAAGGATATTTGGCTTAACAATATTAACCATTTTCCTATTTGGGATAAGAGAACTGGGTGTAAAATGCCTCAGTGCAACGGCCAGAGTTTTATCAAATGTTCAAAGTGCAATGTCAACCTATGCATCAATAATTCTCGAAACTGTTTTTATGATTTCCATAAATGACTAGTTGTTATGTAAATATTAGTATTGATTTACTAAAGAAAGACAGAATTAGAACCTTCTACTTTTATTTTGTGATCAACATGTGATTCTTTTTTAAAAATTAATTAAACATTAATTTGAAATGTGTAATTTGTTTATTTATGTATAATTTAAATAAAACTAAAATTGAATAACATTTATTTTATTTAACTTGATTTTTTTTTTGTCTTAACGGATTTTGTATCATATATGACACATAAACTAAAATGCATTTTCCGGAAAATTAAGCAATTTAACAGGAAAATCCCAGAACTAACATTTTATAATACACCGAATTCTATGATTTGGTAAATTTTGATAGCAATCTGTGAGAATGGCCCGTTAAGGGTTAAATAAAAAATGTCTCCGAAAATGTTTAAAAAATTTAAGGTTATCTAAGTTTAGCTAAGTTCACATAGAATTCATAAAAAAATGCTATGTTGCTTTCTTTCTAGACTAAATATAGTTCATAATTTATAGTACCTATAACAAGTATAAAACTTATTTTATGTTATTTAGGAGGATGTTAGTATGATACATTTTATTACTGTCATGATAATGTCACAGTAATCGCTGTCAACTACCAAAACAGCCGTAAGCGAATAAAATTGTAAATCGGGTTTATCATTATTATCATTACGCCTTTAACGAGACAATATCTCATTTTATTATTTCGCCAATATCTAAAATTATCAAAATGAGACCAAAGCGTTTCTTACAACATTCGATTAAAAAATATTTGTTTTCTTTTTAATAGCCAATTCTTGATTTGACTGAAAAAATTAAGATTTTGCAGACAAATTGGAAATAATGAAAAATAAATAAACAATAAAGTTGACTGTTATTTATCTCAGAAACGAGGCCGTTGAGGTTTTTTTTCAGTAAAACGGATTGTTTCTTTTATTTATTTAATTTGAATTTAATGAATGGAACTTCACACTCAAAAACCCAAAGGACATACAATGCGGCAGTGTGCATTTCAGCGAAACATTTTTGTATTCAATATTAACTTTTACGATCAAATTAAGTACCTACAAAACTATTGTTTAATACAACAGGATTAATTAGCTTTGTACTAAGATAAATCAATTTCCAAGTTAAAATATTACCAGTCTAAATAGTAGGTAAGTATGCAACAATGGAAATATCTATTCAAGAGTTCCAATTCAGATAAGATGAACATTTTTTAGAATACTATGAAATAAATCAAAATAACCTCAACACATTTGACGCATCTTATCAATTATCATTTTGTCAATTTCCTGTTATTGATTGAAACCTTAGAAAGTCGGAATTGCGGAAAAATTTTTATGACCCACTGCTTTATATACACTTTTCAATATCTTAACTTTTATCTGTCGAATGAACGTACGATGTGGCACCCATCAACTATAAATAAAACGAAAATCACCATAGATAATATTTTAACAGTTTTATCTAGCCATTATTTTGGCAACAGCCCGCACAATTTATAATATTATAATTGTTAAGTGGGCAGTAGTTATCGCACTTACATACATATGTTATGTTACTTACACGTACGATACGTAGAATCATCACTACTAAGATATCGCTTCAACAACCCTAATCAATTGAAATTATAACTTAGCTGGTACTGATTTTATAAATTACAAATTTGATCATGTTAACACCACAAACCATTTTTTTTTGTATAATTTTTGTGTGCGGAAGTTGAATAGTTGACAAGCGACACAGAATTTACATGAATCAAAAATATATAATCTGTAACAGTATAAGTTCTCTAATTAAATTAAATGTCTCGAAATTGGGTTAACTCATTCCATTTCATTCCAGTTTAGGTGCTAATTAATTATGCCTCTTGTCTTTAAATCATAAAATTCTCTATATTGTTGATGTTAGTCCAGAGTTAACCATAAACCAGTGAAGTTAAAATAAAAAACAAAAAAAAAAAAACGCGAGATAAAATGATTTTAATTGTTGCTTTAACAGTTTTTACACAAATTTCAACGTCAGTTACACAAAATAATCGACAAAAACGATTTTTAATTGTTCCACCAACCGCACCAACTCGTCATCAATTAATTTCTGGTATTGGGATACCGCTCGGTTTACCCCACGAATCCGTAACATCGGGATATGTTTTGAAAGCACAATATTTTTTACCAGTCAGTGTCGACGATTTAAGATGGAATTGGGTGTTTCCGGACAAAGTTGTTAACCCTTCATCTAATTTAGGAAAACGAAGTTTACCAGATGAAATTTATGGAAATTCCACGAACTATATTGATCCGGAGACGGGAGAGCATGTTGAAAAATACGATGGGAAAGTTGATGAAATTGATTTACAATCGATTAATGATCGTGTAGATGTTGATGTTGATTATTCAAATAATTTTGTATGGAGGACAAAATATGTGGAAGATGAAGCGGTTCGGAATGATCAGTCAAGATGGGCACTCTATAAAATATTTGAAGGCGCCTTGAATGAGAAAAATTTGGATGGACGAGAATGTTTGAAGCGCGTCATATGTGAGGCGGCTGCTATAAAATTTGGATATGAAAATGGAATATTAGGCGACTTAGTTCATGTGTTGTTAAGGTAATAATGGATTGCTGGTATCTATATATTGGATCTTAAAGTAATTTCTTTAATTTTTTTTTTTTTTAGTCCATCTTCAACTAGCGAGTTATATTCTCACGAAACGGATGAGGAATTCGATCGTGCAGAGGAGTTGGGTAAAAAACAAAAACACTGTGATTTTTATTACCCCAAGTGTCATGTGTCGTTAATTGATATATTTAGTAAAATTTTGTAAATGATTGATAAAAAATCCAATAAAATTTTATAGGCTGAGTTTGTAAAATGTTTTGGCGTGATTTAATACAAACATAAGCACAATTTTGTTTTCGGCACACTTATATATTATATTGATTAAACATGATATCGCAAAACCACTTATAAATGACAAATTACATACATGTATGTACATCGTAATATGTCTATATCAATATATGAGTGACGACGACTATATTCAACTTGGCTGTGTCATGTTTCCTGTTTTTGAGATGAAATAACATCGCATAATGTACATTATATGTCTGGAAAATTTCCTATATATAGTAGATAAAAAAAACCAAACTTCTTTAATCGAATTTTATGATTAAAAATACGCCATATGGATTTAAACAAGAGGCGTTCACATAGAAATATTTTTCGTCAATCTACTCTACAGCCTCAGCCGTTTTTATGTTTTATGAATATTACAGTGAAATTGAAATGAAAATTCTAAACTTTTTCTTATTATTACTTTTCCTTATGGCAACAACAAAATAACAAACGAATCATTTAAGGAAGAGTGAAAATCGCGTATACGTATACAAGCAAATATTTTTCCTCCTGTTGATACGATGAAGGGATGGCTGCCTTATACAAAAAACTTAAAGTTAAGCCTTTTTACGAACGAACAACTTTTTTTTTTTCAAAAACATCATCATAAATCTGTAAAAACTTTATGACGGGAACAAAATTCAATTAACTTCAAGTGATCAATGCGGCATTTTGAACAGTTAAATGCGCATTATAACAATGTATGTATGTACTCGTGTCTATTTATATTTTGTAAAATGTTATTGACTGACAAACATTTAGATTTAATTGAACTGATTTTTGATTGACGTCACAAAATGCTTAAAAAAGCCTGAATTAGCTTATTATCGCTTATATATTGTTTTTTTTAAATTATGTATGTAAATGTAAAGAAGAGTTGGGTGAAGAATGATGATCTGTGTGAGGTGAAGGTTCTGCTTTCAAATCCAATTTATTTAAGCGCAAATAAAAACATCTTGTGACACTCTTAAAATTATCATTCTGCAGTAATTTCAACACGCTTTATCTATAAAAGGAACAATATATTCACGATATATTGAATGAAGTTGTTCAAGTACTTAACAAAATGGCGATTATATCGCAGTTTTGAAGTACCTGAATATAGATAGGAATCCTCATTTGTTAATGGCTAAAATACGGGATTTTCCTTGTCTGATTTAGAGACAAGTAATGGCGCTAAGTATTTAAAATTAGATTAAGCTTTCGACTTAAACAATTAATTATCGTTATTAACGATTTAGAGCCTATATGACTCCGCGTGCACGATCAGTTGATTTTATATCGGCGAATTAAAACTTTTATATTTAATTTTGATTAAGTATAAGCAAAAAAAAAAGCAAATCTTTCAATGATTTGATAAAAATTATATCAACAAAGACTAATTATTACCGAGAATAGAATGATTATTGTGACACCAATCTGGAAATGTCACACTTGATTGCGAATTTTAGTGTTGACATAAATTAATCGAATTTAGTTTGATGTCAAATCAAAATATGACAGGCATCCATTTTTCATGAATAGAAGTGCACGTTACAAGCTTATTATGAACATTAAGAAAAACTGAATCACCACATTTAGGAGTAGGCAATTTCTGCTAGCGCTCGAATTTTATATGGTATATTATTAGAATATTCGTCTGTAATTTGTCTTTTTTGTATAATCGCATTGCAAGCGTGTCATTTTGGAAAATACTGTTTTACGTATAATCGATATACTAAGCATCGAATGAGATGAAAAATGTGTGAATCCTGATATCCTTTAACACCAACTAAATTCCTATTTTGCGAATTTATAAAATACAAACCAACTTTACAGAAAAATGTAGCTACACAAATTAACAGAAAAAGTGACAGAATAAAAAATTATTATCTTTACATTTTTATTCGGGTGAAATAAAGATAGAAAATGAAAAAAATATTTGATAGTTTTAATTTAAATTGGAAACTGGGCAATTAAAATTAATAAAAATCGCCAAGATCTATCTATAGAACTGATTCGAAGAAGTGCTGCATATATAGTGACTATAAAGGATAGATAGAGCGAGGCAGGCATTCTTAACAAGTTTACAAGTCATTACACATTTACACGATAACGTGACGGAATTGCCAAAACAGGTTAAAAACAAACAAGGAGGCCGGGAATATGGGGAGAGTGATAACGGAAAATTGAACGAGGTGGAAATTTCAGTCTTTAAGAATCCTTTTCTTGATATTGAGATTGAGTTATTTGCCAATGGAAAATCCTCTTCGTCCAAACCAACTAACAAACGGTAATTCCAAAGGAAGAAAGAGAATACAGCAGATTTTAGTTCAGTTTCATGTGTTGGTGTGGACAATAATTTGGAATGGGTAAATCAACAGTAAGTGCAGTTAAGATAAACGAAAATAAAATAAGACGGTCGGCCGAAGCTGGTTCAAGAATTAGATTGGGTAAGACACTTTTAGACAGAAATCAATTAATGGAAAAAATGGAGAAGCTTTTAATAATAAGGATAGGCGATTAGAACGTGCGTATTTACAACCACATCAAAATAAATAAACCATCCGGTTCTACTAACCAAATACCAGAATTTTCTGGAAGCAAAGTATGACTGGAACATTTTTAAAAAGATTTGTCTTCCAAACATTTCCCATTTATCTCGCATTAAGTTTTCATGCGTTTAAAACTACCACTAAAATTCAGCTTCCTGTATTTCGGAGAGCGAACAAAACAGCATAGATGAATACCATTTTATTTCGGGAGTAGTTTCTAAAAATGATTTAGAAACAGCTTATTTACAGCTTATTTAAGCCACCCAAACGTTCAAGTAATTTTTCTGCCTCCAAACACATCATCAATCATTCAAGATAGTTAACGATCATCTAGTGAGTTTTACGTGTGGATGCGTCAAACCTAAGAATATTTACAATATTCCAAGATTAATATAAAAAAAATGATCAAAAAGGCAGCTTTTCACTAAACCTTTTTACGGTTTTCGGAATAACCAGGGCAAGATCTTGGAACTTGTCACTTGCATATCCCAAGTGATTTTGTGAAGCAATTTTCAAAGAAAGCTGTACACTTACAAATAGTATCTCTTATTTACTCCAAATCCTCAATTGTGTAATAATCAAATTACCATTTTCTAAAAATTCAACAACATATTCTCTCAAGGGTTCATGGCAGCACGCTTAAACAAAACTGTGTACAATTTTCTTTTATTGACATTCGAAATATATTTTGATATTAAATGCATCCAGATAAAGAACCTGACTATTAGTGGCAGGGCAAGAAATATTATAAACTCTAAGTAAAGTCTATAAGTTATAGACACAGATCAAAGATACTGAAATAAATCGTTTCAAAATTAAATAAATTGTGCCAGTGAAATCTAATTTTTCAGAAAGTGAGTGGATCTTATATTCAAATAAATCGTGCTTACGTTTTATTAAATTAAGGAAACTATGAGCTTAAATTATTACATCAAATCACTTAGTCGTGATCGAAGAGTGATATTGTCTTTCAAATTTTTGCATTTTTTCCTTCCTTTTTTTCCTTCTTCTGAAAGTCATTATCTCATACTTGGTGATTATTTTTTAAGCAGGCCCCAATAGTAGTTTGCCAACTATTTAGAAGCTACTCAAATAATATACTCCTTTTGATTTTAGCGCAGTAAGGAGTTCTGGAAAATGGAATAAGTTTTAAATAATAATTTATTGGCATAACTTAACAAAATTTGGTTTTCTTATAAGCGATTTATATATTGAGATGAGCTACTTATTTAATAGAGCTTTACTACAATTAAATGGTTAATTAATGATATTAGCGATTTACTTCAATTAATTGTGTTACAATTATCTTAAATGATTAATTCAGCCCATCTTAACCTAATCTTACACTAAACTTAAAACTATAAAAATCACTACACTTTCAACATGCCATATGTACATACCTGAGGCATGTATATTAGCTTTGAAATAATAGGCAATTTATGCATAATCAAAATATGTTTAGATTGAAAATCCTAACGTTTGTATTAATTGATTATCTATAAAATGTAATTTAGATATATATTTTATTTTAGATTCGTTAATGAGTATTTCAATTAATTTTATCTTTACTTCCGAATGCAGCCGATCAGTGTGGTATCTTCTAGGTAAGTTCCTAATAATTTTTAGGAATTTATTCTGAACGATTTGTAACTTTTGAATATGAGTTTTCGGTAGCTCTGCCCATAAGGGAGCCCCATACAATATAATAGGTAGGACCATCGCTTTATAGACAAGTATTTTACTATCAATATTCATTTTACTATTTCTATTTATGAGCGGATAGAGAGATTTCAGTAACTTACTTGTTTTCTCAATTACGCTATTGATATGGCTTTTAAATGTTAGCCTTTGGTCTAAATGAATTCCGAGATACTTCACTGATCGACTCCACTGTAAAGAAGAGCCCATAAGTATGATTGGTCTATCAGGCAATTTTCTCGAGGCCCGGCACCGAGTGAAGTATATTGCTTCACATTTTGCGGTATTTAAACGTAGTTTCCATTTATTGAAATAAGCAGTTAAGTCGTTTATGTACAACTGTAATTTTGACGTAATATTCGACCCTAGTTCATCGGCAGTAAAAATGGCTATGTCGTCCGCAAATAAAGCTATTTCACAGTTGTTCGATTTAGGAATATCATTTATAAATAGATTAAATAACAGTGGGCTTAATACTGCTCCTTGAGGTACACCACTGAAAAGTTCTTCCGTATTTGATGCACAGTTGGCGATCTGGACAAAATATTTGCGATTCTTTAAGAATGACTTTACCGTTTTTAGTATATATAAGGGAAAATTGAGACATTTCATTTTATAGATTATACCATCTCTCCAAACGAGATCAAAGGCGCTTTTAAGATCTAGTATATCGTGCCGGTTTACTTTTGTAATTTACGGTTTGTTTTGATATAATGGGTTAACCTGTGTATTTGATGGATAGTGGAGTGCTGCGATTTAAACCCGAACTGTTCATTAATTAGTATTCTGTTATCGTCTATATAAGTATCCATTCTAGATTTGACTAGTCTTTCAAAAATCTTTCCAATACAACTTAGTAAACTAATCGGACGATAGTTTAGAATTTCGGTAGGATCTTTCCCTGTTTTTATTACAGGTAATACTTTAGCAAGTTTCCATACATTAGGGAAATATCCTGAGGAGAGACATTTGTTGAAAATTTTACACAGCAGAGAAATTGCTATTGGTGGAAGATTTTTTAGTAGTTGATTAGGAATTTTGTCTACTCCTGGAGCTTTAAATGGTCGAACTGATTGTATAACGGAACTTAACTCTTTGCATGTTATTAGTTCTATATTAGAACCAGTATCTGGAATATCAGTCAAATCAATTTCATCACAAACATTTTTTATTTCGTTATCAAGTAAATTAATAGAACTATGTGAATCCGGAAATTTAAACGCTTCGGAGAGTGCATTACATTTTTCTTCGTTAGTAAATAATCTAATGTTGCTAGAGCCGTCCTTAAGTGGTGGAACAGGGCGAGGTTTATTCTTGAAGTTCTTAGCGGTGTACCAGAATTTTTTTGAACCCGTCTCCATATCTTTTAAATTATTTTGCCATTTATGGTTGATCAGAGCCCAGATTATTTCCTGAATTTTTTTATTTAAATAGTTTACTATTGTTTTAAAATATGGAAATCGGTATCTAATAAATTGTCTTCGTCTAAGATTTTTTAGTTTTATTAGATTCTGAATCTCATCAGATAATTGAATACGTTCGGGATGTTTCAATGGAGTTTCTGGCACACTAATAGTCCGAGCTTCTGTAATTATTTCAGAGAATATATTTACCGATTCTTCGATATGTCCGTTATTATCTAATAGAAAATCATGATTTGAAAGTTTATAATCAATATATTGTCGGTATGATTTCCAATCAGCCTCGCGCTAATTAGAGTAGGTTGGGACGAATCTACTACATTTAATCTGAAAATTGAATTCGCAAAGGACTGGATAATGGTCTGAATTTAGATCCTGAATTGTCGCTACATTATGCACATACGATGTGGTTTGTTAAAAATAGGTCCAAATAGCTGGGAATACCTCTATGGCTGTAATAAGTAGGCTTATCCGGTGTTAAAACTGAAAAATTGTTGGAATTGACATGTAAATTATGCAAAGTGCGCCCACCTTTATTATTTCTCAGGCAGTCCCAACTAGTATGTCTACAGTTAAAATCACCACCAATAATGAATGGGGATGTAAAGTTAGTAAGCTTGATCAAATCATTTCGAAAATCTACAACATTGGAATTTGGACAATAACAAGATATAATTTTTAGATGGTTTCCGTCGTCAAGTTCAACAGCTATTCCAATAGATTCAATCGAATTCATATTAAGATCAGAAGACAAACTATGAGATATATTCCTTCGGATTAAAATAGCTACTCCACCTTTCTGTTGTCCTACCCGGTCATTTCTATATATAAAATATCCCGTACAATTAAGCGCTATATTAGGCTTCAAATGGGTTTCCGTTAGTAACATAATGTCTATCTTGTTGTCTGTAAGAAATTTTTCCAATAAGTGTTTTTTAGGTTTAACGCTCCGTGCGTTCCATGTGGAAATTTTTAAATTATTATGGATGACCAACATACCTATGAGCGACTTCTGAGAGCATTCGAATTTGTTCAATTTTAGTTTTACAATTCTTCGATTTGTCAACAATTTCACTAAAAATAAGAAATAATTCGTTAAGTGTAAATAAATCACTGTTTGATTTTACCGCGTTTGCATATCCTTGATTTGATCCTGATGGTTGGTTGTTAACTTTGGGTTGAATATTCTGATTTATTGTAGCTGGAAAGTCGTTTAAGTTCCATTGATATTCTGTATTATATTGTTGCTGGGTTGACTTTGCTTGTAAGTGCTGTTTAATTGATAGTTGTTTCTTCATATTCAAGTATTCGCTCCTAGCTGGGCAAATGACGGAGTTAGCTGCATGATTGCCATTACAGTTGGCACATTTAAATTTTGAAGCATCGTTGTTAAGGGGACATTCTTCCGAATCTTTGTGTGTAATGGTACAGTATCTACATCTTGGTTTCATAAAGCAATTTACAGCGCCATGACCGAACATATGGCATTTGTAGCATTGCGTAAGTCGATTAGGCCGGTTTTGATAGATGTCCCAATTACATTCTACGTGCGCAACGTATCTTACGCTTTTAAGTTGATTCAGTTTAATTGTACCTTTTTTATATAAGACGTAGTAAACTGCATCGTTATCAAATCGTTTTTTTTTTAATTCAATTTTATGAACTTTTAAAGGTTCAAAACCATGATCTTTTAACGAATCCACAATTATTTGAGGATCCATATCTGGTAAACCATATAGCACAAACTTCGTTGTCTTATCATCATTCTTAGTGAACGAATAACCTTCTTGATCACCAGTTTTAATTTCATTTAGAATCTTGTCGTAATCACTTTCACTAAATACAAATACTTTTACTCCTATTTTGATCAACTTTAAACCGTATTTCTCCATTTTTAATTTTTTCATCATATCTACCATATGACTATGACCAATTTTTGTAACAATTGGTGGAATTCTGCTATGTTGCGTAACATTTCTATTGTTGTTACGTTGACTGACATTGATACCGCTAATATTTCGAACGATTGGTTCGAACTGATTTTGACGTACTGGTATTGCGAATATATTATTATCCGTTATGTTGTTATTATCTACATGATTAGACATTTTTAATAATTTGTTCTGGGAATCATTTGATAAGGCCCATGGCCTTTTCTTGAAATTTCCAGCCAATTCTATTCACAATTTATTATTTCTTGTCACTTAAACTTTTATATTCGCTGTTTTCACACACTCTGTTTACAGAATTTAATTGCTTTTATTTACAGTTTTTGTTTTAAATTATTTACCAAAGTAAATTACAATCGATGTGTATACATCGAGAGACAAAACTCAACTCCTAAATCATTTCCAGAATAAGTTTTAATCAATTTTAAAGAGTGACATATTTGGATTAATTATAGCGTTTCAATATACTTTTCGAAGGCTTCAGGAATGATGACAAGTACATCAGTTTAGCATAGCTTCAGAGACTGCATTAAAAATATTCCTTGTAAGCATCTGAGCATGTAACATAATACATTGCCATTCCATTGACAAGCTTCACATTGAATAAAACAGGTGGTCTTTTATTTTAGATGAAACTGCTGTTGACTAAGGTTTTTGTAGGCTTTCGAAGTCATGAAAGTCATTAGTATTTCAAATGATGTACATAAATGTTTTTGATAAATAGTAGTATAGTATTTTATAAATAATTTAGTATTGAAAGGAAAAGCACACATGGAAACAAAGCAATCGAAACCAAAAAAAAAATTGAGGTGTGGCCAACACACGACTTTCTTTTACGAACAAAGAATATTGAGAAATTTTATTTTTTTCTTAATTTTTTTTTTAAATTTTTTATTTTTTTTTTTTTATTTGTTTTTCATTTTTGGAAACATTTTGTATTAAGTAGTTTTTTGTAAACCTTATACTTTTTAAGATATTTGCAAAACAAATTTTCTGGACTAAGGGAGTGGCCACTTCCGTTTAGCAGATTTGGAGTAAAATTCACTGGGACCTCCCAATTTATCAAAAAAGCTTAAATCTGAAGTTTCAGTTCGATTGATTAAACCATCTGGGCTGTAGAGAGGACACAGACAGACTGACAGACTGACAGACTGACAGACTAACAGACTAACAGACTAACAGACTGACCGACTGACAGACAGACAGACAGACACCATTTCGAAACCCACTTTTTCGGACTCAGGGGACCTAAAAACAAATAAATTTCTAAAAATCTCAAGGTTCAAAATTTTCATGATTAGTATACTTTATTTTACTAGAGTAAAAGATAGTAAAAAACCCTAATTCATACGAATCGTTCGTTTAGTAAAAGTTCTGCAAAATTATTTTTTGAAAATCGCACTCAACTCCCAAGGGCCAATATCAGCCATTGCCAACAATGATGACAAAGGTTTGGCTAGCACATAGAATAGGTCCCTCAAATACCTAGTTAGAAAACCCTAATCCATACGAATCGTTCGTTTAGTAAAATTTCTACGAAATTATTTTTTGGAAATCGCACTCAACAATGATGATAAAGATTTCGCTAGTACATGGAATAGGTCCCTTAATTTCCTAGTTAAAATTGAGGTGTGGCCAACACACGACTTTCTTTTACGAACAGAGAATTTTTAGAAATTTAATTTTTTAATTTTTAATTTTTTATTTTTATTTGTTTTTAATTTTTGGAAACAATTTGTATTAAATAGTTTTTTGTAAACCTTATACTTTTTAAGATATTTGCAAAACAAATTTTCTGGACCAAGGGAGTGGCCACTTCCGGTTAGCCGATTTGTAGTAAAATTCACTGGGATCTTCCAATTTATCAAAAAAGCTTAAATCTGAAGTTTTAGTTCGATTGATTAAACCAAATGGGCTGTAGAGAGGACACAGACAGACTGACAGACACCATTTCGAAACCCACTTTTTCGGACTCAGGGGACCTCAAAACAAATAAATCTCTAAAAATCTCAAGGTCCAAAATTTTCATGATTACTATACTTTATTTTACTAGAGTAAAAGAAAGTAAAATGAAGTTGCTTCCATTAGGCATAAAAACCTCTTAAATTTTTTCAAACAATTTCCACCTAATGCTTACACATTCTATTTTGAGCAGTAGCTCATTTACAATAAAATGTACAGCATGAGGTGAAATAATATCAAAAATTAACAAAAATAACAAAGTTAATAAAAATAAATTAATAAACTACGTATTGCCCATCAATCACGCCACTCCAAAAATGTTGGCCTAAATAATTTTGCCGATCCTAATCTCTTAATTTCCAATGGAATTGAATTCCAAAGGGAAACTCCCCTAACATAAAATGACGTGTTTAACGACCTACAACAATTTTTAGCCGGAATTAGGCGGAAGTTAGTGGAATGGAACCTACTAAACATTAATTCCATATATAGATAACAAGGCTCCTTAGCTTTGAGGAGTTTAAAAATAAAAAGACAAACGCGAAATTCGTAAAAATTAGATAAACTACATTCTAAAACAAGGCTAGAGTAGGCAGAAATATGATCGAACTTCCTAATACCAAAAATAAACCTGGTACAAGCATTGAAACATCTTTGGAGAACATTCATATTTTCCTGAAGCATACCGAATAAAACTATGTCACCGTAAATAAAATGAGGAAGAAGATAAGACAAAAATAATTTTTGCCTAAACTGACTATCAGAAAATCCAACCACTTTATACAAACAACTAAGCATGCCAAAGACTCTCTTACTAATAGTAACTAAATGGTCACCCCAAGTAAGAATTTTATTAATAACTAAGCCTAAATCCCTAACAGTATTTGAATATTCAATTAGCGAACCCTGCAGAAAAATACCAGGAAAGGACAAGGTATCTAACGGTTTCTTATAAATTATAATCGACTGAGATTTATTTGCGTTTAAAACGAGCCTGTTAGAGACCGACCAACTAACGATATTACTTAAATCTTCATTTATCAGAGAATTATTCCTAACAATAGAATCCTGATCTAAACGACTATTTCTATAAATTTGAACGTCATCAGCGAAAATATGAAATGAACAATGTTGAATGGAGGATTCTATGTCATTTATGTACATAGAAAATAATAGAGGACCCAACACTGAACCCTGAGGCACGCCGGAAATTACAGAAAGGAAATCAAACAAGGAATTGTCGAAAAAAAACGCCTGAGAACGATTAGAAAGTTAAAGAAGTTAATTCCCTGTTATTCATATTACGCCTAATATCATCACATACATTTAATAACGCAGTAGAAATGCTATGAGAAATTTTCTAAACCCAGATTGGAAGCAACTAATTAAACTATTGCTATGTAAATGCGATTGAATTTGATTTTTAACAACTATTTCGAAAGCCTTAGAGAGAGTTAAAATGCTAATTGGCCGAAAATGGGATAGTTCTAAAGGATTACTGATCTTTGGGATCGGGGTTATTTTACTTAGCTTCCACTGATCTGGATAGGAAGAGGACGTGAGAATAAAATTGAAGATATGTAACAAATATTTTGAGACGAAAGGGAAAACTACCTTAACGAATTTTAAATTGACGTTATCCAGACCAGAAGATTCCGATTTAACCTTCCAAATAGCGATTGTAAATCCTCGAGAGAAATACTTGGAAACGAAAACGAATTAGAGGACGCGTTAGAGAACAAATCGACGGAATTACTGCCCGAGTTCAGACTAGAGCAAAAATAACTATTAATTTCATTGGGTTTGAAATCCCCACTTGAACTAATCTTGCATCTGCCTAGGCCTAAATTACGAACATTACGCCAGAAAACCTTGGGAGAGTCTAACTTGTCTTTGAAAAAATTACGTTTAGCAATTCGAATTAACCCTACAACTCTGTTACGAACCTGCTTGTAATCTAAATGAGACTGACTATTAGGACACCTTTTCCATACACGATATTTACTAACTCTAATATTTATGGCATTCGAAATTTCCTGAGACAACCAAGGCGGAGATTTTGCTTTGCAAGTAACCTTTTTAAGCGGAACGCAACTATTAAACACCAAACTAATATATGAGTTGAAAAATTCTATTTGGCTAGTTGCAGAACTAAGGCAAAAAATATCCTCTCAAGGAACTGAGTTACAAACTAAGTAAAGGCGGGAATTGTCTATACTAGAAAAATCTCTAAAGCTAAAACTCTTAGGTTTAGGTGGAGAGTAAGAGTTTACAGAAAAAACTAAAAGATCATGATGGGATCCCATACCGAGAGACAACTGATTGAAAAAACAAATAGAGTTATTAGTAAAAGAGATGATATGATCAATAAGGGAATAAGGGGCCCCGCTAGCGGTTGGACAAGAAAACGTTGGTGCCACAGTGTTGTGTACGGATAAATTAAGACTATTTAAAAGATTCAAATAATCCCGAGGGAAGCCGGAATTTTGGAGTATATCGAAATTAAAGTCACCTGATATATACATTTCATCGAATCTACAAGAGAAATAGTAACTAAATAAACTTTCTAAGTCTACAAGTGATTTTTTAAATTGGGCATACGACCTCTTACTAGTTTTTGGTGGGTTATAGACGGTACCGAATAAGATTTTACGACCATTAATGAAAACATTGACAAATAAAAACTCTAAATCCGATAAACCACCATAATTAAGGGGAGGTACCGCTCTATCTTTCCTAAATATATTATAACATTTGATGGCCAAAGCTGAATTAGGGATATTCGGATTTAAAAATGTCTCAGAGAAACAAAGAATGTTCACTGAAGGAAGCACCATTAAAAATGTGACGAATCTCGTCAATGTTTGGGACTAAACTTTGCACATTGAAACTAGCTACATTTAATTAACAAAGACTTATCGACTAACATAGATTTTAAAACTACATTGGGGTTGTTAAAAGACATTACACTAAAGTGTAAACACGACGCGACGTGATTGATGCGCAATACTTACAAATAAAGATAAGGAACGCTTCATTCAAAACGAACCGGATTACTGGAAATCTAAAACGAGAAGAAACAAAAAACCAACCAAAGTAATAAATGCCAAGTTAACGTAAACAAAGGAACAATACTTAACCTTTGAGCCCCAATTTATGCCCCAAATTCCGATTTATTTTAATATTTTTTTTTCCTGTGATGGAAAAAAACACAAAAAAAAACGCGACACGTCTGTCTAAGGCTATACCAACCCATTAGATTTAGCCTGCTGGTAGCATCCTCGCATTTATGTATATAAAGCGAACTCCTAATTTCGAAAGAATTCTTCAAAAATCGCTCTGAATTTTGAAAGTTAAACATTATAATTTCTTCTATAATTTTTCACTACAAATTATCCTATAGAGTTGCGTTAAGAATTTTGTCAAATTTTGCACAAATTTTATCAAAACAAAATTATTTGTACGAGCTACATTTTTAATGCAACGTAACGCACTAACAACTATAAAATTTATAAAAATAATGAACTTTTTGGACATGTATAACTTTTAATTTAATTAACTATTCTACTTCAAATTCCAATATTTGTGCAATAAATTTAAAATTTTTCTGGCTGATTAAATAGTGATTTAATCACTAAGCTTTCATTTTAAATTAAATGGCCGTTCTGGGTACTTATGACGATTTTTGTATTATGGTTTTTTGTTATTTATCTCAGTAGCGGATGCTGACTTAAATTTTTATGCATGCAAACAAATTGTAATTTTTATAATGAATTTAGCATTAAGGTGCTGTCACACCAAGCGCGGCGCGTCGGCGGCAAATTTAAATACACGCTTTTTTGCTTATGTAGTGATAGGAAATCGTAGCTTGAACAAAAATAAAATTATTATTCATAAAACCATTTACAAACTTTATATTTTTAATAGAGAAATTACAATTTTAGTAAATTGATTGATTGATTGATTGATTGCGATGTACGATCAAGCATTAAGCAAGTCTCCCGTACTATTATTACCCATGTTACACAACACGACACCATTCTTCATGAAGCCAAACCCCGTAAAGAAAGGCGCCACATCGATAACCACATAAGTTTAATAGTTGTGATATCCGCCCCTGGCCAGGCCGCCGTCGTACACCTTTTTACATATAACAAGATCGAGGGATGGTAAAGGAATGTTAGCAACAAAGACTCAACCCGGTTCCAGACACCTAAGTAGTTGATAGTTAGTAAATTCGTTAGTAATATATTTTTTAGTAATTTATTTAACACAAGACAATACAATTTTAAAGTTCATCTGTACTGCTCCAACCTGTAAGAAGACACAATGACAACACAATTTTCCTGGTACCGCAAACTCTTTTTTCTGAAAAGCTGTAAACAACTATTATTATTCCCCTCCACCATTTTTTCCATCGGCGGTTGTGAGAGGGCGGCGAGATTTCGTTCCATCATCATGTTCCCATGCGGTCACCCAAATTTGTACTAACTGTAGGTAGTGTTGCTTGACGTTGTTGTTGAAACCGTTGCGTCTTTGCTGTCCCTGCTACTCGCCTCCCCCCCCCCCCCTAGAAACTACAATTTTAGTAAATGGTATAAAATTAAATTTTATCTGCCGCCGCGAAACCCGGCGGCAAAAAAAATCGTCGTCTATCGCTAGTTTATATTTTTACACAAACTACGATTTCCAATCACTACATAAGCAAAAAAACGTGTATTTAAATTTGCCGCCGACAAACCTTGTGAAAAATATCACAAAAGATTTAGAATCAACAAGCAAATTCTCAGCCTGCTGTACGCATTTCACAGCTATTGTCAATAACACCTGCTCAATAACAACCACTGGGTATCAATTTATCTCTCGTATTTCGAGTTTCGAATTTCGAGAACCTCTAATTCACAAAGTCGAGATTTATTTGGGGTAGAGTATTATATAACAGACGTTCAATATCTTTCGAAATTGTTGAAAATTTTCGGTATCATTTGAGTTTAATTTGGATTGAATTAAGTGTTGAAATTAACATAAACAGCTAATATAGTTTAATGCCAATAGTAGTACGATTTATGAAAATTAAACCAAAAATTTAAGTTGCCTAAATGTTGGTGCTTATAATGGAAAGTGACAAGTAAGAATAATGAATTAAAGTATGCAAGAAAAACACAATCCGATTGCTGATTGGTTGGCTCAAAACGTTGATGAGGGAATTAAATAAAAATTTTTGCTTTACGCGTGTTTCACGGTAACTTTCGAATTTAAGAATGAGACTTCTCATATCGTTAGAACCGACTTCGTGCTAACTAACCACAGAAACCAAACAACTTAAATCAATTAACTAAATATTTTCCATTAATAAACACATTCAACAAATTTGTGCTTATTACAAAAATATAAATTTCGAATTCCTAAAATGATGAAAAATGAAAATCAAACAATACTTTGAATCATCCAAGACCATTATGTGTTCAATAAATTTCGAATTGTACAACAGAAAAATTCGATTAATCAATTTCCAACATGGTTTGGGTCCGGTTATACATTCTGTTACGAAAGATCCATAGCCATTCAAAAAATATTGCGGTTGAATTTATCCTAATCGTGATAGCCTAGTTTACATAGATTAATTTTAGTCTTAAGAGCTTAACCGCTTACTTACATTTTTAATTATGTCGGATTTATAAGCTAATTACTTCTATCTAACTATTAACTTGTACCTTCTACCATTTTTAAGTCGAAATTTGTCTTCATTCAAAGATGAATTATCATCTAAATTCTAAGGCCAAATATAAATGAAATTAAATTTCAAGGATTTTTCAAAATTTTTAAATTTAATATCGAAATAAAATTGTGTCAAAAAGTGCCAAATTTATACACATAAACTTCATTTTAACAGATTCTTTACCGTTTTATAGAAATTATACAACAAAGTGTTGCTTTTATCTAATCTAGTCCAAAGAAATTTTGATTAAACACAGACATGTACAACACACAACTTATTAAAACATGCAGTGGATCCAGTTTACTTGAGGTTGATGTTATTAAATATATGGTAAGCATTAGGGAGTAGTTTAGAACAAAGGAGGACTTTTATTTACAGCAAGATTGTGTCGCCCCAGAGGTTTTAGAGGCCATTCACACTCTGAAGAGCTTTTTAAGCTAACTTTGTTCTGCTCAATTACTCAAGAATCTAAATTAAACCAAGAACTCTTATTTATAAAGTTAATCTTAATGGTATCTTGTTATGTCCTATAAATGAAATCCAGTAATTGGTAATTGATTTATTATGTATTAAGATAAAATTTTGCTAATGAGATAAAAATTTTGATTTACTTCACGGTCACTGCGTTTTAAGATTAAAAATTTAATATTAGCGTTTCTGTTTTATTCTAGAGAATAAAATTACTGATTTACGATTATTGATTAACATTAAGGTCCTTTTATCATAAAATATATAATTAAAAATTAAAAATATTGTTTTTTTTTCGGAAACATGGCAAAAATTTTTCACCACCATATCTACCCTTCACTCATGTATTTTGATATATCCCAACTCTTATCAACTATACTGCATAAAATTAAAATAATTCACGTATACACCACCATATTACCCATGACTCATTCCCATGGTGCAAAAATAATGTACATTACCTAAAAATCCCCGATTTGAATCCCCAAATTCGGACGGCAAGGTATGAGAGAATCAATAAGAAAACCATTTAATGCGGTATCTGTCTACTTGTATAAAAAACACATGTAGACACAATTTACATATTACATTCCATAATTTTATTAATTAAATTACATAGTCAACATAAATAAGCGTCGTTGATTCGATTTTTTTTTTTTTTCAATAAATTGTCGATAAACACTTTACTTTGCTATCACTCGAGCACGACGGTCTATTTTGTGCTTCGTGTCTGTGCGATATGTCTGGTCTTATCAATATTATGAGTGTAATTATTAATAATAATACCAACAACAACAATGAAGTTTATTGATAAGCAGATAAGTAAAATACAATATAAAAGTGGGGCTTTTCGTTAGGGAGGTTTCAGTTTTATTGTGAAAATTGTAAAAAACGCGAGTGTAAAATAATTTGCCTATAGTGTGAGAAAGATGAAGGTAATTTTTAAAAATAGGCATTTAAAGTATAGTCTTGGGACTAACATTATAAGTGGCAGTGATTTTGCACAAAAAAAAATTTAATTACTCTTTTTTGTGTGTGTGGACGTACATTTATAATTCGACCTCTTCTTATAATTTAAATTCCTTAAATATAATCTCGATAATGTACCCAAACTAAAAGAATTTCTATAATTAAATGTCAATCAAGTTCAATCCCAATCCAAACGAAAAAATAAATCAAAGTTTATTTACCGAGAATGTCATCGATATACAAGCGGATGAAGCTTTAAGTATAGAGCGACACACAAAAATAAGTCAAAACCAGATGACAACAATTTATTCGATTCGATTCGATATTTTTTTGTGTGTGCGACCAAAAATTTTTTTGATATCGATTCGATGGTGTGGAAAATCGGAACAGTGTTTTTCGCTGTACATCTGTAATTAAATTAATAATTTTGATAAATCTAACTTTAATCCTTTTTAAATATAGTTAATTGTGTGTGTGTGTGTATGTTTGAGTTTGAAAATATGTAATTCGATACATTCACACGTTTTAAAATTTTCCGATAAAAATTCATATACCTGTTTCTATTATGTATTCGTGCGGGGGACATTTACAAAAACAATTTTACCATTTTATTTTATTTTCTAAAATGGAAAACATAAAAAAAAACTCCACAAACAAACAACTTCAATTTATTATTGCGAACACCCCAGAAAAATGTTTTCCCATTTCTCGTTTTTCGTGTACTACTGGTTGGAATTATATAACACGGATACTAAGTAGTTAGCCCCAAACCACTTTATAAATAAAAATCCATTTTCTGGGTTTTCCTCTATCTATTATATATGTACATAACAGTCGAATCGAGTAGTATGAAGTATATAGCTGGGCTCCCATTTTCCCCGGCAAAATACGCCCTCTTAAATAATTTAATTTTCTCTTTTTACATAATATTTTCCAGAATGTTACATCCTTTTTTATTTTATTGGCTGGATGCTACATAGCAACAGTATGCGCGATTCAAGCTGCGCACAAGAACAACGACAACGATGATATCCTGTACAGGGTAAATTTGAAAAATCTTGATGATGAAAATTCAGTCTATAATTTCCAATCAGTTTGTGAACAACTTTGTGGGTGAGTAATAAAACATGAAAATTATTTAAAAAATAATTTAAATTAGTTTTCCAACAAATGGAAATGTGAAAATTGTAAGTTTATATTTTTCTGAATCTCCGACTAATATTACAAAAAAAAAAAATTGTGATTTGTGTTCGAAATATTAAAACAAAACAAACATTTTTTTTATGTGAAAAATTCTTTTATTCTGTAAGATTAAATCTTTATTAAAGGGTTGATAAATTTTATCGATTGTTTTATAAATATTTAAATTTTAAAATCCAAGATTTAAAGTTATGATTATTGAATGGTTTTTTGTAATCATTTATATATCAACTGGTGGTGTTGTGCGTGTTTTTTATATTATTATCTTATGCTCGATACTTAAGATGTGTGTACAAATTTGCGTAACGGGATGCGGAGGGTATTTCATTATTGATATAAATTTTTTTGTGTGCGATTCGTGTATATAGAGTGTAGGCGAAAAAATATATGGTTTTGTTGTACTATACATAACAATAAAAGAAACGTAGTAGCTACTACGGTAATAGTAAAGTATATGTGAACTACACTACCACACCCAAAACATTATTATCAATATAAACTATTGACCAATTTTTTGTTATCACGATTCTGACTGAATTAATTGATTTACGATTATTGAATGTTGGTTTTGGCGAAAATAAGTCATAAATAAATAATGCCAATATTGATTGCCGATGCGCTTACATATGACGGAACAGGTCAATATCCAAAATCCAGTATATAATTATAGATAAATTTGTTTACAAAAATGAATTGAAATAATTTGTAATTTACAGTCTGGCTACTTATACGTACGAGTATCTCATACTCATATTTGTTTAGTTATTCGTAAAGTAAAATAAGGTATTCAGCCGTAAAGTTATTATTAAGTCAAAAAATTGTATTCTTAAGCGTCGGTTGGTTTTATTTTACATCGTGATTTATTATACCATAAAAGAACAAAATGCCCTTTTAGTAATGTTCCTTTTGTAAAACCCGTTTCTTTGCTCTTTGATGCTTTTTCGCATTATTTGTAAAGTTTCTTAATGTTACATGAAAATCCGGTTTAGCCTTTAAGCCTGTTTGGTATCGTTGCTTGAATTTTGTTGAATATGGGCAGTGTAAGTGTTACCTGAATTATTCAAACTAGCTAGTATGATATATGCCTTAGTTTCGATTATCGGATGAATTATTCAACGGCTGGTTAATAATCACAATGTCGAGAAGAAGTAAGATTCTTTAATCTTTATCTAGCTAAGGTTGTTGATCTAAAATTAAAATTTTATAAACTATAACTTCCGTGATTTTCGAAGTAAACCGTTTGGCATTGAGTTGCATGATATTGCAAGTTATTCGAGATTTTTCACACTTTATGAAATGTTTAGAGTCGTCGAAATTATTTTAGATTTTAAAAGATGAACTGACTAAAAGCTTTTGGTTTCTTATACAACTTAGTGTGTTAAAGTTTTGTGTTTTTTAAATCTTTCAATAATAATTTTTTTAATAATAATTTTTATTTGCGGGTCCAAAGAATTAAATTTACCATAGTTAAAGTCTTTCAGACAATATCTTACAGCTTTACTGCGAGTAATGAAGCTGACTTGAGGAGTAACTTCGTTGTTCCGATTAATTAAATTTCAAAATTAAGTTTCTCTTATCAAGACAACTTTCACACAGTGTACACTTTAATCGTATAATATACGTAATATTTTCCAATAAAACTATAATATGTTCCATAATAAATCACTTCATAGTTATCACACTAATTTCCTCAATAAATCCGTAATAAAATTACGTCGACCTAAGGTATCTTATCTCATTTTGTAAAAAAAAAAAAAAAATTATTTGTTAAGTGGCAATAAAATTAAGATCACACTAATTGAACCACACTCAATAACTTGAGCAAACTGAAATATTTTATAGAACAATTAAAGCGCAGCGGAAGAGCATTTAATTTAATTAACAAGATATCAAATTAACATTTATTTAATTTTTTTTTTATTCGTATATAGGACAGGATTTGGTGGTCCTATTTGTGGGGCCCAGTGTGGCCTCCAAATCAAGGATTATTTACAATCGAAAGATTCAACGTCAGAATTGGCTGAACAATCAAATGATGTCTGCCCGATTTTGTGTGAATATGGATTGGGTATATTTAATATGCACTTTTATTATGAATTTGGCTTAATAATTTGATTTCTTTATTTTACAGGGATTCCAAATTGTAAATGTACCGTTCGTGCAAAACGAGAAGCTCATTTCGATATTCAACAAGTTTGCGATTCATTTTGCACCGCCAATGTAATATTAAATGGTTGTGGAGCTTGTGGTCGCAAATCAGCAGACACCGATGAAACCAGCGTTGAAGATGAATCAACAACCCCTAATTGGGCATTACTATGTATAGACCTGTGTAAAACAGGTGATGGCGGGATATTGTGCAAATGTGACCTACTACCATTATTCTAATTCTAAATATAACAAAATATTTAGAAAAAGGTTTGAAAAAGGTAGATCACAAATCAAATTATTATTTTTTAGTCATAATATACAATAAAGTACTAGCTAAATAAATCTTTAATGCATACTAAAAAAAAAATGGTTCTAGTCTTCGATATGTGTTCTAAAATAAAGAACGGAGTACTAAAAATAAATAAATATTTTCGACCAGTTTAGTTACATTATTTATTTTCTCTCTCCACTTTCTCATTTTCTTGTTATTATTTATTTTAGATTTTAATGATTAATTAAATTTTTATTTTAATGAATACATAAAATTTTAATTATGTTACATAATTAAAATAATAAAACAAAAACATCACAAAAGGGCTTCCAAATTGATTCAATTGAAGATGAAACGTTTTTGTTTGCTGTGTACATAAAATAAGAAATGAATTCAATAAAAAAATTCAAATTATAGAAGAAAAATGTTTCATCGACGTGAATTAGAAAACCAAAAAAAAAAACAAAAATACTAAATTTAGGTTATGTTAGGTTAAATTAAATAAAATATATTTTTGTAAAAAAAAAAAATCCAAAAATAATTGATAAAAAAAATTATAATTAATCGGCTCTTAATTTTTTTTTTTGTAATACATATAAATAATACAAACATTTTTATTTTTTATTTTTAATTTTCACATTATTTTTTTATTTAGCAAATAATCTCAATTGAATTTTTATTATTCCACAGGATTTAACCACACCCTAAATCCTCATTTCTTGTAAATCGGTTTAATCCACACAAAATTATACAATTGAGATTATATTCCTAAATGTAAAAAAAATGTTAATTTCGATTTAAAAAAAAAAAAAAAAATTAGGCCGGGAAATGCTGTGAATGACAATAATAAAAAACTAATAAAATAAATTTAAATATTAAGCTAATTTAATAAATATAAAATGATGTACATAATTTTAAGAAGTTTTTTCTTTTTTTTTATTTCAGTTTTTATTATTTTGCGATAAATAATTATTTAACTTAAATTGTTGTCTAAAAATAAAAAAATAAATAAATCGTTATACTTATATGTATATGTTAAAGATATAAAATTTATCTGAAATTGTCAGAAAATATGCTTTTTATGCCAAAAATGCTGTGTAGCTTTTAGATGTGCACTCTGCATGACCACAATATATAATATAAATAAATTGACAAATATATTTGGAAATGTTGCAAAAATATTCTGTTTGATTTTATTTATTAACCCATTTGTGGTAATTCTTTGCAAAACATTAGTAACATTATTCGCTTTAAATTTGAATTTACTGACGTAACGAAAATATGTTGGTGGAATGAAGGGTTAAATTGCCCCTGCTAATCAGATAGATTTTCGCAAATTTCATCTCGAATCAATCAAAAATAAAACAAATATTTATTTGATTTTATTAGTGAAATTAATCATTTTTTATTTTTAGAAAAATCCAACTTTTGGTTGGATTTAATTTTGTTATATTTTTTAAGATCTCTATATTGCAAGATTGTACTAAACCGAAAAGGATTTTTTAAATGTGTCTCGGAGAAAATTTAAAGAAATTTTCATTCCATCCACAAAAAAAAAAAAAAAAAAATTGAAAACTCCTGACGAAACAAATGGTATTCATGCCGAAAAATAATTGTTGACCTGGTCTCAGATACATATATCTCCCTCAAATGGCGTTTGACACCCGACTTCTTAATTTACAGACAATTTAAAACCAGAGCCGACAAATTAAGTTCAGACCCATTTCGGAAAATTCTTGCGCCGATCTCAGAGATGTCTCAATATGAAGTGACGTATAGTACCCGACTTCTTAACCCTTAAGCAGATGGTTTGGCATCTATTGGAGGGGAGGGACCAAACCAAAGTTGAGTAGATTAATCTTCCAGCTCCGTACCCTTCCAGTAGGGTGCGCATCACGTGAGCTGTTCTGTTCTTGTATTAGGCAGCTGCTTGATGGGTGCAATTGTGTAAGAGGTAACCTCTTCACAATTCGCAAGTGTACGTGTTGCCTCATGGCCCTTCAATAATAATAATAATAACCCTTAAGCAATCCAAAACTCGAACTTATTGCTATTAATTTAAATAAGAACTTAAGCAATTTGAAAAGTGTAACTGGAGCAGTCACTCGATTGGTAAGAGTGGTAGAGTTCACATCGTTTATATTATTACGAGTTCAAATCAAAAAAAAAATTAATTTTCGTTTTCTCAGACAATTAAAATTATTTTTGAATTTTATAAATTTAAAATAGTGTTGTACGCTACATTCGGTCAAGAACCAGAAGATTTTAACGAAAACAGAGTAATTATTTTGGAATTATGTCGAAGAAACAAGATCAGATTTTTGTTTTCGTTTTCTATATTATTTTGCCAAATTTTACTTAGTTAAACCCAAATTTTAATTTAATTTATTCTTCTTAATTATTGAAACTTGAAAGCTTTGTGAATACTTGAAATACTTAAAAATTAGTATTTTTCTGTACAAAATTCAGGCTTACCCAAATGATTAAAATTTTATTTGGGTTTTGGAATTTCGGTTTGGGGTATTCAACGTTAACTAGGACCAGGTATACAGTTTAACGAAATTTAAATTTTTGAAGCCAAAATAGACAAGCTGTCGTTTGAAATTTGAAATTGAGATAAAGACTTTTTGAAATATCCATTTTTATAAATTTTCAAAATTAACAAGTTCCTTAGCTTTTACTTTAAATTTTCACAAATTTACTTCAGAAATCTGCCACCGTAACTATAGTTGTCTTTGATATTAAGTAGAACGATGAAGCATTCCGTTTTCATTCCACGAGATTTTTTTTTTCAACCCAAGTTCAAATCTTATTTTGCTATAAAAAGTAAGGGCTCATAAAAATTTGTTCAAGCTACTCTAAGGTCCGAGTTTATAGTCGTAACTATTGCTATTGTTATAGCAAAGATTTTCGAAAATCATTTTAAAATCATGTCAAAAATTCGTTACGAATTTCGAATTTATTTATTATTTTCAATATTTTGTAGCAATGTTTTAAGTGATGGATTTAAACGTTGTTACATTATATAACAAATGTTATAGTGAGTTTGTAATTACGAAAACTGTTATTATAACGTGTTTTATAGTTGTGGATTTTGAGATCCGCCGCTATGAATTTTGATTCCTACGTTATCAAGAAGGATATTTGATAAATATATGATTTGAAAATCAATTAATAAAATCTTGTTTATAGATATTTAATTAATGTTTTACTAAAACTCCTTTATTTACAAACACATCTTTACACCTCATGACGTCATACCTTTCGTTCATGTTTTTTTTATAATAAGCCATTAGTGACACCTACTTATAAACTCGACTATGTAATTAAATATGTTTATAAAAAACAAAATGGACGTGTAGCTTTCGTGTTTGAAATCAGATAGCGGTACTAAGAAATTGAAATAAATTCACATTTCAGCAAAACAATTCAAAATATTATTTTAGCAAGTTAGGAGTATAATTTAGTAAATAAAAAGTTTAACTTAACGAGCATGCGAATCTATTTCATCCGAACATTATTGCTTTGAAGTCGAAAAATTCGGACGATGCGTTTGTCTTCAACATTCAAAAATTGCAACACTATCGAAATTTGGTGATTTGGTGATTTAAATCGAATAAATTTGAATAATGATATTCCTATCTCTAACGGTGGAAATGAGTTTAACAAAAAGAATTCATCAGCTCAATTAAGAACACGAAAATTAATTCAAGTAAAAGTACCATTCTCAATAAGACTCTTTCGGCTTTTTATAGACAAAATATATTAAAAATAATGGCATTCACAACAATTTCGACTTGTTAACCAGAAAAAATGAAGAGGCCAATCATTTATAAATATACAGCCTTGGCCAAAATTATAAAGCACCCCTCCCAAATTGCAGTATCTACAAAACGAATGAAGACAAAAATTAAAACTCAATATTTTTAGGAAATACTTTTTATATTTTATTAATTTTAGTATTTTGTAGGTCCTCCTTTGGCTTTGATGACAGCCAGGACTCTTTTATTCATCGACCGTACTAATTTTTCGCAGATATTTCTCGATATATTTTTCCATTCCTCTGTCAGCGCACGTTTGAGGTCTTCCTTTGAAGTCATACTGCGATCCTTGATTTTTTTTTTTAAAATTGACCACAAATTTTCAATGAGATTTAGGTCTGGTGACTGGGCGGGCCAGTCCATGACTCGAATTTGTTTTTTTCGAAACCAACTCACCGTAACGCGGGAAGTATGGCAGGGGGCATTATCCTGTTGATAAATTATCGAAGAACTATCCGTTTCCCCAAAGATTTGCCGAATTGAGGCATTCAATCAGCCTCGAGGACGGTAACATAGTTGGTACTGTTCATCGGACCCTCACAAAACAACAGTTTGCCCACCCCTGATGATGCCATACAACCCCACACCATCAGTTTACCCCCTCCATGCTTTACGGTAGGCACTATACAATCAGGGGGGCTATTATGAAATTTTCGACGCGCGCTTTTTTTTCGACAACGTCGAAAATTAGCTATTATGAAATTATTCGACACGCTTTTTTTGCGATCATATCGAAAATTTTCCTATTATGAAACTTTGTTTTCGACAAAGTCGAACAATATGCGACTGCTCTTGAGGTGACGAATGCATACGCGTGTTCAATAATAAATCGTGAGATAAAAAAATTTCAGTTATTCAGTTCGTAACGTATATTTTAATTTTTATTTTCCGCCTAATTAATAAATTAATATTAATTTATTTTTTTTCGATATTGTCGAATAATTCATAATAGCTATTTTCGACCTTGTCGAGTTGGTCGACAACGTCGAAAATTTGCGATGTCGAAAATTTCATAATAGACCCCCAGGATTGTATGCTTCCCCGACTCTTCTTCTTACGATGGTTGCGCCAGGAGTTCCAAAAATCTATAAGAATTCCATCAAATTTAACATAAATTTCTCTATTAATTCTTTTAAAATACATAGCACAATTTTTTATTTTTTTTTTGACTAATTATTTTTTAATATTTATTTTTTATATTTACCTCAAAAGTAGATTCATCTGACCAAACAACTCTCGCCCAATCCACGTCATTCCAATGTTTATGTTCTCGAGCCCATCTCAAGCGACTTTTTATGTTGGTAAATGAGAGCAAAGGTTTTTTTCTTGCTTTACAACCTTTCAATCCAGCTTGCAGAAGCCTTCTTCTAACTGTCCGTGCCGAAATGTGAACTTCTTGTTCTGTTAAATGCTCTGCAGCTATCTCAGCAGATGTTTTTCTTCGGTTTTTGAGAGATTTTCGCACAATTTTTCGATCGTCTCTTATCGAAGTGATACGATTTCTGCCTGAGCGTAGTTTATAGGCATAGTCCCCGGTCTCTTTAACCCTTTTCAATGTAGATTGAACTGCTCCACGAGAGCATTTTAATTTTTGGGATATTTTATTTGGCTTACATCCTGGGAATCCAACAACACAATTTGTGCCCTTATTCCTTCACTGAGTTAGCACGCTTTAGGCATAATTATCACAAACACACTTTTTTTCTCAAAAAACTTACGAAAACTCTTTTTGATTTAAAACACTTTATGTGAAGACTGCACACGATCAAATACAAAACTAAAACAAAAAAAATTTAAGACGCTACAACTTCTTGTTAAGAACCTAAAACAAAACAAAAATTGGTGATTTTCAATAATTAAGGGTCGCATTCGGTGGGATGACTCGCTCGTTAACACCCATTGTTTAGAAAGACATAATATTAATATATAATGCTAATAGACAGGGGTGCTTTATATTTTTGGCCAAGGCTGTATCTACCAGAAATATCAAAATCCCTCCCCGTACTTTAACCCGAAGTCAATACAAAGTGTATCGACTGCAACAAACGAAAACTTTCCTTGAGCTTTCTGCATGGTAGTTTGGTTTCGTACTGACAACTCAGAAGTTCGTACATACAAAAAGTACGGTCTACTCATTAGGTAGCTACGACCAAACTACAAAAATACCATTCTAACTTCATACATTACGTATGAGGCAAGAACGCATTGACTTAGCGAATTATAAAATTCACCAAATCAAAAAACTCAAGGAAAACTCTCATTTCTGTGTGTTTTATGCCCACACAAATAATAGAAAGAGGCGCAGTGGTTATAACTGTGGCGGTTGGATCGGGAGGTACCGGGTTCGAATCCCGATAGGGGCGCGGGGTGGGATGCAAAACGGATTTTTCATCATCTGATTACGATCGGTGATGACGATGAACTATGACCCACCCCCCTCCCCCTGTTGAGAGTGCAGAATCCATAGGCCGACCCACCTTTCATGATGTCAGCACTATAGGCTGGCATGAAGCAATACAAATGTGCAGGTGGTTTAAACAAAAGCGGGTCTATAGCCGTACGTCCTCGATTTGGCCTTACTACGGGGTAAAGTAGGACGGTAAAATGAACTGCGTAAAAGTTTAGGAGTGCCTTGTTGAGCCCCCCAAAAGAGATTGCATAGATAAAAACAAAAAAAAAACAATAAAATTGATTTGCACACCGAACAGGCGGAAAAAAATGTAAGAATTTGGTAACTCCGTAATGGTGCCAATCAATTTATTTTGTTAGTTTTCATTTATTTATTTTAGCAAACAACTCGAAGGTGAAGTCTACACAAAATATTATAAATTCCAGTTATCAAAACTACTACCTAAGTGACAAAGATACCATGCTACTAAATGAAGAATTTGAAAAGCAAGAGAAAATCACCCAATTTCTACACGATTCGCTGAATTTTTCGAAAAGCCTCAGAAGTGCATTACCAAACTTAGAGGAATTTTTATTGTCGAAAACGAATAGTAATGTGATTGAAGCCATTTCATTTTTCACAACCAGATATTTGTTTGGCATCGAAGGCACTGAGGTCGGAATGATTAAATCATTGAATTTAGTGTAGTTGAGTGATAAAGAAAAACTCGATTCTGTCACAATCACAAATGCCTACTTTTGAAAATTTCTCTCGACCGATAAGGAGGGCAGATCTCATGCTCTTAAGGTAGTTGAGAACTTGACAAATTGCTTTAATTTTTTAACAAAAGGTTTTTACAAGGCTTTTGGAATTTTAATAAGGCATTGGATCGAAAGTGGGGTAATTGAAAATATGATAATTCAAGTTTTGTTTGAAAAATTCACAATGAAAATTGAAGGTACAACGGAAGATGAAGCAAGAAAAGCTTTACAAATATTGGTCTGAACCTGACGGCTTGTATATTTAGGTAAGCGTTGGCTAATGCCATATATTCGATCTAATATTACAAAGTTATGAAAGCTCGTTGAACGGCGAAAACTGAAAAAACCCAAACAATGTTCTATCATAAAATTAAAATTCCAATTATTCAATGAAACATTTAATTTATTCACAAAAATTTTGAATTTTTATTAATATTGCAAACAGAATATCCCTAAAAATCAATTATCCTACTTTGAAATCGTTTGTGTGGAAAATCAACGAACACAAAATCTTGAATCATCAATATCTCAAAACAATTCACTCGCATGTCACAAAACTCTACAATCCTTCGACGATGATTTATCAATTAGAAACTAAAAATTGCATTTAGTCGGACCAACATATTTTACTGTATTATAGCTCTTCTTGTTATAACTACAAAGCAACGAAATTGGCATATTTCAACATTGTGAATTTTTTTGTGAAACCAAGGTGGCAAGAAGAAATCAAACATCGCTAAAAAAATCAACTTCATGTCATTTAAATCGCTAAATGACGTCGCATTGTACGGAAATCCACTAGTGATGTTCTCAATTAAATAGGGAACCATTTGGATGTGCTTAATGAAAACAATAAATTGTTAAATAAACATTTTTAATTATTGAAATTACACTTCGCATAAATTTTACAACATAACCCGCAAATAATTCAAAAGGCGAACGACTATTTTCCATGTTGTCCCATATAAAACTCACATTAGAACTAAATTGACTCAGCAAAGGATCTCAGCTCAATCTCAGCTCGATTTCAATTAATAAGGATTTTGACGATTTTGTAGAACAAATGTATTATTTTGAAAATTTGGAATAGTTTCAAAGGTAAGAATGCCTCTTTTACAAATAGCATCAGAATGTGTCCATGCGGTTACGAGAAAAGTTAGTAAGTTGTGAACAAACTCGAAACAACCATTGGGCATGCTGCATGATAAATCCATCTTTAACAGTATAGCACATAGATCATCATTTTGATTTCGCTACACTTTTCCATGTTGCCCGATGCCTAGAATCGAGATAAACCCCCAGTTGAGCTGAATGTATCACAATTTTCCAACCAAATCAAAAACACCGTTGGCTCTTGGCTCAAGCAAACAACCTTCCACCTGGAATCGATATCATATTATTAGGTGCAACAACCTGTAATCTTTACAAACAACAGCTTTAACCAATCTGCTTCATTCTATACATCTTCTAATTAAAATACGTGAGAATACAAACGATTATTAATAATCAATAATGATAGATAAAAAAAAAACTGACGCTGCCGACAGGATTCGAACCTGTGCGGGTAGAACCCAATGGATTTCAAGTCCATCTCCTTAACCACTCGGACACAGCAGCACATACGAAACATCTCTTTAAAACAATTTACAAACCACTACCGTATTCTTCAAAAACCTAATTAAAATATTATTTTGTTTAAAAATTAAATAAAATTTTTATTTTCTCTACACTAATGCACAGTTATCAAAATCTACATAAACATTTCTACTACCTCTCCATTTACTTCATTCTATCAACGTGATACAGTGCACAAACAAATATAATACATGTTTATCTCAGCGCTGTATAATTTATGCATACAAAACCAGATTATAAATTTTATTATTCCGCATTTTCTTCTTAGCATTCTATATTCTAATCGATAATGGAATAAACCAAATACGTTATCAATGCCATCCACTTATTAAAAAAACGATCTTTGTTGCTAAAAACAAATACATATTTTATTTTTATTAATAAAAAAAATTGGCGGGTGTGTAACATTACGTCATATCATATGCCATTCTGTTATAATTTATGACAGTTTTGGTTTAAATCTCGGGTGTATCGTACTAAAAATAATGACGTTGCTTGTGATAAATTATAAAATGAAATGGCGGACCTTGAATATAGAATTTTATATTCATAAAAATTGTTGTTTTCTCGTTTTTGATGTAACTTTTTATCAAATTTATTCTAAATTTTCGTGTGGTTTAAGCATTTGACTTTAGTTTAATTCACAACGCTGTTCAAGATACACTATTAGCCTGATTTCAAAGTTAATTTTAATTTTATTAATACACGTTTTGCTGTTAATCGTTCGAGTTAATAAGAATACAATTAATATGGCTTCATTTGTGCCAATTCCAGAGAATAGCGATTTTCCGCTAGAGAATTTGCCATACGGTATATTTTCCACTGAAGAAAACGTGAGTACAAAAAAAATTTGTGTCAGAAGTGGGATTTGAACCCACGCCCTCAGAGAGGACCAGAATGCTCTTACAAACCTATTTTTCATAGACAAGATTACTCTTGAGTCTGGCGCCTTAGACCGCTCGGCCATCCTGACATATACTAATTATTAATTTAATTTAACTTTTTTCCAGACACAAAAACGTATCGGTGTTGCAATTGGTGATCAAATATTGGATTTATCAAAAGTCTTAGATTTTTTCCCCAATGAAATTCAAGCTGCACTAAAAACATCGCAACTAAATGAATTTATGGCACTCGGCTTTGATGCATGGAAAGTTGTGCGAGAAATAATTCAAACGATTTTACGAACCGGATCAAAATTGGATGAGAATAAAAATTTGAAGGGTGCGGCATTTGTGTCACAGGCCAGTGCAACACTTCACCTTCCTGCTAGTATTGGGGATTACACCGATTTTTATTCTTCAATTCATCATGCAACCAATGTTGGAATTATGTTCCGCGGAAAGGAAAATGCTCTGATGCCAAATTGGAAGTATATTCCAGTTGGATATCATGGCCGTGCGAGTTCGGTGGTAGTATCGGGTACACCAATTACTCGTCCTTACGGACAAACATTACCAGTTGATGGCGCTGACCCCATCTTTGGACCATCTCGTTTATTTGATTTTGAACTTGAAGTGGCATTCTTCGTTGGTGGTCCACCAACAAAACTTGGTGAACGGGTAACAGCAAAGGAGGCGGCACGCCGCATTTTTGGACTAGTGCTAATGAATGATTGGAGTGCAAGAGATATTCAGAAATGGGAGTACGTACCTTTGGGGCCATTCACCGCTAAAAATCTTGGAACAACAATATCACCATGGGTTGTACCAATATTTGCACTAGAACCATTCGTTGTTAATAATTTCCCACAAGATCCAACACCATTCCCGTATTTACAACACGAACAAAATTTCAATTTCGACATCAAACTCGAGGTTGACTTACAAACACCAGATGGACAATCAACTACATTGGTACGATCTAATTACAAATATCTCTATTGGACGGCGCTCCAGCAGTTGGCTCAACAAACTGTAAGCGGATGTAATTTAAATCCAGGTGACCTATTAGGATCGGGTACAATCTCAGGTGAAACTTCTGATTCATTTGGTTCAATGTTGGAATTGTGCTGGAAAGGGACTAAGACAGTTAATTTACATGGCGGAGAGACTAGAAAATTTTTACAAGATAATGATGAGGTTATAATTCGTGGTTTTTGTAAAAACGATGACAAAGTACGAATTGGATTTGGTGAATGTCGTGGTATAGTGCTTCCGGCAGTTCCTTTTACTGAATAATTTAATATTTTGTTATCATGGTTTTGGGAAATAAAATTTGTGTTTGTTAAATTACAAAATAAAATTTTAGTTGTTTTTTGCACATATTACGCCCATTATTATGCTACTAAGACTACTCGTGATTCCATATTAAATAATTTTTTAAATTCATCCAAAGTATTTCATAGTATGGCAAATTTACATAAAACGCGTTTATCTGTAAAATAAAAAATATTCTTCAAATTGCTAGTACCTATTTATTTTCCGAATATGTTTACGGGTGATTGGAACAAACAAGAATACAACTCATTATAACAAGGATAATTTCAATATAAAAATACTGAACTGGGAACGATTCGTAGAGGTATTGGATGATTAAAGGTCATTATAAAATTTCATTAGCTCGGCTAATCCTCACAAGGAAACTTATAAAAGTCTGCTGACATTCTCGAAACCTAAAAAGTAACTTGCAATTACAGTTGAAATCACTGATTTGAGTGGAATATATAAAAAAGTTGTACCATCGTTTGTTGTTGTTTTCTATAGTAATTTAGTTTTGTGTCTTATCCATGGGATAGAAATCAGTGATTGAAATCGGATAAGACGAACTCGAAGCGAACAACAAAATCTTTCGTGTTTTCAGAATTTCTTGTTAAGCAAAACTAACATGAAGAAACAGTGGAATCGGGAACAAAAGAATGTTCTTGTTATCCGATATTTCATGTTATCCGTTTTCTTTTTAACTGAATTACACTGTACTTGTTAAACAAAGTGATAAAAGCCTTTTGCCAAATATAATACTTTATGATACATGCTTCTACCATAGATATGCATAATGTCGTATAATTTCGAATTAAGATTTCGTGATCGCGTGCAAATTATGATGACACACACAAACCAGTTTTGGAACCACATGTTTAATTTTATCAGTCCTTTCGGTTTATTTAAACGAGATTTTCATCGTTTGAAACATTTGAATTTAAGGTTAAAACTAGAGTGAAGTACACCTGTCCCTCGATTAACACGGTATTTGATTAACGCGGATTTGATTTAACACGGTCAACTAATTGAGACAAAGTCTTGATTAACACGCACAGAAGTTTCGATTAACACGACTTTTATTACACAACGTAAAAGGCAAAGTATAAAAATGAGTATGAATAACATACATATTTATTAGTCGTGATTAGCACGGTAATTTGGCGGAACGTCACAGGTGTATAAATATTGCTAAATTACACTGCTATTCCAATTACACTTTCATCCGTTTCTGCGTTTCTTGATTATCGTGTTTCTAGGACTAGATTTTGACTTTGTTAATACGGTGATAATCAGTTTGAGATTCTAAACAGATTGAGAAAAATAGCTGGATAATGTAGAATATGATTATCTAGTTTGTGCGTGTCTATGGTATTACAGCGCTTTTTCACTAATTATACAACGGATATCGGTTTCCATCCAACAAAACGAGATGGTTTACAGAGTATTCACAATGAAAAAACTTTTAACTGTCGACTTACAGGTTTGTATGAATTTTCAACATAACGAACAAAAATTCATACAAACTTGTAAGTTAAAATTATTTCATTGTGAATGCTCTGTTACTCGATCAAGTATCAAATTATAGCCCTATTATGGTTCTCACCTCAGCGAAAATTTCATACAAATCTAGTCACATTTCCATAGTATTTCTCGGTGAGGTGAGAACCATAGTAGGGGTATTAACGTCATTGTACTAATTAAAATGAGATATTCAGGCTGATTATAAAATCGCCGGAAGCGAAACAATCGCGGATCGAAAACGCATATAACAAAAATGGAAACAATAATTTTATATTTTAAATCCGTTAAAAAAAAAAATTGTTTTAGAAAAGCGACAAAATTATTGCGCTTGTATGGGGAATCAAAAAATCTAAATTGCATGGAAATGAATAGAAGTTGTCCAGGGCACTGATTTGCAGCCATTGTTTCCTATTTTTTATAAACAGTTTTCGCTTCGCGATCGATTCGCTCCCGCAGATTCTATAATCGACATGAATATTACTGTTTAAGTTACAGTTTGCAGACTACTTAGCGAAAGGCTTTGTTAAAATGCTGAATATTAAAAAAAACCTAACAGACGTTTGGGTAGTGGAAGATATTTAATCAAACTTGATGAATCGTATTACAAAAAATTTCATCAATCGATAGTCTCACTGACTGCTAACTCAACAAAAATTATTTCAATTGCTTCTAAAAAGTAGTTCTCGAACCTCGAACTTAAAGGGGTTAAATCAGAGACTGCAAATATTGAGAAACTGATGATGACTTTCACAAAATCCTTAATTAAATAAAACTATACCTTTTTTTATCATTTTGAATTGCCTTTTTTGTTATTATTTCTTCATCATTTACAAAACCATCATCAAATTGTTTTTTATAAATAAATTTCATTTAAAAAAATAGAGAACAAAAACTATCAATACATGATTACAAAATCTCGGAAACGATAATCTCATTTTTAATTTGTAAATTATTTTTAATTAAAATTAGTTTTCCGTTTGTGTTAAATAAGTTAAATTATAATTAAGATACTACTATTAAAATTAGTTTGTAAGTTTGTTTATTGTTTTGCAATTGTCTATGGACGTCATTCAGTTAATTAAAATTAAGTTATTTGAGATACACGCAATCCAGTTCTATTATTTTAAATGGTTAATTATAAATGGTATTTCAGCTTAAGAGCTTATTTGCAACTTAAAAATTAAACATAATTTTTCAATATATAAACTTAACAAAACCTTTTTTTAAATTTATATATAATGCGATTTTATAACAGGCAACAAAATATATATTTAAAATTTAATTTTTAAAAAATAACAAATTAATTGCACAAATTATACAATAAATTATAAATATTTATTGGCAAGGATGTTAATTTCCTAATAATATTTTTCTCTTTTCAGGTAAGCTGGTTGTTAATTAATTAATTAAATTTATATCTTTTTAAAAATAATGGGAATGTTTCTTTTTATTTTTTATTAACATTAATTAATATGTGTTTAGATAGTAGATTCTTGGCCATTTTATTAATTTATTTTACTATTTTGATTTTATTGAGTATTATTATTACTTAGAATTTAAAATTATATATGTAATTAAATTAATTGTATTTTTCATTCTGCAAACAAAAATTATTTCACTAATAATAATTAAGAGATTGATATACAAAACAAAAAAAAAAAATGTGTTAATCACTTTTATCTAATCATTGCTTAGTTCATCGATTCGACATCGTACCGCATGCTCAACAACTTCCAAACTCGGATAATCTAGTTCTTTTACTAGACAAAGGGTGGCCGATAGCAGGTTTGAGTTCTAAAATGAGAAAATAAATATATAAGAAATTAAATTGGAAAATGGATTTAAAAATATGAGAGTAAGATAAATGATTGATCTCAAAATGTTTTGGGAAAATTAATCTTCTATCATTCTCAAATTTACTAGGAGTTTTCATGAAATTAGCATCTGCGCTGCCCAAATTAAGATCACGTTTTTTTTACTTCTCACTTGTTTGTAGGCGGTTTTTATATTTTGGATTATCATTTTCTTGCAACGCTCATTTTGATTTTTTAAGAGAATTAGTAGTGAACGTTAACGTTCTTTTTTCATATCCATGTTGTTAAAGAAACACTTTCGTATATCTCAAAGTCGATAAGGAATTATACTACTTGTGGTTGCCGACTTTAATACTTTTTGTTTTAAGTTGTAAGAATTTAGTGGATGTACTAATCCAAGTAAATAACATATTTTGGAAGGTAAATGACGTCAGAGAGTTTAAATAGATGAGAATTATCACTTGATGACTTGGATCCAAGAAAATATGCCAAATTACTATTAAAAATGCTTCCCAAAATCAAACGTGTGAAATCACTAATTAAGTGTTCTAGTCTAATGCTACATGCAAAATTATGTGATTTATACCCAATATTTCATTTATAAAATTCCAGCACATCGAATAACTTACCAGAACCATTTTTCGTATGACCGTTAACTACAAATACCTAAATAAAAAATTTATAAAATTCACACAAAACACGTGAAAAGCGTGAATTTGAAATAAAATAAATAGAAACAAAACCGAAGCTAAATATTTCACACACATTTTTTTTTTTTTTGTAAATTTCGTTTGTAATTTGAGTTCGTTTGGCCAATTATAAGGAATAGACAGATCGTTCTCGAGACATGAACTTAAAATAAATGAATTTTGTTTAAAAAAAAAAATACAACAAAAATATTGTGGTACCTACCCTATTCACAGGACGTCGATGATAATTAGCATAATGATTTAGCACAGCATTCGATACTACACTAGCTGTATCACTAAAGCGGCCATCACCCCGTTTAGTTGTTTCACGCCGTCGATCATTATCATCCCATTCTTCACGCGATCCATTCCTATATTGATAAGACGCCGGTACATCACGATCACCACCGCCGCCTCCGTTACTCCGCCGACTATTACCATTATTATTAAGATTATTATTTATCGTATTCTGATGTGAATCTCGGCCACCATGTCCATTTTCTTCAGCCCACTCAGTTAAATCCATTTGACTATGACGATACTGTGATGGTGGTGGTTTATGGTAATCGGACTGGTAGTATTCCTTTTGTTTGTTCAAGCGTTTCGAAGAATGAATTTAATTTATATTTTTGTACATTTTGCAAAAAAAAGAAATAGGATAAAATAAAAAAAAGAAAAGAAATAAAATATAAGCAAAAATATCAAAAAAGGACATACATTTTAGTTTCAATTTTTTTTTTTTTTTTTTTCAAATTTTCGATTTTTTTTATTGTATTTCAGGAAGGTAATTATCATGCACATAGGAAAAATATATGTTTAAAAATTTTATTAAACTAAAGTTAAAAATTAAAAGCTTGCATTATTAATTTAATATAGTTTGATGTTGAATGATTTGTTGTTGTACATTTAACAAAAAAAATTTAACCATAAGCCTACCTTCATTGAATGTGTTGACATACTAGGTGCAATTGGTACTCTTTCACGATATCCACCGAGCGGACTATCCTGATCTGAACAAGGTGATCTCTAATTGATTTTACAAGTTTAGCTTGTTTTAGTAATGGTTTTAGTGGTTTATGTACATATATTTATATAAAATTAAATTGCGTGTAGTGTATACAATTTTTTTTTCTTACAAGATAAATTTATATGATTATGAAGGCATGCTTTTTTATTATAAATAAATAATATATTTAGAAAGTAAAAATAGTTTTGTAATTTAATTTAATTTTTATAGTAAATTCTTTTAGGCTGTTAAATGTCATTTAGCTGTTTTCGTTTGCTTTTCAATTTTCCATTTTTAAAACATTAGATAAAATAAAATTTTGCTCTAAGCAGTGCACACCATTTTTTCAAAAAACCTGATTTTCTTTATTTAAAAAACTTAAATAAGTAATAAAGGCTGTTAGTACTTTAAAAGATATAAAAAAAAAAAATAAATAATTCATTTAAAGTTGGTTGTTCGTATTTCCAACAATGTTATTAAAATATGCTTTAGTGCAGATTAACGAAAATAAAAATTGTTTAATTAATTTTTATTTTGAGAAATTTTATTTCGACTGCAGTCTCGTGGAAATTTACGAGTATTACATCGCAATATTAATTTTATGCTTGGTAAAAGCAATGATTGAATGGAAATTTTTATAAATAACTTCACTAAGGCAATAAGATTCATTTACTACAGCTTTAGCTGCATTACAGAGTAAACAATAATTGCATTAATATTAAGACTATATTAAATATTAAAAACCGAATGTAATTTAACAGTTACATTTCTTGTTTTGCTACATATTTTATTAACTCTATTGTGGAAATACGATTTTATTATATTGTAAATTATTATTATCAATGCTGTGTCAATTCTTTCGACTAAACTAAATTACCGTACAATATTCTCTTATTAGATGACTAACGAAAAGTCTCCTTGCGAGATTTTCCCATTTTTAGCGCTATTTATTAAGAAAATTTAAAATGAATCTCTAAAAGCGTGTTTCATCATGTTTATGCAGCTTTTTTCAACCATTAATCATTAATGATTATATTTTAACGTAATTGAAACACATATTAAAATCACATACTTTTTCTTGCATTTTAGAAACTAAATTCCACACTTTTACCAAATTTCAAAAAATTATTGATCTGTTTCAACCTGTTAATACAAAAGTTCGACTTGAAACGTAAAAATATTGCACACTTGTGCTAAGCTAAGTGATCTGTTTTTCTCTCCCATTATTAAAACAGAGCGCTACACATTTCAGCTAAAGTATGTCGGCTATGCTTTTCTCACTGCAGCAATGAAAACTAACCTATTGTTTTATATTTAGTTTAGTGCTTAAGCATGACATAGTTCACTAATGCTGGAAACAGATGTGCAGAATTTTGCAAGCATCGAAATTAGGAAATACTAGTTTATAAGAATTAAATACATGGATTCTGCTTGCTAAGCAGAATTGTACAAGAAAATAAATCTAGTACAATTTGTATACATTTTATTTTTTTCAATCAATTTTTTTAATTTGTTGACAGAAAAAAAAGTTTTGTGTGACAAGTGCCAACCTTGAGGATAAAAATTAATTAGTTTGTGACAATATAAGGCACCATTCATTTAAAAAATTTGTACATTAAAATTAAATATGTATCAAATAAATGCCACAAAAAAAACTTCTGGTTGTGAAAAAGAGGCTCATGTTGTTGACCCAAATTTCTGCCGGCAGCGCTTCTAGCAGAAATTCTGTTCATGTGTTTCAGCAATAGCGTAAATGTTACAAATATCTTTGCTAAAAAAGGAGTACAAGGATAAGTTGGCCTTGATGGTATCGCTTTTTGAAATAGAAATCAAAATAAATACATAAAGGTAACAACCACACATTTTTAGAAGTCATCAGTTAATTTTATGATTTTTAATCAAATAAATTTAAAAATTGGTCTGTTAAGCGTTAAGATTTTTTGCTTATTATAGAAAAATTAAAAATAAATTAAAATTATGTTGACATGTAGTTTTCTAAAAAATAGTTCTTTATTTCTGCCTATTTTCTGCCTTAGACAGCAGTAAAGAGCTATTTTTTAGAAACACAACATGTCAATGTAGTTTTACATTTTTTGTTATGTCTATAATGGGCAAAAAAGTTTAACGCGTATATGATTTTTATATATTATTGTATTTTCAACGAAAACATAATTCACAAATGCGTGCTGCCGATTTAATAAACTTAAGGATCTTGACCAACTATTAAATATTAAAAATCTCTTCAGCCAAAAGCCAATTTTCATTTTGTATACATATCACATTACTTTAGACAGGTAGATGCAGGTGGTCAAATATTTCAAAAATCGGTGAACCATGGTAGGGTAATTTCTGCAAATAAAAAAACCCTTATTACCTAAATATAGGGCTTATTTTAAATTTAAAGGTGGATGAACCCATTAAGAAAAAATTATAAAACAGTACCACATTTAATTTCTTCTTTTCCGCCATCGCCTTTAACTTTTCTGAAAACCCCATATCTTTTTATTTAATTCTATAGATCTTTTTCCTCCAAAAATTTTGACAGCTACATCCATCGAAGCCGTAGGACAAACAAATAAGAAATATTGCTGTAGGCCAAATAAATAAACAATCGTGTTTGTGAAACAACAACACATTAATTTAATAAGGTTAACTTTAGAATTAAATGTATTTTTACTTTTTATTA
Organism: Tipula vernalis; assembly: GCA_958295665.1. Taxonomy (NCBI): domain Eukaryota; kingdom Metazoa; phylum Arthropoda; class Insecta; order Diptera; family Tipulidae; genus Tipula; species Tipula vernalis. Next base: position 5,401,400 of record OY282560.1, on the reverse strand, counting down.
ATTTTTTTGTTGAATGTTAATTAATTCATGTAATTTTTAAACTAATTAATTAACATTCAACAAAAAAATTAATAAAAAGTAAAAATTAGCTTACACACAGAGCAGTGTGGATATCGTGAAGAAGAAAAATTGTAAGAGAATTCATCTGTATTAGTACGTACGATTCGCTAGTACTTAACGCACAGCACATTCTGTATATATAGAATGTAAATTGTGGTATAATCAGTCCAGTCGCCGCGGCCTGATGAGAAGATTGATTTTTTCATAATCATAAGCTCATCAGTTCGAACCTAGATTGAATTCTCTTACAATCTTCGAAACATATTAAAAATCATTTAATTAAATGTACCGCAATAATTTAATTCTTTTAAATAAAATACCTTCGGCTGTCAGTTTGCTTTGTTTGACTTTTAAGGAAAATGGTCTATTGATTGAATATAACAAAAAACTAGCTTTGAATTATTTTTTTTTTTTGCAAAATGTAAAAATTTAATTTAAAAAACTTTTAAAGCTATATTCAATTTTGGCGAATTGCATAAAAAAACAAAAAGGCGTTTTGAGAAAATTTAAAAAAAACGTTTCGGCGGACATTTTGAAAAGAAAAAACTAAAGATAGGGTACTGATTTATAATGTTTTTTTAATCCCTTTTCATCCACTTTTAAAATATAAGCTCTATATTTTAATTTGTGGATAATTCGTTTCTCCAATTGGCAGAAATTACATAAGCCTTGTTCACCGACCTTTGAAATATTTGACCCCCAGAGTACCTAATTCAACAATAACAAAAAGTTAAGTTTCACATTTTTTTTTTTTTACTAAAAATTATAAATTCACAGCATAAAAATCATAAAACTAAATGATAGCTTCCGGTCCCATATATTGAATTTGTGGTTTCACATATTTTTCACCATACATATTTTTCTGAATGTGATGCCAGCAGGACCCAGTCGGTTTATTTTCCTACAAATAGCTTTGAATTTTTATACAAATTCGGTAATTTTATGAATTTTTAAATTGGAAACAAATAAAAATTTTAATAATGACGTTTAAATAATTTAGGGTCCAAAACAGAACGGTTATGGAACATATAGTTTTATAGCAATTAAAGCAGTTTGGTTCTACATCCATTTCAACCGCTCATCCCGAAAAAGCGATAGAGCTGCTGGTTCGTGGTAGAGGTTGAAATTCAAGAAGGCTTCAACCGTTTTAAGATCAACTCTGTTATATCCTTCACCAATCAAATGGCCAGGGTACTTTACCTGCTTAGGAACGAACTTGACGAAACTCTAACTCACGCATATTGAACAGCAATTTAAGTACAGTCATTTATTAAGTTAAAAGAAACTAAATATTTTTCTATTTATAGAAGTAGACAATAATTTAATCTGTTAGGTAAAAAAGAAAAACCGAGAAAAGTAAGTTCTCAGCGAAATTTTCACCGGAATGAGATTTACTGTTTTATATAACTCTGTTTAAGCTTCAAAGAAGTTGATTGCTACACGTTGCTTAAATATCAGTGAGCTCAACAAATTTCTGCGAATAATTGCAAATAATTTATTAATGTGTTACTAAATATAAATCTAATAAATTTCATTCATAATTTAAATAAAACACTATTTTCTAATTAGTTAGAAGTTCCAGTTGTAATGGTAATAGACAAATAAACACTATTCTGAAACGAAGGTCTAACCTAACTAAAACTTGTGTTTACATTCTATATGAAATATGTTCATTTTAATTGTCACCAGCATATTGACAACAGATATTCTTAGTTCTTACTATTAAACGCGATGTATACAATGAGAAAATTCAATTGATGAGCTCATTTTAAAATAAATATAGCTACGTACGAGTATTTGTACAACACTTGTAAGCTAATCTCAAAAAATAGACACATTGTGGGGGACTATCTTATACATATCATGATTATGCAACTCTTTAAAAAGGTGACAACATATTTTGCCAAATGCGATTACATTCCAGCGTATTATACCGAGATTAAAAGCTAAATACAATCAGCTGGGAATTGTATCAACGTTTAATATTCTCATATTATCATAATCATAGATGCATGGCAAAATTATAATTTAATTAGTATAAAAAACCAAATTAACGTATTTTCTGCATACAAACAATGCTGCTAATTATCTTAAATCAATTAATGCAATAGATTTTCTTTTACTGTGCATGAAAACCTGTGATATTTACTCCATAATTTAACGATCAGCGAAATTATTATGCCTAATCCATATATTATAAAAAAATGTATGTAGCACAAAAAAATAGTTGTTTTTTTATAACTATTGTTAAGTTAGCGTAAAGCACTGACAGAGAAAGTAAATTCCTGGACATTTAGTAGTTATCACACTTTAGTGTATCTGAATTGGAATTAATGACAATAATTTATCTGAATCACTCAGTGAATAAGATATTCTTGGTACATATTCAAAATTTCTTGTTAAATTAATCAAAATGTCATAGTTAACTAACTATTCACACAAACAAACAAATATTTTTTAAAAACAATTAAATTGAATCCGACCAACTATAGTTTAAACAAAAATGATATAATCATCTTATGTGTCATTCAACTTGTGAAGACACAAACAAACGATAAAACTTTTTCATAACATCTTTTAAAGAGATTAAAAAAGATCGTACAAGTGCTTAATAGCGCACTTTAGTATACAGTGTGTTTATAAATCAAGGTTTCGTAACTATTATCTAATTAAACAAACAGATTTTGACCTAATTTAGAGTTACGTTTGTGAAGAGTTTGAGTCGGAATTATTTTAATTAAATTTTATATTTACTCAACGTCACTACAGTCAAAATCGAGCAATTTAAATGTGTGCAATTGAGTGTGTTACATACATATATTATGTAGATACTGATGGAATTGAAAATTGTCAAGTAACTAACCCTTATGATGAATTATATGCGTGATAATTACAATCAGTTTCTTCTACCAAATACTATCGTTAATTTGCATTTGTCAGATAACATTACGTGACGAAAGTGTTTTTTGTGATTTACCAAAAGTATTTTAAAAAGCATTTTAAAAGCCATACTTACATCAAACTGATTGTATGAACGTCTGTGATCTCTTTGATAACTAGGTGATGGTGGATGATTTGTTTCTGGAGGTGAATACATTTCTTGATTGGGTGGACTTCTCTGTAAATTGTGTTAGTTTTAGTTATCTAAGTATTGTTTTTGAGTGTTTTAGTTTGCCATAAAAATTTTTAGTATAAATTTTAGTTATTAATTCAATAAATATTATTACATACAAATTATGCTGTTAATCATAAAATCACAAACTTTTTTTTTTTTTTGTATTAACTCAATTACCTGAAGAGGGGATGATGGAATTGATGCCCTATCAATAGGATCACTAACATATTCTGTTTCAATATTCTCAGGACTATGACGTGGTTGCTGGTTAGTGGATTGTTTTGTGAAATAAATAGTGATAAGAGAGCACACAATGAAAAATATTAAAAAGAAATAAAAATAAAAAGTTGTGATGAATTAATTTTGTTACAACAAATTCTATCAATAACATTTCTTTTTGATTGTATAAAACACAAAACACAAATTTACAAATTTTGAGAGACCTAGAAAAATGGAGGGTTTTGATTGAATTTTAATTTAATATATTTAATGTCCTATCGTTCAAAACTGCGTAAAATATTAGTTTAGCTTTAGAGGGATTTGTTTATTTACAATACGAAATATTTTGAACGGTAATTTTTAACCGGCACAAGTGCTCCCATGTTTCTAGGAATCATTGCATTAATAAAATATAACACACACAAATCTTTAACCAACGAATACTAATATATCCTACCTCTCGGACCGGACTTGAACTTCGCCATTGCTGCTGCTGTTGTTGCTGTTGTTGATGCGGGTGTTGTTGTTGCGGCGACTGTTGTTGTGGTGAAGTTGGTTCATACACTGTTTCTTCAAAAATTTCTTCCCTAATTACATTCCCACCACCACGTTGTGCTTCTGTCACTTCTTCTGGCGTCACATCGATATTATCTAATTTCTTTAAATTTGGCAACGCACGTAATACAATTCCTCGATAACCAGGACCTGCTTTATCTACACACGGATTTTCTTCCAGCCATAAATGTTTTAATTCAGGTAGACCCTGTAAGTACGCTATTTCATTTAAATCCTGTATATTATTTTTTCTGAGGTATAATTCTTTTAATTGCTGACAATTTTCAAAATCCGATAATCCATTAATTTTATTGACACTGAAAAAATAGAAAGAAAACAAAAATAAAAATTAATTTTAGACCTTGATCATTAAAAAGCAGCATAAAATTAAAACTCTAACCGTTAACCATATATGGTTATCGAGACAGTATAATGTACTTGTACTACCAAAAATAATAGTCAATATTACTATGCGTGTAACAATAATTGAAACCTACAGAGCGCTTGAACAATACTTTATATATATTATAAGCAAACAGCAGAAAATACGATGTTTAATGGTCTAAGAGCAAAAATTACCATACATGGGAATAAGAAATACACATGCCAACCGGTTAAAATTAAATTTAACACACATTTTTAGTTTTAAATTCGTTCGAAGCTATTCTCAATATAAACTTGAAACTTATTACAGCAAAAACATAAATAAAAAAAAAATAATAATAATATTTTGGACATAATAAGGTCACTTTAAAAACAACACAACAACACAAATGTTACTAAAAGAAACAAATCAATAAAATTCTTAATTCGTAGAAGTTTGAGGTTACTTGGAATATTGAAGAATTGTTAACTAGAGCTAACTAATATTAATTGCTATGCGTTTTACCGGTTCGATTGTGTTTTAATGTTTAAAGAAAATATGAAAATAAAACCTCGGGTGACATTGTTTTGTTAAAGTTCCACCTGGTAATTTGGAGTACATTATTTTAGTTCATCTTCAACTCACTTCAACAGGAGTTCTAATTTATATTGCTTTATCGATAGTAAGATTACTATTCATTCATAAATTCCAAGTGTTTTGATATAACATTTTTTAGGAAAGTATTTGTTAGTTCAAACAGCAACAGCAAAGAAAACGAACCTAAATTCTTCAGTCCCACTAGAGATAGTTGGAATCGAAGTATTTAGATGGGTCAATTTAGACAAAGAATATCGGTAAAGAAGATGTGTAATGGAAAGAAATTAGCTATTTCACTAAAATAAACAAAACCAATTCAGACAATTAATTAAAGTAACATAAAATCAAATAAACAAAATTGTTACATCAATATAACAATTAAAATATTAAACACACTTCAATGTAAATGAAATTTGTGAACATATTTTATATTTCACAAACTTATTAAAAAATAATAAACTTTAATTTTTCAAACATAAAAAAACATATTTAATTAACATAAATTAAAAAATATTTTGACTGGCGCGTACAGTTAGTTCATAAGTGAAAATCAAACAAGAAAGTCTTCTGTTTATTAATGTAAATAAAAGTCGAACGATTATATGGTCTGGGGACTGTTAAATCTATAATAATGAGTAAATAAAACACCCGCGGCTTCGAATTGTATAACATGGCCATATATTAAAATATCCATTAAAACCTACATTCTCAACAAAAAAAAAATACACACACTAAACGTACTAATATTTGTATTTTAGGAACGTAAGTAAACCCACGAGCATTAATATTGATTGATTAAACTCTTTAAAAAATATCTTACATCTCTCTATAAATATACCGATTTAGGAGTCAATGATCATTTCATTTCCATATACACCACAGCTAAAATAATCTCAATGAACTCAGAACTACATTAATTTCATGTCATATAATTTCATTTTACCAAATAAATCGACGAATACCCAACCTACACCACGCAGTACATACATACATATGTATACTCAAAAGTCACGTCAAGAAACAAAAAAAAAAAAATGGCAAAATACTAAAAAAAAATCATTTGGTGGAAGAACGAGATATGATAACAAGAAATTTGAATATGACGTTGAGTGCGCAAAAACTAAATCAGAATTAAAAATAGAATTGAACACACGACATTGTTGAATATTCATAAATTCAAATTGTTATCCTTCCTAGACAAAACCCACACTCGGCACACGTATATACGAGCACAATAATTTAAACTATATTGTTAAGGACAAAAATAGTTATTAAATATGGTAACGACAACTTGGAGACAGTTTTTTTTAGTTAGAAACCCACGTACTATTAAAGAGAAACATTTTTATATAATAAATGCAAGTAATCCAGTAAATGTAATAATTTTGTACTCTTGTCTGGAAATACAAAGAAAAAATGTGTAGATGTTGGCTGATTTTTTTTATGTCTGAAAATACAATTAAATTCCCATACAATGTAAGAGGGTCATTGGAAAAATTCCTCACATTTTCTTCGCATAGCTTCATTATGCACTGTCTCGCAGTCTCATATTAAGTAAACCGAGGAGTCCGGCATTGCGCGTATTATTATATTGAAGATTGTGATATAGAATATATTCAAGTACTTCGCTCCTACGTCAAAGATAAAAACACGAAATATTTTTTTTTCTAAATCTTTAGAATTATGAAAAACATTCATCGTTCATCTCAAAAAACGAGGTCGTTGCGGTGCTAATTTTTTCTTTTGATTCGAAAGACAAGTGTATTTTTCAAGAGCTTTTCAATAAATCTATTCTATTTAAATAAAATAAAAAACAACAATAAACGATTTATTATATATTATATATTAATTCACCTTTTAGCTTAAACAAAGTCACCTTTTAGCTCGATACACTTAGTACAACGTTTCTCCAATTTCCCGATCCCTTCGAAAAAAAAGGACTTCGGCACCTCTTCAAAATATGTGTTTGTTTCAGTAATCACTCGTAAACAGGAAATAATTGCTGGGGCCAAATATGGTGGATGAAGAAGCAATTCGTATCCTAACCCATGGAATATAGCCATGACTGTTACACACATATGTATACGTACATTGCTTGATGGAAAAGAACTTTTTACTTCACCAAATGTGGTCTTTTTCTCGTAAATCTTCGTGAAATCGGTCCATTAAGCCGGCATAATATTCCGTTTATGGATTCCCCCTTTTTAAGGAAATCGATGCGTGGATTATACCGTGTGCACAACCCAAAAATCTGTCGCCATCATATTGCTGGCTAACAGATCCACCTTTACCTTCTTCGGCGCCGATTTGCCCGGAGAAATCCTCTGTTTCAATTGTTCCTTGGTCTCTGGTGTATGGTATTGGACCCACAACCATACCAATCTCACGCACTTGAACTCTCTGATCATCCAATATCATGCCTTGGATTTTATCGACCATTTCTGGTGTGATGAGATCAATTGGACGCCCCGAACGTTCTGCTTCATTAATACTTGTACGACCATAACGAAATTCATTGATTTTGGGGTTTGCGTAATATTTTTTCCTCGCAAAAAATAATGTTTTATCAACAGACGAAATTCACTTTTCATTTGTTTGAAAATTTACGAGGTTATATGCTTTGAAATGTTGTAAAAACCGAAATATCTGACAGATCTGTGTGAAAATTTTGCCATGGCCTACTTAAAGAAAGTACTTTCCAAATGTTGCATGAAAATTGTGATTGAAACGCCATCCATTACATTTATCATGGACTTAATGAACTACCCTCGTATTATGGTCGGCGTCGAACACCATGCATATGCAATTCAAAAAAGAAAGTGTTAATAACCCGTTTAAACGATAATCCTAAATAAATAACACGAAATTTATCACTGTTAATTGGTTATATTGGCAATTTGTTACCAATTAAATTTTAATTTGAAAGGCTTAACACCTTTACTACCAACATTTTCAGTGTTTGTACGTTATTTGCTTAATATCAAAATTGCTTTGTGAGGGCGTAAGGTGTAGATGATGTACGATAGATAATTGAAAAATGTTTCGGCGTGACAATCATCGAGTAAAACAGAGTTTTCAAATCTATGTTTGTAAGGATAGTTTATAATCTTATTGATTGTGTTACTTTGTATAAATTATATATTTCAAATATGCTAAATACATTTTTAAAATATTCGTTTTTACACATAAAAGTATCGCAGAGCGGCGCAACCCACCTTAGTGTCCATTTGTTCACATAATCTTCCAAAATTTCTTTAGTAGATTTATTCTGAATGACTGATTTACTCTAAACCAGTGAACATTGCAGAGAAGTTCAAGTTAAGATTTTCAGTTCGGGGTCAACAAATTTGTGAATGACCTTGTACTAAATATAGGCTAACAATTCGGACGCACCCATCGCCTATAAAAACAAACCGATGCTTGAAAAAACTGTTTTACAAGTCTAATTTTGTATTTCGGGTGGCAATATTGAAAACTCGAGCAAAATTACAGCTGTTTTTTTATTCGCTCCCGATAGCTACTATCGAGAGCCATCATTTTTCTATAACTACAACTTGGCTCTACCTATTTATACAGAGCGGTATCGGGAGCCACATTTTATATGACGGCTCTTGAAAGCAGCTATCGAGAGCGAATAAAAAATGCAGCTATTGTATCATTACAGTGGGTTGCCATATTATTAGGAACTCATCAGTTCTGTTCTCATACTCTTATTTTTCCCCTCGTTTTTTTAAATGCGCTGCTAAAAAAAATTAAATTTACGATCCAAATGGAATGTTGACAATTATTTTAATTTACGCAAAATAATAACTAGAGACACTGTTGTTAAATTATAACAACTAACAAACACAATTTGGAATAAATTAAAAATATTTATCTTACTCGTATCTCAAATCATCTTATAATAAAATTTATTATTAAGTTGGTAAAAAGTACGATTTTTGTATTAATCAAAAATTAAAATTTTTGTATTAATCAAAAATTAAACAAAACCAATGATTTTTACTGAATTACATAATCAAAATTACACAGACAAACTAAACTGCTTACTCAAGTCTTAAAATCTTCTATAAGCAACAACCGATTTTATCGGTTTGACTATCAACTGGTCATTTAGTTATGTAGAGCCGCGGATTAAAGGTGCTCCGTTTTGTTATGTAAAATCTATAAGACATACATACATTAATAATTGTGTGAAAAAAATTTCGAGAAATCCCAAGAAGTAAATTATAGCAACACGAAATATCAAAGGATAAATAATATTCGGTAATATTTATTTTAAAAGTCGCAATTTAAAATTATTAGTAGTAGGCACCTATATAAATGTTTGGTACAAACTCATCAATAATTTAGCCGAAAATTTGTATATCAGGCACACAGAATCACTGCAACGCCCAATATGTAAAATGTATGTGCTTCGCTACTTAAAAATTTCACAAGTAGAATTAAAATATTTTCGGAATTTTTTAGATCACACTGTATCCTCCTCATATCCAGGGATCAATTATTCAATCCAATTTTCAAAAAAATAAAACAAATTTGTATTTCTACTTATGTAAAATTTATGAGATTTTAGGCAGTATGGTTTGGAATGCCGGTTTACAGTTTGTGCATGGTGCATCGTCTTAACAGCTCCACTCAAGTATAGATACCACTTAACGAACAATTTTAAATAACAAATGAAGAACTTTGTTTGTTAGCTTAAAATTTAAAATAACTTAAAAAGGCGACTGAAAAAGCGAAGTTCAATTTTTAACTAATACATACAATACACCAACAAAATTTGAAATTTTCTAGCGGTCTATATTGGGTTGATTCGACTCGGTTAAAGAGCGACGTTTCGTAAAATGTGTAACGAGAAGAGGAGGAAAACCTGGATTGTGCGCTTAATATACATACATAATGTATTTGGTTATTTTAAAAAATTTAACGAGTAAGATCCTGGAACGAATTACGCTTCTTAACCAAGGTACCACTGTAATTACTTTAATAATATTCTTTATTGACGGTAAGATTAGGATTACGGACAAGACTATTTAATAATCATAGGAAGCAGCAAATGACATTAAAAAAATGTTATTAAAATATAATTTTCTTAATTATCAATTACATCAATCCTAAACATGACGTATAAAATGACGTTAATTATTGTTTAATCAATACACCCGTGTCTTTTAATCCGAAATCGGCTAAAGTGTATTGTTCTGGTCTTTCCAAAGGTTAAAGTTATGAAAATACTTGTAACGTTAAATACTGTAAACGAATCGTTTTTAATTTAAAATAGAAATTTATAAATTTAGATCTCGTTTATATGACCCCCGTTGAATAAGAAAAAATTAAAAAATTGTCTTGTTATGTAATTAGTAATTAATCATCAAGATTAAATTTCCGTTTTCTTGTGTTATAACGATCATTAAATATGTTTTCTTATAAGATTAATTCAATTTGAGATTCATAGTAACAACTGTCAGAATGCGTCAAATTATATTACTGTTTCATTTTCAATTTCACCTACATAAATCCCTATAAATAAAAAATCAACAAAGCGAGCAACGTTACAATAGCCAATCTAAAAAAAAAATATAAAGCGATGCGCGATTTAGATAAATTCATTCAAAATGCAAATAAGCTTACGGCTTAAATAAAGAAGAATATGCTTTTTATATGGGCTGGCAGTCTGATACAATCCAACAAAATTTTATTCATGAAGATTATATTATTCTTTTTATGTGTTTTGAATAAATTTCGTGTCAAGATTATTTTTAATTTACGTACATTCTAAGTATAGGGAACACCATACGTACACATCCGGCTAAGTACAATAGAAAAATGAGTAACGGGTAAATTATGTATTTGCAAAATTACTATAGTTATCAATCGATTTACCTGAATATTACATGAATTTTCTACTCAACGGCGAGTTTTATGCTACATACAATACAATGAAAATGCCTTCATCTGTAACAATTTATTTTAAGCCATGTTTATGGTGAAAGTGATATCGAGTTGTAGAGAATAGTTTGTAATTTAAATTGACGGTTAACCGAAGATTTATAATTGAATTTAATTAATTGTAATCAGTTATTTTGTCAGAATTACATATTTTACCTTCCATTACAACATAATATAATCTAGCATTGTTATTCATTTATGGTAACATAGAGGGTTAATGACGATATTTTTTACTATTCATTCAATCAGTAATTTTATGCTTTTTTTGTACAGAAATACGCAATGCTGTGTACCATTGAGTTCTATTTATAGAATACCAAACAAAAACAACTAAAAATTCAAATTTTAACAATTCTATTTTCTTATTATCTATATAATTGAAAATATACAAACAACAAAATCAAAACATCAGCAAAAAAAAATCTATTGCTGTGAAAAAATCTATAGAATCATGATTTATTGTTGTGTTGTGGAAAAGCCATAACGATTTAGACTAAATTTCAAATTCAAACTAAATGAAAAAAAAGCCTAAAAAAAATTCAATTAATTAATTTTAATTTATACATACAACTTGCGGTCAAATGGATGTGTGCTGGAAAATTTGGAAATTCTACAAACTTTGATTTTTATTGATTTTCATCAAATTTACATAAAATTTTGACTGGCCTTATTTTAATAAGCAAATATGTTGGTGTTATTGGGTGTATGTATTTGAGTTGTGGTTGTAAATTTAATTATGTAAACATTTTCCAATTTTTTTTTTTTTTTTGATTGATGTAAACATTAAGAAAAATTTTAATGAATAGTTTGTGAAAGGTGGAAAACTAATAAATTTAGTATTGTGGTGTGCTATAACGCACAATAATTTTATGAACTCAATTTATAACGTGTGGAAAATTAGGGTAATTTTGATTAATGGATGTGGATCATGTTTTAGAAGCAATTCGGGAAGAAATAAAACGCGCTACTATTTCATGTCGAATACAAATATCTCTTGTTTGAAATGGTTTAGATAACAGGACTTGCATCTTCATTTGTACGATAAAGAGCTAGGTTTCGGTAACAATTGAAAAACAATGTTTGGCCGCTGGAAATCGTGATTTGAGGAGGGTAGGTTTTTGAAAATACCTTAAACTACCTGTTCGTTAAATGTCCGATTTTGCAACTCAGCCCAAACAATGTTGACAATTACTCTGGTTAACGAATCGATTATTATGACTAAGGCATCTTTCGATAAAGGAAACCAGTAACAGTGGTTTTGTCATTAATCAACAGAATAAACTTTAGTAAAAAAGTTCTCGATACAATTTATCCAGGGCATCACAAAATCACTAAATTTATAAAAATTTGGAATAAATCACCAGAATCAAATTTACAACGCCATCTATGTTTTATTAAAAAACAAATATTTTTGAAAAATGTTGACATTCCGTGGCAGAGGTGGAATTTTTTAAATGCGGAGGTTTTGAAGGCAGTAGCCACACTCAATCCTAAGCTCCCTAAGGTAAAAAACTAATTAAAATACACTTCTCCAATAAATTAACGCATCTGTTACTTAACGGGATAGGCCACTATAGCAGCGGAAAAAATAAGCATATTTTGAGAATTTTTTCACCCAGACTATGAAATAAATCAAAATTCAGAAAAAGATTCTTTATTTATTTATTTGTATAATTTCTTGCCCTTGCCATTTATGAATAGTCGGTTTTAATACGTGAAGCAAAAATTGTTGGGCCCGAATTTGAATATTAAGCTTGTGTCGTTTACCGACCAAAAGACATAATGTTTATGCCGCGGTGTTTGGACCAGGAGGTACTGATAGACAGATACAAAAGAGATGTTTAATCAGCTGCACGATAATGTTGGAGTGCAAAATTTAAGTTAAAACATATCGTATGGATAATAAACAAACAATCAAACAAGCTTTTGTCAAGAACTTTATTAAAACCAGAAATCGGCAAATTAAAAATAATTTTCCTATTCCTATGATTGTTTATATAACTTTCAAGTCAATACTAAACCATTCACAACATTAAATTACCTCTCTCATAATTTATTATGAAAAACTTATTTAATATTTTTCTGTGATTAATTGACAAAAGTTTTCCCAACCGCTAAAACGATAACTATGTAACTATATGTCGGAATTTTCTATATAATTTCTGTCGTTTACATAAAATTACATAAGAATTTATTTGTTCCATAAAATTTAACATAATTATATGCATTAACTTACGAAGTGTAATTTTCCGCGCTTATTTTTTCTTTTTTTGTTATTTAAAAAAATATATAATTTTGTATTATTCATAATGACGGTTTGGCATAAAAAAATATTTAAAACTGCCTAGTGACCTTCACTATTTTTATTTATCAGAAAAACGACATCACTTAAACAACAATTAATTTGCTAACAAAAATAAGGTAACAAGTTCAAAACCTCATATCCCTCGCTGTCCAATGAATTGTCTGATAATTACATTGTTGTTCATAAATACAATTCTACATTATGGTTGACGACGTAACGGAGGTCCAGGGTTGCATGAGTAAATCAGGAACAAAAAAATGTACAATGTGCTGTAATTTGATTTTTATTTTAAGGTTTCAAATGAAAAAGTTTAGGTTGGCGTGCAAATAATTAGAATTTAGTTTGGTCGTATATTGTTGTTATGATCGTTACTGATTAATGTAAATTTAAAGCTTTGTGACATCATAGTAGAATAACAAAAAAAAACTAGTAGGTAATTTATTGTTTTATTAATCATTGGGTTTTCCGATTTTACTTTGAATATCGCATAAACATAACACGAATAACTGGAGCAATAGGTTTAATCTGATTTTTATATTTTTTTGTTGTATTCCAATTATTTTGCCATTGGAAAAATAAGGTCACAAGGATATCTGATCTAGAATTTTGATATACACCTACTCATATACGAGTATAACGAGTATAAGTGCGTTAAAGAATTTAGTTGTGAGTAAAAATTTGTTTTATTACTACATAAACACCCGAACAAAAATTCAAAACTAAAGAGAGATCTTCCGTTCATAAAGTACTGTTAAATTTTTTGGCATTATGCAGTAATTAATTAAATTTGGTAGTTCCGATTTTGATCATCTTTATATCATCTCATGTTAAAGCGAAAGTTTTATTTTTCGATATTGCTTTCAAATAGATAAATAACGACGTAAGAAGAAAAATCGGGAGACATTTGTTGGCTGGTGGTGTTTAGGATTTTATAGAAACGAGTATTAGTAGGATTTCACCGAATCGACTCTGGCCTGCACCTTTTGGGTAGGTATCTAGTTGAACCCCGAATCGGACTAACAAAATGTAACTCAGAAACACAAAGTCTTAGGTGTATATAGGGAACTTGATCTTTTGTCACCTGTTCCTGCAAATTTCACAATTGAAATAGGCTTTATCCGACTAGTTTTGAATGCAAGTTTAAATACATACATAATATGACTCAAATTACTAAGTTTTGTAACTAAATATTCAATCATAAAAATGAATTAAAGAAATTATGAAATGAATATGAGCTCGATGGATGGGAGGAACATTTTGAGGAACAATGTAACGACGTAAATCGAGATTAACTGAAATTGTATTCAAAAACAATATCCAATGAAATAAAATTCTTCAACATACAACTTGATTTTGACGTTACACTTGGTCGATTTCACAAATTTAATGATAACTAAGTTAATTCAAATTTCCTAATCGAGCCCTTTACAGAGATTAATGGCTTCAGCTTGACATTTTGTAGTCAAACTGCTTTTTTCAAAAATAATTTCCCTCGGCAGTCAAATCAAATTATTTTAGTTACTTAGGGTTTGTATACAAGTTTTTTTTTATGTTAAACCACCTTATTACACACTTTGTTATAAATGAGCATCGTGCTCAAAATAATTTGTGTAAGTATGGGGTTGGTCCTTAACTCAAAATGTTTGTAAATAAATAAATAAATTAAATGATTTTTGCGGTGTATGAATTTGGTTATAGTCTTGTTGGTAAGTACGTTAAAGCACCGTAAGTACGGTTTAAAGATAACATGAAATTAACGAATCGGTTCTCATTCTTGAAACGGGAAAACTAAACCTTAGAGCGAAATAAGAACCAGACCATTTCCAAGAGGAACTTTTTGCTACACCATCTTTGTTTGTTTGTTGACTGAAATCAAAGATGTTGGCCCTCCATATGCACTACGACAGGAGGTAGATGTGTTCTACCCCATCACCGATCACAATCAAATGATGAAAACTCCTTTGCCTTTTGGTCGGTCACCCAACATTTGTTCACGGATGAGGTTCGGTTTTAGTCTCTGAATGTCCTTTTCGATTTTTTCCATAGAATTAAATATTTTTTAAGAAAATTGTCTATGATTTTTGGGCCTTCAACCCAATTTTGGAAAATTTGAAACGAAACAAATTTTTTATCTATGTATAATCTTCCTGCGTTTGATACGATTACATTTTAGTACAAAAAAAAAATTAAATTTAGAAAAATGAACTCAATTAAGAAGTTTTTTCATAACTCTGCAGTGTACTTCACTTTCTGAAACCAACAAACAAAAAATTTTAAAAATTAGATTATAAAACTGACAAGATTTAAACTTTCTCAATGGATAATATACCATAATATTCGTTAGCCCCTAATGTTACCGGTATAAATATGTTGTAAAACTACATTAGATCCAAACTTCTAACACACCAATTTATTTTCGTTTTACACTAACCATTTGTCGATTGAATAAACAGGAAATTTAAGTTAAACTACATAAATATCAAGCAAAATTTATTAAATTGCAAAGAATAACGTGAAAACCTACACTGTTATTGTATAAGTATCGAAATGAAAATGTGTACACAAACACACATGTTTATTGTAATACTATTAACTATATAAGATCGGTTCATAGATTTTCAACCTTCTTATTTTAGTATTGTACATTTAGTACATTTAGTATTTATATATATACATATACGTACAAGTTTTACTTCACATACGGTCTTATCCAATACCAATATGTAAAAGAAAACAAAACAAGAAATTAAAATGTACTTTCGAAAACCTCATAAATTCATAAAATTAGAAATAAATACTGCTTAGCTTATTCTAAATATAGCGTTAAAAGATTTATTTAATTTAGCTAACCGGAGGTGTGGAATTTAGATATATACTTTATTTAAACCGCGTCAGCGCCCAATAACAAATGATTTTAAATCTCTGCAAAACTTTTTAATATTTTGCAAGACAAGACAACGAACTTCAAAACAAAAGTAAGAAAAAATATAAATATACAGGAGATTAAATAATAAAAGCATCGAAATGAAAAGTGAATCTGATTTATGTTCTGTGTTACTAAGTTACTAAAAAATTTGGTCTGGAAACCAAAAAAAAAAAAACATAAACAATACGTCGTATTGTAAAGTTAATTAAAAATTAAACGCGATGTTGACCAAAACTGTATGCTAATTTATGTTAATAATAATACGTTTTATAGAGGTTCGCGGTTGTACAATTTTGTATTTTTTAAATGTGACTGTATGGATAATTTATTTATTTACTATTTATATTAAACTTGTAAACTATTTATATTAATATTATGATTTTAGATTGTATTACGAAGGTCGTTTTAAGTAGAGTACTGGTCATGGTGCTATTGCTGCTGGTATATAATAATAAAGTTGAGGATGAATGATTTTTGAAATCAATTGATTTAGTGAACGCAATGTTTAGGTATAAAAATTTCGTTTAGAATATTAACCGTAGTATTTATCAATAAAACAAGCAATATGGGTTTTGTAATGAGATTTTGTAATGATATTGTTAAATAATTCAATCTAAAATAGACAAAATCAATTGTCAATTTGTAACAAATTCATATTGTGAGACAAAGACAAATGAACCTTTACATGTATAATAATAGCAAGTGAATTTTTACTGTGAGATGCCGATAATAATTGTTTAATCGCAGTCATAAAGTTTATAAGCGCGATAAATACAGGAGCGCAGATTCGAATTCTGACCTAAAAATACGCCGAAAATGCCTTAAAAATGTTCCAGCTCTCGACGGTTCGACAGAAAACCGAGGTTTTACTATAACGTCACATATTTCATTTTCACTCATATCTAAAAAAAATACTGGTTCAAATTTATTCAAATAATCATTAGATGACCAGAAATTTATTTATTTTGCTCCAATTTCACCATTTAAAACCGTATTACATAAAAAAATGAAAGATAAACTTACATTTTTATATTCGTTTAAAAAAAACTATTTTACATAATTTGAAGTTTGGTTTGAATAAGTTTGCATCCAATCTGCTCTGCGGCCGTATCTCCAACATAGGGTTGTTAATGTTTGGCAGCCATTTATCAGGAGCTATAAGCGACTTATTTGGCAGTGAAGCATTTTCGCTTTCTGTTGGAGCGTCCCACCAAACTTTCCCCATTTTATATACCGACTGTACGCCTTTAGTATATGTACGCTTTTCATCAAAACCCAAATAAGGCTATATCCAGACAGTTTAAACATTTGGTTTTTATCAAACAGCGATTCGCCAGCAATGCACAGATCTTTTCAGGAAAGAACAACGCTATAGCGGATACTTTGTCCAGGATTGACGAAATCGAGGAAGAACGAAGAATTACAAAATCCGCTTGAGTCAAATAAGCTGCTTACATTTAAAACTTCCTGTTCTGAATGCAAATAAAGAAATATTTTCCGATGTCTCTACAAACATTTCAAGGCTGTACCTAAAGAGTTTAAACAGTTTTTAAGATGCTAGACAATGGGCTAAAAGTTGCAACGTTGCCAAAAATAAAAAATCCAGCGTCATACTAGAAGGGGTTCCACGCCAATGTCCGATGGAATACGGGCTGGGCTGTATTACATTAATATAGCGGTACACTCGTTGGCCGCGGAGGCCATTCCGGTTGCGGACATTTTCCATTCCGGTTGTGGACATTGCCGAACCCAGACTGTTGCAGACGTAATTTACAATGGCTGAATATCACGATTTGGTGCTGAATGCAACTGCCAAACCCCTTGGGCTTCCAGCTGAAACGAACCACACCGTATAATCTACAGGCCAATTTATTCATGAGGAATTAAATTACTGTTCATATTTATTGTATTTATTCGGACTGATACAGTAAGAGCATCCCTTTGGATAGTACAGAAAATAATTTACATTAAACAATAAAGGAAAATCTTTTAATATTTCTATAAATAGACTAACACCCCAATTCCCATAGTCATGTCATTTCATGTAGTCGTATTACGACACTTGAAAATTGCTATTCTTGAAGGCGAACCAAGTGACACGATTGCAACTTGAAATATATTACGCAAATTAGAAATAAAATCGTTTTATAACAACAATCTTATTATTTTAAACAATAACATATTAAAAACAGTGCACAACCTTATTCAAAAGCAATATTTTAAAATACCTATATAAAATAAAATAATTGCGTCTTTCCATTTTGTGGTATTCGCCTGTCACTTGCAAAAATCAAGTAACATCTGTCGTATAAAGTGGCTTTAATCGTAACAAACGACTAAGAGAATCGCAAAATTGATCTGATGTGACTATAGTCATGAAAAATGACGACTTTCAATGCGTAATGTCATTTTGATAGTCAAGAAGTAAACGAAAATAATCCAACAAGTAAAATTTCGGATCATCCGCCAATTCCAAATTCAATCGCCCAAGAGCGTAAAATGAGTTTTTAAACTGAGCCAAATTCTGAAACTATTAAAATAGTAAATTTTCTAAGAAATTTCAACGATTCGTTGACAACGCAGGAATAGGATTAAGAACACAGGATTAATCTTTATGTAAAAGATTTCTTATAGTAAAACACAATTATCTTGGTTTTGTTTCGGTTGTAACTCCTTTATCATATTTCTAACAAAACAGTGAGTGTTTCTTAGAAATTTGATAAAGGAGTAACATACGAAAAGATGGTAATTCAATTTACAAATAAAAATTAAAAATGACATTAAGAAAGTGACAAATATGAAAAATACACTAAAAAACGAAAGTTT
The DNA here is from genome assembly GCA_958295665.1 of Tipula vernalis. NCBI lineage: Eukaryota > Metazoa > Arthropoda > Insecta > Diptera > Tipulidae > Tipula > Tipula vernalis. Next base: position 5,382,481 of record OY282560.1, on the reverse strand, counting down.
TAAAACTTTAACAAAAACATATTTAGTACGGCGGTACGGCAACATATTGAGTAAAATCAACATTTTGTTTTCTGAACACGTCTCATTTACCGAAAATTTCCAAGGCAACTTGGTAGTTTAAGAAATGTTATTGTTAGTAAATTTTGAAGTAAGCAATGTGGAGATTGCTCTTCGAGCATTTCCAAGAATGATGATCACTAATTGTTCTGCAAACTAATTATTTTCATAGTTACCACTTGTAAAAACCGACAAAACCTTGAATCAGAAAAGGCTTGATGCTCTTTCCTTATTGTTTTCAATAATAATTGAAAAAGTTTTTATTACATCCAAAAATCTTAATTCAGACATGACTTGGAATGCATAAATTGCCAGTCTCCTGCAAAACTGATCTGTTTAATTGTTTAAGAAAACAATTTAAACCAAAAGTTTGGGATCATCACAAAATTATTAGTGATTTGGGCAACAAAGTGAGTAAGTGAGGCACTGGACAGAGGAATATTGTGGCTAGAAATGTTGAGAAATTCAACAATAAATATTAATCGACCGACTTACACTATAAAAGAGTTTATTGACCATTATATATACATACATACTGATTACCGATCATAACATTTCCCTGTTATTTATATAATATCGTGGAACCTATTTGTATCACATTCCTCCACCAGTTTTTCACAACAAAATTCCAAATAACAAACGTATTCCATTCCCTTAGTACCATTACACACTAAGTTATATTTTTAAATTGAAAAATAAGTAAAGAAAAAATTAAAATTAAATTAAATTTAGTAAATATTTGGCATTTTCTTCAAGCGTTCAAACTATGTACACACAGTGTTACATATATAAAAAGAAAATGTTAAAAACATTTTCATAACAAAAATTAAATTGATCAAGGTGATAGACTAATTTTTTTTAAAGTACTGCGCACATGTGATTTTTGGCGTAAATAATTAGATTGTTATACAAAAGAAATAAATGACTGGTTTTTTCCTGATAATCAGTTTTCGTTTAGAATTTTATGACGTAATGTTTTTTGGTTTGTTTAAAACGAAATTTGCGATTTGTCCCAAATTTGGTTCCATAGCTAAAGCACAAAAAGAAACCTTAATAAGCCATATGATATAACTAACTATAAAATAATCAAAAACTACTGTCTCTTCTTTTGGTACAGACTTTAATTTTATAATAAAGTTCACGTGTTTCACGAAAAACAATTTTCATTTGCATTTAAGTTTTTCATTTTGGTTGGTTTTTATAAAAAACTATGTGATCCTACTTTCATAAGGGTGCCACATTTATTACATAATTTTGGACTGATATCATAATTTGGAATTTTTATAGAAATATGTAAGTATTTATTTTATGCTATTGTCTGCACAATTATTTAATCATACCCTCACGTTTATTATTTATTTACAACCACATACAATTATGCGCGTGTTTCGTGCTAAATTTGAAAAATGACATGGTATTCAAGTGACGTATAATACTTATATTTATGTAATTAGATAGCTTTATGATATAAAATTTCCCGTTCATTTTGTTATTCTATTATTATGAATCAACATAAAAAATTAAATAAAATAAAGTTAATTTAATAACTTCTTCAGTAAATAAACACACGTAATAATCAAAGGTAAATATTTCATAAGCTAATTTAAAATAATTTCATGACCTAAACTTCATAAATTATTTTCTTTAATAGCATACTTAATTAAATAATTTCTGTTTTTATTATTACTTAGTTATAATTTTAGTTCAATCATCCAACCATCCAATATTTAATTTTACGAAATTATATTATTAAGAGAACAAAAATGTTGTATTACAATTTTATAAGAATATACCATGTCTTTTCCATACACAACAATAAACAAAACGTAAATCTTTTTTTATTAGTTTTCAAACAGACAACATAAATATGAGTAAAGTAAATAAATCATACTATTTTATGTTAATGAATTTTGTTAAGCTTTCATGGTTTTTGTGAAAAGGGTTTCTTTTAATTTCTGAGTAAATCAAACCTAAATGTATGGAACACCCAATTTTCTGCAATTACATATCGCCGTTCAGTAAATTACCTCAACTAAAAAATATTCACAATAGTTCTATAATTTATACGAAGCAGCTAGAAGAAATTTTAGAAAACTTATTGAGTTAAGAAGTTTACAAATATTTTCGCTTTGTTTACTATAGAATAAGAAAGTTCCGTGACCTTTAATCGTCAAATGATGATTCGGCACAAAAATGTATATTCCAAAACGAAGAGGAAATCTTAAATTAAACCAATATTACAAGATTTGTAGAAAACTAACAAGCGATGATTAAACTTCACATAAAGCAAATGACTCACAAAAGCTAGTGGAGGCGGGTTTCTTCGAATATAAACCAAAAAGTAAAATTTGCAAAGGTGTAGCTAATTCAATAACAACAAAGCTTTAAAAAACAACATTACTTTGTCATTGACGGCATTCATAAAAAACGCAAATACGAGTAAGATTAAGTCATTTTATAAATAAAGTGAACTGCTTTGTTACACACAAATCCTTTTAAAACTATATACATATGTATACTGTTCCCTGCAATCAATTCGTATATTTAAACAAAAAATAACATTAAATTTTAAAGTAATACGTCTATTTATGTACATAATGCAAAACATATAACTTTTATTTTTTATGTGAAACTATTAAATTTTCTATCGATTTTAAAATAGTTTTACACCGCATTGTGAATATTTAATTATAAGTACTTTGAAATTTATATTGTTTAGATATTATAGGAAAATTACTGTTGCGATTTCGATTATGTTAAATTTCAATAATCTATTTATTTTCGACTGGAAAGTATTCTATTTAGGTACTAAGCACAATATAGCATGGCATCTACATATGTACATACTGTGACATATCAACAAATTTGAATAATTGAATGGAGAAAAATATCAAACACATCTGTATAGATTCTGTATCAATTTGTTTTGCTTGTACACAAATGTAAAAGCGAAATCAATAAGATTTTATTTTGCAATCAAACCTTATGCGTATTTTTATCACCAAGATTTTCCTTTTGCCTATAATCGAGGTAACATGTGTTATTGTGTTGCTAAAATGATTCTCAGGTTTATATTAATATCAATTTACACACAAATGTTGTAAACATAAATTTGAATGCCAAAAAGTACATTGGCGTCGTTAAAATTAAAAGTGATACATTGTTTGACGACCAATTGAGGCTGCGTGCGAGGCGAACCGCAATCTGGCCGAAGAACACATTTTATTTTTCTCCAACGAAGAAAATTTAAATTGCAAACTACATAATTAAAAATTGTGTTGAAATATTTTGTGTAGGGTTCTGTGTACTCATGAAAAATAGCTTGGACCGTTTATTGAAAAGCAACAATTAAGTAAGTTAACTATTTCAATATCTACAACGCCCTTTCTTAGATTATAAGATTGTGACGCTTTTTTCTTATTTCTTGCCATTTTTCGGTGCGGGTTGATTTGTTGTGAAGTGCTTACAATTTGTAACGGCCAAAAGAGCGATTAGAAATGGTTATATTTTTTTATGAAAACAAATCTTCGGAAAGCATCGGATGGGAAAAATCTGAGACGCTTATTTGCATTTTTTCAAAGTAATTTTGTTACTGATGCAAAGCGTAGAATCAGACAGCATACATCCGCTCAAGTGAGAATATTGGTAGTGTTCAAGTTTGAAGATGTGAGTGCAAACGCAAGAAAGTACAAATAAGTATGTGCCGAATTTTACAGTGTAATTGGAAAATGTACGCACACAAAATTCAAGTAACAAGTAAATGTATGCCCATGTGGGTGCCCACAGTCTCTTGCCGATCTGAAAGCCAACATTCGACAAGAAATAGCCAACATTCGACAAGAAATAGCCAACGTTTCGACTGACACACTGCACCACGTCATGGAAAGTGTTCAAAAACGAGTTGAAGTTTGAATCAATGCTATAAGTGGCCCCGTTTACCTAAACGAAACAAATTGTAATGATGCCAACAAAAGATATCAATGGTAATTTTGAAAAAAAAAAAAATTAAATTCCGATTTGTAAAATCGTTTAGAGATTTCGTTTAACTTGGTTCTGAATACTGGCTTGTAGTCTTTATTCTTAAAACAAAATTATTCCTAGAAAACACTTTACCTAAGCCCGTATTAAGTGTTATACTCTAGACACATTGCGATTTAATAAAACCGATTTAGTGAATTTCTCGAGATCAGCCGCACTGTGTCAATCTCGATTTTAGCTAATCCCTTTGTTTTGCATAGAATACTTAAACTAGTTTAGCTAAATCGGATTTATTAAACCACAGTCTGTCTAAGGTATATCCTAGAGAGACTGTGGTTTAATAAATCCGATTTAGCTAAACTTGTTCTATGCAAAAACAAAGGGATTAGCTAAAATCGAGGTTGACACAATGCGACTAATTTCGAAAAATACACTAAATCGGTTTTATTAAATCGCAGTGTGTCTAGGGTATTAACCTCAGAATTGGGGTGTAACTCAAAGGAACCAATCAAAAAAGTGCAGAGGGTATACAGTACACAGCCTTGAATGCTTTAATTTAACGTCATTAATCAACTTTACTTTAGTCAACTTCTGAATCTGATAAAACGAATCAATATATACGAATTCTACCAAAAACTAATATTTTGAGTGCTTTGCATCAGAAAAATAATTTACATCTAGATTTATCAGTCTCCAATGTTTCAAATAACCAATCTGAATAACAATTAAAAACTTGCTAATGAAAAGGCCAGCCAATGAAAGGTTCATTTACGTGACTGGACATTTTGCCATAAAGATTTTGTAATAAGATTCTGTCTTATTTACTGAAATTAATAGAAAACTATGTTTCTTTGGATAACCAGTTAATCGGTACCAGAGGTAAATTAACCTCCGTTAATCGGTTAAAAAACGCTAAAATTGTTTATCCTAGCAAGAAATCCTTGACACACCGGTGTTTGTATCTATCGTTGATTTAACCTTAAATTGGAGGGCTTCAAAAAACATGCCCTCTAATCAAAGGTTCATTTCCTTGATAGGTAAAACTTCTTCTGAAAACAAAGTTGGGTTAGCTGCTAGTTTCTGTCCATTCTCCGGTTATGTATAGTTATAACCTCGGATCATATTCCATTCTAAATGACTAGCAATTTTAAAATTTTCCCGAAATTTAAGACTTCTGCTGCGTTCAGAATACCAAAATAGTTTTTAATAGTGATTTGGTTGGTAGAGAAGTTGAAAATGATTACTACGGTATTTTTCATCAATATCATGACTTGATTTAATATTTAACTTTTTGTTATCACAGTCATTCTGTGGTTACAAAAAAAAAGGCACAGTGGTAAATCGATTTTAACTGAATTGTTTATTCCTATAGGTTTCGGGCCGTAGAGAACGAAAATAAATATTGCTCACTCTCAGTTTTGTGCGAAACACTCTTAAAAATTGAAAAAACACCCCATTTTCTCCCCCTTTCTTTTATTATTTTATACATTTAACGAGTTCCATTAGCTCAAACTAAAAGAACTTCCTTTTCTTGGATTGTTACACTTAAACAAATATTTTGAAGGAGGTTGATCAAATTTGGTTAATTTCTGGCAGGGATATTGAAGTAAAATTACCCTTAAGTGATGAAACTGGTAAACTTAAATTTTTAATTTTTTTACTAGCTCGTGGCATATCTTTTCACTATTGTCCAAAACAAACCGCAATTGTTTTGTTTTTTTTGGAGGAACACCCATCCCCTGCAAATTGATCATAAAGCCAAATGTTGACTTCATTGGTGTGCATTAATGAGCTTCGTAACATATTTAGAATTTTAGACAACTTTAGAATGTTCAAATATACACATTATTGCAATTATTTTCTATTTTCGTTTCATTTCCACGAATTTCAAGTACAGTTCAAAGCATAAATGGACAAATGAGGTCATATTTAACAAATCGTTGAAATTGATATTACCCAACCTTCTCTTTAACTAATAAATTCTAATTTATGCTTCTTACTTAATTATGTTGTCGCTATAAATTTGATGGCAAGATAAGCTCAACCTGACGAAAGTTAAAAATTTCTATCCTCTTTAAATTAAATTTTCAGTTTCCTGTTTCTTTCGATGTTTTCAACTTCTTCAAGTTGCCCATGTCTCTTATTAAAATTTATGTAGATAGTTTAAATTTTTAGAGAGGGCAGAAACACATAAGTAACTTTGGCACTGACATTGATGAATTTATTTACTATAATTAGAAATAAAACTTAAATATTTTATTCCACATTTTAACCTTGACCATGACAATAAAATCAATCTCACATGCTGCCATTGCAGGGTATCACGTCGTTTTCTTTGAAAAAGAGTTCACACAGCATTTATTTAAACTCCCACTTACGTTAAATTATTAAAATGGGATACAAACACATGAAATTTATTGAATATTGATTTTATATTTATATTCTATTACTGCTCTCGTACATAAAGTAATGCCATATTTGACGTCTAATATATAATTGAAATTCAATAATAATTTATCAAACAAAGTATGCATGTACATTATAGTTAAGAAGGCAATTGCTATACGTATAGTATAATAAATAATATAATTTCATATTTTTGTCAATCGAAAAAATTAATTTACATACATAAAACATAAATTCGTATTGTATTTTGGTAACTATCCTCCCAAACAAAAAATAAAAGCCTAAAAATATGTTAAATCAATAGCATAATTTATTTAAACAAATACGGATTTTTGTGAATATACGAAATAAGTAAGGACTGAGGGGCACTTAATCGTTATCTAAAACGTCTCAACCCCTTATTATAACTTATACTAATCGAATTTGAAAATTTCATTGGAATAAGATATAAATAATTGGCTTGATGTTATACTTACATACGAGGTTGTAGATATGTTTGATGAAGACCGAAAAAATTTGGAAAAAGGAAACGCTGTTAGGTACACATACTCTTTTTTTATCACAAACGTTCTTTTTTTGTCTTTTGGCATATAAGTATGAAGCTGGATAAGGTTTTATATAAAACAAATTGTAAGTGATATAAAGATAACGAACGTAATATTGATTTTCATTCGAGTTGGTTGGGAAATGTGTAAAAATAAAACGTATAACAAACGACAGATGAAATATAAGTTATTTTAAGTGACAACTATGTAATTTAAAAAACATAAAGATTGTTGATTTAATGAATGTAATACTTAGTTATATGTTCAAAAAAATATTTTTTTATGTCAGTACTTAATAATCGATTAAAGTGTTTTTTTTATATTCGTCAATGATAACAATTTAGCAAAACAAGCATATATATTATAAAGTTTACTATAGAGAAAGTAGAGCTTCTCGTCGAATGTAAAATAACTGTAATTATAATTATTTGCTTACCTTAGAGCTAATACTTCAACTTGACGCATCCGTTTAATAATAGACACATCACTTAAGTCACTTCCCCTGAAAATAAAAATATGTTATTATATACATCAAATACAGGTAATTATAGGTAATTTTGTTTCATCGATGGTACTTTAAAGATTATCCACCAAGCATCTTTGTTAAAAAGTAAATGTTGTATGTAAACAAGTTTAATTAGGGTAAAACACTATTACTAAGTTCATACCTTTAAATTGTACACACAAAAAAATAAAGGGTCACCACAACACCGAATCGGTGTTACATAGTGTCCCACCGATCGGATATTTAAAATTTAAATCCAAACGGATATTTGAATAAAAATGACATAAAATACATTTGGATAAAAACTTTTACACCGCATAAAAACCAAACAGAAATATTCATGTTTAGGAACACACCGAAAGGTGAATTTTATTAGGAAAACACCGAAAGGTGTATTTTATTAAATCCAAAAGAAGTTTTTCTAAAAATTTATCTTTTCGGATAGTTAAAAATATTTATCCGTTGATGCGTGCTTAATTTTATTCGGTAGGGCAAAAATAAAATACTTTTCCGGATAAAAAACAAATTAACACGCATATTTTTTTGAGTGTAGTCAAGTCAAATCTAAGCAATTCTGGTTCAAATTTACTTTGGCTTGCTAAACTAGGAATTCTATAAATTATTTTTTATTTAGTGTTTTATCATTCTTTCAATTGGTTTATTAGAACAGGTGATCTTGAATTAAGAATAATACTCATCTTCGAAAATTTTCTGCCTTATCTATGTACGATATAGCTGACATAGCAAGGCAAAGACAACTCAAGCTTAGTTTGCACCGCTCAAAACAGAAAAACATAGCTCACATAGCTTAGCTAAAGTGCGCAGCGTTCCATTAAAACTCTTTATTTACAACCAATAACTATGGTACCAATAGCAACCAATGCGCAACGGGCCTAATCAATAGAAGGTATAAGGTATAACTGACTGGGGCAAAATTGTTTAATCCAATAAAATATATTTATAATGTCCCTTAGATCTGGTAGTGTGAAATCACTACATTGAAAAGCTTTGTGATTTTCTTTTATTACTTATAAGTTATAGGAATTTAAAATGTTACTATGGCATGGGTTTCCAAATAACTTTTAATTAATTGAAATCGCAGGCATACGTAAAGAATTGACATCATGCGCAAACTGGTGGTCATATTCGAAAAGCCACTGAAAATACGCAAATCTCTTAGACTAAGGAGTTCGAGTAGAATTGGTTAAATTAAGAAAATAGAAAAAAAATATTACGTATAAATATTTAATATTATTAGTATAATAAATCACAATTGTATTTTCTATTATTTGTTCTATCAGTTAGCGTGTACCATTCAATTACAAAATACGCAACTAAATACAGCAAAACCTCGTATAACGTTACCCCGTTTAACGTTGATTCACTTTAACGTTAGTTCCAATCTATACATTTTTTTTCTTAGAAAATTTTTTTAAAATAAGAATAAAATTTTTTTTTGGTTCGTTGGTTCGAATTTCCGAGAATCAAAATAAAAATAAAATATTTATTTAAAAAAAATAATGTTTTAAATTCAATATTTTTTCGATTTTAGTTAAATAGGGACATCTCCGAATAATTCAATTACACAAAAAAGAGGTATGAAGAGGAAATATTATTTTTATTTTGAATTACTGTGATTTTTTACATTAATATGTAAATAAATATTTGAATTTAATAAAATATGTTTTATTCACATATCTCGTTGTTTTGCAAGAGATCCATGCCTCGTTTAACGTTGATTTGGATTACGTTATTTAATTTTGGAACGCATCCTTGACGTTAAACGGGGTATTACTGTATAAGACTTTTTTTAATTTTAACGATACTTTTATTAAATATAAAGAATAGGCATAGGGTCATAATTGTCGAAAGTGTTAATTTCATCATCTATGATTATTTGAATGATTCATCAATCGAGTCTTAAAAATTAGTAAATATTGTGGAGTTCGATTATGCAATAGAAATCAATCTAATGTTAAAAAAATGATTTAATTACGCGCGGTCAATTGGGCAGAATAAATCATTTATTTTTTGATTTAAATCAATTTTGAGAAATCGCGATTTTTTGCAAGATTTACGAATACCAACAAAAAAGAAATGTCAATGTCAAGTGTGACAATTTCAGACGTCAAAAAATTCGTCATTTTTAATCACTCCGGAATTTTTACGAGTTTTTTATTTATTAATAAATATATTGTTTTTAAAAAAATTATTGTAACAAAATCAATCTAAAAATTTACTGATGTTTAACCTAATCTCAAAAAAATATTCACCAACAAAACAATGATTATGCTGTTTGTGCGTTCAATTGGGCATCAAAAACTTGATTTTTTTGACAATCCCAATCGAACTCGACATACGAGTACATAAGTAATTTGTAAATATGAAATAAAGTCAGGCTATTTCATTATTCAATAAATTGTGAAAGAATCCTTCTAAAAGTCACAACAAATTTTTATTTTTATTCTCCATAAAATGAAAAATCTGTTTCATGTTTATATCACTTCCCAACCTTATAACCTTTAATGTTAAATAAGCACAAATTACCGCTAATTTAGGGTAAAGTGACATGGGGTTTTCTGGTGATTTACTATAATCATGCATGACACAAATAAATGTTAATTTCATACCTTTAAATTGCAACTGACCGTACAAAAATTATGCACGATCATACACGCGATTATTTATTTTTGTTTATGACTCGTTAAATGGGAGTGTTCTAAACTAATACTGGTTACTTTAAAAGCAAACCTCGAACATTAATCATATTTAAGTTGAGTTTAATTAACTAACAAACCCAAACGCTAATCCCAATTATAAAATAAACATTTACTCAAGTAATGTGTACTATTTACACTAAACTAAATCTAAATTTTGTGTTTTTATAATATAAAAACGAGTGTCGGTTACATTTTTATTGAAGGTTAATGACAATTTTACTTATAAAGCATTGAAGAGTGTATACGTATGAACAATGCGTTATCAGAATATAATCTAAAAGCTGGAATATACTTTATAGTATATGTTTGGTTAACACCAACTTAATATTAAAATAAATGATTAATTAGTCAGCGAACAACCTTTTTCTTTTTTTCTCTTATTCAGATTTTAGGTTTAATTTATTGTCATCAATATTTATGCATTTAAATTCCAAACCATAGAATATTTTTGTTACCCTTAAGAATATTTTCATCTTTTAATAATCAAAAACCTATTTTGAGATTTAATGGTTAAGTACAAAACATTTTGAGGTGGTCTATTTAAAGTCTCTTAATTGCGGATGTCATGGAAACAAACGACATTGTTCTTTACAGTGAAATTAGTCTTGTTACAAATTCGTCAAGGATTCAACAAAAATTTTGTTTAATCCAAAATTTTCCTTCAGTTATTTATTCTGAATTGTTTGTTTTTATCTAAGCATTTTCAGTTCTGGGGCTCGAGGCAGTTCTACCTGAAATGGTACGTATACTTGCAAATAAATATTTTTTTATAATTGAATTTTTCTTGTTACATTCTAAAAATTCTAATTTAAAATTAAATTATTAGATAATAATGAATAAAATTCGAGTTGGGGTCGTCTGACCGATTCTGGAATGATCGAAAACAAAATATCTACTTTGCCTATCGACCGCGATACGAAAGTTATTTTTTCTTACAGCGTAATGGGAAAAAAAAGTCGAGCAAAATTATAAACTCGATCGATTCAAAGGTCAGAATATTGGTTTTAGCATCGAGCCGTTTCTGTTATGTTTATTTGCAATGTGGTTGAGTTTCTAGGAGAATCGGGTACATATTTGTGCCAAGTTGTTTCACAACTTAGTCGTAGCCCATACATATTATATTTTAATATGCAAGTTTCCCCCTTGTACACCAAAAACGGTTGAGTTGCGAACGTGTTAAATAGCTGAGTTTCCATTCTCAGAGCACATATTTATGTGCCACAAAAAACCTTTTGTCAAAGTCATTAAACAGTTTTCACAATACTTTTACTATATCCAAGTCCATTTCTATTTCCGAAACAAAACGTTCTCATTTTTTGTTGGATTATAACCTAATTCCTACATTTTATTAATTTTTTTTATTTTTCACAATTTTCCATTTCCATCTAATTTGGCGTCCATTCACTAAAAAACAATAGACAGATAAAAATTACTTTGAAAAATTGTGTTTTAGCGTGTTGAATTGAATAATTTCTATTTTCATAATTAAGTCACTTTTTAAGTTCCTGTACTTATTATATACAGCCATATGTTGTTGTTATTGTTAATGTTTCGCGTTTTAATGGTCAATATGACGTGTAAATCCACACATTTATTGGTTATGTTTGCTGACATGTCTCTGTTAGAATTAGAACGACGAATTTGTCTATAAAAACTCTATTAATAAAAAAAGATTAAAAAAATTATCATTCTGCCAAAACAATATTCACTGTCGATTTCGTTCATCGTTATTATCGTAACGCTAAAAATACATTGATTTCTGATCAACGTACGAGTAAATTGAATATTCTTCGAATGAATTCAATTGAAAGCAAAACATTTTTTCATAAGAAGTATTCCGATGTTTTACTAAAATTTGATTTGAATATTAAGTAAATGGATTTTCTTTTTTGATTTCATTCATGTTTATAGAAAGTTTTAACACGAAAATGTTTTTTTTAATTCTATCTCATATCTCATCCATAATTGTTTTAGAACTCGCCTACCTTGTTTTCTCTGTAATTCACAGAATTTTGCTACGTTTGAACATAAAATGAATACTTATGATTAATTTAGAATTTATATTTGGATTGTGCTACGCCTTGGAGAATGATGATTGTTTGGTGAGTTTGGATAAAAAAGCTTTTTTCATGTAAATGTAAATAATGCTTAAAACCATATTTGTATTGTTGTACAAAAAGTATATTTATAGCTTAAGGTAAGTAAGTAAGTAATTTTTGTTTTAGGAAAAAATTATTTGAGTAAATCTTACCGACAAATGGACAAAGGGAAAAATTCCACGTTGAAATTTAATTTTATTTTGTCTAATAAACTGCTCTAATTATTTTTATGTCTTGCTAATTTTCACATTAAGAAATTTCGTAGCATGCGGTAAATGGCGCTTCACTAATTAATCTAAACTTCTAAGCTAAACTATAAACTCGTGCCTATACTACATTTCAATATAAATTAACTTATTAACAAGTCAATTAAATTTAATCAGTATCATTTTAATTAAAATTATTATTATTTAAGTCAATAATAACTAACAGGATAAGTCATATGTTCTTCATCGACTAAGAAACTTGATAAGATTCAATGTTTTCTTTGTAAATCAATTACAATGTCATCAGATCAGAATAATATTAAGTATAGTACAATCCAAAATAAACTAAAAGATATTTATTCATTTCTATTGATTTGGCATTACTTTAATTGTGATTATGGCGCGCAAACATTCAATCTTAACCACTTTTAAGCTACACCTCAATAAGGTTCTTTTTAAACTTCGACCAGTGTTTTTGTACATACATATAAGTATGTAATTCATTTTCATAAAACATTTTCATTTGGGGCTTCTACTAGATTTCATGTTTACTAGGCACACCTCACTAAATTTTATATTTTCATATACTACATGCAATGTATAAAAATAGAATTACATATAAAGTACTCATAGGTATTTATAATGAATTTAAAGAGACTCATATATTTAAGTAGTATCAAATACCGTAGTATATAAGTTGAAAAATGCACACAAAATTATTTTCATATTTGTTTAAGTTACACAATAACTGTATGTATTTATACTTATGCACATACTAAAAGAAAATGTAATTAAATAACAAGAAGAGCACACGACACATTTCATTTTCATTATGTCTCCGGAATTAGTTTTTCTATCTTTGCAGTAATTAAAATTTTGTAAAGTAATATTTTGTTAAACATTTACTTAAGAAAGTACGTAATTACACACGTACCTAAATGCTTTAAAAATTAATCGTTAATCATTTTACTGATCTAAGCAAATCATCTGTAAAACTTGCGTTCCCACTTAAGGCGTCCTTAGACTGGGGCATAACCAGTAAAATAGACAGTCAAAGAATTCCAATAAATATTAAAACTAACAAGGATTTGCAGCAATTTTTTTTTTTAATTGTAGACAAATTGTTTTTAACCTGTAACAAGAATATAAGAACTAAGAAAATACAGAATTGGGTAGAAAGGTTAAATATGAGAGGATTTACTTAGTTAACAAATAAGAAGTATCTAAAAATTTCTAGATTAATGTAGTGGATCTGGAAGAAGGTATTAAAATCTCACTGAAATCACTGTCAAGTAATAGTGATTATGCAAGTTCATTGTCCTGCTTACTTATGACAAGTAGCATAAAGCTATTTTTATTTGGAATCCAGAATATTCTCTAGCCACCTCTAAGTATTGATGCAAACTGTGTTTCAGGCGAAAGTTAACCTTTTCTGCTCGCTCTTTTGGCGTACATCATTAAATTGTAAGCGTCTGCACTTCACAAACAGTCAAATAGGAGTAATGAATGTCAAAAAATACGAAAATGGCACTACCTCCTGATCATTAACTCAATTATGGGCCACTTGTCCATTGCAAACTTGAGCTAAACTATGCGTGCTACGTATTCCTGCTTTGACTTCAAAATAAATAAACTAAACAAAAATATCAAGCTAAATTTAAACTAAGCTACTCGTATGCTCTCTTGCTTAGCTTAGCTGAAATAACAGCGCATTCACAATGCAAAAACTTTTTACTTTTGACTCACAGAGTATTTACAATGAAAAAACTTTTCTTTTGACTTAAAGGGTTGTATGAATTTTCAAAAACGAGCAACAATTTTTGACCGAGCAAACGGCGCAGTGGTTAAAGCTGCAGCGGATAGATCGGGAGGTACGACTCCCTATAGGGGCGGGGATTTTTCGCCATTGGGATTTTTCATCATCTGATTACGATCAGTGATGAAGATGAACACATCTATGACCCCCTGTTGAGAGTGCAGAATCCATGGGCCGACCCACCTTTCATGTCAGCACTACAGGTTGACCTGAAGCAATGCAATGTGCAGGTGGTTTTCAAAGACGGACCTGTAGCCGCCCGTCCTCGATTTGGCTACTCCAGGCGTAAAGTAGGACGGTAAAAAATAAATCAAAAAGAAACAACAGCAACAACAAACAACAATTTTTGTTCGTTAAGGTGGAAATTCATACAAACCAATTCCGGTTCGGTGACAAATGATAATGAGAAATGACTTGATTTTTTATTTCAACTAGTCGGTTGCATTTTTATTTAGAGTAGGCGAAGTAAAACATAAAGTCATTTCTCATTCTCATTTGTCATTGATCGCGAATTCGGGCCCTATAAGTTAAAAGTAAAAATGTTTTTTATTTTGAATGCTCTGTTACAGGTTGGTATGAATTTCTAACTTAACAAACAAAATTTTTTTTCATTATGTTGGAAATTCATATAAACCTTTAACTGTCAATAATAGTATATTGTATAACAAGTGAAGAAAACGAGTCATTTTAATATGAAAGTGAAATTTGCAGCCTGAGCGATGAGAGCAATCACTTGAGTATTTCAATTACACGTTTTCACATGAGTTATATACACTATTTTTTCTATGATACAATATAATTAATATTATTTCGTATAATCACAAAACACCAACAGTTTTCACTTACTTAAAAATAAAAAAACCAAAATTTTATTTTTGAATTTATTTACTTTTATTTATTTAAAATTACAACTAGTTTCGATCTTGTAAAGATCATCTACAGGTAATTTTTTGCAATTAAAAAACTAAAGTAAAAACAACTCTTATATATACAAAAATGTTTGTTTAACAGGTAAAAAAAAAAAAAAACAAAAAAAATTTAAAAAGGACTTATATATAAAAATACTAAACAAAATATAAAAGAAATAAAAAAAAAAAACGGAGGCGGACAAACCCACAAATTTAATTAAAAATAAGGGGTATTGCGCTTGTTATGGTTAATTTTTAAAAGTTATTTTAAATAAGGGGGAATTAATTTTTGCATCATCTGTGTTCATGAGATTTGTGGTGTTGGCGATGTGGTATGACTCGTATGCGTCTAGTTTCCATTTTTGATGTACTGTTTTTATTATTTTTGAAATAGTGGTGTCTATTTTGTGGTTATGGTGGAACATATGATATGCAACACTAGATTTATTCCAGTTGGCTTTTTCATGTTCTTTAAGCCTAGTGCTGAAATCTCTCGAAGTCTGGCCGATGTAGGTGTCCTGGCAATCAGAACATTTAATTTGGTAAATTCCAGACCGTAAATCTTGTGTTACATTATCTTTAAAGTTGTTTAAATCCTTTTTGATGGTTGTTGATGGACGGGTGACAAGTTCTATGTTGTGTTTGTGGAAGACGCGCTGAAGTTTATTGGTGATATCCGGAAAGTATGGAACGCTGACTCTAGTAGTATTCACCGTTTCCATGGCTGGTTGTAATGTGGTGAGTGATGATTTGATGTGCTTGGCTTTGTGCTTGTTGATAATTTTATCAGCAAATTGAGTAGAATACCCATTGGCTACGGCCGCGTTCTGAATAAATTTAACCTCCTCATCAAATTCCGACTGCTCCATAGGTATATTAAATAATCTATGCGCCATAGAATGAAACGCTGCTTGCTTGTGCGTCACATGGTGAAATGAATCTACTGTTATGAATCTATTTGTATTTGTAGACTTTCTAAAAATTCCAAATTTTAATTTATTGTTATTATTTCGGATGATTTTTATATCCAGGAAGTTCAAAAATGCCATTTTCCTCGGTTTCCATTGTAAACTTAATTGCTGGATCTATTGTATTAATATGGTTGAAAATAGCTGGCAAATGAGGTTGTTTCACTATTGCAAAAATGTCATCTACATATCTAAGCCAAATCCTCGGGAACAGGTTGAAGTTTTGTTTTAGATTTTCCTCCATTTTCCTCCAAACAAAACTTCAACCTGTTCCCGAGGATTTGGCTTAGATATGTAGATGACATTTTTGCAATAGTGAAACAACCTCATTTGCCAGCTATTTTCAACCATATTAATACAATAGATCCAGCAATTAAGTTTACAATGGAAACCGAGGAAAATGGCATTTTGAACTTCCTGGATATAAAAATCATCCGAAATAATAACAATAAATTAAAATTTGGAATTTTTAGAAAGTCTACAAATACAAATAGATTCATAACAGTAGATTCATTTCACCATGTGACGCACAAGCAAGCAGCGTTTCATTCTATGGCGCATAGATTATTTAATATACCTATGGAGCAGTCGGAATTTGATGAGGAGGTTAAATTTATTCAGAACGCGGCCGTAGCCAATGGGTATTCTACTCAATTTGCTGATAAAATTATCAACAAGCACAAAGCCAAGCACATCAAATCATCACTCACCACATTACAACCAGCCATGGAAACGGTGAATACTACTAGAGTCAGCGTTCCATACTTTCCGGATATCACCAATAAACTTCAGCGCGTCTTCCACAAACACAACATAGAACTTGTCACCCGTCCATCAACAACCATCAAAAAGGATTTAAACAACTTTAAAGATAATGTAACACAAGATTTACGGTCTGGAATTTACCAAATTAAATGTTCTGATTGCCAGGACACCTACATCGGCCAGACTTCGAGAGATTTCAGCACTAGGCTTAAAGAACATGAAAAAGCCAACTGGAATAAATCTAGTGTTGCATATCATATGTTCCACCATAACCACAAAATAGACACCACTATTTCAAAAATAATAAAAACAGTACATCAAAAATGGAAACTAGACGCATACGAGTCATACCACATCGCCAACACCACAAATCTCATGAACACAGATGATGCAAAAATTAATTCCCCCTTATTTAAAATAACTTTTAAAAATTAACCATAACAAGCGCAATACCCCTTATTTTTAATTAAATTTGTGGGTTTGTCCGCCTCCGTTTTTTTTTTTATTTCTTTTATATTTTGTTTAGTATTTTTATATATAAGTCCTTTTTAAATTTTTTTTGTTTTTTTTTTTTTTTACCTGTTAAACAAACATTTTTGTATATATAAGAGTTGTTTTTACTTTAGTTTTTTAATTGCAAAAAATTACCTGTAGATGATCTTTACAAGATCGAAACTAGTTGTAATTTTAAATAAATAAAAGTAAATAAATTCAAAAATAAAATTTTGGTTTTTTTATTTTTAAGTAAGTGAAAACTGTTGGTGTTTTGTGATTATACCACTGAGTACTATATAAGAGTAGTAAATTTCGTACAAAAAAATGTCATATAAATTTAAAAACGAATCATTTTATACTGATTGTAAGGCTAGTTTTTTAAAACGAGAAATATTGTATATACATTAAATATATCTATCCTTTTTGCTCTGCTAGAAATAACGAAAAAACAAAAACAATCAAGTTGGATGTGTGTAGTGTGTATTAGTAAAGCAAAATAAATCATGAATGGATGAAAAAAAAATATCAAACTACATATTTTACTATCATTGTTGTTTTTGTTTTGAATTTTCGTCTACCTAGTTTTTTAAAATTTAGGTTGTATGAGTTCATGTGAAGTAGTTCGCATGTATTCATACAACCTAATCTGCATTTTCGAGCTAATTTTATCAAGATTGTATAAACTGATAATTTTTTTTATAACTCATAAAACCGTCCTTATAATTAATTATTTAAAAAATATACCACAATAATTAAAACTGGATCAAACCAATTAGTTTTTCGTTTATTATTAATATTTTCGATTCATTCGAAACGTATAGAGGAATGAATAATAGTACATTTCTATAGGTATAAGAGTGTTGCGACATATCTATTGGCATTAATTCCAATTAACATGTATATATATGTATATATATATATATATATATATATATATATATATATATATATATATATATATATATCATATATATACATATATATATATATATATAACATATATATATATATATATATATATATATATATATATATATATATATATATATATATATATATATATCATTTAAACATTCCTCGCAGCCAAAACCAACAACATAAAACATTTGCAAATTGTTATTGGTTTTGGTCATGTAAAATGTTATATACGTCGCAACACTTATACACCTTATACTTTTCTCTAACTACGTTAAAAAAGTAATATTTTTTCATTCTTCACATCAAATGACTTAGAATTGTATCAAAATCTTCATCAATGTTTATACAAGCCGTGCTGAAAGTATAATTGATAAATGCACTAAAACAAACGGTACATTTCCAAATGTGTTTAGTCAAATAAACGCATATAAAACGCACCCATACTCATATATCACAAAACAAAACATATATATGTGTATATACAAAAACGTCTCTAATAAACCAAAACCAACAAAAATGTTTATACATTTTTGTTGGTTTTGAATAAACACTAAACCACCTATGTAGCAGTGTAATTTTCCTTTCCTCTGCGTACGTTTAGCAAGGCTTGTACGACATTGTTGTTGTTTTTGCATGAAATAGAAACACCAATACTAGTATATGTTTTAGCTATTTTTTCACATACGATATCTGTCCAAATGCCCGTTATTTTGAAATCCCTTAGTTTCGTTCGAAATTTTGTCAGTTGTTTTTCGTTAAGTGCCATATCGATTCATAATTTTAAAATTTGTATTTAAACTTGCCATTAAATTTTTATTGGAAATGTCGAATTCAGAAAATAATAGTGCCTCCTCAGTGATTACGGATAATACCATATCAAGTAAATTTGCTTTAAAATTTTGAATCGGTTTTGTTCATTTGTTAGTGTAAAGTCTTATAGTCAAACAAAACTAACCAGGACACAACTTCTAGTTACTAGTTTCTTTGACAGGGACAGAACTCTCAGTGAACAAGACACTTTTTCTTACTCTTTTCATTATTAATTAATAAACATTTTCTTAATTAAATTTAGAAAAAAAACGTCAGTTAGAAACAAGAAAACTACACGTCATCTGTATTGTTCCAAATTGCCAATCTAAATCGACGAAATCGAAACTACATTTTTTTAAATTTCCGAAAAATAAAGAACATGAACAAAAGTGGATAGACTCCATTGGACTTTTACGAAATGCTATCGTTAATAAACACAATTATGTATGTCAAAGGCACTTTCTGAATGAAAATATTACTTCGAAAAATCGTTTGACAAAAAATGCTGTGCCAATCCTAAATATAGTTAAAACATTCAATATTGATGATGAACAAACAACATCTCTTAATCGTGATCAAGACAACATCCATCTGGAACAGGATTTTCCATTGGTTACAGAACCCCAAACACTAGTTTGGAAATCCATCGGAACCCAAACTGATCAAATTGACGAAGAAATAGAATTTTTAAAATGTATTGATAAAATGAACTGTCATTATTGCCAGACTCCACAAGAAAATGCATCTTTGTGTCGAAAATGTATAAAAAATGGAAGAGTAATAGAACTTTACAAGAAAAAATTAAAAAAATACCAACGGGAATATAATTTAATAAAAGCATCGTACAGAAATCTGAATCTTTGTTTAAAGAGAATGAAAAAAAAGCAAAACAAATTTAAAAAAATTGACGATCACATTGATAATTTAAAAGTTAACGAAACGACAAAAAGTGTATGTAAGCTTCTTGTAAAAGAAGATTTTTACTACAATGAAAACGACAAAGCTTTCGCACAGTCATTATTTTATAAATCGGCTTCAACGTATAGGTATTTGAGAGACCAACTAAATTTGAAATTACCGTCCACCTCATCTATATATAAATGGTCTCCTATAAAGTTTATACCACCAGGAATAAATGAAGTTTTATTAAATCAACTAAAGAAAGTATTCCAAAATATGACGGAAAAATCCAAAATTTGTGTGTTATCTTTCGATGAAATGTGCATCAAAAAAGACTTGGCTTTTAACATATTTTTAGACCGCGTTGATGGTTTCTGTGATGATGGAAATGAAAGAAAAAATGAATTGGCCACATCAGTTTTATTTTTCATGTTACGTGGGCTGGTGGATGATTGGAAATATGTTCTCAGCTATATTTTAATCAACAAATCTTCTAATCCGTTATATTTATCGGCATTAATAAAGAAAAACATAAGGGTTTGCAACAATTTGTTGAAATTAAACATTGTTATGGTAACGTGCGATCAGGCCGCTACTAACATTTCGACTTATAAAACACTCGGTGTGACTCCGGAATCACCATATTTTTTTGTTGATGATTTACAAATTTTGGCACACTTTGATCCTCCGCATCTCATTAAATCAGTAAGAAATGCATTTTTAAAAAATAAATTTCAACATTCAGATTTTGGAGTAGCTGATATTAACGTCATTCGAAAAATTTACGAATTTGATCACCAACAAAACGTTAAGTTAATACCAAAACTTACCGTACATCATTTTGAACCAAACACTTTTCAAAAAATGAATGTTAGATTAGCAGTTCAAATGATGAGCAGAACAGTAGCCAGCGCAATTAGAACTACGTTAAAAGTTAAACCAGAAACATTCGGTGAATACCTTAACAATGCCATACCAACGGCTGAAGTTGTACAACGGTTTAATGATTTATTTGATGCCTTAAATTGCCGAAACTTTAAATCTACCGCTCCTTTTGAACGACCACTGAAAATTGGAAATAATGTTTATAAAATGCTAGAAGACAGCCTATTATTTCTAGATAACCTAACAATTATTTCCAAAAATGAGAACTACTTTAAGTTTATGAGAGGACTTAAAATCAGCATAAAAGCTCATATTTTGTTAGTTACGATGTTAAAAGAAAAGTTTGACGTTGATTATTTATTAACAGGTCGAACCAACCAAGATTGCTTGGAAAATTTTTTTTCGGTGCTCCGTGGGAAAGGTGGATTTAATTATATGCCATCTAGTCATGAAGTAGGTGTACATTTTGCAAATATTATAGTAAGAAAAATTACATTAAATTCGCCATTTAGTAATTGCATGTCCGACGAGTCACAAGCTATTGAATTAGATTGGAATAGCTTTAAAACCGATTTTGAAACGAGTTTAAAATCCCAAGAATCAGCGAGTATAAATAGTTTACCATTGGACAATATTATTGCGGAGGCCGATATTCACATCATAAAAGAGAATGCATTAGTTTACTATGCTGGATATTGCATTATGAAAAAAATTGATTGTCAAAGCTGCCGGGAAAAAATGATAAAGAAAGGCGATGAAATTAAAATGTCAGACACTTTTTTGGCAGAAAAAAATTTCAAAATAAAAGAGAATAATTTTGGTTCATTAAGTGCTCCTTCGGATGAGTTTGCCACCATAGCCCGATCTTTGATAACTGTTTTTGAAAAATATTATCATCATAATTGTTGTTCCCATAACATATTAAAATTTTTGACGGATGAATGCCTAAACATGATGGCTGAAGAGTATTCATCTTTCCTACCAAATCCAAATGAAGCCTGTTATGACCATATACGGAAACTAGTAAATTTTTTTAATCTTGTTTTAATAAGAAAGAATTGTAGATGGTCGATGGTAAATAATGAATTTTCCAAAACAAAACAAGCAACTAGAAAGCTTAAAATATTAAAGAGTTGAAATAAATGTTTTTTTTAAATTTGAATGCATTTTTCTTAAATTTGTCTTGTTGGATCATTCAAAAATAGTGTATATCACACATGTCTTTTTCTTATTTAGAACCCACTTTGCTAAACTATTTACTACATCATTATTAACTACAATTTAGCCCTAATCAAATTTTTACAAGATAAATTAATATATTATAAGTAAAAGTAAATAATTAATTATAAGTTAATAAGTAGTTCGCATGAATTCACACAACCTAATCTGCATTTTCGAGCTAATTTTAGCAATTTAATAAACTGATAATTTTTTTATAACTCATAAAACCGTAAATTTGTGTGTTCACCTACAATTTTATATTTTAACAGGTTGGAAACAAACGTAATGTCCTTGCAACATTTTGTTATTGTTTAATAATGATATCCAAATGAAAAAGGTGAATGACCATTAAAAAAAAAAAATATTGCACACAATATATGTATATAACACAATACATAATCATAATTGAACGATCAGATGCGCATTTATCATTGTTGTCTACTCGAAATAAATTTTAAAAAAATAGGTAGACGAAAATTCAAAACAAAAACAACAATGATAGTAAAATTTTTTGATATTTTTTTTTCATCCATTCATTTCATCCATTATTTTGCTTTACTAATACACACTACACACATCCAACTTGATTGTTTTTGTTTTTTCGTTATTTCTAGCAGAGCAAAAAGGATAGATATATTTAATGTATATACAATATTTCTCGTTTTAAAAAACTAGCCTTACAATCAGTATAAAATGATTCGTTTTTAAATTTATATGACATTTTTTTGTACGAAATTTACTACTCTTATATAGTACTCAGTGATTATACGAAATAATATTAATTATAAAAAGATCACTTACGTCACTCCGCTTCAAAAAAACAAAAAAAAAATTTTTTTTTTAAAAATGTTTAATATGATACAATAGTCCTGTAATATTTATAAATAAATACTTAAGTAGCGACATAAAAAATAATAAACTTGTACGGATCAACAAAACTAATTACTGAAACGTTCATAATATAATTGAAACATTTGGGTTTTCATCACAAATCGTGTGATAATTGAAAAATCGTTGTGCAATGAAATTGCAACACGATTTGTGCAAAGCTTCCTTTTCTTATACATATAATTTAAATTCAAAAATCATCATCGAAAGCATAGGTTACTGCACTATCGTAAAAAAACATATTTACACGATTCCTCCTCCATCAGACTTTTCTCGTAATCTAAAATAATAGGAAAAACGAGGGGACAGAAACGAGGAAAAGTGTGAAGCAAAACGACCGGTCTAAACAGGCTGGATAATTTTCTAAGATTGTGTTGGACGTGGAATGGAAGGAATGCAAAAAAAAACTCAACAAATGATTTCTCAGAAATACAATTTTGTGAGTACATATTTTCGCTCAATAAGGAAAATATACGGAAATAAACAAAGAAAATACGGATATAAACAAAGAAAAGTCTAGACTGACGTACAAAATGCAAAAACATAATAGTCCAGTGAGTGGTACAAACATAACCTAGGGTCTTAAAGACAATAAACAAATCTTACCAGCAATTTAACTTCTTTATAGTAGATAAATCTGATTGTCGCGTACGAGCGATAACCATTTCTTCTGTTAATCGTGTCATGTTGCTTGCTGCTATTTTCAATTTACAGTTTTCACGGTGTAGTAGTATGGGTTTCTTATTTATGTTTTGTTACACGCAAAAACAATAAAATTATATCACATAAAAATATATTTAGCAAAATATCACTCAAAACAAAATAAAACCACAAAAATATATTTATTTTTTTATTTATGTATTACTAATATGTGTAACAAACAAAATAATTTCACTTGGAAAATCAGGCAAAAAGCAGATTATAAAATATTGCAC
Organism: Tipula vernalis; assembly: GCA_958295665.1. Classification (NCBI taxonomy): domain Eukaryota; kingdom Metazoa; phylum Arthropoda; class Insecta; order Diptera; family Tipulidae; genus Tipula; species Tipula vernalis. The sequence continues at coordinate 5,358,456 of OY282560.1, read as the reverse complement.
TATTTTCGTGTCACTTGATTTATCACTAAATATAAACAAACATATAAATATATATATTTTTATAAATCAAAAAAATAATAATCCACTATCACAGATATTTATTTTATTAAATCTTATAAACATTTTCTGGTTTTAGACAATATTAATGTGAAATTGACAGAAGAAAACTGCGTACAACACGTCCGCCATTGAATGAAATACAAGAACAAATGAGTTGGAATTTATTTGATTTGAAAATTTCATTAAAGAGAAGTGAGATGAGTATATTTATTTATTATGAAAATAAAATTTGTGAATATTGTTGTCTCGTTTTCATTTGTTTATTTTGCTAGCACATTTTTTTCTCAAAAAAAAAAAAATTTTAAAAACATAATGTGTTGGTTGCAAACAGTAGGCGCATAAAGAATTGATGAGGTGACCATACGTACCTAAATTAAGGTTTTATCACATCGAGCGTCGGCGGCAGGTGATAAATTTAAATGCACCTCTATTTGCTTATGTATCGATTAAAAACCATAGTTTGTACAGAAATACAAACATTTTTTATAGTAACATGTAAAAATATTCTAATTTTAATACAAATATTTCACAAAAGTAACTGTATCTTTAAGCTTGATTTCCATGTGAAAATCTTATAATCTTGTAATTACTGACTCGTATATTTTACTGAAAAAGACAGAAGAACATAACCAATAAATTTTGTAACATAACCAATAAATTTTGTAAAATTTTGTTCAATTACAATATAGCTAAGTAAGTATTTAATATAAATAATAATTTAATATTTATTAATTAATAATTTACTTAATATATATTTATGTCACAAAACTTTCTGTACATTTATTAAATTTATTTGGAGTGTTTTTATCCAAACGTCAGTTTATACCATAAAAATATCGAATTTGGGTTAACTTAATTTTTTTTATAGTATTTGCTTCAATGTGCGAGAAAAATTTTCTATCCTTACACAATCTATATGGAAACGTATTGTAAAATACTGAAAAATATACTTCGCTTCATATTTTTAAGTAAGGAAATTATGGTTACATAGTAAATTAAAAACAATTTTTTTCAGTACTGAAAAAAAAATTTCCCTCTCACACCTCAAGTACATCTATATTTTTATCTCGCTTATTTTTACTGATAAAAATACTTTCCTAATGGAAATCAGGCTTTACTTTTTTGGAAATGTTTCTATTAAAGACGTGTCCGAAGTCTGTGATAATTAAGTACTTTTCATACCAGGCGCCTCGGCCTTGGGCTTCAAAACTAAAAATTCTTTATTTCATTTTTGAATTATACACATTAGTTTGATCATTTGATTGACAACGTTTAATTTTATAGAAATAGATTCAATTTGTTGAAAAATAATTTATTTTTAAGTGATAATTTAAAAAAAATAAGAATATATTGCAATGAGGTTATCTATAAAGCCAATATTTATAATATTCATAAACAAAAGCGCGCAATAAAAATATATTTAAGCCATATTACGTAAATTTATTTCTATTCCGTTGCACCTGTATATTAAAAACGACGTTGTGTATACGTCCTTGAAATTGCAGTTAGAAGGCAACAATTTAAGGCAGGTAATATTGTGGGTCATCTGATAATCCTAAGGAAATTTAGTCAGACCATACCATAGAGATGTCTTCTGACTGTATGCCAAGTAAACTGGACAGATCCTTCTCTGTCGTTATGCCAGATAGGGACATGCTGGGCTGAGGTGGGCCTTCCATTGAATGAGGGTCCAAGGTGTGGTTTATAGGCGGATCTAAAATCGAAGACGGAGCAAGGATAGGAATTTATGAGGAGAGAACTGCCCTTTCGAAGTCCTTGGGTTCCAATGCAACTGTTTTCCAAGTAGAAATGCACGCTATAGAGCTACGTGCCAAGGTAGGCATAGCTAAGGCTTAATCTACGCTAAGATCTACATTGTTTCAGAGACAGCCAAGCTACCTTAAAGGCTCTCAAATCCTATACCATTATCAAGATTGGTGTGGGACTGTCTAACTACAGTTCAACAATTGGCAACCGCAAATAAGGTAACTCTTATGTGGGTACCAGGACATGCTTGAATCGTGAGGAATTAGGCTGCGGATGGCCTTTCTCAGATGTCACCTTGAAAACTTGGTTTAAATGTGACAGATGGATGCCGCTTATGCGACATGGAAGTGGAATCAGCGGAACATGTTCCGTGCCAATGTACAGCCATCTTCCGCCAACGACTACAGCACTTAGGTGGGAGAACATTGAGTCCAGACGAAGTCAATGGTTTAATCAGGTTCAGTAGGAGCCTGAATATCGACTGGACGGTTAACTAGGTCCATAGCACAAAATAATTTTATAGGTCGCAGTGCTATATGTTGCTTTAACGCCCGCTTGGCCCAGCCATAATAATAATAATAATTTAAATTTATGCTTAGTAACTACGAAACTACAGTGAATAGCAACTCTATCGATATCTCCGGAATCCCCTTCATCGAATCCGATAACCTAATAAACACAGTTGCAAAAATCGCGAATCGTGGAGTAGAAGTTACGGTGTCACCAGTCATCGATATTTGTTTTCGTCGTGCTCGAGCAAAATGCAGTAACATGTTCAAAATCATATGTGTACGTTTTACATCCAAATTCAAGAAAGACGCCGTTATGATCGCTGTGAGAGCCAAAATAAAAGAGCAACAATATAACCTCCCCTATTTGATCTAATGAAAAAGAAGGCAAATTATTTTTTAATGGTTTGTCTTCGTTAAATCGGAATATCTTCAACCTAGCCTGAGGAAAAAAGAGAAGAGAAATCTCACCATGTGTGGATTAGAGACTGCTTGATTTTCCCCCGTGTCAAGGATGGCGATAAGCCATTACTTATCAAATCAGCTGATCATCTAAGAGCTTAGAATTAGTTTAATTTTTATTTTTTTTAAATTTATTTTAATAACTTTATCAAATAATACTCAGATTACTGTTCTGGCTGACTTTAATGATTTACTGTTTTTCTTCTGTTTTAGCTAGCGCCAATCTGGAAAATGTTTCTGCTACCGGTTTAGATGATACTTATTTGAATATTAAAGGAAATTGCTTATCGTTCAACCTGTAAAACATTTGCGGCATAAGGAAAAATGTCGATGCTTTTTCACTGAAATTTGGCCGCATGATGACGATTTGGATTGATCTGGCGGTGCTGCAGCTCAAACCTGTATCACTACATCGAGATCTTTATTACATCCATTCCGCTGTGTTACCAGTACTAAGTAGCGTTGAACAACTCATTATCATTGGCTGCTTTAGTGTTCCAGGCACGACTTGGTTCGATGTCGACGTTGTGTTGGCGGACTTTTCTTCTTATGAAGGTGCATTGGTTACCAAAGATTATTTCGCCAGCATCTCTACGATTCAGAATTTAGAAATTTTGTCGTTTGAGGACTTTATGGGCATTTTTTCGTGAAATATGCTGCAGTATGCTGTCTACGCTTCTCTAATTGGTTAGAATTTTCTTCATGATGGCGGGAATTTGAACGTCATTTCATTGCAATATTGTTCCTTCAAAGAACATCTAAAGACAGATGTCGAAAAGAGTGATCCGTTGGGGTTCAATAAATTACGATTCCGCGAGAATCGTCGCAGAAACCTCCACACCCTATATAGATTACACGGCAGCCGCTGCTAAGTAGTCTGCTTTCACCGCAGCACATAGAAAATTCAAAATCTTAAATTGGTTTCTTTTCAATAATTACATCCTGCAAATTGAGAAGGAACCCAAAAAATGTTTATTAGAAATTTTTCTGACACTAATAAGGGAAGGGGTCGATGTCCCCTCTCCAATGATTTGTCAGAGATTCTCTGCCAGCCTTCCCGTCGATATTTGCAAGTTAGGATTTCGCTATTTTTTCAAATCAATTTAAAAACCGTTTCAAATACCACATGCAATCAAACCAACATTCTTTAATTTAGCCAATTTTGATATTAGTATGGTTCTCCGCCCATTCTTATAAGAAACTGTACAGAAAGTGCATCGGCTTACATCACATCCTTCGAACAAAACATTTTCCAGATCCGCGGAAAATATCCTTCGTTCATCTTATTTCTCAATCAGGTAAAGGAAGTGAGATAAGCAACTACCGAGGGGTTACTATACTTTTCACCATCTCAAATCGATTCTTGGTTTTTCACGAAAAACAAAAATCCACTAGGCAACATGGGTGCTTTTAGGGGAGGTTGACAGTTACAGAAATAGTATCTTCTCGGGCCATCTTCTCAGTAGGATTAGTTCTAGAAAGCAGCGACGTTGTCTATTCTGACTTTTCAAAAGCCTCTGACAAAATCAATCACTTCTTTCTCAAAGATAAGTTAGAATAATTAAATTGCAATAGCACCACAATCAGCGTGGTTGCACTCTTATCTTTCGGGTCATTGGTAATTCAAGAGGATTCCGAAGTTGGACACTCATGATGTTTTATGCTCGCTTATTGATTGCACCAAGATACTGACTTGCCTTGAACATGATCCTTCAAGTTGGTCCCAACAGTGTCAATGCGCCCAACGTGATAGATCGAATGTCATTTTAATCAGTGTACACTTTTTAAAAAAACATTTTCTGGTTGAACTTCTGTGATTTACTTAGTTGAGCCTTCGGAATTCATTGCTAGTCTCGACTAAGTGCTGACTTCAAAGTTTCCACACTTCCAATTTTTTTTTTGTTGACACCCTAGCCTGCAAAATGGACCATATGACGAAGTCCATCAAATTTCGGGAGGAGCAATGTTGCATTTCATCGGGAGGTCCAATGTTACAATTGTGGAACGTGATTTTGTAAAAATTATTCTGTCGAACAACTTTATGGGTTGGTGCTGAAAGCTTTTTGGTTGGCAACAAATTGTTTGGGTGTCAAGGGATCAACGCATCATTTAAAACCTTTTGTAAGGACACTGCATGGTTCATTTAATGCACCGATCGGTAGAAATGAGAGGAGGGCAACCGTTTGCAGTTACAGCAGCCCAAACCGTCACAGAAGTAGCCATTGTTTACGCATAGCAACTCGGTTCTCCAATTTGTCGCTGAACTTGCTTTCCAACTAAACACAATCATATTGTTTGTTTACGTATTGTTGAACAGTAAAAAATTGTTCCTCAGAAAATACCAAATTTTTGAGGTTGCCACATTCGTGCAGCGTCTAATATGTTCATCGGCAGACTTGACGCATTTTAATGTTTAGATGTACGAGTTCAAGGTCTCTAAGGTCTCGCTGTTCTTTCTTTAGGTAGTTACACCACTATAATTGACCTCATTGGTAAAATTAATGAAAATTTTACTTTTAAGGTAGGTAATTTATAAGGGCTTTTGAACAAATTGTCAGAACGACCGAATCAAATTGTACCGCGAACTTTTTTTCTTCGAGGGCCCAAATAATTTATTAAAGAGACAAAAATAGTTGTGAACCTATGATGAACCTGAATTAAAATTTAATCTCAATAAATAAACTTTAGAGGAAATAAAATTTACATTTTTATTATAAAAACAAAAAAAATTACAACAATCGTCCCCAAAACACCAATACACATTTTCTAACTATCAAAACTCTCGTTACTATCGATGGCTTTTAACGCCGCCAACAATTTCACCTTTTTCTTTTGATCAAATGTTTGCTTTTTATTCCCACCTACAGACGACCCCACAGTACCATTTTGTTTTGTTTTTAAATTTATCTCGACATTTCTTAATGGTTTCTTCGAGGGTGTTGCTACTTCATTTGTTGCTGTTCCTTGTGAAGGTAATGCGCTATTAGACAATTTACGAATATTATTATTGGAACTATTATTGGTAGTTTTAATAATATCATCACAATATGTGTCCAGCAAATCTTCATTCGTTATTAATTCATTTTTTATTTCTGCTTGGATTTTCTCAATCTCTTTGTCCAGACATTTGATTTCTTCGTCCTCATGTCCATTTAAAACTATTTTATTCTTCGCGTCGGTTACTTCGATTACGGAATTATTTACATCTTCTGCATAATGTTGTTTTTCATAATCACTGCTAGAAGATTCATGGTTTTGAACATTATTAGGTGCCTGAAAATATATTTTATAGTTTTTGTGGACAATTTATGGATTTTTTTAAAAGGGATTTGATGGTAAATTCGGTTAAATTAAAAGAGAAAAGTTATTACCTCGGATCCGTAATCTTCGTCGTGACTTTGTTCAGCTGCATCGTTTTGTTCTTCATAGGAATCGGAATATTGGTCGTTCGTAGAAAAACTGCTTGATGAACCTACCGACATTGCTGCTGTCATTCCATTTTTAATTAGTAAAGAAATTTCCGATTTCTTACTTTTGGTTTCGGTCTCTAAAATGGGTTCATCATTATTACGGCGTCGTGCATCGCTGTCTGCTCTCGGCAAATTTATATTTTTCGTTCTTATAGAAAATTCATGTTTTTCTAGTTTATACGATTTGCCACTAGAAGATTGATTTTCTATTATTTCACTACTTGATGCTTTCTCCATGAATACGGGAAGTGCCAAATTTGAATTACTAAACGTTTTCTGTACAAAATTTGGGTCAATGCTATTACTATTCATTTTCGTCTGATCTTTGGTACGAATTGATTTAAATTGAGCATTGTTAGTAAAAGCTCGTCCATAAGGTGATGATAAGATTTTATTATTCCGTTCGACTGTCTGCATTCAAAAAAATCGAATTTGAGGATTTCTGGTTATTTTATAAAAATTTATTTAACTTACTTCAACTAAATCGGTTAAACGTTGAACTTCCAAATTAGCTTTATCCAACTTTAAGGTCAGCTCTTTAATTTTGTGGTTTTCTGTAGTCATTTGACTTTTAAAACATTTTGATTCAAGTTGCAGACGGCGGGATAACAGCTTGTACTCATTATCTTTTTCCACAAGGCGCTGTTGAAGTTCACCCACTCTTTCTGAGAGTTTTTCGCGCTCTTCTAAATTTCTGAGAATACAAGCTTAGTTAAATGAAGCAAAGATTGGGAATTGATTAAACTTACTTATCCTTGTTTAATTGAATTAAATGCTTGTTCTGGTCTGTAATGGCCAGCAGAGCCGCATCTTTTTTCTTTAATCTACCAGTTAACTCTCTATTTTGTATTTGTAACTGTTTCTGTTTAGTCTGTAGAACTCGAATTTCCTCTGCATGCGAACTTAACAATTGTGGGAGTTCAGCATTTGTATTTTCATATTTAGACAAAGCACTGTCTTGCCTCTTGTGCAGCGTTCGTAAAATACGATTTTCGCTTACCAATTCTGAAATTTGATGGTATGCATCATTCAACTGGTTTTGTAAATTTTTCATTCGAAGCACTCGCGCCGATACCACTCGTTGCCTAAATTCACTGTTCATCGGTATTAAATTAGATTGCCGAACACTTCCAATTTTACGACGATTTAACATATTTGCAGAAAATTTGGAATTGGTTGACGAATGGATGCTATCTAAGCTAATTGAACCTGATCTGTAATATAAATCACTCGATAAGATTAGTTTGTAAATTAAAATTACCTGTTTGACTTACTGCGGCATATTATGCCTACGTCGTTCCTCCGGGATCAAACTTAGGGTAGTCATATATTATTTCCTTAATCGTAATATTCCTTTAAAGGTAAACTACACAAATTTTTTTATTATCTACCCGTGATTGTAATTTTCGAATATTTTTCCTATTTTTTTAATTTTTAGTAACACCGGGCGAAATGGTTTAAGCGAATTTTCCCAAATTTAAAGGAAAATTATGGATATAATTAAATATTAAATAAATGTTACATAAAACATAAAACTAATAAATAAATGTTGCAGAAATAAAATAAACATAAAAAATAAAATAAAACTCAACTAAAAAATTAAAACAACGACTAAACAGCTGTTACTTGGATTGTTTGTTTTATTGTGAGGATCGCCCTGGCAACTGAAGGTACTCCACATAATTCTTTATCCAATTGTCAATTATATAAGTAGTTTTTGTTATGTCCTTACAATGCAAGTGATTTTTTTTTGTTGGTATTTCATTATTATATCCTTATTTAATCGATATAATAAATAATAGATTTACATATTTTCAAGCAATTTTTATCCTTATACTTGAATTGTGTATTTGATTCAATGATTTTTGAGAAGAAATGTTTGCGCAATTCACAACTGTTATGGTTGACTTACTATATTATTTGTCGTGTTAATGCAAAATTTGCAGTTCGGTTTCTTTGTTTGCATTTATGCTGATTATAGTTGGGGAAGCACCTACTCCATACTTGGTTGGTTTTGTTGGCCACATAATTCAAGAATTTGATTTACATGAGCTTAATTCGGGTCGCTGCTATTTCAATATTTGTTTGAGATTTGCAAAAAATGGTGTACTTAAAGTAGATCAGATAGAAAGATCAAAGAGAACAGCATAATAAGAATGAATGTCTAATTCTTCAATAGGGAAAGCGATTTATTTGAATAATTAGAACCCATCCTACTTACACCGCACATGTTGAATTGGAAAATAATCGCCGAAGACCTATTATAAAATATTTTATTGAAATAAATTATTCTGTACCTGTACTGATTTGTACCAGATGTCGTTTTGAAAAATATAAAATGTCCTTTTGGTTGGGGCCTGTCTCGGCCACTTTACCAAAAGCATTTTAGAAATATAAGCCGATTAGATTATGGCTTTTGCGAAAATGAATTGTGTCTATTGTTAAGAAGACCCAGAAAATGGTTATTTTAGAAATTCCCTAAAAAAAGTAAAAATTATGTGTCTGGGTTAGGCCACTATGGTTCTGAGCCCCTCAATTTATGTTATGGCATTTTCCCCTCCTTGAAATCTGTTAACAGAGAAAGATTTCAAGAGGGGAAATGATATGTACATATGTACATATTTGCTGTATTTCTTTGGAAAACGTTAATCGAAAATTGATTTTTTAAAAATTACAACAACAAATGCATTGTTAATCCAAAAATTATTTTGCTGTTAAATTCTTTCGATTTCCAAAAAAAATCAATCTTTTTATTTGCCAAAAAATACGAAAAAAAAATTGATTTATTTGTAGTTGTATTGATGAAAAAAATAACAAATAAAAAAGCGAGGTTATGTTTACCCATTTACAGCATTTTACATATTCTATTGTGAAATCTTTACCGGAAAAAGATAAAAAATGTTAATTTAGTTTAAAACGCAAATATTCGCATCAAAATATAACCACAAATGATTTATGAAAATAGCGTCTTATTTTTGTTTATCTAATTTTGACGTTTACATTTCTATGGATATGTGAAATTTTGATGAAATCTACCAAAAAATCCGAATTTGTGTCAAACGATCCGGATAAAAAAAAAAATCAATTTATTTTCTTCGAAAGAATATGTAATGTCAAAATGTCAAAAAGATCAAAACAAAAAAAATCAATTTATTGATTTATTTTTTCCCAAAGAATTCGACATAAATCTCTTTTAAATTCATCCAAAGCTTGTTTGAAATTTCCTACCTTAAACCCTTGCCCCTTTTTTCCAAATTATATGAGAAAATTTTATAAATAAAGAGAACCGCATGTTTTTAATTAACGATAGTTAAAATATCCTGAATTTACTAAAAATAAAACCAATAATTTTTAGAGTTCTAATCGTCTATTCTTTTTCTATTATCGTCGATAAATTGAAATTACTTTTACGTTTTATTTTTAGTACGATATTTTAACAATTTTCTCACATATATAGTTTGCTGGAAAAGTAAAACCCGAGAAAAAATTAATTCTAATTATTTTGGAGTTATTTTTTTCTTAATAGAATAAGCCGCGAAATATTTTTTCGATTTAATTTTTATATTCAATGTTGGTATTTTTTCTCTTTTTCATTCAAGCAGTTACGTATTTTATTTGTTCGAGCTCGAATTAAATAACTCAAATTTTTTGTTCGAATTATTTAATTCCTGTCACGTGCAATTGTTATTGTAAATTTCTCAACAAAATACAGCTATTATACCTTTATTTTCTGTATAACTTGGTACATACATAGTACAAAGCGAAACATTTTATCAACATAACCAACAAACGACATATTTGACACGACTGTTTTATATTTAGCCGATGCTCAAATGTATGCTACAAATTCAGAATATCATAATTCTTGCTATAAATCATGTGTCAAATGAACCAAGACTGTTTTCCAAACGAATTCTTAAGCGTGAAATACCCCGAGCAGCGACAGCGAGCAGCAGAATAAATATTAACTAATTTTCCTATTTAATAAATTCAAATCATAGTTGAAAATAAATATAGGGATTTTTTAAAGAAAATAAGAAAAATTTCAATTAAAATAAAATGATTTGAATGCAGTTGGTTTTGCCGTCACAGAGGTTCCACACCCAGAAGCAAACAAATAATGCTGTTTGCTTCTAAACATAACCTCAATAAATATGACGTATTGTTTAGTTTCTGTTATTTTCGTGTGTACTTATTTGTTTTGAAATAAAATATTTTGAAAAATAAACATTATTCATTAAATATATTATTATAATCGTATAATACAAAAAACAATTTGATAAAATTTAAAAAAAAATCTGCTGCGCCTGTTGCTCTGTGTGAACGGCTACACGCAGCCGATAGTGTGGATTGTATTAGCATGTCGCGCTGCTCTTGATGTGATTCAGCCTTAACCCATCGCGCAAAAAATGTTGCAATTTATTCCCCTTATTAATCATACTCGCCATCTTCTTATGAACACATGAACTTCTTTGCTGTTAAAGTTGTCAAAAAATTTATCAAAACACGTTAAAAAAATCTTCCATCGAAGCAAATAATGAAATTATTATTAAAATAAAAAATTATTGAAATCAAATATGAGTGATAAAAATGAGGGAGCTGATAAACGGAAACCCCATCGTGCTAGAAATTCAGGTATTTATTAAATAATGTAATACGAAAAATCTAAATAATTTCATAACCTCAAATTATCAATTTTAGGGGTGAAAGCAGATAAAAAGAAATTAAAAAATAAAAAGGAGAATCCTACCGATAAGCAAAAGAATCCAAAAGCCTTTGCTATAAATTCAGCGAAGCGAGCAGAGAGGCAATATCGGCGTAAAGAAGATTTAACTGCCAAAAAACAACATATTCCTATTGTGGATAAAACACCAACTGAACCACCGCCAATACTAATAGCTGTAGTGGGACCTCCAAAAGTGGGGAAAACCACGTTAATCAATAATTTAATAAAATCTTTTACGAAAACCAACGTGTCAGTGATCAAAGGGCCGATTACGATGGTGACTTCCAAAAAGCAGCGAATCACATTGATTGAATGTAATAACGATGTGAATTGTATGATTGATGTGGCTAAATGTGCTGATTTGGTATTGCTCATGTGCGACGCAAGTTTTGGTTTTGAAATGGAGATATTTGAGTTTTTGAATATATGCCAGGTGCATGGAATGCCTAAGATTATGGGTGTTTTGACCCATTTGGATATGATCAAGAATTCGAAGGCCCTAAAAACTCGAAAGAAAGAGTTAAAACATCGATTCTGGACGGAAGTATACAGTGGGGCAAAGTTATTTTATTTATCAGGCATACTTCACGGGGAGTACCTTCGGAATGAGATTAAAAATCTTGGCCGATTTATATCGGTCATAAAATATCGACCGCTCTCGTGGCGAGGAGCTCATAGTTATCTGTTAGCCGATCGCATGGAAGACATCACGAACCTGGAAGAGGTACGTTTGAATTCAAAATGTGATCGTAGTGTTGTTCTGTATGGCTATATACGTGGAGTGGCGATGAATAAAGACGCTATGGTGCATATTGCGGGGTTCGGTGATATACGAATATCAGAGCTAAATGCTCTACCAGATCCATGTCCACTACCAACGGCCGAAAAGAAACGTAACCTACTCGAAAAGGAACGGCTACTTTATGCTCCAATGTCGGGAGTTGGAAGTATTGTGTACGACAAGGATGCTGTGTATATCGAACTTCAAGGGTCACATCATCACAAAAATCAGATGGAACAGGATCCGGAAAAAGAGGAACTATTTCAGGCGTTCATCGATAAGAAGGAGACAATCGATATACAAGTTGAGAATCAAGAGTTTAAACTGTTTAGCGACGGAAACGTTATTAAATCGAGCGAGTTCCAAGAGGACGATGAAGACGATAGTGATGAGTCTGATGAAGATGAAGAAGAAAAGGATTCTGGAATGGATGACAATGAATCTGACAATGAGACCGGAATCACAGGTTGGAATGGCGATAGCGACAATGAGCAACAGTCAGATCAAGATGATGACGGTTCATCAGATGAAGAGTATGACGAAGTTGAAGGTGAAGAAAGTTCAGATGAAAATGTTTCGAAAGATGCTGTGGCTAGTAGTATGTCGTGGAAAGAAGGTTTAGCCAAAAGGGCTAGAGATGCCTTTCTCGAGCGCAAATCAAATTCCAGAAACTTGATGAAAATCGTGTATGGGGTGTTCAAAGAAAAACGCCACACCGAAGTTGAAAGAGACATTGACAATGAGGAAATTGATAAAGAAGCCGAAGGGGATACATTGGGTGGCCTATTTAAAGTCGCCTCCAAGGAACAACAACAAATTCAGAAAGAAAGGGCTTTAAAAGATCAGGAAGAATCTTGTTTTTTTGAGCAATATGGGGACGAGGAACGGGATTGGTTACTCGAAGATAACAAAAGTTTGATCTGGAACTGTTTCGTAACGGGCAAATGGAAAAAGTCTGAAGATGCCGAAGAATTACTAAAATTGGATGATCTCGAGGATGATACCGAAGTTTTTGGTGACTTTGAGGATTTAGAAACGGGGGAGAAACACAAAGCAGTAGAAGAGACTGCTAAACCGGCAACGACTGAAGAGGTCGATAAAGATGAAGAAAGTTCCCGAAAACGTAAAGCTACGCGTATTGAGGAAGACAATCTAACGCGTAAAGAGCTTGTCGCTAAGAAAGCGAAATTGAAAGCAAAATTTGATGCAGAATATGACGACCCGGAGAAAAGTGAACGAATTACTGGTGATCATCAGTATTATGAGCAGTTAAAAGCCGAAGCTCAGAAACAAAGTGATATCAACAAAACCGAATTCTCAAATCTGGATGAACAAACTCGTCTAGAGATAGAAGGATATCGCGCTGGAATGTATGTCCGAATGAATTTCAAAAATGTCCCCTGCGAATTCGCGGATAATTTCGATCCGACGTATCCAATCCTGGTAGGGGGACTAAACATGTCCGAAGAAAATGTTGGGTTTGTGTCATGTAAAGTTAAAAAGCATCGGTGGTACAAAAAAATTTTAAAGACCTCGGACCCATTGATCATTTCTCTTGGTTGGCGGCGGTTCCAAACGATGCCGGTCTATTCGAAAATCGAGGATAATCTTAAGATGCGTTACCTTAAGTACACTCCAAACCATGTCACATGCTGCATGACATTCTATGGTCCGATCACACCACAAAATACTGGATTTCTTGCGATACAATCCGTGGCGCACGATAATGCCGAACTCAAGCAGCTCGGTTTCCGTATCGCCGCGACCGGATGCGTTATCGAGATGGATAAATCAACACAAATTATGAAGAAATTGAAATTGGTCGGTACTCCTTATAAAATTTACCAGAAAACCGCTATGATCAAAGGAATGTTCAACAGTGAACTCGAAGTGGCTAAATTCGAAAGTGCCAAAATTAAAACGGTGTCAGGGATTCGTGGTACCATAAAAAAGGCTGAACGTACGCCAAGGGGCGCTTTTCGTGCTACATTTGAAGATAAAATTCTTCTTAGTGATATCGTATTTTGTAGGACTTGGTTTCGGGTAGATGTTCCCGAATTTTACACCCCAGTTACATCCCTTCTCCTGCCTGAATCTGAAAAATCAAAGTGGATTGGAATGAAAACCGTAGGACAATTAAAACGTGAAAAGAATATTAAAAATCAACCGATTGCCGATAGTCTATACAAACCGATTGTACGGGAAAATAAAGAGTTTAGGCCACTTACAATTCCGAAATCCCTTCAAAAGGCGTTACCTTACAAGGATAAACAAAAACATCCTTCTCTCGATGCCCCCAAACCAATGGATAGAGTAGCAGTTGTTTTGTCGCCGCATGAACAAAAGGTGGCTAAAATGATGAAAATGATTAAGACAAATTTTGAGCATAAACAGGAAAAACAAAAGGCCATTCATGCCCAACAGTTGGATAAATTTAGGAAAATGAAGGAGGGAGAAGAGCTTCGGAAATTAAAGCGAATCAAAGAATTGAAGAAGAAAGTCTTCAGGACCATTAGTAAAATGGATAAAGCTAAACCCGGAAAATAAATCTTTTGTTTGTATTATAAATTGTTTTGTTTTCCACCAATTCTCCAGTTTTTCTTGCATAACGTTTGTTTTTCGGTCATCAAGGGGAAAATGATGAGTTTGTCTATTAGTCGATAGAGGTATAAAAGCTGTCTTGAAATTTAGTTCATAGATGGCGGTATAGAATAAAAAAAATTAAAAACATCTAAATCAGACGTAACTTCATAGCAGTTGCGAACTGTCAAGTCAATTATTAATTTACTGTCAAACAGACACAGAAGCTATAGAACAATTTATGTGAATTTTTTTTGTCAAAAGTTTTTATAATTCTCCTTTATTGATATAAAAATAAATAATTTTATAATTTCCGAATTACTAAAATTTCAAAATAAATCATGGATGGAGAAGATTTTGATCATGAAGAGTAAGTAACTATAAATCAATGTTTTTTTACTCGATTGAACATAACCTCACTAATCTGACTTCTGTTTGGTTCTTCAGTGTTGGTGGAGACGATTTCGATGATGTAGATGACGACGATAATATCGATGACATTAATCAGGAGGATGATGTGGATAATATTGAAATACTAGCACCAGGCCAATCAGGAGGCAGTGTCCCTAAATCGAAACGAATCACTACTAAATATATGACAAAGTATGAGCGAGCCCGTGTTTTGGGCACTCGTGCTTTGCAAATAGCCATGTGCGCCCCAATCATGGTTGAAATTGAAAACGATATGGATCCTCTTCAAATCGCTATGAAAGAGTTGAAACAGAGGAAAATTCCAATTATTATAAGACGATACCTCCCCGACCACTCATATGAAGATTGGAGCATAGACGAGTTGATCATTATCGATCAATAAAATGTTTTCAGAATTAAATTTTTTATTGTTTAAACTAAATATAAGTGTAAATAAGTTAAAATACAATCATTTTACTTTAGTTCCAAGTAAAACCTTCCAGCACTTTGTTGTAGCAGACTCGATCTAGAACTTTAACAGAATCGGTGTCTGATTTACACATAGATTTAATGATGGCCGGTGAGATTCCACAGTCTGATAAACTTTCGCATACGAATACAATATCATTAGCTAGATTGCCTTGCGTTTTAGAGCCCTCGATTAGAACCTCCGTTGCCTTTGTTAATGCCAGAGTTGAGGTCAGATTCGACATTGTGATACTAAAGCTGATATTTTTGGCCATTAAAAGTTCTGTTAGATAAGGAAGCACGTGAGGCAGGATTGCTCCTTTCAATTCTGTGCTAAAATATTCAACGCCATCCATTCGGAGATTACTCGTTCGGGTTTGTATTCGTTTAAGCGTCGCTCCTTGAAATGCAATCGGTGATAGTAGTGTGGGCGGGATTCCAGCTAATTTTCCGATCTTAGTGGTCGCACTCTTGGAGTTGAGGAAGAAATTGAAAAGTGCTTGACATTCGTAACCTTCGATCAGCACGATGGACTGGTCACTGAAATCATGTTCACATTCTTTAGCTGCCTCTTTTCTCAGCTCCCTACTCTGTAGACGTTTAATCTCTTCGGCCGATACTCCTAAGCTCTCCAACCACTTTTCGTCACCCTCATCATCCTCGTCGTCGTTTTCTCCTTTCGTTTCATTCGTATTTTCATCACAGTTGATTTGGCTATCGTCCCCCGATCGATCGAGCACAGTACCGTTCAGTTTCTTTTTGAGCGGTGTTGTGAATTCGATCGATTCTTTTTGCAGTGTTTCGCGCATACCACGTGAAGTCGGTGTCAGAAGTGCGTGGATGTCAGTCATTCCAGCAATTCCAGCCGCTCGAAAAAGAACGGTAAATGTGTTGGCACATACATAAAAATACGGACATTGCCGTGATCTTACTAAACGGAACAGTGATGTAAAACTGTTAGTCCAATCGGTCATCAGAGCATCCCGCATCGTCTCCTCTAGCATTGGATTGTTATTATTCAACTTTGATTGTCTTGGGAATAATGTGACCCACGGTAGATTAGGATGTTCCCAGTATAGCGTACTTTGATGAAATAGAGCTCCCAGTGTTGTATCAATACCGGGTGATGTGGATTTTTGATCCAGGCACCGGACAAAACCGGTAAGCCCGCTCGATTCTTGAATCGCTTTTAGCTGATTTCCAGGCAACGCAGTGGGCGATAAGACACGTAATTTAGTCTTTAACGACCAATCTACGGGAACAAAATCTTTAACAATGGGGCGCTCATCGTCCTCACTTTGATCATCCACATGAGTACTTGTCGGCCCACCCGAATTTTGATTAACTAACAATTGAAATATCGAATCATCCGAATCATTTAACCTAACCCGCTTATTTGTTTCCGCTTCAATTTGATCAGCACTTTTTAGAAATGGATTTTTTCTTTTATTTAATGCGGTTAGTAAATTTTCGGCATTCTCTGGGTCTTTTACGTGCTTTTCACGTTCGGTTCGCGCTTGCAATGCTTTCTGTTTTTGTTTTAGGCGATGCAATTTTAATAATTCGTTTGGATGTTTCCAACTGGCACTTTTAACACTTTGATCACTCATTTTATAAATTTATTCAATTTAATTTTTTATTTTTAAATTAATTTTCCTAATTTTTGTTTAGCACTTTATCGGGCTCATGTGTGTCTCGATGAAAATTTCGATTCCAACATTATTTGTCAAAAATCATTTGTTTGTGTTTTTTTGAAATGACATAATTTAGGGGTCGTTATATTGGCTGCGTGCGCTGTAATATATTTCGGTATATGACATTCAGGCGAATGTTTAATTTTTTCGCCAAATTTTTTTGCTCAATATTGATTGGCTAAATTTTGAAAATTGAAATTATAGAAGATTGAAAATATAATAGCTGAGTTACTTTCAATCTTCTCGTTCTGTTCCAAAAGAATAGTGCTAATACATTTTATCCATAAACATATAAAAATGAGACGGGCATACTCAAAACTTTATGTTTTCATTTCAAAAATGTTTGATATCAATCAAAATATTTTATGAATTTTGAGCAACATAGTGCAAGTTTTACGAAAAAACATAATCAGTTTCTTCTTTTTTTGATTTTCAATTCTTATTCGCCTAAAAAGTTGTGGATTGCTGTAAGTAGTATTGAATAATACCTTTGAGTGTTCCTCCTCATTTTAATACAAGGAAATCCTTCACTCATTGGTCTTGGCTAAAAACGGGTTTGGATCTATGCTGAAGTAGCTACTTAGCTTGTAAAATGCCGTTTATTTATGTAAAAGGGGGAAATATTCTGAAAAATTGTGACATATTCTGGAAAACAGGGAAAATCCTTAAATTAATATTTTGGAAAAGAATGAGTTTCCTTTTTTATTTGTTATTCAAATCTTGGTTATATACAAAAAAGGCGTTACAGTCAAGTGAGTGATGAATTGTGCATCGTGGCCTGCCGCTAATATTTTTTTTGGGAATGTTTTTGTTTGATTTTGATCCTGAAGGGATAATGGAAGGGTAGAGAATCTCCGGATGGGGCGCTGAGGGTTGGGTGAGGTTTGTCTGCTCAGAGAAAATGTTTGGGGAAAGAACCTGTTACGCCGCGATGTATAGAATTCTAATTATTTCTCTACTAAATTTTTTGTTTTCTCTCTTGACATTGACATGTGATTATTTATGCTCCGAATATGCTTTGGATACGTCTTACCTCTGCTCTGATCTACCCGGTTAGATAAACCGCGTTCCAAAGCCTCTGTTCAGAGATTCTGTTAGCGGGATCTCAGTAATACTCTGAGTTTCGCTGACAGATGTTACTTTAGATCAAGTTGACATCCACAAGCACGGGAGCACGGGAGCACGGAAGTGGCGGCATTACAGTGCTTTCATAAAAGTCCTAAGCCTTCGCTACCAAAAGACAGTTGTTGTATATAGTTCCGGTAGACCTAATGCAATCTCGAGAACTCGAAGAGTAATATTATACTCTTCACTCTATTACATTTTTCGTGTTAACTTCTTTTTTCAGTTCAATTTGAACATTTGAGTGGTAATCAAATTAAAATGAGTTCCGTGTGGGGTTCTTAGTGTGTGAGTTGTTTTAAGTGGTGTTCTTAGTGTGTTAGTGGTTTTCTTATAGTTCATGAGTGTGAAGCCGGTAGCAAAATTAACCAAAAAATCTGTACCATTTGTGAAGAAGTGGGTTTAGCGGTACAGAGCTTGTGGAAATGTGGATGACTTTGTCAGGAGACAAAGTCACGAGACAAGTCTTTGGCAAAGGTTGTTCGCATTGCCAAAAACATTTGGATGATAAATAGTCTTTACTCCAGAAGATGCGGCCAAATTAAGAGAAAGTTGTGCTATAGATGTCAGTATATATAATATACAACAATGGTGACTTTAGGTATAATAACTACATTGTAAATATTGAAGCAAAATTCGGCCAGCCATTATGGTGTTTAACTTGGGTAGTTATAGGTACTTTAACTGTATTTAAAAATATTTTAGTATCCCATTTCCGTCGTGCACGCCATGCCGGATTTCATCATAATCGGTTAAGAAACGGCTAAGTTTCTTCCTATAATTGACCATATTCCAGAACTTAGAATCCCATTTCCATAAAAGTAAAGCCCATCGCCCGTCCAAACGTTTTGTTCGAAAAAACCTTGCCACCCTGTTTCTTACATGACGTGTCGGTCAAGGCAACCTCTATCTATATGTTGGCTCTAACGTGCTTCATTTAATGTCGTTTTTTTGGTTTTTTAAATGTTTGGCAAGCTGTATTACATTATGGACGACCGCTAGGCTAGTAGTAACATAAGTTTCAGCCAAATTTTCGTAACCGAGAGGCCAGAATTGGCGGATTCTTTAAGAACCGTGTTTTTTCGGATGTTTTAACCATACTTGCACGAGTTTTACAATTTTTTAGATAGCTTCCAATGTCTTTGAAATAATTATGCTCAATTCTACGACCGTCTCCTTGAAAGCTCGGTTATGAGCTTTACGTTCTAAACTCAAATACTTTCCTTAAGACATAGTTGCGCAAAAGTCAATAATTAAGCAACAACCAAACATCTATACAACCAAACCCGATTTGTACATGTGTTGATTTGGAATATGACCAATTAGGAAGAAACTAGGTTATTTCTAAACAGATTGTGATGAAATTCGATAAATACGACATGAAATCGGTAAATAAACCACCGAATTCCTTCCTAATTGGCCCTATTTCAGAACTTCATGTTAAAATAATTTTGCAGCCCATCTTCCGTCGTGCTTGCAGAATTTTATCTTAATCGGTTAGGGAACGGTCAAGTTCTTTACTAATTTGCCATAATCGGCAAAGAAATCACCAAGTACCTTTCTAATTGAACATATTCCAGAACTTTATGCATAAATCATTTTAGAATCCCATTTATAAAGTGCAAATCGAATTTCATCATAATCGATTCATAAATAACCAAGTTCATTCGTAATTGGCCTAAATTTAACTTGAAAATGCTATTAACGGATAAACTTCTAAATGTGATATTTAAACTTTCTTCATTCGGATCTAGGGGATAATTGGGAATCAGAGACAGGTCAATCTACAATATTAGGCTCCTAGGCCGAGGTTCTACTGTAACACACTTTTGAGATAAACAAGGGATTCCGCGATCCCGTTTTGAGAAACCCTTAGTGACCAAAATTTAAGGATGCCTTGAAGAAAAACGATGAGAAGAATTATTTGTCTCAATGCGACATATGCGAACGAGTGTAAAACACAGCTAATCGAAGAAGGTAGATTAAGTATAGCAAAAGCGGCGATGTTTAACAAAATTATTTTATTTATGTTTTACATGAACATTGCAACTAGAGGATTAAATATATGACTGTCCAATTTCATTCTGGTAAATATTTAATTGAAGAATAAAGGTTTCTTTGTAAAATATGCAGGCTACATTGAATTTCTACTATATGAAACTAACCGCCATTTCATAACAGAAGAACGAGATTGCAACCTGGCGGTTGGCTCGTTTTTTATACAACGGGGCATAAAAGTTTCCCGAAATAAGTTATTTACAATTTACAAAACTACCCTTTTCGGGTTTTGGTGATCCGCAAAGTTTTAAAGGCTTTAAAATTGTCACTTTCAATTCCGAGAAAAAACATTTAGTAGGAAATTAGGTATACTGACAGTTGGAAAATGAAATAGTCAGTAATGCTAGCAACACTTTTATCAATTAATAGATTTTTTTTATTTTTAACACATCATAATATCGTCCATAAACTGTACTTTTAAAACACATATTATGTAAATACAGCACGCTTCGTCTACCGCATAGCATTAGGTACCACTCATGGAATTGATTGAAAACTTTCCCATTAAATAAAGTAAAAAAAGAAATATTGAGGGAAACCGACAAACATAAACACCCCCGTCCGTACTTTATATGGTAATTTTATTATTTTAAATTGTTATGGTCAAGAAATATAGAAATTTTCATCTAAAGTATATTGAAAAAAGAAAGGATACTTTTCGTCGGAAAATAGAAAAGAGGAAAAATAATAATATTTATTTTTTATATTTTATGTTTTTATTAATAAACAAAAAAATGTATCTTCTTTTCATATATGTATTTATGTAAGAAATAGAATTATTATTTTAAAGTACTCAACGATTTTATTTAAAGATAAGGAAATTGATTTTGCTGGCAAGCAGTACAGTAGTAAATACGATTACGTTGAATGACAGGGTTAAGAACATGAGTGCCGAAGTTCCATATGAAGAAATGAAGTATAAAAATGGGGATGTAAGAAAGGCAGTTTCAAATATTTTAGGGAATACTTTGGGAATCCCATACATAGCGGATGAATATGCAGAACTCTAGGATACCATATTTAAATACATTACCTAAGATGCATAAAGAAGGTAAAAAGATGAAGCCAGTTGTTTCAAATATTTCAACCCACAACTGAAAAACTATCTAGGTGGTTGATTAATGAATTCAGCAAAATGTCTGAATTACCACAATATGTAAACAATTCCTTGAACTTCGTGAACAAAATAAGCGATATTACCCTTAGAGATGACGAAATAATGATCTCATTTGGTGTTACTGGTCTATATCCCAATAGAGCATGTGAAAAATAACAATATTGGTGATGAATTGATCGAAGTTTGTAAGGATCAAAGTTTTTGTTTCCAATTTAGAGGAAAAAATCTATAAACAGACATTTGGAATTTATTTTATATTTTTTATTTATTTTTTTTTGGTATGATTCTAAAATTATAGAAAATTCCGCAAACCGATGAAAATTTCATATCTGTCCAGAATTTACTATTTATGGTAAGCAATTCGACAGTTTGGTTTTTGTTCTCAATAAATTTATGTTCGCCAATGTTTTATCTAAAATGTCTGAAATCTCAAAATAAGCTTTTATCTGAAATTTTAAATCTACGTAAGAGACAAAACTCAATTTTATTTTCCGTAAAGTTTGGTGTATTGTTAACAATTGTGTGAAAGTATTCATCAAGAATTTAAGTGCCTATATTCTGAGGATCTGAACTAATTTCTTTAAAAGGTTCTTAAATTTTCAATAAAATTTTTAAATTCCATTTCTTGAATAACAGCAGTACAACTATTTAAACATAGTAAGACTGAATTAGATATTGGTTTTGTTACAAGGTCGGTAATATTGTTTTGAATATCAGTAATAACTTTCCTCGAAAGAGATGAATTTGAATGTAATTTTAAAATAAATTCTATTATTGGCTTATCTAATTTAAAATTGACAAATTTCGATTTTAGAATATTAACATCTAATGAGCTCTAATTTGATAATTTAGTTTGGGGTTGCGCAATGATATTATTTTAATTTTACTAATATTTCAACAGAATCAGTACACTTACTCGTTTTAATCTTATTGATCGAATGGAGCTTTCAATAATTAAGTAAATAATTTTGAATATGTTTTTTAAACCGTTCGATGTTGAAAGGCCGAATGTCGGAAGGCCGAACGTCGGAAGGCCGAGTGGCGAAAGGCCGAATATAATATGGCCGAATGTGTCGAAAGGCCGAATAGGTCGAACGACTGAATGTCGAAAGGCCGATTCTGTCGAAAGGCCGAATGTGTCGAAAGGCCTATTGGGTCGAAAGGCCGAATGTCTAAAGGCCAAACGGGTCGAAAGGGCGAATTTTCATTAAATTATCCTTCAATTAATTGATTGAAATCAATATTTAAAACCGTTGAATTTATTTCTTAATGTAAAACGATTTAAATAAATCGAAAGCACATGCTAATAAATCCTGTGCATATAGCATATTAATGTGATCAAATTTTGTCGAAAAAAAAATTTATTTATTTTTCTTTTTTTATTATAATTAATTAATTTTCAATTAGATGACAAAGAAAACGTAATCAGATTTTAATATTTTAAGGCGATTTACTATTAAACATTTTTATACAAAAATTTTGATAAAAATATAAAATATCACTGGTTCGTATCACTGGATTGTGAATAATACAAAATCAATTTAATTTATCCCAACGAATTTATTTATTTCACAAAATTTATTACAACACAGTTTATCAATAAAAATTCACAAAATCACTTTATACTATATAAATTATTGTCAAATTTTACTGATCACTTTTACATTTTATTTCGCACAAAAACACTTTTTAAATCACTTTTTAATTTCTTTTTAATCTTCACACTGTCGCTTACCAAATGCTACTGATCCAATTCGACTTCGTTCGCCTTTTTATATACACAAACCAAACTTCTAGAAAGCTCATGACTTTTCCAGTTAGAATAGCGCAGAAACATTTAGAACAATTCTGTCATGGAAAATTCCATTTTAGTACAGTTAAACATTGAGCTATTAATTTAACTTATTCTATTACACACTAGGTGTCACCGTTACACTACCCCCCACCTAAGCCTGTTCGTCCCGAACAGGACCCACATCATCTCCTCTGTATAGGGCCAGCCTCTCCAAATGGACCACCTTTGGTTTACCTCGATGTCCCTTCCATATCCGATAAACCACGTCGTTCATCTTTGTGATGACTGTGTAAGGTCCTTCCCATGCTGGTTGCAGCTTATTCGGTGATAATCCCTTTTTCCGTTGCGGGTTGTGAAGCCATACTTATTGCCCTTCCTGAAAACCTTGGTTATTTGCTCGTATGTCATATCGAGCTTTCATCCGGTCACTTGACATCCATATTTTCTCCCGTATAAATTGATGAATCTCATTAAGTTCCTCTTTCATTCGGTCTACTCCTGTCCACAATAAGCCGCTGGTGGTACAGCTCCAAACTTTAGAACTCCAGGTAACCGTAGATTATCTCCAAATAATGTTTTAGCTGGTGAGATTAGGGTTGTGTCATGTATTGCTGATCGATAGGCCATCAGATACATCGGTATATGCCGATCCCAGTTGCGTTGGTTTTTTTCAACGACCTTTGCTAGATATTCCTCCAATGTACTATTGAATCTTTTCACCATACCATCAGACCGTGGATGCAAAGGCGTTGTTCTTGTTTTATTTATACCGAGCATTTGGCATATTTCTTTCAACAATTGCTTCACTTTGCCATCCGTGCTTTCTCACAATCGTTTTAAACAGCCATTCTCAAGATGGAGGCTATCCTATTGAGCCCAATAAGCCTTGACAATGGGAGTTTTGTCCGCGATCTCGCTCTAAGTTGGCCGGTGTTCCTTTTCCTTCCATTCCATTATAACTGATAAATTCGTCGATAATGCGTCGGCATTTCCGAGTGCACTTCCCTTCTGATGTTCGATTTGGAAATCGTAGCTTTGAAGACGTTCGATCCAGCGTGCTACCTGTCCCTCTGGATTCTTGAATTGCAGCAGCCACCATAAAGCGCCGTGATCTGTCCGTAAATGGAATTTTTGGCCATAAGGATACTTATGAAAATGCTTGACACATTCCACTATAGCCAACAATTCTTTCCGTGTCACGCAGTAATTACGCTCCGGTTTTGATAATGTTTTGGAGAAGTACGCAATAACTGGTTCTTGCCCATTAATTTCCTGTGATAATACACCTCCTATACCGTCATTACTTGCATCGGTGTCCAAAATAAATTTCACCTTGGATATAGGGTACGCGAGGATTGGCACGACACATAACCGTCTCCTTAGTTCCGCGAATGCTTCCTCCTGGTCATTCTTCCATTCAAAAGCCTTGTTCTTCCTGGCCAACTCGTGTAAACTATTGGCGATGTTGGCGAATCCTGGCACGAAGCGTCTATAATAGGTGCACAATCCCAGAAAGCTTCGTAATTGGTGTACATTTTTAGATCTTGGCCAGTTCATTACCGCTGCGATCTTTTCTTCGTCGGTGTGAATTCCATTAGTCGTTACGAGATGACCCAAATATTTGATTCAGTTCTGAACAGTTTACACTTTTTTGGACTTAACTTTAACCCGGCGGCCTATATCCGATCCAAAACTTCCGCCAAGCTCCTTAGATGCTCGTCAAAATCCTTCCCCATGACGATGATGTCGTCTAGATATATTAGGCAAGTCTTCCAATGTAATCCCCTTAACACGCGCTCCATTAATCGTTTCGTTCAAAAGTCGCAGGGGCATTACTTAATCCGAACGGCATAATATTAAATTGCCAAAGTCGTTACCCATACTGAAAGCCGTTTTCTCGTGATCTTCCTCATGGACTTCCACCTGCCAATAGCCGCTTTGTAGTTCTAATGTAGAAAATATTCGGGCACCCGATAATGTATCTAATGTATCGTCGATCCTTTTCAATGGGTAGCTATCTTTTTTAGTTACAGCATTGAGTTTTCGGTAATCAACGCAGAATCTCATGCTACCATCCTTCTTCTCGACCAATACTACCGGCGAGCTCCATGGGTTGTTAGATGGTTCGATTACTCCTGCTGCCTGCATATCTGTTACCATTCGATTGACTTCTTGTTGTTTTGCCAATGGTAGCCTCCTGGGTGGTTGACGAATCGGCATCTCTGTTCCCGTATCAATTCGATGCTTTACCATTGAGGTCCTTCCGTTATTATCCGATGTACTGCAGAATATGGACGTATACTGTTTGAGTAGTTGATGTGCAGAATCTTTCTGTGCCTCAGTAAGATCTTCGGTCCATTTCTGCATGAGTTATTCAACCATTTCTTTCTGCTCTTGCATGTCGGCTTTTTCAATCGGACTTTTCTGTTCACACTTTACTATAGTTGAAACCTCGTTACATTTGCCGATGACTGTCCCTTTCTTAATGGTTTTCGTCTTATCCGAGAGATTTAGAGTCCTAATTGGTACTCTATAATCGTTGTCTGGTTTAACTAGGTCTTTTCCGATTATAATTTCCTTGGCTCCGTTCTCCTCTTCGTTAGCTTCCACAACCCACAACCTGGGTGACCCAGAACCTCCCTCCAATTTTCCCCATAGGATCGTCTCCGAATTCGGTGGCAGCTTCTCCCGATGATCAATAATAATTCGCCTGATAGTTGCTCCGGCACTGCTAGATTGAAGTGGCCACTCGATGTTTTCGTAAATTAAAACTCCTCGTCCAACATCCACCACGAAGCCATTTGCTCTCATGAAGTCCATCCCCAAAATGACTTCATCCACAATATCTGCAATATCTGCAATCAGCACTTCGTGTTGGAAAAGAGTTCTCCCGATCTTTATTTTCACGATCTTTTTGCCTTTTATTATTGAACTGGAGGTAGCTCCAGTTGCTGTTTGTAACTTCAATCGATTAGCTGGTTGTATACCTCCATCGATCAGATCTTTACGGAATAATCGTGCGATTTGCTCCCGTATCCAACATCTGATTTTGCCGCTTCCGTCTCGGTATCTTGGTGCTGACCGCTCTGTATTTATGTTGGTGTCGATTTCCACTCGGCGTGCAGTTTCATTTGTTAATGCACAAGCGATAGTTTCCGCGAAGGTTGCTTTAGGTGACAACATCACCGCCCTGCGTGTCTCTGGATCTCGAATGCCGTCAATGAATGCGTCAATTTTTAGCCTTTCCATATAATCGGCCGATGTACTGGTATGCGCTAGATGTACTAATCGCTCGATTGCCGATGAAAATTCCTAAAGTGATTCCATTCGATAGATTTCCCGCTTGTGATCACTGCCGTACTTCCTATCCAGCGCCTTAATAATTTCGAGATAACTGTTGCGATCTTTTTCCGGAATTGTTTGTACGGCCTCCGCAGATGCCATGCTAGTAATGATGATCCTCCAAGATGTTCATCATTTCAACGGTTTTGATTGGCTGCCGTTTCAAATTGAAATTTGAAAATGCCGAAAGATGTTGTACCGTCGAAGTTTGGTGATTTTAACTTAACTGATTTAACGGTCTGTGTCAAGTACATATTCGATATTTAATGTTGACAAAAAGGACAAAAAATCATTTAAATTGCCGAAGGAAGTTCCGACGAAAATAATTCTTGGTTGAATCATTTTTTTGTTTTTTAGGAAAGCTGCTCTTAGACTTTTCAATTTAGTTTCTAGGTCGTTGCTCTTGTGGTCGGGCCAAATAAAATCACTCTGCGCATCCAATATAATAGTAGGTTTATAGATCTTGGACAATTTCTTTGGAATTAAAACTTTGTGGAGCAGCGTTGCTGTGATACAGTGTTGTGAATCTATATGAAAAAATTAAATAAATATTGAATTGTGTTTACCATTTACTATAATAAATTTACTTACTTTTGTCCAACGGTTTATCTTTTAAAGTTTTAAATAAAATTTTAGATTATTTATCTTAATTTCTAACTCAAATATTGGTAAAATTTTTCTGCAGAACTCGTCATATTCTCAAAAAATTCTGGAAAATAAGCTGCACTGGTCGATCTGCTTAAAGTGGACACCTCAGAAGAAATTTGTCTCAACCATTCCAAAATTGATTCTGCCACGCTCTTAATTTATTTAAAAATAACCTCTTTTCACCAATAAACAATTTTCCATAGTCTGAAAAAATATCGTTCGCCACCCTATCTCTTCGCGCTCCAAACACTCTAAATGTTAGACAGTGAACACGCCCCCTTCTAACAAAATAACATAACTTAGCTTAGCTAGATCCCAAATTCCCAAGAACGTAATAATGCTATAACTGCGTCAGTTTTCTCTTTATTAAAAAAATAGGGGCTTCACAAAAACAATTTGTAATGGAATTTCATTCACTGTTCCCACTGTGACCACAGTGCCCACCATATTCATTTTGGAAATGATTGAACTTCATTACTCTACACAAAAATGAAAAATTTAATTAAGAGTGTGTCCAAAACTCGTGATAAATATTGTTTAGTACACATTTTTGACATTTATTTGAAAAAACCGCATACACCCAAATTATCACGTTCTTTTATATATAATTGCAGCTGCTGGTCGACAATTATGAAGGCAATACGAGCGAGATGATTTGTCCCTGTATGTCAAGTATGGTTAATCTTATTTATATGTCATATTGATCGTTATTTAAATGAAAGAGCTATCACATCGCCTGACAGATTATTAAAGCTATTATTGAATTAGTTGATCGATTGATTTGAAACGTTGCATTGTATACACTACATCATTAACCATTTATCTTGATCCATAATAGAGTTAGTTGCCAAATTGTTTTTAGTTTGCATTCCGCTTCTGCTTTGAGACCACCATTTCCTGTATTAAAACCTAAACATACCGTAATGTATTTTCTAAAATTTTTGTGAAAATTATTGTTCCATCATTCTGTATGTCCAAAGCTACGAAACGAAAGCTAATTCAATGCGTGTGACAGGATTGCCTGGGAAATACTTAAAAAAAAAAATTATTACACGATTTGGTCAGCATAGTGAAAATTTGTGAATGTAGGAGAATATTTTTTAAATAAATGTCAATAATTTGTACTAAAAAATATTTTTGCAGGTTTCGGACACAGCCTATAATAACCATATATCTAGAAAATTTTGTACCATAAAAAAATTACCTAAGTTTTATGTTTTTTTTTATTTAATTTAAAACCATTTTGCTTTACACGTCTACAGTTCTACACTCTGGGTACTTTGTTCAGAAAATGAGGTTTCCTTTGTTTCTAAAATTTCCGAAGGTAATATTTTTTCGCAATCAACGAACGATCAACGACGATCAAGGGGAATAACCAATTTAATAGTAAATTGAATGTAGGGCTTCCTCTTTTTACACACTTTAATAGTAAAGTACTTTTCATACCAGGCATCTCGCCTCGAAATATTTAGCTACCACAAATGCGAAGCCGAGACCCTTTCATACCGGTGGCGTTGGCTTTGAACATTCGGTTGCTATCAAATATTTTATTTAGGTCTATTTTACACGTGAATTATAGCAAGAACTGAGATATTCTAAATTTGTAACGTACATATGAGCTAGATTTTTTGGTAAGTATGAAATATTTGTGCAAAAAATGTGATTTGTAGGTTATGCTGAGAAAGCACTTCGCTTTGTACTACTTTAAAATCTCGCAGTCGAGTGTGGAACGCATTGCCTTGGCTTTGTAGATAACTTCATTGTAATATATTTTGTTTTTTTTTTTAAATTATCACTTAAAAATAAATTATATTTCAAAAAATTGAATTTATTACTATAAAATTAAACGGTATCAATCGAATAAAACTAATTTACATAATTAAAGAACGAAATAAAAAATTTTAATTTACGAAGCTCAAAGCCGAGGCGCCTGGTATGAAAAGTACTTAAATGTAGGTAACATAGGTTTTATTGTAGTTTAACTTTCTGCTACTTGACGGTTTAGTATATAATTTTTTAGGACATACATTTTTTAGTTATAATTAAGTACTCTAATTATTTTTTAAACAATTTATTGACATGATACCAACTCCGCTATCAACTGTAAATTATATTTTAATCTTTAAATTTAATATCACTTTTATTAACTTGCTTAATTCTCATTATTTTACGTCAATTAAGGGTTAACCGAAATCAAAAGAATCCAAACAATTTTTCACTTTCACAATTCGTTATTTAATTGTCTTATTACGGTTTTGTATTCTAACAAGAAAACACAAATAGGAATTAAATTTAAATAAAATTCAAACAAACATAAAAATTTGTTTAGTTAATTTAAATAATTTTTAATTAAAATAATATTATATAATAAAATAATACACCAAACAAGAAGTGGTGCGGTTTTTGGGTTAGAAAATTAGATGAAGTTTTTGTGTTTTGTTTTTGTGCTAATTAGAAAATGATTTTGGGTCTATAAGAATAAAAGTTAGGGTGTGAGATAAGATACATTTTGAGATTAAATAACTCAGTTACAAATATTTTAAATAACTCAACCGCACGCTATACCTCAGTACCCTATAAAAAAAGGTAATAAATTCATTTTGGATTTCAATTAACTTACAATTCCATTACGAAACTTTTCATCAACCACAAAATAACAAACTATTTACAAAATATCGATGATATCAACATATCAAACGGAATATCCTTAAACTACAATATATAGACGATAAAAAACAATTTATAGGCAATAAATTTTCCCATCGTAAAACCAAAAAAAAACCACAAAAAAAGTTCTCTCCCCCAAATCGTATATGTATACGAAATGAAAGCAGCACGAGGAAAAACTTTCCCCATACAGTAACTTTTATTACCGTTTGTATGTGAAAATGGGGATAAAATATGTTTATAAATTGGATCATCTCATCTCAACTCACAGTTTTTATTTTATTTTTGGTAGCTGGTTTTCTACATCCAATGTTTGAGATACTGATCAACAATAATTTTGCTATCGTATCTTGTATATCTATCCGAGAGTAAATATAAAGCTCCCCTGGACTGTTTGTTATATTGTATATCAAATATCCGTATAGTTGTTGTTGTTCTTGTTATCACAACAAAATTGAATTTTATCAACTAAAACGAAATAAAATAAAAAACAATCAAATAAAATAAAGGACACATCCCATGGAATTTGATTTAATAGTGAAATCAGGATTTATTTTTATTATCCTTTGTGGGGGTTTTTACTTTTTTTTACTCCACGATTTATGAAGGTAGTAGGGAAATTGAATTTTCTATATTTCAATTTAACACGGATTTTTTTTTTTTTTTGCAGCGGAATGTCGTTTATATACTGTTGCCTGTTGGTTTTAATTTTAAAATATTTCAATTTTATTATTATCCTCGTTACATGGATTTTTAAAATTTATACGTATGTAGCTTCTTTTTTTTTGTAATCAAATTGCTGGATTATAAAGCGACACGATATGTACACATAGGAAAAACGATGGCTGTATACACGACGTATTAATGTGTGACATATGTTTTGATTAATTAGTCGTTATATGATATTTGATATGGCGCATTATGGAAACGATATTGAAATATTTGTGGTATGAATAAGTATGTCAAGGTAGGGAAGAATCCCTGATTTAAACAACAATATTGGGCTTTCCGAATATAGTTTAAGGTTGTTTTCCAAATGAGTACCTTTTTATGGAACCTAATTTATTCAAATAAGTGACGAGGGCCAAGATTCTGATCAAGTGACAAATGATTTTTGTTTTGTTGGCATCGTATTACAATTTTATATTTATGGATACTAGTAAAACTTAGAATTTTCCAGGGATTTTCCTTGGTACTAATCAAAAAATGTCACGTCATTTCATCAGAATGGGAAAAAGGGCTAGTTTTGGGATGACCCACTTTATATCTCTTTCTTACAAAAATAAAATAAAATAGACCCAATTTAAAAAAAAATCTTTGCACTAATCAATTTTTGTTGCTTTAATGCTGTTGCCAAAATAAGGGTCGTTAAGGCATATTTCATTACGGAGTATTGCAGAAACTATACGGCATCTTTCAGTATATGACATCTTTCAGTATGAGATATTTCAGTAAGGCATATGTTACACAACGTCATAGGGTACACTTCGACATATTTTTTTTGTTTTATTTTATTAAGTGAATAAAATTCTATGATGATAAAAATCACTTTAAGTTACATTTCCATCGCTTTTATCGAATTTCATTGTATGCCATATTAAAACATGCCGTTGGGTATGATAAAATACATGCCGTATAGTAAATAAATTATAAGCCATTATTTTTGAAAATGAATAAAGTATTCACACACAATTAATTTTTTTTTATTTATTTGTCACCACGTTTCACCGCTTATGCAGCGAGTCGGACGGTGGGCCCTATTGCCAAAAAGCTGGCCAAAACCTAAAAAACTCTTTATTTAGGTTTTTTTTTCGTTGGGTTGGTCTTACTAATACCCTAAGGGTCTTAAAACACTCATAAGAGGGCCGAACTATCTTTACTTGCTGTAGAATTTTAGTTGCAACAAACTTCTACACTACTTCTACACACTTCTAACTCTTACAAACTTCTTACTAAATGAACAAAACGTGAAAGAAACCAACATTTTATAGAATTACGTTATTTGACCAATGAGAGTTGTTAATAAGGGATGAAGGGGGTGAAATTTTGGAAATTGTGGTGGCCCAAAACCCATGAAAATGACAAGCATATGTACGGTATTTTACCCATAGGGCTTGTCAATAAGGGATGAAAGGGGTGACATTTTGTAAGTGCGACTGGAGATTCGGGATCAGCGACGCAAAAACCCTCGAGTAGGGAATTTCAGATCAATTACTTGATTTTACGAATTTTATCCAGTTTTTCGGTAAGCGGCCCCACTGTGTGTCGCCGCACTGAAGATCGAGAGCAGACAACTGATAATTTTAAATTTTTTATTTTGTTCCTTATTTTTTTTATGTATGTAAATGCTGCGATTGGTCGAGAATAGCAACCTATACGATATTCACGTGTTTGCGCCAGTGATTGGCCTTAGGAACCCAATACGCGATCCGCCCACGATAGCATAGGAAGAATGTATTGTAACTTTTGCCGTAGTGTGCCATATGCCACTGTTGAAATATGCCGTTGTGAAACATGCCATAGTGTATTTTATGCCGTAGTGTCATATTCCCTAATGAAGCATACCATACTAAAACATGCCGTAACGAACGAACAGATCTCCAAAATAAGTAAGTTAAATCGATTGGAATCACTTTAATTATTTAAGATGGCGGTGAATAAGTTAATAAATAACAAATAAGTACTCGTTTGGAAAACAGTCACGACATTTTTCCATATTTTCCATATAATTTTTAATGCCAACATTTAGCGGGAACTGAGAGCGCTTCAAATTAATAAAAATCCAATTTTTCCTAAGTGAAGGTGTTTCGAGGATTGCCAGCCACGCTGTTGCCAAAGACCACAAGTAAAATCAGATCTCTTACGATTTTAATCACATTGAATGATCTATAAACGTATAATATTTTGCAAATTTAAAAATTAATTTTTTTATAAGCCAAAATTAAAACTAAACTGTTAATGTTTTAGACTCAACGTGCACCGATTTATATATAAATAAAAACCGTAATTCAGGAACGTTATAAAATTGTTTATTATTTAAGAATATAATTTCTATCATCGCACTCATGTACGATCTAAAAAAAAATGAAAACGTAATAATAACAATTGACAAAATATATTTGTTTTACAAGAGAGAGAGAGAGAGAATAACTTAATATTATAATCATGCAGATTGATATAAAAATAGTACTTTTATTATTTCTCCCTTCTTAAATGATCAACGTCCAGTGGAAGCTTGGAATCTAACAGTTTTAGTTGTTTTACGTTCTGATCTTCGTGGTGTAGAAACTTCCCTGGCTTGACTCGATTGTGGTTGGTTAATGTTATGTGGTGGTATTGAACAACTCGAACTTGGTTCAACTACAGGCTCTTGACTAACAACATCTGACGTTAACTGATCAATTAATTTTTTACCATTACTGTTTGGAGATTGGCTATTAGTAAAACAAGATCTTCTCTGACTCGGCGTGTGTTTTTGGTGACTACTCGACGATGATTGTTGGTCAGTAGAGAGTTCAACTAATGCATCGAGGTTCGGCTAATCCAAGCTAGAATGAGATAAACGGTTTGATTAAGACAGCTATGACGAAGTTGGTTTTGATGTCTTCTCCAGACTCCGATTTCGGTCTCGACCAAAAACATTTTTCGTCCCATCTTTTTGAATATTCGGCCTGGAACCCACTTGACGCCTCTTGAGAAGTTTCTTGCTAAAACGTTTTGATTCAGTTGAAACTTGCTTTCCTGATCATTACTGAATTTATGTTGTTCGTTCGGTAGCAAAACCGATAGTAGGTTTCGAGGTTGTCTACCGTGAAGCAGTTCAGCTGGTGATTGTTGTGATATTGGATCGGGTGTTGATCGATACGTTGATAAGAATTTCAGCAAAGCCAATTGACTGTTTTTCTCTTCCGAAATTATTTTTGTAAATGACGTTTTGAACGTTCTAACAAAACGCTCAGCTTGTCCGTTTGATGCTGGATGGAACGGTGCGGTTGTCAAATGAGTGATTGAGTTTAGCTTACAAAATTCCCCAAACTCACTGGATACGAGTTGAGGTCCATTGTCGGATACAATGGTTTCAGGCAATCCTTCTATTGAAAAGATTTTTTGTAAAGCCAAAATGGTTGTTGTTGACGTAATACTACCCATTTCCACCGTATACGGATACTTTGAAAAAGAATCATCACAAATTAACCACATTTTGTTGAAAAATGGTCCAGCAAAGTCTATATGAATCCTTTCCCAAGGTTTCTCGGCGATCGGCCAACTAGAAAAATCCGTTTTCGGATTACTGGAGGCAACTTGGCATATTTGACAATTTTTTACTAGTTGTTCAATATTTTTGTCCATGTTTGGGAACCAGCAGTATTGTCGAGCAAGTTGCTTCATCCTTGCGACTCCCCAATGTCCTTCGTGCAACATTTGTAGTATGTTTCGTTTTAGCGTTTGTGGTATGACAACTCTGGTATAATCTGTTTGTAGTAAAACGATATTGCTCTGTAATGAAAATGCAAATTTACGATCAAAATATGGTTTTAAATCAGTTTTGTCTCCTTCTTGGAGTTTTCAGGCCAACCGTTCTGAATAAAATAGACAATTTTCGATAAAATTCGATCTTCTGACGTATATTTTTCGATCACTTTTGAGTTTATTGGAAAATCTTTAATGATCTCCTGATTGATCTGATGAACATTAAATAATTTTGATTCGTAATCATCAAAACTTTTATCCGGACCCATAGGTAATCGTGAAAGTGCGTCAGCGTTAGCATGCTGTGTGGTACTTTTGTATTTGATTGTATACGTATATCCTTGAAGAAGGATAGCCCATCTTTGAATGCGATGCAAGGTCATGACAGGTAACTTTTTATTCGGATTAAAAAGTGACGTCAATGGTTGATGATCGGTGAGCAGTTCGAAACTTCGCCCTGACAAGTATTGATGGAATTTAGTCACTCCATAGACAATTGACAAAGCTTCTTTCTCGATTTGGCTATATGAACGTTGATTGGCATCAAGAGTTTCAGATGCAAACGCAATTGGTTTCTCTGAGCCATCTGGATACCGATGAGAAATAACAGCACCAATCCCAATCGCTGAAGGATCTGTAGCTAAAATTACAGGATATTCCTCATTATAATGAACTAGTCGCGTAGCGTTGATAATTGATTTTTTCAATGATTGAAACGATTCTTCCTGACGTTCACTCCAAGTAAATAGAACGTTTTTGTGTCGAAGTTCGTTTAATGGTGCGGCCACCGTTGAAAAATTTTGAATAAATTTATTGTAATAATTAATTTTACCGATGAACGCTTCAACTTCCTTCAAATTTGTTGGTCTCGGCATTAGTTTGAGAGCATCTAGACGCTTTTCAGAAGGTAAAATACCTTCTGCATTGATAACACGACCCACATATTCAATATTTTCAGCCGCTAGCTTACATTTATCCCGTTTACATCGTAACCCTAATTCTTCAAATCGATTAAAAATTTCGGTTAGATTTGAGATATGTTCCTCGTTTGTTTCTCCAGAAACAATTACATCGTCGAGGTAAACAGCGCATTTAGGTACACCCGCGACGACTTCTTCCATGAACCTTTGAAAAATTCCGGGTGCGCTGGCCACGCCGAAAGGTAACCTTTGGTATTCAAATAATCCAAAAGGTGTATTGATTACCATTAACTTCTTCGACTCGTCTGATAATTCGATTTGCAGATACGCGTCGGTCAAATCAATTTTCGTGAAAAATTTACCGCCTTGCAATTTGTGGAAGAGTTCCTCGGTTTTAAAAT
The DNA here is from genome assembly GCA_958295665.1 of Tipula vernalis. Lineage (NCBI taxonomy): Eukaryota > Metazoa > Arthropoda > Insecta > Diptera > Tipulidae > Tipula > Tipula vernalis. The sequence continues at coordinate 5,322,988 of OY282560.1, read as the reverse complement.
ATCTTGCTTGACCAGCCTGTCGATTTCTTCACGAACTTGTTTGACGTACGCAAAAGGCATGTGGTACGGGTTGCGAAACTTCGGAAGGGCATTCGACTTCAGAACAATTTTAGCTTTGAAGGATTTGCAGAGACCTAATGTCAATGAAAATAAATTCGGATGTTTGGCACACAACTTGTTAACTCGCTCGGTTAGTTTTTTATGGTCTGAAGAATCTAAAATAGAATTAATTGAATTGTTAGAACTGGAATAATTTTTTGGATACAATATATCAAAATTAAGTGCTTTAAACCAGTCTAATCCCATAACGTTTGTTGCTTTGTTACTATCAACAACTAAGAGATTGCCTTTAAACGACTTATCGGCTAGTGAGATGATGACATCAGTAACTCCTTTCAGCTCGATAAAAGTTCCACCGTATGATGTTAAAAATTTGTTTGCCGGCTGGCATCGTGGCGATCCTAATTTTGTATATCCATCCAGTCCCACCAATGAACACGAAGCACCCGTGTCGACTTGAAAGGTCATTTCGACGCCGTTAACAAGAAGATCCACGACGATTTTACTGGATGACTCATTCATATTTGATGAGATGACATTGACTTCAACCGAATTTATATCATGGAATAAACAAACTGAATTAATTGTCTCCTTTTGCTGATTTGCTGGTCTGTTATTAAAGTTATTTCGATTACGACTTCTACCACGTTGACGATAACCGTAATTGTTATTATTTTTTGAACTTTCAATATTAGAATTTGTTCTAGATGATGATCGGGACAAACATACTGGTGAAATATGACCTTGCTTACCACAATCATCACACACAGATTTAATATGCTTACAGTCACGACGCAAATGATACTTATTGCATCCCGGGCATGATTGATTACCGGTATATCGCTGCTGCGATAATGATGCACGAATGTTGCGGTTTGCTTGACGTGTTCGACTTTGGTGATAACGATTTTTTTCGTTCATCGTCCATTTAATTTGATTCACGTCACCCGTTACGAACGTTGGTGGTTCTTTTTTAACTTCTTTACACGATTGCTGAGTAGACTCGTAAATAGTGGCAATTTCGGGAACTTCATCTAATGTCGGATTTGTTTTTTGAAGGTCACTGATACGTACATGATCATGTGGTGTATGCTTGACTATCATATCACGAATTTCAAAATCAGCATACGAAGTGTTACAATCAGGCTTCTGACAAACAAATAAACAATCTCGAACAGCGCCTTTTAAATCGGCTACCCATTCAGAATAGGTTTGATTAGATTTCATTAAAGTTTTATTAAATTGACATCGAGCAGCAAGCACATGTTTCTTTGCCAAAAAATGTTCACTTAATTTTGTAGTCAATTCTTTAAACGTTTTACTCACCAGATTTTCCGAAAACAATTTTTGTAATAATTCAATTGTTTCGTTGCCTACCCACGATAAAAAACATGCTCGTTTTTTCTTATCAATCGTTATACTGTTACCTTCAAAATGTTGTTCCAATTGTAGCACATAGTTTGACCATGTGACTTTTTCCTTTTCAAAGGAATGAAATACTGGAACCGCTTGCGTAGCGTTAATATTTTCAACCGGCGGCGTAACTGTTTTTTTAAAAAAATGTTGCTGTTCGGCCAAGACTTCCTTCATAAAAGTTTCATTCTGCTTTTGTAGCGATTTCAATATAGCTTCCAGCTCCGCCTTATTCATTTTGATGTTGCTTTGTAAAAAAAAATGATTTATTTCCCTTATCCTCGTCGCCAAAAATGTTAATGTTTTAGACTCAACGTGCACCGATTTATATATAAATAAAAACCGTAATTCAGGAACGTTATAAAATTGTTTATTATTTAAGAATATAATTTCTATCATCGCACTCATGTACGATCTAAAAAAAAGTGAAAACGTAATAATAACAATTGACAAAATATATTTGTTTTACAAGAGAGAGAGAATAACTTAATATTATAATCATACAGATTGATATAAAAATAGTATTTTTATTATAAACTTATGTCGTTTTCCACTTACAAACTACTCTACTCTAAAGCTACCTCAATCCGCCATCTTGAAATTGACTTCTAAATTGACGGAGTAGCAAACTACTCTAACTAATACATTTACATCTACATTGCTTTGCAATGCAAAGTTGACGTTGTCAAAATAGTAATTTGATAATTAATACGTATATTCACACACCCATACAAAAAAGCAAAGTCATTTAAAAATATTTTTTGTATGTTCCACTTAAAATGTCAAAAAACTGTCTTTTTGACAGTTCTTTCTACTCGTTTTCAACTCTTTCGCCACTCTTTGTAGTAACTGGAAAACGACATTAAATATATTTTAAATTACTCCAAAATAGATCTTTTTTTTTTAAATTTTAGAGTTAATAATTTATGTTTTGACCGATGTCCCATTTTTAATGCAAAGCCAACGTCACCCTTAATATACAAAACAAAAATAAATTTTTATCCTTTTTATGGATTATATCACTAAGAACGACGTTTTGAAGATAATCCATTAAAAAGGACCACGGTAATTCTATACTATCTGGTAAATCTGTTATTACCCGGGAAAATATTATTAAATATTTGTGGAATCAATAAAGCACCAACTAAAGCATCAATTTGTTGACATGCATCCAAATGCGAATTTTACGAATGATACTACCAATAATAATCATAATACTTTAACATCACATATTTATGCCATCATACCACCGTACCAACGTATCATTATATCACATTAAAGTCTTCAATAAAGCTTTTGGCCATTGCACTGAACAATGAAAACTATATGGAAAAATATTACCTGAGTCTTTTTAATTCAATAATTATTTCATGAAAATTGGAAGTAAAATCATAAATTTTCTGTCTAAGACAAATGAAACCGATTTTGAGTATATCATATACAATATAGCAAATCTACTTCTTCTAAATTTGACAGATGAAGATGAAGTTAACATTTATATTTTATCAGTCGTATGTTCTGCACTGATGCAAGGAGTAAGTATGTGATTGCCAACTCTGGACTTTTATAAAAATAAGAGAGAGAAGGTGCAAAGAACGGCCTATATGCTTGTAAGCGGGGCGTCTCACCTGCTTCCGGTCGCCGTTTTTGGCAAACAAACGGTGGTAACTACAGCTTCTTAGTGGAAGTAACTTAATACGGGACAATACACTATAGGTAGTTCGCTAATAGATGAGCTGGCAAATCTTGACTACATTACCCGTACTCTACGCTTCGAGAAGGATTATCGGAACATGTTCCCTTTAAGCGAATCCTTGGAGGGACGGGACCATATCGGAAACAGAACTTTTGGAATTCTTCATGAACGGCTCCAAGCTAAGCGGCAAAGTGGGAACTGTAGTACTCTGTGATAAAGTAAATGTTAAGGTTTTCTGTTCGTCTCCCTGATTACTGCAGCGTTTACCAGGCTGAAGTGATAGCGGTTAAAGAGGTCTTGACATGGTTGAACCATAATATAATATCATCGGGTGATATAGCAATCTATGTGGACAGTCAAGCGGCAACCAGGTCGCTAGAATCAGTTTCCTTGGCGTCACGGGTGGTATTTTAAATTTTGTTAATCTGGGTTCTTGGTCACTTGGACAAGCAAGACAAGTTTGCCCAGAACTAGATGGGGTGCACCAGAACATTAATCTCTCTTCGTAGACGTGAATTAAGAACGGTCGTCGGAATATGCAAGAACATGCAAGAAGGCTGGGTATAGAGGCAAATGACTTCTGTAGAAGCTATTTGGGCGAGGGGAAGGAAGAGATGTTGTTTCACTTACTTTCCTCAAGTCTGGTATTAGCCTGCAGAAGGCACAAATACATTTTTTCTTTTTAATTCAATTAATATTTACCTTGAACTTTAATAACAGCAACTAATGACGATAATTGATCTCCAACACCCAAACAAAATCATATTTTATTATTATGGTCCACCAACCACAAGCTTCTGGTTATAACGATGTTGAATATTTAAAGTAAGCATTACTCCAAAACTTTGCAACATAACAAACTTATAATAAATACATACTGTCTTAATTCAGCTTTACATGGAGGTAGATTTCCCTAAAATTTTTTTTTTCAGTCTCCGACCACCTTGATAAAACTTCAGCATCAAAATCAATTTGGCAAATATGATACACAATCCTTGAATCTGTTTCTTCATATTCTTCACAATATAATAATTCATCTTAAATAAAGGTGCCGTATCCTCAGTAGACCAGTGGTTGATAAAAAATTTCACTATTGCCTCTTTGAATTTGATATTTTTGAGCTGAGCAGTAAAGTTATGAGGTCGTATTTGATTAGGTTCTATCAAAACTCGGTTGGTCGATTCTTCTCGAAGTATACGCTCACAATCTTTTATTGGGGATAACATCAATGAGATTTGCTTTTAAATTAATTTATCATGTTGAGGAATTTTTTTGATATAGCATCAAAGGTTTTAGGTATTTCTTTCATGAGGTATAATTTGAAGAAGCCGTCTATTACAACTATGTCGGAACACATCGCACCCATTTTTATTTTGAATATTTTGATTAACTGTGATTTATCAGTTTTGCAAATAATTCCATCAGCATTGCACATGGGCGTTGTAGTAAGGACGTTTAGTAAGGGAAAATTCACTTGGATGAGATAGCAAATTTTATTAGAAAGAATATTTCAGTTTTTGAGAAATATTTGGACACTTTTTGTTGAATAATTCAACCCCTAGAAGTCGATTTAGTAAAAAGCTCCGACTAAGTAAACAGAAACATTAAAGTTTTCTTTGTCTGGATTTTTTTTTGCACGCAATAATTTCTCATTCCCAAATGTTCTATCCTTTTAAATTTTTAAAGCATTCAACAATGATTCAATTGAATTTGTAATATAATTAAAAATCAATTGACAAAACAACTTTATCGATAAAAGTTGTCTATTATTATTAACTTTTAATAATGAATACTAATTTTTTGACATTAAAACATGAAAAATTTACTTAGGAGATTTACGTCTTGAAACATATATAGATGTATAACGACAAACATACACATATTTTATTTCCAATTTTTAAGTCGACTCAAAAGTATTAAATAAGATGAAGGAAAATTTTCCGTATTTTCCTTTTTTATTTATTTATTTACTTGACGCGCGAAAAAAAACTTTTCCTATTTGCCTGAATAATACAGTTGGTGAATATTTTCGAGAAGCAATAAGACTTGCAATATTATACTGCCTATTGTTTAGTCCTCGATTTATTTACCCCGTGTACGAAAAGCCTCTTAAGTTAGAAAAATAAACTTTGAATAGACAGTTGAAAAAAAAAAGGTAAAATGTGTACACAACTTTAGTTAAAATAAAATAAGAATACCTACAACTGTGCGAAATCGCATTGGATCTGCATTAATTTGAATATGCTATACAGTATACACTGCTTTCAGCAAGACGGTTTCACAAGTAAATAATAGAAGAGGAATAATAATAAAAAAATAAAAAATCTTTGTATAACGGGAATGATTTTTTTCTATTTTCCATTTCTAGACAATTTGGAAAATGGAAAATAAAATAGATTTTAGTAGAATTGAAAAAGGTACGAGTACGAGTACAAATATATACACTTTGCACAAATATAGAATGGTCAAAACGATATTAAATCAGAATATTGACGGGAAATATGGAAAAATATTTCGCTCAGTGAAACTCTAAAGTATACCCTTAAGTCATATTTATAACATTATTATAAAGATAAAGAAAATAGAAATTGACCGTAATAAAATGAACGACCAAACGAAAATAAAATAAAAATTTTCCATTTATTTTTCTTATTTTCCAATTTAACAATAATAATAATAATCGTATATATGTAGTTGTATGTATAATAAATGAAAAGTCTAGAAAAATATTTTCGATATTATTATTATTATTATTACGACTATTATTTATTTTAAATGAAAATAAATAAAAAAATTTCCATTTTTCATTGTACCTTTCCGATAACACGATGTTGGTGTAAATGAGTGTTTTTGTTGTAAAATTTTAATTTTACGATTGGGAATTAAAATTTGCTTGGAAAACATGGAAATAGGGAAAATTTTAAAGTACAGACAAATTGGTTATATCCATTTGTCTTAATTATGTGGTAATACGCGTGGAATTGTTAAAGGGGGATTAAAGTTACCATGATTTAAATATGAATAGTATATGAAATTTATAAATTTTAAATTGAATTTTATAATTTTTAATTTTTTACTTGAAAAAACCCAACCAAATACGTGTATTTTGGAATTAAAGATTTGTCTTAGGTTATACCATACATACAAAATTGTACATACTGTGAAATGATGCTTCTTTGCATTATGTACACGTGCAATGTTGCTTTGAAAAGCTAAGTTCGCTATATGTCAGATGAAATATTCTTCACACTTTTCGTTGTATAAGTAGTACACTTATTTATCTTCAGCAAAGCACTTCTAAATGTTATAGTCTACGAAAACCGTATAAAATCGGTAAATTAGATGATCCCGAACCCGACTAGGTGGGCAGTAACCGTCAGAAACATAGCAGCTTCGTAGGGGCTCATTTCTGCTATGTCAAAAGAATTGGCAGACGGTATTATCATATTCCGTCTGATATTAAAATTGTACATATATTTTGTCATTTTCGGAGAGATATGTTTACCCAAAATTCTTTTCCCCAAAAAAATATAAAAAAATATTCCTAAAAACACTTCCCCAAAAAGTATTCCCCCAAAACGCATTTTCCCAAAAAGGGGTTTGCTCAAACTCATAACCCCAAACGTAAATTATTCAAAAATATAGTCTAAGTATGTATTATATTTGGTCAGAGAAAATATGGTTTATTATTTGAAATTCAAACAGATATTTCCATACACCATGTCTGAACGCCGTTTTGAAGAGTTATTACGCTGCTCATCGGGGCACTATATTGGTGATGCTGAGAATACGGGAAAATTGGAAATAATCTATTCTCTCCTAAAGCCAATTCTTGCTAATTTTTAACCTGCATTTAAATTTATTATATTTATAATAATTATGATTACTTAACAACATAACATATTACATCTTAATCACACTTTCAAAATTCAACTAAATGCCAATTAATTAAACTAATATACGGACAAATTATATGCGATTGAGCGCAGGTAGCCCATCTTCGAATAATTTTGTTTTTTTTTGCCATGATTGTCCTGATTTTCTTCTCACGTTGAACCAGAGAATTTTTCGTTGGCCCAGTATGACCAGCTGCGTGCTTGTCAACCTGAAATGCAGCATATACATGTGTTGTTTCCGTAGGTGCCCAATTAGGCAGTTTGCTCCGACATGTGATTTTCCAGTGATTACCTGAAGTCGTCGATGCCACGCGTCGGTGTTGTTAGTGGTCCGCAGCAGACTTTCACAAGTTTGATCATACACAGACTAAAAATGTGGTACATAACGCAGAGGTTTGTTGGGTCGCTTGTCGGGTAGAATATAGTTATTGCCAAACAAGAGAGCGCGTGAGTACATCAACGTGCTTTAATAGTTCTTTAAAAAAGGCTTGAATTTCGTCAGGATGAATGAAGGCTAAGACCCGGATCATTCGAATATTAATTGCCACAGTTTCATTTGTACCGCAAATACTTGTGAAACCTTCTTTCTGAACGCGGCGCCAAATAATTTGGCCCAAATGAAAATAGCAATCACGGAACCGTGTATCCGGAAACACAGCCTTAAAAGGAGAGGTTGAAGTCTTTTCAAAATCAGCCAGTACTTAGGCTTCAAATTCACAAAATGTTCACAGAAAACTTTCAATATTTCGTAAATCAGTTGATCATAGCACTTCCGCGACTTTGACGTCATCAAACAGAAAAGTGCCGGTACGGTAACGCCGTCAATCTTCGCGAAAATTATAAATAATTGACGAAATATAGATGGAACAACATCAAATGTGCCATCCATCATCCAACAGTCTGCTTTTTCTAATATTCGCAGAGTCTTAACAGTTCCCATAAGGATGATACACTCACTGTCAAACCATTTTTCTGCTAAAATAAATATTTCACCATCTACTATTCTCAAATGTTCTGGAACACTGATGTCACGGATGCTAGTTGGCTCTTTAATAGCAGTCGCTCGAATTCGTTTTATCTTAGCCTTCTGGGCTTCTTTATGCGGTAAATGCATCCTTGACGTTATTGGACAGTTGACAATACTATCCCTTATGATCGCAGCTGGATGAACGTTGGTAGTTTTAGCGGTCTCTTTTAATTTATTGTTGACACAGCGTACTGGTAAGTCGCTCGTTGTCGTACCAAGGACGTGCGTTGAAGGGCCCTTGACTATATGATGTACCCCATTTTCAAATTTGGTTGTAATCCGTGCATTGCATTGGTGGTTGCGACGTTCCACGCAACCCCAATAATATCGATTTTGCTGCACTGATTTCACATCCATGTAGTAGCTATATCCTACATGACACAATAAATCTTTGCCTTTGCTGGACTTCACTTTATTTATTTGTGTAAGTATCATATGTAATTGTATTCTAATATGACGTGCCTCCATCGGCACTTTAACTCTCTAACGATAATAATCATGAACATAGTTGTTAAAAAATTTATAAAAAATTTACAATTTCGCGCGCGAAATGCCCAATCCACTATTTTGGGATTTTTGGTGATCTTTTTGGGGAAACGATTTTTGGAGAAACGTACCCAACCCGTATGATAGCAACCCGGATCAAATTTTTTTAAACCTTTTGTATGGCTGCCGGGAATACCAAAATACTGTTTTCAGGCATTTTAAATGTCGCCTATATAATTCCAAATATGAAACTTAATTTTTCAGGTGTGCTTCTAGTACAATACTTCAAATACAAGTATTAACAATGCAGTGCAACAAAAATTGTGTGTTTTGCAAAGAAACAAAAAATTTCATATTCAGCACTGTCAAGAAAAAGAAAAAATTTCAACTCGGCGGCAAAATCCAAGAATTGAGGCTACAACGTGATTTATTTGGGCAGCTTTTAGTGTTATCCTTAGAAATAAAGTATTGAGAAGTGCTGTGTTATCTGATAAACCCAATACTGCTTTCACTTTGCCACATGAACGGAACAATAAATAAAACCGACAATCGGCATTGATGCGTGACTTTGAAACAAAAAATTGAAAGCACTGGGCCAGAATCCATGATTTGAATTGTGATCATATAAATTGCGTCAGTGACTGTTTTAAAGTTGAATTCGTATATCAAATTTTAAGTACATTGGTTTGATTGTAGAAACTTGTATGCGTTCGCGTCCTCATATCGATTCTCTTCGTACGTATATGTGTGTTCTAATTCGAAAATTTTATATTTTGCATTCAGTCTGTCCTCCCGCAGTCTTAAGAATTATTTATTTTGCGCTTGTTGAGTCGAGGCTATCATATGGATTAGCGTGCTGGGGAGGGACTTATTATTCAAGAATTCACCCCTTGTTATACATAGCTTAAAAACTATTATTCGTATCATGCTAAACGCACAGAGGCTGTCTGCTTCGTGGCCTTTCCTAGAGACATCTGTTTGTCTGTAAAATTTTAAAAGCATTATTTCCTTTTAAAGTCAGTTTAATGTTAGTACCAATTACGACTTGAGCTATATGCAGTATATTTGGCTTGAAAGATTTACAACAGCAAATTTCCAAAATTCGTTTATAATATTGGCACCTAAAAACATTTAAGTCAGGTTTAAAATCATTTTTATTTGAAGCCTCAACTGTGGATGATTTGTTGCATTTCCAAATGTAGTAAGTAACTTGAAAACTTTTGTTAGCATATGGATTGATATAATGCTGGGGAATATGGAATTTCTAAAAAGTTTCGTAAAGATTTGGTCGGTGATAGTTTAGTGGTGTTTCGCGTCTGTATGAATCATTGGGATCATTTCCGACAAAATCTTTACCCGCTTTTCATGCTATGACCGGCTAAAATCAAAAGTGAACATGCTTCTACAGCTCTAAATCTGGATTTATCTTATTACGATACCTGCAATCTGCTGCTGTGCAAAACAGAATTGAAAAAACATTTGTTGTGAGCAAAATATATTGCACAAATATGAAGCAACGCTCATACTAAAGGAACATATGCTAAAGATACATGTTAAACCGAAAGTGGTCAGACTGAAAATGTCCGAGATAAATTCAACATGTAAACGGCGGCTTGACTGAAAGCAAAGATTATTAACAAGAAGATCTTCATGTTAATAATCTTTGCTTTCAGTTAAGCCGCCGTTTACATGTTGAATTTATCTCGGACGTTTTCAGGACAGTTGTTTATCTTCTAAAGTAATTTGTCTATGCTTAAACCACGAACTTGTGAACTGGAAGGTATAATTTCTGTTGTTTGTGTACTGCAATCCGTACACTGAATAGCGACTGGATTTCGTTGAGTAAACGACGGATGTATAATTTGTTGATTTGCTGTACTACAATCTGTACACTGTACCACGGCCGGATTTGGTTCATTAGATGTAGATTTTTCGATTAAATTTTCATGCAGCTCATCTGACAATCCGCTGCTAATGTTCGTTGACGTTGATGGAATATCTGATGAACCTCAGTTGCACTATTTAAAAATAAATGTTCATTGGTTAATAATTTACATTATCACTTAATTTGACACTTCCACTTACCTTAATTGCGAAGCTTTTTTTTGTCAATTCTTACACTACGAGAGTTTACTATTTTCAGTTTGCCTTTCATTGGCAGTAAAAGTGACGGAACAACATTTTTTTTTAAGTTAGGTTTCACTTTAACTCGATACGTTTCATACAATGGATTCACAAAAAACTCAGTCATTAAAATGCTTAGAGCAAATTCTGGAAGTGTTTATATTAAATTTATCCTTCCTACAACATAAAAAAACCCACTGTTTACACGTTGTTTTGTCGTTGTAGTGTACTGTGGAATACTATGATACAGTTCGGTAAAATTGTGAATTTTTTGAAAATGCGGTCAGGTCAGACGCAACGCGGAAAATTTCTGTAATTTTTCGGTTCAGGGTGATCGAATCTATAGATTTTATACGGTTTTGGCGGTAATACTACGAGGCAAACATTTTTGGCGTGGGCTCTCGTACGAGAATAGAACCGGTATTGTATTTATACTGAATTTCACTCGCAACCTGTTTTTGCTGCCCAAACTCGTTAAAATTATTGAAAGCGAAATACTACGCAAAACTAGTTTCTCTGTAAATCTTTCATTTTTTGAGTTACTTGCAAAATAAATTTTGTCTACGGAAGCTGCTAACTTCTGGTTGGGGTATTTTCACTCTAAATCAATGGGCCCTCCTAATTTATGGAAAAAAAAAATTAATTATGAAGTGACAGTTCGATTGGATAAACCGGTGATTCTTAGCCGGTTGTCTACTTACCCCTGGGAACTGCGCTATATGTTAGTTAGAGGTGCGAGTACGATCTTTTAAATTAATTTTACATCTACCACACTTTATTTCTATAATCGATACTATAACTCACGTTATAGTAACAGTTCTCGTATTTATAAGCCACATTTTAAGATTGGAACAACATGTGATCATAATCCATCACTATAAACTTTGCTACATATCGAAAACAACAACAAAATAAATTTGAGATTCATTTCACTATAAAATTGGACCTTAAAGTATTTATCCAAGCTTTCGATAGAAAGGGGGATGCTGGGATATAGATGCTTTTGGATTTATTTCTGTTTAACATAGATATCATTCAAGAAAATGTCGTAATTAAATTGGATCTTGTTGAGTTACAAACTAATCAGTAGTTAATACCAGCGTACACTACATATGTTTACGCTGGTATTAACTACTGATTAGTTCGTATAACTCAACAAGATCCACCTTAATTACGTCGTTTTCTTGAATTATGTCTATGTTAAACAGAAATAAATTCGGAAGTTCTATATTCCAGTTAAATATGCAACGTTATTGTATCGTTACGAAATACCAGAATACCGAAATTATTTTACAACCCTAAAAATACCCGTAACCTTACATGAAAATGTTACTTAACGTTATTTGTAACTGCAACTGGTGCTTAATTCGTGTAAATACCATAAAGATTGCATCTTCTAAAAATAATTCTTAATCAAACTTTAAATTTTTGAAAACTTTGATTACTTTAAAGATTTGATTTTTTGAAAATCAATCTTTCAAATTTTTTTTGCTGGTTAATACCATTTCGCATATTGGCTCTTATTGAACTGAAATTCATTGCTCTCTTTGCCACAAATTTGTGTGAGATGGTATTTTCAAATTTTCTGCATATTAAAACCAAATCCAGAAATAGGTTAAATGCGGATGATGATAAGCGGGTAACAATTGCCAAAAAAGTTCCAAGAAATTGGTAGACTTATTGTTCAATAATATTGTGATTGTCATTTTTGATATGTAACATTTTCTTAGCGCTGGATTAGAAAAATGATTTTTATTTAGGGGGGGGGGGGGGGGGGAGAGATGCCATAAATTAAAATTTTAGTTTAATCGGTTTACTGATCAGTTTACTGATTATACATTGAATGCTGAATTCGATCTGAAGGGACGAATTTGAGCGACAACAGCTTTATTGTGGGAGAGGGTTAGGAGTCCTACTAAATATTGTATCTGATGATTATTTTGAGCTAATTTTTTATATTTAACTGAATTTAGGTCAACTTTTTTTTTTTTTTTTTTTTTTTAAATGTTTCCAATGGCTTTATTCTTGAATCTTTCTACATAATAAACTAACAAGAAGTAATCAAATCTTAAGCTAAAATTATTACATATTAATTTTAAGTCTTAACCAATATTAATACTTATTGTTAGGGCTCACAATTTAATTAATTTAGACTATACTTTATATGTATATATCGAATTAATTTTACAGGTTCACAGGTTCATCAGTTCGAGTGGATCTGTTCTTCTCAAACGCCTAAATCGCTGCTGTTTTAGTATCTCCTTGGCCAATTCGTTGGGATGTGCTTCTAGTTTTGAATAATATTTCGAACTGAATTCTTTAAAAGTTTCTTTAACAGTTTTAATCCCAAGGTCGTCATGTATATTACTATTTCGGATGTACCAAGGAGCATTGGTAATACTGCGAAGTATTTTCGCTTGGGTTCGTTGCAGGACTTCTCTGTTTGAAGCGCTGGTGGATCTCCATAACTGAATACCATATGACCATATGGGTTTGATTATCGCTTTGTACAGTAAAACTTTATTGGCTAATGACAACTGAGATTTTCTTCCCATCAGTCAATATATTTTGGAAAATGTAATTTTTATTTGATTGCGCTTTGTTTCAATATGATTTTTCCACGTTAACCTTCTATCCAGATGCAAACCTAAGTATTTTACCTTCGTTTGTTGAAGAATATTTTTATCGTTTAATTTCACTGGTGGGCAGGTGCGTTTGTTTAGCGTGAATGTGACGTGAGTTGATTTGTTTTCGTTCACTGTTATTCGCCATGCCTTTAGCCAGTCCGCGACCTTGTTTAAATGATTCTGTAATTCCTTTGAGGCAATTTCAGGATTAGTAGTGTGAGACACCAGGATGGCCGTGTCATCGGCAAATGTTGATATTATTACTTTGTTGGTTACAGGTATATCAGCTGTGTACAACAAGTATAATATTGGTCCTAGAACGCTACCTTGCGGAACACCTGCATTAATATCATTTAAGCAAGTAGTTGCGCGGTTTTGTTTGACCATGTATTGCCTTTGAAGGAGATAGTTTCCCAAAATAGAATGAAATTTTTTCGGTAGAAGCTCTTTAATTTTGTAAATTAGTCCATCGTGCCAAACTTTATCAAAAGCTTGGGCGATATCCAAAAAGGCAGCAGAACAATATTTCTTTTTCTCGAAGGTGATTTTGATTGCATTTACAATTCTGTGTACTTGCTCTGTAGTATAAGATGTTGGTTTCGGAATCCAAATTGATGGTCTGGAATAATGCGCCGTTCTTCTAATATTGGTTTCAATTTCGTTAATAACATTTTTTCAAATAGCTTTGAGATTTGCGTTTCATTTGTAGATGAGATATGATGATCTTCCATTTTTGAGGAATATAACTGGTTTTCATGATCGCGTTGAATACAAATGTTATTAGTTTTATGCATTTATCCGGCAATTCCCTTATCATTTTTCCAGTAATGAGATCATGTCCTGTTGCCTTTTTCGGGCTTATGCAAGTTTTAATTGTATTCTTAACTTTCTTCCAATTATACTTTATTTTGTAGGATAATAGATGAGCAGCAAAAGCATTGGCTTTTTCTTCATCACTTCTCGCCCAATTTTCAGTTGGTAGTCTAATCGGTGGATTCGAATTTGTTGGCCTTTTTAAGTTTTTTGTTGCCTTCCACAAGGAATAATCTGTCCTCTCGGTAGCCGAGAGATCACTTAAATAGTTCTTTATGCGCTGGTTTCCTTCTTCCTGCAAGGCAAATCTTAGGGCCTTAATAGCTCGATTCAATTTCCATTTCAATAACGATGATTTTGTTTGCTGCCATTGACGATGAATTTGTCGCTTTTCGTGGATTAGTTCCTGTATATTACGTGACAGTTTATTAACTTTTTCAGAACTGCTTATGCCGTGTGTAGCCCTTTCAGCGGATAATGTCATAACATGTTTTAGATTTTCTGCCGCCGCATCAATATCCGTAGCCGTATCAATTTAGGTAAACTAATTCTGTTTTTATGTCAACGGGGATTTAAAGGATTTTCGATAACCGAGATTTATTTTTAATCTTTGGATCCCGACATTTTGTAAATGAAAAACTAAATAAAATATTAAAAAAAAAATATTCAAAAAGATAGAAAACTAAACCACGTCAACTAAAAGGGTGATTCGTTTTTTCTATCTAGATGCTTTTTGACCCAATTGTCAACAAAAAGATATTCGTAAATTGTTTGTTCTGGTAAATAATATTAAAATCTGTTTAGATGATTTCAACAGGTAAATCGGACAATGAAAACAGAGATATTGTGTCGAAATTGTGTGTAACGATAAATACAATTTATGTAAAGCCCACTAGAAATTTGTAGAATTTTTAGAGCCGTTGCCATTGATCCAAATTGTATTCCGTAATTTTTATGGAATTCAGTATTTCCCTCTCAAATCCCGGTATTCTAAAATCTAAGATTCTGAACCCTAACTATGTTAAATAATGGTTAATTTTCTCGATTTAATGTCGGAAATTTTTTATGTGATCAGTGAACATTTCCTCCAAAGATCATCTACAATTGACAGAAATGTCAATGATGATAACCGATAAGATATTAAAAAAATTTTCAACAATTAATACTACTATAAATTTCGAGGCTTGAAAAGTTTAATTTTACTTAGATGTGTCAGATTTCCACCTTTTCATTTTTTTTACATTGGAAACATTCTTCTAGATTATTGAATTACTTTACATTTGAAGACAATATGCGTCATTCAAAGCTTCCGGATATTCGAATGTTTGGTATAATAGGTTGCCTCAACTACTAAAATCCTTGCAGAGGCCAGTACAATCTGAATTGATAACTTATAGTAAAAAACAACTACTCCAAAAATTTCCTGGAAAATTGTAGTACATTGCTTTAAACGCCATATATGCTTAAAGCGTGAACGAACGCATACGTTTGAATTGTTTCTTTTGGATTATTTAAAATATGGGAACTTCCAAAAACTCTAAATTATGACAGTTTTCTCTTTTTAAGACCGATTGGATTTTACCGACTTTTCATTTGCTTTATAGATCTATTGCATATTATCCAAAGTTGTTTAAGTCGTAAATATCTAATGTTCAAATCAAATCTATCACTCGTCTTAATTTCACTATTGGTTTGTGTAGACTTTTCTCTCGAGTTGGTTGGAGTAAGTTACTGTATTACACTAGCGGCGGCACCCATGTTATAAATTCTAACCCCCTTCCATTTCAATTATTTTCAATTATCTGTCGTTGCTATCTAATTAATTGATTACAACAACCAAATGGAAAATCAAAATGATAACAATCCAAAAGCAAAAAATCTGTTTTAATTGAAAACTTGTCAAGAAAGTTTTAATTTTCATTATACATTTCATTCGTTCGTGTCCCACAACCACCATGAAACAAAAAAAAAAAATTAAAACTTAAATAATTAAAATAAGTCCAAAAAGATTTTCTTATTTTCCTCTTAATTTTTTTATTTTATTTTTCATTCCGTTATTTTTAAAATGAAAATGGAATTATTCGTTTTCTTTTCATATATTTGCTGTTGTTTTAACAAGATTAAAATGAAGAAAAGCGAAAACCTAAAACAAGACAAGACAAAATCATCCCTTAATTACAATACTACCTTCTTTATCTTTTGTTGAATAAATAATCGGGTGAGGGCACAAAAACGAAAAAAAAGAAAAAACAATAGAAAATCGAGAAAAATCAAAAAAAATTATGTACAACGAGAGCGAGGTAAATCAACAAAACATTAACAAGTACACATTGTTCCAAAGACAAAAATCTTTATTTTTGCTTGAGAATCAAACCTACATGGTTGATACACCAACCGCAACCCACCCATCGTAACCGGCAAAAAGGGATGCATTTGCATAAAATTTACATATTAGTTGATCTCTATTTTGTTTCATTTCGAAGGATTTCATCTGTTATTTCCACAGAATTTCCATTTCATGAGAAGTTTTAATGGTACATTGTAAATACGTAGAAGGGAATCTTGAAGAGAGCAAAAAAAATTGTCCTCGCGGTTGAATGGAAAATGGGTTGTTATACTGTTAAAAAGTCGTAATGGTTCAAAAGTAAAGTAAAGCAAAAGAAGATTAAAATAAGAATGGAATTAAAAAGGATAATTGTTTTGATTCCTTTTATCGAGTTTGTTGTTGGTTTTTATTCGTTCGTTTATTTAACGGGGAGAAAAAAAAAATCTTCAGCGATAAGTGTATGTTTTATATATATGTACATATACAATGTACACATCTGAATAAACATGACGTTAAACACAACATCTCAGAAGAATCAAACTCATTATATTATGTAACATCAAAAGCTCGACAAAAAGTGCTTTTGTCAAATAATTGAAATATAATCGACATAATTCAACATCAAATGAAAACAAGACGTTTTCCATCATTAAAAAGTGGAGATGAGCCAAGTACATTTCTAGAATGGTGGTTCTCCTCTCTTAATCGTTTCAATCCATCAAATAGAAAATAATTTTGTTTTCCATTTTCATTCCGATTTTTGTTTTTGTTATTTTGAAATAATAATTAAATTTTATTTGTTTTGCTTTTCAATATTGTGATAGCTTCTAGAAATGAAAAAAAAAAAAAAAAATGTCGTCCAAAAAATCTTCAAATGAGATCTCGCATCAAAGGAACGATAAGAGATAGAGAGACAATCATAAAAAAAGAGGTGTGCATAAATTTTGTCGTCTTCAAATGGATTTTAATACAAGTGGTTTTCCTTCTGTGCTGAATGGGATAGAAAAAAAAAATTCTAAATTAAAAATAAATGAAAAGCGAAAAAAATCATTTATATAAAAAATTTTTTTTGCTCCACTGTTGTGATGATAATTAGAAAAAATGAAAAACTGAAGTGGGTTTTCATTTTGGATATAGAATAAAATGAAATAATTTGAATTTAAGGTTTTGTACATACATATATAAAATGTACGGTAAAAGTAAATATGGTTTCAAGATTCTTCAAGGTTTTGATTTAATTGGAATTTTTTTTTTAGTTTTCATGTAATTTAGATTGGATTTTGGCGTTAAGGGACACGATTAAATACAAATTTGTGGCAAAGGTGATATTAATTAAAAAATTTTACAATGTAACTCTGACTAAATTGGTGAGTTTTTCATCTGGCTATTTTTTTATTATTCATAAACTGCAGAAGTAAATGATGTACCTCTATCGTAAATGATGCAGATTTCCAAATACAGCGTTCGTGGTTGATTTATCAGGAAAGAGCCAAACAAATTTTGTGGAACCATCTATAACAAAAAAAAAATATATTATATTTCTTTGTATTGTACTTGTCATAAAATCAAGATACGTCACTGCCTGTACCATTTTCTATTGATTGCTGAATGCAATAGTGAAATCTCCAAGGGAACGCCCTATCAACAAGCCAAGGAAAAGCCCTATCGTCCTATAAAATCTTTTGTCCAGTCCATTCCTTAATTTGGTGAGTCGTAAAGAAAACGAATTATTGAACTAATTACTGTGGCTAAATTTCACTTCAAGGTTGTAACGATGAACTGGTCGTTTTAGAGTTTTTGAAGGCCAAGCTAAGCAAGGCATTTAAGTTCATACAGCTCAGATGGAGACATACCGTTAAAGGAAAGGAAGCCAAGCGAAGAATAGAGGCTAATATCGGAAATCAACCAGCTTGCCCTCATTTGAACCAGATCGAGTGAAGCTAGGTAAGTTTCAGGAGCGCCTACCCAAATATGCGAATTATTACGATGTGTTGTTTTTAGGAATTAATAAATATCGCAAGCATCTGGCAGCGCTCACCGCTCCCTTATATATTTGATCGGCCAAAGAGACCTTCCTGGTGATAGTCACACCTAGCATCTCTATTGAATTAAACTTATCTATATTAGAATCGTTTAGGTCATCAGCATAATGATTGAATATCATTAATACAGATTAAAAAGAGAGTTGGAGATAAGACGGATCTCTGAGGGACACCAGCTGGTACAATTACAAAATGAAATTTATAAATTTTATAATTTCAATTCCATCTTGAGCCTACGGTAAATGGTCATGGCAAACCTGGTGATCAGATCAAGGTCGCGTCACATTGTCATCATTAATCAGTTTGAACTAAATGAAATAGAGCGCTTCTGTTAGACGTGAGTACTGTGTAGACCGTAATATCATAACGGAGGCACGCCTTTTTGCGATTTATTTGCTGAATATGCTTTTATTGGAATTGATGTGCCAAAATATACTTTAGATCTGTTCATCTCTCACCACTAACAAAAAGATGAATGAAGCAACTTATAGCGCCTTAACTTGAATCCCTTTGTTAGCGTCCTTTCATATTTAGTATTCTAGCATTAATGTACTGATGTCTGTATTATTTTTACCGGTTAGATTGGGATTGGTTTTTTGAAGAAAATACGTGGCACGGATGATATCTTTTAGGGTTTCGAAGCTATCATATGTGCAATCGCAAACTACTAATTTTCGAATGTGACTTTTGTACCCCGTTTCCTTGAGGACCCTCATTTGTAAAAGAGGGAATTCCATATTTTTTTTTGACAAATATTCAACTCTTGTCATTAGTAGTGCTTGTACGAAATATTTCTCCAAATTGTAACATCGACTGACCTTGTTAAAGAATTGCCAGTATATCACAAGAAAAGCTTGCTTTGAAATAAACGCTATACAAAATATCGGATACTGTATCTTTTACATAATCCAATGTGATGAAGTTTAAAACACTAAAGGCTGGCCCCATAAAAACCAGTCGGGCTGACTTACAAGCTATAATTTTGCCATTTTGTGGGGTTCATGGTTCACGGTGTTCAACTTAGACAGAGTATTTTATAAAATTACTAACCTTAATTTCCATTTACAATATTGGAATATATTATGACCAAGTTCAAATTGATCAAATACGATAGGTTATTTGCTTTATTTACTATACTATCGTAGTCAAAATTGTTTGTGCCAGCTAAATTTTCATTGCAACGTTACACAAATCTCTTTAAAAATGAAACATATGATAAGGTTTTAAATTAAATTAATTATTAAGCTTTATATTTCAATACATTTTTTCCAAATCTGTACTAATCTGTACCGCCATCCGACTATAAACAAAAAATGTCACTACGATCTTTAAACGACACAAACTAGAATTTCTGAAACAAAATTAAAATTTGGTAATGATAAATAACCGACAACCGGTCATTTTACAAACTTCGTTTTTAACCGAAATTGAAAAATAAAGGAAACGGAAAATAGAGAATGTTGTACGTTGTACCATTTGTAAAAGTGATTTCTCAAAAGAAAAAAATGAAAAAGTTGTAGGAAAAAAAATTTGGTGAATTAAAAATTAATAAAAATTAAACATTTGACTTATGTCAACAGTAAATTGAAATATTAGTTTGTGCTGTTAAAATTATAAAAGGTATGTAACTAAATTGAATAATTTACTAAGAGTATAAAATAAATTGAAGAACCTAGAATTTTTGTCATGTGGTTTACGTTTTTAAGGTTAGTTTTATTTTTATTAAGATTTTTATTTTATTTTTTATTTCAATAAAATTATTCAATATTATTATTTGATAAACTGGTTGATAAATAATATTAAACGTTTTAGCCATAATATGCCCAAAAACAAAGCATTACGGCAACTTACAAGCCAGTCATTAAGATGAAGATTACGTTTCAAAAATAGAGTTTCCAACATCAACGAATTGGAAAGGGAATTGCATCAAAACCAGGAATCTATTGAACTGTGCGAAAGTTTTGTGAATCAAGAACAACTAGAACAAGTCAAATATTTAAATGAAAAGGACATTAGTGTAGATGACGTTGACCACGAATTAAATAATTTTCCAGAAACCCTTTCAGAAATAGAAGATGATGATATAAATGCCACAAGCGAAAATGAAATTCAAAGCATTGTCGATTTTCTGGGTCAGTGGGCCCCAAAATACAATATTAAAGCTAATGCTAAAGGTTTCAAGTCAAATTTAAATAACCTGTTAGTCAATTACGAAAATGTGTCAATTTTAGAAATAGATATCAATATAGACGGAGTTCCCATTTCAAAAAGTAACAGAAGTTGTTTTTGGCTAGTTTTAGGCAGACTATGGAATTTAGATGAGAGATCGGTTTTTGTGATAGGCGTTTATCATGGTTTTAATAAACCTGATGATTTCAACAAATATTTACGTCCACTAGTTGATGAATTAAAGAATTTAACGATGAACGGATATGTACATAATAATATTAATGTTTGTGTGAAGGTTAGGTCTTTTATTTGTGATGCACCTGCGAGATCTGGTTTATTAGGAACAAAATCACATACTGGCTATTTTGGTTGTCTTAAGTGCACAGAAGAAGGCGACTTTATTAAAAATAGAATGGTTTTCCCAATTGAAAATAATTCGAAGTTAAGAACTGATAATTCGTTTAGACAAAGAACACAAGAGGAACATCACAAGTTTAATTCAATTCTGGAGGAACTTCCAATAGATATGGTTAAGCAATTTCGTTTAGATTATTTGCATTTAGTGAGTTTAGGCGAAATGAAAAAGTTAATCCAAATGTGGTTGAGTGGGGATTCAAAATCTCTCTTATCAAGCCTTGAGATTTCACAAATTTCTATGAATCTAAAAACTATATCTCTAACACAACCTAGTGATTTTCAACGGACTATTAGACCATTAAATGATTTTGCATTTTTCAAAGGGTCTGAATTACGAGTTTTTTTGCTGTATTCGGGCCCATTTGTATTAAAAGATCTTATTTCTATTGAAAAATATAATCATTTCATGTTATTACATGTTAGGATTTTGTTATTATGCCATACTGAGTATTCTATAACAAAACTAGAGTTGGCCGACAAAAAATTTTGCAACAGTTCGTAAATGGAACCTGTTCTATTTACGGACGACATCATTTAACATACAATATGCACTGTCTAACACATTTGACCCAAGATGCGGAACAATTTGGTAGTTTAGATAAATTTTCCGCTTTTCCGTTTGAAAGTTTTATGTCTGTTATCAAACGTCTCTTAAAAAAACCAAACCAACCACTGGCTCAAATATGCAACAGGATTTTTGAAATTAATAATTCAAAAATAATAAGTTCCAAAAGATTTAACCCTAACAAATCATATCCAGTATTAAAAAAAATATATTTTAAGCATGGTAGGGTACTCTACAAAAGAATTGAATTTCATAATTTTGAAATTAGAAATGACAATCGCAATTGTTGGATTTTGACGAAATCCAAAACTATTGTGAAATTTTCGTACGTGGAAGTAATTTAAAACGAAATATACATTTGGGGTAAACAATCAATGGATCCCACCGACTTCTATAATTTTCCTTTGGCTTCAAGTAAACTTGATATTTTTGAAGCTACGTTTACAGACCAACCAGAAAAACAATATGATTACAAAGATATTGAAAAAAAGATGTTTGCAATGAACCACACGGAACCGGAAAGATTTATATTTTTCCCAATACTTCATTCATAAGAAATAGGTGATTTAAAAATCGTTAATTTATTTCAAATCACGAAACGTTTTTATACAAAAATTATACATTAATATTTTGTTGTATATCTTTTAGAAAATGTACGCAGTCGTAGAAACGAATACGCATGCTGATGAGAAGGAAGTAGCCGTAATATTAGACAAGTGGATCAACGAAAATTGTGTTTTCTGACCAACTGATTATAAAAGAGCCCTATCCAAAAAATTAAATATCGAAGAATCTTGGCAAAAGTTCCAATGCAAAATTTTAAAAAGAAATTTAAATTCTTTTAGCCAAGCCAAACAAATAGAGAAACACTTTGAAATCAATTCTAACTCAGACACCGAAAACATTACATCTCGAAAGAGGCAAATATTTTCATTTACGCAATACAACGACGAATTTGAAATCTCGTTACCAAAGTTATCGAAAACCGCTGCTAATGATAAAACTAGTGAAAAACAATTAGAAGTAGTGCCACAATTAATATCTAGCGCGCCTTTACAAAACAATTCAAATTTATATAATGTAATTTTACCAGAAGTACCACCACTAGCACCGACAACGACCATACAGCCATTACAAAATGTAACAGATCTAGATTGCATAAGAGCTCTACCAAAAATAATTATTTTATCAAACAGCTCTGTATCAAATGGTTCATCATTATCACTAGTGCCTCCATTATTACAACCAATATCAACTGATGTTGTGCAAAATAATGAAATACATTCACTACTGTGTAGTACATCAGAAAAATTTTCAACTCCTATAGACAGCGATTTCGATAAAGACAAATCATACGGAATTATTGAAAAAATTGGAAAAATGGATGAAAATATAAAAATACTGCAACAAAACCAAAGTTTAATTTTAAAAAACCAAAGGAAAATAATTCAAAATCAAAACATTACGAAATAATGTTTAGAAAATCTTCTACTGACGATAAGAAAATCGGAGACAAAAATTGTAAAAAATACGTCATTTATTTTACCAAAAATTCCAATAACAACAGTGGAGGAACTTGTAAGCTTCAATACTAAATTAATTAATAAAAGCTACATGGAACAGATGGTAAGGCAATTTAATTTTATCTCATGACATTGAAGTTGAATTAATCCTATTTATTTATTTTTTTCAGATTCTATATCGTTTTGCTTTGAAATGCAACAATACAAATAAAATAATTAAAACAGTATCGGAACACCTTTTAAGTTATGACCTAATAACAAAATATTCGTCACTTTCAAAAGGTTATTTTGGTGCATGTTGATTTGAAGTTAAGTCTCAAATTTGATTGTTATATCTATGTGTAAGCTATGTTCCAAATATTTTATTTTATTTTGTCACATACGAGTAGGTATAGATTATAGATAAAAATTAATCTTTCCATTTCATTGTTTTTATTCATAGATATAACCAAATTGATATTCAATGAAAATACATTTCTGATACAACTGATGGTCGAGGTGCAAAACTATACGAACGATAACCCTGTGACTCTGCAGCAAATCCAATCAAGCATCAAAGAGTTTTTGAAGCGGGCGAATTTTCGCAAAAAAAAATAAATTTATGTTTAAAACAAATATATTCTATTTTTTAGTATTACCTACATAATTACCTACATAAAATAAGTAATAAGAAGTTAAATATTGATTACCTATTTGAATTACTGTGATGATTTTTTTTTTTACTGATTCTAAGGACTTATTATTAATTATAAATTTATAATCAATGTACTGTAGTGTACATATTACTATTAAATTAGTATAATATAAAAATGAATTAATGTACCTTACAAATTTTTATAATTAAGTGCCTAAAATATTTAAGTATATGTAGGTACTATTTTTTTAAAATATTATTTAAAATTTATTTATTTTAATTTTATTTTAATTGTTTTTATTTCATAATCCTAAAACCTGTTTAAACCTAAAACATTTTTGTTTTTTATAAAAAAAAATATCCCCAACATTTCGATGGGTGCATTCCATCAATTAAATTTTACTCCTTGAATATGATGGAATTTACCATCGAAACTTTGGAGGTATTTAAAAAAAATGGAGAAGTATTTTAGGTTTAATCTAATAAATAAGTACCTATTTTATTTATTGTTATTTGTTTAATATTACATAATGTAATTGAATTAATGTATAATTATTAAGTATTACTAAGGTTACTCGATAAGTTAAAAATTTGAAATGTTGATATTGTAATATTATAATTACTATTACTTTCTTTTACTCTAGTAAAATAAAGTATAGTAATCATGAAAATTTTGGACCTTGAGATTTTTAGAGATTTATTTGTTTTGAGGTCCCCTGAATCCGAAAAAGTGGGTTTCGAAATGGTGTCTGTCTGTCTGTCTGTCAGTCTGTCAGTCTGTCAGTCTGTCA
Source organism: Tipula vernalis (assembly GCA_958295665.1). Lineage (NCBI taxonomy): Eukaryota > Metazoa > Arthropoda > Insecta > Diptera > Tipulidae > Tipula > Tipula vernalis. The sequence continues at coordinate 5,298,379 of OY282560.1, read as the reverse complement.
GTCTGTCAGTCTGTCAGTCTGTCAGTCTGTCAGTCTGTCAGTCTGTCAGTCTGTCAGTCTGTCAGTCTGTCAGTCTGTCAGTCTGTCAGTCTGTCAGTCTGTCAGTCTGTCAGTCTGTCTGTGTCCTCTATACAGCCCAGATGGTTTAACCAATCGAACTGAAACTTCAGATTTAAGCTTTTTTGATAAATTGGGAGGTCCCAGTGAATTTTACTCCAAATCGGCTAACCGGAAGTGGCCACTCTCTTGGTCCAGAAAATTTATTTTGCAAATATCTTTAAAAGTGTAAGGTTTACAAAAAACTACTCAATGCAAAATGTTTCCAAAAATTAAAAACAAATAAAAATAAAAAATAAAAAATTAAAAAAAAAATTAAAAAATTTAAAAATTAAAAAAAAAACAGTTATAAAAAAAAAAATTTCTCAAAATTCTCTGTTCGTAAAAGAAAGTCGTGTGTTGGCCACACCTCCATTTTTTTTTATACATATGGATATATATGAACATATTATGTAAATTTATTTATATTATTTAATTGAATTATTCAATAAAAAAATATTATAAAGAATTAAAAATTATTAATTAAATTAATTTGTTGTGTAGGTCTACTACAATTTTACTAATACTGTTATCGGCCTCAAACACCGTGTATAGACGGTTTTATGTCATTGATTTCGTCAGTGAAATGTTCCCCTTTAAAACCGACGTAAACCCGACGATATATTGTTGTTAAGGCGGTTAATCGCAATTACAATGAACCTGTAAAATGTTTACCCTTGAGTCAGTAATATGACAGTCAACTAAACCAACAACGATAGAATATATTCGGCTCCCGAAAAACCAATTAAATTAAATACCGAATGCGCAGATATTATAACTGCCTAAGGTCTGCCAAAATACGAACTATTTAAACACTTTTGCCCAAAAATGTCTGCAAAAAGACTACACGGTCCTAAGACTCAGAACAGTCATTTTACATTACTAAAATTATATTTTGTTTTTCGGGAAAGCTTTATTCAAAATTGTTTGTGCACATTAAAGATTGAGTTCAAAAAATTGTAAATTAATTAAAATTAAAATTAAATGACCAAATATTTCTAGTAGGATGAAGGATGCTAATTAAAACGTAAGGTATAAGATTCCAAGCGATTTTATTAACAAATTTTGAACCACCTGCGAGATGTCATAGAGATGTAATAAAAACTAAACTAAGGCAAACCAAGCATAAGTGATCAAATCACCATTTAATTACCTAAACAATTATTAATTGTAATTAATTTAATAATTTTTGGTCTCGTATATATTTTAATGTGCACAAACAATTTTGAATAAAGCTTTGTCATCAGCTGTACTTTCGCCCAGATTTGGTATAACATTGTATTCAAATAGAATGTTGAACAATTAATTTTGACTATGATAGTATGTATATTGAAAAACAAAAAATGCGCCACTCTGACCTCAAATTCCTACAGGGAAAACAAATAAATCCTCTTGAGCTAAATACACTATAGTTGTATTGCTTTCACCAAAAATAAAAAAAAATACAACAACAATCGTACTAGATAGACCAAAAAAATGGTTTAGCTAACCCAAAAAAAAATAGTGGTTAAATAAATTTTAACCAAATGTTTAGTTTCAATACCTGCCACAAGAGTTGAATTGACAAGAAAATACATGAAAAAAAAAATTAGACCAAAATTTGGTTAATTTTTGCTGTTGCTTTGATCAGCCGTTAATCAAATAAAATACCTAACTCACTTTGGTTGAAAGCAATACTCTTTATGTCTTAGTTTTGTCGTCTCTTTGACTTTAATACTTTAATGCCCGGTTTCACAAAAAAATATTCAATCCCTAGTTAAATAGTATTTTCTCCCTTTCTTCTTTTATAAAATTACGTTTTGTTTCATAATACAAATTCTATGCAAGTTGATAATATTTTTTTTTTACATATAAGTATTTAGCATTCAGCTAAATATTGAGCTCGATGAAATTGGACAGTTAAATATTTAACTCTCTAGTTAAAATGTTGATGTAAAAAAAGAAATAAAATTAGCAAGCGCTGAATTTGTATTATGAAATAAATCGCAATTTAATAAAAGAAGAAAGGTAGGGAATATTATTTAACTAGAGATTGCTATTATTTTGTGAAACCGGGCATAAGTGTATTGCTTTCAACCAAAATGAGTTAGGTATTTTATTTGGTTAACGGCTGATCAAAGCAACAGCGAAAATTAACCAAATTTTGGTCTAATTTTTTTTCGTATATTTTCTTGTCAATTCGACTTTTGTGGCAGGTTGAAACTAAAAGTTGGTTAAGATTTATTTAACCACTAATTTTTTTTTTGGGTTAGCTAAACCATTTTTTGGTCTATCTAGTACGATTGTTGTTGTAATTTTTTTATTTTTGGTGAAAGCAATACAACTTATGTTTCATTTATTTCAAATATTCTTATTAAAAAAATAAATACAAATAAAACGGAATTGAAATGTCACTAAAATGTTCCTGATGGGTTGGCCTGTTTTTGTCGTTACTATTGTAACTCATTTGGATTGTAACTACCCGTCTCGAAAAAAAATTCTTAATGACGAAATTTTTTCTACCATTTTTTCTAGTATATGCCTGCGTCGCAATCGTATTGAGAATATATAAAGGTTAATGTATTTTTTGGCTATTTCTTAGCTAACAAACTTAAAATGAGCCTACGATGATGATTAGGGTTAACACTGTTACAGTTTACGGTTTTTTTATTTTACAAAATTTTATTAAAAGTGTATTTGCTTAGTTAATCTGTACCGAAGCGGAACGGGTGATCGGAATTAGATATTTCATTTCCACCCACGTCAAAAATAAAACCAAAATATTTCATTTTAATGTGGGTTATGCTTAAATTAAGCGTATTTAAACTAACCTCTTCACATAAAGACATCATACATCATAGCTGCAATTTAGTTCTTTAGTCCAATCGAACAGACTAGTTTCATCGTCAATGTGTCATTTTCACAGCTCACGTATTTAAAAGTGCGTACTTGACATATGTGATTAGTTGAACATTGGCGGATTTTTGGATTTATAAATCATTGACATGAATTTAAACCACAATTATGAGTTTGTTAATCATAAAGCTTTACAATATTTCCAATTCCCTTGTAACTAATATCAGATAACTTCATTTTGTTTTTCAATTCTTTACCAATAATTATTTTCTTGTAAAATATAGTTGAACGATATTTTCTGGTTAATAACGATTTCCAATTATAAAAAAGAGGCGTAACCTTTCACTCGAGGAGCTTCACCCTTTCAAATTGTTGATGTTCAAAGCGAAATATTTATCTCTAAGTATATATAATATATCGCCGGGATAAAAGGATATTTAATACAACAATATTTTCATTATATTTCCTATTATTTTCTTTATTTTATATATACGATGATGAAAAGGAAGTTGAATAAACACAAATACAAAAGGATCAAAAATAAAACATTTTGAGGGAAGAAAACAAAAATATTTTCTTTACGGAATTTTTTATTTCCCGAAATTGTTATGAATTGAAAGGTGATTACTTCCCATAGTATATTTTGTTGTATGCAGCGTGTTGTCGCAAGTGATGTATGTAATTGGGATTAGGTTTGTTTGAATGATCTCATTAGGCGGACTATTTATATACCATATATATTCGTACAACACAAAATTGGATGGGTGACAAAATACTTTAAATATATTAGGAGGAAAATATTATTAATTGGTAAATATAGGTTTTGAATGTGCGCACGTAAAAGGATTTTTTTTTAATTTTAAATTTAAATATGTCTTGTAAAAAATAGAAGGGAGGAAAATTTTATAATTAAATTTATTTCTCATTTCGGTTGCATTGTGTTAATGACGGTCTTTTGTTGCGGGTGATAATGTTATGTTTCAATTTGAATGGCATGTGGTAAAACAACATCTATTTATTTCAAACGACGTACAATATCGAAAGATCAAAACTTTTTATCGAAAAGAACGATGATACAATTATAATCTTAATAACATCACATAATCGATTCGTGAAATGAAAACATAATATCTTATCGTGTACAAAATGAAACATCAAGAAAACCAAGAAAATCCATTTTCTTTGTATCTCTTATCTTATCTTATCGTCTTTGATTGAAAAAATAATAAAACAAGTATCTTTTATCTATACAATGTTAAAAGGTTCTTCGTTGTATATATATATATAGATACAAGATAGATAATAAATAATATTGGATGCGGTTACAAGGATATAAGATAAACGTGGTAGAAATTAAAAGCAACACGAGAATGAAAATCCAGCGATGACGAAAGAAAATGATGAAATTTTTTGATTGAATGAAAATACACCGAATTTGAAATTGGAAATTTTAAATATATGTAGATTATCCAATTTAATTTTTTTCTATACACAAACAACAAGAAAAAAAAACATCTTTCATTTTTTGTGTAGCTATAGATAGAAAACCAATATTTAATATTGGGTTGATTGGGAAAAATCACTCTAATGTATTCTGCTTTCAATGCATAAAGTTCCAATTCAACTTAATACATAACAGGTAAACTATATACATATAACTGACAGCTACGTCGGTTTTATTTTAAATTCTGTACAAGGTTTTGTACAGAAATTGAAATAAAATTGGTATTATTGGTTATTAGAGGATCAATATGGGAATGACTACCGAAATTTAATTGGAAAAACCTTTTGTACGGATTGTAGGCGGCAGAACAACGATATAAAAAAAAATCGTTTGTGTATTTATGTGGTTTGGTTCAGAAAGCCTTTTATTCTTATCTTCGTATAGTAATCTTGTAAAACCAAAAAGCATTACGTCTATAATTCTGTTATGGTATTTGCTTTAGAAAGTAATCCGTTTCTAGAGATAATATATTCTAATCTAAATAGGAATTTAATTTCCTTTTCAATTCAGCTCTATCGTTATATAATCCATTAGAGATTTCATATTTTACCACACAAAAAAATCTGTCAATTTTGATAATAAAAAAAATTATAGCATTTATTTACCCTGTATAGTAAGTCAAATTGAGTAAACTAAACAATAATCGTAGTTTGATTGCAAGTTTTTTTTAACTTTGTTTGAACTTTATAATTTTTAATAATGTATCAGAATTTAGAAAAATTACCAAAATTTAAAATATATTTGATTTAAAAGCTTGATTGTTCAATTGTGGTTAGGTTGTTCTTTTTAGGAAGGGAACAAGTACGTATTACTTCAGCAAGTGGTCATCAAGTCAATGGTTCAAGCATCTCTTAATGAATTCAGTGTTTAGATACAACGTATTGGCTTTGACATAAAAGAGAAACACTCAAACTTAATTGAGAAACAATTTTGTTAAGTTAACTCTTCCTCTTGTAATTAATACACAAATTCTAATTTGAACTTGAACTGAAATTTCTACCCCTGAAATTTTCCAATATCAGATCCGTATTCTCCATTTTTGAAAAAGGAAAATATTTTTTCCTATTCCATTTCTTGGGGGATATCCAGCGGACTTCTTCCACGGGTAAAGCCCTTTCAACTGACTAATGTCCCGGGCCCCGAAAATATTTTCCCAACCCAAAATATAGACAAGCGTAATATTTCGGAAAATTGTTAAATTATGCTATTAAACAAATGATTTAGCTATTAGCTCCAATAGCTTAAAGGTTAAAAGTCAAAACTGTTGAACTTTTATTGCTGGGTTGATATTGGTTTACATTTTATCATATAGTTGGAAGGCTTTATAATTATAAAATGTACGTTCCCTCTGTTTCTTGACTTGTACGAAAGCCGAATTTTTTCAATCCAAACTTAAAATTTCAGAATCTGGATTAAATAATCACTATTCGACCATAATTAAGAATATTAAATATTTAAAAATTATTTGGTCCATTTAAAATTTGAAAATTTAGTAAATCTTAATTTACTTATAAGATTAAAAAACTCTCACTTCTCGAATATCATACCTACGCGGTCGATCTAGTCTTAATGGTCAGGGGGAAATTCGAGAGTACAATAGCGGAACGTATGCAATATGCCATCGAGTTGGTAAGCGACTGGTGTATTGAGACGGGGCCTTAGAGTAAACCCCAACAAAAGTATTTGTTCTTTCTTTACAAATCGGAGGAAAACAATTCTCCCACCTCTATCTCTAAATGGGGAAAATTCTCCAAATGGCGACGGAGGTTAAGTACCTGGGAGTGATACTTGATCAGAAACTGACATGGAACCCGTTTTTAAAATATATCACAAACAAGACAAATAGGGTGCATTTCACTTGCCAAAGAATGATTGGCAAAGCGTGGGGTCTGAATCCCCAAATAATCCAATAATCTCTTATGCGGCGTTTGTGTGGTGGCCTAAGACAGAGCAAAGTGGTGCTTGCTCAATATTGGATAGGAGCCAAAGGCTAGTTTGTTTGAGTGTAACGGGAGCAATGAAAACCTGCCCTACAGCTGCTCTTGAGAAACTATTGGGGCTCTCACCACTACACTTGCACCTTAAAAGAGTAGCTGGTTCAAGGGCAGTCAATATAAAAATAACATCTCAAATTAAAACTATTAGACCAGGACATAATAGCATCCTGGAGAAATTGAATCTGGACGAGGAAATAATCCAACTATCAGACGTGATGGTTAAAATTATTGACTGCCGGAACAAGCGGGGAGTATCATCTCCTCCTTACCCCGTCACGCCTCCATATGGTACATTGACGGTTCAAAATCAGGGGTGGGTACGGGTGCGGGTATAATCGGGCCGGATCTCGAACTCTGTATTCCATTGGTTAAAACCCCCACAAAAAATATAGAAAAACAGAGATTTACGTAATATCGGACAGCCAGGAGGCGGCATTGCTTGCCTTAGGAGCATCTATCTTCTATTCCAAAATAATCTGAAGCTGCTATCGCAACCTTCTAGAACTCAGCAGGGAGAATAAAGTAACCCTTTTATAATCCCCCGGCCATTCCGATATACAGGGAAACGAGGCAGACCGCTGTGCAAAAGAGGCAGCGGGGAGCTCTTTCCTTGGCCTCGAGCCTAATATTGGTTACTCCAAGAGCCATCTGGCAAATGGCATAAGGAATTAGGAACAAAAACATACGAAAATAATCTGGGAATCCTCCATTGGAATGAGCCAAACCAAAAAACTATTAAGCTATGACATTAGATGTTTAGATCAGGCAATCAAGATGGATAGATAGTCTTTAAAATTTCTCATCTGGTACTTAACAGGACATGGTCCTTGTTTTATTTGAGGTAAAATCAAACACACTTTTATTATTATGGAATTTATTAATATAAGTATTATGGCACAACTTAATGCTTTCGCAATCACAACTAGACTACTCAATATGATCATGAGGTGATCAATATAAACGGCGTACACATAATTGTTGTATACGGTAAACACAAGTTGAATACGACGTTACAATATTTATAGGGTGCAGATTAAGAACGAGTACATTACATCCCTCCACCTTTGATTAGGACACATATGTAGAAGGAGTTGTTTTCGGTCTGGCTGATCTACGGAGGGAAGCTTCATCGGTTTCAGATGGTGTCTTTTTTGCTCGTTTCTTTGGCTGTGCATTTTCTTGTTGTACGGTTGATGATGGACCAATGGTTGATTCTAGCGTGCCTGATGTTGATGGTTGAACATCTTTCGGTGTTGAAATACTGTCTTCCGAATTGGCAACATCTTTCGGAAGAATCGATTGAGGTTCATCTATCGGAATGGTAGTTGAATTGTCCATCTGTTCATCGGTTGCTCGACTTCGCAACTGATCAATATGACGTCTCATTGATTGGCCTTGTTCAGTCTCTACAGCATAAGAAATAGGCCCTGTTGTTCTTGTAACAGAAGCAGGTATCCACTTTGGACCCGACGAGTAGTTTCGCGCCCAGACTGTGGAACCCTCAGACAGTTTTCGCGGTTGGTCGACCACTGGTTTGGTCTTGTGAACGCGAATATTATCCGGATGAAGATGATCGAAGAAAGTTCGAATACGACGATTAAATAAGAGTTCGGCGGGTGATCTGCCGGTTGCGGTTGATGGAGTTGCATGATGGTGGTGCAGAAACTTCGCCAAACGATGTTGAATGTCGCCAGAACTCTCCTTCTTAAGGAAATCTTTCGTCGTTTTGACCATTATCTCCGCCTGCCCATTTGAACGTGGATGGTATGGAGCCACATACACCGAGCGAATACCATTCGTATCACAGAATTGTCGGAATTCCGCGGAGTCGAAAGCTGTACCGTTGTCACTCACAATGATCTCTGGAATTCCATGAGTGGCAAATATCTTTCGAAGAGCCTGTATGCCACAAGCAGCTGATGTTGTGGCCACTTGAACTACCTCTAACCACTTGGAATAAGAATCGATGAGTATAAAATAAGTCTTACCATGATGAGGTCCGGCATAATCAATATGGATTCTCGACCATGGTTTTGTTGTCTCCTCCCATGGGTGTACGGGAGCCTGTGCCACCTCAGGACGGTTTGATTGACACTTTTTACAAAGACGCACAGTCTTCTCTATGTCTGCATCTAGTTTGGGCCACCACACGTAATTCCTCGCTAGTGCCTTCATTCTAACAATACCCGGATGAGCAGTGTGTAGCGCGGACAAAATTTGTGCATGGTGACATGGTGGAATTATTACTCTATATCCCCAGAGGAGGCATCCTTTGAGTGTACTCACTTCGGCACGACGAACCCAAAATGGCTGAAACTGTTCCACGGGTTTACTCTCTGGCCAGCCCTGCAGTGTCCACTGAAGGATCTGCGAGAGAACTGGATCTTTGTTCGTCGAAGCGGCAATGTCATCGGCATGGACGGTCGGCTTGTGTACCGTATCTATAAGCAGCACCTCTTCTTCCTCTGTGACGATCGTAGTGCCCGGAACAGGAAGTCTACTAAGACCATCAGCATTTCCCACATCCTTCCCGGCACGGTAGACGAGTTTGAATGTGTATGCATTCAGGAAAGTACTCCAACGAATCATTCTCGGCGATAGGATTTGTGGAGTTGGAACATCTGTGGTAAAACGACCAAGAAGCGGCTTATGGTCCGTCACAATAACGAACTCTCGACCGTAGAGAAATTCATGGAACTTTCTCACTCCCGCAATAATCGCCAAAGCCTCGCGATCACCTTGGCTGTATCGTCGTTCTGTTTCGGTCATCGTTCTCGAGTGGTAAGCTATGGGACGCTCTTTCGTGCCCACTCTATGTGACAGTATAACGCCAATTCCATAGGGGGAAGCGTCACATACCAGCAAAAACGGATATTTCTCACTAAATGGCATTAGGACGTTGCTGGACATCAAGGCATCTTTAAGCGCATCGAAACTGCGCTGCTCGGCAGGTCCCCATCTCCACAGAATATTTTTGTGAAGTAGCTGGTGCAAAGGTTCCGCAAGCGTTGCCTTATCTTGAATAAAAGAATGGTAAAAATTAATTAAGCCTAGGAAAGCTTGTAGCTGCCCTTTATCAGTTGGTGGTGGGGTGCTTCTAATTGTGTCGATCTTCTGTTGCATTGGATGCAGACCTTCGGCATCGATTCTGTACCCGAGAAAATCGGTGGATGAACAACCAATTTGACATTTGTCTTGTTTTAGACGAATACCAGCTTGATCAAATCGTTGGAAGATGTCGATCAACTTCTGTCGTAAATCTGTATCGGACGACGCGATGACGATGATATCGTCGAAATACGGTATGACTCCCGGAATCCCTCGAAGTAGATTCTCCATGAAATTTTGGAAAATTCCTGGCGCCGTACTAATACCGAATTGGAGTCGGTTCACCTTGAATGCTCCCTTGTGTGTTGTAATTGTTTGTACTAGCGCGGATGCATCGTCTACGATGAGCTGTTGGTATGCTTGGGCGAGATCGAGTTTTGCAAATACAGTACCGTTTGGTATCGTCGATAACAGGTGATTTGCTGATGGAACCGGAAAACAATGCGGTGTGAGAGCTTTATTCACCGTTGATTTGTAATCGCCGCAAATTCTCACACTGCCATCGGCTTTCGGAACAGGTACAATAGGCGTAGCCCACTCGCTGTACTCGACCGGCTCCAGAATTCCCTGTCCAACCAATTTATCTAATTCAACTTCAACTGCTGCTCGCATGGCAATAGGAATTCTTCGTGCTGGCAAACGTATCGGAATTACTTTTGGATCCACCTGAAGAATAATTGGAGGCCCACTGTACGAACCCAGCTCAGGTGAAAATAGGTGGCTGTATTTCACCAGTACATCGGAAAAACTGGTGTCTGTGATTGCATGGACTCCTTGGATGGAAATCCCTAAAGGCTCGAACCAATCGATACCAAGAACACTGGTTTTGTTCCCGGTGGTGATGTATAACGGTAGACTGGAAACTGATTTACCATTGTAATAAACATCAATGTCCAAACATCCCAAAATGTCGATTGGATTCCGTTGGAAATCGACCAATTTCAAATTTGCCTCACGAAGTGGTGGTGATTTTCGAAACATTTTTTTAAAAGTTATCTCGGAGATAATAGTGTGCCTTGAACCAGAATCCACTTCGAAACGACACGGAACATGGTTTATGTTGACGGTAGCAGATGTATTAACAGCAGAAGGATTGGAAATACTTTTCACTTCTCTGTAACGACGATTCGAACGCTTCTGGTTGCTTTTAGGCTTGTTGCTGCTGCTGGCCATCGCACGACAGACCCGTTGGAGGTGTCCCATTATACCACAAAAGGAACACGTGGTAGTACGGTATCGGCAGGTGGATCGGTCATGGTCCTCCCCGCAGCTGAAACACCCTTGTGAGCGTGACGGATTCTTCTGTTGATTAGCTTTGCCCGGTGTTGCTTGATGTTTAGGCATGATTTGTTGCACTTTGTGAGCTTCAGCAATGACCTGTTGATTCTTCTCGGCAGCTTCTGCGGCAATGCTGCGATCGATAGCAGTATCTAACTGTAAATCCTTCTCAGCTAAAAACATCTGTTGCAATTGAATATTGCGCAAACCGCAAACCAGGCGATCTCGTAGCATGCGATCTAGGCTATCCTTGTGGAAATTGCAACTTTTGGCAAGACGTCGAAGCTCGGCTATGTAATCGGCGACGCATTCTCCCGAACGTTGATCACGTTTGAAGAACGTGTACGACGCCGCAATTTCCGATGGGCGAGGGGAAAAGTGATTAGATAAAGTGTCCATGATTTCTTTGATCACTAAATCACTGACCTTTTTTGGTGCTATAAGATTCTCTAGCAACTCAAAAGTATCCGCCCCGCATAGTGTAAGAAACGTGGCCCGCTTCAATTGCACATCTTCGATTTTATTGGCCTCACAAAACAGTTCAAAACGCCTTGAATATGTGCCCCATTCATTTGGCTTCGTTGTATCGAAATTTTCAATATTTCCGATAGGCATGATCACTCACTCACTAATAACACGATTTTTTTTTTTTTTTTTTTTTCGTAATATTTTTACCGTAACTATAACTTGTGTCAAACACGCGGTCACAATATTATTTTAATTTGATTAATTTATTAAAGAGCAATAAATTAATCACAATTCAGGTATTATGTAATAAAATATTATTTCCGTTTTAATCCTCGTCGCCAATGTTTTATTTGAGGTAAAATCAAACACACTTTTATTATTATGGAATTTATTAATATAAGTATTATGGCACAACTTAATGCTTTCGCAATCACAACTAGACTACTCAATATGATCATGAGGTGATCAATATAAACGGCGTACACATAATTGTTGTATACGGTAAACACAAGTTGAATACGACGTTACAATATTTATAGGGTGCAGATTAAGAACGAGTACATTACAGTCCTTTTAATGGACATCTGGAGAAAATGGGCAAGTCCCCTACAGGCCGTTGTAGATTCTGCAACCTGGAAAGGGAAACATCCGAACATCATAAAAGACTTAAATTCCTCCATGCATACACAATACAGTGGCCTAACGCCGGCCCTTTAAATATGCATGAGCCTCCACTTTACGTGAAACCTTCTGGGGATGCACAATAGACCTCAATGGCCGCGGTGCAGTGCACAGGGCTAGTATAGCTCACCCCGTATAAAAACAAAAAAAAAAATCTTAATTCAGCTCCTGTTTTCTTTGTTTTTTCCTCCTATAATTTCATCGTTAGCAATTGGGAATACCGGTCCAAGGAGTTAAAAATTAAAAAATTTGGCACTTTATACTGTTTGTGAATATAATTTTTAGTGTTTCCGTGAGTATACTTAAAACCCAAAATACTATTTTATCCCCATATATGTAAGTATAAATTCACTACTGCAACTTACTCCCACAACAGTATCATCATGACGAATTTGTTAAGTTTGTAGATTCAAATCAAAAACCATAAATTTCTTTGTTTAATTTTGTACAATTTTTCGCTGTTCTTGGATTTGGACAAAAATTTTACTTTAAAATTCGAGTATATAATTCACTTCACGGTATGCAGAGAGCTTATACTCGTACATACACAATTATTACAATTTTTTGCAACGCAAAATTCCTTGAAAAACAAATCCAACTTTTTTATGTTATCTCAGATACAATTTTTTTTTTTATTCTACCAGCAAATTCGTTTTCTGCTTGGCACAACATAAAAAAAAAAAAACTAAAATAAAAAACAGTCTTGAAAGACTAAAAGCTTTTGTATAAATATGGAAATTACACTCCTTTCAACTGATTTGTATAACATTTTTTTTTTAGTTCTTTTCTAGTTTTTCTTTTAAAATTTGTTCTGATAGAACGGCGTACTCGTGTACGAGTATATATGTACGTATATTCGAAAGAGTTGAGAGGGTTTATATATGGTAGTGCGCTCTACATTACTAAATATAATTTATTCTTAACTTAAAATGTACACCGAATTTCCAAATGTTATGTGTGTGTATGTTTTTCGTCTTGTTAAGATTTATTTCGAGAAAGGTTGGAGGTGGGCTAAACAAATACCGTCAAAATGTACAAACCGCAACCAACAAACAAAAAGAGAACCAGTTTTGCAAACAGCAACAATAAAAACATTAAAAATATCAAAAAAGGAGTTTAGGTTTGAGAGATTTATTACGTATTTTTATTTTTTATTTTTTGGTTTAACCACAATTTCCACCGAAAACGAAAAACCACAAATATAAAAAATCAGCTCAGAACCTCATAAACAAAAAAATCGTGTAGAAGGATTTCCTATTTTCTATTTTCTGTTGAAATCATTTAAATATGCTTATTTTACTTTTTATTTTATTTAGTAGCTATTTCTATTTCCCAATATTTCATCAAATTAAAATAAAATTCCCTTGTTCAACTAACTGTACGTATATTGTATATAACAAACAACAACAAACACTTTTATTCTGGCAGGCAAATGACTATTGCTGTATAGCCCCAATATCCTCATATAGTAAATTGTATTTTGTGGAAAACCTAAACGCAAAAGTGTTTCTTACACTCGCACATTCAATTAAAACAAAAAGACCAGGTGAAATTAAATGAATGAAATTAAATATGAATTTAAATAGAAATTAACACCATACATACTATATACACCGAGTACATACCACATAACCTAATCAGATTTAAATATCCTTTTTTGGATCCTTTTTTTTTGGAATATAATTGAATTCATTTTTTTGGTTGTTGTGTTTAGTTTAGTTTATTTGCTTTATTTATAGACATTTACATATTTGATTGAATAATTATCTCGTTTGTTTAGATTTTTGTTTATGATACCTATGCGATAGCTGATAAGTATGTTATTGGTATTTGAAGCGCACTCCCTGTATTTGTACTCGTAATTGAAATTAAAAGGTCAGAACATGAAGAGTAAAAAATACATTTAAGTTGAAATAAACGGTTCTGAAAATGACGTGAATGATTTGAAAAATCACAGAAACGAACTGCTAACTTTTTAACAGAGGTAATTGGTGAATTGAGGTTATTCCAAATACAAATTTCCATTTTGCAAATCTCTCAAATGTTATCTCCTACTTTTCAAATTTGTAGCTTTCTCTTACCGCGAATAACTTTCCACACGTCAAAAATCCATATAGGTTGAGATCTCACGGAGTTAATCATGAGACGATCAGGCATAAAAATGGGAGGTAGGATGGAGGGGTAGGATCAAGTATCTAATTCGGGCTATCAGTGGCTAAAATTAAAGCTTAATTTTTGTCAGCGCGTCGAGTCGAACTTTACCAAAAAATGTCCATAAATCCGCAGCGTAAGAAACAACGGCTTATATTTGCAAGAGACCATATGACATGGAAAACAGAATGGCGGAGGTTTGGGTTCTCTGATAGAAAAAAATAGCCTAGATGAACCGGATGGATGCAACTACTATTTTCATGATGAAAGGATGGAAGAAAATTTTCTCAGTAACCGGCACCGCAGGGAAGGTGTGATACTATATGGAGCATTTGATTTTTTTTTTAGATAATCATCAAATCATTAGTGCTGTCGAAAATATATTTATTTAGAAAATATTAATTATTTTTTTTTTAATTAGCAATTTAAAAATTTAACAAGAGTTTAAGGAGGTATTCGTGAAACAATTCTTCTAAATACAAAGACACACTTGTTGTTCGTTCACACAAGATAAAGTGGAATAGGTTTAATAGTAAGGTCTATCAAGGAGGCAGCCAATTTGAAGCAAAGAAGGATCTTAATGAAGCCAACTACGATGCTTGAAATCAAGTTTTTCTAAGACTTTTGGAGTCTTAGTGTGAAATAAGACAAAGCTGCCTAATACTCTCAATAAAGCCGATTTAGTGAATTTTTCGAGATTAGTCGCAGTGTGTCAACCTCGATTCAGCTAATCCCTTTGTTTTTGCATAGAATACTTAAACTGGTTTATCTAAAACGGATTTATTAAACCACAGTCTGTATAGGGTATAAGACTTAATGGCTTAAGTTAAATTAACTTGACTTAACTAAAATTATCTCAATCTTGAAACCAGAATAAACACTTTAAATTATGTGTTTTATGTATTAGTACGTTATACATTTACTGTATGCACAGTAAATTCATTAGTTCATTAGTATCCATTTAGTTTTTGGGTGACGACTAAGGACATAACCGTGAAATCTTAATCTATAAGCATTCAACCAAGGCCACTGATACAATGATGTCTGCAGTTGGCTATTAAACAGTTTGATGTATCGGAACCTCAATGCTGGTCATATATCCTGTGGACCTGTCATTTTTAACCTTTTATGCTTCGAAATCGGTGAGCGAAATTAAATTAAATGAGCTAACCAGAACATTAACCGCTTGATTACACATTTAAAACTGCCCTTGACAGAATGTTGAGAACCCTAATCGTTTGAGGGCTTCAATATGAATCGCTTCAACATGCTCTTCTTGCTGAGTCGGAGTTGACCTTGACTAAGATCACTGTGAAGTTATCAGCTGATGTCGACGAAAAAATCATCACACTATAATCAATTTCAACTGACTCGCTGTTGTAACGGTTAGTGTGTTCTAAATGTGGTACAAAAGGACAACTTCATAAAGCATGTCGATCGGCTGCACCGGTATCATCAACCCACCATTAAAATTCGGCCAAATCTTGGCAACATAATCAACGTTCTTCCTGGACAAGATCAGCAGTATTTAACTTCAAAGCATCTTGGAACCTGTTGAATATTTAGACTGGACCACTCCAATAGTTCTAAAGTATGATCGAAGTATATGCATATGTGGATATTATAAAGGTGAGTGAACTGACAGTTGACGAGGAGTCATCATTGCTTCAAACCAAAGTAACCACGAAGCAATCACTCGCCTGCAATTCGGAATTGCCTCTGCTACAGGAATTTTTCAAGGTCTAATCGAAAATATTTTAAGAAAAATCGAAGGAATATTGCCGTATTCTAACGACAACATTATTTCTGCAAACAACGAAGCTCAATTATCCACACTTCTCGAGGAAGTTATTTCACGTTTCACGTATAGCATAATTCGTATTCATATCTCCGTTTATAATCGGAAGTCCGATGTCAAAATAAAAGACACACCAGAAGCAACAAATAAGAAACAACTCCAAGCATTTCTTGAGTTGCCAAATTTTTATCATACATTCTTACCAGACATAGCAAACTTAGCTGAGCCTCTCCATCGCCTGTTTGATAAAAATTAAAAGTAGAAGTGTGATTTAATACATTAAATGTCTTTCGACGATTTGAAGAAATTCTTTTCGTCATCTATCATCATCATTAAGGGTGGTCTTATGGTCCTTTATCTTATCTTAGGCATGATGGTACTGAAACAATTGCTATTCAAGGGTACTTTGTGAAGTAGAAAGAAACAAAGCACAGATAAACCGAGGAGCCGTAGATATCATCACCGGCGTTAGAAAATTTAATATATACTTGGGAGACGGTTTATGATTATTACCGACCAAAATCGTCCATTGTCGATGTCAAAGTGCATGCCGAACGAATGACAACCAAAATTTCCTGAAAAATACCAGAAAGAGAATTGCGTTGTCGGTTTGCTAGGTTGAGCGAACACATTACGCCCTGCACAACAATTTTCCTTCCGAATTGCTTTTTAATCGGCACGTGAAAACATACTTTGACAATCTCAATCCAACAATCCAATAGTGACTTAAACTCCATCAGAACAAAAGGGTCTCGACCAAACCAACAGTCGCGAATTTGAAACCAGCGATCTGGTTTCGATTCGTAATTACTTCACTGATCGAACATTTATAACTGCTTCCGGCGAACTACTGATTCTGGGAAGATCTTCAAAAGTCCTATTTACCAGATAAGAATTCGATCTTCTGCTAGATCAGATTGTTTGTAATATTTCGAGGCATCTGAGCAAAATACATCGTGCGTAGAAGACCAACCAGATCAACCGGAATCATCAGCTCCACAGTCAAACGTATCCCAACTAGCAAACAGGCGTTAAGGGACAAGACGCAATGCATCAATAATAATTCCTCAGTCTATAGTACGTTATACGTTTGCTGTATGTACAATAAATTGGGTTTGCAACGGTAGTCTATTGGTGGAAATAAAAGGTGAAAAGGTGATTGAAATTAATTATGAAGATATGAAAGTTTAAGACAGGTTAGTCCCAATTATGCTGAACTAAGAAACTTAGTTTAAGTCAAAATTGTGTGGCTTAGGTATAATGGATTAGATATTGTGAAGGAGCTTAAATTAAGCAACATATACTGATTTAAATATTTATATAGAAAGTAGTAGAATACATCTGAAATTTTGTTAAAAACAAATTTACATGACTCTTTGACTTAAGCCAATCCACAAGTTCAATCGGCTCTTATCCCAGTTCTTGAAACATGCCTGCAATCCCAAATTCTCTAATTAAAGCTAAATTGGTGATTAAATAGTATAAGTGTGACTTAAGTTTAAATAACTTAAAACCGAGGCTTAAAACATATTATGGTTTAAATATGGTTATTATTTTCGACTTATTTGACTATAATGTGGCTTAAGCTTTATTTGAAGAAATCTGAAATCCTAAAACCAAATTTGTAAACATTGTGCTTTGTAACTTAAGTAAAATATGTTGACTTAAGCCAGCGGCTAGAATAATAATATGTTATCCAAAGTTTTGGATGTTATCCAAAGTTCTTGAAAGAGTGATGTGTGATCAAATGGTCCATTGTTTGGAGAATAATAAAATGATTAACAAATTTCAATCTGGTTTCAGGGTTAAACACAGTACGGCAACAGCGCTAACGCAACGCGGTCGTTCCCAGTACGTCAGTTGTATATGGTGATGAAAAATCTTGCTGTGTCAATGTAGTGCGCGGGGTGCCGCAAGGATCGATACTTGGGCCTATATTGTTTATGCTTTTTATCAATGATATCGCATCCGTAATTAAATATTGCAATTATCATCTTTATGCTGATGATACGCAAATATATACATGTAACAAAGTTGATTGTATTGAGCGTATCACCACGTTTGTTAATGCTGATATCGAGGCTATTTCTGAATGGGCTGAAATTAATGAATTGCAGTTAAATTATTCTAAGTCATAAGTTTTGCCTATAAACACTAGTAATGAAAATATTAAATACCAACCTGTGTTTATTGATGAAGACACTGTACCATTTGTCGTTAAGGCACGTAATTTGGGATTCATTATGAACTCAACCCTTACATGGGATTCACACGTAAGCCATATTTGTTCTAATATTTATGCTGGGTTGAAAAGACTATCCAACTACTTATTACTCATCTAACATATGCTGATCCAGTAATGGGAGTCCTAAGTTACGAACCTCGTAGAACACTCAATGTTGCCTTTAATTCCATTACAAGATATGTTTATAATTTGTCCAGATATGATCACATTACACCATTTTCAAAAAACTTATTAGGATGTACCTTCGAGAATTGTCTGAAATTTAGACAATGTTTATTCTTGTTTAACGTAATGCATGGTAAATCCGCGGGTTATTTAATTGATAAAGTGCAAGTTGGAAAATTTCTAAGAAATCCAACTATTATACTGCCCCGTTTTAAAACAACACTTAGAGCGAAATCGTTTTTTATTAATGGAGCTCAAACTTGGAATAGCCTACCACTAGGCCTGAAACGCATTACACATCTACACCTGTTTAAAAAAGAATGCCTAAAATACTTTTCCTCTCTCTAACTTACCTACTAGGAGATGAGCATTAATTTATTTCTGACAATAGCGACGAAGTGCACCAGTTTCACCTGCAATTTTGTATGTCAATTGTTATTATTATATCATCATTATTATTATTGTTTATTATTACTATTATTATTATTATTATTGTTACTATTATTATTATTATGCTATTCTCCCATTAAAGGGTTCACTCACAGCTTGTGCTGCGATTTTTATACTGTTAAAGTTAGCCGAAAGTTGCCAGCCGAAAGTGAAAAGTCGATAATGCAGATTGTGTTAGTCCAGCCGAAAGTAAAAAAAATGGTAAAGCAGATTGTCTAATCCCAGCCGAAAGTTTCCAGCTGAAAGTAAAAGTCGATAATGCAGATTATATCGGAAAATCAGAAAAATATACAAAATTGGAATAAAATCAGTCTCTAGAGTACATATCTGAAGCTGAAACGTTTTTATGTGATTTGTTAATAGCTGTCGAATTAATAAATTGTGTTCAAGTTTCCCGTGGGAAACCTCGGAAAATTCGATTTTCCAAAAATTATTGGAAAATTTGTATAAAATCAGCCTTTAAAGTGTTATGTCTGGAGATGGATTCGATTGATGTGACGTGTCAATAGCTTTCGCAGGAAAAAAATTCAGTTCAAGTTTCCTGTGGGAAATCTCGGAAAATTCAAAAAAATTTCCAGCCGAAAGTAAGAAATAGATGAATAAAAAAAGCCTCAAGAGTATTATGTCTGGAGATGGATTGCATTGATGTGACTTGTCAATGGCTATTGCAGGAAAAAAATTTAGTTCATGTTTCCCGTGGGAAATCGCGGAAAATTCGATTTTCCAAAAATGATTGGAAAATTTGTATAAAATCAGCCTCTAGAGTGTTATGTCTGGAGATAGATTCAATTGATGTGATTACTCAATAGCTATTGCAGGAAAAAAATTTAGTCCAAGGTTCCCGTGGGAAATCTCGAAAAATTCGTTTTTCCGATTTCGGAAAATTTTCTAATAATTTTTGGAAAATCGAATTTTCCAAGATTTCCCACGGGAAACTTAAACTGAATTTTTTTCCTGCAATAGCTATTGAGTAATCACATCAATTGAGTCCATCTCCAGACATAACACGCTAGAGGCTGATTTTATACAAATTTTCTAATAATTTTTGGAAAATCGAATTTTCCGAGATTTCCCACGGGAAACTTGAACTGAATGTTTTTCCTGCGATAGCTATTGACAATTCACATCAATCCAATCTATCTCCGGACATAACACTCTAGAGGCTGATTTATTTTCGGCTGGAATGCCAATAACATAATCTGTATTATCGACTTTTCACTTTCGACTGGAAACTTTCGGCTAACTTTAACAGGGTGGGATTTTTACCTACTATGAACGGCTTCAGAGAAACAAGAGCATAGTTAGGCGCTTTTGGGTGGATTTGTTGCATTAATTGTTTGTGCGGTTTGATATTGTGTGTGTGTGATTGGTTGTGTATTCAGAAACTTGCGGACTAAACTACACGTGCTCAAAATGACCGCTTTCTGAAGTGTCATGTACGTGTTTTTAGGTAGTTGAAGTGTATAAATGCTATTGTGCAGCGAATGGGGTATGACTCTTGTGGAGGAAAGTACAATGGGCACCGTAATGACACTGTCCATTCTCCACATCTGCCGCACCTCATTCGCCAATGTTGTGTATTTGGTGATTTTTTCTGTGTAACTGTGTTGTAAATTATGTGTGTTTGGTATTGTGATATCTACTATGTACATATGTGGTTTTGTTTCTTTTATCTATTAGTGTAATATTCGGTCTATTGTGTGGTATTGTGTGATCAGTGATGATGCTCCTATCATAATATAATTTATAATAGTTATTTTCCAAAACTGTTTCGCACTGCCACAACGCCTACAGCGGTCTGATTGCGTATTTGTATCGTGTATAATGAATTTCTGATAATTCCGCGTGTTGATTATCTGATCCTGGAGAGCCAGCATGAATCCTTCAGTCTCCGGAAAGACATCTCCAATACTTAGCCATTTGTTCGACGCTTCATTGTCGACATGGAGTTGGCTTAGGTCATGTTGATGCCTTCCGTGGAGCGACTTTTGAGACCATGCTAACATTTTATCCTGATCAGTAATACTACCTGGGTTCATTTGAACTATCAGAATGGCTTAAGTTTAATGGTGTGTATTTTGTGTCTGCTTTAACTATTGCGTTATGTAGTGGTGATATGTGTTGTTTAGAGTAAAAATATTCCCGGAGCTTGTAGATGATTTTGTGATGCAGATTGGAAATGTCTATTAGGCCTCTTCCACCTATTTCAACAGGTAGGGTCAGCCTTTCTATCGCAGATTGTGGGTGATGTTTTCAGTATTTTGTGAGTGTGGTACGTGTTAATCTTTCTAACGTTTGAAGATCAGTTTGTGTCCAGTGTATAATACCAAATAAATGAATTCTTTGAATTTAAGTATGTTTTGAGTATATGTGTAAGTCTGTTTTTGTATTTTTGTATTATTTGTGTTTTGGTACTTGTGTGATTTATATAGCGAGATTGAAGGAAGCCAAGATATTTGTAAGTATCCCCCTCTTGCATTGATTGAATTATCAAACCATCCTCAAGTTCGATACCCCCAAACTCCTGTCGCCCTCCGCTAATTAGCTGTGTCCTGCACTTCTCTAAACCAAACTGCATTTTGATGTCATTGAAAAATGTATGTGCCATTTGTGTTAGTGACTGGATATGTGTTTTTGTTGATGCGTACAGTTTAATATCATCCATATACATCAAGTGTGATATTGTATGTAAAACTTGTGTGTTGTGTTTAATTTTATATCCGTAATTGCTATTGTTTAGAATGTTTGAGAGTGGATTTAGAGAGAGGCAAAACCAGAGAGGGCTCAAAGAGTCTCCCTGAAATATACCTCTTCTAATTTGTATTTGTTTTGTTGTAATTATGCAATTATTAAAAGACATTTGTAGGGTCGTTCTCCAATGGCTCATGGCATGCTGCAGAAAAAGAATGATATCAGGATTAATTTTGTACAACTGCAAAACCTTCACCAACCATGAGTGAGGAGCAGAGTCAATGGCTTTTTGGTAATCTATAAACGTTGTAAACTTGGATTGCGCTTCTTAGTATGCGCTTGTTTAAGTACCACTGAGTCAATGATTAATTGCTCTTTACACCCTTGTGACTCTGGCCAACATCCTTTTTGTTGCTCCGCTAATATATTATGATCCGTTATATGTTTTTGTATGCGGTGCGAAATGCATGTTGTAATTATCTTGTACATATATTGTCTGTAAACATGTGATCGGCCTGTATTTGGATGGATCCGTGACATTATTTTGTTTCGGTAACATATACGTAATCCCGTCTGTTAAAAAATCGGGCATCTTCTGCGGATTTGTTATAAATTTGTTTATATGTTGAGTTAAATACGGATGTACACTTGCGAATTTCTTGTACCAATAATTTTGAATTTTATCTGTACCGGGGGGTTTCCAATTATGTGTATGATTTATGATGTCTGTAAGTGTGTTTTGTGTGATACATGGGAAAATCATCTGTGGAATATTGTGTGTTCTGGTCGCCTCATCTGTTATCCAAGATGCCTCACTATTATGTGAGACACCTGTTTCCGGGACACCAGACCAAAACCTGTGTAAATCTGCAGATGAAGGCGGCTGTGCATCAGTGTTCTCTGTATCGTGCTTTGCAAGTTTTCTATAGAACGTTCCCTCATTTTGTGAGAATATTTTGTTCTGTATTTTTCTGATTCGACTTCGCCTGTACCGTGCAATACGATCGGACAAAGCCGAGAGTTTTTGTGTTAGTGTATCTGTGTACTGAATGATTGTGTTATTTAAAGGTTTCTCACCAAATGTTGCATCTGCACCAACACAAGCAGGTAAAATATTGGTGTTAATTATGTGAACTGTTTGTGCGAGTTTCCTTGATGTATGTAATTTTGGTATTTGTGGTTTTAATGTTGGATTTAATCCAGTGTATTGTGTAAGCGTGTTTTGAAAAATGTGTGTAAGCTGTTGTGTTAATGTATCTGATTGTGTTGTTGTATTCCGAATTATGGTAGGAGCAACGTCATCTAATTGTGTGTGTAAATTTGTATTTGGTGCATGTTGTACTGACACCTCAGAAGCAATATCACTTTGGCCACTATTTATTTCTTCAGCAACCTCATCCCTAATCTGCTGAAGAACAAACTCGGACAGAAGGCCATTCCTAACAATTGCTCTGCGTCGATCCGCAAGATTCTGAATAGTGACAGTTATGTTTGGGTATTTGTGTGTAAAAATTTGGTGTAATGTATGTCTGTAAGATGTTGTGTCAGTTTCTAAATGTGTGATAGTGTAATATGTTCGCATGATAAATTTATTTATTTGTCTCGTCCATTTCATGCGAACACGTGGTAAATTTGCCAATGTGGTCGCTGGTAAAATAGTGTCCAGCGAAACATCATTAACAGGTTGGGGAATTATGGCTGTACTGTTTCGGGACCTCCCGACCGCGGCCATATTGTTAACTAATCGAACGGAAACTTCAGATTTAAACTTTTTTGAAAAATGGTGAGGTCCCAGTGAATCCGACTCCAAATCGGTCAACCGGAAGTGGCCACTCCCTTGGTCCAGAAAATTTATTTTGCAAATATCCTAAAAAGTATAAGGTTTATATAAAATCTATTAAATTCAAACTGGTTCCAAAAAAAAAAAAAAAACAAAGAAAATAGAGGTGCGGCTAACACACTTTCTTTTACGAACGATTAAAGGGGTATGTCGGAGTCCACCATGGCGCGAGTCCACATTCTTTGTTTCAAATTCGGAAATAAACTGTATTTCGTCAGTGGCCAAGGAATCTTCAGCGATATATATATCACCAAATGCGCGGCTGTAATGCTCTGATGACGTTAAGATGTGGTTATTTATTCTTGTAGGGTACTAGAAATTGCGAGTGAGAATATAACCCTCGCAGTCACGCAACGAAGTTTTGCTTAGTGCTAGGTAGTCTCGTGCACATTAAGATTGAATACAAGTGTTTGACTTGCGGACCGATTTCAATGTGAAAAATTACATGTACTATCTCTTTCACAAGAATTTTCTTCATAGTTTGAATTTTGTGGTAAAAGTAAATTTTGTAGTGACAAGTGTTTTGTTATAATTTGAATTTAAATGTATGTAGAAATTAATTATTTTAATTCAAAGTAAATTAACCGTCACCGTTTGTTTAGGTAAATAAAAATTGACACCACAATTGTCTAATCATATGAGGCGTTCTCTTGCTATGGTGGTCTCAAGCAATGTAAATCATTGGAACGATAGGTTCGCGGTGCGGCTTTCCCTGCCGTCTTAATTGTCTGCGAACAAAAGCTAAATTTCGAGTCGCTCACTTTCTAAAAACAAGGTACTGATTTGTAAGACGTTTTCACTTGTCACGTCAAAAGTTAAAACAAGTAAACATTACGTACTTAAATATCTATTATTGGTGAGTGTAAGGGTGACGTGCTTTTCTAACAAAAGTTTTTTAATATTTTACTTTCTTTTACTCTAGTAAAATAAAGTGTAGTAATCATGAAAATTTTGGACCTTAAGATTTTTAGAGATTTGTCTGTTTTGAGGTTGCCTGAGTCCGAAAAATTGAGTTTCGAAATGCTGTCTGTCTGTCAGTCTGTGTCCACTCTACAGCCCGGATGGTTTAACCAATCGAACTGAAACCTCAGATTTAAGCTTTTTTGATAAATTGGGAAGTCCGAGTGAATTTTACTCCAAATCGGCTAACCGGAAGTGGCCACTCCGTTGGGCCAGAAAATTTATTTTGCAAATATTTTAAAAAGTATAAGGATTACAAAAAACTACTTAATACAAAAGTTTCCAAAAATTAAAAACATATTTCTCAAAATTCTCTGTTCGTAAAGAAAGTCGTGTGTTGGCCACACCTCCATTTTTTTATTTTACCATATGCTAATACAAAATGATACCTTCCAATTTATGAAGTGACAAAAATAATGCAATTATTATTATTTTATCTTTGTACTCCACAAAAAATTATACTAACTGTTCATAAATTGTAAACTGGAGCACGGTAAATAATTTCTCATCATAAAAAAACTTTAAAAGAAAAATTACAAAACAATCCTCCGACATTTTTGATTTTAATTGTAACCAAAAAAATGTCTTAAACCGAAAATATGTTCACAAGATATTCGAAATGAATTATTGGGTTATTGTTTTGAAATTTGTGGCAAGTCCCTCACAGCCACTAGTCAGTACATAATAATAAAAACTGTCGTAGTTTTTTTATTAATTGGCACTAAAGTTCCATACCTTTATAGACAAATGAATGTAAATTATATCACCATAATTATTGCCCAATTAAAACCAACTATGAATGAAAGTTTGTTTTAGACATTTACTCACTTCCTCAGTACTTTATAGAAATGATATATGTAACTTACCGACATTATATGTAATTTTTTTTTGGTTTTTTATTTTAATTAATAGTGTGTGGCATGGATTAGTTTGTGATGTCGTCGTTATTATAATATAACCCAACACTGTGTGTTGAATACAAAAAAAAAAAATGAAAATCTCCACACCGTTTCGCAACAGCGTTTCCCTGTTTTTTATGATATCTGATTTTTCTGTCATTTTTTTGCAATAAAATTTATTTATTTTCACTCAATTTTGTCACAAAATATATAAATTGATCCTTAGATAATTCCCAACCAAATCACAAAAAAAAAAAAAAACGAAACAGAAATGAACAACATAATGTTATGATGTATGAGAACAGTTTTTTTTTATGTATTTTGGTGGGTTTATAAATAGAGCATGGGATCATCATCATCATCTTATCTTTTTATCTTACGTTATGTGTATCAAACACGCAAAAAAAAGAAAATTGTGTTAATAAAAAACTTTTTAGATAAATTTTGTGCGTCAGGATGTTTATTGGACGTTGGTTGTCTTGTAATAAGGTTGTCAAATAAACAGAATTGAATATAAATCATATACGATGAGTTTTGTAGGGGAAATATTATTATCATCGCATGGTTATTATCGAATCTATCTAGATAAGGGTCAAGCTAGATTGTGTATTTTGTCGTATCGCGAGTATATGTCTACAATGTTACATAAAACTAAACTTTCCTATTTTTGATTTAATGCTTTATGTTATTATGGAAGAGATTTTCACGAAAACATCGCAAAATCTTTTCGTATCCATATACCAGAACGATAATAATACAGAAGAAGTAGAATATAAAAGAAGTTTCAGGGATCGAGAAGGATATAAAAAAAGTGTATTAATATTGGCTCCATACTGGGACAACAACCTTTAAGTATTTTTTTTTTTTTATGTTTTTTGAGTTATCTCCACATTATGTATATAATAAAAAATACTGGCGGTTCTTTATTCCTAATCTTATGCAAGTAGAAACCACAAAACGTTATATAGTTAGTATCTAGCCGCCAATATACATGTATCTAAGTATAAAATGTATTTTATCTTTTATTACCCAAATACGTGTTTAGGTTCAATAAAATACAAAAACCACCAAAAATACTAAACAACCCTTTTCGAAAAATCGGACACATTCTAATAAAAATAAGCAAACGTTGTAACCCAAAAATCTAATCAAATCGACTTTTTATGTATTTTAATTAAAAATTAATTCATTTTCTTATCAATGGAAGGCATAAAAGTTATTTGAAACACGCGTTGACATTTTCTTATTAATTTTGTTATAAGAAAATTATAATTTCATATTGTAGCTTTTATCGATTTTTTTTTGTATCACACTAAACTTCTTAAAACTCAGTGAATTGGAACAATTTTATTAAGTTTGATTGACTTCTATGTATATACATCTGTTTATAGATGACAAAAAAATTAATTTTTAATTTTTATTTATTCAATAGACATATATTTACTATTAACCGCCCTAAAAAAACACTCATTGACACACATGAAACAACCATTCAATATCATCCTGCCGAATAAGCCATTCCTTTAATAAAACACCAAAACCTTTGATAGATTGTTCATTCTGAATTATTTTCGGTAGTTTTTTAAGGAATAGCGGAGCTCTTAAAATAAAAAGTGTCTAAAATATTCCTTAAGCGTGAATGGGATAATACACAAATTTTTATTACGCAAGTTATACAAATGGTGTTGTACCACTTTGTATCCACTACGCAAAAAAAAAAGTTTTTAAACCTTATAAACATATAAATACCGAAGAGGCGAGACATGACTCCTCTGGAAAAACGGCAAACAATGAACAGTACGTTTCAGGTTATATATAATTCGAATTGCAAATTTCTGGGCCGTTATTAATTAGTAACGTAAGTACCACCATGTGCAACAAGGCCAAACTCAATCTTTGAATGAAAAATCCCATAATACACTTTGTGCATTACATCTAGCGGGCATATCGATCGCAGTAAGTACAGCTTTCTTAAAGCAAGATTAAGTACTTCTTAACATTTTTTATGTGTGATTTAAAATTTAACTTACTATCAATTGTTATTCCTAAATATTTAAATTCCTGTACAAATTGAAATTTGAGACATTTATCAGAATGCCCTGCATTAGTATACTGCCCATCATGATAGAAAACGTTCAAATCTCTTATTGATCTTGACCCTATGTTAAATATCATACCTTTAGATTTCTCACTTAAACGCATTTGATGATTTGAAAACCAAGCACGCGATTCAACTAAATCGGAATTCATTTTACGCTCCAGTTCATCTAAGCTATCTGCTGAATAAGTCAATGCAAAGTCATCAGCAAAGGCCACCACTTTACTATTTAGCTTTAAATCAAAAAATGAATTGACATAAATTAAAAAAAGCACAGGACCCAAAACTGAGCCCTGTGGGACCCCTGAAATAATTTCATTTAGGTCACTTGCATAACTCCTATAATTACTTTCTGAAATCTGTTTTGGAGGTACGACTTTAGCCAATTATAAATAAATCCTCTGAATCGAAAGCCTTGGATATGTCAAGAAAAAGTACACCCACAAATTTACCATTGTTTAATGAATCATATATCGAGGACAGAAACGCCAAAAGAGCTGCTTCAGTACTTAATCCCTTTCTAAAACCATATTGACAGCTACTCAAAAAGATTAAATTTTCCAAATAAGACACGATACGGGATTTCGTCAATTTCTCAAACAGTTTTGCAAATACTGATAACTGAGAAATCGGACGATAATTTGTCACGTTCAATCTATTATTCTTCTTATACAATGGAATTACATTGCCACATTTTCAGGTATTCGGGAAGACACCAGATTTTACACTGCGATTAAAGATGTAAGCAAGTAAATAGTTTATACTATGGGCTGTTAACTTCAGAGTTTTAGAATTAATTCTATCAGGACCACTGGAAAATTTATTATTCAATGAAGAAATAGCCAAAAGCAGTTCCTCAGGTGTAAATTCTTGGAAAAAGAACGTTTCGTTATACCAATTGACCTCATTCGGGAAAGCGGAACAACAATTAGAACTACTGCTTGAATTAATAAAATGATGATTAAACAAATTACAGATATCCAAACGATTTGTAATCAAGCTCCCATGTTCATCAAGTAAAGACGATATATCAATGTTGGTAGACTCCACACCAATCAATAAATTAACTAATTTCCATTGTTTTTTACTATCGTTGGAACAATTATCAAAAAGATTTTTACAGTAGTTAGTACGTTCATTAATTATCATTGAGCTACACTTTTCATTTATGTCCCTAAAACGATTCAATAGCTGAAGATTTCTAGGATGTTTACGGAGCTTATTGGATAATTAATTTTTCAAATTCACTAATGAATGTAGTTTAAAAGACATCCAAGGTACTTTACACCTTTTCATAATACACTGCTTCTTAATTTTGCAGCATTCAAAGCAAAGATTAAACACTTCCAAGAACTTATTCATCGAACCATTTACGCAATTTGCTAAGAATACATCATCCCATGGCTGACAATGTAGAAGATTATTAAATAAATTATAGTTAATACAAGTTTCATTTCGACTGGTAGTTGTAGATTTCTGACGAGAATTGCTCTCGTGAGTGTTATTAAGATCGGAAGATGATCGGTAATCTGAAAATTAGCTACCTCACCAATTATATTTGAATCTTTAGAACGAACTCGGCAAAAAGCGTGATCGATACATGAAGAACTGTTACCGGCGATACGAGTAGGTACATCAATCAGTGGCCGTAGTTCAAAGGACGAGAGAGTCATCAAATAATTGTCTATCGATGAGCTTGTCGATAATATATCTATGTTGATATCACCAATTAATAGGAAGTAGTAAATATAGTAAAATTAAGCTCCATACAATCCGCAGTTAGGATTTCATGATTACAGCTTGTCGATAATGTCAAACCTCTTTGAGAAGGTCATTACACTTATTTTTAACTGCTCATAGATAAACTTGAATTAATTACCTAGAACTCTTAAATTAATTCCAAGTTCCAACAAGTAGAACAACAATAATAAATATATTCGACGTTCGAACTCTACCTGTAATGACCTGTTCAGCAACTTTATTCCTCCGTTTGTTCAATGATATTCTAGAAGATTTTTGCTTATAGAAGACCGATACAAACATCGAAATCTCCTTGCTCAACTGTTTTACAACCAATATGATTGGTTTCAACATTATTAAAATATCTTCTGCCAGAACTTCCGTCAAGGGAATCAGAATTCCTTGATTGTGGCTCGGAAAGACATCCTTCAATATATGTATTGAAAACCGTAAAAATTCTAGTTGTCATAAATGTTAGTGGTTCGCGGTGGTAGAGTGAGTAGGGCTTTCCTTTACGACTTATCGGTCCCGGGTTCGACTCCCCCTGAGTGATAAATTAGAAATTTGTCACGATTGGGGGTTGTGCTGTAACGAACGACGGTTGACATTCGTTACTCTTCTATATTGCCATACTATAAGCCTGTTTTACATAACTGCAGAAAATAGTATACGTTGCAGCAAAACTGAAAATTATTGTTATTATTACACGTTTCTTAATTAAGTTTAAATTTTGTCTTTTTATTCTAATGATATAGTTTATTAACAGCTATCTAAAACTGTAAATCTTAAATAATTAAAATCCCGTTCCCAAACAATTACCCAATTTTTGCCATACATTAACTATTTTTACCAACCGCCAACATTTTTTTAATTTTTATTCGGTAAAAGTTCAAAACCCCCTTTTCAAATCATTTTCCAATGTGCTTTCTTATATCAATAATGTCTTAATGTCTTATAATTAGTCGTCTTTTAGACGACTGAGCAATCAATTATGTTTAAAATGATCTAGGTAATTTCATAATATTGAAAAAATAATAATTATAGTCCCTGATGTATATAGTTGACATTGGCATGTGGAAAATTCAACATAATTTATAAAAAAAAATTGATTTTGTATGTATAATGGTGGGGAAAATTTAGTGATTTTTGAGCCACCAACATTTGTATAAAAAAGACCAAAAATCATTAAATCGAGGGCAGAAAGAAACTGAGTGAAAGTCATGCCAGACGGTTTAGTCATTCAGACTAATCGGTCGGTGGATGGATCAAATAGTTTCGGTTTCTTTCAAGCAGATTTATAATTATTAGACCAGAGCCATCACCACAGGAGAAAAGAAGAAACAAAATAATTTCCTTGTTTAAAATAAAGAAATAATTTATGTACATAAGAAGTTTAAATTTTAAATACAATTATTTTTATTTTCAACAACAAAGGAATAAACAGGCAAATATGATATCACCCTAAATACTAACACGAGGCACCCTACAGGTCGGGGGTCTGTATACAGTCTCGCAAGAGGCAGCCAGGGAGCGGTGTTAATCACCATTCCTGCTTTTCCTGGTTATTTATATCCATTACTGAAGCTTGTCGATCACTCAATACATCTAACTTTCGCATTAAATTATACGAGGAGGCATGATTAACCATGTGCTGTCCAAAAGTCAGAAAGTAAGGTGAAAATCCGGTAGCATCATGTATTGAGTTTCGCAATGCCGAACTAATTTCGGGGAGATGAAAATCCCAATCCCGGTGGTCATCTTTCACATAAGCGCGAATCGCAGAAAGAAGACTCCTATTCACGCGCTCTGAAGCATTGGATTGCGGCGCATAAACAGGGGTAAATTGATGTGAAATGCCATAACGGGAAAATAACTCAGAAACGATTTGTGCCATAAATTGTGGTCCATTATCAGTTGTGACCATTTCGGGAACTCCAAAAACACTGAAAATACGATGTTTTAAAAAACCTACAACATGATTAGCAGTAGCAGATCTCAGCGGTACAGCAAACATAAACTTCGTGTATTGATCTAGCACTATTAATAAATAGGTGTTACCCTGCCGGCTACGCGGAGAAGGTCCCAAAAAATCTAAAAATAATTTTTGGAAGGGGCGATGTACTTCCCTAAATTTACCCATCTCTGGTCGAGTAATGAAATTAGGAGCTTTTATTTGTTTACATCGGTCGCATTCTTTAATGTATTTCCTTATGTCTCGTGCCATCGTTGCCCAATAAAAATTCCTTTGAAGGATTTCTAATGTTTTTGATTGCCCAAGATGTACACCTGTCGGGGAGTTGTGAGCCTGATTTATCAGGGGGGTGACTAAAGGAGCAGGAATTACTAATTTCCAAGCTGATAGGTCTTTTATTTCATTGACATTGCCACTAGGTAAGATGTAAAGTTTACCTTCGATGGTAACAAAATTACTCTTTGCGTACGGGTTGTTTAAGAGTGCAGTAATTCTGCCAACGTAATCAGTGTCCTGGAATACAGCGGAATTCAGATCCACATGCAGAGGAGTCATACCACCAACAACATCACCACCATTCGATTGAGCAAGGTCATCAAGAACCATTCTGAAGAGAGCGTCCGGGACTATAATTAAGGCACCTTTCCTGTATTCTATTTTGAAGTTAAAGCCCTGAAGCTTCAGACTCCATCTCGCTAATCTACCAGAAAGGTCACGCTAGTCCATTAACCATTTCAAGCTAGAATGGTCCGTAATAATGGTGAAGGTATAACCCTCAACATATGGTCTGAACTTTTTCACGCTCATAACAGCAGCTACACATTCGAGCTCAGTAACACTATATTTACGTTGGGCAGAATTTAGTTTATGGCTAAAGAAAGCTGTAGGGTGCTCTTCATCACTGTCCGATTTTTGGAACAAGACGCTTCCTATCCCGAAAGAACTCGCGTCACATTGAATAAAAAATTCACGCTTGAAATCTGGATTTCTAAGGACGGGGGCTGTTGTCAGTGCATTCTTAAGTTTTATGAAAGCTGCGTTGGCAGCATAATTCCATTGCATCTTCTGAGCCTTCTTTAATAAATCTGTTAACGGAGTTGTAATGGTGGCAAAGTTACAAATAAAACGCTGATACCACCCCGCCATGCCCAAAAACCGCCGTAACTGCTTGACAGTCTGAGGAACTGGAAAAGAAGCAATTGCCGTTATTTTGTCAGGGTCCATGCGAATGACTCCATTAACAACTACATGACCTAAGTATTTTGTCTCCGTTAAGACGAACTTGCTCTTTCAACATTGATAGTTAAGTTAGCTATCTTCAGTAGTCTAGCAACTTCGGTTAATAACGCGAAATGCTCTTCGAGCTCTGCAGAGACAACAAGCAAATCGTCTAAGTAGACAAACACTCGGTCATGCAACTGATAAGGAATCACCTTGTGCATCAGTCTACACAATGATTGCGGAGCATTGCATAGACCAAAGGGCATGACCGTGAAATGATAGAGGGGGCGGCCCGGAACAGTGAACGCAGTTTTATCACGCGAGGCCACATCAAGAGGGATTTGCCAGAAGGCATCTTTTAAATCGATTACCGGTTTAATACAAGTTGTCATTGAAGACGTTGAGATATTGTATTATTGGATTACACTGGCGGATAGATACTTACCAGCACATTTACGCGAGAGATTCGCCTGTTTTGAAACAACAATATTGCGGTTCAACGATGCTGTTAATTAAGAGTCATAAGCAAGTATTCAAAATGACATTTAATTTATTTTTTTTTACAATTATATACTTGATAATACTCATGTCTTTATAACTATGTTCCTTTCTACATTTGTCTCTTTATATTCAATTTTTCAATTGTTATTGTAAATATTTTTTTTTATTACAACAATTTTTCTCTAGACGCTAATTTCGGTATATAATTTTTTTTTATCCAATCACCTCGAATTCAAAATATTTGGTTTTGTGTTGGGTTGACAGATAATCAGTATGTCTGGCTAAATAGTAAATTTTTAAGTCCTTAAACAGCATGTTCATGGTCTCATCTGTTACTCAGTTTGGCGTAACCCTGGAGATAGCAGCATTTACTAGCTTCCTCTTGGAAAAAGCTGATCTGGGACAACTGAGAGGAAGTCTGCAGCAGGAATATTCTCAGTTTGATAAAAAACTGAGACTATAACTGTTTAATGTCAATTAGCTTTCTTTCTTCTTTTTTTTTTGTTTCAAAATATTTGGCTCTCAGTGCTGGGCCACCCAACCACCCACGAAGTCCCAACCGTCGCGCATGGTGAATAAAATAATCAAAACTTCCGGTTTACCGGTTACAAAGTGACAGCTGGCTTTCAGTCAAACTCCACTTATTACAGTGCATGAATACAGTGTTACTAACTTTTCTGATTACAATCTGATTTGTTTTCAAATTTCGTTTCAAGAAGATTTAAGTTTCAACCGGAGGAAAACCTAGATGATACCATGATAAATTATCCATTTCTTTGTTGAGTTCATTATGCTTATGCTTTAAAAATATTTCAGCATAAAGGTTTTATTTCTTAACATTGCCTGAGAATCCTGATTGTCGAGCGACAAATTTGATAATTTTGGGCATTTTAAACTCGGAAATACATATGCAAATTTTTAATTTTTACAAAGTTTGTTTTTTAAACCCTGCAAGCAAGGAATACAAAAACAGAGGAGAAAAATGATTACAAGTCATACTGAAACATCTGCTAATAAATAAATGTTAAAAGAACGAACATCTGATTATCGATTTTTTCTTTTAACCTATACAAGAAACACCATGAGATTATCAGTGTCAGAAACTGGAAAAAATTTGAACAAAACCTGGAAACTAGAAACCTCTGGTTGACTCTTAGTATTTAATAATAAATTTATAAAGATTCTTTTGTTCTATAAGAAATTGTATTCTTAATATGTTCTGAATTTCAATATTCACCAATTTTTAAAGAAGACAATTTCATTAGGACATTTAATGTTTAAGAAATTGAGGTCGCTTTGCATTGACCAGTATGGAATTCAAAACCGATTAATGACTTCAATAGTAACCGAATTTTACCGACTATATAATTTATTCTGAAATCTGAATTGTTTATAATAATTTTACATTTCACGTTCGTCTGCTGGGGTTAACATACGATCTCCCATTGCTTCAAAATTTCTGGCAAGTTTATCATAAAAACTTTGAAAGTAAGCAAATCAATACTTAATTGAAACCGCAAGCTAAATCAGAATAATCTTTCGAAGCCACTGCAAGCTCGAATGCGTTACAATCTCAAAGAAAATTGCAAAAATTGAAATTATACAAATGTTTGCTGCAAGAAATGTGTCTCCGTATATAGATCAGTACAGGAATCTTTGTGAGTAAATAAAGAGCAATTAAGAGCTCTAGCCCACGTTGAACCAATGAATGAAATCAAGCTCACTTGCAATCGTAATTTCAATGTACGCATCAAAAAAATTTAGCGTTGAGTCATATTCATAGTGGACCTGGAGAACAATATGAGCGGAAAACAAAATATATGAGTTGGAAAGGTCTTCATCGTTGCTCCGTTGTACCACAGTGGTCCACGCTTTATGGCAAATTTAAGGAAAACAATTTGGTCAAATCAAATACGAATATTATACATTTGATTTCGTATCGTATTCCTAAATAGACTCCTGATTTATTCATATTTTTTGCCTGTCATTCAAAATGGCAAGAAATTACAGACGAATTTAAAAACTTTCAAAGTACATTTGGGTGCAAAAAATCCGCACATTGATAAATTTTCACTAGAATTTCAAAAATATCAAAAAGTCTCATGTTTGTTTAATTTTCTTGAATGCAGATTCAAAGTCTATTTCAACACCTATCCAGTGGTACCATTTTTGTACTTATACCGTGTCAACAAAGTGATTTTTGGGGTACACGTTTTTTGTGAATTTATCAGCATGAAAATTAGTGATAAAATTCATATTTCATATTTACTTATATAATTTTGATATCCTCTATTTTGAGCCTAAGCTCATTCTTAATAGAGTTCTCTAAAAATTACAAAACCAATATTTTGTTAACTTGCGGCAATTTGTCTACTCATTCGAGGAATTTTTGAAATAAATAGTTCCATTATCATTAATATCTTGGATATTTGATGAAATTAGTGACGTTTAATCCAATTGTTGATATAATATTTTTGTACAGGTCATGCGGCTGTTCTCCATTAGGTTCCATATTAAAAATTTTACCAAAAAATAATTTTAAAAAATTCGAATTAAAACATGGAAATCAGCAAAAAAAACATTTTTATTAATAAGAAGTATTCCCTCCCCTAGCCCGAATAACAGCTTCCATTCGATGTTTCATCGATTTTACCAAAGTTTTTACCAAATCTTGAGGTATCGTCTCCCATTCCTCTGCGATCGCCTGTTCCAGCTCCTGGAGACTCATTGAAACATCATCTCTGGGTCGAACCCATTTTTTCAGCTCATCCCATAATTGCGGCTTTAGAAGGCGACAAGGATCTGGCCAACCTCATACTAACTACAATATAGCGTGATGGCCGCTTTCTTGTGACTACTTCGTTGTGAAATCGTCGTTTGAATGCGGTTCAACTGGGATCGCGGCTCCAAGAAGCTCGTGAATCCGAATTCAGTCGATGGACAGTTAGAATACGACTTCGAGAAGGTAATCTGACAGCACACAGAACAGCAAATTGACCCCAGCCCACCGGCGAACCCGCCTTCAGTTCGCTCGAAAGCATTTGGATTGGACAGGAGAACAATGGGGAACAGTCATGTTCTCTGACGAGTGCAGGATATGTTTACATGGTAACGATGGGCGAGGAAGAGTG
The DNA here is from genome assembly GCA_958295665.1 of Tipula vernalis. Classification (NCBI taxonomy): domain Eukaryota; kingdom Metazoa; phylum Arthropoda; class Insecta; order Diptera; family Tipulidae; genus Tipula; species Tipula vernalis. Next base: position 5,262,550 of record OY282560.1, on the reverse strand, counting down.
TATATAGAAGACCAGGAGAGCGATTTGCACAATATTGCATTGAAGAATGAGTCTCATATGGCGGTGGATTAGGCATGTTCTGGGGAAGCATGTCATTCTCCGGAGCGAATACTGGCCGTCGATCAAGAAGATTTACTTCTCAACGGTACATTGAGGAAGTACTCGAGGACTACGTCGTACCTTTTGCCGGTTTTATTGGTGAAAACTTCGTGTTAATGGAGGATAATGCGAGACCACATACGGCTGGTATAGTTTATCAGTACCTTCAAGAGGTGGATGTGCCTGTTATGGAGAGTCCAGCTCGAAGCCCGGACCTCAATCCCATAGAACATTTAGGGGAAGAGCTGAAAAAAAGGTTTCGAACCAGAGATGATGTTTCAACAAGTCTCCAGGAGCTGGAACAGGCGATCGCAGAGGAATGGGAGGCGATACCTCAAGATTTGGTGAAAACTTTGGTAAAATCGATGAAACATCGAAAGGAAGCTGTCATTCGGGCTAGGGAAGGGAATACTTCTTATTAATTATAATGTTTTTTTTGCTGATTTCCATGTTTCAATTGGATTTTTACCACTAATTGTTATGCTGATAAATTCACAAAAAACCTGTACTTCAAATGTTGACCCCAAAAATCACTTTGTTGACACGGTATAAGTACAAAAATGGTACCACTCGATAGGTGTTGAAATAGACTTTGAATCTGCATTCAAGAAAATTAAACAAACATGGGAGTTTTAGATATTTTTGAAATTTTTGTGTATATCAGATCTGTTAGATGTGGTGATTCGAATACAACAACATAACCGACAATGAAACTAATCTGGCTTGGGAAACTGTTGCACTAACCATATCGTTCACTAGCCAGACCAGGAGGACTGGCGATGAAGTAAAGGTAAAATTTGGCAATTTAAGGCCACATACCAAACCAAAAAAAATAATGGCGATTAATCAACACGAAAAGGGATCAGGTGGATTTGAACGGAAAGAACTTAGCGAAAATAGAAAAATACTTACAATATCTCGAGCTAGTATAGGAACCCCTTTAAGGGTCGCCATGTTATGTAATTGAAGCTTGCCCAAATTATGTTGACACATTTATCTATGCGAAATAACATATTTTCTACTGACGCATGGAATGATTCGAAGGCGTTTAGTTTGTGGTGTTAGTATAGCGGATTCTAGCGAGTAACCATTGTCATCTAAAAGAAAAATATTACCCGGGCATAAATCTAGGTCCCACCATAAAACTAGGGTTGTAAATTGGTAATCCGCATCACATACCTAAAAATATATTTAATAAAAATGAATTAATTTGCTATCTCCCTTGTAAGGTCTTTCATAAATTCCTCTATTAAAAGTTTTGCGATTTACTTTGTGAAACGATACTGTATAAAAAAAGTCATGATCGTCACATTCAAAAGAATTTTCCCGATCGAAAAATAATGTCCCAGCTGTACAAATACGATTTCTTCGTCTTCGCCGAACTACAGCTTCCATTATTAATTAAATATTTAATAAATTATAGACATTTATTCTTAATCGATTTATTTACTTAAGTTACCGATCCTTTCGCAAATTTTCTACTATTTGCTTGCTTTTGCTAACCAAGAAAAAAAATATCGAGTATACTTGCTAAATTACCGATTATATTATTTCTAGCAGATTAACGAAAAATGCTTGCTTATCTGCTTGCTTGAGTATTGAGTATCTAGGCCAAAATCTCTCTGCCAAATTTTTATTTTATTAATAAAATCAGAGAAGTTATTTGAAAAAATTGCATCGAAAAATTTCAAAAATAATAATTTATAAAATTATGATTATCCCTTTCGAGTCCAGCTTCTATGATTTTTCTGTATTGTTGTGGGCCAAATGTGACAATTGTGCGGGTGGTGACTTACAGCGCCAATAATTTTTGGTAGTTGTATTTCCTGAAGACTAATTATCACATATGTGACAATAACCAAAAAGTATGGCGTAAAGTTGTTTTTCGTCATTGTATTATATACATCTTAAAGCCCAGATATCACAATCGTGAGGGCTAAAAATTGCTAATTTTTATCAATCTTTTTACACATATAAAAATAATATCTACTGTTTGGATTGAGTTCCATCTATTGATCGGCTCTTCCACTTTTAATAAACAAAATGAAGTTTATATCGTACATGTTACATCTGGTCTCCGCATGATACATTAAAAACCAAAATTTATCAGTGGTATTTGCAAGAGGAAATTGGTTGGTGGACGAAGACGAACTTGACAAAATGCTTCAAGATTCACAGGAAGAAGATGTCGATGATGATGATGATGATGTCCATGATCCTGATTTTATAATGCCGGATACAATTCGTCAGGTAATCGTGGAAGGAGTTGATGACGATGTGGATGATGATGTTGATGAGTGTGATAATATGGAAACGATAAGGGGTTTTGTATTCAAATCGTTATAATATTTAATTATGCATCGCATCCAATATAATTCAAGGTACGTCGTACAAGCACAAATAGTTCGTCAAACAGGAATTCACCATCTGGTTGGATTTCTCGAAAAAGTATCATCAACTATGACCAAAAATAGATTTAAAGTCCTCCGATCTTCACTGCATTACGCAGATGTATCCAAAATACCGGAAGTAGCAAAAACCAACTTGTCTTGGCAAGTTGCACTTATTATTGATGCAGTAAAAAACAGATGTCATCAAATAAAAAGAGTTGTAGGTAATTATTTCATCGATGAACAGATGATACCATTCACTGGCCGCACTGGTTTGTTCGAAATAAGCCTCGCTCCGTGGGTCTTAAAAATTTCGTCGTAACAACATCAGAAGGTTTAGTGATGGATTTTGAAATATATCAGGGTGCAAAATCTAAATTTGAAGATCAATCTCTTGGCTTAGGCCCAGCAGTACTGATGATACCGTTCTGAGACTTATTAAAACTTTGCCTGAAGGTTCTTTTTTGTACTTTGACAGGAAAGCACTATTTTTTATTGTTTTTAATCTTATTTATATTAATATCTCGTATATATATTTTTTAGATATTTTACGACAATACCTATATTAAAAAAATTGGAGGAGCTCAATTTCAAAGCCACTGGAACAATACTGAAAAACAGATTAAAGGGGACGAATTTTAAAGAAGATAAACGAATGAATAGAGGCGAATCACAACAGTTTGTGTCGAAAAATCCAAACTTTATAGCAGTAGTAAAATGGAGGGATACAAAATCAGTACTCGCTGCTTCGACGATATCTGGAATTCAGCCGGAATCCAGAATAAATCGCTGGAATAAGAAAGAGCGCAAATATGGTATGTATCACCGAAATTACATTGGTCACCTTTACACCAGTCGTCACTTTTTACGAAAGGATAAATTGAATATTTTTTAACTAGATTCTCAAGATTTATTTCTCTATCGAAAAATTTTGAATTTAATAACAATATACCATACATCGAAATTGCCTGTCCCTCAATAATCACAGAATATAATTCTAATATGGGGGGAGTAGATATTTGCGATCAGATGATGTAGTACTATCGTACCTTCATGAAAACTCTGAAGTGGTCAGTTAAAGTGTCGCACTATTTCATTGATTTGGCCGTCGTTAATTCGTGGATAGAATACAGGCGGATTGTAAAGCGAATAATATTCCAAATAAAAAAATTAAAGATCTTTTAGAATTTCGACTGGATATAGGAGATTCACTGATTTCATATTCCACAAAGCGAGCATTTCCCAATAGCGATGATAGTAGCGACGATCATAATTCAGAAACAGATATAAATTTCAATAAAAAGATGAAAACGACACCGCTTCCATCACTAGGTAGAAGGTATGACGGATACTGTCATTGGCCAACTTGTGACCGTTTAAAGGCGCTCAGGATGTGCAGAATGAAAAATTGCACTAGTCGAACCAGAAACCGCTGCAAGAAATGCAACGTCTATTTATGCAATTCTACAGACAGAAGTTGCTTTGAAATATTTCTTACTATAAAAGACTAATTTACGTAAAGTATTTTATTTATTTTTATTTTACATAATACAGTATTATCAATAATTGAAGTAAACAGAAATGTGATATACCTATGTGATTTTTGTAATTTTTCTTTAATACTTTAATTGGTACTTTGGTAGCTTTCCTTTTGCTTTCGGTTTAAATCTGGAGTAACAGCAACGGTGTCCTTCGAAGGTAATCAATATGGACCAGTTCATAGCAAACAAGAAAAAGAAAATGTATATGAGAAAGCCCACATCACACAAACGTGAGGGTGTGTTTTCTCAGAAGATATATGTTTTTTCAGAAAAAAAATTATGGAATCTGGTTCTTAATATTGTCAATGTTGGCCCACAAAAATTTCAGCCAAAAATTTGTAGTTTAAATTTTCGGTGACTTCAAGGCACACAAGAATTTACTATCACATTTGTGATAGTTAGCTTCACGTCATACATAAAATAAAAAAAATGTTAACCGCAATGCAGGTAAAAATTTTATGTAACGATTGTGCGGATTGGTCTTGACGTCCCTCAAAAAAAAAAAATCAATGACCTTGTTATGTACCTCACGTTTGTGATAGAGGGGCTCGAAAGGGTTATAAATAACTATCCATATTTTACTACTACGAGTATTTGTTTGAAAATTTAACAAGTGTTGAAGGTGAATTTTAAATAATTTACGTGATATAAAAAATAAAATTCTAGTATGTACATTTCCTAATATGTATAATGAATAATATTTACTGAAGATTCCAGCACCGTTCGTAAAAGGAAGTCGTGGGTGAGCAACACCTCCAGTATTTATTTGTTGCACTACCAAAAATATATCACTGTTCCAGAAATTCTACCATTTCAAATTTAAAGTGATTATTCATAATTCATTGTTTGCCTCGCGTCCGCAAACCATTAATTAATTCATACAGAAAATTAGAAAAAATTTCAAAATTTCTAAATTTCAATTTAGAAATTGAATGGTTTGCGTATTGCATTTTAATTTATTTTGCAAACGTTTAACAGGTATCTCACTAGCTGACTCAAAGTAAACTGGTATACCTAACATAATCCGTACTTAAATATGCATAATCATTGAGAAACTCTGGTAATTGGTATATATTTTAATTTTGTAAATTTGTATAGCTGGCTATCCGATATAGTTAAGTTGTCTGAAAATGTTGACAGGGCACTGTGGATATCTTTGGACTGGTAATAACAATTTTATAAATCATCAGAAATGATTCAACTTCTAAGTTCTGTAAAATATAGTAAAGCTCCTAACAGTTGAATCAGCTTGGCCATATTTTTTCCGTTTTGTGGGGTTTACTCGAAAACTTTATTTACGCGAGGTATTTACAAAATATAGATGAATGAAATCAAAGCTGTTTCGCAAGAGGTAAAGAATAGTATTGAGATACTTCGGGCCGATTTTACCAACAAAATTTACCTAAAGTTCAGACATGAAGGAATCTTTTCGTTTATAGCTATTTTGATAGTTTACAGTAAATCGGCCCAGTTTTCACCATACCATTTTCCAATTTTTTTTAAGATAGGGATAGATAAACTCGTAATGCTTGTAAAATATAGCCGAAATTTAGATATATTTATCTATTCGTTTTTAAAAAAAAAAAAAGAAATCCTGCTTAATCTGAAGATTAAGGCTAATTAAAATTTGTCAATTGATATATTTCTTGATTTACTGAAAATCCGGTTAACATTTACTTACTCTCAAATACACAAGTTACAGTCTATCCCGAAATCCCAAAAAAGCAGAAATTATATTTCCTTAAATATTAATTACAGCTTGCTGCTCCAAACGATAAAAAAACAGATTACAACAACAATAAAAGCTTAAATTCTTCATAATCAACCCTTAAAATTGGCGGAAAATTGATAATAATCCCATTGTTCGTTTCTCGCACTCTCCTGTTTTATATGCGCGGCGTTGTTGTTTTTTTTTTTTGGTATGGATGCATTAATCGGTTGGTTGGACTAACATTTTAGCGTTGTTATTATTGTTATCATTATTTCAATTTTTTATTATTATTATTAAATAAAATAAAAATTCGGGATTTTGTATTTACAGTAAAAATTTAAAAAATAATAATCGAGGGTTCTCGGGACCGAGATTGATTTTTGTTTGTACATTTGTATAGATTGGTTGATGCACACTATATGAAGCGAGATCGTTTATGAATTGTGCGTTCTATTGTTATTATTATGTTTTATGATTTTTTTTTCTATAATTTTGAATGGGAACTTTTCCATATGGTAATTAGGGTTTAGTTAGTAAACAATGTAAAGTTGAGTACTTTGTGAAGTGTGGATTGACTTGGGTTCTACACGTATAAATGTTTTCATTCGAGTTCAGAGGTTTACAGGTGAATTTATATTTAATTCTGATTTTTACATGAAATTTATTTATTTGGGGGCGTGGTTTTGTAGTTTAATTTTCCATTTTCACTATACGACGTACATGATACGATGATGATATACTACCAACATTTCTGTCATCTAACTTATACTTTGTGTATGATGTTATGTGATCTTTAATTTGCATATTTTTATTAAGGTTTTTATGGCCACAGTTTTTTACTTTATTTTATTCTTTTTTTTTTTTGTAAATGAAGAAAATACAGAAATAAATAAAATAGACGAAACAAAAATTCATTCATGTGAAAATATTTTTTAACAGCTCTTCTTCGTCTCTTTTTTTTTAATTAAAAATAATTTTAATTTAAATTGACAATTGTGATTTTTTTTTTTTTTACAGAGAATACAACAAACAAAATGATTTTTATAAAATGTTGGAGATGGATGAATGGTACAAATTGTTTTGAAAAGGGCCAAATTGAAATCAGAGGGACAATCGGAAAAAAAAATCTCGAATTATTTTAATTGGAAATGAGGTTACACACAAAACAAATGGTTTAGGCATCAGTTAACTGATTTTGTGATCAACACATTTCGGAAGCAATTTTTTTAATCCTCTCTAACCAATTTTTTATCTTATGACAAACATTCATCGTATTTGATGAATGGTTCAAAAATAATTATGCCTTACCACGTTATTATTTTATGATAACCGAATAGAATGCAATTAACGTGGTCTTTACACCAAAGAAAACCAACAGATGATAAAAAATTTCTACAATAAAATTAATTAATTCTTTTGAATTTTATATAATAAAAAGGTTTTGTATTTTTTTTTTTTGTTTTCTTAAGATTTTAATTAATTAATGAAATCAAAACAATTCCGACCGCTGTAATAAATCAAACCGAAATGATTTATGATTTTTGTAATAAAATCAACCAACCCATCTTTATGATGAATTATAGCAAAAGAACCTAATTGTTCTGATTTCTAACCACGAAACATCACAAAACCAAATTTCTTGGAGCACGCACGTGATAAGCTCTAGTATCTGCAGTTAAGATGAACCGGAAAAATAAGACTGAAGAGAGTTGTAAAATTCACTCTACAATTTGTTTTAAACTTAAGTTCTTGTATTTAATTTTTTATTAAATGTAAATCAAAAAATGCACTGTTTGGTAAAATCAATTGCGTATATATTTTATTATGCCTAAAATAAAAACTCTTTATCTATAGCAACATATTTTACATTTAATAAGTTTTGTTAACTTAAAAGAATATTTACTTGAGTTATACTAAAATACGTTTCGCGTTTCTATACTTTTGTAGTTTGTATGAGAATAATAATAATAATAATAATAATATTTTATTGACTAAAGCGTAAGCCGATGGCTTTTGTGCATAACATTTTTGCAATTTAATAACAAACTTAAAATTAACAATTAACATTTTAAATAAAGTATAACAATGAACAAAACAAACTTCCACTTACATAATCAATAATAATTTACAAATATGTACATGTTCTATGTTATAGATTTTAACATAACAGTTTTAAATTTAGAAACAGAACTAATATTTTTTAATTCCGTTGGCAAACTGTTCCAGGTGAGAATCGCATTTATCAATCCGGAGTTATGGTAAACATTTGTTCTATTTAGTGGCAAATTAATATTCCTTGTGCGTAACGATGCAGAAAAATTTAATTTATCATACAAGTACGTGGGTATACCTGATTTTATTATACGGAAAACAAACATAGCAGCTCTATAACAGTAAAACTCAAACAAGTCGCATCCAAGGATTGAGCTCCTAAATTCAGATATATGGTCAAACTTTCTAAGGTTATAGACGTATCTCACACAATTATTAAAAGTAATCTCAAGTAAATGTTTTGAGGAACTATCACAATTAGAAAATATCACATCACAATAGGTGAAAATTGGAATAATTAAAGTTTTGACAAGATATATACGTAACTTAACAGGACAAAACTTTTTTATTAATCTAAGCGAATATAAGCTATAGTTAACACGCTTACACAGAGAGCTTACATGATCAGTTCATGTAAGAGTAGTATTCAATACTAATCCTAGATTATTAATTGTTGGAACAAATGAGATTATATCATTATTCAAAACGAGCACAGGTTTTATATAATGTACTTTATGTCTAGTTAAAAATAAAGCTTTACTTTTATTAGGATTAATAGAAAGTGAATTATTACTAGACCATAACGATATCCTATTCAGATCGGCATTAAGTTGTATAATTAAGTCATCCAATGTTACCAAATCACCACCAATATATAACTGCAAATCATCAGCATAAAGATGAAATTGACAGTTCAAAATATGCCAAGGTAGGTCATTAATGTAAATAGAAAACAGTAAAGGGCCTAAAATTGATCCTTGAGGAACTCCAGCAATTACATCACTTAGGTTAGAAAAATCATCACCAAGTTTGACGAACTGTTTCCGGTTACTTAAATAAGAATGAAGCAACATAATAGCGGAATCAGAAAACTTATAATACAATTTTAACTTTTGTAGCAATTGCGTATGATTGACACAATCAAAAGCTTTTGAAAAGTCTAATAAAACTAAAACAACAAAGGAATTACTTTTATCCAAGATAGCAGTTATATCATCAACTATATTTACAAGTGCAGTAGTAGTACTGTGGCCATATTTATATCCTGATTGAAACTTGCATAAAAAATTAAAATTATTAAGATGCTCAAGAATTTGAATTTGTATAATTTTTTCAAGAACCTTGGATAGTGCAGGCAAAATACTAATTGGACGAATATCACTTATATTATTGATTACATCCTTTTTAGGAATGGGAATAATCGAAGCCACTTTCCACAAATCCGGAAATACAGATTTAGTCAAGCATTGGTTAATGATGAATGTAAATGTGGTAAAAATAAATCAATAAATAGTTTCAGTATTTTGAAGTTTATCATGTCATATGCCATCACATCTGATCTAATGACACGGATTGCATTCAACACCATAAGTTCATCTACACAATCAAAAACAAAACCACAATTATCAGAACCAGTAAAATTTAAATCAGGTAACGGCAATACCACTAAAGATTCAGAAAGTTTACTAAACCCAGCTAAAATGTCATCAGCGGAAAAGTCAATAACAGCTTCAGTCGAAAAACATGATATACCAAGCTTTTTTAAATTGTTCCACGTTATTTTAGTATTACTCATATTACCAAAATAAAACCGATTTTTAGCTTGATTAATACACCTGTTTGTTTTATTTCTTAAATATTTAAAAGATTTTAAATCAAATTCTGATTTAAATCTTTTATATTTACCATAAGCCAGATCTCTACGCTCCATTAAATTTAAAATAAAAGCATTTAACCATGGAGATGTGCGACACCTCCTAATGCCTTATTTTCGTGGTACACAATTCCTATCCAACTCTAAGATATTTGAATTAAATACTTTAATAATATCATTTACATCATGATAAAAATAAAGATCATTCCAATCTAACGAAGAGAAACCAAGTAAAAAGTCATCATAATTAATTGCCTTGTAATCAGGTACCACAGTATAAGAAATTTTATCTCTAATACGACTGAACCGATAACAGGCAAAAATCAAGTCATGATCGGAAATAGCTGGAACAGCAAGTTGACCAAAAGAAATGATTTTGTGTATATCAGGCTCATGCAAAATAATTAAATCCAAAAGACTGCTATCTAATCTTGTTGGGTTAAAACATAAATAGCTTAAATTATTTAAACTCAAGCAAGCACTAAGTTTATTATTAATTAACATATTAAAGTTAAAATCCCCACAACAAATAACTTTTTCATACTGGGATAAGTATTGTGAAAACACAATTTGTAAATTAGTTATATCATCAGTACCAGCCGGAGGAGGATTATAAATAACTAAAACAAGAATTTTACCAAAACACCCAATGACCTCAGATGCTAAAATTTCAAGTTTGCCCAAAGTTCCACAAAATAATTTATTGGTTTTTAATGTACTCCTAAAATATATAGCAACCCCACCCCATCGCGTGTTGTTAACTCGATCAAACCGCATTATATTATAATTATTAATATGAAGCCACCCGTTTGAAATCTTATCGTCAAGAAAAGTTTCTGTCAAAGCAAGGAAATCAAATTTATATTCATTCAATAAAATAACAATATCATTAAAATGTTTTACCAAACTACGGACATTTAAATGGCCAAATTTCAGACATACATTAATATTTACCTGCAAAACATCACCTGTAACAGATTTGCTCTCAGATTTACAATAATTTAAATTTAATATATTGTTGAATTGACTACAACCATGGTTTCCAAAGCTTTACATTTTGAGGCAATGCTGTCCGAAAATTTTTATTATAAAATTCCCGAATTTGTACACCTAATGGCCAGGTATCAGGATCAAGCGCTTTAGTTCTAAAGTCACTACTAACCCCCACTTTGTAGCATACGTACTCCAAAGATTCAAAAACTCGATCTTTAGGAATCAGTTTGAACACTTTGGACTTATCAATGCCCATGCAAGTTTGCACCATCGATGTAATATCCTGTTCTGTGGTAACAGGATCGAACTTAGACACACGTAACCATAGCATAGGAACATTTGCCTTAACACCAAAATCCTCTTCAAATTGCCGAGTACCAAGGATCGGTTTGGTACTTAGATGTCGGGAACTCCGTTTCTTTTCCTTAGTTTGTGTACTCGAACAGCCAGATACCACCTCAGCAAAAGTACTAATGGGTTCCATATTATTATTAAAATTATTTATACTGGAACCAGCAGATACAGCTTTAGTACGTTGCAGGGAAGCTGGTATAGTCGGCACTAAGGTTTCATCACCAATCAAACACGCAGATACAGCTTTAGTAGGTTGCAGGGAAGCTGGTACAGTTGGCGTCAAGGTTTCATCACTAATACACAACTCACATTCATTTAGGCCAACAGCAGAAGCAATTGGTTTGTTTGCAATAATATTCTCAGCTACTGATTTAATGGAAATGTCAATTAATTGGAATGAGTGGAATGATGAAACACACCAGGTACTACGAGGGCGGAGTGAGAAGTCTGGTAAAAAAGAAACAAGGAATAATATTTTCGGTCAAAAAAAAAATTTATTTTTCAACGTAGTCGCCTTTTAGCTCGATACACTTATGCTGTGTGCCTCAGAAGACTTTTCAAACTAAACTTTTCAAATTTTGAAGCTTTCGCTATTTCCTCATAGATGCTTGGTGAAAAGGCACTTTACGAGGTTACTTTTCGACGACTTTTCAATTTGTATGACATACAGTTTAAAATACGTAGTAAGTAATGGAAAGTTGGAGGAAGCTCAAATCACCACAGAAGACTGTCGAAAATTACAAAAAAAAAAAAAAATGTAGCAACCTAATGATTATACACTTCGCTTCACTTAATTACGACACCTATTATATTGATTTCAAATGTCATAAACTTCCACATTTCTGCAATTAGAATATTACTTTTACATGCATTTGAGAGTACATTATTGCTTTTTGAAATAACTGTAAAACAGATAACCACAATAAAACCATTACCTCTGTTTTGTTCGTTATTCGTAATCTAGTAAAAAAACGTGCAATTAAAATGCGTCACATGATTACGACCAGTAGTCTATAGTTGTAGCTTATGAAAGCTACGGTAATAAACTTTGTTAATTAGTCTTAATATTTTTAATTAAATTTATCAATAAAAATTTTCCGACCAAAAAAAAAATTAATTTCAATGGTTCTTGACGGGGGGCATCAGTTTCATTTCCATGAGTCCGAAAATGCAAACCGGTTCCATTCTTGCTTCCATGACATGTGGCTTTTGGCAGATTCCAATCGGTTTGCTTTGCATGATGCATTCAAAGGAGGTTTATTTTGGAGTTTTGCAATTTAAGATGCGTAGCATTGTTAATCACACGTCGAACCGTTGATAAGCTTGCTTTGACTCCGGTTTTTGCCTTAATTTTTTACGCAGATAAGCATGAATTTAAAGCTGATCGAATAACCGCCCATTTATTATAATTTTTAATATTATTTATAAAGGATCCAAAAACGGTTTTCTCTCTATCAATTTTTTCCGCTATTTGACGATTTGAGAATCCTCCTTCACTGAGAAAAAAGAATAGGCATATTTAAGAAAAAAGATAAGCTAAACTAACAAATATTTATGTAAGAATTCAGCTTACTTAGCGCTCGGCCATAATTGCAATAATTCAATAGCAAATTTTACAAAATGATACGCAAATATTTTACTATAAATAAAATCAGTTTTAACTAAGCACATGTAAAATACATACAATAATGATTATCAAATATTGCTTATAAGATAAGTTAAAATAAATTAACCAAAACGTTCTATTAGCCATTTCTAAAATTATATGGAAGTAAAATTGACTAAAGTTGTATTCCTAAATTACCAATGCACCAAGATCATATTAAGTAAAATTTGCCACCGTAGTAAAGTCAAATTTACATAAATTAGATTTGAGCTAAGTGAATTTGACGTATTTACTATTTTTAATTAGATTGGCATTATGGTGAAATGTGCCCTCGAAATTTAACACATTGCAAAGCTAATTTGAAATAGTGCATTCGTCAAATTAACACACACTATATATATATATATATATATATATATATATATATATATATATATATATATATATATATATATATATATATATATATATATATATATATATATATATATATATATATATATTGTATATATATATATATATATAAAATATATATATATATATATATATATATATATATATATATATATATATATATATATATATATATATAACTTGCGGGATTATAAAATAAAACAAAATACAATTCATTTTTACTTCAAAGTATTTATTTATATATTAAATATTTCTTTATTCATACATAAGTATATATATATTGATGAAAATATTTTTATTTAAAACTCTCTTCCCAATAACAAAATAACAATTAAATTTGTTTAATCCATTTAAAATATAAAACTAAATATAAAAATATAAAACTAAATATAAAAATATAAAACTAAATTTTGGATTCATTTATAAATATAATAAAATAATTTAGAAAATGACCTTTTGTGGCCTATTTTCGAGATCGGTTATTAACGTAATTACTGACGGTATTTTTTTGTCATATTTTGTAACTATTTTATAAAAATATAGCTGAATAAATAGCCAAACGTTATAGCATGGCTTAGGATATTCCAATTGAAAAATTTGATAAGATTTAAATTGAATGTCAACAGCCTCTAAGAAACTGCCACAAATGAATTTGACGTCGTCTAACATAATTAAAAACTGTACTGCATCAGTGATCTTCCCTATGCAAATCAATAAGGGCTGTAGCGGTGTTTTTTCGTTCAAGCTTTGCTTTTTTCATTTGGCAATTTCAACCTCCATTTCTGCTAACGTCTCAAATTGAAGTAGAAACCATTTTTGACTGTCTTTTATTGAATACTTTAGAAAGTGATTAGGTTTTGTATTTGTGCTTATTGTTGATGGTGGTAAAAGAGCGCTTAATATATTAAAAATCTCGATGTTGTAAGCATCTGTAACGAAATTATTTAAAACAGAGCATTAATTAACATTGTTATTATATTTATATTCGAATTGTATTCTTTTTATAACCATAAACAATAAAATTACTAACCAGAATTTAATTCATTCTTTTTCTTTAAAATATCGAAGAACTTCGTTCTATAGCCTGCATGCTTTAAGTTGGACTCAACAATGCTTGGAATTTTTTTAAGAAATTCGTTCCATATTGAATACAACGTAACACAATTGGGATATTCTGTATGGAAATCCATGTTTATCTGTAATTTAACCAGTAAGCTGTAATTTTAAGCAGTTAATGCTAAAAATATGTTGTCTAATATAGAATACATACGAGTTCTGGTCCTAATGGATGTTTATACAATGACCACTCTGTAAAAATTTCAGACAGGCATGGGTCGTTGCTCCTTCCAATTTCAGTCATCCTATCTTTGGAAGTTATTTGCCATTTTTCTAATAGTAGATCTCTTGGACTCCGTAAATTTTAAAGCTCCGTTTTAATTGTCTGGTATTCCAAAATATTTGGTTTAAACATTGGTACTTCCAAAGAAATGTTGTGTTTTGATGAGCTTTGATGAACTTCTGATGATGAGGATATTTGTGAAGCTGACATATCCGCGCTTTTAGATGATGCCAATTTCAAAAACTTATTCATTTTTTTAGACTGGTAACTAAATTTGTTAAACAATTTACCAATTGGTGGTTTGTGTCCGCGACGGATAAAATAGGTATTCTAGGAATAAGCAAATAATTAGTTATCCAAACCAATAATTGTAATTCAAACATTATCTAATTACCAAATTTTCTCCAGGAAAAGTATTTATAATATTTAGAGCTATGGCTTCAATTTGTTTGACGCTAGGTTTTATTCGTTTCTCAATTAGATAGTGATCTACTATAAAGGAGCACATATTCTCCCTATGGATATTTTGAATAAAACCGTTATCCTTATAAAATTTTAAAATTGTTTCTCCACTTTTCGTGCTTGACAGGATATCTTGTACTAACTATAAAAAATTAATCGTATTATAATAACAATATGATACGTAAATTTTTTATAATGTTTACCTTTGTAGATGATATTATGGTGTCCTCATTGGCCCCATTAGATGTTCCAACGATCGATTTTTGTGCGTCATTTTTTTGCTCCTGCCACAATTCGATCGATTCTTGTGCGTCATTTTTTTGCTCCTGCCACAATTTAAGATGATGTTCAAATTTAATCCTGATGCCAGTTTCTGATTCCTTAAATAAATAACTACGCTGCCTAGGTTGTAACCAGCCATGATCTGAACAATAAGATATGTTAATTACAAACAAATACCAAATAATTTGCTAAAACTTACCCAGAAATTTAGGAAACAATTCTTCTAACTCCCACGAACGAAACAATTTCAACATTTTAGAGGCATCGTCTGTTAGTATAGATATGCTTGAAATATTAGGTGTTATTTCTGATGAAATGTGGTGTCTACTGAGATCAATGTTTTCTAGTAACGGCTCCTCATCATTGTTTCAATCTCCAATATTGTATAGGTCAATTACAGCACTTTCGAAAAACACCTCTGTATTATTTAGTCCCGATTGAGCTTTTGATTCCATTATAAATTATATTTAAATGTGAATTCTATATTATACAAATGATTAAACCAAAAATGGACTTTTAAAAGATATATGTTTTTCTATGTAAAACGGTTTTAATTTGAAATTTAAAAGAAATTTTTTATACGTGCAGCATCTCCTTTCTTAGTCTTGTAAATATGGATTGGAGGACTATTGAAATATGTCATAGGATAAATCAATAAGTTCTCACTTTCAGATAATAGTTTGAATGAAATATAATGTTTTAGGTAGAGGGTTGAGTATTTCTTTACTATTAAATAGGGATCTTCATGAATAAATATGCCAGCAATTTTGTACAGTTCAGTATTAAATTGATTAAATCTAGTAATAAAATAATCTATTTTGAATGTTGTGCCTTTATAGATAATGGCCGAGTAGAATTTTAAATTTTGAAAATTAAACTGAAAATCAGAAAAAATATCTGATTGAAATCTATTTTGTGTCAAATTTATTATTTCCAGTTGTGTATAATTTTCAATTGGAGTAATAAGCATATGAGCAAATTTCAACTGTGATTTTATAGCAATACTAAGTGTCACATTTTTTCGGGAAGTTATGTTTTTTGCATAAGACTTAAGCTCTAAATGTTTCGCTTCGAAACGGAAACAGTAAATATTTTTCAATGGCCCGGAATACCTTATAATCCTTGGGTAGTGAACCAAGAAATGAAATTTTGGCTTAAGTGATTCATTGAATAATTGAATATATTTTTGATTGTGTTTTGAAATCCGAATTTCTAAATCATTTATTATAGCATCATCAAAATAAGTTGATAAAAGAATATCAATGAGTTCTACAAATTCAGTAAAAAAAATCCACGTTTGATCATGTTCTGGAACGAGATCTCCAACTATGAGAGATAAGAAATGAGTAAAACACCACATTTCGCGTGCTGAAAATTGAAACTTTTTATTTTTTATATGATTTGATCTTATATCTTTAGACATATTGCCAATCTCAGTAGCTCCATAAGGAAACGTTCTTTTTAATTTATTTAGCAGTTCTAAATCAAAATATTTTTTAGTAATTATCAAATCAGAAAAAATTGCCGCTAAGTTGTAATGGCACAAACCTTCGAAAATATCGTGCATAATATCAACTGCAAAATTATTAATTACATGAAATGATGGAATTCGGTTAAATAAAGATTCACTTTGAATACCAGTAGCCCTAACATCGTTTGTTATTACATCTTGATTGTAATTTTCTACATTTCGAATCAGTTCAACATTTTCTTTAAGTTGAACTGCAGCTTGTGTTTTATCAGTTTTGCAGAACCGACAAAAATATGATGCTGAGAAAAATTTGCTGAAATCAAGTAAAGTGTATAAGCCTAAATTATCACCTAATACTAATCCTAATATGAAGTGGACACGGTAAGTCAAATTTTCAACAATAATTTCTATGCCATTAATTTCTAAGAATTTAATTTCTTCTAGGAGCGTGTATAGTGATATATCGTTTCCAAATTCTTTTATGAATTGAGATCTTATCAAAGCTGCAAGATGGATATCTTTCAGTTTAGAACTTGAAGTGAAAATAGGGAAGTTATAATATATTCCGGTAATGGAATGTGTACCAGCGTGAGAACCAAGAGGATTATTAATTTCAAAATCATCTGCATATAAAAAGTATGGGATTAAAATTTTGTTTGGGTACATTTTACACTTCTCCTGCCAAAGTTTACCTTGCAGAAAATGAGTTAAAGATTGGTTGTAACTTTCCTTAATTTTACTGATATTTTTTAAAGCAATATTTAACACCCCTTTCATTTGAAAAATTTTTTTAAACTGAAATTTTAATGGAAAAACTATTCCCTTGAATTTTTTTTCATTTAATGATGGAATACCATTTCGATATACCTCAGTTATTCGATCATTTAAGGAAAATTGAATTGGAGTTTGAAATAATTCATTTTCAGTTAAATATTTAATTAATTTGTATTCAGTATTAAGGTTATCTGAAAATTTCAGCAAATTGAATATTGATGAAAAATTATCTTTAAACATTTTATCATTACTATCACTTTTTGAACTGTCAATAATTTTTTCTAAATGAATTTTTAATGGAAGGAAAATAAATTCTGTCATTTGTTTCGAAATATCTGTTACATCTTTCCTTGTGAAGTGCCTTTTACTATGCAATGATAAAATAAACGAAAGATGTAAATTTAGAATTTCAGAATTTTCCAAATGAACCAGACAATTTTCTTTCGGAAGCTTTTTAGAGTAATTTTGGGTTTGGCAAGAACCATTGTTAGAACTTGTGGATTAAAATAAAGTACCGGTATTATTTGTCTGTTCGGCATAATCAAGATTTACAATTTCAGAATGATTTTTGTCTGTTGGATTAATATTTTTTGATGGATTTGAGTGTTGCCGTATTAAATGTCTTTTAAAAGTACTTATATTTTCAAAATTTTGTAAACAATTATCTTCTAAACATAAAAATGTATCGGTAGTTTTACATTTATGAAATATTTTTAAATGATCTATGAATATTTTAACCGAATCGTTATGAAAGTTACACAGAAAACAATTAACCATTTTAGTTATTTATCATTAATTCGTGATTAATAATTTAAATAAGGAAATTAAACTAAAAAAACTTTACTATTTATAGTTAACATTAAAATTTGCGAAATACTCGTCTAAACTTGAGGTCATCGACTCGGTATCATCAATATCTGATTCTGATGCAGAATTCTATAATAAAGCAGAAATTATATAAAAAAAATAAAATGCGAAAATTCTTGTTTAATTATCGCACAATTCGTACTCACCCGATCTTTTAAATGTAGGATATCTAATTGTAATTGATGAATAAAATGACTAAAAATAATTTTCGCCCCAAACTATTCTGGTGATGGGAATAATGGATCAATATCCTTTTCCGTCAAATTTGTAATAATTTGTTTAAATATGTTGCTGCCTAAAATAACATATTGATAAAATTAGTAGTCTCCGATGATTATACATAAGTAAAGAAAAATGTACTTAATATGTACAATATAGTATTTAATTAAATTAAAATCAGAAACTAAATATTATGCTAATCATTTGTTCCGCCGTTACATTTTCAATCCAACAGATTAAGTGGTAGTTGAAATTTAAGCAAAAAAAATTTCTAAACAACATAAAATACCGGGATATACCGTTAATTACACTAATAATTGTGATTTGATAAGGTATTTCGTATAATTAAAAATTATTATTAATTTTTACAATCAATGCACTTACACTAATAATAAATAACTATTAAGATTTAAGCTCTGGTAAAATTAGAAATACAAATAATTGATATGCCTTCACACATTAAACACGTGCTTTTTATAACGAAACAAAAAAAATGGTTTAAAAATTTATTTCCGATTTTATTCTAGCCTAATTTTGATTGAATTTGCATGTAGGTATTCACTGCACAATTTATTGTTTTGAAATATGTATTTGTAACCACTTTAAAAATATATTAAACAAATAAACTTACTTGTAATTAAATTGCACAACTCCGGTGTGTATATATTCAAATTAATTAAAAATTGCTTGAAGCACTGATAGATTGCATCCATTTCGTTCTTAATTCACTATACAACTGAACTTTGCCTTTGTTTCATAGTAAAAACTCATTTCAAAAAGTAACTGTATACCGAAATGAAAATAATAGATCCATATTGCCTTTATTCGTTTGCTGCTTCGTATTTCTAGTCAATCATTTTATTAAAAAATGATGTTATGTTCAAATTTATCCACTGCGATTGGCCCAAATAATCCGAGCGATTGAGGTGAAACGAAATAAAACGTTTTGGTTAGCGGTGCTAAAGACGTCGAATTCACGTTTAACATAATTAATTTTACTTTGCTCTAAGTTAAATTCACTGCTGTAATCTGTAGTTCCAATTTTTTTCACTTTGCATAGTTCAGTTTTAACTTGGCAATTGTCAATAAAGCTTATTACGAGTAAGCTGAATTATAATAGAACGGAAGCTAATTCTACTGATTTGAAATACTTATCCAGTATAGGCAAATTTACTTGGCAATTGCTAATATAGCTGTCCAAGGATTAGTTGAATTATATTAAAATAGTAGCTTATTCAACTGAATTGAAATTACTTATCCAGTTTGGTCACATTTACTTGGCAATTGTCAATATAGATTATCAAGGGTAAGTTGAATTGTATTAAAATGATAGCTAATACTGCTGATTTAGGTTTACTTATGGACAAGCACAAAATTATTTCTTTCAGTGTTCCTTCAAAACTCCAATCTTACCTGCCGGATCTAATGAACACTTAAATCAATCGTCACCTAATAGAAAATCCATGAGGTGGGAATTCTTGTTTGTGATATAATTGACTATTCCATAGAATCCTTTGGTCATGTACGGAACCCGGGGGCACAACAAATATTAATAAATTTACCAGAATTATCGCATACTGCCATTAAATTAATAATGTAATCAAGTTTACGATTTATATATTGACAGTGTAACGCAGTCGGTACAACAATTTTTATGTGACATCCATCGATAGCACCTAACGCTTTCGAATATATTGAAGTGACCGATAGTCGATTAAATTTGTTTGCCAGAAAGACTTTATAAATGTAAACGTGGCAATTTTATTACCTTTGGTGCAAGCTTCACAAACATATCAAGAATTTTGTGAACAATATCAATTTAAACTTATACCAGTGATCCTATAGCTCGCTGCACTGGTCAGTCAATATAGAAACATAGAAACATGGAATTTTATTGAAAATTTGAAACACTTAAAAGTTTTATGTTGGGCGAATATACATCATGCTTTATTAAGTGAATGAGCAGACAGTCTTAAGTGTTTGCGGATATAAGCATTACCATTAGCAAATATATGCTTGTAAATATGCTATTAAACTTATCATTGATAATTTTGAAGAAACTGGATCAGTTCAAGATCAGAGAAGCAGAATTTATTATCGTAGTGGTCGTTCAAGTAAAAATATGCCAGCTGTTAGAACAAGTGTTGCTGAAGAGCCAAGGACATCAATTCGTCGTCGTTCACAGCAATTAATCCTCAAACCAACAACTTTTGTGGAGTCAATTGGAAGAACAATCCACACACCAATGCAATCAATCGATATTTTGAAAGAGAAATTTATTAATCGAATAATTTCTCGAAGAACAGACGTGAATTGTCCACCAAGATCATGCGATTTAACGCCATTGAACTTCTTCTTATACGACTCGGTTTTTTTTTTATTAGACGTCATTTATTTAAACGAGACATTGAAAAGTTTAGCTGGCTTTAAGGCACAATTGAAAACTTTTAACCTAGTGACATCTATTTAACTATTGCATGAATTATTGGGTCTTACAAAAGTTTAGTTTGAAAAGTCTTCTGAGGCACACAGCATTAGTCCATTGTTTTTCCAATTATCCGATCCCTTCCGAATAATATTCCGAATTTCTTCAACCCTTCAAAATAGGCGTTTGTTGCATCGATGATCTTTCGGAAACAGGAAATAGACGCAGGGGGTTAAGTCTGGAGAGTATGGTGGATGTGGAAGCAATTCGAAGCGTAATTCACGGATTTTGGCCATGGCAACTACACAGGTATGCACCCGTGCATTGTCTTGATGGAAGAGAACTTTTTTCTTCGCCAAATGCGGTCGTTTTTCTTTCAAAACTTCGTTGAAACGGTCCAATAAGTTGCAGTAATATTCGCCGTTGACTGTCCACTTTTGAAGGTAATCGATATGGATTATGCCGCGTGCATCCCAAAAAACTGTGGCCATGGCCTTGTTGGCCGATAAAACCGCCTTAGCCTTCTTCGGCGCGGATTCGCCAGTAGAAATCCACTGTAGTGTATAGTGATGAATCCATATTTTATCCACAGTTATGAAACGACGCAAAAACTCAGTTGTCACACGTGTGCGTTTTTGGTCGATTGTAGGCAAACGCGGCACCCAACACACAAATAGCTTTTTCATATTCAAATGTTCGTGTAATATATTGCGCACATGTTCATCTGAGATGTCTACTATCTCAGCTATCTCGCGCACTTTCACTCTGCGGTCTTGCAATACCGTATCATGGATTTTGTCAACCATTTTTGGTGTGGTGACTTCATTTGGGCGTCCTGAACGTTCGGCATCAGTTGTGCTTGTATGACCACAACGAAAATCAGTAAACCACTTGTGAATCATTTTAATCGATGGTAAAGAGTCCCCATAATATTTATCAAGCTTTGTTTTGGTTTGCTTAGTGGTTTTTCCACGTAAACAATAATGTTTAATTAACACACGAAATTCACTTTTTTCCATGTTTGCAAAAAAACAATGGGTTGTCTGTTTTCAATGGCTGTCAAAACTGAACTAAATGACAGATCTGTCTGAAAATTTTAATTTGGTATTGCCACATGATGGTATTGCTACATGACATCTGGGATACCTGATTTACCAGACTTCTCACTAGATAAATAAACTGTTTTTTAAACAACGAAAACTATATACAGTACTATGTTACAGATATAGAACTTTGTAATAATTTTACGATTTTACTGAGAATAATGAAGTTCTGTGTTGTCCTTAAACAATTCCAAAGTTCTATTGTTGTGAAATAATCGCATAAATTAATTAAAGAAAAGTAGAAATTTGAATTAGGAAACAACCTAATTTGTGTGTTTCATGTAATCAACATAAGTTTTATAGGGAATGTTCTAAGATCACATACAACTTTTTGGCAACATTTTGTGTAAAAATAACTGATAGGACTTAATAATATTGCATTTATTTTTAATTCGGTTCAACTTTCTAGAGGAGTGTGTATCCCTGTAACTATATACTCATGTCACATTATTTATTGTGCAATTTAAAAATTAAATTAAAATAGTTTCATTTATTTTATAATAATAATAAACAGTTCAACATAAATATAAACTATGATGTGTTTCATTAATACACTCAAAACGTTTATTTTTACCGTTTATGTTGTGATTTTAGTGAATTTTGTGTATTTTTTGTTAGTGATATTAATACGGTATTCTTAATGCTACAGGGATATGAACCAGTCTGTTGAAGGTGCATCGTTGCGATGTGAAGTGATGCGGTCGAAATTCAAAAATATGTGTGTTAAATTAAATCTAAAAACACATTTGACACACATATTAGTTAGTTCAATGAAACTATATCTAGATGTGTGAAAAATGTGAATAAATTGATTTTTTATAGTGAATCAAAGTAAAAAATTTGATAGTTGATCGGACATGTTGTAATAATGTTCAAAATGTTGATTTGAACCGTTCTACTCAGGTAAGTGATTGTAAAAAAACATTTAATAAGTTTAATTATTATTATATTAGTGTAAAATCTTAGACTCTTGTACTTAAATTGTAACGTTAATATGGTCTTGATTTACAGTTATCTAATAGATTACCACGGGTGGGGTCTATTTAGTTATTGAGAATAAACAACTTGTTGTTAATATTAGAGTTAAATTCATTCTATTTTTATTTTATTTAATATTCACCTTTTATATAAGTTAAATTCTTTATTGATTTTTGGTTAAAAAAAAAAAAATTTTTATTTTTAACTTATTTGATTAACATCGAAATTACAACTGATTATTTTCTTATTTTCTAATTACAATTTGCTTAATTAAAAATATGTAGAATATGAAACCATGTCGTCAAGAATATTCACTCAGCATTATGCCGGATGCGCGTGTAACTTGTTGTCATTGCTAGTGCAACGTGACAAATATGATCACGTTGTATTTTTGTGGGAAACCTAATTATTACGCGTGTTAACTCCTCCCCCTTAAAGTTCGAATGCCCACATTCGAACCATCCGAAAAACAGTGTTTCATAAAATTTCCGTCTATGCTCTGAGGCCCCTTTGGGTGTTATCGTTTGAGGCGTCTCGTTATGGATTTCTAGTTCTTCTCCCTGAATTGCTATTGAACAGGTATTCTCGACCTTACTCTGAGTTTGTGGAGTGGACAGATCCTCGATGTTCGTTGTATTAATGATTCGTAATTTCTTACTTTTGGTATATTTTGTAGTGATGACCGCTATTCCCAAAATGATGACTATTGAGAATGATCCCAAGCTCGTGAATCGCTCGATGGCTCCCTCCTTTTTAAGGAGCCCAATGTGACGAATATTATTTATATGAATATCTTTCATCATTTGTAATGAAAGTATTTCCTTGAAACCACTTTCTTCCGGCGTCGGCTGTAGAATAGCTGGAAGTACTTGAATGGTCGTTTTTTCTTTAGAAATGTAGATGTTATTTCCGACTGACAAGGTAGTATTGCTGAATTTAATCAAATATGTTCCATTGAGTTTCTGAGTTTCGTTATTAATTTTGATTTTCCCATCGAATTGATTCAGTAGAACTAGACCCTCCGATATTTGGTTAACTGTTTGAATATGTTGATTGTTGTTGTGTTTACATTTTGGAAGGCCGACTTTTGAGCAAGTTGGGTAAACAAGAAGGATTACTTATGTCTAGTTTATTATTTTGGTTACATATTGAAAGCGAGTTGATCGTTTTACATTCGTTAATAATACTATAAATCTTATCGTGATTTTTAATGACATTTTCATACTCAATTTCGGTCACCTTATCGTTTCTTCTGACCGGTTTGACCAATAATTTATCATATAGTTCTGGAGTTGTTACCGGAATGTACACAATATAAAGTAGACACAATTTGCTACTAATGATTTTGATATTAGCGAAATCTAACGCCTCCTCGGGAGTACTATGTGGTAAA
The DNA here is from genome assembly GCA_958295665.1 of Tipula vernalis. Classification (NCBI taxonomy): domain Eukaryota; kingdom Metazoa; phylum Arthropoda; class Insecta; order Diptera; family Tipulidae; genus Tipula; species Tipula vernalis. The sequence goes on along the minus strand of OY282560.1, from coordinate 5,238,204 downwards.
TTTTTGGTTTCCAGTGTATTAGTGGCTAATTTAATTTCCGAATTTGATAAAACGAGTGGATTTATAATCCCTGCTTTAGCCCAGTGAATTGCGTACTTAATATTTACCAATTCTTCTTTCATTAGTTTTAATTTATATTGAATATTTAATGCTAATGGGTCGTTTATTATTATTGATTCTTTCATTGTAAAATCGCTTTATAACTACTTAGTTGTTGTTATTCTCTAATGCATTATTCATTTTATCTTTAATTACTTTGAAATCCTCGTGATCGGGATTTCCGGCTATCCATTTCCATGCACTACCTACAAAGTTTAAGGATAGTTTGGATTTATGTATTCTAAGGCTGTCCAATAATGTTTGTAATTCCGAGAGTTCATGCCTCAAGTAGGGGTGCAATGGGTGATCTATTGTCATTTCTTTGTCTAGTATGGATTGCATTCTGTCTATGTAATTTTGGTGTTGTCTAAATTCAATTATATGGATTAATTTGAAGTTTCCGTCCTGTATTTTTGCTTAACCTGTGCTAATTGAGATGATTTGAGAATTTGTGTAATCAAGAATTTTAATTTCTGCCAATGTGTTGCTTAAGGCGTAACTGTAATAAAAATAAGTTTTTGTTTCTTAGGATTTAATATTGCTTTTGTGAATTACTCTTCCGGACTCCGTTATAACTGTTGTGTTTCTGTCTTCCGTTACTATTTCGGGTTTGAATCGTTCTGTTAATTCCGATCCTAATCTTTTGTTATGTTTTACATAGATTTCTTGACCTGCCTGGTAGGTTTTGATCGGGGTACGATTTTTGTTATGGTATTTCAGATCTGTTTCCTGCTTTTGTTTTATCTTTAGTATGGTATCTCGTCGGATTTGTTCTAATTGTTCAGGATCTGTGTTCTGCCAAAGGGATTCTGCCAAAATATATTTCCACTGGCCGTTTGCAAGTTGTCGAGTAGATTGAGTGGTTATATTCATTAATCGCTCTCTCTAGTAGTTCATTAAAAGTTCGCTCTACCCCATCAGCCTTTAGACATCTCATCATTTCTGAGAGTGTCGAGTAAAATCTTTCCACTTGGCCATTCACTTCACTTTTGTATGGGGGAGTTTTGAAGAATTTTATGTTTAAACCATCTTCCATCATTTCGAGTTGAAGGATTTTTCATTGTCAATTACCACAATTTCTGGTACACTAAAGAAAAAGAGTTTATCTTTAAGTGGTTGTTTGATGTCTTCTGTCGCTCTGGATTTTAACGGTCTGCAGAAGGCGAGTTTACTGAATTTGTCAATTGCCGGTAAAACCAATTTATTTTCTGTTGAGTAAATATCTAGATGAAGCGTATGTCTAGGATAATTAGGGATAGGTGTTGGGGTAATAATAGGCTTATTGGGATGGTGATCATATTTATTCTTCTGGCATATAACACAACGTTTGACCAACAACTTAATTTTCCTGGTCATCCTGGGGAAGTAATAATTTTCGATTATTTGATCTCGATTTTCTTGAGTATTACAATGTGCTCATCGATGGACAGATAATATTTTTTCCTCTTGTTGGTTTTCATCCGTAATATCTTGTACCATCTTCTGAGTGAATCGAATTTTATAGTCTCTGAAATGTATTGGGTACACTTCTTGAACTTTTTCCATTATATGTTCTGATGTCTTCAATCCATTAATCGTGAATGGATTAAGGTAACGTTTAAAAAATTTATAATGTCTGAATTTGAAAAACTTGCTTGTGTAATAATGTGCCTGGAATATTTTGGAAAAGGGTTTATTATTTGGTACGAACTTCCCCTCGCCTACGTTTAAAATTAGTTGATTGCGGAATACATTAACTGGGGTTTCGACTGTGGGGACCAGATCATCCGGAGAACTTTTGTCGCTATGTTGTGTGACTGACATTACGTTTATTCCGGAAGTGATTGGTGTTTTTCCCGGTTGTTATTTTAACTCATAATTGTACTCTTCCAGGATAGCTTTCCAACGTTTCATCTTGGAGTTGTTATTTTTATTGCTTAGGGCATATGTCAATGGTTGGTGGTCTGTGAAGATCTTCACTTTCTTTGATCCGTAAAGGAAATGGCTTTTACCTTCTTCTGACTCGCTTTTATCCCATCTTTAGAGATGACACATCCTAAAAATTCTACCTCATCCTGTAGAAATTCACATTTGTCGAGTTGAATCTTCATATTTGCGTTTTCTAATACTTTAAAAATTATCGTCATGTTCTTGAAGTGTTCTTCTTCTGTTTTACCAAATATGATTATATCGTCGATATAAACGTAACAATGCTTCCCAATGTGGTCGCAAAGGATATCATCGAGGGTGCGTTGAAATATCGAGGGGGCAATTTTAAGGCCAAATGGTAGGCGGGTAAACTCGTATTTTCCATGATTAACCGAAAAAGCTGTTTTTTCAATGTCCGATTCTTTTAAAGGAATCTGATGAAAGCCGCTCTTTAGATCTATTATGGTGAAAAATCTGTTTTCTCCTAAGTTTGCCAAAATATCGTTGATCTCAGGTATTGGATACATGTCTGAGATAGTAACCGAATTTAATTTTCGGTAGTCGATCACTATTCTGTATTTCTTTTCTCCCGATGCGTCTTCTTTTTTCGAAGGGGGGCGAGTTGCAGGGACAGCAGAGACGCAACGATTTCAACAACAACGTCAAGAAACACTACATACAGTTAGTTCAAATTTGGGTGACCGCATGGGAACATGATGATGGAACAAAATCTCGCTCCCCTCACAATGGAAAAAATGATGGTGGAGGGAATAATAATAGTTGTTTACAGGCTTTTCAGAAAGAAGAGTTTGCGGCACCAGGAAATTTGTGTTGTCATTGTGTCTTCTTACAGGTTGGAGCAGTATATGAACTTTAAATTGTATTTTTGTCTTGTGCTAAATAAATTACTAAAAGTATATTACTAACAAATTTACTAACTATCAACTACTTAGGTGTCTGGAACCGGGTTGAGGTCTTTGTTGCTAATATTCCTTTCCCATCCCCTCGATCTTGTTATATGTAAACAGGTGTACGACCGGCGGCCTGGCCAGGGGCGAATATCACAACTATTTAGACTTATGTGGTTATCGATGTGGCGCCTTCCTTTACGGGGTGAAATATTGCTATGTTGGCTTCATGAAAAAAAAAAAAAATAAGCTGAGTATTTCCTTGTAAGGGAGAGTTATGGTGTCGTGTTGCAACATGGGTATAGTGGTGTGGTATTCGCATTTATAATACGGGAGACTTGCTTAATGCTTGATCGTACATCGCAATCAATCAATCAATCAATCAAATTCGGTTCAACTTTCTAGAAAAATGGCAATGCCAAAAGAAGCGGGGTACAATATAGAATTTTTCAACATTAATACCTCATTTTGGTCAAGAGAGTTTGGATTTGTCTTTCATACCGGTCGGACGTGTTTGTTTTTTCGACCGTTCGTTATACGCGAGTGTTTTATAGTGTTTGTGGTTGTGAAAAAAATTTAATTAAAGTGTATAAAAGTGTGTAGGTTATTTTATCACGGATATTTGTTTGGATTAGACTCATATTCAAAATTTATATAAAGGTACTGTCCGAGTATTGTTGTCAAGTATGCCACGCCATATGATTTTTAAACATTTTTAGTACATACATACTGTTACGTTTTTGCCTTGTCAATCAATGTTCGTATCACTGGATTGTGAATAATACAAAATCAATTTAATTTATCTCCAACGAATTTATTAATTTCACAAAATTTATTACAACACAGTTTATCAATCAAAATTCACAAAATCACTTTATATAAATTATTCTCAAATTTTACTAATCACTATTACTTTTTATTTCGCACAAAAACACTTTTTAAATCACTTATTAATTCCTTTTTAATCTTTATACTATCGCTTTCCAAATATTACTTATAATCTTACAAGTTTACTCTATCGCGTTCCAAATACTAATAATCCAATTCGATCTTGTTCGCCTTTTTATATACACAAACCAAGCTTCTCGAAAGTTCACGACTTTTCCAGTTGGAATAGCGTAGAAACATTACGTAACAATTTTTATCATGGAAAATTCCATTTAGTACAGTAAACATTGAGCTATTAGTTTTACTTATTCTATTACACACTAGGTGTCACCGTCACAATATGTATTGTTACGTTTTTGCCTTGTCAATCAAGGTTCGTATCACTGGATTGTGAATAATAATATTGTGACGGTGACACCTAGTGTGTAATAGAATAAGTAAAACTAATAGCTCAATGTTTACTGTACTAAATGGAATTTTCCATGATAAAAATTGTTATGTAATGTTTCTACGCTATTCCAACTGGAAAAGTCGTGAACTTTCGAGAAGCTTGGTTTGTGTATATAAAAAGGCGAACAAGATCGAATTGGATTATTAGTATTTGGAACGCGATAGAGTAAACGTGTAAGATTATAAGTAATATTTGGAAAGCGATAGTATAAAGATTAAAAAGGAATTAAAAAGTGATTTAAAAAGTGTTTTTGTGCGAAATAAAAAGTAAAAGTGATTAGTAAAATTTGAGAATAATTTATATAAAGTGATTTTGTAAATTTTGATTGATAAACTGTGTTGTAATAAATTTTGTGAAATAAATAAATTCGTTGGAGATAAATTAAATTGATTTTGTATTATTCACAATCCAGTGATACGAACCTTGATTGACAAGGCAAAAACGTAACAATTTGGTGACAGCGGTGGGATTGTGAATAAAAAGATAAAGAAAATGATTCTCAACGAATTAAAAGTGCCAGAATTAAAGAGGGAACTTGAGAAACGAGGTTTGGCTACTGATGGTGGTAAAGCAGCTTTACAAGCGCGACTACGTGACGCCATGGAGAAAGAAGGGCTGGACGCGGAACATCATGATTTTGGAGAGAAAGTAACGGATGCAGCAACCATAGAGCAGAAAGCAGAAGATAAACAACCGTTGGTCGAAAAGACACAAGAACATTCTGGAAGTTTCGATTTGTCGCAGTTAATAGCTGCTATGAACCAAATGACAGGACAGATGTGTCTAATGAAACAGCAAAACGAACGACAAATGGTGAAAATTGAGCAGTCAAACCAAGAAATTAAGAATGAAATGGAACAACAAAATCAGTCAAATCAAGAAATGAAACGACAAATGGTGAAAATTGAGCAGTCAAATGAGCGACAGTTGGAGACTATAAACCAGTCTAACCAAGAAATTAAAGACCAAATTGCAGATGGGCAAAAGAGAACGGACGAGAAAATTCTGGAATTGTCTACAAATGTACAAGGCGAAATAGAGAAACTGCAAACGAATTTTAAGACGGAGATTCAAAAGGTTGACGAAAAATTAGAAAGGAAGGTTCAACATGTTGAAGAGAAATTGCAAACGGAGATTCAACAAGTTGTGGAAAAATGTCAACGTCTCGAGAAAGATCTAACTGATGTCAAGGCAAGTGAAACAACGACGCAAGTGGTACAGACCGTTCAATCAGTTAAGTTAAAACCACCAAACTTCGACGGTACATCATCTTTCGGCATTTTCAAATTTCAATTTGAAACGGCAGCCAATCAAAACCGTTGGAATGATGAACATCTTGTCGCAGCGTTAATAGTGGCCCTTAAAGGTGAAGCAGCGGAGGCCTTACAAACAATTCCGGAAAAAGATCGCAACAGTTATCTCGAAATTATGAAGGCGCTGGATAGGAAGTACGGCAGTGACCACAAGCGTGAAATCTATCGAATGGAATTGAAAAGCCGCTACCAAAAGGGAGGAGAATCACTTCAGGAATTTTCATCGGCAATCGAGCGGCTAGTACATCTAGCACATACCAGTACGTCGGCTGATTATATGGAAAGGCTAAAAATTGACGCATTCATTGACGGCATTCGAGATCCAGAGACACGCAAGGCAGTGATGTTGTCACCTAAATCAACCTTTGCGGAAACTGTTGCGTTTGCGTTAACGATCGAGGCCGTGCAGAACTTCACCAGACCGTCATTAGTTAGGCGCCAAATGAACTCAGACAAGAACGGCAGCATGGAGCGAATGGTACCGACAGTCGGAAGAGGCAGGCTTAGGTGTTGGAAATGTGACAAGTTGGGTCACATCTCAATGGACTGTCGGAAAGTAATACATGGAGAGAGAAGATCGCCACCTTTTATGCGGGCAAAAACGGAACGGTCGGAACAAAGGTCTAGAAGCAGCGAGCGAAGATGTTGGGTATGTAACAGGATTGGCCACATCTCGCGAGATTGTTTGGAAGCAGGAGGAAAGCGGCACGGATCACTATCTTCTGTGGAAAGAGCACGAAGAGAAGAGCAGGAATCGGATGAGCGGATGGCAACAGTCGGTAAAGTGGAAAGGTTAGAAGTCAGTTTGAAGGAACCGAAGCTGGCTTCGCCGTCTGGTTGCCCCATAACATTCATCCCTGTTACGAGTGAAGCACGAGGCGGAAGCAGCGTCACAGTTTGGGGCGGTGTTGAAGGGAGGAGGTGTATTATTACGCTGGATACCGGAGCAACCCACACAATTGTTCGGAAAGATTTGATCGCAGGAGCAGTGCAGCTGATTGATGGGTTAAAACTAAGAATGGCAAATGGGGAGAGTGCAATGATTAAAGGGAAAAAGATCGTGAGCATAAGAATCGGCGAAACTCTTTTCCCACACGAAGTTCTGGTCGCCGACATTGTGGACGAGGTTATTTTGGGTACGGACTTCATGAGGATGAATGGCTTTGTGTTGGATTTTGGACGAGGAATATTGAGTAGCGATAACATCGAGCTGAAAGTTAAATTTAACGGTACGGATGCGACAGTAAGGCGAGTAACAATCAGTCATTGCGAGGAGCTGCCATCGAAATCTGAAACAATTGTTGAGGAAACGAATGAACACCAGGTTAAGCAGATATTGGATAAAAAGGGCCGAGTTGCGCGAAGAGGAATGCTAGTGTTCGGTGGCTGGATGAGGGATCGTTATGACAAACCAGCCAACGGCGAAAGATTTGAAGAAAAGCGGCTGAAATGGAACCGCGTTCTACAGTGGAAGAAGGATTCGTCGTCGAAAGTGCAGCCTATATGGACGGCACCCTACAGGACAAGAAAAGGACAAGGAGGTAAACCAATGGCGGTAAATTTAGAGAGGCTGGCCCTCTACAGAGGAGGTAATTTTGGTCCTGTTCGGGACGAACAGGCTTAGGTGAGGGGTAGTGTGACGGTGACACCTAGTGTGTAATAGAATAAGTAAAACTAATAGCTCAATGTTTACTGTACTAAATGGAATTTTCCATGATAAAAATTGTTATGTAATGTTTCTACGCTATTCCAACTGGAAAAGTCGTGAACTTTCGAGAAGCTTGGTTTGTGTATATAAAAAGGCGAACAAGATCGAATTGGATTATTAGTATTTGGAACGCGATAGAGTAAACGTGTAAGATTATAAGTAATATTTGGAAAGCGATAGTATAAAGATTAAAAAGGAATTAAAAAGTGATTTAAAAAGTGTTTTTGTGCGAAATAAAAAGTAAAAGTGATTAGTAAAATTTGAGAATAATTTATATAAAGTGATTTTGTAAATTTTGATTGATAAACTGTGTTGTAATAAATTTTGTGAAATAAATAAATTCGTTGGAGATAAATTAAATTGATTTTGTATTATTCACAATCCAGTGATACGAACCTTGATTGACAAGGCAAAAACGTAACAATATATTGTGAACTATACTGTGACGGTGACACCTAGTGTGTAATAGAATAAGTAAAACTAATAGCTCAATGTTTTACTGTACTAAATGGAATTTTCCAAGATAAAAATTGTTACGTAATGTTTCTACGCTATTCCAACTGGAAAAGTCGTGAACTTTCGAGAAGCTTGGTTTGTGTATATAAAAAGGCGAACAAGATCGAATTGGATTATTAGTATTTGGAACGCGATAGTGTAAAGTTGTAAGAATAAGTAATATTTGGAAAGCGATAGTATAAAGATTAAAAAGGAATTAAAAAGTGATTTAAAAAGTGTTTTTGTGCGAAATAAAAAGTAAAAGTGATTAGTAAAATTTGAGAATAATTTATATAAAGTGATTTTGTGAATTTTGATTGATAAACTGTGTTGTAATAAATTTTGTGAAATAAATAAATTCGTTGGTGATAAATTGAATTGAGTTTGTATTATTCACAATCCAGTGATACGAACCTTGATTGACAAGGCAAAAACGTAACAATATATTGGTTTTGTAGTACAGTGAAATTCTACGGTAAATACTTGTTATGCATTTGGAATTTCATTGTATTGCATATAATGAATGGTTATACCTTATAATATACTACTACATTTCTCGATTGGTATACATACATATGTATATGTATATGTATAAATTCCGTAGAAAGAATTTCCATCGAATTGCTTACAATTATTTTTGATACTATTAAAGTTAGCCGGAAGTTAAAGCCGAAATTTATAAAATTTCTGTAAAATTTCTATCTTGGCCGACATATTGCTGCCGAAATTTTCATCAAGTGATTTTACGGCGTATTTTTTGGTTTGTCACTGTTTACCATAGGAATTATACTTTAAGCTACATTAGAATAGCCAAATACAAAATGTAAAAATTTAAATAAATTCAACCTTTAAAGTGTCATGTCTGGATGTTTCTTTCCTTCTTCTATTATAGCCGATTCTTCAGGATTCTGCATTCGAATGCCCAAAAGTAGTTCAAAATGTGTTTTATTAATTGAATGCTGCCACGTACAATTCTTGAATTTCTCTAAATTCGAAGCATATTTGTACCATGAATCTGGATTGGCCATTGATAATTTGGTGAGTGCCAGAACAATAATACCATTTATCCTTTCTATTTGCCCATTTCTTCTCGGATTTCCAGTGATGATCAGCGAATGTTAAACAGATTGAGCTTCGCAGTATTCTTCAAAAACTTTTGATGTAAACGCGGTGGCCCGACCTGTTACAAACTGCACAGGTTGGCCGAAAATTGTACCTCTAGATATGTTAGTTAGTATACTACTCCCCTAAATAGGGGATAGTCCCCTTTTGTCGGAGCCTGTAAGAAACCCTCTTGCCTTCCACGTTTTCTGTCTCCTAATATACGCTAGATACAAGCTTTGCGGCTAGTTTAGGTATGCATAACAGCTGGTGGCCAGAATCATCCATCTTAAATAAAATATAATAGTTTGAGCAGCTGTAACTTGATTAAGAAATTCATCTTCGACTAACATAATAATGGGATTACGTGTTGCATCTTTTTGCTTAATCGATGTTCTGATTAACATCTAAATTCCTCCAAAGTTAGAGCAATCCGCAGATCTATGTCTTTCTAATTCATTGTCATCTAGAATGCTGCACAGTCCGTTATTATTTTAAAAGGGATGCCTAGCAAATATATGGCAAATTTTCTGAGAGCTGACACAATGGCCAGTACTTAAAGCTTCTCTTAAAGGTCCTTCTGTTGTAAAAGTAATATGGCAATGGTATTGCCTTTTTTAGGAGGTCTGTCAGAGGTCGAGGGATAATTGAATATTGCGGAATTAACTTCTGAAAATACCCGGAAAGTCCAACGAAACTTTGCACTTTCTTAAGATTTGTCGGCTCAGGGTAATTCACAGCTTTAATTTTTATTTCTGTGGGGCTAATTTTTCCGCCTGCTATTACATATCATAGGAATTCAATTTTTTCGAATAGAAATTTGCACCTTTTCCGCTTAAAATTGAAACCATTTCGCTGGAAAATTTAAAAAATTTTTTAATTTTGAAATATTTTCTCGTTGAAATTATTGTGGTTGGGACAACAAATTTTTAATTTAGGAGTATGGGTGTTATTAAATTAATTATTTAATTAATTACATTAGCAGGTAGAAATTATATGGATTTAAGTCTGAATATGATAAGATGTTAATATTGGAATAATTAATAAAATAATTTAATATAGGACACCAGAAGTTGCTACCTACCGTTATAACGGTTCTCACTTGCACGTTTTCAATTGTTTTTGTTTTGTTTATTGTTACACTAGTATATTTATTTATTTATTTATTTATTTTATTTATTTATTGTACATATTATCACTGGCACTGCACTACATTTCCAATTTTATTAAATTCACTTCACTACTTTTAAATTTAAACTGTATTTATCAAATGTCACGAGTAATTTTGGTTTTTTCACAAACTTCGATTAAAGGCAAATGGTGAGATTGTGGATGAACAAGGGCTTTATATAGCAAATATTTACTGTTTAAGATTTTTGATGATAGGTATAACAACTAACAAATTTCATCAATAATGAGCGGAGAGACATCTATTAGAACTAGTTGGAGTGTACTTATGGCTCAAAATTTTATTTCAGATGGGGTATGCTGGAGGAAGAAGAATTTAATTGATCCTTAATGTTATTAATGCCTTAAGGCTTAGAATTGAATTATCATTAATACATGGTAATGCTATTTTTAGGGATAGGAACATCTTTACATTTGAATTTAGATTATATTATATTTATTGCTATTTTAATATTTCTCTTTAATTGTTGAAAGCTAATACTTAAATATTTGAAATTATAGAGCGGTTGGACTAAGTGAGAGTAGAAATAAATAACTAATTTGTTTTTTGGTTTCAGAAGAACATCGAAATATATTTTATCATCAATTTTGTTAATCGGAAGTTTGGAGTAATATATAAATATAAATTCTAGTTTAAGATAATATTTCAGATCGGTCAGGTTCCAACGTTTTATTATTAATATTTTAATCGTGTTGTCATTTTGCTGTCATAAAACACTAACTATCGGCTTTATTAGGTGTCTGTAACCGGGCCGAGTCTGTCCTCACTAACATTCCTTTCCCATTGCTCGATTTTGTTATATGTAAAAAGGTGTACGATGGCTGCCTGGCCAGGGGCGGATATCACACTATTAGACTTATATGGTTATCGATGTGGCGCCTTTCTTTACGCCTTTACGGGGTGAATATTGCTATGTTTGGCTTCATGAAAAGCTGAGTATGATGGTACAAATTTCCTTGGTGAGGGGGAGTTATGGTGTCGTGTTGTAACATGGGTATAGTGGTGTGGTATCCGTATTTATAATACGGGAGACTTGCTTAATGCTTGATCGTACATTGTGTAAATTTCAATTCTTATTCTTATTTTTATCTTTTTGTTTTGTGTGAATAAATAAAAAAAAAAAAATTAATTAAAAAACGGCTGTCGGAACCCTAAAATATACACTCCAGTATGTGGAGCGAATTTACCATGGTAGATGTTGTTTTGAGATGTCGATTATTGAAGATTTTGGAATAGTTAATTTTCCTAATTTCTATTTCAAAGCAGAGTAATTGCTTTTACGAAAATTTCACTCGTATATTATTAATAAAAATTCCAAATTTTTTTGTACAAAATAAATTTTTCACTCAAAAATTTGTAAAACAGGTCGAACTTAGAGGTTGTTCTTAACCATTGGGCTAAAGGGCGCCAACTCCTTAGAGGAGCCGATTTTCAACTGAAAACTTATTTAATCTAAATTCCTAGATGTTCTGGACGAAAATTTAATTAACAATGTTCAAATTTTAAATATGTTAACATATTGTATTACAGTGTTGTCCAAGCTAAATGAATATTTTTGACAAATTTTCAAAATAAATAGAGCAATAAAACTTCGATTTAAAAAAAAGTCAAATGTACAAGGCGGTAATTATTTATGTATCGAGGGCCATGGAATTATGACTCTGAAATGCACGTGCGAGTTAAAGCACATTATAGTTGTGAAGGTCCTTTCCACTCTTAAGAGAATATTATGGCACAAAATTACCTGGAGTCGTTTTTAGGACAAAATAAATTTAATAATTCAAGTATACCATAGATTCTGATGCAATATACGAAAGATAGATAAGCAACAAACGAAAGAGTGAGATACTGACTAAAATCATATTTGAAATCTGTGAGAAAGACAAAGCAGCTTATATTGAAAATTAAAATTTCAAAACTTTTTTACAAATATGTATATTTCGTTTCATATTTCATTTCGATTCACGATTTAAAAAATAAAAATCTTCATGATCAAAAATAGAAAACTTGGTTAAAAAATATCCGATAATCATAGTTAAAATACTCCTGTACAAAAAATGATTTTTATGCCTATATTTTAAGATATAAGAACGTAAGGTGCAAAAAAAAAAAACGCGAAAAATCAACTTTTGCTATATGAATTTGTTCAAATTTGTTGTTTTTTTTTCCATTACTAATACATAGGACTAGCTATTTTCTTTGAAAAAATTTGGCCTGTGCATATATAGGTAGTGATGTAAATGGTAATATTCTCATGAGTAATATTACCGGTAAAATAGGTAATTTTAGGTAATATTACCCAAAGTGTTGTTACCGTGGAAATATCGGTAACAAAAATTAAAAACATCCTTTCGAAGCAGCTCAACTATTCTAATTGCAATAAGAGTTGTGACACCACTGAATCATTCTTTTTTTATGCACAATTTTAATCTATTACACCATCTTTTGCTGTATAGTATAATAATCTACTACACCATTTTTCCTTTTCCACGTCATCCAATCTGGCGGACACATTATCAATTGAGCTGGACTCTGACCCTGTAAATGATGCATCGCTCTTTGTGGAAAAAGCACCAATCACAATTTCAAATGTGACTCCAACGTTTTGATCGATGAAAAGCTCGAGTACATTGAACTTCGTTGACATCATGAGACCAAATGAGCAAAAGATCATCGATGAATTATTAGCTCGAGCAATCTTTGTTTCTGGTGCTCCATTTAGCTTAACCAAAAATTCCCACGCAGCGACCAAGCTTAACCAACCAAGAAATTGCGACCGTCATATGAAGTTTCTTCACGATACCAACTTTCTAGTTCATTGTTAAGACTTCAGTACCACCGCGTCGAAGAGGTGAGTTTTAGCGCAAATTTCCGGCGCCTCTATACTGACGTTGCAGACGGATGCTTGGTCGAAAACGCAGGGACTCTATAACAAATTATGTCATCAATACACCCGAGCCCGTTTTCTACAAATCTACCCACACTAAGGAGAATCGTCATACGGTTAAGTTTCTTTTCGAGGAAATTGAAGCGGTGTTGAAAGACGTTGGGGTTTATACATTTATTGGGATTATTACTGACAATCGAACGAATTTAAAAGGGGCCCGAAAAATGGTTAACAAAAACTATTCTCATATTACTGAGTATGGGTGCATCTGCCATAGACTCAACATGCTCATTGTCGATATATTCAAGATTCAGTCTATCAACAGATTGAAATCTTCAGTCGTATGGATGGTTTCGGAAATAACAAACTCACATATTTTTCATGCTACCTTCGAGCGCATACAACGCGACCGCAATTCACAGTATATTCCACTTAAGCTACCTGTATAAACGCGATGGAACTCTTTTGTAATTTCTCTCTCTCTCTCAAGTTTGATTGAAACAAGATATGCCCTGAAGGCGCTGGCTATCGAAGACGAAATGCAGTCAGTTATGAAGGCATCTACGATATCCTCCATCCTAAGCGAAACGTTTTGGAAAAAAGTCGAAACTGTTCATTGTTTGCTTTCTCAGATATCCATCCATTTAGGACATCTTTTTTGGAAACGACAAGAAAGCAGTTTTGTCCAAAGTCGTGAACTGTTTTGTTAATATAAAACAATCTTTTGAACAAAATAAATGCGCCAATTACGAAGAACTTATAAGCATTCTCGCTTCATGGGCCGAAAAATGCTTGCAACCGCTTCATTATGCGGCAAATTTGCTTGAGCCAGGTAGTCGAAGAAATAATCTTTCGGAATCACAAAAACTTGAAGCAACTGAGTTTATTTTTAATATCGCAGAATTCCACCCTAAATATAATGAAGGCAGCAAAATAATTGAGTCGTTGGCACATTACAATGTTCGAAGTGAACTTTTTTCACGACCGTTTGTAGTTGCAAGAGAGCAGCTTTCTGCTGAGATTTGGTGGGCGGGAAAACTAACAATTTTTTTTTACATTTTGCACAACTTCAACCTACCAAAATCGGACACCGGAACTTTCAATAATGAAGATGAAGGTTTTCTTGAAGAAGAAGAAGAAAAAGAAGGTAACCTAGAGGAAACTATGAATAGTTCGATTAAGAATGAGGTTGATGCTGAGGATGATAAACGCGTCGGCGGCGATGACTTACATATTGGTTTAATTGATTGCTAAAATGATAATTCATAATTATAGAAAATGTATTACTTACTGATTATTGTTTTATACTGAAATACAATATTCCTTATTTTTAGTTTTGAACTGAAATATTTAAATATTTTTAAATGCAGTTCAAGTAGCTGTCCCTCTTTTGTCCTTATGTCAAAATTTTAAAACCGTTTCTTGGTAGAAAAGGGAATCAAAATATAAAATAAAAATCGTGTTACCTATTTCACCCATGTTACCGGTAATATTACCGTTAATGTTACCAAATTAAAAAATATCGGTAATTTTTCATCACTATATGTAGGTGTTAATGAAATAATAATTTTAAAATTGTTTAACCGATATATTTTGTTATTAGTACTGCTCATGCTGTTGCTGAGTTTGGTTAAGGGGTGAGGGGGGGGAGGGGTTCACGCTAACAACTTCCCAGACTATGATCTTACGGTCAACATAACGCCCTAATAAAATAGCTCTATTTAATTGATTTCAAACTGATCAGTGCCAAAGCGATACCATTTTGCTTTGTTTAGCGAGTTTGCCGTGACCATTCACTACAGCCTAAATATGGAATCTTGAACAAGATTGCCGTGTATAACAGAACTGTGCTTTGCTCATGCTCAATTAATATCAGTAAAAATCAGTAAATTTTTAGATACATTCAAAAATTCAGCAACTGTACAGTCGTTTCAGTAATTGGCCAATTTCAAGAATTCAGTCGGCTGCACAAATTTTGCAGCTTTGCATTCAAATATGATTTCTGCAGCAAAAAACTTGAAATTTGATGATAAAAAATTGGAGGTGTGGCCAACACACGTCACTTTTACGAACAGAGAATTTTGAGAAATTTAATTTTTTTTTTATATAATTTTTTATTTTTATTTTTATTTATTTTTAATTTTTGGAAAAATTTTGTGTTTGGTATTTTTTTGTAAACCTTATACTTTTTAAGATATTTGCAAAATAAATTTTCTGGACCAAGGGAGTGGCCCCTTCCGGTTAGCCGATTTGGAGTAAAATTCACTGGGACCTCCCAATTTATCAAAAAAGCTTAAATCTGAAGTTTCAATTCGATTGGTTAAACCATCTGGTCTGTAGAGAGGACACAGACAGACTGACAGACTGACAGACTGACAGACTGACAGACTGACAGACTGACAGACTGACAGACAGACAGCATTTCGAAACCCACTTTTTCGGACTCAGGGGACCTCAAAACAAATAAATCTCTAAAAATCGCAAGGTCCAAAATTTTCATGATTACTATACTTTATTTTATAGAGTAAAAGAAAGTAAAAATCAAATACACGAGAGCAGGCAATTTTACCGCTTGTATTGATGTAGAATCGACTCCAATATCTGCGCATTTGCTGAATTCTTGAAAGCACCCATTATTGCAGTCAGTATCCGATTTTACAGTTCAAATTGTACCAGAGCAGGTGGTATTACGGCTGGAAATTCAATTTTCAAATTTCGAATAGCGAATATATTTTGAAGCAGAATTTTCTTTTAGCAGAAAAATGTGCAATTCTATCAAACAGAATTGGATTTTAATTCTTTTTTCTGGCGTTTATTTCTTTTTGTGTCATTTGTTTTTAATTTTTTGAATTTAAGCTAAACAAATTTTTTGTTGTCCATAAGGTAAGCCCTGTTTAAAGGCCTGCCGGTCACAAATAAATTTGCGCTCTAAAGATGTAAATATATCTAAATATCTGACAACACGATTCAGGATTACCGGTTAATAACAATCAGGGAATGGATTTGTAACCGCTAATCATATTATTTACTTCAAATCATTTTAGGAGTACTGATTTCGTAATAATAATTATTATCGGCTTATGTCGGACTATATATACATACACCGATAATTATTGATAGATCGATATCGGGGCTAATAAAATGTAATTAAATATTGGTCATTCTTTAGAAATCGCAATCATTATCAAAAGTTTGCAGTTTCGACATAAATGATAGGATTACCAAAATTTTAAATTCAGTCAATCTCATCAGGTTAGAGATACTAAATTGCTAATAATACCTTTGATTACTTTCTGCATACAAAATATATTTTAAACTCTTAATAATTTTAAAATTATTTCCTATGTGAAATATCAGGTTCTTCCAGAATCGTTTTTTACGATCAGCGAAATTATCAAAAGTTTTACAGATTTTTAAGCCTATTATTTACATAAAAGGAAATTTAAAATAAAACAGGCTTCTTTAAGTTCCTTAATTTTAGTCCAATAGTTCTAAACACTATTAATTGTTTTAGTTTAGGAGATACCATTAGGTCAACAAACTTCTATTCTAACTTGATTTTATCAACTATACTCATTACCATTCAAAAGATTTGATAACCATACAGGTAAACTATCCATGACTCAAAACCAAAAAACAACTAAATAGGAAACTTTCACTCATTCTTGCGTATTTCCTAGATAAAATTTTCCAACAAAAATGGAAATATACAATTTATGATATCTCATTGTCTATTATTATTACTTTTTATAATAAGATAATAATAACAAATAAAAAGGAAAGTAAAATAATGAAATCTAGTATTTTAGATTCTTCCTTTTTAGATAAATTTCCAACAAAATTTTTTAAATGAAATTAAAATCCAAAACGAACAAAAATCTGAATTCCTTTTATCTTTTCTACATTAAACTTAAATACAAAATAAATAAATAACAATAATAGATATTATTTTAATTCTAAAAATATTTTTTTATTTTATTTTATCATAATTTTATCTTAGAATATAACAATAAGTTTTTGTATAAATTATAATAATATATATTTTCATTTATAGTATGTACACATACACAATAAAAAGGATAACAACAACAAATTGATTATAATAATAATAATAATAATAATAATGGGAAAGTAGGATGAAAAACCAGAAGACATTGAAATTCAATTATCTTAGAGTTTTGTTAAAATTATAACCCAACATATATTTTTCGATTTTGACTACGAACTAATATGTTGATGACGATGTTGAGGTTTAACATTTGGTTTTTATATTGAGGATTATAAAAAAATTTGCATAAAATAGTGCAAATTGGTTATATAATTGAGAATTACCTTTATTTGTCTTAATTAAATATTAATTTATATAATTGATTTGTTGGGAGATATACAAACATTTTAGTTTATACATTAGTGATGTCATTTGGAAAAACTGTACAAACTCTTTCTCTCGTGTATGTTCATAAGGTAGAAAACGAAAATACATAAAATACATAGAAAATGCCGGTTTTCCGTATTGCATACATCACATGAGTTTCCGGTATAATACAATATAAGAAGGAAAATGAAACAACTTCGGTACGATTATATACATACACATATTATGTATGTATATCGGAAAATATATAGCAACAAAAATAAGAATAAATGAAAATACACGAAGCAACAACAATAACAAAACAATATGGCGGAATAAATAGGAAACACAGGATGTTTCTAGTCTTATCATATATCCGTTTTAAGAAACCTGTTTTATTTATTTTTATATGTTACTTTGTACAATGTCGTTAGGATATCCCTTTATATGTTTTGTGTTCGATGTTTGTATGTTCTCTATATATAAGCGATAATATAAAACGAGACAAAATTCTTTTAAGTCTTTCGTCCTAAATGACCTTTTTTATGTTATCACTGATAGATGCTAAATGAGAAATTATGAAACAGTTTATAAGGGTATCAAGTACTTAAATATTAAATTGATGGATTGCAAAATTGTTTAGGTTGCTTCATCGTATATCAGGCAAGATCGTGAATAAAAAAATAATAATATTTTAATAAAATAATCTGGGATCCAATTCCTAGTTGCTTCGTCAACCTTTTATACACCAATCAAAGACATTGGGTGGGTCCGAATTGGAAAATGTGCATTTAGCGAAGACACATTTAAGAACAAACTCCCCACTCGATCGTAACACACGTGTTGGAACGTAAATAGAAAATAAATCGAGAATCTCATTGCAATCAATTCTACAAACGAGGAGATCACGGACAAAAGTGGCAAACGTCGCAGTTCTACGAATAGAGAGAGGTTCCAATTTTAATAGTTTACATCGTCCCCTATAAGGAGAAAGAATATAATTGGGAAGGTTATTGTCCCTAGGTAATCTACGCAAGGCATATTTTAAGAACTGTCTTTGAACCTTTGAAGATCAGAAGAATCCTGATAAAATGGGTCCCAAATAACTACGCCATAATCTAGGAGTCTTTGGAGAATCTTTTAACAAACCCTAATATGGAAAACGCCTTAGAAACAATGCCCTGTATATGAGTTTGGAATTCTTTGAAAGTGTTCACCTTCTCAATTCTATGGTCTTTGATAAAAAATTCGTAGTCAAAGTTCAAAACATTCCTTCTACGGGCAAATCGCATTGTTTTACACTTCCTAGTAGTCAATAATAAATTTTGGTCAGTACACCAATTCGTAAAATCCGATAAATCCGTCTGTAGCTCCTCTGCTTCTCGAATATTCGAAATAGTTTTAAAAATTTTAATAAAAATTTAATATCATATCATATATAAGAATCTCAGAATACTTAATACAGTTAATCACATCATTAATAAAAAGAATGAATAAAAGGGGACCCAAATGGCTTCCCTGGGGAACCCCTGACGTAACATGAATCCGTCTAGACATATAATTCCCTATCTTAACGATTTGAGTTCTGCCATCTAAGTACGACTCGATCCACCTAATAGGTAAACTATTACAATCCAAAGACTCCAATTTAAGGAATAGTAGTTTGTGATCAATTTTGTCAAAGGCCTTGCTAAAATCTGAATAAACAACCTGTACATCCATCCCCAATTCAAAAGCCGTTGAAATATAATTGGTCAGTAAAAACAAATTCGAGACAGTTGATCTGCCAGGAAGGAATCCATGTTGTTTAGAAGAAATAAACCTACGAGTATAAAAAAAAAAATCTTTGACTAATTTTTCAAAAAGCTTCGGCAAAACGGATAAAATACTGATGGCTCGATAATTATAGTAATATCACTTCTGGAACCTGACTTAAGTATTGGTTTAATTCCCAAATTATTTCCAAAAGTTCGGGAAGTATCCTTGTCGAAGGCTTTTGTTAAAAAGAACTATGATTGGAAAAGCGACAGCATGTGTTGTCATTCTAAGAACCAAGGGACGGATGGAATCGAACCCTGCACTTTGATTGATATCAAGCGAGAGTAGACCATTCAAAACAGTATCTTATTCTTTACATAAACACTCTCAAAAAAGTCAGCGAACAAGTTACAATTATCTTTCAAATTATGACCCAAACGATCGTCCAAAAACATAGTAGACGGATATGCCTTAGTTTTTCTCTTAGAATCAACGAATCTCCAGAAGCTATCAGGTCTATCCTTTATGTTCGATTCGATCTCCAAAATGTAATTGTTGTAAAGAAATTTATTCAATATTCTGAATTCATTTCTCAAGGATTCAAATACAGCGTACCTATCAGGAGTAGGAAAAAGTTTAAATCTCTTATGAGCCTTGTCTTTATGGTTTTTCAGATTAATAAGCTGTTTATTATACCACGGTTCCTTCAACTGACGCATAATTTTAAATTTAGGAATAAATTTCACCATTTCTACATTTAGAACATTATAAAATTCATTCAGTACTTCTTCTAAATGATCATTACCCTCAAATGCACTCCAATCATAATTATCAAGAAAAGCATTAAAGGAATCGTAGTCCCCAATGACTTTATCATACACCCCAAAATTAGAATTGCATGGAATATACGTGACACAAACGATTAGTGAAAACGCATGATATCTGATTCTTACTGCGATTATATCCAAGTCACAATCTGTCAATATTAAAGGTACAGATGAAAATTTATCCGCAACAGCAATTAGCACACCTCCACCTTTCTCATATGTGTCTTAAAAGAAGATGCCTATCTGGACGATGACCAATGTACAATGGCGGAAAATATTCTTCCGTGTTAAAATTAGATGTTAGCCAAGACTCCGCCATACAGACCACTTCCTATTCATCCTCAAGTAAAGATCAAAATAGATTCTTTGATTTAGAGCGAATACCGCTTGCGTTATGATAATAAATGTTTATTCTTTGAGTAGCTGAATTTACTTAATGTGGTGATGATAAGATAGTAGAATTTATAGTGGAATTTAACGGAGGTGCTGAAATCGAGCCGGACAAAAAACATGTTTTTTGATTTCCGCGGATGACTCATAAAAGGTCGTATCAGTATACCTGGAGGCCACATGTCTGAATTATTTAATTTATTATAATGTTCCCGAGTCAAACCAATTTTAAAAGAAACGAAAATCAGTGCGTTATCCGCATCACGATCCTTAGCCAGCAGTGATTTACAATCCACCTGGTCAGCATTGCAGTCCAATATTTTCGAGCAAATATAATTTTGTACAGCCTCCTTTTTCACCGAGGGATGGAACCTACTAACATACAGATACATTTTATTCTGTACAACAGCTGGACACAATGTATCCACAGGCTGCCCCGTCCCGATAATGCCCTGAAGGAGGTATCAACATTTTTGAAGAACTATTAGTATGGTTTATATCATTCACATATGATGGATGTTCAGATGAATCCGATACACCGATTGCTGTATCCATTAATGCACCAATTAACTCTTTGTTTTTGGCCACTTCTAATTTCAATTTTTTTATTTCAACAGCCTCCAACGCTCTATCCGCAATAGCATCAATTTTTTTTAAATAGCTTTATTATATTGTTATCCGCGAACCACTGCTTGCAGCTGTTACAGTGGTAGGCAATGCATGCACATTTTTTAATTGAGTTGATGGCCTTTTACAGATAGATGTTCCACAAATATTTCAAATGGAGACATAGGTTTAAAAATGCCTATTTTATACAAAATCATTTTTCTGGATTTCTTTTTTGGTACTTTGTAAACTTTTTTCGGGAATTTTTTTTTGTGGATTTCTGGATTTTAAAATTTCTGCTTTTTTTTCAGGCAAAAGTGTGATCCCATAGTCTTAAAACCTCGCCAAACGAAATATCGGATAAATAAAACATCGAAAGAAAAAATTATCTCGAATTTTATTATATCGAATTTCAAAATAGTTTATTTAGAAAATCTCTAAAAATCTCTTCTGAGCGAACTTGTTTAAAAAATCGATATTGGCTTCATTTCAGCTATTTACATTCTATCTATATTAATCTCAGATATTCTAATTTCTTTTGAATGATCGTTAATAATTTTGTAAACACCAGCCTTTTTCGTTAATATTCTATTGTATTGAGCGCCGATGCCATGCCTTAGCTAAATTTTGAGTATGGGGAAAATTGTTGTGAGAATCGGCAACCGACCAGAATTTAGGTTCATACTTTTAGTTTACCTTTTCATCCTATACTTTTTATATTTATATTTCTTTGAAACAACAAGCTAAACGTTTGATGTCCTTGTCTTTGACCCTCGAATAAAACGAAGAGAATTAACTGGAGACTTCATTTTCCGGTACAAATGCTGATGATATTTGCGTTAGGTATTTTGTTACAAGACTAGCCTTTTGAATTTGTCTCCAGATGATTTGACTGAAATGTAACAATGAGAAGCGACTGTTTGGGGGAAAGAATTTTTTACACATTGCTTCGAACAAGGAAGAAAACCTGTGGGTGGTGCGTTTCGCACAACCAAATATTGCTGTTTGTTACGGTAGACTATTATGCTGCACTTTTCTGCTTATCCGCTCTCATTATTATTCACTCGATTTTCTTTCGTTTCTCAACAGACATTCGTTTATTTTATTTCCATTGATTTTTCATTCATTCATTTATTTATATTTCATATTGTTATGAACGAGAATCCGTACAGGTAAGTTAATTTGTTCTGTGTCAAATGAGCATTGTTTGCTTAATTTTAAATTTTAAATGCCATTTGGCAGCAAAGTGTTCCAAGTGAAATAATTTTTTGCTCATTGAAATCAGATTCCTTTCAAAATACATAATCTAATATGATCTGGTATTATGATATCAGATAAACTTCTCGGTCCCACTAAACTATTACGTCTAGCTCGATACATTTTTGACTTGGGCAATTTTTGATGGTATGTTCCTTCCTCTGGCGTCTCGACTATGGAATTTCTCACCACCCGCGACGGTGTGGCATTGTAATTTTACGAGTAACTTCCGATTCACAGGCATTAATTAGGGCTGTGATTGTATTATGACGGTTCTTGGGCTTTCTTTTGGGAACTGTAGAAAAATTTTTTTTAATTTTTTCTCTACAACATACGCATTCACTTTCACTTTATTATTTTATGTATTAAATTATCCTACGATAAGAAGTGAGTTATTTAGTTAAGAAAAATTATTCATATAAAAAATTATATTGCAGCTAAACCAATTAGATAATTTATTATAAAATAGCCTTAGTCTGGTAAAGGATTACCCTTGATTAGAAATGCAAAAAAATTCCCAAAAAATCAAGTTTTTTTAATTACAACAAATTGTTGAAAAGTTATTTTAATTCGTTGTATACCTTAGAGGATTTGCCGCCCCTAAAGCCCCACATTGACGATTTATTAAAATTTCAATAGTAATAGAAATCAAAACTTTTTTTTTCAAAAATTTGCGTTTTTTAATAATTATTTACATACTAAAATAGAGATCTCCCAAAACCGCATAGCATTGGAGCCTTTGCACAAAGTCACATGTTGCACAAGTGCTACATGTTTCAAACATATGGATGATATTTCAAAGTCCGTTAAGGTTAATCCTCTCGGCGCAAGGATGACAATAAATTATATGCACCATCCTTTTGTTACCAAATTATAGTTGGTCGTATTTAATAAACATCTAATGGGGTCATCTGGCAATTAAATTTATGTTTTTCGGGATTTTTTTCGAAGAAGAATTCGAGGGTATGTTTTCGAAATTTTATTTTCGAGAAACTTGTTTTCCAGATTTTGTTTTTCTGGATATCATGGTCAACCTTCTACGATATATTGTAGAATGTCTTTATTCTTAACACAGAGTCTGTGACTAAATTTTGTGCTTCGTTGGCCAATTTTTGGTTTTTTGGTTAGACAGATGTGCCTACAGAATTTATTCTGTTTTTAGTTCTCTGCTGGACATTTTCTCAATTATCATAAGACAGATGTATGAAGAATTTTATCAGTGTTAGATAATTAGGAAGCATAACGAAAAACGGAGAAAAAACATAATCGAATCTTAATAACTTAACTAACAACACTTAAGTGGCATATACACATAAACAAATTCCCTTACACATAAGCACATACACCGTATTCTGCCGTGAAATGCTTAGGTAAGGTTAAAAATCGTTTTTAACTTAACCTAAGCGATCTAGCTAAGGGACCTAAGAATACGGGATTATGCAATACGAAATTTTGACATAAGGGATTTTTTAAGGGGCATTTTGGAGTGCGGTATTACGTATCGAGCCCCCAATAATTTGTCATATTTAACTTTAAAATAATTTTCGACAGAAATTTTTTCTTTTTTTATAAGCCGTTTAATATTTTGAACCACCAAAAAAAATCACATCCTCCGTTTTTATAATCTTATCTGTCTTTTCTCACATAAAATGGAGACACAATTTTGCCCTCGCACTGCAAAAAATTTTTTTTTTTTGGTTTTTTTTTTTTCATTACAATCACGTTCTAATCCCAAAACTGTTCTCCTGTTCTCCCCTTCAGCTACCCTTGTGCAAGTATGGATGCTTTTCATTCTTTTATTTAACTTTTTTTTTTTTAAAAACCTATGTATCTCCCACGCGGTTAGTAATGCATTGGTTTTAACACTTGGCGTGTCATGCCTATTTTATTTGTCCAGCTGACAGCCGACGAGGATAGGATAAGGAATTCCGCGTGGTTTAAGAGAATTACTTTTTTTTTTTTTTGTTATAGACCTGAACGGTGGAGTGGAACAGCTTGTATAAATTTTCCTCCACAACTCGCCGGTTGGCTGCCTGTCTGACCTTCCAAAAAACATGAAAATGCACCACACAAAATTAGAAATTCTCGCCCATTCCCCTCGCCGGGACAATCAAATCATCTCTAACCCCGTTACAACATTCCCTACATAACGAATACAACAGTACTTGCGTTGATTTTCATCAAAATAACGATTATGAAATTCTTCTTATAAAACATTTTAAATAGCCTGCATGTACGCAATTCAATTTAACAACTTGAACAGTTCCTAACTCAATATGCCACTGTAGATAATATTAACTATTAGTTGTCGCTACTCTCTACCAAAAATAAATTTATTTTTAAATTAATTGGTACATCGATGATTACTTCATGTTTGTTTTTAAAACAAGCAGGAATTCAATTATTTTTAAGATGCCGAAAGTAAAACAAAGCTTTAATAGTAAAGCAAAATTTAGTGTTTAAGAATAACGTAATGTTTTCAAGACAGACTGGAAAATTTTGTGCTGCAAAGTATGTGAAAAATCGGTGACGATGTACCAAAAATTTCCAGCACGTCAAAAGTAAAGAACACAAAGAACTGGAAGAAAGACGGACTGAAAAACATTCTGAGCCGTTTTTTTAAGGATGTGACTAGCTCGTGTGACTAGTTGCTGATATTTCGTTGGCGAAATTAAATAGCAAAGTGTCCTCGTCGTTTCTAAGAAAATATGCCAAACAGTTTATACCGCACGAATCAACGGTAAGAAAACGATATATTAAAGCACTATAAGACAAAAAAATTAGCGAAGTACAGCTAGTAACATAAAATAAATATTTGTGGATTTCATTCGATAAACTACGGATAATACTGAGGGCTATTCCTGAATACGATGCGAATACGTAGGCGTGATATTCTTATTTGAATCAAATCAGATTTACTCTATTCTTTTTTAAATCAAATATGAATCTTACGCGTTCGAATTTGTGTCGTATTCATGAATAGCCCCTGGACGTTATGTAACCAATCTGATAGTACCTAAGGATATTAGATCTCGATGAACCGGCAGCCAAGCAAAAATTTTTATTGAACGTTGCGTTCTTCAACAAAACCAACCATTCAATAAACGCCCGGTTGTTCGACGACTCTGTCAAACTATTAAGAGAAAAATTCGAGAGGCGTAAAGATGTTGCTTTTTATTTCTGATGCGGCGCAATACATGGTGAAAGCCAAAATTTTACATGTGATCTGTGGAGTTCATGGATTACACAGAGTTTGCATTAAAAATTTGCATTCTTTGAAAGAGAATTTCGAAAATATCGAAAACATTAAAGAAATTATTTTGGAACTAAACAACGAAGATTCTACTTTTATTTAAACTGCTAAGACAATATTAGGTTATCAACTTTGAAAATGATTTGGCTTGCATAACTGGCAATTATAGCCATTTAACCACGACAATAGAAAGAGTCCTCAAATAAAAGTTTAGTGAAATAATTAAATTTGTTTCCGGAAGCTAATAGGAAAGTTGAAGCAACTATACTGGAGCTGTCGATGAACTAATTAAAAACAAATTAAAAAATGTCATATCGGAATTAAAGCTACTTTCGAAGAACCTGGAGATGCGAATGAGACGACTCCCGGTATCTGCAATTTTTGCCTTTAAACATGCCCCAATCACATGTGTTGAAGTAAAAAGGTTTTCTTTAAATGCAGTAAATAAGATTTAGAAGAATAAGATTTATACTTATTTAAATTTAAGAATTAAACTGAATTTTTATGATTTACTCGTATTTCATTTGATTTTGAAATTAATTTTCTTCTGATAATTATTTTATTTAAGATTTTCGTAAGTTACGATACAACATGTATAATACGCACTGATTGTTTTCTGTTACTATTATTCTGGGGGCTATTTGTGAATTCGATTCGAAAAGGACCATATTCATCAAAATAATCATTAATCGGCTTCTAAGTGTGAAATCTTGCCATAGTGCTGGTATAATCGATATATCAAGCGACAAACATGATGAAGAACCGTACCAGTAACTCGCGCTATTGGAAATAGGAATAAATAAATTTCCCAAAATACATCATATGGTACCAAGATTAAACTTTCGATTTATGATTAGTCATTGAGATGTGTTGTCTTTAGCATTATTAACAATAATAATACGAAAGTTGCTGGCCCCAATTGATTTCAATGATGAACCAGGTTTTCCTATTATGTTAAAAACTCACAATGTGCTAGTGCGTTTTCTAAGATACGGAGCCAAAATGATGCGGTGATTTCTGCATCTATTAGAATATGGCTTATAGAGGCAGCATATTCATTGTCATTTAATTTCATCTTAAACTCAGTTCCATTTGTATTTACTATTGCTAAAATTCATTGAGTCATCTTGGTGTTGCAGTTGCTTTCTGTATATAGGGAATAATCAATGGCATAATTAGCAATTCACTTTGGATTGACTCTTGATAATTTCGCTATTTGTAAAAAATAATTATCTGCGTATATGAACCGGAATAAGCTAATTTTTCACGAATGAAAATTTATATTTCTAAAATATCCTGTTAAGAAATCTTGTGTTTCGTATACCTTATGTCATTTGGACATATTACGTTTTGAAGCATCAAGCTTTGAAATATACAGTATCGATCGGATCCGCAGTGCAAAATGCAACTCTTCAACTTCTTTCACTGAAGATTTCGAAGTTTACGTTTAATTTTGGCGATTTTAAAACTTCAATTCCCATAGTCGTATCATTTCAGATGACGTGACTATAGTCGTGTGTCGTGTCACGTCACTTGGAAATTGATATTCTTGAAGGCGAACCAAGTAACATGACTGCAACTTGAAATATATTAGGCAAATTAGAAATAAAATCATTTTATAACAACCATATTATTATAAACTGTGTACAAAATTATTTAAAAAATATTTTTTCAATTTTGTAGTATTCCTGACATCTGTCGTATATAGTGACTTTAGCCGTAATAAACGACTAAGAGAATGGCAAAATTGATGTGACGTGACTATAGTCATGAAAAATGGCGTGACACGACTATGATAATTGGGATGTAATTCTTCTATCGCCTTAGATTAAGAGTATATAGCATTATTGTAAGTTAGGGAACTGTTTAGGGTTAAACAGTAATTTAAAAGGTGGAGGGACATTAACAGATACAATTTTGAATAGAAGTTCAATGAGTTTCAAAAGCGTATCAAATTTAAGGCGCAAGAAAAAAATATTCAGTAACCATAGGCGGTCTGAACCATCTACAAAATTATCCTAAATTTGATATGACAATATCAATTCATCTTATTAACCGACAAATTCTTTTACTTCAAATTCTGATCAAAAATTATTAGATATCATTGCACAAAAAACGATTAGAATTGTTAGTTCTATGCATTACAAAGCCAATAAACTGATTTCATCAGGCATGATATACATATTAGTATTGCAATACAAAGGTCAAATTTAAAGGAAAACCAAAGATTATTTCTGTGAAAGCTTCTTCAAAATAGTTTTTTGACAACCAAAATTCTTATTTTCTATAGGGTGGTAAAATTTGTGTCTGGTAGCAAAAAAGCACCTTCCATGGAAATGTTTGTCACGTGCCTACTTTTGGATTACCACAATAATGTCATTAGTTCAGGCTAGCGATCACAACCGTTTTGTTATAAAATATACTAAAGGTACAAATCTCATAAATTAGTCATAAATAAATATTCCAAAACCATAAAACACATATACTACACGCTTATCTATCCGCCGATATTCTTCACAATAACAATTACATATGGCACCCAAAAATCCTCAGCAAGTATCAATCAAAATACGATATTTATCTGTAAATTTTCTTTTTGCCTATACATTTTCCAATCATTCAACTAGAAAATAATTTTTCCGAACATCTCTGCAAAATCATCAATTTTTATTAGATATGCGAAAACAATAAAAATATTTCGTTTGTTTCTTATTATCCCTGTACATATAATAATGATAATAAGAAAAGAAAAAAAAAATCTTTTTTGCGATAAAACTCAAGGTTTTCACCCGTATCATCTCATTCTCGACTCCGATGTGTGTAACAATCAATCATAAATAAACTCTTGGATATGATAATTTTTCGCAGTAATCATCAATTTTCATCAAAAAAAAAAATATTTTACCATTTTGATTAAATGTACATCTCTCTGTGCTACATACATATTATACATGAGATGAGGCGCGCGAGAGTTGATGAGGGTTGAACAGATCACCGATCCGCAAATTAAATTTTTTTTTATTTTTATTAAAATTGGTAACATTTGGATTTTTTCTCAAAACACATTTTTTGTTGTTGTTGTTATTTTTTATAAAATAAAAAAATATGTAAAGCTTTCAGTTGATCAGATAATTGTTACCGTGAGGGCATTTCGCTTAATATAATTTTTGTTATTTTTTGGAATTCACTTGGAAAATTCATTTATGGCAGGCGAATTTAATATAAAATAGTCTTTAACAAAATGTTTTTTCCGATTTTCCGATACAGTTGGTTTTCTACATACACAATGCCCAGAGACATTCAGTTGCTCGATTTTCATGCGGATGATTCACTTAAACAACCTTAACTGAATTTTAAGAAAATTAATTTTCTGTTATTTACAAAATTTTATATTTCACAAGCCGCATAATTAACCGCACAAAAAAAACAACGAAAAATTCCAAAAGTGTGGAAAGGAATGTGTCATAAAACAAAAAATAATTGTATAATCACAGGTGAATAAATAAACAAAGAAATTCTTAAATATTTTTTAAGAATCTAATTATTATTTTTGTTTTACTTAAACTTGCGTTATTTATTTATTTCGGAACTAGAATTAATATAAATTTTTATCATTCTCGTTAATCGTAATAATTTAATCTACTTAATTAAGGTTAATGTAGTTGTTGTTTAGAAATTAAAATAAAAATATTTGGAATTGTTGGTAGCAGAGTGGAGTAATTTAGGAATTCTTTTGAGGTTTCTTGGCAAAGCAATGATTTGTGTTTTTATATAAGATTGGCATCCGTTGTATGATGAGTAAATCATGTGGAGATGTTATTGTGCATTGAAATTGTAGATAATGTAAGCATGCAGTTAAATCGTATATAATTTTTTCTAATTTAATGAGAAAATAAAACGAAAGCAGATACAAAAATTTGATTTATAAATCTTGTTCTATTCGTTTTATTCGTCTCTTTGTTGTTGACAGCCGTAAAATCTTTATAAGCCCAGGGACTTACCTCATGAATTTTCTCGGGAACCGAACTAAGTCAGAGATATGATAAATAAAAGGCTTCTATTGCCAATTTTTAGAAAAGTTTGTGGAAAGATGAAGTTTTGCTAAAAGTAAAATTATTCTTAGTGTTTTTAGATTCCTGAGTGAATTGCTCTTGAAAGTTTTTGATTTTTTTACCGAGTTTAAATTAAACAAGGTATTTACAAATTTTCAATTTAATAAATTTTTGTTGTGGGAGTTTAGGATTTGAAGATATGAAAAGACTAATTTTATTAAAATTATTTTATTTAAAAAAAAATCAAATTTTTCAATCCGATTTTTGAAAATGTCAGAGTTTCGGCCAACAATTAGAAGGTGACAGTCAAAATTGTTCTAGACTGAAATGCCTTTTCAAAAGGTAATGTCCAGAAAAAATGGAGATAACGTCAGGAAACACAGTAAATTTGGAAAAGAACCTTTTAGCTAAAATATAGTATTCCAGAAAATAAGGATTCCCTTCTAATTTTAAGAGTAAATCTATATTTTCCAGAAATTCTGGAAAAGAGAGGTTTAATTTTAAAATATTCCAGAAATATTCTGGAAAATGTATCGTCCAGTTACGAACTGCTTTATAATCATTAAAAAAAATTACAAAACCATATAAGAAAGCATTTTTGAGATCTCTGTTTCTGAAACTGAAGTATCTGAAATTTAATATTTTTGTTAATAAATAATTTCATTCTTAAAACTTCATACCATCCAACTTGGACATCATTGAAAAATGAAAATATTTTGTTTTTTGTTTCAATATTTTATTTTAAAGTCCAAATTAAAATATTATAACACTCTAATATACGTATACATTTAAACTAATCAAAACTTCATAAGCACCGACCACTATTTACTATTCAAGGCCTTATTGCTGGGCAATTTGTGCCATTGATTTTTTGCCTGATGAGCAAAAAAACAATGGAGGCGTACAATGAATTTTTTTATAACCTTTTCGAATATAAATCTCAATCCCAGTAGGATTATTAGTGATTTTGAGAAAACCATTTCGACTGCTGCCAAACAATAATTTCCGAATGCAAATTACAAAGGATGCTTGTTCCATTTTGGACAGATTGTATGGAGGCGTATGCAGAAAGAAGGTCTGGCCCAAAAATATGGCAATTGTGAACAGTTTAACATTCATGTCCGAATGCTTAAATTGAACATATTTTAATTTATTATAATGAGTTAATTTTTAATAAGGGACAAACCAATAAATCGAATTTTCCCGTTCTTCAACGAAACCAACCAACTCTTTAACTGATGCCAGTCGTTTTGATAAACAAACTAATCGTTATAATTTGACGTCTCCGAGATTATTTTATCGTAATGTTGGGCGTATGTCGTCTAAGTCAGCTGAATTTTTGAATTTCTTTTATTCAACGGATTTTCAATTTTTTGAAAAAAAATTGAAAATCCGTTGTCTCTTGTGGAAACTGGATTTCATGAGGGGATCCTTAATAATGAGTTCTTTTCTGATGACTTTGTCGTTTATAGATGTGATAGATCTATTTTTAACAGCACTAGAAAAAGTGGAGGTGGTGTGCTGTTTGCAGCCCATTCTGCTATGCAAAGTGAGCTGGTTGTAGTACCTGGATGTGGCTCTATTGAATTTTTATGTGTCAAAGTTTTAATTTGTAATAATTTATTTTATATTATAGTTTTGTACGTACCACCTAGCTCACCTACTGATGTTTATTTGAGTCATATAGATTGTGTATGTGAATTGGTTAATATAATTAATTATAATGATACTTTAGTTGTATTAGGTGATTTTAATTTAAGTAATATTCATTGGTTGGTTGATAGTGAAACTGAGTCTTTAGGGTTACTCCCTTCGGATATTCTATCTGCAAATGATGCAGCGGTGGTGGATGCACTGTTCAGTTTCAATCTCAAACAAGTTAATTTATTTTGTAATGATAACAATTCGTTTTTAGATTTAATTTTTGTTAATAATACGGAATATTTGTCAGTTCATGAGTCTTTGACATTTTTCAACGAAAATGATATTCATCATAATTCCCTCGAGATTATATTTCATGTTGGAAATCGAGATGATAAATGTCGGGTTTTTTCTTTTGATGATTCGTTTTATGATTTTAAGGAATGCGACACACCTGGTCTCTCTGAATATCTCCGTTGCATTTGTTGGGATGATTTTTTTCGAGCCAATGATGTTAATGAAAATGTAAAAAATTTTAATGACTTACTATTTGTTGCTTTTGATAAATTTGTACCTTTGAGGAAAAAACGTAACTATAATTACCCACCATGGTTTGATTCTGATTTGATCAACTTACGTAACCGTAAAAATAGAGCTTACTCTTGTCAACTTAATAAATCCAAATTGGTTGATCTACGTGAACAATTTAAATCTGTATTTCATTCTAAATATTGTCAGTATATAAGTGTGATTGAAACTAATATCAAACAAAACCCTAAAACATTTTGGAAGTTTGTTAACGAAAAACGTAATACAACTGGCTATCCATCGGTAATGATTTTTAATGGAGGTAAACTGAGCACGGTTCCTGAAATCTGCGAGGGTTTTGCTAGTTTCTTTCAATCGGTATATAAAGTTAATTACGTATCCTTTGAAAGCGACTCTACTGTTAGTAATTGCCAATTTAACATTCCGTACCTAACAATAACTGAAGATGACATTTATGAATATCTGCCAGATTTTAATGATGGATGTGGGCCTGATGGGATACCTTCGTCAATACTTAAATGTGTGAGCTCAAATATTGTAACTCCATTATGTTATCTTTTTAACCAATCATTAATTTCTGGACAATTTCCTACAGCTTGGAAAATTTCTCACATTGTTCCTATTTACAAAAAGGGTTACCGTTCTGATATAACAAATTATCGTGGTATTTCAATTCTTTCGCCTATACCAAAACTTTTCGAATTAATTGTGTCGAAACATTTGTTATTCCATACTAAAGAGATAATTTCTTGTTTCCAGCATGGTTTCACCAGTGGAAAATCTACGACTACCAATCTGTTGCAATTTACTAAATTCACTATTGAGTCACTTGAATCTAAAGGCGCCCAAGTTGATTCAATTTACTTTGATTTTGCTAAAGCTTTTGATTCAATCGACCATAAAATTATTATTGAAAAATTTTCGGTTATTGGTCTTGATCCAAATTTTCTTAAATGGATTTCTTCTTATCTAGTTGGTAGGAAGCAGTATGTTCTATTGAATGATGTTAAGTCAGATTATATATATTGTCATTCAGGAGTCCCTCAGGGGTCCCATTTAGGCCCAATTATATTTCTTTTATTCGTGAATGATATTCCTAATATTTTTAAATTCTGTAAATGTTTATTATTTGCTGATGATTTGAAGATTTTCATGCATGTTCAATCCGTAAATGATGCTGAGGTTTTGCAATCTGAAATTAATATATTGTCTAGTTGGTGCTCTAAGAATAAATTATTCATTAATGTTGTCGTTTTTCAGAACACTCAATCCAAATATTGTGAATTATTATTTTAATGGAGATCTACTTTGTAGAGTAACTTCAACTGTTGATTTAGGAGTTCTGTTTGATCAGAAATTAACTTTTGCGTTACACATAAATAAAATAATATTAAAGGCCAATTCTATGTTAGGTTTTATTTTTAGAATGACAAACGATTTTATGGATGCATTTTCGTGTGTTAGTTTATATACTTCTTTAGTAAGATCTCACCTTGAATATGCTGTAGTGGTTTGGTATCCTCATCATGATGTGCATATTGCAAGATTGGAATCTATTCAGAAACGTTTTACTATCTATATGGCCAGGAAGCTTGGTCATTTATCTGATCATCATCTACCTATGTGGGAACAGGTGCGCAGTCTCCCATCGTATGTAATTCGGTGTGAGTGCCTTCACATTGATACGTTGGTTAAACGCCGAAAAATTGCCTCTGCCTTGTTCGTTAGTGATTCTCTTAGTGGCCGCATTAAGTGTCTTGAACTCATTTCTGCTTGGAGCATTTATGTACCTACCAGAAGCTTGCGTCCTAGGGAATTTTTGTTTGTTGACTTTCATAGATCGAATTATGGTTCCAATGATCCAACCAAGTCAATGGCTAGAATTTTTAATGAATTTTACCATTTATTTCATTTTGAGAGATCCAGAGTGTATTTTCAGAGGGCAATTAGTAATTGCAATTTTTAATCTCATTTTACGTTTTTAAAGTTTTCGTTTTTTCAGGTAATGTTCCGTATGTTAGTATATTTCTTTTTAATCTAAAATAATTCTTTTTTTTTACTATTCATTAAGTTATTAACTGTAGAATAGATCTAAATAAATAAATAAATATAGCGGACTAGAAATTCGTGAAGACAAAAATTAATAGGCCAAATGGGATCATTATATGTATCTTAAGAAATTTAATTTGTTGAATGGTACCTTCCTCTACCTTATCATTTTTAATGCAATCGATGGTCTTGTAAATGGTTGTTCCTCTATAGAGCCTTTCAAGGACTAGTTCATTTATGAAAAGAACACTTTCCTTTTCGTTGTAGGTATGGCCCGCTTGGTCAAATTTGCTACGTTATTAGCTGTAAAACTTTGTCCAAATATGTCGCCAATAAAGTTTGTTGTCAAATATTCATCCGAAATTTCAATTGAAGTCCTCCGTTTCTCATTTTTAGATTGAATTGGCAATAATCGGGATTGGTTGAAACTCTCTTATGCCTTTTATAATGAAATTTTTGAAAGCTGAACCATATTGCACTTATCCTATAACTTCCCTTATAACTGGTAAAAATTGTTTGAAACCTCCACCGATAACTATACGTTATTGCCGTCAAATGAAATATCTTTGCCTCTTCCCACATTATTATGTGTGCTGATTTCAGTATATATTATATTATATAATACAGTCCAAGCGCCACTGGGGCGTCATTTAAAAAAATCCTTTTTAGTAGAATATACTCGAGGTGTTTGCACCCAGCCAAGCAACGATTGTTAAGGTCTTTAGTTTCCTTGTAGCTTTGAATTAATACTTTATAGAGGTGTGTTCTTAACTTCCCCCAGGACTGTTTATGTAAAAGTTCTGCTGTTGCCTAGTATGGAACACGCAGCATCATAAATTTCTGTGGCTGCTAGCAATCAATAATTCATGGTTGAGACTACTCCACATATTTGCTGCAACAGTCATATTAGTTGTATCTGAAGCACCATGGCTAACATACCACATAATGTGGCTACACGTGGACAATATCGTATAGCACGTTCATTTTCACCATCAAGAATTTTCGCTTTAATGATATTATCAACAGCATCGGCGGTTTTAATTTTATTGAGTTGAGATAGTGTAAAAATACAATGTGCTTGAGGAAGGCCTCGTTTTTGATACACACACAAAATACACAAATTATAAAGTCGGTGAAGTTAGCCCGAAATATCAGCCGGAATTTTTGGTTCGTTTCTCGGATAAAATGTAGATATCCCGAAAAAGTGTAAATTTTTTGTAAAACGTGTAGGCTCATCTCGAAAAAAATATTATAATTAAAATGTATCTAACACGAAAAACAAAACAAGTTTAATCCAAATGAAAATTAATAAATTTCTTAAAAAATATTTGCCATAAAAAACATTAATTTCTATAAGTGTAAAGCCATTCAACATATTCTACAAATTTTCATAGCTATACTAATGTATGTTTTGTTGGTAGTGTATTACATTTACAATGAAGAAACCTTAAGTTATATACTGCCAATACTAGATAAAATGCTTACAGATTTTGTGATTTGGGAGGATAGGCCATGATGCTAGCTAAGAGGTAGTCAGCATCCCACGGTCAAATCATGGAAATAAATATATGATTTTTAAAAATTTGTGTTTTTAGTGTAGCGCATGTGATATGGAGAAACCTTAAATTATAAATAGCTGAAACTTAAAATCTGTGTGGCGATACTAGAGATAAAAACCACTAACGGTATATACCAACAGATAGGTCTTGAATATGCTAAGGAACCATGAATAGGCCATATCCATATCATGGAGATAAGACATATAATTTTCAATACACATACTACGCCTTTTCGTACACTGCATCCAGTTGAAACTTAAATTCTCTGTGGCGATACTACAGATAAATATCATCAGTGGTATACACCATCACCTAAGAAACCATGAATAACCCATAACCCATAAGACATTTAATTTTCCGCCATAAATTCTATGGCTTAGGCCTATTCAATTAGGGAAGTCTTGCATTTGCTAATGAAATATGAAAATTCCATATTCATATCAGAAATATAATATTTAAATTGTTAAAAACTGACATTATGCCTTTAAGAATTATCTTTATCGTTTTATACGTTTTATATGTACTGAAAATTATATGTCTTATCTCCATGATATGGATATGGCTATTCATGGTTCCTTAGCATATCCAAGACCTATCTGTTGGTATATACCGTTAGTGATATTTATCTCTAGTATCGCCACACAGAATTTAAGTTTCAGCTAGTATTGGCTGTTTATAATCTAAGGTTTCTCCATATCACATGCGCTACACTAAAAACACAAATTTTTAAAAATCATATTGTTACGTTTTTGCCTTGTCAATCAAGGTTCGTATCACTGGATTGTGAATAATACAAACTCAATTCAATTTATCACCAACGAATTTATTTATTTCACAAAATTTATTACAACACAGTTTATCAATAAAAATTCACAAAATCACTTTATATAAATTATTCTTAAATTTTACTGATCACTTTTACTTTATTTATCGCACTACAACACTTTTTTAATTCATTTTTTAATTTCTTTTAATCTTTATACTATCGCTTACCAAATATTACTAATCCAATTCGATTTCGTTCGCCTTTTTATATACACAAACCAAACTTCTAGAAAGCTCATGATTTTTCTAGTTAGAATAGTGTAGAACAATTTTATCATGGAAAATTCCATTTAGAACAGTTTAATATTGAGCTATTAATTTTTACTTATTCTATTACACACTAGGTGTCACCGTCACAATATGTTTATTTCCATGATTTGACCGTGGGATGCTGACTACCTCTTAGCTAGCATCATGGCCTATCCTCCAAAATCACAAAATCTTTAAGCATTTTATCTAGTATTGGCAGTATATAACTTAAGGTTTCTTCAATGTAAATGGAATACACTACCAACAAAACAAAAAATTAGTATAGCTACGAAAATTTGTAGAATATGTTGAATGGAATCTAGAAATTAATTTTTTTTATTACAAATATTTTTTAAGAAATTTATTAATTTTCATTTGGATTAAACTTGTTTTGTTTTTCGTGTTAGATACATTTTAATTATAATATTATTTTCGGGAAGAGCCTACACTTTTTACAAAAAATTTACACTTTTTCGGGATATCTACATTTTATCCGAGAAACGAACCAAAAATTCGTGCTGATATTTCGGGCTAAATTCACCGACTTAAATTATATTAACAAAAATTTGGTTTTTTACAATTTCGTCTATATAAAGTTGTTGTCACCTAAAACAATTGTTTTTGATTAGATAATTAAAAAATGAGGAAACATTTTTAATTTTATTTATCCAAAAATAACTTACCTACTTCTATATCTAATTTCGGAATTTTTTCTATTTCTTTTAACATAATCAATAGCCGTTATATTTACGGAGTGCGAATTGTGAATTGCTAGAGTATCAAGCATATTTTAAATTTAAACTAATTGGCTTTATTTTTATTACATATTCTTAAAAACAAATCACAAATTTTTCACTTATTT
Organism: Tipula vernalis; assembly: GCA_958295665.1. Classification (NCBI taxonomy): domain Eukaryota; kingdom Metazoa; phylum Arthropoda; class Insecta; order Diptera; family Tipulidae; genus Tipula; species Tipula vernalis. Next base: position 5,201,026 of record OY282560.1, on the reverse strand, counting down.
ACGCTTTAAGGTTTGGTTGGGGAGAAAGTATTGCCATTAGATAGTGTTTGGGTCAATCGTGTCAAAAGATTTATTAGTGTGAAAATGAGTAAATTTTTTGCATATATGTGGTTTGATCGCTTTCATTCAAAGGATGTTGTCTTCCATCATGACAACGCCAGACCACACATATTTTTGATGACCCCGCAAAACTTAAGAGAGCTTGGCTGGGAATTTTTGATGCATCCACCGTATTCAGTACAATGTCATTTGCGTGCTGATTACAAAATAAATATTGCATTCCTAAATCGATCGAGTATGGAATTTTACGCAAGCAATTTTGATGTAAGAATTGCTAAATTATCGAGTATGTGTCGCATTATCTAATTTATTTAGGTTGGTATTCCTTACAACTTGAATAATTTTTATTTTTAATTTATGGACGAGGTGAAAAGTTTAAAAAGCGCCCTCTGACTTGACATTCACCGTACACATACACTTTCAGATACTCCCTTAATCTGGTATAATTTACAGACAAATAGATTGACAGACATTATTTAAAAAATCTGTTTTCTGACTTAAGTGACTCAAAGCTCATATAACCTTAAAAAACCAAGTAGGAATGTGTTTTTTTGTCCGCATGTGAATATTTTACAAATTTTAGGGTAGTATTGTGTTTAAGCAACTAATTATAGAACTAACTAAAAAACACGAATGTTTTTATAAAATTATGATGAACATGATTATGGAAAACATTAAAATATAATTTTTTTTTTTATTTGTATATTGTGATGTTTTCAACAAAATTAAATTAAATTAAGAAAAATATTTCAAAATCAGTGACATGGCATTTTGCGAATAATTTTAGACGAATTTCGAATTACTATTTTTATATCATATTTATTTAAAAATAGTTTTATGGGAGAGGGATAAAATATCCTTTAATAAAATACCCAAGCATAAAATCCCCAAGATTTTGAGAAATTCCCAAATTAAAAATTCCAAAGCACAAAATCCCCAAGTTCAAAATCCCCAAGCAAAAAATTAATATGGATTTTATTTTGATTTTGGGGGATTTTAAGCTCAACCCGTTAATAATAATACATAGTATGGAAAATTGTTTTATCTTGCACAGTCTTCCTATTTCCTACGCTGATCATTATAAGAATTGTTCTTAGAATTGTGGTTTTTTGCGTTTTGATTATTCTTGATTTTGTTTAATCTTATTTACATTGATTGTAAATCGTCGCTATGTAAAATAAATAATTAATAAGGAATTAGTGCTTTAAAAATCGAATAAAGGGAACGAAAAATTATTCGTGGATGGATATGCTTATCATTTGCATTCTAAAAATAAAATAAAATGATTATCGCAGGTGTTGTGCACAAAGGAAACAACTGTTGTGCAACAGTGCTGTGACTATAACAATAATCGATGACCGACAACACATTAAAAAATCGTTGGTATGGCATAACCACGACCCAATAGCGCATTTGTTGCCTATATCAAATCTAATAACAGTCTCAAGGAAATGGGAAGCACATCTGGGCTTAAACTATCACAAATCATCCGCAAATCCATTGTTGACTGCTGTTTGTTTTAAAATATTTAGAAGGCGACCTTTTTGTCTTAAAAGAGACTATTTTCAATGACAATAAAAATATTATATTAGGGACTTCGGCCTCGTTAAAAACATTGGGTTGCAAGTGCTGGGTAATGGATGGAACATTTTATGTTGTTCCAACCATTTTCCGACAACTATTTACTATTCAAAGCCTTATTGCTGAGCAATTTGTGCCATTGATTTTTTGTCTGATGAGCAAAATAACAATGGAGGTGTACAATGAATTTTTTTATAAACTTTTCCAATTGGCGCTCGAAAGGAATATAAATCTCAATCCCAGTAGGATTATCAGTGATTTTGAGAAAACCATTTCGACTGCCGCCAAACAATATTTTCCGAATGCAAATTACAAATGATGCTTGTTCCATTTCAGACAGATTATTTGCAGGCGTGTGCAGAAGGAAGGTCTGGTCCAAAAATATGGCAATTGTGAACAGTTTAACATTCATGTTCGAATGCTTAAAAGCTTGACTTTCGTTCTTACTGAACATATTTTAGATTTTTAGATTTAAAAAAATTAAGCGTATGGTTTAAATAAAACTATATTTGTGGGAGAAATCCAAAAAATGGTCCTAAATATAAGCCGGAATTTTGGTGCGTCATAGATTCTATTGAAGAAAATTTTCCTCGCACACAAAATTCTACAGAAGCTTGGCATCGTAGACTTAAAGTTGTAGTTTGAAAAAAAAAAAAATTGTGGCCTATTTGAAATCACTAAAGAACTTTCACATGAAATGATTGTTGTTGAATAACTCCGATTAGTACCAGTCTGGGCCGGTATAAAAAGATAAGAAACGTGATCATTGATCAATAACCGCGAAATCTATTGCATATAACATTACACTGTGTAATAAATGATACTATGTTTGTTTTAATTTTCTTTTTAAATGTTAATTAACTATTACTTATTTTATTTTGTATAATAAACGATTGTGTATATTAATTATACCTGTTTTTATCAGTGCTAGAATTATTTTGGTAATACACAAGTTCTTAAAAATTCCGAAAATGTTCCCAAATTTTGTTAAATAAGCTTAGGTTAGCAAGCTTATTTAACAAAATTTGGGAAAATTTTCAAGGAGGGAGGGATTTTGAATTTGGGGTTTTAAATTTGGGACTTATGATTTGGGGATTATGTGCTTGGGGATTTCGTTTTTGGAGATATCAAGCCCAACCCAAAAATCAAAATAAAATTTACAACATCTATTTAAGATTCTAAATAGATTTAACTCGTGATGCCTTAAAACAATTTTGGAACTTTCGTTTCTCTTAAAAAATCGAAATGTGCAATCAAGCAAAACCGATTACAAACAATCATAATTGGTTAAAATATTGTTTAATTTGTTTGATGTTGTATAACTGATGCTTATAGTAATTAATGGAATGATTATGCATAATTGAAACAAAAATATTAAATCAAATCTGAAAATTTTCAATTAATTTCAGAGATTTCCTATATATTAACAATCTTTCAAGTGGAAATAAAAAAGAAACGAATAGAAGCCGCTTCTTATCTTCTTTCATCGCGAACATCATTTCAATGTGACCATGTCCTAAAAAAGCAACGATTAAAATTATATTGCGACATAATAAGATAAGAAAATTAATTTTGATTTTCATTTCAATTTTATTTAATGAACTCGCTCTCCTCAACGAACAAACAAACAAACGCAATAAAATTTATCTCCTATATAGATATTCGAGATTTACTTTGTTGTTTTCTTATATTTGCGCCATTTCATTAGGATCAGTGCGGAAAAAGCAAAAAAAAAATACGATACGAAAATTGCAAAATAACAAAATAATATCAATAAAATTAAACGGAGCGTAAAACTGTAATAAATTAAAAATAAAAGAAAAAAAAATCATCTTATCAACGACACAGCATCCCTTGTACTCTTCTACACTCTTTATTTATGTACTTACGTAAATATCTTTGGAGATGGTAAATTAGTTTTATTTTATTTTATGTGCACATACACTTCCATATACAATATGTATATGTACAGTGGAAAACTATAATTTTACAACTATTTGTGTAACTGTGTTATTGTTGTAAAACTATCAACTAAAGATTTTTATCATTTTCATTTTAATTTCCGAATATTTTCTTTTATTTTTTGTTTCCAGCTGAAAATGAAGAAGAAAACATCATCCAATAATAATTGATTCTAGAAAGAAAAACAGAAAAGTTTTCTGTGAAGGAGTGGTTGGTTGTTTTTTTTTTTTATTCGCATTTTATGAGTCGACGACGATGGGTAAACATTTGTTCGAGGATGAGACATGGTAACGATAATAATCTTTTATCGGAGATAAGTTTGATACACACAGTGAGGGGGGGTGGAAAGATATTTTTAACTGGACACTATAAAAATGATGATGTTTGTTGATAGCGAACATCGAGTCGAGATGACGATGATTTTATATTATGTGTAGGATATGAGATGACCAACCCAAACTATTTTCATTTTTATGTTGGAGTATTTTTATGTTCCGACCAATGAAAATACGAGAATTTTTTTTTCTATATGGATAAAGTTTAGCTATAAAAAGGATATGATTATGATTATATTTTATTTTTTAAGTTAAGTGACGAGAATTTTTTGTTACTTGCACATCTTGTTGGTATAAAAATAGAGAAGCTGTAAAAAGCTTTTTGATTATGTATACATTAAAATCAACTTAAATATAAAATTTCATTTTCCTTTTAAATAAATAATTATATCCTTAAACCAAATTAAATTTCATGTTATATAAATTAAAATAATTTATTTATTTTTAATTTTTATTTTAGAATAAAATAATTTTTACGAATGTTATTTTATGTGATTTCTCCCGCGAAAATTAATAATTTAAAATAAAAATAAAAGGGGATGATGTTTTAATAAAAATATTATTTTATTTTAATGTTGTAATGAAAAAATTATAATTAATTATTTTTGCGGTGAATAATGATAATATTGTATACATAAATTACAAATTTTACAAAATATTGATAAAGTTTCACGCAAAAAATTCTTTGTTTGGTAGTTGAATACAAAATACTACTAACTAAACTAATTTTATGGTCTAATTGTACCTTATTGCCATTCAATCCATTGTGGTCTTAGTTTTGGAACCTTATTTCACTACTCCCAATGTTTAAAGTTCGAAAACGTGAGGTAGGCATTATTAATTAGCCATAAATAATACTTATTCATGTTTTAAACTTATTGAGAATGGTGGCAAATAATATTTCCCTTTAAGTTGTTTCTGACTTTTATTGTAGCTATTTAGAAAAACCTCAAGGACAATTTTGAAAATGGCTCCGATACGCTTTCTAATATTTAACATTAGCATTTTGCATTGTTTCATGATTTTCGTTTCCCTAATAATTTAGTGTAGCGTTTTCTGGTCCGAAATTGTCAACAATTCATTTTGAATTTTATACTGAAGTAATACTGAAGACAGTTTGAATACTGTTGAAACAGTGACACAATAGGGTAAACAGAAACATAGTGCTTGGGCAAGCAGCCTTTAAGCGGACAATCTAAAAGAGATGAGGTGATGGCATTTACTTGTTTTTAATTACTTGACCCTTCTTGGAAAAACTGCACTGGAAAGTTCGTTTGTATGTAAAGAAATTCTAGTCGAGGATTAGCTTCGATTTGATTGCAAAACAACGTTGAACTTAAGAGAACAACACGTGTAAATACTGTTAAACATTTAAAACCTCTCTAAACCGCTCTAAGCGAAACAATTTTATTTTTATTTATTGGTAAAGGCTCTCATTAAGGATTGGAAACAGAATAAAAAACCCAGAAACTTGGCAGGGGGTCTGCAGACTAGAATTTAGAGTGCATGGAAATCAAAATCCTTATTAAGGGTTTAAAGTTTAATGTAAGAAATTAGAGAGTACAATTGGGAATTTTGTCGCAAATAAGACGGTATAAATTATGTACAAATGACAACTGAATATATTAACCGATATTTTTAATATTGAAAATGTATTAATAGTCCCCAAGGTTCTTTTCGATGGTAAACACCCGACAATATTGGCAATCAATAGTTTTTACCATCGAATCAAATTTAACCGGTAGTCTCGTTTAAGTCCGATATCTTTGGTTTGGTTTACTCTAAAATTTATTTCCTGTAGAATGTTTTGCTTTTATTGAAATCTCTAAAGAATAGTCTGCTTCTTCTTTTCTGACGAGACCAAATTCATTTCATTTATAGCGTAATTCAAACCACATTCAACAATGTTAGCATTTGCTAGTCCTGAACATGTCCCACAGTCTTTTTCCAATTGTAAGGACGAGTCAACTTTCAGCTATTACCAAGACGCCCAGCAGAATTAATTTTCATCGTCCAAATTTTTAATTTGAAGGCGATTTCTAATATTTGAAGATAGGTCTCTTGCCAAATTCGGATGGTGGTCTTTGTGTTATTGTCGGAGAAATCTGAATTGAAACTGGTATCACCAGACACACACATTCGATAGCTGTTATACATTGAAAGAGATACATTTTTAAAACCTTGATTTATTATTATGGCTGCTATTATTATTTTGACATATTGATCCAGTGTTTACAGAATTTTGGTGTGTCGTCTTTATTAAGTAAAAGAACTTATATGTGGTCCTGAATGATTTGAATTTTCCCTATTGATTTGAACTGAGGCAATAACAAATTTTTCTTTCGGTTTGATTGTTGATATCTCTTTATAAAATATTTGAGTATACAAACCGATTTGTAGTTTCTTTGTATACACTGGTTTGCCCTAAGAAAACTAATCCAAATGCCGCTTTCTCGTTATGGCTTTAGCCTCTTTGAGTCGAATTAAGAGTCCTAGATAAGTGGATATGTTTAACAAGCCCCACTGCCACGATCACCTTAGATATTGTTTGAATGATCGTAACTGATTGTAAGTAATTTAGAACCTATGTTTCAAGTTAAGATCATCTGCCTCATTTCTATCGGATTCTAGGAACTCATCCACAAAGACTGTATTAAATTAAATATTATCGATCAGGCCCGCCATAGTTGAAATGTTCCTGTAGCCAAATTATAACCAATTACAAGATTCTTCCATTACTTTCACCTGAAGAAGAGCGAGTGATACGTTGATGTGACTAAAACCCGTTCCATTCGCCACGGACCTGGTTATATTACGCCCCATTAAGATCCCACAATTGGTGGGTGGAATCTGAAAAGGCAACTGGGGTGACGGTACTAAGTTTTCGTATAGTTCACTCAATTCGCTATTGAATAGCAATATGAAATGCCAATTGCGTGAAATGTAGCTTCAGTTTTTGTGGCATAATTTTCTCATCAGTAACGTAGCAAAAATATTGGTGGCCAATGTCACCTAATAAACCGCTTATTTCGCAATGCCAGCAGTGTACGGCTTATAAATTTCTTGAAAAAGTCATTACCCGCAAACCCATCAATGTCGTTTACAACTGAAACGTCTTAATCAGAATTTATTTTTGTTACTTGGGAAACGACTTCAGAAACCCTACTTGTACAATCCGATGGACAATTTGGGACTTGTGGCTCTTGAACTGGGGCGAGTTTAATAATTGAATACACATTACCTTCAAACCAAGGCTTACTCGGAGTTTGATTTGCTGTTGGGTTAGCTGGCTTGCTACTTTCTAGTGGTAAAAACTTTTTAAACATTTTTATTATTAGCTGGTGCTTTAACACGCTAAATTTCTCAACCGGTTTGCTTCAGACTTCTTTGTTTATAATCAATGATTTTGTCATCGGAATTCATCTTTAACAGTAGTGGTGTTAGAATCTCTTTTCATTTTAGTCTGGTGTTAATTGTGTTAACTAAAGTTATCGTACGGTTTGTTAGATTTTCTGCCGTCAAAATAAAATCCTCCCCGCCAAGTTCTACTGTTTGTAGACTCTGTTTGTGTTTCACTCGAAGCATTACCTATACTTCACGCCTGCTCATATTTTTATAAATGTTTGTCTATCAAGTTGTTTACAAATGGAAGCATATCGTTCTATTTCGTAATTGAAAAGAAATATCTAACTGGAACGCAAAGCTAATAATGTGATTGTCTTGTTATTGTCCGGAAACCCACAACTAGCTATTACTGGTGAGTTCCAGCATTTACGTGTGAATAAAATATTTGTAAAGGAAATCCGCCTTATTGGGCAGCAAAATTGGCTAAAAATCTAACAAGATACAAAAATTACAGGACTTAAGGTTCATCTGCAAGCATCAAAAACACTGAAACGATCTCGAAAATTTGGTATTTTCTTAAGAACAAATTTTTACAATTTAACAACAATACGTAAAACATCGACTAGAGTGCTAAGATGAACCAGCAAGTTTACCAACAAAAATTTTTAAATGACTTACACAAACAATTTATTGCCAAATCGGACATCCCAACAGGACTTGGCACCAGTCCGTAAAGCTCGTTCGACACAACAATTTTGACACAATACCACAATTCCTTTCTGCACAATAGTGACCTCCATATACTCACCTGATATATGTAAATTTGATGGACCTGTCCATATGTTCAATTTCGCAGGGTAAGATGTCAACAAGGAAAATAATAAAGTGGGGAAACATTAGTCAGCCAATGGCTCACATTCTTGTAGCGTGTAATGCCTTCTTTTGAAAACTTCTGGCCATTAACCATGCCAGAAGTAGCTATTTTGAGCATTGCCTTGTTTTTCATGAAATTTGTAGAAATTTAGAGAGGCTTTGAAAACCGAGTTTTTGTAGCCAAGCCTGAAATTGAATGTATGTTGAACATTGTCTTAACATATTCAATGAAAACATTTACAATTGATGCAACAACAGCATTTTCTCAATGCCCCTGTTTAGGTCTTTTACAGTCTCATATCAAATGAAAATTTTTCCGAAGTTTTTAGCCAAATGAGTTTAGAATACTACTTGTCTTAATTTGTCTTAATTCGTTGATAGAGTTTTCAGTTATTTCTGAATAATTTTTTAGTACTCTCGTTGTTTTACAGGGTATTATTCAACAAATTCGGGTGTTATTCAAATTTTCGGAAGCGTTTCATTGGCAGCGTTTCCTTACGATAATACACCTAAACAAAGCCCGACTCTTTGTCTCCTTCATTTTCGAAGTCTAATTTTCTGAACTTTGTAATATTTCTAAGTTCGTAGTTCACTGATGGCTTAACAAATGCTTCAGTTCCAGTTATGCTTATTGCTGCTGCCCGTAACTGCATAATAAAATTAGACGGATTTAGAATTAAAAATCGAAAATCAAACCTCCAACGCTAGTTTTTGCAACTAGTATTTTTCTAGTTGTTGGATAATCTCGATTTGATCTTGTATTGACAATTGATTCTTTAATTCCTAAATTTATGCATTCTCCATTAAGGGGAGAACTACGATTGATACAATAGATATTTAAAAACATTTAGAATCACAAGTTTGAAACTTGCCAAACACTTGCAACAGTTTGATTTGAGAGAAAACTAAAATTTGACTAAATCTCATCAAATTTCTGCATAAAGTTTTAAAATTTATTCGGTACACTTTATTTGAATCAGATTTGAAAGAAAACTGAGGGCAAGTTTGAATAGTTTGGAATGATTCCCACCACATAATCAAATTTATTCTTAATTGCTAGGTCATAACTTATTTTCGTAATATATTTGAATGAAAATTGAAAGAAAGCTGAGATAAATTTGAATAGACTGTTTTGAAAGATGGAAATTTGAACAAATGTCATTAAATATCTGAATTATTTGTTATATTACGATCGAATTTGAAAGAAAATGGAGATAAAACCAAATCCAACACTCCAAAAGTTATCAAGAATTGGCTTCATTTCAAATCGATACACTCATTTTGAATGATAACCGAAATAAATGTGAAAAGTTCGATTAAAAATGATTACAAACTGATGATATACACAACCATCAGACTTCAAATCTATGTTTTTTCTAACCCAATAGTCTATAAGCTCTCAGGTTGAATCATGATCAAGTTTGAAAGAAAACTAACCTAAATTTGTCCTATCTCGTTATATCTGATTTTTTATTTTCTTGAAGAAATGTTAAATATCATGGTGTGATTCGGGCCTTCGAATAAAGCTATCATGGTGGCAATAAGAATAACTGAGACAGACGGGAAAAATGAGAAGAGGAATAAAATTGGTTGCATTCAAAGTTATTTCTACTCAAAGTAAATTTCTATATTATCCAAAAAAGATTATTTCGAAAAAAAGAGAAAATAGTTATTTGTATTTCTAGGTACGTTGAACATCTTTTAATTAAATTTCAAGATAATTCGTTATGCATCAGACACCGGGTTCACAATCCCGGACAGTTAAAGTGTTTTGATCATATTACGTTTTTTTTCTTATATAGGACAAACAGAGTGTTTTCACTGTTAATTTTTAATCACAGGTTTATTTAAAGTTTAAGGCGCATCATTTTAGATGCGCCAGTATCCTTTGCCTTCTTTTGCAGCCATAGAGGAACCCCTCCTGATGGCAGGTGGATACACTGCCACATTAAACATTAACATGTGTTTTAAAAAAATTTGTTTCGAAAACTAATTCCCAATTACATTTACATGAAACGCAATTCCATAACAATATAAATGTCATCCTCAACTGTTCCATTTCAATATTATACCACAAATTAGATAACAAAAATCAATCCACAAATACCGCACCACAGTCACATTTACATTTTCCGTTTTGATTAATTTCCTTTTTTCAGTTGTGTATTTTCTCGACTCGGTCTTCTTCTTTTGAAATGTGTATGTAAACGGCTCGGGATATTATATAGAAAACGGAAAAATAAAAGGGATCGGATCCAAAACCAAAAATTGTAACTTTCTTATGTTGTTTACCAGATGTTACAAAAGGAATCAATGATGTGGAATTAAAAAAATTTCAACAACATACAAAACCAAAAAAAAAAAATGTTTTTTTTTAGAGTGCGGTTATGTTTTGGCAACATAAATTTTTTTTTTGTTGTTGAAACTATTAAAGTTGATAAATTATATGGTTTGTAAAGGACCATAAATTATCTATTAAACTTAACGATGTATGTGGTTATCATTTTAAGGAACTGTGCAGTCGTATACGCTATGCTTAATTAAATTAATTAAAACGCGGGCAATGCACAAGTATGATAACATTTGTGTTAAGTGGTTATGGTAATCAGTAAATATCTCTGCCTAACTGATTAATAGTCTCGCATTTTTATTTTTATTGATTGTGCACAAATCAAGTGTCAAATCTATCTCCTAAAATAATGTGTCGTATATGTACATGCATAATGAAAAAGGACGAACCCGAATTTATACGAAACAAGTAAAGATGGATCTAATTAATTGTGTAATTGCATTCGTTTATGGTCGAATAAATTTGTCCATTCAAATAGAAAACCAATAACTACTGTACTGTGTCGTATACACCAATAATTAAATTGAAAATAGTTTTTAAATTTGTGTCTTTCTGAACTCTATATACTCGGGGGTGGAAATTTTACAATGAACAAAATTTTTATAAGGGTGAGAAGCATTACAGTGTGTAGCCAAATGTATATCTATTTATTGTGATTAATCTCAATTGTTGAGTGTTAATTTAATTTACATCCGATTTAGAAGCTGATTGAATGTTATGTGTTTTGTAAGACAATAGTCACGCGATTTATCTGCCCATTGTATTGCGGATAATAATTGACATGCATATTGTTTTGGTCATCGCGATGCGGTTGGAATTGTTAAAACGGTAATTTTTTAGTATTGTTGTTTATGGTCATTATCGCGAGTTTTATTGTTTAGTTTGTCATTTTTTTTTTGTGTGTGTTGTTTAATGCATTTTGATCGATCGCGCTTGATAAAAAGTGCACAGGAAATGGTGCTGGCAATAATAAAGTTGTGCGTGTATAGGTTGAAGGTGAGTCACACATGGGCAATAAAAACGAATATTAATTCAAAATGGTGTTGTGTTGTATAGACAAAATGACCTAAATAATATTATTAAATATATATAAATAAATTTAGTATTGACATCAAAATTATTTTAAAGGCGCCGAATATTCTGAACAGGTTGATGATGCCGTTGACTGTTTTCTTGGAAGGGTATCCATCGTTGGTGGTTGAAATAAATCAATCCGCTCCAATATTGTCTCGGAGAAACCCGGCTTATACAATCGCACAATATCATCCGGAAAACATGAATTGATTATGTTAATATATTCTTCTAGTGTGGATCCCGGTTCCGTAATAATTTGTTGCACTTTTTTTAAACCACCGGTCGTAGTAAATAGACGTCTAGCGGCCGGGTCATTCGGTAAAATTTTGCTAAATTGTCCTAGTATATATTTGAGTATTTCTGGCGGTGCACTGTACAGCAGGGCTTCGAGGGCAGGCATATGTAAACAACATTGCAAAGTCATTTTTAACGTACATTTCGCTTTATTACGCAAGTCCGTTTCACAATCGCCCTCCATTTCATAGATTTCCAAAATTCGTGGAAATGCTCCAATTTCTGCCAATGCCTTCGAATGTTCCGACGTATGTTTACCAATATTTCCCAATGCCCAAATAATCGCGGCTAATTGATTTTTAGTTTTACCTGGAGCAATGAGTATATTAGCTAAAGCATCTACACCTTTGCATTCGATAATCAATAATCCGAAATGGGGACTTTGGCCGCCAATAAACCCCAATGCGTATGCAGCTGCACACATTGTATCGTCATCTGAACATTGCTGATTTGCGATCAATTCGATTAAGGCACCTACACCACCCGCATTTACTACAAGTTGGGCTAAACTCAAGGAATGTTTAACGATATTTTGCACAAGAAGTGCACTATACTTGCGAACATACAAATTATCATTTTTCAGGCTTAGCAAGGATTTTGGAAAAATTCCCGTGTCAATTACATGCTCGGCAAGCGTTATATCATGGGCGCAAATATTTGCCAAGACTAAAAGCGAATACCTTTTTAATTTTGTATCGACACAATCAAGAGCTCGTGATAAATGTATCACAGCACCAGCGTCTGCGATACTTTTAGCTTGGGAAGCACCTTGGATGGCAATATCGCTTAAAGCGCACGCTGCTACTTGTTTCAGAGTTAATTCAGTATTTTGCAAACACATTACAAGCAATGTAACAGCACCTTGACTAATAGCAATGTCTGCTAATTGCGGCGACAGTTTTACGGCTGATGCGATCCCACAAATTGCAGCTCCCTTCAAAAATATATCCGGATCTTCGATGCATACGAGGAATGCGGAGAGGCCACCCGAATCAATAATTATGGCAGCAAGTTGTACTGAATGCCTAGCCAACCCCTTCAACGCATTAATCACTGCACGCTTATAGTGTACATAATTGTTCCGTTCCAGAATTAATTCTCGCAGCAAAATTTGATGTATATTTCGGTCTACCAGCGTCATGGCCGTTTTAATGGATTGATTGGCCATTCGGCTTAAACAACATGCGGCATTAATACGAACTGATAGTTCGGAGTCTGAAATCAAAGGGGTTACCAAATCAATTACACCTTCCGATTCCAAGTACGGAATGTTTGTTGGCCTCGAAGCACATTCAGCCATGGTTTGGCAAAATTTTTGGCGAGCTCGTTGGTACATGGAAATCTCTATAGAGGAAAGTAACATTTTGTTTTTTTAACCAAATATCTAACGGCAATTAACTTATAATCTCGCTGATTTACCTTTAAGTATACTTTGAGCGGTCATATTGGCTGGCCTGTGGAATTCAAGTTTGTTACAAATTAAAGAATTTTATTTTCTTCAAAGCGAACGAAATGAAACAAAATGGATGTTTGTTATATTAATTAAGCTGATTACTAAGTTATTCTAAAATAAAAATGGAGTCGACGTTTTGGCGGGAAGCGCCTGACTGTGTGTTACTGTAATCTATGCGAAACTCGTCGCAAAGTGCAGTTTCCTCGATATGTTATTCAGGCAATCGAAAAACGTATATATTTACACCAACGATGATCGATGACGGTTAAATTGATCGAAAAGGCGAAACCAACAACTTTATATCAATACCTATGTATGTATACATACGCATCATCATGACGACAGTAAAACAATAATCACGAATTCAAAAATTTTAATTTTTTTTACCCAGAAATGTCCATCAATATCGAATGTGTACACGCAAACAGAATGATGTAATAATTATTTTTAAGAATGATATCTTTTAATGCTTTAGTAGTGGTCATTTGCCATAAATAGTCGACTGTGTAACGTATACAAAGAATCCATTACAAAAAAAAAATTCCATAAAAGTCATAAAAAAAAAAATCCCTCGTTTATATGAATAAATCATAAAATTCATGTTTATGGTTCAATCATTCAATGAATGGATAATAATCATTTGTCTTAGAAGCATAAAAAAATATTTCTAAAAAAATATTAAATGAAAACAAACATCTTCCGTCACATTAAAAATGTAATGAGCCATATCGGGTGATGCTCGAGTTTTTTGTGATTTTTTTTTTTTTGTAGTCAAGTCAACGTCATAAATATTATAGGGCTAACTTTATAGTTACATACGATATCATGGCAGTGATCGCAATGTACTCTTCAAAATTACAACAAAATATTATAAATTAATGAATTGACAAATAAAAGAAAAAAATTATTATTATTTAAATATTATATTATGTGTAATGTGACGCGTGTCAATTGAGGGATGGAATTTTATAATATCCCCCGGTTTGTTTTTTGTTTGCGTAAATAGGATTGTGTTGCTGTTGCAACCCACGAATGAATTGACTAAAACTCTAGACCGGTGTGGCATTATGCGCTTCACATTGTATGGTTTATTAATAGTTTTATGCGTTGACCGTGAAAATTATAATGAATGGGTGGGTTCTGAGATTTATTATTATTATTCTTTAATAAATTTGACGATAATTAAATTTATGTTTCGATGTTTTCATTTAATCAGTTCTTATTTACAATTTTTTAAATGTTAAAATTTTCGAATTACAAATTCAAACTTGCTTGAATTAAAAATTAAGAAAAAACACTTTATCTGGATTCGTTAATACTATCAAATTTGTGAAATTTTTTGAGAACTTTTCATTTTTATAACGAATTTTTCACAACGAAGAAAGTGCAGAACTTCAATGATATTGCATAAGAGGCTTCCAAATGACACTAAACCTTTCTTTAAATTTTTCAAATCCATTTAAATTTATTTAGAGTTATCCTTGTTTTTGGTCAGCGGCATCGCTATGTTGCACGAACCAACAGAAGCCAATATAATAGATGTGCTACCTTCGTCTAACAATGACTTGAACAATAAATCAAACTTTGTTATTATTCATCAAAATATTACAAGCCTTAAGCAAAATTTCAATTTATTTTACCTAACATTGCTGCACTTGACATATGACCGCAAATCATTCTTTTATCTAATAAAATTTCGGGATTTACCATTTACGGTAAATGTAACGCTACGGGCTCTTGGATCTATGTATGTGATGGCATAATGAATAATACACTATCTTACATCAATACTACTAGTGCCGATATTTTACTGGTAAATTTTGAATTTTGTAGATTTAACTAAAGCATTTTGGTCGGTCACAAGTTGTTAAAATCAATCGTTGTTTGAGTTCAGGTATTATCATGTGTGCAAGGGTCAATGTTATATGTATTGCTATTTTTAATTTTTTTAAATTCTATTTCCAAATTAATTTTTTGTATTGATGCTGGTTTTAAAATTAAATTCGTTCAATCTTTCAAATATCTCGGCCTCTCCATTAATAACTTGATGCTCTGGTAGGACTATACATATTGATTTTTTCTGATATTATCTGTCATCAGTGATTAGTAAAATATACATCTTACGACTAGAATGCCCTGTAACAGTTCTAAACATATTGTAGATATGGAATTATCGTATGGACTGCTAAGCTGTAGTGTAACCTACTATGCTAGGATTTGTCGACTTACCATAGCGCAGAAACACAGGATTATGCATAATGTTCCTCATTTCTCTGCATTACAGCCTATATTTCAGGGTTTACAGATATTTCCTTTAAGACATTTATTTGTTCAAAACTATGAAGATGTTTTTCATTATCAATGTTACTCTGAGGAATGTCAGTATTGCGTACTGGTTAGAAATGAAATGATCAGTGTGTTCGGCTTGAAAAGTTTACAACAAAGAATTTTCAAAAATAATTTTTAATTTTGTCTCGTAAAATTTTCAAAAACCTACCCGTTGAGTTGAAAATTTGTAGGAAATTTAAACCATTCGCTTTTGGAGTAAAATCATTTTTGCTTAGCGTTTCAAAAGTTGGATGATTTAACGGATTTTTAAGTGCAACTAATTTTTAATTAATTAATAATAAATAATTTTTTAAATTTTATCAAGCCTTTCTTTAAATATTTTCTTAGTTTTGTTTTACTTATTACCAATCAACTCCAGTGGTATATTAAATTTAACCCTTGGGTATATTTAAATTAAATATACACCAGGTACAAGGTACAGACCTTATATTAAATTTGATACAAATTTTTATTTTAATCTTGACTATTTACGTTGTAGTATTTATGATTCGATTCATATAAGATACGAAAAAGGTTATAATTTTAATGCAGCTAATAGCATTAGTGGATGAATAGGCTCTTATTATTATCGTAAGAAATAGAAGATAAGATGAAATTTTGCATAATAGTAATGAAATGGTAAATCACATTAACGAATAAATTCATACATTTAAGTTAGAAATTCATTATTTATGAATAATTCACAAATAAGATGATTGTTTTCATAAATATATTGAAAATAATTCATAAAATGCAGGAGCGGGTTTATAATTGATAATAAAAATTACATAATATTTATATATAGTGATTCATAGTAAGAATGCAAGTTTTTGTGTTGTTTGATGACTAAATTCGTAAAATTTGCTATTCTGTAAAATCAATAAATTAAATTACAATCACATGTAGGTATTTTTATTTGCTTATGTTTGTTACCTGATATGATTCAAATAGGTGTACTCCAAAAGCGAGTTTAATTCATGATTTTCTCCAAGTGTTGCTGAACTATCTTGATTTGCAGGATCGGCAAAATTTGGAATAGTAAACATTTTCTTACAGGCGCACTGTAATAAAGGAGTGGTATTAGTAACACAATAATAAATCATATAAATTATAAATTTATACATTATTTTTTATTTTTTCACACAAAACTGTTTTCGTTTTAATTTCACGGAATAAGAATTAATCATCGATCACAAAAGCGATGATTTTATTTAAGTTCTTATTTAAACGAAAACACGGACATAAAATAACAAAGTTACCTGATTTTCAACACCCAAAAATTATTTTAATTTCTCACGATTTTTCAAACTATGTAAATGGTCCTTTCAAGCCACACGATAATTGTTAATAATAAAGCGTATGCAATTTATTTACTTTCGTTGTCCCAATCATGATTCAACTTTACGTAATTTTCGTAGATGCTAGAATAGATTCATCCAATCATTAATAATACGAACAAATTCGTATACATTATGCAATTATGAAAATTGATATATTCGGACAAATAAAAATGTACTGGAATCGTTAGGCATATGAACTTATTCGTAATATTCCAGTACTATAGAGCCACTTTCGTTAATATGATGAACAATAAGTATTTAAAATAAATTTTCATCATAGTCTTATTCATAAATATTATGAACTGTCAAGGCTGGGCAAATTACATTACACTGAGTAATTGAAATACTTTTCCGAGTTACAGCAAGCTCAGTAATTAAAATACAAATTACAATTACTTTCGAGTGGAGCAATTAAAATACAAGTTACAATTACTTTGAATTGTTATTTGTAATTAAAATACAAATTACAATTACTTTACATTTGTAAATTGATAAATTTGATTTGACAAAATTCATTTAGTGAAAAAACGTATCATTAGAAAAAGATTATTATGATAAATTTTATGCTGATGACTCTGGAACCAAATTTTAATAAGCCTTGTAAAAATTTAAATAAGAAATTTCAAAAACTGGGGAGTTTAAGTAAGTAAAATACAAGATACTGTTACTTGGAGAATGAGTAATTAAAATACAAATTACAAATTGTAATTTCTATTTTAATTACGTAATTCAACTACATGTAATTCGTTACTGCCCAGCCTTGCCTAATTAAAAAATCCTAATCCATACGAATCGTTCGTTTAGTAAAAGTTCTACAAAATTATATTTATGAAATCGCACTCAACCCTTAAGGGCAAATATCGGCCATTGCCAACAATGATGATAACAGTTTGGCTAGCACATGGAAAGGGTCCTTCAATTACCCAGTCAAAACCCTAATCCATACGAATCGTTCGTTTAATAAAACTTCTACAAAATTTTATTTTTGAAATCGCACTCAATCCTCAAGGGCCAATATCGGCCATTGCCAACAATGATGACAAAGGTTTGGCTAGCACATGGAATAGGACCCTTAATTACCTAATAAAAAAATCCTAATCCATACGAATCGTTCGTTTAGTAAAAGTTCTACAAAGTTACATTTTTGAAATAGCACTCAACCCTCAAGGGCCAATATCGGCAATTGCCAACAATGATGACACAGGTTTGCTAGCACATAGAATCGGCCCTTTAATTACCTAGTCAAAAACCCTAATCCATACGAATCGTTCGTTTAGTATAAGTTCTACAAAATTATATTTTTGAAATCGCACTCAACCGTTAAGGGCCAATATCGGCCATTGCCAACAATGATGACAAAGGTTTGGCTAGCACTTGGAATAGGACCCTTAATTACCTAATTAAAAAACCCTAATTTATAAGAATCGTTCGTTCAGTAAAAGTTCTACAAAATTATATTTTTGAAATCGCACTCAACTCTCAAGGGCTAATACCGGCCATTGCCAACATTGATGACAAAGGTTTTACACTTGGAATCGGCCCTTTAATTACCACAAGTAACAGCACTTGGAATAGGCCCTTTAATTACCTAGTCAATAACCCTAATCCATATGAATCGTTCGTTTAGTAAAAGTACTACAAAATTATATTTTTGAAATCGCACTCAACCCTCAAGGGTCAATATCGGCAATTTACAAATATGATGCCAAAGGTTTGGCTAGCACATGGAATGGGACCCTTAATTACCTAATTAAAAAACCCTAATCCATACGAATCGTTCGTTTAATAAAACTTCTAAAAAATTTTATTTTTGAAATCGCACTCAACCCTCAAGGGTCAATATCGGCAATTTACAAATATGATGCCAAAGGTTTGGCTAGCACATGGAATGGGACCCTTAATTACCTAATTAAAAAACCCTAATCCATACGAATCGTTCGTTTAATAAAACTTCTACAAAATTTTATTTTTGAAATCGCACTCAATTCTCAAGGGCCAATATCGGCCATTGCCAACAATGATGACAAAGGTTTGGCTAGCACATGGAATAGGACCCTTAATTACCTAATAAAAAAATCCTAATCCATACGAATCGTTCGTTTAGTAAAAGTTCTACAAAGTTACATTTTTGAAATAGCACTCAACCCTCAAGGGCCAATATCGGCAATTGCCAACAATGATGACACAGGTTTGCTAGCACATAGAATCGGCCCTTTAATTACCTAGTCAAAAACCCTAATCCATACGAATCGTTCGTTTAGTATAAGTTCTACAAAATTATATTTTTGAAATCGCACTCAACCGTTAAGGGCCAATATCGGCCATTGCCAACAATGATGACAAAGGTTTGGCTAGCACATAGAATCGGCCCTTTAATTACCTAGTCAAAAACCCTAATCCATACGAATCGTTCGTTTAGTATAAGTTCTACAAAATTATATTTTTGAAATCGCACTCAACCCTTAAGGGCCAATATCGGCCATTGCCAACAATGATGACAAAGGTTTGGCTAGCACTTGGAATAGGACCCTTAATTACCTAATTAAAAAACCCTAATTTATAAGAATCGTTCGTTCAGTAAAAGTTCTAAAAAATTATATTTTTGAAATCGCACTCAACTCTCAAGGGCTAATACCGGCCATTGCCAACATTGATGACAAAGGTTTTACACTTGGAATCGGCCCTTTAATTACCACAAGTCACAGCACTTGGAATAGGCCCTTTAATTACCTAGTCAATAACCCTAATCCATACGAATCGTTCGTTTAGTAAAAGTTCTACAAAATTATATTTATGAAATCGCACTCAACCCTTAAGAGCAAATATCGGCCATTGCCAACAATGATGATAACAGTTTGGCTAGCACATGGAAAGGGTCCTTCAATTACCCAGTCAAAACCCTAATCCATACGAATCGTTCGTTTAATAAAACTTCTACAAAATTTTATTTTTGAAATCGCACTCAATCCTCAAGGGCCAATATCGGCCATTGCCAACAATGATGACAAAGGTTTGGCTAGCACATAGAATCGGCCCTTTAATTACCTAGTCAAAAACCCTAATCCATACGAATCGTTCGTTTAGTATAAGTTCTACAAAATTATATTTTTGAAATCGCACTCAACCGTTAAGGGCCAATATCGGCCATTGCCAACAATGATGACAAAGGTTTGGCTAGCACTTGGAATAGGACCCTTAATTACCTAATTAAAAAACCCTAATTTATAAGAATCGTTCGTTCAGTAAAAGTTCTACAAAATTATATTTTTGAAATCGCACTCAACTCTCAAGGGCTAATACCGGCCATTGCCAACATTGATGACAAAGGTTTTACACTTGGAATCGGCCCTTTAATTACCACAAGTCACAGCACTTGGAATAGGCCCTTTAATTGCCTAGTCAATAACCCTAATCCATACGAATCGTTCGTTTAGTAAAAGTTCTACAAAATTATATTTATGAAATCGCACTCAACCCTTAAGAGCAAATATCGGCCATTGCCAACAATGATGATAACAGTTTGGCTAGCACATGGAAAGGGTCCTTCAATTACCCAGTCAAAACCCTAATCCATACGAATCGTTCGTTTAATAAAACTTCTACAAAATTTTATTTTTGAAATCGCACTCAATCCTCAAGGGCCAATATCGGCCATTGCCAACAATGATGACAAAGGTTTGGCTAGCACATGGAATAGGACCCTTAATTACCTAATAAAAAAATCCTAATCCATACGAATCGTTCGTTTAGTAAAAGTTCTATAAAGTTACATTTTTGAAATAGCACTCAACCCTCAAGGGCCAATATCGGCAATTGCCAACAATGATGACACAGGTTTGCTAGCACATAGAATCGGCCCTTTAATTACCTAGTCAAAAACCCTAATCCATACGAATCGTTCGTTTAGTATAAGTTCTACAAAATTATATTTTTGAAATCGCACTCAACCGTTAAGGGCCAATATCGGCCATTGCCAACAATGATGACAAAGGTTTGGCTAGCACTTGGAATAGGACCCTTAATTACCTAATTAAAAAGCCCTAACTTATAAGAATCGTTCGTTCAGTAAAAGTTCTACAAAATTATATTTTTGAAATCGCACTCAACTCTCAAGGGCTAATACCGGCCATTGCCAACATTGATGACAAAGGTTTTACACTTGGAATCGGCCCTTTAATTACCACAAGTAACAGCACTTGGAATAGGCCCTTTAATTACCTAGTCAATAACCCTAATCCATACGAATCGTTCGTTTAGTAAAAGTTCTACAAAATTATATTTATGAAATCGCACTCAACCCTTAAGGGCAAATATCGGCCATTGCCAACAATGATGATAACAGTTTGGCTAGCACATGGAAAGGGTCCTTCAATTACCCAGTCAAAACCCTTATCCATACGAATCGTTCGTTTAATAAAACTTCTACAAAATTTTATTTTTGAAATCGCACTCAATCCTCAAGGGCCAATATCGGCCATTGCCAACAATGATGACAAAGGTTTGGCTAGCACATGGAATAGGACCCTTAATTACCTAATAAAAAAATCCTAATCCATACGAATCGTTCGTTTAGTAAAAGTTCTACAAAGTTACATTTTTGAAATAGCACTCAACCCTCAAGGGCCAATATCGGCAATTGCCAACAATGATGACACAGGTTTGCTAGCACATAGAATCGGCCCTTTAATTACCTAGTCAAAAACCCTAATCCATACGAATCGTTCGTTTAGTATAAGTTCTACAAAATTATATTTTTGAAATCGCACTCAACCGTTAAGGGCCAATATCGGCCATTGCCAACAATGATGACAAAGGTTTGGCTAGCACTTGGAATAGGACCCTTAATTACCTAATTAAAAAACCCTAATTTATAAGAATCGTTCGTTCAGTAAAAGTTCTACAAAATTATATTTTTGAAATCGCACTCAACTCTCAAGGGCTAATACCGGCCATTGCCAACATTGATGACAAAGGTTTTACTCTTGGAATCGGCCCTTTAATTACCACAAGTCACAGCACTTGGAATAGGCCCTTTAATTACCTAGTCAATAACCCTAATCCATATGAATCGTTCGTTTAGTAAAAGTACTACAAAATTATATTTTTGAAATCGCACTCAACCCTCAAGGGTCAATATCGGCAATTTACAAATATGATGCCAAAGGTTTGGCTAGCACATGGAATGGGACCCTTAATTACCTAATTAAAAAACCCTAATCCATACGAATCGTTCGTTTAATAAAACTTCTAAAAAATTTTATTTTTGAAATCGCACTCAACCCTCAAGGGTCAATATCGGCAATTTACAAATATGATGCCAAAGGTTTCGCTAGCACATGGAATGTGACCCTTAATTACCTAATTAAAAAACCCTAATCCATACGAATCGTTCGTTTAATAAAACTTCTAAAAAAATTTATTTTTTAAATCGCACTCAATTCTCAAGGGCCAATATCAGCCATTGCCAACAATGATGACAAAGGTTTGGCTAGCACATGGAATAGGACCCTTAATTACCTAATAAAAAAATCCTAATCCATACGAATCGTTCGTTTAGTAAAAGTTCTACAAAATTATATTTATGAAATCGCACTCAACTCTTAAGGGCCAATATCGGCCATTGCCGACCTAGTCAATAACCCTAATCCATATGAATCGTTCGTTTAGTAAAAGTACTACAAAATTATATTTTTGAAATCGCACTCAACCCTCAAGGGTCAATATCGGTAATTTACAAATATGATGCCAAAGGTTTGGCTAGCACATGGAATGGGACCCTTAATTACCTAATTAAAAACCCCTAATCCATACGAATCTTTCGTGTAGTAAAATTTCAACAAAATTACATTTTTGAAATACCACTCAACCTTCAAGATCCAATATCCGCAATTGCCAACAATAATGACAAAGGTTTGGCTAGCACATGGAATAGGCCCTTTTATTACCTAGTCAAAAACCCTAATCCATACGAATCGTTCGTTTAGTAAAAGTTCTACAAAATTATATTTTTGAAATCGCACTCAACTATTAAGGGCCAATATCGCCCATTGCCAACAATGATGACAATTACCTAATTACAATGCTGGGCAAATTACATTACACTGAGTAATTAAAATACTTGTCCTAGTTACAGCAAACTCAGTAATTAAAATACAAATTACAAATACTTTACATTTGTAAATTGATAAATTTGATTTGACAAAATTCATTTAGTGAAAAAACGTATCATTAGAAAAAGATTATTAAGATTAGGTTTTATGCTGATGACTCTGGAACCAAATTTTAATAAGCCTTGAAAAATGTAAATAAGAAATTTCAAAAACTGGGGTAATTAAAATACAAATTACAATTACATAGAATTTATGTAATTAAAATACAAGATACTGTTACTTGGAGAATGAGTAATTAAAATACAAATTACAAATTGTAATTTGTATTTTAATTACGTAATTCAAATACATGTAATTCGTTACTGCCCAGCCTTGTGAACTGTTCATAAATATGTTTTTTTTAATAAAAGCATGCAAGTTTCACTAATACGCAAACAACATGTGAATGTATTATATATACGTATAGTACAATAAACTAAACCATTTTTCAGTTTATGAACTGTGATTCGTACTATTAACGCACAAATTTTCATGAATTGTGTATAAGGTCATTCGCAAACCGGGAAATTCTGACTTTGTTTGGAGTCGGATGAAATTGCGTTCTGTCTCATGATACAAATTCAACGCATTCAACATGCTATATTTCTTTTGTACAAGGACATTTTAACTGCAGAGCTATACATTTAACTGCTCAATTTCGTCCAGCTAAATATTTAGCTGAAGGCTAAATATGTCTAGTAAAAAAAATTGTATTGTGAATGATTGTTGAATTTGTATTATGAAACAAAACGCAATTTCATAAAAGAAGAAAGGGAGGAAATATAGTTTAATTGGAGATTGGCTGGTTTTTGTAAAACCGCGCATTAGTAAATTTTTCAATCAAAGTGAATTATTTTTAATTTTTCCATTATTGGCTCTTAGTAAACTTTAACTCATTTTGTTTTTGTTTTAATTGTGATATGATGAAATCCAATTTTTATGACAACACAATTACCCGGGTAACCAGTTACATAACAAGGGAATACAAATATTAAAGCAAACAAATATGATCTTGAACAAACCCAGCTCCTATTTAAAAATGGCTAAAAATTAGTATTTTCTACGATATCGACGGGTTAGAACCTAGTAACTCATACATTAAAAATTTTACAAGCCTTTTAAAATAAAATGGCTACTCGAGTAACCATACTTTTTGATGTAAGAAAAAAAAATCGACATCGGGAGCTATTTAGCAATAAAGCATCACCGATTATAATATCGGCTGATAAAGTAATTTTTGCTGAGGCAGCAAGGCAGATTCCCCTTCGGGCTTTCCGGACTGTAATGAAAACTTCCATATAAGTAGAGATGCGTTTCTCTCTCTCAGCTTTGTAAAATGACTGCATCGTTTCAATTGGTATCAAAAGGAACGAGTCCGTATATTTTATCATTGCTTTTCAATGCGAAAAATTAAACACCTTTCTCCCCGGCCTCTTGATGGAGAAGGCCAACCTTTCACTCTATCTAGAGTTAGTGAGCTGCTAAATGAACTTCTTGATTTGAATAATTTTAAGTTTTTCGGTCAAATTTAGTAACGACTAAATATGATTTTAAAAGAAAAATTGTTCTAAATCCAATGATAAGCGAGGTTTAACAATTATTTTAAAGTTTCGAGAATTTTAGAAATAGGAATTCCCGATCGCAATCTCTAATTGCAGCCAATAAACCAAGTTCTTGTGTAATATAGTTTGGATTAATAAATATTAACCCCCCACCCTCTCCCCTCCCTTCTCTCCGCCTCCTTCCCCTCCTCCCTCCTACGAAGACTGACGACTGACTCTCGCGCGACTTAAGGCGTATAGAACATAATCGCGTTACTGTAAAATGTTGCAAACGAAATGCAACAATGTTGCAATTGCAGTTTCGAAACATCGCAAATCGCGCAGAGTTGGTTG
The DNA here is from genome assembly GCA_958295665.1 of Tipula vernalis. Lineage (NCBI taxonomy): Eukaryota > Metazoa > Arthropoda > Insecta > Diptera > Tipulidae > Tipula > Tipula vernalis. Next base: position 5,175,987 of record OY282560.1, on the reverse strand, counting down.
GACAGATCTATCAGACCGCCAGGTATTTGAGTCTGGGTTGAGTGGGTGCATTACACACAAAAAGTGAACTATTTGGCTGGCGTGGCATCGGATCAATATTTAGAATTAATAAGCGAATGGACCAACACATGTCATGTATCCTAATTCCTTCGAAAAAAAAGCCGGTTTCATTTATTTTCCAACAGGACAACGATCCAAAATACACATCAAACGCTTTGGTTTAAGGATAAAAAAAATGATGTTTTAGAGCATGATCAGGAAGAACATTCAAGAGGCCGCGTTCTTTAAATTCACCCGAAAAAGTCATCGATAAAATATAATCGTCAATGTAAGTCACTAACCAAAGGCTATCGAGCTCAGGCCCAAGGTGGTTTTCATCACTTAAAACTAAATAGTGTGCTTCTTTCTTAGTTTCATCCAATGTGAATTTATGGCATTCAGCAATGCCACTCTACTATTGTTAACATATGAAAAATCTATGTCATCCACAAAGGATGTAAAAGCTGAAATTGCAATAAACCAATATTAAACCAATAAACTAATTCCATTAAACCAATAAATAATTCAAATAAAATTTAAAAAAAATCGAAAAATAGATATTATAGATGTAAGCATAGAAGAAGTGTATCTCATTAATAAATAAAGATATTGACATGAAATTTGACCCGAGATGTCTGTTAAGTTGCTATCAACTTAAGAAAATAAAACTACTCGTTTGGATTAGACCGCGCGATTTAAATGAAAAAGTCTTACGTTTCTGGTCCACACTTGTTAAATTTTGCTGGGTCTATACTCTGCCCTCGCCACAATGAAAATGTTCCGATTATAAGTCGATAAAACCTCATTCAAAAACAATCTATCGCCGTTAACAGCCGAACAAATAGATTTTGTGATAAACTGTTTTGCTTTAATTTTGTTTCGCACTGCATTCATCACATCATCATTTTATCTTCAACCCAGATAAAAACCGAATACATACGAAAGCATCAATCAATGTCGGCCGAATATAGCGATATGCCTACACCATCATTCTGACATATATAAAACTGGCAAAGATAAAATTATACATATTGTCGAAAAATTCTACATAATTTGACGGTGGATCACAAAACCCAAAATGGTAGCTTTCTTAAAGTTATAATTGACGCTTTCTGAATTACAATTGGAAAAGGTGTATAATAATAATCTTAGGGTAATTTGTCACAGTACTTTTTTATGTTTAATCGCAGTATTTAGATTTTACAAATAGATACAGCTCGATTATCTCAATTACACAGATCTCAAACTGTATAGCTTACGTGTTGAACTCCAATTTTTTGTTCTGATTTCTGAAAATTTACATAGATAAGTCAATTGTAGTTATTTATTATCCATTTTTTGAAAAAGGTGTCGCGGAAAGGAGCGACTCTCGGGAAGCAAAAGGTGGTCTCTTTTTGATTCAGTGCCCGCTTTTATAGCAGGATGTACAGGCCCGCTATTTACAAAACAAGAACAAAACTGGATCCCAATTGATAAATTTAGTTAGTTGCAATTGTATAAAGTTGCTTATTGAACTCACGGCACAGTATACGACGGAAAATCTTATTATACCTAAAATTGTGTCAAGCATTTTCCAATGTATTATTATTCTTCTTCGAATAAATATTCTGTGTCACTAATGCCCAAAATCATATAAATACGTAATCCCTATACATTTTTATCTGTGGCAACAGTTTTCCCAACTAATCCTTCTAAATTTATAGATTCGAAAAAAAATCGATTATCGCCTGTACAGCATACACATATTATAATTCATAAATAGTTATGATTACAACATAAATGTTTGTCTACATAAAACGCGAGTACAATACTAAAATCGAAATGATATGAACAGAATATTTTTGAGACGATACAAGATATCTCAAATACGATATCCATTATTTTGGATTTCTTCATCTGTATAAATCCGCAAATTTTTATTTTATTTGTTTTTTTTTAACGAAAACAGACATCAATCATAATCGATCAAATAATAAGCAAATCCTTATATAGACGAGAACCATATAAACTGTTATACAGAAAAGATACAAAAATCCTCATATGGATTTTCATGAAAAATGTTTTGTGAATTCAAAATTTTTGTGTATTGTTTGAATCATCTCAGATGGACGTGGTAGATATAAGTAAAATGCGCTGATGCTATCATTAGTCGCTCGCTCTCTCTGTATATTGTTACATGATGTATGAGATTTTAAATACTTTTTAATAAATCGTTCGGAAAGTGTAAATTGATTAGAATTCTGTATATGTTGTAAATGATTGATATTGCACATAAGGTAAAGGATTGTAAAACTCAAAAATGACAAATATATCCCTTTTGTTATTAACTTTCCACCCTTCAAGCATGAAGTAAATATAAATCAATAAAATTAAATTAATGATCGAACAAATTTGGTTCCTATTTTAGAAATAGTCTGAAAGGATAATTTAATTGTAACATATGGGATCCTTTTCAAGATGAAAATTTTTAAAATGTCCTTTATTGTAAATTTATTGTTTGGCTTTTTGGTCAATTGATTTGACCAAACATGTTGTAAATATATTTTGAGGAGGGGAAGAGAGAACATACATTCAATATTTATATACGAGTTGAGGGTGAATTCGATCAAATCAATTAATTAATTGCGGTGATGACCATATTAAATTAAAATTGTTGTAAATTTAATAACCAATTTGTTGTATTATTATTACATTTAATTTAATTAACTTCATGATTCAATTTTTTTTTTTTTTTTTTGATGAAAAGTGTTTGAGGTTATGGTCAGTTTTACAAAAACGGGAGGGGTCAAATTTAAAATAAATTTGTTTTGGTTTTTATATGCTTGGTATATGGTTGGTAACAAGTGTTGTGATTTGTTGTATAATTTCGTCGTTTTTAATTGCCCTAACAATAGATTTTATGACAATAATTAATTATTTGTAACAATGTAAAGGAATAATTCATTTTTAATGTGAGTATGAGTCTTGACCAAACAGCGCTGCTTTACAAATTTTTCGTGCTCGTGGTGCTGAATAATTTATTATCTGGAGGAATTTTCTTTTAGTGCAGTTCCAGTAAATTCATGTAAGCAACGCACATAAATTATCCATCAATAATTGTACCGATGCATATAATAAAATAAACGGTTCCCACCTTCTCATTAAAATATTGCTTCCACTAAATTGCATATACACAACATATACCACCATCAAAATGACGCGTGTACCAATAAACATTTTTATTTATATCTAGATAAAAATACAAAATACAACAACACGACTTTTTGTTGTTGTTGTCGCGCGCAAAAAGATTTATATTTATTTATCCAAAAGACTTTTATTTAGTCACGGTGACATCAACATTTTATTTATTTTTTCTACCCTCGCGTATATTCGTTGTGTTTGTTGGTTTTCATGTCTCCCGTGTTTGTTTAGTTTGAACCCCACCCCTCTCCCCAACACAAAAAAAAAAATATTCCCGTGATTTCAACAGTCTTAATAGTATAAATTTTGAAATTTTTTTTTAGCTTTATCTTATCATCAAATCGATTTGAAAATCTAGTGTCGCGCGAGACTTGCGATATATTTTAGAGTCGAATTGGTTGCAGCACGCTAACACTGATGAAAACAGGAAAAAGGGAAAACAAAATTAATTTGAATCACCAAGATGAAAGGGATGACTTTTTTTTTTTTTTTGTATCGTAAAACACCAAAAAACCTAACACCCTTGTTACCAAACGAACGAGATGTATCTTTTACCATTCCCTATAAATTCATCATAAATAAAATATTTAAGGGATAATAAAGGAATGAAATCACCCTTCATTATCCTTAAATGAATTGAATTTTTGTTGTTGTTGTTTGGAATATAATGGAAATTGCAACATTGCATCGATATACATGTACACATCTTTGTGGCCGTTTAGTATAACAATCGTATTGTTCTAGGGGGTGCAAACTATACACAATTCATAAACTCCCGTTCTATATCGATGTATTATTATACATAATAAAAAGGAAAAGGGATGATTTTATGGTCAGATCAAATATAATAAATAAAAAAAATTATGATTAAGATTGATTTACCTGCTGAATATTTATTTATTTATCATCCCTTTTGAAATTTTTTAAATTTTAAATCGAACTTAGTCTTAAAAACGGATTCTTTATTTTAAAGATTTTCCACACGTGTTACCTTTTTGTTAAAAAGCAACTTTTTTTATCCTTCATGGTCACGTGTTGTTTATATTTGTTTAGTTTATCAAGCCTTTCGTTATATTCATTCGCCTTTATTTATTTGAACAGCGCACAACAGTTAGTCGTGATCTGTATATATATATACAGTCACTTTGCACAACAGTTAACTGTTAAGTAACCTTATTTTAAATCCTTTTTGGTATCAAAATAAAGGATTTTAAATTTATTAAAAAAAATAATTTTTATCGCCTCGTTGAGGGTGGGAAATGGGAATTTTGTTTTTTCATGAAGATCAAATATATCCTGGATTAGGCAGAATGAGTTTTAAAATATGTTTTTTTTTATTTGTTTGGGTGTAGACTGTAAGAGGGATATGGTTGGGAACTACAATATTTAAATTACAGCTATTTTGTATAAATGACATTATCAAATCGGTAGTTTTGTAAATATTTTAGAATTTGCAGCAGTACATAACCATTATACTTCATGAATTTTTTTAAATTTATTTGTTCACCGATCCTAAGTCGAAAGGGAATTTTAACAGGCAATTTTTACCTAAATCTTTCTTCCACTTTTCGGCAGTTTCTATGCGGAAGGGGGCAGATAATTCCAATTCTCTTGTGTTTCCAATTCTCTTCTTCAATTATGGAGTTAAAATACTTTGCTCCTTGCAACCAGTCAAACTTCAATGGGAGCTTCCAGTTAAATTTTATAGGACAAAGTGTTTATTAACCCTTTAAATTAAATCCATTCACAATTTTCAAATACAATAAAAAATTTTTTGGCCAATAAAATCTTTAATTTTAAGTAAAATTTTTTTCAATGTGGGATCGTTGCTATTAAGTTTTATTTTACTAAATAAAATGATTTCGGAAGAATATACCGATGCAGATTTCAAATTATCCGATATATTGGGCATTTTTCTATGTGGAAATTGTGTAGTATTGAGAAATTGCTTACATGATACATATGATTAAATGATTTCACATTATTTGAAATTTTGGAGTCTTTTTTTGAGTTGCATGCGGTGTGTACATGTGATTGATTACTCGTGACTTTCCCGATTATTTTCTGTTTATTGAAGATTTTTCGCGATTATTTGAGATTATTCAAAATAGAATAGTTACCGAATAAACTGATTTGATTAAAGGCAATTCGAGATTTTTTAAAATTCCTTTAGATATTTGAGATTATTGTGATGGGCGTATAATACCTTTGAGTTACTTAGCCCTTCTCCGGAGAGTTATCAAACCACTCCAGATTTCAAATTTATTCGAGAAGTCTCGAGTTTAGCATTGAGTTACGGAGACCAGATGCTGTTATGCCATCTTTGAGATTTTAGAGAGTTTCGACACTTTCATGATTATTATTGATGACTGTTATGATTTTTGAGTACTTATAGACGATATTTCAATCATAAATAAAAGCCACTGGTTATTCGGTATTATTCTGGGTTCCATTTATAAAGCCAACATTTTTTTTTTAAATAATGACACGCAATTATATTAGTTAAGTTCGCAAATTTGCCACACCCCACTAAAAAATTCGAGAACTTATTATTTCTTAACCGATTTTGATGAAATTCAGCCTGAATGTGATTTTAAAATGATATTAAGATGAAGTTCTGGAATAGGGCTAATTATGATGGAACATGGATGGAACAACTATTTGTTTGTCGATTTTGATGAAATTCGACAAATACAAATACTATGAGAAAGGGATGCTAAAACGATTTTTTGATAAAATTCTGAAATTTAGATGTTATTCTAAAATTATTTGTTTATGAAGTTGTGAAATTTGACCGATAAGGATGGAGCTGCCTTTTTAAAACGGCTTATGACCACAAATTTGCCTTGTACTTTTAGAAATAGGATTTTGAAATGATTTTTAAATAAAGCTCTGGAAATTAGGTCTGCTTAGGCTGGAGCTTGCTCGTTTTTAAAACGATTTTGGTGAAATTCAACAAATATGTTGGTAATAAGCGATTGTCTGTGCTACCGTAGACAAATTTACGATACGATCTGAATAAAAGGTAATCTAGTCATGCCTAAATCTTATTCCAGAAATATCGAAAAATTACAAAACACTTTCCATTTCGGTGCTGTGGATGTTGGGCGAAACGTTAGAATATTAACATACCATTTTTGTGCAATGGAAACAAAACCACTAAAGGATTCTGTTGACTTAGAGCACAATTTATTCAGTAATCAGGTGACGAAATTAAAATCTTTTTTAGTTTCTGTACCCTTTGTTGGAGAAAGCAGAATAACCATAAAATCTATTCGTTCTTCTGTTTTGAGCATAACTAAGTTGGTTTAAAAGAGAAATTCCATCGGGCGATCCTTACCGCGGTTTTTGAAGTTTGTTTTCGGTTTTCTGTTTTTGAGTTAGACCTTTTGGGAAAACCAGGAAGCTCTAGTGAAAGTTCACTGTAATAGTTAGAGAAAATGTTTTAGTAAATATTTTGTTGAAAATCCTTTCTTGTCGGATTATTATTTAATTCTACATGTCTTTGCTAATTTCATCTGGTTCCTTTAAAAGGAATCATTTTAATAGTATTCAACATGCCTTGGATCGTTATATTTATATAAGTAATTTATTTTATCTTATTGGCTTGAACGGGGTGCAGCATATCAACTCTGTTTCTCCTAACGTATACTATTCCATCAGGCTGGAAATGATTATACTTACCTGCCCATACTCTCTTCCGTGAATAATATTTTTCCACCAAGAAAATTTAACGGATACTGAATTGTCACTCATGTGTATGCATAGGAAAGGATCACCAGTACTGAATTGAAGTTTCATAACGTTAATTAAAAATTTACGTAGTTATAAACTAAAAAAGTGTTAAAAAACATCATTTAGCAACTTCACTGCACCGATCACCATATTATTAGCGACATGGTTTGAAATGAAAACGGTATACTGTCATTTTTGATAGTCCGTTGCTTTCATAAATCGTTCTCTCTTTAACCTTTCCCATTTTCAAATTTTCACTATATTGCAGTTGTCTGTTTAGTATTTCTAAAGCTTTATTTAGCAGGTATGTCTGCAAGAAATCGTTTAAGTTGGTAAATAGATAGGTTTCTTCCTCCGGTTGCTGAATTACGACTGCCGGCCGTAAAATCCACCTAATTGATATTCCACATTTGTACTGTGTTACAGTCGTTCTTATTTTTCCACTTTTGCCGTAACTAATTCGAAGTTGCCCGTAACGAGATAAGTCGAAAATTTTAAAATGGTAGGTGATAAAGCTCCAAGTTCAATAATTAGATGGTTTTTTGTAAGGAATTATTGAACTAAGATGTTGAATTTTAATAAAAATTTATCGAACGACAAACAAGTTATAGTACAAAGCATTTATTCTGAAATTAGATGATTTCAAATAAGTAATTCTGAATTTTGTAACAAACGATTTGCTTCAAATGTGATGGACTCACATTTTGACACAAATCCTCTCTTCTGATCTGATTAGAAATTAGAACTAACTTTTAAAATTTTCGATTGATTGAATGAATTTCTTAATGAGTTAAAACAATCTAAATGTATAAAAATCCAAAATCATATAATAGAAGCTTCTAAATTCAGAAGAACGAGAACTGAACACTATATGTATATGCGTAAAATCTATCTAAAAATTCCAAACTATACAAATTATGGAAAAAGATCCTACATTTTACAAGAGCCCAAGGTTCTTAAACCGAATTAAATCAAGGCATCTTAGAAACTACACATTGTAAAGAAATAAAGTCAAGTTAAGTACACACTTATAATTAGGAATGGAATTCATTAAAAAACCGATTAACTATTTTTTTGTCATTTGTGAATAAACGAATTAATCTACCAAATCGGAAATTGCTCCCCTAAAAAAATTCAGAAATGTCAAATAAAATTTTTAATTTACTAGTATGCCAAAACTTGAAATATTCCAACGGAATTTGAGAAATCTTGACTTTCAGGTACCGGAAGGAGAAAAAATATTTTTCTTCCCAGTTAATCATATCGTAGTACAACACAAAATTTGTCATTTGAGTGAAACGTATTCTTTATTAATTTTGAAAGGGGGGGGGGGGGATTATGCTCGAATATCTTGGGATTTGTGTATAAGACGTCATCATTTTGTGTATTCTTTGCCATCCAAACCAACCGAGTTGTTTATACTTTGCTGCAAAATTTAACAATCACTTTTTATATACAATCGTAGGCACCTACGAGACTGAACGAGTGTGTTACTTTTTTTGTTGTTTTTTTTTGATGCAAAAGGGTGGGTGTTTGTTTCCCAGAGCACTGCGACCATTGAGGCCTATTGTGCATCACTAGAGATTCCTACGTGAAATGTAAGTCTATATCCTTGATAAACATCGCCACCTCATGCATATCCAGTGGGTCAGCGTTAGGCCACTGGATTATGTACGCATTGAGGAACTTGAATTTTTTTAGGATGATAGCATCGCATGAGAATAGTAGGTATTCGGATGCCTCCTTACCGCAGTCACAGAATCTGCACTGGCCCGTAAGGGACCTTCCCATTTTATGTAGATGACCGTTAAAAGGACCGTGCCCTGTTAAAAACCAGGTAAGCGATCTTAGGGATTGGCGATCCATCTTTGGTGCCTCTCCCAGACGTATAATACTATAACTGAAAAATTTCTTGGCCTGTCTCATCCCAATGGAGGACTCCCAGAGTAATTTCCTATAGTTTAGGTCCTCGGAGCATCCAGTCCCATATACCATCTGCCAAGTGGGTTTTGGAAAAATCAATACTAGGACTGGGACGCAGGAAATCTCGGCTTGCTCCCATTTTTGCACATCGGTCTGCTGCCTCATTTCCTCTAGGGTGACTGTTTGCTTTACCCAGTTCTAATAAATTACAGTAGCAGTTCCAGATCAATTTCGAGTTGAACACGGACGCTCCTAAGGCTAGCAGAGCTGCCTGGCTGTCCGAGGTTATATAGATCTCGGTCTTCTTATATTTCTTTTTGAGAAATTGAAGCACACATACCTCAAAAGCAAAGGTCTCTGCCTGAAAAACTGTGGGGGTGCTACCCAGAGGTATGCATAGTTCTTGGTCGGGCCCAACTATCCCTGCACCGGTACCCTCGTCTGTTTTTGACCCATCCGTATACCATACAGAAGCATGGCGGGGAAGGGAGGAGATAATATTCTCTACCAGTGCCCTATCCGGCAAACTAATAGTAAAATTCCTCCGACAGTCGATTGTCCTTACCATCAAATCCGATAGTTGGATCAATTCCTCCTTAAAATTTAATTTATGTAGGATACTGTTGTGTCCTAGCCTTATAGATTTCCAGATCTTGTCCAGTATTCTCCGTGCACCAGTATGCTCCGTCTTTGGCCACCGCACAAACGCCGCGTAAGAGACCATAGGTCTTATGATGGCCCGGTAGAGCCAAACCAACATTTGTGGGCTCAGTCCCCACGTTTTGCCAATCATTCTTTGGCAGGTGAAGTATGCCTTATTCGCCTGGGGATTCCATGTCAATTTCTGATCAAGTTCGACACCCATATATTTAACCTCCGTTGACAGTTGGAGAGTTACCCCCCAGGGCTATCGGCGGGAGGACAGTTTTCCTCCGGTTAGTAAAGAGAGTGCAGTTGACCTTGTCGGGATTTCCCGTAAGGCCCATCTCCGTGCACCAATAATTTACTACCTTTAGGGCTTGTTGCATTCTTTTTCCTACTGTATTTGCGAATCTGCCCATAACCATCAAGACTAGGTCGTCCGCATAGGTAATGTTCGAGAAGTCTAAATTTCTCAGTCTGGTAAGTAATTGATCCATCACGATCAGCCACAATAAGGGAGAGAGAACACCTCCCTGGGGGCAACCACTGGTGGCCGCTATGGTGATGGTTTTTTCTCCAAAAGAAGCCGTAATTCTCCTGGTTTTTAGCATGTTTATAATCCACCTTACGTTGGAGGGGTCTATACCCCTTGTTAGTGATTGTTCCTGAATAACCTCGAAACTAGTATTATCAAAAGCTCCCTGGATATCAATGAAGGAGCATAATAATAATTCTTTATTCCGAAGCGTATCTTCGATTTTCGCTGTCAGTTCGTGTGGAGCCGTTTCTGTTGATTTCCCTGCTTGATAGGCGTGCTGCCTAGAGTCCAGAGGGTATCTTTGGAGAGTGTTGGATCTGATACAAAGTCTCAGAATTTTCTCCATGGTTTTCAGTAAAAATAATGTGAGGCTAATAGGTCTATAAGACCTAATCTCCTCTGGGGATCTTTTTCCCGCTTTTAGGATAAAAATCACCCGAACCTCTCTCCAGCATTTTGGAACGTATTCCAAGCTATAGCTGGCTCTGAAGAGTATAATAAGATAAGGCAGCAAATTCTGCAGGCCTTGTTGTAAAAAGGCGGGGTATTCGCAGTCCCCTCCTGGTGATTTGAAAGGGCCAAATGATTTGACTGCCCAGCCTATCCGTTCCGGCGTAAAAAACTGCCTCGAGAACTCATGAGCCCCCTTTGGAACCAGATACGGATGTACGCTACTTGCGTTGGATTCTTCCTGATCCCTCAGTACTACACATTCTGGGAAGTGATCTCTCACTAGACATTCCAGAGTCTCCTTTCTGGTTGTGGTGTTCTCTCCACTTGGTTTCCTGACAGATCCCACGGGATTCCTGTGCTCGAAGGAGAGTCCCTTCTGGAGTCGACACGCCATAGGTAGTTTGTCTATTTTCTTACAGAAGTCTCTCCAGCTTAGTCTTTTGCTCTGCCTAAGAGCTATGTTGTATTGGGTAAGGGAATTCTGATAGGTAGTCCAATCGTTCGTCCTCTTAGCCCTATTTAAAAGTTCACGGACGTTCCGTCTCATGTGTTCCAAGTTTTGGTTCCACCAAGGAACATCCCTTGTGCTTGTAATACCCACCAGGGGTGAGCATGAGTGGCAGGCATAAATTATTGCCTCTGTAACGTCATTTGCAACTCTTTCGAGGTCCTCGACAGAGTTATCGTGGTCTGCAGACCAGCTAAGTTATCCAAAAGTCCGTCGTTACAGACAGGCCAGTTGGTGCGTTTTGATATCCTTACCATCAACTCTTGTCACGAAGAGATGTTGATATCAAACCTGATATACATATGATCTTAGAGGGATGCTTCCTTGGACACATACCAGTCGAGAATTGCACTGGAGGTACCCATGTCAGACAGGGTAAGATCCAGTACTTCTCTCCTAACCGCGTTCACAAAGGTCGCATCACTCCCTTTATTGTTAACTGCTAAGTTGTTACTAAGACAGAATTCAAAAAGTTGGTTACCTTTTAAATTGGTGTTGCTGCTTCCCCAGACTACGTGGTGTGCATTAGCGTCGCAACTAATGACGAATTTTTGGTGATGAATCGTGCAATAATTCACGAAGCTCTGCGGTAAGGGCATTTCTATTCTCCTGCCTCCTTTTGGTAAGGGCATTTCTATTGAAACAGCCGTGATGTCCCTAGAAATGAATTGGTTAATAGAGAAGATATTGTGCCTTGAGCGACAGAGAATTGCTGTCCTCGGCCTATCTGCAGCCGTGTCGTAGACTAGCTTACCTGTATTGGCTGCAATGGTGCCATTGGTTGCCTTTCCGTTTATCTTATCGTTTTCTTGAAAATTTAAGTACACGTTTAAATTGGGATAGTTGGAAAGACATTTTAGGACAAATTTCTTTTATTGTTTTATCAACAGTTTGGAGTATTTTGATCCAAAGCTTCCAAAATATCTTAGAACATCCAAGGATTCGATCGAATATAAAACATTTATATTGAAGCAGTATCAGGATTAGAAAGTTTAGTTTATTGTACATTTCGTTACTAACATTTTGTTACTAACAAAGAGGTAATCACGATCGAAACCTATTTTTAACTTGATTAAGAACTGTGTTCTTGACTAGACTTTTAGGTAACAAATACATAAAAATTGAGGCTATTAGCGCTTTCGTCCAAAAAAGGCATCATCAGATAAACATCAGAGTGATTAATAAATTACTTTTAAAAAATTTATTACGTGCTCGAAAATAAAAATCGTTTCGGTGATTAATTGGTTGTAAAAAATAAAACTATAACGGAATCCTATAGTTGGCATTATTGGACCATTTGAATGCCGAAAAGAAAATTGCCAAAATAGGCCGCAAAAAATTATTTATTTATCAAAATTATAAAATTTCATGAATTGGGCTTTATTTCAGTTCATTATCCTCCTGTTTCCCAACTTAAATGGTTTAGCGAGTCTATAAGGGCTGTTTATAGACTCGCTAAATCGCGCTTCTCCGCAGGTATAATCTTCAGAGATTTTACCTGTAGTTAATCCCCTAAAAATATGAAGGCCACCTCACAATGAACTATCTATTAGATAGGTAAAATCCCATTTTTCAAACTCTAAACTGCACAAGTTCACAAATTCACATATTGCGACCGCAGAATATTTAAAACGTTATAAGAATAATCTAATTAGAAGTAATGCATTAGTAGTGGAGTCCCCAGTTATAGCAGTTAAATAATATGTATATAGAATAAAGCGAGCAAAGCTAATTCTCTATTCAAATATTTTAAAATTGACACATTCTGAGAATTTAAACTTTCAACCAATAAAGGATTTTGGTGTAGATCATTTTGCTTCAATTTTCTTGAGTGAAAAATATTTGTTTTTATTGAGACGAATCACGTCGAATTTTTTGCCTGGATTAGTTCAAACTTTCATAATTGAACCTCTTTTTGAGGTGCACATTTAAAGGAGTTAACCTGAAAAAAATTCGGTTTTCAGTTTACTGCTTTTATTATACAGTTACATTAAACTAATACGGCTGAAGAAATGATTCAAAACACAAAATTGCGCTATCACCCTTTCGAATGGGCAAAAATGCTTCCGTAATCTTTCGATTTCTTCCCCCTTTTTTCCATCCGCGACAAATAATTTTGTAAACGCAGTTTTACACATCTTAAAACCGTGGAATTGACGACTTATTTTCCATATAAAAAATGATTGTGTACCCCCGTACAAAACCTCAACTCACAAATATATCATCTCACTATATATATGGCATAATAATGACAATGACAGTAATCATCTTTGTCGCATACATAAATATATTCATTTAGGTACTAGAGAGATGTATAGTATGTATGTTAAGGGTGTGTACCTCTCTCTATATGTGTACATGGTTTAGGTAGATATGCAGATTTTAAAAATGGTTAGGAAATTTTTTTTTTGTTAATTTTATTTTTATTGAAACGCGTTGGTCCGTAAAATGACATGTCAATCGCAAAACTCGAATGAATTCCTTTTGGGAATATTCACACATAATATAGAGTGCGTTGTATAGTGATTTGACGATTAGACATTGTAAATTAAGAGGAGTGCTTTTAAAAGTGTGTGTATGATGAATCTAAAAGATAATTATGTAACGGTACAGTGATCTAAAATCTAAATAAATAAGGGATGTTAGATAAATCTGGTCAATTTTTGTATTTTTTATTTTTTTTTTGTATCAACTCCTCTCGCATTTATCTAAATTAAAAAGTTTCTTTATATTTTCCTCGCCCATTCCCACAAACATCCATCCACCTGATGAAATCGGATCGTATATTTTTCTATATTCATTTTAAAAATAATACATAATTTACATTTTTCATTTTAACTTAAATATATATTTTTTTTAATATTAAAAGAGGTTGATGGACTTTAATTTAAATAAAATGAAAAAAGAAAATTTGTTTGGAGGAAAATTGAAATGGAAATATCCTGTGAAAATGTAAACAACTTGTGCTATTTTTTTGTTTTTAATTTACGATAAATTAAATATTTACCTTACATAGATTGATTTGTTTTGCTATGCAGGAGGTACCGATATTATAACGTTGTTTCTCACCCGGTTCTTTTAAATACGATGACGGTAGAAGGAAAAGCTGAACACATGAATAAATTATTAATTAAATTTTTTTGGTCTACGATCGACGATATTCTGCGTCATTATCACCCGTAAGCAATCGCTAAATTGTGGTTTTGAAATCCGTTCCGATTTTATCCACACCAACAATTTCGGTGCCTTTTCACAATTACCTTTAGTTGTAATGATTTTCGTTTTCGGCGTTGGAAATAACAGCCAAAGATTTAGGAATTTTTTGTCCATAGAGTTAGGATGGTTGTCACATTGTAAAAGGTTAGAACCAGTAGCAAAGATATGAAGATAAATTTATGAAACGGTTAACTGTGGAATTTGGATTTTTTTTGGAATTTATTGTTGGACATTTAACGTCAAGACTCCTAACAAGCCAACGGACTTGGGAATTAGGCTTAATCAAGTCAAGTAAGGCTGGAATATCGGCCAATGCAAGATTTTAGAACCTATAAGTTTTATTTTGGTTGGTACAGGTTCCTTTTCAAAAACATTCTTACAATTAACGATTCCTCATTCGTGTCCTGGTTTCGCTGCAATTAGTCTAACTCAATAAAAATTCTGCAAAAGTGAAGCATTCTGTATTGCACACCGTTGTCAGTTGGCAACGTTTTATTTTTAAATTTAAGGGTTTTATGGATTGCTATTTCCGTGAACATGTTACAATGGAGAAATTTGCTGATCTTAAAACCCGCAGTTACAGAATAGGAGGACAAAATTCGCCATAAAATTGGAGTCAGATGTGATGCGTTATTTGTATACCATCAGAACTTTTCGAATCTATATAGGGTTTTCTAATGTAAGAACGAGAAAATTTGACTGGCTTTAGAGGTGATAAAAACGGATCCTCGAGTCGAGTGAACATTTCACCCGCAAAAAAATCACTGATTGGCGTATTATTCCTTGGTATAGTTATTGCAATGATTGTAACTGTTATTGATGAGTTTAACGTTCGAAGATTTTGCCTTTTCTTTATGTATATGTCACAAACTGTTGACGGTCTATAATTACATCACATTTGATATTAATCGTATTCTTTTCCTAAACTGTGCTTAATTGGGAGAAGCGATACCCCAAAACCAATTTTATATGGGAACTACCCATATAAAATTATAAAAAAAATTTATTCGGTTAATTGTCAGAACAATATTCTATTTGGTTATTTAAGTGTCCCATTGAAAAAGAGATGGCTCTGTCTCATATTTAACAATGCCAGAGTTGGTGCTAGGGGTACCAGGGAAACTTATATAACCGAATAGAATATTTTTTTTCTCATAAATAACAGAGCAACTTGTTAAAATTTTTGGATGGATGTTCCGAACAAAGTGACGAAAAGATTGGCCACCTAGTAACTATTTCGGTTGTAGTTAGTTGAAAGTGCTGTGCCATAATTGGTTTATTATTTGGATTTTTATCTACACCTTAGAAGCAAAATTTAAATTTCTGTGATCTGAAGACTGCTTTAAAACAAACAAACCCACCACAAACATATGCGAAACAATAAATTATAATAATGAAAATTCTGGTAAAATTCAATTTCGTAAAATGACAACAATTTCATTAATTTTTATTTTATTTCCATTCCAATATGTGCTATACTCTTTTCACAAGATACTTAATAGTTGAAAGGCAAAAAATAAAAAATCCAAAATGGAAATTGTTCAATCGTGAATTTCCCAAGAAGAGTATTACATATAATGGGAAACATCATCTTTGAAACGGTTGATATTATGTTTACTCAAGACTTCATATCCAATAACGTATTTTTTTTTTACATCGTCATCATCGAACGTCTCTATATATCGTTAACTCGTATATATGCAATAAAACGTATGTTATCCTTTGTGACAAAGTGGGAGGATATGTTTTATATGAGATACAAAGTTCAAATCATACATAAATGCATGCAATATTTTATATTTTCGCTTTATTATATTTGCTTATTGCAAATATTATTTTTCATTACCTTCGTTCGTTTTAAAATTAAAATTTTCAATTTTATCCTTACGTAAAATCTGTGTACTTTATGCTTGTCGCGTTCAATGGGAAATCTATCATCTGATTTTAATGTTTGCGAACAAGTAAATTACTTTTCCGCATTCGCCACATCTCATCCCATCGCATTACTTCGCGCTCCAAAGCACCAACAAAAACAATCTTAATTAAAATTTTTTTTTTTAATATTTTAAACAAAAAATTGCTCGAGATAATTATTCTAACAAAAAAATTAAACGAAACGAGCGAAATAATTCGAGAAAGCAAACAGAAAGAGCTTGTTTTGTCTATTCGAAAGCTTTTTATTTCGCCGCAAAGTTTTTCCGTTGAAAAAAAAAATATATTTTTATTTTCTTTATGTTCCAGACTTTAAAAAATAATAAAAATTATTTTTTATGAAAAGTTGTTTTGTGCTGAATAAAAAAATTATGAAAATATGATCAAAGGAATGAAAAACTTTTTGGTTTTATAGTAGAGTAAATTTTTTTTTTGTTGATATTTTTACTTCATGTTGATGATAAGAAATAACAACAAAAAAATTATAAAAATAACTGTTTTTTAGTTTATGTTGATAAGAAATTACTATGAATTCTAGATAGCTTACAAAACTTTAGATTTGCAAAACTTTATCATTTCCACATACACAATAAACTACTTTATACTCCATCTCCGTATCCATAAGTAATATGCACAAGCAAAATCACTCAACCTGAATACCAGAAAAAATCAAATTTAAAACAATTAAATCTAATCTAATCTAAAATGTATTATCCTAATTCCTAACCAACCTGATAGCAAACATACAGAGAAATTTAATTTATTTTAGACAAAACAACAAAACAAAAATCATTTTCATTTATCTATTTATCAACATGAGAGATGTATGTATGTCATATATCCACAAAAAAAAAAAATTATTCAAATTTCCCAACAAAATCCACCCACACTCGGTAAACTTTAAAATATACGAATGATATCGCATTTATAATTGAAAACTTTTAGTAGAGTAGAGAGAGCTTTTATATACTTTCATACTCATTCAAAAATATTTTTGGGGTTAAATTATGAGGTTATACTTTGTAGTTAGTAAGATGATTATTATGAAAATTATGTCTTTATTTATTTAACATAATTCCTTTTTCGTTGTTGTTGTTAAATAAAACAACAACAACAACAATAATAACATCAACGAATCGTAAAAAGCTTCAAAGGGTTAGAAATTACTTTATATCTTTATTATATCTCGCATGATTTTTGAATCTCGTTGAGGATTTGATGTAAATAATTTTTTTTGGTGCTCTCACACAAGACGGGTTGAAAATTGTATAACGTATATATAACATCATGCCGAATTTACATTTTATGGATGTGCGGTTATTTACAATATAATAAAAAAAGGAGGGTGGATAAAAAATATTAGAGTGGCATATGAAAGATTGTATTGGAATTTCGGAAATTGAAGTAAAATTGTTTAACATCGTTTTGGGTAATGTGGTCTATACATAATATTTGCTGTTGATCTAAATTATGATATTCTGCAATAGATGGGTTGATTATAAAGATAATTGTTTCAATATATTGATTTAGAGTGAAACTTAATTAATACATTTTACAAATATAAATTTGGGCCTGTATTTACATAGCTATCTAGAACAAAATTTGACAGCTTAAGGTCATGTTACATATCGTTTTCGTCGGGTTTCCAAGGCAACCTAGATTACACATAGCCGTATTATAGCCATAAATGTTTGAATGTCAACGTATATGAGCATCGTCAAGCATCATTTGATTTAGATTTTGATTTATAAAATTTTCACAACAAGCATTTTGATCAAATTGAAATAAAAGCTTACTACAAATCGTGTACTCACATCTACAAAATACTTTATCTGATTTTGTTTGTAGCATTAGTGACTGTAATTGATGCCACATCGACTACATGTAATGTAAAAAAATCTTTCGAAATATTAATGCGTACCACCACTGATCATTATCGGTGTTAAAAATAAGGTCCTGAGAGACGAATTTTTGAAAAAATCTTGCCAAGGCGGAAAACTTTAAACCTCAATTTTTTGGTAATGGAATGAAAATAAGACAAAATTGTATAGCTCACCAAGATTCTTATTGTCAAAAGCCAAAGAATGCCTCAAGGCCGGAAAAGTTAAATTTGTTTTGGTACAAAATGGTAGAATTTTATTGTACGTAAGAGAGCTGATTGTAGCTCAATTATTTAATAATTTAAATCATTTCTATTCACCAAACAATAATCCACATCTTCTTTTACCATTTTGCCCGCAAATAATTAAACCGGATACAATTGATGATATAAATAATTTATACAAATTCTAATTCATTGAAGATTTTATACTTAAATGCTTTTAAAATCAACTAAAGCTTAAATTCACCTTGTTCCAATATCAGAGACGCGGATAAAGTAACATTTTGATTCACGATATCTTAATGTAAATGGATACAAAACCATTTTATGTGGATGTACAAATAACACTGGAGATGGTTAAGGGTTTCGCATTCATAATTCAGTAGTAAGATTGTACGCGGAAGTATTGTGATAATCGTATCAGTTATGTTGGAGTAAAGACAATTTTGGACAAAGTGTTTTATCATATGGATGTTTATTAGAATCCACAAAAATGATTAAAAGTAACTCTATCAATTTGTACAGTTCCTTGAGGGCGGGAGTTTTCTAAGTAAACCATACAATGATATTTAGTTAATTTTAAGTTATGTGATTTTAATATGTTCCGAACATTGTAAGAGAATTTAATCCAATTTCGAACTGATGAGCTTATGATTATGAAAAAATTAATCTTCTCATCAGGCCGAGTCGACTCGACTGATTGTACTACAATTTACATTCTATATATACAGAATGTACTGTGCAGGTTGTATTAGCGAATTATACTAATACAGTCAAATTCTCTTACAATTTTTCTTCTTCACGTCATTCACACAGCTGTATATCTGTGTAATCTAATTTTAGTTTAATTTTTAATATTAATTAATTAATTCGTGTATTTTCTAATATGTAACCGGTCCTTAGGCCATTTTTAATATAAATATAATTAGGATCAGTAAGAACAGTGTCATTAAAAACGTTTCTTTAGTGTTTATTTTTTAAGACAAATAAGGTGAAAGACACCATTTCTTTAAAATACTTGAAGGATGTTTGTACATAAATACTAGATCGTCAGCGAAAACTATTTACTTAGAATTAAAAGCCAAGTAAAAACTAGATTCTAAATATACGGTACACCAACAATAATAGTTTTACCTTGACTCAAAATAGTACTTATCTTAACAACCTGTGAACGCTCATATATGTAGATAAGAATGGAATGGAGCTCGCCTTAATAAGCTATTGAAATAATACATTGTGGTTTACCATACCGAATGCTTTAGTTAAATACACAAAAATAGAAGCAACCGAATTTTTGTAAAATTTGTGAATTCCAATAAAGAATCTGCTGTACTTCTGAATTTTCTAAACCCAAATTGTTTGTCATGTAAAAAAATTTGTGCAATTCAAAAAATTAGAAATTTTCGAATATGGGCTGATTTTTCAACAATTTTAGTAAACACCGATAGCAAACCAATTGGCCTTTAATTTTTAATATTTTTTTTGTCGCCTGTTTTGAAATCAGGAATAACAACGGATTTTTTCAACGGATTAAAAAATCATCCGAAATAGGAAACAGTTAATATCATCATTGCCAACCGAATATGTAGGTTTGAGTTCAGATATAACATTTAAACTTCAATCGGAAGTTTTTCCAAAAAAACATAAGATTTTAGTTCAGATTTTTTGAAAATCAAATCAGTACAACATTTATTGTAGAAATTAGTGAAAATCTTTAAATTATTAAATAATTCAGCAATTTCAGACTGATCAGTTGCAGAATAATTATCACCAACTACAATTTCCTCAATCACCTCATCCTCAATTTCCAACTTTTCTTAATATCCTCTTTTACAGTATTCAATTTATTTTCATAGAAATTTTCTTGGATAATGGAGTTTTCGATTTTTTTTAAGTAAATCATAAGAAATTTAAGGCTTGATGGATCTATTCTTCGCTGTGACTTCCGTCAGCGAATTAATATTTTTCGTCATTCAGCATTCATAATTAGATTTGCATAATTAATAGTTTTGACGCTACATTTCAATCTGCAAGGCAAGGAAATAGAAAGATAAATGCATGACGATAGCATATCAATAGCAGTCATATCATTGATCCGTAATATTTAAATTATGAATCTTAAGTGCATGGCTACCAAAAATATGATCTAAGCATATAGAAGAATTATTCCAAATTCTCGTTGGCGTATTCATCAAAAAATTACCAGAATTAATCACCAGAAGATGTTCAGAAAAAAGAAATCATAAACGCAAAGCAACGAAAACAATATAGATTCAGATACGTAATTTACCTTAAGAGTGCCAGCACCAGTAGCATCAATATAAGAAACAGCGGTATTTCTAATTTCATCATTAATGTACGTAATAACTCTACATGCTCTATAGGTATGGTAATTTTAGCAAATATAATCTGGCTGGGTAGCTCAATTCCAAAATGCTTAAATCAAAGCACCTCAGACAGTAGAATGATTTGCGGTAATTTGAATGAAAACTTCTAATATTTTGAGAAATTATCAACAAAATTGACTTAATAATAATGTTGACTGATCGGCCACGATGTTGGAGTCTTCAATTTTTAGAAATCGAAATCTAATCCATTATTTTAAATGAAGATTAGCCATGAACGGCATCATAATGAAAAAAACATTAAATATGAAAATTCAGTTCGATTGGTTAAAATATTTGGGCTGTAGAGACAGATTCCACTTCGCCGACAGGCACCACTTCGAAATCCAATTTTACGAACTTAGGGGGCCACAAAGCTGATAAATCCCCCAAAATATCAAGATCGACAATTAAACTTTATTTTACTATCGTAAAAGAGAGTAAAACAGCTACAAGCTGATCATATTTCTCTTCCGGGTTTTCATTAATAGTAAAAATTGACTTATTGCTTGTTTTCGGCTGTAGCTCTATTTCTGTGAACGCTAATTTTTACTTTATTAATTTTTTTGTTGAATGTTAATTAATTATAAAACATTTAACAAAAAAATTAATAAAGTAAAAATTAGCGTACACAGAAATAGAGCTGTGTGAATATTGTGAAGAAGAAAAATTGTAAGAGAGTTCATCTGTATTAGTATGATTCGCTAGTACTTAACGCACAGCACATTCTGTATATATAGAATGTAAATTGTGGTATAAACAGTCCAGTCGCCGCGGCCTGATGAGAAGATTGATTTTTTCATAATCATAAGCTCATCAGCTCGAAACTGGATTGAATTCTCTTACAATCTTCGAACATATTAAAATCATATGGATTTTCCTTCAATTCACCAATAAAAAAATAATCTTTGGTTGAAATGCAAGAGAAGCAATGTTTATTCTGAATTAATATATAGAATATATATAGGTATATTCAAAATACAACTTTGGTCATTATTTAGAAATGTTGAAAATAAATCTTTCGAGATTTCCGGGATGATTCGATTCTTTTTTGAGGATATCGAGATTATTTTAGAATTCTAAGATGATTTTTTTTAGCCTAAATCTATAGTTACGTAATGCTGTAGAATTGGAAATATGCCGATATTTGCGATATTTTATGGGAGTTTTAATGTTATTTGAGATTTGTTCGAGAAATGAAAGGTTTTGAGAATTTTGGATTAATTTAGATTTCTGGAATTGAATAATGAAAATATTCTAAATTTGATTTCGTGATTTTTCAAGATTATTGAAAGAGGATTCTAAGTTTATTCGTAGGTTTAGTATATTTTTCGACATTTTTGAGCTTACCTTGACCATGATACATTCCAAGTAGAATAAAGTGAATTTTGGATGCCATACTCTTTATTCTTTGCTTAATCTGTTAGGTTGTCCTCGGAATAAACTATTTGGCGTAATACGAAATAATTTACAAATAAGATTTTTAAGCTGTTCCCTTAGTTCAACAAAATAAGTTTTGATGAATATTTAAATCTGGAGAATTTTGTTAAATTAACTAGGTTTCGAAAAATTGGAAATTTCAAAAATAATCGGGTAACCGTGTTTGAGAACTTTAGTTCTAGGCGACCTTGCTTAATACAAGCAGTAGTAAAGTACAATAATATTAAAGAAAGAGTGGTAAGTTTGTGTTTACCAAATGGGTACCCTATGATCTTACCCTCTCCATGTGCTCAGTCTATCAAATTTTTAAATTTCAAAGGCAAACCTGGTACAGGAGCTAAACAACAATTCCAATTTTTGTTCAAAGTTAGTTGGTAACTTCAATTTTACAGCACAGTGATATACGAGGTTAGGCAAAATGAGAGATTTAACTAACTGGTGTCGCATAGTTTAAGGTAAGGAATTTCCAAATTTCTACAAAGCACGATAATAAGTTGAAACAGTTGATTGAGATCACTACCCCAAGAAAGGTGCTTGTCAAAAATAAGCCCAAGATTCTTTTTCCTGTTCACATAAGGTATTATAACACCATACATTAGTTCCGGGGAGTAACTTAAGAGGAAAGTGTTATTTATTTAATTTATTTGTACTAATTGGACAATAATTAGTTAAATTTATTTCTATCTATTGTTGAAGTACAAGTTTTCTAGTAATATATATATATATATATATATATATATATATATATATATATATATATATATATATATATATATATATATATATGTATATATATATATATATATGTAGTTGCACTTCAACCTTCCAGTTTCTGTGGCGGAATAAATTCGTAGGTATCGGCGGAGTTAAATCCATTTACAAAATTAATTAATTTTACCGGTAAGTATTAAATTATTCAACTCCAGTTTAATTCTTTTTGATTACGAATTAAATTTGCGAAATTTAATATTTAAAAAAAAAAAATTGTTAAAATATTTTGTAAAAGTTGTTAGAAGTAGATATCGCGGATTTAACTCATATTGAAAATTTAATTAATTTCGCCATACAAAAATTTGCTGCGGAGTAAATTATCGCGGAGATTATTTGGTCCCCTGATTGAATTTTATGAGCCATTACTTTAATAATAAAGCAAGAATTAGTTTAATACAACAGCATTTGACTTAATACTAAATTATGTATATAATGCAATATAAACATCATTCATATATACACCATGGAAGCTAAACTCAGTGAATGAATGCAAGTTATCTAGGTTATTTTTTTTTGGTAATAACCGGTAATGAATATTGCACATCTATGCATTTGATTGCATAGATGTGCAATATGCATTAACGACAGCTATCTCTTGAACGGAAGAAAACCCCGATAAACATTTTAGACTTACCAAATGGGATTTGAATATCCTAATTGGTTCGAAGTTTAAGTGAGTTATGCGCTTAAAGTTTGTGCGACATGCGTTTTGTTTTGTTATTTCGGCTTCTTTGTCCATAAGATGGTATATTTTGCGTTTCCCTTTTCCTTTATTTGTTCAAAAGTTACAAACAATTAGTTTATAACATTTTTTTGGACATTATTTTTAAACGATTGGCGCCCCAGTACAAATAAAATACAAATAGATTTAATTCGTTTGGCTGGGTATCAATTATTGAGCAAATAAGTAAACTTAGAAATATTTGCAATTTGTTACCCGCAGGGAGCTGTAAAATCTAAACAATATTTAACATTAATTGATGTAAGTAATTGTTATTTGACTGTTTAGTGGAATTCGAAGTCAATACAAATCATTACTGAGAGTTTCAGTTTACGTTTAGTACAATTTTGTGTTCTATGTTTGAATATCTTTGCTCAGTTTAAAATTGATCGAAAAGTTCGACAGTAAATTTGTCATATAATTCAAACAAAATCACCAGAACATAAAAACCACGCTGCGGTGATGATATTACTGGAATATATAGGATACGTAACCTTCTTTTACGATCACAGTCCACAATGTCAACATTTCGTGAGATAATGCGACCAGACTCTTACGCCGCAACAAGAATACCAAAGGTTGCCAACATCCATTATATAGTAGCTGACCCATCAATGGAATTTGCTGTAATTAGTTTTTTAGGGCTTGTTTTATTGGATGGCTTGTTTATTTAATTTTACCGCATTTGCTAATAAATTGGAGCTAATTTTTAAATGAGTTAGTGAAATTGCCGATATTTTCTTGCGCGTTAAAATCATTTATTAGTAAATGTGAGATGTTTTATGCTCTTCGTCATTCTTTCTGACCAATAGAATACTTGCTTGGTCCCAAAAATCCCGAAAAATTAAGTTTTTTAAATATAACAAAATCTGGCCGCATGGCATTTTCAAAACGTCAGAAAAATTTCAAAAATATTTACTATTCAAATAATATTGTTGTTTCGTGTTGTTACATATTGCAGTTAACAAAAATTTAATGTGGCATTCCTTTTTAATGGGATACATTATTTTGTATTTTTTGTGGTATTTTTTGGGATTTTTATTTTCGGGAATCTGATGGTATTTCAAGAAAATTATTGGTGAGATAGCACCATATTCCCGAAAACAAAAATCCCCCAGAAATATTAAATAATATGCCTATTAAAATGAAAGGCCCCTTTAAATTTTTGTTAACTACATTTAGAAAACAAAGGGAAGCTACATAATTTCTTGTCAGCCTTGTGCAAAGGGTTCAATGCTAAGCAGCTTTGGGGAGTTAAACAAATTTTATTTTTCAAAATTTTTGTTTTTTCGAACCCGATACGACATCGATACGACAATAAAACAGAGCGATACGAATAATAAAATTGTCGTTCTTGGGGAGTGTGCGTTATGCCAAAAACCGATATAAAAAGAAGAAACGGGCAAGAAATTCAAAATCACTCGAAACCGTAAATGAATTATTTCCCAACAATTTTTGGAGGTTTGTGTACGCTTTAAAATGTCGCAATTTTTAATGGTTTGGCTAAAGTATAAAATTTTGATCCCTTTTCAAATGATTTGATGTGGGTAATATGCCTCTCGTAGGAGCCTTGAAACTTTTCATCCAAGAAAAAGGAAAGATAAAAAATACTATGGTTGACAGGTGTCTTCCATAGTTGTTCCCATACCTAGGACTTTCCAACCTAATTAATGAGAAAAACATCCAATCTTCCTCAATATATTCACGATTACGGTGTGACATCATTAAAATTTTCCATTGGATAGAGCTAACGAACGATACAATCAATTACCAGTGCTTGCATTCATGCGAATTTTATAATTGCTTAATTAAAAATTATGCGTCCATGACATTTTTTATTGTATTACGTGAATATAGTGTATGTATTGTTGTTATTATTACTATACAATTGTTGCTATTGTTTTTTATTACTACTACTGTACAACTATATACCACTTGTACGTACTATTGCATTTATTAACTCAACTTCAACTTGGAATGGATAAATTTGAAATTATAATTTTTCTTGTTTTCATATTTTTGTGAGTTTTGTGGAAATTGATAGGCATCATTGTTAAACGTGTGTACGATGTGCCTCTCATTGTTACTGCATATTGTCTGTTGTGTGTATGTGTGTTTGTTTGGTTGCATTTGTGTATGATGGAAAATTGATAGAAAATGAATGCTTTATTGTTTGGTTTGATGTTTATAGTAATGGGTAGCAAGGGTATATGCAGTAATTTTTCAATGTGCTACACCTCTGTTTGTTGTTGGAGATATGTAATTTTTACAGCCGATTTAATTACTATCAACTTGTGTGTATTTGTGTATTTATATATTTATGAGATACAAACATGAAACGTCAATTTTATTTTAACAATTATCTTTTGTTTTTATTAATTATATATTTAATTAATCTTATCTATTTTTATCTATCTTCGAGTAGATACTAAACTAACTGTATATATATATGACTGCTGCAAATACAGTAAACATAATTAAAAATCCATCATAAATCTTTTTATTTTACCAACCGAAATATATTACGAAATGACCTGAATAGATCAACATCATGTCCACCAAGCACACAGCGAAAATTGGAAAATTAATTTATTTCCATCTTTCATCATTCATGTCAAGACGAGTAAAACACGAATTTTTCATTCATTTATCATGGAATATCAACCTCGAGATGAAATACAAAGATATCTTCAAATTTGTATTATTTTGATAAGAATTTTTTTTTTGTCTTAAGATACACAACCAAAAATACAAAATCTTATTGTTTTTGCGCTATAATTCAACTCCGCCCATATAATTTGTTGTATATTTTTTCCGTGATTAAACAATAACCGCGCCTTCCATCATTTCCAACCACGATGAGAAAACAACGAAACGAAATAAACTCAAAAGCACACAGAATAAAGTTGGATTTTTTTCTTCTTTTGCTGTTCGTCTTAAGACCAAATACAAAAACAAACCAATATACTCTTTGGATTGGATAAAAATGAAAAAAAAAAAACAACTAAAAACTATCGCCTCGCTCGGACCATTTCAAAAAAAAAAAAGCAAAACGAAAATATAAAAATGTTATCTCTATCACATGGTGGAGTTATCGAATTTCACAGACTACGATAAAAGCTGCGCAGAATCACAATCTCGTGAATAAAAAAAATATCTCGAAATATATTTTATACGTGCACAGTACAAATATCTAATCAAAAATCTAATTTAAACTCTTATACACACTGAGTACAAAAAAAAAATAACTATATACATATATAATTAAAAAAGCTCTTGTCAAAAGCTTTTTTTTTCGTCGTTTGTGTTAGTGATAAGATCTGTTGAATCGAAAAAAAATTCCGGCTTCTCATTCGTCCTTATAAAAATTGCGCATATGCGTTTTTTTTTCATTCAACTCATATACCATACGAAAAAAAGCTCTCGGTTCTGTTTTTATGTTAACCACCCGAAAAAAAGCTCTCGTATACATTTTTTTTCGATTCTATTTCAACGAATCGCGAATTTTTTTCAAACCAAATTTTTGTTTTTGTCTATAAGAGGCGGAGAATTTTTTTTTTACGTATAATTTGTTTTGTCGATCTATTTGCACGAAAGCTCACATATTATAATGTATGTTTGTTTATTTTATGGGAGCAGAACCAAACCTACCTGGATAAATAAAATGAAAAAAAAATGTTAGATGAAACTGGAACTTCCTTCTCATGAATGTTCGAAAAAATTCGAATAAAACATTTTTTTTTTTCGTTAGAAACGATTTTTTTCTTCTAAGAAATAGAATATAAATTGGAAAATTTATTTTGTTATTTTTTATTTATTTTCTTTTTTTGGAAAATACACAAAAAAAAAAAAATAATAAAATTCTTTTTAAATAAACAAAACCACACATAAATAAATTAAAAGTAAATTAAAGTGGGAAAAGTAATCTTTAAAATGATGTAAGAGACGAATAAAAATTGTTTTTTGAAAGAATTTGCGTTGCCTTTGAAAAAGTACTTGTGAGTTATATAAGTGCGGGCTTAACTAGTTATCTAATTGCAGTTCACAAATATTAAAATTTAATTTGACAAACTATTGAAAAGTCATAAAGTTTATTATTTAAAATTAAATAGCGTATCACTTGAAAATTATTAAGAAACCAAATTAGTGCCCTATTTGTACAAAAGCATTACAAAATTTAGGAAAACCATCAAACTAATAACCAGTGGACATTAGTTAGCAAGAAATTTTTAGCTTTTAAGTTCTATATTTCTTAGAGGTCATAATAATTAGTTTTAAGGTTTCTAGCTTATCATTTTCAAAGTTTATACAATTTTTTTTAATGTTGTGTCAATATCACAGCTTAAAGCTTTTACCTACAGTTAAGACATTTGACAGTACATTAAAAGTTAACAGCTTAATGAAAGCTTTTTTATGAAATTGAGGTGGCTGATCAGCTGAAATGTTAAAAACTTGTTCATTTCATTTAAGTTCCTTTTATGAAAATTAATAACAAATTGCACGGTTTTGTGAACCAAAGCCTAAGTAATCCGAATTTGAAAGCGTTTAATCCGGTTTCACCATTTTAGAGTGATAACTAGAGTTTTAAATCAAGCTAGTATTTTGTGATCAGAACGGTGCCCATTTCTTGTTTATTTTTGAAATAAAAATTAGAGTATTGCCTCACTGAAAAACGAAAATAAAGTCTTTTTAAAATTTGATTTAACCCTATAATAGGTTCTATAAAAGTTATAAAAATTTGAAATTACCTGCGTATATGGAACTCTGAGCACCTATCCAAATAAATGGTCAAACCCAAAGAAATTCTACTAATTCCGTAATTAGTTTTTAGTATGAGAAATCCCCGATCTCACTAGAAATCGAATTGAAAAGTGTTTTAAATTAACAAAAAGCTCACGTAATTAATGTCTATTTTAATTAAGTATATTAAAATAAATTAGATTGCCAGGAACATTAACTTGCCGCAGTTTTTTCCGATCTCCTTTCATCATGCGCTGGTTTACGTACACATGAGTTTAATGCACGCAATGATCCGCTTTTTTAATTATTGGGCTGAGGTTGTCTGCGAGCCGTTTTTATCTTCGGTAAAATTGTCATAAATTCTCGATTGGACGAGCCAGGAATACAATAAGCGAATTTTGGAGGATTGCAAATTTTGGCACCAGTGGTATATATTTAGCAGTTTACTAGCCCAACATTTTTCTGGCATAATAACAGTTAAATCTGCTGTTTCAAAAAATTTAACAAGCGTTCCAAAATTTTCAGGAATTCGTTGCAATTGTTTTCCGCATATCGTTGATATCGTCTGACATCATAACATTCTTCAAGCACCTCCAGATTGCGCCACTCTTGGCACTCGAACTCGATCCTCGGAAGCATTTGTAAATTTTTGAAGTATTCAAAATTTTATGTTCGGAACCAGGCATATTGAAAAATGTTTCTCCAAGTTCTTGCTGTCTGACCTGAAAATAATAATTAATGACAAGAATTAAAACAAAAGAATCTGTTTATTTTAATTTGTACCCCTACATCTTATAATGTATAGCATTTCGAATTTTTTGAGGATTTTTTAAACATTTGAATACCCTTGACCTTTAAATATTGTAGATTTGACCACAACTGAGAACATTAGTTCTGTGCAGCAGCAATCTTTAAAATTACGTATATCTGGTAAGACTTATTTTGCTGTATATTGTAAATTCAACTATTTACAAAAAGGGAAACCACCTAAATTTACTGTATGTTATATATGGTATTTCAAATATGATTGTTTGTCAAACAGGTAAAATATAAATATTGTTTTTTGTGTCAAAAGTACCAAACATGAATTTAAAATAAACATTTGTCTTGAAATTTGATGCACAAACATGATTTTATTTGGCTAAAGTAGTGTCCTCATTTAATGCCAAACTTACTCAATGGATGTGTCCTTATTTGCAGGACTAAAATTAATCGTCCACAATTTGGAAAAATTCCTTTAACAGGCGCAATAGTCTTTGTGAAATTTTATTGTAAAATATGTTATAGAACGCTAATTAATTTAAAATTGACGTTATTGACTAATTATAACTTTTTTTTGGTTTTTTCGTAAAGGTTTCAAAAGTTTTTGAAATGCAATGAACGGTGTTTCCTCCTAGGAAATATTTGAAAGAGTATGAGATCTTAGATTAAAAGATCTTTAAGAGGACGATCCAGAGCTCGAAATGCTGATGATGGTGATGATGAAAATGTAATTGTTATACCAGCTTTATCTAAAACAACTTCAAATATTAACATGAGAACCAGAAACATTTTGGATGTGGATGACATTGAAGAATTATGCGATTCAAATGATGAAACTGCAAGAGTTTTGCTACCGGCGATCCGTCATTGGTTTTATCGGATTTGATAAAGAGACCTATACACCATCGATTTATATTCCAAAACAAATCTTTTTGACATGGCCGAAAATACTAATTTAAATGCAAAAGAGTACAATGTAGGTAACTATAAAGAAAGCAGACCGAACGAGCTGGGATATATAGTATGTTTTGGATTTGAACTTATCAAAAAATCAATGTCTGTCAAAAGGTTTTACTAATTGAGAACAAATTTGCATTTTGTTAATAAAAAGGTCACAGTTCAACAAACCAATGATAAATTTAAATTACTTCGTTCTCTAATTGATAGTGTTTTACCGAGATGTCTGCAGCAACAAATTGGAGAAAACCTCTTATGACTTTTTTATTTACCAAGATAAAAACCCATTCTGCGAGTCTGCCTCATTTGAATGGTAACGATTTAAAATTAAATGTTTTAGAGTGCACGATGAAGTCTATATCTTGGATGGTAACTTATTGCGCCGAATTGTACGTACAACCAACTGTAGTCGCGAAGTATTGTAAAATAATGTAATGGGTTGAGTTGATCACCTCGATCAGATGATTGCATACTTTCAGATCTTTGTCCAAGAAAAAATGGACAATAAGGGTGATTACTCATTTCTTAGATTTTGCCATTGCTTCTTGTTGAATAGATTATAAAAGAGGTTTTGAGGCAAGTCAGTCAACCAGGACAAATGAAACGGAGGATTTTATTATCATCAGACCAAGTACCAAAGAAGAGCGTCTCTTACTGCAAGTATCAAAATAAAGAATGCAAAATTTGAAATATGCACGATGAGCGATATTCGACTTGATAAAATGGAAAACTTTCTATTTCATAAAAGTGCGTTAAATTCGATCAGATGTAAATTTCTAGACTACCAAGTATAGTCGAGGGATACTAAACAAAATCCAAGGTAGCTTTTTTTCAATTACAATACATACATTTTTAGACCAATGGCGTTTTTACCATTGTTTTATGTCCAATAATTACGGTTGTGTCTGAATCGTCATTTAAAATTTTTGTTTGTTCAATGCGACAAAAACTTTGAAGCGGACAATTCTTTATCATGCAATATTCACCAGAATTAATATCTCTTGAAGTGCACTAGAAAATCTTTACCATATACAATAACCCATTATAATGAAACTATTTAATTCTTGTTAAGCTCAGCATGACAAAAAACATGAAATATGAATCTATTAATTGGCCACCCACTAACTCCCGCCAAACACTAATATATACATACATGTTGACTTTTAACTATTTTTTTTGTAACCAACATCTTTATCTTGCAGCGTTATAATTACCTGTTCAAATATGTCAAAGAAACACAACGAAAAAAAAAAACTTTTAAGAAACGCATAAAAACCAGTATATGCGTTTCCTCTCACAGTGTGTGTAAAGCCCAGAACTAGCAGAAGCAAATTAAAAAAAAAAATAAAATAAAATTTCCGCACAGATGAAGCAAATTAATTGTGGAATAAAATTATTTTTTTTTATGCAGCCACGATTAATGTTATGTTAATCATAATTAAATTTATAATTTTATTATGGTTGCAAAAAAAAGAAAACGATTTTTTCTTTGTGCACTCATACCATACGCGCATTACACTTTACAATGTTACATATGAGTACTTTGTAAGCGTGATCTTAATTTATTACTTTTTAATTTTAATATGTTTTGTTGTCCAGTCGATTACAGTTAAGAAGTGATAAATTTATTGATTCGATTCATATACGGTTTAATTTATTCCATGTAGATCAGAGATGCGGTAAGATAAAATCTATTACATGAACAATTTATGTATTCATATAAATATGCGAACAAATATTTATTTATGTATGATGAATGCAATTGCCAGAATTGATCGCTACCGTGCACTTAATGAATTAATTCAAAATAAAATTTTCTTCGAAATGATAAACGTTTCATTTCATCCGCCCGAAAACGCCTACCAATTACATATTAAGAATATGTATTCGAAGAAGAAAACGCAAACAAAAAAAAAATTATGTTCTATATGAAAAAGCATAAAAATTATATAAAGGCCTATCTACCAATTTCATACAACATTTAATTGGAATTTTATGCTTCTTCTTCGCATTTTTTTTTTATTTAACATTATTATTATAATATAATTATGTGTTATCATAACGTTTTTATTATGTACATACTCGTACATACGCGTGTTTTTACGTATATGTGCGGTGATGCTTTTTTTTCTCTTAAGAAGTTGAGATCTAATTAAAAATATAAATATTAAATATAAGCCGCCATCAAATTAATTCAATAATCAGAGTGCGAAATGTTTTAAATTTTATGTTTTGATTCAACTAATTTGAAGTTTAGTGTTTAATTATGAATTATATTGCGGTTGTTGTTTTAACTTTGATAACGGAGAGTGAATGTTTAAATTGTTATTTGTATGTTCTGAACGATTCGTTATAATTTCGTACATAATTTGAATAAAGCAAATATTAATAATTTTTTATCATGTTGTGATGCCAAAATCGAAAATATAGGAAAAAATAAGAGGCACTCGAAAGAACACAATAAGGCATTCGTTTATCTAAACGTTACATAGTGATTCCTGCATGAAATCTGTTCAACATGGCCGTTCAAGTGTCTGATAAAAGTAAAGACTATGTAACTCTGATGCTATGTTCACTGACACCCGCTCTTTCAAATAATTGCTTGCTGTTAAATAAATTAAGCGTTACTTTTTATTTATATTTAAATATGTGTTTACTTGAAAAACTGTATTTTTGAAAATCATAATAATGAAATTAACCTAAACAAAAAACGTCATTACCTGTTTTGACATGTATTCCAATACGCTTTTATCTAGCATCTCGTTAAAATCGCGTGTTTTTTGGTGTAATCAAACCTTTCTATTCATCTCACACTCTCACACAATACATCAACCATTTCAAAATTAATTACCTTTACAAACTCACAATAAAATAATTATTTTTAATGAAAAATAAATTCATAAGGAAAATTTAAAAATAAACAAAAAAAAGACAACCGTTTGACTCGAAAGTCATGGCCAACCTGAGAAACTAAACATTAAATATGACTACGAAATTTTAGGATTGTTGTTCAATTTAAGCGGGCCTCAGATGATCAATATCTATTGCCAATATTTCAGTATTGGCAATACTATTGAACATATGAGGACACTAATTGAAGTATTGTCAATATACAAAATATTGTGGCGATGGTTTGATGAAAACTAAAATTTTTTTAATATTGATATAATATTTACAATACTCTTGATCTTCTGAGATACTTTATTGATAAAATGCCTATGCAAAGAGCTGTAAAAATTTGAATTTGGTGCACATAACCAAGAAAACGAAACAATTACCTACATGCAGCCTTGCATTTATACAAATATAAATATAAAATTAAATATAAGTAAGTGGGGCCTGTTACAAACTACAATATCTCGAAATAAATATAATGCAATTAACAATAACTTGGCAAATAATTATATATACTACATGGTGCGGTATGGAATTCACCGATAGCACAAGTAATACCTCAATGGACAACAGGAATACACCAGAAACCCTTGATAATCAAGAAGCGTTAATTAGCTTTGTTTATACATATAGAGAACTTCCAGTATTGTGTTATGATACATGAAAAGTTTACACCAACCGAGGAAAAAAAATCTGCCATACTTTTATTGTTAAAGGTTGAACACCTTAGACCATATTATTTCCTTTTTATTTTAATTTTTTTTTTCATTGATAATGCCCAAATAATCGCTACACAAGCTTTACTTTTAGCTAACATGGTTCAAAGTGGAGTATTACCTGAAAATCAATATTTTTTATTGTTTCACGTTTAAGTGTATAGCCAATAGTATTGATCGTCTGACACAATTGCTGTTTGCCCATAGTTTTTTTCCATATTGACAATATTATATTTTCAATACTTATTGATCATCTGAGGCCCGCATTAGGTTTATGTTTTACAGAAAATAGAATTTTGTATTCTCTTTAAAAAATACGCTAAATGTATAAGAACCGATTTGAAAACTATTACAATTAAAAGTCTTTCCATCTCAAGGACGCGTCTAATTCCGTCTCACGAACGCGTGTAATTCTAACTAACCTTTTGTAGTTGAAATTTCAAGTAACTTCAAAGGAAATTGCAAATCTTGTGTTTGACGGAAAAGCTCAATGGAACCGGTGGGAAGTTTTCCACAGAATTCAGAAGTGTAGTTACACAAATTAACAGATTTCAAAAATGTAGCTACACAATTTAGCAAATAGTGTAGTTGTAGACAAAAAAATGTAACAGGATAAGTTTATATTTATTTTCATGCAGAAAAAAATTAAACCGAGTATAAAATTAAAAATTATTTTTAATGTACTACAGACATCTGACTAATAAAATAAAAATTAAATTTCACTTAGTAAAATAAATAAATTAAAACTAATGGTATAGTGGTCACTTTTGGCCAGTTACAAGAAATCCTAGAGATGTCTAAGCAAATCTGAGTATGCCATATTATTGCTGGCTTTTAGTAGAACATATGGCCCATGAATCATTTTAACGCGACCCTCAAGGAGTGAGATATCGCATTTCCACACTTTTATTTTATACAAATAAAGTGTAATGGTCAATTGTTGGTCAGTTACAAGAAATCAGAATGGAAATGCGATATCTCACCCCTTGAGGGTCGCGTTATAATGATTCATGGCCCATATGTTCTACTAAAACCAAACAATAATATGGTATACTCAGATTTACTTAGACATCTCTAGGATTTCTTGTAACTGGCCAAAAGTGACCACTATAGCCCATTAGTTTTAATTTATTTATTTTACTAAGTGAAATTTAATTTTTATTTTATTAGTCAGATGTCTGTAGTACATTAAAAATAATTTTTAATTTTATACTCGGTTTAATTTTTTTCTGCATGAAAATAAATATAAACTTATCCTGTTATATTTTTTTGTGTTCAACTACACTATTTGCTAAATTGTGTAGCTACATTTTTGAAATCTGTTATTTGTGTAACTACACTTCTGAATTCTGTGGAAAACTTCACACCGGTTCAATGGAAACGAACAATAAATTTCTACAATCTGCACTTTTAATTTTTATTTAGCGTTCCTGTTCCGCTGCTTGAGCACTAAACCTTTCTTAAGAAATGCCGCATTCGTTTCCTCATCCTGAATGATTACATTAATGCCATTATATCTTTTGATTGGATATACAAACATTAGGAGCCCTCAAATTCTAAAAAATTCTCTGATAGTCTTATCCTTCAATAATTCTAATGGATATATATAGAGAGAGAGAGTGACTTAGTTCTAAATGATACCATCTCGAGGGATAGTGGGTAATTTTGATAATCATGACGTATGGGGCTAAAATCAGGACGTCTGCAAATATGGGAGCACTGCGTTGTCGATTTATTTGAAAAAGGATTTATATCGATATACTTATCGAAACTATACTTATCGACAATTTTTATCAAAAATGGTTTAGAACTACTTATCGAATTTTTTTTAAATTTACGCAACAGGCAGAGTAAAATAAACAACATTTTGATAGCCTAAATATAGTTTTATTTTTAGCCTAGTAAATTTTTAAGTTTTATTTTGTAAATTGGCCCAGAGTTTCTCTTTTTATTAAGAATTATGTTTCTAGCGCGACGTTTGTCGATACATATTTAAAAGCGGTAAGTTTTCAAACTTTCTGAAACAGGTTTTTCAGATAACAATTGAAGAGCTTTACCAACTTTAAACTTGAAAAATATTTTTTGGTAACTCATAAGTTAGACAGACATTATCACAAAATTATTCAAAATATGAATACGACATGAATACCACATCAGTTTTTCAACAGACAATGAAATAGGAATGACCTTCCTTCCCAACCTCATTATAAATTGCGCATGACGTACCTGTTCGACTTTCAGAGTGTAAGTCTGAATCTCTACACCTTCTGCCTCATCAAACTCGGATTATACGAATTGACGTTCTTCAATTTACTAGATTCTTTATCATGTATTCGACTACCCAAAACCATTCTGATTTTTTGCTAATTAACAGTCTCAATTATTTTGAAAGGTGTGTCTGCCAAAACCCATTTTATATCCATTGAAAATACATTTTTTACCTGAAAAACCCCGAAATTATGTTTTCCATTAAAGAAATCTAATAACATACTCGAAATTAGAGTTGAACCACAGCTACGCAAATAACCCTAACCTGAACCTTCAGACCCAATTTTACATAGGTGAATCAAAACACCGATTATATTATTTAACCCACCGTTCAACCCTGGTATATAGGTTGTAAATAGTCTTTTCAAAACTACAGAATGACTTTGCCATTGTTTCATACTGCCATAGTCAAAATTTATGAAATAAAGTAATCTACATATGTGTATGTTCACCAATTATGTACTCGAAAATTTGCTTTAAAAAAAGTTTCACTTCTTTTGGACAAAAATAGATATCATTTAGCTCAGTTTTTCCGAAATAAAAAATAAAATAAAAATAAACAAGACATTTACCTGAGAGGCTAATTCTTCGACCTGCTTAATCGTCCGGTGTATATTTACACCTTTTGGTAAAAAGGTTACTCCAATTTTGATTTGCAATTTGTGCCCTTAGTCTACTACGCTGATACTATTTGAATCGTTGGTTGGGTGGACATCACCGCAAAATATCCTTCCTCGTTATGCTTGGCCCATTTAAACAAGCGGTTGCTTAATTTAGAAGTAGAATGTGATTTGAACTGTTTGAAATTGGAGACTATTCAAAATTATCACTTATGCCCGGTTTCACAAAAAATAAAACCGAATCTCCCGTTAAATTATATTTCCTTTCTTTTTACTTTAACTGAAGGTTTTTTTTTACATAGAAACATTTATCCTCCAGTTAAATATTTAGCTGAACGAAATGGGGCATTAAAAAATATTTAACTCTCCAGTTACAATGGTTATGTAAAATGAGTTAGTGAATATATTCTGATTAAAATTCACAATGCAACAACTTTTACTTCGGTCTAAAAAGACCAACGCATTGAAACCCTGTCAAAAATACTTTTCTCGACGTTTTGCAAGTCCCTTAGTCTAAAAAAGCAAAAAAAAAAAAAAAAAATGTCCGTCCGTCTGTCTGGACGTCTGGATGGCTGGATGTCTGTTTGTCTGTACTCATGGTATCTCGAGAACGGTTTGTTCGATTTAACATTTTTTTGCCAATCTGTTTCTATGGTCAAGGCCAAGATTTTAAAAGCTTTTGGAATCTGTGCGTCAAGAGGGTCGGGTACCTGCAATACGAATTGACCCAAATCACCTGGTTATTGAAATATTTACCAATTTTTTATATATGCTGGTTTGAATATTGAGTTTGGGGTTTAATTGAAGGTTAAGTTAGGAGTCCATTTGAGGGTTGTGATCAAGTTGAGTTGGGGTTGAGTTGGGGCTGGGTTAATCTATAGTGAGCAGTTGACCAATTTTTTATATATGCGGGTATGAGAATTGAGTTGAAAGAGAGTTGGCGGTTCGGTTGAGGGTTGAGTTGGGGGCCGTTTGCGGCTTGAATTGGGGTTGTGATGGTGTTGGATCAGTGTTTAGTGAGCAGGTGAGCAATCTATAAAATAAAGTGAGTATGTATGTACAGCATATGTGTATGATATATTTAAACAAATCCACACGACTTGAACCTTACTTGACCGATTGGAACCAAACCTTACACAAATATTGTTTAAGAATTAAGAAAGGTCACTGTTAATATCTCAAACCTTAACTGTTAATATCTCAAACCTACTCAAATGAATGGCCAATTAGGATGGAACTTATCTATTTCTTAACTGATTTTAGTGAAATTTGACTTCCGCTATGGAAATGGGATTCTACTCATCCATTCTACTTGCCTATTTTTTATCAATTATGATGAAATTGGCACATTGGAAATGGGGTTCTAAAATGATTTTTGGATGAAGTTCTGTAATATGGAAAGTATGAGGGAACTTGCCTATTTCTAAACCGATTATGCTCAAATTTGACATGAGCGTTGGAAATGGGATTCTAAAATGATTTTTGGGTGAAGTACTGGAATATGGCCAAGTGTGGTGTACCTTGCCTAGTTCTCAACCGATTTTGGTGAAATTCGACATGAGCGTTGGAAATGGGATTCTAAAATGATGTTTTGATGAAGTTCTAGAAAGTGGCCAAGTATGAAGGAACTTGCCAATTTTTAAACCGATTATGATCAAATTTGGCATGTGCGTTGCAAATGGGATTCTGAAATGATTTTTGGATGAAGTTCTGGAATATGGCCAAGTATTTTAGAACTTACCTGTTTCTCAATGGATTATGATGAAATTTGACATGTGCGTTGCAAATGGGATTCTAAAATGATTTTTGGATGAAGTTCCGAAATATGGCCAAGTACGATGGAACTTGCCTGCGATGAAAACTTACGACAACCGTAATACAAACAAAACTAACATCACCCCCATTGATACCAGCACAACTACAAATAAATAAAATGGATGAACCAAGGATAAATAGGTTGTTGGCGTAGGCTTTTGATGGCATTTGGCACTATCTTGTTGGAACAACGAATTGATAATATCCCTATTTGTAATAGCTGGAAGTTATAGCGAAGACACGTTTCAAATAAATACCTTCGGTTTTTGAGATCATTTATCGATTAATTAATTCAGAGTGACCAATTTTAATTAATTTAATAATTATAATGAAATTTAATATAATTCAAAAATGTTCATTTTCATTAACGTGCTTTTAAATTCATTTTGCGGCACCCACTGTTTCAAAAACCTAAAGTTGTTATTTGGACACTCTTTACAAAACACTTTGCATCAAGAAACAAATTTTAGGCGATCACATTGACAAAGGAAATATAATAAAGAAGTTCGCCCTACATTCAAACAAATTGGGTGCGGTACCGATAACGGTGTAACAGGTAATGTTGTGATCATAGGTATTTGAACACATTCACCTTTTTGTATTGTGTATCTGATGAAATGAAGTCTCCACTCGTCTGCCTCCCCGTGGTGACCATGTATTTCCTGTTTGCTCTATTGATCTGAAGGCCAATTTGTTTGGCTGTTAATTCCAATGGAAGGGAGACCTTTTTCAGGGAGATGATGTTACGACCAAAAATACAAATACTGTCAGCGTAGACAGCTGCGCTGCGCCATATTAAGCTAACAAATGACATACTACAATGAAACTACTTTTGACTTTTATTAGCACCTTACATATTGAGCCATACACAAAAAGCTGGCTCAATGAAACCAATTTTGACAGTATGGCCAGGTAGGACAATACGTTCAATAATGTACTACTTTTAATGCTGCCGTACGCCGGTTGGAAGTCGATGAATAGACTGTGCATAGGATTATCCTTTTCATAGCATTTCTCTAGCGCCATTCTCAGCGTAAAATTTTGATCGGTCGTTGATCAGTTTTTGAAGATTAGCCCTGTTAAAATTTACATTAAAGCAATTGTTATCAAGGCAATTTTGTTTGAATTTTCATCTTTAATGAACTTAGCACTAAATTTGTTTATGTAAGAATGAAATATGTTTATAAAGTGTTACCTCTTTCAGGATACTTGTATACAGATTTACAGATTTGTGACAAGGCACTATTGGTAATGATGAGGAACAGGAAACTAAATAATCAACTAAATTTGGACATGTTCGAAGCATTTATACTTTCTAATTTTACGATTCAAAATATTTTGTCTAAATAATTTTTTTCAGCTTCCAAAAAGGGATGATTTGTAGCTTAAAAATGTTAAACGGGTTTGGTAAATTTTTAATTTCTATATTCGTCAAACCATTTTAGAAATTTGTGTAATTGACCAATTAAGCAATTTTGTTAATTAGTCGAATACACCCCTTAACATCAATTTTACGCATCGATATTATGCACTTTGCATTGTGCATACCACACATAAATTATTTGCAATATTGTGTATTCCATTCCTCAAGAGACATAATGTTTTACTACAGTAAACCTATTATGCATGTAATTTATTTATTTATTATATTTTAATTTGTCTAAGTTAATTGTTAATTAAAATTTAATTATTTTAATAATAAACAAAAAAATTAAAAACTTTTTTTTTTGTTATCTTGTTTTATTTATATAAATAAAATTGAATAATTAATGTCTGAATCTAATTAAGGAATTAAATGGGAAGCTTTAAACTTTACGATGTATCATTTTACGTTTTTGTCATTGTAATGAATTTTTTGTTGTTTTTTTTTTTTAATTTTATTTATGTCGTCAACATAAAGTTACACAAGAAAGAAAGCATAATTGTATGTTAAAGTTTTTATATGCTTTTGTGTAAAGTTTATTTACTTTTGTTGAGTGTACGATTTATTGGATGTATAATAAGACGGTGTGATTTTTTAACCGGAAATACAGCAGCATATCCAGTTTTATGATATAATTTTCCCATCATCGATTCGTCGTTTTTAGCTTGTTAACCAAGTCACGATATTACCACCTGATGTTATTTAATTAAAAAATCATAAATTTTTATTAATTTAATAATTTAAGAAAAAAATGATGAACTGATCTTGATTCTATAGCGATTTATGAATTTATATTTTGTTGAATGAAAATCGTCTCAATGAAAATTGATTTTTTTTTTGTATTCAACTCTTATATGTGCATATGTACAACGAAATCTTTAAAATACAATTAATGTTACATCAATTAAGAATTAAAATGACAAGACGATTGAAACAAGATTACAACTTTTTCTGTTTTTTGCCTTGAATTTTTTATTTTTTTGTAATTTCACAATGACAACAACTTCAAGTCGCGATCTCGATGTATAATAAAAATTATAGGTTAATTGTAGCTTTGTAATTCAGATTTTTTTTTGCGTTTGTCTGTTTGTTGATTTTTTATTGCTGATTGAATCCATGTAATATTCTGTTGTATTATGTGATTTGATGTGTACTTGATTGACTGGAATTCTGTATTAATTTTGTTTGCGTGTTCAATGAAATACTGATTATTATTTATATTAGTGGTAAATCCATAAGGTTGATCGTGCATACCCGACTATGGTCATACAACAGGATCCTAAAATAAAAAAAAAAAATTACGAATTCACTAAACACCCTCGCACAAATGATAAACCACCTGATAACAAATAAGCGCACACGTAAAACACTCGTAACAAAATTCCACAAAAAAAAAAAAACTAAACTAAATTAAAATTCAATAAATTGTTTCTCAAATCAATTGACTTCTGGTTTTCGAGATTTAATCAATTGATAATGCGAAAGCAATTTTTATACCACACCCTAGTAGTATATATAGTAGCAGAAAATAAATAAATAAATTACGCGAAATCAAATTAAATAAATAAAACAAAAGCAAAGCAAAAAAAAAAAACCCAAAGAAAATCGTAAATTGTATAAGATAATTACGTCTAAACGTCTTACTGACCGCAATTTAATCGTAACTTTGTTGTCTTACATTAAATTGTTTGTATAGTTTGTAAAAAATGCAAAAAAAAAAAAAAAAAAAAAGTTGAATTTGACACAGAAGTTGATTTTCAAAATACAGTACAAATTTATTGAATTCCTATGCGATCAATTTCGTAATAGAATCTAAGGAATTCTGAACAATTTTTTGTTTGCTGTAATTTATATAAATAATTATTAGAATTTAATAATTATTATTGAGAATTGGAAATCAAACATTTTACTTCAAACGAGATGCATTTTTCAAATTTGCGATGTCAACAAATTTCTACTGTAAAGTACAGACTAGAAAGTTTCTCTGCGGTTGATTCAATTTTGTAAGACAATTTTCTTTACAAATGGAAAAGGAATGTTGGTTTAATAAAACTATAAATCATCGAATAACAATTTATTGTAACATCTGCTGATATCAAATAATATTGAAATAATTTGGCTCAAATCAACGATCTTCAAATTATCGGTCCATAATGGCAGTGTCATCGGTAGGATGCAATTTAACAATGCGACTCAACAAACAGGAAGTTTGTGAAATATTAACTTGCTTGACAACCACTAGGCGATTGATGTAACCGATGACCTAGCAAAAAAATTTGTTGGTGTAAAAAGTGCTAAATGATCAGGATCATATGATAAAGCAGCGACAAGTGAGGGTTTCAATTGGCCTTCAATTCGTGTGATCAGAGTAGATAACTGTTCAAATAACAAATGGTTGCACGATTTAAATAAAGTAATCAATTATTGTAAATTCTTTAGTTCTGTGGCCAAGATGCCTACCGCCTGGGCCAAACACTAGTCACTTTATCATTTTATAATTTGCAGTGCTTCTAAGAAGTATTGTTAAGAATGATATCTACAGAAGTCTTCCATTTCTCCCAGTATAAAATGTTGTTGATGGCGGAATATCGATATTGTAAAACGATAACCGTTCGATAGTGTAGGCGCTTTCAGTTCACGCAACGTGTTGACATTAAAAATGATTTGATTGAGAAAATACTATCCAAACTACCACGTAGCAGGCGTTAACATGAAATTTTCGATGAGCTCAGAAAACGACCTGTAAATTTTAGTAGCATGTTGCCATCAGTTGATCGACCTAATTGCCTAATAATAAGGGCCACCTAGTTGACGAGCAAAATAAATAGATCAAAAACCCTTTATTGTGGCTTTCAAAATTAATAACTCTTTTTGGTGGTTACCATGAACTAGGAAGGTCATAAAATAAATTTCGTATAATAACGGACTATCTTCAGAGAGGGGCTTTATTTGTGGAGCTAAGGAAGCTGGCTAGGCTCAGGCTAAGCCCAAAGCTAGAATACCCATACTTCCCAGCCTTTCACCGTTTAAAATAGCTTGGGGTCAGTGCTGGCGCGAGGCTGTAAGGCGCCCTCCCGCCCGAAATTTATTTTGGCGCCCATTTGAAAAAATCTGAAGAAAATAAATTAATCGACCAACTTCCATTTTATTTTTTTGAAACCTAAAAAAGATATTCCTTCAAGATGTAGAGAGAAGCAGGGAGAGCTAAAAAAAAATTAAAACAATAATCAGATCGGATTTTTTTTTCCAATATGTTCCTATGGTCAAGACGGGATACTGAGAAGCTTTTGGAAGCCGCACTTCAACTTCTTCACCTTCTTGGTGGTATTACTAAGTTGACCAATTTTTTATATATGCCATTTGAAGTGACGGTTGAATTAAAGTTAGCTTGAGTTGAGTTCATGTACGCATATAGTTTTTAAGGCTTTGTTGAATTTGGGAATTGAGTTTGGTGTAAGTTTGTTGCCCCCAACTAGGGCTGAGCTAGGGTTGAGTTGGATTTGAGTTGGAATTGAGTTGAGTGTCAGGCAGCAGTTATGTTGTGAATTTATTTGGGGTTACGTTGAGGGTTGAGTTGAAAATTAGCTTGAGATGTTTTGAGTTGAATTCTTTAGTTACTTTGAGTATTTCCGTTGTGTTTAGGATTGAGTTGAGGGTCGAGTTATTTATTCAGTTAGGATTGAGTTTGCTTAGGGATTTAGTTTCGGGTTGAGTTGAGGTTTGGGTTAGCAGTTGTGTTGGGATTAAGTTAGTGAGTTTGTGGTTTAGTGAGGGGTTCAATTGTGAATTTGTTTGGGGAGTGTTGGGGGTTGAGTTGCAAGTTAGCTTGAGTTGAGTTGATGTCAGCATGAGTCTGAGGTTAAGTTGTGCGCTGAATTTTTGTCGAGTTGGGATTGATAAGGGTTGAGTTGGCGATAATTTAGCCAATGGAGATTGTTCGGACCGTTATGATTTGAGGATTGAGTAGGGCGTTTAGTTGAGGATTTGTGAGCGATGGAGTTCAGTTGGGGTTTATTTGGAAGTTGAGTTGGGGATTAACGTGGGGATTTCATTAATTTAACTTCATATACGCACGTAGTTTCCGAACCGTGTTGATTTAGGTGTTGAGTTCAACGTTGAGTTTAAACTTGAGTTGGGGTTAAGTTGATGGTACTTATTGTTCAGTTATGATTAGGCTTAGGATCCTTAGGTAAAAAAAGATTCTTTTTAGTAAATCCAAACCAAAAATTTGTTGGATAGTTATTCTTTTTAGAACAAATAAAAGCGAATGAGCTCTATTTGTTACCACATATTTCTAAATATTTTTGCATAATCACATATTTTTACATATTTCCACTTATTTTACGTTTCACCAACATACTTTATGGTGTATTCCAAATATTTTTAATTTTTCTTCAAGAATAACGTAATTCGACTATGATAGCCTAAAATTTGATAAATCAAAATTATTTTAAAAGCCAAATTTTAAATTCAGACCAACAAATATTTTTTTTAAAAGTTAAAAAAGTTTTACTTTGACGCCTAAACTCCGCTAAGTTAGATCAATAAATTAAGAACAAAATAAAGGTCAAATTAAAATATCTCAATAGTATATTGCACATTATTTGACGATGTGGAATTCTTCTAGAAAGCAAATTTATAGCAAAATATGGAAATGCATTAAAAGGATTCATCGGAATTTAAATGAACAAACTAGCGTTAAAATTCCTTAACTATAAAAACGTAGTAAATGCAATTCTACCCTATTTATGCACTTGAGCAATAGCTTTAATGCTATTCATATTCAAATGGGCTCG
This sequence comes from Tipula vernalis, assembly GCA_958295665.1. Lineage (NCBI taxonomy): Eukaryota > Metazoa > Arthropoda > Insecta > Diptera > Tipulidae > Tipula > Tipula vernalis. Next base: position 5,131,409 of record OY282560.1, on the reverse strand, counting down.
AACGAAAGCTAGTTTTCAATCCGAAAAGTTCCAAGTTATTATGTGTTTGACGGAAATGTCGAATGTAAATTTGATTATATTAAGTGTGAATCACTATCTGCATTATTTGACCAAAATGGTAGATTAGAAATCCATTTCGAATTACAATTAAAACACGATGGATTTTACCAAAATTAGAGGGAAATCTAAAGGTAACAAAATTAGCTGCAATTCTGAATTGGACGTAATGATTGTGAATGAAATTTTAAGTAGAATATTTAGTGCAATTTACGTGAGAAAAGTCAACATATGTTTGTGAATTTCAACATATCAAAAATAAAATCAGAATTTCGAGCAAAAATCTGAATTAGAATTTGAATTCCCAAATGTGTAATTGAATAAATTCTTGAGTAGGAACTTAAATTGGATTTATAAATTAAAAATTATAAAAATTAAATTTCAATCCAATCGAGAGTTTGAGCAAAAATTTGGATGCAATTTAATTAAAAAAATATTTAAAAATTGAGATTGAATTCAAAATTTAATTAACACAAAATTCTGGTTGCAATTAAGCTACAAATTTTATGATATTTTGTTTACAAATTAAGTAAAAATTACAACCTAGATTTGTCTAAATGTGCTTGATTAGAAATTTGGAGGACAACTTCAGCTTTAGTTGCAAGTGTATTTAAGAAAAATTCGATTGTTATTAGAAGTGCTGAGTGTAAAATTTAAAACTCTGGTTTGCGTCAAAAGGTTCGTTAAATTTGAGTAACTGAGTAAAATGTGAGTAGAAATTGAATTTGAATATTAATTTGGACTTCGAATTGGACTGGCAAGAGAAAAAATCAAAAGATTAAGTTACAGTTATAAAATAGACTTGTGGTGTTTAGTGACGGCAAAATTCTGAGAAAAAGTTGTTTTTGAATTTCAAAATTTTGGTTACAATTAGATAGAAATTTTGTGATATTTTAAATACAAATAGGCTAAGCCAAACCCGATTTGACAAAATTGAAGGAGGAATTGAGAAATTTACAGTTCAGTTTCAGTTTTGAAGTGTAAGTTTGATACTCCAAACTAAATTTTAATTGAAATTAGTAAAAATTGCAATACGAAACATGATTTCAATAAAACAATAAAATTATTTAGTATGAGTACGATGTATAAAACAATAAGAATTCTAAACTGTAATTAAATATAATCTTGAAGGGAACTTAATTGAGTTTGAATTACAATTTGAGTTGAGCAAAAATATTAGCGTTATTTAGTTGTTCTTAGTTTAAAACTTGCTTTAATAGCGTGAATATTTTAGTCTCAACCGTTACGGTGTTCTTTTGAAGTAAGTATCGCTTACCAGTTCAAATTTTTAAGTGTATCGATGTTTAATTATATTGGTTACTTCTCCAGCACTTTGTAACCCAGGAAAGTTAGTTTGTCCAACTAATATAATAATAGCCAAAAACTTAATTTTCTTAATGAGTGAATTGAAATCCTCTTAAGATAAGGTCTAGTTTTGGTTTTCGTTTAAAAATTTGATCACATATTTTTCATTTTAATAACATATTTTGCAATTTTAGCTACATTTTTTAGGAACATATTTTTGATTTTTTAGAACCTAAATATCCTAAGTCTGGTTATGATTGAGTTTAGGGTTGGGTTGAGGGTTTGTTTGAGGTCGAGTTAGAGTTGAATAAAATTTGGGCAGAAGTTGGGTTAGATTTGAGTGCGGGGTTTGGTTGTGGATTATTTTGCGAAGGGTCGGGGAAGTTCATATAGACGCACCTTTCGAATTGAGTTGATTTCGGGATGACTTGGCCGTTAAGATTCGATTTGATTAATAGGTTGACATTTGGTCGTAGGTTAATTGAGTTGATGTTGAATTAGAGTTTAGTTCGCTTACGTTTGGGTTGATTTGCCGGACCAGCTGAAGAATTAGTTGGGGTTTATTTAGTGGTTTGAGGGCGTTGATTTTGAAGTTAGGTTAAGGGTTCATTTGAAAGTTCATTTGGGATTTAATTGTTGATATAGTTGAGAGTTGGGTGGCCATTGAGTCAGAGATTGAGCTGAAGAGTTAATAGCTTAAGTTAGGGATTGCTTTGGGTGTTGAGCTTACTAAATTCTTATATATTTCTCTATATTCTTTAAGTTAAAGAACAAACAAAAAACAAATTAGGCTCCACTACAAAGAAAGACGACTGAAGATTTAATTTATAAAACAGCGTAATGTCTTTCTTGCTCAAGGCCGCTTGCCACAGCAACCAAGAGCCTGAAACTCTGCACAAAAAAACAAACAAAACTATGTAAGGTGATGCGACCATTTCTATTTTTCTTCTCGGTGCACACTGATGCTGGTAATGATAAAATATCCTTCTTCGCCCCCCTTTTCGAGGAACTTACACTATTCGATTAGAGCTAAATCGATCTCAGAAAATCAAATGTAATTAAACGTCTCGTCCTGCCCACATATGTAAATTTATTTTCTCAAAATCATCCTTCAAATTTAAACCTTCAAAATTTTTTCTCTTAATCCAAAACACATTTTTAATTTCCATATTTACATTTTACCTTGGGTTTTAAGAAAAATTGCCTTATTTGGCCCGTGGTAATGTTAAAATCAATTTTGACTTGGATACCAAAGTAAAAATATTACTTGGAAAATGACAAGGACGTCAAACTTTATTAACGTCAAGTTGGCAACAAAACTGTGCGCAAATAATGCATATTTCTTACAAACCGCAGTGACCACATAGTGCATCGTATATATTCTAAACACCAAACAACAAAATAAATTTAATTGAGTCACATTATAACTGCGATCATCCATCAATTTGATATATTTCAACGTATATAAACTTGCCTCGCAATTATAGTATATCCAAATTGAATTTGATGACGTCAATTCGTATTTATTGCCCAAGCAAAAGCAATTCCATACAAATGACCCATCCAACATATGTAAACTTAATTAATATTCATCGCTTATAATCGGTTAAAATGTAATTTATTAGTTTTTATTAATTTGAGTAAAAAAAAAAAAAAAATTCTTCTAGTCGCCCCAAATGGTCAAACCGCACACAAACAGTAGATATTTTTGTGATTATCTTAAATAGTTTTTTAATTTGCTACTGAATATATTCTTAGGACAAGATAAGAATTTATGTATGGAGAAGGAGAAGAGCATACATAATATACATATAAATTGTTAATTGAATTTTCTAAAGTCCAACAAATAAAAATTTCATTCAACTCAAAACGTTTTTGGTTGATTATATGACCCCCAAACACATTTTCAATGCTAATAAAAACGTATTTTCTATGCGCGGTGAATATTAAAATGTTTCAATTGAACAAAACAAAAAATTATTCATAACAACAAGTTGGAATTTTACTTACCAAACCAAACTATTATACGAGCAATATATATATATATCCTCATATACTATAAAACTACTTTATCTGTTTTGGAAGTCATTTTACAAAAAAAAAACTTAATTTATGGATATTTTTGAGGATTCAGATTTTACGTTTTGTTAGCCAAGGTTTTCCTTATTAACGTTTTGAACGTTCACGGCTTATTTTGTGAATAATTTTTATGTGCGCACCACAAATCATTAAAAAAAGAAAGAAAAAAAATCAGCGATTTACGCTATTATCTATGATTTAGAGCTTTTATTGTATAAAGCATTTAAATTCAATAAACAATTCCCAAATGTAAAAAAACCACAAAAAAATTTTTGCAACACACCTTGTTGAAAATTTCCAAAATCGTAATCTTGCGCGCACAAATTTATAACAATTTCGTGATTTGATTTCAATTTTGTTTTTGTTTACACTAAAATTGGTAAATAATTTGAAATTAGATTATAATCAGCTCTACAAAAAAAAAAAAAAAAAAAATTTGGAACAATATCAAAAATGTTCATATATTTCTCTTTCGATAACTTGATTGGTTTGATGTTGATGATGACAATCAACACCAATTTTTTTTATTAAATAAATCACGAATGAAATCCAAAAACTATAAAAAAAATGATTTCAAGTTATGATTCCAATAAATAATTCATTTATGTATACCAATTTTTTATGTTTTATGACAAGAAGTCGTCGTCTTAAGAAATTCTCGTTTAACTGTTTCGATGTCTGTGCGTTTATTGAACATATTTTTGTAAAAAGAAAAATTCTGGAATTTTTTTTTATATTTTTTCTAATCATCGAAGATTTTGGTGTAAGTTAATTAATTCCAAAAATGGGGATATCATCAATAGATGATTTGCAGGTATATGGGATTGAAGATTTTCACACGATATAAAAAAAAAAATGTTGAAGTCAATTAAAACGCACAATATTTAAGTATATCGGAAAACTGGTCAGATCATCTTATCAATTTGGTTTTATTCGAGACTAAATTATATATTTTAAAGGTGACAGCTTTGTTTTTGGTTCTATTGATACCGTTCATTCAATTTTATTGCCTGTATTCCGAAAAAAATTTAATAAATATTACCAGAACTTTATATTTAGCTAAATTGTCGACGAGCAATGATTATTGGAAAACTGAATAATATGTTGAGCTCATTTAGAGATGCTAGATACAACGGAAAATGTCTATTATCTCTAAACGTCATTTATCTAACTAAAATTGTATCTTCTTTTAAAATTTAAAACAAGCCTACATCTCCACTTGTATATCCACCTTAACGACGTAGGAGTTTTTGTTATGGAACAAGATTTATGAACAAAACAAAAAATGGTGACAAAGTTATTTCAAATAAAACAAATAATCGACTCAGAATATCATCCTGAGGAACCTCAAAACTAATTATATGGAGTGATTAGGATTGGAACTTAACGCAGGGGATACGATCAACCGTAAAAAAAGCTTTCTTAATAAGTTATATGGAATTAGTTTAGAAATGTGTTTAACGCCGATTAGGTTCTTTTGGCGAATCTAAAACTATTGTGTGTTTATGGGCGCAAAGAATAACAAATTTACTAAAAAAAATTTAAGTATTTTATAGCTTTCGCCATAATTTTAAAAATATAGCTAAACAGATTTGGAGATATAATTTTTAAAATTATTAACAATTGCTTCAGATAAATAATTTCATCCATTTTCCTCGTACCCGAGGCCTAAGGTATAGTGAATTGTATGCCAACAACGGTGGGTTTTACCTTTGGCTTACATATATTTTAGCAGTCGTTTGATTTTCATTGATTGAGAACGTCACATAATAGCACAAGCAAGCATCACAGATAGTAATATATCGATGATAGTAAGAGTCACAGTAAGGCGATGATTTTTTTTTTTAGCCAACGAGCGGGAGCGGACTGTTGTTTTTGCACATTTATTAGTAAAACATGTATGTCACACGCCACACCATCAATAGCTTCAAGCAAATAAAAATATTACAACAAGGCGCCGTGATGCCCGAAGCACAAACAACTAAAATTTGTCAGTTTCCAAAACGTTGATTTATTTTATGAAATAACAGATAATAGTAACAATGTTTTAAATTTTAGACAATCCCTTAATCAGTTTTTTGAATAACTGTGTGCTCTACAACTGGTAACTTACTTCTGTAACATGCCACTTTCAGACGAAAAATTAATTCAAAATAAGTCAACAATATGATACAATTTTTCGACAAATTTTTGTTATGCCAAGTTTTAGTTGCTTATGTAATCGGGCCATTACTCGATTTTTGCATTGGTATTTTGAATGGTGTGGTTGTTAGTATTGTTATTGTCTTAAAAAGAAAACTAAATGAGTTCAATTTCAATAAATTTATTTCCATTTTCGAATTAAAATAAAACAAATTTAATTTTTATAACATAATGGGAAAAACCGAAAATCCAGATCGTGAATTTTTTAAATATACGACAAAATAAACGACATATTTCATTTTACAATAAATGATTGCCAATAAGTTCTAGCTGGTAGAAATAATAATGCTTTAAATATTGAACGGCAGCTAAGAATTCACCCAGAAGAATTCAAAATTGTTCAAAATCAAAAGAAAGGAATCTGCGGATGACGAAACTGTTATTTTTAAAATTTATTGGAAAGTTTTTTAAATGTGCAGAAAAAAACTATAACAATTTCACTAACTGAAACACAACTTCGAAGTGCTTGTGTGTGTAATCCTTTAATCAAAGTTTTTAATAAAAAATGATCTGTAACTTCTGTACACATAAACAAGAAATTTTAGTTGTAGCCGACCAAGTTCGACAAAAAATTATAAATGAGGCACACATAGAATGATTTGCATTAAAATCGATGCGGCTACTCGTCTAGAAGTATGCTGGGTATACGAATTCCGTTTAAAAATAAATGAATTATACCTCAGGACAAAACCAACATAAATGTCATATAAGCCTTGCGGTTCTATTAAAAGACCGATATCATAAAACAAATGTACATTGAATGATGTCATATGTGTTTTACTATAAACCTCAATGTACTTTCTTGTATCCAATATATGGAGATAGCTCAGCTTGTACAGACATTTGTGTTGGTTTTCCTCAGGACAATTGCTATGATGGAATTAATATAGTCTCACACTCCGACTAGACCACAGATACTCGGTTACCTCTGATAATTGGCTCCATTATGGTCAACATGGTCAAATATATCGAATTATAAGCATTTTGATCAAGAAGAAAATGAAACTCAACAAAATTAAAGTGATGATGAAGGTGACGAAGATTTTTGCATTTAAAATAAAATATTATCTTGTGATGAAGTATGCGGATAAAAATCGCTACCTTAGAATGACAAGGTTCTAACTAACAAAATTTCGAAAAATGAGTAATTGATGCCGGTTTATTCATGATCGTTTTGACTAAAAAATCGCAACCTCATTGAGTGATTTGAAAGTATATATAACGTTTTGTTTTAAATAACAAAGATATGTTAGGTTTGGGTGGCGGTCCACTAGGACCAGGCATAGACAAAAAATGGCCCGTAGCCATACCACAATAATTATTATTTCCTCCAACTCATTGGGACTATTTTGAGCTGTTAACAAAGCGCTGGATACTCCTGATGTCCATCCTACAGAGGTCCGTCAGGTCTTTGAAGAAGGGTGCCCCTAGAAACTACAGTCTGTTTCGTGCCAGACGAGGGCAGGTGCAAAGAAGATGAAGTACTGTCTCTTCCTCCTCTTCGTCCTCGCAACTACGACTGTAGTCATGTGAGAAGACACCAAGTCTAATCGCATGCCTCCCTATGAGACAGTGCCCCGTAATCACTCCAACAACCATACTGATCTGACTTCGCTGAAGTGAGATCAGCTGTTTGGATCTCGCCAAGTCCAACTTTGGACAGACCTGCCGAGTTATTACGCAAGAAGTGATATTTGACCATCTGTCATTCGTCAGCTTGCTAGCTTTATCCTGAAGCAGCAGTTTGCATACCGCAAGAGGCATTTCAATATCCTTTCTACTTTCTGAGAAATGGTCCATTGTACCACATCGAGCCAGTTCATCGGTCTTTATATTGCCGTGTACTTATGAAATGCCCTGTACTTATGAAATGCCCTGGCCCCCATAAAATGTGGATGTTGAACTGATTTGCCATCTCGTCAAGAGATGAGAGACAGTTCTGGAATACTTTTGACGTGAGGAGGTGTGATTGAAGCGCTTTAATGGCAGCCTGGCTGTCCGTATATAGGCGAATATCACAAACTGATATTACATTATACCTCAACCAGTCTACGATTTCTTTTATGGCAGTTACTTCAGCTTGAAAAATGATACAGTAGTCGGGGAGACGGAAGGAGAGATTTAACAGAAGTTCCTCGCAGAACACTCCGACTTTCCCGTCCCATTTTGAACCATCAGTGGATAAGTTTAAACCTCCTGGTTCCAAAACTGCACCCATCATCCAGTCCTTCCTGGATGGGATCCTAGTCCGGAACTTTGTGTCAAAAGATAGTGACGGGACAGTATAGTCGGTGGTGTTGGGAATTTGTTTGTTGCACAAAATAGATCAGTGCCCGGTATTGTTGCAGGTCCACATTAAGATGAATTTCAGCCGTATGGCAGTATAAGCTGCCAACTGTTTCCCCAAGATATCTAGAGGAGTCAAAAATAGCAGAGTCTCTAGTGCCTGAGTGGATGTGCTCCTCAGTGCACCACTGATCCACATAGAGGTTGTTCTCTGAACTTTTGTCAACAGCTTTTGGATGACAGTTTTGTCCAGAGCAGGCCACCAGACTATTACCCCATACAAGACTATGGGTCTGACTACTGCGGTGTAAAGCCAATGTACGATGCGGTCCTCTAACCCCATCTTTTCCCAATGGCATTTTTGCAAGAGTATAGCGCTACCGAAGCTTTATTTACTCTTTCCAGAATATTAGGTTTTCAATATAATTTTCTATCCAAAACGAGACCCAGAAACTTCGCTTCAACTGTAAAAGTCAAGCTGAACCCATTTAAAGTGGGAGGATCAAGATTTGGAAAATAAAAAAAAATGTGAGGAAGTTTGTATTTCCTAGAGAAGAGAACCAATTCGGTTTTGTGTGGGTTCACATTCAACCCACAGCCATTGGGCCATAATGAAAGAGTGCCCAGGAAATTCTGCGTAAGCTCACTAAGAGTGCCGGGATATTTACCACGGACACCAATAGCAACATCATCCGCATAGGCAACCACCTTGAAGCCACCGTCCTCCAGTCTCAGCAACAGATCATTTATGACCAAGTTAACAAAGTTATATCTAACAGCAATTTTGCACTCTTAGACTGCGCAAGGTTCTATGTTTTGTACTTAGAAATAACTTTACACATTTTTCTATTCTCTTCACTTTATTTGTATCTTTTAGTTTAGTTTTGTTTCGAATGTTGAAGCAAATTATTAATGACTAGGTTCTAAGATCAATTAGAACCGCTTTCCTAAAAACCTAACGCTTTTTTTTGTGCCAAGTTTTAGCTGCAAAATATCAACAGCTGTAACTCTTCCAAATTTATTACTCCAATGGTGAATTTTGAACTATTAATGAAAAAGCTGTAGCGTTTTCAAACTTTAAAGTCGATTTGCTAGAAACTATGCAATGTTTAGTTAGAACCTTATCATTTCAAATAATATTAAATTTATTAAGTGTGTGACCCACACTAGGCAACTCGCTGTTTATGATGTTATTAAATTAAATATCATTTCTGCAAATATTTTAAAATGTAAATTATTGGCTAGAAAACTATACGGACACCCAAAATATTTAGTTTAATTAAAAAAACTGAAAATTTGAGAAAACCAATTATTGATTGCCTGACGCGATGGAATTCAACGTATGATATGATTAGCCGACAACGTATGATATGATTTTGAAGAGCTTTTAAAAGAATCGGAAAACACTTTTACTTTTCTAAATACTTCAGAATGTGCCTGGATATTTATTAAAAATATTGTGGAGGTATTTACCCCAATAAAAGTTACCACATTTAAACTGCAGCAGCAGTAATTGATATTTAGAGATATTTTGCGTTGTGACTCGAAACAAAGCTGATCAAAGCAAAATTGTAACAGTCTATTGTTAAAACACTTTATCAAGCTCTAGAGAAAAGAGAGAAAACACTACTAAATAAAGACACGATTAATATAGGTATATATCTAGGTCCAAAGTTCAAATTATTATTTTTAAAATGTAATCGCCGCTCGAAAAAGGGTAGGACACTTGTAATGCTTTGAGAAAAATAAAAGAAATAAATTTGGTTATCCTAAATCAAGAAATCGCGGAATCTTCAAATTGTTAATTCTATCTGGTTCTAACTCTAAGCTAAAAAAATTTTTTACAGTTAGCAGAATATAAAAACACGAAATAATCAAAAATTACTTACAAGAACCAAGATTGGCAGCAACTATGGATGTTTTGAAATATTGGAATGGGGTATCCAACACCAATTATCGAATCCCCGAGTATGTATTCTTACATTTTGTTACTTTTCGAATTCCCAACTACTCGGGTAATTTTGATCGATTTTGCCCTGACTGTCAATTGTGAATTTGCCGCCCTTCGCTTATTTAGTTTTTATTACAAATATACACAAATTTTTATTCATACAATAAGAGGAGAAATCTAATGAATGTGAGATCAAAAAATGGTTTTACCTTTCTTCGGTTTGCGTGTCAGTTTGTGTGCGCGATTATTTTTATTAGTGTAACTAAGAAAACTAAATACCAGGTCTGCTTGAAGCTTGGGGTGCTTCCAAAAAAAAAAAAACCTTAGATTCTTCGGAAATGCGAACGTAATTTTTACGTTCGGAACTCAATCTCTCGGAAAATATCTGACTTTTCACGCTACCCTCGCACATGAGCTCACAGAATCTCCAATTTAGGAGCATAGGGTATATAGTGGACTGGACCATCTGACCATCTTTCAGCTCTGCCCATGATCTATTGAGTTCTTTCGCTTCGGCTAGCATCGTTCTTTTCCAGATCACACCTGGTCTTCCCATTTTTCGTTTCAGTGTGTGCGCGATCCATCTCCAGTTGCGCTTTCTCTCTGCGTTAATCGCTTGTGAGTCTCTTCGTAGTACTGCTCACATTCGATCTCTTCAGCAGTTAGGCTTCGTTTAGGATGCAATTCTTCGGATTCCCAAAAGCATTTTAATTGCTTGTCTATCTCTGCTAATGTGACGTGGCTATTTAACCGTGTGACCTTCATGCTGTTGTTTTGAGTTAGACGACCAGATATGATCCATCCTAGCTCTGATCTTTGCGCTATGCACTTATTATGCGGATCCCTTTTTATGCCTTCTAACATGATTTCTCCATATATGTCGGCACCTATTAAAAGATCAATAGGTCCTGGAGTGTCGAAAGTAGGGTCGACTAGGATTACTTTTTTTTGTAATTCGCTGTCTAAGCTTAATGTGTTCTTTTCTGGAAGTGGTTTGATGATAGTTCCCAGAACTAAAGCATTAACTTCGATCTTGAAAATCGATGGAAATCTGGGACTTATTTCTATTGCTATCTGTTGATTGGCTCGTCCTTTTGTTGCTGAAATTCCAGAAATTTCAATTATAACTCTTGTCCTTGGCAGGCCTAGTTGTTGTGCTGCTTGCTCTGTGATGAAAGTAGCCTGTGAGCCTGGATCGATCAGTGCTCGTAGTAGAGTAAAACTACCGAACATATTCTGTACTTTTATTAGGGCTGTTGCTAAAAGTACCGGGCCACTATCCTTGTCGAGTGTTGAAATGTTCAGCTTTGCAATACTGTTTTCTTGATTTTTTACATATAGCAACGTATGATGTCTGCCTTTGCAGGTAAAACAACTCAGTTTGATGCTGCAACTTGTTGTCGAATGGTTTTGGCTGAGACAATTTCTGCACAAATTGTGCAGCATGACCATCTGATTCCTTTCAGAAATGCTTAAATCTTTGAAACGTTGGCATGATTCGGTCCTGTGGTTTTTCTGACAGCACACGAAAATATTACTTGGTTGTGCCGCATTCGGATGTCTTGCTGCTTCAACTGTTGCCTGAATTTTGGCAATTGGCTGAAAGCAACGTTTGACTCTACGGTCGACGCCTTGGGTGGTTGGCTCTTAAATTCATTTGTTGATGTCCCATCCTCTGTCGTGTTGTTGTTGAAGTTTAATTGTTTATTTGTTCCTGCTGCATCTGATTTTGGAAGTGGTTTGGATGGCAAACTTAGTGTGTTAAGGCGTTGGCGAATATCCTCAATGGTTGTTGTGTATTTTTCGTCACCGTTTCTCTATCCTTGAAGTATTGATGTGTTGACATCAATGGGTTTTGACAATCTTTGATCTTGTGGTCTTCATCAACATACTCGTTGTAAGACTTGTTCAACTCTGCGATTTTCCTCTCAAGATTTTTGTTTTCCGCTATGCTCCATCTTTCTTGTAATTTGAGATGAGCTGCTGTATCTCTTCTGCTTTTTGTTCTTGATTTCTTAGCAGTTCTTCCATATTTATGGTTGTTCTTGAGTTTGCCGGTTGTTGCTTGGCGTATTTCTTTTAGGTGCCAGTTGTTCTTATCGGCTCGAAGGAACAATGTCTACAGTATTATCCGTTGTATCGGATTTATGTAAATTTAATTAATTAAAACGTTACCGCTGGTGGGATCTTTTAATTAATGAGAACAAAATCAGTTAGTGTATTCTGTTTTATTTTATTAAATGCTACGCTTTATATATAATTTTAAACTTTTTAATGTCAGCACAAAATGTAAAGTATCAATCAAATATTTATAGTATGCAATATTGTTACAAATTAAGTTAAGTGTCAGCACAATAGACACAAAATAAAAAACAGAAAAACTTTATACTTTGGTGGAAATTAACTGTTTTAATGTTGACGAGTCAAAATGATGAGTCAACACTTCTTATGATCTTCTGTATGTGCTTCCATGTGTCAGCTTTTATGTGTTGAGTGCGATGCTTTGATTGGTTTGAATTGTATGGCTAATTTATGTTGTTAATTTATTTAAGTTTTTAATTGTTAGGTTCATTGTTTAGTATGTGTTCTTGGTAAGTGATTCAGGTATCCATATATTGGGCAATATTACTGTTAATGGATTGCCGATTGGTATAGGTTATCTTTTTCTATACATGTTAATAAATAAAAGCTTGTGGGAAACATTTTTCATTAAAAATCTACGAAAAGCTAATCTTATTGTGTTCCTCTAAGCAATGTATAGTGTAAGAAACTGCAGGAATAAATCTAGAATTCTAAAACATTTAAAAATCAATATTCTGAAAATCTAAAAATTATTTCCAATGGTGGTGACAATTTTGCCTGAAATTGTCTACTCTTTTTGAGCTCTAAATGTTGGCTAATTGCTTTCACATTTGTATTCGTACAAATAAAAAACCGAGACTATGATTATCCTCCTTAAGTAGCAGCGGGATCGCTCCGTTGATTAGTAAAACGTTTTAGGTTATTCTAGAATTAAAAAATAATTATAGTAATTATGGATTAAACGCTTTCGTAACCAGACCGACTCGCAATTATTACCAATATTTTAAAGTGTATTTCAAATGATTTCTGAATCAGAATTAAATTAAAAATTTTGGGGCACTACGTTCATAGCAAAAGCAAAGATGCGAAACTTTGCAAGCACTGTAATTTTCAAACCAATTATTAAACATTTATATTTTCACCGACGGTACGTCCAACTATCTTTAGTATATTACATTTTAAAATGGCTTCAATGAAAGTTTAATTCCCTAACATAAAAATGTCTCAATTAGTAACCAAAATCATTATTTGTCCTCATATCTAATATCGAATTCCGTTTCCAAACTGCACCTTAGAAAACAACAACAAAAAAATAAAAATAGATCGGTTCGCTCTCTGACGGCCAATGTAACAAACAACAAACAATTAAATTAAACAATCCACCAACATCGTTTGTCGACACATACTATATACCAATCCAAAAAATCAAAAATTTCAAAAATCACCACCAAAGATTTATTTTAATATACAATAGGTTGCAAGAATCGTGCACTGCCCAGACCACAACATCACCACCATTCCATTTGGTGCCTTGTTAAATTTTATTTCATCGTCATTTTTTTTTCAAATGTATAACACATTAATCAAAAACCACAACATTGTATTATTATATAGCTTTTGTACACTATTTAATTACACAATAGAACCATTAGAACAACACAAAACAACAAAAAAAAAAAAAAAACAAACTAAAATGAGCATATACTATTCAAAACCTCCACCATTCACAATACAATAAGAACGCATATAAGAAATCATAATTAAAATGTCTCCATTGCATGCAAACAAATAATTTGGGAAGTTGAGAACTGTTAGATTTTCAAAAATCATTACAAACAACACAATTACAACAACAAAAGAACCAAAATAGTTTTTGTATGTTTGTTTACATGAAACTACTGTTCGTTGTTGAACCTGATAAATTATTTATTAGATTTGGTTTGTGTGATTATGTTTTCGAAATATTTTGTAACTTTGTTTTTATGTTTTTACAACCCGCAAAGAAATTTGGCACCTTTCATTGTTAATATCGTTCTATGTAGGTATGTGCACAATAAGAAACTATTAAAACGTAAAGTTTTATGTTTGGATAAGTTTAAGATAACTGTAGCACAATTAAGATTATAAATCTTGGTTTGGCCTTTTGAGTGACTAAGTAATGCGGTTATATACTCGAGTAATTTAGCATTCTTTCAAATCTTAACATTTCATCAAAAAATCGTCAAACAATAGCATCCCAACCATTTCACAATTCGATTGTTTAACAACAAAAAAAAATATTTTGCTGTGTACAAATCGGTGATATGGCATCAAAGATTTCGGTTCCTTTTGGTCTACGCTATACAAGATTTATACCGCACAATAAAGAAATATAAATTCTTAAGATTTTAACGTTTTGGTAAATTATTGGATCACCCTTAAGAGACACGAGGCAGAACTTAAAAGTGTTTACATTTTATGGTTTTTATTTTATTTCGTTTCGATTTGAATGAGTATTTAGGGCAAATAATTAAAACACTAAGAAGATACAACGTGCAGACACATTGCAATTCTTAACGTCAATTTTTTATTTATTTTTTTAATTTATTCGTAATTTTATTAAATTGGAACGAAAATTAAATATGCAATCCATCAATTAAGCGCGTGTGCACTCAAGAAGATCGTCACCCAAACACTATTTTTAACACTTTTATGTAAATTTTTGAAACATAATACTTATTGTGATGATTCTGAGACTTGAAAAACCCACAAAAAACCGCGTAAATGAACAAAACAACAAAAAAAATGTATTCGCGGTCATCTCTTTACGAATTCCGCGACGTTTCTTATTTTATGCATTTTGACATCTTTTGAATTACAATTCTATCTGCATACATCGTATATCTCTCTCAAAACTCAAACAGTAGTTTTTATACGCGTATAACGTTTATTCGGTTGGTAAATCGTCCATCATGATAGTTATTTGGTTTTTATACTATGAACTGTTAAATAAATATGTCGGTCGTAATTAATTAAAATGACCTGACTTTTAATATACGGACAAACAAACAAATGTTTGTTATTGTAGTGAATTCTAGTTTTTCTCGTCTTATTACAACCGACGTCGAAAAAATACGAATAATTTTCCATTTTTTTTGTGTTTGTTTTTGATTAACTTTTTTATATTCACATTGTAGTATGCAAATTTTGGTGCTCACACTTAAGATTTAGAATTGGAAGTAATTTTCACATTGGGGCAAAAAAAAAAAAAAGAAAATTGAAAATATGATGATGAAAAAAATCGTGTTTGTGTGAGTGTGTGTGTACAAAACTCATTCAATATTATTCACATCATTAACTCGATGGAAAAATGTTTTTCATGCATAATGATGATGAATTTTGATTGATGAAAATGAGGTTTTATCGCCCATATTATGTGGGGTACTAAGCTGAACTTTGTTGAATTGGATAATCGAAGTTGAGAATGAAGAGTATCGATAAAAATAATACGGCTTTTGTCTTCTTACAAACTAGGACTCCCATCCAAATTTTAAACATTTTGCTTTATAAGCATGTAAACAATTTATTACTTCCTCTGTGAAATTTAAAGGCCTTCAAATATCTCAAAATGATCACAAATATCTTGGATGAATATTAAGGAAACCTCTGAGACACCGTAAAATGGTCAGTACCAGGTATATCCTTCATAAGGAATGCGGGTCTTTTTTTTATTCAGCTTTGACAGGTAAAATTAATTAATCAATTTTAGTCTACTTTTTAGGCTTGAAAAATTTGAAGAAAGCTATTTTACTAAATTTGGTTCTAAAATCCACATTTTTTTATCCATATTATAGAAGCATATTGAATAATTTTACTGTATTTTGGTTAATTTAATAAAACGTAAGTCACTTCTACATCCCTCTTACATTTTCTACCTCCATTACGAACCGTAACAATTACATGCAACTTTATAACTTTTCGATTCGAGCCAATCCAATTTCTGGTAACGAGACAGTCGAGCAAATTCAAACGGCGAACGAAAAGGGGGCCCTATTCAAAGACTGTATAAGAAACGAGTCAATTTTAAAGTAGTAGTTATGCTCTGTTAAGTAGTTATGCCCTGTCACCAGAAAATCATTTACTTGTTTACTTACGTTGGATGGAAAATGGTTGTGAATACCACGCGGGGTAGCGTCAATGCACGGAGTCCTAAAGTCTACAGTTTGCAAGGTTCAAGGTGAATAAAATAGTAGGAGTATTGTTCCAAACACTGTGTGCTGTGTTATTTTATCGGGAGGGTTTCCTCCTTTTTGGGATTTTAAAAGAAAGGTTTCTTTGCCTCAATTATTTGAGTCCAAGTCCCGAGTTCGCAGGCATGGTATTTCTGGCGTCCGCAATGCTGCATAATATTGCCTGTACAGTCGAAAGAGATAAAGAAAATGTTACGGAAGACAAGGAGGATGTACTGACGAGTTTTTAATTGAAACAGGTTCAAAATAAATTATACGATTTTAAAACCACTGATGGTTTTAGATAGATCGTCCGACGTCCCGTAAGCTTTTAAGAGACATAAAGCAATCTGTGGGGAAATGATTACAA
Organism: Tipula vernalis; assembly: GCA_958295665.1. Taxonomy (NCBI): domain Eukaryota; kingdom Metazoa; phylum Arthropoda; class Insecta; order Diptera; family Tipulidae; genus Tipula; species Tipula vernalis. The sequence continues at coordinate 5,114,869 of OY282560.1, read as the reverse complement.
TCTTATCACGTTAATAATGCCTATAGGTGTTTTATTCAAGGGTATCAAAAATTACCAAATTTTCAAAATTCTTGAAATATTTCGATTACTGTGCCCAATCGCATATAGCGCCTAGGCGTATTATTTAAAATTCATCTTTTTATAGAAATAAAACTGCGTATAAAAAGTGAAGGAAAACAGTAATTCGAATTTTGAATTTAACTTTGAACATTTTAAATTTAGATTTAGACTTTTGGATCTTCTTTTTCGTCGAATTTGCCTTTATATGTATTTATAAACGAATACAGTATAATCTCGGAAATTTGTTTTTTTGGAAATGCTCTCGATGGCTAACCAAATCAACTTTTAGGAAGTTCGGTAGCAACATTTCACATTTTCATTGGTTAGTATTAATTTCATCGGTCCCTTTAGCTTCGTTTTAGAATTGAGTTTTACACAGTTAATGAACATTTTTCGCAAAATCTGTTCAGCACCCTGATTCTCGGAAACTTAATATAATGTGTATACAGGTAAACTTGTAAAAAGCGAAGCTTACAAATTGAAATTTGAAAACTCAAAAAAATAAGCTTTGCTTTTTACAGGTTTACACGTTTACATATTATCTGATTTTTTGGAGAATCAGAGTGGAGAAACGTGTCGTAAAAATATGTTGGGGAAATAAATTAGCAGTATAAGCAAAACTTCATAAACTGAACGTTTTCTTACGTAGGGAGGGGTAAACATTAAAAGGTAATCCCGAGTAACATTGCGTCACAAAAAATCAACAAAAATTTTTACAAAAGTGGTGATTGGAGAAAAAAGGGGGAACAATTCTTGACAAAATGAATAAAAAACGATGTATTGAGTTGTCGCTGATTGTCATGCGAAAATCAAGATTTTGCGGAACAAATTTGTCGGTTATTGGTTGAATATTTTATGAACTTTTTGAATGAAAATGTGATTTGTCTCAAATTATTCGCATAAAATGTCAACAATAATTTGTCACCAAAAAAAAAAAACATAATTTTGATATGAATTGGTGATCAAAGCTTTTTTCTCTTGTGGACAAAATCAACAAGAATTTGGCCACAAAATATTCCCCTAAATACACATATGTCCTATGTATTGTCATCTTTTTTGTGACAAAAAGTTACTTACATTTTACGACAAATTGGTGTAGGACTTTGCGATTATCATTTTTGGTTCCTTGCGGGATTGGTGAAAGAAATTTGGGAAAAATTTGTTACAAAATTTATGAAATATGGTGAATGGGGTTGCTGCCTTTTATCAAGAGAAAACGAAAATTTTGCGGAGAAAGTTCATCGAATTTTGGGTGAATATTTTATGAACTTTTCGGTTCAACATATCTTTTACAAATTACTCGTATGCCGAAAAATTGTTAACAATAATTTGTCATAATATGAATGTAAATTTTGTAATAAATTGATGACGCAAATCGATTTTTTTAGGTGGTAATTTCAACACGTAGTTTGCGTATTCAATGTTTTGTAACAAATTCGTGTCATTCTCTCTTGCCTCCGTGAGGCATTTACTTTGTTGTTCGCATTCGTAAGCTTTCTCTGCGTGAAATTTCTTCGTGAAATGCTTCAAAGATCACATTGATTTATCATGTTTTAGGAAAACTCGGAATGTAACAGACCTAACACTTGACCCTTCACCAGACCTAACTTTAACCTTGAGAAATTCAATTTTTAGGTTTTCCTCTACCTCTAAAAATGAGTTTTGATATTAAAAATTCATTTGAATAATTTTTCAGCTTGCTTGCCTTTGAAACCCTGTACTTTCTTCAATAGACATATCTGAAACCATTGTCTTGATGCAATGGCATTGTTGCAATTTGGCGGTGGTAAAACTTCTTGGCATTCAAATTTATTTACAAAAATTTATATTTATAGATTTCTATGTATCCTATTTATTTTCGGCTGATAACTACTAAATTTTTTATTTTCGGCTTGAATGTTATATCATAATCTGCATTATCGACTTTTAACTTTCGGCTGGGATTAGACAATCTGCCTTACCATTTTTTTACTTTCGGATGGACTAACACAATCTGCATTATCGACTTTTCACTTTCGGCTGGCAACTTTCGGCTAACTTTAACAGTATATTGTTGATGCCAGAAATCCTAACACTTTTTGTTGACTCTGCTTTTAAAAACACCAATTGGCCCATTTTCTCTGTTATAAAATTCGCTTGGTACCCAATGTTCAAAAGCGTGCGACATGGAACTCGACCTCCTTTCAAGTTTTGATTCCTTGGAACCGCTGTACCGAGTAAAATTTGAAATGAACTTCTCTCTTGAACGAGTTTTGAATTAAAGCAAACTTGAAAAACTGACGGTAGCAAATCATGTTTGTCCGAAGTTTATGGGGAGCCTACTATCTAAAATTCGAACACAAATTTGCTTGGTTTGATAAACCAGGAGTCCCTTTCAAGAAATGTATAATGTTTCTGTAAACAAACGGAGCAACAACTTTTGCAATCTGTCGTTCTGGTGCTGCAGTTTAACACTGATATCTTTAAATTAAGGACAGGATTCCAGTGGATGGGTACGTTTACAGAATGTTTAACTGGAATTTTGTTCAAAATGCATTTTAAAAAGTTCTACTTCGTTCTACTAAATTTACGTCAAGTTCTATGAAAATTCTGTGATTTAATTAGTAATGCGCTATTTCTATTAACAAATCACAGAGTGCAATCCGGATAAAATTTAATGTTTACCCACCACTGTGCAAAATTCAAAGTAGAAAGTTAACTTTTTTTAACTTTAGTAATCTGGAATATTTGTTATATAAATAAATCATCTGGTGTATAGATTATCTTACTTCGGATTCCCAACTAAAATTATTATTTAATGGTTTTATCTAAGTTTTAAAAAATTTAGCTTGGCGACATTTTTTTAAATTTTTAACGGAGGTTCCAGATGTTTAAAGAGACGTAGTATTAAAATCAGTTCAGAAGACAAGACATAGGATTCATTAAAAATTTAAATTTTTGACCAACAATAAAATTATTTGTCCGCTCGAAAATCAAGATCATTTTAGTACTACTTGAAAATTTAACTGTAATAATCCAAAATAGTGTTTGACTTTAGCTTTTTACTTGGAAATTCACCTTTTGTTACAGAATTTAATTTATTGTCCTAATTTAGAAGTTTTTAAATGTCGGTATGCAGGTCTCAAAACTACTGGTCCTACAATCAAATTTGATAGAACTGACTGGCATTATTATTATTATTATTATTGGGGGGGGCCATGCGGGCGATCAGCCACTTCGCACTGCGACCTAAAAGATCTATTGTACTGGCCCCTGCTTAATTATCCGTCCAGTCAGTATTCAGGTTCTTAATGAACCTGATAATACTGCCTCCCGGTACGTGATACATACTATCTGGGCATATTGCTCTCCCTCCTAGATGTTTACTAAAGCATGTAGTTCCGCTAGAAAGACGGTAGCATAACTGACTGGCATAAAACCCAGTGCTTTGTGCCGCCCCTATAATAGCATCAAAATGAGTTAATTGGGTTGAAAGTGAGTCCAGAAGTGGATTCTGATTAATGGTATAAATGTAACAAAGAATTTTACAATTTTTCGAAACAAAAATCATTGAAGTTTATTTTAGAAATCTGCTACGATTAAAAAGTCGGATTTATTACGTGTTCGTAATTGTTTTACACCACACAGAATATGTTTAGCATAGTTAAAAAGGGATAATATTTGACCACCAACATTGTGAGGTTTAAACAATTTTTTGTTTGTTTGGAATTACGGTTATTTTGTAAGCTAAGTGGTATGGAAGCTTTATGACAAACAAATAAACTGTATAATAAATGATTTAGCAAAAGTTTCCAAAATATACTGATTGTACTCGGATTTCTACTTATATATAGAAACGAAAATTATCCGGGATTCGAGCGCTGGTCGAAAAGAGCATATCGATTACAACAAAAGAATTTATATGTGGAACGTTAATTACTCAGCCGATCATTCCGGTTCGTGTAAAAATGTGAAACAATTCGCGTAACCGACGGTGCGTCATTGCAAAGTAAATATTTGGTTTGTGTAATTTAAAGCTTTGGATAGTTACGTCAAGCTACAATGTTGTCATAATTAATGTACTTCGCCTATACTTATATTTTAGTATTATCAACAACGGAATTAAACAAATATTTGCAATATTACACGTGGGGCAGGATATCGACCCATTCATAAATAGCTAATTGATTCAATCAGTGCATAACAACAACAATTCGCCAAACAAACAATTACAATAATTGAATATCGCCAAAAAAAAATAAAATTATTTTCTATTAATATTCATCGATAATAATTCAAACAAATTTAATTAAAATTACTTTAAAGTAATTCAAATAAATATTAATAAGAATTTGTATGTAAGTATTTACTTTTCTTTCAATTTCTTTCAAGGTCGAATCAACATTAGAATAAATTATTAATTATAAAATAACAACTATACAATGTATATAAATATTATAATTAATTTGAATTTATAATTTAATTAAATTTGTTATTTTTCTTCTCGTGTTTTAATTTTCGTTTTCTTTATTGTATTAAAGTGATTGCAGAACCCGTTCGTTCGCTTATACATATATACGAGTATAATAAAAAAAAAACTGCCACTGACGGTAAATACGTTTTTGATTAATTAGCATTGATTGTGCGAATTGTTTATTTTTTATTTAAATAAATAATCAGCTGTTTTTGAATTTATACGTCGCTATTTATTTAGTTAAGTTGTTTGATTATTTTGTCACCTTTATATAAACTTTTTGCCAGTTTATATACACAACAGAGTATATGCATAAGTATATATGAATAATATATGTGTGAATTTGTTTATATTTACATATTTTGTAATTTATGCTAATTAATGGTGTTAACACGCCGATTGATAACATTGGGTGGTATATTGTTACATATATTACATATTGAAGTAATATCGTGTGCTTGGACGTTCCCATATATAGGAAAACCATAAAATTTCACCTCCCATCGATTCACAAAATAAATAAACATAAAACTCAGCAGCAGCACACCAAAATAGTTATATCGCATTCGCCAATCCAAACAGGATTTCGGTTCCATTCCACACTCCACACAAACACACACTATCGTTGTACAAAAAAAAAAAAAAAACCATAAAAAGTTCGTTCCACACAGAGCTATTACAAAAAAAAAAAAAAAGCTCATGCGCGTGGGAAAGTTTCACAAAATCATTAACCAGCAACAAATGTTTAAATATTTGATGTTTTTTTTTTTTTTTTATTCGGTTTGTACGTTAAAAAATGTGCCAAAAACTATTTAAAATTGTATTTTAATTAAGTTATTACACAAATAATAATCGGTTTTGAAATAGTTTTGTAATACTGTGCGCGTTTAATTTTTTTATAAAATAATTTTTTAATTTTATTGTGCTATACCGCGAGCGGCTTAACAAAACAATTTATAATTCAACTTTGGTAAGTACACAATAAATTAGTCAATCACTTTTTAAATGCAAACACTAAAATTTATGTTTGTATACATCCGATCCGAATATGACCGCGGTTGCAATACAACTCAAATCATAACAAAAAAAAAAAAAAATTCTACGTTAACCAATTCCGCAACACAAAACTTTAATCAATTCAGGAATTTTATTATTTTAGACTTGAGTTTCATTCATTTTTATTTCAACATTTTTGTACACACATTTTTTTAACACAAAGTTAAAATTAAGATGTTGAGATTATAATTATTTAACAAGAATGAACTTTGGGATTTTGTGTATCCTTTTTTGGGACTCTCCTGTGTGGTTAATTCATACTAATTTGTTATACTCACATCCTGTTGAATTATCTTGCTGTAGTGTTATGCTAATTTTTGGATGAAGGAATGAGGTTCCTGTTTTGGACTAAAAACAAACATGGAAATATTGTGTAAAGTAGGAGAAAAAATTAGTTTGGAGTTAAGCGTTGTGATTACTCGTTCCTTTTTTTGCTTTAGTTATCCCAAGATCTTAAATTAAAGGTATTTGCGACACGAGCAAAAAGTGTAAATCAAACCTTATATTTTTTTTTTGCAATAGCGCATATCTTAATAACGTCCATTTTTATTGAAGCATTCCCAAGGTGATCAACTATATGGCAATAACGCATTCCTCATGAAATCCTATTAACGAAACCCTAATTCGAAAAACTCCCTCACTCAGTGCACTAACAATAAAATTACCTATTTGGTAGGCAAAACACATCTTATTGAGTTTTGAGACTAATAATACCTAGAATCTAATCCGATATATTGATAATCCGCAGCTTTTCCGTTGTCTTAAATTTAAAATAATACCTTTTACCTTCTTCCTTTGTCTAGGATCGGAGCCATAGGCTTGACTGACTACAAATAGTTTAAATATAGGTCGCTTTGTCCACTATGCATCCATAATTAGCCTTTTTTGCAAACTCCTGATTCCCGTATTGGTCTAGAAAATATTCCAGAAAATTGTACTCCTTATATTTAATATTCAGAATCATAAAAGTTTGTTTGTTTAATCTGGGGCTCGAGGCACAATTTTATGCACCAACCTTCCGTAGTGTAGCCAAATTGTGAATGCTTATCATCTTCATCGATCGTAATCAAATTGGTTAAAAATTTCTTTTGAATTCCTACCCTTCTGTTCGTTCGAACACTGTCCATTCTAGTTTAATACTCATGAAAACTGCATTAGAACGCGAATGAAAACTTCAAAATTTAAAGGTTAAAATTCTGTGAAGTTTAAAAATTTGGAATACATTTTTAATTTTATAATTGGTCCAAAAATTTATCTACATTAATCCTTTGTTTGAATTGCCTACTTCCAAAAATGATTAGTATGAATTTGCGAAATCTATACCGAATTTATTTCATATAGGTTTACTTTCGTAAGTTGACACAAGATTCTCTGCTCGGCAGTATGTGGTTAGTCATGTTGTTCCCAATATCTCTCTCTCTCTACATTGGAGTGATTTTAAACGCTCAGTATTAAAAAATGAAAATAAACCATGGTTTTATAAAAGTTTATAAACGGTCTTACTTTAAACAAGAAGTTGAGCGGTTACACAGTGTTGAGTAACGAAAATGAATATTTTTTTTTGGAGTTTTTTACAAGAAAGTAGCTTAGATGATCGATTTGAAAATTCGCATTCTAATTAAAGACAATTTAAAGAGTACAGATTTTTTTTTTGTATGGGCTTTTATGGATACTATAGCGGCTGGAAGATGGCATCCTCGAAATAAGGTCACTAAGCGGTTGACAGCATACCTCCAGTTCCGATTATCTGAAATAGAAATTTCAAAAATATTATTAAAATATAGGTTAATGGAATTCGAAAATTTCGATTTAAAAAAATGGCGGCTATTTAAACAAAAACAAATGATTTTTTCAAGTAAAATCACGCAGTAAATTGCTAATGAAAAAAAAAATAAAAATTACAATAAAAAAAACTGTACGATGCGGCGATAACGACACATTTCCTGAACAGAATCCATTTTGAATTAGGTCGATCGGACGAAAACTGTCTGTGCTATGCTGTCAACCAGGTCAAAAAGCCTGATTTTCAGAGATACGCATTTAAAGTTTCCGAATAATGAAAAGTTTGATGAAAGTTACTTTTTAAAAGCCGTTATTTCGTCATTTTTGCTTTGGGGGCATATTCTAGGGATAATATACTATCGATTTAAGCAAAAAAAAAAAACGTTTTTTTGAAACTTTAAACGTTTAAAGTTTACGGTTTTAGGTTACCAGCGTCACATTCTGGTTAAAATTAGGTTATTTTGAAACAAGTTTTAATCAAGATACTTTTGTTTGAAAATTGTTACATATACTCAATCCATTTAAACCATTTTAGTTAGATATTGAAACTTAAATTTTAACGTTAAGTTGGCTGTGTTCCCGATTTATTGAAGGAATATTATAGAAATTAATTTAAGGCGTTTAGGTAATTTATAGGGTTTAAAGGAGTAACCTAACTCCACCCTCTCCGCCAGGTTATTTTATTGCCAAACTATTTTCCTTTTTTTAGTTCTTCTCACACTTTGGCTCTGTTACTTTATTCCTTGGTAACCGCTTTATCAGGCACCGGTTTTGTTTGTTCTATTAAAATCCTTTCGTATGTTGATATTTATGGTAGGAAACTTTATGATGCTTTAGTTAAGCAACATTGTAATTTAATTGTGATTTGATATCAAGGGGCTTCCGAAGACAGCCTATACAATATTTGACTACACTTAGAACTGTTTGTCATAGCTACATATTCAATCACCTTATTCTAATAATGAAGGTATTAATTACTTAAATTAGATAATGCAATAAATTACCCCCTTTATTGATGTCAGTGCTACCTCATACTAGATTGTGGAAATCTTGGCCACACAAACAGTATTTTTACAGTCGAAACTCGATTATCCGGGATGCTTGGGACCGGAGGTTTCCCGGATAATCAAAAATCCCCGGTTGATCGAATTTATCAGTTTTATAGAGAAATACAAATATACATAAATACAAATATCTACAACATAAAAACAACACGGTTGCCAAAATTTAACAAAACAAATAAATATGAAAAATCCTGGTTAATTCTGGAGTAATGAGAAATTCTGGATAAACAAGTAACTCAAAAAAATCGACTGTGTAAAAAAAAAAATCACGGATAATAGAGGTTTACGGATAATAGGATCCCGGAAAATCGAGTTTCGACTGTACTATGTCTGCACTCTACTTGATGAGATCTTTTCCGCGTTTTAAAACTCGCTCTGTAAAATTTGTTATTTCCTTTCTACACATCGAATAATAATTTTTACAACTGATCGGTTTGAATAGTGAGTAGAAAACAAAACATATTCTGATGATTAATTATTTTTCAACGAACAAAGAAGAAAATAAAAAATATTCTCTACTCAGTCAATTCAATACTACAAAATATTCTATTCGTTATTCAAACAAAGGAGAGAGTGAAACTAAAGAATGGACGACTATTTTTGTTTAAGTTACGCATAAGGAAAATACAATTTGTCGTTTTAGACCAAATTATGATAAAATATTCGAATTTTTGGCCAAAATTATCACTGTTCGAACTCAATTCTCGATATAGCCCCAAAAATAAATCAAAACAATTTTGCAACTTTAATAAAACTTGTACATTTAAATACTATTCAAAAATTATTCACTAAGTATTCTTCAGCAGTGAACAAAACAGAAGAAAAATATATTTCTATTCTATTTAGTAGATCGATTCTCTCATTTTGTTTCTTTTCTTCGTTCATTATTTATTTGTTACTGAATAGTATTCGTGAATTTTTGGTTTACTATTTTGATCGAAGAAGAGAAAAGATAATTGGAAAATTCATTTAAAACTAGAAGAAAGGGAATAAAAACAAACTGAAGAATAATTTTAAACGCTGGATCTTTCACTTTCGCTAAGCAATTAATTCTATGCGAACAGAGAAACAAATCCGTTTCTAGTTCTACAATAGCTATGACTATGTCACTGAGTGGGAAGGTGGACATCTAAAGTATGACGGCATCCCTTAAATTGTATGCCTTCTTCTCATAATCCATGCAGTCCACGCACGTTCACCATTTATCGAATGTTTATTTACCAGGCCTACATTAGCATATTACACAATTCAATTCCGTGGATGCTCCTTATTTCCTTACACCTCCCTGAGTTGGTAAAAAATCTTGCCTTTCCTAGATTCGAAGTTTTTGCGAAATTGGCTCTCAGTAGTCAGTCTTTAGACAGTAAAAACTACTTCTATCCTACTTTAAATTCGGCCTTACAATCCTCAATTTTTTAAGCAATATTTAGTGAATTTCCTTTAGTTCACTACCTCCTGCGTCCTTAAAGAACACAGGTTGCCTCTAGATCACTTTCCTTCCAAAGTATTTCCCGTTCTTGTTAGGAGCTGGGTTTACATCTTAACTCCCTCATTTGTTGATGCACTTCTTGGTTTTTGGAGCCCAAGATCTACGAGGCTAATTATCAGGCTCACTTTGAATCCTCAGAACTTTCGTAGCCATCTATTTAACCTTTTTTTTTTGAGTTCTCTTGTTACCAGTATATATGGCTGTGATAATAAATGACCTCAGCAGGAAGAAGACAATTACTTTCAACGAAAAAAAACAAGGAGGTAGCCCATATTTTTATTGAATATAAGTATTTGGATTTTAAATTTTTATCGTTATTGTGCTGGTGATAAAAGTGTATCAAATCCGTGACACAGGATTTACACTTCAAATTGAACCTTTTACAATTCAAATTTAAATTGTATTTCTTACTTTAGTTTTATTCACGTCTTCTATGGAAATGGTATTCTAAAATGTTTTTTATTGAAGTTCTAGAATAATATTGCAAATCAGGATGGAACTTGGGCCATTTCTTAACCGATTATGGTGAAATTCGACATTTATTATGGAATTGGTATTTTAAAAGGATTTTTTTATTTATTTCTCTTTAAATGGCCAAACTTTTCTAAAGGCAAAACATACAAATAGGGGTAGATAAATCGATTCCACCTCGTCAAATATTGTGACCGTATTTCTTAATTATTCAAATAATAATTAAATTTTCGAGTGGAAATACGATCGACAGTAAGAATTTAATTTGTCTGTCTGTAATAAAGTTGATTTTTCGGCATTTTTTATAGACAAATATATTAATTGTTCATGGCAATCCCAATATTTTCGATTTGGTAAATCAGAAAAATATAGAGGCCAATCGCTCATAATATATCTACTGAAAAAAGTAGAAATATCTTCCCCCCTCCCCGTAATTTTAATTTTGGCTGAAGGCCCAGAGTTATACCAATGTATAAAGGGGTAACCAGCGAATCAGTAAGAATCCTTACAGAATTTAACGAAACTATTTTCTTACAGAATATTTGACATATTGGCCACCGAAACCGTAACAATTGACAAATACAGTATTAAAATTGTAATGTGAAAAGGAAAATTTATTATTTTTAAGAAAAGTGTGCTTTGAAAATTTTAATGTTTTCTGACATATCCTTCAGTTTGCGCGTTAATTTTCGCTCTGTTAAGTGACGGCTGAACTAAACGAAAAGCTCTTAAAGATTCGCTGGTCAGTAACATGCACTTTCTATATACCGCATTCTTACTTAAAGTTGTTACTGACTCGCTGGTTCCCGCATAACTCTGCAAAAATGAGAACCCTCCATGAGTTCTGTTGGTAGTTTGGTTTCGTACTGAAAAGTATGGTCTACTCATCAGGCAGCTACGACCAAACTACAAAAATTTCCACTCTAACCACATACATTAAGTATCTGGCCAGAACGTACTGACATAGCGAATTATTATTTAACTACATCAAATATAAAAACCCATGGAGAAACCTCATTTGTGTGTGTATTATGCCCACACGTATATTTGTTAAGAATTTAATTTGTCTGTCTGTAATAAAGTGTGGGCATAATACACACACAAATGAGGTTTCCCCATGGGTTTTTATATTTGATGTAGTTGAATAATAATTCGCTATGTCAGTACGTTCTGGCCAGATACTTAATGTATGTGGTTAGAGTGGAAATTTTTGTAGTTTGGTCGTAGCTGCCTGATGAGTAGACCATACTTTTCAGTACGAAACCAAACTACCAACAGAACTCATGGAGGGTTCTCATTTTTGCAGAGTTATACATTGGTATAACTCTGGGCCTTCAGCCAAAATTAAAATTACGGGGAGGGGGGAAGATATTTCTACTTTTTTCAGTAGATATATTGAGAGCGATTGGCCTCTATATTTTTCTGATTTACCAAATCGAAAATATTGGGATTGCCATGAACAATTAATATATTTGTCTATAAAAAATGCCGAAAAATCAACTTTATGATCGACAGTAAATATTTGTACGCCTGTAATTTGTATTGTATTGTTAAACTAAATCCCATATTTACCGTATCAAAATTGCCTGAATTTACGTAAAATACATTTACTTAAAATGACGTGAATATTGATTTGGGTTTTAAGGCCGGAAGAGCAATAAGCTATTTAATTAAAATCTGGCGACAATTTTTTCATATTTTTTCCTTCAGAACTATTTGGCCATTTTCTAGAAATAAATCAAAAAATCATTTTACAATACCGTTTCCGTAACAAATGTCGACTTCATCATAATTCGTTAAGAAACGGTCAAATTCCATTCTAATCGGCCGTGTTTCGGAACTTAATCTTAAAATAATTTTAGAATAAAATTTCCCTCGTACTTGTCGAATTTTCCCATAATAAGAAATGCGTAAGAAAAGGCCAAGTTCCGTCCTGATTGGCCATATTCTAGATCTTCATTAAAAATCATTTTAGAATTCCATTTGCATAGAAGACGTTTTATTCACGTCGACGGTCATCTGAAACGATTGGGTTAAACAAATTTTATCATCTTTATAATTCCCAACTGACCTTTTGCGGAACTAGAATTTCCATAAAGTTTTCCGAACTGGTGAAAATTTTTTTTAACAAAATTAATAAATTTTATGTGCAATTACAATCAACAATGAAATTTTCGTTCCTCACAACGAAAATTTCAATATTTCGAAAAATTTTAATTCTATAGGATTAAATGGAATAAATAAGAAATACAATTTTTTTTGCAAAAGGTTGAATTTTAATTGTAAGAGGTTCAATTTGAACTCGACAACTATGTTGATTTAAAACAAAGAAAAGAAAATCTCTATCTCTATCTCTATATTTATAAAGCCCAACGTCTGTCTGTTTGTACGGGACAATCTTTAAAATAACGAACCCGATTTTAATGGGATTTTTTCCAGTGGACAGGGTTTTATCTCCTGTTGTTCTAAGCTACCATTTATTAAAATCGGTTGGTTACTTTTATAGATTTGGTACAACTTCTAAAAGCAGGTAGTAAATTTAAAAAAAGCTAAGCTTTTTTGATTTTTTGGTACTGTTTTTATTTTTTCATTTAGTTTAGTGTCACGAACACCGTAGTTAGGCCGAGTAATTAATACCTAAACTAGGGTCGATGCCGACTGAAGACCAGTAGATGGTGATCGAGGTCAGACTTTGGGGAAAGTTTTGAGAAAAGAGATGGAGTGTTTGCTCGAATAAAACGGTCAATTAAAATAATTAAGTTGTATTATGTTACCGTGATTAGGACAAATTTTTTAGCTTATATTCGTGATTTACAGATCAACTTTTGGTATTATTATTTTTAATATATTGATACAGGTTTATTAAATGAGGTAACATTCCTAGTTGATGGTAAATTATTCCGCCCTCAATTTGCTCTCCAGCGCAATAATGGTCACAAATGTACACAAGAAGAATCATTACCATGAAATTATGCAAAACTTTTGAATGGAATTAGTACCCATTACTAGGGCCAATTTCCGATTTAAACTTTGTGGGGTTTAAATGAAAAAGAAATAGCCTTGTCGCGATCTAGCAAGACCAAAAATCTGTAGTAGAATACTAAAGAAACCAAGAGGAATAAGTTTGAACTACTTTTGAGATATCATATAGAGATGTAAAAAACTAAACAAGGGAATTCATTGCATAAGTGACTCAATCAGTAAATCATCTGTAGTTTTCCCAGAATACAAATTTATAAAAAAAATTATTTGAAGTCAAAAGCTTAATAATTAATTCGTGTTGGCTGTTTTACCTTGACTTGTTTATGGTTATTTGTCAAGGAATTCGCATTTAGCATCTGTTGCTAAAAAGGTAATTTCTGGAGACTGCTGCGCGGAGGCAGCATGTACAAGACCGTGTGCTGTAAATAGGTCTGCAATGACTAAGGTGCGGATAAAAATTGAGAATTTTTCTAAACAAATTAAAATCTCTAACCTGTTAACATTTTGAATTAATTTTAAACCGGATAATCGGAACCGCAATTTTAAGTTTGACGAACGTAAAATTCGATTTCAAAAATTTGGTACTTTTTAAATTTTTTCTCCCGATTTTTTCGACTAAATCGCAGACTAAATATTTTACTTAATTCACATCCAAAAATGGCCTCATTGGCAACAAAAGAAGCTGTGTCTGGCTATTCAAGATTCTAAATTGTTGATTTTTCACAGGTCAGAAAGTTTGTAATGGATTTACTATACATTTAAATTTAGCGTTCATCAATTATGGAAGAGGATATTTATGCTTCGAACATAAAATGACCGTACGAATTTACGAGATTGTGTCGAATTTTTTGTGCCGGCCTCATCTGGCACTACAGGCCTCCGTCTAGGGCGGCAAATTTTTCAGAAGATTTGGAGCGGCAAAATACATTTCGAACAACCTACTCCTCGGCCATCTTTTCAAAGTTAATCACTTAGGCTCCGCGAAATAATGTAGCAGGAATTAAGCCAGAGCACCCTGTATTTTATAGAGCCATAATCAAAAAATCTGAGCTTTTATAAGGGAATTAGAAACGAGGAAAAAACCAAACTTTTCATAGTAAAACACACGAAACATATGGGAAATCATTTTTTTTCCTAAGACAAATTTTTAAATGAAAACGTTACAAATTCTTAATTATGATTTCTGAGATAATTTCATAAATGTTTGAATTTCAACATTTATGAATAGCGTTTAAGTAAATCGTTTTCATTTTCTTGTAATAAGATTTATTTAAACCAAAATTTAATAAAAATTTCTTAACAACAGAATTCTGGTCAAATTGAAATAAAAGCATACTACGATTCGTTTGGTCATTAAGTCAATATATATTACATAGATGGCAGTGATGGCCGTAAAAATTTGGAAAAATCGTACCAAAAATTACCACCTGGGGAAATTTCAAGTTCATAAATTGTAGGAAAAGCAAAACAAATTCACAAAATATAGGAACGTGTGATAATTTTGCGATTAAATAATTTTTTTTCGTATTTTCCTGTAAACATTTTAGACATCTTACGTACACTAGTAAAACTAAAGATAAATTTAGCAAGTATTATTTGAATTTGTCAGAGCCAACTTTGATGTATTTTTCAAAATGAAAGTTCGAAAAATATATTTTGGACATAATTTAATTTTAATATTTCTGCAATTAATATTTACTTAATACCAATATATCCTTCTTGTATATTGTTCTTAAAGATATGTAGAAAACTTTTATATAAACATTTTATAATATTTTTGCTTTTTTCATTGAAAAACTTGAAGCTAAAAGACACCATTTTTACTATGGATTGCTATGGAAATCAGTGAAAAGTTATACCGCTAAAAAAGCTTTTAAAATCATTAAGATTATGGCTCTATACTCTAGAAGGCTCTGATTAAGCTCGTCTAAAAATGGGGTTAATTTTTAGTTCCATTTTTGCTTAATAAAATCGGAAACTTACAATATAATATCCTGCTGACTTAAATTTACAAGCTCGCGTGAAATTCTGAATAAGGGAATATCAGCCGCGCACAGAGAGATATCATATCTCGTATTATGAATAAGGGTATATGAATTATGAATAAAACCTTTTGATTTGGCGCCGTGCATGACCATTTCACAATAAATGTTTACTATGCATAGTTTGTGAATAAAGGCTTATTCATCTATTATGAATTATATTCATAATATTTTAAAAATAAAATGTACGAGTATGTCTAATGAAAAATAATGCATATTTATTTATGAAATTAACTCATGAATTACACATATTACTTTATTGTTTTATGCGTGGTATTGCATAATTATATACTTCTTATGGATGGATCAAATTATATGATTTTTTGGCTATTTTATAGACAGCAATCCCAATATTTGCGACTTTTCGAGGCAGCAAAATAAAGAGCCATCTACTCACAATATATCTACTAATAAAAAGTAGAGATTAACCCAAGGATTATATAAATATAACCCTTTAAAAATGAGCGTTTTCCTAAAGCTTCTTCGGTAGTTTGGTTTCGTACTGATAAAAAGTTGATCTACCAGTGGCCCTTTTCTGGCTATTCCCTGGGAATAGGGAATTGAACTATTTTGACAGTATTCTAGCAGTTTGGAATTATTTTTTCCAAAAGTGTATTCTGGCGATTGGGAATTTTTAATTTAGGGAAAAAATAATTCCATTTTATGTAAGTTTTGACGTTTATTTTCCCAATTTTACTTTCTTTTACTGTAGTAAAATAAAGTATAGTAATCATGAAAATTTTGGACCTTGAGATTTTTAGAGATTTATTTGTTTTGAGGTTCCCTGAGTCGGAAAAAGTGGGTTTCGAAATGGTGTCTGTCTGTCTGTCTGTCAGTCTGTCGTCAGTCTGTCAGTCTGTCAGTCTGTCAGTCTGTCAGTCTGTCAGTCTGTCAGTCTGTCAGTCTGTCAGTCTGTCAGTCTGTCAGTCTGTCAGTCTGTGAGTCTGTCAGTCTGCCAGTCTGTCAGTCTGTCAGTCTGTCAGTCTGTCAGTCTCTCAGTCTGTCAGTCTGTCAGGCTGTCAGTCTGTCAGTCTGTCAGTCTGTCAGTCTGTCAGTCTGTCAGTCTGTTAGTCTGTCAGTCTGTCAGTCTATCAGTCTGTCAGTCTGTCAGTCTGTCAGTCTGTCAGTCTGTCAGTCTGTCAGTCTGTCAGTCTGTCAGTCTGTCAGTCTGTCAGTCTGTCAGTTTGTCAGTTTGTCAGTCTGTCAGTCTGTCAGTCTGTCAGTCTGTCAGTCTGTCAGTCTGTCAGTCTGTCTGTGTCCTCTCTACGGCCCAGATGGTTTAACCAATCGAACTGAAGCTTCAGATTTAAGCTTTTTTGATAAATTGGGAGGTCCCAGTGAATTTTACTCCAAATCGGCTAACCGGAAGTGGCCACTCCCTTGGTCCAGAAAATTTATTTTGCAAATATCTTAAAAAGTATAAGGTTTACAAAAAACTTTTTAATACAAAATGTTTCCAAAAATTAAAAACAAATAAAAATAAAAAAAAAAAAATTAAAAAAAAAAAATTAAGAAAAAAATAAAATTTCTAAAAATTCTCTGTTCGTAAAAGAAAGTCGTGTGTTGGCCACACCTCCATTTTTTTTTTTGGGAATTAGAAGAAACTGGTTGTTTTGTGTATTTTCATTATTTTATTTACAATGTAGTATCGGTAAAGTTTTTAGTTTATATGTAGAAAATACAATTTCTAAATAATGGCGGCTGCAGAATTTGAAATAGTGTTTTTTCCCATTGGATAATTCCCAATTACGCCAGAATATACTTTTGGGAATTGGCGAATCAAAAATTGGGAATTATTGAAGTTTGGAAATATAGCAATATTTTTCCTAATTCCCAATTTCCAGGGAATAGCCAGAATAGGGCCACAGGTAGCTCAGACCAAACTAGAAACTACAAAAATAGAAATCTTACTTTTTACGTTATACCAAGTAAGATCGTACTTTTTTAGCGAATTACAATATTCACCAATTTAAAACTCAAGGAAAACTGTGTGTGTATTTATAACTATTTATAATTTTTAATTATTGATTTTAATGTTATGAGCGAATAGATTAGATATGAATAAGCATTCACTGACATTTATTCATGATTCATGATTATTATTCTTAAATAATGGATTTTATGCATAAAAAGTGAAAAATATCCATTTCATTCATTTATGAATTGGTATGTATGATGCATGCAATGCTTTTTCTCACTGTGCGGGAACTCAGAATCCGAATTTCTGAGTTTCATTCCATTTTTTCCGAGTCTAATCCTATTTTTTTACGATAATTATTCCTGCGATCTTATTTCGTTGCCCCGTGTAAACCATTTTAAAGAAGATATCGAAAATAACTTCGTTGACGAATGTTGACATTTTGGCGAACACCTTCTCCCTTCAAAAGAAAAAAAAACTTTAGTTGAGTTGTACAACTGATGAATGCCGCAGGAATTTGATATTTTATTTGCAAATATTGGTAAAGTATTAAAATTATTTTTGTGTACACAACCGACAAATCGTTCGGATGCAATATCTTTTTCATATTTTAGGCGAGTTAAATCTTACTTGTATAGAAGCACAAATCTTGCAAATAATTTCTTAGGACCATTAAGAAGTTTGCTGAACAAAAGGCAAGACGTATTAAGCCCTAATTAACTATTTATATTATAATGGAAATGTATCTAACAAATATACCTCCTAAACTTGTTTTATTTTCGATAAGTATCGCATTTTATAATTTGCCATTTGTCAATTCTGTGAAGCTATATACGAGGGTGGAGTGAAAAATCATCTATACTTTCTAAGAGATAGAGTTCCGATCGCAAACATGATTGCACAGGGAAGTCTCACAATCCAAGATAATGTGTGTTGGGCGATATCCGCTTGAAGATTAGAGAAATTACTAATTGTAGAAAGATGAATACGTGCGAAACATTCAAAAAGAACGTTTTGGTATGAAACAAGCGCTTTTCCAAAACGACAATGTCAAAATGGTCGGCAAAATTCTAAATGCAATGTGTGGAGTTTAGTCAATTTAAGAACTAAGACTGGATTGATTTCTATAAAGCTATAAAGTTTAGATAATTTTGCTTATACCTATACAAACAACTTCAAAACATTAAAAGAACAATTAGTTGACACCGGTCGAAATTGTGAAAATCTTTACCTTAAATGTCGCACTCAAATTAAAGGGACCATATGTTGGGCCCAAATCAAAACATTTTATTTACACAAACCATACAGATCATAGCTCCCTGTCAGGTCTTCTTAACCGATTTGCAAGATGAAGTTTCGCTCATGTCAGAGTTTTGCGCTCTAAGACCAGCTCACAAAATTTACAGAATGGTAATAAATCTGTAGCTATAATTAGTTTACACTTTAATAATTTTCCGTTGAATAATTTGTTTCGTTCTTGGATCCGGATGGGATTTATCTTTAATAAACTGAGTCAATGCAACAGTTTCTTACCAACGACCATTTTTAAAGCAATATGCCTTTAGCTAATTGTTATAATCCTTTTAAAAGGTTAAATTATATTACGTTGCCAAATATTTTGTTAATTCCCGAAATCTAAGTCGCCTTCAGTCAGCGAACATTCTCCCAACTTTCTATATTAAACTACTTTAAAGTAATATTTCGACTATTCATCTCATTACCATAATCATAATTTTCTCGAATAATTTAATTTTTGTATCGTAACACTCGTATATACGTTGCGCGACAGCGAACAAGAAAATTAAATATTAAAATTAAAAAAAAAAGGAAAAAATCTACGTTCTGTTACCGTTACCACGCGCTGGTAACAAAAAATAGAAAGACGACATTATTTTTCTTCTAATAATTCACGAGACATAAAACCAGGTATGTATACACAAGACGACAAACAGTGCCATACAGTAAATTGTATTGTATCCACAATGTATACACACCAACCAAGCAGCACGGTATAATAAGCTACACACGAGGACGGTAAAGTCGTTACCATTCAAATGATTGTCCTATTTCACATTTTTTTTTTTTTTGTTACTTGAAATGAAAATTTTCATTTAAATTTAAGAAAATGGGTTTTGTTTGTACATAAGAGAACCGCACCAACCAAATTGTTAATATACATAAAAATAATACGGAGTTGGGTGGAAAAAAAACCGCGGAAAATGTTACTTTGTACCGTTGATGAAAATAAATATTTAGTTTAGATTTTGATTTTGTTTGTGTATTTGATTTAAACTTGCGATTCTAGGATTTGTTATTTTTTTCGTTGATTGGATGAAACTTGTCTACGTCATAATTCAGTGTATACACATAATATGTAAACGAATTGAAATATAAAGATTATTTATTGTTGTTGAAGTGACACAAAATAAATTTTTCAATGTTCATTTCACACTAGCAGCCACCCTTCAAAACCATGAAAATCTTATGGTGTTTTCTTTTTTTTTGAATGTGTGTGCGGTATCTCTAAAAAATCTGCAACAATTTATTATGTCGTTTCTTGTCTATTCTCACCATTTTTGTTGGAGAAAATACAAGAAACAGTTTTTTTGTCTATGGTACTTTATTTTATTTTTTTGTTAAGTATACCGGGCGAAGTGTATATTTACCCGAGTGAAAAATAATAAACTATTACAATCGTATACACACTAGTAACATCCACCCACCCACCCGATGAGCATCCAACCATGAACATGATTATTTTTGTGTTATATAAAATAGTTGCTTTTTTTTGTTGGGTTGTACAATAAGGGATGAAAATTATTTATTTTATTTTTGTTCTAACGTTGTGCGGTTGTTTTATATAAGAAATTAGGATTGGATAGGAAATATAGAAAAAGTTACATTTGAAACAGACGTTTTAAGTGGTTTATATATAAAAACGACGTAGCATTATAAAAGGAAAAAAAATACAACCTTATTACCAACATAATGAGCATATTATTATTGTAAAGTGCGGTGGTGGTATTTATCTTTATGATGTCATTAGAATCATAAGTTCCGTTAAATATAATATCATATATACCCATAATACGCAGAGTGATCGTTACAGATCAAATATTTGGGCAGTTTATACGAGTTGATAGTGGCAGATTAGAGAGTACCCTCTAAAGATTTAAAACATGGTCAACAAGTCTCAAAAGAAGACTTTCACAGTAGCGGAAATTAGTTTTAATTTATATTGGATTTACGTACCAGCAACAATTTTTTTCATAACCGATTAGACAGTAACCAATTTAATGAAAGAATATTTTGTTTTTGTCATTTAATAA
Organism: Tipula vernalis; assembly: GCA_958295665.1. Lineage (NCBI taxonomy): Eukaryota > Metazoa > Arthropoda > Insecta > Diptera > Tipulidae > Tipula > Tipula vernalis. Next base: position 5,094,223 of record OY282560.1, on the reverse strand, counting down.
AATTTCCATGCAATTCAAATGTTCAATGTTACAATTTCTACAACGACAAAGATACGAACAAAATGCTGATAAGGGCAAAAAAACCAATACAATAGCCTATATAAGGACAAAAGGCTGCATTGCCTTTATTAGGCCCAGCATTTGCTAAACAATCAAGAAATAATGCAGCAATCCAAATACGCGTTGGCACCATACTAAAATTACAGGTCCCGAAAAGTATCTTTAGAAGTATCAAAAACCACAATCGGAGCACAACTGAAGATTCTGTTTATTTTAGCTATATGGACATGAGGCTGACACGAACCAGCAATTATCCTCCGAATCCGATGGTTGATACCTCTATCAATAGGCGTTGAGACCTGTAATTGTCATGCCAACGGGCATTTGGATCGTTAGAATATTTCTAAACATTTTGTAAAAAATTCAATTTTATTGAAAATCACCTGGACTATATATAGCCCACAAAATCAGAGCTACAAACTCGAAAATCAGCAATTGTCCTCCGAATCCGATGGTTGATACCTCTATCAATAGGCGTTGAGACCTGTAATTGTCATGCCAACGGGCATTTGGATCGTTAGAATATTTCTACACATTTTGTAGAAAATTCAATTTTATTGAAAATCACCTGGACTATAATAGCCCACAAAATCAGAGCTACAAAATCAAAAATCAGCAATTGTGCTCCGAATCCGATGGTTGATACCTCTATCAATCGGCGTTGAGACCTGTAATTGTCATGCCAACGAGCATTTGGATCGTTAGAATATTTCTACACATTTTGTAGAAAATTAAATTTTATTGAAAATCACCTGGACTATAGGCCACAAAATCCGAGCTACAAAATCGAAAATCAGCAATTGTCCTCCGAATCCGATGGTTGATACCTCTATCAATAGGCGTTGAGACCTGTAATTGTCATGCCAACGGGCATTTGGATCGTTAGAATATTTCTACACATTTTGTAGAAAATTCAATTTTATTGAAAATCACCTGAACGATAGCCCACAAAATCAGAGCTACAAAATCGAAAATCAGCAGTTGAGCTCCGATTCCGATGGATGATACCTCTATCAATCGGCGTTGAGACCTGTAATTGTCATGCCAACGGGCATTTGGATCGTTAGAATATTTCTACACATTTTGTAGAAAATTCAATTTTATTGAAAATCACCTGGACTATAGCCCACAAAATCAGAGCTACAAAATCGAAAATCAGCAATTGTCCTCCGAATCCGATGGTTGATACCTCTATCAATAGGCGTTGAGACCTGTAATTGTCATGCCAACGGGCATTTGGATCGTTAGAATATTTCTACACATTTTGTAGAAAATTCAATTTTATTGAAAATCACCTGGACTATAGCCCACAAAATCAGAGCTACAAAATCGAAAATCAGCAATTGTCCTCCGATTCCGATGGTTGATACCTCTATCAATAGGCGTTGAGACCTGTAATTGTCATGCCAACGGGCATTTGGATCGTTAGAATATTTCTACACATTTTGTAGAAAATTCAATTTTATTGAAAATCACCTGGACTATAGCCCACAAAATCAGAGCTACAAAATCGAAAATCAGCAATTGTCCTCCGAATCCGATGGTTGATACCTCCATCAATAGGCATTGAGACCTGTAATTGTCATGCCAACGGGCATTTAGATCGTTAGAATATTTCTACACATTTTGTAGAAAATTCAATTTTATTGAAAATCACCTGGACTATATCCCACAAAATCAGAGCTACAAAATCGAAAATCAGCAATTGTCCTCCGAATCCGATGGTTGATACCTCTATCAATAGGCGTTGAGACCTGTAATTGTCATGCCAACGGGCATTTGGATCGTTAGAATATTTCTACACATTTTGTAGAAAATTCAATTTTATTGAAAATCACCTGGACTATAGCCCACAAAATCAGAGCTACAAAACCGAAAATCAGCAATTGTGCTCCGATTCCGATGGTTGATACCTCTATCAATAGGCGTTGAGACCTGTAATTGTCATGCCAACGGGCATTTGGATCGTTAGAATATTTCTACACATTTTGTAGAAAATTAAATTTTATTGAAAATCACCTGGACTATAGCCCGCAAAATCAGAGCTACAAAATCGAAAATCAGCAATTGTCCTCCGAATCCGATGGTTGATACCTCTATCAATAGGCGTTGAGATCTGTAATTGTCATGCCAACGGGCATTTGGATCGTTAGAATATTTCTACACATTTTGTAGAAAATTCAATTTTATTGAAAATCACCTGGACTATAGCCCACAAAATCAGAGCTACAAAATCGAAAATCAGCAATTGTCCTCCGAATCCGATGGTTGATACCTCTATCAATAGGCGTTGAGACCTGTAATTGTCATGCCAACGGGCATTTGGATCGTTAGAATATTTCTACACATTTTGTAGAAAATTCAATTTTATTGAAAATCACCTGGACTATAGCCCACAAAATCAGAGCTACAAAATCGAAAATCAGCAATTGTGCTCCGATTCCGATGGTTGATACCTCTATCAATAGGCGTTGAGACCTGTAATTGTCATGCCAACGGGCATTTGGATCGTTAGAATATTTCTACACATTTTGTAGAAAATTCAATTTTATTGAAAATCACCTGGACTATAGCCCACAAAATCAGAGCTACAAAATCGAAAATCAGCAATTGTCCTCCGAATCCGATGGTTGATACCTCTATCAATAGGCGTTGAGACCTGTAATTGTCATGCCAACGGGCATTTGGATCGTTAGAATATTTCTAAACATTTTGTAAAAAATTCAATTTTATTGAAAATCACCTGGACTATATATAGCCCACAAAATCAGAGCTACAAATTCGAAAATCAGCAATTGTCCTCCGAATCCGATGGTTGATACCTCTATCAATAGGCGTTGAGACCTGTAATTGTCATGCCAACGGGCATTTGGATCGTTAGAATATTTCTACACATTTTGTAGAAAATTCAATTTTATTGAAAATCACCTGGACTATAATAGCCCACAAAATCAGAGCTACAAAATCAAAAATCAGCAATTGTGCTCCGAATCCGATGGTTGATACCTCTATCAATCGGCGTTGAGACCTGTAATTGTCATGCCAACGAGCATTTGGATCGTTAGAATATTTCTACACATTTTGTAGAAAATTAAATTTTATTGAAAATCACCTGGACTATAGGCCACAAAATCCGAGCTACAAAATCGAAAATCAGCAATTGTCCTCCGAATCCGATGGTTGATACCTCTATCAATAGGCGTTGAGACCTGTAATTGTCATGCCAACGGGCATTTGGATCGTTAGAATATTTCTACACATTTTGTAGAAAATTAAATTTTATTGAAAATCACCTGGACTATAGGCCACAAAATCCGAGCTACAAAATCGAAAATCAGCAATTGTCCTCCGAATCCGATGGTTGATACCTCTATCAATAGGCGTTGAGACCTGTAATTGTCATGCCAACGGGCATTTGGATCGTTAGAATATTTCTACACATTTTGTAGAAAATTAAATTTTATTGAAAATCACCTGGACTATAGCCCACAAATTTAGAGCTACAAAATCGAAAATCAGCAATTGTCCTCCGATTCCGATGGTTGATACCTCTATCAATCGGCGTTGAGACCTGTAATGCCCAATGGGCATTTGGATCGTTAGAATATTTCTACACATTTTGTAGAAAATTCAATTTTATTGAAAATCACCTGGACTATAGCCCACAAAATCAGAGCTACAAAATCGAAAATCAGCAATTGTGCTCCGATTCCGATGGTTGATACCTCTATCAATAGGCGTTGAGACCTGTAATTGTCATGCCAACGGGCATTTGGATCGTTAGAATATTTCTACACATTTTGTAGAAAATTCAATTTTATTGAAAATCACCTGGACTATAGCCCACAAAATCAGAGCTACAAAATCGAAAATCAGCAATTGTCCTCCGAATCCGATGGTTGATACCTCCATCAATAGGCGTTGAGACCTGTAATTGTCATGCCAATGGGCATTTAGATCGTTAGAATATTTCTACACATTTTGTAGAAAATTCAATTTTATTGAAAATCACCTGGACTATATCCCACAAAATCAGAGCTACAAAATCGAAAATCAGCAATTGTCCTCCGAATCCGATGGTTGATACCTCTATCAATAGGCGTTGAGACCTGTAATTGTCATGCCAACGGGCATTTGGATCGTTAGAATATTTCTACACATTTTGTAGAAAATTCAATTTTATTGAAAATCACCTGGACTATAGCCCACAAAATCAGAGCTACAAAATCGAAAATCAGCAATTGTGCTCCGATTCCGATGGTTGATACCTCTATCAATAGGCGTTGAGACCTGTAATTGTCATGCCAACGGGCATTTGGATCGTTAGAATATTTCTACACATTTTGTAGAAAATTTAATTTTATTGAAAATCACCTGGACTATAGCCCGCAAAATCAGAGCTACAAAATCGAAAATCAGCAATTGTCCTCCGAATCCGATGGTTGATACCTCTATCAATAGGCGTTGAGACCTGTAATTGTCATGCCAACGGGAATTTGGATCGTTAGAATATTTCTACACATTTTGTAGAAAATTCAATTTTATTGAAAATCACCTGGACTATAGCCCACAAAATCAGAGCTACAAAATCGAAAATCAGCAATTGTCCTCTGAATCCGATGGTTGATACCTCTATCAATAGGCGTTGAGACCTGTAATTGTCATGCCAACGGGCATTTGGATCGTTAGAATATTTCTACACATTTTGTAGAAAATTCAATTTTATTGAAAATCACCTGGACTATAGCCCACAAAATCAGAGCTACAAAATCGAAAATCAGCAATTGTGCTCCGATTCCGATGGTTGATACCTCTATCAATCGGCGTTGAGACCTGTAATTGTCATGCCAACGGGCATTTGGATCGTTAGAATATTTCTACACATTTTGTAGAAAATTCAATTTTATTGAAAATCACCTGGACTATAGCCCACAAAATCAGAGCTACAAAATCGAAAATCAGCAATTGTGCTCCGATTCCGATGGTTGATACCTCTATCAATCGGCGTTGAGACCTGTAATTGTCATGCCAACGGGCATTTGGATCGTTAGAATATTTCTACACATTTTGTAGAAAATTTAATTTTATTGAAAATCACCTGACTATAGCCCACAAAATCAGAGCTACAAAATCGAAAATCAGCAATTGTCCTCCGAATCCGATGGTTGATACCTTTATCAATAGGCGTTGAGACCTGTAATTGTCATGCCAACGGGCATTTGGATCGTTAGAATATTTCTACACATTTTGTAGAAAATTCAATTTTATTGAAAATCACCTGGACTATAGCCCACAAAATCAGAGCTACAAAATCGAAAATCAGCAATTGTCCTCCGAATCCGATGGTTGATACCTCTATCAATCGGCGTTGAGACCTGTAATTGTCATGCCAATGGGCATTTGGATCGTTAGAATATTTCTACACATTTTGTAGAAAATTCAATTTTATTGAAAATCACCTGGACTATAGCCCACAAAATCAGAGCTACAAAATCGAAAATCAGCAATTGTCCTCCGAATCCGATGGTTGATACCTCTATCAATAGGCGTTGAGACCTGTAATTGTCATGCCAACGGGCATTTGGATCGTTAGAATATTTCTACACATTTTGTAGAAAATTCAATTTTATTGAAAATCACCTGGACTATAGCCCACAAATTTAGAGCTACAAAATCGAAAATCAGCAATTGTCCTCCGATTCCGATGGTTGATACCTCTATCAATCGGCGTTGAGACCTGTAATGCCCAATGGGCATTTGGATCGTTAGAATATTTCTACACATTTTGTAGAAAATTCAATTTTATTGAAAATCACCTGGACTATAGCCCACAAAATCAGAGCTACAAAATCGAAAATCAGCAATTGTGCTCCGATTCCGATGGTTGATACCTCTATCAATAGGCGTTGAGACCTGTAATTGTCATGCCAACGGGCATTTGGATCGTTAGAATATTTCTACACATTTTGTAGAAAATTCAATTTTATTGAAAATCACCTGGACTATAATAGCCCACAAAATCAGAGCTACAAAATCGAAAATCAGCAATTGTGCTCCGAATCCGATGGTTGATACCTCTATCAATCGGCGTTGAGACCTGTAATTGTCATGCCAACGGGCATTTGGATCGTTAGAATATTTCTACACATTTTGTAGAAAATTAAATTTTATTGAAAATCACCTGGACTATAGGCCACAAAATCCGAGCTACAAAATCGAAAATCAGCAATTGTCCTCCGAATCCGATGGTTGATACCTCAATCAATAGGCGTTGAGACCTGTAATTGTCATGCCAACGGGCATTTGGATCGTTAGAATATTTCTACACATTTTGTAGAAAATTCAATTTTATTGAAAATCACCTGAACGATAGCCCACAAAATCAGACCTACAAAGTCGAAAATCAGCAATTGTCCTCCGAATCCGATGGTTGATACCTCTATCAATCGGCGTTGAGACCTGTAATTGTCATGCCAACGGACATTTGGATCGTTAGAATATTTCTACACATTTTGTAGAAAATTCAATTTTATTGAAAATCACCTGGACGATAGCCCACAAAATCAGACCTACAAAATCGAAAATCAGCAGTTGTGCTCCGATTCCGATGGATGATACTTCTATCAATCGGCGTTGAGACCTGTAATTGTCATGCCAACGGGCATTTGGATCGTTAGAATATTTCTACACATTTTGTAGAAAATTCAATTTTATTGAAAATCACCTGGACTATAGCCCACAAAATCAGAGCTACAAAATCGAAAATCAGCAATTGTCCTCCGATTCCGATGGTTGATACCTCTATCAATAGGCGTTGAGACCTGTAATTGTCATGCCAACGGGCATTTGGATCGTTAGAATATTTCTACACATTTTGTAGAAAATTCAATTTTATTGAAAATCACCTGGATATAGCCCACAAAATCAGACCTACAAAATCGAAAATCAGCAATTGTGCTCCGATTCCGATGGTTGATACCTCTATCAATAGGCGTTGAGACCTGTAATTGTCATGCCAACGGGCATTTGGGTCGTTAGAATATTTCTACACATTTTGTAGAAAATTCAATTTTATTGAAAATCACCTGGACTATAGCCCACAAAATCAGAGCTACAAAATCGAAAATCAGCAATTGTGCTCCGATTCCGATGGTTGATACCTCTATCAATAGGCGTTGAGACCTGTAATTGTCATGCCAACGGGCATTTGGATCGTTAGAATATTTCTACACATTTTGTAGAAAATTCAATTTTATTGAAAATCACCTGGACTATAGCCCACAAAATCAGAGCTACAAAATCGAAAATCAGCAATTGTGCTCCGATTCCGATGGTTGATACCTCTATCAATCGGCGTTTAGACCTGTAATTGTCATGCCAACGGCCATTTGGATCGTTAGAATATTTCTACACATTTTGTAGAAAATTTAATTTGATCGAAAATCACCTGGACTATAGCCCACAAAATCAGAGCTACAAAATCGAAAATCAGCAATTGTCCTCCGAATCCGATGGTTGATACCTCTATCAATCGGCGTTGAGACCTGTAATGCCCAATGGGCATTTGGATCGTTAGAATATTTCTACACATTTTGTAGAAAATTCAATTTTATTGAAAATCACCTGGACTATAGCCCACAAAATCAGAGCTACAAAATCGAAAATCAGCAATTGTGCTCCGATTCCGATGGTTGATACCTCTATCAATAGGCGTTGAGACCTGTAATTGTCATGCCAACGGGCATTTGGATCGTTAGAATATTTCTACACATTTTGTAGAAAATTAATTTTATTGAAAATCACCTGGACTATAGCCCACAAAAACAGAGCTACCAAATCGAAAATCAGCAATTGTGCTCTGATTCCGATGGTTGATACCTCTATCAATAGGCGTTGAGACCTGTAATTGTCATGCCAACGGGCATTTGGATCGTTAGAATATTTCTACACATTTTGTAGAAAATTCAATTTTATTGAAAATCACCTGGACTATAGCCCACAAAATCAGAGCTACAAAATCGAAAATCAGCAATTGTGCTCTGATTCCGATGGTTGATACCTCTATCAATCGGCGTTGAGACCTGTAATTGTCATGCCAACGGGCATTTGGATCGTTAGAATATTTCTACACATTTTGTAGAAAATTTAATTTTATTGAAAATCACCTGGACTATAGCCCACAAAATCAGAGCTACAAAATCGAAAATCAGCAATTGTGCTCCGAATCCGATGGTTGATACCTCTATCAATAGGCGTTGAGACCTGTAATTGTCATGCCAACGGGCATTTGGATCGTTAGAATATTTCTACACATTTTGTAGAAAATTCAATTTTATTGAAAATCACCTGGACTATAGCCCACAAAATCAGAGTTACAAAATCGAAAATCAGCAATTGTCCTCCCAATCCGATGGTTGATACCTCTATCAATCGGCATTAAGACCTGTAATTGTCATGCCAACGGGCATTTGGATCGTTAGAATATTTCTACACATTTTGTAGAAAATTCAATTTTATTGAAAATCACCTGGACTATAGCCCACAAAATCAGAGCTACAAAATCGAAAATCAGCAATTGTCCTCCGAATCCGATGGTTGATACCTCTATCAATAGGCGTTGAGACCTGTAATTGTCATGCCAACGGGCATTTGGATCGCTAGAATATTTCTACACGTTTTGTAGAAAATTCAATTTTATTGAAAATCACCTGGACTATAGCCCACAAAATCAGAGCTACAAAATCGAAAATCAGCAATTGTCCTCCGATTCCGATGGTTGATACCTCTATCAATAGGCGTTGAGACCTGTAATTGTCATGCCAACGGGCATTTGGATCGTTAGAATATTTCTACACATTTTGTAGAAAATTCAATTTTATTGAAAATCACCTGGACTATAGCCCACAAAATCAGAGCTACAAAATCGAAAATCAGCAATTGTCCTCCGAATCCGATGGTTGATACCTCCATCAATAGGCGTTGAGACCTGTAATTGTCATGCCAACGGGCATTTAGATCGTTAGAATATTTCTACACATTTTGTAGAAAATTCAATTTTATTGAAAATCACCTGGACTATAGCCCACAAAATCAGAGCTACAAAATCGAAAATCAGCAATTGTGCTCCGATTCCGATGGTTGATACCTCTATCAATAGGCGTTGAGACCTGTAATTGTCATGCCAACGGGCATTTGGGTCGTTAGAATATTTCTACACATTTTGTAGAAAATTCAATTTTATTGAAAATCACCTGGACTATAGCCCACAAAATCAGAGCTACAAAATCGAAAATCAGCAATTGTCCTCCGAATCCGATGGTTGATACCTCTATCAATAGGCGTTGAGATCTGTAATTGTCATGCCAACGGGCATTTGGATCGTTGGAATATTTCTACACATTTTGTAGAAAATTTAATTTTATTGAAAATCACCTGGACTATAGCCCACAAAATCAGAGCTACAAAATCGAAAATCAGCAATTGTGCTCCAATTCCGATGGTTGATACCTCTATCAATCGGCGTTGAGACCTGTAATTGTCATGCCAACGGGCATTTGGATCGTTAGAATATTTCTACACATTTTGTAGAAAATTCAATTTTATTGAAAATCACCTGGACTATAGCCCACAAAATCAGAGCTACAAAATCGAAAATCAGCAATTGTCCTCCGAATCCGATGGTTGATACCTCTATCAATAGGCGTTGAGACCTGTAATTGTCATGCCAACGGGCATTTGGATCGTTAGAATATTTCTACACATTTTGTAGAAAATTCAATTTTATTGAAAATCACCTGGACTATAGCCCACAAAATCAGAGTTACAAAATCGAAAATCAGCAATTGTGCTCCCAATCCGATGGTTGATACCTCTATCAATCGGCGTTGAGACCTGTAATTGTCATGCCAACGGGCATTTGGATCGTTAGAATATTTCTACACATTTTGTAGAAAATTCAATTTTATTGAAAATCACCTGGACTATAGCCCACAAAATCAGAGCTACAAAATCGAAAATCAGCAATTGTCCTCCGATTCCGATGGTTGAAACCTCTATCAATCGGCGTTGAGACCTGTAATGCCCAATGGGCATTTGGATAGTTAGAATATTTCTACACATTTTGTAGAAAATTCAATTTTATTGAAAATCACCTGGACTATAGCCCACAAAATCAGAGCTACAAAATCGAAAATCAGCAATTGTGCTCCGATTCCGATGGTTGATACCTCTATCAATAGGCATTGAGACCTGTAATTGTCATGCCAACGGGCATTTGGATCGTTAGAATATTTCTACACATTTTGTAGAAAATTCAATTTTATTGAAAATCACCTGGACTATAGCCCACAAAATCAGAGCTACAAAATCGAAAATCAGCAATTGTCCTCCGAATCCGATGGTTGATACCTCTATCAATAGGCGTTGAGAACTGTAATTGTCATGCCAACGGGCATTTAGATCGTTAGAATATTTCTACACATTTTGTAGAAAATTCAATTTTATTGAAAATCACCTGGAATATAGCCCACAAAATCAGAGCTACAAAATCGAAAATCAGCAATTGTGCTCCGATTCCGATGGTTGATACCTCTATCAATAGGCGTTGAGACCTGTAATTGTCATGCCAACGGGCATTTGGATCGTTAGAATATTTCTACACATTTTGTAGAAAATTCAATTTTATTGAAAATCACCTGGACTATAGCCCACAAAATCAGAGCTACAAAATCGAAAATCAGCAATTGTCCTCCGATTCCGATGGTTGAAACCTCTATCAATCGGCGTTGAGACCTGTAATGCCCAATGGGCATTTGGATAGTTAGAATATTTCTACACATTTTGTAGAAAATTCAATTTTATTGAAAATCACCTGGACTATAGCCCACAAAATCAGAGCTACAAAATCGAAAATCAGCAATTGTGCTCCGATTCCGATGGTTGATACCTCTATCAATCGGCGTTGAGACCTGTAATTGTCATGCCAACGGGCATTTGGATCGTTAGAATATTTCTACACATTTTGTAGAAAATTCAATTTTATTGAAAATCACCTGGACTATAGCCCACAAAATCAGAGCTACCAAATCGAAAATCAGCAATTGTCCTCCGATTCCGATGGTTGATACCTCTATCAATAGGCGTTGAGACCTGTAATTGTCATGCCAACGGGCATTTAGATCGTTAGAATATTTCTACACATTTTGTAGAAAATTCAATTTTATTGAAAATCACCTGGACTATAGCCCACAAAATCAGTGCTACAAAATCGAAAATCAGCAATTGTGCTCCGATTCCGATGGTTGATACCTCTATCAATAGGCGTTGAGACCTGTAATTGTCATGCCAACGGGCATATGGATCGTTAGAATATTTCTACACATTTTGTAGAAAATTCAATTTTATTGAAAATCACCTGGACTATAGCCCACAAAATCAGAGCTACCAAATCGAAAATCAGCAATTGTCCTCCGAATCCGATGGTTGATACCTCTATCAATAGGCGTTTAGACCTGTAATTGTCATGCCAACGGGCATTTAGATCGTTAGAATATTTTTACACATTTTGTAGAAAATTCAATTTTATTGAAAATCACCTGGACTATAGCCCACAAAATCAGAGCTACAAAATCGAAAATCAGCAATTGTGCTCCGATTCCGATGGTTTATACGTCTATCAATCGGCGTTGAGACCTGTAATTGTCATGCCAACGGGCATTTGGATCGTTAGAATATTTCTACACATTTTGTAGAAAATTCAATTTTATTGAAAATCACCTGGACTATAGCCCACAAAATCAGAGCTACAAAATCGAAAATCAGCAATTGTGCTCCGATTCCGATGGTTGATACCTCTATCAATCGGCGTTGAGACCTGTAATTGTCATGCCAACGGGCATTTGGATCGTTAGAATATTTCTACACATTTTGTAGAAAATTTAATTTTATTGAAAATCACCTGGACTATAGCCCACAAAATCAGAGCTACAAAATCGAAAATCAGCAATTGTCCTCCGAATCCGATGGTTGATACCTCTATCAATAGGCGTTGAGACCTGTAATTGTCATGCCAACGGGCATTTGGATCGTTAGAATATTTCTACACATTTTGTAGAAAATTCAATTTTATTGAAAATCACCTGGAATATAGCCCACAAAATCAGAGTTACAAAATCGAAAATCAGCAATTGTGCTCCGATTCCGATGGTTGATACCTCTATCAATCGGCGTTGAGACCTGTAATTGTCATGCCAACGGGCATTTGGATCGTTAGAATATTTCTACACATTTTGTAGAAAATTCAATTTTATTGAAAATCACCTGGACTATAGCCCACAAAATCAGAGCTACAAAATCGAAAATCAGCAATTGTCCTCCGATTCCGATGGTTGAAACCTCTATCAATCGGCGTTGAGACCTGTAATGCCCAATGGGCATTTGGATCGTTAGAATATTTCTACACATTTTGTAGAAAATTCAATTTTATTGAAAATCACCTGGACTATAGCCCACAAAATAAGAGCTACAAAATCGAAAATCAGCAATTGTCCTCCGAATCCGATGGTTGATACCTCTATCAATAGGCGTTGAGACCTGTAATTGTCATGCCAACGGGCATTTGGATCGTTAGAATATTTCTACACATTTTGTAGAAAATTCAATTTTATTGAAAATCACCTGGACTATAGCCCACAAAATCAGAGCTACAAAATCGAAAATCAGCAATTGTGCTCCGATTCCGATGGTTGATACCTCTATCAATAGGCGTTGAGACCTGTAATTGTCATGCCAACGGGCATTTGGATCGTTAGAATATTTCTACACATTTTGTAGAAAATTCAATTTTATTGAAAATCACCTGGACTATAGCCCACAAAATCAGAGCTACCAAATCGAAAATCAGCAATTGTCCTTCGAATCCGATGGTTGATACCTCTATCAATAGTCGTTTAGACCTGTAATTGTCATGCCAACGGGCATTTAGATCGTTAGAATATTTCTACACATTTTGTAGAAAATTCAATTTTATTGAAAATCACCTGGACTATAGCCCACAAAATCAGAGCTACAAAATCGAAAATCAGCAATTGTGCTCCGATTCCGATGGTTGATACCTCTATCAATCGGCGTTGAGACCTGTAATTGTCATGCCAACGGGCATTTGGATCGTTAGAATATTTCTACACATTTTGTAGAAAATTCAATTTTATTGAAAATCACCTGGACTATAGCCCACAAAATCAGAGCTACAAAATCGAAAATCAGCAATTGTCCTCCGATTCCGATGGTTGATACCTCTATCAATCGGCGTTGAGACCTGTAATGCTCAATGGGCATTTGGATCGTTAGAATATTTCTACACATTTTGTAGAAAATTCAATTTTATTGAAAATCACCTGGACTATAGCCCACAAAATCAGAGCTACAAAATCGAAAATCAGCAATTGTGCTCCGATTCCGATGGTTGATACTTCTATCAATAGGCGTTGAGACCTGTAATTGTCATGCCAACGGGCATTTGGATCGTTAGAATATTTCTACACATTTTGTAGAAAATTCAATTTTATTGAAAATCACCTGGACTATAGCCCACAAAATCAGAGCTACAAAATCGAAAATCAGCAATTGTCCTCCGAATCCGATGGTTGATACCTCTATCAATAGGCGTTGAGACCTGTAATTGTCATGCCAACGGGCATTTGGATCGTTAGAATATTTCTACACATTTTGTAGAAAATTCAATTTTATTGAAAATCACCTGGAATATAGCCCACAAAATCAGAGCTACAAAATCGAAAATCAGCAATTGTCCTCCGAATCCGATGGTTGATACCTCTATCAATAGGCGTTGAGACCTGTAATTGTCATGCCAACGGGCATTTGGATCGTTAGAATATTTCTACACATTTTGTAGAAAATTCAATTTTATTGAAAATCACCTGGACTATAGCCCACAAAATCAGAGCTACAAAATCGAAAATCAGCAATTGTCCTCCGAATCCGATGGTTGATACCTCTATCAATCGGCGTTGAGACCTGTAATTGTCATGCCAACGGGCATTTGGATCGTTAGAATATTTCTACACATTTTGTAGAAAATTCAATTTTATTGACAATCACCTGGACTATAGCCCACAAAATCAGAGTTACAAAATCGAAAATCAGCAATTGTGCTCCGATTCCGATGGTTGATACCTCTATCAATCGGCGTTGAGACCTGTAATTGTCATGCCAACGGGCATTTGGATCGTTAGAATATTTCTACACATTTTGTAGAAAATTCAATTATATTGAAAATCACCTGGACTATAGCCCACAAAATCAGAGCTACAAAATCGAAAATCAGCAATTGTCCTCCGATTCCGATGGTTGAAACCTCTATCAATCGGCGTTGAGACCTGTAATGCCCAATGGGCATTTGGATCGTTAGAATATTTCTACACATTTTGTAGAAAATTCAATTTTATTGAAAATCACCTGGACTATAGCCCACAAAATCAGAGCTACCAAATCGAAAATCAGCAATTGTCCTCCGAATCCGATGGTTGATACCTCTATCAATAGGCGTTGAGACCTGTATTTGTCATGCCAACGGGCATTTGGATCGTTAGAATATTTCTACACATTTTGTAGAAAATTCAATTTTATTGAAAATCACCTGGACTATAGCCCACAAAATCAGAGCTACCAAATCGAAAATCAGCAATTGTGCTCCGAATCCGATGGTTGATACCTCTATCAATAGGCGTTGAGACCTGTAATTGTCATGCCAACGGGCATTTGGATCGTTAGAATATTTCTACACATTTTGTAGAAAATTCAATTTTATTGAAAATCACCTGGACTATAGCCCACAAAATCAGAGCTACAAAATCGAAAATCAGCAATTGTCCTCCGAATCCGATGGTTGATACCTCTATCAATAGGCGTTGAGACCTGTAATTGTCATGCCCACGGGCATTTGGATCGTTAGAATATTTCTACACATTTTGTAGAAAATTCAATTTTATTGAAAATCACCTGGACTATAGCCCACAAAATCAGAGCTACAAAATCGAAAATCAGCAATTGTCCTCCGAATCCGATGGTTGATACCTCTATCAATAGGCGTTGAGACCTGTAATTGTCATGCCAACGGGCATTTGGATCGTTAGAATATTTCTACACATTTTGTAGAAAATTCAATTTTATTGAAATTCACCTGGACTATAGCCCACAAAATCAGAGCTACAAAATCGAAAATCAGCAATTGTCCTCCGAATCCGATGGTTGATACCTCTATCAATCGGCGTTGAGACCTGTATTTGTCATGCCAACGGGCATTTGGATCGTTAGAATATTTCTGCACATTTTGTAAAAAACTCAATTTTATTGAAAATCACCTGGACTATAGCCCACAAAATCAGAGCTACAAAATCGAAAATCAGCAATTGTCCTCCGAATCCGATGGTTGATACCTCTATCAATAGGCGTTGAGACCTGTAATTGTCATGCCAACGGGCATTTGGATCGTTAGAATATTTCTACACATTTTGTAGAAAATTCAATTTTATTGAAAATCACCTGGACTATAGCCCACAAAATCAGAGCTACCAAATCGAAAATCAGCAATTGTGCTCCGAATCCGATGGTTGATACCTCTATCAATAGGCATTGAGACCTGTAATTGTCATGCCAACGGGCATTTGGATCGTTAAAATATTTCTACACATTTTGTAGAAAATTCAATTTTATTGAAAATCACCTGGACTATAGCCCACAAAATCAGAGCTACCAAATCGAAAATCAGCAATTGTCCTCCGAATCCGATGGTTGATACCTCTATCAATAGGCGTTGAGACCTGTAATTGTCATGCCAACGGGCATTTGGATCGTTAGAATATTTCTACACATTTTGTAGAAAATTCAATTTTATTGAAAATCACCTGGACTATAGCCCACAAAATCAGAGCTACAAAATCGAAAATCAGCAATTGTCCTCCGAATCCGATGGTTGATACCTCTATCAATAGGCGTTGAGACCTGTAATTGTCATTCCAACGGGCATTTGGATCGTTAGAATATTTCTACACATTTTGTAGAAAATTCAATTTTATTGAAAATCACCTGGACTATAGCCCACAAAATCAGAGCTACAAAATCGAAAATCAGCAATTGTCCTCCGAATCCGATGGTTGATACCTCTATCAATCGGCGTTGAGACCTGTAATTGTCATGCCCACGGGCATTTGGATCGTTAGAATATTTCTACACATTTTGTAGAAAATTCAATTTTATTGAAAATAACCTGGACTATAGCCCACAAAATCAGAGCTACAAAATCGAAAATCAGCAATTGTCCTCCGAATCCGATGGTTGATACCTCTATCAATAGGCGTTGAGACCTGTAATTGTCATGCCAACGGGCATTTGGATCGTTAGAATATTTCTACACATTTTGTAGAAAATTCAATTTTATTGAAATTCACCTGGACTATAGCCCACAAAATCAGAGCTACAAAATCGAAAATCAGCAATTGTCCTCCGAATCCGATGGTTGATACCTCTATCAATCGGAGTTGAGACCTGTATTTGTCATGCCAACGGGCATTTGGATCGTTAGAATATTTCTGCACATTTTGTAAAAAACTCAATTTTATTGAAAATCACCTGGACTATAGCCCACAAAATCAGAGCTACAAAATCGAAAATCAGCAATTGTCCTCCGAATCCGATGGTTGATACCTCTATCAATAGGCGTTGAGACCTGTAATTGTCATGCCAACGGGCATTTGGATCGTTAGAATATTTCTACACATTTTGTAGAAAATTCAATTTTATTGAAAATCACCTGGACTATAGCCCACAAAATCAGAGCTACAAAATCGAAAATCAGCAATTGTCCTCCGAATCCGATGGTTGATACCTCTATCAATAGGCGTTGAGACCTGTAATTGTCATGCCAACGGGCATTTGGATCGTTAGAATATTTCTACACATTTTGTAGAAAATTCAATTTTATTGAAAATCACCTGGAATATAGCCCACAAAATCAGAGCTACAAAATCGAAAATCAGCAATTGTCCTCCGAATCCGATGGTTGATACCTCTATCAATAGGCGTTGAGACCTGTAATTGTCATGCCAACGGGCATTTGGATCGTTAGAATATTTCTACACATTTTGTAGAAAATTCAATTTTATTGAAAATCACCTGGACTATAGCCCACAAAATCAGAGCTACAAAATGGAAAATCAGCAATTGTCCTCCGAATCCGATGGTTGATACCTCTATCAATCGGCGTTGAGACCTGTAATTGTCATGCCAACGGGCATTTGGATCGTTAGAATATTTCTACACATTTTGTAGAAAATTCAATTTTATTGAAAATCACCTGGACTATAGCCCACAAAATCAGAGTTACAAAATCGAAAATCAGCAATTGTGCTCCGATTCCGATGGTTGATACCTCTATCAATCGGCGTTGAGACCTGTAATTGTCATGCCAACGGGCATTTGGATCGTTAGAATATTTCTACACATTTTGTAGAAAATTCAATTATATTGAAAATCACCTGGACTATAGCCCACAAAATCAGAGCTACAAAATCGAAAATCAGCAATTGTCCTCCGATTCCGATGGTTGAAACCTCTATCAATCGGCGTTGAGACCTGTAATGCCCAATGGGCATTTGGATCGTTAGAATATTTCTACACATTTTGTAGAAAATTCAATTTTATTGAAAATCACCTGGACTATAGCCCACAAAATCAGAGCTACCAAATCGAAAATCAGCAATTGTCCTCCGAATCCGATGGTTGATACCTCTATCAATAGGCGTTGAGACCTGTATTTGTCATGCCAACGGGCATTTGGATCGTTAGAATATTTCTACACATTTTGTAGAAAATTCAATTTTATTGAAAATCACCTGGACTATAGCCCACAAAATCAGAGCTACCAAATCGAAAATCAGCAATTGTCCTCCGAATCCGATGGTTGATACCTCTATCAATAGGCGTTGAGACCTGTAATTGTCATGCCAACGGGCATTTGGATCGTTAGAATATTTCTACACATTTTGTAGAAAATTCAATTTTATTGAAAATCACCTGGACTATAGCCCACAAAATCAGAGCTACAAAATCGAAAATCAGCAATTGTCCTCCGAATCCGATGGTTGATACCTCTATCAATAGGCGTTGAGACCTGTAATTGTCATTCCAACGGGCATTTGGATCGTTAGAATATTTCTACACATTTTGTAGAAAATTCAATTTTATTGAAAATCACCTGGACTATAGCCCACAAAATCAGAGCTACAAAATCGAAAATCAGCAATTGTCCTCCGAATCCGATGGTTGATACCTCTATCAATAGGCGTTGAGACCTGTAATTGTCATGCCCACGGGCATTTGGATCGTTAGAATATTTCTACACATTTTGTAGAAAATTCAATTTTATTGAAAATCACCTGGACTATAGCCCACAAAATCAGAGCTACAAAATCGAAAATCAGCAATTGTCCTCCGAATCCGATGGTTGATACCTCTATCAATAGGCGTTGAGACCTGTAATTGTCATGCCAACGGGCATTTGGATCGTTAGAATATTTCTACACATTTTGTAGAAAATTCAATTTTATTGAAATTCACCTGGACTATAGCCCACAAAATCAGAGCTACAAAATCGAAAATCAGCAATTGTCCTCCGAATCCGATGGTTGATACCTCTATCAATCGGCGTTGAGACCTGTATTTGTCATGCCAACGGGCATTTGGATCGTTAGAATATTTCTGCACATTTTGTAAAAAACTCAATTTTATTGAAAATCACCTGGACTATAGCCCACAAAATCAGAGCTACAAAATCGAAAATCAGCAATTGTCCTCCGAATCCGATGGTTGATACCTCTATCAATAGGCGTTGAGACCTGTAATTGTCATGCCAACGGGCATTTGGATCGTTAGAATATTTCTACACATTTTGTAGAAAATTCAATTTTATTGAAAATCACCTGGACTATAGCCCACAAAATCAGAGCTACCAAATCGAAAATCAGCAATTGTGCTCCGAATCCGATGGTTGATACCTCTATCAATAGGCATTGAGACCTGTAATTGTCATGCCAACGGGCATTTGGATCGTTAAAATATTTCTACACATTTTGTAGAAAATTCAATTTTATTGAAAATCACCTGGACTATAGCCCACAAAATCAGAGCTACCAAATCGAAAATCAGCAATTGTCCTCCGAATCCGATGGTTGATACCTCTATCAATAGGCGTTGAGACCTGTAATTGTCATGCCAACGGGCATTTGGATCGTTAGAATATTTCTACACATTTTGTAGAAAATTCAATTTTATTGAAAATCACCTGGACTATAGCCCACAAAATCAGAGCTACAAAATCGAAAATCAGCAATTGTCCTCCGAATCCGATGGTTGATACCTCTATCAATAGGCGTTGAGACCTGTAATTGTCATTCCAACGGGCATTTGGATCGTTAGAATATTTCTACACATTTTGTAGAAAATTCAATTTTATTGAAAATCACCTGGACTATAGCCCACAAAATCAGAGCTACAAAATCGAAAATCAGCAATTGTCCTCCGAATCCGATGGTTGATACCTCTATCAATCGGCGTTGAGACCTGTAATTGTCATGCCCACGGGCATTTGGATCGTT
This sequence comes from Tipula vernalis, assembly GCA_958295665.1. NCBI lineage: Eukaryota > Metazoa > Arthropoda > Insecta > Diptera > Tipulidae > Tipula > Tipula vernalis. Next base: position 5,074,493 of record OY282560.1, on the reverse strand, counting down.
AGAATATTTCTACACATTTTGTAGAAAATTCAATTTTATTGAAAATAACCTGGACTATAGCCCACAAAATCAGAGCTACAAAATCGAAAATCAGCAATTGTCCTCCGAATCCGATGGTTGATACCTCTATCAATAGGCGTTGAGACCTGTAATTGTCATGCCAACGGGCATTTGGATCGTTAGAATATTTCTACACATTTTGTAGAAAATTCAATTTTATTGAAATTCACCTGGACTATAGCCCACAAAATCAGAGCTACAAAATCGAAAATCAGCAATTGTCCTCCGAATCCGATGGTTGATACCTCTATCAATCGGAGTTGAGACCTGTATTTGTCATGCCAACGGGCATTTGGATCGTTAGAATATTTCTGCACATTTTGTAAAAAACTCAATTTTATTGAAAATCACCTGGACTATAGCCCACAAAATCAGAGCTACAAAATCGAAAATCAGCAATTGTCCTCCGAATCCGATGGTTGATACCTCTATCAATAGGCGTTGAGACCTGTAATTGTCATGCCAACGGGCATTTGGATCGTTAGAATATTTCTACACATTTTGTAGAAAATTCAATTTTATTGAAAATCACCTGGACTATAGCCCACAAAATCAGAGCTACAAAATCGAAAATCAGCAATTGTCCTCCGAATCCGATGGTTGATACCTCTATCAATCGGCGTTGAGACCTGTAATTGTCATTCCAACGGGCATTTGGATCGTTAGAATATTTCTACACATTTTGTAGAAAATTCAATTTTATTGAAAATCACCTGGACTATAGCCCACAAAATCAGAGCTACCAAATCGAAAATCAGCAATTGTCCTCCGAATCCGATGGTTGATACCTCTATCAATAGGCGTTGAGACCTGTAATTGTCATGCCAACGGGCATTTGGATCGTTAGAATATTTCTACACATTTTGTAGAAAATTCAATTTTATTGAAAATCACCTGGACTATAGCCCACAAAATCAGAGCTACAAAATCGAAAATCAGCAATTGTCCTCCGAATCCGATGGTTGATACCTCTATCAATAGGCGTTGAGACCTGTAATTGTCATGCCAACGGGCATTTGGATCGTTAGAATATTTCTACACATTTTGTAGAAAATTCAATTTTATTGAAAATCACCTGGACTATAGCCGACAAAATCAGAGCTACCAAATCGAAAATCAGCAATTGTGCTCCGAATCCGATGGTTGATACCTCTATCAATAGGCGTTGAGACCTGTAATTGTCATGCCAACGGGCATTTGGATCGTTAGAATATTTCTACACATTTTGTAGAAAATTCAATTTTATTGAAAATCACCTGGACTATTATAGCCCACAAAATCAGAGCTACAAAATCGAAAATCAGCAATTGTCCTCCGAATCCGATGGTTGATACCTCTATCAATTGGCGTTGAGACCTGTAATTGTCATGCCAACGGGCATTTGGATCGTTAGAATATTTCTACACATTTTGTAGAAAATTCAATTTTATTGAAAATCACCTGGACTATAGCCCACAAAATCAGAGCTACCAAATCGAAAATCAGCAATTGTCCTCCGAATCCGATGGTTGATACCTCTATCAATAGGCGTTGAGACCTGTAATTGTCATGCCAACGGGCATTTGGATCGTTAGAATATTTCTACACATTTTGTAGAAAATTCAATTTTATTGAAAATCACCTGGACTATAGCCCACAAAATCAGAGCTACCAAATCGAAAATCAGCAATTGTCCTCCGAATCCGATGGTTGATACCTCTATCAATAGGCGTTGAGACCTGTAATTGTCATGCCAACGGGCATTTGGATCGTTAGAATATTTCTACACATTTTGTAGAAAATTCAATTTTATTGAAAATCACCTGGACTATAGCCCACAAAATCAGAGCTACAAAATCGAAAATCAGCAATTTTCCTCCGAATCCGATGGTTGATACCTCTATCAATAGGCGTTGAGACCTGTAATTGTCATGCCAACGGGCATTTGGATCGTTAGAATATTTCTACACATTTTGTAGAAAATTCAATTTTATTGAAAATCACTTGGACTATAGCCCACAAAATCAGAGCTACAAAATCGAAAATCAGCAATTGTCCTCCGAATCCGATGGTTGATACCTCTATCAATAGGCGTTGAGACCTGTAATTGTCATGCCAACGGGCATTTGGATCGTTAGAATATTTCTACACATTTTGTAGAAAATTCAATTTTATTGAAAATCACCTGGACTATAGCCCACAAAATCAGAGCTACAAAATCGAAAATCAGCAATTGTCCTCCGAATCCGATGGTTGATACCTCTATCAATCGGCGTTGAGACCTGTAATGGTCATGCCAACGGGCATTTGGATCGTTAGAATATTTCTACACATTTTGTAGAAAATTCAATTTTATTGAAAATAACCTGGACTATAGCCCACAAAATCAGAGCTACAAAATCGAAAATCCGCAATTGTCCTCCGAATCCGATGGTTGATACCTCTATCAATAGGCGTTGAGACCTGTAATTGTCATGCCAACGGGCATTTGGATCGTTAGAATATTTCTACACATTTTGTAGAAAATTCAATTTTATTGAAAATCACCTGGACTATATCCCACAAAATCAGAGCTACCAAATCGAAAATCAGCAATTGTCCTCCGAATCCGATGGTTGATACCTCTATCAATCGGCGTTGAGACCTGTAATTGTCATGCCAACGGGCATTTGGATCGTTAGAATATTTCTACACATTTTGTAGAAAATTCAATTTTATTGAAAATCACCTGGACTATAGCCCACAAAATCAGAGCTACAAAATCGAAAATCAGCAATTGTCCTCCGAATCCGATGGTTGATACCTCTATCAATAGGCGTTGAGACCTGTAATTGTCATGCCAACGGGCATTTGGATCGTTAGAATATTTCTACACATTTTGTAGAAAATTCAATTTTATTGAAAATAACCTGGACTATAGCCCACAAAATCAGAGCTACAAAATCGAAAATCAGCAATTGTCCTCCGAATCCGATGGTTGATACCTCTATCAATAGGCGTTGAGACCTGTAATTGTCATGCCAACGGGCATTTGGATCGTTAGAATATTTCTACACATTTTGTAGAAAATTCAATTTTATTGAAAATCACCTGGACTATAGCCCACAAAATCAGAGCTACCAAATCGAAAATCAGCAATTGTGCTCCGAATCCGATGGTTGATACCTCTATCAATAGGCGTTGAGACCTGTAATTGTCATGCCAACGGGCATTTGGATCGTTAGAATATTTCTACACATTTTGTAGAAAATTCAGTTTTATTGAAAATCACCTGGACTATAGCCCACAAAATCAGAGCTACCAAATCGAAAATCAGCAATTGTCCTCCGAATCCGATGGTTGATACCTCTATCAATAGGCGTTGAGACCTGTAATTGTCATGCCAACGGGCATTTGGATCGTTAGAATATTTCTACACATTTTGTAGAAAATTCAATTTTATTGAAAATCACCTGGACTATAGCCCACAAAATCAGAGCTACAAAATCGAAAATCAGCAATTGTCCTCCGAATCCGATGGTTGATACCTCTATCAATAGGCGTTGAGACCTGTAATTGTCATGCCAACGGGCATTTGGATCGTTAGAATATTTCTACACATTTTGTAGAAAATTCAATTTTATTGAAAATCACCTGGACTATAGCCCACAAAATCAGAGCTACAAAATCGAAAATCAGCAATTGTCCTCCGAATCCGATGGTTGATACCTCTATCAATAGGCGTTGAGACCTGTAATTCTCATGCCAACGGGCATTTGGATCGTTAGAATATTTCTACACATTTTGTAGAAAATTCAATTTTATTGAAAATCACCTGGACTATAGCCCACAAAATCAGAGCTACCAAATCGAAAATCAGCAATTGTCCTCCGAATCCGATGGTTGATACCTCTATCAATAGGCGTTGAGACCTGTAATTGTCATGCCAACGGGCATTTAGATCGTTAGAATATTTCTACACATTTTGTAGAAAATTCAATTTTATTGAAAATCACCTGGACTATAGCCCACAAAATCAGAGCTACAAAATCGAAAATCAGCAATTGTCCTCCGAATCCGATGGTTGATACCTCTATCAATAGGCGTTGAGACCTGTAATTGTCATGCCAACGGGCATTTGGATCGTTAGAATATTTCTACACATTTTGTAGAAAATTCAATTTTATTGAAAATCACCTGGACTATAGCCCACAAAATCAGAGCTACAAAATCGAAAATCAGCAATTGTCCTCCGAATCCGATGGTTGATACCTCTATCAATAGGCGTTGAGACCTGTAATTGTCATGCCAACGGGCATTTGGATCGTTAGAATATTTCTACACATTTTGTAGAAAATTCAATTTTATTGAAAATCACCTGGACTATAGCCCACAAAATCAGAGCTACAAAATCGAAAATCAGCAATTGTCCTCCGAATCCGATGGTTGATACCTCTATCAATAGGCGTTGAGACCTGTAATTGTCATGCCAACGGGCATTTGGATCGTTAGAATATTTCTACACATTTTGTAGAAAATTCAATTTTATTGAAAATCACCTGGACTATAGCCCACAAAATCAGAGCTACAAAATGGAAAATCAGCAATTGTCCTCCGAATCCGATGGTTGATACCTCTATCAATCGGCGTTGAGACCTGTAATTGTCATGCCAACGGGCATTTGGATCGTTAGAATATTTCTACACATTTTGTAGAAAATTCAATTTTATTGAAAATCACCTGGACTATAGCCCACAAAATCAGAGTTACAAAATCGAAAATCAGCAATTGTGCTCCGATTCCGATGGTTGATACCTCTATCAATCGGCGTTGAGACCTGTAATTGTCATGCCAACGGGCATTTGGATCGTTAGAATATTTCTACACATTTTGTAGAAAATTCAATTTTATTGAAAATCACCTGGACTATAGCCCACAAAATCAGAGCTACCAAATCGAAAATCAGCAATTGTCCTCCGAATCCGATGGTTGATACCTCTATCAATCGGCGTTGAGACCTGTATTTGTCATGCCAACTGGCATTTGGATCGTTAGAATATTTCTACACATTTTGTAGAAAATTCAATTTTATTGAAAATCACCTGGACTATAGCCCACAAAATCAGAGCTACAAAATCGAAAATCAGCAATTGTCCTCCGAATCCGATGGTTGATACCTCTATCAATAGGCGTTGAGACCTGTAATTGTCATGCCAACGGGCATTTGGATCGTTAGAATATTTCTACACATTTTGTAGAAAATTCAATTTTATTGAAAATCACCTGGACTATAGCCCACAAAATCAGAGCTACAAAATGGAAAATCAGCAATTGTCCTCCGAATCCGATGGTTGATACCTCTATCAATCGGCGTTGAGACCTGTAATTGTCATGCCAACGGGCATTTGGATCGTTAGAATATTTCTACACATTTTGTAGAAAATTCAATTTTATTGAAAATCACCTGGACTATAGCCCACAAAATCAGAGTTACAAAATCGAAAATCAGCAATTGTGCTCCGATTCCGATGGTTGATACCTCTATCAATCGGCGTTGAGACCTGTAATTGTCATGCCAACGGGCATTTGGATCGTTAGAATATTTCTACACATTTTGTAGAAAATTCAATTTTATTGAAAATCACCTGGACTATAGCCCACAAAATCAGAGCTACAAAATCGAAAATCAGCAATTGTCCTCCGAATCCGATGGTTGATACCTCTATCAATAGGCGTTGAGACCTGTAATTGTCATGCCAACGGGCATTTGGATCGTTAGAATATTTTTACACATTTTGTAGAAAATTCAATTTTATTGAAAATCACCTGGAATATAGCCCACAAAATCAGAGCTACCAAATCGAAAATCAGCAATTGTCCTCCGAATCCGATGGTTGATACCTCTATCAATCGGCGTTGAGACCTGTATTTGTCATGCCAACGGGCATTTGGATCGTTAGAATATTTCTGCACATTTTGTAGAAAATTCAAATTTATTGAAAATCACCTGGACTATAGCCCACAAAATCAGAGCTACCAAATCGAAAATCAGCAATTGTCCTCCGAATCCGATGGTTGATACCTCTATCAATAGGCGTTGAGACCTGTAATTGTCATGCTAACGGGCATTTGGATCGTTAGAATATTTCTACACATTTTGTAGAAAATTCAATTTTATTGAAAATCACCTGGACTATAGCCCACAAAATCAGAGCTACAAAATCGAAAATCAGCAATTGTCCTCCGAATCCGATGGTTGATACCTCTATCAATAGGCGTTGAGACCTGTAATTGTCATGCCAACGGGCATTTGGATCGTTAGAATATTTCTACACATTTTGTAGAAAATTCAATTTTATTGAAAATCACCTGGACTATAGCCCACAAAATCAGAGCTACAAAATCGAAAATCAGCAATTGTCCTCCGAATCCGATGGTTGATACCTCTATCAATAGGCGTTGAGACCTGTAATTGTCATGCCAACGGGCATTTGGATCGTTAGAATATTTCTACACAATTTGTAGAAAATTCAATTTTATTGAAAATCACCTGCACTATAGCCCACAAAATCAGAGCTACCAAATCGAAAATCAGCAATTGTCCTCCGAATCCGATGGTTGATACCTCTATCAATCGGCGTTGAGACCTGTATTTGTCATGCCAACGGGCATTTGGATCGTTAGAATATTTCTACACATTTTGTAGAAAATTCAATTTTATTGAAAATCACCTGGACTATAGCCCACAAAATCAGAGCTACCAAATCGAAAATCAGCAATTGTCCTCCGAATCCGATGGTTGATACCTCTATCAATCGGCGTTGAGACCTGTAATTGTCATGCCAACGGGCATTTGGATCGTTAGAATATTTCTACACATTTTGTAGAAAATTCAATTTTATTGAAAATAACCTGGACTATGGCCCACAAAATCAGAGCTACAAAATCGAAAATCAGCAATTGTCCTCCGAATCCGATGGTTGATACCTCTATCAATAGGCGTTGAGACCTGTAATTGTCATGCCAACGGGCATTTGGATCGTTAGAATATTTCTACACATTTTGTAGAAAATTCAAATTTAATGAAAATCACCTGGACTATAGCCCACAAAATCAGAGCTGCAAAATCGAAAATCAGCAATTGTCCTCCGAATCCGATGGTTGATACCTCTATCAATAGGCGTTGAGACCTGTAATTGTCATGCCAACGGGCATTTGGATCGTTAGAATATTTCTACACATTTTGTAGAAAATTCAATTTTATTGAAAATCACCTGGACTATAGCCCACAAAATCAGAGCTACCAAATCGAAAATCAGCAATTGTCCTCCGAATCCGATGGTTGATACCTCTATCAATCGGCGTTGAGACATGTATTTGTCATGCCAACGGGCATTTGGATCGTTAGAATATTTCTACACATTTTGTAGAAAATTCAATTTTATTGAAAATCACCTGGACTATAGCCCACAAAATCAGAGCTACCAAATCGAAAATCAGCAATTGTCCTCCGAATCCGATGGTTGATACCTCTATCAATCGGCGTTGAGACCTGTAATTGTCATGCCAACGGGCATTTGGATCGTTAGAATATTTCTACACATTTTGTAGAAAATTCAATTTTATTGAAAATAACCTGGACTATGGCCCACAAAATCAGAGCTACAAAATCGAAAATCAGCAATTGTCCTCCGAATCCGATGGTTGATACCTCTATCAATAGGCGTTGAGACCTGTAATTGTCATGCCAACGGGCATTTGGATCGTTAGAATATTTCTACACATTTTGTAGAAAATTCAATTTTATTGAAAATCACCTGGACTATAGCCCACAAAATCAGAGCTACCAAATCGAAAATCAGCAATTGTCCTCCGAATCCGATGGTTGATACCTCTATCAATAGGCGTTGAGACCTGTAATTGTCATGCCAACGGGCATTTGGATCGTTAGAATATTTCTACACATTTTGTAGAAAATTCAATTTTATTGAAAATCACCTGGACTATAGCCCACAAAATCAGAGCTACAAAATCGAAAATCAGCAATTGTCCTCCGAATCCGATGGTTGATACCTCTATCAATAGGCGTTGAGACCTGTAATTGTCATGCCAACGGGCATTTGGATCGTTAGAATATTTCTACACATTTTGTAGAAAATTCAATTTTATTGAAAATCACCTGGACTATAGCCCACAAAATCAGAGCTACCAAATCGAAAATCAGCAATTGTCCTCCGAATCCGATGGTTGATACCTCTATCAATCGGCGTTGAGACCTGTATTTGTCATGCCAACGGGCATTTGGATCGTTAGAATATTTCTACACATTTTGTAGAAAATTCAATTTTATTGAAAATCACCTGGACTATAGCCCACAAAATCAGAGCTACAAAATCGAAAATCAGCAATTGTCCTCCGAATCCGATGGTTGATACCTCTATCAATCGGCGTTGAGACCTGTATTTGTCATGCCAACGGGCATTTGGATCGTTAGAATATTTCTACACATTTTGTAGAAAATTCAATTTTATTGAAAATCACCTGGACTATAGCCCACAAAATCAGAGCTACAAAATCGAAAATCAGCAATTGTCCTCCGAATCCGATGGTTGATACCTCTATCAATAGGCGTTGAGACCTGTAATTGTCATGCCAACGGGCATTTGGATCGTTAGAATATTTCTACACATTTTGTAGAAAATTCAATTTTATTGAAAATCACCTAAGCAATAGCCCACAAAATCAGAGCTACAAAATTGAAAATCAGCAATTGTCCTCCGAATCCGATGGTTGATACCTCTATCAATAGGCGTTGAGACCTGTAATTGTCATGCCAACGGGCATTTGGATCGTTAGAATATTTCTACACATTTTGTAGAAAATTCAATTTTATTGAAAATCTCCTGGACTATAGCCCACAAAATCAGAGCTACAAAATCGAAAATCAGCAATTGTCCTCCGAATCCGATGGTTGATACCTCTATCAATAGGCGTTGAGACCTGTAATTGTCATGCCAACGGGCATTTGGATCGTTAGAATATTTCTACACATTTTGTAGAAAATTCAATTTTATTGAAAATCACCTGGACTATAGCCCACAAAATCAGAGCTACAAAATCGAAAATCCGCAATTGTCCTCCGAATCCGATGGTTGATACCTCTATCAATAGGCGTTGAGACCTGTAATTGTCATGCCAACGGGCATTTGGATCGTTAGAATATTTCTACATATTTTGTAGAAAATTCAATTTTATTGAAAATCACCTGGACTATAGCCCACAAAATCAGAGCTACAAAATCGAAAATCAGCAATTGTCCTCCGAATCCGATGGTTGATACCTCTATCAATAGGCGTTGAGACCTGTAATTGTCATGCCAACGGGCATTTGGATCGTTAGAATATTTCTACACATTTTGTAGAAAATTCAATTTTATTGAAAATCACCTGGACTATAGCCCACAAAATCAGAGCTACCAAATCGAAAATCAGCAATTGTCCTCCGAATCCGATGGTTGATACCTCTATTAATAGGCGTTGAGACCTGTAATTGTCATGCCAACGGGCATTTGGATCGTTAGAATATTTCTACACATTTTGTAGAAAATTCAATTTTATTGAAAATCACCTGGACTATAGCCCACAAAATCAGAGCTACCAAATCGAAAATCAGCAATTGTCCTCCGAATCCGATGGTTGATACCTCTATCAATCGGCGTTGAGACCTGTATTTGTCATGCCAACGGGCATTTGGATCGTTAGAATATTTCTACACATTTTGTAGAAAATTCAATTTTATTGAAAATCACCTGGACTATAGCCCACAAAATCAGAGCTACAAAATCGAAAATCAGCAATTGTCCTCCGAATCCGATGGTTGATACCTCTATCAATCGGCGTTGAGACCTGTATTTGTCATGCCAACGGGCATTTGGATCGTTAGAATATTTCTACACATTTTGTAGAAAATTCAATTTTATTGAAAATCACCTGGACTATAGCCCACAAAATCAGAGCTACAAAATCGAAAATCAGCAATTGTCCTCCGAATCCGATGGTTGATACCTCTATCAATAGGCATTGAGACCTGTAATTGTCATGCCAACGGGCATTTGGATCGTTAGAATATTTCTACACATTTTGTAGAAAATTCAATTTTATTGAAAATCACCTGGACAATAGCCCACAAAATCAGAGCTACAAAATTGAAAATCAGCAATTGTCCTCCGAATCCGATGGTTGATACCTCTATTAATAGGCGTTGAGACCTGTAATTGTCATGCCAACGGGCATTTGGATCGTTAGAATATTTCTACACATTTTGTAGAAAATTCAATTTTATTGAAAATCACCTGGACTATAGCCCACAAAATCAGAGCTACAAAATCGAAAATCAGCAATTGTCCTCCGAATCCGATGGTTGATACCTCTATCAATAGGCGTTGAGACCTGTAATTGTCATGCCAACGGGCATTTGGATCGTTAGAATATTTCTACACATTTTGTAGAAAATTCAATTTTATTGAAAATCACCTGGACTATAGCCCACAAAATCAGAGCTACAAAATCGAAAATCAGCAATTGTCCTCCGAATCCGATGGTTGATACCTCTATCAATAGGCATTGAGACCTGTAATTGTCATGCCAACGGGCATTTGGATCGTTAGAATATTTCTACACATTTTGTAGAAAATTCAATTTTATTGAAAATCACCTGGACTATAGCCCACAAAATCAGAGCTACAAAATCGAAAATCAGCAATTGTCCTCCGAATCCGATGGTTGATACCTCTATCAATCGGCGTTGAGACCTGTATTTGTCATGCCAACGGGCATTTGTATCGTTAGAATATTTCTACACATTTTGTAGAAAATTCAATTTTATTGAAAATCACCTGGACTATAGCCCACAAAATCAGAGCTACAAAATCGAAAATCAGCAATTGTCCTCCGAATCCGATGGTTGATACCTCTATCAATAGGCGTTGAGACCTGTAATTGTCATGCCAACGGGCATTTGGATCGTTAGAATATTTCTACACATTTTGTAGAAAATTCAATTTTATTGAAAATCACCTGGACTATAGCCCACAAAATCAGAGCTACAAAATCGAAAATCAGCAATTGTCCTCCGAATCCGATGGTTGATACCTCTATCAATAGGCATTGAGACCTGTAATTGTCATGCCAACGGGCATTTGGATCGTTAGAATATTTCTACACATTTTGTAGAAAATTCAATTTTATTGAAAATCACCTGGACAATAGCCCACAAAATCAGAGCTACAAAATTGAAAATCAGCAATTGTCCTCCGAATCCGATGGTTGATACCTCTATCAATAGGCATTGAGACCTGTAATTGTCATGCCAACGGGCATTTGGATCGTTAGAATATTTCTACACATTTTGTAGAAAATTCAATTTTATTGAAAATCACCTGGACTATAGCCCACAAAATCAGAGCTACAAAATCGAAAATCAGCAATTGTCCTCCGAATCCGATGGTTGATACCTCTATCAATAGGCGTTGAGACCTGTAATTGTCATGCCAACGGGCATTTGGATCGTTAGAATATTTCTACACATTTTGTAGAAAATTCAATTTTATTGAAAATCACCTGGACTATAGCCCACAAAATCAGAGCTACAAAATCGAAAATCAGCAATTGTCCTCCGAATCCGATGGTTGATACCTCTATCAATAGGCGTTGAGACCTGTAACTGTCATGCCAACGGGCATTTGGATCGTTAGAATATTTCTACACATTTTGTAGAAAATTCAATTTTATTGAAAATCACCTGGACTATAGCCCACAAAATCAGAGCTACAAAATCGAAAATCAGCAATTGTCCTCCGAATCCGATGGTTGATACCTCTATCAATAGGCGTTGAGACATGTAATTGTCATGCCAACGGGCATTTGGATCGTTAGAATATTTCTACACATTTTGTAGAAAATTCAATTTTATTGAAAATCACCTGGACTATAGCCCACAAAATCAGAGCTACAAAATCGAAAATCAGCAATTGTCCTCCGAATCCGATGGTTGATACCTCTATCAATAGGCGTTGAGACCTGTAATTGTCATGCCAACGGGCATTTGGATCGTTAGAATATTTCTACACATTTTGTAGAAAATTCAATTTTATTGAAAATCACCTGGACTATAGCCCACAAAATCAGAGCTACAAAATCGAAAATCAGCAATTGTCCTCCGAATCCGATGGTTGATACCTCTATCAATAGGCGTTGAGACCTGTAATTGTCATGCCAACGGGCATTTGGATCGTTAGAATATTTCTACACATTTTGTAGAAAATTCAATTTTATTGAAAATCACCTGTACTATAGCCCACAAAATCAGAGCTACAAAATCGAAAATCAGCAATTGTCCTCCGAATCCGATGGTTGATACCTCTATCAATCGGCGTTGAGACCTGTATTTGTCATGCCAACGGGCATTTGGATCGTTAGAATATTTCTACACATTTTGTAGAAAATTCAATTTTATTGAAAATCACCTGGACTATAGCCCACAAAATCAGAGCTACAAAATCGAAAATCAGCAATTGTCCTCCGAATCCGATGGTTGATACCTCTATCAATAGGCGTTGAGACCTGTAATTGTCATGCCAACGGGCATTTGGATCGTTAGAATATTTCTACACATTTTGTAGAAAATTCAATTTTATTGAAAATCACCTGGACTATAGCCCACAAAATCAGAGCTACAAAATCGAAAATCAGCAATTGTCCTCCGAATCCGATGGTTGATACCTCTATCAATAGGCATTGAGACCTGTAATTGTCATCCCAACGGGCATTTGGATCGTTAGAATATTTCTACACATTTTGTAGAAAATTCAATTTTATTGAAAATCACCTGGACTATAGCCCACAAAATCAGAGCTACAAAATCGAAAATCAGCAATTGTCCTCCGAATCCGATGGTTGATACCTCTATCAATAGGCGTTGAGACCTGTAATTGTCATGCCAACGGGCATTTGGATCGTTAGAATATTTCTACACATTTTGTAGAAAATTCAATTTTATTGAAAATCACCTGGACTATAGCCCACAAAATCAGAGCTACAAAATCGAAAATCAGCAATTGTCCTCCGAATCCGATGGTTGATACCTCTATCAATAGGCGTTGAGACCTGTAATTCTCATGCCAACGGGCATTTGGATCGTTAGAATATTTCTACACATTTTGTAGAAAATTCAATTTTATTGAAAATCACCTGGACTATAGCCCACAAAATCAGAGCTACCAAATCAAAAATCAGCAATTGTCCTCCGAATCCGATGGTTGATACCTCTATCAATAGGCGTTGAGACCTGTAATTGTCATGCCAACGGGCATTTGGATCGTTAGAATATTTCTACACATTTTGTAGAAAATTCAATTTTATTGAAAATCACCTGGACTATAGCCCACAAAATCAGAGCTACCAAATCAAAAATCAGCAATTGTCCTCCGAATCCGATGGTTGATACCTCTATCAATAGGCGTTGAGACCTGTAATTGTCATGCCAACGGGCATTTGGATCGTTAGAATATTTCTACACATTTTGTAGAAAATTCAATTTTATTGAAAATCACCTGGACTATAGCCCACAAAATCAGAGCTACCAAATCGAAAATCAGCAATTGTCCTCCGAATCCGATGGTTGATACCTCTATCAATCGGCGTTGAGACCTGTAATTGTCATGCCAACGGGCATTTGGATCGTTAGAATATTTCTACACATTTTGTAGAAAATTCAATTTTATTGAAAATAACCTGGACTATGGCCCACAAAATCAGAGCTACAAAATCGAAAATCAGCAATTGTCCTCCGAATCCGATGGTTGATACCTCTATCAATAGGCGTTGAGACCTGTAATTGTCATGCCAACGGGCATTTGGATCGTTAGAATATTTCTACACATTTTGTAGAAAATTCAAATTTAATGAAAATCACCTGGACTATAGCCCACAAAATCAGAGCTACCAAATCGAAAATCAGCAATTGTCCTCCGAATCCGATGGTTGATACCTCTATCAATAGGCGTTGAGACCTGTAATTGTCATGCCAACGGGCATTTGGATCGTTAGAATATTTCTACACATTTTGTAGAAAATTCAATTTTATTGAAAATCACCTGGACTATAGCCCACAAAATCAGAGCTACAAAATCGAAAATCAGCAATTGTCCTCCGAATCCGATGGTTGATACCTCTATCAATAGGCGTTGAGACCTGTAATTGTCATGCCAACGGGCATTTGGATCGTTAGAATATTTCTACACATTTTGTAGAAAATTCAATTTTATTGAAAATCACCTGGACTATAGCCCACAAAATCAGAGCTACAAAATCGAAAATCAGCAATTGTCCTCCGAATCCGATGGTTGATACCTCTATCAATAGGCGTTGAGACCTGTAATTGTCATGCCAACGGGCATTTGGATCGTTAGAATATTTCTACACATTTTGTAGAAAATTCAAATTTATTGAAAATCACCTGGACTATAGCCCACAAAATCAGAGCTACCAAATCGAAAATCAGCAATTGTCCTCCGAATCCGATGGTTGATACCTCTATCAATCGGCGTTGAGACCTGTATTTGTCATGCCAACTGGCATTTGGATCGTTAGAATATTTCTACACATTTTGTAGAAAATTCAATTTTATTGAAAATCACCTGGACTATAGCCCACAAAATCAGAGCTACAAAATCGAAAATCAGCAATTGTCCTCCGAATCCGATGGTTGATACCTCTATCAATCGGCGTTGAGACCTGTATTTGTCATGCCAACGGGCATTTGGATCGTTAGAATATTTCTACACATTTTGTAGAAAATTCAATTTTATTGAAAATCACCTGGACTATAGCCCACAAAATCAGAGCTACAAAATCGAAAATCAGCAATTGTCCTCCGAATCCGATGGTTGATACCTCTATCAATAGGCATTGAGACCTGTAATTGTCATGCCAACGGGCATTTGGATCGTTAGAATATTTCTACACATTTGGTAGAAAATTCAATTTTATTGAAAATCACCTGGACAATAGCCCACAAAATCAGAACTACAAAATTGAAAATCAGCAATTGTCCTCCGAATCCGATGGTTGATACCTCTATCAATAGGCGTTGAGACCTGTAATTGTCATGCCAACGGGCATTTGGATCGTTAGAATATTTCTACACATTTTATAGAAAATTCAATTTTATTGAAAATCACCTGGACTATAGCCCACAAAATCAGAGCTACAAAATCGAAAATCAGCAATTGTCCTCCGAATCCGATGGTTGATACCTCTATCAATAGGCGTTGAGACCTGTAATTGTCATGCCAACGGGCATTTGGATCGTTAGAATATTTCTACACATTTTGTAGAAAATTCAATTTTATTGAAAATCACCTGGACTACAGCTTACAAAATCAGAGCTACAAAATCGAAAATCAGCAATTGTCCTCCGAATCCGATGGTTGATACCTCTATCAATAGGCATTGAGACCTGTAATTGTCATGCCAACGGGCATTTGGATCGTTAGAATATTTCTACACATTTTGTAGAAAATTCAATTTTATTGAAAATCACCTGGACTATAGCCCACAAAATCAGAGCTACAAAATCGAAAATCAGCAATTGTCCTCCGAATCCGATGGTTGATACCTCTATCAATCGGCGTTGAGACCTGTATTTGTCATGCCAACGGGCATTTGGATCGTTAGAATATTTCTACACATTTTGTAGAAAATTCAATTTTATTGAAAATCACCTGGACTATAGCCCACAAAATCAGAGCTACAAAATCGAAAATCAGCAATTGTCCTCCGAATCCGATGGTTGATACCTCTATCAATAGGCGTTGAGACCTGTAATTGTCATGCCAACGGGCATTTGGATCGTTAGAATATTTCTACACATTTTGTAGAAAATTCAATTTTATTGAAAATCACCTGGACTATAGCCCACAAAATCAGAGCTACAAAATCGAAAATCAGCAATTGTCCTCCGAATCCGATGGTTGATACCTCTATCAATAGGCATTGAGACCTGTAATTGTCATGCCAACGGGCATTTGGATCGTTAGAATATTTCTACACATTTTGTAGAAAATTCAATTTTATTGAAAATCACCTGGACAATAGCCCACAAAATCAGAGCTACAAAATTTAAAATCAGCAATTGTCCTCCGAATCCGATGGTTGATACCTCTATCAATAGGCATTGAGACCTGTAATTGTCATGCCAACGGGCATTTGGATCGTTAGAATATTTCTACACATTTTGTAGAAAATTCAATTTTATTGAAAATCACCTGGACTATAGCCCACAAAATCAGAGCTACAAAATCGAAAATCAGCAATTGTCCTCCGAATCCGATGGTTGATACCTCTATCAATAGGCGTTGAGACCTGTAATTGTCATGCCAACGGGCATTTGGATCGTTAGAATATTTCTACACATTTTGTAGAAAATTCAATTTTATTGAAAATCACCTGGACTATAGCCCACAAAATCAGAGCTACAAAATCGAAAATCAGCAATTGTCCTCCGAATCCGATGGTTGATACCTCTATCAATCGGCGTTGAGACCTGTATTTGTCATGCCAACGGGCATTTGGATCGTTAGAATATTTCTACACATTTTGTAGAAAATTCAATTTTATTGAAAATCACCTGGACTATAGCCCACAAAATCAGAGCTACAAAATTGAAAATCAGCAATTGTCCTCCGAATCCGATGGTTGATACCTCTATCAATAGGCGTTGAGACCTGTAATTGTCATGCCAACGGGCATTTGGATCGTTAGAATATTTCTACACATTTTGTAGAAAATTCAATTTTATTGAAAATCACCTGGACTATAGCCCACAAAATCAGAGCTACAAAATCGAAAATCAGCAATTGTCCTCCGAATCCGATGGTTGATACCTCTATCAATAGGCGTTGAGACCTGTAATTGTCATGCCAACGGGCATTTGGATCGTTAGAATATTTCTACACATTTTGTAGAAAATTCAATTTTATTGAAAATCACCTGGACTATAGCCCACAAAATCAGAGCTACAAAATCGAAAATCAGCAATTGTCCTCCGAATCCGATGGTTGATACCTCTATCAATAGGCGTTGAGACCTGTAATTGTCATGCCAACGGGCATTTGGATCGTTAGAATATTTCTACACATTTTGTAGAAAATTCAATTTTATTGAAAATCACCTGGACTATAGCCCACAAAATCAGAGCTACAAAATCGAAAATCAGCAATTGTCCTCCGAATCCGATGGTTGATACCTCTATCAATAGGCGTTGAGACCTGTAATTGTCATGCCAACGGGCATTTGGATCGTTAGAATATTTCTACACATTTTGTAGAAAATTCAAATTTATTGAAAATCACCTGGACTATAGCCCACAAAA
This sequence comes from Tipula vernalis, assembly GCA_958295665.1. Taxonomy (NCBI): domain Eukaryota; kingdom Metazoa; phylum Arthropoda; class Insecta; order Diptera; family Tipulidae; genus Tipula; species Tipula vernalis. Next base: position 5,057,045 of record OY282560.1, on the reverse strand, counting down.
TCAGAGCTACCAAATCGAAAATCAGCAATTGTCCTCCGAATCCGATGGTTGATACCTCTATCAATCGGCGTTGAGACCTGTAATTGTCATGCCAACGGGCATTTGGATCGTTAGAATATTTCTACACATTTTGTAGAAAATTCAATTTTATTGAAAATCACCTGGACTATAGCCCACAAAATCAGAGCTACAAAATCGAAAATCAGCAATTGTCCTCCGAATCCGATGGTTGATACCTCTATCAATAGGCGTTGAGACCTGTAATTGTCATGCCAACGGGCATTTGGATCGTTAGAATATTTCTACACATTTTGTAGAAAATTCAATTTTATTGAAAATCACCTGGACTATAGCCCACAAAATCAGAGCTACAAAATCGAAAATCAGCAATTGTCCTCCGAATCCGATGGTTGATACCTCTATCAATAGGCGTTGAGACCTGTAATTGTCATGCCAACGGGCATTTGGATCGTTAGAATATTTCTACACATTTTGTAGAAAATTCAATTTTATTGAAAATCACCTGGACTATAGCCCACAAAATCAGAGCTACAAAATCGAAAATCAGCAATTGTCCTCCGAATCCGATGGTTGATACCTCTATCAATAGGCGTTGAGACCTGTAATTGTCATGCCAACGGGCATTTGGATCGTTAGAATATTTCTACACATTTTGTAGAAAATTCAAATTTATTGAAAATCACCTGGACTATAGCCCACAAAATCAGAGCTACCAAATCGAAAATCAGCAATTGTCCTCCGAATCCGATGGTTGATACCTCTATCAATCGGCGTTGAGACCTGTAATTGTCATGCCAACGGGCATTTGGATCGTTAGAATATTTCTACACATTTTGTAGAAAATTCAATTTTATTGAAAATAACCTGGACTATGGCCCACAAAATCAGAGCTACAAAATCGAAAATCAGCAATTGTCCTCCGAATCCGATGGTTGATACCTCTATCAATAGGCGTTGAGACCTGTAATTGTCATGCCAACGGGCATTTGGATCGTTAGAATATTTCTACACATTTTGTAGAAAATTCAATTTTATTGAAAATCACCTGGACAATAGCCCACAAAATCAGAGCTACAAAATTGAAAATCAGCAATTGTCCTCCGAATCCGATGGTTGATACCTCTATCAATAGGCGTTGAGACCTGTAATTGTCATGCCAACGGGCATTTGGATCGTTAGAATATTTCTACACATTTTGTAGAAAATTCAATTTTATTGAAAATCACCTGGACTATAGCCCACAAAATCAGAGCTACAAAATCGAAAATCAGCAATTGTCCTCCGAATCCGATGGTTGATACCTCTATCAATAGGCGTTGAGACCTGTAATTGTCATGCCAACGGGCATTTGGATCATTAGAATATTTCTACACATTTTGTAGAAAATTCAATTTTATTGAAAATCACCTGGACTATAGCCCACAAAATCAGAGCTACAAAATCGAAAATCAGCAATTGTCCTCCGAATCCGATGGTTGATACCTCTATCAATAGGCGTTGAGACCTGTAATTGTCATGCCAACGGGCATTTGGATCGTTAGAATATTTCTACACATTTTGTAGAAAATTCAATTTTATTGAAAATCACCTGGACTATAGCCCACAAAATCAGAGCTACAAAATCGAAAATCAGCAATTGTCCTCCGAATCCGATGGTTGATACCTCTATCAATAGGCGTTGAGACCTGTAATTGTCATGCCAACGGGCATTTGGATCGTTAGAATATTTCTACACATTTTGTAGAAAATTCAAATTTATTGAAAATCACCTGGACTATAGCCCACAAAATCAGAGCTACCAAATCGAAAATCAGCAATTGTCCTCCGAATCCGATGGTTGATACCTCTATCAATCGGCGTTGAGACCTGTAATTGTCATGCCAACGGGCATTTGGATCGTTAGAATATTTCTACACATTTTGTAGAAAATTCAATTTTATTGAAAATAACCTGGACTATGGCCCACAAAATCAGAGCTACAAAATCGAAAATCAGCAATTGTCCTCCGAATCCGATGGTTGATACCTCTATCAATAGGCGTTGAGACCTGTAATTGTCATGCCAACGGGCATTTGGATCGTTAGAATATTTCTACACATTTTGTAGAAAATTCAATTTTATTGAAAATCACCTGGACTATAGCCCAGAAAATCAGAGCTACAAAATCGAAAATCAGCAATTGTCCTCCGAATCCGATGGTTGATACCTCTATCAATAGGCATTGAGACCTGTAATTGTCATGCCAACTGGCATTTGGATCGTTAGAATATTTCTACACATTTTGTAGAAAATTCAATTTTATTGAAAATCACCTGGACTATAGCCCACAAAATCAGAGCTACAAAATCGAAAATCAGCAATTGTCCTCCGAATCCGATGGTTGATACCTCTATCAATCGGCGTTGAGACCTGTATTTGTCATGCCAACGGGCATTTGGATCGTTAGAATATTTCTACACATTTTGTAGAAAATTCAATTTTATTGAAAATCACCTGGACTATAGCCCACAAAATCAGAGCTACAAAATCGAAAATCAGCAATTGTCCTCCGAATCCGATGGTTGATACCTCTATCAATCGGCGTTGAGACCTGTATTTGTCATGCCAACGGGCATTTGGATCGTTAGAATATTTCTACACATTTTGTAGAAAATTCAATTTTATTGAAAATCACCTGGACTATAGCCCACAAAATCAGAGCTACAAAATCGAAAATCAGCAATTGTCCTCCGAATCCGATGGTTGATACCTCTATCAATAGGCATTGAGACCTGTAATTGTCATGCCAACGGGCATTTGGATCGTTAGAATATTTCTACACATTTTGTAGAAAATTCAATTTTATTGAAAATCACCTGGACAATAGCCCACAAAATCAGAGCTACAAAATTGAAAATCAGCAATTGTCCTCCGAATCCGATGGTTGATACCTCTATCAATAGGCGTTGAGACCTGTAATTGTCATGCCAACGGGCATTTGGATCGTTAGAATATTTCTACACATTTTGTAGAAAATTCAATTTTATTGAAAATCACCTGGACTATAGCCCACAAAATCAGAGCTACAAAATCGAAAATCAGCAATTGTCCTCCGAATCCGATGGTTGATACCTCTATCAATAGGCGTTGAGACCTGTAATTGTCATGCCAACGGGCATTTGGATCGTTAGAATATTTCTACACATTTTGTAGAAAATTCAATTTTATTGAAAATCACCTGGACTATAGCCCACAAAATCAGAGCTACAAAATCGAAAATCAGCAATTGTCCTCCGAATCCGATGGTTGATACCTCTATCAATCGGCGTTGAGACCTGTATTTGTCATGCCAACGGGCATTTGGATCGTTAGAATATTTCTACACATTTTGTAGAAAATTCAATTTTATTGAAAATCACCTGGACTATAGCCCACAAAATCAGAGCTACAAAATCGAAAATCAGCAATTGTCCTCCGAATCCGATGGTTGATACCTCTATCAATAGGCGTTGAGACCTGTAATTTTCATGCCAACGGGCATTTGGATCGTTAGAATATTTCTACACATTTTGTAGAAAATTCAATTTTATTGAAAATCACCTGGACTATAGCCCACAAAATCAGAGCTACAAAATCGAAAATCAGCAATTGTCCTCCGAATCCGATGGTTGATACCTCTATCAATAGGCATTGAGACCTGTAATTGTCATTCCAACGGGCATTTGGATCGTTAGAATATTTCTACACATTTTGTAGAAAATTCAATTTTATTGAAAATCACCTGGACAATAGCCCACAAAATCAGAGCTACAAAATTGAAAATCAGCAATTGTCCTCCGAATCCGATGGTTGATACCTCTATCAATAGGCGTTGAGACCTGTAATTGTCATGCCAACGGGCATTTGGATCGTTAGAATATTTCTACACATTTTGTAGAAAATTCAATTTTATTGAAAATCACCTGGACTATAGCCCACAAAATCAGAGCTACAAAATCGAAAATCAGCAATTGTCCTCCGAATCCGATGGTTGATACCTCTATCAATCGGCGTTGAGACCTGTATTTGTCATGCCAACGGGCATTTGGATCGTTAGAATATTTCTACACATTTTGTAGAAAATTCAATTTTATTGAAAATCACCTGGACTATAGCTCACAAAATCAGAGCTACAAAATCGAAAATCAGCAATTGTCCTCCGAATCCGATGGTTGATACCTCTATCAATAGGCGTTGAGACCTGTAATTGTCATGCCAACGGGCATTTGGATCGTTAGAATATTTCTACACATTTTGTAGAAAATTCAATTTTATTGAAAATCACCTGGACTATAGCCCACAAAATCAGAGCTACAAAATCGAAAATCAGCAATTGTCCTCCGAATCCGATGGTTGATACCTCTATCAATAGGCATTGAGACCTGTAATTGTCATGCCAACGGGCATTTGGATCGTTAGAATATTTCTACACATTTTGTAGAAAATTCAATTTTATTGAAAATCACCTGGACAATAGCCCACAAAATCAGAGCTACAAAATTGAAAATCAGCAATTGTCCTCCGAATCCGATGGTTGATACCTCTATCAATAGGCGTTGAGACCTGTAATTGTCATGCCAACGGGCATTTGGATCGTTAGAATATTTCTACACATTTTGTAGAAAATTCAATTTTATTGAAAATCACCTGGACTATAGCCCACAAAATCAGAGCTACAAAATCGAAAATCAGCAATTGTCCTCCGAATCCGATGGTTGATACCTCTATCAATAGGCGTTGAGACCTGTAATTGTCATGCCAACGGGCATTTGGATCGTTAGAATATTTCTACACATTTTGTAGAAAATTCAATTTTATTGAAAATCACCTGGACTATAGCCCACAAAATCAGAGCTACAAAATCGAAAATCAGCAATTGTCCTCCGAATCCGATGGTTGATACCTCTATCAATCGGCGTTGAGACCTGTATTTGTCATGCCAACGGGCATTTGGATCGTTAGAATATTTCTACACATTTTGTAGAAAATTCAATTTTATTGAAAATCACCTGGACTATAGCCCACAAAATCAGAGCTACAAAATCGAAAATCAGCAATTGTCCTCCGAATCCGATGGTTGATACCTCTATCAATAGGCGTTGAGACCTGTAATTGTCATGCCAACGGGCATTTGGATCGTTAGAATATTTCTACACATTTTGTAGAAAATTCAATTTTATTGAAAATCACCTGGACTATAGCCCACAAAATCAGAGCTACAAAATCGAAAATCAGCAATTGTCCTCCGAATCCGATGGTTGATACCTCTATCAATAGGCATTGAGACCTGTAATTGTCATGCCAACGGGCATTTGGATCGTTAGAATATTTCTACACATTTTGTAGAAAATTCAATTTTATTGAAAATCACCTGGACTATAGCCCACAAAATCAGAGCTACAAAATCGAAAATCAGCAATTGTCCTCCGAATCCGATGGTTGATACCTCTATCAATAGGCGTTGAGACCTGTAATTGTCATGCCAACGGGCATTTGGATCGTTAGAATATTTCTACACATTTTGTAGAAAATTCAATTTTATTGAAAATCACCTGGACAATAGCCCACAAAATCAGAGCTACAAAATTGAAAATCAGCAATTGTCCTCCGAATCCGATGGTTGATACCTCTATCAATAGGCGTTGAGACCTGTAATTGTCATGCCAACGGGCATTTGGATCGTTAGAATATTTCTACACATTTTGTAGAAAATTCAATTTTATTGAAAATCACCTGGACTATAGCCCACAAAATCAAAGCTACAAAATCGAAAATCAGCAATTGTCCTCCGAATCCGATGGTTGATACCTCTATCAATCGGCGTTGAGACCTGTATTTGTCATGCCAACGGGCATTTGGATCGTTAGAATATTTCTACACATTTTGTAGAAAATTCAATTTTATTGAAAATCACCTGGACTATAGCCCACAAAATCAGAGCTACAAAATCGAAAATCAGCAATTGTCCTCCGAATCCGATGGTTGATACCTCTATCAATCGGCGTTGAGACCTGTAATTGTCATGCCAACGGGCATTTGGATCGTTAGAATATTTCTACACATTTTGTAGAAAATTCAATTTTATTGAAAATCACCTGGACTATAGCCCACAAAATCAGAGCTACAAAATCGAAAATCAGCAATTGTGCTCCGATTCCGATGGTTGATACCTCTATCAATCGGCGTTGAGACCTGTAATTGTCATGCCAATGGGCATTTGGATCGTTAGAATATTTCTACACATTTTGTAGAAAATTCAATTTTATTGAAAATCACCTGGACTATATATAGCCCACAAAATCAGAGCTACAAAATCGAAAATCAGCAATTGTCCTCCGAATCCGATGGTTGATACCTCTATCAATAGGCGTTGAGACCTGTATTTGTCATGCCAACGGGCATTTGGATCGTTAGAATATTTCTACACATTTTGTAGAAAATTCAATTTTATTGAAAATCACCTGGACTATAGCCCACAAAATCAGAGCTACAAAATCGAAAATCAGCAATTGTGCTCCGATTCCGATGGTTGATACCTCTATCAATCGGCGTTGAGACCTGTAATTTTAATGCCAATGGGCATTTGGATCGTTAGAATATTTCTACACATTTTGTAGAAAATTCAATTTTATTGAAAATCACCTGGACTATAGCCCACAAAATCAGAGCTACAAAATCGAAAATCAGCAATTGTCCTCCGAATCCGATGGTTGATACCTCTATCAATCGGCGTTGAGACCTGTATTTGTCATGCCAACGGGCATTTGGATCGTTAGAATATTTCTACACATTTTGTAGAAAATTCAATTTTATTGAAAATCACCTGGACTATAGCCCACAAAATAAGAGCTACAAAATCGAAAATCAGCAATTGTCCTCCGAATCCGATGGTTGATACCTCTATCAATCGGCGTTGAGACCTGTATTTGTCATGCCAACGGGCATTTGGATCGTTAGAATATTTCTACACATTTTGTAGAAAATTCAATTTTATTGAAAATCACCTAGACTATAGCCCACAAAATCAGAGCTACAAAATCGAAAATCAGCAATTGTCCTCCGAATCCGATGGTTGATACCTCTATCAATAGGCGTTGAGACCTGTAATTGTCATGCCAACGGGCATTTGGATCGTTAGAATATTTCTACACATTTTGTAGAAAATTCAATTTTATTGAAAATCACCTGGACTATAGCCCACAAAATCAGAGCTACAAAATCGAAAATCAGCAATTGTCCTCCGAATCCGATGGTTGATACCTCTATCAATAGGCGTTGAGACCTGTATTTGTCATGCCAACGGGCATTTGGATCGTTAGAATATTTCTACACATTTTGTAGAAAATTCAATTTTATTGAAAATCACCTGGACATAGCCCACAAAATCAGAGCTACAAAATCGAAAATCAGCAATTGTCCTCCGATTCCGATGGTTGATACCTCTATCAATCGGCGTTGAGACCTGTAATTGTCATGCCAATGGGCATTTGGATCGTTAGAATATTTCTACACATTTTGTAGAAAATTCAATTTTATTGAAAATCACCTGGACTATATATAGCCCACAAAATCAGAGCTACAAAATCGAAAATCAGCAATTGTCCTCCGAATCCGATGGTTGATACCTCTATCAATAGGCGTTGAGACCTGTAATTTTAATGCCAATGGGCATTTGGATCGTTAGAATATTTCTACACATTTTGTAGAAAATTCAATTTTATTGAAAATCACCTGGACTATAGCCCACAAAATCAGAGCTACAAAATCGAAAATCAGCAATTGTGCTCCGATTCCGATGGTTGATACCTCTATCAATCGGCGTTGAGACCTGTATTTGTCATGCCAACGGGCATTTGGATCGTTAGAATATTTCTACACATTTTGTAGAAAATTCAATTTTATTGAAAATCACCTGGACTATAGCCCACAAAATCAGAGCTACAAAATCGAAAATCAGCAATTGTCCTCCGAATCCGATGGGTTATACCTCTATCAATAGGCGTTGAGACCTGTAATTGTCATGCCAACGGGCATTTGGATCGTTAGAATATTTCTACACATTTTGTAGAAAATTCAATTTTATTGAAAATCACCTGGACTATAGCCCACAAAATCAGAGCTACAAAATCGAAAATCAGCAATTGTCCTCCGAATCCGATGGTTGATACCTCTATCAATAGGCGTTGAGACCTGTAATTGTCATGCCAACGGGCATTTGGATCGTTAGAATATTTCTACACATTTTGTAGAAAATTCAATTTTATTGAAAATCACCTGGACTATAGCCCACAAAATCAGAGCTACAAAATCGAAAATCAGCAATTGTCCTCCGAATCCGATGGTTGATACCTCTATCAATCGGCGTTGAGACCTGTATTTGTCATGCCAACGGGCATTTGGATCGTTAGAATATTTCTACACATTTTGTAGAAAATTCAATTTTATTGAAAATCACCTGGACTATAGCCCACAAAATCAGAGCTACAAAATCGAAAATCAGCAATTGTCCTCCGAATCCGATGGTTGATACCTCTATCAATAGGCGTTGAGACCTGTAATTGTCATGCCAACGGGCATTTGGATCGTTAGAATATTTCTACACATTTTGTAGAAAATTCAATTTTATTGAAAATCACCTGGACTATAGCCCACAAAATCAGAGCTACAAAATCGAAAATCAGCAATTGTCCTCCGAATCCGATGGTTGATACCTCTATCAATAGGCATTGAGACCTGTAATTGTCATGCCAACGGGCATTTGGATCGTTAGAATATTTCTACACATTTTGTAGAAAATTCAATTTTATTGAAAATCACCTGGACTATAGCCCACAAAATCAGAGCTACAAAATCGAAAATCAGCAATTGTCCTCCGAATCCGATGGTTGATACCTCTATCAATAGGCGTTGAGACCTGTAATTGTCATGCCAATGGGCATTTGGATCGTTAGAATATTTCTACACATTTTGTAGAAAATTCAATTTTATTGAAAATCACCTGGACTATATATAGCCCACAAAATCAGAGCTACAAAATCGAAAATCAGCAATTGTCCTCCGAATCCGATGGTTGATACCTCTATCAATAGGCGTTGAGACCTGTAATTGTCATGCCAATGGGCATTTGGATCGTTAGAATATTTCTACACATTTTGTAGAAAATTCAATTTTATTGAAAATCACCTGGACTATATATAGCCCACAAAATCAGAGCTACAAAATCGAAAATCAGCAATTGTCCTCCGAATCCGATGGTTGATACCTCTATCAATAGGCGTTGAGACCTGTATTTGTCATGCCAACGGGCATTTGGATCGTTAGAATATTTCTACACATTTTGTAGAAAATTCAATTTTATTGAAAATCACCTGGACTATAGCCCACAAAATCAGAGCTACAAAATCGAAAATCAGCAATTGTGCTCCGATTCCGATGGTTGATACCTCTATCAATCGGCGTTGAGACCTGTAATTTTAATGCCAATGGGCATTTGGATCGTTAGAATATTTCTACACATTTTGTAGAAAATTCAATTTTATTGAAAATCACCTGGACTATAGCCCACAAAATCAGAGCTACAAAATCGAAAATCAGCAATTGTCCTCCGAATCCGATGGTTGATACCTCTATCAATCGGCGTTGAGACCTGTATTTGTCATGCCAACGGGCATTTGGATCGTTAGAATATTTCTACACATTTTGTAGAAAATTCAATTTTATTGAAAATCACCTGGACTATAGCCCACAAAATAAGAGCTACAAAATCGAAAATCAGCAATTGTCCTCCGAATCCGATGGTTGATACCTCTATCAATCGGCGTTGAGACCTGTATTTGTCATGCCAACGGGCATTTGGATCGTTAGAATATTTCTACACATTTTGTAGAAAATTCAATTTTATTGAAAATCACCTAGACTATAGCCCACAAAATCAGAGCTACAAAATCGAAAATCAGCAATTGTCCTCCGAATCCGATGGTTGATACCTCTATCAATAGGCGTTGAGACCTGTAATTGTCATGCCAACGGGCATTTGGATCGTTAGAATATTTCTACACATTTTGTAGAAAATTCAATTTTATTGAAAATCACCTGGACTATAGCCCACAAAATCAGAGCTACAAAATCGAAAATCAGCAATTGTCCTCCGAATCCGATGGTTGATACCTCTATCAATAGGCGTTGAGACCTGTATTTGTCATGCCAACGGGCATTTGGATCGTTAGAATATTTCTACACATTTTGTAGAAAATTCAATTTTATTGAAAATCACCTGGACATAGCCCACAAAATCAGAGCTACAAAATCGAAAATCAGCAATTGTCCTCCGATTCCGATGGTTGATACCTCTATCAATCGGCGTTGAGACCTGTAATTGTCATGCCAATGGGCATTTGGATCGTTAGAATATTTCTACACATTTTGTAGAAAATTCAATTTTATTGAAAATCACCTGGACTATATATAGCCCACAAAATCAGAGCTACAAAATCGAAAATCAGCAATTGTCCTCCGAATCCGATGGTTGATACCTCTATCAATAGGCGTTGAGACCTGTAATTTTAATGCCAATGGGCATTTGGATCGTTAGAATATTTCTACACATTTTGTAGAAAATTCAATTTTATTGAAAATCACCTGGACTATAGCCCACAAAATCAGAGCTACAAAATCGAAAATCAGCAATTGTGCTCCGATTCCGATGGTTGATACCTCTATCAATCGGCGTTGAGACCTGTATTTGTCATGCCAACGGGCATTTGGATCGTTAGAATATTTCTACACATTTTGTAGAAAATTCAATTTTATTGAAAATCACCTGGACTATAGCCCACAAAATCAGAGCTACAAAATCGAAAATCAGCAATTGTCCTCCGAATCCGATGGGTTATACCTCTATCAATAGGCGTTGAGACCTGTAATTGTCATGCCAACGGGCATTTGGATCGTTAGAATATTTCTACACATTTTGTAGAAAATTCAATTTTATTGAAAATCACCTGGACTATAGCCCACAAAATCAGAGCTACAAAATCGAAAATCAGCAATTGTCCTCCGAATCCGATGGTTGATACCTCTATCAATAGGCGTTGAGACCTGTAATTGTCATGCCAACGGGCATTTGGATCGTTAGAATATTTCTACACATTTTGTAGAAAATTCAATTTTATTGAAAATCACCTGGACTATAGCCCACAAAATCAGAGCTACAAAATCGAAAATCAGCAATTGTCCTCCGAATCCGATGGTTGATACCTCTATCAATCGGCGTTGAGACCTGTATTTGTCATGCCAACGGGCATTTGGATCGTTAGAATATTTCTACACATTTTGTAGAAAATTCAATTTTATTGAAAATCACCTGGACTATAGCCCACAAAATCAGAGCTACAAAATCGAAAATCAGCAATTGTCCTCCGAATCCGATGGTTGATACCTCTATCAATAGGCGTTGAGACCTGTAATTGTCATGCCAACGGGCATTTGGATCGTTAGAATATTTCTACACATTTTGTAGAAAATTCAATTTTATTGAAAATCACCTGGACTATAGCCCACAAAATCAGAGCTACAAAATCGAAAATCAGCAATTGTCCTCCGAATCCGATGGTTGATACCTCTATCAATAGGCATTGAGACCTGTAATTGTCATGCCAACGGGCATTTGGATCGTTAGAATATTTCTACACATTTTGTAGAAAATTCAATTTTATTGAAAATCACCTGGACTATAGCCCACAAAATCAGAGCTACAAAATCGAAAATCAGCAATTGTCCTCCGAATCCGATGGTTGATACCTCTATCAATAGGCGTTGAGACCTGTAATTGTCATGCCAACGGGCATTTGGATCGTTAGAATATTTCTACACATTTTGTAGAAAATTCAATTTTATTGAAAATCACCTGGACAATAGCCCACAAAATCAGAGCTACAAAATTGAAAATCAGCAATTGTCCTCCGAATCCGATGGTTGATACCTCTATCAATAGGCGTTGAGACCTGTAATTGTCATGCCAACGGGCATTTGGATCGTTAGAATATTTCTACACATTTTGTAGAAAATTCAATTTTATTGAAAATCACCTGGACTATAGCCCACAAAATCAAAGCTACAAAATCGAAAATCAGCAATTGTCCTCCGAATCCGATGGTTGATACCTCTATCAATCGGCGTTGAGACCTGTATTTGTCATGCCAACGGGCATTTGGATCGTTAGAATATTTCTACACATTTTGTAGAAAATTCAATTTTATTGAAAATCACCTGGACTATAGCCCACAAAATCAGAGCTACAAAATCGAAAATCAGCAATTGTCCTCCGAATCCGATGGTTGATACCTCTATCAATCGGCGTTGAGACCTGTAATTGTCATGCCAACGGGCATTTGGATCGTTAGAATATTTCTACACATTTTGTAGAAAATTCAATTTTATTGAAAATCACCTGGACTATAGCCCACAAAATCAGAGCTACAAAATCGAAAATCAGCAATTGTGCTCCGATTCCGATGGTTGATACCTCTATCAATCGGCGTTGAGACCTGTAATTGTCATGCCAATGGGCATTTGGATCGTTAGAATATTTCTACACATTTTGTAGAAAATTCAATTTTATTGAAAATCACCTGGACTATATATAGCCCACAAAATCAGAGCTACAAAATCGAAAATCAGCAATTGTCCTCCGAATCCGATGGTTGATACCTCTATCAATAGGCGTTGAGACCTGTATTTGTCATGCCAACGGGCATTTGGATCGTTAGAATATTTCTACACATTTTGTAGAAAATTCAATTTTATTGAAAATCACCTGGACTATAGCCCACAAAATCAGAGCTACAAAATCGAAAATCAGCAATTGTGCTCCGATTCCGATGGTTGATACCTCTATCAATCGGCGTTGAGACCTGTAATTTTAATGCCAATGGGCATTTGGATCGTTAGAATATTTCTACACATTTTGTAGAAAATTCAATTTTATTGAAAATCACCTGGACTATAGCCCACAAAATCAGAGCTACAAAATCGAAAATCAGCAATTGTCCTCCGAATCCGATGGTTGATACCTCTATCAATCGGCGTTGAGACCTGTATTTGTCATGCCAACGGGCATTTGGATCGTTAGAATATTTCTACACATTTTGTAGAAAATTCAATTTTATTGAAAATCACCTGGACTATAGCCCACAAAATAAGAGCTACAAAATCGAAAATCAGCAATTGTCCTCCGAATCCGATGGTTGATACCTCTATCAATCGGCGTTGAGACCTGTATTTGTCATGCCAACGGGCATTTGGATCGTTAGAATATTTCTACACATTTTGTAGAAAATTCAATTTTATTGAAAATCACCTAGACTATAGCCCACAAAATCAGAGCTACAAAATCGAAAATCAGCAATTGTCCTCCGAATCCGATGGTTGATACCTCTATCAATAGGCGTTGAGACCTGTAATTGTCATGCCAACGGGCATTTGGATCGTTAGAATATTTCTACACATTTTGTAGAAAATTCAATTTTATTGAAAATCACCTGGACTATAGCCCACAAAATCAGAGCTACAAAATCGAAAATCAGCAATTGTCCTCCGAATCCGATGGTTGATACCTCTATCAATAGGCGTTGAGACCTGTATTTGTCATGCCAACGGGCATTTGGATCGTTAGAATATTTCTACACATTTTGTAGAAAATTCAATTTTATTGAAAATCACCTGGACATAGCCCACAAAATCAGAGCTACAAAATCGAAAATCAGCAATTGTCCTCCGATTCCGATGGTTGATACCTCTATCAATCGGCGTTGAGACCTGTAATTGTCATGCCAATGGGCATTTGGATCGTTAGAATATTTCTACACATTTTGTAGAAAATTCAATTTTATTGAAAATCACCTGGACTATATATAGCCCACAAAATCAGAGCTACAAAATCGAAAATCAGCAATTGTCCTCCGAATCCGATGGTTGATACCTCTATCAATAGGCGTTGAGACCTGTAATTTTAATGCCAATGGGCATTTGGATCGTTAGAATATTTCTACACATTTTGTAGAAAATTCAATTTTATTGAAAATCACCTGGACTATAGCCCACAAAATCAGAGCTACAAAATCGAAAATCAGCAATTGTGCTCCGATTCCGATGGTTGATACCTCTATCAATCGGCGTTGAGACCTGTATTTGTCATGCCAACGGGCATTTGGATCGTTAGAATATTTCTACACATTTTGTAGAAAATTCAATTTTATTGAAAATCACCTGGACTATAGCCCACAAAATCAGAGCTACAAAATCGAAAATCAGCAATTGTCCTCCGAATCCGATGGGTTATACCTCTATCAATAGGCGTTGAGACCTGTAATTGTCATGCCAACGGGCATTTGGATCGTTAGAATATTTCTACACATTTTGTAGAAAATTCAATTTTATTGAAAATCACCTGGACTATAGCCCACAAAATCAGAGCTACAAAATCGAAAATCAGCAATTGTCCTCCGAATCCGATGGTTGATACCTCTATCAATAGGCGTTGAGACCTGTAATTGTCATGCCAACGGGCATTTGGATCGTTAGAATATTTCTACACATTTTGTAGAAAATTCAATTTTATTGAAAATCACCTGGACTATAGCCCACAAAATCAGAGCTACCAAATCAAAAATCAGCAATTGTGCTCCGATTCCGATGGTTGATACCTCTATCAATCGGCGTTGAGACCTGTATTTGTCATGCCAACGGGCATTTGGATCGTTAGAATATTTCTACACATTTTGTAGAAAATTCAATTTTATTGAAAATCACCTGGACTATAGCCCACAAAATCAGAGCTACAAAATCGAAAATCAGCAATTGTCCTCCGAATCCGATGGGTTATACCTCTATCAATAGGCGTTGAGACCTGTAATTGTCATGCCAACGGGCATTTGGATCGTTAGAATATTTCTACACATTTTGTAGAAAATTCAATTTTATTGAAAATCACCTGGACTATAGCCCACAAAATCAGAGCTACAAAATCGAAAATCAGCAATTGTCCTCCGAATCCGATGGTTGATACCTCTATCAATAGGCGTTGAGACCTGTAATTGTCATGCCAACGGGCATTTGGATCGTTAGAATATTTCTACACATTTTGTAGAAAATTCAATTTTATTGAAAATCACCTGGACTATAGCCCACAAAATCAGAGCTACAAAATCGAAAATCAGCAATTGTCCTCCGAATTCGATGGTTGATACCTCTATCAATAGGCGTTGAGACCTGTAATTGTCATGCCAACGGGCATTTGGATCGTTAGAATATTTCTACACATTTTGTAGAAAATTCAATTTTATTGAAAATCACCTGGACTATAGTCCACAAAATCAGAGCTACAAAATCGAAAATCAGCAATTGTCCTCCAAATCCGATGGTTGATACCTCTATCAATAGGCGTTGAGACCTGTAATTGTCATGCCAACGGGCATTTGGATCGTTAGAATATTTCTACACATTTTGTAGAAAATTCAATTTTATTGAAAATCACCTGGACTATAGCCCACAAAATCAGAGCTACAAAATCGAAAATCAGCAATTGTCCTCCGAATCCGATGGTTGATACCTCTATCAATAGGCGTTGAGACCTGTATTTGTCATGCCAACGGGCATTTGGATCGTTAGAATATTTCTACACATTTTGTAGAAAATTCAATTTTATTGAAAATCACCTGGACTATAGCCCACAAAATCAGAGCTACAAAATCGAAAATCAGCAATTGTGCTCCGATTCCGATGGTTGATACCTCTATCAATCGGCGTTGAGACCTGTAATTTTAATGCCAATGGGCATTTGGATCGTTAGAATATTTCTACACATTTTGTAGAAAATTCAATTATATTGAAAATCACCTGGACTATAGCCCACAAAATCAGAGCTACAAAATCGAAAATCAGCAATTGTGCTCCGATTCCGATGGTTGATACCTCTATCAATCGGCGTTGAGACCTGTAATTTTAATGCCAATGGGCATTTGGATCGTTAGAATATTTCTACACATTTTGTAGAAAATTCAATTTTATTGAAAATCACCTGGAATATAGCCCACAAAATCAGAGCTACAAAATCGAAAATCAGCAATTGTCCTCCGAATCCGATGGTTGATACCTCTATCAATCGGCGTTGAGACCTGTATTTGTCATGCCAACGGGTATTTGGATCGTTAGAATATTTCTACACATTTTGTAGAAAATTCAATTTTATTGAAAATCACCTGGACTATAGCCCACAAAATCAGAGCTACAAAATCGAAAATCAGCAATTGTGCTCCGATTCCGATGGTTGATACCTCTATCAATCGGCGTTGAGACCTGTAATTTTAATGCCAATGGGCATTTGGATCGTTAGAATATTTCTACACATTTTGTAGAAAATTCAATTTTATTGAAAATCACCTGGACTATAGCCCACAAAATCAGAGCTACAAAATCGAAAATCAGCAATTGTCCTCCAAATCCGATGGTTGATACCTCTATCAATAGGCGTTGAGACCTGTAATTGTCATGCCAACGGGCATTTGGATCGTTAGAATATTTCTACACATTTTGTAGAAAATTCAATTTTATTGAAAATCACCTGGACTATAGTCCACAAAATCAGAGCTACAAAATCGAAAATCAGCAATTGTCCTCCAAATCCGATGGTTGATACCTCTATCAATAGGCGTTGAGACCTGTAATTGTCATGCCAACGGGCATTTGGATCGTTAGAATATTTCTACACATTTTGTAGAAAATTCAATTTTATTGAAAATCACCTGGACTATAGTCCACAAAATCAGAGCTACAAAATCGAAAATCAGCAATTGTCCTCCAAATCCGATGGTTGATACCTCTATCAATAGGCGTTGAGACCTGTAATTGTCATGCCAACGGGCATTTGGATCGTTAGAATATTTCTACACATTTTGTAGAAAATTCAATTTTATTGAAAATCACCTGGACTATAGCCCACAAAATCAGAGCTACAAAATCGAAAATCAGCAATTGTCCTCCGAATCCGATGGTTGATACCTCTATCAATCGGCGTTGAGACCTGTATTTGTCATGCCAACGGGTATTTGGATCGTTAGAATATTTCTACACATTTTGTAGAAAATTCAATTTTATTGAAAATCACCTGGACTATAGCCCACAAAATCAGAGCTACAAAATCGAAAATCAGCAATTGTGCTCCGATTCCGATGGTTGATACCTCTATCAATCGGCGTTGAGACCTGTAATTTTAATGCCAATGGGCATTTGGATCGTTAGAATATTTCTACACATTTTGTAGAAAATTCAATTTTATTGAAAATCACCTGGACTATTAGTCCACAAAATCAGAGCTACAAAATCGAAAATCAGCAATTGTCCTCCAAATCCGATGGTTGATACCTCTATCAATAGGCGTTGAGACCTGTAATTGTCATGCCAACGGGCATTTGGATCGTTAGAATATTTCTACACATTTTGTAGAAAATTCAATTTTATTGAAAATCACCTGGACTATAGTCCACAAAATCAGAGCTACAAAATCGAAAATCAGCAATTGTCCTCCAAATCCGATGGTTGATACCTCTATCAATAGGCGTTGAGACCTGTAATTGTCATGCCAACGGGCATTTGGATCGTTAGAATATTTCTACACATTTTGTAGAAAATTCAATTTTATTGAAAATCACCTGGACTATAGCCCACAAAATCAGAGCTACAAAACCGAAAATCAGCAATTGTCCTCCGAATCCGATGGTTGATACCTCTATCAATAGGCGTTGAGACCTGTATTTGTCATGCCAACGGGCATTTGGATCGTTAGAATATTTCTACACATTTTGTAGAAAATTCAATTTTATTGAAAATCACCTGGACTATAGCCCACAAAATCAGAGCTACAAAATCGAAAATCAGCAATTGTGCTCCGATTCCGATGGTTGATACCTCTATCAATCGGCGTTGAGACCTGTAATTTTAATGCCAATGGGCATTTGGATCGTTAGAATATTTCTACACATTTTGTAGAAAATTCAATTATATTGAAAATCACCTGGACTATAGCCCACAAAATCAGAGCTACAAAATCGAAAATCAGCAATTGTGCTCCGATTCCGATGGTTGATACCTCTATCAATCGGCGTTGAGACCTGTAATTTTAATGCCAATGGGCATTTGGATCGTTAGAATATTTCTACACATTTTGTAGAAAATTCAATTTTATTGAAAATCACCTGGAATATAGCCCACAAAATCAGAGCTACAAGATCGAAAATCAGCAATTGTCCTCCAAATCCGATGGTTGATACCTCTATCAATAGGCGTTGAGACCTGTAATTGTCATGCCAACGGGCATTTGGATCGTTAGAATATTTCTACACATTTTGTAGAAAATTCAATTTTATTGAAAATCACCTGGACTATAGCCCACAAAATCAGAGCTACAAAATCGAAAATCAGCAATTGTCCTCCGAATCCGATGGTTGATACCTCTATCAATCGGCGTTGAGACCTGTATTTGTCATGCCAACGGGTATTTGGATCGTTAGAATATTTCTACACATTTTGTAGAAAATTCAATTTTATTGAAAATCACCTATAGCCCACAAAATCAGAGCTACAAAATCGAAAATCAGCAATTGTGCTCCGATTCCGATGGTTGATACCTCTATCAATCGGCGTTGAGACCTGTAATTTTAATGCCAATGGGCATTTGGATCGTTAGAATATTTCTACACATTTTGTAGAAAATTCAATTTTATTGAAAATCACCTGGACTATTAGTCCACAAAATCAGAGCTACAAAATCGAAAATCAGCAATTGTCCTCCAAATCCGATGGTTGATACCTCTATCAATAAGCGTTGAGACCTGTAATTGTCATGCCAACTTGCATTTGGATCGTTAGAATATTTCTACACATTTTGTAGAAAATTCAATTTTATTGAAAATCACCTGGACTATAGCCCACAAAATCAGAGCTACAAAATCGAAAATCAGCAATTGTGCTCCGATTCCGATGGTTGATACCTCTATCAATCGGCGTTGAGACCTGTAATTTTAATGCCAATGGGCATTTGGATCGTTAGAATATTTCTACACATTTTGTAGAAAATTCAATTTTATTGAAAATCACCTGGACTATAGCCCACAAAATCAGAGCTACAAAATCGAAAATCAGCAATTGTCGTCCGATTCCGATGGTTGATACCTCTATCAATCGGCGTTGAGACCTGTAATTTTAATGCCAATGAGCATTTGGATCGTTAGAATATTTCTACACATTTTGTAGAAAATTCAATTTTATTGAAAATCACCTGGACTATAGCCCACAAAATCAGAGCTACAAAATCGAAAATCAGCAATTGTGCTCCGATTCCGATGGTTGATACCTCTATCAATCGGCGTTGAGACCTGTATTTGTCATGCCAACGGGCATTTGGATCGTTAGAATATTTCTACACATTTTGTAGAAAATTCAATTTTATTGAAAATCACCTGGACTATAGCCCACAAAATCAGAGCTACAAAATCGAAAATCAGCAATTGTCCTCCGAATCCGATGGGTTATACCTCTATCAATAGGCGTTGAGACCTGTAATTGTCATGCCAACGGGCATTTGGATCGTTAGAATATTTCTACACATTTTGTAGAAAATTCAATTTTATTGAAAATCACCTGGACTATAGCCCACAAAATCAGAGCTACAAAATCGAAAATCAGCAATTGTGCTCCGATTCCGATGGTTGATACCTCTATCAATCGGCGTTGAGACCTGTATTTGTCATGCCAACGGGCATTTGGATCGTTAGAATATTTCTACACATTTTGTAGAAAATTCAATTTTATTGAAAATCACCTGGACTATAGCCCACAAAATCAGAGCTACAAAATCGAAAATCAGCAATTGTCCTCCGAATCCGATGGGTTATACCTCTATCAATAGGCGTTGAGACCTGTAATTGTCATGCCAACGGGCATTTGGATCGTTAGAATATTTCTACACATTTTGTAGAAAATTCAATTTTATTGAAAATCACCTGGACTATAGCCCACAAAATCAGAGCTACAAAATCGAAAATCAGCAATTGTCCTCCGAATCCGATGGTTGATACCTCTATCAATAGGCGTTGAGACCTGTAATTGTCATGCCAACGGGCATTTGGATCGTTAGAATATTTCTACACATTTTGTAGAAAATTCAATTTTATTGAAAATCACCTGGACTATAGCCCACAAAATCAGAGCTACAAAATCGAAAATCAGCAATTGTCCTCCGAATCCGATGGTTGATACCTCTATCAATAGGCGTTGAGACCTGTAATTGTCATGCCAACGGGCATTTGGATCGTTAGAATATTTCTACACATTTTGTAGAAAATTCAATTTTATTGAAAATCACCTGGACTATAGCCCACAAAATCAGAGCTACAAAATCGAAAATCAGCAATTGTCCTCCGAATTCGATGGTTGATACCTCTATCAATAGGCGTTGAGACCTGTAATTGTCATGCCAACGGGCATTTGGATCGTTAGAATATTTCTACACATTTTGTAGAAAATTCAATTTTATTGAAAATCACCTGGACTATAGCCCACAAAATCAGAGCTACAAAATCGAAAATCAGCAATTGTCCTCCGAATCCGATGGTTGATACCTCTATCAATAGGCGTTGAGACCTGTATTTGTCATGCCAACGGGCATTTGGATCGTTAGAATATTTCTACACATTTTGTAGAAAATTCAATTTTATTGAAAATCACCTGGACTATAGCCCACAAAATCAGAGCTACAAAATCGAAAATCAGCAATTGTGCTCCGATTCCGATGGTTGATACCTCTATCAATCGGCGTTGAGACCTGTAATTGTCATGCCTATGGGCATTTGGATCGTTAGAATATTTCTACACATTTTGTAGAAAATTCAATTTTATTGAAAATCACCTGGAATATAGCCCACAAAATCAGAGCTACAAAATCGAAAATCAGCAATTGTGCTCCGATTCCGATGGTTGATACCTCTATCAATCGGCGTTGAGACCTGTATTTGTCATGCCAACGGGCATTTGGATCGTTAAAATATTTCTACACATTTTGTAGAAAATTCAATTTTATTGAAAATCACCTGGACTATAGCCCACAAAATCAGAGCTACAAAATCGAAAATCAGCAATTGTGCTCCGATTCCGATGGTTGATACCTCTATCAATCGGCGTTGAGACCTGTAATTTTAATGCCAATGGGCATTTGGATCGTTAGAATATTTCTACACATTTTGTAGAAAATTCAATTTTATTGAAAATCACCTGGACTATAGCCCACAAAATCAGAGCTACAAAATCGAAAATCAGCAATTGTGCTCCGATTCCGATGGTTGATACCTCTATCAATCGGCGTTGAGACCTGTAATTTTAATGCCAATGGGCATTTGGATCGTTAGAATATTTCTACACATTTTGTAGAAAATTCAATTTTATTGAAAATCACCTGGACTATAGCCCACAAAATCAGAGCTACAAAATCGAAAATCAGCAATTGTGCTCCGATTCCGATGGTTGATACCTCTATCAATCGGCGTTGAGACCTGTATTTGTCATGCCAACGGGCATTTGGATCGTTAGAATATTTCTACACATTTTGTAGAAAATTCAATTTTATTGAAAATCACCTGGACTATAGCCCACAAAATCAGAGCTACAAAATCGAAAATCAGCAATTGTCCTCCGAATCCGATGGGTTATACCTCTATCAATAGGCGTTGAGACCTGTAATTGTCATGCCAACGGGCATTTGGATCGTTAGAATATTTCTACACATTTTGTAGAAAATTCAATTTTATTGAAAATCACCTGGACTATAGCCCACAAAATCAGAGCTACAAAATCGAAAATCAGCAATTGTCCTCCGAATCCGATGGTTGATACCTCTATCAATAGGCGTTGAGACCTGTAATTGTCATGCCAACGGGCATTTGGATCGTTAGAATATTTCTACACATTTTGTAGAAAATTCAATTTTATTGAAAATCACCTGGACTATAGCCCACAAAATCAGAGCTACAAAATCGAAAATCAGCAATTGTCCTCCGAAACGATGGTTGATACCTCTATCAATCGGCGTTGAGACCTGTATTTGTCATGCCAACGGGCATTTGGATCGTAAGAATATTTCTACACATTTTTTAGAAAATTCAATTTTATTGAAAATCACCAGGACTATAGCCCACAAAATCAGAGCTACAAAATCGAAAATCAGCAATTGTCCTCCGAATCCGATGGTTGATACCTCTATCAATCGGCGTTGAGACCTGTATTTGTCATGCCAACGGGCATTTGGATCGTTAGAATATTTCTACACATTTTGTAGAAAATTCTATTTTATTGAAAATCACCTGGACTATAGCCCACAAAATCAGAGCTACAAAATCGAAAATCAGCAATTGTCCTCCGAATTCGATGGTTGATACCTCTATCAATAGGCGTTGAGACCTGTAATTGTCATGCCAACGGGCATTTGGATCGTTAGAATATTTCTACACATTTTGTAGAAAATTCAATTTTATTGAAAATCACCTGGACTATAGTCCACAAAATCAGAGCTACAAAATCGAAAATCAGCAATTGTCCTCCAAATCCGATGGTTGATACCTCTATCAATAGGCGTTGAGACCTGTAATTGTCATGCCAACGGGCATTTGGATCGTTAGAATATTTCTACACATTTTGTAGAAAATTCTATTTTATTGAAAATCACCTGGACTATAGCCCACAAAATCAGAGCTACAAAATCGAAAATCAGCAATTGTCCTCCGAATCCGATGGTTGATACCTCTATCAATCGGCGTTAAGACCTGTATTTGTCATGCCAACGGGCATTTGGATCGTTAGAATATTTCTACACACTTTGTAGAAAATTCAATTTTATTGAAAATCACCTGGACTATAGCCCACAAAATCAGAGCTACAAAATCGAAAATAAGCAATTGTGCTCCGATTCCGATGGTTGATACCTCTATCAATCGGCGTTGAGACCTGTAATTTTAATGCCAATGGGCATTTGGATCGTTAGAATATTTCTACACATTTTGTAGAAAATTCAATTATATTGAAAATCACCTGGACTATAGCCCACAAAATCAGAGCTACAAAATCGAAAATCAGCAATTGTGCTCCGATTCCGATGGTTGATACCTCTATCAATCGGCGTTGAGACCTGTAATTTTAATGCCAATGGGCATTTGGATCGTTAGAATATTTCTACACATTTTGTAGAAAATTCAATTTTATTGAAAATCACCTGGAATATAGCCCACAAAATTAGAGCTACAAGATCGAAAATCAGCAATTGTCCTCCAAATCCGATGGTTGATACCTCTATCAATAGGCGTTGAGACCTGTAATTGTCATGCCAACGGGCATTTGGATCGTTAGAATATTTCTACACATTTTGTAGAAAATTCAATTTTATTGAAAATCACCTGGACTATAGCCCACAAAATCAGAGCTACAAAATCGAAAATCAGCAATTGTCCTCCGAATCCGATGGTTGATACCTCTATCAATCGGCGTTGAGACCTGTATTTGTCATGCCAACGGGCATTTGGATCGTTAGAATATTTCTACACATTTTGTAGAAAATTCAATTTTATTGAAAATCACCTGGACTATAGCCCACAAAATCAGAGCTACAAAATCGAAAATCAGCAATTGTCCTCCAAATCCGATGGTTGATACCTCTATCAATAAGCGTTGAGACCTGTAATTGTCATGCCAACTTGCATTTGGATCGTTAGAATATTTCTACACATTTTGTAGAAAATTCAATTTTATTGAAAATCACCTGGACTATAGCCCACAAAATCAGAGCTACAAAATCGAAAATCAGCAATTGTGCTCCGATTCCGATGGTTGATACCTCTATCAATCGGCGTTGAGACCTGTAATTTTAATGCCAATGGGCATTTGGATCGTTAGAATATTTCTACACATTTTGTAGAAAATTCAATTTTATTGAAAATCACCTGGACTATAGTCCACAAAATCAGAGCTACAAAATCGAAAATCAGCAATTGTCCTCCAAATCCGATGGTTGATACCTCTATCAATAGGCGTTGAGACCTGTAATTGTCATGCCAACGGGCATTTGGATCGTTAGAATATTTCTACACATTTTGTAGAAAATTCAATTTTATTGAAAATCACCTGGACTATAGTCCACAAAATCAGAGCTACAAAATCGAAAATCAGCAATTGTCCTCCAAATCCGATGGTTGATACCTCTATCAATAGGCGTTGAGACCTGTAATTGTCATGCCAACGGGCATTTGGATCGTTAGAATATTTCTACACATTTTGTAGAAAATTCAATTTTATTGAAAATCACCTGGACTATAGCCCACAAAATCAGAGCTACAAAATCGAAAATCAGCAATTGTCCTCCGAATCCGATGGTTGATACCTCTATCAATCGGCGTTGAGACCTGTATTTGTCATGCCAACGGGCATTTGGATCGTTAGAATATTTCTACACATTTTGTAGAAAATTCAATTTTATTGAAAATCACCTGGACTATAGCCCACAAAATCAGAGCTACAAAATCGAAAATCAGCAATTGTGCTCCAAATCCGATGGTTGATACCTCTATCAATAGGCGTTGAGACCTGTAATTGTCATGCCAACGGGCATTTGGATCGTTAGAATATTTCTACACATTTTGTAGAAAATTCAATTTTATTGAAAATCACCTGGACTATAGCCCACAAAATCAGAGCTACAAAATCGAAAATCAGCAATTGTGCTCCGAATCCGATGGTTGATACCTCTATCAATCGGCGTTGAGACCTGTAATTGTCATGCCAACGGGCATTTGGATCGTTAGAATATTTCTACACATTTTGTAGAAAATTCAATTTTATTGAAAATCACCTGGACTATAGCCCACAAAATCAGAGCTACAAAATCGAAAATCAGCAATTGTCCTCCGAATCCGATGGTTGATACCTCTATCAATAGGCGTTGAGACCTGTAATTGTCATGCCAACGGGCATTTGGATCGTTAGAATATTTCTACACATTTTGTAGAAAATTCAATTTTATTGAAAATCACCTGGACTATAGCCCACAAAATCAGAGCTACAAAATCGAAAATCAGCAATTGTCCTCCGAATCCGATGGTTGATACCTATATCAATCGGCGTTGAGACCTGTATTTGTCATGCCAACGGGCATTTGGATCGTTAGAATATTTCTACACATTTTGTAGAAAATTCAATTTTATTGAAAATCACCTGGACTATAGCCCACAAAATCAGAGCTACAAAATCGAAAATCAGCAATTGTGCTCCGATTCCCATGGTTGATACCTCTATCAATCGGCGTTGAGACCTGTAATTTTAATGCCAAGTGGCATTTGGATCGTTAGAATATTTCTACACATTTTGTAGAAAATTCAATTTTATTGAAAATCACCTGGACTATAGCCCACAAAATCAGAGCTACAAAATCGAAAATCAGCAATTGTGCTCCGATTCCGATGGTTGATACCTCTATCAATCGGCGTTGAGACCTGTAATTGTCATGCCAACGGGCATTTGGATCGTTAAAATATTTCTACACATTTTGTAGAAAATTCAATTTTATTGAAAATCACCTGGACTATAGCCCACAAAATCAGAGCTACAAAATCGAAAATCAGCAATTGTGCTCCGATTCCGATGGTTGATACCTCTATCAATCGGCGTTGAGACCTGTAATTTTAATGCCAATGGGCATTTGGATCGTTAGAATATTTCTACACATTTTGTAGAAAATTCAATTTTATTGAAAATCACCTGGACTATAGCCCACAAAATCAGAGCTACAAAATCGAAAATCAGCAATTGTGCTCCGAATCCGATGATTGATACCTCTATCAATCGGCGTTGAGACCTGTAATTTTAATGCCAATGGGCATTTGGATCGTTAGAATATTTCTACACATTTTGTAGAAAATTCAATTTTATTGAAAATCACCTGGACTATAGCCCACAAAATCAGAGCTACAAAATCGAAAATCAGCAATTGTGCTCCGATTCCGATGGTTGATACCTCTATCAATCGGCGTTGAGACCTGTATTTGTCATGCCAACGGGCATTTGGATCGTTAAAATATTTCTACACATTTTGTAGAAAATTCAATTTTATTGAAAATCACCTGGACTATAGCCCACAAAATCAGAGCTACAAAATCGAAAATCAGCAATTGTCCTCCGATTCCGATGGTTGATACCTCTATCAATCGGCGTTGAGACCTGTAATTTTAATGCCAATGGGCATTTGGATCGTTAGAATATTTCTACACATTTTGTAGAAAATTCAATTTTATTGAAAATCACCTGGACTATAGCCCACAAAATCAGAGCTACAAAATCGAAAATCAGCAATTGTGCTCCGATTCCGATGGTTGATACCTCTATCAATCGGCGTTGAGACCTGTAATTTTAATGCCAATGGGCATTTGGATCGTTAGAATATTTCTACACATTTTGTAGAAAATTCAATTTTATTGAAAATCACCTGGACTATAGCCCACAAAATCAGAGCTACAAAATCGAAAATCAGCAATTGTGCTCCGATTCCGATGGTTGATACCTCTATCAATCGGCGTTGAGACCTGTATTTGTCATGCCAACGGGCATTTGGATCGTTAGAATATTTCTACACATTTTGTAGAAAATTCAATTTTATTGAAAATCACCTGGACTATAGCCCACAAAATCAGAGCTACAAAATCGAAAATCAGCAATTGTCCTCCGAATCCGATGGGTTATACCTCTATCAATAGGCGTTGAGACCTGTAATTGTCATGCCAACGGGCATTTGGATCGTTAGAATATTTCTACACATTTTGTAGAAAATTCAATTTTATTGAAAATCACCTGGACTATAGCCCACAAAATCAGAGCTACAAAATCGAAAATCAGCAGCTGTCCTCCGAATCCGATGGTTGATACCTCTATCAATAGGCGTTGAGACCTGTATTTGTCATGCCAACGGGCATTTGGATCGTTAGAATATTTCTACACATTTTGTAGAAAATTCAATTTTATTGAAAATCACCTGGACTATAGCCCACAAAATCAGAGCTACAAAATCGAAAATCAGCAATTGTCCTCCAAATCCGATGGTTGCTACCTATATCAATAGGCGTTGAGACCTGTAATTGTCATGCCAACGGGCATTTGGATCGTTAGAATATGTCTACACATTTTGTAGAAAATTCAATTTTATTGAAAATCACCTGGACTATAGCCCACAAAATTAGAGCTACAAAATCGAAAATCAGCAATTGTCCTCCGAATCCGATGGTTGATACCTCTATCAATAGGCGTTGGACCTGTATTTGTCATGCCAATGGGCATTTGGTTGTTAGAGTATTTCTACACATTTTGTAGAAAATTCAATTTTATTGAAAATCACCTGGACTATAGCCCACAAAATCAGAGCTACAAAATCGAAAATCAGCAATTGTCCTCCGAATCCGATGGTTGATACCTCTATCAATCGGCGTTGAGACCTGTATTTGTCATGCCAACGGGCATTTGGATCGTTAGAATATTTCTACACATTTTGTAGAAAATTCAATTTTATTGAAAATCACCTGGACTATAGCCCACAAAATCAGAGCTACAAAATCGAAAATCAGCAATTGTCCTCCGAATCCGATGGTTGATACCTCTATCAATAGGCGTTGAGACCTGTATTTGTCATGCCAACGGGCATTTGGATCGTTAGAATATTTCTACACATTTTGTAGAAAATTAAATTTTATTGAAAATCACCTGGACTATAGCCCACAAAATCAGAGCTATAAAATCGAAAATCAGCAATTTTGCTCCGATTCCGATGGTTGATACCTCTATCAATCGGCGTTGAGACCTGTTATTGTCATGCCAATGGACATTTGGATCGTTAGAGTATTTCTACACATTTTGTAGAAAATTCAATTTTATTGAAAATCACCTGGACTATAGCCCACAAAATCAGAGCTACAAAATCGAAAATCAGCAATTGTCCTCCGAATCCGATGGTTGATACCTCTATCAATCGGCGTTGAGACCTGAATTTGTCATGCCAACGGGCATTTGGATCGTTAGAGTATTTCTACAAATTTTGTAGAAAATTCAATTTTATTGAAAATCACCTGGACTATAGCCCACAAAATCAGAGCTACAAAATCGAAAATCAGCAATTGTCCTCCGAATCCGATGGTTGATACCTCTATCAATCGGCGTTGAGACCTGTATTTGTCATGCCAACGGGCATTTGGATCGTTAGAATATTTCTACACATTTTGTAGAAAATTCAATTTTATTGAAAATCACCTGGACTATAGCCCACAAAATCAGAGCTACAAAATCGAAAATCAGCAATTGTCCTCCGAATCCGATGGTTGATACCTCTATCAATAGGCGTTGAGACCTGTAATTGTCATGCCAACGGGCATTTGGATCGTTAGAATATTTCTACACATTTTGTAGAAAATTCAATTTTATTGAAAATCACCTGGACTATAGCCCACAAAATCAGAGCTACAAAATCGAAAATCAGCAATTGTCCTCCGAATTCGATGGTTGATACCTCTATCAATAGGCGTTGAGACCTGTAATTGTCATGCCAACGGGCATTTGGATCGTTAGAATATTTCTACACATTTTGTAGAAAATTCAATTTTATTGAAAATCACCTGGACTATAGCCCACAAAATAAGAGCTACAAAATCGAAAATCAGCAATTGTCCTCCGAATCCGATGATTGATACCTCTATCAATCGGCGTTGAGACCTGTATTTGTCATGCCAACGGGCATTTGGATCGTTAGAATATTTCTACACATTTTGTAGAAAATTTAATTTTATTGAAAATCACCTGGACTATAGCCCACAAAATCAGAGCTACAAAATCGAAAATCAGCAAATGTCCTCCGAATCCGATGGTTGATACCTCTATCAATAGGCGTTGAGACCTGTAATTGTCATGCCAACGGGCATTTTGATCGTTAGAATATTTCTACACATTTTGTAGAAAATTCAATTTTATTGAAAATCACCTGGACTATAGCCCACAAAATCAGAGCTACAAAATCGAAAATCAGCAATTGTCCTCCGAATCCGATGGTTGATACCTCTATCAATAGGCGTTGAGACCTGTATTTGTCATGCCAACTGGCATTTGGATCTTTAGAATATTTCTACACATTTTGTAGAAAATTCAATTTTATTGAAAATCACCTGGACTATAGCCCACAAAATCAGAGCTACAAAATCGAAAATCAGCAATTGTCCTCCGAATCCGATGGTTGATACCTATATCAATAGGCGTTGAGACCTGTAATTGTCATGCCAACGGGCATTTGGATCGTTAGAATATTTCTACACATTTTGTAGAAAATTCAATTTTATTGAAAATCACCTGGACTATAGCCCACAAAATCAGAGCTACCAAATCGAAAATCAGCAATTGTCCTCCGAATCCGATGGTTGATACCTCTATCAATAGGCGTTGAGACCTGTATTTGTCATGCCAACGGGCATTTGGATCGTTAGAATATTTCTACACATTTTGTAGAAAATTCAATTTTATTGAAAATCACCTGGACTATAGCCCACAAAATCAGAGCTACAAAATCGAAAATCAGCAATTGTGCTCCGAATCCGATGGTTGATACCTCTATCAATAGGCGTTGAGACCTGTAATTGTCATGCCAACTGGCATTTGGATCGTTAGAGTATTTCTACACATTTTGTAGAAAATTCAATTTTATTGAAAATCACCTGGACTATAGCCCACAAAATCAGAGCTACAAAATCGAAAATCAGCAATTGTCCTCCGAATCCGATGGTTGATACCTCTATCAATCGGCGTTGAGACCTGTATTTGTCATGCCAACGGGCATTTGGATCGTTAGAATATTTCTACACATTTTGTAGAAAATTCAATTTTATTGAAAATCACCTGGACTATAGCCCACAAAATCAGAGCTACAAAATCGAAAATCAGCAATTGTCCTCCGAATCCGATGGTTGATACCTCTATCAATCGGCGTTGAGACCTGTATTTGTCATGCCAACGGGCATTTGGATCGTTAGAATATTTCTACACATTTTGTAGAAAATTCAATTTTATTGAAAATCACCAGGACTATAGCCCACAAAATCAGAGCTACAAAATCGAAAATCAGCAATTGTCCTCCGAATCCGATGGTTGATACCTCTATCAATCGGCGTTGAGACCTGTAATTGTCATGCCAACGGGCATTTGGATCGTTAGAATATTTCTACACATTTTGTAGAAAATTCAATTTTATTGAAAATCACCTGGACTATAGCCCACAAAATCAGAGCTACAAAATCGAAAATCAGCAATTGTGCTCCGAATCCGATGGTTGATACCTCTATCAATCGGCGTTGAGACCTGTAATTGTCATGCCAACTGGCATTTGGATCGTTAGAATATTTCTACACATTTTGTAGAAAATTCAATTTTATTGAAAATCACCTGGACTATAGCCCACAAAATCAGAGCTACAAAATCGAAAATCAGCAATTGTCCTCCAAATCCGATGGTTGATACCTCTATCAATAGGCGTTGAGACCTGTAATTGTCATGCCAACTGGCATTTGGATCGTTAGAGTATTTCTACACATTTTGTAGAAAATTCAATTTTATTGAAAATCTCCTGGACTATAGCCCACAAAATCAGAGCTACAAAATCGAAAATCAGCAATTGTCCTCCGAATCCGATGGTTGATACCTCTATCAATCGGCGTTGAGACCTGTATTTGTCATGCCAACGGGCATTTGGATCGTTAGAATATTTCTACACATTTTGTAGAAAATTCAATTTTATTGAAAATCACCAGGACTATAGCCCACAAAATCAGA
This sequence comes from Tipula vernalis, assembly GCA_958295665.1. Classification (NCBI taxonomy): domain Eukaryota; kingdom Metazoa; phylum Arthropoda; class Insecta; order Diptera; family Tipulidae; genus Tipula; species Tipula vernalis. The sequence goes on along the minus strand of OY282560.1, from coordinate 5,026,070 downwards.
GCTACCAAATCGAAAATCAGCAATTGTCCTCCGAATCCGATGGTTGATACCTCTATCAATAGGCGTTGAGACCTGTAATTGTCATGCCAACGGGCATTTGGATCGTTAGAATATTTCTACACATTTTGTAGAAAATTCAATTTTATTGAAAATCACCTGGACTATAGCCCACAAAATCAGAGCTACAAAATCGAAAATCAGCAATTGTCCTCCGAATCCGATGGTTGATACCTCTATCAATAGGCGTTGAGACCTGTAATTGTCATGCCAACTGGCATTTGGATCGTTAGAGTATTTCTACACATTTTGTAGAAAATTCAATTTTATTGAAAATCTCCTGGACTATAGCCCACAAAATCAGAGCTACAAAATCGAAAATCAGCAATTGTCCTCCGAATCCGATGGTTGATACCTCTATCAATAGGCGTTGAGACCTGTAATTGTCATGCCAACGGGCATTTGGATCGTTAGAATATTTCTACACATTTTGTAGAAAATTCAATTTTATTGAAAATCACCTGGACTATAGCCCACAAAATCAGAGCTACAAAATCGAAAATCAGCAATTGTCCTCCGAATCCGATGGTTGATACCTCTATCAATAGGCGTTGAGTCCTGTAATTGTCATGCCAACGGGCATTTGGATCGTTAGAATATTTCTACACATTTGGTAGAAAATTCAATTTTATTGAAAATCACCTGGACTATAGCCCACAAAATCAGAGCTACAAAATCGAAAATCAGCAATTGTCCTCCGAATCCGATGGTTGATACCTCTATCAATAGGCGTTGAGACCTGTAATTGTCATGCCAACGGGCATTTGGATCGTTAGAATATTTCTACACATTTTGTAGAAAATTCAATTTTATTGAAAATCACCTGGACTATAGCCCACAAAATCAGAGCTACAAAATCGAAAATCAGCAATTGTCCTCCGAATCCGATGGTTGATACCTCTATCAATAGGCGTTGAGACCTGTAATTGTCATGCCAACGGGCATTTGAATCGTTAGAATGTTTCTACACATTTTGTAGAAAATTCAATTTTATTGAAAATCACCTGGACTATAGCCCACAAAATCAGAGCTACAAAATCGAAAATCAGCAATTGTCCTCCGAATCCGATGGTTGATACCTCTATCAATAGGCGTTGAGACCTGTAATTGTCATGCCAACGGGCATTTGGATCGTTAGAATATTTCTACACATTTTGTAGAAAATTCAATTTTATTGAAAATCACCTGGACTATAGCCCACAAAATCAGAGCTACAAAATCGAAAATCAGCAATTGTCCTCCGAATCCGATGGTTGATACCTCTATCAATAGGCGTTGAGACCTGTAATTGTCATGCCAACTGGCATTTGGATCGTTAGAGTATTTCTACACATTTTGTAGAAAATTCAATTTTATTGAAAATCTCCTGGACTATAGCCCACAAAATCAGAGCTACAAAATCGAAAATCAGCAATTGTCCTCCGAATCCGATGGTTGATACCTCTATCAATCGGCGTTGAGACCTGTATTTGTCATGCCAACGGGCATTTGGATCGTTAGAATATTTCTACACATTTTGTAGAAAATTCAATTTTATTGAAAATCACCAGGACTATAGCCCACAAAATCAGAGCTACCAAATCGAAAATCAGCAATTGTCCTCCGAATCCGATGGTTGATACCTCTATCAATAGGCGTTGAGACCTGTAATTGTCATGCCAACGGGCATTTGGATCGTTAGAATATTTCTACACATTTTGTAGAAAATTCAATTTTATTGAAAATCACCTGGACTATAGCCCACAAAATCAGAGCTACAAAATCGAAAATCAGCAATTGTCCTCCGAATCCGATGGTTGATACCTCTATCAATAGGCGTTGAGACCTGTAATTGTCATGCCAACTGGCATTTGGATCGTTAGAGTATTTCTACACATTTTGTAGAAAATTCAATTTTATTGAAAATCTCCTGGACTATAGCCCACAAAATCAGAGCTACAAAATCGAAAATCAGCAATTGTCCTCCGAATCCGATGGTTGATACCTCTATCAATAGGCGTTGAGACCTGTAATTGTCATGCCAACGGGCATTTGGATCGTTAGAATATTTCTACACATTTTGTAGAAAATTCAATTTTATTGAAAATCACCTGGACTATAGCCCACAAAATCAGAGCTACAAAATCGAAAATCAGCAATTGTCCTCCGAATCCGATGGTTGATACCTCTATCAATAGGCGTTGAGTCCTGTAATTGTCATGCCAACGGGCATTTGGATCGTTAGAATATTTCTACACATTTGGTAGAAAATTAAATTTTATTGAAAATCACCAGGACTATAGCCCACAAAATCAGAGCTACAAAATCGAAAATCAGCAATTGTCCTCCGAATCCGATGGTTGATACCTCTATCAATAGGCGTTGAGACCTGTAATTGTCATGCCAACGGGCATTTGGATCGTTAGAATATTTCTACACATTTTGTAGAAAATTCAATTTTATTGAAAATCACCTGGACTATAGCCCACAAAATCAGAGCTACCAAATCGAAAATCAGCAATTGTCCTCCGAATCCGATGGTTGATACCTCTATCAATAGGCGTTGAGACCTGTATTTGTCATGCCAACGGGCATTTGGATCGTTAGAATATTTCTACACATTTTGTAGAAAATTCAATTTTATTGAAAATCACCTGGACTATAGCCCACAAAATCAGAGCTACAAAATCGAAAATCAGCAATTGTGCTCCGATTCCGATGGTTGATACCTCTATCAATCGGCGTTGAGACCTGTAATTGTCATGCCAATGGGCATTTGGATCGTTAGAATATTTCTACACATTTTGTAGAAAATTCAATTTTATTGAAAATCACCTGGACTATAGCCCACAAAATCAGAGCTACCAAATCGAAAATCAGCAATTGTCCTCCGAATCCGATGGTTGATACCTCTATCAATAGGCGTTGAGACCTGTAATTGTCATGCCAACGGGCATTTGGATCGTTAGAATATTTCTACACATTTTGTAGAAAATTCAATTTTATTGAAAATCACCTGGACTATAGCCCACAAAATCAGAGCTACAAAATCGAAAATCAGCAATTGTGCTCCGATTCCGATGGTTGATACCTCTATCAATCGGCGTTGAGACCTGTAATTGTCATGCCAATGGGCATTTGGATCGTTAGAATATTTCTACACATTTTGTAGAAAATTCAATTTTATTGAAAATCACCTGGACTATAGCCCACAAAATCAGAGCTACAAAATCGAAAATCAGCAATTGTCCTCCGAATCCGATGGTTGATACCTCTATCAATAGGCGTTGAGACCTGTAATTGTCATGCCAACGGGCATTTGGATCGTTAGAATATTTCTACACATTTTGTAGAAAATTCAATTTTATTGAAAATCACCTGGACTATAGCCCACAAAATCAGAGCTACCAAATCGAAAATCAGCAATTGTCCTCCGAATCCGATGGTTGATACCTCTATCAATAGGCGTTGAGACCTGTATTTGTCATGCCAACGGGCATTTGGATCGTTAGAATATTTCTACACATTTTGTAGAAAATTCAATTTTATTGAAAATCACCTGGACTATAGCCCACAAAATCAGAGCTACAAAATCGAAAATCAGCAATTGTGCTCCGAATCCGATGGTTGATACCTCTATCAATAGGCGTTGAGACCTGTAATTGTCATGCCAACTGGCATTTGGATCGTTAGAGTATTTCTACACATTTTGTAGAAAATTCAATTTTATTGAAAATCACCTGGACTATAGCCCACAAAATCAGAGCTACAAAATCGAAAATCAGCAATTGTGCTCCGATTCCGATGGTTGATACTTCTATCAATAGGCGTTGAGACCTGTAATTGTCATGCCAACGGGCATTTGGATCGTTAGAATATTTCTACACATTTTGTAGAAAATTCAATTTTATTGAAAATCACCTGGACTATAGCCCACAAAATCAGAGCTACAAAATCGAAAATCAGCAATTGTCGTCCGAATCCGATGGTTGATACCTCTATCAATAGGCGTTGAGACCTGTAATTGTCATGCCAACGGGCATTTGGATCGTTAGAATATTTCTACACATTTTGTAGAAAATTCAATTTTATTGAAAATCACCTGGACTATAGCCCACAAAATCAGAGCTACAAAATCGAAAATCAGCAATTGTCCTCCAAATCCGATGGTTGATACCTCTATCAATCGGCGTTGAGACCTGTAATTGTCATGCCAACGGGCATTTGAATCGTTAGAATGTTTCTACACATTTTGTAGAAAATTCAATTTTATTGAAAATCACCTGGACTATAGCCCACAAAATCAGAGCTACAAAATCGAAAATCAGCAATTGTCCTCCGAATCCGATGGTTGATACCTCTATCAATAGGCGTTGAGACCTGTAATTGTCATGCCAACGGGCATTTGAATCGTTAGAATGTTTCTACACATTTTGTAGAAAATTCAATTTTATTGAAAATCACCTGGACTATAGCCCACAAAATCAGAGCTACAAAATCGAAAATCAGCAATTGTCCTCCGAATCCGATGGTTGATACCTCTATCAATAGGCGTTGAGACCTGTAATTGTCATGCCAACGGGCATTTGGATCGTTAGAATATTTCTACACATTTTGTAGAAAATTCAATTTTATTGAAAATCACCTGGACTATAGCACACAAAATCAGAGCTACAAAATCGAAAATCAGCAATTGTCCTCCGAATCCGATGGTTGATACCTCTATCAATAGGCGTTGAGACCTGTAATTGTCATGCCAACTGGCATTTGGATCGTTAGAATATTTCTACACATTTTGTAGAAAATTCAATTTTATTGAAAATCACCTGGACTATAGCCCACAAAATCAGAGCTACAAAATCGAAAATCAGCAATTGTCCTCCGAATCCGATGGTTGATACCTCTATCAATAGGCGTTGAGACCTGTAATTGTCATGCCAACTGGCATTTGGATCGTTAGAGTATTTCTACACATTTTGTAGAAAATTCAATTTTATTGAAAATCTCCTGGACTATAGCCCACAAAATCAGAGCTACAAAATCGAAAATCAGCAATTGTCCTCCGAATCCGATGGTTGATACCTCTATCAATAGGCGTTGAGACCTGTAATTGTCATGCCAACGGGCATTTGGATCGTTAGAATATTTCTACACATTTTGTAGAAAATTCAATTTTATTGAAAATCACCTGGACTATAGCCCACAAAATCAGAGCTAAAAAATCGAAAATCAGCAATTGTCGTCCGAATCCGATGTTGATACCTCTATCAATAGGCGTTGAGACCTGTAATTGTCATGCCAACGGGCATTTGGATCGTTAGAATATTTCTACACATTTTGTAGAAAATTCAATTTTATTGAAAATCACCTGGACTATAGCCCACAAAATCAGAGCTACAAAATCGAAAATCAGCAATTGTCCTCCGAATCCGATGGTTGATACCTCTATCAATAGGCGTTGAGACCTGTAATTGTCATGCCAACGGGCATTTAGATCGTTAGAATATTTCTACACATTTTGTAGAAAATTCAATTTTATTGAAAATCACCTGGACTATAGCCCACAAAATCAGAGCTGTTGATAGCTACAAAATCGAAAATCAGCAATTGTCGTCCGAATCCGATGTTGATACCTCTATCAATAGGCGTTGAGACCTGTAATTGTCATGCCAACGGGCATTTGGATCGTTAGAATATTTCTACACATTTTGTAGAAAATTCAATTTTATTGAAAATCACCTGGACTATAGCCCACAAAATCAGAGCTACAAAATCGAAAATCAGCAATTGTCGTCCGAATCCGATGTTGATACCTCTATCAATAGGCGTTGAGACCTGTAATTGTCATGCCAACGGGCATTTGGATCGTTAGAATATTTCTACACATTTGGTAGAAAATTCAATTTTATTGAAAATCACCTGGACTATAGCCCACAAAATCAGAGCTACAAAATCGAAAATCAGCAATTGTCCTCCGAATCCGATGGTTGATACCTCTATCAATAGGCGTTGAGACCTGTATTTGTCATGCCAACGGGCATTTGGATCGTTAGAATATTTCTACACATTTGGTAGAAAATTCAATTTTATTGAAAATCACCTGGACTATAGCCCACAAAATCAGAGCTACAAAATCGAAAATCAGCAATTGTCCTCCGAATCCGATGGTTGATACCTCTATCAATCGACGTTGAGACCTGTAATTGTCATGCCAACGGGCATTTGGATCGTTAGAATATTTCTACACATTTTGTAGAAAATTCAATTTTATTGAAAATCACCTGGACTATAGCCCACAAAATCAGAGCTACCAAATCGAAAATCAGCAATTGTCCTCCGAATCCGATGGTTGATACCTCTATCAATAGGCGTTGAGACCTGTATTTGTCATGCCAACTGGCATTTGGATCGTTAGAGTATTTCTACACATTTTGTAGAAAATTCAATTTTATTGAAAATCACCTGGACTATAGCCCCCAAAATCAGAGCTACAAAATCGAAAATCAGCAATTGTCCTCCAAATCCGATGGTTGATACCTCTATCAATAGGCGTTGAGACCTGTAATTGTCATGCCAACGGGCATTTGGATCGTTAGAATATTTCTACACATTTGGTAGAAAATTCAATTTTATTGAAAATCACCTGGACTATAGCCCACAAAATCAGAGCTACAAAATCGATACCTCTATCAATCGGCGTTGAGACCTGTAATTGTCATGCCAACGGGCATTTGAATCGTTAGAATGTTTCTACACATTTTGTAGAAAATTCAATTTTATTGAAAATCACCTGGACTATAGCCCACAAAATCAGAGCTACAAAATCGAAAATCAGCAATTGTCCTCCGAATCCGATGGTTGATACCTCTATCAATAGGCGTTGAGACCTGTAATTGTCATGCCAACGGGCATTTGAATCGTTAGAATGTTTCTACACATTTTGTAGAAAATTCAATTTTATTGAAAATCACCTGGACTATAGCCCACAAAATCAGAGCTACAAAATCGAAAATCAGCAATTGTCCTCCGAATCCGATGGTTGATACCTCTATCAATAGGCGTTGAGACCTGTAATTGTCATGCCAACGGGCATTTGGATCGTTAGAATATTTCTACACATTTTGTAGAAAATTCAATTTTATTGAAAATCACCTGGACTATAGCACACAAAATCAGAGCTACAAAATCGAAAATCAGCAATTGTCCTTCGAATCCGATGGTTGATACCTCTATCAATAGGCGTTGAGACCTGTAATTGTCATGCCAACTGGCATTTGGATCGTTAGAATATTTCTACACATTTTGTAGAAAATTCAATTTTATTGAAAATCACCTGGACTATAGCCCACAAAATCAGAGCTACAAAATCGAAAATCAGCAATTGTCCTCCGAATCCGATGGTTGATACCTCTATCAATAGGCGTTGAGACCTGTAATTGTCATGCCAACTGGCATTTGGATCGTTAGAGTATTTCTACACATTTTGTAGAAAATTCAATTTTATTGAAAATCTCCTGGACTATAGCCCACAAAATCAGAGCTACAAAATCGAAAATCAGCAATTGTCCTCCGAATCCGATGGTTGATACCTCTATCAATAGGCGTTGAGACCTGTAATTGTCATGCCAACGGGCATTTGGATCGTTAGAATATTTCTACACATTTTGTAGAAAATTCAATTTTATTGAAAATCACCTGGACTATAGCCCACAAAATCAGAGCTAAAAAATCGAAAATCAGCAATTGTCGTCCGAATCCGATGTTGATACCTCTATCAATAGGCGTTGAGACCTGTAATTGTCATGCCAACGGGCATTTGGATCGTTAGAATATTTCTACACATTTTGTAGAAAATTCAATTTTATTGAAAATCACCTGGACTATAGCCCACAAAATCAGAGCTACAAAATCGAAAATCAGCAATTGTCCTCCGAATCCGATGGTTGATACCTCTATCAATAGGCGTTGAGACCTGTAATTGTCATGCCAACGGGCATTTAGATCGTTAGAATATTTCTACACATTTTGTAGAAAATTCAATTTTATTGAAAATCACCTGGACTATAGCCCACAAAATCAGAGCTGTTGATAGCTACAAAATCGAAAATCAGCAATTGTCGTCCGAATCCGATGTTGATACCTCTATCAATAGGCGTTGAGACCTGTAATTGTCATGCCAACGGGCATTTGGATCGTTAGAATATTTCTACACATTTTGTAGAAAATTCAATTTTATTGAAAATCACCTGGACTATAGCCCACAAAATCAGAGCTACAAAATCGAAAATCAGCAATTGTCGTCCGAATCCGATGTTGATACCTCTATCAATAGGCGTTGAGACCTGTAATTGTCATGCCAACGGGCATTTGGATCGTTAGAATATTTCTACACATTTGGTAGAAAATTCAATTTTATTGAAAATCACCTGGACTATAGCCCACAAAATCAGAGCTACAAAATCGAAAATCAGCAATTGTCCTCCGAATCCGATGGTTGATACCTCTATCAATAGGCGTTGAGACCTGTATTTGTCATGCCAACGGGCATTTGGATCGTTAGAATATTTCTACACATTTAGTAGAAAATTCAATTTTATTGAAAATCACCTGGACTATAGCCCACAAAATCAGAGCTACAAAATCGAAAATCAGCAATTGTCCTCCGAATCCGATGGTTGATACCTCTATCAATCGGCGTTGAGACCTGTAATTGTCATGCCAACGGGCATTTGGATCGTTAGAATATTTCTACACATTTTGTAGAAAATTCAATTTTATTGAAAATCACCTGGACTATAGCCCACAAAATCAGAGCTACCAAATCGAAAATCAGCAATTGTCCTCCGAATCCGATGGTTGATACCTCTATCAATAGGCGTTGAGACCTGTATTTGTCATGCCAACTGGCATTTGGATCGTTAGAGTATTTCTACACATTTTGTAGAAAATTCAATTTTATTGAAAATCACCTGGACTATAGCCCCCAAAATCAGAGCTACAAAATCGAAAATCAGCAATTGTCCTCCAAATCCGATGGTTGATACCTCTATCAATAGGCGTTGAGACCTGTAATTGTCATGCCAACGGGCATTTGGATCGTTAGAATATTTCTACACATTTTGTAGAAAATTCAATTTTATTGAAAATCACCTGGACTATAGCCCACAAAATCAGAGCTACAAAATCGAAAATCAGCAATTGTCCTCCGAATCCGATGGTTGATACCTCTATCAATAGGCGTTGAGACCTGTAATTGTCATGCCAACGGGCATTTGGATCGTTAGAATATTTCTACACATTTGGTAGAAAATTCAATTTTATTGAAAATCACCTGGACTATAGCCCACAAAATCAGAGCTACAAAATCGAAAATCAGCAATTGTCCTCCGAATCCGATGGTTGATACCTCTATCAATCGGCGTTGAGACCTGTAATTGTCATGCCAACGGGCATTTGGATCGTTAGAATATTTCTACACATTTTGTAGAAAATTCAATTTTATTGAAAATCACCTGGACTATAGCCCACAAAATTAGAGCTACAAAATCGAAAATCAGCAATTGTGCTCCGATTCCGATGGTTGATACCTCTATCAATCGGCGTTGAGACCTGTAATTGTCATGCCAATGGGCATTTGGATCGTTAGAATATTTCTACACATTTTGTAGAAAATTCAATTTTATTGAAAATCACCTGGACTATAGCCCACAAAATCAGAGCTACAAAATCGAAAATCTGCAATTGTCCTCCGAATCCGATGGTTGATACCTCTATCAATAGGCGTTGAGACCTGTAATTGTCATGCCAACTGGCATTTGGATCGTTAGAATATTTCTACACATTTTGTAGAAAATTCAATTTTTGTTGAAAATCACCTGGACTATAGCCCACAAAATCAGAGCTACAAAATCGAAAATCAGCAATTGTCCTCCAAATCCGATGGTTGATACCTCTATCAATAGGCGTTGAGACCTGTAATTGTCATGCCAACGGGCGTTTGGATCGTTAGAATATGTCTACACATTTTGTAGAAAATTCAATTTTATTGAAAATCACCTGGACTATAGCCCACAAAATCAGAGCTACAAAATCGAAAATCAGCAATTGTCCTCCGAATCCGATGGTTGATACCTCTATCAATAGGCGTTGAGACCTGTAATTGTCATGCCAACGGGCATTTGAATCGTTAGAATGTTTCTACACATTTTGTAGAAAATTCAATTTTATTGAAAATCACCTGGACTATAGCCCACAAAATCAAGCTACAAAATCGAAAATCAGCAATTGTGCTCCGATTCCGATGGTTGATACCTCTATCAATCGGCGTTGAGACCTGTAATTGTCATGCCAAAGGGCATTTGGATCGTTAGAATATTTCTACACATTTTGTAGAAAATTCAATTTTATTGAAAATCACCTGGACTATAGCCCACAAAATCAGAGCTACAAAATCGAAAATCAGCAATTGTCCTCCGAATCCGATGGTTGATACCTCTATCAATAGGCGTTGAGACCTGTAATTGTCATGCCAACGGGCATTTGGATCGTTAGCATATTTCTACACATTTTGTAGAAAATTCAATTTTATTGAAAATCACCTGGACTATAGCCCACAAAATCAGAGCTACAAAATCGAAAATCAGCAATTGTGCTCCGATTCCGATGGTTGATACCACTATCAATCGGCGTTGAGACCTGTAATTGTCATGCCAACGGGCATTTGGATCGTTAGAATATTTCTACACATTTTGTAGAAAATTCAATTTTATTGAAAATCACCTGGACTATAGCCCACAAAATCAGAGCTACAAAATCGAAAATCAGCAATTGTCCTCCGAATCCGATGGTTGATACCTCTATCAATAGGCGTTGAGACCTGTAATTGTCATGCCAACGGGCATTTGGATCGTTAGAATATTTCTACACATTTAGTAGAAAATTCATTTTTATTGAAAATCACATGGACATAAGCCCACAAATTCAGAGCTACAAAATCGAAAATCAGCAATTGTGCTCCGATTCCGATGGTTGATACCTCTATCAATAGGCGTTGAGACCTGTAATTGTCATGCCAACGGGCATTTGGATCGTTAGAATATTTTTACACATTTTGTAGAAAATTCAATTTTATTGAAAATCACCTGGACCATAGCCCACTAAATCAGAGCTACAAAATCGAAAATCAGCAATTGTCCTCCGAATCCGATGGTTGATACCTCTATCAATAGGCGTTGAGACCTGTAATTGTCATGCCAAAGGGCATTTGTATCGTTAGAATATTTCTACACATTTTGTAGAAAATTCAATTTTATTGAAAATCACCTGGACTATAGCCCACAAAATCAGAGCTACAAAATCGAAAATCAGCAATTGTGCTCCGATTCCGATGGTTGATACCTCTATCAATCGGCGTTGAGACCTGTAATTGTCATGCCAACGGGCATTTGGATCGTTAGAATATTTCTACACATTTTGTAGAAAATTCATTTTTATTGAAAATCACATGGACATAAGCCCACAAAATCAGAGCTACAAAATCGAAAATCAGCAATTGTGCTCCGATTCCGATGGTTGATACCTCTATCAATAGGCGTTGAGACCTGTAATTGTCATGCCAACGGGCATTTGGATCGTTAGAATATTTTTACACATTTTGTAGAAAATTCAATTTTATTGAAAATCACCTGGACCATAGCCCACTAAATCAGAGCTACAAAATCGAAAATCAGCAATTGTCCTCCGAATCCGATGGTTGATACCTCTATCAATAGGCGTTGAGACCTGTAATTGTCATGCCAACGGGCATTTGGATCGTTAGAATATTTCTACACATTTTGTAGAAAATTCAATTTTATTGAAAATCACCTGGACTATAGCCCACAAAATCAGAGCTACAAAATCGAAAATCAGCAATTGTCCTCCGATTCCGATGGTTGATACCTCTATCAATAGGCGTTGAGACCTGTAATTGTCATGCCAACGGGCATTTGGATCGTTAGAATATTTCTACACATTTAGTAGAAAATTCAATTTTATTGAAAATCACCTGGACTATAGCCCACAAAATCAGAGCTACAAAATCGAAAATCAGCAATTGTGCTCCGATTCCGATGGTTGATACCTCTATCAATCGGCGTTGAGACCTGTAATTGTCATGCCAAGGGGCATTTGGATCGTTAGAATATTTCTACACATTTTGTAGAAAATTCAATTTTATTGAAAATCACCTGGACTATAGCCCACAAAATCAGAGCTACAAAATCGAAAATCAGCAATTGTCCTCCGAATCCGATGGTTGATACCTCTATCAATAGGCGTTGAGACCTGTAATTGTCATGCCAACGGGCATTTGGATCGTTAGAATATTTCTACACATTTTGTAGAAAATTCAATTTTATTGAAAGCCACCTGGACCATAGCCCACAAAATCAGAGCTACAAAATCGAAAATCAGCAATTGTGCTCCGATTCCGATGGTTGATACCTCTATCAATCGGCGTTGAGACCTGTAATTGTCATGCCTCCGGGCATTTGGATCGTTAGAATATTTCTACACATTTTGTAGAAAATTCAATTTTATTGAAAATCACCTGGACTATAGCCCACAAAATCAGAGCTACAAAATCGAAAATCAGCAATTGTGCTCCGATTCCGATGGTTGATACCTCTATCAATCGGCGTTGAGACCTGTAATTGTCATGCCAACGGGCATTTGGATCGTTAGCATATTTCTACACATTTTGTAGAAAATTCAATTTTATTGAAAATCACCTGGACTATAGCCCACAAAATCAGAGCTACAAAATCGAAAATCAGCAATTGTGCTCCGATTCCGATGGTTGATACCACTATCAATCGGCGTTGAGACTTGTAATTGTCATGCCAACGGGCATTTGGATCGTTAGAATATTTCTACACATTTTGTAGAAAATTCAATTTTATTGAAAATCACCTGGACTATAGCCCACAAAATCAGAGCTACAAAATCGAAAATCAGCAATTGTCCTCCGATTCCGATGGTTGATACCTCTATCAATAGGCGTTGAGACCTATAATTGTCATGCCAAAGGGCATTTGGATCGTTAGAATATTTCTACACATTTTGTAGAAAATTCAATTTTATTGAAAATCACCTGGACTATAGCCCACAAAATCAGAGCTACAAAATCGAAAATCAGCAATTGTGCTCCGATTCCGATGGTTGATACCTCTATCAATCGGCGTTGAGACCTGTAATTGTCATGCCAAGGGGCATTTGGATCGTTAGAATATTTCTACACATTTTGTAGAAAATTCAATTTTATTGAAAATCACCTGGACTATAGCCCACAAAATCAGAGCTACAAAATCGAAAATCAGCAATTGTCCTCCGAATCCGATGGTTGATACCTCTATCAATAGGCGTTGAGACCTGTAATTGTCATGCCAACGGGCATTTGGATCGTTAGAATATTTCTACACATTTTGTAGAAAATTCAATTTTATTGAAAGCCACCTGGACCATAGCCCACAAAATCAGAGCTACAAAATCGAAAATCAGCAATTGTGCTCCGATTCCGATGGTTGATACCTCTATCAATCGGCGTTGAGACCTGTAATTGTCATGCCAAAGGGCATTTGGATCGTTAGAATATTTCTACACATTTTGTAGAAAATTCAATTTTATTGAAAATCACCTGGACTATAGCCCACAAAATCAGAGCTACAAAATCGAAAATCAGCAATTGTCCTCCGAATCCGATGGTTGATACCTCTATCAATAGGCGTTGAGACCTGTAATTGTCATGCCAACGGGCATTTGGATCGTTAGAATATTTCTACACATTTTGTAGAAAATTCAATTTTATTGAAAATCACCTGGACTATAGCCCACAAAATCAGAGCTACAAAATCGAAAATCAGCAATTGTGCTCCGATTCCGATGGTTGATACCTCTATCAATCGGCGTTGAGACCTGTAATTGTCATGCCAAGGGGCATTTGGATCGTTAGAATATTTCTACACATTTTGTAGAAAATTCAATTTTATTGAAAATCACCTGGACTATAGCCCACAAAATCAGAGCTACAAAATCGAAAATCAGCAATTGTCCTCCGAATCCGATGGTTGATACCTCTATCAATAGGCGTTGAGACCTGTAATTGTCATGCCAACGGGCATTTGGATCGTTAGAATATTTCTACACATTTAGTAGAAAATTCATTTTTATTGAAAATCACATGGACATAAGCCCACAAAATCAGAGCTACAAAATCGAAAATCAGCAATTGTGCTCCGATTCCGATGGTTGATACCTCTATCAATAGGCGTTGAGACCTGTAATTGTCATGCCAACGGGCATTTGGATCGTTAGAATATTTTTACACATTTTGTAGAAAATTCAATTTTATTGAAAATCACCTGGACCATAGCCCACTAAATCAGAGCTACAAAATCGAAAATCAGCAATTGTCCTCCGAATCCGATGGTTGATACCTCTATCAATAGGCGTTGAGACCTGTAATTGTCATGCCAAAGGGCATTTGTATCGTTAGAATATTTCTACACATTTTGTAGAAAATTCAATTTTATTGAAAATCACCTGGACTATAGCCCACAAAATCAGAGCTACAAAATCGAAAATCAGCAATTGTGCTCCGATTCCGATGGTTGATACCTCTATCAATCGGCGTTGAGACCTGTAATTGTCATGCCAACGGGCATTTGGATCGTTAGAATATTTCTACACATTTTGTAGAAAATTCATTTTTATTGAAAATCACATGGACATAAGCCCACAAAATCAGAGCTACAAAATCGAAAATCAGCAATTGTGCTCCGATTCCGATGGTTGATACCTCTATCAATAGGCGTTAAGACCTGTAATTGTCATGCCAACGGGCATTTGGATCGTTAGAATATTTTTACACATTTTGTAGAAAATTCAATTTTATTGAAAATCACCTGGACCATAGCCCACTAAATCAGAGCTACAAAATCGAAAATCAGCAATTGTCCTCCGAATCCGATGGTTGATACCTCTATCAATAGGCGTTGAGACCTGTAATTGTCATGCCAACGGGCATTTGGATCGTTAGAATATTTCTACACATTTTGTAGAAAATTCAATTTTATTGAAAATCACCTGGACTATAGCCCACAAAATCAGAGCTACAAAATCGAAAATCAGCAATTGTCCTCCGATTCCGATGGTTGATACCTCTATCAATAGGCGTTGAGACCTGTAATTGTCATGCCAACGGGCATTTGGATCGTTAGAATATTTCTACACATTTAGTAGAAAATTCAATTTTATTGAAAATCACCTGGACTATAGCCCACAAAATCAGAGCTACAAAATCGAAAATCAGCAATTGTGCTCCGATTCCGATGGTTGATACCTCTATCAATCGGCGTTGAGACCTGTAATTGTCATGCCAAGGGGCATTTGGATCGTTAGAATATTTCTACACATTTTGTAGAAAATTCAATTTTATTGAAAATCACCTGGACTATAGCCCACAAAATCAGAGCTACAAAATCGAAAATCAGCAATTGTCCTCCGAATCCGATGGTTGATACCACTATCAATAGGCGTTGAGACCTGTAATTGTCATGCCAACGGGCATTTGGATCGTTAGAATATTTCTACACATTTTGTAGAAAATTCAATTTTATTGAAAGCCACCTGGACCATAGCCCACAAAATCAGAGCTACAAAATCGAAAATCAGCAATTGTGCTCCGATTCCGATGGTTGATACCTCTATCAATCGGCGTTGAGACCTGTAATTGTCATGCCAAAGGGCATTTGGATCGTTAGAATATTTCTACACATTTTGTAGAAAATTCAATTTTATTGAAAATCACCTGGACTATAGCCCACAAAATCAGAGCTACAAAATCGAAAATCAGCAATTGTGCTCCGATTCCGATGGTTGATACCTCTATCAATCGGCGTTGAGACCTGTAATTGTCATGCCAACGGGCATTTGGATCGTTAGCATATTTCTACACATTTTGTAGAAAATTCAATTTTATTGAAAATCACCTGGACTATAGCCCACAAAATCAGAGCTACAAAATCGAAAATCAGCAATTGTGCTCCGATTCCGATGGTTGATACCACTATCAATCGGCGTTGAGACCTGTAATTGTCATGCCAACGGGCATTTGGATCGTTAGAATATTTCTACACATTTTGTAGAAAATTCAATTTTATTGAAAATCACCTGGACTATAGCCCACAAAATCAGAGCTACAAAATCGAAAATCAGCAATTGTCCTCCGATTCCGATGGTTGATACCTCTATCAATAGGCGTTGAGACCTATAATTGTCATGCCAAAGGGCATTTGGATCGTTAGAATATTTCTACACATTTTGTAGAAAATTCAATTTTATTGAAAATCACCTGGACTATAGCCCACAAAATCAGAGCTACAAAATCGAAAATCAGCAATTGTGCTCCGATTCCGATGGTTGATACCTCTATCAATCGGCGTTGAGACCTGTAATTGTCATGCCAAGGGGCATTTGGATCGTTAGAATATTTCTACACATTTTGTAGAAAATTCAATTTTATTGAAAATCACCTGGACTATAGCCCACAAAATCAGAGCTACAAAATCGAAAATCAGCAATTGTCCTCCGAATCCGATGGTTGATACCTCTATCAATAGGCGTTGAGACCTGTAATTGTCATGCCAACGGGCATTTGGATCGTTAGAATATTTCTACACATTTTGTAGAAAATTCAATTTTATTGAAAATCACCTGGACTATAGCCCACAAAATCAGAGCTACAAAATCGAAAATCAGCAATTGTGCTCCGATTCCGATGGTTGATACCTCTATCAATCGGCGTTGAGACCTGTAATTGTCATGCCAACGGGCATTTGGATCGTTAGCATATTTCTACACATTTTGTAGAAAATTCAATTTTATTGAAAATCACCTGGACTATAGCCCACAAAATCAGAGCTACAAAATCGAAAATCAGCAATTGTGCTCCGATTCCGATGGTTGATACCACTATCAATCGGCGTTGAGACCTGTAATTGTCATGCCAACGGGCATTTGGATCGTTAGAATATTTCTACACATTTTGTAGAAAATTCAATTTTATTGAAAATCACCTGGACTATAGCCCACAAAATCAGAGCTACAAAATCGAAAATCAGCAATTGTGCTCCGATTCCGATGGTTGATACCTCTATCAATCGGCGTTGAGACCTGTAATTGTCATGCCAACGGGCATTTGGATCGTTAGCATATTTCTACACATTTTGTAGAAAATTCAATTTTATTGAAAATCACCTGGACTATAGCCCACAAAATCAGAGCTACAAAATCGAAAATCAGCAATTGTGCTCCGATTCCGATGGTTGATACCTCTATCAATCGGCGTTGAGACCTGTAATTGTCATGCCAACGGGCATTTGGATCGTTAGCATATTTCTACACATTTTGTAGAAAATTCAATTTTATTGAAAATCACCTGGACTATAGCCCACAAAATCAGAGCTACAAAATCGAAAATCAGCAATTGTGCTCCGATTCCGATGGTTGATACCACTATCAATCGGCGTTGAGACCTGTAATTGTCATGCCAACGGGCATTTGGATCGTTAGAATATTTCTACACATTTTGTAGAAAATTCAATTTTATTGAAAATCACCTGGACTATAGCCCACAAAATCAGAGCTACAAAATCGAAAATCAGCAATTGTCCTCCGATTCCGATGGTTGATACCTCTATCAATAGGCGTTGAGACCTATAATTGTCATGCCAAAGGGCATTTGGATCGTTAGAATATTTCTACACATTTTGTAGAAAATTCAATTTTATTGAAAATCACCTGGACTATAGCCCACAAAATCAGAGCTACAAAATCGAAAATCAGCAATTGTGCTCCGATTCCGATGGTTGATACCTCTATCAATCGGCGTTGAGACCTGTAATTGTCATGCCAAGGGGCATTTGGATCGTTAGAATATTTCTACACATTTTGTAGAAAATTCAATTTTATTGAAAATCACCTGGACTATAGCCCACAAAATCAGAGCTACAAAATCGAAAATCAGCAATTGTCCTCCGAATCCGATGGTTGATACCTCTATCAATAGGCGTTGAGACCTGTAATTGTCATGCCAACGGGCATTTGGATCGTTAGAATATTTCTACACATTTTGTAGAAAATTCAATTTTATTGAAAATCACCTGGACTATAGCCCACAAAATCAGAGCTACAAAATCGAAAATCAGCAATTGTGCTCCGATTCCGATGGTTGATACCTCTATCAATCGGCGTTGAGACCTGTAATTGTCATGCCAACGGGCATTTGGATCGTTAGCATATTTCTACACATTTTGTAGAAAATTCAATTTTATTGAAAATCACCTGGACTATAGCCCACAAAATCAGAGCTACAAAATCGAAAATCAGCAATTGTGCTCCGATTCCGATGGTTGATACCACTATCAATCGGCGTTGAGACCTGTAATTGTCATGCCAACGGGCATTTGGATCGTTAGAATATTTCTACACATTTTGTAGAAAATTCAATTTTATTGAAAATCACCTGGACTATAGCCCACAAAATCAGAGCTACAAAATCGAAAATCAGCAATTGTCCTCCGATTCCGATGGTTGATACCTCTATCAATAGGCGTTGAGACCTATAATTGTCATGCCAAAGGGCATTTGGATCGTTAGAATATTTCTACACATTTTGTAGAAAATTCAATTTTATTGAAAATCACCTGGACTATAGCCCACAAAATCAGAGCTACAAAATCGAAAATCAGCAATTGTGCTCCGATTCCGATGGTTGATACCTCTATCAATCGGCGTTGAGACCTGTAATTGTCATGCCAAGGGGCATTTGGATCGTTAGAATATTTCTACACATTTTGTAGAAAATTCAATTTTATTGAAAATCACCTGGACTATAGCCCACAAAATCAGAGCTACAAAATCGAAAATCAGCAATTGTCCTCCGAATCCGATGGTTGATACCTCTATCAATAGGCGTTGAGACCTGTAATTGTCATGCCAACGGGCATTTGGATCGTTAGAATATTTCTACACATTTTGTAGAAAATTCAATTTTATTGAAAGCCACCTGGACCTTAGCCCACAAAATCAGAGCTACAAAATCGAAAATCAGCAATTGTGCTCCGATTCCGATGGTTGATACCTCTATCAATCGGCGTTGAGACCTGTAATTGTCATGCCAAAGGGCATTTGGATCGTTAGAATATTTCTACACATTTTGTAGAAAATTCAATTTTATTGAAAATCACCTGGACTATAGCCCACAAAATCAGAGCTACAAAATCGAAAATCAGCAATTGTCCTCCGAATCCGATGGTTGATACCTCTATCAATAGGCGTTGAGACCTGTAATTGTCATGCCAACGGGCATTTGGATCGTTAGAATATTTCTACACATTTTGTAGAAAATTCAATTTTATTGAAAATCACCTGGACTATAGCCCACAAAATCAGAGCTACAAAATCGAAAATCAGCAATTGTGCTCCGATTCCGATGGTTGATACCTCTATCAATCGGCGTTGAGACCTGTAATTGTCATGCCAAGGGGCATTTGGATCGTTAGAATATTTCTACACATTTTGTAGAAAATTCAATTTTATTGAAAATCTCCTGGACTATAGCCCACAAAATCAGAGCTACAAAATCGAAAATCAGCAATTGTCCTCCGAATCCGATGGTTGATACCTCTATCAATAGGCGTTGAGACCTGTAATTGTCATGCCAACGGGCATTTGGATCGTTAGAATATTTCTACACATTTTGTAGAAAATTCAATTTTATTGAAAGCCACCTGGACCATAGCCCACAAAATCAGAGCTACAAAATCGAAAATCAGCAATTGTGCTCCGATTCCGATGGTTGATACCTCTATCAATCGGCGTTGAGACCTGTAATTGTCATGCCAAAGGGCATTTGGATCGTTAAAATATTTCTACACATTTTGTAGAAAATTCAATTTTATTGAAAATCACCTGGACTATAGCCCACAAAATCAGAGCTACAAAATCGAAAATCAGCAATTGTCCTCCGAATCCGATGGTTGATACCTCTATCAATAGGCGTTGAGACCTGTAATTGTCATGCCAACGGGCATTTGGATCGTTAGAATATTTCTACACATTTTGTAGAAAATTCAATTTTATTGAAAATCACCTGGACCATAGCCCACAAAATCAGAGCTACAAAATCGAAAATCAGCAATTGTGCTCCGATTCCGATGGTTGATACCTCTATCAATCGGCGTTGAGACCTGTAATTGTCATGCCAAAGGGCATTTGGATCGTTAGAATATTTCTACACATTTTGTAGAAAATTCAATTTTATTGAAAATCACCTGGACTATAGCCCACAAAATCAGAGCTACAAAATCGAAAATCTGCAATTGTGCTCCGATTCCGATGGTTGATACCTCTATCAATCGGCGTTGAGACCTGTAATTGTCATGCCAACGGGCATTTGGATCGTTAGAATATTTCTACACATTTTGTAGAAAATTCAATTTTATTGAAAATCACATGGACTATAGCCCACAAAATCAGAGCTACAAAATCGAAAATCAGCAATTGTCCTCCGATTCCGATGGTTGATACCTCTATCAATAGGCGTTGAGACCTGTAATTGTCATGCCAACGGGCATTTGGATCGTTAGAATATTTCTACACATTTTGTAGAAAATTCAATTTTATTGAAAATCACCTGGACTATAGCCCACAAAATCAGAGCTACAAAATCGAAAATCAGCAATTGTGCTCCGATTCCGATGGTTGATACCTCTATCAATCGGCGTTGAGACCTGTAATTGTCATGCCAAAGGGCATTTGGATCGTTAGAATATTTCTACACATTTTGTAGAAAATTCAATTTTATTGAAAATCACCTGGACTATAGCCCACAAAATCAGAGCTACAAAATCGAAAATCAGCAATTGTGCTCCGATTCCGATGGTTGATACCTCTATCAATCGGCGTTGAGACCTGTAATTGTCATGCCAACGGGCATTTGGATCGTTAGAATATTTCTACACATTTTGTAGAAAATTCAATATTATTGAAAATCACCTGGACTATAGCCCACAAAATCAGAGCTACAAAATCGAAAATCAGCAATTGTCCTCCGAATCCGATGGTTGATACCTCTATCAATAGGCGTTGAGACCTGTAATTATCATGCCAAAGGGCATTTGGATCGTTAGAATATTTCTACACATTTTGTAGAAAATTCAATTTTATTGATAATCACCTGGACTATAGCCCACAAAATCAGAGCTACAAAATCGAAAATCAGCAATTGTGCTCCGATTCCGATGGTTGATACCTCTATCAATCGGCGTTGAGACCTGTAATTGTCATGCCAACGGGCATTTGGATCGTTAGAATATTTTTACACATTTTGTAGAAAATTCAATTTTATTGAAAATCACCTGGACCATAGCCCACTAAATCAGAGCTACAAAATCGAAAATCAGCAATTGTCCTCCGAATCCGATGGTTGATACCTCTATCAATAGGCGTTGAGATCTGTAATTGTCATGCCAACGGGCATTTGGATCGTTAGAATATTTCTACACATTTTGTAGAAAATTCAATTTTATTGAAAATCACCTGGACCATAGCCCACAAAATCAGAGCTACAAAATCGAAAATCAGCAATTGTGCTCCGAATCCAATGGTTGATACCTCTATCAATCGGCGTTGAGACCTGTAATTGTCATGCCAACGGGCATTTGGATCGTTAGAATATTTCTACACATTTTGTAGAAAATTCAATTTTATTGAAAATCACCTGGACTTTAGCCCACAAAATCAGAGCTTCAAAATCGAAAATCAGCAATTGTGCTCCGATTCCGATGGTTGATACCTCTATCAATCGGCGTTGAGACCTGTAATTGTCATGCCAACGGGCATTTGGATCGTTAGAATATTTCTACACATTTTGTAGAAAATTCAATTTTATTGAAAATCACCTGGACTATAGCCCACAAAATCAGAGCTACAAAATCGAAAATCAGCAATTGTCCTCCGAATCCGATGGTTGATACCTCTATCAATCGGCGTTGAGACCTGTAATTGTCATGCCAACGAGCATTTGGATCGTTAGAATATTTCTACACATTTTGTAGAAAATTCAATTTTATTGAAAATCACCTGGACTATAGCCCACAAAATCAGAGCTACAAAATCGAAAATCAGCAATTGTCCTCCGAATCCGATGGTTGATACCTCTATCAATAGGCGTTGAGACCTGTAATTATCATGCCAACGGGCATTTGGATCGTTAGAATATTTCTACACATTTTGTAGAAAATTCAATTTTATTGAAAATCACCTGGACTATAGCCCACAAAATCAGAGCTACAAAATCGAAAATCAGCAATTGTCCTCCGAATCCGATGGTTGATACCTCTATCAATAGGCGTTGAGACCTGTAATTATCATGCCAACGGGCATTTGGATCGTTAGAATATTTCTACACATTTTGTAGAAAATTCAATTTTATTGATAATCACCTGGACTATAGCCCACAAAATCAGAGCTACAAAATCGAAAATCAGCAATTGTGCTCCGATTCCGATGGTTGATACCTCTATCAATCGGCGTTGAGACCTGTAATTGTCATGCCAACGGGCATTTGGATCGTTAGAATATTTTTACACATTTTGTAGAAAATTCAATTTTATTGAAAATCACCTGGACCATAGCCCACTAAATCAGAGCTACAAAATCGAAAATCAGCAATTGTCCTCCGAATCCGATGGTTGATACCTCTATCAATAGGCGTTGAGACCTGTAATTGTCATGCCAACGGGCATTTGGGTCGTTAGAATATTTCTACACATTTTGTAGAAAATTCAATTTTATTGAAAATCACCTGGACCATAGCCCACAAAATCAGAGCTACAAAATCGAAAATCAGCAATTGTGCTCCGATTCCGATGGTTGATACCTCTATCAATCGGCGTTGAGACCTGTAATTGTCATGCCAACGGGCATTTGGATCGTTAGAATATTTCTACACATTTTGTAGAAAATTCAATTTTATTGAAAATCACCTGGACTATAGCCCACAAAATCAGAGCTACAAAATCGAAAATCAGCAATTGTCCTCCGAATCCGATGGTTGATACCTCTATCAATAGGCGTTGAGACCTGTAATTATCATGCCAACGGGCATTTGGATCGTTAGAATATTTCTACACATTTTGTAGAAAATTCAATTTTATTGAAAATCACCTGGACTATAGCCCACAAAATCAGAGCTACAAAATCGAAAATCAGCAATTGTCCTCCGAATCCGATGGTTGATACCTCTATCAATAGGCGTTGAGACCTGTAATTGTCATGCCAACGGGCATTTGGATCGTTAGAATATTTCTACACATTTTGTAGAAAATTCAATTTTATTGAAAATCACCTGGACTATAGCCCACAAAATCAGAGCTACAAAATCGAAAATCAGCAATTGTGCTCCGATTCCGATGGTTGATACCTCTATCAATAGGCGTTGAGACCTAAATTCGATTTTCCAAAACACATTAGAAACATCATTAGACAATCCATCCCCAGACATAACAGTCTAGAGACTGATTTTATACATTCCTTTTATACTTTCAGCTGAAAACTTTATAAAATTTTGTCAGGTTTCCCACGGGCAACATGAAAGTAATTTTTTCCCTGCAGTCACTATTGACAAATCTCATCAATGTTATCCATCTCCAGATAATCTAGAAGCTGATTTTATACAAATTTTTCAGATTTCCCCGGGAAACTTGAAGTGAATTTTATTCCTGCGATAGCCATTAAGAAGTCATATTAAAGCAATCCATCTCCGTACAAATCACTCTAGAAGCTGATTTTATTCAAATTTTCTGATTCTTTTGATTTTTCTATATTTTCCACGGAATTTGAAGTGGAAAAAAAGTGGAACAAAGTTTTCCACATAAAACTATTTACAAAAATTTTTATTGCAATCGATGTATCCCGTTTACTTTTGGCTGATAACCACAATTTTTTTATTTTCGGCTGGAATGTTAATAACGTAATCTGCATTATCGACTTTTTACTTTCGGCTAACATTAACAGTATATTGCATTGACATAAATTTACAGATTTACTGTCTGCTTAATGATCCGCAATATTCTATTTGTAAGCTGAACTCTCATTGTAGAAATTGATCTGAATTTAGTACTTTTTGAGCTAGATCAAATTTTTGCGTCAATAGAACGCGACATAAATTTTTGTTAATCCAATTTGACATTTTATTTTTTAATTTTCATCATTAATTTAAAATTCAAGGTAATTTAAGATTGTTGAATATTAAATGTCAAACGCATTAAAACATAGGTAGTTAATTAAAGAAAGCCTATTTATTAAAGTTAAAGTATTTTTTTTCTATTTTCACTTAATCTATTCAAAATGAATTTTCTTTGTTTTTATTGGTATTTTCACAAACACGGCTCGTCTGAACGCGGCTCAACCCAAAAGTGCTTGCACTTCTGTTTTTTTTTTATGGCATCATGTTCCCTAAGGTCTAATGAATAAGATAAAAGTTTTTTTGAAATCATCCACCGACCAGTTTTCATTTTCGCGCCAACATTCGAAAATTGGAACCAAAAAAATGATCTTTTGGTCTGAAAAAGTGAAATATGTTATGTTTTACGAAAAGTCTCAGAAAGAGAATGCAGTAGGCAGGTTACAAGAAAAGCAGAAAACTTTTCTTCTTCGATCAGTTGCCAATCATCGCCACTCCAAAAGTTGCGCAAATGCATCAAACGTTGTTCCAAATGTTTTATCGATCCCAAACGAGGAACACCTCATAAATGCACCAAAACTGCCCAAGTTGATAATGTATGCAATTATATAAATACAATGGGGGAGAAAGTAATGGAACAAGTGGCGTCAACATTAATCACAGAGCCGATTTCTTGAAAATCAAAATAAAATTTAATCTTAGTACAAAGACTACTCTTGATATAGCGACCGCTTTGAGAGTTGCTACCAAAAAACGGGCGATAATTGAGCCAGTATTGAAAAAAAACCTGGAACAGAAGAATGGCGAGGTAAAAAGTTTCTTTTGTGCTAAGACAATAGATTTTGTAACCATCAAAGCTCGAATGGGCACACCAATCCAATGTCCCATAGTTTACGGCCATGCTCTTTTGAAGATTTTCTTTCTCATATCGAGAAAAAACGGAATTGACGGTGTCGGTTGTTTTTTGAAGGTGTGCCTGTCTGTTCAAGATGATTCAACTGAAATTTATCAACAGGAGAAAAAACGTCAAAAGTATGATGATGGCGTGTTTGCTAAAGCTTTTGCTGACTCAGGCGTTAAGAGAATTATGAAAACGTGTCAGCAATATGGAAAATATTGAAAATTGAGGATTTTTC
Organism: Tipula vernalis; assembly: GCA_958295665.1. NCBI lineage: Eukaryota > Metazoa > Arthropoda > Insecta > Diptera > Tipulidae > Tipula > Tipula vernalis. The sequence continues at coordinate 5,000,612 of OY282560.1, read as the reverse complement.
TGGTACGATAGCGATTGATCTCAAATTAGCCAATATTCTGACAGGGATTATGTCTCATTCATCGATGTACCCTTGTACATGGTGCCTTTGTGAAAGCACAAATTTGGAGCACGTCGGACTTCGGCGAACTGTGGGAAACTCAACCTCATATTTTGAAGCTTGGAGAAACGCTGGCGGATCGATAATGAAAAATGCGGAAAATTTCAAAACCTGTATCAATCCTCCAGTTTTTTCAGCTGATGATGATAAAAAGATTCTTGACATTATTCCTCCTCCAGAACTACATCTAATACTTGGTATGGTTAATAAAATAGTCAGCCATATGCAAGATGAATTTGTCACTGAAACAACAACAGACGATCAACCTATGCAATGTTCAACGAGAATTTACTCAAGGAGACCAAATTCAATGGCAATTCATGTAGAATACTATATTATTGAAAAAAGTGGATAGTCTCCTGAAACACTGGAGGATTTTGATCGTGTAGTTCACAATTGTTTTGGAATCGAATTAAATGATTGTTACAAAGAATCTATCGCTTAATTCAAGACTAGCTATTTGGCCCTAGGGCTATCAGTCACACCAAAAGTGAACAGGCCATGGAGACAATGCATTCTGATTTCAAGACAATGTGGAACAAATATCAAGTTTCTGAAAACCACCCAGATTATAATGATAAATTAATGAGAGCTGTAATTGAATATAATAGTTACCACATATAATTAATTGAATCAAACTTGAATTACTCGTAATGTTACTGAAATAAAGGTTTTTGTTCTTCTCGACTTTCATGAGTTTTGATTTGTTTGAAATAATTCATTATATCCCCACGTATGTGTTTAGAAGACATCTGTCGACAAAGAGAGAAATAATTCGCAAATTAGCAATCTTTTGACCTGTACTTTTTCTGCATTTTTTTCCTGATACTTTCCTCTTTCGATCTTTGTATGCTGGAATCCTCCGGAAGGGAATACAAAATAAGATACTTCACTTTTTCAGGCCAAAAAACCGTTTTTTTGGTTCCAATTTTCGAATTTTGGCGCGAAAATGTAAACTGGTCGGTGGATGATTTCAAAAAAACTTTTATCTTATTTGTTGGACCTTAGGGAACATGATGCCATTAAAAAACAGAAGTGCAAGCACTTTTGGGTTCAACCATTTAAATACAACTTTGCGTTTAGCATTATACGTTTTCAATTGGGTACAAAATGGAAAAAAATTTATAAAGTTGCAGCCTGCCACTGCAAGGTAACTGGGTTTCTCTAGATCTTAGATCGTTAAATCAATAACATTTGCTATATTTCAAAAATGACTGATCTAATTGCAACAATACCAAAATGATCGATTATTGATCAAGTTTTATATTTATCCCACCATTTAGGTATTCGATATTTTCAAATCGAAATAATTTTTTCGCGAGCTTTTCAAACCTAGATTTTTATTCATTCGAAAATATACCTTTCGGCCATCTATACCCAACCCATTTAGTTTTGCTCGTGCCGATTCTTGTCGGCTTTTCGCATACGTCGGGCTTTGGTCTCGATATCGACCTTTTGTCAATCATCAGAATTTTTGAAAGTCAATTTCCTAAAAATTCATCCAAATGAGTATCAAAGCGGGTACCGTACGGAAATTGTTTAAATGGTTTCCCAGTTTGAGTTTAATTTTAAAATTTTTAATAAAACACATAAATTATTTGATAAGTATAGTTAGTGTTCTCCTGCTTTTACCAAAATTTTTGATGACATTCTGGAATAAATGCTTGCCTGAATCGTTGGCAAAGGCTTTCACCTACGGGAAAAAATCTAGGGGTGTTCGATCGCAAAATCTGGCGGCCAATTAGTATTCCCTCTACGAGAAATTATTCGATTACTAAAGCTCAATTGTTTCTGTTGCTGTAGGTATAACATTAGACACCGTCCTGCTTTTTTATGTTAGTCTTAATTAGCGAATTGATGACGTAACACAAAGTCTGATGGCTTAATTTTTTGAGTTATTTGAAGCTTTTGTGCCTTCAAAAGTTGTTGGTGGAATGTGTAATTGCGGTGAACGATGACGAATTGATGTTTTTAGAGCCTTGTTAACAAGGCTAGCACTTACAGCAGCAATATCTTCTTCTGAACGACCATTTAGGTGGTATATTTTGTTTTCAGCCTTTACCGAACCAGTAGTTGTCCATAGTTGCAACAATTTTTCGAATGGCCTCATTGACGGACAATTTTCTCATCGCGTTGTTGAATCGTACATATATCTCTCCATTTTTAAAAACCGGAATATTTCTACTTGTCATATGTCAAATTATTTATGGAACTCTAGTAAATAAAAATACAAATGGCGAACAAATTACTTTTCTTTTATCTAAATTGGCTAATCGGCACTAAAAGGATTAAAGGTTTGGTCCCATTTTATTACCAAATACTACAAGTAACAAAATCAGAATAAATCATTAGAAAAATCTAAATTTCCGGATTTTGACCTGCTTCTAAAGGTTTCACTTTAGCTGAAATATACCTTTCTGAAATATTCTGGTAACCCTTTATTTCAGCAACGGTTTATTCGCTCTTTTTAATCAAACGTCTTCAACAACCTTGCCGGAAAGAGCCGGTTATGTTTAACGTAATAACATAACTTTTAGGGACACAACGACATGGCGACAGGATTGAGGTCAGAATTCTTGTCTTGTTAAATTATTAATTTTACAAATCGAGGTAGAAAAAGACTTTTATGGATGCCAAAAAAAGTCGTCCTCTCACCATCCGTTTGGTAATATTTCGAGCGTTTCAAAATTTTAAAGCATTGAGATAAATTTCTAAGTATTTGTGCGAAATGTAAATGGAGTACAGTTTTTATTGGGTTTAAAAGTGATAGTTAAAGATGGAAAGGTAATTTAACGTAAAATACTGGATAAACTCAGTTTTAGACTAAACCGAAATCTAGTTTTAGAAATATGAAATTTGTTGTAAAATTTTAATATTGTTTCTATTAATAATTAGAAAATTCAAATAATTTTCTCTGGTTACAGTAATTTCGGTGTTATTTCAACATTATGTCTTCATTTTTAATAGTGAGAAAATCGCTGGGCCAAAACAGTTTTAAACTTTTATTTGTATGTTAACCACATTTATATAAGAGAGTTTCATAATTTTCCAGCTACTACAGTAAAATGCTCTTCAGATTTAAGTTATGCGACATTTACTTACGTACATTATTCTAGAATTTAAAATCGTAAACATTTTCCGCACAATAATCCTCACATCATAATTTTTTATTAGCGAACAAAATTATAATTTTGATTAAAAACAAAAGCAAAAAAAAAATATTTTGGTGGAAAATATAGAAAATTAATTTTTTGTTTTTTTTTTTAAGTGTCACATAATAAGGAAAATTATAATATTACAGTTTTTATTGTTAAAATGCGTTTTTCATATCTTTTTTTTTAAATTTACATGGATTATCCATAATTTATTTATTTTTCCATATTTTTGTTTTCCTTTTGTTTTGATATTGTTGTGCGGGAAAGAACCACACACACACACACAAACAGAAAAAAATGGTATCCTCTTAATTTTCCTTGTTCTAAATTTTTCCATGTACAATTTATGTTTCTCTACTTTTCGTTTAAGGCTGGGTTGTGGTTTTATGAAAATTTATTATTACATTTCACGTAATTTTTCCATTGTCGGATGTATTGTACATTGTTTTGTTTATTTTGTTAAGGAAAATATAATTTTCTTGTTGTTATGCTATATTATCTCATCTGAGTGTGTGTGTGTATGTGTACTGTGTATGTTTTGTTTGTATGATCTTGTTACGTATTATAAGCGCGCCAACGAGATGAACAACAACAAAAAATTTAATCAACAATTTCCTTAGTTTATTGTTTTTCAACAGAATAAAAATGGAAAATGGAAAATTTTTAAATAAATACAAGAAAATTAAATTAAAATATTTGTTTGTTTGTTTTTGTTTTGGGAACCAAATTTGCGCCGCGGAAAATTGAGTGATTTGATATCCATATACACAAGGCATGCGGATGCGGTAAATAGATTAAGGTGAATATATATGAAATTCATTTAAAGTTATAAATGTAATTCACATTTTAAGAGGAAAATACATTTCCACTGATCAACCAAACAGTAGCTTAATATCTACTTAGTTTAGTGTTATAAAAGTAGTGGTTGAGATGTTTGGATTTATTTTCTCTTTATCAACTGGAAGAATAAACTTGGAATATTGTTGACTAAATTTGTAACAATAGCCAAAACCGATGTCACATTTTTGACAAATAAAAAAAAATTGATCTGTATGTAAATAAACGGGAATAGTATACCACTCAAAAAAATTTATTCGTTACCACAAACAATTTTTACAGCTAACACTTAAATCTTCCATATCGGGTTTGGGTGAAATTCTAAAATATATTTGGAATAAACAATTTGTTTACTGGCAACAAATACTTTTATGTTTGTACCAAACCGCATGTGTTTTTGACAAACAAGAGATTATTTGATCGAATCACGAAATCTGTTTGCATCAAGCATTTTCAGTTTAAACCAAATAATAATAACGGTATGACCAAACAAGAATCGTTTAACTCAAATTTTTCAATTATTTACTACAAACAACTGACGTGTTATTTACAAACAAAACATATGTTTATATCAAATAACTGTGCATGTTTCGGAAAATGATATTTATTTGTGGAATTAATTGGGAAACCTGTGGGAAAATCAATACTTTTACAATCAGAAAAAATATTCTAACACTTTCGAGAAACCTTGCTCTTACAATTTTTTTTCTGACTGTAAAGATTATTCATATTTCTACTGGTCTTTCTATTAATTCTTATACTAATCAACACAATTTTCCGGATAGGCGCGCCAATAATGAAATTTAACAGAAGCTTTGAATATTTTTCGAATAAAAATAAAATTTTCATTTTCGTAACTCAATTTTTATTTTATATATTGTTTACAGATAAATTATTATTAAAATTAATTAAATTATAAACTTTTTTATTTATAAGTTCTTTGAAAAACAAAGATTCAAATTCATTGCTTTTCCTCACCAAAAACATTTGTAAATGTGGGTCGTATGTAACGGTATCAAGATCTTGACAACAGAAAATAAACTCTGTTTCAATTTGGACAATATATTCAATGAGCAAAAAAAAGGGAATCTCATCTTCATAATACTGATTAGTTATAACTAATCCACATTTGTAAGTTACACCTTTAAATTCCATACTACTAATAATTTTAAAAGAATTATCTGGCAGTTTATATTTATCTTTAAAATTGGAATCAGTATTTGCAAACTTCGGTGGTTTTGCGATTGGCTTACTGTATTTATCACTAATTTCATTGTAATTGAAAAGTAAATAACTAAATTTGAGTTGGTTTTTGAGACAAAGTGTGTATACCTAGCAATTTTTTTCTAGATTTTGTCGATCTACCAATTTCTTTGAATTGCTGATGTTTGGCTTCAAACCTCATTGAACTAATATTTTGCAAAGGACCAATTTTATTCATAATGTATGGATAATGTACTGTGAAATGGAACTTCGGTCTTAAATCTTCGGCAAACAACTTTATAAATTGATCATGGTGATCTGAAATCATATTTTCTAAAAGTTTACTTGTACTTTCATCTGCTTTTCTTGTAACCAGGATTAACAGAATTTCTCTTAGGATCAAATATAAATTCCAGTGTTTATTTGCTCGTGGTATCATATCTCCAATCAAACAATTGAGATGAAATATTAAAACGCTCATTTCAATAGCCGAGTATCTTGATTTAATATTTCTAAAATCTTTTTCCTTGATATAGAATTTTCGTTATACACGTTAACTATAAGTTTAAGAATGTCGTTTTTAACAATTTTTTCAAAATCATCGGTATTTTCTACTGAATGTTCAATATTAGTATTGCAACTGTTTGATATTGATAAATCCGTGACTGAAAAATTGGTTGTAACAAAGTCTAAAGTTTGTGAACTTGAAACAACCGACATCTCCGAGTGATGTCTGAGTAAATGGCTTTTATAAGATTCCAGGTAACTGAACTTTCTTGCACAATCTAACACACTACACAAGTAACTATCTAGATTATGCTTATTTAAATGATTTATGTAAAGAGAAGTACTTTGAAATTTTTCTTGACATATCCGGCACGAAATCATGATTTAAAAATTTATATGAAAATTCAATCCAAATTTATTTAAAAAAAAATTAAGCTAAAGATTTAATCAATAAATCTACTGAAGGAAACTTGTTTTGAGTGATATTCAATTTAAAAAAAAAATAATTCGATCAAAACCCATACGTGTTTACATTTTTCGGGATACTTAATATTAAGCCCACAAAAATAATGAAAGCAATATTCCAGTGCTTTAATTGGGTCGTCAAAATAAATTTTTTTATCAGCAACGGTAATAAAAACTTTTGCACGGCATATATCTCCGACTAATATGATTCTCGGCTGCATAAAATTTGGAATGGTTATATCAGCTTCTGCTTCAGTCTGAAAAAAGGAAAGGCGGTGATAAACTCTATAGAAACCATTATTTAATTTTATATCTACCTGAAAATGATCCAGAAAGCTCTCCTGGACTGCAAGTTTACTCGGCTTTACCTTTCCGGTAATGAAAGTGGTTGGTAGAATATGCGGCAACAGCAATAAACCTACGATATTTTTTGTTTCCTGGCATGAATCTAAATCATATAAAAAGAGTTGTTTGTTTTAAATTTACACAAGTTGCTGTAGGTTTGTGCTGTTGATAAACCTAACCATTGTCTGACGCAATCTTAAGAAATTTAAGTACTGTTGAGCTTTTAAATTATTTGGCCCTCTGGATAAGCGTATTGCACACTGTAACTACTTCCTCTGGCGATATATTTTGTATGGATGGATATCGATATTTTGTGTCTATAGCGATCTAAATTCAAATGTAAATTTTACTTAGCTAACAGATTCCTTATATAATATGATTCCTTGTATGAAATTGTACATAATATGTATACTTACAAGTTCAAAACAGTTGGGCTCAGTTAAACAAGCAAATTTTTCCAAATAATCTTTCGTGCTGATATCTGTTTTCAAGATCTGCTTTCGCTTATGGAAGGTTTTATCCAAGCTTTCGACGACTTTTTCCCAAGGTACTATATTTTTGGTTAAAAAATCTATATGTGACTGAATATCTAAATCATGTTCATCCGGCAATTGCTTGTTAACTACGTGGATTTTTGTAATGTTACTCGACAGTTTTCGTCGTGTGATAACACCAGCCTGTGATAAACTAGTTTTTTTTATTGAAGTACGCGTTAAATAGTTTGCCTTTCGCTGGGTGGCCGAACTCTGCTGGAGAGTAGTAGACACTGGCAGATTCGGTATCTTTATTGAAAATTGTTATGATTATTTCAGATAATTTTATGAAATCAGCTCTTTTCAATCTGCAATAAGAAAATACAAAGGGAACATAAACAAACTTGCTATTTGGTTTTAATATAACAAATACTTACACCAATTCAGGACATCTATCCAAGATTCCATTAATTATGGTTTTCGAAATATTGATTCTATCTGTATTTGTTAAAGACGCCGGATTCGTTTGATATTTTGATAGAATTTCTTTGGTAGACTTACAAAGAAGTTTTCGAATGTTCTATAAATAATACAAAAAAATCATTAATTATAATAAACATTTAAAGATGTTCACTGATACAGTAAGATAGATATGTGAAAGGCCATTCATATAAAATCAAAATTTACGACCATTGATAATTTAAATAATAATAATAATAATATTAAACGGTCTTACAGGCCATTGCTGGCCTATAACGTTTGAAAATACACTATTTTAAAAAGGATAAAATTTAGTTGAATACTCGTACATTAATATTGATTTAAAAAATGGAATGATGGTTTTCGTTTCGCTGATCAAAATGTTGAAATTCTTCTTCACCTAAGCACGATATTGTTCGTCTCAGTTTACTCGAACGAGGATGAGATTCGTCGTCTAAACCATTACTACTATTATTTTGAGCTGTTTGATTATTCAGATCGATGATATTTCCATCAGTTTGATTTTGGTGATCAATTATTTCGAACTGAAAAATGTTAGGAGTAATATTTTGTGGGATATCTGTATTGTCGATATTACATGACATAACATTCTCATTCCCAGCTCCACTAGTGCAGATCATATTTTTATTATGCGTTGGTGTTACTGATTTCACAGATTCATTAAAATCGGCCTCTTGATCAAGTCTTTCAGAAACAATATTTATATAATTGAGCGCTTCAAACAACTCTTCGACAACTAAAATCAAATTGTGGCCGTATGTTTCTACATGCGGTAAAAAAAAATCCTTTTTAATTTCAGCTCCACTTTGCTCATGAAGAAACTTAAAATTATTTTTTATAGAAAAATGTGATGCCACTAAGGAAAAATATTTAGGAGAAGATTGTAGAAAATATATTGAAATTTAACAAATTAATAAAATAAATACTGTACCAGCTTGATGAAATATTTCATATGTGAAAATTCCCTCACCCATCACTGGAACAATTTCGGTTAAATTCATATATGTAACAGGTAGGGCTTTAAAATACTTATTCATTTTGCTAATAGTATGACTGTAACAAATTGTACTTAAATAATTCAAACTTCACTTAAAACTTTATTCACTGGAAGCATTAGAAAAATCACATGTTACGTACGTATCAACAATAACTTTAATCTCTTATATGTACAATCGTCGAGATTTTGTATGAATTCATAACACAAATATAACCGTTTTAAAATATTAATAACTTACCAAAACTATATTTTATGTAAAACACTTTAAACACTTTAAAATTAATCTTTTCTTAACAAAAAGTAATTTTATTTGAAATTTTCACTACAACACAAAATACCGCTTTGATATAAATGATGCTAGAAATGTGTTCTAACGGAATTTTTATTTCACAAGCATTAATTCTTTTCCACAAACACAAATTGTTTGAGAGAAAGAATTTTCGTGTTTAGATAAAATACTTAAATGAGAAACAATAAATGTTTCTCACTAACATTTATAGTATGTAACTAAAATAATTAAACGTTTCTTGTAAATACTAAAATTTTGAATTATTTATTATAAATGCTTATTTATGACAAATATTTCAGCGAATTTCTTAATAGTTGCATTAAAAATTGATAGTTTGAAATAAATTAAAATTGTTTATTACAAATACAAGAACGGTTCTCGTAAATAATCTCCAAATACTCTTTTTTTTTCAGTGATAAAATGGTTAAAATGGGTACAACTAAATGGCCATTCCCTGGATTTGGTCGTATAAATAACAAACAATATTTCCATAGAATATTGTAGGAGGTCAGGTATTTATTTATTATTAGCACTATATGAAATTGAAGTACGATGCTTTTGTGTAAACGATTATGTACTGAGCAATGGTATGAGAGGTACAACAAGTAGCACAGGATCTCAGCGGTGATGCGCCTGACTAATGTGAGCTCTAGACATGTACCTAATAAAGTCGAGGTTAGTTTGTTGAAGACACTCTGATAAATGAGATGTTGCGCTGACTTTTTAGTATGTCTAATAGAACTAAATGGGGGGGGGGGGGGAGGGTAGATGTGATAAAAATGTTGTCGCTAAAGTTGCCATGATATTTTACAGATTGTTGTCGCAGATGCAAGTAAGAACCTATAAGTTGACAAGCACTCTTGGAAAAGTTATATTCATAATATACTTTCGATAACAACATAGCGTGGTCTACTTTATCAAATGCCTTAGAAATGTCTAAGAGAACCAAAACTGCAACTTTACCATCTTCAATATTAATAATAATATCATCAGTAACTTTCAACAAGGCAGTTGTAGTACTGTGCTTGGCACGAAATCCAGATTGTAGTTCATCCAATAGGTTATGTTTAGCAATAAAGCCACTGATCTGAGCATGAATAATTCTTTCAAAAACCTTAGATAATATTGGTAATATACTTACAGGACGAAAATCAGTTACTGTAGATGGATTCGGTATTTTTGGAATAGGCGAAATTGTCACAATTTTCCACGCATCAGGAAATATCGATTTTGTGAGGCCAGAATTTATAATAAAAGTTAACGGGAGGTAGCAAAACCGGAAGTAGAATTTGAATGAGGTTAAGTCGATTTGATTTTATCCAGATGGAAACCAACTTCTTCAGCAGAAACATTTTTAAAGTAGATAGCATTTACGTCAGCGGCAGAATGAACTGCATCACAAACAAAATTTACATCATTGGAGTTGAAAACCGAACCGAAGTAACTATTGAACTCATCAGGGGTAATGTCGCTAATTTACACTCCGGAATTGGCGGATTTACATATGTGTTGAAGTTCTTCCAGAACAATTTACTCGTAGTATTATTGCTAAAACGATCATTATAAAACTGGCATTTGGCAGCTTTGATCATATAATTTACTTTATTACGAGCTCTAACGTATATTTTAACCTATTAATGTCAGTCTTATGCTTTCTCCAATTCTCATGTAGAAAATCACGAATATTACGGTGCAATAAAATATCATTATTAAAATACGGACCACGCACTTTACGCTTCTCACAAATCATTTTTAGTGGTACAAAGTTATCAATAAGATAACTTATAAATGAATTTAAAAGTGATAACAGTTTATTAACATCACAAAAATGATATAATGATACCCAATTTAATGAATTAGCGCAGCCATCAGTAGCGCGTCCTTGTCAATATTCCAGAAATCTCTCACCTAAATAAATTGGTTACTAACATTTTTGTCAACAGGGAACACATACGACCCATTAATCATATCATGGGTGGTTGCAATGCCAGAAATTGAGATTTGAGTAAAAGTTTTAATGTTGTTAGGATGATTGGCGAAGGCCAAATCAATTAAAGTGGCAGAATCACCCACAAAATTAGTAGCTACCTTTGAGACTAATCCAAGCCCATAAGATGACATTAATGGTTTCAGTTGTTTAGCCGTAGGTGTTGAAACGAGACAGCCAATATTAAAGTCACCAACAATAATGACCTCATTATATCGTGCCATAAGATCACTTAAGACAGTTTCAAGATCTTTTAGGAATCCTAATTTCGAGGACTCCAATTTGAGAGGATTGTATGTATACTTCACCCAGGACCATTTTCATGTTAAGTTGATTTTCTTGCATTAGTGTATATAACTTTTATTTTAGCTGAATTTTTTAAATAGGGTCAATTATGATGGAAAGAGCTATACTGTTTGTTTACCGATTTTAATGAAATTCAACATAAAATAGGATTCTGAAACGTTTTTTTTTGGTAAAGTTCTGGAATTTGGCCACTTAGAATGGGACTTGGTTATTTCTTAATTGATTATGATGAATTTCCAAATATACTGTTGGAAAAAGTTTCAATTAGGATGGAATAATTTTTTTTTCTACGATTTTGGTAAAATTCTTCAAGTAAGATTTTTAGACGAATCTCTGAAGGTTGGCTTATTCGAATGTAATTTGGCTTATCCGATTTCGATGAAATCCAGGACGAATGATTAAACAGGGTTCTATAAAGGTTTCTAGATGAAGTTCATATTGCATAAACTATCATTCTCTGACGTCTGAAAGGAAATAGAATTGATTTGCTTTATATTCCTCCTTCGTACAATAAGGATCTGCAGAATAATTAAATGAAAAACATTATTTTTTACATTTTGTAGGCCACAGGATTGTAAGGTGGCTGGCTATTATATGTATATGTATCTCATTAAATCCGGTTCACTAAGAGTCCCACGAAGGAAACTCTAAAATTGTCTTTAGCGATAAAGAAAAGAGGTAATTACATGTGAGTTATTCGCAAGTATTTACGTCAGAATTTATTTCTAATTCTTTCACAATTCTTTGAATACGAATTTAGCTATCGCGTCTGCACATATTTAAGTCAATAAGGGCTTTCTTAACGCTATGATTTAATTGACTAAATCACGAAATGTCTGTTTAAGATGATCAAAATGTACAAATAAAAACCAAAAATGATTGGAGCCAAATTGGGATATTGACATAAATAAAACTGTAATTTATTTTAATAGAGTTTTCGTAAGTAATTTACTAAAACCAGAAACCAACAACATTCTCATATCAAAGCAAATACTAAATGGTATCAGAGCAAAGCTTAATTTTACTCCACGACATTGAGATATTTGTAGCAAGTACCTCCACTGAAAAAAAAAAATTGAGCAACTTTAGCTAGTTTAATTGATTTTAGTAATAATAACCTAGGTTTTGGTTAATTTGGCGTAAAATCGCTTGTGTGGATTTGAACCACGTCAGTTTCAAAATACAAAACTAGCTAGGTTAATTTATTTCTTCGGCATTTACTAAATTATAAATCAAATTAACTTTGGTAAGAGGTTAATACTACAATGGAATGACGTTGCGGTAGTTAATTTAGACGACAGTAAGGTAAAATAGGCACCTATGCGCATTGGTTAATTTGAACCATGCAGCTTTCAAAAATCAGTTTCTAACGTTTTTTCAGTACGAAGAACTGAAGTAATACTTGCACCTGAAAATCAATTACAATTATTTTAATTGAAAAAAACATTTTGTAATTGTAATAAGGAACTAGCTTATTTAGAATAACCACGTAGGTTGTTGTTAGACTATAGAAAAAACTAAAATCTACATATGTGAATATTTAAAAACTACCTTAATATTTGTTCAAGTTTGAACAGATTTTCGACCCAAAGAGAACTTGACGGAACATCTACTGGAATATTTCCGTGAAATGCTTTTTCAAGTATTCAGGAAATTATTTTTGGACCACAAAACGTCCAAAAATTGACTGGCGTAAATGTGGGCGTAATACGTGCACATATGCAGTTTGTACAATACTTTTACATAGTTTTGGTATTTGTACAACACTTTTACAGGTACACCTAAACCAGTTCTTTCACAGTATTTTTGCACCTTTTGTTTAAACGATGGAACGCATATAGCATGTAAAAACTAGTTCAGGTATATATACTTATGTGCATAATACTAATATGCAATCTCATAGGATCGATAAAAGATATATACATAGTTTTGACTTGAGAATCTCTCAATTGTAATAAACTCTCTTTATTCCTAAAAATACGTTAAAAATTGACTTGCCTACGTGCAGGTTTTCATGTAATCAGTGAATGTAACCTTTGGATCGAAAAAAACGTTAAAAATTGAATTGGCATCAGAGTGGAAGTAACATATGCACTTACGCAGATTATACTTTTACACTGTTTAGATTAAACAATAGTAGGTTACATACTAATATGCATCAAAGGAAATTTAACACGCATACGTAGCTTTTATTATTACATAGTTTAGATTAACCACTTGTTTTAGGTACACCTAAACTTGTTTTCCGCGTTAAAAAATTGACTTGGAATCAAAAGTGGGAGTAACACCTGCATATATGCAGTCTATAGTTTTACATTGTTTAGAATTTTAGATTAACCAATGGTTTTGGTTATATACTAATATGTGCAGATATGCTGCCTATACTATTACATAGTTTAGTTTAACCATTGGTAGGTTTTACTTATATCCATCAAAATGCCTTTAACATGTGTGCATATGCAGTTTATAATTTTACATAGTTTAGATTAACCAATAATACCCCTAATTATAATAAATTCCTATTGCAATTTGTATAAAAGGTGAACATTTTGGGCATTACTGCATCATTTGATTAAAGCATTTTAAGTAAAAAGTAGATTATAGATTTAGTTAATTAATTGGTGATTAAATTATTTAAATCGGGATTGTGGTCAAGTGGTTAAAATTGTGATTGAAGTGAAATTAATAAACATTAGTTAAAATGTTATTTTAGTGAACTAAGAAAACAGGTAAGATTTTGCTACATTAAAATTTTAAAAATAATCTTCCTTTATGCTGAAGTAATACATATATCTATACATATATATATATATATATATATATATATATATATATATATATATATATATATATATATATATATATATATATATATATATATATATATATATATATATATATATATATATATATATATATATGTATATATATATATATATATATATATATATATATATATCGTTGATATCAAAAAAATTACGTATCTAAAAATATTGAAAATATTTATATATCTAAGAACGTTTAAAATTAGTCGTACATGACCAATCGCGCGTAATAAGTTAGTAAGTGGTAAATCAAATTTTGGAAAATTCAATCTGCTTTTTTAATGGGCGGAATAGTGGGTGACATATGGGTAATTGCAAAGAAACATTTTTATATTTTTAGTTGTGTCGGCTTGCTTGAACACCATCGTTATACAATAAATAAAGAAATAGATATATATGTAGAGATAAAACGTGTACTTGCAATTACTTATACTCCAGTGCTAACATATTTTACTTAATTTCATTTCTGACAAAATTGAGTTATTGATGAGAATCGACAACTAAAATTTTAACAATTAAAATAAAATTAAAAATTGAGAAACGCGTACTAAGAGAAATAGTTCTCAATTTTGCTCCAAACTTCACTAATTTCAAAATTTTAACATTGATTTTGTCGAAATGTATTTTCTTGAATTATGTAAAACATGTTTATGTAGTATGGCAGTTATGTCACCCACTTTCCTTCTTTCTTGTTTGTTGTCAAAACATTAACTATGTTTTTTAAATAATTGAAGAATGATTTATATTTTAAATATGTTAATAAATGCATAGTTACAAAACTTGAACCTGCTTAGGTTTATTATAATTTATTGTATTTCACTGATCTACAACTGTACTAATTCTCTTACCTGTAAGAATTTCAATTATACGTTTATCTAAATGCGACTTATTAATTATAAAATAAGCATGAACGTGGAAATATGGATGTACTGCTAACCCTACTACCCCTCCGGGATGTCCTAGATCATCTGAATGACATGAGGGATTGTCCATTGACTTTCCAGAAATATCTTTTGCTACCGGAGGCTGTAGCAGAACTGAGAAACGGAACTAAAGTCACTAGTCACGCGCTCTTTACTCCTCCAGTAACTGATTATGTGTACTTTGTTTTCAGATACCTTATGATTTTCAAATGTGATTTCCAGGACACAGGACAATATACGAGAATTGGAAAACTTTTTATAAACAGAAGATTTGTAAAAATCAATTATTAAATAGCCTCGTATAAGTTATTATTCGAGACGCTACGAAAGTCAAGACAGCAGTTAACTGAAGGTAATAATTATTGAACATTGTCGATTTTATCTCAATATTAATCGGTATTTCTTTTTCTATTCTAGATACATATAACCTGCAACTAATGTACCTGTTACCTGCATTGGTACCACCAGTGCTAAAAAAAATGCATAAAAAGGCATTGAAAAAATCAACCATTGCTGATGCTCAAGCTTGTTTTATTATTAAAGCAGAAGATGCCAATGATTTAACAAAAAAAAATTAAATGCTACTAGAATAGATCATGCAACACGTAAGGAAAAGGTCCAACTACTTCTCGGTGCCACAGGTTATGACACTAGTTTTAGTAAGTTTTTATCATCCTCGACAATCATAAATTTAAATATGATGAAAATGTAATTGTTTTAGAAGCAATTGATGTTTGCTTCAAAATATTCAACATTTTTGAATTGGAGTACCCAATTACTAAAATAAATTAATATTAGTATTAATTATAATATATACAATAGTATATAATATATTTATATATATATATGTAAATAATTTTTATAATATAATTGATAATGAATTCAATCATTTCAATCAAACAGGTCATCAAAAATAATATTGATATATTTTTTATTTTACTTGGCTAACTGTTACAGAAATGTATTTTCAAATTAATTACACGTTAGCAAATTTTCATATTAATTTTCGTTAAATGTTTATATACCGAAACAGGTCATAAAAAATAATTAGATCATACTTTTATCATTTAATTTGCATTTACTATTCCTAAAAATATTACTTAATAAATTAATTAATTAAGAGAAATATTTTGAATCCAAATAATATTACACTAGCAAATTTGATTTATATAATTTTTATGATTCATTTATATACATACTATATGCACTTCTATACTGATATAGCTACCTTTTATAAACTTAATTTATTAAATTACACGCTAAATACTAAAATACTGTCATAATAATTAATAATAATAAATTATTAATTAAATAATACTGATATATTTTATTTCAAATTAAATCCAACTTCATAATTTTTCGAATCTCTTTTCTCACATATGTATATATATATATACAAATATATATATATATATATATATATATATATATATATATATATATATATATATATTTATATATATATATATATATATATATATATATATATATATATATATATATATATATATATATATATATATATATATTTACCTTTGTGTTTAGTCAATTCAATGGCAAGTAAAAGTTATCTGAACTGAGCAATTACTTTAAAATTTTGGGTAAAAGGTTAAACTAACCTTTGTGCTTAGTTGTTTTAATGGTCAGCAAAAGTAATCTTAACTGACCGGTTAGTCCAAAATTAGTTTAAACTAACGTTGGTGCTTAGTTATTTTAATGGTCCGCAAAAGTTATCTTAACTGAGCAGTTTGTTGAAAATTTGATTAAAATTAACATTGTGCTTAGTTTTGTGAACATTAAGATTGTTGGTTGGTATAACCTAATAGTGTTTAAATAATTTAGGAATGTTTACTTTAAACCTTAGTTATGTTAAATGGGTAGCTAAGGTTATGATAACCTGCCAATGAGTGTAGCATTTCGTTTGAGTTTACCAGTGCTAAGTTATAATTTAAAAAAATAACCTAGCCAATTTAGTATCAATAGACAAGCGCTAGGTCGGTTGAAAAACAATCATAGTGCATCGTTAATTTAACCATTTTTTTTGTTTGTAATTACCCAGTTTTTTCTTTCAGTGTATACATAAATAAATATCGACGAATAAAATAAAAGCTAGGAGACCTACATGTTTTCTACGCGAGGTAAGTATATTTGTAGTTGTCGGCGATAGTGAATTTTTGTCATAGAAATCAACTTGACATCTTCTTTTCCTTATGGACAATATCGTGGGCTGTAAAACCTACAAAAATTTTATAAATATATTTTCTTAAAGAATTTAAATAAAACTAAGTTTTTAAATTAAAAATCCAACTAGGTACGTGAAGAATTTTTGGCGTTTGTCTTTTTTATTTCGGAATTGATAATACTCACACCAAAGAATTTACTGGAATTTTTTTATTTATGTCCAATTAATTATCGTTATCTAACATTTAACTGACATTTTGCTACAAATTTCCACAGAATAATAATAAAATTTGTTGTATTTTTGAACGCTTCTACAGCAATTTAATGTGTTTGTAACTGTGTTTGCGTAATAGCCTGCAACCGAATCCTGAGAAATTCCTTTAAAGCGTGAGGCACAAATAATTGATTGGGCAACCCTATATATCCGTCCGTTCTACCTAAATTCGTACCTGTTAATTAATTGCTATAATTATTGTATCTCCAAGATATTGTAAAATAAACCACCAAATCACAACATTTTAATGTAACTGCCCTTTTCCACATGATGAATTCTTTTCATGGTCAGAGATCTGTATTTAGTAAAATACGCTTTGAAACTAGTAAATTCTTATACAGGTTACCGTTACATTGAATGGACACTCTCGACCTTTTTTCTCACTAAAACTGAACTTGATTTTAAAATATTTTTTTATAGTTAGTTCCATATTTACCAAATTCTAAATTGTATCTCCTTAATTGTGAGGTGGCCAAAATGATTTTCCGCATTATATAAAATACTATAATTACGTTGTTGATTTACGAACCATGACTCATACTTCGGACGACCTTTAAACATAAATGTACAATATAAACAGTATGTTTAGCACAAATCTAATCATGTTGTTTTATATAAGTCAAGAACATAAATTATCAAACTTAGCATGCAAAAAAGCAAACGCAATTGAAATAGGTGTATAATCTTAAAACGGTCAAGGTAATAAAGTAAAGCTATATTTCACTTGCACGAACGTTTAATTATGAAGGAAATTCTTTACTGCGTGTATATGAAGGGTTCACCAAATTCATATACCGTATCAAGGTATAATTAAGATGTGATTGTGGCATAAAACGGCTTCCACCAATCATACCACTATATACACTCGCACACATAACAAAAAAATATGTTTTGTTATATTTGTCAACTCAACCGTCATTTTTGGTTTTTAAAACAATCTTAAAATGTTTTAACAAAAAAAAATTTTTTTTATTTTTTTTATTAAAGTTGCGTGCATTCTAAAACCATTTTGATTCCTCGCTTGGCCAATCAACTGAATTATCATTACAGCATAATTTTTATTTTGTTTGAGTATATCGCTGTGTGTTATTAATTTTATTGTATCTCGCGCGTTGTTACCTCAAAAATCTTTCGAAAAATTCATTTCCTCAAATATGGTATGCGGTGTATACTGAACGGACTCCGGGTGAATTTTTTTTTTTACCCTTATAAATTATATAGGGCACAGAAAAATGTGTCCATTTTGAAAAATGAATATTACTCGACACAAAAAAAACGACTTTTTATCTATCATCATCATCATTTATATTATTTTCAATCATCAAATTGTGGTTTTGTCATGATACGCTATCACAATGGGAGATTACATATCTGTATACGTAAACGTATATATATATACGTTTATATCATGAAATATCGAAATGGACCATTTGGAAAACGGAAAGCAAAAATATAAAAAATAAAATAACAAACCGAAAGCAAAAAAAAAAAAATTAACATTAAAAGAATCTCATATCCATGAAAAGTTTATTTTCTTCCAACCGATCTCATTTAAAATACAGTGACCTCAATGATAATGTCTATAGAGAGATGCGGGAATAAAAAAGAATTTTCCGAAATACAAAATATATTTGTGTGATGAACAATAATGGAAATTGATAATAACGCTTTTCATCATCCGAAAAAAAACAAAATTGTATGCGTGGAGTGAGGAGGCTTTATTATGCTGCTGCAGGGCAAAGAACTCTTTTGGAAAATATTTTTTTAGTTTTTTTTTTTTTTTGTATTTCCTTTCAAAATATTTTATAGCTTTAGCTTTGTTTTAATTGTTTAGTGTAATAAAATGGCAGAAAATTCGTAAAAGCATAAACCAGTTGTACTCCGTATCACACAAACAATTAATTTAATGGTTGTTATAAATTAAAAGTAGATAAAAAGTGAAAAAAAGCAGTTTATTGTCTTATTAAATGCCAGATAAGCCAGTTTTACTGCATATTTTACTACTTTTTTGTTATATTATCCTTCTCGGTTAGGTCATTAATCTGTGCATAATATATACATATGTAGTTTATTATAGTACGGTAATTTAATGCAATGAAGGTGGATCATATAAAAGGAGGAGTAAAGTTTATTGCTTTGGAAATCAAAATTATTGCAATCAAACTAATTTATAAGCTTATGGTTGTGAAAGAAATGTACGAGTACTTAAATCTTTTAACAATTCTGATACAAATCTAAAAAATAGAATAAAACTTTCAACCATGGTTTTTGCCTTTTTTTTGTTCAGAATTTAATGAATAAGTGTGCAGACAAACTGTTTAGTCCGATAACAATTTGTTTAATAATTTATCTGTCTAATGATGAATTGGGAAACCATTTAATTAATTAAACTGAATTGGCTTTCTTGAAAATTTTGTCGGCAAATTTCGTTAGTCAGATTTAAATCTATTTAAAGTTCTGGGTTTATATTTAACTAAGTGCCTGCAACTTCCAAAGTAATTGAGATAAGTTCTAGATAAATCTTTGACAAATATTATCTAAATGTTTAGTAAAGTTTCATAAAATTTGGAACTCATTCCCAGAAGGTTGAACGAAGTTTATTGGCATTTGAAAATAACCCTTGTTTCTTCTTCTGTTAAATCCCTGCTAATCCTTTTCATTAGCCGAAAAAATTATGTTTTTCCAGATTCAACTTTGAAAAAGAAAATAAACCAGTGGGGCATTAATATCTATGAATAATGTTGTATAATTTGCTGTATTGCAATTTTGCTTTGAGTTATAATGGTGTATATCCATTTTGCTTGTGTATATTTTGTCACTTATAAATTTATAATAAAACAACTTAAGTTATTTTTAAATAATTTTAATTGAAAAAAAAAAAATTTTCCTTATAGTAACAATATTTTTAAAAAATTTTTTTAGAAGATCTATTTCGGATTGACTCCTTCTTCGGTTCTTTTTTAACAACTATTTCGAATAGTTGTTGAAAAAGAACCGAAGAAGGAGTCAATCCGAAATCGATCTTCTAAAAAAATTTTTTAAAAATATTGTTACTATAAGGAAAAATTTTTTTTCAATTAAAATAATTTAAAAATAACGTAAGTTGTTTTATTATAAATTTTGCTTTGTATTTTGAATATCGCCTAAACTTGGAAAATTTGAAAAATAGTACGATCGCTTAACACCAAGCAGCGTTAAGTTGCTCGAAATAATTTGGAAAATCGTAAACAATTTAAATAGTCTCAAGGGCGCCCAATTTCAAACGCCCTGAAAATGCACGGTCAAATCCGTTCGTTTGCCGAAATTTATACCGAAAAAAGACTTTTCAAAATGTTTCTCGTTTAAAAAGTTTCTTAACCATGCTAAAAATGTAAAAAGTTTAGTAAAACGAAATTTCATCCCAAATTTTATATGAAATCTTTTTATATGAAATCCCTGTAACGACGCGATAGATTGAAGGTTGTTTTATATAGAGATACATCGAAATATCAAAAGCCTACCATAGCCAGCCATAGTATGGTATGGGATGAATTGAAGGAGTGAGACCTTTCGATCTGTAGGTGATCTTATTAGTGGCCTTTGTAGATAGCATGTTATTAATCAAGATGATAAAATAATTTAAAATTTCTTAATTTCAATTTAGTCTATAATTCACATCCATATATTGAAAAACGGACTTTAATAAAATAAAATTTAATTGGATAAAAATATTACAAGAATCATACAAAGTAAATAATGGAAATGGGTTCCAATGTAAACGTTTCGTCATAATCGGTAAATAAATAGTCAAGTGTTGAATTTGTCTGACGCTCCACAATCTGTTGTAAATGAGCACATGCTCCAAACCGAGAGTGGAAGCCTGACGCTGTTTTTTAACAGACAATTTTCGTAAATAAAAAATTATAATTTGCATCAAAATCGGTTATGAAATATTCAAACTTATTGTTAACTGGTCAAATTCCAAAACTTCGTTCAACGCTGTGGTCGAATTCCTGGGTAAATAATTTACTATGGTAAATGTGGATTTTAAATGTTCGATTTGTTAAATTCCGACATTTTTTTTCTAATTTACGCTAATTCCTTTGCGTAATTTCCTATAATTGTATACATTTAAAAATTGCGATGGAAAGCATATTGACCTAGCTCAATTCACTGCGATGAAGAACGTCAGAATTGATTGATTGATTGATTTCAATCAAAAACTGCGAAATTTATTATTGATTATAAAACTTTTACTCCGTTTATGTACATATTACCCTTCAAAATAAAGCCTGCAAAGTAAGTAAAATAATAAATCCATAAAATAAAATTGAAACATTATTCTCCTACAAAACTAATCCGGTGTACTATACAAGCAAAATTGACGTTTACGTGTGAAAAACTGCAACCTAAAACTTCAATCATATTCTATTAAGTTAATAATAAAGTTCAATACATTTAGCCTTTCGAAAATCATTTCACATAATTCCACCTCGTTCACCATCTTTTAATCGAAATTTGGCATGCATAAATGAATACGTCATTATGTGATGCAAACCAAAATCACAACTCAACTCAAATCAACACTTCCAAGTTAGCATTTTATTTATATGGTTTAGTTAATTTATAGCCTTTTCAAAATAACTCATATCTAAAATAAATCCATCCTATATGAATTATATAAGGCGGATTCCAATTCGACTCAAAACTTATTTGATTATACAAAAATATAAAAAACCTATTTGAGTCGAATACCCTAAAATTTTGTTGTGTTTGTACAGTTCTTGTTTTATTAAGAACATTATAGTTGTAACATGAATACAAAAACAAAAAGAGGGGAAATAACAAAATAAAATACATATTCTTATATTACTAAAGCACCAACACACATTAAAAGCAAATATCTCTACAATCTTCCATGTGCGTAACAAAAGATTTATCATGTTTTCATTATTTTATATACAGCTAATACCATTACAGCGCACATACAAAACAATGCTGATCTATATATCAAGCTATAGAAAAAAATTGGGAACAACTATACTAACACCCACAAAAAAGTCTCTCTGTTTTTGTTGTTGTTGCTTAACTAAACATAGCAAAAACCAATAATAAATAGTACATTTCCCTAATAGGATCAATTTTCAAGAATGTATTTCTGTTTATTATACTTTGTACATAACATAAAAACCAAGAACCGAAACCATACCGAAACCCACAAAAATGTTTATACGTATGTATATATAAACACCTTTGTTTGGCTTGCAAGAACGCTTTCAATTATGCGTAAATATAAAATCGAATATGAAACTAACTACGACGTATGTATGTTAATTTACTTTAAAAAATATTTTGATACGATCCAGTTATTAGGTTTTAGTAATAAAATCCATGTACAATCACACACACACGTTAAAAACATGCACCCAATAGAAATCAATAATTTTCATTTCTTTATCTATAAATATAAAACATTGCCTGATATATGCATCCCGGTGGATTACATTTTCCAAAATTACACTTTAAATTATTTCACTTCCACTTTAATTATTATTCCACTAAAAACTGAATTAAATAGAATCAAAATTATAATTATAATTAAACTTTATATACTATATGTATATAGAGTATATACATAACACTACATAAACTACATAAATAAAACAAAATAAAAATTAAATTAAATTAAATTTTTGAAGAGGATAGAAAAAACACGTCTATCCTCTTTGACGAACATTCGCTCACCCCCCACTGTGATAGAGAACGTCAGAATGTTAGAATATCAATACTTTTTGTTAATTATTTGTAAGTTTGTAAAAACGTTATTTCGAATAATCGCAAATAATCTTCAAGAATCCTAACAAAAAAGCTTTAAAATTATTGTTGTAGTCTTAAACTATCAGTACCTTTACCTAAAAATATTTTCGGTAAAACTGCAGATAATGTCAAATACAACTTAGAAGCTTTCGAATTAAAGTTAGTAACATACAAATTTCAATTTTCGAATAATCTGAGTTAGTCTTGAATAACAAATAATCTCCACATATGCCAAAATATATCGAAGGTGTTCAAATTCTTGTAATGTCTGGAAAGGTTTAACATTCTGCAACTCAAAGTTAAACATCCCAATATACGACGTACGTAAAACTTCCAATATCTCATAATATCACAAAATTTACAAACACACATCTGGAAACATTTTGTTTTCTATAAATGTAACATCAAACAACTAAACATCGCGGCCAATCAAACGTCATAAAAATGTCGAAAATCTTGTGAAGTGCCGAACCCTCTACCATAATTTCGAATATTTATTCCTCTAAGACAATTTTATTTTAAGAAATGATTTTTTTGTTTAAAAACTATTGATCAAACCATGAAATACAGTCGATATGATAACAACAATCGGGAAATTAATTATTACGTATAACACTCAATTGCATGGTTTTAACGAAGTACAAATGTTCGATTGGCTAGCAAGCAAACCATTTGCTACTCAAAAATAAGACTTTTTGGTTAATTTGACCTATTACTTTCTTTTACTCTAGTAAAATAAAGTATAGTAATCATGAAAATTTTGGACCTTGAGATTTTTAGAGATTTATCTGTTATGAGGTCCCCTGAGTCCGAAAAAGTGAGTTTCGAAATGGTGTCTGTCTGTCAGTCTGTCCGTCTGTCAGTCTGTCAGTCTGTCCGTCTGTCAGTCTGTCAGTCTGTCTGTGTCCTCTCCACAGCCCAGATGGTTTAACCAATCGAACTGAAACTTCATATTTAAGCTTTTTTGATAAATTGGGAGGTCCCAGTGAATTTTATTCCAAATCGGTTAACCGGAAGTGGCCACTCCCTTGGTCCAGAAAATTTATTTTGCAAATATCTTAAAAAGTATAAGATTTATAAAATACTACTGAAAACAAAATGTTTCTAAAAATTAAAAACAAATAAAAATAAAAAAAAAAAAATTTAAAAAAAAAATTAAAAAAAAAAATTTAAAAATTTAAAAATTAAAAAAAAAAATTAAAAAAAAAAGTTATAAAAAAAAGTAAAATGTCTCAAAATTCTCTGTTCGTAAAAGAAAGTCGTGTGTTGGCCACATCTCAATTTTTTTTATTTGGAGTTACTGTAAGATTTTGCGACTGGACAGTAAAAATTACTTTATATTGTAATACAAAAATTCGTTACTTGCTAGGCTGTCGAATATCTACTCTAAACATGTTATTTGTATTCACCATTCGATACAATTTGTTTGACCTACTGTTTTACAGCTGATGACAACCATTTTTACACATTTAAATGGTAAAGATTTGCCAAAACAAAAGTAAAATAAAAGAATATTTATGGTTGCACTCCTCTGAAATTTTATAGATTGCTTATACATGTATTGATTTATTTTTGTATACGCTATGAAACACATACTATTAAGTCCGGTTTTGAAAAACCATTTAGACTCGATGAATATCACTATATATTTTGTATGGACTCACCGCAAACCTACCACAACTTCAACTCGATCTGCTGAAACAATTTCAAATTTTGGTTTTATATTGCACTATAGATACTATAGAGTTGTCTCTAAAATTTGTGCTTTACGACGTTTAAAATAAAACGCAAAATTTCTATAGACAATTTATCTTAGCCCAACTTAACACGTTATATTTTTGATCCTTCTTGCGAAACAGAAAAAATGTGGCAAAAGTATTTTTGAGGGATCCGCAACGCACGAAATTTCGGCAAGATTTGGTCTTCTTCTAGAAGTAGTTTTAAGCCTCTCTTCATTGGAGATGAAATATTTGCAAAGTCTGAATTATGCCGAGTATATAAAGCAATTGTTTTCAAGCAGCCTGGTGAATTCCGACGATCAGAAGATATCAGATTGCAAAACATTTAAGGTATGATCATAGCGAAGATTAAGGTGGCAAAGGTGGAATTCTTACGAAAATATTTTGATGCCTACTGATCTTTAGGAAGAAACACCAATAATTATTTACTGGAACTAAACTCAGTCAAGAATCGGACCCTTAAAAGATAGGAAACAGACGGGTCACCGATATTCCTGTGCCTTGTATGGACGGCTAACACGATTTGGGCTTGCTAGCAACGATTATGATTTACACGACAAATTTTTATAAATAAATAATAAGAACGATAACCATAGAACCCCCACGCTTCGGGTTGCTCTAATCCAATCAGCGAATGCCAACAAAGGTTCTCAAATAAATTCTATCAATTATTTTAAGAATTCGTCAAACTTTTTTAAAACCCATCAAAATGTCGCAAATATGGCTCAATATGTCAATTTGAACTCGATAGTTATCCTATTTCGGGGGATTTACTATTTACGGTAAATATAATTTTACGTCTAGATCGTTTCTTGCATCAATGCTCATTTTTATTATTTATAGGTTTGATATTTTGAACAAATCTGATTTTCTTGGAGAGTTTAATCCAGAGGCGGCTGGTCTATGAACGCAATGCATGCGTTTCATGTGTAAAGAAATTCAGCATCAAAATATTTTTTGTTTATTCCCCTTTCCAGTTCAATATTAAAACTAACCACCGAAGTTTAAAATGATCAAGTGATCAAAAACCAAGATTTTTTTAAATACGTTTTAAATTATTATTTCAACACCAACTTTACGTTTTTCGTTGTATTTGTCTTAGGAAATTTAGGATCCATTAAGTTGATAGTTTGTGAACATAGCAGAATTGTAGATTCAAGGCACAGTAATCACAAACACTAATATTACAGCTATAAAATAATATCGAATAAATCCGAAAAACTTCGAATGAACTAAGAAACCTCGAATAATTTCATACCAGAACTTCCGGAAATATTCAAAATTCTTGATTTTGATAATCTCACGAATGAATCATCTTACAATTATAAAATAATCTCGATACTTGTTTCCAAAAAATTCCGAATGTTCCCAAAATTCTGAAATGAACTTAGAATCGAATAGGGAAATCTTCATGCTAAGGATTCAAAAGTAAAAAAGGTAGGCTTAATTCTGATCGAACACCACATACTTATATAATAATCGCTGCTCCCTGAACCGTAACTTAAAATCCATAGCGGCGGATTTGCTTGAACCAGCTTTGTCTCCAGTTGTGCAATGTTTATCTCTACTTTTCAACCCTGCGAGTGCCCCAGATCAATTTTTCACATATTAATTCAGCTGATTTTATTGAGATCGATGGACACCGCAAACTTCCATATTGATTGAGATCTCACGGATTTATTCAACTAATTCGGTAACAAATGGCGCAACTTAAAGTTTAAATTCGAGAAATTCGAATAATCTGGGGTAATCCTTATGAAAACATTTCCAATGTATTAAATTAAACTACGTTTTTAAAAAAATATATAAACCCACCAAATCCTTAAATTAGGGCGCCTGACGGTCGATGTTGTAAGCATTTCACGCGTTTCTAATATTTCTTGAAAATATGACGAAACACAATTATGTAAGACATTTCGGTTACCGTAATGCTTACATAATCACGCTTTCTTCCAAATGCAATTTTATTAATTAGGTGTTATCGACAGTCGTACCCTATAAATAGCAGTTGAAATTGAAATGTGAATAGATTACAATAACTGTGTACAAATTGCTGTGAAATTGAAGAATGTTTGAAAGTCAAATGTAAACACGAAAAAAAGAGAGATATGAGCGGGAGTCCATTTCAGGGTTACTAATTTTTTGAAGTAAGAGTTTACTAATTTATCAGAGAGAATCAGACAGAGAGAATTGATTGGCTTTTTTTTTGAAGATTTGACAAAAGCATTCGATATGGTGCTAAGTCATCCTATTTATCTGAACGATCTCAGATAATTAAAATGAACAATGCTTTGAATCAAGGTATAACCCATAATGATAGCGTTCCGAAACGTTCAGTGCTATTTAAATTCTAGTTTTTATATTGATTTTAATTGTGAGTTGATAGGGTTTGCTGACAAAGTAACGACTTGGTGTTTCTAAGCATCCTATTCGTGCCACAAACATTTAACATACGAACTCAGATTTATGCCTTCTGGTGAAGCGATGTCTTGCTCATTCTATGTTTTTGACCACTAAAACTAAAGGTATGTTTTTGGAATTAACGATGCTACTGGTTTAGATCCGATTGGCACGTCTTAAAATTGTTTAAAATTGAATTTTTTACATTCTTTCGCAGATATATAGCTACCATATGTATGTCGGACGATTGACAATTGCATGCTTTCCAAAAACCACATTGATATTTTTCAGAATTATTTGGGCATTCAGTGATTAAAAAAATGTGTATCTTACGACAATTATGTCTAGCATGTGTGGGTGGTTACTACGCTAGAATGTACCCCCTTATTATAGTGGTCCTTATTTCAGCATTCATTTTTCCATTACTAATGTCAGTTAGTTCTAGCTCCTAAAGTCTTCAATAAACTTCCGGTTGAATTAAACAATTGTCGGAAACTCAATAATTTTTCATCTGGCTTAAAAACATTTTTCTTTAGTGATTCATGTGTGAACAGTGGGATGCATTATTAAGTTTAGTTTAATTTTATTGTATTTTGACTATCCACAAATTGTATTTTTATGTAAATAAATAAATATGTGCTTAATTAATAGTTTCTCGTTAGTTATTTTATTTCTCCGCGACTAGGTAGCCTTCTACAGAATTTTAGATTTTTTGAACATATTTTAAGATGTAATTGCCAAGTTTAATCCTGTTAATCAAAATAGAATGGTTTGTGTAACGTAGAACCTCATAAAAAAAATTTGAAGAAATAAAAAAGGAAATAAAATTAGCATGCGTTGAATTTGTGATATGAAATAAATTGCAATTTAATAAAAGAAGAAAGGGAGGAAACATTATTTAACTAGAGATTACTTCATTTTTTGTGAAACCGGGCATTATGCAATCTAAAAATTGTTACAATTAAATTAAAAGTGAAAACTTAGAAGTCAAGAAATTTACGAATTAAGAAATTTTAATTTAGCTATTCCTATTTAGGAATTTATAATATTTGTACAGTCTCCAAAACATGTGCTAAATATTTTAAACTATTGATATTTATTTGAAAAGCGTCACACACCCAAATAATCGTAGTCTGTTGCTATATAATACCTTTTGACAGATACTAGGAAATTGATCGGTATAGCTAAAGAAACCTTCTACAAAACAAGGTCAATACTTGTATATCGTTTTGTGACTTTTTAACGAATTTTCATTTTAAGGATCGCATTGTCACACTGGATTGTTTCTTCCCAGTGTTATAGCTGTATTAATCGGCTTTTTATGTTTATACTGATAAAAACGACCAAATTTCAACAGAAAATCTGCACCAATTGTTGGAAAATATACTGAAAAGTTTTGAAAAAGTGTGCATCCATCATGTATTAAGTATTAAAAACTAGACCAGTTTAATGTCAATTATAAGCTAAAAAATATCAACCAATGGTTTCTAATCTACCGAAATGGTCAGCTTATTTATAATTAATAATACTTTTTATAGACAGACGTGACTTTTATTAACCTCACAGTTGGCCGTGCGACCTGCCTACAGTAAGATTAATTCTTTTGTATCTGTTATCCCGATCTTTTCTGTGACCATATCTTAACGATTTCCGTAGATTATTATTATTCGTTTGGTTCAGGTGAAAATGGGGATATGTTTAACCATTCTTAATTATATAACGCCCCTTCTACTTATTTGTATTTTCTTTTAGACTGTCAACCAGCGCATTTCGGAAGCACACAAATTAAACGAAAGTAAATGTCTTCAAAATCGGCTCCATATAACGTTTTATTAGGAGGGTTTAACACTTTAGAATATCTTACCAAAATTATTCAAAAGCTCTTCATTACTGAGAGGAATATTTTCAGATTGTTAAAGTGATATTTTGATTCACAAGTAACAATCTTCTTTTGAGACAGCAAATTGTCTCTATACTTCTTTAAGTTTAAAATTTCAAAAAACAAAATAAAATATTGGCATAATTAGGTAGTGTCTGGCATCCCAAAAACAACCGTTAGGTAAAAAACCGAAGCAGCGAAAAAATAAAAGTCGCATCTTTTTTGTGCTGTTCCCAATACAAAAATAAAAATCATAAATTTTATATTTGCTTTCATCCTGATGAATAATGCATTATTATGATTTCTTTTAATGTCCATCGTCATCTCATAACAAAAAAAAAAAAAAAAGTTGATCCTTTTTTCTGCCTTATCAACGTAATGTATTTTCTTTGATTGTTACAGTAGACAAACACACGATGTTTTTTTATATTTTTGCGCAAAGAATTGATTTTTGTTTTGGCTGGTTTTCCCCCCCGGCAATCCTATAACATTTTTGGTATACCTTTACTTGCATACGAATATATGTATGCTGTGGATACAAAACCGTTATGGAGGAAAAATTAATCTTCAATTAGATTGTAATTTAAGAAAGCAAAACAAAAATCCTATAATGTTAACCTTTAACTAACTTTGTGTTCATACATACCAATATAAACATTACATGTACAGCAATAAGTAAATAAAATTATGCTAATTACGTAAGGTAACATATTTCCATGAAAAACCGTTCAACACATGAATTTTATTAATTTCACGTAATTTCATTTCCATTAAGGTATTCCCCTACATATACATATACATATAACCCCCCCGAAAAATAAATAAATCCGGTGTACGGTGGCATATTATACTATTTTGATATAATTCTAATTTGAATTTGATGGATCCCCACGCCGGTCTAAACACCGATACATTTTACGCTTATTTTCTGCACAACAATTACAAATAATTGCCGCATGACTATCACAATTTTCTTTTTTTTCCTTTAAGGCACTTAAAATACATAAATTATACTAAGAAGTCACAAAAAATTATTTTAATCCCTATATTTCCTCAACAGCACAACAAAACTACAAAAACTGTACCCACCTGTCCAATTTATATCGTTTCATAGTTTTATTTTTTGCTGCTTTAAGAAACGGCGAACACACAAAAAAAAAAAGAAAAAATGAACAACGACAGAACTTTAAAATGATAAAATGTATATAAGGAACACACAGACACCTGTAATAATTTAACGGGGAGTCCGTATCATGATCTAATACAAAAAAAAAAAAAAATTTTTTTGTTTTAATAACCGAAGAATTTTTGGTTATCAACCGCGGGATCTCAATTCAGCTAATTAATTCATTTGATGTCAAAGTATTTATTGGGTATGGTAAGTTATATATTGTGTCTGTTGAAAATTAGCCAACCTAAATTGGATGATTACCGTGTCGAACCACCATATAGGGTATAGTTAATAATTAATGATAGGTTGCACCATACTGATAAAAATCCGTCTTCAAAAAACTTATTTAAATATTATCTCACACTTCTAGGCACCGTCGCAATAACAAAACTTGTATTGTTGTTAATAAAACTCAATAAAAAGTAATTCTTCGTTGGTTGTATACAAAAGAAAGTCGTCTCCACATACATACGAGTAAACAAAACATCATTAGCGATTCAAATCGCATATTCACTCACAAAAAAATTTTATTCAAAACGTTATTCCCAAATAAAATCACATTAACGTTTGATTCTTTCTATAATACGATTGGATTGTGTGCTCGACAGTTAGTACAGACCAAAAAAAAAAACATCGACTTCCTAGCAAATGGAAACCAAAAATTGAAAGTTCGATTGAAAGTGATAAAATGGAATCGTACAACGTAATAATATTCCAACGCACTCCAAATTGAAAATACCCAAGAAACACAACACACCAAAATTATATTATGATTAATTGAAAATGATATAATTTTCATATTTCCATTCTTATGCTGTTTTCATTTTTTTTTTTGAGGAAAATTGAAAAACACTTCATGATTTGAAAATTATGCAAAATAGATAAAGTGAAATATGAAGTTCAACAAGTTGGAAGTTTTAAGTTTTTTTTTTTGTTTATTCTTTTTGGAAATATCAAACATACATACTGAGTACATATATATGTATATTGTGTATATTTATAGAAAGGATAATTCGGAAAATATGGGTGAAAATGAATTTTTGATGAAAATTTGATGTGAATGCAATTTAATGTTGTGTAAAAGTATAAATTTTTCTATACAGATGATGTATCTTCTCGGATTCGAATATAAGGATGTGCGGGATGAGAATCGGTTATTTTCCAGATGATTTAATAGTATGTACGAATATTATGGTTCTAGAATCAACAACATACTCTTATGTTTGAAAATTATTTTAATAAAGGTGCGCAATACAGGAGGTTAGTACTAAATTATTGTAAGCATCCCGTGGCTCCAACAAATAAATTAAGGATAGTTTATACCGAATCAACCTCAGTTACATATGTACGGTTATCATGATACCTTGCAACGGGAAACATATTTAACAGAGACTGCCATGTAAGGGCATCATTTTTAGCAAAAGCGGAAATAACGGTCAATTTAAAATCTAGACTTGGCTTGTATTATGTAGGCTAGAATTTAAGTGGCGATATTTTCTGCTGCTAAATACGGTCTTTCAGGCTCGATGCTGATTGAATGATAAGTGTAGACATTTTTCTTAAACATTAGGATGAAGAGGGCCTTGAGCGCACCTACATAATCCCAATCTTAAAGTCCTTAACGAAACGCAGAGAAAAGCAAAGTTAGATATTGCCTATCCACTATAGTGACGATGCAAAAGCGTTTTTAAAGAACGGATCAAATCATATATTTTTTGTTGGAACAAAGTCCTTGTAGTCAGCATTCTGGACCAAGGTTCAATATTATTGTCGGAGCTTGACTATCTCTCATAAAATTAATAACTGGAATTGTAATGACGTGAAAGTTTCTGATTTTGTTCGTTTGAGTCTGACTTGGAATGTACACCTTACAAACAATGTTCTTAACGGAGCTGGATATTTTTTAGGTACGTACTAAGTACCTTTTGGCGGTTTTCAAAACTAAGAAGCAGCACAAAACATAGTTAACAGGCGTAATTTAGGGATGGATAAATGAAATATGTAAATACAAAAGGCCATTTTTAGGAACAAGCATTTATTGTTTCGTAATACGTTAATTGTTATCATGTTATGATGAACATAGAAGACTACAGTAAAACTTCCAAAAGTGGCCAATTTTTACGTTCGATTACTATAATTGGATATGACAGTGCTAAGAAACTAAATTTCATAAGTCAAATAAATGAAGTGAAATTACCCGACCTATATCAAGGTCTCGGATGAGTTAAAAACTTTGAGTACGATATAGATCTCATAGACAATCCATCACTCGACATTAAACAAGCACGGAAAGTTCCACTAGCAATTAAAGAGGAAGTAAAACAGGAACAGATAAAAATGGAAAAAATGGGTGTAATCAAAAAAATGACAGAGCCTACTCCAGTAGTCAGCCCAATGGTATAAAAAAATTCGAATATGCATTGATCCGACTGATGTGAACAAATGTATAAAACGACGCCACTATCCTCTAAATACGTTAGAAGAAATCGCAGCAAAAATATATGGCGCAAAATTGTTTACCAAGCTAGATTGCAACAAAGGTTTTTGGCAAATAAAGGTAAGCAAAAGGACGGAGAAATACTTAACCTTTGCAACACCATGGGGTAGATATTGCTGTATAAGATTGCCTTATGGTCTTTCATCCGCACCTGAGGTGTTCCAAGAGATGATCGAACTTCTCATTTACGCTACGTCGGAAGAAAAACTAGATGAGATAACGCTAAAAGTGTTTAAAAAATTTAAAACAGCTGGTATAATATTAAATAAAGACAAATGCCAGTTTAAAAAAGAGTCCATCAAGTTTTTAGGCCATATTTTAACGGCTAATGGTATCGAAGCTGATCCGGATAAGGTCGAGGCCATAAATAGATTGAAACAACCAACAAATAAGGAAGAATTGCAAAGATACTGTATGATAGAGGTATCAACCATCGAATTCGGAGGACAATTGCTGATTTTCGATTTTGTAGCTATGATTTTGTGGGCTATAGTCCAGGTGATTTTCAATAAAATTGAATTTTCTACAAAATGTGTAGAAATATTCTAACGATCCAAATGCCCGTTGGCATGACAATTACAGGTCTCAACGCCTATTGATAGAAGTATCAACCATCGGATTCGGAGGACAATTGCTGATTTTCGATTTTGTAGCTATGATTTTGTGGGCTATAGTCCAGGTGATTTTCAATAAAATTGAATTTTCTACAAAATGTGTAGAAATATTCTAACGATCCAAATGCCCGTTTTCATGACAATTACAGGTCTCAACGCCTATTGATAGAAGTATCAACCATCGGATTCGGAGGACAATTGCTGATTTTCGATTTTGTAGCTATGATTTTGTGGGCTATAGTCCAGGTGATTTTCAATAAAATAGAATTTTCTACAAAATGTGTAGAAATATTCTAACGATCCAAATGCCCGTTGGCATGACAATTACAGGTCTCAACGCCTATTGATAGAGGTATCAACCATCGGATTCGGAGGACAATTGCTGATTTTCGATTTTGTAGCTCTGATTTTGTGGGCTATAGTCCAGGTGATTTTCAATAAAATTGAATTTTCTACAAAATGTGTAGAAATATTCTAAAGATTCAAATGCCCGTTGGCATGACAATTACAGGTCTCAACGCCGATTGATAGAGGTATCAACCATCGGATTCGGAGGACAATTGCTGATTTTCGATTTTGTAGCTCTGATTTTGTGGGCTATAGTCCAGGTGATTTTCAATAAAATTGAATTTTCTACAAAATGTGTAGAAATATTCTAACGATCCAAATGCCCGTTGGCATGACAATTACAGGTCTCAACGCCTATTGATAGAGATATCAACCATCGGATTCGGAGGACAATTGCTGATTTTCGATTTTTTAGCTCTGATTTTGTGGGCTATAGTCCACGTGATTTTCAATAAAATTGAATTTTCTACAAAATGTGTAGAAATATTCTAACGATCCAAATGCCCGTCGGCATGACAATTACAGGTCTCAACGCCTATTGATAGAGGTATCAACCATCGGATTCGGAGGACAATTGCTGATTTTCGATTTTGTAGCTCTGATTTTGTGAGCTATAGTCCAGGTGATTTTCAATAAATTTGAATTTTCTACAAAATGTGTAGAAATATTCTAACGATCCAAATGCCCGTTGTCATGACAATTACAGGTCTCAACGCCTATTGATAGAGGTATCAACCATCGGAGTCGGAGGACAATTGCTGATTTTCGATTTTGTAGCTCTGATTTTGTGGGCTATAGTCCAGGTGATTTTCAATAAAATTGAATTTTCTACAAAATGTGTAGAAATATTCTAAAGATTCAAATGCCCGTTGGCATGACAATTACAGGTCTCAACGCCTATTGATAGAGGTATCAACCATCGAATTCGGGGTGATTTTCAATAAAATTGAATTTTCTACAAAATGTGTAGAAATATTCTAACGATCCAAATGCCCGTTGGCATGACAATTACAGGTCTCAACGCCTATT
The DNA here is from genome assembly GCA_958295665.1 of Tipula vernalis. Taxonomy (NCBI): domain Eukaryota; kingdom Metazoa; phylum Arthropoda; class Insecta; order Diptera; family Tipulidae; genus Tipula; species Tipula vernalis. The sequence continues at coordinate 4,965,772 of OY282560.1, read as the reverse complement.
GATAGAGGTATCAACCATCGGAATCGGAGCACAATTGCTGATTTTCGATTTTGTAACTCTGATTATGTAGGCTATAGTCCAGGTGATTTTGAATAAAATTGAATTTTCTACAAAATGTGTAGAAATATTCTAACGATCCAAATGCCCGTTGGCATGACAATTACAGGTCTCAACGTCTATTGATAGAAGTATCAACCATCGGAATCGGAGGACAATTGCTGATTTTCGATTTTGTATCTTACAAAGTTTACTATTTTTTGTCAGTCCCTGGACTATTCCGTATAATATTTGCCACAACATAATTTGTTACAATTGAAGAACATTTCTATTTTTAGCCTGAATTTGAATTTTCAAAGTATTGTATTGCTTTATTCCTTAAACTGACCACCTCCATAAAGTGACCAACATTTCTGAGATGTTTCCTTGTGTAAAATATTTTCTTTACATTAAATTAAGTTGAAACTGCTCAAATTACTGTGAGAAGTAGAAATTCATTAATTCCGGAATTTATGTTTTCAATCCCAGAATAATCGATACTCAAATATGCGCCAGTATTAGGGAACACCGGAATTCCGAATTCTAGAAATGGATGCCTTAGTTACGTCCCAATATGTAAAGTCTCACGAAATTTGATTTTAAAAAGTGAAAAAAAATATTTATGGGTAGTCGGGGTTCCTCTCAAACCAAAAAATATAACAACTTTCAAAAACCTAGACGAAAAGGGACTTAGGACAGATGTATTCCCTCGCTAAATGTAAGTTCATACGAAATTTGAAATTTAAAAATTTGTCAATTCGGCCCAAATATCGAGCCTATGTTTACGATTTTTTTTATGGGTTATTGAAGATCTCCTCAAATAAAAAAAACAACTTTCATAAATCTTGACGATAAGTGACTTAGGACAGGCGTCTTCCGTCCCTAAATCTTAAAAGTAGGTTCATAAAAATTTTGAATTTAAAAAATTTGTCAATCTGGGACTATTGTCGGTACGATATTTGGGCCAGACTCACATTTTTTTATATTCGTAGGTAAACTTCACACGAATCATATAAAAACAAACTAACAAATTTACGAATTTCATTTAGTTCTTATTTTGAAGAATTTTAGGTGTTAAAAGTTCGGTATTCCAAATTTTCCGAGTATTGTAAATTAAATTAGAAATAAATATCATGGAATGTTCACAAACAGAGACAGAATATTTTAGAATTTTGATATGGATTTTGCTTATTGCTAAAATTTAATTCAGAAATTAAAAAGTCAAAGGTTTTTAAAATTTTGAATTTTTTAGAATTTCAGAGACAATTTTTAAACCTGTTTCATCAAAGTATTGGGAATTCAACTTTTAATATTGTATGCAGGCAAAAATTCATTCAACTAAGCAAAATACGCATACCACACTGACTGACATAATTTGTTAATAATCGAACATTTTGAAAAATATTTCCAGAACATTTAAGCAAATTTTTATGGAAATGGGGAAAATGTTTCTCACGTCTTCATCATTCACTCGGCTTTTTAAATTTTTTTTATTCGGTAACGTGTTCTACTTTGCTCTGGGAGTTTTTTTAATTGTGTTTTACGACTTAAGGCAGTGAATCATAAGGATGACTGCAAATCTGAATATGTTGAAAGAAATATGATGATTTTTTTATACCAAACGTTTTCGTGCGACACTTCAGGGAATTACTTTTTGATTTTACGAACTGCAACTAACCGAGATAAGGATTAGGTGTGAGTGTTTGGAAAAGGTTACCACTAAATTAGAATAGTTTGAAGGGTCATTAACAGATAATATTAGGGTATCAACAAAAATCTAAGTAAGAAATATTGCTGTATTGGCCTCCCAACATCATTCATTTCAACAAAATTGACGAATGGGTGTTCATGAATATAAAAGTTTAGCTTGGTTTAAAGCAATTGCCGGGTGACTCTTTGGGAAAGGGCTATCATCTTACAAACCTGAAAAAGACAAAACCTCCATTATAGCGTGCTTGACGGCTATTAACAGGTAATCGTAGATATGTCTACGGGGCTTGAACGATTATTTTACCACAATGGAATTTCCAGTAGTAAGAAAGAAGCATTTAGATGTACCGCAACGGCGTCTCGACAAATCTCAGTGGGGAAAGACAGTATACCACTTGAGCTCCGTTAATTATTTGAACAAAATACATATTTAAAAACGTCTCAACGAATTTTGACAGGTTTTACTATAATCTTATAGACGTCTATACATACATTCGATTAATCCGTCATAACGTAGGGCCATTACACGGTTAAAAAAAAAACCGAAAATTACATAACAGATGTTTTGAATTGTTTGAATTGCTGATTCATTTGCTACAGCAGAAGTAAATTTTTATTATTCAACTGAAGTGCACTATTAAAATAAATTCTTTGCTGAGGTTTTTTTAAACAACGTTTGTTGTCCAAAAAAAAAAATTGTCGATATCTATTTAATGCAGGATTTTCAATCGAACCAAAACCGAACCTGAACCCATTCCGGTTTAGAGATTTTTAATATTTTTGAGAACCTAATCCTGAACCAAGTCAGTTCTTCCCCAAATATAATTTTACCTTAATGAATTGAATTAAAAGAAAATCTGTTACTTATTTTTAGTTAAATTCCAACTCGAACCCAACATTTTTTTTAGCAGGGTTCGAGAGTCAGATTCAATCATTTTGACACGTGTTTATCTAAAAAGGTTTAGTAACAATAGATTTCGGACCATTGGAGAAACAGACTTCTAAGAAAATCTTAAATTAAGTTGATATTTTCAGTCATTTAAAATTTCAATTGCCCAAAAATGTAGAATTTGACATACATTTCAAAATTTGTACACAATTTTAAAACCTGCTAAATCCTGTCCCGACAATAAAACAGAAAACCTTCAAACAAAATTCACATGAGAAAAATTCGAAATTCCCCAAACTATCCTCCGGATCGTCTAAATTAAGTTCGATTACTTTAGAATTGTGTATCGAGATTCTGAAGAAACCTTAGAATTTTATAAGTCAATTGTTTTTAAATATCGCTAGAGTAGTCCACCTTGTCTGAGCTTTGTGTATACAATAAATGTTTAGTGCTTCTGAAGAAAAATAGAATCTAGTTACTATAATCGGTGTACATTGAAAATTTGCATCTATTACAACAAATAAATTTTACCTAAATATGTATAGATAAAAGTTAGAGCAAATGAAAGTCTGTGGTGAAAGCTGTTTGATGGTGCCAAATCTATTCAACTTAAACTTTCAAGTTGAATAAATATTTCTCTTAAATTTTCAACACAATTCATCTTGTCAAATTCAACACCTTAGTAAAACTGTGTATATAGTAATGCAGTAAAAGTAAACATATCATCTTGAAGATAAGACAAAGAGGAAAACTCTGGTTACGTTTATCTCGACATGAGGAAAACCTAAAGTAAATTAAATAATGAAATAATAACAACAACAAGGATATAAATAAGATACATACTAAGTAGTAAATGATACTATAGTACAGTAGTTTTTACCCTGGAAGAAAAATTATGATATAACGAAATATATGTGAAAATTATACAAATCTCATCCCACAACCATGGGCTGGCAAATGTATCGTTTCGAGATGTGGAAAATGTATACGACTAAATACGTTATCACACAATTGTAAATTATATCCTTATGTATATAGTGTTGTTGTGTGTACATAATTCTTTCGTACATATATTTAGAGAAGCATTAGAGGATTTTTTTTTTTTGGTAGTGTTTTAGTCATCGTGCTGCTATAAGTGAAACAGGAAAAAAATTAACGGGAATGGTATATTCGGTAGCACAATATTAAAACGATTATATAAGTAGGAAATGATTATGATAAACCATCTTACACAAAAATTATTATATTTTGGTTAATCCATCATTTACAGATATAATATTTGTGTAGTGTCTGTGTATGTGTGTAGAATATTAAAAACCCGTTGGGAAAATATTTAAACATGTTCCACAATTGCTATGCATCCTGAATTCTACTTTTATATTATACGATTTTCAATTCCCACGATCAATTAAAAACAAAAACAAAAAAAATCCAGGAACTTAATTTGAATAAAATACCACCGCGCACCGAAATGTTTTGTCTATACGTACGGAAACACAAACATCAAACGAAATAATTGGTCGTTGTCGTTTTGTATTTTATATCTCACGTCGGTCGCATATCAACACATATAATCTGAAAAGTGAAAATTTTTTGAATTTATAATTACTTGAACACGATTAAAATTTTGGTTTTCTCACACAAGGCAAAACAGTTTAATCCGACAGATAATGACAAAAGGCTCCAGGGGGAAAAATCTACCATATATACATACCTATACATGATACAGTCACATTCCCATGAACGTATTATTAATAATTTCGTCGTTATTTGTCTTCGCGTGTGTGTAACGAGTGTGCTAAATAAATTCAAATGAGATGTATCGATACATAAAATCTAACCCTATGGTGTTTATGTGTAGTACATATGTATGTCCTGTATATATTATGTTGTGCCGTGTGATTACCGTCTTAACATATACGTTTCTAAATGTTATGTGTTTATATGCGTCGAAATATTCCGGTAACATTTTTTTTTTTTTAGTTATGGTTTGCTTGAGTCTTTCTTACGTACATATGTACTTATTATATACACGAATAGTGTTATCGTCTTATTGAATTGTCTTTAAGGTATAATGAATGACTAATTGAATTCTGTAATGCATTTATGAATAAATTTTTTATTTTTTTTTATGATTCATTAGATGATTTCGATTGTCGTTATGTGATTGACACAGGTGTTTCGATTTTTATTTGTTTTATTTTAGATGATTGATTGATAGGAAATTTAATTTCCCTTTTCGTGTGTTGTGTTTTGGATTTATTCGATGAATTTTTTTTTTTTATTGATATAATGTGTGAGATAATCAATGACGTATGTATATAGGAAATGAATGATTACGAGATTGATTTGGTGCTATTAACAAAATATATTTGAGAAAATTTAAATTTAAAAGTTTCTGACGTAAAACTGGAGAAATTAAATTGTTATGTACTTGTTACAGAGGTTGAAACTCTAATTTTTTTTTAGTTTGGTACTGCTTAGTATAGAATGTTTTTTGTTAATAACATATTGAAGCAGCACTTGAAACCTAAGGTTAACAAAAGAGTGGAGCGTTTCAAATTCTCGAAGTCGAAACAAGAACAAGGAGAATCGATATCCGAATTTATTGTGAAGCTGAAGTCATTAGCTCAATCATGTGAATTTGGAACGTTTCTGGATGACGCTTTAACGGACAAGTTTATTGTGGGATTACGATCCGAAGAAATCCAGCAAGAGCTTTTACAATATCCAGATGTTAAATTCGATAAATGCTGTGAAAAAGCCTTGAACATAGAAATGTCTATCAAGGAAGTAAAATCAATAAATCCATCCGTAGTGTGCCACTATATAAGTCAGACAGATAGAACAAGGTCACGCCATCGGAGCCAAACCAATCAAAGTCATCATAGTCAGGAAAGAAGTGATAGTGTTAGAAGTCCAAGTCCAAGGTATCGTCATAATCAAAGTCCAACTCCAAGGTATCGTCAAAGTCAAAATCCCAGTCCACAAAATCAAAACGTTCTGCGCAGTAATTGTAGTTGGTGTGGGAGATATAGTCACCATAAAAGTCAGTGTCCAGCCAAGCATTGGCAATTTTACAGTTGCTATAATTATGGGCATACATCCAAGACTTGCCAGAGTAAAAGTCGTGGCGGAACTGTCAAAATAATCAATAGTATCAACCAACGGAATCAACCGGCGGAGTGTATAATACAAATAGAAAATCAGGAGGTCTCAATGGAGGTGGATACCGGAGCATGCTCCTCAGTCATCAGTTTAGTTAAGTATAGAAATAAGTTTAGTTATATAAGATTAAATCAAATTAATGAGTCTTTCTCTACCGTTACTGGACAGATAATCAAGGTCGTGGGAAAAATAACAGTTGATGTCGTATTTCGAGCGAATTTAAGCTATTGTTGGGAAGATCTTGGCTAGATGTTCTTTTGCCCGAATGGAAAGCCATGTTTATGGGATTAACTACGTGTTCGGTAAATAACTTAAGTACTAATAATATTTTAGAGAAAATTAAAATGGAATTTCACAATGTAATGAACCGTGGGTCGATTAATCAGATAATAGAGGGTTTTAAGGTGGATATACTGATGGAAGAAGGTGCCAAATCCATATTTCATAAGGGATAAATTGTAGCATATCAGCTGAGGCCTAAAGTAGAAGCTGAGCTAGCACGTTTGTGTGAGCTTGATATTTTGGAACCCGTAAAGTTTAGCAATTGGGCCAGTCCAATTGTTTCCGTCCCCAGAACGAATGGCGAGATACGAATCTGCGTAGACTTCAAAGTCACAATAAATAAGATGGTTAAAACGGAACACTATCCTCTACCTCGGGTAGACGACATATTCGCTAGTTTAGACAACTGTAACTATTTTTGTGTGATAGACTTCACTGGGGCATACCAACAGTTGCTCGTCTCTGAAGAGTCCAGAGAATATTTAACCATAAATACCCATAAGGGCTTATTTAGATACAAAAGGCTGCCTTTCGGGTTAAAAAGTGCTCCCTCCATATTTCAATCCATCATGGATCAGATACTATCGGGCCTGGAAGGAGTTGTTTCGTATCTAGACGACATTTTAGTTGGGGGTAAGGACCATCAAGATTGTCGAAATAAATTATGGCTAGTTTTGGGAAAATTAAATAGATATAAAGTACAAATAAATTTAAGTAAATGTAAATTATTATCGCCTAGTGTAGATTATCTAGGTCACAGCTTATCAGCCGAAGGAATTCGTCCTAATAATGAAAAAATTCAGGCAATTGTTAATGCACCAGCTCCAACCAATGTATCCCAGTTGCAATCTTTTTTGCTACAAAATCAGAGCTACAAAATCGAAAATCAGCAATTGTCCTCCGAATCCGATGGTTGATACCTCTATCAATAGGCGTTGAGACCTGTAATTGTCATGCCAACGGGCATTTGGATCGTTAGAATATTTCTACACATTTTGTAGAAAATTCAATTTTATTGAAAATCACCTGGACTATAGCCCACAAAATCAGAGCTACAAAATCGAAAATCAGCAATTGTGCTCCGAATCCGATGGTTGATACCTCTATCAATAGGCCTTGAGACCTGTAATTGTCATGCCAACGGGCATTTGGATCGTTAGAATATTTCTACACATTTTGTAGAAAATTCAATTTTATTGAAAATCACCTGGACTATAGCCCACAAAATCAGAGCTACAAAATCGAAAATCAGCAATTGTCCTCCGATTCCGATGGTTGATACCTCTATCAATAGGCGTTGAGACCTGTAATTGTCATGCCAACGGGCATTTGGATCGTTAGAATATTTCTACACATTTTGTAGAAAATTCAATTTTATTGAAAATCACCTGGACTATAGCCCACAAAATCATAGCTACAAAATCGAAAATCAGCAATTGTCCTCCGATTCCGATGGTTGATACCTCTATCAATCGGCGTTGAGACCTGTAATTGTCATGCCAACGGGCATTTGGATCGTTAGAATATTTCTACACATTTTGTAGAAAATTCAATTTTATTGAAAATCACCTGGACTATAGCCCACAAAATCAGAGCTACAAAATCGAAAATCAGCAATTGTGCTCCGAATCCGATGGTTGATACCTCTATCAATAGGCCTTGAGACCTGTAATTGTCATGCCAACGGGCATTTGGATCGTTAGAATATTTCTACACATTTTGTAGAAAATTCAATTTTATTGAAAATCACCTGGACTATAGCCCACAAAATCAGAGCTACAAAATCGAAAATCAGCAATTGTCCTCCGAATCCGATGGTTGATACCTCTATCAATAGGCGTTGAGACCTGTAATTGTCATGCCAACGGGCATTTGGATCGTTAGAATATTTCTACACATTTTGTAGAAAATTCAATTTTATTGAAAATCACCTGGACTATAGCCCACAAAATCAGAGCTACAAAATCGAAAATCAGCAATTGTCCTCCGAATCCGATGGTTGATACCTCTATCAATAGGCCTTGAGACCTGTAATTGTCATGCCAACGGGCATTTGGATCGTTAGAATATTTCTACACATTTTGTAGAAAATTCAATTTTATTGAAAATCACCTGGACTATAGCCCACAAAATCAGAGCTACAAAATCGAAAATCAGCAATTGTCCTCCGATTCCGATGGTTGATACCTCTATCAATAGGCGTTGAGACCTGTAATTGTCATGCCAACGGGCATTTGGATCGTTAGAATATTTCTACACATTTAGTAGAAAATTCAATTTTATTGAAAATCACCTGGACTATAGCCCACAAAATCAGAGCTACAAAATCGAAAATCAGCAATTGTGCTCCGATTCCGATGGTTGATACCCCAATCAATCGGCGTTGAGACCTGTAATTGTCATGCCAACGGGCATTTGGATCGTTAGAATGTAAACAATCATGTTAGGTTTGTGCATGCAAATCATTTAAGAGTGTCACAACTCGAAGATAAGTTCCACCCGAATCTAAAGATTGTATGTCCAGAAGAACGTAGTGAAAAACTTGATGTTGAGCAAGAAAAAGAAGTGGTAGTAACAACAAATCAAACGAAAACGAATAAAGAAAGACAAAGAGGTGTTGTAGATGATGTGGAAGTACGAAAATCTGCAAGAGTTAGAAAATCTCCCGATAGGTTAAAATATTAATATTGTAAGATTATGTGCATACATGTAAAAAATAGTTTAAGTCACAACATTACAAATGTGATGGGAATGATTATTATAGACTAATACATAACATACCCGATTTAAGGGGCTTAAAAAATTTGAAAATTCAGACGATTGAATTCGTCTCCTGAATATTTATTAAGGGTTAACAGTGCCAATCTTAAAATATCGTTGATTACCTGCTATTTTGAATTGGTTGTTGCAGTCACAGGTCCCAAATATGTTGTTTAATTTTCATTTCTCTGGGTTTTGAAACACTTAAATAAATTATATTTCTTGCGAATTAAATCATTTTTATCATTTTCTAAATGTAAATGAAAAAAAATCCCAAAAACGAAATGGAATAAGTTCCAATGTTGTCATCAGGCAAAGAAAGATTTAATTTTAAAATATTCTGAAATATGGAGATTTAATTTTAAAACTCGATTATATTGTAATATAAGGGGTTAAGAAACCCAAAAATCGTTTGTGGTATACAAGTGTCAATAGAAGCGATATGAGCGGTATTTATTTAGCGAATAAAAATGTTAAGCGAATGGGTACAAAAAAAAAAATTGAGGTGTGGCCAACACACGACTTTCTTTTACGAACACAGAATTTTGAGAAATTTTATTTTTTTCTTAATTTTTTTTTTTTAATTTTTTTTTTTAATTTTTAAATTTTTAAATTTTTTTTTTAATTTTTAATTTTTTATTTTTATTTGTTTTTAATTTTTGGAAACATTTTGTATTAAGTAGTTTTTTGTAAACCTTATACTTTTGAAGATATTTGCAAAATAAATTTTCTGGACCAAGGGAGTGGCCATTTCCGGTTAGCCGATTTGGAATAAAATTCACTGGGACCTCCCAATTTATCAAAAAAGCGTAAATCAGAAGTTTCAGTTCGATTGGTTAAACCATATGGGCTGTAGAGAGGACACAGACAGACTGACAGACTGACAGACTGACAGACAGACAGACAGACACCATTTCGAAACCCACTTTTTCGGACTCAGGGGACCTCAAAACAAATAAATATCTAAAAATCTCAAGGTCCAAATTTTTCATGATTACTATACTTTCTAGAGTAAAAGAAAGTAAAACAAATATTTAAAAATATTTCGGTACTTTGGCTATACAAAATTGCATTTAAAGTTTAACACAAAATAGAATCTAGGGTTTATAACAAACCGAAAGATCATGCATTAAAATTGTTAAAGAACAAATTTTATGGTATACAAAGGTACGGTATAGTACGGTTGAGATTTAATTAGAATGGCGTATCAACTATACGATTTTCGAATTAGCAAATTTACGCTTTTAAATTTAAAATCAATAATCCACCTTTAAATTAGTCGTGTTTCTTATCTCTGTAAATGAACCAAACTGGTTTTACATCTCCTTGACTCACAGAAAACCCGAATAAAAATTATCTTCATCCTTTTATCCTTTAATTTAATTTCTTTCATTTTTTTTGTTTTCTTCAGTTTTGTTAACTCTCATCTCATTATTCCGCGCGATTTTAGTATTCCTCGACCATATTTTCTGTTAATAAAAGAAATCCTTTCGACTTATCGCCGAAATGAGGAAAATATAATATACACACACACAGAATAAAATACTTATCCTGAAGGAACAAGTACAAAAACAAATTTTTTATTGGATTTTTTTTTTATTCGTTTCCATCGTTGAAATGGGGAAAAAGGGTACATAACGTGAAAATATCATTTCCATTCCTTCGTATCCATTTTTTTTTTTTGCTTAAATTAACACTGCAATTAGCGGGATTATTTGATTACGGTATTAATTGTTATTATCGTTCCTGTTTCGCTCGTTTTTACGATCCTTTTTCTGATTTTCCAAAAGAGATAATTTTTATGTGCTTTAGTTTCGTGTTCAGATTTTTCATTTGGTGTGGCTAGACTCGAATGCATATAAGATCCAGGTGCTTGAGCATAGTAGAAATAAACGAAATTCCTTAAACTGAAATACAACAAAAAAAAGAAATATTTACTTGTGTCCGTTATTGAGTAATGTTGATGACGAGCATTCAACCTCAACAAAATAATAAAACTTACAAAAAAAAAAACTGAAGCTCATGAATATTCAATGAGAGACTACAGAATATAAAAACTTATTACAATTTTTTGTATTTTGTAGTTTTGTTGTATATTTTGCTGTATTTTTTCCCCGTGTTGTTTTTGTTAACCGTCAGGCCAAATGTCGTCTAAAAATATAGCCCCATTGAATAATATGATGTGGACAGTTATTGTTTCTTTAATTTATTCCTTTTTGTTTTTGTTTTTGTTGGAACACAACAAACAACAAAATTTCGTTCGTATTCTACATTTTTGAATTTCGAATTCACAAAATTACAGAAAAAAAAACTTTGTACACACAACTTAAACGAACTGAAAAAATTTAATGATGATATGAGAATGAAAATTGATGGAATCTCGCTTGAAAGCTGAGTTTTTTTTTTTTTTTTTTTTTTTTTTGTAATTTTTGGCAATCAAATGGAATTCCAATTTTTGGTGTATTCCTCTCTTCGTTTTCGCGTTGTTATCTTGTTTGCTTTGTTTTTTTTGTGTGTTTTGGTTGAAAGCATGAATGAAAGGAAATTATCATATTTTTCATGCTGAAAAAATATTTTGCCTATGCACACTAATTGGACACATCTTATAGACGTGGAATTTCAAATTATTTGATTTTCAGTGATAAATGTTATGTTGTGGTTTTGTTAAAATTTATGAATATTCCAAATTGCTATATAGAAACTATTGCGCCCTTTAAATTTACAGAATTTGAAATATTTTAATTGTTTAAGAATATTATAAAGATTTATTGAATAATTTTGATGAATTAAGATAACGTGCGCGGAAATCTAACAAAAAATTCCATAAAGACAAAAATCTTCAAAACGAACTAAACAAAACAGGTTCATCCCGAAAAATCGCCTCAGAAAAAAAAACGAATGAGGTTTGACGAAATTTTAGTTAAATATTTAACGTACGTGAAATTTGTCTTAGGTTTCCTGAGTTGTCCTAAGTATGTCCTAAGTTTTTTTTATATTGTTAGAGTAAAAGTTTCGCTATTACGAAGTTATTTAACCCTTAACGAACGAGAGCTTATTTTGTAATATTTGAAAGACTGGATTAAATGAAGTTTTGGAATATGGCCAACTAGGATGGAACTTGGGTTTTCATTAACCGATTGTGATGCAATTCGACATATCTGTTGGAAACGGGATTTTACAATGATTTTTATCTAATGTTCTGGAATATGGCCAAGTAAGATGGAACTTGGCTATTTCTTAACCGATTTCTGTGAAATTTGGAAATTTATGATATTAAATTTAGCTTAGTAGCATTGAGTTTTTTTTTTTTGCTAATTTATTTATGTATTGAACCTTTCCTACGAAAATAACAATAAGTTATCAAATCTTAAACACTTGATGTTGGTAGATCAGAAGTGAAAATTAAATATAAGGTTGGTCCAAGCACACTGCCTTGTGGTACTCCTGCCAGGATGTTTTTCTCGCCCGATTTAGAGGTATTGTGTTTGACATAATATCTGCGATTTGACAAATACGACTTTATAAGTTGGTAGATTTCTCTAAATTTAATATTCACGTCGATTAGACAACTCGCCGGATTGACTGCGGATGGAATTTTATTCGAATTTGACGTTTAACGTATTATTGTATACATCGAATGAAAAGGGAACGAATGACGATAATGCAGTGCAAAAATTTGGTATTATTCAATCCGAGCGTGAATAGCACTCCATACAAAAATTGTCATTACCAATACGCATCAAATTTACTGCGGATGTGAAATATTTCGGTGTAGTTTTTTTGCCATGGTTGGCCTCCATGAATATTTTTGATTTAATTAAACTGTCCTATAAACAAAATAAGTTTAAAAATAAAATTCTTTAAAATCGAAATAACATCGAAAAATAATTCTTTATAGAAAACGCACAACGATCCGAGTTCAGTTTGAGAAATGGTTCAAAGCAGGCATCTACAACAATTTTTCCAGACGCTCGACAATGTTACGGCCGAAACTGTGGCTTTTATTGAATCGGCTTTTGGAAGTATTAACCCCAGCACTTCTGAATGCCGAGTAATTTTTGGTTTCTATCCCCATTATTATATATGCTTTTGAAATATTCGGAAGCCTCGTTGTTTCCCCAAATAAAGGAATCGTGACTAGCACCAGGATACGTAGCATCCAAACACCGAATCCTCTGCTTATTGTAACATATCTAAAACAAAGAAAAAAGCCTATAAAAAAATAAGAAAAAAATATGCCACTAAGTTCTTACTACCATGGTATTCAAACTAATAAATCCTTTGCGGTTGTAAAAATGGTGAGCGTTACCATCTGATGGCTTAGCGATTTTAATGTGCGTACCATCGACATTTTTTCCCAAAATATCAAGCACTTCCGATAGTACAACCGAAACTGTTGGTTGTCCCATGCCAACAAAATGATCCGGACCGACACCGTTCTGGTATCCGCCTTCTGCTAAAAATCTTAGACACGCTGCTAATTTAAACTCTGGAGTTAGTGAGGACGATTTTACTACCGGTGGCAATTTAGTTTTCAGTTCTTTTAAAACATAACGAAAAGCGGCTTTGCTTAGTCTGAAGTTTTTTATAAATCTGAAAAATAAATGACCTTTAGGAACAATCAACATAAACAAAGCCAAATTTCAGAAAATTTTTACTAACTGGACGTTTGACAACTGGAAAATATCTTGGCACATAATTTATTTATTTATTTTTTTTATTTATTTATTTATTTATCAATATATGACATTTTTGTTTTTTTTTTGGTTTTAATTAATTAAATTAAATAATAGTAAGTTTTACTTAAGTTTATCTAAATACTAATGTTATCTTTAATGAATATATTTAACAAATTTAGAAAATTCTCGTACTTTAATTCTCTTAATTCACCCAAAGTATAAAAATTACTTAGTGAATTATATAGCTTAACTCCATTGTAGGCTAATGATCGTTGGCAAAATGATTTACTATATAGCGGCAATCGAAAATGAGTGTTTCTTGTATTATAGTTGTGAACTTCTCTATTAGTGCAGAGCATTGAATCTAAGTAATTTGGAAGTACTCCGTTTTCAAGGCGAAACAACAATTTCAGAACGTTAAAGTTAATCCTCTGCTTTATGGACTTCCACTCCAACACTTCAAGCATTTCTCGTATATGGGTTCTACTTTCTGCCCTTAAAATAGCTCGCATAAATCTATTTTGTATCTTTGGAGACGATATATTTGTGTTTGGTTCATTATAAAAAATACTGATGAACAATAGTCAATATGTGGGGCAACAATTGATTCGTAGAATATAATCTTTGTTTCAAGCGGCAGTTTGTCCTTAATTCTATTAAAAAGTCCCAATTTTTTATTCATCTTTTTAGCAATATAGTCCAAATGATCGTTGAAATTTAAATTTTCATCAATAACAACACCCAGGTATTTATATTTTTTTACACGATCTATGATTTGGTTATCTACTTTTATATTTTCATCACATTCTATTTTAGTCCTTATTGACATTACCATATACTTAGTTTTTGAAATATTAAGTGATAGTTTGTGGAACATTAACCATTTCCTTAAATTCTCTAAATCTTGGTTTATTTTTTGTACAGCTTCTATAAGGGTTGGTGCAGAAGTTGTAATTAGCGTATCATCTGCAAACATATTCACTTTACAATCTTTTATGACTGTGACTATATCATTAATATATAGGATGAAAAGCAATGGTCCTAATATAGATCCCTGGGGAACTCCTAGATTGTTTGGTGTCAATTTAGAGACACAGTTATCTATCTTTGTGTATTGTTGCCTTCCTTCGAGATAATTAGTGAACCATTCAAGTTCTTTCCCTTGTACTCCATATTTAATGAGCTTTTTAAGCAAAATTTTTCTATCGATTGTTTCAAAAGCGCGTTTAAAATCCAGGAAAACTGAAACCACAACTTTATTATCATTTATTTCTGCCTTCCAGTTATCTAGCATTAGATTTAATGCTGTTTCGCATGAGTGCAGCTCTCGAAATCCGGATTGTTGGTCGACTAGTATATTATTTTTGTTAATGTGGTTGATTAATTGATTTTTAATTACACGTTCCATTATCGCTTCATACGGTGGCAACATATTGATTGGGCGTAATTCTTCTGGTGTCATCGGTTTAGTAGTTTTGGGAATTGGTATTACTGTTGATATTTTCCATGATTCAGGTACTTTAGCTTGATTTAAACTTTGATTAATTAACTCTGTGAAATTTTTTGAGAATATTTGATTTTTCATCGCATCCATCATGACAGTTCGATTTATTCCATCTATTCCTGCATTAGAATTCATGCTACTTATAATTTTGGATAAATCCTGATGAGTTACATTTTGAAAACAGAATTTTTCTGAGCATTTATCCACATCCGAAAAATCCCAATCCTTTACTTCAGGAATACTATTGTGAATATTAATCACACTGGATACAAATGACTGATTTAGAGCCTCAGCTAATTCGTGCTTCTCAGTTATTATTTTATTGTTAAATTGAATATTCCACTGTGTTTTATTTTTAGTTTTATACATCGATTTTAACGTTTTCCAAAGTTCTTTTGGTTTATTTTTGTTTTCGATGAATTTACTTTTGAAATAAATTGATTGCTCTTTCCTCAGTGATTGTTTATACAAATTTCTGGATTTTTTATAATTATCCCAGTTATCCTTTGAATTAAAAATTTTTAAAACGCCATAGTTACGTAATTTATCTTGTTTCAACGACTTTAAGTTTTGAGAGAACCATGGTATTTTATTCTCTCTTGGAATTGTTGCCATATGTGTCAATTCATTCACACAGGTTTTTAACTTTAATACTAAAACTTCAGCTTTTTGGTTTATTTCTGCACCTCCTTGAAATCCCAGTAGTTTTTGATTTAAAGAGTTGTTTAGTGATTCAGAAGAGTAATTTTTCCATGATCTTATTTCTACTGCTGCAACTTCTTCTGCTGGCATTTTCGTTTTATTATTTATACTAACAGCTAACATGTAATGATCGCTAATTTGTTGTTCTTTGACTACTTCATATCGAATATTCTGTGAATTAGTAATTAATATATCTATTAAGCTCTTGCTGTTATATGTAACTCTAGTATGATCATTTACTATCTGAATCAATCTATTATCTGTGATCAACTGTTTCAATTTAACACTGTAAAATTCATTGGATTTAACATCAATATTGCAATCACCGAAAATAAAATTATTTTTGTTGTGGTTTATGACATTTTCTAACCATTCATCGAAGTGACTTAAGAATACTGCATTCGTTGTTTGAAATGATCGATAAACTACTCCAAATATGCCAGTTGTATGATATCCTTTAATAATTTGAATTGCTAGAAACCAAGCGCGGTCTTTCTCACACTTGGAAATTATTTTAAAATTTATGTTTTCGTGAATATACATAGCAACACCACCCGTATGTCGACTATCCGAATCGCAACGAATAAAGTTGTAATTATTAATATGAAATTCTGCATCGTACATTTCTGGAACTGTTCTGGTTTCACTGAGTAACACTGTGGCTGGTTTAAAATCTAACATTATCTCTTCAAGCTCCAAAAAATTTGAATACAAACTTCGAATGTTTGTATATAGTACGTCTTGTGTACTGAACTGCTATTGGTAATTAATTTGGTTCTTAAGTGATCTTAACTTGCGTTGAAACACTGTACAACTATTATCCCACGTAGCATGATTTGTATTAATCTTAAGATTAAGTCTATTATTTGCATCTGTACAATTACTGCATTTCATTTCCGTGCTCTTACAATCACTAAATTTGTGGTTTCCGCTACATTTCGGGCATGTTAGCTTGCTCGTGCACTTCGTACCGTGATGTGAATATCCGTTACAATTATAACACCTAGTTATCCCCAACGTCTCTACAACATGGCATCTATCAAAATTGATATTCAGTTTCTCCGCTGCTATTATCTTTTTAAAGTTATCGGCATCAACTTCAATAATTGTATCGACCTTCTGTGTATTTCTTCTATTGTAAGTTGTAACTACCTTAATTTCACCCTCAGATAAAAATGGGTTCTGCTGCTTCAAAGCTGAGATAATTTCAGCGCTTTCTAACTTCTCGGACATGCCTAGAATTTTAACTCTTGGATTTAGCTCCGTTGGTAGTTTAATTTCGTAGTCTGCTCCTAACTTATCTGTAGCAATTTGTGTCAACTTATCCTTTGCTTCATTTGAATCACATTGTAATATAATTCCTCCATTAGAGACATTTCGGCACCCCATTACTGGTATACTTTTAGGATCAATTAGGCTGACTATGTCTTATCTTGTTTTTTTACTCTCTTGTGATTTCTTTGGTTGCAACAGTACTAGCTTAGTTGGATTAGATTTCAATACCGATGCAAAAGATGTTGTTGGTTTTTGAATTTCTTCTACATGGGTTTTGATCTCTCCTAATTGTAAATTTAATTTTGTGTGATTCGCACACAAATGTTGCTTTAACTCTTCTACAAAATTATTAATTTTTTTGAATTCCTCATAAATGGTGTCTTCATCATGTGCTTGACATTCTAAGCAAACATACACTCAGAAAAAAAAAATTAACTAGGAGCTTGGTAACAGCGATTTAGTTGTATAAACTAAATTTTTTTTGGTTAGTTTAACAAAACAGTTTTTTTTCACTTGGTTATGCAATAAAAATACAAATTAACAGTTTACAAAGTTTTAGTAAATGAATTTAGTTAATAAAACCAAATCCTATTTGGTTAAATTAAACAAACCAGGGTTACATTAACTAAAACTATAAGTATTTTTTTTTCACTTGGATTCCGTCGAAATAAATCAAAAATTTCAATTACCAAAATAATTAAATTACGAGAAATATCATTATTAACAGGATACACTTAAATATATAGATTGATTACAATTTTTAATTGTACTACAAGTTTTTACAAGACAATATTCCTTTCTAAATATAAGAAGCATACATATTAAGTTTAACTAGAAATTAATATTTTTTGTTAAATTATTATATCTAGAACCAAATTAGATTATATTTTATAAATATATATCATCCAATTTGATTTTTGTGCTGATTTCTGAACAATTATTTTGGGTATGGCTGTGGACTATGAAGATGCGCATGCGTCATATATTATGTGTAGATGGCTAAAGGCTTCTTTTTTTCATCAGTGAGTGTAGTCGTTAATCGTCGGTCCATCGTTGTTCTGTTCTTAAGTTTTAATAATTTTAAAGTAATAAAGTTTTTATTTTTAAATAAAAGTGTTTTTTGTAACTTTAATTTACAAGGTTTGTATTTGTTTTTGTGCAAAAGTGTTTATTGGATTTTGTGTTAATAATTAAAATTATAAATTAGTGTTTTTGTTTATAAATTTGTGTACCTATTTAATAAAATTAATTTCACGTGGCGTTTTGATTCAAATTAAATTTGGTGATATAAATTAGTGTTTTTGTTTATAAATTTGTGTACCTATTTAATAAAATTAATTTCACGTGGCGTTTTGATTCAAATTAAATTTGGTGATATACCACCATATCCGCCATATTGATAATGGAAAATAGAGATACATTTTTTTAACCCAGAAAATTAAACCCAGCAAATTATATTATTATTTCCAACAGAGATATATGTAGGTTCACTAAAAAATATGTAATAAACTAAAATACGTTATACTAGCTTGTAATTTGTTCCCATAGCAAACATATTTAGTTCATCGAGGAGGCCTCACACCGCAGGGAAAGTTGTATGACAAGCTACTAAATACAAGCAAAAACATAAATCTTTTTTAAAAACATCTAAATCAAATAGCACTTGTATGCAAAAGAAATGTAGTAAGGGCTCTATGTGTAACTCGTCCACAATAAGTAAGTATATCCATAACGATAAAAATATCATTATTTCTAAATTATACATATACATATATATAATTACTTATTTAATATCTTACAGTATCGAATGTTGAAAATGCTAACATAGATATTCAAAATATGGAATTAATAATGCTTGAATTGAAACATCTACGTTCGCCTTGGAAGGAAGTTATAAGAAAATGGGGAGAAACTTCCATATACCGTACCAGAGATATGATGAATAATGAAGATATAAATTTGATTAATATTATAGATAAATGGCCACTGTATCAACATGCCCAAGCTCCTGAATTGGTAATCAACATGCAAATATTCGTAATTATAAAGTATAAAATGAATTCATTGTAATTACAAAAATTTCAGATTACAATAGATTTCTATCAATATTTTAAAACAAGAGATAATATTTATACTCACTGGGATAAATTTATAAATAATATTTCAACACATTACACATATACATTCAAAGATGGCAATAAAAAAAAATTTTTAAATGAAATTTTGACAAATAAAGAAAGCATAAATATTGGTATATTATATTTTCCTTTATTTTATATATTAAATTTATTAATTTTATTTATTTATTTGTCCTAGATACATATAATTTACAGATGTTGTACATGCTGCCCCTTTTATTGCCAACTGGAGTGGTCATCAATAAGAAAAAAACCACCAAAGCAACCAAACTTGACGCACAATCATCATTTATTATAAAGGCACAGAATTCAAACGACTTGCAGCGAAAATTAGAAGACATAAACAAAGAGTGTCTTTCAAATAAATTGAACTTGCAGCCGTTAATAGCAGCGATAGGTGATCATTTAGACTTGAAAGAATTTTATGTGATTTTCGATTCCATAAAATATAAGTTTGGAAGTTTTTTAGAATGCATAAATATTTGTTTTTTTATATTTCAATTATTCAATTTAAAGTACCCAGATCAATGTAGAAATACTTGGCTGTTTATTCAAATGTTTTTTTTAATATCAAAAATTCTTTTGATCCCGACGTGTCTTCAATTTTAACAATAATTAATGATCTCAATTCTACTTTCTGATGTCTCAAAATTTCTGATGTTGTAATTAATTGGTAAATATACATATTACATGTTGTCATGTTTGTACCTAATTGAGAATAGTATAATAAATCTGTTTTTTCTTTTATATTTACAGATCAACATGTAGAAATAATTAAAAATTTTATATACTTGAATTCAAATAAGATCACAGTAACATAGATATTTTATTATACTTACCTAGTGTACATTATTAGATATTATTAATTTTATTTTATTAAACTGAAAATTAAAATTTGATATTTTATATTAATTGTATTATTAGTTATAATTTAGAACTAATAGTAAGAGTCAACTAACTTGTCTTAAAAATAATTAATTAATTAATAAATTTCTAGAAAAATAATTTAAGAATAATATTTAAAAAAATATTGCTGTATTAAATAATAATTAAAATTATTTAATAATAAATGAATTAATAGTAAAATGAGTTTACTTAAATTTGAAATTAAAGCTTTTTATTTCGGGTTCTGGTTTGGAGTAATACGATTATAGTGGAAAATAAACCCGGTAAAACGTAATTTTAGAATAGATCAAGAAAAATAATGTGTAAAGTAAAAATTATCTTTGCGTTAACTAGAAATCATATATATATATATATATATATTTATATATATATATATATATATATATATATATATATATATATATATATATATATATGTATATATATATATATATATATATATATATATATATATATATATATATATATATATATATATGTATATATATATATATATATATATATATATATATATATATATATATATATATATATATATATATACATATATAAATATATATATATATATATATATATATATATATATATATATATATATATGTATATATATATATATATATATATATATATATATATATATATATATATATATATATATATGTATATATATATATATTTATATATATATATATATATACTAAACTTTTGGTTAATTTAGCCAATATATTTGGTTATATTAAACAACCATTTGGTTTGATATACCAACAATTTTCAGTTGTATTTACCAAAATTACTTTTCATTTACCCAAAAGATTGTTTAACTTTACTTAATTTTTTGGTTAATTTTACTAAACTTTTGGTTAATTTAGCCAATATATTTGGTTATATTAAACAATTCATTTGTCAAAATAAATCAATTATTACAGTTAATTTTACCAAGATTTTTGTTTAAATTTAAACAAATATTTGGTACATATTCTTTGTGTTAACCAAACTTTAATGTTGGTAACCAAAATTTGGTTAAATAAATCAAAATTTATTTATTTACCATTTTTTTGGTTATATTTTTACCATAAGTTTGGTTGGTTCTAAAATAAACAAAAAAAATGTCATATATACCCAGGTTTTTGGTTTATTTTACCCAAGTTTTTCTCTGAGTGTATCTTGCGTAAGGGCAATCTTTAAATAATTTGGCAAATTTTTCGAAATTCCAGTCAATGCAAGTATAGTGAAATATCTTTTTACATTTGCCGAAACATCGTAACGAATTTCTTTCACGAGAGTCGGTCACTTTTTTACACTTTTCACATTGAGACATTTTAAAATGTACTCAATTGTAAACACTACACACAAAAATGTTTTACTTCACTGATTAATTATATTTAACTTAAAAAATATGCAATAACTGCAAAAAAAGAAAAAAAATCTACAATAAAACGTTATTATTATGTTTACGTGTTTAATTTAATTGTCCACTACTAATTCAATTGTTTTTTTATTTCACTAATTTGTTAATGTTCCATTTATTGTTTTCACAAAGCCTATAGTTATAATCACTCTTCAACTGTTCACACTAATTTCTAGAGATTTTCACAAATTTTAATAACCATTTACTATGTTTATTTAATAATTAATTCGCACCTCGAAACCCATGTACTACACATGTAAAGCAGGGTAGCACCACCCATAATTGTTTGAATTTATATATTTATTTTTGACAGCTGATGGTGAAATTACAGTTTCATTGCGGATCGATAATGCAGATTTCCGTCGGATTCTATAATGCAAATATTTTCAAATGCGGATCGAATGCGAATCGGATGTTCTCCCACCGCAGTAAATCCGGTGAGTTATATAATCGGCATGATTCATTTTATAAAGCCTATTGTCTATAGGAGCTGTACTTTATTTCATATTTTATAATGTTGTTTCAATTAGATTTTAATTTTGTATTTATTTTATTGAAATAAAGATAGTAATAATAATAATAATAATAATAAAGCAAACCCTCGTGCCAAACTTTATCGAATGCTTGATGCAATTCCTGTTGATAAAGGAGGATAAACTGTTCAACCAGTCCCTGCTCCGTTTTCAACTATACTTCTAGCTAATAAAAGAGTAAGAGATGGGGGTAGTATTCAAGGAAATATTATTCGAGGAAAAGCCATATCAGGTGCTCCAAGTATTAATGGAACTAGTCAATTTCCAAATCCTCCAATTATAATCAGAGTTTAAATTTATCGCTCTTTTAGAGCTCTTTATAAAAATTTTCGCTCTTGCTCCCAATAAATTTTTTTTTCAGTTTGCTTTCACGCTCTTACCCTCTAATGATAAACACAAAAAAAAAATTATTTCGCTCTTTCAAGCGATTTAAATTTTTATTTTTAATTTTGCTCTTAAAACAAAGAGGGTAAAAGCTAAAAATATCGCTCCCAACCCATTCTACAGAGCCATTGTAAAAAATACATTAGGGAGCAAAATTTTTTGTAACACACGAATTGCTCTTTGAATATCAATAAATAAAGAAAGTTTGATAAACGATAGTTAGATGGAGTTCTGGAATATGGCCAATTGTGATGAAACTTGGCTGTTCCTTAAACGATTTTAGAGAAATTTGACATGTGCGTTGGAAATGGGATTCTACAATGATTTGTAGATAAAGTTCTGAAATATGGCCTACTAGGATGGAACCTGGCTATTCTTTAACCGATTTTAGTGAAATTTGGCATGGGCGATTGAAGTGGGATTTTAAAATGATTTTTAGATGGAGTTCTGGAATATGGCCAATTGTGATGGAACTTGGCTATTCCTTAACCGATTTTAGAGAAATTTGACATGTGCGTTGGAAATGGGATTCTAAAATGATTTTTGAATCAAGTTCTGGAATATGGCCAATTGTGATGGAACTTGGCTATTCCTTAACCGATTTTAGTGATATTTGACATGTGTGATGAAAACGGGATTATACAATGATTATTAGATGAAATTCTGAAATATGGCGGAATGAACTTGGCTATTCTGTAATCGATTTGAGTGAAATTTGACATGTGCATTGGAAATAGGATTGTAAAATGATTTTTAGATGAAGTTCTGGCTATTTCTTAACCGATTTTAGTGAAATTTGACAGGTGCGATAGAAGTGGGATTCTAAAATGATTTTCGGATGAAGTTCTGGAATATGGCCAATTATGTTGGAACTTGGCTATTTCTTAACCGATTTGAGTGAAATTTGATATGTGCGTTGGAAATGGGATTCTAAAATGATTTTTAGGTGAAGTTCTGGAATATGGCCAATAGGGATGGAACTTGGCTATTCCTTAACCGATTTTAGTAAAATTTAAACTGAGCAATCGAAATGGGATTCTAAAATGAGTTTCGGATGAAGTTCTGGAATATGGCCAATTATGGTGGAACTTGGCTATTTCTTAACCGATTTGAGTGAAATTTGACATGTTCGTTTGAAATGGGATTCTAAAATGATTTATGGATAAAGTTTTGGAATATGGCCAACTAAGATGGAACGTGGCTATTCCTTAACCGATTTTAGTGATATTTGACATGTGTGATGAAAACCGGATTATACAATGATTATTAGATGAAGTTCTGGAATATGGCCAATGGGGATGGAACTTGGCTATTTCTTAACCGATTTGAGTAAAATTTGACATGTTTGTTTGAAATGGGATTCTAAAATGATTTATGGATAAAGTTCTCTAATATGGCCAACTAGGATGTAACTAGGCTATTCCTTAACCGATTTCAGTGATATTTGACATGTGTGATGAAAACGGGATTATACAATGATTATCAGATGAAGTTCTGGAATATGGCCAATGGGGATAGAACTTGGCTATTTCTTAACCGATTTGAGTGAAATTTGACATGTGCGTTGGAAATGGGATTCTAAAATAATTTTTAGGTGAAGTTCTGGAATATGGCCAATGAGAATGGAACTTGGCTATTTCTTAAACGATTTTAGTAATATTTAACATTTGAGTTGAAAATAGGATTCTAAAATGATTTTTGGATCAAGTTCTGGAATATGGCCAATTGTGATGGAACTTGGCTATATTCCAGAACTTTATACATACATAATTTTTGAATCCCATTTCCAACGCACATGTCAAATTTCACTCAAACCGGTTAAGAAATAGCCAAGTTACACCATAATTGGCCATATTCCAGAACTTCATCAGAAAATTATTTAAGAATCCCATGTCCAATGCGCATTTTAAATTTCTCTAAAATCGGTCAGGGAATAGCCAAGTTCCATCCCAATTGTCCATATTCCAGAACTTCATCTAAAAATCATTTTAGAATCCCATTTCCAACGCACATGTCAAATTTCACTCAAATCGGTTAAACAATAGCCAAGCTCCATCCTAGTTGGCCATATTTCAAAAATATATCCATAAATCATTTTAGAATCCCATTTCCAACGCACATGTCAAATTTCACTCAAATCGGTTAAGATATAGCCAAGTTCCACCACAATTAGCCATATTCCAGAACTTCATCTAAAAATCATTTTAAAATCCCACTTCAATCGCGCATTTTAAATTTCACTAAAATCGGTTGAGGAATAGCCAAGTTCCATCCCCAATGGCCATATTCCAGAACTTCATCTAAAAATCATTTTAGAATCCCATTTCCAACGCACATGTCAAATTTCACTCAAATCGGTTTAAGAATAGCCACGTTCCATCCTAGTTGGCCCTATTCCAGAACTTTATCCATAAATCATTTTAAAATCTCATTTCCAACGCACATGTCAAATTTCACTCAAATCGGTTAAGAAATAGCCAAGTTCCACCATAATTGGCCATATTCCAGAACTTCATCCGAAAATCATTTTAGAATCCCATTTCCATTGCGCAATTTACATTTCACTAAAATCGGTTAAGGAATAGCCAAGTTCCACCATAATTGGTCATATTCCAGAACTTCACCTTAAAATCATTTTAGAATCCCATTTTCATCCCACATGTCGAATTTCACTCAAATCGGTTAAAGAATAGCCAAGTTCCATCCTAGTTGGCCATATTCCAGAACTTTATCCATAAATCATTTTAGAATCCCATTTCCAACGCACATGTTAAATTTCACTAAAATCGGTTAAGAAATTGCCAAGTTCCACCATAATTGGCCATTTTACTGAACTTGATCCAAAAATCAATTTAGAATCAGATTTCCATCGCGCAAGTCAAATTTCGCTAAAATCGGTTAAGGAATAGTCAAGTTCCGTCCTAGTAGGCCATATTCTAGAACTTCACCTAAAAATCATTGTAGAATCCCATTTACATCGTGGATTTCTAATTTTACTAAAATCAGTTCAGGAATAGCCAAGTTCCATTCAAATTGGTCATATTCCAGAACTTTATCTAAAAATCATTTTAGAATCCCATTTCGAACGTACATGTCGAATTGCATCACAATCGGTTAAAAAATAGCCAAGTTACATTCTAATTGGCCATATCCCAGAACTTCACCTAAAACTCAATCTAGAATCCCATTTAAATCGCACATGTCAAATTTCAATAAAATCAGTTAATGAATAGCCAAGTTCCATCCTAGTTGGCCATATTCCAGAACTTTACCCAAAAATCGTTTTAGAATATCATTTCCAATGCCCTTGCTTCTGTTCGCTAATAAACCAAGCTGGCTTTCTAAAGAAATTTAGAAAGTTTTGAATGTAACCGTTTGCTGTAATAACAAGAGCAAGAGCAATATAATAATGACGTTTTTATTCATCAGAGCAGAGCGTATTTATTTTCTCAATATAGCGCAATAACAAAGAGCGAAAATATGATAACACAAACGCAATAGTGGAAGAGCAAGAGCCTTATAATAAAAATAATGCTCCAGTTCTTCAGAGCGATATTTTTTTTTTTACAATATCGCTCTTTATAAAGAGCTTTTTAATAGTTTTTATTAGCGCTCTTGAACAAAAATGAAGAGCGAAGAGCAAAATGAAATCCCATTTTAAACTCTGATTATAATAGGTATCACTATAAAGAAAATTATAATAAATGCATGAGCTCTTACAATTACATTATAAATTTGATCATTTCCAATTAATGCTCCTGGATGCCCAAGTTCTGCTCGAATTAAAATTCTTATTGAAGTTCCAACTATACCTGCCCAAGCTCCAAAAATAAAATATAAGGTACCAATATCTTTATGATTAGTGGAAAATAGCCATTGTTACATCCAAGAAAACTGCAGAGCATTATTTCTTTTCCTCTTGTGCTGATCTTATTTCTGTAGCTATTCAGTGCACTTGCTCAATGGTTCCATGCTCGGCTCTAAAACCAAATTGATGATTAGGGATGATATTTCGGAGTTTTGGTTTAATCTTTTCGATAATTGCATTTTCGAAGACTATCGAAATGATTGGCAGTATGCTTATTGGTCTATATGACGAGGCCTTAGTAGGATCCCTACCAGGTTTTGGGATCATTTTTATACTTGACAGTTTCCAGCACTCAGGGATGCATCCTAATTCATAGATTGAATTGAATATTTGAGGTAGTCGACCAAAGGCACACTCATGCAATTTTTTAAGCATTTCACCTATAATTTGATCATACCCAGGGGCTTTCTTTAATTGAGTTTGGTGAGCAATAATAAACTTTACTAGTGGCCTCTTTATCTTGAATTTGCTAAATAGTTGCTGCTCAAGCTAAATAGTTTTAAGCGCGGCCACTCTCAGATTATCGTTTTGAAATTTTTAAGTTTTTGTGGTAGGGAAGAGTACCGGTCAGCGAAACCGTAAGTGGTTAATGGAAAATTTATTTTAAAGCAACTTTAGCTTCGAACCCTTTTCATTTTCAAAAGTGTAATTTTCTGCAGATATATATCAATACGGACATGTTAAATACGCGAACACATTCATCATTCTTACAAAGCTAATTTTTGGAAATTGGAAGAAATGTTGGTGCAATTTAAAGAAATGTACTTGCCAGACGATTCCACAGTAGGTACCTAGACTGGAAACCTGGACGAAATCTACAAAAATCGCCCTAAAAAACAGAACAGTTGTTCGAAGTCTCATGTTTTTAATCAAAATAATTTTGTTTTATCTCAAGGTTTCCACTTTACTTTCTACTTTCGTTTTATTTTCGAAGAAACGTGCCTATGCTTTATACTTAATTTTAACGCAACTCTGTGCGATTAGGATGGAACTTGACTATTCTTAACCGGTTATGAAGAAATTCGACAAATGCAATGGAAATGGGGCTCTAATATGATAATTCTACTTCCGGGAGCCATTACTACTATTAGAAGCTTCGCTTCAGCTTTACACACTTTGTTTTAGTGTGAGTAGACAGGACTGTCTATTATTTTGATCCTAAAAACCGTAAATTCAATCGCCAAATTTAATTGACTAACTTTAATTAATTATGCTATATATTTTATAACGGTTAACATGAGCATTAGAAAAAAGCACAAAAATAAAACACAACTATTTAAACCTTAGGCAGCCTCGGTATAATCGAACGAAGAAGCTTTAGGATTTTTAAAAGAATTGATTGAGGGAAGTTCGAAGTCAAACCTTAAACAAAAAAATAAAGAACTTTTATTAAAGATGCCGACAATTTTAAGCTTGAAAGTGAAATACGCAAGGAATGACGTGTTAGCGGTAAATATGGATACGTTAATTTGCTTATGTATTCACAGAAAACTGTATTTTGAGGAAACAAATTAAGAATTTTTTTATAAAAATATTTAAATATTTTTTCTATCACATTCACAAGTGGATAAAGTCTCAGCCTGCTTATGTTGCCAATTTACCGTCTTATTTTGAAAAAAGAAATCGATACGGCCAAAATTTTAAGAAAACAGTTTATAATTCACTAAGTCAATGTGTCCGTGTAACAGTTTTGTGTAAACTAAAACGTTGTGCAAGTAATCGGATAAACATAAATATTATGTTGTGGTTTGTGGAGTTGGAGAATTAGAGTTTTAGTTCGAGGGTTAATCTGAGTTTTAACAGAGTGAGCCTGATAAAAAAAGTCAACTGGTTGTTCTTTCCAGTCAATTGATGTCAGTATCTCAGTGTCAGGGTCGGTGTCGGTCAGTGTTGTGACTGTGGCTCTGAATACTTTAAACGGAGTGCGTTTTTAGGGCAGTGTTTCTATACAGAAGAGGGTACTTTCGAAATACAATAGTTAGACCTTAGACATAAATAATTATTGGTATTTTCTGATTAAAAAATCACGATCCACTTTAAAATTGTTTTTAGTTTTTGAGCCAAATTTGAATATTAAAAGAAAACTATTTTATTTATTGGTTTAGAGCTCTTTATTTATTTTACTATTAAAGCATTAAGCTTCTGAATGCTCCTCGAGCTAAATAGTTTTTTTAATATGGCCACAACTCGCCAGTACCGATCAGCGAAGTTTTTAATTTTTAGCTATTTTTATCTAAATTTTACGTGGTAAATGGAAAATTTATCTTAAAGAAACTTTAGCTTCGAATCCTTTTAATTTTTAAAAGCATAATTTTGACAGATATGCGAATTCAGACATGTCAGAAATGTCATTGTGAGATACCTTAGTATTTGACTTAAAAAAATTGCTAATAATATTGGTTTGGTGGCGACGACTGGTCACAAAACATGCACTTAAAAAAGTTTTAAACTTGCTAACTTGATTCGTAATTTGGTGGGGATATAACTAATTCATTGATCATCAAATGTATTGGCTAAGTCAGATAATAAATTTCAATGGAGTTTCTTAAATAAAACAAGGCCAGAATTCAACAAATATTGCAAGCCACTATAATGCCACATTGGTTATCAGAAAAAATTTAAGGAAATTAGATTTACCAAAGAAAAATTTGTTTTTTACTTTTATAACCACTCCAGGCCTTTACGAAATTTCCAGGTTCCAGCACCAAATGGAGCACGTTTGCCAATGGATTTTAGAGTAGTTTTATATCTGAGTTAAAGCCTATTCTATTTGCAGTTCCTAATATAAAACAGAATTATTCACAAAATGAAAATTCCTTGGGTCACTTCATTTGAGGTCGGATTTGATAAATAAAATAAGAGCCAAATTCAAGAAATATTATTAGAAACATTGTTTCAACAATTTTTCTTTGTTTTTACATAGACTAATACTTAGCTAATTCAGACTATCTTCTCAGTCTCCAGTATCTAACGGATGGAATAAGCACATTTGTTGATGGATTTTAGTGATATTTATTATCTGTAAATTCTATAAATAGTTCCTATTATACAACCTATTATTTCATGGCCTGAACACATTTTCTGCCGTAAGGCAGGGCTAGAATCAGAGTTTTTAAAATAAAACAAGGCCCAACGGCTAGAAATATTTTGGAACACTATTCATGCTAATGGTATCATGATCGATACAATAAATCAAAAATTAGATTTGCCAAATTTTTTTCCATACGCAGCCAACCCAGACAATTTTCTTCGCCTCCAGCACCTAACGGAACACACCTATTTGTAGAGTAAATATTGGGCCAGTTTTATAATTTTGCAGGAGGTATGGTCACCGTATTCTTACCTATATCCTACCTCTAGGCGAGAAGGAGAATGTCAAAATAAAACTGAAAGACAATTTCTGTTGTCAGCGTTTAACCTTGCTAGAGAAGAAAGATGCAAGGGGGACTGGATTTTATTCAAATGTAAGCAAAGGATTTGAGAATATTGATGTCAAAGCGTATTGGAGGAATGAAATTTCCAAACTTTCATACAACTTTCTAGTCTGAAAAGGTTAGATGACTGCAGAAATTATCTTACAGTATTATTTTTATATCCCTATAAAAGAGGGTCCTAGTCTAAGCTTATGGAAGCTTATGGAATGATGACCGCATAATTTGTCTTGTAGCGTAATTTTGGTATTAAGGAGGTCCTAATCTAAACATTTAGCCAAAGCAGACAAAAGTTTTTTGTTAAAATTAGGTAATTTCTGTTATGTTTGAGTTTATCTGTTGCCCCATATAGAGTGCCTTGTTGTTTTTATAAGTCGTGAAAAACCCTAAATTATCTTTTTATGAGTTTTACCAACAAATTTCAATCGCAAATTTGACATATTTGAATTGTTATTGCCTGCTAAAGTGACTAGCACATTACTACAAGAAAACTGTTTTATGGGTTTTTGCCTGAGAATGACAGAAACCATTTTAGCTTTGAAAAAATGCTTTATGAAAAAGCCAGCTCTCTCCCAGAATATTATAATTATTGCAAACAAAAGCCGATAAGTTAAAATATTGTGTAAAAGTATTATGTATAGTAGAGCAATTATTAGAAAACGGGAGTACCAAATGAAAGTGCGGAGTCCAGGAGTAAGCACTAGGCGGAAGTAGTATAAATACTCCGATCGTATTCACTTCGACAGCATTGGTTGGGAGTGAAAACACGTTTAAGATGATCAGTGAAGGTTTTAGCTTTTTTTTGTCACTTCTAGCCCAGTCACCGTTGGGCAGACGAATTGGCGGGTTTGGTTGCTGAGGCCGTTTAAGGTATTTAGTGGCCTTCCATAACGAATAGTTTGTGTCAGAGTGGGGAGATAGCTGCTTAAGGTAGTTTTGCAGATAATCCATTTTCTTTTTTTGGAGTAGGCTTTGCAGTTTATGTTTGGCCTGGTTAAAGTTGTATTTTGCATCAGGCGATCGATTAGTTTGCCGATATGCGTCTTAATCGGCGTTTCTCTGTTAGCAATTTTTCTATTTCAGCGGATGTTATGGTGTGCCTTGTATGTTTGCTGTTTTGTTTAGGCGAAGCTGAAATAGCTGCGTTGATCAGTAACTGATTAAAGTTTACCATTGCCATATTTATATCATTTGTCGTCTCCAGTATAGATGTCAAGTCGATATGTGAACTGATGTACATCTTGAATTTCAACCAGTTGAAGAAGATGTGACTGCAAAATCAAGGATGTCAGGAATCTTTTTACGATCAGTAGGCCAATAAGTTGGATGGCCACACGATGCAACATCGTAATGATTTTCCTGAATAACATTCATTAGTTGACGTCCTCTTGGAGTAGTCAATCTTGAACCCCAGAAGGTATGTTTGGCATTAAAGTCTCTGGCGACTACAAAGCGTTGACCCAGAGTTGCATAAAACGTTTTGTAGATAATCTGCCAAAATGTTATTATTTGGAGGACAATATATTGAAGTGATGACTATAGACTTTCTTTATCAAAGGTCGACACATACAGAGGCTGCTTGAATTTCTTCAGTGCTATACTCATTCAGAACATAATGGTAAATCCGATTTTTTATAATGATAGCAGTTCCTTCTCGACTTCTGCCCAAGGGATATTTAGTATCATAGACTTCGTAACGATTTAAGTAGCATTGAGTTATTAAATACAATTTTATAAATCCGAGATGTTGAGATTCTTTAGAATTATGTCGATTTTATTGAAAACCACCAACATTCAACAGCCATGACATTCTTAGCGATTATGATCTTATTCGAGATTTTAGCTTGGGGTTGAATTAAACACTACACTGAAAAGACGTTATACGGAAGAGCTTTTCTAAATTTTGGTTCAAACTAGATTTCACGATTTCTCTACATTAATATGTAATTCTAAATTTATTCGTAGTTTTCGGGAGATTTGCAAAGATTTCAGTTGCGTGATGTTTCAGAATTACAGATACATTGACATTCTGAGTATATAAAATACATTTGATAATGCCATTTGGAATTTTTTTGAGCCTCTTCTGAAGTAAGCTTTCCTTTTTATATACAAAACTATTTTGAAGCAAGTTATCTAAAATCCTGAATTGTTCATCAAGTCGATTGTTACAAAAATTTAAACATAAAATCTTGTTGTTTGTTAACTTGAACAATTTAAACCTCGGTGATTTACTTAAACGTCGGATAAAAAATTGGTGCTTTGCGCGTTTATTTTTATATTGAATTTGTTGACTGATGCAACGCAAGCATTGCTTTCATAGACCAGCTGCCTCTGCCTATGAGTGAATGTACCGCTACAAGCTTCAGGGCATTGGAAATAATCGCGAAATTCATGGTTGATTTATTCTACATCCTATTAAAGAAATTCGAATCATAATCAAATCGAATTTTTTGGCGTGATAACCGATTTAATATAGCCCTTAACTGATTGTACTTATTACAAAATTAGAAAATGCTTCAATTCAACCTCCGTCGTCAAGCCGTTTGAACGTGTATAACCATCGTGTATTTTCGTCGTTTACATATTGTCTGGAAATTGCGAAAATAGGAAAGTAACGCAGAGCTGAGGTATCGTAATTTTAAAGCTAGAACTGTTTTAAATTAATTGTTATGTTAAACGACCTTATCTACACAAACTGTTGTGATAAAAAAAATAAAAATAAAGTCTAAAGCAAATAAACCGAGGAAAAGTTGCAAACTCAAACCTCTACCTATCTTCGGCACAATTTTGGTAAAGTAGCGGAAGATTCCAACGATTTATACGTCGATGATTTTATGGCAGGGCGAAGCAGATAGTTTCCATCCATTGCATCCGGAACTGACTTGCTCTCACGAAAACGCACTTCAAAATTTTTAAAACCTAATCTGGCGGAGGAGAGATAACCGGGGACCCAAAGTTAGCATAATTTTGGTACTTCATTGAATCCAGCCGACGGTATATTTGCCTTTAAGATACGATAAGTTTATGATATACTCATAACGTACGAAAATCTAGATTCTCTCAGAATCAGTTAAACTTGTTGATTTATTAGCATTTGAAATTTTAGAACATTTCAATATCAGTGCTAATGAATTATCTGGTTGATGATTATACGACATAAATATTTTAAATTCAGCTCTAAAAATAAGTTTTGTTTGTTGTTTTCACATTCCACGGTTTAATATTATCGTTCTCGGACCATCAACAAATATTAATGTTTACTGATACTATGAAAAAGTGAATGCTGGAGATGCCAGTTTTGTTCTCTTCGGTGCTGGTGTGAAG
Organism: Tipula vernalis; assembly: GCA_958295665.1. NCBI lineage: Eukaryota > Metazoa > Arthropoda > Insecta > Diptera > Tipulidae > Tipula > Tipula vernalis. The sequence goes on along the minus strand of OY282560.1, from coordinate 4,932,775 downwards.
TGCTTCACTAAAACTTTAGCTTCACAAATTCACAAAAAGTTTAGACAAGAAAAAGCGTAGACAAAATTTGATCAATGTGTAGTTTTTACATTAAGTGCAGCTTCAGAAATTCACATTCACTAAAGTGTAAAACAAAAAGTGTAATGGTACTTAAAATAAATGTAGGCACGAATTATAGTTAATTATTCTCAAGAATCTTCATTGACACAAACTAATTGTTAGGAACACAACTTGTCACGACGTTCATCAACTATACCACATTTTTTAAGTCAGTCCAAAACCTCAGAATGCTGCTGTGGGTTCAGATATGTAAATAGCCCATTTTAGTTGGTAAATACTTTAATTACTGGTTATCAGGATCATTGAATGCCGGAGCCAGAAACTAAAGTGTTTATCGCCTAAAATGCTTTTATCGCCTAAAACAATTTGAAGATTGACTTAAAATAGATGGAGTGGACGTCAAGTGCAACTGATTCCATAAGAATTAGATTGTGTCAATGAAGATTCTTGAGAGTAATTAATTATAACTTGTGGCTACATTTTTTTTTTACTTACAATTATTTCTTCTTAAGAAACTTGTTTATAGAAAATAATTCTTATGAAATCAGCTTTCGTGATACATTTTATCTTTGATAAAGTTTTGAAGAACCTTCTTTGGTTGTAATTGGCGTACTTGTGTGACCATTTAAATTGATACTCGTTTTGTTCTGCTTGTGGTTTGAAAATCTTTTCCAAGATTGCACAAGATTTTAACCCAAAATGGGCCTTACAAATGTGCACCTGAAGTACCAATCCTGCCTCTCCCAGCGTTTGAGCAGAAATTACTATTATTCTGCATTAATTTTTTTTCAGCAGGTTTAACAAACTGCATCACTTTCTAACCGTTTTTCCTAATATAAACCGTAATGTTGAACATTATAGCACACTTTAAAATTCTTACAAAAATTTTTAAAGTTTTCTTAAAAACAACAACCTCCATCACAAGAAAGAAATCTAATTTGAAAAATATTAATTTTTTTCGCCATTAAAAGAAAAATATTTTCACAAACAAAATGAGAATATTTCCAACTTTTCATCTTGCCGTAACAAACTTTTCCAGTTCCTTTTAAAAATAAATTAAATTTTCCAAATTTTTTTCTTTTTTTTTCGTAACTTTTAATTTTCAAAGGAAATTTCATCATTAAGCAAAACGCGAAAAACAAAAACCAAAATTATCGACCAAGACAGTCAACAATCAGTTTAGATGCTCGTGCATGGATAAAAATAATGCGGAGATATAAAAAAATTTGTCACAAATCAAAATAAAAAAAAAGGAAATAGAAAATCCCTAAATATATAAATTTATTTTATTTTTATTTTTTTTGTCTTTTAAATAATTTAAATAAATTTTGTCCCAAATTTGAATAATACTCGAGATTTTTTGTTCAATTTTCCTCCAACTACTTTGACTTTGCGCCACCCATTCATTCATTCATGGATATACGAGGTACAAAAAAAAAATTCTGTTACTTAAAATGTTGGAAAACATCTGCACAATTTTTTTTTTTCGCTCTCAATGTTTCAATATTTAAAGACATTGTGTATAGTAAGACGAAATGTGACGAATTTATTTGTGTATCTTTGTGTTTTTGGGCGGGAGGGAGATAAAGACTTTGCTTTATTTAAAATTGCATTAATTTTTGATTTTTTTAGGATAACAACTAAATTTGAATAAAGTTTTTTTTTACAGATTCAATCGAATTTTGTACATGTAAAAAAAGTTTTTGACATTTGTTGCATTACACAGCGCAGCGGTGCGAGAGGAAACCAATTAAAACGAACTAATTAATAATGCTGCTATCAAAATATAACAAAATTTTACGGCATGATCATGTGACGGAAGTTGTGAACGAATTAGAGTTTTCCCAATAAAAAAATAAAAAACGGAACAACAGAAAATTAAATTGTGATTGTGAATAAAACAACAAGCAAAGGCACAGTGGAAAATAATAAAATTATAAGTCTCTGAACAAATAAAATTATTTAATTACAACATATAAATCACATCATACATATATACAATACATACACACACAAAACATATTTATAATGTTTTTATGTTGGATTGTTTTTTTATTGTTTTATGATTACGCCATTTTATTTGCTGCTTTCCGTGTGTAACACACACAACAAACGAAATATGAAAATCGCATCACATCAGTTTTTTGTGGTGCTGTTAGCCTTTTTGTCACGCAACTAGACTTAAACCATTCTGTTAATAATACTGAGTATTATTATTACTGATATTACTACTGTTACCATCATTATTGTGTACATTTTATTATAATAATTTATTATAGTTTTAAGTTTTAGGTTTGATTCAAATAATTGTTGTATGCGCGGTATATGATAGATGGGCTTTTCAACAAAATTTTATGGTTTCATGACAATAGAATGAGATTAGGTCTAATTGTAATAAATTTGTGGTTGACTGTTTAAATTTATCGAAAACTATAATTTAATGCTAAGTTGAACATAATTTAGTTGTTCGTATGAAATGACAAAGCGCTAATCCGTATAATATTTGTTACTAAAAAAATTGATCAAAACAAGCCTTTATTCTGGCCAATTTTCTTGTATAATTGGACTAGATTTATCTTGTGTTTTCGGTTGCTTCTAATCTAAAGTTTGCCATCATTTTTATTTCACGCTGAGTTTTTTCCAATCCTTTACCATTTTGGCTTATTGATTATACTTGAAATTATAGATCGTTAAACATTTACATATATTCTGGCAACTTACCTCATTAATATTAAGTCAAATTATTTTTTTAATCCGTTCCGGAACATCTCCAAATTTCTATCGTAAATTGAAAAAAAATATATTTTAAGGATGATTCAGCAATAAAAATTTATTGAGTTGTGCCAATTGCACTGAAAACTTCCATCATAAAGGCAACATGGTATTCGAAGCAAAATTTTGCAACAATCACGCATAGTTTTCAAAAGTTGGCGAATTCAAATTTCTACAACTTGGTTAAATGTCGGTCAAAATTGAAGTGAAATAATCAATCTTCCACCTCCAGGCCACAAGGCTTGTTTTCAAAAGTAAACTCTCAAAATTATAAAATCATCTTGATGTCGCCCAAGAGACTTTAAGTGATAAAGATACGTTTAGCAAACCAATGAAACTTCCACAAAAGCTACTGACAAGAGCTTTATGTTTTTTACATACAATTACAAAACTAAAATTTCATTAAGCTTTGCAATCAATTTGGGCTTTTTTTTGTTTCAATTGAAATTCACTTGAAAACAATCTAAATAATATTGGTTTTGTTTTATAACATTAATTTTCGATGAATATTTGAATCTACTGTCAAAACTTACAAGCATTTTCATACAAACACATTTCATAGTCTGTTAGTTAAGATTATAGAATACTTGCAAATACACTCAAACCTGCTTTTAAATGGCAGATACGTTTACACCGTGTAAAATAAATCGTGTAAAGAGAACAGTGTAAAAACCGGTTTAAATGACCGAATTAATTTCATCTTTTGTTGTTTGCTACGACCGTGTAAAAATAGGCTACGATGTAGTAATATTGCAAAAAATTTTTTTCGTTTTATCGACTGTATTCGTAGATAAAAACGAAATAAACTACAAATATTAAGACATCTTAACAATTGATCCAAATTTTGCAAGAAGCAAGCTCATTTTATGCATTGAACGAAAATATTAAAATTGTAAATGTTTTATTAATAAAAATAAAAATAGAATAAATGTTAAATATAAATAATTTATTACGAGTATATACATTTAAGGGGTGAAATGAAATAAGGGCCGACGTCCTTAAAATGACTGAAAGATTAGGTTTTTAATTCGCAAACAAATTTTATTAGCCCCACAATATGCTTTACAGCTGGTTTTTCACTTTTATAAAGCGAAATAAAATCCTGGGATTTCACTTTCATCACAAAATATTCTGGAAAGGGATAATTTGATTTAAAACTTAGAATGGAAATCTCAATTTTACAAAATATTTTAAAATTCTAATAAAAACTGATTCTAATAAATAACGTGTTATTTCTCTATGTAAATTAAGGCGCTAAATCTTTTTGCGGCATTAATGCCTAAGGATTTATTTTACTGCACTCATTTAAGGTTACGTATTCCTCAGGTCAATAATTTATTATTAGAAGACAAAGTATCGCTCATTTTTGGCACAATTTTATAAAAATTTCGAGTGAGAATTACGACGCATCGTCTTCTGGATTACCACGACTGCAAACTCAAATAATTCGGCAGATACGTACAAATAATAATTTACTATCTTACGAAAGATTCGAATCACTATAGGAAACTTAAATGTTGACCAACTTATATTCGAAAATGAAATTTTAAGATTAGTTATCTATGAAACCTCAACATCGATTGCTTTAGAAACAGTTAGTCTAATGAAAAACGATGGTTAAGGAGATTTTTGCCAAGTGCTACCTATAATTCTAAAAGCAACTCGCACCCGGGACAAAATCCTACAAACCAAAATCCCGGATGTAAAAAATCCCGAGGAACTCCCAAGGGAGAAATGTCATAACCATCATTTGTTTCGATGTTTGATTTTTATTTAAATCAAAGGAAATTGTACCAATTGTGTAACAAATAGAATTTGGAATTACGAATTTTGCATCTTCGGGGTTTAGTATCCTCGGGATTTTGTTTCCTCGGGATTTTGGACCCTAGGGATTTTGTATTCTTGGGATAATGAATCCTCGTGATTACGGACCCTCGGGATTTTGGTTCGCGTGAAGTATTTGCTAGATTATTCCTAAAAAAAGTTAGGAACGTTTTAGGAAAAACTTCACGAATTTGTGCAGAAACGTGAAATTTTTCCTATTCCTAAATATTTGCGAGTGTATTTGTGTAAATAATATACAAAAATTCATTTTAATTGGGCATTTTATTGGTTGTTTTATTTTTATCGGTTAATACGATAATTATTTATTTATTTGTAGTATTTTATTAATATTTTAGTATTAAAAGGAAAAGCACACTTGAAAACAAAGTAATCGGAACAAAAAAATAATGAAGTTGCTTCCATTAGGCATAAAAACCTCTTGAAATTTTTCAAACAATTTCCACCTTATGCCTACACATTCTATTTTGAGCAGTAGCTCATTTACAATAAAATGCACAGCAAGAGGTGAAATAATTAAAAGTTAACAATAACGAAAACGTTAATAAAAATAATTTAAAAAGTTACGTATTGCCCCTCAATCATCCCACTAGAAAAATGTTGACTTAAATAATCCTGCTGATTATAACCTTTTAATTTGCAATGGAATTGAATTCCAAAGATTAACTCCCCTAACATAAAAGGATTTGCTTAATGACCTACCTATTTTTCTGGCCGGAATTAGAAGGAAGTTAGAGGAGCAAACCCTACTAACCAGCAATTTCCTATAAAGATAACAAGGCTCCTTAGCTTTGAGAAGTTTAAAAATCAAAAAAACAAACAAAAAAACTCTTATCCAATATTGTGGTATTTCATTTTTATAGTTTTCTGTTTTCCCTGAGAAGAGCTCAATTTACAACATAACTATATTAAGTTATAGTATAGGATTGAACATTTCTGAATTCACTTCCACTATTTACTTCATTTCCAACTGCTGTTCCCGAAAAGCGCGCATTCTAACGGAAACCAATTATGAGTTGCTGTGGACCAATCCTAACGGAAAACTATACAGATTTTCCGAAATCTAGGGAACAGGTAGTTAAGATTGAACATTTATGAATTCACGTGTATTATGATTGAATACCAATTTTCCAAAATTTTCCCGCGGTTCCTGAAAAGCGCGCACTCTAACAATAACCAATTATGAGTTACAGTAGAAATTCTCTAAAGGAAAATCATACAGATTTTCCGAAATCTAGGGGAATAGGTAGTTAGGAGTAAATATTTATGAATTCACGTGTATTATGATGGAATACCGATTTTCCAAAATTTTCCTGCTGTTCCCGAAAAGCGCGCATTCTAACGGGAACCAATTATCAGTTCCACTATGAACCATAGTGGAAGCGAATTCAGAAATGTTCAATCCTAACTACCTATTCCCCTAAATTTTGAAAATCTGTATGGTCTTCCTTTAGAATAGGTCCACAGCAACTCATAATTGGTCTCCGTTAGAATGCGCGCTTTTCGGGAACAGCAGGAAAATGTTGGAAATTCGATATACAACCATAGTGGAAGCGAATTCAGAAATGTTTAATCCTAACTACCTATTCCCCTAGATTTCGGAAAATCTGTATGGTTTTCCTTTAGAATAGGTCCACAGTAACTCATAATTGGTCTTGGAGATAAACTTTTTGTTCAATTTTTGTTTGGTTAAAAGAAATTTTTTTAAATGCTGCTCAAACTTTTATTCCGTTAGATTGTCTGAAAATGATCGAGATGGATAAGATGCTAGTTTAAGGGTACATTTTCCGATTAAGTTTCTGAATTTTAAACGATCCAAACCAACTGAATTCCAAGCAGATTTTACTTGTTTTAAACCTATAAACTACAAAAAGAGCCAATTATTAGTTGTTACGAAATGTAACGTCTTATAAATGAATTTCGTGCCAACGTAATCAAGGAAGAGATAATTCAAAGCAGTTGGGCGTCAATATGCAGCATGTGGAAATAATGTTTGTGGCTGTTCATTAAATATTACAAGGTTCATTCATGCCATAGTTTGTTCCACGAAACAATAAAAGGATTAAGTCACAATTCCTTTAACATTTTATAAAATATTTGGTAAACTTGTAGCGGTTCACCCAATAAACCACTACAAACTTGGCGGCGCACATTTCATCCACCTCGAATGTGTATTGGGTTGACTTCCCCTTCATGCTTGGCTGGACAAATCATAACACAACGCACACATTATACACATACCCAAAATAAAATTAAATTTAATTAAAAAATCAAAAATTAGTCTCGTGCTCGTCTCGGATTTTGTGCTGAGCGCACGCGCTGCTCTCAAACCTATTCAACGTCGGCTCATTCAAATGGTGGTGAAATAAATAACATACAAATTGTTAATTAGAAAAATAAATAAAATAAAAATAAAATTTATAAATTTGAAATAAAAAATGCCGTTGGACCGTTGTTTTTTATCTTAAAAATCTTGATCCCAGCCCTGAGAAGGTAGTCTGAATTAGCTAAATATATACAAATAAATTTGACCATAAATTAATAATTTTTAATTTAAGGTATCCAGCCCAAAAAAAAACTCTCTGTAGAGTAGGGCTCTGAAATATTTCCTGAATTTTAGCATTAATTTAAATAAGAAATTCTACCCAAGATAATCCGAAGGAATTTTCCAGAGCCGGAATTAATCAATTTTATATCAGGAACTACTTAAATAATCAACTTAATATCTCAAATCTTAGATATAAATTCTGTTAAAATTTATCCACGAACGTCCAATCTAAATTCATTTGGAGCTGAAGACATGGTACACTGCCTGTATTGGTTGTTTATGAAAAAAAAAAAAAAATGATGAAACAATTTTTTTATTAATGGTACCAAACATAATATGTGTTCCGTAAAATTTCTTGAATATAGCTCTTATTTTATTTAGGAAATCCGTATCCAAATGAGATGACCCATAAAATTTTGAGAGCGTGAATAATTCGGGTGTGAACAACTGATAGAATCATTAAAAACTCAGATATAAAATTTTTCTAAAATCCATTGACAAACGTGCTCCATTTGATACAGGAACAATACGCGATCTAAATAATTAAAATTAAAATCGTTGTTAAATTTTTTAAAGTTGTGATTTTTCTTTATTCTTACGTTTCTTCATTGTACTATGGTACATACCAAAAAAGCTTTTTTGAGAGCAGTACGAATCGTTCTACGTTTGCGACAAAAAAGCAGCATACATATTATATAGCATATCATTAATACCCATGGTTAGGAATATTCAATTCCAATCAATATTTCCCAAGTTACGAAAATCCGCTTTATTAAAATTAAAGTATGCCAACCGTGTAGTATGGTCCTTAAGACAGGAACAGGACAACATCACATTTTAAAAATTAAAATTTCAAAAATTTATGATATAAAGGGCTCATAAATGGCGCCAATAGTTTATTTAGAATTGGGAATGTTACAAAATCATAGATGTTGGTTCTGGCATTATTTTGTATTTTATTGGAATTTTTTGCGGGATTTTTTTTCGGAAATATGATGATATTTTGATTTTTTCTTACAGTCTGAACGCCAAAAACCTAATTAAGATTACAAGTAAACTAGATTATTCATATCTGGATTACTAATCCCAAGTTTGAAAAAACTATAAAAGATACTTATTCACAATCTTTGGAATAAATGTCAATTGATGCATAATCAAGAATGAACACTATATGCGATTAAATAAATATGGATTTCACAAAATATCACTTTTACTGATAAAACTACAAATATAGAATACAAAATAGAAATTGTTTAACGGATCAACTGTGATATAGGAAGAGGCGGCTGGTCCATGTATGCAATGCATAGTAATCTCGAAAAGCTTGTATAATCTTAGAATTCTAGAATATTGTCGATATTTACCTACAATTTGGAATTTTCCAGAAAATCTCTGATGAACTTAATATCGTTGATATTGAAAAATTATGAAATATGAGTCTTCCAAAAATCTCAAATAAATAGAGAAACCCAAAAATCTTAAATTAGGAGAATCTCTTCTCTATAGGTTAATTTAACTAATTAAGTGCTATGCTAACTCGTAATTATACTGCAAGCAAAACTCGAGTAATAATGAAAATCTCAAATAATATCGAGGTCTACAAAAAAATCTCAAATTAACTTAGACTTCTAAAATAATCTTGGAAAATCTCAATATGTACTAAGCAGTTCAAAATCAAAACATTCATGAGGCGATCAGAACTTCGGTCCAGAAAATTAACTTAACTTCTAAATCAATTACTAACTGAAACTCTTAACTCAATCTTCAGCTCAACCTCCAACTTAATTTACAACTCATCCTCCAACTTAATCGCAATTAATTTATTAGACTTGAACATGTCTGTATACCCGACGCTGTAGTTTGTTACGTGATTCTAGATTGTTGTGATTCTATCATAAAATATCTCAGCACCGATTCTCGCATTTATATGAGTAATTTTCTAAGAACAACAGCCAAAACCACCAATGCATTGCCTTGTACAAAGCCAATAACACTATTTTCATAAAAAAATGCCTTAAAATTAAGATTAGGTAAAAAATTTACATAAATCTGTTCTTGTTAAGACAAATAAAAGTAATATTTCTGATAAAGACAAATTTTGAACTGGTCCAAATGCTTGAGCCCATTAATGTCCCAAATCCACAATCGAAATTATTATTTTGGCTTTGATTTATTTTCTATAGAAATATGTCACCATTTTATAAAAACTCCCCAATGTTTCTACAACAAAAACATATTTCCCCCTTAGTAATGTCTCCCCTTATAAAAACAGAAAAACAAAAAAAACCGTACCCCCTAATTTTCATATATTCTCTTTTTTATTTACCTCTTTCCTAATGTATGTGACATCTATTGGAATTTTCCACATCTATAAATTTTTAGTTTTCCTGTACATTTTCCGTTTAACATGTAAATTTTTGTGGAGATAATACGGAATAAACTCAACAAGGCTTTATTGAGTCTTTAAACCAAATATTGCACAAAACAACCGTCCGCCGGTTAAATTAAAAAATTAACTTTGTATACATTTTCTATTGTTCCCTTATGGTTTTCACCAATTAATTTATAGTTTGCTAATTAATGATTGGATTAGAATAAATAAAATGATTCTCTGAGCATGCGTTTTTTTGTTTTCAGTATTTTACTCGTTTGTGTCATGGAGACATGAAGATTTATGGTGGGAAAAAGTTGTATGCGTTTGGGATTCATTGTTGCGAGATTTGAAATGATGAGCTTGACACGCAAAAAAATTACACGGCTGTTGTTGTGTTATTGTTTAAATAATTTTTACAATATACAATGATACCTTATAGTTGATAAAATTGATAAATGCGCAAAAACGCTTACAAACATTATAAAGGTATAAAGCAGGTTGCCAAATTAAACAAAAAAAAAAAATCCATGCGTGTTTTCTCAAGGAAAATTAATTAATGTACTCGTTAATTTTCTTTTATTTAGTTTTAATTTTTCACTACATATTTATATATCCACTTTGATTTTAATCGCTCCATGCGCGAATAATGATGATACGATAATGAAGTGTTCACGTAAAATTATTGTTAATTATAATTCTTATTTCTGTTAATCTCAAAATAAACACATTTCATCTAATAATTTTAATCTTATACATTTTTAATTGTAAAAAGCTATTTTGATATAAAAATTTAGTAAAGCAATCACATTATGTATAGTGCGGCCAACATGATGAGTGGGCCCCTTCAATTTATACACTTTAGTAAATCGAAAAACAATTTTTTGTAAAATCATTTTTCGTCTAACACTTTTCTAACATTAACACTGTACACACAAAAAATGTTTATCTTCACAAATCAATCTCTTCGCGTTTGAGAAACTCTTGTTAATTTTTTTTTTTTTTTTTTTTTTTGTTTTTAAACTGACAACTTATCAGACAGTACACAGTCTGAATGGTACATTTAACTACTTTACTGGTGTATTATGAATGTTGTTACAGTTAACATTTTACTTTTTCTAAAAACTTAACTTAAACAAAATATTTGTTTGTCTAATTACAGATACGGGGCAGCAGGCAACTATGGTAGTACATATTTACATAAACATACATAAATTTATTGTAAAACATAAATTTTTTACACTTTCATTCATTATAAACACAAAATAATAGTAATACATAAAAATAATCAAAAAGCATTAAAATAAATTTACATTATGTAAATTATGTTTAAAGACGCGCGGTTTTATTGTTGTACATACTTATGTACAATATATGAAAAGAAGAAGATGTTGTATTTATTTATAAATAGCGCACTAAGCACTAAAAATTTAACAAGAATTTTGTGATTTGTTTTAGATATAATTTAAGTACGAACTGAAATATGTTTATGGAAATCAGATCAATTTGTAATTTGTAATTGTTTTAACAAAGGTGATGGAATGACTAAAATTCATACACGCATACTGAGATCTACGACACAGGGGACGTTCCAGAAATCGAAGTGTAATAATTTAGATTTGTCTGATACTCAGATCCCCTTCTCACGAAACGAATTTTGGGGCCGAATATTTCTAGTGTTATTTATCGAATGATAATTTGATTCGGTGACCAACTTTAAATGGGAATCAATTTATAGAAGTGACAACTATTCTGGATTAACCGACTAGGCCTTTTTAAATTTAAAACTACCACTACATTTACTTTCATTCATCTTTCGTTAAGACGAGTAAGATGTGCGACGGTATAATTAATATATTAAAGATTCAAGATTCCCCAAAGCTCTATGAAAATTTGGTCGACAGATTTTTACTTTCCTCTCGAAAATATGGAAGTAGAGAGTTCTCAAAATCAACAAGGGTTTAAGAGTTGCTGCTGAAATTCACTTTCAATAGCACTGGTAGAACTTTAAACCACTGAAATCCAGTAACTGCGGCAGGACCTGAGAAAAAAAGGGCTTGGAAATTGCATTTGTGATTTTTATTATTGTATTGTGGAGTTGCATGCAACTGATCAAATAGCACAGTATTTAAATCTATGTGTCCATAAAATTTTGGTAACTAGGATGAAAATGCTGGGATGAGGTTTTAATGGCGAAATGACTTAAAACACATGGGAAAGTGCGATGGGATTCATTGCAAATATAGCATCAAACTAAAGTTGTACCGTACAAAGTATTGATCAGGTGTATTAGAATAATTACGTGTGAAAGTTGGCTACGAAAGTAGCTCAATAAAATAATGTTTGTGTGATATTTGGCCCTACATATGATGATGATATACAATCGTGATACGTTTTGTAGGTGGAGAGGTCGGTCACTGTCGACTATGGTTGCCCTCATCTTCCGTTGGGTTAACAATAACCGCTAACCTCAATTATAATATTGTTCGAAAAACTTAATCCATTACTCATTATCCTTAGCGAAATAAACACTTGTCGCGTAAACTTAAATTTCACAATTCGAAATAAAGCATAAGGCACTCACTCTAAAAATGAGAACTATTGAAAAATACACCTCGCGAAAAAACTTTTCCTTAATTGCCTAAATGTGAATAGCGTAACGTAATGTAAGTCGAGAATTTGTCAAAAAATTTGACTTGCGGCACCCAGCACTAAGTCAAACAATTTTCACACATCTTGTGATATTTTATGAATTTGTTTTGCCTTTTTGACAATTTTTGAACTTTACATTTTAGTAGTTATTGGTTTAATTATATCAAACTTGTGCTGCCATCTATGGTTGAATTACGATTGACCACGCGATTTTTAGAAACTTTACCTTTAAATAAATTACAGGAAAATGAAAATTACATAGAAATATTTAAGCCAACTGACAACAATGGATTATAATTATAATTAAGAAATTATGTCGTTTTCATTAGTCTTAGACAAAGTAGTTGTTCATATTACGTTTTATTAGTTTGATTCTTTCCTTGTTTCTAGCTTTCTTATAAAAGCTCGATTGTTGCGTTATGCCTCTATCGATGTTATATTTATTTTACATATAATGAGGTTCGTGTTATTTTTCGATTTTAAGAAAATTTCCATCAGCTCAAATAGCAAATATTATTCTTACAAATTTCTTCTACCTATACGAACTGTGAACCTTAAACTTTCAAGCTGCGTACATGCTACACATTTCTGGTGAAAAAATGTGCACCAGGAAGTTAGCTGTATGAGTTGAATTATTTCCAACTAGAACAAAAAGTTCACTAGGGTAACCAATTTTAACTAAACATTTTACTATTTTGCTAACTTCGTGGTGTACATTTTGGTCTTCCAGAATTGGAGCATGTACGCACCTTCAGAGCTACTACATTCAGAATTCAGATATGCCTTTCTCTTATTTCAAACTCAATTACGATTCTGTTCTGTAATGAAAATGCCTAAATTTGACAAAACCGTAGTTAGAAGTAAATATGAAATCACGCAACCAAACTTTGAGTTCAGGGCTGTTTTAACCGGCTCACATTTTCAGTAAAATGGTTTACAATGCCGTTTATACAGATTTTTCGTAATTATTCGTGATTTGATTTGGTATTAAGTTGTAATTTATTCAAGGTATTCTAAAAAAATCATTTGTTATTCAACTCTAGATCTGGATTATTTGCCAGCTGTTCAACGGGCAGTCGCACAATACCCTTGTGAACAACTATGCGCCTTCCAATGATCGCAATACCAAATAACTACGTACACCAGATTTGTTATAGATTTTCTTTGTTATAGTCTTACAGGACTTGGCCAATCGAGCTGTTCTGTTTGATGTTTTCCTCACCAGTCTCTCAGTAAATGATAGTTGGACTCAAGAATATTTTTTTATATACATAGTTCTCTTCTTCGTGTTATACTATATATTCCGTTGGTGAGAGTGATTTTCCACCATCTCGTGGCCTCGATGGTAAATTTTTCTTAGGACGTTCTTTTCGGTATGTTTATTTTATCATAGGTAACTAAATCATTTTTTGAAAATCGCGTTCTCGAACAAGTCCAATTCAAAGACATGAAATTCTATGTGAAATTCTGCGTTTACTAAATTTTTTGAGGAGATACTCAAAATATAAAGCTCTGCTAGTGGTTTAAAGTTTAATTCTATGTTTTTTCTCTAAATTAAATTTGAAGTCTAACTGCCACTCAGGATGTTAAATAAGTAAAAGCCATAAATAAATTGTAATTCCAAATGAAGCGCGAATTTCAGTAAAGTTCTAGCAAAATCATTTCAGTCATATTGATCAATCGATTAACATTAAATCAACTTTCCTCTAAACTAGGTACTTTGTTGAAACATTAATGGTTTTGGAATGGTTCCCTAAATCATTAGAGATGAATTAAATAAAATTGGCAAAGGATAACTCAATTTCAATTTTTTTTAGAAAATATATACAGCCATGGTTGCGGCCTTAACTTTGTTTCTGCATAATCAAATGAAACGTATCAAATTTTTCAGATAATAAGAAAGCCAAGATATCAGCAGCTATACTAAAATATAATAAAACATTTGTACATCGCGAATCATAAACTGAAAAACACGAATTTTAACCAATTGGTTTTAAGGATGAGACCATACCATCATTATCAGCACGTTTAAGATAACTAAAGCTCAAAGTGATTTAAATTAATTTCCATATAGATTTGTGTCGTTAACATTAGACTGGAAATTTTCGATAAATCCGAAACATCCAGCCAACAAAATATTTAGTTTAGTCAGCAAATTGACAGCAGTTTTCGGACCCAAAAGTACCCGGTGCATGTAAATAAATGTTTCATTGTTTGATTTGTAAAAAATAGATCGACAAATATTTTGTTGTTGTTTGAAACACTATCGGCCTGAACAAGTCGATACAACAATGTTATGTCATACGTATGAAATAATTAACATCCATTTGACATAATCTGGTAAATTGAAATTACCCCATGTATACCTATATCATTTTTTAAAATATGTTCAGCTTAAGACTTAACTTATCTGATTTTGATCACTATCTGCTTCTTTACTTGCAATAGACGGACGTGTGGAAATATTTATTTACACTCTGTGTTCTACCTTCTACATGAAAATATTCACGACTAATTATATCAACCGAAGATTTAGACACAATACCACGAATATTTTCAAAATATAGGCAATTTTTATTAAGACTACAAGAAGAAAAATTTACAGAGTCCGTTGAGTGTGCTGGTGAATCATCCAATTTTTTTTTTTTGGTTGAGACAAAGTTCATTGCAATTTCAAATGGTTCGAGAGGAACATTAACTCGCGGATCTTTATTAATTCGAATACAATTTGCATCAGCAATCTGAAGATCGTTTGTCACAAAATTTTAATGTTCATTTCTACGATGATTCATAATGCGCTTTAGAGGTTAAAACTTTTCGTGATGCATTCAGATTCAGAATTTTTTACTAACCGAAAATCCTTATCGTTGTTTAACCTCGGCCACAGTCGCACAGATTCCAATGAAAACTTTGAACGGAATAAGTTAAAACAAAGACACCGTTGGGCCGAGGTGAAAAATATTATTTCTCACCTCACTGACGAGTAGTATTGGTCGCAGTGTAATTTAAATTTTTTTACATAATGTCTGGCAGTTTTTTGATTTGTTCTGTGGCCTTTCTACGTATTTACTTATATTCGAGGGAGATTCAATTTTTTGCTCCGTGGGTTTATCGTTTCTCTTCTATCGCGTGCACTTTGGCCGCAGGCAATAAACTATCAAGAACATTTTTTCAAAATTATCGAAAGAACTTCAACAACTCTCAACACTAATCTCGAATATATCGAATAATCTTGGAACCAACCGGCAGCTGTATGTCGTCCAAATTTGCAATATGGATTCAAAATTATTTCGAAGATCTGTGAAAACCTCAAATATTCTAGAAAATATAATCTATACCATATGTAACTCAATTCTCCAATCACCATTATTGGAACTCAATTCTGTAACAAAATGCAATTAAACCTTTTGCAAATTTTGTGAAATATCGAGAAACACGGGGAATCTCGAAAAGCTTCTCTACTTTTAGAATTTCAGAATAATCTAGAAATTCTTAAAAAAATTGGAATATTCCAGAAAAACTTGGATTAACTTAAAATCACAAAATAATCTCGAAAATATGAAAACGGCGATATTTCAACATCGAGATGTGAATCTAACCAAGGGTGGACAATAACGTATTACGAAAATTCCGATGTACATAGAATGTTAATTAAGAGTTTCAACGATTTTATTTGATTATGAAAGCCATTTCGAGTACTCGTAATGCCGCAGATACGTTTCCTAGCAACTTGACAATTTTTCCCCCCATAATTCAATAAAATTCAATTTAATTTTATATTTGCTAAAAATCGATTAATATCATATTGATTAACTGATAAGTTAATTAATCGATATAATTACTCAGTTAGCCTTAATCTGTTGATTTCCCTAAACTAATAATGTCTTCAACAGCTGTATAGGTGGCGAGGTACCAAGCTAAAAAAAATTGATTATTGCATCATATATCAATCAGGCCAGTAAACTTCGCAGATGCATGAAGGTCCAACATATTGCCATATTGCTGCAAAATGCAAACTGTGATGAAAATGGCTGTCTAGCCTAGAATTTACTTTCTATGTAAGAGGCCACTACGGAAACTGGGCTGCTAGGTAAAAAATTGTGTTTGTCCTTAGTCTTAGTTGCTACGAATTTATTTTATTTTATCTTCCATTGCTGGGCTCCATTTTAGTAATCATTAAAATTTAGAATTGACAAGAATTCTAAATATTATGTTTTCCTTGGTCAATATTCAAAATTTTTTAATTTTAAAAGAATTTTCGATTATTAAATTTTTGATAAACATCTTCAGACACATTTTACGTTGTTTTCTTATTAGAATTATTCCATTGAATCAATTATGAATTCTATCAAATTTTCCAATTCAAGGTTTTGACACAGAATTTGTTTTAAGTTTCAACAAATTTTAATGTTTTGTTATTTGGAATTTTATGAAATTCTGTAATTCCTAATTTATTAAGTTTTTTAATAAATTTTGAAAATTGTATTTCAAGTTCTACAAATTTTGTAATTTGTATTCTCTCAATTTTGTCTAGAATACAAAAGAACGTGAAATACAATTTTCGAATTTACAATTTAGAATTTTACAACATAAAAATTTGGAATATAATTTGTCAAAACCTAGGAATTTGAAAAATTTAATAGAATCCAAAATTGATCTGGCCGATCAAATAGTTAATTTATCAATAGTGGTGTATGCTTTGTAAAATATAAATGCGTTTGAAATACAAATTTGTAAAATCAATAATTTCTTAGTAAATTTAGAAAAAATTAATAACCGATAATTCTTCTAAATTAAAAACAAAAAAATTGAATTTACGCCCATCTCATCATTATACGCATTCAGATACCGTTTTGCGGTAAAATACCACAATTTTAATTTATTAATTTGGAAAATTTGGTAATTTTGCAGAACCCGGCGCAAATTCAGAATTTACTTTCAATTTTATTTTTGTATCCATATTCATAAACTCAAAGACGGATACAAGAAAATTGAATGTTTTCGTATAAATTGTATTAAATCAAACACAAAATCATATAAATTTATTTTTACCTCTTTTACCTCCTTAAAGAGGGAGTTTTGGTTATGTTATTTTAATTATAGTAAGCTAAATTCACATAAACGATAATCAAACGACCTTCCGTGTGAATTTCCACTAATTCCCTTCCTGAAACATTTTTGGTAGCATTGCATGCACCCAAAAATGTTAAAAAATTTGTTTGTTTTTATCCGACATTGGTAGTTGTGTGTTGAGTAATCTACTATCTATTGGCTTAAAAGTGCCGCAAGGAAGGGCAAAATTTGATCTTGAATTCATCGCCAAGGTTCCTAAGAAGCAGACAGAAGCTGATTAAGTTGTTGTTTTAATTTAAATACGTCATGTTCTGTCAACAGATACAAAATAAAATAAAAACTGTACATTTTCATAATTATTTGATAGGCAGACTAACTGCTTATGATTATGATTGTTTTAACCATCAAAATTATATATGACGGGATATCAATGTCTTTGTTTTCGTCCAAAAGCTTCGAAACTTTATTACTCCGTTGTTAAAAAAATGCCACAATCACATAAATTAATTGCACCATGATATAATATCAGTACAATAGACCAACAGCAAGTAGTATATAGTACCTATAAAACTAATTCCAATCCAAAAATTTATAATCCAGAAACTCACTGTCCCATAAATTTATTATTTGATTCATCGAGTTGATGTTTTTGTGTATGGATGGTATAGTTAAGGTAAAAAAAAATCATCAAACATGTTCATCAGCGGAACTTTAAAATAAAAATTATTTATATTTTAAACTTCAAAAATAAAAAGATGAAGATCTTCTTTCTTTATTTTGTTATTAAAGGAAATGATAAAAAAAAAATTGTGTTACCTTTTTTTCAGGCAAAGATGCTCACAAAGGTAGAACGAAACATATATCTATCTATGTATACATACTATATACTTAAAGCACCATGATTAACCTCCTCACTCAACTTAAAGAAAATACAACAAAAGTATATGTTTCCACTTCAGTTCACGGACAGCCGGACAAAATACGAAAACTTTCACACAAACACATACATACATATATGTACATAGTAACATATACACGTATATAAAAGAAGATTGTACGAGATTAGAATGGCGCGTATACATATTTTATACTTACGACAAATGGCGTACAAAATACAACCGTGTAATTTGTTTTTAAAGAACATCGAACCTGGAGGTCGTTACATATCTGACATTGATCTAAAAATGTACAAAATTTGAACGGGTGCTAATTAAAACTAATTTTAGGTTATCATATATGTATGTGTAGTGCGGCACAGAAAATCACAAGTCACCCATTTATATTAAAAACCGCAAGTATAAAGTAAAAGTGACTTGGCACTATTCACAAAACGTAGGTAATCTCACCTTTGATTATATTTATAGTTGAGTATAAACCGGCTTACCTGATTTACCCATTTTCCCATTTCAGATAATATAATTTCCATAAATTCCTATGATTTTCCTGATTTTTTTGTTTGTTTTGTTTTTGCTGCTGTTTAATGTTAATTTTGTTTGTTTTTATTAAAATAATTTAATAAAATTAAATAAAAACTTAAAAAAAAAACTTTTGAATAATTTATGTGGTTATATCGTATTTCGAAAACTACTATACTATACTACTGGCATAGTTGTGCACATTATTTATGTAAAAAATTATGTTTTATGTTAAACGATTATCGATTTTATTTATAAACATTTTTGATTTATATATGTTGCATTTTATGTATTTATCGTATTTTTATGTACCAACTCAGTAGTATTCAGTGATGTGTGTTTTTGGCGATCGATACATAAATACACTTTGGTTGTTTTATGTACATATATACACACACACACACACACACAAACTATATATTTACTTCATGCTCAATATAAATAAATTTCTTATTTTTATTATATTTACATGTTTTACAATTTAATTAAAATATTACAATAAAAATAAAAAAAATGTTTGCGAAAAAATCATTCTACATATGTTTGTTTTAGTAATGAGACCGACAAGCAGCAACAACAAGCATATACACACATCTAACTTTAAGCACAACAATTTTTGTTTCGTATATGGAAATATCTGGGTTTCGAGATATAATTTCTATAATTTATTAAATTATTATAATTATATTTTAATTTTATTAAATAATTACAAATTTTTTTTATAAGATTATTACACTTTTTATGAGTATTTATAGTGTTTTGAAGTTTAAGGTCATGAATATGAATTGTTTGCTTTTGTAATGGAATGGAATTTTTGAGGTGAATTATTGATTTGGTTATCTGGATTTCCTCTTGGTTAATTTTAATTGACATAATTAGTCTTATCATTAGTAATCTTGCAAGGAATAATAATTTAAAGTTGAACCAGCACCTCGGAAAACAACAGGTATAGTCTTATCCCGAACTATACTTCTCAAACTGTGCACATATAACCGAAATCATGAAGGAGGTATACAATGAAAACTAGACTTAGGGATTATAAAAATGGTTTAGGGCTCAATATTGTTTTTTTTTGCCGAGAGGCTTACTAAAAAGCAGAAAAACCGTGTAGTATAACCCGATGATGGTTCCAGAAAAAAATACTCTAAGCATTGGAGAGGATAAAGGATAAACAGTTGGGTTACAGATGGGTTATCCGAATTATTTTTACGTTTTAATTAAGACATGATTTAAGTTAATGAAATGAGTTGGCATTGGCAAACCCGTTAATAGGTGTTTCGCATTTCAATGAAAAGCTTAATAACATTTTTATTGTGTCGATTTATTGGTTTTATTTGCTATTGTTTTTATTGAAACAAGTGTTGTGCTTCACCTGTATTATACACACTGTTGTTGGCAAAAATACACAAAACAATGTGACTAATTACAGAACCTTGTGGAACTACCGAAGAAAAATACATTAAAGATGAAGTCGAAGTCAGAATATGTACGTAGAATTTCCTATCTTCAAAGTGGTTTTAGCCATTTTTATCGAAAATAATGGGAATTTTAATTGGAGTATTTTGTGTAATAGCCCCTTAATCCAAACGGAATCAAATTCATTGTCAATGCGATCAACCTAATGTATTGAGGAATGTTGATGTCGGAACCAATTAGTATCAATGTGTTTGCCTGTTTTTGATAATGCACTCAAAGATTTTACTCAAGCAATGAAGTATATTACTAGCTCGATAACTATTGGCATCTGCAAGTGGTTTGTCAGGTTTCAGAATCGCCACCACCTTGCCTGTTTTTCAAGATTTGGGTAAATAGGAAAGCTTAAAACAGCTGAAAAATAATTTAGTCAGAACGACCCAGATTTGGGAAGGTGGTTTAGGAAAATTTTTTGCATTTTATCTGGTCCTGTATAGCTTTGAATGGTCGGAGCTGCAATTTATAATATATTTAACTTCTTGAATTGATACTTTAAACTTAGAAAAATCGTGTTCAACAGAATCGCTACGCTGAATATTTTGACGGATATCATCGAGTTCTATAATACCAGATGAGATTTCTTATGCTGTTTGGAAAAAATTTCACTTGTAGCTGATGTGATAATTATTTTTGCTATTGTCTTTAGTTTTTAATTGCTGGCCAGTTAAAAATTTCATCGATTTTTGGCCATAACGTGCGTTCAATAGCTTTAAAACAGTTTTGAATTGTCAGTGATCTCATCCATTGGAGCCTCATTGGAGAGTAAAAGTCTTGATATGTCTGATCAATTTTATTTGTAGCTAATTCACTGACTTTAAGATCAATTGCTTTAGAATTTGGGCCTGTAAAGTTTAGTTAAATATAAGAACACTCTGGTGCTTAAGCTGGTGGTTTAGTTCGAGATAGTTTAAGAAGTTTTGGTGTTGATAAAGGCTGAATGACAGGCGGATGGTCAAAGTTCGGCTCATTTTTCTGTTACAACGACACCAACAAGGCACGAGGGACCAGCCAGATAAAAATCTAGTGTGTTGTAAATGTAAGATGTAATTGACCTGGACATTAGGAAATCGTATATAGAGGGACTCACTGAAAGCAGTCTGTGTTTGATTGTATTTTTGATAATAACTCCACCGCTTATTAAGATCATATGGTAATATACATTTATTTACAGGGTGGCTGAGACCAAGTGTTACCAAATGAAAACGCTGTAATTTTTTTAATTTTGATTATTTTTTATTGAAATTTCGTGGAATATGTTGAAAACATATTACATTTTATGAAAAACATGTTACTGCTCGATATGACCTCCTTTGGCTTTGATTATTTGATTCAGTCTTCCATAGAAAGCATTGCATGCTGACCGAACGTGGGCTTGCGGAATTTTATTCCATTCTCGAACAAGAGCTGACTTCAATGCATCAACACTTTCGTATTTTTTAGTGGATACCTTACTCTCCAAAATGGACCATATGCAGAAATCCATGGGATTCAAGTCTGGTGAATATGGTGGCCATTCTTTCGACGAAATCAGCCGCGGAACGCAATTTTGTAAAAATTGCTGTGTCGCTCGAGCTTTGTGTGACGGTGCCGAGTCCTGTTGGAATGTCCAACGGTTCGTACCAAAGTGTTTACGTGCCGAAGGTAGCAAAGCATCGTTTAGGATCTTTTGGCGGTACATCTCTTGGTTTACCTTGACTCCATGTTCGATGAAAACCAGAGGAGTGCGTCCATCTGCAGTAACTGCAGCCCAAACCATAACATAAGCTGGTGATTGCTTGCGCATGGCAACTCTTGTGTCCAAATTATCGTTGGACTTGTCCTCTAACAAAACACGATCATTTTGTTTATTCACATGCTGTTGAATGGTGAAAATTTTCTCATCAGAAAAGACAATTTTTGGAATCTCATCACGTTCGGCCAAGGCCTTCAATGCTCGTGTTCTTTCAAGCCTAACTTTTTTTTGTGCCTCCGTAAGATCTTGAACTTTTTGTATCTTGTAGGGCTTCAAGTGTAGTTCATTTTTCAATATGGTTTGAATGCTGTATCGTGAAACATGTAGACGTGCGGCTAATTGATTGGCACTTTGACGAGGATTTCGTTGGATTCGTTTCTTCACCTTTCGTATCATTTATTTTGATGTTGCTGTCTTTTTAGGACCGCCTCTGTTGCGTTTAGCGATGCTACCAGTTTCGTTGTATCGAGTTATGGTTCGATACACAAACATTTTATTCACATTCAAATGCTGGAGCTGACGAACTATTGCTGTTTGTGAATTTCCACCCAAATACAGTGCAATTACACTATTACGTTTGAATTCCATTACGATTTTTTTATTAAGATATTAATTTAGAACAATTATTTATTGACCACATATAAACAACTAACCAAACTTCAATCTGTCAAAAAATTAATGCGCGAAAATGACAACTACACAAATGACAGCAGAGTGAAGTTAGTAACATTTGGTCTCAGCCACCCTGTATTAATTCTCTTAAACCATACAAAATTACAAAACTAAATATACAAATGATTAAATTTTAAGGCAAGAAGATAGGTTTACTTTGTCAAGGACAGTGTTGGAAACGTCTTAAATTAAAACTAAACAAATTGGTGTGGGTCAAATTAAAATAATAATAATAGAAAAAATACCAAAAAAATTAACAAAATAATTAATTAAAAGAGATATAACAAAAGTTTAAAATTTAAAAATAAAAATTATTTTATTTATTTTACAACCTCAAAAAGAAATTTTAAATTATTTCTTTCAAATAACCAACCTTTCACCAGCTTCAAAAATGAATTAGTGGAGATCAGTGATCGGATATGTAATGACAGGCAATTCAAGAAGTACGGACCAATGACTAGAAAATATCGCCTAAAAGTTTCGGTAGTAAAAGTTGGTATTTTAAAAAACAATTTGTTGTTATTATGAAAATTATACGCAGAAACAAACCTCACTACCCTTTGACCACTACGGTAATAAAACAAACGAAGAACTCTAAAAACATAAAGATGTTGCAGCGGAAAAATTTTATTTGCAACATAAACTGGCCAACAGGAATCAGTACGGCTCATAAAAAACATGGAACGAATAATATGGTTTTGTAACGTGATTAAAGGAATTAACGCACAATTAAAAGCACCACCCCAACAGGGAATTCAATAACTCAAACGAGAGCATACACAAGCATGATAAAAACTTAATAAAACAGATTGCGAACAATAAGAGCGCAACATATAGATTGCACGCAAAAAAGAACCCAATTGACTTTTTAATTGTTGAATATGCAACTTCCAATTGAGGCCAATATCCAGATGTAGACCGAGGTATCTGAAGGAGTTAACAATTTCAATTCTAAAACAATCATTATTACAATTCAGGAAATTACAGTTAGAATGGTGATAGATAAATTCAGGCATATAATTCAACAAAGGGTCCCCAGATAACTTGAAAAACATAATTTTAGTCTTCTCACTTAGAATCATACCATGTCGATCAAACCAAATACGTAGCAATTTTAAATCATAATTGATATCGGTAGAGATATTATCCAAACATGACCCCGAATAACTTAAAGCCATATCGTCCGCAAAGGCTATTATTTTTCCACGTAGACCCAGGCTAAAAATATCATTTATATAAATTAAAAAAAGTAATGGACCCAAGACAGAACCCTGAGGAACACCACAATTCAATGTAAAAGGAACACTAAAGGAACTTTGAATTTTAACCTTGTAATACCTATTACTCAGATAAGAAGCAAACCATTTTTGTGAAATACCTCTAAAACCGATAGAATCTAGTTATGATCAACCATATCAAACGCTCGTTTAATGTCAATGAAAACAGCTCCAGCCTCAAGCTTATCATTCAAATGAAGATGAACACCATTAAGAAATGCAACCAACGCAGACTCAGTACTACTACCAGATCTAAAGCCGTACTGATTGTCACTTAAAAAATTATGTTTAGCAAGGTATTTATCTATTCGTGGTTTCATGGCTTTTTCAACTATTTTTAAGATAATAGGTTGCAGAGCAATAGGACGAAAGTTCTCTTTGCGCAAGTGATTACCTTTTTTGTGCAGTGGAATAACAATTGAAGTTTTCAAAATATCCGGGACAAAACCAACAGATAAACTGTCATTTATAAGGACAGAAAGGACGGGAGAAACAATGTACTCATGTACATGTATTTGAAATAGTGGGATATTAAAAGCTTCTCGTGGTTCTAAAATAAGCTCTTGTTTTTTGTTAATAGCTGTATTCCATTGAGCGAACTACTCATAGGTACGTCCATCTACTCGCAGCTACTCATACTAAATCACTGGAGTTGATGTTTTTGCATGTGGTTTAAAAATTTTCCGTTCCACTCGGGTGCTATTCACAAGTATTTCCAAGTAGCAAATTTGTCCCATTGGAAGACAGAAATTGACGCCGTTGCGACCAATCGTTAGCTGTCCATGGTATAATTTACCTAAATTTTTGTCTAATATTTTAAATTATTATCTGGGAAATAACTTTTCGGCTGTAAAGATTTTAAAAATAAAATTCAAAATATTTCTCTATATGTGGTCTCATTGTTCTCGAATATTAACTCATCTTTGGTAATAAATATTTTTGGCTAATCAATTTTGGAACACCATTAAAACAGGTGTAATACAAATTTGGTGCTAAATAATTCTGTAGGAGCGTAATTTGATCGTTCGAAATTAAGTATTGGCAAAGGATGTTTAAAGCAAGTGTTTGTTACACGGATGGTTCGCCAGTTAGTCAGACTATGGCAAACCTTTATTGAAGGAACCTATTTTCTTTTATAAGTATGTTGTAAATGATATCAATCATTGCGGCCATTCCAAATTCAGAAATTGATAACTGTGTGGACTCGTTTAAAAGTTATACCCCTCGAATTAAATTTACATGTGAAATTGAAAACCAATCACTAAATAAATGGTTTAAATTGAAAATCGAAAATCATGTTGCTACGAACCACCATGTCCTCGTAATTGAATTTTCAATCTAAATTTTAGTTGATATATGAGAAATCTGATGGGTAGCTCGACCTCTTAAACGTCTTTCATTGTTTATTTAAACCATAATAGACCGACCATCATCACTCTCAAATGCCTTCGCTATAACCATATATTTTGCGCCACAGAGTTACAGATTTAGATCTTCGTAACTGCGTGAAATTAATAAAATGTTGTTCCTACCGAACATTTATACGCTTCGAGAAATTAACCTGAATCCAGAAGGCGTAATGCCTTAAGTTGACCTACTACAAAAATGAGTTGTTTTAATATTCAACATTTTCCTTCCTCTTAACAATTTTCAAATTTCGCTTAGGTCCTTGTGGCCTCCCGGAATCACACTAGAATAGTTTTTGTATTTTATAGAAATTGTTTGAAATAAAAGTGAATAAATGGAAAATTGCGAAGTATAGAAAATTTAAGAAATTTAATTAAGAACTGAAACAAATCAACCTGCAAAATGCAAATTGATCATACACATTTCGTTAAAAACGTAATTATACATTACATAATTATATTACATAATATCCATACCAATATAATTAAGGGAATGCAAGCGTTTAATTTAAAAAATTAATTTTTTGTGGAATATATTAACAGTTCCAGAACTTTGAGCTTTTAAAGCACAGGTCTATCAGTTTGACCCTTCGCAAAGACGTAAGTAAGGAAGATTAAATAGGTTGTTTTCATCAAATTATATCAATATTCCATTTTTTGTTTGATTTTACTCTCAGCCCGTTAAAATGTCACCATTGCCACGGTATTTACAATCACTAGCAATATCATGACGTTTTTAAGTGTCAGCCCAACATAATACAAAGAATTTTTTTAATAAATTTAATCCAAAATAATTGTATCTGAAATTTTTGAGATGTACGAGTAGTTTCAAATTCACTGAGGTTTCAATAAACAATTGCGGTTTCATTGAGGTAGGTACAACATCAGTAAGCCACCAGTCGAAATCACTTTGAAATTATTCAGTAATTAAAGTAAATTTAATTGTATTATTTTTTAAAATCGCAGGTCTTCCTCAAGAGGAAATTTTGAAAGTTATTTTTTAGAAATTTTCTTTAAAAAATATCTTTTAAAATTTCCTAAACTTCTTGCTTCAGTTCTGAAATTTCCAAATTAACTTAGCTAAAAACCTCAAAATGTATATATCTTCGAGATCAACAAGACTTTCTTTGTATACAGTATAGGTTATGGGATGCGGTGACTAGTATTTCGCTACTTCGGTTCTATTTAAAATTAATCTGCGTTAAATGCTGATAGCCATAATCTATATTGGAACCAGTTTAACCAATTCATAAGCCTACCGAATATTTGGCAGACAATATAATTTAGTGTCTCTGGGGTATTATAAAAAAAGTTTGCGTTTTGGTAAATAATAGTTGAGTGTAAAAAATGTCAAAAATCTCAACTGTACCTAAAAATGTTTCTATATATACATTCAATTATTGTCAAAAAAATTTGGAAATCGTGAAATTGTATCTGGTTTTCCCAACCCATCAAAATTTGATCTGTATCACAAATATATAAAAATCTGAGCATGATTGACCGGCATTTCTCATACCTTTGATATACATATGTATATATATATATATACGCACACATAAATATTTCCTCTCTGTATATATCACAATTTAATATAAAATTTCACTAAAACATCAAAACCATCGTATTATTCCATCAATCATGGATTAAATCTAATATTTCAAAAAAATTATTTATAAATTTTGCAATTTTTGTGTAATTTTTTTGTTTTGATGTCCAACCGCGTTTATCATAAAATGTGCACAGAATATAAGCGCGCAACGGCCGCAACAAAAACATCCAAAAAATATTTTTTTTTTTTGTATCAAATGCGTTGCACCGCGATAAATAAAAAAAAAATTATGTTTTATTTATGTTTTATGAACAAAAAGATTTTTTTTTTTTTGTATTTAATACGAAGCACATTTTTTTACGTGAATGAAATTTTATGACAGTTCTCAGGTTTAGTGAAATCGCAGCTTAATGATTATCCTGTGTTTGTTTAACGTATATACAATGTCATATTTTAAAATCAAAATTCATTTCCTTAAATTAATCGGCCAAAGCATTTGTTTATGGAAATTTTGCGGAAAACATGCGAATAAGCAGTCGAGCAAAAATGGGTACCAATCCAAGCACGAAAAGGTTAGTAACGAGTTTTTTTTTATTATCGACGAAATGTTAAAAAATAAAAGCTTGGGTTTTAATGCGTGTGCATTACAAATCTTTTATTCAGGCGGTCATTGTGCATTCAATAAATAATTAAATTCGGTACAAATATAAAATGGAGTTTACAGGCAAACATTATGGTGTTACGGTTTTTTGCGATGCAAAAGCAGAAACAGTTTTGATTTGGTACCTGAACGGAGAGGGGGAGGAGCAGTGTTACCAGGACTGGCTCAAAAATATGCAAAAGAGGATGTGGATTGAGAGAATTGTTTATTGTTTGCAATCACCCTTAAAACGACATTAGTTCGCTGATATTTATATTAGTATGATGATATTTGCAAGCAAATACTTATTCTTTGATCCGTATAGATTCAATGTGCCGGGATCAACCGATTTATTTCTTCTTTCTCAAAATGCACTTTCTTTAGTTGGGTTTACAAGAAAAACAAATCACAAGGAAATTCCGAGATAAATATAAACAGTTTCTGAATTTTTCGCTAATTTGAATTTTTAACTGAAACGTTTTGTAGCGCAAACTGGGTAAATTTTGAATTGAGAATGATTTATGTCACTATAAATCGTCGATCATCGGGTTTTCGGGTTTTAAACCCGAAAGGAGTATAATTTTAAACAAATAGCTACCTGTCTAGGTTCTAGGTTTTTATTGTTTATAAATATTCAATGAACCTGCAATGAACTTCATCATCAGGACACATGGTCACTGATTAAGAAGTACTGATTTAAAAATTTCATTTTTAATACGAAAACTTTGCACACGAAATAATTTTTTTAACGTGCCAAGGCCGTTTGGTTTTTTTTAACTTTCGGTGCTTCTACACCCAATGGCCAAATTCTACAAGTAGAGTTTATATAACTACCTTGAATTTACTCATTTTATATTCCATTGGACTTTGGAAGCCCTGTATTAATCTTGCTTTTTGGAAGTTGGAGGCTTCAGTAACATTGCCGTAAACCTGTCTCTGCTGGTTGCAGTAGTCATCCTTCTAGGCGTGACCAATGGTGGTTATTATATCCAATATTTCGGAACCTTGAAGCCCCGGTAATTTACCATAAATGGGTATATACTTTTTGTCTGATTTCTGCTAAATTATACCAGAATTTTCTCATCCCTCTGAAATACTGTGCTAATATCGGGGTTAGAATTGGTTATCACTTCTAATCTTTGGTTTTTTAAAACCCTTTCGATCAGTAATTTAAACATTTCTAATGGAATTTTTTTGTGATATGTTGCGTATAAATAAAGAATCACAAAATTAAATGTTTATTTAACCCATTATCATCCTTGTGGGACTACGTTCCATATCAAATTTTTTGGGTCAGATATGTCCCATTGTGTTTATCAAGCGTCGTTGCTTAATTGTTAATTGTTGTTCATCCAGGTCATCGCCGTCTGATACTAACCTCGTCTAGTAAGTGAGTAGCGGAGACACCAAACCTCTTGTTGTTTCGAGAGTCGCTGCCTCGCTTTGCGCTCCAAATATTTACTATGGCTTTTTGTCAATATTCTTGCCAAAACTGATAAATAATCAAATAATGCTGATTGTTTGTGACGTAATTCGGAATAAATTATCCATCAATTAGCAACAAACATTTTTTCAACATTATCTAATTCATGAGTCCCTTCATTTGATTAGCCCTTTCTGTGTGTAATCTACGATTTTATTCAGCAGTTCCAGACACAACATCTGAACAATTAATCAATCTCAGTGTTTTTTTACGGTTACCATTGCGGTGTTGTGACAGTTGCTTATACTTTAAAGAATTGTTTAGTATGATGCCATTTTGAATATATAAAGGCCAAAGTGCTACACTTGAAATTCATTCTTCATTTGATGCATAATGTGACTTGCGGGTACCTTTTCGCAGTTGCTACAGCGCTGAAAACTCGTATTATTTTAGCAATGAACCGCATTTAAATTTCATCACCGAGCTTTTTGGACCCGCGATTCAAGAATTGCACTATATTGTCAACGCAGTATAATTTACAGGCAATACACTTATAGGTTGTTTTGATGATATAAAGTAAAATTGCGACGTTTTCAGCACAAAACGATCACGAGAAATGGCTGATCTTGTAGCAGTAACCCATTGGCACAAAAAAAAACAAAGTCGGTAAAATTGATACCTGATCGACCCTTACTTTATGGTCAGAGAGAACGCTTTTATCCACTTGAATGCCATTGAATTTAGGCCATAATAAGCCTTAAGTTCATATAGATGGGCCGATCTTGCAATATCTTTACAAAAGCTTTAAGTGGCGCTCTAAATGGCGAGATTTCAACTGTTTGCAACATACATATGCTACAGAAGATCGGTTGTGGATCGACATTCACGAAAGCTATTGAAAGCTTATTTTGTTTGCGAAAATATTTTGTTTACCTCATTTCATTTCACGTCATTAGCACGACTCTCTCAGTACTTGAACTGAAATTCCGTCAAGAATTCTTCTTACCAAGATTACGGTGGCAATGGAAATTTGCTACGATATATATTGTAGAGGGTCCTAGTGGCTACCCCTGGGCCAATGCTGATTCTTCTTTTTCGACAATTTTTGCTACATCAATAAATATGTAGCCTTCCCATATTTAAAAATGAATAAAAAAACTTCTTCTGGTCAAGAGGTGGCACTTTAAATATATTATATCGGTCGATAAGGGGTCCTGTTGGTTACCACAAGGTCAATTCTTTTTACAACGAAACAACATATTTCCATGGTTACCGGAACCTTGATCAAATTTTTTTTTTAATTTTTTTACCCATTTTAAACTAAGAGAAGGCAACACATTCATTTATGTAGTGAAAATTCTAACTAACAAACCGGATTCAGATTTAGTTAGCTAATAGGACCCTATATCGGCATAACAAATTTCCAGGCCCATCATCATGACCAAGATAATTTTCTTGAGTTTTTTGTACATTTTTATGAATGTGAATTTCTTCCTAAACTTTCCTAAAATCACAAAAACAACAAATTGAGAGAATGTATTAGTAAAACTACGCACTAACGAATAAATTATATATCACTCATTAAGTATACGTCTAAATATTATCATGTATGTAGTATTTTTTCAATATTCCATTATTAATTTCTGTATGATATACTTCCAATTGCCGAACGTTTTCCGATACTTAGAAACACTCGCCCAAAAAGATAAGTATATTTTGAGTAACTGTGGATGTAAACTAAAAGAAAAACGTCATCATTTGAAAATTTAAACACCCTTAGTCTCTATAACTTTTCAAATGATGATATTTTTCTGTTAGTTTACATCCATGGTTACTCAAAAATATACTTAGTATTTTTGGCCGGTTTTTCTAAGTTGCGGAAAATGCTTGGGAAATTTAAGTAAGACATAAACGGAAACCTTAATATGATTCTGGTATACTAAATACCCTTAGTCTAAATGAGCGAGCGGAATTTAAACATTTACCTTGCTTGGTAAAGTGAGGCAGAAAACGGGAGTTTCACATTTAGTTTCTCACAGAAAACACCAGAACCAACCCTACCATCCATTTTAACCATCCGTGAAGAAGTTCAAAACTTCAGGGTACAACATCTTTTCACTAAGTCAGTCCTCTTTGGAGGGAATATCAGTATGAAACCTTTCCTCAAAAGATCATGATAATGGAATCAAGTAATCGGTAGTACCAAGGATATCTCTTATACACAAAAAAGATGAGTGTCCTGTATTACTACAGGTCGACATGGTGGTTTGGCGTCTATTGGAGGGAGGGATCAAAGTTGAGTAGATTAATCTACCAGCTCCGTAACCTTCCAGTAGGGTGCGCATCACGTGAGCTGTTCTGGTCTTGTCATTAGGCAGCTGCGTGATGGGTACAATTGTGTAAGGGGTAACCTGTGCACAATTCGCAAGTGTACGTACTGCCTCCTCGTGGCAACCACTGGTAACTAAGGCCACTTGGCACATTTTAGGCCATTTGGCACAGGCCAAAGTACGGCGCTAAAGGAGAAAACCTTGACAAAAAACCCTAATCTAAGGTGGAACAGCATATGCCGAAAGATGAATGGCTGATAGGTTAATCAGCCCAAAATATGCGGACTCTGGATACCAGGCACCCTCCAGTTTTATTTTTAGCCTTCCTGTAGTAAAGCTGGGTGACCTACAGGTGATTTGCAATTCCCAGCAACTCGTAAGAGTAAAATCAAACGGAATACGGGGCAGGAGTAGGAATATACGGGAGTGGCACAACCCTCTCGAGGTCCTTGAGCTCCAATGCTACCGTCTTTCTAGCGGAACTACATGCTGTAGTAAACATCTAGGAGGGAGAGCAATATGCCCAGATAGTATGTATCACGTACCGGGAGGCAGTATTGTCAGGTTCATTAAGAACCTGAATATTGACTGGACGGATAATTAAGCAGGGGCCAGCACAATAGATCTTTTAGGTCGCAGTGCGAAGTGGCTGATCGCCCGCATGGCCCCCCCCAATAATAATAATAATAATACTACAGGTCGACATAGAAATGGATTTGATCCTTAATGCCTGAGTGGTGCACCACTAATACACTGGGTGGAAGTGCTCTAAATTTTTATCAACAACTTTTGGTTAGCCTTACTATTTAAGGCTGGCCACAAAACAACAATCCCATATAAAAGTATGGGCCTTATCATTGAAGCATAGAGCGTATACGATATGGGGTTCAAAACCCCATCGTTTTCCAATAGCATTTTTAAAGGAGTATAGCGCTATAATAGCTTTCTGTACCCTTTTTAAAATATTAGGCTTCAAACTAAATTTGCTGCCCAAAACAACACCAGGTATTTCGCTTTATTTTATTTATTATTCAAATGATGATGTTCTCATTTTAGGAAAGTTTAGGTTTGGGCTCATTTTAGGCCATATACATTTTATAAACTATTTAATTCAAACCGCGTTTTCTTCTTTATAAAATGCTGATTATCGGTTAATTTGAATTAAGTATATTATAATCACGAACACAAGCAAACCGCGTTCAGAATTGGCCCTGAGGTAGCCTCTAGAAAAAATTCGTGCAGTAAATAAAAACTCTGAGATGGGTTTATTCGCTCGTGTTGAAGGAGGTATTTTCAAATTTTCCAGCGATGAAAGTTTGGGATATCTTTAAAGCGGTTTCTATGGAACCAGCAATAATTTGTGTGAGGTCAGGCGAAACTCATTGGATCTTACAAATTACAATAAATTACGCAAAACTCGAATAGTATAATCTCGAATAAACTTAGAATGTGTAAGCATGAGATGGATATTGTTTGAAAAAATGTAAACACCTTCCTTAACTTTCTTATTCTGATTACTTCGGTTCCATGCGTATGCTTTTACTTTTATTCCTAAATTATTAATGAAATACTATAATACTATAATAATGAAATAAACTTAAGGCCTTATCATAAGTTCCAATCTTTTTGATTTCGTAAATTAAGGATAAATTCTATTGGATAAGTATTTACTAAAATTACGGTGCAAACAAATTTTCCACTTAACTGAAACTGGGTTTTTTGGTGCAACAAAAAACAAAGTCGATGACAAAGCTGATCCTTCATTGACCCTAATTTTTTGGTCAAGAAAACTTTTTGATCACGAAATTAATAAGAATCTCGAATAAGTTGTTAGCAAGTATATAGCAAGCAATGATATGCCAATTAAAAGACATCTCACTGCTCGAAATCCGGAAATCTAAAGATTAATGCAAACTCGACACTAAACTCGAATAACCATTATTTCAAAAAATTTAAACCACAAAATCCGCAAATCAACCCAACGGTAATTGAAATACAGCTTGATGTAATTGAAATGCAGTTGCTGAGAATTTGGTTGTTGATTCTTATTTTTTCCAATAATTTAGCAAATGACCGTTTAATGGTCAACTGTAAAAGGTTTTGGCTACTTGATTACCGTTTCTCAACATTTTTCCTAAGTAAATCCTTGGTTTAAGTGTAAAACAAAATGTAATTCTTAAAATTGCGTCATCTAGGGCAGCTTTAAGCAAATTTTAAGAAAAGTTAAAGTTGTCTAACTCTCATTGATGCATCCCTCTACCATACATATTACAAACAGTCAAAACAATTTGACACAACAAATTTATTTTAAAAACCACTCAAATCACCAACACACAATTGACAGTACAGCTATCCACAATCCACCGGTTACGAACCACTGCACTCTTTATCCACAACACACAAATTTCATTCATTTTCTCTCCTCCAATTCAAAATTTTCTTTAGTTCTTATGGCTTCAAGTGTGATTTCATCAAGTTGAAATTTTTCCTTTTTGTGTGTGCGCAGCGCTTTCGTTAGTGGAAAAAATAAAATTTTAAATCATCAACAGAATCGAAAAAAAAAAACCAAAACTTTTATTTATGTTTCATCGACGCACTGTATCGATTTAAAGTGTGTGAAATACGAAAACAAAAAATAAAAATGGTTACAGAAAGAGACGAATATATAAATGTGCGATAAACAAAAAAAAAAAAAAGACTTTGAGTGGGAGAAATGTTGAAAGCAACAAAACAAAAAAAAAATAACAGAATAGCGATTAAGAGAGGTATTGGTGAGTAGTGGGTGTTTGAGGCGGTGCCAAAACGCAGACTCGATATGCGCGAAAGAGATGGAAAACAAAATGGTTCGTAGCTAGTTCGCAACAAAAATGTAGATGCCACTAGGGGTATGTGTTTATAAAACAAAAAAAAAGAAAAGAAAATGTTTTGAGTGGTTTTTTGTGTGTGCACGATGGGTTATTAATTTTTGTGATTTTCCTAAAGTTTTCGTTTTTTAGTTTTTTATTTATTTATTTATTACGTTTTTTTGTTGTTGATAATTTTATTTTGTCTGCGTTTTATATGCTACAAATTCTTTTTTTTTATCAATTTTCCTAACCCTTTTGGTACCATTTTGATATTTTTTTTTTTTTATCTATCGATATCTGGCATTATTTATTGAGTACAGTATTTTGGGCAAATAAAATTATTTCCAATAAAAAATTGAAAAGTAAAAATAATAAATCATAATAGTAATTTGGTTTGTTGTTGTTGTTGTTGCTGGAAATTTTATTATATATTTACGTTTATAGTTGTTGTTGGTGTATGTATATCTGTTTTAGGCAAAGTAGTTTTTCTTTGCCACTACTTCTTGTTCTTCTACTTCTTATGAGTATTTTATGTGTATTATATAAAGAGGAAAAATGTGAATATTGATTGAAATGAAATCAAATGGAAATAAAAAAAACAATTTTTTTGACATAATTTTATTGAATACAATAAATAATATATTTTGGGATAAAAATGTTTTTTTTTGTTTTTGTTTTCATTGAGCGATATATAAGGTGCGTGCGAGTTATACGAGTATATTGTATATAGTAAGGATGGCGGTTGATTATAAAATGTAAGTGTCATCCACCTTTATATTATAAAATATTATATGACCGTCTCGTAAACACATCGTAACATATGCACAGTCAATCGACATACATTCACACAGAAATGCATAACCTAAATTGTGACATATATATTTTCCACAGCAACTTTTCTTTTTATATTCATCATCAATCTCAATCCATCATCATCGCATGCAAAAACAATACAACTTTCATCCTTTCCCTTTCTCCGCAATAACACAACAAAAAAATATTTAAAAACTATCAAATTTTGTTATCAAATAAAATAAATACATTTTCCATTTATTACTGTTGTTGCACGAGTATATATGTTTGTATATTTTAATTCGATTTTCCACGCATAACGATAAAAAAAAAATGAGGGAAAATCGAAAAATGGATATAAACACAAAATGGAAAATTGCATGTGTTTTGTTTCGTTCGAAGAAAATTTACATATAATTTGATTTAACTCATCGCCGTGGCGTGTCTCTCGTGTCGGGCACAGAAAATTTATTTTCCACTTTGCCGTCGGTGTTTCGTTTTTAAAATTTTTAACGTTGAATTTTTTTATATGTAAACCAATACACGTATAATATAATATACTTAATTACAGTCAATAGATAGTAAAAAATTTTAGTTTTTTTTTTTCTTCAATAAATTTCACTCCCAAATAATCATCATCGTCATCAAATTTTTGTTGTATTTGCCTTGAAAGTGCTGTACACTATACTACAATATGTCCATATATACAAATGGTTTGTTGCTTAGAAACAACGCATGCGTTTTATTGTGTTTTTCCGACTCAATCATTGAATACTGAAAATTCCTAAAACAATCCTCTCTAAGATGGATGTTGTTTTACGGTGATTTGTTGTACAGTTATACGGTACAGAAATTATTATAAGCGATGATGGAGGCGCCAAATCGTGTATTTATAGGAAAAATAGATTTTCATTTTCTTTCTTCTATTCCATAATGTATTTCCTCTCTATTATATAGACGAAAAACAGTGTGATGAGTTTATTTTTCGTATGAAGTGTTACATAGATGAGTTGAGTGTTTTGTGATAGATTTTAAGAGATATAGTCGGAAAATTCTGAAAAATTATATAAAATGAAGGAAATAAATAAAAAAATATAGTTTTTATGTATTTATTTGGAATTCAACTAGTTGGTGGTGATATTTTATTAGACTTGGGTATTGTTTGGATTTGTTTATATTTATAAACGAGTGATAATTAATTGTGTGACGAATTTCATGATGTTTTTACGTTTTTATACTACGTTTATACATATATGATTGTTTAATATGAAATTATTATTGTCAATTGTGGCAGGAAAATTTATTATGGCTTTATAGTTTTAGTAAATTTGTTTTGACGCAGATGCAAAGTTTTGTTCATTTCGAAGGTTGTTGCCAGAGTGTCAAGTGCAGCCGAATATTTATCACAATTGTATGGTGATTTTTATAATTTATTATGCCAATCATTTTGGATAACCAAATTTATTGGGACTAAATGCCTCGTTCTGCTAGAATCACAGGAATACGATTAATTTTACTCTCATATTGGTTGTCTTTTACAGTTAGAAAATGTTTTAAATGTTTAAATTGTAAGTTTTAACTTTTATGAATTTTTGTACTTCCGGAGAAAGTTGTGTATAGGAATAATACAAGTCGCGCATTTCTTCTATTGTGTCACTCAAGTAACGTTTTCCAAAATTTAATATTATCGTCGATTAATTTCTTTTTTAAAAGTGTTTTCTTAGCCTTATCCCCTGTTGTGCGATCCTTCATTTTTGATTTTGGGCGATTGTACTCACCAATAATAACACAAAGTTTTGGATGTATGTGAAGTTATCCCAGGATTTCATCCCAGCAAATAAAAAAATTGAATCAGGCAACCCTCGAAAAATTCTATTTAACTATAAAACTTAATAAAAAAAGCTCAAAATATCTAAATTAAATAATTAAACAATAATTCCTACAAAAAAAAATTACCTAAAAATTATGTATCGCTTTCAAAACATCTGTACATAATAATTATTGAAATATTTATTCGCTTTTTGAAACAATATAGATATTTCGTCTGTAATAACAAAAGTTAAAATTTGTCGGATTGAGGCTCAATGGTTTTTAAATGGACATACAAATAGCTTACTTTTGGCCAAATTTAAAAAAAATCGTACCGTTGCAACTTGCGTAATTTGGCCCTGGGCCAAAAACCTCTATACAATTTTTGCGTAAATCCAATTTTAATTCAAAAATTGTATAGAGGTTTTTGGCCCAGGGCCAAATTACGCAAGTTGCAACGGTACGATTTTCTTTAAATTTGGCCAAAATTAAGCTATGTGTATGTCCATTTAAAAACCATTGAGCATCAATCCGACAAATTTTAACTTTTGTTATTACAGACGAAAAATCCAATTTTACTTCAAAAATTGTATAGAGGTTTTTGGCCCAGGGCCAAATTACGCAAGTTGCAACGGTACGATTTTCTTCAAATTTGGCCAAAATTAAGCTATGTGTATGTCCATTTAAAAACCATTGAGCCTCAATCCGACAAATTTTAACTTTTGTTATTACAGACGAAAAATCCAATTTTACTTCAAAAATTGTATAGAGGTTTTTGGCCCAGGGCCAAATTACGCAAGTTGCAACGGTACGATTTTCTTTAAATTTGGCCAAAATTAAGCTATGTGTATGTCCATTTAAAAACCATTGAGCATCAATCCGACAAATTTTAACTTTTGTTATTACAGACGAAAAATCCAATTTTACTTCAAAAATTGTATAGAGGTTTTTGGCCCAGGGCCAAATTACGCAAGTTGCAACGGTACGATTTTCTTTAAATTTGGCCAAAATTAAGCTATGTGTATGTCCATTTAAAAACCATTGAGCCTCAATCCGACAAATTTTAACTTTTGTTATTACAGACGAAATATCTATATTGTTTCAAAAAGCGAATAAATATTTCAATAATTATTATGTACAGATGTTTTGAAAGCGATAAATAATTTTTAGATAATTTTTTTTTGTTCGAATTATTGTTTAATTATTTAATTTAGATATTCTGAGTTTGTTTTTTTTATTAAGTTTTTAGTTAAAAATAATTAAATACTGGGCTGAGCTAACCTCACAAAAGAATTTTTCGAGGGTTGCCTGATTCAATTTTTTTATTTGCTGGGATGAAATCCTGGGATAACTTCACATACATAAGTTTTGGTTCATTTTCAAGATTTGCTAACTTCATGTACTGACTTTTGTGGTATAGAGTCAATGCTTATTTTATCGTTTTATCCAAAATTTACAAGACGAGTAAGAAAATTTAAATCAGCAGCCGCCGAACCAAAGCCAGTGGTGATATTTCCTTATTTTCTTGGGAAAAAGGTTCCAAGGATTTTATTTGTTGAATGATTGGAAAATGAAGCGCAATTTAAAATTGGAAAAACACCAGCAGTCGGCGGCTCTTGGCTTAAATTTTCAATAAGTTCAAAATTCGTTAAAAATTATGAGTTTTAACTAACCCATTAAAAATGAATAATTGGCCGATTATTCATTCTAAATATTCTGAGTGATTCTTCAAAATATAAAAGCGCCCCCATTTTTGGTCCAATCGCTCAAAAATTATTGGACTCTTATTCATTTTAGGTTTTAAGTGATTGTGAATTTTTTGTATGGGCGATTCTTCACGTTTTGTTTGGGCGTTTCGGCATAAAGAACAGTCGCCCAAGAAAACGACAGTTTTAATTGTTTTAGTGCGGCGATGACGTATTACGATAAAACTTCATTCTTCAGACAGTTTTGAAATTTTTTGTTTGACATTTGTATATGATTATCTAATGATATTCGACAAAATACTGTTTTCGTAGCTCTTCTGAAATAGGACCTCAATTTCCTATCTATCTTACAGTGACACAAATGTATTGATCAAACCAGTATTTTATCTATTTTCAGTTGTTCCGTGAAGCCAACGCCACTACTATAACCATTTCACAGAAGCCCCAAGTGCCGAACTGCAAGCTTAATATTTTATTAAAGGATCGTTAATTTGAAAATAAACTAAACTTAGGAAAGAAGTTATTAATTTGTTCTTGCCATAAACCAGAACATCTTCGCCAATAACTTTAACCTGCTTTAAATCTTAAATATTATTCGAAAATGTTTATTTTGGTATCCATTTTAGGAGCTGGGGATATACTTTTGATGTACATGCATATAAAATGACGCCATTCTGATGACAATCGATAAATATTTTTAAAATTATCTTGATTTGAAAAATTTAAAACTTGTAATTTTTACAAAATTCTTAAGAAATTGCAATTACAAAATATTTTTAATTTGAATACTTGAAAATTCTGATTAATAACTTTTATGTTTCTAAATACCAAGCTAAATGCCCAATTTTTTTAAATTCTGTTAAATTCAAAAATTATTTGTTATTTCAATTTGTGTCCTGTCCCACTTAAATACTATAGAATCTAAGAATATGCATGCTGGTCAAGAATCTTTGAAATTTTATAGCTTCAGGAATTAAAAAATATATTCTGAAATTTTGAGGTTTAGAAATATTATTTTTTGTTAGCAACCTAAAATTTACGATTAAGAAACTCCAAAATATTAAATTGATGTTGAACCAAACGTTTTTTAAGGCAATTTTAAGACTAATTATGGCTAGAAAGCATTAATTCGGAACTTAAAACGCGATATTCTCCAAAAAAATATTCGTAAAATTTTAGATTCCTAACTGTGTAACTTTGTTTTTATAGTCAGGAGCTGCTTATTTCCAAAATTTCTTTTCTAAATTTCGTAACTTTTAAAATTTTCTTTACTTTAGAAATATTAAATTTTCTTTTCAATATGGGCTTTTACCAACTTTTTTTCGAATATTCTGGTACAACCAACTTTCCACTTGGGGATGAATTTTGGTACCAAAAGTAACAAACCAAACAAGATTATCGACCCCATTTAATAATGTTTTCAACCAGCCGAAGCGCGATCACATTTTCCAAATTGTTTATACAATTAACAAAAATTAGTTTTTCGTATTTTCGTGCCTTAACTAATTATTATGTAACATTCATTCTTCTTGTGTATATAGGAATTATTTATCTAAACAGAAAATTGAGGACTGTGGAATTTTTGATCAAGCAGAAATGTTCAATCATTCAATAAACCGAATTTGATTTAGAGTTAGGAAATAAAACCTGAACGAAGTAATATTCATAAAGCCGTTAAACTCTGAACTGTTTATTTTTACGTTGATTTGATAATTTTGATTTTAATAACAGGGTGTTCCACATAATATGTGTAATACCTCCTAACTATTTTTTGCGGGAGAAATAAAATATTATGTGACTGTAAATCTATAACTATTCATGACAAATGTTTAATTTAGATTTATGAAACAGCTCTCAATTCGCTGCCCTTCAGGCGATAATACTCTTAAACACAAATATATAGGTTTTGCACTTCAAATTCAGCCTTTTACAAAACACAATCATCCTTTTCAAAATCAAGTTCGCCTTTATCCAAAATATATTCATCCTTTTCCAAATCAAATTCAACCGTAGACGATATAAAACCAACATAATTTATTTAATTTAATAAATTGACTGTAATTAAACTTTAGGTACAAAATAACAAGTTAATAAACATATACTCGTATAATAAATAAACTTTTACTATAATATGGGAATAAAATTCACCTTAAAATTCGGCCTATAATTTATTATAAACTTCACCTTAGATGACATCGCATAATTCACTGTAGAATGGATCCCAAATTGATCTAAATTCAAATTAAAATTCATTCCGAAATTTACCATATAATCTCTTGTTAACTAAAAATTCACCTTTAAATTTGCCTTAAAACTACGGTGCGTTGTAACTTTATCGTATAACAAAGCAATAAAGTTCATCCTAAAATTCAAACCAAAATCAATCCAAATGCTCTATCAAATTCATCATAAATTTACTTTAAAATACTTTCTAATATTACGACAAATTAATTCTGAAATTCACCAACAAATTCAACCTACAAGTCACTATAAAATTAACCCTAAAATTCACGCTAAAATATACCCTTTAATTCAACCTACCCAAGAAATCACTCTAAAATTCACTGGAAAACCCTCTCTAAAACTAACGCTGAACTTCACTCTAAAATTCACCCTTAGTGTCAGGAATTTAGAAAGCGAAAAGTCTTAGAAGCTCAATAAGGATTTTATGAAATTTAAGATTTCTGGAGTTTGGAATATTTATTATTGCGGATTTGCGAAGGCAAATATGGAAAATGGGAGTTTAAAGATATAAATCTTTAAGGTTAGTATAAATTTAGAAATTCGTCAAATTTAAGAATGCTGATATTTAGTGAATTTTTACAACATTTTAGAAATGTAGAATTTTTATTAGGAATTAGACATTTAGAGTGCTAGACAAGTTTAGGTTCTCTCCCGCTTACCAGTACAAACAATTAAGTTTTTACTGGTTCATCACAGAATTTCGAAATAATCTCAAAAATATTGGTCAC
Organism: Tipula vernalis; assembly: GCA_958295665.1. Lineage (NCBI taxonomy): Eukaryota > Metazoa > Arthropoda > Insecta > Diptera > Tipulidae > Tipula > Tipula vernalis. The sequence continues at coordinate 4,891,415 of OY282560.1, read as the reverse complement.
AAAGAATCTCAAAAAGTCTAAATCAGAATTATCAGAGAGTCAAAGGACTTCAATCCGATGATTTTAATTTTAATGTGATATTTTCATAAATGATGAATTTGATTTGGAAAATAATGAATTTGTTTTGAATAAAGATGAATTTGAATTGTAAATTGGTAAACCTGATTTGTAAACGATTGAATTTGGAGTGCAAAGCCTATTTACAGATAACATCATTGTCACTAAATTATAAAAAAATCTTGAAAAAAATTAGAGGGTTTAAATGAGAATGGGAGATGACACTGACCACCTTGCCAAAATCCACTTAAGGGTACTAATAAAATAATTTTGGAAAAAACTCCAACAGATCGAGATTGATCATTTTTATGGACTACTGCCGCACCATAAAGAGAAATAATGAAAAGTTTCGATATCTCGAAATATAAGTGGCTTTAAGTCATATCACAAATATTTCAGTATCACAATTACTCCTCCGTCAGACTAAATTAAACTTATTTTTATGAACTCTAAATAAAACCTTGGTTAAACTTGAATTAAATAAAAATAACGAAATTACTAAAAACTAATTTTTGTTAATTTTACAAGCGATAAACAGAAATGGGAACGCAATTTTGTGCTATCACAAATACTTTTATAATGGAAAGAGATTTTCAACTTATTTTTGCTTTAAATGTTTAAACCTACGCTTAACAATAATGCATGATGAAAATGTTTCAAAAGCGAAGCACTTTGCACGTGCTCCATCTAATGAGATTTCAATGCAATTCTTCACTACCAGACAAGAAATTATCAAGCAAGTCAACGGGGAGATAATCTGTTTAAGGATAATCTAGAAAAGCGCGGCTTTAACGTGGAGAGCTGATCTTTTAATGGTGCTTCAGTCGATTACTATGTTTTTTGAGATCTTTTTATACCCAAATATCCCTAGTTCAGCTTTGGCATTAAAGGGCGGTACCTTTCCTTAATTATGATGGTTTATGTATATTTGTTGGTGATCACATTAGAGCTAGATTAGTACCATAGTTACCATACCTTCTTCCATTTCAGAATTGTTACTATCGGATTTAGAGTTTTTATTTTTCAATGATTTCTTAAATGGTCGTTTGGAATTCAATTCCATTGGAAATTAAGAGGTTAGGATCGGCAAATTTTGTTAAATCAACATTTTTGGAGTGGCGTGATTGATGACGTAGTTTTTTAATTTATTTTTATTGATGTTGTTATCATTGTTACTTTTTAATATTATTTCACCTCTAGCTGCACATTCTATTGTAAATGAGCTACTACTAAAAGTAGAATATCTAAGCATGAGGCGGAAATTGTTTGAATAATTTTAAGAGGTTTATGTTCCTAATGGAAATAACTTCATTATTTTTTTGTTCCGATGGTGCTTTTCCTTTTAATACTAAAGTATTAATAAAATATAAAAAAATTTGGTGCAAAAAATTGGCTCCTAAAATTGAAATTGGAATATATGAAAGTTTTATCCATTACTTTGAAAGTGATAATGAAAATTCTCATTGTATATCAATTCAAAGCATCCATCAATATTTTTAAATTCGTGTTTTATTTGTCGAAATTCCGATTGGAGAGAACTGTGAAATATCTTAGAAAACCTAGATGTTGCGAATTTAGGTCTAAAGCAAAATAATTTGTGTCTGGGCCTATTTTCAAATTACTGCAATTTCTAGAAATAGGCTGATGAATTTTAAAGAAATAAATAATTAATATTAGTGAAATTTGTAAATTCAGATTTTTCATGTTTTAAGAATTTAACAAAATTTTACCCACTATTATTACCACAACCCAATATTTTAGGTGCGGTTTATAGATGTTATAAAATAAACACACATGAGTACATGAAATTCATCCATATTGCAAACATTTTTATATTATCAAATAACACAAATTTTATTATTATTTAAAAATAATTAATTGATTTTCAAAAAAAAAACGAAAAACAATTAAATAAAATTTGAATTATATGAAAATTTGTGTGCATATCAACAGACAACATCAATATTATTATCATCTATACAGATAATTTTATTTTTATTTATTTATATATTCAAATATAAAATATTATTATCATCGTCATAAATTAATAATATTTTCCATTTTCAATTTTCCAAAAAAAAAAAAAAAAAAATTAAAATTTATTATTTTTGTTATTAAAGCGTTTGAGAGGTGCGCGGGCGTTATATGGATATAGGTTTCGTGGTACACAGTGCCATCATAATCAAACCATTATCCCGTGCATCATCATCAAAAACACCTTTACAAATTTTACTGTTCATTTGGTATTTTATATACATATTTATGTATGTTTTCATATTTAAAATAACATTAAAATTTATGTTGGCTTTTTATAAATACATATATTGGCTTGCATGGCGCAGCATTACATAAAAATGTACAACAACGATTATAATATGGCAAAGTGAATAATTTTCGTATTTTCCTTTTGTCCGAGGTGCATTAATATACGTAGATATACTCGATTGTCACCTCTTTATGCCTTATATTCCATATAATTATCGGTTTTAATTGCATTTTAAATATCGATTTTCAATTTTCCGAATTTTTTTTTGCAAAGTGGATTTTTTTTATCCATCCGTAGAACGCGCACCACACAAATCGGTGGAAAACAATATTAATAATAATACAAACAACAACAATAAATAAATAAATCTACTCCATGTACACAATAATTTTTTATGCTGTTGTTATGTTGGATGTTGTGAGGTTGGTTATGTTGTGTTTTTTTTTTTTTTGTAATGTTTGAATGAACAATGGCATGATTTGAACTTAAATTTTAAACTTTTTTTTTTTTTATGTATTGTGTTTGTTTGGTGTAATGAAATTTTAATAGTTTATTGTAATTTTTTTTATAAATTTATCTGATTTGTTGCAATGGCTGGTCAGGAAATCAGGAAATGGAACAATACAAAATTTAATGGAAATGGGTGGTTTTTATACGCTAGAAGAGAGGTTTCAAAGCATGGTTCGTGGAATATTAAAAAAAAAAAAAAATTGTATCGTGCTTTATTTGTTGTGAGAGCCATAGCGGACCGATTTGTAGGATTGATGTGCGATCATCTTGATCAGAAGAGCAGCTGCATCATCATATTTTACATAATTTTTTTGACGTTACTAAAAACTAACACTTTTGAAAATAATTATTATTAAATAATTCCAATTATCAACGAATAATTCGGAAATTGAAATTTTATGTCAAATTTGAAATTCTATGTTTTAAAACTGAAATTCAATTTTTCTTGAAATAATTTTCTTAAATTATTAATTTGAGCAAATTTACAGGAACAAACCCCGGCTTAAAGAATATTTTTACCAATAACCTAATTTTAGGTGCAAACAATTTTGTTTATTTGCGTAGGACGTTAAAATTTCAGAATGTGAACAAAATTCAGAATTTTTTAATTTACGTAGGTTTTGTTAAATAAACTGATTTGGTTGGGTATCAAACCCGGAAAGATCAAAATTAAATCACACGTCACATCGATTGAGATAGATGAGCATATCAAAATGACTTGCAAATTAGAAGGACTGTAAAATATAACATAATCATCGGTTTTGCAGTGAGACGAATTTTTCCGCAAAATTCAACGATGGATGCTGTGAAGTATTTATCCGATTTCAGAAAGAACTAACCATGATTTTAAGGAAATCCTTACGAATGGCGATAGCAAGATTCCTTCAAATCGAAAGGAGATTACCAAGAGAGCCAACCGTTGCAAAAAGCTTACCATCTTTACCCGTGGATCAACTTGATTACATGAAATTAATTAGAAATGAGAATGAATCTTCATCATGAATGAAGGCTTTTTATTTGTTACATGACGCAGTGTGGAAGGAAGACAGGATAACAACAAAACTTATAGACATGTATCTAAACAAAGCACCTAGATATACAAAACGCAAGCATCAAATTCGAGCTTAATAGGTATACGAGGGGTAGAAAGAGAAAAAAGTTGAATTTTTTTAATTTCATTTTTCTTAAACGAAAAATCTAGGGGTCTTACTAAACAGACCTTTATATGACGTTACATATTTCGTTTATTTTTTTTTATTATTAGCCATTAGTGACACCTACTTATAAACTCGATTACTAAAATATGTTTAAAATATCATAATATAAGTATAGTTTCCGTGTTGAAATTCAGATGGCGGTAATTCAAAAATTGACATTGCAGCAAATAATCCAAAATAATGTTTTAGTAAGTTAGGAATATAATTTGTTATCCTGTAAATAATAAAAAGCTACCTAATATTTGTAAGTACAATAAATTAAAATTAATAAATAGGATTGTGTGTTGTCTGTATGATGAGATTAATGACAGAGTCAATAAATTTGAAACAGGTAAGAAATTTTATTGTTGTTTTACATAAGGGATCATTTTCATTATTGTGATCTTATTGTGAATTGTTATTGTTGTGAATTGTAGAAAACCAAATCTAACGGATTATTAATTTTTATGAACCATTCGTACAGAACTAGCGACCAAAATATGTAATTTTTGTGGTAAACTACAAATGTCACTAATTCTAACCGGAAGTCCAAAAAACCAATTAAATTTTCTTTATATAGCAAAACTTAAAGGAGGTTGGCCCGTTGGGTAATTTGGCCAAGTACGGTACACTTATGAGACCCAAGTATCAAATAGAAATATAAAGTAAAAAAAACGAAATTTTCGTGATTATCTCGGTGAGGTATATAAGAAAGCGATCACCGTGACTGACTAATGAGCTCACACGGTTACAACTAATACGAAAATAACTTCGATGATGGGACATCGTGTGATTTCTTTATTCCTTGCCTACATTGTTCTGACCTTGTAACTTTTATATCATTGTTGGATTATAGTTTTAACTCTTTGTTGTTTGTGATTTGAATTGTATGTATGTATCTGCTATGCAGTTTAACAATGTTAAGAAGAAGCGGAAATACATAAAAATGTGTAAATGTCACAATCACTATCACACTTGCGTAAATAACAAGCACTTGCTAGAATTATCCTAAAGAGAAATTGTTTACCTATATTTTACGCATTCCAGCCATTATTTTCAATCTCATCCTGAAACAGAATTATACAAACAGTTTTAGCATATGAAGTGGGTACTCAGCGAGGATTTATTACTTCTATATTTTGTGATCACAACATTGCCCGACGACAGTTCGTTTCGAATCACATATCTGAGAGAAGAATGTTGAGCTGCTGAGCTCTTATAATGTATTGTAGGGTTATGTTATACACTAGAATAATACTAATCATCCAGCAAGATTTTTAGATCCTACCATAGTTGATGAATATATAAATACCAACTAGAAAAAATCTTTAAATATTTAGAAAATGATTTTGTCCGTATTTCTTCAACCAAAACCTGGTTTTAGCAATATTTATACTACCGCAGAAGCTTTCTATCGTAATTTAATATACAGTAAAGAAATCCAAGTTTTAAATTATTGGTCCAACAAAAACTTTACATTTTTTGGTTGGCTCTAGAAAGGTTGTAAATAAAATGGGATTCATTTTCCAAAAAGGGTTCAAAAAATTCCAAATAGCCTTATAGTATATTGAGCAACCAAAATACACTACAGCATCTGTAATGCACTTTATTCTAAATACCGATATTTTACTAATTCTAAGATATACAAATTTTGCAAATTTCGAGTAATGTCGAGAAACACGATTATTCATAAAAGAATTCGAAAATACCCGAAAAAACTTAGAATCCTACAATAATATTGAGAAATTAACAAATGCTATGAATATTGAATAACTTCATGCCCATTAATTTAGATTAATCCCAAAACGAAGGTGCTTAAAAAAACGAAAATCCCGAAGTTCTTGTAATTCGGTTACTATTAAGACATTTCCAATGTTTAAAATTAAACTTCATTTTAGAAATTTCTAAAGGAGCGCCTGGTGGTCAATTGTGTAAGCAATATATGACTTTTGATAATTTAATGGAAATTTAGTAAAACGCGATTATGTAAGATATTTCAAGTTCTCATAATCTTACGTAATCACGTTTTCTCCGAATAGTAACTTATGAATTGTTTGTTCCCAAAACTCGTAACTCGAAATACAAAAAACACGTAATCGAAATCCAGAGGTCATTCCTATCAGGTGAAATTGAAATGTGATAGTATGTGTGATCAGTCAAGACTTGCTGTAAATTTGAAGTGCAATAGGCTGCAGAATAAATTTTCTTGATGAAAATCGGTTAATGTCGGTTCGATGAATCAAAACTTTTACATACTATATATCAGTTAACCATAGCCATTTTTTCTATACTACGGGTTCTAAGCGAGCTATTAGGAATTACCAAGCAACTTGATTATGACTATAATCAAGTTGTTTGGTAATTTAAAACTGCCACTGACTATAATATGATTTTTCAATAAACATTAAGCAGATAAAATAGAAAATGACACCGAGCAAACGGTGCAGTGGTTAAAGCTGCAGCGGTTGGATCGGGAGGTACCGGGTTCGAATCCCTATAGAAGCAGGATGCAAAAGGGATTTTTCATCATCTAATTACGATCGGTGATGAAGATGAACACATCTATGACCTCCTGTTGAGAGTGCAGAATCCATGGGCCAACCCACCTTTCATGTCAGCACTATAGGTTGCCATATGAAGCAATGTAATGTGCAGGTGGTTTATACAGAAGCGGGTCTATAGCCGTTCGTCCTCGATTTGGCTTAACTGCGTAAGGTTGGACGGTAAAAGGGAACTGCGAAAGAGTTGGGAGTTCCTAGAGCCCCAGAACAGATTGCAGAGTTTCAAAGAGGATAAAAAATAGAAAATGACTTTTTAAAATTTTTTTTGTGTTGAAAAATCGAAGTCGTGCGATTTGATTGTGTATTTAATTGTAATTTGAACTCGTTTACAAAAATTGGCACGAAACCCGAAAAAATGTTACGGAGCTTCAGAGATGTACCTCCAAACTCGAAGACTCCGGAGAATAGCTTCGGGTTGGTAACCCTATCCCCAGTAGTAATATGGAAATTGAAAACTTACTAAAATGAAATTAGTTCTAACAATTTCCTGTTTGGGGGGAGGGGGGGAGGAGGGGGGGGGGGTGGTATTTGCGTTTCTTAATTTGGGAATTCATTTCGTTACGAAAGTATTCCCCAAATTTTGGGCATGAAAAAACACCCCAACAATTATTTTGAAGATTTTTACTCTGTTCAATTTTAAAGGACGATTTAATTTTGAAGAATTCTGGAAAATGGAAATTTTTCCAATTCTAATTTTAAAATCACACCTTCCTCTTTCAGAATATAACTTTTTGGAGCGTATGGTTTAATTAAACTTAAGCCAACTAGCATAAATGAGAGAGAAAATCATCCAGTTGCGTTCAATGGACAGATTTGCTAGAGAAAGTACTAAAACCTCAATCCTAACTGTCACAACTTGTGAATCCATGTGGACTTCATCTAAAAAAATGGGCAAAGAATAAAACCCTGCTGTGAAACTAACGCAATATAAGGCATTACACTTGAAAGAGTGGCCAATGACCGATTCAATTATAGTTGAAAAAAGTCTCAGCGACAATATATGCGTCAAATTTAGTTTTTAGGGTGTCCTAAAGGAAAAGTTGGGAAATTTTGAAGCTTTCTGTTTTCGAAAATAAAACGTTAATTACGGACAGCTATTTTGCATGATCTAAGGTCCAAGAAAAGGTTTAATGATATAGAGGTATGGCTTTTGGCAGGACTCACATTCCGAAAATGTTGGCGAGGTCGTCTCTATACTTGAATTCTTTCACCGAGCGCCCTGAATGCCAATTTCAGTCCAAAAATGTGCGATTTGCGAGTGCGAACCGGAAAGTAATAGTATTCGTAAAATATATGTGTATGCGAGAAGGAAAAGCAATACGAAATAGATGTAGTCTTACATTAGGAATTTTACAACAACAATTCCGCATATTTTCGAATAGTTTCAAACCAAGTTTTTGTTGGTATAGAACTATTCTAGCAATAAATTTGAATATTGTTTTGGTTTTTTTATTTAATTTTTAATGTCAATTGATAAAAGTAAAAAGAAAATTAGTTTCGGTAGTTATTAATTCTTCTTAATCAGAAGGTTGCGTGTTCAAATCACGTCGAGGTCACCAATTATAGACGCTAAACATTTATATTAATTAAAACATGAGCCAATTTGTTTAAATTAATTTTATTAAAATAATAAATTTTTATTTTTATTTTCCACCACCATTTTGGTAATACCAAAGTGTGCTTGGCGGCCAACACCAAGAGCGACGTGTTGCCGCGTTGAAATCCGGGACCGGACGAGACTGATTACTGTAATTTTATTTTGTATTGTCATTTTTTGTTATGTTTTGTTTTGTGTCGTGCAATTGGTATCCAAAATAGAATGCAGAATGGGCATGTTTTGACGAGAATGGGGTTGTTTTGACGTGTGGCGATGAACGCATATACAAATGCGTGACCACCACATACCAAATAATTGTCACAACCAAAAACCACCCAATGAATGTTTCAACTCCTGAATTTGTTTGTATTACAACCTCTATAAAAAACAACCATTTCTTACAACCCCAAGATTCGAGCTCTAGATCTTATTCACGAAAAACACGACATTTTAATATCTAGGCATCAATCTATTGTGTGCAAAATATGCAATTTTGTTGTAATATGAATGACTTAATTTCAGAAATTTTCTAATTTTTTATACAGTATATTAGGCATTTTCAGGTCATTAAAAATATTTCTTTCGGAGCTCACTGCCCCAAAGGTCTGATCACCTTGAAATCTATCGAAAAAATTATAAAAAAAGAGAAATGCTCAATTTGAACTCTTCTGTACTTAAGATGACCATTTCCGTTAAAATCTTGAGTTTTATAATTTTCATGATTCTTATACTTCTTATACTTTGTATGAGAAAGTAAAATGCCAATTCTGATTTTACTGCACTAGTCTCTACTTGCTTCCAAAAAGGATGAACAAAACGTTATGTCCTGCATAATAGCTTGTAAAATAGATAAGAAAATGGCAGAAATTCACAGATTATAAAATTGATTATAGTGCATCTATCTAGCATATTAACTTAAAAACGCAGTTTTTCTAATTGTGTCATTGTTTGAGGTGAAAATTAATAGCAGCAAACATGGAACTATTAAGCCTTATAGTAGAAAATATAGCCAGCGAACTAAATTTGGCGGGCCAGATGATCAAGATGAGACACGTTATGAACACGAAACAGAGAAGCTCAAACATCCATGAAAGACCTAACCGTGAACGTATACAAAAAAAAATAATGATCAGCAAAGGCAATCATTCAACAAACTGATGAATGGCGCTGGAGGGCAACGATAAAATAGATTGGCTGGAGGAAAAATGTTTCATATTTGAGCTGAAGTTTCCATTAGTTTATCCCAACAACCGCTGCTAATTTTCAATAATCCATCTACATTCATACAGCCACAAATAGTACCTCTTATGACGGATTTGATTTATTTTCCAATAAAAACTGTAAAAAGTAGGCTTTTTACTCTGTGTTTAATAAGGACCATCTATCTCATGTAAATCGAGCCGGCATGCGAAAAATGAACTTAAAATAAGGGACATAGAAAATCTAAGAAATGATTTATTTTCATAGAGTTCGTATGAAAAAACACGATTTCGATTGACGATAAAATATGAATAAAAAGTTAAACCTAGTTAAATATTTTTTTTCTAAAATCGCTAAAAAACAACACAATTTCTTAATCATTTAAAACATAGGTTCTCAAATTTCCCTATTTTCCAGCAATAATCAAAAGAAAATAAGGGAAATTAAATTAAAAAACATTCTACAACAATAACAATATGTATTAAAAAGAGAAAATTCAAGTTAATGATGTTATGAATTTTTCACATCTAAAACCAATGATAAGAAACAAGACAACACGTCTCCGCGCAACAATCAAAATTAAAATAAATCAAAAAGAGCCAAACATAAAAATTTAAATCAATACAATGAGCGTGAAGAAAACAAAAAATCAAACCAATCTAGCATGCTTCGCAAATTCAAAGTAACAATAGAAAGATATTCGAATTCAAATTTGAATGGAGACAATGAAAGAGATGGATGATTATTGTTTTGTTTATATAGTTCTAGATATGAGTTTATGACGTACATTACAAAAACAACAATATTATAAAGTTCAAAAATACCTTATTTTTGATGACGATTTTCACTAAGAAATAAACATTTTCATGACTCAATTTTTTAACCAAATAAAATTCAATGTTTCATGAACATTTTCGTATAAAAACAATATAAAGCTCATAATTCTAATAGACTAAAATTGTAAATGAAAATAGTCGTTTTCCCATATAGTTTCATAGTAAAGAAAATATTGTTTGTACCTTATTTTCAGCTTAGTAAAAAAATACAGTCGATAGTGAAGGCTCTTTTTATACAGTAGGCTCTGGTTTAATGCACAAAACTTCTGTTTTCGGTTGTCGGTTAATTTGTCGCACGTCTAAGTGTTTTCGTGTAGCCGTAATTCGCCCATTATAATACATCTCAATATCCAGAAGATATATAAAATAAACCCTTAATGAATCACTCGCCAGTTTAATTAAGCTTTCCACACACACACACATACAAAAAAAAAATTAAAAACTCGCCTTCATATAGATTTCCATATCGATATATAAATTTAATTAAAATTATAATTTTTTGCAATCCCGATAAAAATAAATTTAATTAAAATTTTTAATTATTTTTTGTGTATTTTATCACAAAGAGTTGGTCCAAACTGTAACAACAACACCAACCACCTTAAAATTGGAATTAAATTTCAAATTAATTCATTCCGATTGATTAAAGTGATCGAAAGTTCAACATTTATGTAAGTTTTTGTACATCCTTTTGTGTGTCACAAAAAAAAAAAAAAAAGAAAAGTTTGACCTGACCTTAGACTATACATATACAGAGACAGACAAGAGCAACAATTTTCAAAAAAACTATATTCAAAATTATTCAGAATGGCAGAACATATAAACGTAACTAGAATAGAAAATTATTTTCAATATTTTTACGAGATTTTAAAATTCAACAACAGTGTGTGGTTCACTTTCAACCAGAACCGTAACACAACGACACAAAACTACAAAAAAAAAACACGAACGAAATGCTAAATATTCCATTCATTCGAGTTTTTTTTTTTTTTTTTGGAAAACTACTTTACTGCGGTGTTGTTGCTGGGAAAAGCTCATCTGTGTATATAAATGTATAGATATCCAAAAAGAGAATGAACTTTATTGTTTTGCGTTTTTTGTTTTTGTTTTTTTTTTTTGGTTGGATGTTACTCTGTAGAAAATGTTACAACGATTATCTCTTTTCGTTTTCATTTTGTGTCGGAAAATCTATATGTGTACAGATGCAATTGAACATATGTGTATTTGTGTGGAAAATTCATTTTAATTCATATTCAAAAGTTGAATTTCGAAAATATCTAGAATTTTAGGTTTCGTTTGCTTTAAACATATTGTGTCGTGTAAATATTATTTAAAATTGGATATGTCGAATCGGAATGAACTCTGAAATGTGTCTCAGTATTTCAAATTACATGTCTAAAAGATACGAATCTCTATACAGTCTGACATCTTAATGTTATGTATATAGGAAGGAATGCGTATACGCATTCAGAAAAGGGAAAATTGAAAATGTCTACAAAATATCGACAACCATGACAATAAATCTCATTAAATATGTTTTATGCACAGATAAAATCATAAGTAAAAATATTTTGTCGAGGGGTACTGGGCGTCGCGATAGTAACGCAAGGACTCGTAAATGTCCAATAAGGGGAGTTCGTTTGTGTTTGTTATCCAATTTGCATTGTCCCCCCCGCATACATCACATTTTTCTCGAATGTAGTTTCCAAAAAGGAAAATTTAATTTTCATGTATCGATATATGTACGTACATATTTACAAACGGATGAATGATGTATAAAATAACCTTTAAAAAATAAAAAAATGAAAAGGGATATGCAATCGATTCAACACAAAAAAAAAATTCTTTTCAAACATTATTAGATGGCACTTGTTTAGTGTGCGGTGCGGTTGATGATGGTTTTGTTTGATGTGACAAATAGATCAAAATTAGATAACAAAAAAAAAACATATTTAAATTGAATTACGATTTTTAAATTCGAAATGAACTTTTAACACCAACCCCTCATGTAAATACATCTAGCTTCTAGACAAATACGATATAGACGTGTAGTCAAAAATAATTTACATTTTTATTTAATTTTAATACGATGCATGCATCGCACCACAATAAATCCTCGTAGGGATAGTACCCGTAATTTAAAGACAAGCCCTAGTCAAAAATCGGGTTTTAATTACCACAATGTACCACACCGTACTTAGGATTTTTATTTTGTTTTCTAATACTTTATGTACGTAGATCTCTTGTCTGTTGAATCTCTCTATCAACAAAAATCTACATCATTATTTTAAAATCAAACAAACGCAAAAAAAGCAGAATTTTGCTCTCGTTTTGTGTATTTGTTTGAGAGACAAATTTCGTAGCCTCACTCCACGCACGCACCCAATTTTATTTGAATATCTTTTCTTGAATATGTATCGAAATCAAAATTGATTCTCTAAACAGATGGTTTTTCGATTTGATTAGAACTTGATAAGACATTCTATTAGCCAAATTTGGTGTATCGCAGTATACATTTGTAAATTTCTAGATATTGTGCTACACAGAGAGAATGGAAAATGGTAAAAAATTTCTTATCTTGTTTTTGCATTTTTCATTAATTTTCTTTTTTTATATTTTTTTGACTTTTCACCGGCATATTATTGTTGTTCTGTGTTATTGTTAATTCCCGCCTATTATTATCACAAATTTAGTATAAAGAAAAATTTTTGGAATAAATTTTTTAAATGAAAATTATTGGAATTTGATCGAAGCTTTTTCATCTGGGGCAGGAAATTAAATATGCATTAAATATGCATTAATTTAGGTTATAATTGATTAAATATATCAAACTAGTTTCACAAACCGACCACATGACCAATAAGTACGTAAAACGAATTTGTTTGGTTCAACTATACAAATCGAACTCATTCTAATTTTTGTTGGAGTGCATTTTCGTATTTCATGATACTTTCCAGTCGGTTTGATTTTTGTGAAGTGCAGACGCGTACAATTTGCTGTGGGCCGATATACGCCAAAAGAGGGGATAAATGCATGTTTTATTAAAATATGTTTCCGGTTTTCGATCAAAATACTTCTTTAATCTATTTCATTAATTTTCATAATTCAACTGAGAAAAGCGCAAGTCTTGCATTTTTAGCAATCTCATAAATATTTTCTGTTAAACCTTCAATAGGTAAAATTTTTCCATTCAACTGAGTATTTTTTCAAGTCCTGCATTGTTCCCTTTAATCTCACGATAATTTTCATTCCCGTGAATAGATTCTGAAAAAGTGCCCAGAGCACTGGCAATTGAAAGGTATAGTAAGAAACCATTATTAACCCAGTTGAGTTGCGAAAAATCAATTAAAATACATTTCTCGAGCTTCGCTGCCGTATTTGACCATACCATCCCAATGACAAAAATCTGAAAAAATGCAGAAAATCATTGTGTGATTGGTTCCAACACCAAAGGTCTTGAGACTCAGGAAAATTTTTTAATGATATCCAGAATTTGTAAAATTGTTTGGTGAAATTATAAACTAATTAAATATTTTTACATACTCAGACTTTCCGCACTACAATATTAAAAATTATCATTTAATATTAAGCATTACATATGACATAACAATGGTCGCTTTCAGGTCTTGCAACATGTTACTGATGGACAAAAATGACATTCGATCCATCATAGTTGCATTCAGATAAAAATATGTTTGTTTTACTCAACGTGTTACCAATAGTTGGCGGACATAACATTTCTGTCATCTAACATTTTTCTGTGGTGACAATTTAATTTTTATCTTAAGATTTTAGGTGCGATATTGCCAATGTTTTGGGCTAACTTCACAAAGGTAAATGTTTCGTGAACGTCCCATATTGACACTTGGCGATATCAATGGTCATCTGGATTGCCCGATTTGACACCACTAATTGCGCCATTTAAACCAAACTGAGCCATTAGTTAGGGGAAATGAATTTACTTTTCTAAAGAGGAGGGTAAATAAAATAAAAACGGCAAACAATTAGATATTTAGTTTTTAATTGTTATGCGACGAACTCCTAGCGTATTGGCAGAGAAATATACGCTACATTTGAACATTTGTTTTTAATTACCCTCTGTTGCCAGATTGATTAAAGGGTTAGACTACACAATAAGGGTTTAAAAAATTAATTTGAACCGTTGATAATCTTGAGTTCTCTTTACAATAATTGCGCTTTGGTAACGACTTTGCAAGAGTAATTTGACTTCATCATAATCTAATTTCGTTAATTAAACTTCGTGGATTAAATTATTATATTTTAAATTGAATCTATGGTTAAATTATTATGAATTATTTGTCAATGCAATTTGAAATAAGAAAACCACTCTTACATTAAAAAAAGTGGCATTTTTCACTGAAGTTTTATCAGAATCCTTGTAATAAATAACGAACGGATTAATGGTTGCTTGTGCGGTATTCCACCGATAAACTTGCACTGAATTTACTAACTTAAATTAATATGGCTTCCTCCCATTGGCGCGTTCCATAGTGTGTGGTAAATTGAAGTAAACCACATCTTTGTAGTGGGTTTCAGATCAGCATAATGAGCTTAAGCTGACAGTTGCTTGGGAGCTGAATTGCCTCAATATTCACATTTGGCGGAACCTTTCTTCATGCCTCCGTGCTTTTTCCTGGATTTCATTTAAGACGAGGTTCACTTTAAAGTCATTGTTCCTGACATAACAAGATGCATCAACGATGTTCCTTAATATCATATTCTGAAATCATTGGATGATATTTACGATGCTCTGATTCGTACAACCCCAAAGCTGAATACCATAAGTCAAAATCGGTTTCAATATTTGCTTATAAAGTAGAAGCTTGTTGTATGTTGATAAAGAAGAGTTCCTTCCCATCAGCCAATATATTTTTCAGTATTTTAGTCTTAGTTCTTCACTTTTCTTCTTGACGTTTGCTTTCCATCGTAGTGTAGCATCAGTTTCATGCCGAGATACGAGTACTTAGCTCTTTTTGCAAGCAGTACTATTTCTTGATTTATGGTAGTCGGAATATGTTCGAATCGCTGTTTGGAGAGTTGATGTGAACTGATTTAGGTTCATTTAGATTTATTTTCCATCTTTTTGTCCATTTATATATTTGAGTTATAGCTGATTCTAACTTTTTTGTTGATTTTTCGTTGCTATTTCCAACAGCTAAGATCGTCGTGTCATCTGCAAAATTCACTGCCCTGTGAAACTCCTGCGTTGATTTCTTACAATTCATCTTAATCCTGAAGAACCGATCTTTCAAGTAAGATTCCAGTATTAACAAATTGTATTGGTAGAAGATTTGTTAATTTGTGGTTAATTCATTCATGCCACACTCTATCAAGCGCTTGTGCAACGTCTAGAAATACTGTTGAACAGACTTTTCTCTCCTCTAGTGCTTTCCCAATTATATTGGTTATTCTATGTACTTGATCCGTGTTGTTGAGTATTGGTTACGATCTGCAGCCTTAATTTAGTATATGGCTTTAGATAAAATAATTAGTTTCGGAATAGGCTGGGACCTAGAAGCAATCTTGTATTTTCTTATTCTAAAGGGCAAATCTTTTCTTTTACTCAGGTTGTTTAGGAATAAATACATTTAAAATTCCGTTAACAATGTGTAACAAAGGGATGTGAAACTAGATCATAAATTGTACTATGAAAGGATACCAATCAGTATTAATTCTTGCAAAAACAAATAAATTTACTGCATCCATAGTAAAAAGTATCGTGGTTTAATTAATACCTCATTTAAGATTTTACCGATATGTAAAATATTACAAATTTCTTTTCCCACCTTACTCCTAACTACGATTTCATCCTTTTTGCAAAACTTTGGGACCACCCTGTGTGCGCAATATACACTTTATATCAAAAAAAAATAAAATACCGGTTATTTTTCTTCTTTTAACTACAACATGTACACCAAAAATTGAATAAATTAAATATCAGTAAATTTAGGTACTTAGTGTTGTTGGATATGGTCAATTTCACTGAGAAAGAGATAATTCTATTACTCCTCTTTTCGTATTTTTGCTACAGAATGATCAGTTTAAAACAAAGTTTGAAATGCGATTTCATTTTGCTCTTCGCTCTTCATTTTTGTTCAAGAGCGATAATAAAAACTATTAAAAAGCTCTTTATAAAGAGCGATATTGTAAAACAAAAAAATATCGCTCTGTAGAACTGGAGCATTATTTTTATTATAAGGCTCTTGCTCTTCCACTATTGTGTTTGTGTTATCATCTTTTTGCTCTTCGTTATTGCGCTATATTGAGAAAATAAATACGCTCTGCTCTGATGAATAAAAACGTCATTGTTATATTGATCTTGCTCTTGTTATTATGGCAAACGGTTACATTCAAAACCTTCTAAATTTCTTTATAAAGCCAGATTGTTTTATTAGCGAACAAATGCACGTGCATTGGAAATTGGATTATAAAATGATTTTTGGGTAAAGTTCTGGGTTATGGCCAATTAGGATAGAACTTGGATATTTTTTAACCGATTGTGATGCAATTCGACATGTGTGTTGGAAATGGGATTCTAAAATTATTTTTA
Organism: Tipula vernalis; assembly: GCA_958295665.1. Classification (NCBI taxonomy): domain Eukaryota; kingdom Metazoa; phylum Arthropoda; class Insecta; order Diptera; family Tipulidae; genus Tipula; species Tipula vernalis. The sequence goes on along the minus strand of OY282560.1, from coordinate 4,874,621 downwards.
GATCAAGTTCTGGAATATGGCCAATATGAATGGAACTTGGCTATTCATTAACTGATTTTATTGCAATTTGGCAAGCTCGACGGAAATGGGATTCTACAATGATTTTTAGATGAAGTTCTGGAATAAGGCCAACTTGGATGGAACTTGGCTATTCCTTAACCGATTTGAGTGAAATTTGACTCGAGCGATGGAAATCAAATTCTAAATTGATTTGTAGGTGAAGTTCTGAAATATGGCCAATTATGGTGGAACTTGGTTATTTCTTAACCGATTTTAGTGAAATTTGACATGTACGTTGGAAATGGGATTCTAAAACGATTTATGGATGAAGTTCTGGAATATGGCCAACTAGGAAGGAACTTGGCTATTCTTTAACCGATTTGAGTGAAATTTGACATGTGCGTTCGAAATGGGATTCTAAAATGATTTTCAGATGAAGTTCTGGAATATGGCCAACTAGGATGGAACTTGGCTATTCCTTAACCGATTTGAGTGAAATTTGACTCGAGCGATGGAAATCTGATTCTAAATTGATTTCTAGGTGAAGTTCTGGAATATGGCCAATTATGATGGAACTTGGCTATTCCTTAACCGATTTTAGTGAAATTTTAAATGCGCAATAAAAATGATAAAAAAAATGATTAAAAAAAAATAATTAAAATGATTTTCGGATGAATTTCTGGAATATGGCCAATTATGGTGGAACTTGGCTATTTTTTAATTGATTTTAGTGAAATTTGACATGTGCGTTGGAAATGGGATTCTAAAATGATTTTTAGATGAAGTTCTAGAATATGGCCAATTGGGATGGAAGTTGGGTATTTCTTAACCGATTTTTGAGAAATTTGACAGGTACGTTAGAAATGGGATTCTAAAATGATTTATGGATAAAATTCTTGAATATGGCCAACTAGGAAGGAACTTGGCTATTCTTTAACCGATTTTAGTGAAATTTGACGTTTGCGTTCGAAATGGGATTCTAAAATTATTTTTAGATGAAGTTCTGGAAAATGGCCAACTAGGATGGAACTTGGCTATTCCTTAACCGATTTTAGTGAAATTTGACAAGCACGATGAAAATGGGATTCTACAATGATTTTTAGATGAATATGGTCAACTAGGATGCAACTTGGCTATTTCTTAACCGATTGTGATACAATGTGACATGTGCATTGGAAATAACATTATAAAATGATTTTTAGATAAAGTTCTGAAATAAGGCCAACTAGGATGGAACTTGGCTATGCTTTAACCGATTTTAGTGAAATTTGACATGTGCGATCAAAATGGGATTCTAAAATAATTTTTAGATGAGTTTCTGAAATTTGAAAAATTTAGTAAGTTTGTTCCTAAACCGGTTGTGATACGATTTAATATATGCGTTGGAAGTGGGATTCAGAAATAAGTTAAAGTTGTGGAATATGGCTATATTTGATGGAAATTACAGATTATTTCTCCATCGATTTTCGATAACTCTCACAGAAGATAAACCTCGACAGCTGCATGGATACTTGGGTATTCCTTAACCGATTGTGATGCAATTCAATATATGCTTTGAAAGTGGTATTCTAAAATAGTTTTTAGATAAAGTTATGGAATATGGCCATCAGCAAATAAACCTCGACAGCTGCATGGATAACGGAAACTGCCAAAGACAATAGCTTTTTAGGTTACTCATATTGATATATTTATTATAAATCTGCCGGGAAATTTAATCGCAATCGAAGGAAAATAAGAAAAAATGGGTGACAGCACGCTAATGTTAGTGTATGATCCCGGAATTAGGAAACTCCATCCTAATTGGCCATATAGACCATATTAGAGCACTTCATTTAAAAATCATTGTAGAATCCCGTTTTCATCACGCAAGTCAAATTTTTCTAAAACCTGTTAAGGAAGAGCCAAGTTCCATCACAACTGGCCATATTCCAGAACTTGATCCAAAACCATTTAAGAAATTTATTTTCAACGTACATGTTAAATATCACTCAAATCGGTTAAGGAATAGCGAAGTTCCTTCCAAGTTGGCCATATTCCAGAACTTCATCTAAAAATCAATTTAAGATCCCACTTCTATCGCGCATGTTAAATTTCTCTAATACCGGTTAAGGAATAGCCAAGTTACATCTTAGTTGGCCATATTCCAGAACTTCATTCAATAAACATTGTAGAATCCCACCTTCAATGCGGATGTCAAATATTTCTAAAATCGGTTAAAAAATAGCCAAGTTCCATCATAATTGACCATATTCCAGAACTTGATCCAAAAATCATTTTAGAATCCCATTTCCAACGCAATTGTCAAATTTCACTAAAATCGGTTACGGAATAGCCAAGTTCCATCACAATTGGCCATATTATAGAACTTGATCCAAAAATAATTTTAGAATCCCATTTTCAACGAACATGTTAAATTTCACTAAAATCGGTTAAAGAATAGCCAAGTTCCATCCTAATTGGCCATATTACAGAACTTCATCTAAAAATCATCGTATAATCCCGTTTTCATCACGCATGTCAAATTTAACTAAAATCGGTTAAGGAATATCCAAGTTCCATCCCCGTTGGTCATATTCCAGAATCCCATTTCCAACGCGCATGTTAAATTCTTCTAAACTCGGTTAAGGAATAGCCAAGTTCCATCACAATTGGCCATATTCCAGAACTTTATCCAAAAATCATTTTAAAACCCCACTTCTATCGCGCATGTTAAATTTCTCTAAAATCGGTTAAAGAATAGCCAAGTTCCATCTCAAAAATCATTTTAGAATCCCGTTTTCAACGCGCATGTCAAATTTCTCTAAAATTGGTTAAGGAATAGCCAAGTTCCATCCTAGTTGGCCATATTCCAGAAATTTATCTAAATATCGTTTATCGAACTTTCGTTATTTAATGATATTCAAAGAGCCTTTCATGTGTTACAAAAAATTTTGCTCCCTAATGTATTTTCTTCAATGGCTCTTTAGAGTGGGTTGGGAGCGATATTTTTAGCCTTTACGCTCTCTGTTTTAAGAGCAAAATTAAAAATAAAAATTTATATCACTTTGAAAGAGCGAAATAATTTTTTTTTTGTGTTTTTCATTAGAGGGTAAGAGCGTAAAAGCAAACTGAAAAAAAATTGTATTGGGAGCAAGAGCGAAAATTTTTATAAAGAGCTCTAAAAGAGCGATAAATTTAAACTCTGGTTTAAAATTCTTTTTGATATTCTCATGTTAATATAACCGCTTCCCCTGTCGGTATGCTACCAAATTAGCACGTACCCTTACTGATTACTGTTTTCTTTTTATTAATTCACGTGGCTTGACCATTTGCAAGTAATCACCGCAAAATTGATCTCGTTTGTTTTCACATGTTTCAAGTCTTACAAGTTTTATGTTTAAAGCTTGAGATCACCTCTGTCTCATGATCGACTGATTAACATCTTCTGTTTTCTCACTTAAAATTTAAATATTCTGGCCATGTGTTTTTCTGAAGAATCCTTCCCCATAATCGAAAACTGTTCTTAATCCACGATCCGATATTGAGTTCAAGTGATATTCAATAAAAGTTTTGTCTTTGTTATATAATGTTACTTCATGTGTTCCTAACGAGTTTAAAACATTTACGCGGCACTACTAAGTAAGGAACAGCATCAATTGATGACCATTTCGACTTGCGCTAACTACTTCTCTATACCGGCTGTTGATTATAACCAAAAGTATTTAATCAAAAATTTATACCTAAAATAAGTAACTAAAATTGCAAAATATTTGGTTAAAATGAAAAATATGTAAAAGGTATCTAAGAGCTTGGCTATAAAGTTGGATAAACTAAATTCCCTGAGTTATAAAGTGCTAGGAGATTTGGACTGGTAAATGGCACATACTTCAAAAGAACACCGTGACGAGTGATACTGAAATATTTACGTTATTAAAATTGGGTATAGGGGTAAGCCTTGAACAAACAGTTCCAGCTTTGAAAAAATCGACTTTTAGCAAATAACTCACTTTTTTTTTAATTAAATCGATAAAGGGCAAGGTAGAAAATTGGGCAAAATCTGAATGTTACCATAAAGTTAGGTTTATTTTGAAAATTACATATTTAACAGAGAACCTAGAATAATTTTAAATTGATGGAATTAAATGACCAACTAATTAACAAACATTGCCAATTCATGTTTTCCCATGATGCCAATCAACCGAGTTGTTTGCGAAAACGTAACCGCCACCCTCTAAAAAGGGGTGAAAGGCCTCTTTTCGACTCTTTCTTCTTTGAAAACGCATCATCTTGAATATGGCCGTTTCACAAATATAGGAGAGGGACGAAGATTTCATTAATTTCACCATGATCCCACACAAAATATAACCTGAAATCTTGTGTGCTAAGTCTTTAATAGGGCCCTAATCCAAATTCATTACCCACTAACACGACAAATTATAGGTTACAGGGACTAGAATTTTTTAATATTGCCGTATGATTTAATCCTATAAGAGAGGAACAGTGCTTTTAAAAACATTTTACGAAATATTTAACTGAATGGTATTTCAAACCCCATTAGTAATACAGATTTGCAGTTTTACTGGAACTTTGCTAAACCATAAAAATAAATTCCAGACATTAAGTTATTCGGGTGGTATATTCCAGCTATATAAATATATTACGAAGAGGACAAATTGTTAAGTGTTTCTCTCGACTCTTTACTGTAAAAATCTTATTTTTTGTAGCAACCCCCGTTAGAACAGTTAAAGTTCTCAAATACTCACATCATGTTCTGTGATTTTTCTTATTTCATTATTAGGAGTAAACTTACCTGACTAGACATAACAGATGTGTAGAGTAACAAAATTAAACGAATTTAGTGTTCTCATCATTTGTTCTCATTATTTGATTAGTGAGGTGCATGAATGGATTGGTGGGGGAAAGAAGACCCTATTGAGATTGACTACAGTTTGCAGTACTGTTATAATTTTTAGAATTCACCAAATTCTTAGAAATTGTAAAATGACGTTACTAATTATATTCGCTTTACTATAACATTCATAGAAACTCAAATCTTGAGAATTTCACACTATAATTCAAGAAGAAGCATCCAACTTCCTTGATTTGATTAAAATAAAATGAAATTGAAGTAAATATGTACAGTAATACGCTCAGTAATCAATTTACATACAAATTTTCAGATACTCAACACATAGCAAGCATACTTCACATTCAGCTTTGCAAGAATCGACCGTAAATGTAACATTTACGCAATCACAATAATTTCAAATATTATAACCTTTTCAAATACACAAATACATACAAACAACATCAACAAATACATGATTTTTATTTAATTTCAAATTATTTTTAAAATCGATTTTTGATTTACACTTTGATGTCGAAGCTTTTTCCCATTTTTATTTTGTTGTGTTTTCTTTTTAAATTTTTCTCTGTTTGTTATCCAATTTTTATTTTCTGTTTTCGTTTTTTTTTTTGGGGAAAATTCAATTTTCAACAAATACATTTTTGTGTTTGATGTTTTTTTTGTGCCAGCTTTCCGTTGGATGATGAGAATTAATGTATCTGTTTGTTGAATTTTACAAAATGTCGTCATTAAAAAGTTATGTATATCTTATCGCATATACAAACATATGTATGTATGTATTATGCGGAGAAATAGAAAAAGTACGGGTCGGTAGCGTGTTTACAATATTTTGCAAGGCCTTCATTTTTATTTCGAATTGGAAATAAGTTAAAACTAATAATAATAATTGTATGTATATATTATACCAACAACAATGTTTGTAGCAAAAAGGATACATAGAAGAAAAAAAAAAGAAAAACAACAAAAAAATATAAATTTAGATTTTCATTTCACGATTAAATTATAAACAAAACAAAATAAGTATTTCCCAAAGGACCAATCTCACATTTCTGTATTACTTTCGTTTCGTTTTTAAATTTATCCTTTTTCGTTGTTGTAATAATACAAAATACAATTCCCTAATCCTTATAAGGTAGTATATATAACACAAACACACACAGTGTACCAAAATATAATCATAATAACGATTATGATCATTTCATTTTCAAATGAAAAATCTACATTTATCACACCTCAAGAGAACAACCCCTTTTTTGTGTATGCTTTTGGTACTCCTCGGAATTTTTATATTTATTTGTCGAATTTTCCAAAAAAAAAAAACAAATGAAACAACGAAAATGGGAAATTATCACCTAAATTAGAAGAGTGTGCGGAATTGAATTGGAATTAACAAAAAACACTTTGGCATATAATTATGAATCTTATATAGGCGGTGTTTTCGGAGGTTGATATCTTCCACACAAAAAAGCAACATCAAAAGAAAATTTGTGTTGTTGTAGTAAATTTAAATTAAAAGTTTTTCAAAACAACGCATTTACAAATAAATAGAAGAGTGATGAAAAATTGTAACGCAGGGATAAGGTGTTATCATCCCTGTTTAATCATTAAAAAAATATCAAATTTCATTGATTGCAAACGAAACATGGGTGTCACTATGATGGTGTCGGTGATAATGCTGATTTCTCATCTGAGGTGTGAATATGTATGAAATGATTTGATTTTGATCTAAAATAAAAAATAAAAAAATTGTTGACAACAACAAAAATCTAAATTTGTCATGGGAATTCAATAGAGTTTTGTGTTGTTTGATGTCTTCATCATCGTTTTAGAAAATTGTATTTAAAAAAAACATTTTCCATGTTTTGTTCGATTTTCATCTTTGATACATGCAACTTTGTATGTGTATGTAATATCATCTATGTATATACGTATAGATGATACATTGATTGTGGTTTAATGAAATGGAATTCACATTTTTAATTGGAAATAGAGAGATGGTGATAATGATAAGCTGACATGATAAAAGAAGAAAACTCGAAGGGCATTTTGATTTAATTCGGTTACTGGCAGATGGACGCTTATGAAAAGTAGAGTGATTTAATCATCATTAGCAAATCTGATCGAGACTGGCGATGGGGTGAAACGGTTTTTCTCTACAATAAGTTTAAGGTTTAACCAATTTAAAACCCGTTTTAAACCTGTGAAACGAAAGAAACAGAGAAAATTGCCAGATCGATGCTAAAATGTTGCGCTGTTAAGAGGTTGGACAAGTAATCAGTTTGAATCAAGGTTTTAAACTATTTATCTTGAAAACTCTAGAAAAATAATTATGTAACATCAAACGAAAGGAGATCGATCTTATGCGCCAGTCTCCACCAAGTAAAACTTGAGCGACTCAGAAATCCTTGAATCATTTCGAATGTTCTAATAAAAATTCAAATCTACTAAATTATTCACTATTCACGAATCTGTCGAAGCACATAGGAAATTTAGAATAAACGGATAATCGAATAAATATTAATGAATAAAATCGAAAAGTTTGTAATTCTGCCCCAAAAATTTAGTTGGAAATTTCGAAAAATTCCTAGAGCAAGCAAGATTATATTGAGCTTCAAAAAAGGACATTTAAATCTCAATTCTCGGATATTTTCGGAAAAATCCAGCATTCGTATACTTTAAATATAGGCTCTATATTCTTGAGCAATATGGTAATCTATCAATCTCAAACAAACTCGAATAATCTCAAAAATCTCGAATAACCTGACTATTTCTTAGCACCTGTAATCATTAGTAAGTCGGAAAATCTCGAGAAATTGTAAAAGTCACCAAAACATCAAATTCGAGATAGCGAGACTCGACAAAACTCTTTCGAATACCAAATCTATACTAATTAAAATGAAAATCTGTATGTCTCTATTTATGTTTTTATACCTTTCAACACAGTTCATCCAACCGCAGATTGAAACTTTTCGTAGGAGTTTCACACCGAAATAAGCAGGTTCTCGTACCACTTTTGTAATGGTCCAGCCCCTAGATCTAGTTGCTAAAATTTTGAATTTTTAATAAAAACTTTACGGGACTGAGTTTAAATAAATGGTTACGGGTTCGAGGGTTCAATCAAATGTGGATCAGGGTTTTTTTTAATATTTTTTATACCTAATTTTGAAAGGTACACGCGAAAAACGTTCATTATAAAAAGAAATAGATTTTGGATAGATCATCTTTTATTTATCAGCAGGTTTTCATAGTATTTTCAAAGGGGGTCGGGTCGCTGAATCTAGGTGCCCGGAACAATTTTTGCTTCTAAAATTTCTATTTTTCTAAATAATTTTGCTGGAAATGAATTTAGATAAATGGTTAATTGAAATTAATCCTGTATTCGGATCGGAGGGTTCAGTCCTCTGAATCTAAGGCAGTTAAAATATTGTTTACTACCTTTTGATGGGTGCACTGGAAAAACTATATAAGTTCATTTTTAAAAAAATGAAATTTTGGTGCTTTTCGTAGTATTTCCGGGGGGACCAGACTGCTAAATCTAGGTGTCCCCGAATATTTTTTGTTTTAAAGTTTCGATTTAAAAAAAAAGGCGGGAATGAGTTTAGATAAATGCTTAAATGAAATTAATTGTAATCTCGGATCCGAGGAGACGGTGCCCTGGTTCTAAGGGAGTTATTGTAGAAATTTTTTATAAATTAATTGCCAGAATATTGTTATTAAAATTAATTTTAACTTTCAGAAAACGGTCGGACCTTGCGAATAAGAATCGTTTACCATTACTTGAAATCAATGTTTTTTAATTATTACTGGGGCCTGTGGCTTCTACGGTGTCGGAATCTACTCACAGATTTTTAACCCCTTCTAGAAAATATCATACAGTAAGTAATCCCTATATGAGGTACCCATTTATTCGAATTTACCCTAATTAGCGCGGTTTACTTTGTCTCATTTTTAATATATAATACCAAATAAGGCTCAAATAAGGTAACTTTGCTAAAATAAAAAGATTTTATTTATCCTGGGCAACCCTTGGTACATGTGGTACTTATTTTTATAATGAAGACATTTATTTAGAAACTCTAGTTTGCTAAAAATAATGCTTTTTACCTAAACATTCATAACAACGAGAAATCTATTTTTAGGACAAACAATTCAGTTTTAAGACAAGTTTCGCAGCCAAAAGGGATCATCTGCAGATTTATTTGCAAACTGAACTCAGGTAGATTACCTCATATTGATCGAAAGTGTTGTTTTATAAATTAATCAAATCATTTTAGATTATTTTACAAAAATGTTGTAAAACAATTAATTTTATGGTTTCTAAACGGACAACACAATATTTACGAGAACGAGAATCTAGATAGCCTCAGAACTCTTGAATTTCGAGAAATAAACTTAACCCAGAAATCTCATTTATATTCGCCTTAGTACGTCCGTCTGGATGGTAAAGGTGATAGTGATAGTGATAGTAATGGTAATGGCAATGGTAATAGTAATGATAATGGTAATGGTAATGGTAATGGTAATGGTAATGGTAATGGTAATGGTAATGGTAATGGTAATGGTAATGGTAATGGTAATGGTAATGGTAATGGTAATGGTAATGGTAATGGTAATGGTAATGGTAATGGTAATGGTAATGGTAATGGTAATGGTAATGGTAATGGTAATGGTAATGGTAATGGTAATGGTAATGGTAATACTAATTGTAATGATAATGGTGATGGTTAAGATTACTGATAAAGTTAAAGTTAAGGTCAATTTGACCTTAGTGGATTCGAAAAATAAATTTATGTAGGCCCTAACACATCTGGACTAGGCTAATAAAGTACGACTGACTATTCCTACGAATTTTATTTACCGTAGGTTTCGACTGATAGTGATCCGTATAGGTATATAGTTTCTTTAATAACCAAATTGCAATTCCAAATTCACGAAGAAATCAAAGACTATAATTTAATGAAAGAACTAACGCAAACATAGTTTCTGTAGATTTTGGGAGAATACGAATGCCACAGGACCCTTTTAATAAACAAACCGATACACACAAAATAATGAAGAGTATTTTTCTATAAGCCATACAAGAAAGTATTTTGAAGAATAGGCTATTCTTCTTCTTTTTCCGCTGGCGTCATGGGATGTATATCAAGAGACTTGGCCTCCTCAACGAAGTTCCTCCAAGTAGCTCGAACTACCAGAAGAAAACGCCAAACACGGTGACCGAGTGTGTTTAGGTCCCTCTTGACGTCGTTCATCCATCAGGTAAGTGGTCTCCCATGAGGCCCTACTTTCGTCGACCCCAAGGCCTATTTAATGGTCCGAATTCAACCAGATCGTTTCTGATCCCGTGATTCATTAGCATTCTGTATGTGGCTTCCCTTTTGATGGACCGAATGAATCGCAACCAAACCTGATAACTGGTCCTATCAACGCTTTGCAAAAATGTCCAGTTTTACTTTGAGCGATATACGAAGAGACATGTGGGTTTTGTAGCTGCTGTCATCCTGGATTAAATGTCCGCAGAAAACCTCTTTTAGGGAGATTATGTTTCGTCCCAGAATGCAAATATTGCTGCGTCATACTGAGCTGATGTATGACGTACTCCAAGGAAAGACTAAAGAGAGATTCAGCTATTGGGTCTCCCTGCCGCACCTCATACATTATCTCGAACGCATCCGAAACTCTGCCTTCTACTAGCACCTTGCACATTGAGCTACCCATTAAAAGCTGGTAAATTCAAACCAATTTTGATGGTATGCTCCGGTAGGTCATTGATCAAATTGAATGAAAACCACATTATCATCCAAGATACTCTCAGTTTAACCCATATGCCTTTTTATGAAGTAGACGGATAAGAGCCGTCTTAAACTCTTGTGGAATGTCTTTTACAGACCAAATTATTGATATGAGCGCAAGCATTCGGTAGATTCCATCCTCAATGGGTGTATTACAATATTTCATCTGCGATATCACGTTCCGCACTTGATCATATGAATTTCTTCTTTCATCGCGTTGAAAGAAGAAAGGTTGTTGTTCGGAAGGTGGTGATTGTCTATTTAAAAGTGAGGATATATATTCCAGTCACATTTACGGAGGACGGTTTTAGTATCCATTTTTAATTCACCGGATTCGTTGCGAATTGCGCTGCTACTTAGATGAAAGTCCGAATATCGATTTCTCTTATACTGCAAAAACGATCTCTTTATGTTACGTGCTTGTTCTCGTCCATTCTCGTTATGAGATTGTCCTGTTCTTTGTTATATGTCGCGATCTTTCTCCAGGAATCGCGCCAAGACAATCATCATACAACCAGAAATTTTTAGGCCTAGATGAATTTTGGCCTATGGTTGACATTGAAACAACGGTTACGGCCAATTTAATGAAGTCGCACTGTTCTTGAATAGAGTCAGGAAATTGATTTTTTCCAAGATTCCAGTTGCAGTGGTTACGATGGTGTTTCGGGTAACTTGGTTGTTTAATGCCGCAGTATTCCAATGAGTGATGCGCTGGAAACGATGATGATATGCGGTAGATAGACGCAATTTTAGTTCAGCAACTACCTCCACGTTTGGTTCTGTTGCCTTTGAGGCTAGAAAAATGTCTGTTGGGCAAGAGAAGGTGCTTGATTGGGTTGACCTTTGTCTCTTGTTTCCTCCTTGATTGGTTATTACGTTCTTAAAATTGAGGTGTGGCCAACACACGACTTTCTTTTACGAACAGAGAATTTTGAGACATTTTATTTTTTTCTTAATTTTTTTTTTTAATTTTTTGTTTTTTTTTATTTGTTTTTCATTTTTGGAAACATTTTGTATTAAGTAGTTTTTTGTAAACCTTATACTTTTTAAGATATTTGCAAAACAAATTTTCTGGACCAAGGGAGTGGCCACTTCCGGTTAGCCGATTTGGACTAAAATTCACTGGGACCTCCCAGTTTATCAAAAAAAATTAAATCTGAAGTTTCAGATCGATTGATTAAACCATCTGGGCTGTTGAGAGGACACAGACAGACTGACAGACTGACAGACTGACCAACTGACAGACAGACAGACAGACAGACACCATTTCGAAACCCACTATTTCGGACTCAGGGGACCTAAAAACAAATAAATTTCTAAAAATCTCAAGGTTCAAAATTTTCATGATTACTATACTTTATTTTACTAAAGTAAAAGTAAGTAAAAAACCCTAATCCATACGAATCGTTCGTTTAGTAAAAGTTCTGCAAAATTATTTTTTGGAAATCGCACTCAACCCCCAAGGGCCAATATCGGCCATTGCCAACAATGATGACAAAGGTTTGGCTAGCACATGGAATAGGTTGCTCAATTACCTAGTTAGAAAACCCTAATCCATACGAATCGTTCGTTCAATAAAAGTTCTGCAAAATTATTTTTTTGAAATCGCACTCAACTCCCAAGGGCCAATATAGGCCATTGCCAACAATGATGACGAAGGTTTGGCTAGCACATAGAATAGGTCCCTCAAATACCTAGTTAAAAAACCCTAATCCAAACGGATCGTTCGTTTAGTAAAAGTTCTGCAAAATTATTTTTTGGAAATCGCACTCAAATCCCAAGGCCAATATCGGCCATTGCCTACAATGATGACAAAGGTTTGGCTAGCACATAGAATAGGTTCTCAATTACCTAGTTAGAAAGCCCTAATCCATACGAATCGTTCGTTTAGTAAAAGACCTGCAAAATTATTTTTTTGAAATCGCACTCAACTCCCAAGGGCCAATATAGGCCATTGCCAATAATGATGACAAAGGTTTGGCTAGCACATGGAATAGGTTGCTCAATTACCTAGTTAAAAAACCCTAATCCAAACGGATCGTTCGTTTAGTAAAAGTTCTGCAAAATTATTTTTTGGAAATCGCACTCAACTCCCAAGGCCAATATCGGCCATTGCCAACAATGATGACAAAGGTTTGGCTAGCACATAGAATAGGTTCTCAATTACCTAGTTAGAAAACCCTAATCCATACGAATCGTTCGTTTAGTAAAAGTTCTGCAAAATTATTTTTTGGAAATCGCACTCAACTCCCAAGGGCCAATATAGGCCATTGCCAACAATGATGATAAAGGTTTGGCTAGCACATAGAATAGGTCCCTCAAATACCTAGTTAGAAAACCCTAATCCATACGAATCGTTCGTTCAATAAAAGTTCTGCAAAATTATTTTTTTGAAATCGCACTCAACTCCCAAGGGCCAATATAGGCCATTGCCAACAATGATGACAAAGGTTTGGCTAGCACATAGAATAGGTCCCTCAAATACCTAGTTAAAAAACCCTAATCCAAACGGATCGTTCGTTTAGTAAAAGTTCTGCAAAATTATTTTTTGGAAATCGCACTCAAATCCCAAGGCCAATATCGGCCATTGCCAACAATGATGACAAAGGTTTGGCTAGCACATAGAATAGGTTCTCAATTACCTAGTTAGAAAGCCCTAATCCATACGAATCGTTCGTTTAGTAAAAGTTCTGCAAAATTATTTTTTTGAAATCGCACTCAACTCCCAAGGGCCAATATAGGCCATTGCCAACAATGATGACAAAGGTTTGGCTAGCACATAGAATAGGTCCCTCAAATACCTAGTTAAAAAACCCTAATCCAAACGGATCGTTCGTTTAGTAAAAGTTCTGCAAAATTATTTTTTGGAAATCGCACTCAACTCCCAAGGCCAATATCGGCCATTGCCAACAATGATGACAAAGGTTTGGCTAGCACATAGAATAGGTTCTCAATTACCTAGTTAGAAAACCCTAATCCATACGAATCGTTCGTTTAGTAAAAGTTCTGCAAAATTATTTTTTGGAAATCGCACTCAACTCCCAAGGGCCAATATAGGCCATTGCCAACAATGATGATAAAGGTTTGGCTAGCACATAGAATAGGTCCCTCAAATACCTAGTTAGAAAACCCTAATCCATACGAATCGTTCGTTTAGTAAAAGTTCTGCAAAATTATTTTTTGGAAATCGCACTCAACTCCCAAGGGCCAATATCGGCCATTGCCAACAATGATGACAAAGGTTTGGCTAGCACATGGAATAGGTTGCTCAATTACCTAGTTAAAAAAACCCTAATCCAAACGGATCGTTCGTTTAGTAAAAGTTCTGCAAAATTATTTTTTGGAAATCGCACTCAACTCCCAAGGCCAATATCGGCCATTGCCAACAATGATGACAAAGGTTTGGCTAGCACATAGAATAGGTTCTCAATTACCTAGTTAGAAAACCCTAATCCATACGAATCGTTCGTTTAGTAAAAGTTCTGCAAAATTATTTTTTGGAAATCGCACTCAACTCCCAAGGGCCAATATAGGCCATTGCCAACAATGATGATAAAGGTTTGGCTAGCACATAGAATAGGTCCCTTAATTTCCTAGTTAAAATTTAGGTGTGGCGAACACACGACTTTCTTTTACGAACAGAGAATTTTTAGAAATTTTATTTTTTTTAAATTTTTAAATTTTTTTTTTAATTTTTAATTTTTTATTTTTATTTGTTTTTCATTTTTGGAAACATTTTGTATTAAGTAGTTTTTTGTAAACCTTATACTTTATAAGATATTTGCAAAACAAATTTTCTGGACCAAGGGGTGGCCACTTCCGGTTAGCCGATTTGGAGTAAAATTCACTGGGATCTTCCAATATATCAAAAAAGCTTAAATCTGAAGTTTTAGTTCGATTGATTAAACCATATGGTACAGCCCATGGAGAGGACACAGACAGACTGACAGACTGACAGACCCACAGATTGACAGACAGACAGACAGACACCATTTCGAAACCTACTTTTTTGGACTCAGGGGACCTCAAAACAAATAAATCTCTAAAAATCTCAAGGTCCAAAATTTTCATGGTTACTATACTTTATCTTACTAGAGTAAAAGAAAGTAATATATAAGATGTAACTAAGGAGAAAATACTTATAGAAATTGGGTAACTACCACAAAGAAATTAGCAAACTACGTCATATTTACTAGAGATTTGGAACCGCAGGGGATACGGGCCACTAGTTATAAATATCATTCGTAGCGAAAATATTGATAAAACTAAAAGCTAAAAATAAATTAAATCTTTTAAAAATTAAAAGACGAACGAACGGTTTTACGAATTTAGAGTGTAAAATCAAACTATCAGCATTTGTTTCAAATCTCTAATCTGTATGAAGTAATCATCAAGGAATCATTACGGAATTGAATGATTGTAAACGGATGCTTTAGAAGTAGAGCTGAATTTCGAATATTAATACATTAATAAAATTAATAAGTAATTGGCAAGCTTTAAAAGAGTCCAAACTACTTTTACAAAATAAAAACCCTAACTGACATCTGTCAGAGTATTTTAAATTTCAAGAGAATCTGAGCATACTTAAAGAATTTTGAAGCTCTCCTTGATTGGCACTGGTCCTCCTAGATAATGGCAGCTAGTATAAAATAAACGACATTACTAAAAATTGAATGCATCGCACACATAAAATAATGTATCTCTTATAAATAATAATATCGTGTATCTCTGCAGCATAAAACCTAACAAAATATCTTAATCTTTTCGCATTTTCGACTCTTAAGGTTTTCATTTCTTACGTATTTAGTTTTTTTTTATTAAACATCTTATTATTTTCTTAATTTCACGTTAAACAAAATATCAGTGTTTGTATCTTCAAAATTAAAAATCCAACTTCTTTATACGACGTACGTTTAACATTTTGCCTTTAAGAGTAAACACACAACAATCATTAGTTTATCTCGCGCGTGAGGTAGTCGAATTCACGAGCTTAATGAACCATTTTGGTTGTTATTGTTGCTGTATTTTTTTTTTTTTTTTAATTTTATTTTATGATATCACGCAATTAAAACATTCTAATTAACACGTTATTTTTTTTTTTTTTATGTACGTACCTTCGAACCATTCTAGTGTATACACATATAGATGTGCCTAAACTAAAATGTTATTTAGTTTGGATTTTTGTTCAAAATTTTTAGAAATTTAATTTTTTATTTTAATTTTGTTTGGAAAATATAATAATAATGACGATAATAATGATAATGCAAACAATAACAACAAAAAGGATTATATCTTTATCTATATACAGGCATGTATGTGCGATGACAAAAAAGCTTCATTCATTTCGTTTCAAAGGATACAACACAACAGAATGTGAGTATTATTACCCATATAGTATAGTACTAAAAATGTTTATAGAACAAACATAATTTTTTTTTTTTTTTTGGAAACAAACATAAAATTTAAAAATGGTGGTGGAGCTTTTTTTGTATTTTGGTAATCAGTAGTTTTAAGCTTTTACATTATAATTATATACTTTGCTGTTTGAACAATGATTTGTTATTATTTTATCTAAATATTTTATACGCGGTGGTTATCAACGACAAACAGTCTGAAATAAATTCGAAATTTTTTTACACAAACATAAAGGAAGTTTATGGCCATCTGCACACCGCATCGTTTCATTTTATAAAATCTTAAAATCGAACAATAAAGAATATCTGCGAACGAACGGTAAAAAAATTGTTTTTCCACTTTACTAAAAGACAATTTTTTGTAATTTTTCCAATAACATTCAATTCAATTTCATTGATCACGTTTTGAATTAGTCTAAAGTAATCCATTCACCTTAACACCCATAAATTTCAATTATTTTTTCCAAAATAAACTAAAAATCTTATTTTTAATTTTTTTTTTTTTGCTTACGGTTGTTCATCGTCGTAGTCGTCGTTTTTTTATTATTTTCAATAAAATCAGAAATTTTATTGATTTCAAAATACAAATACACAAAAAAAAAAAATCGGAAAAATTATTTTTCCAATTTTCTTAAAAACAACAGTACTAATAACATTATCGCTTCGTCGTCGTATCCATTGAGTGTGCTATTGATATTTATATGTTTTTCTGAAAACGAACATCATCCCCTCATATCCATAATCATTTCCATCTTAATTTTCTTTTCATTTTCATCATCATGTTGTAATTTTACATATAACGAAAAATCTTAATATGTTGCGATAACATATAACTATGTACCCACACACACACACACACACACACACAAAAATACGCATAATTTTCATTTTCTTTGTTAATTTTCTATGTTGTGTGTACACCCAAAGATTAATGGAACGAAAGAGCGTCGAGCGCGCGGGGTATAACTGAATCAAAGTGGAAAAATTTTTATGTTGTGTGTACTATATAAAATCATAAATATACAGAAAAAAAAAATATGTAAATGAAAATGGCGTCCTTGGAAAAATCCATATGGATGTTTTGAAATAAATTTGGAAAATTAAGTAAAATTCTTTTAAATTTTTTTTTATTTTTATTTATACAACTTACTTATACGTCCAGACGATAATAAAAAAGCATAAAAAGGATTTATGTACTCCGGAGATCATTAAATAAATTTTCTTTCGTTTTTTTTTTTTTTTTTTTTTTTTTATAAATATTTACACACAGAACAGACGTACTTACTATACACGGAGGAAAAGTAAAATAAAATGAAATTATATTGTCTTAGGTCATATATGAGGGTCAATTTATCATTTTTTTAAAATAAAATTTGTAAAAGTTTGCTGACTAGAAAACAGACAAAAAAAATTGGATTGGAGGAAACAATCTGGGTCGTTGGTTAAATTTGTGAGTCTAATATTTTTATACACTTGAGTAGTCCCGGGTTTTACTACTTTAAAATATTAATTAAAACCAGCCTGAAACTGGGAACAAGTACAGTTTCCTATTTTCCATTATAAACAAACAGAAATTTTGTACATTGATTGGATTAATCGTATTATTTTCAAATGATTATTAAGAAGGCGGGATTTAAATTTAGCCATAAACAAAAGTATTGGGTTTCAGCGTATGAAATTATTCCTTTTTTATAATTCTAAAATGACACAATTTCTCCATCGTGTTAACTAACCACTGTACTACCAGTTCTTTTGCTTGAAATCGAGAATTATGAGGCATATACATTTTATGGTCAACCAATTTTTCTCTTTTTTATGAGACCACAAAAGCATCACATAATTTTTGTTTAAGACTCTCTAGAAAAAATGTTTAGAAAAAAAAAATTTAGAAAATTAGTTTAGACAATTTCGTTTCGAAGGTTTTTCAAAATATAAGGGATAAACTATGTAATTAGAAAAATTAGTCTAGTGTGTCCTAGGATCCATATCGAGTCAAAAAAAATCTAATACCTTTCGTTTTTTTTTTTTGATTGTATTTGATTTGATTATGCAAAATAGCTCAGACTATTACTTACCCACATCTCTGCATTTTATGCTAAATTTTGTTCTTAAAGTTTTTTCGGAAGAGCTTTTCCGATTAAAAATCGTTTAGAATAGTTGCTTAATAAAAAATCATAAAACTTTGACCAAAATTTAGCACCTGCTTTTATCTTTTGTTATTATGCTCAAAATAGGTGCCAAACATTCCCGATATTAAGCGAATTACGGATTTAGTTAAAAAAAAGCCTCAGTTTCTATCCGAAAAAATCTGCGACCTTTACTTTGTTTCATTTTTGGAATCCCAAATCTTTCGCCAGATGAAACCCAAGCTTTGTGAGTTTTATGTGCTTTCCAAATTTTACAAAATTTAGAGATACCACCACTCAGAGCTGAAGTTGTCATGGCACTCTGAGTCTCGTAATCCCTTTACGTGAATCTACTTAATCGTTATCTGTACTATAAGTTTGTTCACACATAGACGTTAGTAAGCTGACTCGTTTTCCTGATATAAGTACACAAACCTCAGGCATATTAGATAAATTCTTTATCAGTCATCCAAATTAAAATTCTGTGAATTCATAGAACTTTCAGAGAACTTTCTCTTAAACGCCGAATCTAGTATATAGTGGAATGATTTACTTTAGTCATTTGATGTTATATTTCTAAGATTCTAGTAGAAGGATTTTCTCCAAAACAAGTTTGATGGATTTTATCGTGTTGTTCTTTTTGTTTAGGTAAACAACAGGATAAAATCCACGAAACTTGACAATATTCAGCCATAAATGTGTTAAACCTGCCACCTCGTCAAAATGGATTGCACCGAACTGCAATAAGCATACACTGTTAAAGTTAACCGAAAGTTGCCAGCCGAATGTGAAAAGTCGAAAATGCAGATTGTGTGATCTCAGCCAAAAATGAAAAATGGAGTCGACATCAATTTGGCCCTGATAAAATAAGCCATCGATAAAGCAGCCAAAAATAAAAAATTTTGCCGAAAGTAAATAGGATACATGAATTGAAATAAAAATGTTTGTAAATAGTCTTACGTGGAAAACTTTGTTTAACCTAGTCGTGGAAAATATCGAAAATCAGGTGAATCCAAAAAATCTAGAGCGTATACCTGAAGTGGAATCATTTTTATGTGATTTGTCAATAGTTATATCGCAGGAAAAAATTATATTCAAGTTTCCCGTGGGAAATCTCGGAAAATTTGAAAATGTTTCTAGCCGAAAGTAAAAAATGAATATATGTATACAATTCGAGTTTCTTGTGGGAAATCTCGGAAAATTCGGTTTTCCAAATATGATTTGAAAATTTGTATAAGATCAGCCTCTAGAGTGTTATGTCTGGAGATGTATTTTCCTGATGTGGCTTGTCGATAGCTATCGCAGGAAACAAAATCAGTTCAAGTTTCCCGTAGGAAATCTCGGAAAATTCGATTTTCCAAAAATTTTAAGAAAATTTGTATAAAATCAGCCTCTAGAGTGTTATGTCTGGTGACGGATAGCATTGATGTGACCTGTCATTAGCTATCGTAGTTAAAAAGTTCAGTTCAAGTTTCCCCTAGAAAATTTTGGCAAATTCAATTTTCCAACCTCTACAGCCTCTACAGTGTTATATCTGGAGACGTATTTGATACTGATTTTATACAAATTTTCTAATTATCTATGGAAAATCGAATTTTCCGAGATTTTCCATGGGAAACTTGAATTGATTTTTTTTTCTGCGATTGCTTTTGACAAGTCACATATATATATATTGACAGATCACTTTAAACTTTAATGCAATCATCTCCAGATAAAACACTCTAGAGGCTGACTTTATACATGCATTTCTTACTTTCAGCTAGAAACTTTTTCAAATTTTCCGAGATTTTCCACGGGAAACTTGAAATTTTTTTTTTCCTGCGATAACTATTGACAAATCAAATAAAAACGATTCAACTTCAGGTATACGCTCTAGAAGCTGATTTTATTATAATTTTTTGGATTCACCTGATATTAGGTTAAAACAGACTGACTTGAAAGTCAAAGCCCAACAGGGCTGTCAAACTTTAACAGGGTAATAAGCATGCTATATTTTGTAGTGAGTTTAGAGCTAAGTTTGGAGAGTGAAAATGTGCCGGTAATTATGCAATGGACTAACTCAAAAATTAAAAAAACTTCATTTTAAATGTTACATGAAAACTTTGAAAAAATTAGAAATTTAACCGTTTGAAAGCAAGTTAACTATAAACATAATTCTTTGTCTGTTTATGTTGATAGTAGACAATTTCACTTACTTACGTACACAAGTACAAATTTATACATGTATGGAACAATGGAAAAACATGGATCTTTCACCGTACAACCAGTGGCAGACTAAGGACAATCCGAGCCCTAGGTAAGCTTTTGTTTCCGTGGCTTCGAAACAATAGCAACATCCGGGCCCTAAGTAAGTGGAAAGTAGGCTTTTCCTTGGTTTTTTGGTCGCATGTTAAGTTTTAAAAGATAACGGTTCTGCTTTATAATAATAATTCGATGAGTCCCGAGCCCGGACGAATTATGAAAGAATAGAATAGAATAATTTTGCCTTTTGATATCTTTTCGATTGTGAAAACTCGAGCTCGGAACTCGCCGAATGCTTATTTAAAATATATGTCGATTAAAAAAATACATTTTGAATAATTTATTTCCTTTGTAAGCCTGATTTTTGTCTAATTCGGCTGGACTAAAGTAATTTTGTCACACTTGAAAGCATTTTAGATATACAAATAAATATTTATGTGCAAAAGCGAAAATTTAAACAAAAAGCATTAAAAATGTTTGCTTCTCTTGTACGTGATGGCCACAAAATTAGAAACAATTATAAACTAGAATATCAGAATAGCCATTTGTTAGTTTTGAGAAAATTATTAAAAGTTAATTAAGTAAGACATTTTTGTAATTGATTTTAATCGTTAAGTGGTATACTATTTAATTGGAAAATGGGATAAACTAACAGCTGTTTACACAAGAAATGAGGAAGGTCGTAGTTTGGAAATATTACAAACGAAATGCGATGATGGAAATAATTGCAGCACATTTGGGGTATTCAAAACAGAACCAGAAAAGAACATTTCGAAAAACAAGGGAAATTTAAGGTAAAATCACCATTAAGAGGAAGTTAGTATGGTAACCAAATTTCCTGAAAAAGAAAAGAGGACATACGTTTACCTAAAATAATGAAACTACTATCATAGTAATCAGACTGGTTCAATTTCAATCAATACTCGACGAGTTCGGTCGGGGCAAAATGAAAAAAATATCTCGATATTTAACATGAAAATCATTTAATAATTTATATGATTTTAATGTGTTCCGAAGATTGTAAGTGAATTCAATCCAGTTTCGAACTGATGAGCTTATGATTATGAAAAAACCAATCTTCTCATCAAACCGCGGCGACTGGACTGATTATATCACAATTTACATTCTAAAAGTGCGTTAAGTACTAGCGAATCATACTAATACAGATAAATTCTCTTGCAATTTTTTCTTCTTCACGACATTCACACAGCTCTATTTCTGTGTACGCTAATTTTACTTTATTAATTTTTTTTTGTTGAATGTTAATTAATTCATGTAATTTCTAATATGCTACCGGTGAAAATCATTATTTGCTGTAATATTACGTCAAACCTGTTCGAACAGCCATAAGTTGAAAATTGGTTTTAGACGTTAAAGTTAAAGCTTTTGTAAACAACATCCACATTATTTTGATTAAAATAAACTAATCCAAATTGAAAATCCAAAAAAACTTGGATTTTTTTATCATAAATGGGTTTTATGCTAGAAATTTTACAAAAAATTGTTTTATTTTTTTCATTGTGGCCCGATTGAACACTACAGTCTTCCCCCGTAAATAATGCCTGAGCGTTTTATTCGAAAGTGGCAAAAATTTTCATATTTTAAGAATCTCTAAAAAAAATCGTTTAAAGAGCTCCCTTTCGAATAAAACGCCTAGGCGTTGCAACTGAAATTTTCAAATTTACAATTAAAATAGTTTAACACAAACCAATACACCTTGCAACAAATTGTTTTTTATAGGCATCGTGAATAGAAGAATAGAGTGAATAGAACCAAGTAAATGCTTTCTTTTACTTCATTTTAAAAGTGTATGCTTTAATATTTTAATAAATTAGTACTTGATTATTTACAAGGTTGTGTATTGGGAGAATTTTAGCTTCGAAATATATTTCAGAACAGTCGGAATTGTTTATATTGAACGACGAGAAATAGATACATTCAAAGTAGAGATCTACGTCTTAGTAATTTAATAAAAATGACGAATGGAATGGTTTCAGGACAGGATATGTCACCAGCTTTTGTCGTTTGGTCAGTTGGTGTTTGAAAAAAATCTATTCTAAATTTAAAATAATGTTTTGTCCAGGTTTGCACATCATTAAAAAAATTGAACAATTTTTACCTTATTTTGTTAGGAAATAATTGGGTCCAGAATTAGAGCCACTTAGCAGCGTAGCATATACATTCACATATGCAAATTCTAATTGGATTGTACGTGTGCATTCCTATACACATTCCTAAACTTGGTGTTTCCATTTGGAATATTTTTTATTTGGTTATTTTATAGAACGCAATTAATACATTAATAATTTGTAGATTTGGCAACTGAGTCATTTTCGGCGTGAGACTTAATCTCCGGTCTCTGGCTCAAGATTCAATAGCTCTGGGCTAAGTTATGCAAACGGTTTCGCAGTAAATTGAGCCAAGGCAGTTAAACTAGGCCTGTTAGGTAATTTCAAAAAGATGAAAACCTAACTAACCAAATTTTACGGAAGGCATCATTCCGAAAATAAGTTCTTTAAAAAATTTCTTTTGATGGTTTTGAAATTGTAGTTTGTATAAAAATGACGTACAGAATAGTTTGTTCATCGTTAGGCTAGGATTGGTCATCCTCATCACTAATCAATTTAAACGTTTGGACTCATCAACCAATTTTATTTTATTAACTTTGCGAGAAATTTTTGTTCAAGTTAGCGTACCCTTAAAATAAATCGAACAATTATTTCTACCATATTTTGATAGGAAATCGTTAGGTCTGGTACTAATTACCATTTTTTATCGTTCGGTCGTCAATAGGTATCTTCCGTCCCCATCTAACTTAGTTTGTAGACCCATGTTGCCATTTCCATTAGAATGTCCAATTAAGTACAAACGTGCGTATTGAACACGGATCTTCTTATATTCGCCGTGCTACATGTTTCACAATCTTCTTGTCGATCCATTACATTCACTTCGACAAGATACCTGAAATTCTGACTGAGTAAAACCCACAATTTTTGCAATTATGATTGTAAAACATACTTCGCGTTGATAAAAAGCACGTTCTCCAAATTTCGTCAATATCGTTCCACATACCTAATGTGTAAGGATATAAGCCAAATCCGGTACTGACATTGCGATTAACTCTCTCGCTAAATAATTTTAGTCAGTAAAAGCGTGCGCTCTTGATAAATGCCTTCTTTTAAGGAACGATGGACACATTTCAAATAAATGGTAATGACATTTCATTTGCATATTTACAAAAACAATGCTACATAATGAATTCGTCGAATTCCTTCTGAGGTGATAATATTGCCATTCCAATTCCGTTTTACAGTTACTGTGCTTATCACCAGAGTTTTCCCATTTATAAATCATAGTATTTGCTAAATAATGCTTAATATTTACTACAAAAATTAGTAAATAAAATTATTATTCGTGTGTAATGCGCAAAAGTGTCTGTTTGACTTTCGGAAAACAATGAAAGTATTATAACTGTCAAACACTACCAACGTTTAAAAATAAATCACGAAAATTGGTGGGTTATTTCTTTTGGCCAAAATTGAATTTCAGTTCCAATTCCTTGGTCAAATGAAATATCACTGATATGAGTTATTGGAAATTGGAAATTTTGAGTTAGATGATGGTTGGTAATCGTAACATGACGTAAAGTATATTTTTGAAAAACGCCTCTTTGGTCGACTGATTCAATAGGAGCCGGATATCGCATTTGCAAAGTGATTATGTCAATAACTAATTTGTCTATTTAAAATGTATTATATTAAGAAATATTAAATATTTTGTTGAAAATTTAATTTTTCTTATTTGCCAATAAAAAGTTTTTTATAAGAAATGCGAATCTTCATAATACAAATACAAATATGAAGCGAATCGCATGCCCAAAATCGCAAAAAATACAAAATGCGATCGATTTCATAATTGGCCCCAGGAATAGTACCCTGAGATAGCCCTCCTCCACCTTTTTGTATATTGGTTGAAAATGTCAAAAGTAGAGTAGAGCTTTGAGTTCCTATCAAAAAGTGCTTTTTTTTCGGTTCGTGAAAATGATGTTGCTAAAGATGTAAAGAGAAGTCGTTTGAGGCACATGAGGAGAATTTACCACCAGCCTCAATGTTTTTTGTAAGGTTTTCATTTAACACCTATGTTGTTAACTCCATAAATCGTACCAATCGTACAAAGGAGGAGTTAAACTTTAACAAAATATGACTACTGAAATGGTTTCAAAGGTTTGTTTGTTGTTGCGCAGTAATTTTTGAATCAATCCAATGATGGATAGAAAACGATTTTATAATTTCAAAGCCAAAGAAAATTGCAGCTTTCACTGTTTTAAAAAATCCAATGGGTATTTGTCCAACAAAAATGGTCATTTTCCATAATTATAAATTATGTGAAGTGAAGCAATGTTTAACAAATATAACGCCTAGGGCGCTTTATTTGAATAAAACGCCCAGTAAGCGTACTATTCGTTTAAAATGCCTAGGATTTATTTGCGGTGGAAGACAGTTGTATGTGTCTTGAACCATTATGAAAATTTTCTTATTGCGAGTTAGTGTAAAAGTATTACGGAAATCCTATAGCTTTCATAATAATTTTACGCTAACTCGCAATACGAAAATTTTCGTAATAGTTCAAGAATTGCACCCCAGGTAAATTGAAAATTTGTTGTGGCCATCCGTTTTGTGTGTTTAAAAGTAATGAACCATTAGTTTGAAGTAACTTACAAACATTTTGGAACATAAAATTCGTTCAAAATTAGGAGTAATCGAAATTAGCAAAAGTTCCATCAGGAACTTTTGCTAATTTCGATTACTCCTAATTTTAGCATCCTATCGATTTCGTCATCCGCACATGTTTCTGAACAGCTGGTGAGATGGTATAATAGGGTTGTTTAATCGGCTTACAGTTTTTTGTTATTTCAATCTCGTGTTCGTGCAGCGTGGTTTTACCTATTCCGTCTCTTGTTAATGAAGGAAAATTTAAAATAATTTTATCCAGTTTTTCTTTCTCGATTGGAGAAAGCGCATGTTGATTGTTAGTTTCAAAAGACAACAGTTCAGCTATACTCTAATATTACCCATACTAGGGAATATTTGAAATTTCTCCCAAAAGTCAATCCCTGGTGACTGAAAACTTGGGACAATGCAGAATTTGACCACTTTCGTCAAATCTCCGACACGAACTGGCAGCCATACATAACCCTCAATTCTGTTTTTCGTACCATCTGCGGTCTTAATGTAAGATCCTAATTTGTGGTAATTAATGTTAGCTTCGGATAGAAATCGCAAAGAATCTTTACCTAATACACTCACCGATGCCCCACTATCCAATAAACCTTGCATAATTTTCGACGCGATTATTACTTCTGCGTACGGTCTAGGGTCGTTTTTACTTAGCAAGTACTGATGAAATACAATTTTTTGTTAGAGATCGTCTTTCACGTGCTATAGCCCACAAGTTTTTGGGCGGCTAAAATCTAAAATGCTCCGATTACGATGGTTGATACCTCTATCAATAGGTTTCGGGACCTGTAATTGCTGTGACAATTTGAATTTTGATTGCTCGATTAATTCTAAACATTTTTTAGAAAATTAAATTTTATTGAAAATCAACTGTGCTATAGCCCACAAGTTTTTGGGCGGCCAAAATCTAAAATGCTCCGATTACGATGGTTGATACCTCTATCAATAGGTTTCGGGACCTGTAATTGCTGTGACAATTTGAATTTTGATTGCTCGATTAATTCTAAACATTTTTTAGAAAATTCAATTTTATTGAAAATCAACTGTGCTATAGCCCACAAGTTTTTGGGCGGCTAAAATCTAAAATGCTCCGATTACAATGCTTGAGGAAGTAATTGACAGATCTGTTAATTTTGATAGTTTTGTTGTTATCGTCTGAAATGTATTTTTGATCGAGGTGTATTGGCTGTAATGCATTTTTATCTGTTTCTAATTTCAAGCCTTCTTCCCCGAGTGCACATCCCTCGATACTCCTGCACTCGAGCACACGTTTTTTGCTGAATACATCAAACAATTTTGGCAAGGTGGTTTTCGCACGTTCTCTGCACCACACTCAAAACAAAATATGTCTAAAAATTCTTTGGTACAATCTTGGTACTTGTGACCCAGGTCCTTACAATTCCAACAAACCAACATATTTGGTTTGTTTGATCTAGCACCTTCCGCTTGAAAGGCTTCTAAATCCTTAAACTCCTCGTTTGGATGTTGTCTGGTACTTTGGTAATCAGGTCGAGCTGGCAACATAGGTGAAGATTCCATAGTAGGTGTTGATCTGGTCAAAACCTGGTTTGGAGTAAAGATTTCGTTGACCACCGGTCTGCGTTTGGGAGTTGCCTCAAATCGTTGTGGATCATACCCCGTTTCTTCCCACATTTTCTCGTAGTTCTGACAAATTCTTCTTAGTTCCTCCACTGACTTGATTGTGTTATGAAACGGTAGCGTGACATTCCTTAATGCTGGAACCATATTTTGGCATAGCCTGTAGAATACTTCCTTTCCGATAGCCGATTTTGCATGCGTGAGTTTAGTTTCTGGATTGATAGAACAAAGTCCGAAAACGTTTCCTTATTTGCTTGAAATCTTCGTATTATTTGCTCCTGAGTTTCCTTGTCAAAATTGCTAGAGCTGAAAAAGGACTGCATTGCGATTTTCATGTCTGGCCAGGTTGAGTTTGCATGATCTTGTTTATAGATCCAATACCAATCTTCTGTTGTATTGCTCAAAAAATAGTGCACCACCCTAGGTAATAATTCCTGTGGAAACCCATCGTTTAAAGCCATTTTCTCTAAGCGATATAGAAAATCATGTACGTTCGTATTGTCGTTGCCGTCAAAACATAGCTTCCAACGTTGACGAATTTTGTACGAGTCCATTAAAAGGTTTTGCTGATTAATTTTTTGTTGCCTGGGTGGATTGAAAGGTTGATGGTAGGCATTTGTAGCTACTGTCTGTCTCAAATCTGTGTCTTGATTGTCTGCGAAAACAGTCATACCCGGTGGTTCGAAATCTCTGTTAGATAAGTTTGGGGTAATAAATTTTTCTAAATTAATATTGGTGCTGAACAGGTTCTCGGCCTGCGGGCAAAGAAATCCGCAAAAGATGATTTTGAATTTGTATGTTCCATCTGCAATTTATTCTGGATTTCCTCGTTAGATGATCTCCGCCTATCTTCAATTGAATGTTCTGAGCGGTCTTCTTTGGATCGATTAATGTTTATATTCCTGGAAGATCCTGCCTTTGGGCTGGAAGCATTAATCTGTTGGGACCGTTCTTTGTTCGACTCCGTTGTGGTGTTCGCTTTTTGAAAATCATCCATCAGCTTCCAGTACCAGTTGTATAAACGCCGAAAATTGTTGCATATATTATTTAATCGGGGCTGTTCGTCAACACTTCGGATTAAACGCTCCGTTCTATCTTTATAGTGAATGGTTTTTGCCAGAGCCACAGTAACCCGTTCCATAGGTGGAGATGCGCCTTTTTTCGTAGTTGCTTTTGAAAGCTCTTCGTATCTAGTAGCACATGTTTGCAATTCTATGCTACTAAGAAGTTTAGAGCGTATATCGAAGGTTACGAGTTTACGTTGATTACAGACCACGCCAGTCTAAAGTGGCTCACGGGACAACGGGATCTTAGTGGCAGATTAGCAAGATGGAGCCTCAAGCTCCAGGGACATAAATTTAAGATTGTTCACCAAAAGGGGAAAGATAATCTGGTACCAGATACGCTGTCTAGAGTGTTTTGTGATTCACAGGAAGAGTTCGAGGAAAACTATCCAAAAACATTGAGCCAGATCAGCTGGGATTCAGCAGAATTTGATGAACCGGAATATAAGGAGCTTTTTGAGAAAATGAACCAAATAAATTTCCAGCATTCCGAGTATCCGACAAACAAATTTTCATTCGACTGGAGCCCAAGAAGAACACCGACCTAACCGACCTTTCAGTGTGAAAACTTTGGATTCCGACCAGTATGCGTACAGCATTAGTCGTAAAGGAGCATAACGACCCACTTTCCTCACATGGTGGTATTCGAAAAACTTTGGAAAAGTTACGCAGGTTTTATTTCTGGCCAGGGATGACAAAACAGGTGCATGAATTCGAGACGAAGTGTGAAATCGGCAGGATAACAAAACCAACTAATAAACTGACAAGACCACCATTGGGCAAACTCTCTGCAGTGGAAACACCCTGGCAGCGCATTTACGTGGATTTGCTTGGTCCGTATCCTCGCTCGGGCCATGGAAAAACAACAATACTTATCGTTCTAGATCATCTGACAAAGTTTGTTTTGCTTAAGACATTTACAAAAGGTACAGCACAGCAGATTACAGATTTCTTAAGGAACGATGTATTTCTTATTTTTGGGTTCCTGAAACAATCCATTCAGATAATGGAGTACAATTTAAATCCAAAGAGTATAACGAACTTTTGTCCGAATTTGGGGTGCATGCTACAAAAACTGCGATCTACTCTCCACAGTCGAATGCATCCGAGCGAGTCAATCGTTCAGTGATCTCTGCAATTCGATCGTATATAGGCGAAAAACACTCGAGTTGGGATAAATACGTAAATGAAATCGCTTCCGCTCTACGGAATGGAATCCATGTGCTGTACCTTTAGTAAGTGTCTTAAGCAAAACAACTGGATAATAATGTCCCAAAACTATTCTCAAAAATATTTTTCCGACTGCTTTTTTAGAAGTATTGGTTATGTTCTTAGGCACTTTTAGAGATTGTGTCGTCATAAATTAATTTTTATGGTAAATGATTTAATTTAATGATCTGATTCACAGTTTGCCTTACCCTACTTATGCAAAGTTCGGTACACATTATTAGATTGAAATTGAGAACCCATAGTTCAACACCCAAAAGTTCTTCTCGACAGTTAAAGATAAAAGTATGTTAAAGTTTAAAAATATAAAGTTATAGTTCTAATTGCTATAAGAAATATCTATGTGAAATCCGGGAATTACAAAACAGGTGAAATGGTAAGTGAATTTCTCACAGTCTTAAATGCTTTAGCGCTAAATCCTGTTCATACAAATTTTGTAATTTTTTTTGATAATCACAAATGAATTGACGATAATATCCGACTAGGCCGAAAAACTTTTGATTGATTTGGTTTGAGTAAAGGATAATTTATTATTACTGAAATTTTTAAAGGATACCGGTTTTAAAACTGTTTTAGGTTTCTGTTTGACATCGACTACTACTACTTAATATCATCCTGTGGTCCAAAGTACTGAAGTATTGCAATTTTCCGAGCTGTTGTAACATTTCATTGATGATAACGGAAAACCATCGCTAACAGTGAAATCATTTAACTTTCGTAAATTTACTACAATCCTCCAACTCTTAGAATCATCATTAGTATATGCCTTTTACGAACTAATAGAAGTAGAAGCTTCCAAGGACTATTCTATCCATGACAAATATTTTATTGGTTAGGAACAGAATTATCGGTTAAAATTGAATGGGTGGTGGCTTCACTGTATGCTAGCTGATCTCTTATAGGTGAAAAATGTTGATAAATTGAACAGATTTTCAAGAATACTGAATATCGAATTTCATCATAAGCGGTTAAGAAACATAACATAATTACTCATAGTTACATAATTACGCATATTTTCAGAGCTAGTTTGTTTTATTTTAACTAATTCCAGTAATAATTGATCGATTAACCTTGAATCATCAAACTGTGCTAACCCCTTACTTCACTTGAACGAAATCTAAGAAATTTCCTTCGTCGAGTTTCTCCACGGGTCTAATACTAGCTTGCACGATTCCCTTTAAATTCGGGAATAATTTTTATCACATTTTCAATATTCATTTAGTTCGTACTGTTTGACCTGAGACCTCTACATAAATTAATTTTAGATTTAACACCAGATTGTATTATAACAAATTATTACATCGTGTTTGGAATACAATTTCACTTCGATGTCTTAGACAAATTATTTGGCGATAAATTTGCGGGTATAAAATGGATAATCCATTTTTTTATTCTCACTCCTTTCTTTTAAACCGCTCATATTCTAATGCGTAAAAATGTGTACGAGTCATTTAAAAAATTCTCTAATCTTTCCATAATTCCCCTTTTTTACACTTTGCACTACAATAAATCCCGCTCACATAATTCCCCTGCACCGAAACTATTTTTTAAACATCTGTCTGGAAAATGTTACCCAAAAAATAAATAAAAACATTTTTAACGAGAATAAAATTAATTTCCATCTCAATTATCCATCACACCTTCAAACCCTTCGAGTTTGTTTTTTTTTGTTGTATTTTATTAAATCGCCCGCCAGAAATCATCATCGATCATATAACACTAATTCTAATTACCTTGCGCGTTGTTTCAATTTAGGAGACCCTCGTGAATTTTGTATACACAACATATAACAATTTTTATTGTTTCATTGTTGCAGCATCACTTTGTATTGTACATTGTGTATGTACGTATGTATATCCCAAAATAAAAAAAAGATAAAAAGGAAAATTCCAACAACAATAAGAATGAGAAGAAAAATTATTATAAATCGGTCCCCTGTGGCAAAACAATATAATGCACAGCGGGTTATTATTATTGTTACTTTTTTTTCGTTTGTTTGTTACTTCTAGACTTTCAATTAACTAGAAATAATATTGCCAATCATACTAGTTCAACACTGTGCAAATATATGTAATCCAAAGAGTGTACAGCTTGTAGATAGAAATTGGAAAATTAGAAAACTACGAGTTCAGTATACGTATATTATGTGTGTACCACTGTACATATTTCGATTTAGCGAGGGATGAAAATTAAGAGATGAAATTCAATGTCAATCCGTATGTAGGTTTGTAAAATATAAAATGCAAAATGACTCGAGGGTATCATATGATTAGGTGGAATTTTCTTATTTATTGTTAGCGGGAACAATAATAGAATTAATCACGTTATACATGTATTTGTGTAAAAGGGGTTCATGCACACAAATCGATTTAATCGAATTAAAATAGTTCCGGTATACAAAATTATATATGTAATATGTAATGTCATTGTGTTAGAATTGATCAGCTGTAAGTTCCGATCCCTGTCCGCATTTTTACAATTTTGCTCATGTGACACAAGCCCATCAAAATCACATTAAAACAAACACAAAATTCAAATTAATTTTCCATCCATCTTCACCGCACTATTATACACACACACATAACAAGAAAAAAAATCATAGTGACGGGAAATCAAAATCACCCACCACAAATTTCATCCAGTTACTGTCAGATTAATAACAAAATAAAAACCGAACAAAACCTAAGAGGAAAACAATATTTTCCATTTTTTATGTTAGAGTTTAGAGACTTTAAGGGATGAAAAAATAAAAAATAAATTCTAATTTAACTTTCTTTGGTCTTTCCAGAGTTTTTTTTTTTGTGACACAGCTGTCAAATATATATATATAGAACGGAGCACAAAAAAACAACATCATAGAAAATATGACAGAAAAGGAAAATGTGGCACACAGTAGTGCGGATAGGAGAAATATTAACGTTGCTATATAGCACTGATGATGAAATGACACGTCCTTTTCATCGGTGCGGTTAAGTTATAAGTCTACCAGAGATTTAATTTTGAGATGAATTTTTTGTTCTGTTATGATAAATGATGAGTTTGTCCGTGGTTGTTGTTGTTTTTTAATTTAATTTTTTTTTTTTTTTTGCGGTTCCATTTGTGGTTTTGTTACGTGGTTTAATGCAAAGGGGCTGCTCTCATCGAATTATAATATTATAATTGAATATTTTCTGGGTGGTCGACCTGAGAGATGCATATGCTGTTTATGTCGTATCGTAATCATGTTCTGTATAATTCTTTTCTTATCACAAACGCGACTTTAAGCACCAAAAAATACGAAAAACTAAAATTGAAAATCTAATTTCTGTTATCGCGCATTTTCAATTTATGCTGTACACAGAAAAGGATTTGCATCCACTTACGGTTGGCGCGAAATTAAATTTCTAATCTGTTGCTTGTTTTTAAATCTTAAATGTAAAAATTAATCGGCGGTCATATAAAATCCTTTACAAAATATTTATATGTCGTTCTAAAACAACAACAACAAAAAATGGGAACGGGGATGTAAAGAAGCAAACCAAAAAATTCCAGAACAACGGAAATGATTATGTCGCTGGAGACGTATACAAAAAAACTTGTATTATCCTGCTTTAATTTATAACCATTTTGTTGTGTCGTCCAAAGTCTCGATAGATGCACTATCGTTGCCGTCGTCATCGTCATCGTCTTCATCGTCGCAAAAGACACATGTAGAGAAGATAAACAAAAAAAATATTTTCATTTCTTTTCTTTTCTTCTGTACTGTGTATTTTGACGGATTGATTGATGGTTTAAAGACAGACAGCTGAAATTTTATTTAAAAAGTTTTTTTTTTTTTTTTGCCGTTTTATAGAAAGACGTGAGCTTTTTCCTTTTTCTGAATAAAAAAAAAAAAAAACAAAACATTTAAAGTTTTTTATTTTTGTTTAATAAAAATTCCATTCCATTGATATTTCGACCATGATTTCGGTCATTTTCTTGATCATTTTTGATGAGGATGAATAAATTCTAGAATTTCTATTGTCTTTTCTTCTAAATAAAATAAAATAAAAATTGTATATAATAAGACAATAATATTAAGAAAATGAAATAAAAATGGTAGAAATCCCGATACAAAAAAAAAAAAATTAAATTATGATTGGAATACGAAAGTTTTTAGTTTTTGAAAAAAGTAACAAAAATGAGATCAAAAACTAAAAACAAAGTCGGTTAGGTTTGTATTTTGAATCTCGTCGCTTAATTGAAAAAATCGTTTTTTTTGCTTTAAAATTCGATCTGTGTTATGAATAATGAGAGGATACGTTCAGTGAAAGTCAAATATTTAAACATTTGTGCCACCGATGAAATAGAACATGTAAACGATCGAAACGATTGAAAATATTTTTAATGCTTAAATGGAAATACAAAAATTCTGGCCAGATACTTAATGTATGTGGATAGAGTGGAATTTTTTGTAGTTTCGTGTTTGGTCGTAGCTGCCTGATGAGTAGACCATACTTTTCAGTACGATACCAAACTACCAACAGAAAGGACTCATGGAGGGTTCTCATTTTTTGCAGAGTGGTACATTGGTATAACTCTTTGGGCCTTCAGCCAAAGAGGGAATATATTTCTATTTTTTTTTTCAGTAGATATATTATGAGCGATTGGCCTCTGTATTTTTCTGATTTACCAAATCGAAAATATTGGAATTGCCATGAACAATTAATATATTTGTCTATAAAAAATGCCGAAAAATCAACTGATTACAGACAGACAAATTAAATTCTTAATTAACACTTTAATTTGAGATACAGTTAGCCGGACCGGTGTGAAGTATTTCACACAAAGTGTAGCTACACAAATTAACGAAAAGTGTAAGTGTACGGAAAAAGTGTAGGCCTACATAAAAAGTGTAAATAAGAAGTAGAACCAGATATGGGGCGATATTACCATAAAGTGGACAGGTTAAGCTATCCGAAACAATTTTTCTTATTAAAATAAAAAGGGTTGGGTATGTTCGACGCTATTTTGAAAATTGTGAAAATCAAATAAACTGTCGAAACCCGATGCAACACTATGACCATTTACGAAAATCTCAGAGATGTTACCAGGTGTGGGCTTATATTTCCATAAAGTGGACAGGTCAGGCTATCTGAAACAATATTTGTTAATAAAATAAAAAGGGTTGGGTATGTTCGACGCTAATTTGAAAATTGTGAAAATCAAATAAACTGTCGAAACCCGATGCTACACTATGACCATTTACCAAAATCTCAGAGATGTTACCAGGTGTGGGCTTATATTTCCATAAAGTGGACAGGTCAAGCTATCCGTAACAATTTTTCTTATTAAAATAAAAAGGGTTGGGTATGTTCGACGCTAATTTGAAAATTGTGAAAATCAAATAAACTGTCCAAACCTGATGCTACACTATGACCATTTACCAAAATCTCAGAGATGTTACCAAGTGTGGGCTTATACTTCCATAAAGTGGACAGGTCAAGCTATCCGAAACAATTTTTCTTATTAAAATAAAAAGGGTTGGGTATGTTCGACGCTAATTTGAAAATTGTGAAAATCAAATAAACTGTCCAAACCTGATGCTACACTATGACCATTTACGAAAATCACAGAGATGTTACCAAGTGTGGGCTTATATTTCTATAAAGTGGACAGGTCAAGCTATCCGAAACAATATTGGTTATTAAAATAAAAAGGGTTGGGTATGTTCGACGCTATTTTGAAAATTGTGAAAATCAAATAAACTGTCGAAACCCGATGCAACACTATGACCATTTACGAAAATCTCAGAGATGTTACCAGGTGTGGGCTTATATTTCCATAAAGTGGACAGGTCAGGCTATCTGAAACAGTATTGTTTATTAAAATAAAAAGGGTTGGGTATGTTCGACGCTAATTTGAAAATTGTGAAAATCAAATAAACTGTCGAAACCCGATGCTACACTATGACCATTTACAAAAATCTCAGAGATGTTACCAGGTGTGGGCTTATATTTCCATAAAGTGGACAGGTCAAGCTATCCGTAACAATTTTTCTTATTAAAATAAAAAGGGTTGGGTATGTTCGACGCTAATTTGAAAATTGTGAAAATCAAATAAACTGTCCAAACCTGATGCTACACTATGACCATTTACCAAAATCTCAGAGATGTTACCAAGTGTGGGCTTATACTTCCATAAAGTGGACAGGTCAAGCTATCCGAAACAATTTTTCTTATTAAAATAAAAAGGGTTGGGTATGTTCGACGCTAATTTGAAAATTGTGAAAATCAAATAAACTGTCGAAACCCGATGCAACACTATGACCATTTACGAAAATCTCAGAGATGTTACCAGGTGTGGGCTTATATTTCCATAAAGTGGACAGGTCAGGCTATCTGAAACAATATTGGTTATTAAAATAAAAAGGGTTGGGTATGTTCGACGCTAATTTGAAAATTGTGAAAATCAAATAAACTGTCGAAACCCGATGCTACACTATGACCATTTACCAAAATCTCAGAGATGTTACCAGGTGTGGGCTTATATTTCCATAAATTGGACAGGTCAAGCTATCCGAAACAATTTTTCTTATTAAAATAAAAAGGGGTGGGTATGTTCGACGCTAATTTGAAAATTGTGAAAATCAAATAAACTGTCCAAACCTGATGCTACACTATGACCATTTACGAAAATCACAGAGATGTTACCAAGTGTGGGCTTATATTTCTATAAAGTGGACAGGTCAAGCTATCCGAAACAATATTGGTTATTAAAATAAAAAGGGTTGGGTATGTTCGACGCTAATTTGAAAATTGTGAAAATCAAATAAACTGTCGAAACCCGATGCTACACTATGACCATTTACCAAAATCTCAGAGATGTTACCAGGTGTGGGCTTATATTTCCATAAAGTGGACAGGTCAAGCTATCCGAAACAATTTTTCTTATTAAAATAAAAAGGGTTGGGTATGTTCGACGCTAATTTGAAAATTGTGAAAATCAAATAAACTGCCCAAACCTGATGCTACACTATGACCATTTACCAAAATCTCAGAGATGTTACCAAGTGTGGGCTTATACTTCCATAAAGTGGACAGGTCAAGCTATCCGAAACAATTTTTTTTATTAAAATAAAAAGGGTTGGGTATGTTCGACGCTAATTTGAAAATTGTGAAAATCAAATAAACTGTCCAAACCTGATGCTACACTATGACCATTTACGAAAATCACAGAGATGTTACCAAGTTTGGGCTTATATTTCTATAAAGTGGACAGGTCAAGCTATCCGAAACAATATTGGTTATTAAAATAAAAAGGGTTGGGTATGTTCGACGCTATTTTGAAAATTGTGAAAATCAAATAAACTGTCGAAACCCGATGCAACACTATGACCATTTACGAAAATCTCAGAGATGTTACCAGGTGTGGGCTTATATTTCCATAAAGTGGACAGGTCAGGCTATCTGAAACAGTATTGTTTATTAAAATAAAAAGGGTTGGGTATGTTCGACGCTAATTTGAAAATTGTGAAAATCAAATAAACTGTCGAAACCCGATGCTACACTATGACCATTTACAAAAATCTCAGAGATGTTACCAGGTGTGGGCTTATATTTCCATAAAGTGGACAGGTCAAGCTATCCGTAACAATTTTTCTTATTAAAATAAAAAGGGTTGGGTATGTTCGACGCTAATTTGAAAATTGTGAAAATCAAATAAACTGTCCAAACCTGATGCTACACTATGACCATTTACCAAAATCTCAGAGATGTTACCAGGTGTGGGCTTATATTTCCATAAAGTGGATAGGTCAAGCTATCCGAAACAATTTTTCTTATTAAAATAAAAAGGGTTGGGTATGTTCGACGCTAATTTGAAAATTGTGAAAATCAAATAAACTGTCCAAACCTGATGCTACACTATGACCATTTACCAAAATCTCAGAGATGTTACCAAGTGTGGGCTTATACTTCCATAAAGTGGACAGGTCAAGCTATCCGAAACAATTTTTCTTATTAAAATAAAAAGGGTTGGGTATGTTCGACGCTATTTTGAAAATTGTGAAAATCAAATAAACTGTCGAAACCCGATGCTACTCTTATGACCATTTACAAAAATCTCAGAGATGTTACCAGGTGTGGGCTTATATTTCCATAAAGTGGACAGGTCAAGCTATCCGAAACAATATTGGTTATTAAAATAAAAAGGGATGGGTATGTTCGACGCTATTTTGAAAATTGTGAAAATCAAATAAACTGTCGAAACCCGATGCTACACTTATGACCATTTACAAAAATCTCAGAGATGTTACCAAGTGTGGGCTTATATTTCCATAAAGTGGACAGGTCAAGCTATCCGAAACAATATTGGTTATTAAAATAAAAAGGGTTGGGTATGTTCGACGCTATTTTGAAAATTGTGAAAATCAAATAAACTGTCGAAACCCGATGCTACACTATGACCATTTACCAAAATCTCAGAGATGTTACCAGGTGTGGGCTTATATTTCCATAAAGTGGATAGGTCAAGCTATCCGAAACAATTTTTCTTATTAAAATAAAAAGGGTTGGGTATGTTCGACGCTAATTTGAAAATTGTGAAAATCAAATAAACTATCCAAACCTGATGCTACACTATGACCATTTACCAAAATCTCAGAGATGTTACCAGGTGTGGGCTTATATTTCCATAAAGTGGACAGGTCAAGCTATCCGAAACAATTTTTCTTATTAAAATAAAAAGGGTTGGGTATGTTCGACGCTAATTTGAATATTGTGAAAATCAAATAAACTGTCCAAACCTGATGCTACACTATGACCATTTACGAAAATCACAGAGATGTTACCAAGTGTGGGCTTATATTTCTATAAAGTGGACAGGTCAAGCTATCCGAAACAATATTGGTTATTAAAATAAAAAGGGTTGGGTATGTTCGACGCTATTTTGAAAATTGTGAAAATCAAATAAACTGTCGAAACCCGATGCAACACTATGACCATTTACGAAAATCTCAGAGATGTTACCAGGTGTGGGCTTATATTTCCATAAAGTGGACAGGTCAGGCTATCTAAAACAGTATTGTTTATTAAAATAAAAAGGGTTGGGTATGTTCGACGCTAATTTGAAAATTGTGAAAATCAAATAAACTGTCGAAACCCGATGCTACACTATGACCATTTACCAAAATCTCAGAGATGTTACCAGGTGTGGGCTTATATTTCCATAAAGTGGACAGGTCAAGCTATCCGAAACAATTTTTCTTATTAAAATAAAAAGGGTTGGGTATGTTCGACGCTAATTTGAAAATTGTGAAAATCAAATAAACTGCCCAAACCTGATGCTACACTATGACCATTTACCAAAATCTCAGAGATGTTACCAAGTGTGGGCTTATACTTCCATAAAGTGGACAGGTCAAGCTATCCGAAAGGGAAAACATTGAGGAATTCCAATCAATCGGTGCCATTTTGATACAAGACGTAGACGTCTTATTAAACATTTTGAAAGTTAACAAATCAACGAATTTCGTATGGAACAAGGGCGTTTTTAATGATTAATTATTACCTACGAGGGTGAATCAAAATGTCTTGCAATATCATATGGAAAAAAAAGAGTGAATGAGACAACTATACATTTTTTTAAAAAAAAATTTGTCGCGGTCAAACTTATAGAAACAAAATTCGATGTAAATTTTACAGTTCGTTTGTTTTCTTCAATTTAGTAGCCCGTGTTTTGAAAAAAATTCAAAATGAATGAAATTGAATATCGTGTCGTTATTAAATTTTTCTGTAAAGATGGACGCAATGCAATTTATATATTCAATTACATATCAAAAGCTTACGGCGAATTTGCTCCATCATATTCCACAGTAACAAGGTGGGTAAAATTGTTCAAAAGTGGTCGGGAGTCATTAGAAGACGAAAACCGCCCGGATCGTCTTGCAGATGCTATTAGCCATGAATTGGCAGAATCAATTGTATTAGAGGACCGCCGTATTTCTGTTTCGCGGTTAGCGTGGAGACTTTCCCTTTCATATGGTACCACTTATACCATATTAAATGACCACCTTCACATGCCAAAAGTAAGTGCGTGATGGGTTCCCCTTTTGTTGACTGCACAACAAAAGAAAATTCGTGTTCAAACTTCAAAGGCGATTTTAGAAATGTATGAAGAAGATCCAGAAAACTTCTTGGATAACATTATAACAGGCGATGAAACATGGATTCATCATTGGGATCCGGAATCCAAACAAGAATCGATGTAATGGATTAAACATGGTGAACCACCACCAAAGAAATTCAAAACTCAACCGTCTGCTGGTAAAGGCGGCTGCACGAGTCCGTCTCGTGCGCGTCGCATTTTGCGACGCGCTTTTTAAACCAATCAAAGCACCCTAATCTAAAAAAAAATTTCCCCTCCTGAGTTGAAATGTGTTTAATTTTAAAGCGCGTCGCAAAATGCGACGCGCACGAGACGGACTCGTGCAGTCGCCTTAAGGTTTTGGCAACAATTTTTGGGATGCTGAAGGGATATTGATGATTGATTATATGCCAACGAAAACCAATATCACAGGCATCTATTACGCAGAGGTTTTGCGAAAATTGAAAAAAGCGATCCTTGACCTGTCCACTTTATGGAAATATAAGCCCACACCTGGTAACATCTCTGAGATTTTTGTAAATGGTCATAGTGTAGCATCGGGTTTCGACAGTTTATTTGATTTTCACAATTTTCAAAATAGCGTCGAACATACCCAACCCTTTTTATTTTAATAACCAATATTGTTTCGGATAGCTTGACCTGTCCACTTTATATAAATATAAGCCCACACTTGGTAACATCTCTGTGATTTTCGTAAATGGTCATAGTGTAGCATCAGGTTTGGACAGTTTATTTGATTTTCACAATTTTCAAATTAGCGTCGAACATACCTAACATTTTTTATTTTAATAAGAAAAATTGTTTCGGATAGCTTGACCTGTCCACTTTATGGGAGTATAAGCCCACACCTGGTAACATCTCTGAGATTTTGGTAAATGGTCATAGTGTAGCATCAGGTTTGGACAGTTTATTTGATTTTCACAATTTTCAAATTAGCGTCGAACATACCCAACCCTTTTTATTTTAATAAGAAAAATTGTTTCGGATAGCTTGACCTGTCCACTTTATGGAAATATAAGCCCACACCTGGTAACATCTCTGAGATTTTGGTAAATGGTCATAGTGTAGCATCGGGTTTCGACAGTTTATTTGATTTTCACAATTTTCAAAATAGCGTCGAACATACCCAACCCTTTTTATTTTAATAACCAATATTGTTTCGGATAGCTTGACCTGTCCACTTTATAGAAATATAAGCCCACACTTGGTAACATCTCTGTGATTTTCGTAAATGGTCATAGTGTAGCATCAGGTTTGGACAGTTTATTTGATTTTCACAATTTTCAAATTAGCGTCGAACATACCCAACCCTTTTTATTTTAATAAAAAAAATTGTTTCGGATAGCTTGACCTGTCCACTTTATGGAAGTATAAGCCCACACTTGGTAACATCTCTGAGATTTTGGTAAATGGTCATAGTGTAGCATCAGGTTTGGGCAGTTTATTTGATTTTCACAATTTTCAAATTAGCGTCGAACATACCCAACCCTTTTTATTTTAATAAGAAAAATTGTTTCGGATAGCTTGACCTGTCCACTTTATGGAAATATAAGCCCACACCTGGTAACATCTCTGAGATTTTGGTAAATGGTCATAGTGTAGCATCGGGTTTCGACAGTTTATTTGATTTACACAATTTCAAATTAGCGTCGAACATACCCAACCCATTTTATTTTAATAAGAAAAATTGTTTCGGATAGCTTGACCTATCCACTTTATGGAAATATAAGCCCACACCTGGTAACATCTCTGAGATTTTTGTAAATGGTCATAGTGTAGCATCGGGTTTCGACAGTTTATTTGATTTTCACAATTTTCAAATTAGCGTCGAACATACCCAACCCTTTTTATTTTAATAACCAATATTGTTTCGGATAGCTTGACCTGTCCACTTTATATAAATATAAGCCCACACTTGGTAACATCTCTGTGATTTTCGTAAATGGTCATAGTGTAGCATCAGGTTTGGACAGTTTATTTGATTTTCACAATTTTCAAATTAGCGTCGAACATACCTAACATTTTTTATTTTAATAAGAAAAATTGTTTCGGATAGCTTGACCTGTCCACTTTATGGGAGTATAAGCCCACACCTGGTAACATCTCTGAGATTTTGGTAAATGGTCATAGTGTAGCATCAGGTTTGGACAGTTTATTTGATTTTCACAATTTTCAAATTAGCGTCGAACATACCCAACCCTTTTTATTTTAATAAGAAAAATTGTTTCGGATAGCTTGACCTGTCCACTTTATGGAAATATAAGCCCACACCTGGTAACATCTCTGAGATTTTGGTAAATGGTCATAGTGTAGCATCGGGTTTCGACAGTTTATTTGATTTTCACAATTTTCAAAATAGCGTCGAACATACCCAACCCTTTTTATTTTAATAACCAATATTGTTTCGGATAGCTTGACCTGTCCACTTTATAGAAATATAAGCCCACACTTGGTAACATCTCTGTGATTTTCGTAAATGGTCATAGTGTAGCATCAGGTTTGGACAGTTTATTTGATTTTCACAATTTTCAAATTAGCGTCGAACATACCCAACCCTTTTTATTTTAATAAAAAAAATTGTTTCGGATAGCTTGACCTGTCCACTTTATGGAAGTATAAGCCCACACTTGGTAACATCTCTGAG
Organism: Tipula vernalis; assembly: GCA_958295665.1. Lineage (NCBI taxonomy): Eukaryota > Metazoa > Arthropoda > Insecta > Diptera > Tipulidae > Tipula > Tipula vernalis. The sequence goes on along the minus strand of OY282560.1, from coordinate 4,832,807 downwards.
ATTTTGGTAAATGGTCATAGTGTAGCATCAGGTTTGGGCAGTTTATTTGATTTTCACAATTTTCAAATTAGCGTCGAACATACCCAACCCTTTTTATTTTAATAAGAAAAATTGTTTCGGATAGCTTGACCTGTCCACTTTATGGAAATATAAGCCCACACCTGGTAACATCTCTGAGATTTTGGTAAATGGTCATAGTGTAGCATCGGGTTTCGACAGTTTATTTGATTTTCACAATTTTCAAATTAGCGTCGAACATACCCAACCCTTTTTATTTTAATAACCAATATTGTTTCGGATAGCTTGACCTGTCCACTTTATGGAAATATAAGCCCACACCTGGTAACATCTCTGAAATTTTTGTAAATGGTCATAGTGTAGCATCGGGTTTCGACAGTTTATTTGATTTTCACAATTTTCAAATTAGCGTCGAACATACCCAACCCTTTTTATTTTAATAACCAATATTGTTTCGGATAGCTTGACCTGTCCACTTTATGGAAATATAAGCCCACACCTGGTAACATCTCTGAAATTTTTGTAAATGGTCATAGTGTAGCATCGGGTTTCGACAGTTTATTTAATTTTCACAATTTTCAAATTAGCGTCGAACATACCCAACCCTTTTTATTTTAATAAAAAAAATTGTTTCGGATAGCTTGACCTGTCCACTTTATAGAAATATAAGCCCACACTTGGTAACATCTCTGAGATTTTCGTAAATGGTCATAAGTGTAGCATCGGGTTTCGACAGTTTATTTGATTTTCACAATTTTCAAAATAGCGTCGAACATACCCAACCCTTTTTATTTTAATAAGAAAAATTGTTTCGGATAGCTTGACCTATCCACTTTATGGAAATATAAGCCCACACCTGGTAACATCTCTGAGATTTTGGTAAATGGTCATAGTGTAGCATCGGGTTTCGACAGTTTATTTGATTTACACAATTTCAAATTAGCGTCGAACATACCCAACCCATTTTATTTTAATAAGAAAAATTGTTTCGGATAGCTTGACCTATCCACTTTATGGAAATATAAGCCCACACCTGGTAACATCTCTGAGATTTTTGTAAATGGTCATAGTGTAGCATCGGGTTTCGACAGTTTATTTGATTTTCACAATTTTCAAATTAGCGTCGAACATACCCAACCCTTTTTATTTTAATAACCAATATTGTTTCGGATAGCTTGACCTGTCCACTTTATATAAATATAAGCCCACACTTGGTAACATCTCTGTGATTTTCGTAAATGGTCATAGTGTAGCATCAGGTTTGGACAGTTTATTTGATTTTCACAATTTTCAAATTAGCGTCGAACATACCTAACATTTTTTATTTTAATAAGAAAAATTGTTTCGGATAGCTTGACCTGTCCACTTTATGGGAGTATAAGCCCACACCTGGTAACATCTCTGAGATTTTGGTAAATGGTCATAGTGTAGCATCAGGTTTGGACAGTTTATTTGATTTTCACAATTTTCAAATTAGCGTCGAACATACCCAACCCTTTTTATTTTAATAAGAAAAATTGTTTCGGATAGCTTGACCTGTCCACTTTATGGAAATATAAGCCCACACCTGGTAACATCTCTGAGATTTTGGTAAATGGTCATAGTGTAGCATCGGGTTTCGACAGTTTATTTGATTTTCACAATTTTCAAAATAGCGTCGAACATACCCAACCCTTTTTATTTTAATAACCAATATTGTTTCGGATAGCTTGACCTGTCCACTTTATAGAAATATAAGCCCACACTTGGTAACATCTCTGTGATTTTCGTAAATGGTCATAGTGTAGCATCAGGTTTGGACAGTTTATTTGATTTTCACAATTTTCAAATTAGCGTCGAACATACCCAACCCTTTTTATTTTAATAAAAAAAATTGTTTCGGATAGCTTGACCTGTCCACTTTATGGAAGTATAAGCCCACACTTGGTAACATCTCTGAGATTTTGGTAAATGGTCATAGTGTAGCATCAGGTTTGGGCAGTTTATTTGATTTTCACAATTTTCAAATTAGCGTCGAACATACCCAACCCTTTTTATTTTAATAAGAAAAATTGTTTCGGATAGCTTGACCTGTCCACTTTATGGAAATATAAGCCCACACCTGGTAACATCTCTGAGATTTTGGTAAATGGTCATAGTGTAGCATCGGGTTTCGACAGTTTATTTGATTTTCACAATTTTCAAATTAGCGTCGAACATACCCAACCCTTTTTATTTTAATAACCAATATTGTTTCGGATAGCTTGACCTGTCCACTTTATGGAAATATAAGCCCACACCTGGTAACATCTCTGAAATTTTTGTAAATGGTCATAGTGTAGCATCGGGTTTCGACAGTTTATTTGATTTTCACAATTTTCAAATTAGCGTCGAACATACCCAACCCTTTTTATTTTAATAACCAATATTGTTTCGGATAGCTTGACCTGTCCACTTTATGGAAATATAAGCCCACACCTGGTAACATCTCTGAAATTTTTGTAAATGGTCATAGTGTAGCATCGGGTTTCGACAGTTTATTTAATTTTCACAATTTTCAAATTAGCGTCGAACATACCCAACCCTTTTTATTTTAATAAAAAAAATTGTTTCGGATAGCTTGACCTGTCCACTTTATAGAAATATAAGCCCACACTTGGTAACATCTCTGAGATTTTCGTAAATGGTCATAAGTGTAGCATCGGGTTTCGACAGTTTATTTGATTTTCACAATTTTCAAAATAGCGTCGAACATACCCAACCCTTTTTATTTTAATAAGAAAAATTGTTTCGGATAGCTTGACCTGTCCACTTTATGGAAATATAAGCCTACACTTGGTAACATTTCTGATATTTTCGTAAATGGTCATAGTGTAGCATCAGGTTTGGACAGTTTATTTGATTTTCACAATTTTCAAATTAGCGTCGAACATACCCAACCCTTTTTATTTTAATAACCAACATTGTTTCGGATAGCTTGACCTGTTCACTTTATGGAAATATAAGCCCACAACTGGTAACATCTCTGTAATTTTTGTAAATGGTCATAGTGTAGCATCGGGTTTCGACAGTTTATTTCATTTTCACAATTTTCAAATTAGCGTCGAACATACCCAACCCTTTTTATTTTAATAAGAAAAATTGTTTCGGATAGCTTGACCTGTCCACTTTATGGAAATATAAGCCCACACTTGGTAACATCTCTGAGATTTTCGTAAATGGTCATAGTGTAGCATCAGGTTTGGACAGTTTATTTGATTTTCACAATTTTCAAATTAGCGTCGAACATACCCAACCCTTTTTATTTTAATAAGAAAAATTGTTTCGGATAGCTTGACCTGTCCACTTTATGGAAATATAAGCCCACACTTGGTAACATCTCTGAGATTTTGGTAAATGGTCATAGTGTAGCATCAGGTTTCGACAGTTTATTTGATTTTCACGATTTCAAAATAGCGTCAAACATACCCAACCCTTTTTATTTTAATAAGAAAAATTGTTTCGGATAGCTTGACCTGTCCACTTTATGGAAATATAAGCCCACACCTGGTAACATCTCTGAGATTTTGGTAAATGGTCATAGTGTAGCATCGGGTTTCGACAGTTTATTTGATTTTCACAATTTTCAAATTAGCGTCGAACATACCCAACCCTTTTTATTTTAATAAGAAAAATTGTTTCGGATAGCTTAACCTGTCCACTTTATGGTAATATCGCCCCATATCTGGTTCTACTTCTTATTTACACTTTTTATGTAGGCCTACACTTTTTCCGTACACTTACACTTTTCGTTAATTTGTGTAGCTACACTTTGTGTGAAATACTTCACACCGGTGTTAGCCGGTTAGAGCTGTTTAGCTCACATGCACGGTTAGCCCAATTACAAAAATTAATCCGTCAATGCCAATAAAATTATTGTAAAATGGAGGAGGAAAGAAAAGAGTCTAAGGTAGTACAGAAATTAGATTATTGGTTAGGTAATTGAACTTCACTCCTATCCTCCGATTACTCGTTTATCCCATATTATACAACCTTTACCACATTAATCTAACCATTATAAATTCATGGGCCGTGCTGTGAAATTTAACAATTATTGTAAATTAGAACAAGTCTTATTGTAATTGATTTTCAAAAGTGAAAAATAAATTTTTAGCATTTATAGATTTCTTCACAAAACAATAAAAATGTGTTGACACCATAAACTGCTCCAATTTCAATTAAACACTTTTTTACCAATTTTCCTAGCTTTCTGAAGCGATTCTATCCCAGGAAAAATAAAAATGTACATCAGGCAGCACTATATCCATACCAGAACAGTTTTTTTTTAATTATAGCAAAAACTGATTTGATAAAAGAAAATATTTCTAAACAAGGGATTCGAATTAGATAGAGGCCATATATTGAGGTTTGTGCTGTAGGCCCATATGTATATAGCCGAAAGTGAGAAAATGAATATTTGTGAATTTGATGTTTTAATTAATGGGACTTAGGAACCTGGACAAGCCATTATGCCCACTTAGTGGCAATCATTTGATGACCAGCCATATGAGTCGATATCATAAGAGATATTTACAAGCACTCAATGATAAATATTCATTTTCAGCTAATCACTGTTAAAATGAGCAGATTTGGTGACAAAGACTAATTTCTTATAAATTTATTGTAATGAAAATCACACTTGTAATAAATCAAAACTTTTACTTCACGTAGACTACGCGGCATAGCACTACCTAGCGCATATCTCAACATACGGTTGGTTTTAACATGTTTACCACAGTAAGTGGACATCATATCAAGTCGAAATCATTAGAGACGTTTATATGCAGTTATTGCTGCTGAGTGCCATTAATTAAAATACCAAAATCACAAATCATTTTTGGTTTTACACACATTGGCCTATAATGCATATCTTAACATACAAATATTTTCTTTTATCAAATCAGTTTTTGCTATAATTAAAAAAAATAATTGGGATGGGATGGAAATAGTATTACCTGATGTACTGTTCACACACTTCTCACCTCGTTATTTTTATTTGTTCTAGCGCTGGCAAAGAATTTTTATGAGGTGATGGCTCATCCCAATATAATCCTTTTAACCAAAGTTGTTCGAGTAATATTTTGGCTACTATAATGGTGCGTAATGATGACTATCCCAAAGTTTATTTTGAATCCGAAGGTATCAGTGTCAAATTCCAAGATATGCCCAGAGACTTTAAAGTTTCATCCAGTTTGAAATCCAATGTAACGATTGCCCGGGATTCGAGTGCTATTTGTTGTAATAGATCTGGGATGTAAATCGCACATTTTCTAAGCTGAAATTCCCCCTTTACTTAGAAATGCTGTTATTTGATGTTGTTGTTGCTATGCACTTTTACAGAATCACACTGCCCCTTAGTAAGTCATCCACATGGAATTCATGTAAAGCAGTATCGGCTGCTAGATGATACACTTTCCTCTCATAATTTGCTTTGCCAACTGTTACAACGTGCGGATGGCCATTATATACGATCTATTTTCTCAATACCTGTTGTATAGACCAATATATTTCTCCATCTTAATAGGATCGAAATTAATTAGTATTCTTCTGATGGATTTATTTCTCATTCACACAGTCGCACGTGACCAAGATCAATGTATTCTTTATAATCATTTCTTTTCTCCAACTGCAGGAATCTGGGAAATATTTTTGTTTTTGAAGCCCCAAGCATTGGTGGATTATTGTTTGGATTAGTTTTAAATGGAATCCGAAATGTATATCTCCCACTAGCATAACGGAGATGGTTTGCCTCATAATGTTCCTGGCAATTTTGTTTTTTGCTGTTAATAATCTGTCTTGTACCTCTTCTACTTCCCAGAATATTTTTAATCTGTTGTCGAGTTCCGTTTTTTCAGCTACTGGTTCTCCTACTGCACCTACTATCAAATTATTCATTACAATGGCAGGGTAGGATCTGCACCCAATAATATGTCGAGCTTGAGAAATGAGAACCTGGATCAATGAGCACTCCAAACAGTTGTGGGTGACCCTCATTGGTTGGAACTCTTACTAATAATGTGCTTAGAATCACCTGGTACTATCTACCATGTGGGTTTCCACAACTGATGTGATGCGTTATGTTGTGGAGCATCGTCCAGGTGAATTTGTTTCAGTTGCACCTTCTTTAGTGTGGAGAAGAGTGTGGTGTTTCCCTTTGCACAACAAACATTTGCCTTCTGTCAAACATATCTTTGAGAAATTATGATTTCCTAAAGAAGCCCTACGTATAGATTCTTCATGGTGCATGTTTTGTTGCAATCTATCGACGTCGTTGACATCTCCAAAAATGATTTGCATGTGTTAAACGTGTATTTATTGATGGAATGTGTTTCATTTTGCCTGACTGGTAAAGTTAAAATTAATACTTAATCGTGTGGTGTGATAACAAAATCAATTTCATGTAGTTTGGGTTCGGAGTTTACAATTTTCTACAATCTCAAAAAGGCTTGAGATTTCAACATTTTTTGGTAGCAGAGCGTAGTTCTTCAACCTTCAATCATTCTTCATCAGCAAATCTACGGGACTTTGTTTTTTTGGATATTCACCGTTGCATCAGCCTTCAATCAACACAAACGATACTAAACTCTTCAACAACAACAAAAAAACATAAAATCTACAAACGTGCGTAGTAACAGTGTCTAGCCAGCGAACCATATTAAGAGCTGTTCTTTGATAGTGAGGAATTCATTCCGGTAAGCGACTTTTATTTAATTTAACTGAGCGAAAGAATAGCGGAAATTTCGGTTAACCGATGTTTTAAAGCAGTTATTTAGAATTAAAATGACGACTGAGGCGAAATTAGCGAAAGCAATTCAGGGAAGACAAATAGTTATGAACCAAATCCAGCGTGTCAAGACTTTCGTAGACGAAGGTTTAAAGAAGGCTTCTCTTCCCGAATTAGACTTGCGGTTGGGTAGCATTGACGATTATTTTACACAATTTAATAAACTACAGATCAGCATTGAGCAGCTAGGTCAAACCGAACTCGATCAAAGCACACGGTCAAATATTGAAGAAATGTATTTTCAAATGATAACATCCGCTTTTGTGTTGAAAGAAAGAGTTTACAGCAAGGTACAGCAAACCATTAACCGGTTTCAACCAGACTCCCAAAAATTGAATTGAAAACATTTTCGGGTGAGATCACAAAGTGGTTAGAGTTTTTTGAGAGCTTTCAATCACTAGTTCATAAAAATCCTGCTCTAGATGACCTAGCCAAATTCCATTATTTAAAAACAACACTTGATAAGGAAGCTGCAAGATCAATTGAATCGTTATAAACCACTCCTTCAAATTACATGGAAGCTATAAAAATTCTAACTTCTCGATATGCAAACAAAAAAATTATCTGCAAAGATCATCTTCGTAAGCTATTCAGCTTTAAGCCGCTTGATAAACCGAATGGAGCTCACCTTCGAGAATTGATTGGCACTTTCAATGCACACATTCGATCTTTAACTACACTTGGTCGACCTAGCAAGCAGTGGGATGATCTTATAGTCCATTTATGTTGTTCGAAGTTAGATTCTGACACACTCAAATAATGGAATAATGAAGCTCTAAGTAATGGACTAGAAACATTCGATGAGTTGCTTGTTTTCTTGAACCGTCGTTGTCAAACGTTGGACAATTATACTCAATCAAAGGTCTCAGCTGTTACTTGCACGAACTAGATCCACTGAAATGTTCGCGTTACCAAAATATAAATGTTTTTTCTGCAACAAACAGGGTCACAGCATATTTCTTTGTAATATATTTTTAATGTTATCAATAACAGTTCGGCAAAATGAAGTTGGCGTTGGCCGGGCTGTGCAATAACTGTTTAAAGCAAAACCATCAAGTCAAGGATTGTCCGATAACCGAGAAATGTCGCAAATGCAATTTAAATCATCACACATTGATTCATCCGGAATTCCCATCTACCACTTTAAATGAGAAACATAAGCAGATAGCTTCCTCTACAGGTTCATCATCTTTGTCAGCTAATGCAACTGTAAAACTTTCTACTCTCAACTGCTATAGTGTACGTTCTGAATGATAAAGGCACACCAATTCCATGCAGGGCATTACACGATTCTGGTTCACAGCTCCACTTCTTGCCATAGGCCTTTGCTACACAATTAGGGGTTAAGAAGGTCAAATTGCATGTTCCCATTGGTGGTATAGGAGACGCGTCTGTTACTAGTTGTAATTCCAGCATCATAACACTTCAATCTAGAATCAATGGTTATTCTACTGACATCACGGTTCATATTCTTACAAAGATAACCGATCCACAATCATCAGTGGAGTTAAAGTGCAGTCCATCGGAAATACAACAAAATCTACAATTGGCGGACCCTCAATTTCATATTCCGCAAAAATCGATATGCTCATTGGAGCTGAGCTGTTCCTGGAATTACTAACAGTTGATCAGATCACATTAGGCGATGGTTTCCCACTTCTCCAAAACACTAAGTTAGGATGGGTTATCTCTGGAAAAATTGTAGATACATGTGCAAAAAATTTCTGCAATTTAAGTACAACCAAGGAACCAACCCTAGAGACTGTTCTACAAAAATTTTTGCAATTAGAAACAGTAGAACCTACAGATGAGGCCTACACATTATCCGAGCAAATGTGTGAAGAGAATTTGGTTGAAACATATAAACGTGATGATCAAGGCCGATTTATTGTCAAACTGCCATCAAAGAATCACCAACCACATTGAGGAACTCACAAGTTACGGCCACAAAGCGATACTGCAGTTTGGAGAGGAAACTAGCTCGGAATGCTGATATTAGTCACCAGTATCGAGAAGTTATTGACCAATATTTAAGTTTGGGCCATATGGAATCGTTTAAAGCTGAAGACATAGATAATGATTACTACTATCTACCACACCATTGCGTTTTGAAGCCAGACAGCTCAACTACTAGACTGCGAGTAGTAATTGATGGCTCCGCGAAGACATCTTCTGGCAAATCGTTGAATGACATATTGCTGGTGGGACCGATTGTGCAAAATATGCTGTTCTGTATTCTTATAAGATTCCGGTCACATATCTATGTCAGATCTGGGTAGCACACGAAGACACAAAATATCAATCTATTCTATGGCAAAATAACTGTAGTGATATTATTCAATCTTTTAAGCTTAAAATTGTGACATATGGAACGAGCTCTGCACCTTTCTGACCACCAGGTGCCTCAAACAACTGGCGATTGATGAAGCGTCAAACTTTCCACTTGCCAGCAAAGTTGTTATGTCAGATACGTATGTCAATGATATATTATCTGGATCGAACTGAAATGAGAAGCTTATGAAGTTGCAACATGAAGTTATTAAAATGTTAGGCACGGCTGGTATGTCACTTAAGAAATGGTGCTCGAACGAGCCTGATGTTTTAATATAGGTGTTAGATACGGATTGTGAACAGCTTCTACATCTGGATGACTCTAGTTTCGTTAAAACTTTAGGCATGTATTGGCAACCAGATGTGGATATGTTTCATTTCCATGCAATCTGCAAGACCGATCAAAAGATAGAATTACTTACTGTTATTTCCGACATTGCCCGAATTTTTGATCCTCTAGGACTTGTATCACAAGTTATCACTGTGTGAAAAATCTTCATGCAAAAACTTTGGATGCTAAAACAAGATTGAGATACCTCTTTGCCTCAAGAACTTTACACCAAATGGACGACATATCGAGCTGAGCTTCCGAAATTAAACTTACTTCAAGTAAAACGTCATCTGTTTGCAAAAGACTCACCAGACGAAGTAGAATTACACGGTTTCGCCGATGCCAGCGAGTCTGCTTATGGAGCGGCCCTCTACACTCGTAGTATTAACAAGAATGGTGATGTTATTGTATCATCACTGTGTTCTAAGTCTCACGTAGCTCCTCCACGAAAGACGACCATTCTGCGCTTAGAACTTTGTACTGCTCATCTATTAGCCATTCTAGTTAGCCGATCCTTCCGACCATGAACTTCAAGGTCAGTCACACTATGTATTGGACCGATTCTACAAACGTTTTGCACCGGATCAAGTCTTCGGTTTCAAGTTGGAAATCGTTCGTCTCAAATCGTGTGGCAAAAATTCAGCAGCTTACAGACATCGATAACTGGAACCATGTAAAATAAAAATTGAATCCAGCAGACATTGTTTCACGTGGTCTCATGCCTAGAGAATTTATACAATCTACATTGTGGTTCAATGGGCCTGCGTTTTTATCATCGCCAGATAAATATAAATCACCAGCGCAAGTCGAATCATATAATGACGTACCCGAGCGGCGAAAGTACAAGGTTGCACTTACAGCAACCGATGGATCTACAGAATTTCTGCACGCAGCATCAAATATTTCAACAACATCAGATCGGAGTGTAACGCCATTGCTTATGTTAACGGGTTTATTAATAATGCGAGACCCGTGAGAAATAACAACGAACACAGGTCCGGTCCCTCGTTATCCAATGAACTCAACGTGTCCATGCTATTGATTGCCAGGATAATACAACGGAGAGCATTCGGGAATGAAATCGTTGATCTGCAGAAGGGACATCCCATTTCACGAAAGAGTCGTCTTATTTCCCTTTCTCCATTCCTAGACGACAAGAATATTATTCGTGTTGGTGGTCGCCTTAATAACTCTAATTTGTTCTATACATCCAAACATCCTATCCTACTCCTCCCGAATATCCATATATTGGCCACTTATGGGAAGACGTCGCATTTCAAAAGCCTTTCGACACTGTTTCCGATGTTTTCGATAAAGAGCGAAATCAAGACAACAAATGATGGGTAATCTGCCAACACTACGAACAATCATTGCCCCCCCCATTTACTTCAACTGGATTGGATTTCTGTGGACCGATTTCCATTCACTACCAACTACGAGGCAAGCGACCAGGCAAAGCATATATCGCAGTGTTTGTCTGTTTTTCAACAAAGGCGGTTCACTTAAAAGTTGCGTCGGACCTGACTATGGAAACCTTTATTGGCGTTTTGAAAAGGTTTATAGCCACCCGAAGATTACCGCAGAATATTTTCTCTGATAATGGGACAAATTTTGTGGGTGCGAACTCACAACTGAAGACACTAAACGATTTAACCACGTCTCAGCAGCGTGATCCAGAAGTCATCAAATACTGTCAACAAAATCGAATTACCTGGTATTTTTTTTGTTGTGAATTTATTTTAATTCAAAAAATAGCAATTTGCACTCGAGAGTAGCAGTATTAATTAGAATACCTGAATAATTCGCACGAATACAAAACAAATTATTTATATATACATAGGTAATTTAACTTAGTACATAATGTATTACATAAATTACAGTACAGACAAAAATATGATTTTGATTAGGGCTGTATTCAATTGTTATGAATCTTTAACAGCATGCTTCAATCTTATGCGATCCTTTACAATTGACGCATCTGTTTGTTGTTTCCGCTAGCGTTGTTATGGCTTTTTATTGGAATAATTTTTCCAAAAACAACACAAAAGTTATTCAAATTTTGAATCTTTTTTTTGGTCGTCTAAAATTGTCTCATACGCTCTGATAGATTCGCTGTCTAATTTCTTCTAAAGTACATGTATGTATGTATTAGCAGGCCATCAAATTTTCCTTCACCATTCAGAATATTATTAATGTTATGAATGGCTTCATTTGTCGTGTCGTACATTGTTCTGATTCATGTTACGGTCTCTGTCATCATATTTGATTAATTATTTAATATGTTCCAGGTTACAAGATAATTTTCTGCTGTTGATTCAAAGTGGCTTATTATTTTAGCAGCTGGGCCTCCTAAATGGCTTTTTAAGTGGTTAATCCTGTGAGTATCCATAAGCACTTGGTTTGTATGTACGAATTTTTCGAATATCGCCGCGAAGCCCTTCCATTTCAAGACGTCACCATAGGAATGTTCTTATTGATGTTACTCAATCTCCATTGTAATTTTTATCTCCATTGTAATTTTTTCCATGTTTAAACAGAAGTTTTAGCGCTTCATCATCTGGTCTGATTTATTCCTGCTGGTTGATACGGAATTTATATTTTGACCAGATGAGCTTTGTTCCCCTTTTTTTGTTGGTTTACCGCTACCTCATATACATAACACTGTAAAAGATAAACTTTGAGGGATTCCCAACGATTTTGGTGGGGTCAGTGTAAGTGGTAGCCCACTGTTTTCGCACATCGTTGATTAGAAGATCGCAGGTCTCCGCTATCTTAATTCGTAGTGATTTGAGCTATCTTTCCGCCGACCACTTCTGGTTTTTATATGTTCGATAATGTTCCATTGTTTTGTTGATAATGTTTATCTGCCTGATGTTGGTTGCTCGAACATTTTTAAAAAATATTTTTTATGGTATTTATTGGATATGTCCTTTTTTAGCTGCCCGTTGTTTGATTTCTCGAACTTGTAGGTGCTAGTTGGTTGTTGGCTTTAGACGATCGATGATTAACTTGGTAACTGCACCTTGGTTGTTAGTTTGAAAATTGTAAACTGCGTAAGTTTCCTGTTGGCTGTTAGCTTGAGGGATACCGATTGTTTGATGGTTTGAAACAGCAATGTTAAGTTCAATATCTAGATTTTCTCAGCTGTATTTCTTAGTTGATCAAGGGCGAGAAAAAAAGTTTTAGATGCCTAAGTTTTTTTGTAATTAACTTTATTTAGGAAAACTTCTGGTTTATATAAAAATGTTTACATATTGATTACACTAACAACAAACCATATCAACTAAAATAGGTTGTAAAAATGCGTAATTGAATTTTTCTTTGTAGTAAAGTCACTAGCTTTATTTAATTAAATTAAAATATAATTTAGGTAACTTGAAACAAAGCGGAATGCACTTACTTATTTGTAGCATGTGGAGTTGGTACGAGTATGTTCCCAATTATTTACCTTTCAGTTAAAAGCTATCTAAAAATAATAACAATGGGAGGAAAATCACTACTACCAAATCCAGAAATCGAATACATCGTAAAAGCTTTTAATGAAAAGTCAAACAATCAATCTAAAAATTTGGATAAGGGGACGGAGGCTGGAGACCAACATGTATTCCTCTATTTAATGAACACACTCACGCATCTCTTAATTCAAAATAACAAATAAAAACTATTCAGCACTCCAACATCAAAATGTTTAAATACCTAGGCTGCGCATTTCTATGAAAAGCAGTGCGTTAGTTAACTATTTGGAGTAGAATACTAAAGATAATCTAATAGTTTGGGCATATTAATATTACAATAACTAATCTTAATAAATTTCAATTAAATTGTAAAATTTAAATACATCTTGAGCGGTTCCTAGACTGCATATATTTATGAAATAAATTCCGCCATTATTCATATTATTCTATATACTAAAATTAAACTACCTATAATATTTACACATATCATTAAGCTAAATCAACCACCCACCAACCATATACATACACACGCACACAAAACAAATCAACAAAGTTTCCTTTAATTTTTTGTTTTGTTCTGTTCCCCAAAAAAAATGCGAAGAATACAGAAAAAAGGATTTTCGTTTTAACTAACACCCAAATAAAAAAATAAAAATAAAATTTTCCAACCATTTTACACCATTTTTATTTATTATCTTCATTTTCTTCATCTCAAAAATAACACCACCGATAACAACAACGACAACAGCAACAAAATGAACATGATAAAAGATTATCACAAACATTAATCAAAAAGGATTCTTTATAAAATAAAAAAAATAAAATTATGGAACAAGAAGGAATCAGGATATAAATATTCACGCTTTTTCAAAATATGAGAGAGATCTGTGCGTACAACAATGTATACTACAAACGAGGAAAATTCAAAGGGGTTAACTATTTTATATACCGATGGAATAAAGTGGAAATTTCGTTTTATTTTTATGGTGTCAGGTTTATGGTTCATGTGTGCGATAAACATCTCATATGGTATGTGTCTGTGATCTAACAAAAAAAAAAAATGTCAATGCGTTATTGCACATAAAAAAAGGATTTATCTCCATTGTAAAAAAATAGTTATCGGGTCGTACTCGTATTTATGGTGCCATCCTAAAGTACTTCCCGCCATATAAAACAAAAGGGTTTGTATCGTGATAAAACAAAAAGATTTAAAAGTGTTCGATATAATTCAGACACAATTCTTCAATTTGTCGAAAATAAGCCCAAAACGTATACAACAACAATAGCAACAAAATTATAATCCAATTGAAAATGAAAATTATCAATTTTTCAAATATTGAAAATATACTTCCAACTTTTTTTTTTTTTTTTGTTGTAAAAAATTGAAAAAATCACATTGTATGTTTGTGTGTGTGTGTGTATCCATGTGTCTTTATTCTTTTGATACTGTACTACTATTTTGTTTTGTTTGGTGCTGTTTAATCCGTCGACATTACCGGCACTTGATCAGAATACAAAATTAACTTTTGTCCCGATTTTTCTTGTTTTAGAGAAGAAAAAATTTCAAAGTTTTTTTCTTGCACGAAGACTGTATATGTACGAGGAGTATACACACATATATTCATACACTCGTAGAATATTGAATTGTCTTAAAGAATTTCAAGTTCATGATTACAACAACAACAACAACAACACCATTAGAATAATAATAATAATAATGACAAGTAAGACACAAAACACTGTGTTTTATAAGAAATTGATTTTTTTGTGCTTCTTTGTAGAATTTCCAATTTTTATTGTTGTTGTTGTTGTTGTTGCTGTGTTAAGAATTAATCAAGAATGTCACATATTTTTTTGAAGAAATAAAAAGAATAATTATAACAATAATATGTGTATGAGGATATTTTTGTGAAACATGATCTTGAAGACGAACGAACAGAAACTGCGAAAAATGTTTATACGATCAAGTTAATTAAAATAACATTTCATTAAAGAATTAAATGAATTTTCTGTCTGGAAATTTGTCGAACGAAGGTTTGTGTGAACCATCTATATTATATACATATGTACATATAAGACCAAAAGGCGTGCGATGCATTTTGATTACCCGTAGATGTATAGTTCACACCATTAATTATGTTAAATTTTGTTCTATAATTAATTTGTGCAAGACGGCGTGCCGATTATACATTTATCAAGTGATCAAAACGAATTCTGGCCAAACGTACTAGGTCAAAGATCATCACATAAATATGATATCGTATTGTCATAAAAATATTATATTCCCACCCTTTATTATGTTTTTTTTTATTGTGGATAGATTTTCACCCCATATATGTGTACACGAGAGAGTATTAAAAACTAACAAGGCTATTATTTTATTGGAGGACAATAATAAACCAGGAAAAGGAATCAGGAAAACAAAAAATCGAATATTTGATCCCCTTTTATTTAATGCCCTCTAAAAATAACAATAACATCCCTTATTTGTTATTAATATAATTTTATTTATTTATTTTAACTGTATACAACAAAAAAAAAACTATAATAGTTTTTTTTGTCTAATACACTGTGTACTATATTTAATAAATTGTATAATCACCACGCGCGCGAATAACAGCAGACACACACATACACACACCCAAAAGGATATTTATAGTGTGCGCGATGCAATACAATAAAACATAACAAATGGCTATTTAACATCAGAGACGACAACAAATTATCCATGACAACAACAACACTATGGATGATAAGGGATCTCCGTGTACGAAATTAATATTTATATGAGAAGGCGGATATTGAATGAAAAAACCAACAAATCTGTAATTTATTTTCATTCAAACTATATTTTGTTTTGTTAAGGATCAAAAGGGAGGTGACAGTTTCGTAATTATAATTTTTTTTGCCGCATCTTTAAGACTTTTACGGTAATATAATAACTTATAAATAAAAATATAACCCTTTTTTGTTTATCGCTTACACCAGCCACACACACAAATACACACAAAAACTATTTATTAGCAAAAAGTTTGGTTGTCTTATGTGTTTGTTAAATTAAAAATAAAAACACAACACTAAATTTAGATAGATAAAAGAAAGAATAAAGAAAAACTTAATATAAATAAATGAAAAGTTTGTTTTCTTCAGAAGCTGTGTTTGTGTGTGTATGTGGATATAGCCGAACATATATGTACACCATAATAAACTAAGAAGAACAAAATTAAATAAGGATAAAAGTTTTAGAAACAATTTTGGCTTTGGAACAACAAAATTCTAAATTAAATAAGATTTTAGTTTGGTTTGTTAAAAATAAAAAACTTTTTTTTTTTTTTTTGCTTGCTTGAGGAGCGAGTATATAGGCGCACGAAGCTTCTAGTATGTACCTCATTTAAAGGGGGATATGTTTTCGAAGTTACTCAATTTCCTACTCGTTATACCCATGTAAATTGGAGTTTTTTTTTTATATTTTTAATATTTTCTCACGAAATTTTTATATTTGTTAGTTCTCCTCTCTTTTATATTTGTGTCTCACCACTCTCGTCTCGTAAATTTCGGAAATTAAAATGGGGACAGGAATCGATAAAATTTAAATCAAACAGAAAATTCCATCAATCTACCAGCAATTTCACGGAAACCATTAACTTCCAACCATCAATCGACTACTAGTCAACAACCAGTCATCAAGCAACTCCGAACCAACAAACTGGTATGGACCAACAATTAACATAAGATCATTCAACCCGCTTTCATCCGAACAAACAAAGTTACAAAACTTCTCTAACAATAATAAAACTGCTTTTGCCGAGATAGCAAAATCAAATTTTTCCAAATAATTCACCAAAAGAGCAAGGCTTAATACTCAATGCGGTGGATCGCTTAAAAATTACACAATAGATTGAGGTGTTTAGTGATATAATCGGCACGGAACATATCATCTTCTTGTTCCGACTATTCCGATATTGATGCTTAACCTGTACACACAATTATATCACAAATATAAAGTGCCACAATAACTTACCAATAAATAAAGAATGGAGATGTCTAAAGCCCCATTGGCACCCTATATGTTTCTAATGCCGTCTCATTGTCTAAAATCTTTAATAAATGTGTCAACGAGAATTTTAAATGATTCTTCGACGTGCATAGATCCACTTATTTCTTTAGACATTCATTTAAATTTGATTTTAGTTTTTTTACTGACCACTATATGACATCTAGTATGTTAGTACCGTTGTTCATTTCTCCGCGTAATCCTTTTTCATCTAAATTGAAACGTTACGTTAAAACTATTAATTATTCAAACGGAAATCCTGGCTTGAGGTATATTTTATTTATTATTATTTATTTATTATGATCAATTATAATTAATGAACACGTGTAATAAGCGTAAAAAAGTAAAAAATCCTGAAGGATTCTGTGCCGAAAGAACGACGGAATCGAATCCACCAATGAAAAAAATAAAAAACTTAAAAAAATCGGGGAATATTATAAAGAAAACCCTCCTTATAGTTTGTTGCCCACTACGCCCAAAAAAAATTCTTAAAACCTTATAAAGATACAAATGTTGTAACGGCAAGATATTATTAGCCGTGAATAGAGGCCAACATGACTCAGATCTGCTTTTTCTCAATAAAATTCTCAAAATAATTTTCTGTTGCACACATAAATCAAGAAACGTAGTTGCACAGCACCCACCCCAACATGATAAACCATATTCCAATTAAGACATAACCAGTGCATGGTAGATAGTTTTTAGCCAAGGAACAGGGCAAAAATCATGCAGGAGATAGAAAATTCTTGAAGCAGATGACAAGTAACGTCTTAAAGAAGAGACATGAGTTTTCCAACTGAGATTACCGTCTAAATGAACCCCAATATATTTAAACTCGTTGACTAATTCAATATTAATATACTCAGAATGGCACCCAGTAGATGAACAGTTGGAAATATATGATAAATTTTCTGATTAATATTTGCTACTGCTGTTGTGCCAGTCAATTTGAACAACATATATTTTGTTTTATCACTTAGAATTAAGCAATGCTTATCAAACCATACATGTGGGACTTTAAGGTCAGAATTAATCATAGAAATGACGTCATTAAGGGATTTGCCAGTGTAAGCTAAAGCTATGTCATCGGCAAACCCAGTATAAAGACCATGCAATTTAAGTTTAAAAACTGAGCCTTGCGGAACACCAACGTCCACAATTTTAGGTTCACTTAAAGTGTTATTAATTTTAACTCGAACCGATCTGTTGGCAAGGTAAGACGAGAACCACTTGTTAGCAACTCCCCTAAAACTAATATCATATAAAATATTCAGAAGAATTTTATGGTCAACCATATCAAAGGCTTTAGCAGCATCAATAAATAAAGCAGCACAAGCTTTACCAATGTTCAGTCCGCTGTGAATTGTGTTCAAAAATTCTAACAAGGCCGATTCGGTATTCCTGTCCTAACGGAGTCCATGTTGATGGTTACTTAATAAATTATTCTGATCTAAATATAAATGACTCTGTTTTTCTCTGCCTTCTCTAAAATTTTCCAAATTACTGGCTGCAAGGCTATAGGTCTATAATTGCCTTTATCATTACGATTGCCATTTTTAAACAACGGAATAATAGTAGCAGTTTTCAGTTTTTCAGGGACGATTCCTTGTACGAAAGAAAGATTGAAAATATGGGTAAGAACGGGGCTGACATAAATCACAATAGCTTTCAATATATAATTACTAAGACCATCATTGTCTACTGACTGCTTCGCTTCCAACGAGTTAATGATGGATATAATTTTATAATTGGATACGGGAGTCATAAAAAAAGTAGTACAACAGTAATCATAAGGCAAATCGTAATTAACAGACGAGTTATACGATTTAAACTTTGCTCTCACTTTACTAGCAACACTCGTAAAATAATGATTAAATTCATTGGAAATTTCTAAATCTCTAAATCAGAATTTCATTCACGAGATTCCAGTTTTTTTTAACATCTCCACGATTGACAAGGAAACGATTGGAATAATACAGTTCTTTTTCTTTCTTAATGTCAGCATTATACTAACATAGATATTCCGAAGAACTGAATCACCAGGACATTTTTTTATTGCGCAATTTCTTTCTCTTGTTAATACGACTGGCAAGGTTAAAAGAAATCCAAGGTTATAAACGTTTGGTTTTTACCCGATCAGAAATAATGGTCAAAAATTGATTAAGAGCTAAAGATGGATCATCAAGGTTAAGAACATAATTCCAATCCAATTTTTCAAGAATATCTGTTAACAATGCCAAATTGAGCTTCTTCGTATGACCAACATGGACATTATTGGGTGCTAACGAAACTTGAGGTATCTTGAATATTATTTCAATAAAATGATGGTCTGAAATCTTAAGGTCCAATGCTGCCGCTGTTAGACAAGAAAGATCGTTAGACTTGAGACGAGCAAAAAAAATGATCAATACAAGAAGCTGATGTTGCAGCCACACGCGTAGGAACATTAATCAGAGATTCGAGACCACAGGAAGACATAAGAAACATATAGTCATTGCAGCTATTTGGAAAATTGAGAATATCTACGTTAATATCTCCAACAATGAAACGATTTCTTGCCTTAATATTGCGAATAATTCCAGAAATTTCATCCACAAAAGTGTGGAAATGCGCAGAATGTAACTTATAAATACCTAAAAATACATATACTTCCTTATTAAAATTCCACTCAACTTTAACAATATCAGCTGAAGTTATATTAAAAGCAGTTAGTAAACATGATAGGTTGGAATCATAATAAACCGAAATCCCACCAGACCTATAAGTGTCGTTACAAGCACCAAACAACGTTTAACCATTTAAATTATATGAAGACAATTCATTATTCCCACCCGAATGTATCCAAAGTTTATGACTACTTCATTACACACTTAAAACAATGCATTGGTGGTAATACTTCAAGACGTTTAGTGAACGCTAAGGATATTATTATTAAGCCTTGGGTTTCATCTGCTCTGCTTAAACAAATTAAATTGAAAAATTACTTAAGTAAAATTTATCTAAAAATTCTAGTAATTCTACTTTGATAATGTGGCTCAAAGTTTTAATTAAAGCTGTTAAACATGGTATTTATTTTGCCAAAGCCAAATTTTATGAAAATAAATTTAGCTCCTCAATAGGTAATATTAAAGATAGCTGGAAAGTAGTCAATGAAATTTTGAACAATGAAAGCAAGAAATATACGATTGCGGAAATAATGATGATTCATGATAACTTATCAGTAACTGATCAACTTGAAATAGCCACATTATTTAATAATCATTTCGTTAACTCAGTTCTAAATTTGAAAGAAACAATTATTCCTGAGAACCTAATTCTGCTCTTATTTATAATTCTTGCGTTTTCTGGGAAAATGATTCGTTTGAAATTCGTTTGACTTGCATATCGGGTAATGATGATGTTAGTAATTTCTTGGTTAAGATATTAAATATTGTGTCTTTTTTGCCTTGTCATTAAGATTCGTATCACTGGATTGTGAATAATACAAAATCAATTTAATTTATCACCAACGAATTTATTTAGTTAACACAAGAATTATTACAACACAGTTTATTAATAAAAATTCAAAAAATGACTTTATATAAATTATTCTCAAATTTTACTATACACTTATCAATTTGATTTCCACTAAAACAAATTTTAAATCACTTTTTAATTCCTTTTTAATCTTCACCCTATCGCTTACCAAATACTACTAATAATCTTACAAGTTTGCACTATCACGCTCCAAATTCAAATAATCCAATTCGATCTTGTTCGCCTTTTTATATACACAAACCAAACTACTCGAAAGTTCATGACTTTTCCAGTTAGAATAGTGTAGAAACATTTAGAACTGTTTGATCATGGAAAATTCCATTTTAGTACAGTAAAACATTGAGCTATTAGTTTAACTTATTCTATCACACCCAAGGTGTCACCGTCACAATATTGTAGATTCCGGAATTTTTACTTCCAGACTAAAAGAAGTAGTTGTTATTCCAACATTCAAAAAAGGTGATAAAAAGATAATGTTAATTACAGGCCAATTTCATTGCTCTCTTTGTTTGGTAAAATTATTTAGAAGCTAGTTCATTTAAGAAGAGTTACTAAATTTTTGATGAGTACTAGTTTTTTACATAATAACCAATATGGTTTTAGGAAGGTTAGAAGTACTGAAAACGCTTTATTATAATTTACAAGTTTTTTATACAAAGGTCGGGATCAGAGACAATCGGTTGGCTATATTTTTGTAGATTTGACAAAAGCATTCGATATGGTAAATCGTAATGTCTTAATAAAAAAAATTTCCTATGCTGATTTCTGTGTTGGTACTTTGCAGTGGGTTCGATCCTATTTATCTGAACGGTCCCAGGTTCTTAAAATGAATGAAGTCAAGGTATAACCATTAATGATGGCATTCCTCAAGGTTCAGTACTAGGCCCTTTGCTTTTTTTTTATTTACTTAAATTCTATTTTTTATATTGGCTTTAATTCTGAGTTGATAGCTTTTGCTGACGCTCTAGTGTTTCTCTATAAGCACCATATTCGTAGCACAAACATTCAACGCATATGAAATCAGATTTATGTCTTCTAAAGAAGTGGCGTATTGCTAATTCTTTATGTTACATGACTTAGACGATTTAAAATTTTCCCAATATCTGTAGTTTTAAAAACTTCTTTTGTAGCATCGCAGAAAAGACTTCATACCTGATGATTTTACTCAAATATTTCCGGATTTTTAAAAAATTTGTATCATATGAGTCTATTAGAATCAAAACTTGATCTTCTCCATAAAACAAAAAAAAAATGAGTTATTGATTGATTGTGGTAAACCTTTATAAGAGTCATCTTTTGTCGCAAATGTTACTTGAAAAACTCATTCTAACACTAAAATATTTCAGTTCAAAATCCAGGGTTGGTTTCAAAACTTACTTTTATCCATGCGAAAGTAATTTTCAAAACTCACCTTTTCCACCACAAAAATAAGTAAAATAAGTTTCAAAAATATATCTTTTCCATTGTTAATTGAAAACGGTTTAAAAGTTAAATCCAAAACTATATGTTCTCCAGTATAATTTTCCCGCGCATTCGAGTGTCAATTTAATTTTTTTATTTCGTTTTTAACGCAACGGATTTTAGTTTTTTGGTGTTTGTTGAACAGGTAGGTCGCATAAATTACACATACATTTATTAAAACATCGTGTTATACCGCATTTATCAACATTTTTGTTGAATTCAAATTTTTTATTGTTTAAAAGATAAAAATTCGCTACACGATGGAATCAGAAACTTATGCCATTGTTGTAAGTAACCAAAACGCAAGAAAGAGTCACAACAACACCGTTAGAAGAATTGAGGAAAACAAAAGGAACAGGTAACAAATTTGTATGAATTTTAAATATTTTTAGTAGAGCGCATACTACCCTAATTACAGGTACGAAATGAAGAAATTGCCTAAGATGCCCAAATTTGTCCACAAAGCCAAAACTTATCGGTGTAAAGAAATACGTGGAAACGATGCCTTGGCATTTGCGCAAAATTTTTACAGCTCAAAGTCAAAATTAATTCAAGATGAATTTTTACAGAAATATTGTATTGTTAATAAACCGAAGCGACTGGATCGATGTCTACAAGGTCCTAGAAAATCGATGGCCATTAAATATTATTTTCGTACCTCTAGAAGAATGCTGATCAGATTGTGGAAAAGTGCATTTATGGAGATTTTAAATGTCTCACCAGATCGTTTAAAACGAGTTTGCAAAAATTACTTAGAGACAGGTAATTCCCCAATCGAAAAGCGTGGTGGCGATAAGCGGTCAATAAAAATGGCGACTAAAAAAAATGATGTGATCGAATATATAAAAAAGTTTAAGACGCTGGAAATCCACTACTGCAGAAATAAAATTAAACAATTAAAACATCGCCAGTACCTACCAATGGAGTTGTCGATAAATAAAATGTATCGTATGTACACAACCACAATTTTATATAATCCTGAACTTGCCGTGACGCCAAGTTATTTTCGGTATATATTCAATACATATGTCTTAGCTTTAAAGAAAAAATTAGAGTTGAAACCAATTCATCCAAAAGAAACCTCATTTTAACTCATCAGCGGGTTCATAAGCTTCGAGCCAAAGCGTTTTTTGGTTTGCTGCAGGAGGTTAATACAAACATGGTAACCATGTCATTCGACTGCCAGAAAAATATGGTGCTCCCTATGGTACCTGATCAAGCAGCATATTACAGTAACAGCCGGCAGTTGTATTATTATAATTTTGGTATTGTAATGGGTTACTCTCATGACAGCTTATGTCATCAAAATGCATATTTATATACGTGGACAGAAAACATAAGGCCAAAGGGAGCAAATGAAATCGCGTCAGGTATTTTCCATCGGCTGTGTAATACGGACGTCTCCAATATAAACCACATTCGCTTGGTTGCAGATGGTTGTGGCGGCCAAAATAAAAATACAATCATGACAGGTATGTTGGGATACTGGCTCGCCAACCGATCTCCATCATGTGTGGAAATGGTTGAACTGGTTTTCCCAGTAACAGGCCATTCATTCATACCGCCGGATCGTGTGTTTGCGAGAATAGAAAATGAGGTACGTACGAAACAGACCATCATTCACCCCAACGAGAATAGGGATATTTTTCAACACCATGGAACAGTCGTAGAACTGGCCACAATAGCTTGTCCAGTCAGAGACTGGAAATCAGAGGTAAAAACAATGCTAAAGCAACCATCAGGGTACTTCCAGTTCAATAAGTGTAAACGATTTATATTGACCAACGAGCACAACGGGACATTATTTATAAGAGGAGAAATTCCTTATAAGTCAAATATTGGAAATATACTCCTTCCTGTCCAACTAGAGAGTGGCGTACCAATAAATAAAAATAAACTGAATGATGTAGACAAACTACTGAAGTAGCATTTTGGTAACGACTGGCGAAATCATGCATCTTTAGAATTTTATCAAACGTGCTTTGACAGTACTCCACAAAACATTATTGAAGAAGAGGTAGAGCTTTGCAAGTTTCAGGAAGCAGACTAATCGTTTAATTTTATTTAATCAAAACTATTTTGTGATAAATTGTTGTGATAACTTATGATTTATTTTTTGTTAAATTTATACTTACTTTTTTATAATGAATTTTTATGTTATGTTTTTTAATCATATGACTGAATTTCAAATAAAAAAATATTTAAAGTCTAGTCGTTCCTAAATTTTAATTGTTTGAAGTGTTTTCAAAACTAAATCTTATCCAAAAACAGTTGGTTTCAAAAATTCATCTTTTCCAGATGTAATTTTCAAAAGTTATTCTTTTCCAAACTATTTATTAATTTTTTTCAGTAGTTAATTTAAATTTGGTTAATTATCATTAATGATCTCGTTTAAAACGTCCATTCGAATCAAAAATACAAACTAAAAATAAAAAACCGTGTTTAATTACGATTTTATAAGTTTTTATCATTTTTCTCTAAATGACTTAACATGGAGAAGAACAACTTTTGATTCTAATAGAATCAAAATTAAAATGCTTGAGTATTTAGCAGGGAACTGTAACGGCCAACCTCTTATCTAATCATCGAACTTCAGACGTTAGTAACATTGAGCTAACAACAATATCGATGAATTATCTACTCCAACTTCCAGTAACTCCAACTTCCAGTACCTAACTTCCAACTGACGGTATAACCGACAAGGAATCATTAGAAAACACATCAGCAAGTAAAATTACAAAAATAACAAAAGAAGAAAAAACATGATGCAGAATGATTAAAACCAATTAAAACCCACTTATTAAATAATAAGTCATTTTTCCAGTTCAGATATCAATAATTTGACCAATTTTTGATTGAGTTTGAAACAAACACCAATAACACAGGTAAATCTCATAAAGACTTTGAAGTTATAAACCGCAGTAATCACTGCTCTATAAAATATCCGTCAAATGGTATCAAGCAGCGCAAAATTTAAGCTAACTTGAATTATATTACAGGAAAACTTTACTTTAACTCGAAAAAAATTTATGCAGACTGTAAACTTTGGTTATAGGTTCAAAACAGACTAAAGTTCATGAAACAAAAAAGTAAAGGAGTTTCACAAATCCGCGGAAACCTGTAGGGTTCAAAATGGGTATTTACAAAAAAATAGGGCAAATAATAGATGTTTGCCACAAAGTTATCTTTAATTTGGAGTTTTTAAATTAATTTTATAGCAATATTTAACCAAAATACGGATCGATTTTTCTAAACTATAGATGAAAATACTGAAAGAAATACTAACTGCATACTGTTGATTGGGATTTTTTGCTCTATAAAGTGAAATGGACCGTCCAAAAATGCAAAACTTTTATTTCTGATTGCAAAACTTACAACTACAAAACTACAATGTACAAATCGCCTGTTATTATTATTTATAATTTGTAATGGATACGATAACAGCATTAAAAGAAATGAACCGCAACGTCGATATCAAAAAGCTGGGCCTCGCTACACTATATTGAACGACACTCCAGTGGATAAGCCAAGAAAAGTTTTTGTCACTTACTGAGAACATAAAACAACTTATTCAATTGTTAATGAAAACATTTACTGATAATACTTGCACTTCACAACAACAATAGTAGAACAAAATCAAAACTGTATTTTTGTCAATATATAGTTGCATGGACAGTACAATAATATAAAAAGTGTTACTTTTAGCTCACGCGATCAGCGTCTGCGGTACAACGAGCGCGCAGTACAATACAGGAACAATAAAACTGTTTACAAAATGTTTACTTCTAGAACAAAACTGATAAAGAGAATTTTTTTGAGTCTGAATGTACAAAAAATATAACACTAGAAGATTGAAATAAAAGCTTACTACGATTCGTTTGGTCATTAAGTCAATATACATTACATAGATGGCAGTGATGGCCGTACAAATTTGGAAAAATCGTACCAAAAATTACCACCTGGGGAAATTTCAAGTTCAAAAATTGTAGGAAAAGCAAAACAAATTCACAAAATATAGGAACGTGTGATAATTTTGCGATTAAATAATTTTTTTTCGTATTTTTCTGTAACCATTTTAGACATCTTACGTACACTAGTAAAACTAAAGATAAATTTAGCAAGTATTATTTTAATTTGTCAGAGCCAACTTTGATGTATTTTTCAAAATGAAAGTTCGAAAACATGAAATAATTTAATTTTAATATTTCTGCAATTAATATTTACTTAATAACAATATGGCCTTCTTGTATATTGTTCTTAAAGATATGTAGTAAACTTTTATACTATATAAATATTTTATAATATTTTTGCTTTTTTCAATGAAAAACTTGAAGCTAAAAAACCCCATTTTTACTATGGATTCCTATGGAAATCAGTGAAAAGTTATACCACTAAAAAAGCTTGTAAAAATACGTCATTAAGATTATAGCTCTATACTCTAGAAGGCTCTTTTATAATACATTAAAAATTTCTGATGCGATAGTTTGTAACAATTTTGAATACATAAAACACATTTTGAAATTTCATGGCAGCAAAAACTTTAGTTTTGGGTTGGAAAACTTACTTTTCATTTATTTTATTACGTATTGATAATTTCATTTGTTTTTCTCGATCGTAATTTTTGTTTATACATACTGCACAGAAAGAAATGAACTTACTTAGAATAGAAAATTCCATTTTTTAATTCAAGAAATTTATAAAATTTAAAAATAAATTAGTTTTTGCTCAATATAAACTAAAAATATTTGATTTAACTATATTTACCTTAAAATAAGAATCTAAAACAATTATAGAATCAAGAATTTAATATTTAAATTAAGAAATGTAATAATTGATTATCATTAAAAAAACCTGACTTAATACAAGAAAGCGATTTAATCAAGTTTACAATTTAAATTAAGAAATGTAATAATTGATTATCATTAAATTAACCTTACTTAATATAAGAAAGCGACTTAATTGGCAGTACAATATTAAACAAAATAGTGGTTAAAATTAGCATGCGTTTTATATTCTTTCTATCCAGAAAGATTTTGCTTAAATCACTATTTTTAATATGGTTTTAAAAATATAACTTGTATTATTTTAGACTTTTTTTTTGAAATAATGAAACAAAACTTAAATTCAACATAATTATTCAATTACATGCATCATTTGTGCATATTCATGCATACAGAAAAAAATAGATTTCGTTATCTATTCTATAAAACAAATCCCATATTTCCTAGTTTTTACCCTTTGATTTTCAGCTAATCAAGGCCCTTTATTAAATGGAGTGTTGGGTCGAATAGGGTAATACATTTTGGTGTTTCATTCAACAGAAAATATCAATTCTTAAATCTACAATTATTTTCCTAAATGCATTATTTATTTCTAAGGATTTACCTTATATTTATGCTCAAACTATCGTTTATATTCAAGGCACGCCGCAGCCGCTTGCTGTGATATGTATGTACATACCATACTATATGTCTTTAAGTTGCTTCAAATAAGCATTGCTTAGTTAAATTAAAAGAAAACATAATAAAATATAAAAACATATTTTAAGAAATGAGAAGGGCCTAGTAAATTCTAGCAAAACTATCTTAACTAATAACATATTTTACATACGTGTTACATGCTAATATTTAGCAAGCTCTATTTAAAATTATTTATTAATTTAGCAATATTTCTGAATTACAGCGACCATTTTTTTGCAATAAATACACCCGCGCTTAATTCTATAACGTAATGCTTTTAATAAGCAAGCCTTGCTAAACTTACGCATGCGCATCAAAATTTTAAAACGGTTTGAAAACCGAAAATATTTATGATTTCAGTCCTTCTTGTTCTGTTGAGTTGAGAACGTCCTAAGTGCTAGTTTGATTTTTGTGTTTTAATACATTTTTTAAAGTTTCTTATTGTGGAAAAAGTGAGAATACATTTATGTAAGTATTAATTGTGTAATAAATTGTGTGTCTAAAATCTCTTTAGAATTCTCGGCGTTTCTGTTTTTTTATCTAACTGGATTATTTTTAATGTAAATTTGCAACATCAATTATGTTGTAGAAAAACGCCGTATGCATCACCATCTTTGTGTCCTTCTTTTTGTTGAGTAGTGCGTAATTTTTTTGTGTGTATAAGTGGAAATAGTGGGTGTTTCCGAAATGCGAGTTTAAGTGCACATTTTGTAAAATACGCATTTTTGTGGTAAATTACGTTTCATTAAAATCATAAAAATATTTAAATTCGGACCACTCAAACAATACTCATTAAAAATGCACGCAAGAACTACATCGCATGCAGCTTTTCAAATGTCACTTCGCTAAATGTGCATTTTGCATTTCGAACGCATCCAGTGTCTATTTAATTTATAGTTTTATTTGTTAAAATTGTAATGATTCAAATATAAATATTTAATTATTTCAATACGTACTTTAAAGTGTGATGTTTTATATTTGATTAATTTGGAACCAGCTTTGTCATTTTGAATAACAGAAATTTGTACTTAAAAATTGCAAAAATTTGGTAATACACTAGTTTATTTTACACTAAAAGCATAACTATTTTTAATACATTAACATTTAGCCTGTATTAAAATACTGAAAAACACTGCAAAAGGGCGCCTCAAAGAATTCAAAGATTCATCAAATCCGTTAAAGGCAAAGGAGATAATTAATAGCTGACCTCTTTTGAAATCAGCGAATGGCAGTAGATTAGTAAGTCATTTAAAACTAAAACGAAATTTATTTATTACGATTATTACAATTATTATATATTTTCAGATCGATATTGATTTCCAAATTTTGTATCCGGGCTCAATTTTTTTGCTATTTAAAAAATGGGAAAATTTTAGCAAAAAAGCTCCCCTTACTCTACCTAAGAAAATTAGAAATAAGGGAGTGTTTGAAGAGCTGAAGTCTCTCCCTTTCAGTCTCCGTGGGACACCGTTGAAATCAAATGGAACAACACTGCAAAAGGGCGCCTTAAATAATTTAAAGATTCATCAAAAAATACATTAAAAGCAAACGACATGATTAACAGCTGACATCTTTTGAAATTTATTTATTACTTAAACACAATTATTATAGATTTTCAGATCGATATTGGTATTCAAATTTTGTAACCGGACTCAAAATTTTTGCTATTACCAAAATGGGAAAATTTAAGTGAAACATTTTCCTAATCTTATTTAAAAAACTAAAATAAGGGAATGTTTGAAGTAGTTTACTTAAATAACTTAATATTTTATATTATATTTCTCTATACTTCCTAAGTCAAACTATATGTTGAGCTCCTAATTAATTAACATTAATTCTCTCCCTATTTCCAGACTACAAAAATATCAAACTTCTTACTACAGTTATCCACTACATTTGAAAGCCTGGTAGAAGAATAACCAGCAAGAAAACATCATTTTTTAACTTTTTTAACTTAATGCGCCACCTTACAGCTTTTATTCGGGATTATTGCTAACGGTAATCAAATTTCTGTATTAGTTTTAATAAGTTCATTTAGTATTTTGAATTTGTTGAATGTTCCTATTATCTAATTAACATATTTTCTTTCTCTATTTTTAGACTACTTCAAAATTAAAGCCTGTTATAAAAATAACTAACAAATTCAATATTTGAAAACCGCAATACACCATTCAGCAACATTGTAATCATGTTGAATTGTTTCATGTTTTGAATCATTTCAAACAACTAATATTTATGTATCACATTTAAAATATACACATTTTTTTAAGACTTCTGATGAATATAAATGTCAATCTAGTTGTCCATCAGTGTTTGAAAATATATCATCATTCAAGCGACATTTAATCAAGAACCACGAGAATGAAAATAATACCTTTCCGACTAATTCGACAAAACCATTGATGTCTGAATCCAAAAATAATTGTGAGCTTACTGAGTTGCACAACCATAATAATTCCAAAGGGTTTTACAAGAAAATAATATTAACATAGAGCAGTTTAAAAAAAAGTAAAAGACTCAATGTTGGCTTTTGTTACAAAAATGTCTAGTAATAGTAATTTTACAAATACGCTACTTGAAACTATGCTAAACCATCTGACAAAAGACGTCGTTAAAGTGATATTTACTGGTATAAAACCAGCGCTCATTTTAAAAAAAACTTTATTATAATTGAGGCTTTATTACTATAATATAATATTACTATAACTATTATTATAATTAGATTAATTTTATATTTATATTATTATAAAATTATATTACCAAATATTTTATTATTATTAATATTATAGTTATGTCTTTTGATTTTAAATTAATTATTATTTTATATAAATTGAATTTGAAATAAAAACGAAATATACTGTTTTAAAAATTATATTATGTATTTTTATTACTACATAATTCTCATACTACAAAATACTCATTTCCCAAAAATAAATATTTTCTTATTACATATTTGACATATCAAGCTGCAGTTAAAATTAATTTTGGTAAAAATTAAAGCGTCTTAGTTCACATCCCAATTTCTATGCAATAATCTAAAAATTTTATCAAAAGCTAATTATGATATTTCTTAATTCAATTATAATTGAATTAAGAAAAAGTTTGCTTTTGATATTAATTTGCTATTAAATTTAAATCGGAATATTTGCTTTATTTGAGAAAGTGTAAGATTAATTTAATACGTCTTGATCTAAAATCAAATTTTAATTTAATTTGAGTTAAGAAATTATTTGCTATTGTTAAGAATTTTTTATTAAATTTAAATCAGAAAACTTGCTGTATTTGAGAAAATGTAAGATTAAATTAAAACACCTTCATCTAAAATCTAATTTTAACTTTACTTGAATTAAGAAATAATTTGCTTCTGATAAGAATACATATTCAATTTAAATCAGAATACTAGTTTTATTTGAGAAAGGGCAAGATTAATTTAATATCATTTTTGCTTGAATATAGATAACCCATATTCTATATTCAAGCAAGAATGATATCGAATTAATCTTACCCTTTTTCAAATAAAGCAAGTATTCCAATGTAAATTTAATAGAAAATTCTTATAAAAAGCAGATTATTTCTTAATTCAAGTAAAATTAAAATTTTATTTTAGATGAGGACGTATTAAAATTAATCGAAATTGTACTTCGCTTAAGCAAGAGCCTCATTCTTGGCATAAACAATAACCATTTAAAAATAAATGATAAATTTAGCAAAATAATTCTAGATTTAAGAAATGATATTTCCCATTCAATTTAAAATGAGTTTCTTAAAAGAAGAAAAACGAAAATGTATTATATTATTCGACCCATTTTTCCATTTAATCAAGTGGCTTGATTAGCTGAAAATCAAGGGGTAAAAATTATTAAATATAGCAAGTTTTGTTTAATAATAGCAATCTTTTTTTTCTGTGTGGAAAAGACTAGCTCTATCTTCAAAAATACTTAACTTTGCTTATACACAGTTGAACAAATAACTTTAATTTTTAATGCAAGCCTTGCATTACGACTTATTTAATGCAAGTTATTATTAAATTGTAAAGTATGATTGCGTTATAATGAATTTTAATGCAATTATGAGGATTTCCAAAGCAGTATTTGCATTAAAAAATATTTTTAATTCAACTGTTAAATTTTAAAGCAACCTGCTCAAATTTAAAAATTATACCAACATGAAATTTGCTAAAACAAACCGACTACATGATATATAAGCAGCTTAAAAAATCTTTAATAATTTAGTTTTCCGGATTCGAAAATATCTATTATGTTTTAACGTAAGCTTTTCAGTTTTTAATTTTTATAAGTTATTATCTCTCTGAGATTTCGACCCTCAACCTCAAGGCACCAAAATCAAAGAACAACCGCGGAAAAACAAAAAAAATCGCTAAAATTACGGAGCTTTTAATACAACTTGCTTTAAAACTTAATAATTCTAAAATATTTTATTAATGCAGTCTTTGATAAATTTTAATGCAGTTGTTTGACGGTTCTCCTACAATTGGCAATATATTCAAATGGAATGTTGCACTAAAATTTAATCTAATTGCTGTATTACAAATCAATTCAAATTGTATCAAACTAATTTTTAATGCAAACTTTGTATTATTATGTAATACATCCTTGCACTGGACCTACATGTAATGCAATTTGCATTACATAATTTTCAACTCTGTATATTTGTTTATGTATATACTACTACATGAGAAGAGAGGAGAGGGGCTTTGTTTTTTTATTTTGGAATTAGATTACGATGATCAAGAGACGTGATATTGCTCTTTTTGACCGGGACGCCAAAAAAGAAACATTGCTGCAATTATTTATTTTGGAGATTATATTTTTCTGTATGATCTTTAGTTTTCGATCCCAATTCGGGATCTTTATCAAAAGTATAATGAAAATGAGTTCCTTTTTAATATAAAAATAAATTCTACACAAAACAATCAAACATTTGTTGAAACGCACAGGCTAGACAATTTTTCGAAAATATTTCCTGGCTATAGCGTTTTCATGTAGAAAGTGATCTTTTCCAAAATTGATCGTTTCTTAACTTGGTTTGTTTATCGAAAAATTTTTAGATGCCGTGCAAGTGTACTAACATTTGAATTTAGATCTTTGTTTGTATCACGTCTATATTGATAAATTCTGTTTTCCAAAAATTATTTTGTCTGTCCAGTACATGCAGCGTTGCAACTGCAACGGACTTGGTACACCACATATTTGATTGTTTTTTAAAGGTACCTTGTCTTTAATTTTGGAAAAAATATTTCCATTTAGACTTGTACAATTTCGAAATTATAATTCTGGAACAGACGTTTTATTTTTTCATAAAGGTTTCTTTTGATATATATGGAATGGCCAAAAGTTTGTGATATCATTTTCTGGTCTAGATATAGTATTTCTATGAACATTTCTTGTTTTCAAAATTACCTTTTTTATTAATTTTGTTGGGATATTGTGTGTTAATTTTAGTTGTGGGACGGCGGATCCTTATGATACCAATAACAAGAAGTTTTGCCATTTGTTTCGTGAATTAATAAAATGTCCAAAAAATCAATTTTGTTATCTACTTCTTTTTCTAAAGGAAATGTTATTCTATTATTTGCTAAATTAAACGCTTCTAAAAAATAATCGATTATGTTTTTTGGTACCATAGTAATTATGTCGTCGACATATCTAAAGTAGAATAACGGTTGAAAGTCCAAAGAGTTTAATACTAAAATTTCTAAATTTTGTAGTTGATGGATGTAACACTGAGTAGTCTTAACCTCCTTTCGTAGTTCGTTTTTAATTAAAAAGACAGCAAACTGTATTTCTGTTCCTTATTAAAGTGGATTTGATAACATTTTCTGTATACGTGTTCTAATGTGCCAAATCAATTCATTTAATGTTTGTTCTGGTACAAATTTGTTTTGTTAAATTTAGATTCTTAGTTGATTTCCCGCAGATAATTCGAAGCTTTAAGGGAACCCTACTTTTGCGGAAGCAATTTATTTATAAATTTTAACGTTTTTATTTTACGTTTTATTATAATTAAAATTTATAATTTCTATGTTATAATGTTACATGTTGGGAAGATCGAAAAATAAATCCTTGAATCAATATGCTGCTATAAACATTTAATAAATATATTTTAAAGAAAATCATATCTACATTCGACCCCACATCAAACATATTTCATTCCCTTACAAATTTTGACCGTTCCGCATTTTTTATTTTTTGTTCTACGCAACCAAATTTTCTTTTGTTTTCTATTTTCTCATATTTTCAAATTAAAATTCCAAAATCCTTAAAAAACAAAAAAAAAAAAAATTTAATTCAATTTTTTCATTTTACAAATGCTCGTCTTACAAGCAAAATAAAAAAATTACGAATTTTGGTAGTTCGCACAGCCAAAAATTTAAAATCATTATATATCTTGTGTATATCACAAGACAACAAACGGTGTACAGCAAATAATTTTTCTTTTGCCTTTTCTTCTTTCCACCAAATAAATACGCTGTGTTATGGTTTTTCTTTCAGTATTTCTTCATACACATCTTCTTCATAGTTCTCTTCACTTTCTTATTGTTATATTGAAAATTTAACTTTATTTTGTTGTGTTTCTTACATTTTAGTCGATTTTTTTTTTGCGTTCATTCGTTCGCTCGCTATGTGTTTTGTATGTCTTTCATTAGTATTCAAGAAACGTTTTACCAGAATATTGATTGGCAGAGAGAAAGCGAAATATATAAGAAAAATCGTACATACATATACTATATACTACATCAGATGAACACAAAAAGAAGTTCTGATCGGAGAGATGGCAGTTTTTTTACAGTACAGTAGTTTTTTGTCGTTGTTCTTCATTGCGATATAGATAAGAAGGCAAATCGAAAAATCACAAATATAAATAAATAGGGAAATATGTTTAACATTTGAAATTGACAATATTTCATCTTACCTAATAATCATAGTTGAATTTCAACTAATATTGGAACGCATTGTCGCGCGTATTCAGTTCTCTATATATGTAACATTGTGTATATATGAGATTATTGTGGCGCCATGAAAACTCTATATAAGATGTCTTTTGTTACGTACATACATTTCTCTATATGTAAGATAACGGATGATGACAAGATATGAGAATGTTTTTTTCTTTTTTTTCGAAATATCTAAGACCCATAATTAAGTTACTAAATTTACTGTAAGAATCAAGATTATGATTCGAGTTATCCAAGAATGAGACTCAGTACATATTTTTCTTAAAGCTTTCTTCTTGTTTTTCGTTTACTTTAAGAGAAATATTAAAATTAAATCATAAAGTTTTCGATTATAAAAAAAAAACTTTTCGGAAAACTTTACAAAAACCAAAAGTTTATTTTTCAAAATAAAGTTTTCTGTTTTATACGGATAATGTGATTCATTCTTAAAGGGCAACATTTCCCAAAGTGTAGAGTACCGAATCGATATATGAATCAAATCCTGAACGCACGTAAAAAATTAAAAAAAAAACCCTTATGAACCTGTTTATCTAAATCACCAATTCCGTAAATTACACATCCCTCTCATATATACACATTTCACCCTTCATTTGATTTAATCACAAAACAATAAGAAAACTGCAAAATAAAATCGAAAGGATTATGACACCAAAACTATACTTTCCTATTATTATCACATTATATATATCTACAGTAGTGAGCCGAGGCCGTCTCTATATAAATTTCGCATTTACGAATATTTATATCGAAAATAAAATGGATAAAATAAAATTTAATATCCTTTTTGGAAATTTACTATAGAAGGGAATAGATGAAAATAATTTAACCCCTTTAAAACGAACACACACACAAAACCGATTTGGTTCCGCATATTCTATTGTTCTTGTATAGATAGATATACGATCACCACCATTAATCAAAATTCTATTAAACTCCATTTCATTCAGACACTAGACTTTAATCCATCATCATCATTTCATTTATCTGTTTGTATTTGGGAAAAAATCCGGGGAAATTCTACATTTAAAGTTAACAACATGTCATAGTAATTCACTACACTACGCTCATACATACACATATATTCGGATTAATACCGGTGTATTAAGGTTTTAATTAGATTTTGATTTAATACTCTGACTTAATTAAACTTCCTGGTATTTTGTGTATCCCTCCGCGTATACTCTTAAAATACAAAAGGAGTAATCCTCGCGTATAAATATGTGCGGGAAACGGATTCGTGCGTATTTTAAAAGTGATTTTTTGTATTTTTTTTATTATTAAATTGTTAATCAAACAAATAAAGCTCTCAATTTAAATACATACAAACACATACGTAAATACAAATGAACAAAAACAAATATATATTTTCCACCAACAACAACACGAGAGTGGAATAATCTAAATAATGTTATCAAAAAAAAAAAAAAAAAATCTCCGTGGAAAAATTTATGATATTTTTCAGCTGATTTAATAATATAAAATTGATGAGCTTTTTTGAAAATTTTTTATTATTTTTGTTTTCTTAAATAAATATTTAAAAAAAATTTATTTTGTTTATTTTAAAATATGTACTCGTATACAAAAATTTTATTAATTTTTGAGAACACTTTTGAGTAAATAATAGAAAAAATATCACGTGATATGTAGGTGAATTTAGGTGAGTGAAACTCTGGAATTGTATTTTGTGTTTTTGGTATTACAAGTATTTAGTATCAACAAAGTGTTTTATTTTTCAAAAGTTCCCGAATTTGGTTTTGTGCTAACTATATTGAATGCCGAGGAAAATTACTTGATGAAACGTTTCACAGCCTAAAAATATTTTTAGCGAAATGTATTGCCTAAAATGGTTTGGGATTTCGGAATTTTATCATACGTAAATTATATTTTATAAAAAGCCAGACTTTTATCCACAATAAAACGTTTAAGGTTTTATGTATTTCTGGTGGGATTTACCGACATTTTTGCCCTATTTTACCATGAATTTTAAATTCACCTGTTTGTTGTTTGTGTGGGCTAAATTTTATAATCGATATTTATCCCACTTCCCAATGTC
Organism: Tipula vernalis; assembly: GCA_958295665.1. Classification (NCBI taxonomy): domain Eukaryota; kingdom Metazoa; phylum Arthropoda; class Insecta; order Diptera; family Tipulidae; genus Tipula; species Tipula vernalis. The sequence continues at coordinate 4,796,330 of OY282560.1, read as the reverse complement.
AAACTGAGTTGAAATTTCGCACACACCTATGGTTCTAGAGACAATGCGGTATAGTATACTCAATATTGTAATATGTTCAAAATGTTTGCCGCACTAAGATGGCGGATCACTTATTTCTTCACAACCACATTGACAAGGGTACAAAATGTAAGGGTTTGACCAGCAGAATACGATATGCTAAATGATATCGGACTACACCTAATATTATGGACACCCCAATATGCCGGACTAAATTCCCTTAATCACCACCATGACATGGGAATCAAAAGAAAGGGTTTGCCGAGCAGAATGCGTAACGATGGCTGTTCGAAAACTACACGCATACATGAACTCAACTTAATCTAATCTCCACTTCAACCTCCGATTCAACCTCCAAAATATCCCCGCCTGAATCTAGCTCAGCAACAACTCAACACCCTACTCGATAACAATTCAACCCTCAAAGCAATCCTCAACTAAACGCCCAACTCAACCCTTAAATCAACACGGGCCTAAAAACTACGTGCTTATATGGACTCAAATCAGAGCAATTCAAGCTAACTTCCAATTCAAACCGGAACTCAAACCCTGAATAAATTCCAACTCAACCCCAACCCAACCCCAATCAACATCGATCTATTTGAGATACCATGTGAGAGAGAGCCATCCAGACATCTAGACGGACGGACACGGACGGATATTTTTCTTGCTCTTTTGGACTCAGGGACTTTAAACTTCGAGAAAAGGGGTTTCGGACCAATAACATCTCATATCGTTGAAAGTGAGTAAATCTAAAATCTAAAATTCTGCAACATTTTACTAGCATTGTCTAGGCGTTAGTGCTCCTAACATAGTCAAGTTAGTGTCTGACTTAGGGGTTACCTTTACGTTTGATATTGATTCTGTATTCTGTTCTCGCATAGACGTAGAAATCTTAAATGTACCAATGTCATTCGACCCGATCGAAAGCGTACAAAAGCAATTTATAATATTTGCAATTCGACGACTACCTTCAAAGCATGTTATGTGCTTCCACCACACCATGACCACTGGAAATTATTAAGGTTACAGTCTTTACTAATTATCGACTAGAAAAAGCAGTATTAAGCATGTCGCTGCTGTTTACTTCAATTTTTAACTATTTGACTTTAATTTGTTTAGCAATTCATAAGATTGCTTACTATAGAGGTAACACAGAATATAAATGATCATTTAAATTTAAAGAAATACATTCGTTCGAAACTACGGAAAGTGGTATGTTTACCCACGAAAATGAATAAATCTTCGATAGTTACGGCTCTGATTAAACAAATTATATGCTTCTATTGGTCACAGACTGGATGTTCATAAACAATGCTTCATGACCTTCTCGCTTAAGGAAACAAAATCGAATGTAAGATCAAGACTCATTACCATTAACTACAATCAACATGGTAGACGTCATCGATAACTTCAACATTATTAATAACCAAACAAGCAGTTTATAATATATATCTCTTATTAGTTAAAGGCTTGATTTATATTCGGGCAACTAATGGTCCACTAATGCCAGCAATTGCAGTTTTGAATAGTTCCGTGTGTATCTTAATTGACGCAGAATTCTTTGTATATATTCTAAATGAGACCCTGTTAAAGTAAGCCGAAAGTTTTCAGCCGAAAGTGAAAACTCGATAATGCAGATTGCGTTATTGACATTCCAGCCGAAAATAACTCAGCCTCTAGAGTGTTATATCTGGATATGGATTGCATTGATGTGACTTGTCAATAGCTATCGCAGGAAAAAAATTCAGTTCAAGTTTACCCGTGGGAAATCTCGGAAAATTCGATTTTCCAAAATTTTAAATTCCGAGATTTCCCACGGGAAATTTGAACTGAATTTTTTTCCTGCGATAGCTATTGACAAATCACATCAATAAAATCCATCTCCAGACATAACACTCTAGAGGCTGATTTTATACAAATTTTCTAATAATTTTTGGAAAACCGATTTTCCGTGATTTCCCAAAGGGAAACTTGTACTGAATTTTTTATCTGCGAGAGCTATTGAGTAATCACATCAATAGAATCCATCGCCAGACATAACACTCTAGAGGCTGATTTTATTCATCCATTTCTTTTTTTCGGCTAGCAAGCTTTATGAATTTTCTGAGATTTCCCACGACCAACTTGAACTGGATTTTTTATCTGCGATAGCTATTGAAAAATCACATCAATGCAATTCATCTCCAGACGTAACACTCTAGAGGCTGATTTTATACAAATTTTCTAATAATTTTTGGAAAATCGAATTTGCCGAGATTTCCCACGGGGAAACTTGAACTGGATTTTTTTTCCTGCGATAGCAATTGTTAAGTCACATCAATGCAATCCATCTCCAGACATAACACTAGTGGCTGATTTATTTTCGGCTGGAATGTTAATATCATAATCTGCATTATTTACTTTTTACTTTCGGCTGGGATTAGACAATCTGCATTACCATTTTTTAACTTTCGGTTTGACTAACCCAATCTACATTATCGACTTCTCACTTTCGGCTGGCAACTTTCAGCTAACTTTAAGAGTATCTAAATGAGCAGAAAATATCCATTCAAGGCCTTCCGGTATTATTTGGTTGGCTAGTATCACACTATACACATAATTCATTAAAAAGAAGCCGTCATATTCCTGCAGAATTTAAAGATAAATCACAAATCTTGAATACAATGGCTAATAAAAATGTTACCAGATGATATTAGCAAGTTGAAGAACAATTATTGAAGCTGTCCATTCTTATATCGTACCTCCTCCAGGCGATTTTAAAACGAAAAGTTTATTATTGGGCAACCATCTATCAAGCTAGGAATAGAACTGGAAGATTCGTTAGTCAAGTCAAATTCGAAGATGTTTGGAGCTGATAAATGACTTACCAGGTTGTGAAACTAACCTAAGGAGCACTATACATTTATAGAAGAATACATACTGAACTGGGTCAAATGAAACAAGTATCTTGGGCAGAAATACCGTGAGAAAATAATAATAAATATTGTAAGCCTCACAATGGCAATTTACAAGGTAGATGCTTCCTGTAAAACGACCACGATATTGTTTACTCGTAACAACCCTATTGCAATTTTGGCAAAACCTTAATACGATTCGAATACTACTGCAATCGATCCGAAATACGCTAAATAAAGATTTACTTGTAAATTCAATTCCTTGGTAAATTACAAAGCGAAATAAAATTTTTTCAGAAGTTTAGAAATTATTTTCAATATTTTCATTCGATCAAATTTGTAATTATGTTGTCGTATATATAACAAGTTTAAAATATTCTGACGCTATTCCTATAATTTAGACCCCAAAACGAATTGAGCATACAAATTAGTCCTCAGCATAAATTCCAATTATGGTTCTCAGGGCTGCCAATAGGGTATATTTCACATCAAATTTACTCCGGCTGACACCGCATATCAACATCAATGTGCAAACAAGTTAATTTTCCAAATAGATTTATGTTTCACGCCACATTCACTAGTGACACAACCGAATCCAAGATAAAATCAATAAAATTTCGTAAATAGAAAAAATAAAAAATCCATTCAAATCCAATGAGATGACAATTCATCATTTCCAATTTATAGTAATCTTAAATCTTTAAGACAGATGTCAATAGAAATTTCATTACTGATTTTGAAATTGAAATAATCGTAAAAAAATGTCGTCTTCGTATTCGCCTTCTTCTTCAGTCATCGTTTACCACACAATCATAATTATAATGAGAATGGAACAGTTAAATTGATAAAATTCCTTAATTTATCCCCCATGAATCCAATCGAATGCTACGCAGAATACAAAAAATAAAAAGCTCGAGGCAGAAAATAAATCATAATGATTCCCTTTCATATACAATACACCAAAGCTCTGTTATTTCTCTATCGCCTGTATCTACGCTCGTCCCGTCTGTATATTCACCAAATCGAAGGAATGAAATTACTTCCAAAACGATGGACATATTTTTTATTGTTATGTCAATTGAATTGGTTTTTTTTTCTACTGTACGTTCTATTCAATAGAAAACAATTGATGACAAATTGAAAATAACAAAAAAAGGACGCAAAAAAGGATTTCCAGTCTTTCCTCTATATAAGTATATACCGAGAGAGAGAGTTACATATACATAGTTCATCATCATCGCCATTGATAATTGAATGATAGCCGCGAGGTTTATTCCATTTGTATTTCACAAAAACGTCTTTCAATCAAACCAGATGGTTTATTACTTTAATGTTATGACAAAACTGCAATGAGATTATCCGCATTTTTTATTTTGAAATGGCCAACATAATTTTTAGTCAAGATCGTACTTCAATATTATGTGAGTTGAGGATATAAATCGACCCTTTTTGCTTTTCGGTGAAAATTAAATTGTTTCAGCTTCAACACTTTTTTGAGGATTTCAATTACTATAACACTGTACTCAGCAACTAAAAAAAAACTGTTTGAAGTGGTTACATTAAAGGAGTATATTATTATTCATGGGAGGATTGAGATGATTTGGTTTTATTTAACGAGTCTGTATATACACGGTAAATGAGTCAAGAGGTATATAAAGTGACTGGGAAAATGAAAAATCGCATTGATCGACACAAAATTAATGTGAATATAGGTAATAAAATAATTATCGTGCACTAAATTAACTCTTTTGTGTACCCTTTACGGTAGGAATATGCTTGATGTTAACAAGGCCCCGAGGCACACTTCACGACATTAACAAAAAACATTTGAAATGTTTTTTTTTTTTTGTAATTGGAAATTCAAACGTGATGTTGAACTGTTTCAAGCCCGGTTAACACAATTCGATTGTATATACAGTCACGATATACTCTTTATAATGATGATGATTATGTTGGTCACAATTGATCGAATGATTCAAGCACGGTAATGATTTTGATTTTTGTGTACATTCCAGTTGATAATGATAAAGAAACAAATAAAAATATTTTTTAACTGAACTTTTTTTTTTTTTTTTAAATGAAGACGTGACAAGACAACGCTGATGATGAAGCTGATGACGATGATGATAAGAAATTAAAAATAAAATCGAAGAAATTTAAAAATTTATTGATGATAATTTATGGTATATATTGTTGTGATATATGTATTTGTTAATGGGATGTATTATGTGTACAAAAGAAGAAATTGCATTTTAACTCTGGACAACATTAACGAATTTGTCATCACAGTGGTTATACAGTAAGCTGAAAATTTAGTGCAGTGTTGTGTCGTCTTAATTTAAATAAACAAACAGTGTTAAAGTTCGCAAAAGAAGGAGATGAAGCTTTATTTCGGATAACTCTAGGACGAAGGGCTATCCGAAATCGATCTTCTAATGTATTATTAAAAATCATTGTCATTAAAAAATAACCAAATCTAGCCTACACATTTTCGAATTTCGGCTCTTTATAGTTTAGCTTCACTTAACCCAAAACTGTTATAACTTCATTTACTTCGCATAATTAAAGGAGTTATGTCTGAAAGAGGTTATAAAAACTGAATGAGAGGCGGTGAGTATTAATGAAGCTATTTGAAAATTCGATTTGTTAATGAAAGGAACAGTTTATTTTTTAGATAATTATTGGGCCAATAACAGTTTCGTTTCGCGGGTACTGCCAATAACTTACAAAAAAATTAAGTGTATAGTAAATAGGCAGCAAGCTTGCCATAATCAAAGCCGTCTGTGGGGCAGACGCAAGCAAGGAATTAATTGTGATTAAATTTGTCTCTCTAATTTTCAGGCTTACCACAGTCCTTGAATTCAATCGAAAATAGTCACCGGTGACCTTAATATAAAGCAATATAAATTTTCGATTCAAGTGACGTATTTTATTAGAAAGTCACCATGACTTTTTCTATAGAACTTTAGGTATACGCCCATGGTTTATTTGCTATTCCAAAGCACAATATTCGTACTTTGTAAACTTGTTCAAATGCCTGAGAAATCGTCGAAAAATAAATGCAAATGTATACGTCTAGAGCACAGAATTTTTTTTTTGTGGAATACGACTATCACTGGCAACATGATTTATTTAATAGCTGATTCTGTATTTAGCCTAAAATTTTTAAATTCATCGTAATTCAAGTTACACTAAAACAGAAATTACGTTAATTATGAACAACGCTAAATTTTATAAAATTCTGAATTGGAGTAGTTTCGTAGTTTCAGTTATCTACATAAACTCGTTAAATCGTCTATTTGCCATACTTTGTTTACAATCATAGAAAACAGGTAATTGTGAATGAGTCTGCTGCAGCCTGTTGATGAATCTTAACATTTCTTGCAAAACAAATAGTACTACCATTTCGTCCCTCCTGAATTTCCACGGGTTTTGTGAAATATCTGTAGCGGCTCACTCATTCGTTCTCCGCCACAATATATCAACTCAACCTCACCCAATCGCTACTGAAACAATTCACGCTGGCCAAAGTTGTCATCTATATTTTTTGGTGCATTGGGTTATTTTCCCCTTTGTGGTCAATCACAACGGAATTTATTAATTGATTGATTATCAGTGTAGGACCAAGCATTATAGCAGAATCTCCCGGAATTCCGGGCCCATGCCGTACACATATAACAAAACCGAAGGATTGGATAGGATTGTAAGTTGGGACAGACTCGACCCGGTTACAGACACCAATGCGATTGATAGTTACTAAATTATTAGTACAATATATAATAAATAGGTTAGCACAAGACAGCACAATCTAACTACATTATTAGATGATCATTTCTCTGGAATCCAGGGCCGGATACTCAGGGCTCCCTAAATCTAAATCAAGACTTAAAAAATTATTAACGTTGTAACTTCCCCCTTTCCGCCTTTAATGATTTACCCGAAAAATTATTTAAGAAAATTTTAAAATTACTAAGCTAAAATTACAAAAACAGCGCTTATTTCATTTTTAATAGTCCTTCTATATCTAATTAATTAATTGTTACGTACTACAACAAGAATTAAAATAAACGTTAAAAACCTAAAATTTTACTTAAAACTAATCATAGATTTCCTACCGATCACGAAAAAGAGAATAAATAATTAAAAATTCAATTAATAATTTAAAAATGATAATGTTACAGCACCACAACAGCCTAAAATCATCAATAATTCAGTTAGGTACTATAAGTATATCAAGAATCAACAAATAAAATTAATATACCAATTCCCAGGCAACTCTAAAAACTAATTTTATTAACAAATCACCATAATACCAAACTAAAATTTAATTCTGAAATTCAGGATTAATTTTAATCCCCACTATAATGATTGATTCTGGAACTATGTTATATTCTGAAAATTAAATTATTTATTAGCAAATTAAGGAAGAGAACCTTTAAATATTCTATCTTTAATATTAATATTTTTTTTTTTTTTTCGTTACCAACATGTATACAAACATACCAACTCAAGAGACAATTCAAATAACCAAGGAACTGTTACAGAAAAACGGAATCAGAAAAGAAAAAATTGACGAAATTATCACTCTAATCAAAGCAGCTACAGAACAAAACTATTTTCAACACAACAACAAATTCTATTCACAGACTGATGGACTTCCAATGGGGAATCCTCTATCAGGAAGCTTAGCTAACATACTATATATATGAATCACTTTGAAAATCAGCATATATTAACAGAATCGAACAACAAAAACCAAATAATCAGGTACTGGCACAGATACGTGGACGATATTCTAATACTATTTAACGGCACAATGAGACAACTCAGCAATCTTCACAAGAACATAAACAATAAACATCCGAACATAAAATTTACTCTAGAATCAGAGACGAATAAAGCCATTAATTTTTTAGACATGACAATAACAAATTGTACATTCAAAGTATACAGAAAAGTATACATCTAACCACCCACACCAACATAAGATGGCAACGTTCAACTTTTTAATAAATAGACTAAACACGATCCCGATGAAGAATCAGGACTATATGGAAGAACTAAAAATCATTAAACACATAGCAATAAAAAACGGTTATAACACGGACTTAATTGACAAAATGAACAATAGGTACATTTGGAAGAAACAACAGAATATGATGACCACGTTAAGCAAGCAAAATGAAGAAACAGAGAAATACATCACCATAGAGTACAATAATAACATCAACAAGAATATAACGAAGGTTTTTAAAAAACACGGATACACAATGGCATTTAAAACAAATAACAAATTAGGGAATCGACTCAAACAATGTAACGTAAATACACCAATAGACACCAGAATCTATAAGAATACATGTAATGACTGCCCCAAATTCTACGTCGGACAATCTGGTAGAAGTTTTCTTGTTAGGTTTACAGAACCAATAGCAAACGTTTTTTTTTCCACTCGTAATGTGAACTCAGGCTTCTGGACTGGTTTAACTGCTTTCAAACCAGCTTTAACAAGTCTTTTTCTCACTAGGCTGGCTGAAGTTTGTTTTACCATAAGATCTCCTTTTATTTCCGAGGAAGTTTTTAAACGGTCCCGACGACATTGTAATATTAAAAATTCTAAATCTCTAAAAATTTATCAAATTCAATGAATCAGAGGTGTATCGCTGTAATAAAAGCAAATGGCGGTGCAACAAAATGTTAATATTAAAGATAGAGTTTCTATAAATCAGTAAAAAACAAAAAAAAAATTAAAAAATAAGTGTTTAATTTATTCCATTACTTTAACTCCAATCAACGTATTTTGAATATTTTGGCATTTTTCGGGTTTCCCCCTAAGTGCCAGGTAAATTTTTTTTTTTTGTCAAAAAATTAGGTCATAGATGTATTTAAAATGAAACAATAAGCCAATTGATTTCAAAAGTTTTGTAATTTTAGCAAAAAAAGACTCCAATTTGTAATAAAATATGTTTGCCCAATTTTTTTTCCCAGCACTGTACAATCCCACAAAATACCAAATCATGCACTTTTAATTTTTATGTCTACTAAAATAAAAAACATTGCCTGACAAATGCATACCGGTGAATTGCATTTTCCAAAATTACACTTTAATTATTTTCACTACCCTTTGATTATTATTACACTAAACTTGAATTTAATTAGAATTAAATTTAAAATTTAAAATTAAAATGTACATATATACGTATGTATGTAAAGTATATACATATCACTACATAAGAAACCAAAATAAAAATAAAATAAAATTTGTGAAGAGGATAGAAAAAACACGTCTATCCTCTTCGACGAACTCTCGCCAACTTTGTGGTCAATCACAACGGAATGATATCAAAATGCAGAATGTCGAAGGACCGAATATCGAACCGCCGAATATCGAAGCGCCGAATGTCGAAGGGCCGAATATCGAAAGGCCGAATGTGTCGAATGGCCGAATGTATCGAATGACCGAATGACCGAATGTCAAAGGGCCGAATTTTTTTTTTTATTTTGTTTTTAGAAAAATAACTTTTTTAAATTTGCTATTTTAAGGAATATTTTGTAAACATTTTTTTATCAAATATAAACTAATTTCTTATGAAAATATTGCATTTCAAAATGTTGCATAACATAATATTGCTTTTACTTTCTTTTACGTAAGTAAAATAAAGTGTACATAGTGATCATGAAAATTTTGGGCCTTGAGATTTTTACAGATTTATCTGTTTTGAGGTCCCCTGTGTCCGAAAAAGAGGGTTTTGAAATGGTGTTTCAACCAATCGAACTGAAACTTCAGATTTAAGCTTTTTGATAAATTGGGAGGTTCCAGTGAATTTTCCTAAATTTTCTGGAAATTTTCAATTTCCAGAAAATTTATTTTGAAAATATCTTAAAAAGTACAAGGTTTACAAAACACTACTTCATGCAAAATGTTTGCAAAAAATAAAAATAAAAAATTTTAAAAAAAAATCTGAAAATTCGCTGTTCTTAAAAGAAAGTCGTGTATTGACCCCAACCCCATTTTTTTATAAATCTTGCATCTACAAAATGTTGCAATTACAAAATGTTGCAATTACAATATCTTGCAATTACAAAATATTGCATAACCAAATTGTGCAATTATTTCTATATAATCCACTCCTACGGTGCGGCACACTGTGCGACATGTTTGCTGATCCCGGCTCCTACGTCCCCCGAAGTTCAAATCTAACGCTCCTCGGAGGACTAGGGGGGCGGCACAGCGACCTCCCGCATGCTCGTGAGAGTTACCGAAGCCGTTAGCCTCTACAATTCTAAGTTAAATTAGTCGATGTCATTTTTCTTCAATTTATTTTCCTCAGGATAGAGAAAAAAATGTACGGGAAATTGTTATTCAAGATCTTGTATTGCAATATTTTATAATTGCAACATTTTGTAATTGCAATATTTTGTAATGCAAAATTTTGTAATGCAAGATTACATACCCAACCCAGTTTTCCTATGTCCCATATTTTAAGTTGATTTTCCACAGTAACATGCATTTATGTACCTCAAGATGGTTCAGATTAATGTTTCAGTTAGTTTCTCTTCTTGAGATATGTTTGAGAAAATATAATAAAAATTGAACTAAATTTAATGGATTTATAAAAATTCATAAGAAATTAATTTATTTATAATTAAAAAACTGGTATTTTAGCCTATTTTTTTCAAAAACGTTTATTAAGCTGACGTTTCAAACAGAATTCCTGTTCATCTTCAGAGCTTCTAAAAAATTTTTTTGATATAAAACATGGTATAAACTCAACTCAAAAACTACTTACAAATTCTTATTTTTAAATAAAATAAAATTAAATTATTAAATTAAACAATATTAAAAAGTTAAAAATTATTTAAAAATATGTATTATATACATATATAAACAGAAAAAAAAAATTTTAATTAAAAAATATTTTATTTGATCACATAAAGGCACTTCAAAATAAAACAATAATAAAAATTTTCCGTTAACTAGATAGTTCAATGCAATGAAAAAATTATTTGAAAATGGCAGTTGAACAATAATTCGAAAAAAACATACCAAGAGATTGTCTTTTATGATTAAACAATAAAGAAGGATACCAACAGTATAACCGCTGTACTAACTAAATAATTAATTGTTATGAATCAAATGATTATAATTATTTTGAAGATAATTGCAATCCGACTGTTTATTGATACTGTTGGTATCCATCTTTATGTGTATCATTTCTAAAACTCGTCTAGTGGTATGGTTCGCTTCTTTTTCAAGAATTTTAACATTTTCCAAATAAATTTCGTGGTTAGTTTCGTGTAAATGTGTTGACAAAGCACTCGTAAGCTCAGAACTCACTTTATTTAGATTCAATCTTTTTGCGTCTCTTTTATGTTGACAAAACCTGGTGTTTAAAAGTTGTTTTGTTTGGCCAATATATGACTTATTACACTCACACACAACTTTGTATACAACATTCTTGTTGTTCCCTAACGATGTCGGGTCTTTAAGAGACGAGAAAAGTGAATTACCAAAACTACTCCATGCCTTTCCAACTGTTTTGAAATTATATTTACCCAAACAGAACCTTATTTTTTCAAAAAGTGATTTCACGTAAGGAATTGATACATATCTGGCACGATTGTCTTCTAATGGTGGCACAATCTCTACGGATTGGCTATTTTCTGTGGAATTTTTATGAATCGTTGAATTTATGATAGGGTTTATGAACGAATTTGGATAGCCATTATTAATGAGAGTACTTTTGAGGAGCCGAAAATTAATTTTGTGAAATATTGGGTCAGAAAGTTCAATAATTTTATTCGATAATAAGCTGACAGTATTTCTTTTATATGCTAATGGAAGATGAGAATGGAAATTTAGATATCTACCAGACCAAGTTGTTTTATGAAACCAATCCGTAGACAATGAACCATTTTCGTTACGTACAATAACCAGATCTAAAAAAGCCAACCTGTTGTTATTCTCTAACTCTGCTGTAAATTTTATATTAATGTTAAAATTGTTGAAGGCTGCAAATAAAATATCTATTTTATCTGTAGGAATGGCTGTGACTATATCATCAACGTAACGGTAATAAAAAACTGGTTTAAAGTTGAGAGAATTCAGTACACTTTTTTCAACAAACTCCATAACTAACTCCGCAATAGCTGGACTGGTCGGTGAGCCCATGGGGGAACCAAAAAGTTGTTTATATATCTTCTTGTTGAATGTAAATTCACAGTTTTGGAGAATTAACTCCATTGCTTCAATATACTGAACTTTTTTCAGCTTAGTCTTCGAATTCCTTTTAATTTCGGACCATCTCTCATTGATTAATGTTATTGCTAGTTTGCTATCTATGTTAGTAAAAAGTGATACCACATCCAACGAGAGAATTGTGTGATCTTGAGGTAAAACAATATTTTTAATTTTGTCCTTAAAGTCAACTGAATTTTTTACCGCTGTGGAAGATTTTCCAACAGTGTAGTTTAAAATTCGTGACACGAAGGCAGAAAGATGATATAAAGGAGTTCCGATCGAGCTTACTATGGGTCGGTACGGAGCATTCACTTTGTGGATTTTTGGTAACCCATAAAGTCTTGCTACGACACCATGAAGACTTTTTATTGATTTCGCTTCAGAATCCGTTATTCTATCTTCATTATGCCAAGTAGTTACCATAGAATTTAATTTTCTCTGTATGGACGCTGTATTATCTTTACTAATTTCTTTATAGACATCCCTATCTTCAAACATGGACTGTATTTTGTCGACATAGTCACACCGATTTACAACTACAGTAGTATTGCCCTTGTCAGCTCTTGTAACTAAAATTTCAGGATGGTCACGCACAAATTTTTTTGAATTTGCAACATCTTTCATGAAACTTATGTCATCTGCCGTTACAATCTGTCTAAGTCCACTCCGATTTTTAAAATTAGTTAAAATATTCACTAGTTCGTTCCGTAAAACTGGCTTATCTAATTGTTCGTCGCTATTGTTTATTAACGCGCCTTCAATATTCGCAATAATCTGGACGTATGGTACAGACTTTGCAGAAATTGGCGGACAAAACTTCTCTCCGAGCTTGAGAATGTTTGATACTTTCTCGGGAATGGCAATGTCAGATAAATTAACTAACCAATCATTGTTAGTGTTAAAATTATTGAAACTTGAATTATTGTTACCTGTTTCTGCAACATCTACATTTTCTTGCTGACTAGGTACATTTACCATATTGTCATATTTTCTGATTTGAATTTTCTTTATGTGATCATAAACATTCTTGAAATAAATTTCTGATGTAATTTTGAATTTTCTAAAATAATAAGGAGAAATTTTATTTTTAATAGATTGTAGTTTTTGAGAATTTAATTTGTTTATTTTGTTAATGAGGACGAAGTTTTCAGCAATTTCTTGGGTGATTATCGCAAAAATAAATCGATCTTCCAGTCGTTTGAAGACGGTCGGATTTATGTTGCTCGAATTTTTCAACAATCTGTTTTTGTACAATATCTCATTAATAATGGCTATCCAAATTCGTTCATAAACCCTATCATAAATTCAACGATTCATAAAAATTCCACAGAAAATAGCCAATCCGTAGAGATTGTGCCACCATTAGAAGACAATCGTGCCAGATATGTATCAATTCCTTACGTGAAATCACTTTTTGAAAAAATAAGGTTCTGTTTGGGTAAATATAATTTCAAAACAGTTGGAAAGGCATAGAGTAGTTTTGGTAATTCACTTTTCTCGTCTCTTAAAGACCCGACATCGTTAGGGAACAACAAGAATGTTGTATACAAAGTTGTGTGTGAGTGTAATAAGTCATATATTGGCCAAACAAAACAACTTTTAAACACCAGGTTTTGTCAACATAAAAGAGACGCAAAAAGATTGAATCTAAATAAAGTGAGTTCTGAGCTTACGAGTGCTTTGTCAACACATTTACACGAAACTAACCACGAAATTTATTTGGAGAATGTTAAAATTCTTGAAAAAGAAGCGAACCATACCACTAGACGAGTTTTAGAAATGATACACATAAAGATGGATACCAACAGTATCAATAAACAGTCGGATTGCAATTATCTTCAAAATAATTATAATCATTTGATTCATAACAATTAATTATTTAGTTAGTACAGCGGTTATACTGTTGGTATCCTTCTTTATTGTTTAATCATAAAAGACAATCTCTTGGTATGTTTTTTCGAATTATTGTTCAACTGCCATTTTCAAATAATTTTTTCATTGCATTGAACTATCTAGTTAACGGAAAATTTTTATTATTGTTTTATTTTGAAGTGCCTTTATGTGATCAAATAAAATATTTTTTAATTAAAAATTTTTTTTTTTCTGTTTATATATGTATATAATACATATTTTTAAATAATTTTTAACTTTTTAATATTGTTTAATTTAATAATTTAATTTTATTTTATTTAAAAATAAGAATTTGTAAGTAGTTTTTGAGTTGAGTTTATACCATGTTTTATATCAAAAAAATTTTTTAGAAGCTCTGAAGATGAACAGGAATTCTGTTTGAAACGTCAGCTTAATAAACGTTTTTGAAAAAAATAGGCTAAAATACCAGTTTTTTAATTATAAATAAATATAAGCCTAATAATCTTCGTTAAATTAATTTATGTTTCATAAAAAAATTTACAAAATATTCCTTAAAACAACAAATTTAAAAAATTATATTTCTAAAAACAAAAACAAAAAAATAAAAAAATTGCCCCTTCGACCCATTCGGCCTATCGACATTCGGTCCTTCGACCTATTTGGCCCTTCGACATTCGGCCCTTCGACATTCGGCACTTCGACATTCGGCCCTTTGACATTCGGCCCTTCGTACCCATTCCACCACAACACAACAAACACACGAATGACACAACACAAAACAAAAGAAAATTATTTTCACAATTAGTCTGCTCTCAGCCACTACAGTGATAACATGTGGCTATTGTTGTTTACCGCCAACCACATAAAAATTAAGTAAGTGGCGTGTTTATAAATTAATTAAGTTAAAACGACATATATCCAGTTATTAGTTAATTCAATAAAAGCTTGTTAATTCTACAAAAATAACATACTAAATGACAATGATTTTATGTTTAGTATGCTTTATATAGAAATTGTTTATATTCGGTGAAGCCGATAAGTGAGAAAACATAGGGTTAGTATAAAAACATTGGACTATGGTAAGTTGATACATAATATAATAAAAAGAATAATGTTTACATTATATTTTAAAATAAGAGATTGGTAATTAAAATTTGAAACTCTTTAGTAATCTACGTTTTGATTTAATATAAGCAAAATGCGATTTATGCTGTATCGACGCTATTTAGCGTTGGAAACAAACGAACGAATGTTGGTTGTTGACGTAACTCCCCCGGACTCAGATTTTTGTTGTCCTCAACAAAATTATTAGATGTGAGCATGCTTTTGATGTCTGGTGATTCTCGGATCTTTTTGTACCATTGACATGGCGTACAGGTAGGACAGTATCTCAGTATACAGGGATACCCAATTATTCCGATGATTATTATTGATGTTATACCCCAGGTTGAGTAGTGTTGGTTTTGTGATATTGTATGTTGGTGTACATATGATAGTTTGTCCATGTTGTTGAGGGTTAATTCTGATAACCTGTTTTGACTGAGCTCCTTGGTTTTATTTTTTACTTTGATTTCATTAAACGGTATGTAACTGTATGTGTTGATACATTTTTTACTTTTACTGGTGTACGTAACGTTGTTGATTGTGACTGTACAGTTTCTGATTTTTACTATGCATTGGGTTGGTAAAAATTTGTTTAATTGATGATTACAATCGGTTTTAAACTCTGGAGGTGTTTGCTGGTTTATAATTATGAATTCCTGCTGGAATTGTTGTATGTATGTTTGAATGTTTCCTTCTGTCAGGTCACAGGATGCGCGGGTTCGTTGGCAATTATTTTGCTGACGCAGTTGTCCTGGGTTGTGTATACCTCATTCTCATTGCAAAAGTACATATCATCAATATTGTTGCAACTCTCGTCAGAATATCTTGCAATTTTTTCATGGATATGTATGAATTTGAAAGGGATTTGGACCGTGTAGGTGTTGTTTATAGTGAGGGGGAATATTTTAATGTTTTCAAAGGTTATGTTAGAATATTTGGGAATTACTATTGAGAATACAACCATAGGATTTTTGTAATACGCGTTTATATTTAAAAATTGAAATAGTTCGTGTTCAGATTCGATTGGTATGCCCTGAGATTCTAAATTTTCAACATATACAAAGTTGCTTTCTTCTTTGGTTAGCAAATAATGTGAGATATAGCCTTGCTTTGTAAGCGATATTGAATCTAAGATTTCATCAACATGTTGTTGAAGGTTTCAGATAACATATTCGATGCCGTGAAGGTTCTGTTCTGTGATTAATATGAAGTCTATTTGGTTAAGTTTTCTGTTAAATTTCTTACTTCTCCGTTTATATAATTTTCTACCTCTCTGAATCGATTTTTCCTATGAGTAGATTTTCATTGGTATTTACTTGTTTCAAGGCTGCATTTATTTGGTTCATATCGCCTTTTATGACGTTACCAAATTTTATATGTATCCCTCTGGTTTTTCTTGTTTTGGGTGTCAACACTTCAATTGTTTTTATTAATTTAACACTTTCTTTACTTAATGTTCTAATGCGTTGTGTAACTGTTTTTACAATTTTGGTGTTATTTTGATCTGCGATTTTTTTCTGGATTGTTATGAGGTTGATATTAGTTTGATCTGCTATTGGTAAATATGTTGATGTATTTATCACTTGTAGAAATTGAGTGGTGCCTTCCAACATTCTGGCATTTCCCAATACTATTGGTGCCACGCCTTTATTTTCTGTGAAGTCTTCTATTTCTATTGATGCGATGGCCCTGCAATTAGAGAATGACGTTTAATGTTCTTTTTGTGTATTGTTCTCTTGTTTGTTATTGCCGTGGGACCATTATTATTTTTTATGATTTCATGCTCCATTTTTATGGGTTCGGTTTTGTCCCTCGTGTGTAGTCTTTCGTAAACTTTTAGTGTTTACAGGCCCATAATATTTCTAGCATTTCTTTATTTGTGGTATCTGGTTTCAGTTTCACTTAAAGTTCTGCTAGCATATGCTATTGGGTTGTCTGTATCATTATGTGATAGGACAGCTCCGATGGCATAATCAGACGCATCTGTTGTTAGTCTGAATGTTCTTGAGAAGTCTGGGTATTCCAGTATCGGTTTTGATGTTAACATTGTTTTTCACTTATCAAAACATTTTCAATATTCAATATTTTCTGGTTCTATTGTTACATTCTTTTTTAAATATTTTGACATTGGTTTGGTGATGGTTGCAAAGTTTTTCACAAATTTTCGATAATATCCGATGAGACCTAGAAACTGTTTTATTTGCTTTCGACTTTTCGAGATTTGTATTTTTTGTATTGTACTAATTTTCTTCGGGTCCGGTTGAATTCCTTGCCTATTAACGATGTGTCCTAAAAATTTTATTTGTCCTTGTACAAATTTGCATTTGTCTAAATGAATTCGCATATTTGATTTCATCAGAATTTTGAATATTTCTTCTAGGTGTTTCATATGATCTTCCTTCGTGCTGCTGTAGATGATAATGTCGTCTATATAAACTAGGCAGGTTTTTCCGATATATTTGTTTAATGTCCTGTTCATGAGTCGTAGGAACGTGGATGGCGCATTTTTTAATCCGAAGGGCATTCCTTTGTATTCGTAATGATTTCCCTGGATTGAAAAGGCTGTCTTCTCGATGTCTGTGGGGTTCATTTTTACCTAATGAAAGCCGGATTTCAAATCTATTACTGAAAAGTATCGGCTTCCGTGTAATTGGTCCTTAATTCTTTTTAGTCTATGACCATTCGAAATTTCTTTTTCCCTGAGTCGTCATCCTTTTTGTTAACTATAATGATTGGTGAATTCCATGGGCTTTTACTCTCTTGTATTATGTCGTTTTCCAATAGTTCTTTGATCTGTCGTTTGATTTCGGGGATTTGAGAGTTGGGATATCTGTACTGTTTTTTATGAATTGGTTTGTCATTAGTAAGTTCTAGGTTGTGCGTTATATCTCCAGTGTATGGTAGAGTTGATGTAATGTCAATTAATGGTTGATATTTTTGAATCAGCTCCTCCATTTGATTTGACGGTAATCCTCGGGTGAAGTGTATTGACGTGCTACCTGCTTTGAAATATTTTATTGCAATTTATGGGTTGGAAATATTAGTTCTCGTGTTTTGAAATTTATTATTATTCCTAATTGTGCCATGATGTTTGTCCCAATTAGTCCGTTAAATGTATCGTGGAATTTTAATAGATGAAACGTTAATTTTTGGTTTGTTCTGAATTCTTTGAGACCATTCAATGTAATTGTTTGGTCGATTAATATAGATCTTCCTGTTGTTTGGATTTTTATTGGTTGAATATGTTGAATTTTTCCTATTTTTTTTTTTTTTGGGTCTAGATATGACTCGTTCGCTCTTGTATCGATGAGTAGGTGTATTGGTTTGTTTTTTATGTGAATTGTAATGTATGGGTATTTTATAGAGCCATAATCAAAAAATCTGAGCTTTTATAAGGGAATTAGAAACGAGGAAAAAACGAAACTTTTCGTAGTAAAACACACAAAACATATGGGACATCACTTTTTTTCCTAAGACCAATTTTTAAATGAAAACGTTACAAATTCTTAATTATGATTTCTGAAATACTTTCATAAATGTTTGAATTTCAACATACATGAATATCGTTTAAGTAAATCGTTTTCATTTTCTTGTAATAATTGATTTATTTAAACCAAAATATTAAAAAAAATTCATAACAACAGAATTCTGGTCAAATTGAAATAAAAGCTTACTACGATTCGTTTGGTCATTAAGTCAATATACATTACATAGATGGCGGTGATGGCCGTAAAAATTTTGAAAAATCGTACCAAAAATTACCACCTGCGGAAATTTCAAGTTCAAAAATTGTAGGAAAAGCAAAACAAATTCACAAAATATAGGAACGTGTGATAATTTTGCGATTAAATAATTTTTTTTCGTATTTTTCTGTTACCATTTTAGACATCTTACGTACGCTAGTAAAACTAAAGATAAATTTAGCAAGTATTATTTTAATTTGTCAGAGCCAACTTTGATGTATTTTTCAAAATGAAAGTTCGAAAAAATATATTTTAGAAATAATTTAATTTTAATATTTCTGCAATTAATATTTAATTAATACCAATATAGCCTTCTTGTATATTGTTCATAAAGATATGTAGAAAACTTTTATATAAACATTTTATGACGTTTTTGCTTTTTTCATTGAAAAACTTGAAGTTAAAAAACACCATTTTTACTATGGATTCCTATGGAAATCAGTGAAAAGTTATACCACTAAAAAGCTTCTAAAAAATACGTCATTAAGATTATGCCTCTATACTCTAGAAGGCTCTGATCATACCCCACCTAGAAAAGTTTCCCTTCAAAAACAAAAAATTAGTGGATTATCTGAGGCTCAAAATAAAGCTAGTATCGCGAAATCTAAGATGATACTTTCTTGGCACGATGGTGATGAAATTTTATTTTCAGATGAGAAGATGTTCTTACTGTAAGATACTCATAATAAACAGAAGTAATCAGAAGTATCATTGAGAAGAATGATCGAGTATGGTCAAGTAGTATATTGAAAATTTTCTTAAAAATCATTTGATTCCCCACGCCCAGGCGATTAACGGAAATGAACATTACTGCTTACAGTTAGATCCTTTACATAAAGCCAAACTAACTCAAGATTGGCGCCAGGCCAATTTAATGATTTTATACCATCAAAAGAATGTCCTGCATCTCCGAACCTAAACCCTTAACGAGTTTTATTCGTAGATTTATAAAAAAACGTATTTGCTATCTAAAACTAAATAAAACTATAAAAAATGTTAAGATTTTATACATAAAAAATATAGTAGCTAAATAAGTAATTTACAATATTCTCAAATAACTAGAACATGTTTGCGCTTGTTCTTGCAAGTGTTTTCCTTTTAGCTGGTTCGGCGTCTTTGGATGACGCGAGTGTTTGTAATTTTTGTTGAGTTGCTAGTTGTGTTAACTTATATTTTTGGCAAAATTATGGTGATACAAAAAATTAAAACTTTTGTTAATTTAAAAATCTATTGATTAAAATTTGGGATGAAATACCACAAAATGTAGTGCGTGCCATATGTATATATGTAAAAGGCTTTTTGGAAAATTACGAAAATTTATCAAGTGTTGTGGAAAAAGATTTGAATTGATGAACAATTTGAAGTATTTTGAAATAAAGTTGTTTTCGAATATTAATGACTTGTTGTCCTTTAATTTAATTTTTTCGATAGCACTGTTAATCTGAAAAACCCTGTATAAGACCTTCGATCATATTTCACAATATTTTATTTATTCATATTTATACATTTTCGTGAACGTAACAAATTCAATTTACGAAAAAACGGTTTACCACGTAGATTGTAATAAAATAAATAAAATATTACTACTGGTGTCTTTACGAAAGATAACTACATCAATTCCGTTGAAATTTTAGTTAGTTTTAGAACCATCCGCTCATCAACGTAAACGTAGACAGCTCAAAGTATTTTGTGTACTTCAGTTTTCTTGATGATCCAAGAATAGTTTCTCAACGAAACATAAAGAAATTGGCTATCCAAGGACTTAGTGGATTCCTCATGCCGGTTTCTTGGAAGATCAAATCATTCTTGTCACATTTACAGGCATATTCGGGAACAGCGAAACTACATCAAAAGACACAATTATTTGATTCTCTCCTATCAATTCGAATGAGTTTTAAACCGATATTTATTCTGGGAATGATAACTGTTTAAATTCAGATAACATCCATTTTGCCAGTTTACATGAGGGCGCTTCTTTATTAGATTCGCTGCGGGATTTGGATTTGATACGATCAATTTGGACTTAGTACTATAACAAATTAAAATTCAATTTTTTTGGAACTACGAGTGACTTCTTAACCATGCAGTTTATCTGGCTTTTTGTGTAAGTTGTGTAAGCGTTCCCTCGTTTAAGAGTTTCTGGCCCTCTTTAGCCTATTTCGTTTATCCACTTTTGTATACATACAATTTTTTATTCAGCAACTTTTTTTTCCTAACATTTAACGCATTTCTTGCCCGTTCAACGCTTCATTTTTACTTTCACTACTCTTCATTTTTACAAAATTTGAAATTTTTTTCAATTGTTTGCAACTCGATAGAAAGTGTAAATCTGCTTTCAGACCATGTAATTTTTGTTTCAGTTTTGGTTTGGTTGCCATTTAATTATTTATTTTCCAAAACGACTTTGAATTTCAAAACCTTTTCGAAGTTTTTTGAACACCGTGAATTACAAACAGATTACTCCATCAGATCCTACTTTGACGCATTTTTTCAAAATGAAAATTCGAAAAGTAGAATTTCTGCAAATTTATATTAATTTATTGTTTTAATGATTTATTTTGAATTTATTTCACTTTTGGCCCTTTCCGACAATATTGCATTTTCACTTGGATTCGGCATGAATTTAAAATGTTATTCAATCGTTGCTGAGAATTTGTTTGCCATTACTTCCAATAATGTGGTAGCTTTTACCATATTTTGACAAAGAATTTATAAAACCACAATTAATTTTTAATAATTTAGAATACGAATAATTTTCTTGTTTGTTAGACATGCATCGAAACCATTTTTATATATTAAAAAAAAACACATTTGTGCTTTTTGAAAAAAAATATGACAAATGATTACGGCTCTGTACTATATGAAAGCTCTGCCAGAATGATAATGTTTTAAGATTTTATAATATGGGCTTGAATGTACGTTAAAATCCAAGCAGTTACTATAATGTGTGATTGTTTCGTTGCAAAATCTTAGAAGAAAAATTATTATGATTTTGTAAAATCAGTTTGGTTTGATTTCAGTTATTTAACATCTTATTATTTAAAATATCTTTCAGAACTTCCAAGTTGTAATTAGAAGTGTGACTAAAAGTTTCGGACAAGTGTGACTAAATGATTCCTTTATCATTTACGCTGATTCTACAATAAATCAATTCATCATTATTTTCGATTAAGAAGAATTTTCAATCAAAACTGAAACAGAACCATCCGTGTATTAAAAGCTGTTAATTTATGTTTTATTATGTTAAAAAGAATTGTCATATGTCTGCAGACGCATTCATTTAACCAAATAAATTTTTCAGACTCAATTCATTTTTATTTGTCCTATTCATTGTGCCAGTACACAGCATACAAAAAACCTAATCTAATAAAATTATTTAGTTGGAAAATTAAAATGTTCGCCAAATTCATAAACTTGATAATTTTATTCACTCTAACGCAGTCACTTGCGCGTGTTTATAATATGTAAAAAAGCTTGTTGATAAAAGCTTTTTCTTTGTCACAAAATTGATTATCTCTCAAACTTTATATTCTTTTGGAAAATAAAAAGTTTTAGGCCAACCAAATATGATTAGCAATAAGCTCATAAATTTCACTTTATAGTACACATATTTTTATATGTTTTGTGTCTAAAATGTATAGATGTGGCCTGTTTTGCATATAGTTATAGGTTTTGTTCAAAGTAGAATATTTTTCTACTACTATCCATGTATATAACGACATGTACACATATACTTCTTATCTTAATTCTTAACTACATATATTTTATTTTATTTTACTTTTTTTTTTTGGTTGAAGATAGACATAACTGCCAAAAAAAAAATCATCGCTATAAAAACGCAGAAAACATACGCAGTAATATATTTATGTATATAGTTTTTATTGTAAGTTAGTTAAGTTTCATAGTCAGTAGTTTTTGGTTAGCTAGTTGCTTTAACAGAAACATAAAAATAAAAAAATAAAAAAATAAAAACATTTTCAACTTAAATATTATTGTCTTGGGGATGTTTTGTTATTACTCTTGGTATTATTGTTGTTTGCTGCCATTTGAAAATCACAAAAAAAAAAAAAAAATCCGAAAAGCAAAAGAAAAATTAGCGAACCAACAATAAGAAAATAGAAAAGTTCTTTTTTTATGTTTTTCATGCGATTCAACCAAAATGTCGCCAATTCATATGGGTATTACACACATGATGATGATGATAAATATAATATATGATATGCGTCTTTTTGTGTACTGTGGCAGTTAAAAGTGGCTGGAGAGAATTTCGCCATTGTTTGTTGTTAGTACTGGCTTATTTTTTTTATTTATTATCTTAACTACGTTACTGCTATAAAAATATTAATTTGGTGAATGTTTATTTCGATATTTTAATTAATTCCAGTTACTGGAAAAACGATTTAACTTGTATTCAAAAGAGACTGGAATCATTGATGTTTCAAATTTGAAAAACAAAAAAGGTCAAGTAACCTACAAATCGAAGCAAGAAACAAAATAATTTCCCCCTAGTTGAGCTCAATGTCTCCGAATTGTTGTAGCTCAAATTGCCAAAAATATTCGTCGCTCGACAATCACTTAGAATTGGGGATAACATTTGCCTATTTCGAAAGTGCCTCTACGAATAAATACCCACATCTGCAAATTTAAGTAGCCGAAAAACTTACAACTCCTGCAACTCTCGATACTCGTTTCCATCTCATTCTCGATTCGTATTCATCAACAAAGACGTCTTGCTGTTTGTTTGGTTCATACGATTACTCAGTGATGGCCTTATACTCGTAGATACTAGTGAAAACTCGTGCATCTGAAAATAATAGATAAGGCCTCTTTCTCGATTTGTGAATATTTGCGTTTATGTTCATTCAGCTGTAAGCTGTTTCCAACGAAATTATCGATCCATTTCAAACCAAATTTGCTGGTCAACATATTATCGTCCAATTTAGAAATTAATGATTTCATAATTAGTGGAAAGCTCAATGTTATTTAAACTCCTACGCCATTGCCAATGAATCCTAGTAATTTTCCAAAAAAATAATTTTGGGCGATCATTCTTAAAATTAGGATTGAATATAAAGTTGTCGAACTCCCTAATATCTTTTTTTAAATCGAAGGGATTATTGACAATGGCGTAGGCGTTCAGAGAATCATCATTAGATCGATGGTCAGAGAGATTTCCAGTAATTAACATGTTCAATAATCAGCTTGTTGAATACAAAAAACTTCACTAGCGTACAGACTACCTAACTTCTGATGATTCGAAATAGGTAGGTAATAGAGTAGATTTAACAACAGTCTGCTGAGCATGGTTCACTGTGCTGCAGGAATGCAGATATTTTACATTAGCACGCCTTCTTGAGCGTGGTCAATTCGACTGTTCCCTAAACTGATTAAATTTTGTTCGTTACCAACTTTTATTTGAACGATCGTTTGGAACCATCATATCTTGTACAACTTTAGAACTATTTCCAGTTAAAATTTGGAACGAACTCTGTAGTAATTCATATGTATTATCAGTCGCTAATACTCTCTGCTACTTGATGCTAAAGATAAAATCGAGACAACGAGTTCAAAGGTTTAATAAACAATTTACTTTTATGCACGACTTCCTTAACAACTACAAAGAACTTTTTTCCTTTTTGACCAAGAATCATATTTTGAAATATGAAATAAAATCGGCGGTCATTTTAAACCTGCTCCTGACATAAAATATGATCGGTTTTATTTATTAAAGACACAGTAAAATAATTTTGAAAATTTGTAGTATGCAGTAAAATAATTTTGCCTTACTTTGCTAAAACATTATTCTCAGTTATGTTCTCTGGATTTAAGAACAATGTGCTTTCTGGTTTTATCTTTTTCAATTACCCCGAGGAAGTTATATATTTGGGCTCAATTTAATTTTAGAACGTAATTAATTTAATTTCCGGTACTTAAATTTAGAAATTTTTCAACGTTATGTTAGTACCTCATATATACGAATTATGGCAAAAGATGAGTTAATTAAAAATATCCCACCTTAGTTTATTCTTTCCGTGTGAAATCTCAATTTATTTAGACTTTTTTTTGTTTTGTTTGTCGTCATTTTGTTACTATTTTGTTGTAAAAAAAAAAAAAAAAAAAATGGAAAAATTAATTTTAAGTTTAATTGGTGGGAGTTTTGTATTTTAATATTAGAGGTTTCGTTGTTTTTGTTTTCAGGGTGCAGTGATGTGTGATGGTAGAATTTTTTTTTTGTATATTGCTTCTCTAATGATCATGTGTGGTTATAATTATACTTTTTTGTTGTTTTAATTTTTTTGGCTTTAATTTACTTGTTTGTAAACGGACGGTTGAACGGACGACGATATGTTTGTTGTTACGGTTAGTCCATGTTTTTTGTGGTATGGATATATAAATGAAAATAAAAAATGGCTTTTAATTTAGGAAGATTAAACAAATAAAAAAAAATTGAAATAAAAGGCAGAAATTAACAACAATAATGAATTTTGTTAATTAAGTAAAATTATATTTGTGTGAATATCTATTTACATATATATTATTGCTTGGGTAGCTTCGAATTAGGGTCAAACGCGATAAATTTGTTATCAACAAAATCACCGCGCCAAAATCTGTTCATATCTTAATCTTGAAAACATTTACATTCGAATATTAAATAAATTCATGAATTAATGACCAACCATCAAAAAATATTAAAACTGTACAAGATTGGAATTTTCTGATTGTTTAACTGAATTACAAATCCGCAACAGCAAAAACAAGAACAACAACCAAATGAAAAATTAAATTAAATCCAGCTGAAGGAAAAATACCAATTTGGAATGGATTTCAATTCTTCTCACTCTCCTCTATATATAATATGTATAAGCAAACCCTCAAAACAAATTGACCGCATATTTTGACTTTTCTTTGTTTCAAGAAGTTTAATCCCAAACTCACCATCATCCATATGCTCCATTCCAAATAAAAAAAAAAATATAAACGAAAAAACCACTTTGCCATAGTTTTTTATCTTTGTGGCGCGCGATTTTCTTTTCACCCCCCGTATCACACACATACGAGTATACACATTCGTACCCATATAATATTTGTTGTTGTTGGTTTTATTAATTCAATAAAAGTTTGCACGCGAATTTGGATAATTTTGATATTTTTCATTTCGCGTGAAGAATAATAAGTGCGAGCCCGCCCGCCAACCAACAACAACAAAATGCTATACAAGAACGATTTTCATTGTTACTGTGTAAAGCTGTTGTGTATACAATGTACATAGTAACTCTTATATGATTCGTTCTTTTTTGTGCTCCACATTTTCCTTCTAACACAACAAACAAATTTCCAGATTGATTATAATTTTTCATTTTCAGTTTTTCTTTTTTTAGATTTTGAGTAGAAATGCGTTTCGTGATTTTGAATTAATTTGAAGGATTTCGTTTCGTTTTGTTTTGTGTTTGGCAAGCTAAACATGAAAAACAAAAAAAATCTCAATTATCGCAAATGGGTTATGAGATGACACACGAATTTAAATTTAAGTGGAAGTGTGCGCTCTCTCTATATAATTTCTCTAATTGGCCTTATTAAATGTTTTCGTAATTATGATGGATTTTTATTGAAATAATTCATTTAGACGCGTGAGAGAATAGGGTTAAAGAACATGCGTTATATATATGGATCGGATTAAAGGGGACAAAGTTATAGTTTTACATTTTTTTAATCTTTGGGCATTACAGCATATGATTATATTACATCGACAGTATTGTGGCACGTTTTACCAAGATACATTACCGTATGCCGAAATCCTGGCAAGACAGATTACAGAGGCGTTTCTACAAAAATTGTATTATAAACTTGTGGCAGGTATTGGAACTAAAAATTTGGCTACGATTTGTTTACCCACTAATTTTTTTTGGGTTAGTTAAACTATTTTTTGGTCTATCTAGTACGATGGTTGTTGTAATTTATTTTATTTTTGGTGAAAGCAATACAACTAATATGTTCCTCAAGTATTAAAATACAATTTAAATTTAGGCAGCTACAGCAAATAAGTAATCATATAGCTGATATCTCGAGAGCACCTACACTTAGTCGATAAATCAACCCTGGAAATAGATAGAAGGGAATATGAGAAACGGGAGTTGGACTAACTTTTAATTTTTGTTTTGGGCGAGCCGATCCCGAGGTAATTAGTTAGTACCATTATTGTGAAAATGGCAATAGTGAGTTAGCTAATTTGGGATTCTAAAACATTTTAAAAACTGTTTGTGGTGTTATAAATAACTCAAACTAGAATCCAATTTATATCAATGTAATCTTGAACGATAGAAAATTCGGTAGCGCCACTGGATGATTTATCTAAAATTGTTCACATCATACGAACGTAAGCTGCAACGCCGCCAGCACGAGACACGGTCATTCCTCAACAATATCAAATCCGGAATATGAACTGAATTAGAAGAGATTCATTTCTTAAGCCATGTTTTTGTTACAGCAATAAATTAGAAAGCAATTCTGTTAAAATGGAAAGCAATCCCGCTGCCATTTTTAAACTATTAGCAGTACTTCTCAGCAAACACTTTAAAACACAATTTGCAGTAACAGAAGAGTTGGGGCCGTGATTAAAGCTCTTAGCCAAATTCAAAAATAAAATCAAACTTCGATACATGTTTAAGACCAAAGAACAGCAGAACACACATGCAATCATCTAAAAAGTAAGAAAACATTAATAATATTTCCCGTTTCTTGACGTGGACCAATCCATTTTTAGAAAAAACCTGAGCTAACGCACCATTCTTCGTAATTTGGAGAAGCTTTTTATAAATCTTGTAGTAAGGTTCTGTTTAATGAAAATTCATGATGTTGCTTCAAAACGTCCAAAATGATTAAGGATTAAATTCTTAAATTTAGAATATTTCAGCATAAAGCATCGTTCATTCCTTTACTCAAGAACTTGAAAATTATGGATGGATGTGTACTCTAATGTTTCGACGGAATTCTGGTCACAGATTCAATGTATGAATTATCACGTTTGAAGGATATTACTTTATTAATGGTATTAGGTAGGGCTTGCCCCTTTCCGAACTTTTGACGTTCCCGGAAAACGGAATTGTGATTTTCTGATTACCAGGAATTCCGGAGATCCGAGGCACGACAATGGCTCATTATGTATGTATATAATATTATATTAAAATTGAAACAATTTTAAATTTAAGGTCAAGAAATGGAAAGGAAAAAATTTAAGGAAGATTTAAAATAATTGATAAAAAGAAAATGTGATATACCGGTTTAATCACTCAATCGGGGTATTCCGTTCTCCCATAATGGGAAATCTAATGGCGAAAAAACGGAAATTTAAACTATCAGCGTTGATTTTTCTCAATGACGATTGAAATTTTGTTAGAAACGCACCCGCTAATGGAGAATTAGTCTCAATTTCGATGAATGTGGACCTAATAGTGGGTCGTTTTTTAAATTGGTTGTTTTTCCATTTCATACTTATATTAGCACCTTACTATTCCTTGTGTTTTGGGTAAGCACACAGCGTGTTAATTCGTTTTAATTATGTAGACAGACTATGTACGCCCAACTCTTCTTTTGACTGAATTCGTTTCGTTGTTTGTTTCCAATGGTCCTACTACACATAATCTCTGAAACATTGTTTTCCAAAATAGACCATTCCGGATTTTTCTATAATTTTCAAAGTCTCCCATTCAAAGTCTTGGAGTAATTTTATTAAAGAAGTAACACATAGTTCCCTATTCTTTTAAATTTGTAAACAATAATGCTGTAGTCGCCTCAGCTTTGGGTATCCCAATGTCTTGATTCCCTAACGCATCTGAATCTATACATTCAGCGGTTTAAGAACATTTTGTAGAACAGCTTTGCTCAATATTCGTTAATCATACATATTTCGCATATGTTCAGTTCCTGAAGTCATATTTTTACTAAGGAATTGTTTCAGCATACTCTCTAAAGTACAACAGCAGACGTGGCCATATAACATAATATTCAGGTTTTTACACTAAGACTCAATAACGTGTTTTTACTTTTTATAGCGTTTTATCTTTTTAAGGGTGCAACTTCAGCCACGACTTTCTACTTAATTCCATGAAGTTAATAAACGACATAGAGCAGTCTTGCCACTGGATTTTGCATTCCCTGGAAATATTCACAAAATTCGCAGGAAACGTTAATATTTTTAATTTCTTAAATTTCCCGAAAAATCCTGTGACGCAAGCCCAAACTTTCGTGGTATTTTCGATTTACAATAAATAAAACAAAATAAAATAATTTAACAAAGAAAATGGAAAATCATCATTTATGGAAAATTGCGCACACGGCAAAATGCCCCATAGAAAAAACGCGTAAGAAAACGACGCAAAATCGCAAATAAATTACAGGATATGGCTGCAGCCCCTAAACCCCGGCTTACCGAGATCTATGGAAATTACCGGATTTAAAAAAATCTATGCGAACTTTTAGATTAAATTCTAAAAATGGTCGTTTTCTGTGAAATCACCAGCCATTTAGACGACCTTAGAGGAGGCCCCACTCCTTCCTTTTAGGATTTACAGAATCTGGAAGATTTATAGGAATACCAAATATTTCAAAAATAATCATTATATCAACTAATTACCGTTAAACAGAGAATTCTCCAAAGCCAGCTTATCATTGGATCTTTCCGCACAATCGGATATATTTAAAATCAAAAATTCGTTCATGTTTTGTTAAAATTTTAAATATTTCTTGAAAATCTTATAACTGAAACCGCTTATTCAACCTTGCACACAAAGACAAAGGTCAAAGTGATTTTAGTTTTCATATCGCTTCTTGTGATGGTTCCACCAGAAATTATTTCACAAACATAAAATGGCCCAAAAAAACTGAAAACACGAATTCAAACTTGATTTGAAGATAAAAGATGTGAAGGGCCTTAATCTCGAAACAATTGGAAATGCTCTCAAGCGAATACTTCTGAATATTTCATGGAATACTTATAAAATTACCGTTAAGTTTTACAAGAAGTTTATGAGAAATTGGTAAAACTCCGTATATTAATTAGACGCTTTGATCAAACCTTTTATTAAAATCAAAAACGAGGAAGATGTTTTCATTCTGATCAGGTTATATGCCAAGAAATTCACTTATACAGACTACTCATTTATGCAAAACATTATATGCAAAATTGAAAAAATTTTCAAAGTTTCATGGTTCATGTTGTAAAAGAATCAGGAGATTTTCCAATTTTCACAAGGGTGACCTTGGTTGCCCTTACCGTCGATTGAGCATATATTGTTCTTCTGCGGTTTCAACTAGGACCGACAGACCTTTCTTCTGATATTTTAATTCAAATAGTAAAACATTCAAAATTGTTTTAGGCTAGAATCTATTTTAAAAATTAATGCAGGAAGAAACTTTCGAGGTTATCAAAAAACTAAAGTCACCCAGCAATTGCTAGAATTTTTCTAGCAACACACCTTTATGATTTGGTTGTGTTTTGGGTTCTCTATAAGGTATTCTCTGGCACTCTTCTCGCTTATGATATTTCACTAGACTACAACTCGTCATATCAACCCAGTGATTCAAATTCTCAATTGTATTATATCGCTAACCAATAACCATTGACATATTGTTGATTTCTAATATATTGGCCATTTAAAGAAAAAATGATGTATCCGGAAATTGATAAATTGATTAAATTTAAGTGGCAAAATGATCATCCCCAATTTTGTTCTTACAGTTATATGTACCATAACATGTCATTTCAATTAATTTTCAAAGCGCAACGTTAATATACGCACACAATGTGTATATGTCTAATTTTGTTATTCGTCCCCACTGAATTTTCTCAGTTTCTTTGCGAAAAATAATGCGTGAACTCCCATGGGTATGCTTTCAACAAAATATCCCATTTTTTATGCCACCGTTCAAGTAATTTTCGTTTTTGAATGGATATTAAGCGTATAATTGTTGTATGTTCACAAAAAAAAAAAAAAAAAATTAAGTCCTTGATAATAAATTAACTCTTTTAACGAAGAGTTCGCGGAAAAAACAAGAAAAATGATTTTCCAAAATCAACAAATAGTATAACAATAATAATTCGATTCGGTTGTTAATTTTTTATTTCAACAAAACTCGAAACAAGACAAGAAAACATTAAAATTGATAACAAGGATAGTCCTCCATTATATACTCACAATGGCAAAAACGTTGTCACAGAAGAAAAATGAAATCGAATTTCGCGAGTTACCAAAAACAACATAATAATAGGACGTGAAATTATTGAAGAATAGAAAGACAATTTTATCAAAGTTCCTGTGGGACTTTTGAATCGCATAGTGCTGAATGAGAGCACACAACAGAAAGAAAAAAAAAATTCCATCAAATACATAAAAATAAGGGAGATGCGTAACGTTACGCGTTTGTATACATACTATATATATGTACGAGTAAGACGAAAAAAAAAAATCTCACGGGACTCTGTTTTCAAATTATAAAATTGTACAGTCGTCGCGAGAAGCATTGAACCCACATTAAATTTTAAAGTCGAAATTTATAGATGTGTGTACGATTGGTACTGTGACAAAACCGACTCGATATTATAGGGAGTACGGCGTTTTTTATTTTATAATCTTATGTTCATGTTAAGGGTAGTTTTTTTTTTGCTTGTATTTTGCTTTTCTTAAGTCAAATAAATTTAATAACATAAATTTAAAAGTGAACAATCATTCGATTCACTCGAACGCCTAAAGTAATTTAAAATACAACAAAAAAAAAAAAAAAATTCGAAATGTATGAGTCTTCAAGAAATGATAAGTTAAAGATATTTCTCCTGTGTTCTTGTTGTTGTTCATTGCGGATTTTTTTTTTATCCTATTGCCTAAAGTAATTTTCGATTTTTTTTTTGCGTTTATTCCTTATTGTAAATCTTTAAGATTAATTCTCAATTATTATATTTCGTTTCTTGTTGTACTGTGCTAAACCAATTCAATTGAAATATTGTTTTGTAATTAAATTGGTTGGAATTGATGGGATTATCACGATAAAAGTACTTTAATATAGAATGGGGACATACATAGTTGCGCACTACAACGCCTCCTTGTAACAACATTTCTAATACATAATTCATTCTGAACAAATCTAAAATCACTTATCGGTAATAAATCACTATCAAATCACAAAAAATATTCAAGGTCGTAAAAACAACACACAACAATAGGAAAAACTATAAAAAACTAAACTTTTT
Organism: Tipula vernalis; assembly: GCA_958295665.1. Lineage (NCBI taxonomy): Eukaryota > Metazoa > Arthropoda > Insecta > Diptera > Tipulidae > Tipula > Tipula vernalis. The sequence goes on along the minus strand of OY282560.1, from coordinate 4,764,215 downwards.
AGTATTTGAAATTCAATGATGATGTCAATATTACATGCAAAAACTAGTAAAGTTATCACACAAATCAATGTGATTAGAATTGAATAGACAATCAGTATATAGAGAAATACGATGCGATGACAAAAGAGCGCGCGAGGAGTCGTCGTAAGTTACACCAAACTTTAATATTTTAGTAGCTGTTGTTGTTGTGGTTTTTGTTGCAGAAATCGCGAGTTGAATACTAAACTCGTTAATTTTATTAAATTTATAACGATTTTTAGTCAACTGGCGACTGTTACTGTTTCATTCATGATGATAGAGTATAAATAGACAACACTGTTTCACTGTGTGAAAAATGATGAAAATTTTATCGAACCTATAAAACTATATTGAAAACAAGCTAACGAGCGAATGAGAGAAGAATTGAGAGAACCAAATAGTTGTGCATGTATCTAGAACAAACACACACACAATATATGAACAGAAAGACCAAATACTGCGACTATCCATCAAAATCGAATTAAAATTCTTGTCACGTCCCTCGCTAATCTATGCTCGCAGAAATTGCAAACAATGAACCAAAAAAAAATAAAAATAAAAACATTTTCCTCCGTATATACACATACACACACACATATATACATATATAGAGATATTTTTTCCTATTTTCAATTCGTCCATTCTTCTTCTATCTGCTTGTACATTATTTTTGGGTTGATTTTCCTATTTTTTATTCTTCGTTTTTCACTATTTTCTTGTGTGATGGTATAAACCAACTATATAACATAGAGTATACCACGTTGAGGTAGATTTTGTGTTTTATTATTTAGAGGGGATGTTTCTATGAGCACAAGTGTATATACTAACAGTGATACATAACGTAATTATATTGGTACAGTAGACCGTGTTCGATTTAATATTCCGTATTGTCGTATATGGCAGTGATATTGTTGTGTCATTTCAGATCTGATTAGCGCATATAATTTCAACGTTAACGGAGGCGAGTAATAGATCCTCTTATAATATTCGAAATACAAAAGCTCGAGTAAAATTCTTTGGCTAAGTCAATTAAATTTAAACACACCAACGAAAAAAAACACTTGTTATATACGTATGGAGTACATTCAAAATTGGTCCTAAACTAATAAAACCAAAATTTAGGACAAACTTCACGCGCTTGCAAATTCGGATAAACCAATAAATAATTTAAGTTACTATGATCCCCTTATTTAACCCTAGTCAGCATGGGCCATTTTACTTGCGTAAACGCCTGCGATGAGTCTCTCGGACTCATAAGTAATTTTAAAGAAAACTGAAAAAATTTACCACATTTGAAAATAATATTAAATTTCGCAGTTATTTGGCTGGTGAACCTCGTTAAGTGCTGGAGGAAAAAGGCACTACATAAGCCTTTTATATGTTACTTAAAGCCAAATAATCGTCGCTTAACATTTCTACAAAATTTAGTATGGAAATTGGTTGGTTGAAGTACAAAAAGACCCAGTAGATGCCTTCTGTAAGTTGTTGCATTAATACCTTTGTTAGTTTGGTATAGATGTAAAGAACTGAGAGATCTACGTTTATTTCTGTTTAGTTCAACGAATTCCTGTTCTAAATTTACAAGAAATATTTTATGCTAATTGGCATGCTGTAGTATTACAATTGCTGCTAAACTCTCATATATATTTTATTTTTATAAAGTAAGGCCAGACTAAGGTTGGCTCGATTTTATTCTTGAGCAAGCTTACATTTTTTTAAAAACCGAAAACATTTCATTTATTAGGCCTTTCACGCTTGATAAGTAAATTCTCTAGACATTTCAATTTGTCGATATCTACTACCAATTCGAAACTACTGAATCTATACTTACTCCAATGTGACGTTGCAATGGCTATTTTAATACACAGCTATTCTTCCCCATTTTTTGACGAAGCCCATTTTCAAAATAAGGATTTCCTCCGGAATTCAATGGATTTGTTGTTGGATTAGTGCTGGAAACAAGTTTTTCTCAAAATCGTTATATCCGCACATCAATAGTACGGAAATTTCATGACTTTTTCAAATATCAGCTTATTCTAGAATTCTAATTTTATTCGAGATTTGCGAAGCTTATTTGAGGTTTGTTTGGAACGGAATGTATTGTGGTATGTAAGACTCGATATTCTTATTCGATTTTCTCGATATTCCTAGAAATATACAAGGGTTTGCACTGCGTCTTGTTATAGAATTAGTAATTTTTTCCGATACTTTCATAGCATTGAGCCATATACTGATAAACTTGGAGGATGTTGAGTTACATAGATGATAGTTTTTGGGAACATTTCAAAGGTTTCATGGTTGCGGTCGTTTAAACCAATAGACTAAAAAAAGCTTATATATACATATGTAAACCTAAACATTGTTATTACAAGGGTTTGGGCGAGGTGAGCCAAACAACGTCATTTCCTCTTATATTTTATTTTCACTTGCATGCTCAATTAAAATGGCTTTTTTGCATTTAAACAGCGACTACCTTCAAGTTTTGCTTGAGACGAGGTACTGTGATGAATGAAAATAAAACGAAAATTTAAGTAGCCTAAAAATTGGTAGTTGTGTTACAACTTTATGGGACACTTTTAAGGATAGAGATGAAAAGAAGAGATATGGTTCGCTCAAAAAGTTGATAATGAAATTGAACTATTTTTATTCTGATTGGAGTATATAACCAAAATGCATAAAATATACACCTTGGCGTTGAATTTTTATTTTACACGTAATACCAAGTATATTTACTTATATCAGTTATTGAGTCTAACAGACTCATCACATGCTTTTATGTTTGTTTTTTGAAAATAGACTGGTTAGGCCTATATTCGGTACAAGTCAAGAATTTTTGGTAGTTGAGTAATAATTATTAGAATACATAAAGCTCAATTTTCATAACAAAATATTTTTCGATTAATTTTTAGTTAATAAAATTAAAATGAGTCTGCGCGACTCAACCCATGCTGATTAGGGTTAAATTCGTGCGAAAATTGATTTTAAAACATTTGTCAATCTCGTGAACAGAATGTGCCTGTCCATCCTGTTAATGTAAGCCGAAAGTTTCCAACCGAAAAGAAATAAAGGTGAAAAATGCAAAAAATGTAGCGATAGTTAAAGTTTCGAAATCCAAAAAATATTTAAAATTTATCTGGAGATGAAATTGATGTCAAAAAAATTAAGTTTAAGTTTCAGTTGGGGAAATCTGGGAAAATTCAATTTTCTAAATATAATTAGAAACTTTGTTTAAAATCAGTCTATAGAGTGTTACGTCTGAAGTTAACTTGTATTGATTTGATTTGCCAATATACGTCTAACTGGAAATGGAAATCAATTCAGTTCATGTGGAAAAACTGGGAAAATTCGATTTTCCAAAAATTATTCGAAAACTTGGTATAAAATCAGTCTTTAGCGTGTTGTGTCGGGATCCGTCGCCAGATATCTGATTTTATTCAAATTTTAAATATTTTTTGGATTCATCGGGTTTTCCAATATTTTCCACGAGAAGGTGGAATAAGTTTCTCGACGAATGATTATTGACAACAGTTGGCTCGAAACTTTAGCTAGCTTCAACAGGATCTCCTGACCCTCATAGATTATTTATCTTCTAGTTATTAAGGGACGTTGTTTCTTAAATTTAAATTATATACGCTCGTCACACTTGTAAAAAAATAATTAATTTATGTAGCAAAGAAACTTATAGGCAATCTTCACAGTTCATTAAGCTAAGATAAAGGCGAATAAGTCTAACATGAAAATGCAAATGTGACTGGAACAGTTACCAGTCAGTCAGCTTAGCGGACCAAATATTGTCCGGATTCCAATACTGGTAATTGCCTCATGTGATCAAATTAAATTATTTGCCGAGAATTCTTAAGAAAGATAAGCGAGATTAGATTTAGCTGGAACTCTGCCCGTCAGCTCAGTTCAATTTCACTTTCATCTGAGTATAAGGTAAATCCACTTTTAACCAGAATATCCAAAATTTCCAGAATTCATAAAATTGGCTCCTAACTCCTATTGACTAATAATTGTTCTGTTCATAGTTGTCCTAGAAATGACTTTCACAAAATTCTTTACCGTCAGGTAAATCTGAAGCTGTTTTCAATCTTGCCATAGGAATGTGATCCTCTGATATACTAACTGATTTTGAAGCATTTGTTAAGATCGAACCTTTACTATATTTTTGAGCTCGATCAAACCTTTTTATATGCCAACTTTTATTTCCAAAATGGCTGAAACTTTGATATTCGCACAAAGTACCGTTCGAGTGCTAATCTTTTCACAAAATATTCGCTTTTGAATGTTAGTTTCATAGACTTTTAATATACCAAATCTCTTTTAGAGTTATATGTACAGAATGAATTGTCTACTAGGCAATTATTGCTAATAACCGTCGATTTATGATGGTTAGTCCCTACTCGATTCTCTGTACGATTCGGTATTCTTCTGGTTCGCAAGATGCGTTTTAAAATGTGTCTGCTTATTTTATTCCAGACATAGTTCCATATTTCATTGCTCCCGATATTTCGACTTGTCATAGTCGTAGGAATATTGTGGTAACATCTCGCTAAAATTTTTTCACTGAACTCGGTTTTTTTAAAATTACATAAATTTGGATTTAAACAATTTAAAATTTTCTCTTTTCCTGTACCTTTTTTGCTTTCAGCTTTTTTGTCTCCCATCGTGTCAATGTTTAGGAAGTTTTTCACCCAGTAGCCCTGAAATCTTTTCCGAGAACTTTTTGAATACTTCTATAGAAAAGTCAATAGTTGGGATTGCAAAACCTTTTTCTCTGACACCCGTATAGAAGAACAACTGTGTCAGCCAGTTAGGGCAACATTTATCTTATTTGATTTGAAAAAAATACTGCTAAATGCTTTTCTGTCCCATGCTTCTTGATTTTATGATTTATTTTGCTACTTTTAATAAGGTAAACCTCATCTTGCAAAATATTGGCGTCTTTTGAGAGTGGGAGGTTTCTTTGTAACTCGAAGCAACTATATTTGTGTTTTATATTTGTGACTAAAGTGCCTATTAGATAGCATTTGAGCACTGAAGTGGTCGTATCACAATTTATTTATTTTACTAAGTGTTTGTAAATTTGTGGTATATAGAAATTATGAATTTAGGCTTTGTTAGTATTATACAGTATGCGGTATCTAAATTTTCGCCCCAACCATCATCCATAGGCAACCTATTTGGGTTTAAATCAACCATTTAAATTTAAGATCGTAATAGTATTATTGTGGTAATCATGTTAATTTTGATTAGATTGAAAGGAATTGTACGAAAATAGAACACCACTCTTGTTGAAAGGAATCATTTTCAGTTTCATTGCATTAACTGAGATTATTGAAGCTTAAAACACATTAATACAAACTACCATCCCTTATAAATTTAGGCTAGTGATGTTTATACGATTGGCCGCGTCTGATTTGTTGTTCTCATGGAATATTTTCTTCTAAAAAAAATGTATGCAGATAATTTGTTAATTTTGCGACATCGTTTTGTGTACAATCCTTCGTCACAGATCATCCTATACTAAATGAATCCTCTTCTCGTTGGAGCGAGCTTAAGTAATGGACGATCTCTAATCGTAAATTGAATTATAAAGGGGGAAATTTATGACTCAAGTAATTAGCAAACTCCACGATATAGTTTAAAGATTAGAAGTAGCTTTACCTAGCAAATTCCGATGAGCAGTAATAATACTCGTATAAACGTAACCTCCATCCCCCAACAACTCAAACGAGACCCGACGCTTCGCACTTTCAATTCGAAAACATGAGAACAAACCGTCATTCAATAGGTTGTAGGTACAGAAACAAACCAATCAATCTCCAATGAACAAAACAAAATTCATATCGACGGCACACAAACAAAAAGAGGTAGAAACTTAACGGAACATAGCATAAAACTGATTTCACAAAAAAATTCTCCAACGACGCAATAACTTTAGGTATTGGAAACTCACACAAAACATTCGTAACCTTTCTAATTGATTCCGGTGTATTTATCTACTCCAACAGAGCGGATACTAACAGATGGCCACCTTGTACAATAACCTTAATACCGAACTAGCCTCATGCATCTTCGACATTAAACAAGAATACGAAGGTATATTCTACCTAAAGGGTGACAAGCTGTCCAGCGTACCCAACATCAATAGCTTCCGTACCCAAACCTCCGCTTGGACGATTTTTAAAAAATCCAACATTCATCTAACATTAATTGAACATTTTTGGAAAGTTTATATTTTTAATAATCATTGACATATAGAGAACTCCCCAAAGCTTCTTAGCATTGGACCTTTTGCGCAACGATGACAGGAAAACGTCAGAAAAATTCCAAAAATATTTACATTTGTAAAAATATTTACGTTTAAAGTTTTCAGCCGAAAGTAAAATGTCGATAATGCAGATTATGTTATTGACATTCCAGCCGAAAATAAATCAGCCTCTAATGTCTGGAGATGGATTGCATTGATGTGACTTATCAATAGCTATTGCAGGAAGAAAATTCAGTTCAAGTTTCCCGTGGGAAATCTCGGAAAATTCGATTTTCCAAAAATTATTGGAAAATTTGATAAAATCAGCCTCTAGAGTGTTATGTCTGGAGATGGAGAATTTTCCGAGATTTCCCACGGGAAACTTGAACTGAATTTTTTTCCTACGGTAACTATATTGACAAGTTACATCAATGCAATCCATCTCCAGACATAACACTCTAGAGGCTGATTTTATAGAAATTTTCTAATAATTTTTGGAAATCACAAAAAATGATTCAACTGCAGGTATACACTCTAGAGGCTAATTTTATTCCAATTTTGTGGATTCTTCTGATTTTCCGATATTTTCTAAGCAAAGTTTTACACGTAAAACTAAATACAAAATATTTTATTTAAATCCAAGTATCCTATTTACTTTCGGCTGATAGCTACAAAATTTTTTATTTTCGGCTGGAATGTTAATATCATAATCTACATTATCGACGTTTTACTTTCGACTGGGATTATACAATCTGCATTACCATTTTGTTTTTACTTTCGGCTGGACTAACACAATCTGCATAATCGACTTTTCATTTTCGGCTGGCAACTTCCGGCTAACTTTAACAGTATGAGCAAACCTTATTTTCTCGTGACAGATTTTTAGTCCTTTATTATATAGGGTACCAATTTTACTTTTATATGATGGCTATTACGTATCGTAACGCCGATTATTTAATGGCTAAAGCAGGACTTATGCGAGCTTATACCTCTTTGAGGACACAAAAATATCACCTACTTGAGGACATTCATTGCTAATAACTTAAAACTTGTTTTCGATGCCACAATCGATATTTCAGGTATGCCAAGTGAACTTAAAATATTTACCACAAATAGAAAATATTTTAGTTTTAGCAAATGCCGAGTCCGTATTGAACTAAACATACGACATTAAGAAGAGCAGTTTCCGTAGATTTACGCTTTTGATGTATGTGTGTTGGACTGTGGCGTCCATTTTCATATCCAGGCAAATGAGTACCGAAAAGCAACCGTATAGAGGTTCTTCACTAGCGATTTTCTCAATTGATTCCTTCAATTTCCTCACAAAATGTTGGTACCGTTGCGCGAAGAATCCTTGAGAGGCTCGCACTCTGCTTTTTTGATAATGAATGCTTGATGTAATAGGTAATCAGGCTCGATTGCGCTCCATATACCATTCCCAGTTAGTTTTGCTAATATCTGTGATTTCTCAGGTAACTTTTATTTAGGTTACAAGGAAAACTCTATTGTATAGTGTCCACTAAATAATCAAATCACAATAAAGGACAACGTGTGTAGTACTTAAGTAGGTTCATTAAGGTTCGAAAAGATGACAAGGTCTCTATAATGAGGTTTTTCGAACGACATACTTACAATGTATATACTGTTGAACGTTTTTATATCAGTCGAAATGTGTTGTATTAATTAATTAATTAAATTTTTGGTCAACGGCAAGAATCAAATGTTATTTCATTTTCTATTGCTTTATTGGAAAAATGTTACTGACCATGAATAAACAAAGTAAAACATAATTACATTAAAGGTCCTTGCAAACACTCTAGGCTAATAAATCCTTTCACACAAATACAATGTCTTAATGTTGTTTAACCTAAGGCGACCAAAATTCGCTGCAGGCACATATTATACGTCACGCCTCCCAACAAATTTTATCAATTCCCTCTAAAGTATACTTAAAGAAATAAGCTTTATAACAATATGAAAGCTTGAGAATTTGGAAGGTTCAAAATATGTTTAAGATGTTAGTGGAATATTCAAATAGTGCAATCTTCATCATATGGTTGTCCAAAGTTTTAACCACCAAATATTGTAAAAAAATCATCAAATCTCAATTTGTCAAAATCCTGTTGTTTTTGTTAATCCTGATTTTCAAAATCACGGTTTTCAGATAATCCCCATTTTTATTTTTATTTTACGGGTGTTCTATGAAATCCCGTTTCAAAAATATAATTTTCCTTCATCAGAAACCAGGATTTTGAAAACCCAGATTTTGAAAATCGGGATTTTGCATTCGGAGTTTTGAAAACCGGGATTTCGTAGTACACCCTAACGAGCCACATACGCGTATTAAATCCAAAAAATATTTGTAGATGTTCTTTCCAGAGACATATGATTTAAACAAAGCGTTTACTATTTATCGATATCGGTTTGTTCATGCACTAAGACTTCCCTCAAATATGCATTCTGTGCGATTACTCGAATATGTTTATGCTGTATATTATATTGTATGTAGGTATCGATGATGTATATACGTATCGCATAATATACAAGCAAACCAAAATCTCAAATAAGAAAAATCTAAGCTGTTAAACTAATTAACGTGCAGTTGCTGAAAAAATACAACAACATCGAAAAACCCCAAGAAAATCAAAATTTTGTTCTAAATCATTGAATACATATCCATTTCATTTATATATGAATATATATGTGTGTGTGTGTTTGTATCATTCACACACACTATGAATGGTATTCTTCCCTCCCGAGCTATCGTATACAACACACCAAAAATGTTTTATTTTTCTTCTTTTTTCTTTCTGTTTTTCTTCATCTGCCAATTTTTCCATGTTACTGTTATCATTTTGTTGTTGTTGTTGTTGTTTTTGTTATTTCTATAAGCTACATGGTGCTGCTCTTCCGAAACGAAAAGCAACGAATATATAGAAGTAAAAAAAAAACACTTACGTGACTGGACTAACTAAATAAGCGCGCTAAACAGAAGAAAAATAAAAAACAACGGGAAAATTTCAGTTTCTTTATTTTGGAAGAGCGAATCTTTGGTGAAATTGGAAAAATCGATTTTGTTTTTTTTCCTGTGTTTTGGATGTGTTGTTTCATTCGGTTTATTGGAACTTTCCGTTGTGCCACATGAAAAGATGAACATTTTTTAGATTTTTTTTTTGTTGTATTTTGGAGGTTTTATGAAAAATTATTTGAAACGGTCATAAAGTGTATAAAGAGTCGGTTCATTGACACAATAAACAATTTGTGGAGTAAAATGTTTTTTTTTTTTTTAATATTGACATAGTTTTGTGATTTGGATTTTTGTTAAAGGTCTGCTGTCTCTAGTTTATCCTTTTTTTATTGTCCCAACGGTCTAAACAAATTAGAGAAATTTTCTTTGTTGTTATATGATTGTTATTAATTTAATACATAAAGAATGTCTAAACAATTTTTGGGCGGACAATGAAAGGACTAAATATTTGGGCAAAAAGGACATTTTTTTGTTTTTTTTTTTAATATAAACGATGTTGGACAATTTTTGAATGATTTTAATAAAGTTTCCATAATTTTATATTAAATGTGATTTTTATTTTTTTTTGGTTTTGTTTATGTGTACATGGTTTGGATAAAGGACACGATGTAACAATTGGGAGCCGGGCAAGCAGGGAGCGTACGTATACTATCATAAATCCGATGAATATGTTTATGCTGTATTTTAGCCTTCATTTATTATTTTTTGTTACTTATCCAAATTCCCTAGATGTTGTACACATATATGTATGTTTGTACGGATACCGTTTAGTGTATATAAATATCCTTAACTTTAGTTTATAAGGAATAATAATATGCGGATAAACATATTCCGACATACAGAAAAACAGTTATATACATACTTATGTACGTTCATATCCATATATACATAGATTTATCATTTGTTGTTGTTGTTTACATTTTATTTTATTTTTAGATTGAATGAAGGATGATATGAAGGATACATGTACAATAGAAAGAAGGTCTAGGTTTACGTATATTTTCCGTATACTATTTTTTGTGCGTTTATGTTTTTTTTCGGGGGAGAGCTTTGTACGTGACCAAATCAACTAGAAAGCTCGGAATTTCTTGGATACATTTATTTTATTTATGTTTTATTTTTATTTTTTATTACAGTGAATGAAATAAATATTTTGACAAATTTTATCTTTAGTTGTTATACTATTAAACAGTAAAGAAGTTATACCTAAAGTTATACCTTTCCGAGGAAATTGTAAAAAACGCAGTAAACGAACCCGTTATGTTGTGGGTCCTATTTAAATTACAATAACTTAAAATTGGTATTTAGGACCCTAGATGTCTACTTCCCAATTAGAATTTCTCTATTGCAATTCATTTTATTTCTTGAGCCAATATTTAAATTTTATTGGGTTTGGGCTCTATTCGGGTTCATTTTCAAAAGCATAATTATGCTTCTTATTTATTATTTAGTTATAATTCATCAAAATTAAGTCACCTTAATTGCAAAAATTATGGTCTTTGACATACAGGGCTTCAATATATAAAACCAATATCGTCACACGTTCAAAATTTAGATATCTGAAAATGTTTGCTTTGGCTAAGTTCGGTGAGGTACAACAAATTCAAAATTGAGAAATTTTAAATTTTCCGAATAATTTAAATTCCAATTGGAACAGTACCAAATTGGTCAAAGTTATATAGGTGTGAAATTTATAACAAAAAACAATACGTGTACTCGTGTATCGTAAGTGTTAGGTAATTACATTGTTGAAACCATAGGTAAGACCCTCGGCGGTTGCACTGTAAATTCGATGCTTCCGCGGTCGCACTGGGTCGAAAACGTCCACGTATACTGTTCAACGTGTTAAATCGCTTTGAAAAATCTAAAAAAAAAATCATGAACACTATTGAACCCTTCTAGAATAAAAATCCACAATTATTTAAGTACAAAAGTTATTATACTTTTTACAATAAATCGATATCTGAGTGAAAACGCTAGGAAAACATGGCTTAGCCTAAATTTCAACAATTAAAAAATGTGCCATACTAAAAGATAAATGACCATGGATTCATAATGGACACTCTAGTATTCAAGAAAAACTGGAGTTTGACTGTTAATTATTTGACCACTTAAAAATGCATAATTTCAACGAGAGGGAAATCGAGAATGTTTATGAAAAATACACCGAAGATTATTTTCACTGCTAAAATGTTATTACGAAAAATAAAAAATTTTGACATTTTATTTCATCCCGTGGGAGCTGCAAGTCTCCTATCGGGCGCGTTCCCAGGTGGCGGATAGGGGGATACCCTCACCGGTTCACCGGCGGGTAAGTGGGAAATAAAATACCACTCGTGGACCACAACTTGCAAGAAGCGTCTATTCACCAGGAGGTGCGGCTTCAAACAGCGTCTGTTCCTCATGCAAGAGGCGGCTGATTTCTTGCCTGGCAGTAGGCATAAAATGCAAAGGGAAGGACACCCTGATCAAAAATCAACAATGGGTAACGAAGAAGAAAAATTGACAGTGCAGGGATGCGGACACCCAGTAGAAATCCTTCGACAACAAGTTTCAGCAGTTGTGCACTTGGCAGCTGGGACAAATAAAACTACAAGCACTGCTACTACTGCTGTGGAAAATTTCGCTGCAGCAAGTGAAATAACGTCATTGCAATATCTGGCTGATTCTTTTCCTGTTATTACTGGAAGCACAGAACAAGATATAAAAGTATGGCCCTTTGGTGGAAGAAGTACTGTACTTCGTAGAACACCACCTTCAACTCCACCGTTGAAAATATCTCTTCTATGAAGCATACAACTCTCAAGAAAACTTCTGAAGTTACGTAAAGTACACAAACGTTTAATAATGGAGAAGTGCATCGCGCAGCTGAACAATGAAGTTGTCATGTTAAAAAAAGAAAACATTATGCTAAAGGAAACAGTAAATAAAAATAAAAATACAGGAAACTCAGCATTAATGAACAACCAATTTCAAGTACTCAGAGAACAAGGCGAATGTCACACTGATGAAGATGAGCTTGAAGGCGAAACCAATTGGAGACTACAGAAAGCCAAGAGAGCAAATAAGAAAATAAGAAAAGAAATCAACCAAAGTAAGAGGAAAGCTGAATCATCACCAGAAGTTGAGCCAATTCAAACCCACCTTAAAAATGCTAATGTAATTATTGCACCAAAAGTGAATATCTGGAAAATAAATACAACAGAGCCTGAAGAATATAAAGCTCTAGATAACAAATTAAATGCTGATGGTCACCAGTGGTACACTTAGGAGGATAAAAATGATCGTTCAATTAAAGTAATGGCAAGAGGTCTACACCCAACTTGTTAAAAGAGGAAATCATTGAAGACCTGAATAACAGAGGCCAGAAAATAGTTGATGCAGTTAACATCATCAGAAAAGAGAGACGAGAAAACAGGGAGGGAAAGGTTGAAATCACAAGAAGAGGTCTCCCATTTTTCATGCTAACCTTCGACAACCAAGAAAAAATCGAAAATATTTATAATATTAAGGCTATCCTTAACCTCAGAGTTAAAATAGAAACACCGAGAAAGGTCACTCGACAAATTCTGCAATGTAAAAACTGCCAAGATTATAATCATACACAAAAATACTGCCATCGAGAAGCAAGATGTGTTAAATGTGCAGGAAAACATGAAGGAAATGACTGCACAATTTCCCGAAATACAACACCGAAGTGTATCAACTGAAATGGCCAGCATCCAGCCAATTACAGAGGATGCGAAGTTGCAGTAGGACTGCAAAAAATGAGAGATAAAATACGTAAACCAGTTACATCCAGAAATGTACAAACTAACAAAAAAACCACGGAGCCAAAATCGTTGACTCCTAATGTTAACTTACAAAGAGAGCGAATAAATGAAAACGTTACTTATGCTCAAATAGTTCAGCAAACAGAGCAGAAACAGACTAAAGTGGATCTCATTTTACAGGACATACTGAGAAATCTAGAGAACCTCAACAAAAGACTTACTTCGCAGGAAATGAGCCTGCAGAACGCACTAGAAGGAATGAAATCACAAACTAGTTTCAATAAAAGAGTAGAAGAAGACCTTGATCGAGTGTATCAAAATAAAAATTATATAAAATCGAGTTACGAATTGTAACCTGGAATGCAAATGGGCTATTGCATCACATTCAAGAACTAGATATATATATAGATAAATGTCTTATATCAGAAACTCATTTCACCAAAACTTCATTCTGTAAAATAAAAGGATATAATTGCTACCATGCATTACATCCAGAGAACAAAGCTAGAGGTGGATCAGCTATCCTCATAAAAGATTATATAAAGCATAACGAAGAACTTAAAGTTGAGAAGCTTTCCTTGCAAGTCACAATAATCAAAATACAATTAAACAATACTAAAACCTGCAGTATCTCAGCAATCTATTGCCCCCCAAGATACAATCTCAAACAAGTAGATTATACTAGTCTTCTCTAAACACTAGGAAGTGTCTTTTTAATTGGAGGTGACTATAATGCAAAAAATACCTATTGGGGATCACGGTTAACGACCGCTAAAGAAAAAGAATTGTTCGCAGCGGATATCACTAAGACTTCAGATCTTCTGGACTTCTTTATTACAAGAGGGATTTCAGGTAATTATATCCATATAGAGAACAGTGACAGTCTATCATCAGATCATTCACCAGTAATTATGATACTTAGCCAAACAATTATTATGAAAGAGAGCAACCCGAAATTAACGAGCTTCAAAACCAATTGGGATCTCTTCCAAACACGGTTAACAGAAAGAATTTATCTGCAGAATCCAATACAGGGACCAGTCCAAATAGAAGACGAACTAGATAAGCTCATCCATAATATCCAAAGTGCTGCGTGGGAAAGCACTCCTAATAACAATCAGGAAATGAAGCGCAATGTTAGCTATCCAGAGGAAATGAGAGAACTTCTTAAAAATAAAAGAAAAGCACGGAAGAATTAGCAAAAACACCGAAACCCGTAAAATAAGAGGGTATTTAATCATTTGTGTAACAAATTAAAACATCTAATAAAAGACATTAAAAATCAGTCAGTTAATAAATACCTCAGCACTCTAACTGGGCAAAATGATATTGATTATTCATTATGGAAAGCAACAAAGAATCTTAAAAGACCCAAACTTCAGGTTCCTCCTATTAAAAATAAAGAAAATTGGGCTCGAAATGCTAAACAAAGAGCAGTTTGTTTGCAAATCATCTTGAAGAAACATTCCAACCTTACCCAAAACAAACGGAAGAGGAAAATATTACCCCGATAAATAAACAGGATGAACTAAAAATTACACCTATAACATTGAAAGAACTAAAATGGGAAATCAAGAATAATCTGAATGTGTATAAGGCTCCAGGATATGATCTCATAACGGGTCAGATAATAAAAGTGTTACGGGAGAAAGCGTTGAGGAAACTAGTGCATATAATCAATGCAGCATTTCGACTAAGATATGTACCTAGACAATGGAAAGTTGCAGAAGTAATTATGATACTTAAGCCGAACAAACCTCAGAACGATAAAGCTTCATATAGGCCAATTTCTCTGCTACCAACATTATCGAAACTATTTGAAAAGGTTCTTCTTAAAAGATTAAAACCAATTATCGAATAAGGGAATCTTATCCCCTCACATCAGTTGAATTTAGGGAAAAACATTCTACGATAGAACAAGTACATCGAATTACTGATGTAATCGAGAAATCATTAGAAAGCAAACAAATATGCTCAACTATATCCCTTGATGTAGCGCAAGCATTTGACAAAGTATGGCACCAGGGGTTAGAACTCAAACTTCACCGAGATCTTCCGGAGCAATTTTTTCAAATTCTAAAATCGTACATATCAAAGAGGCATTTCCGAGTAAAGTATGAGAATGAATACTCCCAACTAAAAAGGATAACAGCAAGATTTCCTCAAGGAAGTGTTCTTGGGCCAATCCTTTATCTCCTGTATACTAGAGATATACCAATTACAGAAGCAACAATGGCGACTTTGGCCGATGACACGGCCATACTTGCAACAGCAAAAAACATCAATGACTCCACTAGTAAATTACAGAAGGCTACTAACCTGATATGTAATTGGACAAAGAAATGACGTATTAAATTAAATGAAGCAAAATCATTCCAAGTAAACTTTACAAATCTAAAAGTTAATCATATACCAATAATGATAAACTCGATAGTAGTACCGCATGCGAACACTGCTAAATATCTTGGCATGACTTTAGATGCTAAACTTAGATGGAAGGAACACATAAAAAAGAAGAGAGAAGAACTAAACATAAAATTTAGAAAAATGCATTGGCTCCTAGGGAGACAATCTGAACTGGCGATTCATAACAAACTGCTGTTATACAAACAAATTCTGAAATCTGTATGGACATATGGTAGTCAACTTTGGGGTTGTGCCAAGAGGACAAATATCAAAATCATACAAACAGCTCAAAATAAAATCCAGCGATGTATTGTTAATGCACCGTGGTACATTCGAAACGACAACCTACATCGAGATCTAAATATCGAGCTTGTCGCGGATGTATAATCAAGAATCATGCAACAAAACACCTACAACGTCTGCACCAGCACGAAAATCTGGACATACGCTGTATGCTAAATACCACACCAACAAGAAGACTGCAAAGAACCAAACCTTTGGATTTATCGCGACCAGGAGGTCAGTAGACTTACCGTGGCGAAAAATCTGAGGAGAAGTTACACGAAACGGGGGATAATCACTTGATTGTGCCTACTAATCAAAAACTTTATTATGCAATGTAAATTACTAAATGGGTACAAGACTCAGTCGTAATAAACGTTAATATATGTTTTCCGTAGTGACTAATACACCTAAAAATTGATATTATATGTATCTGCATATCAGCAAAACCAGCAGGCTTTCTAGAGAGAATTTTAGCAGGTTTTGACAAAAACCCACCCCACTCTTAATTTTGAACTTCAAATTTCACGCCGGTCGGACTGGGACGTTTTCGTCCGGTCAACCATTTTGCGCCATTATTGCTCAGAAGCTAACTGGAAGAGAGCGGGCAAACGATGCTTGCAGGACCGTACCTATATTTAAGTTTTATAGAGAGGGGAGCCAGGCTCTGTCCCTTTTCCGTTTTTCGGGAATTCCCAAGTGAAATTCCGCTTGGAATGAAATCGTTTCAGTGCGACCACCGAGAGTTGAGAGATAGACTTATACAGTTGAAAGAGATGATACTGTCTATCTTGTTTTAATGGTTTCTTTCTAATATGGCGTCATTTCTGAAGATTATAACAGAACATACATATATGAGTGAAAAGTACGTTGAGATATTTGTTATTTTAGTATATCAAGCGACTTAAAGTAAGTATGACTGAATTGCAATATTTGATATTAGGTAGGATGCACCCCTCCGAGGGAAAGTTATTAATTTTCTATATTCTTTCAATATAAGACCAAATTCTATTGTAAGGAATGAGTAATTTATTGTCCTAATCAAAAAATATCATTGTGATTGCCGCAAGATGACATTGTTGGGGAATAATAGCATTTTAGGGGTATCACCCAAATTCTAGTTTTTATTGTTATACCCTAGACACACTGTAATTTAATAAAACCGATTAAGTGAATTTTTCGAGATTAGCCGCAGTATATTAACCTCAATTTAGCTAATCCCTTTGTTTTTGCATCTAAATCGGATTTATTTAACCACAGTCTGTCTAGGGTATTACGTTACATCGCCCTTGCTCGTTTGAGGAACATCATACGAGTACCATTTGATTTAACACAATTAAGGCTGTTATTTCCCGTCAACGGCTTCTGGTGACAATCCCTGTGATATTCATCTGATTGGCTTGAACAGTAAGTTACTTAGTAAATAACCAATAAGTAAAGGTAAGTCCAGAAAAATAAATAAATCCCATTTACTTTAACATTTTTCACTCAAATTGGAGTTATATTAACACACTTCATTATTAACTTTCTACATTAACTTCACTTTCATAAAAATCAAGTTGTGCAGTAGGACATGATGAAAGCAAACAACCAATGACGGACAGAAGGTTTGAGGCGAAATTGAGTACAGGAACTCAAACAAAATCAGCGGAATAGAATTAAAACTCAAGACAATCCGAAGATTTTGCTAAGAACCCGTACCTACATTCATGTTAATCCTCACGCAATATATTGTATTTGTTTTCAGACCCGCTCTCTTCGGCACCCAATACAAGGAGTAAGTTTGCCTCAAAACACATATTCTGCAGAATGGCATAACTATTTATTAATTGACCTTCCTTCGAGATATAGTTCCATCTTACTGAAAGTTTATTTCGGGGAATATTAAACAACTTGAAATTTATGAACGAACTTCCAACAGTAACATTTAAACAGCTGTATGTCTATAGCTTACATTTTAAAGAGGGTAATGGGTCGAATTAATCAACATAGCGAACCACGAAATGACATAAATTTGTGCGTGTAAAACCTATAATTTCCAGTAATACGTTGCAAGTACAAGGCTGATTACAAAAACGTAAAGAATTTGAATAAAATGGTCTGAATTCGAAACCAGAGCACGGATTATGGTCGAAAAATGCAAATTAAGAATTGCGATTTTCGTTTATGTACACGACCTAACTAGACCTGTGACAGTAAAATTTATTGCTGTTTGGTTAAATTGTAATTCTATTTTACATTTAGTAAGTAAATGGAACTCGCAAGCTCTTAAATTTTATTTTACGACTAAAGTTCGTGCTCTTCAGTAAAATGGTGAGGAAATAGAATGTTAGAAATTTTTAAATACATACTTTACAATTTTATTTGAAGCAAGAGCAATTTAAAATTTGTTAGCCAGACAAATGAAATTTTATGAAATTCCTTAAGATTTGTATATAAATTAACCCTTCAACACTTCACAATAAAATTCCTGTTAATTTTATAATAATTACTGAAAGATATCGAATCTCGAATTTTTGAAAAAAAAAATTTCAGAATCTTAAACCGGAAAATTTGATAAAAGTGAGAAGAAAGTTTCTTTAATTTTTGGAGGAAATCAAACTTTTCATCAAAAAAAGTAAAGTTTTCGAGTTTTCAAACTTTAGAATTATTTTATTCATGTGAATGAATTTCGAATTACGCAACTCAAATTTTTTTTTTGTTAAAGCTAAATTTTTTCAATTTTTTTTTTTCTTGAATACAAAAATTTTACAAAACTCGATTATTGTGATTGCTGTCTCGATTAAATACCCGTCTATGTATATTGATCTGGCAGGGAGTGAGCTTGAAACGGTTACAGTGTAAATTATCTATTACTTATAATTGTGCGATTCATGCCAACTTGTTGGTCCACCATAAAGTTGTTGACATTTTGAAAACAAGAATTCCGCCAATTCTACAGACAGCGAATCGTTTAATTGTACAGAGTGATTTTAATTTTGCAAATGTTGATTGGGAATTTTTAGTTATGTCTTGACGCCAACGAGTCATTCCCAACTAAAATTCATCGTCTGCCGGTTATTTGATACCATTTCGTAACTAAGCCTAAAAATGACCGCTGAAAGTCATTCAGAAAATTGCCTTAAGTACCTTTCTTAATGTAAAGTTTACTTTCAAAATCTGGGGTAAAAAATTCCAATAAAAATATAAGAGTTCACCTTCAAATAACCTTGAAAACAAAATTCAAGATCAAACATTCACAGCTTTTCGGACGAAATATTTGAGTAGGTCTTTTAAAATGGGACATCCTGTTTATTTGAACTGATTTCTGTACAATATTTACATTCTACATATTTAGTCAAACATCAAGTCAAATTCTGATCGATTCTATAGGTTTCGTTATCCTTCGAGAATGTTCCTCGTGTGACGGGCTTCAGGAGGCTTGTGACCTTTTTGCCAACTTTTTTTTTGAGAATATTTATAAACCTAAGCAGAACCTTATCCATTACGAAACATAGTTGGTACAGTGTATATGTTAGTCATACCGTCAATTTTTTAATGCTTCGTCTGGATATAGAAGACGTACTATCAGAACTGTTTACACTGGTGGTAGTAAAACAAACAAAATATATATATATATATATATATATATATATACGTATATATATATATATATATATATATATATATATATATATATATATATATATATATATATATATCAATTTATGTTTATGCAAGAAGATCATGTTGAATGTGTGTGGATTGATCGCCACTCTTGAAACCTATATGGATTTAACTAAATTTCCTCCACTGTATATACAAAACGCAAAAAATCCACCGAAACAAGAACAAAAAACGATGAAGAAAATTCCAATAAACGAATGTAGTATCATACCACTCATTTTCCCTTCTCTCGTACATCCATCTAAATAAAACACGTGCATATAGATATAAGGATTTTCATGAAAATGTTTTTCCTATCATTTTATACAAACCATATAACATGTAAATCGTTTATGCAGGATTAGATATAGTTCAAGAAATTTAATTGTAACCCCTCAAACTACTCGAAAATCAAACAATTGTATATTTAGTGTTAGAATCACAAGTGTAATAGAGGCCGCCGTTAAATTCAATCGCGATTTCAAAATTCTACCTTGGTGCAAACACCGATCGGTTTAGTATTCGATTAACCTCCATCTCTGCGTTTACGTTAAATGCCAAACATAAAATAAACCTTAGACTCAACTGTAGCAAGAAATCATAAAGATTATAAATTACTTTTAGTTTCAATTTCAATGTAATTAACTAGTTTTCAGTATATTTTGTTGTTTTTTTATTCTTTTCTTTATCCAAAGTGGATTTGAGGAAAAACTTGAAAGATTTGTTTTCCTTCACTCTGTTGTAAAAAAATAAATAAAAATTGTGTTAAAAAAATTGGAAAAGTGGGATAACCAGTTTTGTGTGCAAATGCCACATTTTATATTTATCTGATATAGATTCATACATAATTTGTTACTATATGGAGACTTGAGTGCTGCATTTAAAAAAAAAAAAATATGATACCGCCGGCCGCACTAGTATAACACAAAAAAAAAACCGACACCCCAAAATCATTCATGTTGTTTAGTTCTTTGATGAAGATAAGACACTATTATTTAGTTTTGACGTAAATCTCATGTTATGAATAAATAAAATTATAAATAAAAAAAAAATAATTTTGTATTATACATTTTTGGATACTTTTTCAACTTTGGGTTTTTATTATTTTTTATTTTTATTTTTTAGAAGATTGAATGTGGAAAATCACGCGAATTCTCATTTCATGTGTGAAAATAATATATTTGTATTTTATTCGGCCGCGCTCGAACACCAACCACATTTTTGGGTATCGCATGGCATTACATTTCGTTTTTTAATTTTGTTTGTGTGATGGCTATTTAGGAAATGACAACAGAACATTAACTGACTAATTGAAATCTTAATTAGATAAAAACGAATTAAAACGGTTTGGCTATATGGTATATAGTATGATGGTTTGGTAAATTATAGTAATCTTGAAAAAAGAAAATTCATGTCATTGTGTTAAAAGTTTTGTTTTAGTTTAGATTAGGATTAATTTTTAAATGGTGTTTTGGTTATCTAAATTAGGTGACATAACATTATAAAATATGTGTTTTTTCATGAAGATAATGATGTGTAATTGGGTTCATTTTTGGTTGTTCGCGCGGTGTGCTTGATTTATGGTCAGGATGTGAAACCATAGTACCTGAGGAAGTGACACGACGCCGACAATTTAAGATATGCCCCTTTACCAATATACGAATTAAAACCATGTTTTCAATACACAAAGATGAGTTTAAATTTTATTTTGAAACACAAGCTTGAATAAACTTTAATTTGAATAAATTACTTAGAGTGTGCAAAGTTCAAGGAGCATGTTATCTTCTGAAAGGTAAGCCACTTACTAGGCGCAGAGGCCAAAACTTGCGCTGCGGACTTTCAAGGGCTGCTTTTAAACTGATGGATTTCATATTTACTTGCCAGGCGAATTAAAAAATATGAGATAACTTGTAATCAAATAAATGTGAATATTAAAAGCGAAAAATCGTTCTTACATAACTGCGGCAATGTTACAAAAAATTAAAATCTAATGAATGAAATTTTAACTGAAACGACTGAAAATATTTGGGACCTATCTCACAAGTGATGTAGATATTTCAAATGAACTTAATTGTTGTTTAACAAGTAATGCTGAAATGACCTGCGAGCTTAATTTTTGCTGAATAACTTAGCAGCTAATTCCGATTTGCCTTCTAATTATTGTTCGAAAATTTGTTTTTATCTTCAGTCTGCAATAATTTCTGTTATTAAGGCCTTAGAACGGCAACATTCGCTTGATAATGGAAGACTAAGTGGTTATATTTTGAACGCTATTTTTAAATTCGTAAGCTTAGTCCTAACTCATATATCCAATCTGTCCTTCGATTAGGAATTTGTACTAGCCTAAATCAGCCACCATTATTCCTATTTCTAAACAAATTTGTTCGAAGTCCAGCCAGTTATTTTGAAAGTTTTTGCGAAAGCAGCTAACAACAGAATTACTAATTTTTTTTACATCAACATGGGGTTCCGTCAAGGTATGAGTGCTGAGTCAGCTTTGTTAGAGTTTTAAGATATTATTCGTAACGGGCTGAACGGAGGAAATGTTTGTGCTGGTTTATTTATTGATGCTTCTGAGGCCTTTGACAAGGTTGAAGGTAAACTTTTATTGTCTATTCTATCAGTGAAACCCAAAATGATTTTGAAAACCATGTTGAGATAGAAAAGTACTGAATCATCTTTGTCTTAATTCATGCTTATCAATACCCGTTAAAACATTGGTAACTATGTATATAAGGTTAAAAATATTTTTTAAGCGTAGTGGGTAGCTTATAGTAAGATTTGCAACTCAATGATTGATATGGCTTTTTTGTTTCTCCAACTATTCGCTACTCATTTACCGGTACATTTCGTTTTAACAACGGCCATTGCGGAAGGAATGTGATTTTTAGGAGCGCCACTCAATTCTGAACAAACAGGAAATTTAGTCGTCGTGAGAACCAAGGCCAAAACTGATGGACCAAGTTGTCTAAAATGTCACGCATACCATTTTAGACAACTTGGTGTCATCAGAAACTTAACAACATGAATGAAAGTTTTCGAGTATTTGAATGAGAAGGCCCTAGAGTCTAGAGTTCTTATTACAATTTTGGAAGAAATTTTGTTAGATTGTATTTGATCATTATTTCTAACAGTTAATCCTCGGATCGTATTATCTATCAATAAACTCATATATGTATATATACTTAACCCAAATCAAATACGAGCATTCACCAAAATATAATCAAATATTCATAACATTTTAATATTTCACCATTATACGAAAGATATAACTGACCAAAGCCAATAAAATGAAATTTACAAGCTAATAAAAATAAGAAATTCTTTTCTTGGTGCGCTCGTTAAACTCCAATATGATGCTGCGATGGGATAAGCAGATTTTTGTTTTGATTTTTCGTATTAGAAAGTATCCGCAGCTTACAAAAAAATTCTTTGGTCCAGTTATAAGCGTTCGAAAATGTCATTCATAATTTTTTTTTTTTTTTAACGCTCCAATTAAAAATTTTTATTTTATGGTTACGATGTTTATAATTTTATTATCTATAATAAAGTTATTTGCATATACAACCCATTAAATAGTTAAGATAAATATTAATTGATTTATAATTTAGGAAATTGAACGCAGTCTTTTGAACTAGTCGCCATATAGATATATAAAGAGTTCGATTTGATCCGCATTTATGAAAGTAGTTTGGTCATGAGAATTTGATATTATCATATTATAACGGTGTTTTGAATTAGAAATTAAAATATTTTAAAAGTTGATTGCACCGAAATGTACGCTATAAATCTTCATATATGTATATATGTATATAGTATCACCCCAAATATCACATTGATCACGTATTAAATTTTTCGCATGAATTCACATTTCCAATTTACCATTCCAATTTTTGTTTTCTTTTTTTTTTTTTTAGGTGCCACAAACAACCCTCCTCATCCACATCATGATGTGACGGCGGATCATTCAAATGCATGCTTATTTCCAATACTCGAGTTTGTATAAAATTTAAAATTGAAAAACGTAACAAACATTTTATTGTTTTCCTATATGTACAAAAGGGAGATCGTCATACAGCTTTTTGAATTATGTCATCGCACATTACACCGCACCATTGGCATAAGAAATCGATAGAAAATTGAATTTTCATGTTTTTCCATTTTCGACTTTGAGAGTACAATATCGATTTGATTTACAGAAAGTGTTGTAATAATAAGTATGATACATTTATTTTGAGATATCAAAAGTGTTTTTATGTAACAACAACAATAAAGCGCGGCAACAAATTTTTTTTTTTTTTGTTTTGTTCGTTTTGATATAAATAAATATTTTAATCTTGCCTTGACAAGGTCGACTTGTTCGCGCTTTCTGTATGTATCAATAAAAATGAAAAAAAAAAAAATAAATATTTCTTATAATAAATGTAAAATAAATAAAAAGAAATAAAATTACTTTCAAAAATGAAATTTTTATTTGTTATTGAATTTTGATTGAAAAATAAAAACTAACGTAAATTCAAAAGGTGCTGTGTGAATTGATACTTTTTTTTTTCTTTTTGTGATAATGGGGTCTTACACTCTGGATAGAAAATGTGGTGACACACCAAATTTGACGAAACTTTAAGGTTTTCTCATAACTAAAATTCCGAACGTAAAATTCCTAAGCCACACACAATAACCTTATTTAAATTTATTAGTTAGACCAACGTTGGTCACATGACCAAATTTTAACTTGAAAATTAAATTAAATAAGTTTTCTGATCGGTTTAATGATCGGTTTTCTACGTAAAATTGTTACTTGGGTATATTGAATAAAAATGATGTAGAATTGATCTGATCCATAACGCCAGTCTAGATTGAAAGTATTTTTAAGAAGATAAGAAAATGTCATTAAGAAATACGGAACGGTGTTCGAATCTTATTGCTCGGAATTCTTCTACCAAGAAATTCCCACACATGGTTTACATGCTGGATTCAAATCGGGACTCCTTCCCGGCCTTGTCATCTTCGAAATATTTACATGTGTCAAGATTCATTCACGGCTCTGACAACATAAGGTCTTGCATATTGTGCATTAGCATGAAATTATCGCCTATAAATATGGTTCATATGTTTCATTATTAAAGTGAACGGCCTATAACAATCCTGTTGCAACCATATAAAGTTCAGTGCATGCTTAGGAGTTCCAATCAGGTAGAGTCCAATCTTCAAGAATAAGACTTGGTTCCAATCAGGTTCAGTCCAATCTTCATGTTGTATGGTTCCCTTACAAATTGTAGTCGAGTAATCCTGTATTGTGACAGAAGTTCTGGATGATCGGCTTCTATTGATCTTCACCGTTTTGTTCTTTCGTTTTCATAAGTACATGTAACAATTCATTACAGGTCTCAACAGCGATTGCTTGGCGATTTCTAAGTGTTTGCTACTTTTTGCTGCCACCCCCTGTCTCGAAAAGTTGTGACGAAACACGTTGTACGGTACCATGAAAAATCCGGAAGTTATTAGCGATGTAGGGTTGGCTGCTTTGTTCTTCCAACAATGCCACAATTGTCGCTACACTTTCTGACTCTAGCAGCATAATAAAAACGTAACTTCACAAATTTTCGATTAATAATTTGTCGAAATATTTAAATTTTCCATGGCATCACACATTTTCTAAAATTGGTTTTGCATGATCTTAAATTTGGTTTTTGTTTCTTGTTTCCGGCTATTGCGGTTCAAGAAGTAGTCACATTTGAAAATTTAGTTATAAATGTTCCCATGTTTTCTGCCGATGAGTATACATATTTTAAGTCTTAAGAAGCAATGTTAATACTCTTTGTTAGTAATTACGATTTAATTAATCTGAATTATTATTATATGTACAACATAAACATTTAATAAACATCATCTATCAGTGCAAAACATAGTAGTTACCTTTTGAAGTTTTGTAACGGAGCTACTTTGTAGAATTAAGCGCCACTGTATTGTGGCACTTCATCGTTGAATTTTACTCCGCTAGCAGAATATCCCTATGGTCCTATACATTAGTGACCGCAGCACGTTTGCCGGCTAGGTACAGAAGGTGGGCAGGTTCTTGTCACTGACCATAGAGATGGAGAAGTGCTGCTTCACCCATATCGTCAATTAAAAGGGGTATTAAATATAGAGCGATATTAAAACATTAAAACTATGTCAATCATCACTACTGGCTCTCATAGGGAGATAGTTGAACTAACTGAACAAATTAATTATTTAAAATAAATTAAATTAATTATTGAAAGTGGATCCTGTAACTACTTCGTTGTTACAGCCATTTTCATATATATATATATATATATATATATATATATATATATATATATATATATATATATATATATATATATATATATATATATATATATATATATATATATATATATATATATGTAGTTTCAGCTACTTTCGACAATCATATTTTATTACTATCTGAAGTGGCGAGATTGTTGCGAGAAGCAAAGCTCACCATAAATGTAGAAAAAAAGTAAATTTATGCTCAGGGAGACAAGATACTTAGGCTATGTAATTGGTGATGGATGCCTTAGAGTGGATCCGTCCAAAGTGCAGGCAGTAGCCAAATACCCCACTCCTGCCACGACAAAACAAATACGGGGATTCCTGGTATTGACCGGGTGGTACAGGAGGTTTATCTCCAATTACTCCGCTTTGGCAGCTCCAATTATTGACCTATTGAAGAAAGGCGCGAAACCCAAATGGAACGAACAAGCCCAAGACTCATTCGATAAGTTAAAACAATCCTTAATATCTGCTCCAATTCTAGTAAACCCTGATTTTAAGCGACACTTTTATGTTCAATGTGACGCAAGTACCACGGGTGTTGGTAGTGTGCTGTTTCAGCGAAATGAAGAAGAAGAAGAGCATCCCATTGCTTATATGTCGGCAAAGCTGAATAAGGCGCAAAGGAATTATACCATCACTGAATTTTAGTGTTTAGCTGCATTGATGAGCGTTAAAAAATGTAGACCTTATATTGATGGACATCCATTCACCATTATTACCGATCACTCCAGCCTAAAATGGTTAATGGATCAGAAGGACCTAGCCGGCCGTCTAGCTAGGTGGGCGTTAAAACTTCAAGCTCATAAGTTAACCATTGAATATAGGAAAGGTAGTCAAAATGTCGTCCCTGATAGTCTATCACGGGTCAACATCGATGAAATTAAATTGTCCACTGAAGTCCCATTAAATATAAATATGGAATCATCTGTCTTCCAGGACCCAGACTATCAAGGCAAAATAAATAGTATATTGAATAATCCGGAAGTAAACTCTAATTACAAAGTCGATGAAGGTTAACTTTTCATAAAATTGAATAATCCGAACCAGGCAGAGACAGATATTTCATCATGGAAGTTAGTGATACCAGTAGGACTTACGTCCGAGCTTATAGAGCAAGCGCACAATCCGCCATCAGCGGCCCATCAAGGTTTTGCCAAAACACTTGAGATATTAAAACGTCAATTTTACTGGTCCTCGATGGCTGCCCAGGTTAAAAATTTTATTCAGATGTGTGCAGTGTGTAAGATGAGCAAACCTGTCAATTTTTCAACTCGCCCAGAAATGGGAAAATTTATTGACTCGATCAGGCCATTTCAAAGGCTTTATATTCATTTTTTGGGCCCTTATCCACGTACCACCAATGGATTTGCACACATCTTGATAATTCTGGATCAGTATACTCGTTTCCCAATACAATCACCGTTGCGGTCCGCTTCGGCAGCAAAAGTATGCCAGTTCCTAGAAGAAAATGTTTTCCATATGTTTGGCGTACCTGAGGTTTTATTTTCTGACAACGGTCCACAGTTCAAATCATTGCTATTGGCGGAACTTCTACAAAAATATGGAGTAAAGCACGAGTTTACGGCTATCTATGCCCCACAGTCCAATGCCTCCGAGCGAGTGAACCGCTCAATACTTGCATCTGTAAGGTCTTACATTAAAAATTACCACAAAAAGTGGGACTGCCATTTAAGTGAGATTACCGGTGCATTAAGAAATGTTGTACATTCGTCTACAGGATTTTCGCCTCACTACTTAGTTTTTGGACAGCACAAAGTCTCTCACGGGTCAATGTATAGACTACTTCGAAAACTAAACTCACTGGAAGATCGAAACATAGAAATCTCATCATCAGCTGATCGATTGTCCTCAGTCCAGAATACTGTACTGCGGAATCTCAAGGAAGCCTATGCACGAAATGCTTCAAGCTACAATCTGCGAAGCCGATCACGATCATTTAACCCCGGCGAAACTGTATATATACGCAATTTTGTTCAGAGCTGCGCTCAAAAGGATTTCAGTGGAAAGCTCGCGCCAAAGTTCGTTAAAGCTATAGTTTCCAAGCGGATTGGCTCAGTAATCTATGAAATTGCCGATGAGAAGGGGAAAGTATTGGGAATGTATCATGCTAAAGATATTAAACAGTAGAGTTAATATCATTTATCGCATTCTCTTTGAAATGATTTCCGATTGGGTATTTGATTTTGATGATATTGTAGTCAGAACTCAAGAATAGATGCCCGGCTTATGAGACCTTCTCATGGGTGTGGGACTGCCCCACGATTGTAACATTGTTGGCAATGTTCCAGGCAAACAGTCGTTGAATTTTCGTCAGTTAAGTGTTATCGTGAGGGGAGTACTTAAGCAAAATAATTAACAAATATTTTTGGTTACCCAGGGTGTGTGCTGCCCTGCTAGATTGGTTAATGGTCTAATTGTCCGATTCATTTAGGTGGTAATAGAGCGGATGAACATTTGGGTTTGCTACCTTTTCTTTCCATTGGATTTTTTTTTATTATCAACAACAACAACAAAACAAAAAAAAATAACATCAAATTATAAATTAAAATTGCTATCTATACTCATTCCACTTCGAGACGTTGTCATAAAATTTAATAAACGGTGTATTATATTGAAATAGAACAGCTACATTGAACGAGTGTATAAATACAAAATTGTATTGATAGAGCTGTGTTTGTGCGTGTTTAAGTTTAACATTGGCACTGGTACAATAAGTGGCCATTATTGTTTCATAAAACAAAAATAAACCAAAATATCCAACAGCGATAGGAAATATAAACTTACCAGCCAGGAAATTGCTAAATTTCTAAGCTTAAGTTGTCGCGGAAGAGGTATGATAATTTGGCAATTTTTTTTTTGATAAGATTTTTGTTTTATTACAATTAAAGCTTAATTTTGTGATGATGTAGTGATTACAAATTTGTGTTGTTGGTGCTTTAGATCATTTATTGTTTTTTTTCCGGTTTCGTGTTTTTTTTTAACAGGTATCATTTCCGCGACATATTTTTTTTTCTGGCCCCAATAATTGGGCGTGGATCGTTTAATTGCGTACAATAAAAAGAAGAAAATAATTAACTGAGAAAGTTCGGCGTTGCGTGAAATAAAGAAAATGGAAAAGGCCGCCAAACCAAAATGTGACGACGCCATTACTCTAGTCAGCTAAGTGGGCTAATTATAAGTTGGGCAATTGTCCATACTTATTTATTTATTATTTAAATTATATTATTTCTTACTTATTTATTTATTTATTATTTAAATTATATTATTTCTTATTTATTTATTTATTATCTAAATTATGTTATTTCTTATTTATTTATCTATTATCTAAACTATATTATTTCATATTTATTTATTTATTACCTAAGTTGTATTATTTCTTATATACCTATATACATATATTTATTTATTTGTTCTTACATATTATAATTTGATTTACACATATAACATTCCTCAAGAGATTAATTAAGTTTATTTTTTTGTATATATCTATTTATAAATCTTACGTACTACTGTATTAAATGTTCAAATTTTAAGGACCGCGGATCCGTTATACATATTTTTGTTTTGTTATAAAATCTGATATTAAGTGAATTAAATCAATAATCAATCAATTTCTCTGTGATTTCACTGTGTTTTATATGTTTGAGATTTTCCTTCACGATATTACGAACAAGACTTTATTTTAATTCACGGAACATTGCTATACTTTTGTTTCTCAGTTTATCTAGGCAATTTTAGGGTACTGTTATGTGTGAATAAACACGGCAAGATACAGGTGATCAAGTAGGATGGGCTAACACTTAATATAAAGGGGCATACCCAATAATTCTGCGCGGTATTGCCAACGGGAGGGAGGAGAGCAGGTGATCCATCATCTAGATCACAATGTATATATATGCGTATGTGTATGTGTATGTATGTATTTGTGTATATGTATGTTTGAATATGTGTGCATGTATATATATATATATATATATATATATATATATATATATATATATATATATATACATATATACACCTATATATATATATATATATATATATATATATATATATATATATATATATATATATATATATATATATATATATATATATATATATATTTATATATATTATTTATATATATATATATATATATATATATATATATATATATATATATATATATATATATATATGTATATATATATATATATATATATATATATATATATATATATATATATATATATATATATATATTATATATATATATATATATATATATATATATATATATATATATATATATATATATATATATATATATATATATATATATATATATATGAAAATGGCTGTAACAACGAAACCTTTTTTTTCATTTTTTTTTTGTTTTTTTTTGTTCTTATTTATATCTATACCCTAATACATAATGTTTGATTAAAGTAGTTACAGGATCCACTTTCAATAATTAATTTAATTTATTTTAAATAATTAATTTGTTCAGTTGGTTCAACTATCTCCCTATGAGAGCCAGTAGTGATGATTGACATAGTTTTAATGTTTTAATATCGCTCTATATTTAATACCCCTTTTAATTGACGATATGGGTGAAGCAGCACTTCCCGATCTCTATGGTCAGTGACAAGAACCTGCCCACCTTCTGTACCTAGCCGGCAAACGTGCTGCGGTCACTAATGTATAGGACCATAGGGATATTCTGCTAGCGGAGTAAAATTCAACGATGAAGTGCCACAATACAGTGGCGCTTAATTCTACAAAGTAGCTCCGTTACAGTTTCCAATCCAGGTAATTTTCCATGAAAGTTTACTATCGAAGATAACACCTAAATGTTTAACGTAATTTGATCCGATAATCTACGTCCGAAAAAATACAGTTGATATGTCTATGCTTATTAAAGATAACTAAATTAGTTTTCGATGGAATGATATATAAGCCCTTGTCAATGCATCACTCCGACACATTTAAGTGTTTACCCTGACTGAAACTATAAAGTTGGCCAAATTAGTCTATCGATGAGAATTCAGCAGAGGTTTGATTCATTTAACAATGGTATGGTTAATAAATTTAACTACTATCGGATAAATCGATGTTACTATTAAAAGCCCCACAATATCCAGGAAGAAACCCTTTTCTGATGTTACTAGCTCTGTAAGGATGTTGCATGTGAGTGATTGGGGAAATAGGGTCTTCAAGTTGGGCCAGAACTAAAGCAATACAATCAATAACAATTATATCCGGATCACAATTTACGTCAGAACCAGGTAAGAGCACAGATGGAAGCAGCTTACTCGTCTCTCTTCTCGAAGAGGTATACTTGAAATTA
This sequence comes from Tipula vernalis, assembly GCA_958295665.1. Lineage (NCBI taxonomy): Eukaryota > Metazoa > Arthropoda > Insecta > Diptera > Tipulidae > Tipula > Tipula vernalis. The sequence continues at coordinate 4,733,133 of OY282560.1, read as the reverse complement.
TTTAAACGAAAGAGAAAAAAAAGAAAATTATTTAGCGGATCTTAATCTCTTCATATAATTCTTCTGAGATATTAGGAAACTATCCCAAGCCGATTGAAGATTTTTGATTTTTATTCAATTCTTCAACTTTTTATATAGTTTGTTTACTTAACCCTTTAAGGTCAGAGCACCAGAAAAGTTTGTTCGACGTCTTCTCCTTAGTAACAAATTAAAAAAAAAATATTTTTTCCGTCAAGACCGATTCTTGAAATTTAATTTCTTTGCCGATCGAATACTAGTTGATGGATCAAGAATTGAACCATGGTTAGAAGAGAATAGTTCCCAAACGGTTAATTTCCAAATATGATTTGGTTTAAACGATGGTCTTTTATGAGCAACGTTAAAAGAGATCCACCTTTGATCAGAGGGAAAAATGTCAATAGACATCAAACATAAACTGATACCAACCAGCTCTCGCCATGTACAATTAGCAATGTTGGTTCACAGGCTTAATTGAGTATTTCAAATTCAGTAAGTGTTTAAATAGTTATAGGCAGAGCAGGGGGTCAATTCTCGTTCTATGAAAAAATTCAATGAAAAAAAGTCTTTTCATTTACATCTATTTAGTCAACCATTTTTATTTTTTGAATGCAAAAAAACAAAGTTATATAATTTTCACAGTACCGTGGGCCGATTCTGTTTCCATGAAAAATAAAATGAAAGCATTTCTCAGTGGAAAAAAACATAATTCCAAAGTGTTTTTAATGAATACTTGATTATTTTCGTCAAAATATTCTCATATGAAAAGAATTTGTTCATTGACCATTTTGGTGGTGAGAAAATCATTTGTTTATTAATGTACCGATTTACCGATATACCGAAAGTTGTGTCCAAAATCTCAAAAGGTTGTGGTTGACCGCCATCAACTGATCGTACTTCAAGCAAACTTGGTAGTTTTCATAGTTTATAAAGGTATTGAAAAATAGAAAGAGCTTTTGTTCATTTTCCAAAATCCTGAGCTATTTTAAATGTATATTTTTGAAATTTTTTATTCACATTGATGTACAGTCGTTTTAGGTTCAAATTTCTTGAATTCTTAAAATCGACTTAATTCCTAGATTTCCAAAATAGTCCTTTTAAGCCTTAATTTTAAAATTTTATAATTTCCTAGGCTTCTTTAATTCTAAATTCAAGCACCTGATTTCTACTCCCATTTTAAAAATCTGTAAATTTAGAATATCCTATTGAATCTAGGGTTTCAAAATTATATCAGATTACAAATAGTTTTTCGGAACAACTGCATTTAAAAATTAGAATTTCGGTGTAGTAAATAAAATTTAAGAGTTTTAATGCTTTCACAATAGCGCTTCACACGCTTAGACTATGATCGGTATTTGAATATTCTTCAGATTCTAGACTTTTCAAAATAAAGAAAATTCATAAACTCAAAAATACTTTCAACTTGAGACTATATATGGAACATTTTAAATTTTATGAAATTCTTACCATCCCATTTTCATAAAAATTGACAAATCCAGGTTATTGGTGAAATTATTGAAAGTAGTAATTGTTTGGGCTTTTTAAGATTTCAAATTTCCACATAACTTATCTTTATTCTTCAATCATAATTATTTTACAAATCTTTCAATATTGTGTATTTCAAGCTCTCTTGTACTTTGTCTTAGTTCGAACTTTAAAAATTGAATTTTGTAAGTATGGATGTACAAAACTCCTGTGTAAAATATCAAATTACAAATTCCACAAATAGATGACCGCCATTTAAATGTTACAACTAAAGTAGTGTATACTTTATTAAAAAAAAAGTAAAGCCTAAAAAAAATTATTGGTAGTGTCGAATTGCTTCATTATGGTTGCATAACTTAATTAACATACGATACCTATCAACATACGCACGACGCACATAAGTTGGTCACTTATTGTCACACAAAAATTACTGCAGCTATAAATATTAAGCTCTTAATACAAATGTTGATAAACAAGTGTCTTGTGTAAACGAACAATTATTTGTCGTTTACTGTTCCTTCGTTATAAAATTTATATATTTAAATTTCGGAGTAGGCGCAAACTATAAAAAATTAATTAAAATTGGAGCTTGGTTTACACAGAACTATTTTTTCATTTCATTTTTTTCACGGAAACAGAATCGACCCCCAGAACCGCTATTGTACAAAAGCGGTTAAAAGCTGGGATATTATTATCCTTACACCACCTTGAGAGTCTGGTGAGTTCCTCAGAAGGAGGAGGATAACCAGAGTCTAAAGCAGATATACTGAAGCTTAAGTTTGTTTACACCGAAATTGCTGTGGCTAAAATGGAAACCAATTGAACGAGAGTAAAAGAGTCAAAATTTATTTCGCAAGTGAATCTTTTTGATTGAATTTTGTCATCTGTGCTTAAAGCGAATATACTGGCGGATAAATACAATTGCACTTTATTCCCGGTAATAAGGACCGTGTCTAATAAAAATTATTATTACATTGAGATGGTATGATCATCCTACCTAAAAGTATTCGTATCACCGCAAAATTTCTTTTAAGTTTTTCATCGAAGCCAATATGTTTGATTATAATCTACAACTAACTTTACTGGAGGAAACGCGATTTAATTTTAAGAGAATTAGGATTACTCCTTTCCATATGATATACACTTGCAGTTGCTTGAAGTTACAAGCAAGACGACCGTTTACTAGTGTGATCAGTTGTAGTAAGACTTTTTTGACTAGCAATACTTAGCGAACAAAAACATTTTTTTACAATTTTAATTACACATCTTGAGATCAAATTTCATAAAATCTGTAATCCTATTTTGAAAAACGAAGAATAAAATTCTTTGACTAGCGACTGAACACTTCATTATAATGGTGGCAAAACTTATATAATATTATGGTTATAAACCAACCTTGAAACCAAAGCAATTTAAATTTAATTATCGTCTAACTAAAAATAACAACAACAAAAATTTAAGATGCAATAAAAATATATCGCGCACATTAAAAATTTAAGATGAATTAAATGTATCTTGTCAAATTTCACAGACGATTACCAAACTATTCATTCTAACAAAAGCCCATCTCAAACAAAAATTCGATGATTTTTTTTTTTTTTTTTATTACTTTCGATTTTGTTCCTCCCGTCTCCACACAGAGAGATTTTATTGCCAAAAAAAACAAACCTTAAATTACAATTTTAATTAATTAACACGTTAGAATATTATCCGCGCGTCTCTATATACATACTCGTATCTTACATATTTTACGATCGCAAAGTGTTTTTCGAGAAGCTTTAAAAATATTTTTTATGTTAATTGCGAAGGTATCAAAACATTTTTGTTTTTTGTTAAATCTAGCCGTGTTTCAAAACGCATACAAACTGGTTTTATAGAATTTTGCAAAATCGCGTAAACCAAAAATACTAAAAATTTACAAAAAATTGTGGAGGCTTAGTCTCTATTGGGCGCGAACTTAAATTACAGTTTATAGTTTTAGCGATAAATTATTCGTGATTTAAAGGCATTTTGGCCATATATGTATGTATATGGAGTACTGTATAAAAAAGTTAAATTGTTTATGAGACAACAACATGTATTTTGTGCGTTTAATCTTCAATTTTTTGGTTGGTCAAATTTTTAATCAGTTTAATTGAATGGAAACCACAACAGCAACAACAAAAGTGTCATGTATGTTGTGATGTTGCGCGCGCTGATAACACAATAGAATTCCTATCACGCAGAGTGGTTTTATGACTTTTTTGTTTTTAAAGATTTCTATACATTTAGCTGTTTATAAAATATATACCTATGTAGTTGAAAATACGAGATTTTTTTTTTTTTTTTTTTTGAGGGGTTAACAACAAAACAAAACCAAAATATCAAAAGACACGGAAAAACATTTAAAATACATAAAACACATACGAAAAAAGTTAAAAATGTTGAATTTTTTTGGTGTTTCACCTTAAAGTGCCATAAATTTGATTTTCGATCTAACACACAAAAATAAAAATTATAATAAAATTTAAATAAAAAAATTATTAAAAGTTGTTGTGATTGTTGCCAGTGTGAAATGATGTTAAGACATTTTTATGATACGTTTTATATTGTGTATTTGTTATAAACAGTTAGGAGAAAAAATATTGGATTTATCTACTTCTTGGCCCAATTTTAAAAGTTTTATACCGTAACAAATCGAGCTCACCAACATAAATATATCCGGATAAGCGAGAAATATCAACATTCAATATGCTATACGTTAGGATTACGACTAAAAATTACGAGTGAAATGTTTGGCATTGAAAGAAAGTTTTGAAAGATGTTTTAGTTCATTTTCTCTTGGTAAACCGGATTTAACTAAATTCGATCAAAATACAAAAATTCGAAGAGTATTTATGTATGTACGTCCTGTCTCTATATTAGGAACAAATATAGTTACTAATACTGATTTGTTGGTATACCCATTGAAGCTTTTCAACTTGTTAGATAATGGTTGAATTTCGTGAACATTTTATTAATGAACCAACATTTTTTAGTATCAAATAATGAATTTGGCTATAGATAGATCATCAATAAATTCAATAATTTAAAAAATATTCAGAAATGTGTCAAGGAAACTTCTGATAAATTCCATGAAAACTGAAAAAAAAATTTCGTTAGATGCTGGCCGTCATTTGCTATTGGTAAGTTACAACTTCAAAAAAAAAAAATCAAGCTTGCGAAACCTTGCCCAAGGACTTCCTATACACATTCAAAATTACTTTTTGCACGTTCATGAATATGGCGCAGACAAACAATGGAGGTTTTAATGTTTAGATTAAAACTATTCTGATCTATAACATATAGGTCTTGAACTTTTTTTCAGGCTTCGTGGAATTTTTCTTATATTGTGACGTCCAAACGTGACATCCAGCTACTTCAATACCACCGAGATTTAAAACACATTTTCCGTATGTTGTTCTTTCAAAAAAAAAAAATTCAAATTTACACAAAAAATTTATTAAAAGACTTTCATTCGAAACTTTTGAAAATCCAAACAAAAAGTTGTATTGCCGAATATGTGAATGAAATTCATAATTTTTGCTTCAAGCTAATTTCATTGTGACTCATGGTTCTGGTGTAGGACTTTCTTTATTTCTTTAGAAGTTTACGCCCGAAACTATTTTATATTGTAAAAAAATACTTGGAACAGCCGATTTCCAACCCGTTTCGTTAGATATCGTGAGATGTTACCCTTCAATCTGGGCCATAATGAAACTATTTTTTAAATTATACAATACAAAATAAAATTAACCGAACTGACAATTAAAAATATTTTTTTAAATTATTATGTTGATTGGTTCTTTACAGCCATAATTAGTACGATGTTAGTTTAAAGACAGAATCAGACGAGATTTTAAGTGTCTCAAGGGAAAATAGACAATATGTCCTTCCTATAAAGGTGGACATTAAATTCTATTATACAATAAATAACTAGCATCGCTACGGTAAACTTCCTCCAAATCTCTAATGGCTCGAATTTACACATCTCGCACAAAATTTCATAAGATGGACGATTAATAAAATTTGTCCCAATTAATTGGTTTTATACCACAATATAACTATAAATCACCAAACAGAAAGTTGCATAAATTAAATATTTGAATTATATCTGTTATATACATGTATAACAAAGGTTCAATATGTGATCCTTATGGAACCCCAGACAAGGATTATTGATGACTTCAGACCCTAAATCTTCGCATAAAGGACTCTCTGTGATAATTAAACTAGAATTTATTCCATACAGGTGGATTTTATTCAAAATGACGGAATGCTGAAATGAATCAAAATGAAATCTCTCTATGATCCTTTAAATCAGAGCACGAAATGGTCTTATGGATAGACGTTTTATATGAAATCTTCCACTTATTAGAGAAGTTTCGGAGCTTAAGAGATATACATATATTATACAAGAACGATAACGGGTGTGCCAATAGCAAACTAAAGTCTTTTGAAAAGCTTGTTGATCTTCCGTCAGGACCACAGCCGTTCTTAAATCATTCCTATGTTTTACTTTTTTAATTTTTTTGAATGTTAATTAATTCAAGTAATTTCTAATATGCTACCGGTGATTAGACCATTTTAAATGTGTTTTTATTAACACGTAATTCCTATGTAGAAATAATATCACCATTTCACTGGCATAATTGTTGTTGTTACCTAAAAAATTTGTGTTTTTAACACTGTCATCCAATTGATAAATAGTTTCAAAAAATCTGGCAAATAATTCCGAAATATTCTGCATATTATTTGCTTTGATCTTTTCACAAATGTCCAAAAGTATTTAAGTGTAACTTCTTTTAATTTAAATATTTTTAAATTGCTTCATTTTTGCGATTACTCAAATTTATCAAACTGCGCTATTGAACCATGGAAGATAATTATTAGACTTTTTAAGAATATAGGGAATCCGGAAAGTTAAATTCCAATCATTATTGATTAAAAACAGGTAGAAATTATCCTTTGCTAAAAATCTTCACTACTCAATAAAAGAGCTTGCATCGATTAATTCGCTTTGGATTGCATTGTGAATTCCAATTAAAACGCTACCTCCAGAACTGTGACACCATTTTTCTAATAATGTGTATACCACGATGACATTCCTCTAAAATTTTGAAAATAACATATAAGATTCTATTCAAACCTATGTTCTTGATTAATTTGAACATTCGATAAAAAAAGAAATTTTCGACTTGTTCGTGGTGATATTAAAATTTTGTGTATTTTTAACATTGGAATGCTTATTTTGAATGATATAATGCGCCTTTAGGAGCCAGACGGATATTTGGTACATTTTTTGCTAATAGATCAGGCACATATTTTGAGAATTGTTCGTCAATGGTGTTACGATTCAGCGGCGATACAAATCCCGTTTCCTAAGTCCGACAATTTCAAGTAAATTATGGTCATTCATTACCAATACAAATAATTGGGTCATTTTGTTGTCTAGCGTTTTCCTGCAATATGTTTCAGCATTTTGAGTACAATTACTTGCTATCCGCACAGTTTCTGGCTCCAAAACTTGAGTTGACAAATTTTCTTGTTTTTGAATATTAGAAGCTACCATTACTGATGATTGATGAAAAGAAAAATCGAACAGCAAAGAATATGACGACAAAATATAAGATTAAATAGTATCGCATGGATGGCTGGATGAATCAGTCGTTATAGAATTTACATGTGAGCTACTGCAAGACAATCTTTTTACTCAGTGTTGTCAAAAAGGCAACATTGTTTTAGACCCCAATCCAATTTCACCCATAGTAAAACAACTCATGACTAATAATTGGGTTGGTCAAAACTATCACAGAGCAGGAGCTTTGCATCTGAAAAATGGAGAGCAAAGAAAATTCGCTAAACTGTATGTTCTTGAACCAGGTGGCGCATCGGAACTGAGAGTGGGAATCGCAGAAAATTCAACTGTTGCATGAATTAAATACTCTCATGGCAATAATCAACTCATTTGGGCTTTTAAAATGATGTATGAGGTAGAGGAAATGTTTATCCGTGACGCTAAAGCAAATAATGTATAAGTTGCATATATGTATTCCCAAATTCTGATGGTGACCTTCCGCTTGAACGTGATCTTTTAATTCATTGTCGAGTAAATTTAACTAAACAAAATTCCCGGCAAACTGAACGAATAACCGTGCCTAATTTAGACCATGATTTAAACCTCGTACACTCTTAAATATATATGAATTCGCAAACTCAAAATTCAAAAATTCGACACACAACATGTTTGTTAAGAAATATCGTCCGGTAATTCCTTAAGTTTTAATTTAAAATCATACACCAAAAAAAAATTGATCAATCAAATCGAATGATCACTGTTTTCAATGTAAAATGATTGCTATAAAACAAATTCAAGATTCACTTGAACTCCATGGTAAAAGTTGTTCTGATTTTGGACTTCTCTGCTCTCTAAAAAGGTACAGATATGCAATCTCACAGTTTTTCAACATGTATTGGACGCTGTTAATAATGAGTATCACTCCCACTAAAACTCACCACTCCCAATTTAAATTGCCTGTAACAATTCGATCGATGTTCAATTGACATCTTTTGACGTGGAAGAAATACGCAAAGCTTAATTGGTAATATGCTGCTCTTTGCTTTAAAATCAGTTAATAGTGTTGTTGGTTTAAATCATTAGGTTCAATTAAGGATTATTTACTAAACGTTTTTGGGAAATTTACAAGGAACTTGCTCTCATTGAAATACTATGTTTAGGCATCGCTCCGCAAAGTTGATTGGAGTCGCTTGTTTATAGCACCTGGTAAAGCGTAAGCAGGATGTAATGCCATTGGCAAATGAGCGTATTGGTTTAGTATATTTTTCGCAATCATTAATTAAACTTAGAATATGAACCGCTCAAACCATTCACTATACTAGTCATCAAAAAGTTAAAAGTATACGGTTCGAAAGGTCCCGGTAGAGAAAGGTAAGGGTAGAATTAGACCTATACAAATTATGAAAATATTTTATTTTACTCAATTTTTTCGTAATTTGACTGGAAACGGAGAATTTATGACCGACCGAAACGCCGACCATAATGTACTAAGATAGTGTTGAATAACTTATTGTGTAGTTTTTAAATTTAAAAACAAAAGAAACTCGAAAATTTTGTTCTTTCAATTGTTGAAGCTAAATCATACTGTTAAAGTTAGCCGAAAGTTGCCAGCCGAAAGTGAAAAGTCGATAATGCAGATTGTGTTAGTCCGGCTGGAAGTAAAAACAAAATGGTAATGCAGATTGTCTAATCCCAGCCGAAAGTAAAAAGTCGATAATACAGATTATGATATAATATTCAAGCCGAAAATAAAAAATTTAGTAGTTATAAGCCGAAAATAAATAGGATACATAGAAATCTATAAATATAAATTTTTGTAAATAAATTTACGTGTAAAACTTTGCTTCGTAGAAAATATCGGAAAATCAGAAGAATATACAAAATTGGAATAAAATCAGCCTCTAGAGTATATATCTAAAGCTGAATCGTTTTTATGTGATTTGTCAATAGCTGTCGAATTGAAAAATTCTGTTCAAGTTTCCCGTGGGAAACCTCGGAAAATTCAATTTTCCAAAAATTATTAGAAAATTTGTATAAAATCAGCCTCTACAGTGTTATGTCTGGAGATGGATTCAATTAAAGTGATTACTCAATAGCTATCGCAGGAAAAAAATTCAGTTCAAGTTTCCCGTGTAAAATCTCGGAAAATTCGATTTGCCAAAAATTATTAGACAATTTGTATAAAATCAGCCTCTAGAGTGTTATGTTTGGAGATGAATTGCATTGATGTGATTACTCAATAGCTATTGCAGGAAAAAAATTCAGTTCAAGTTTCCCGTGGGAAATCTCGGAAAATTCGATTTGCCAAAAATTATTAGAAAATTTGTATAAAATCAGCCTCTACAGTGTTATGTCTGGAGATGGATTCAATTGAAGTGATTACTCAATAGCTATCGCAGGAAAAAAATTCAGTTCAAGTTTCCCGTGGAAAATCTCGGAAAATTCGATTTGCCAAAAATTATTAGACAATTTGTATAAAATCAGCCTCTAGAGTGTTATGTTTGGAGATGAATTGCATTGATGTGATTACTCAATAGCTATCACACTAAAAAAATTCAGTTCAAGTTTCCCGTGGGAACACTCGAAAAATTTGTTTTTCCGATTACGGAAAATTTTCTAATAATTTTTAGAAAATCGAATGTTCCGAGATTTCCCACGGGGAACTTGAATTGAATTTTTTTCCTGCGATAGCTATTGAGTAATCACATGAATTGAATCCATCTCCAGACATAACACTTTAAAGGCTGATTTTATACAAATTTTCTAATAATTTTTGGAAAATCGAATTTTACAAGATTTCCCACGGGAAACTTGAACTGAATTGTTTTAGTGCGATAGCTATTGAGTAATCACATCAATTGAATCCATCTCCAGACATAACACTCTAGAGGCTGATTTTATACAAATTTTCTAATAATTTTTGGAAAATCGAATTTTCCGAGATTTCCCACGGGAAACTTGAACTCAATTTTTTTTCTGCGATAGCTATTGACAAGTCACATCAATCCAATCTATCTCTACACATAACACTCTAGAGGCTGATTCATTTTCGGCTGGAATGTCAATAACATAATCTGCATTATCGACTTTTCATTTTCGGCTAACTTTAACAGGGTAGCTAAATCAATGTACGAAAAGTTTATATATGCATATGAAAATTTAACAATTTGACAGAAAAATCGAAAATTAATTTCAAACGCCAAATTGTGAAATTTGGTTCAAAAATTTAAGTTTCGTTCAACTAATTGGAAAATTGATTATTTCAATCCAAAAATTCCAACGTTCTAAATTAAAGGAGAGCGAGTCACATAATTGTCATGAAATAATTTAAAAAAAAAGGCTTTCTATAGAGATTTGGAAATGTCACATACCAAATTTGATATTTTTCAATGTGAAAGTCGGATTTTAAAAACTTGGAAGGTAAGGCGTGCTTAAAATTTCATATGACACAAACCTTGATCCAATTTCGTTATTTTTACACAGTTTTAAATTTTTATTATAAGTTTTGCCTTAATAAATTTTTTTTTTATCAATAATTTATAGAAATTGGTGTATTTGGGATTCGTAATCCATAATTATATTAATAAATCAATTTTGAGCTATTAAAGCGAAATTATTCGCCATGTCGGAAGACAAACTTTTAGAAATTTTTTGAAATAGTTTGTTAACAATGATCAGCTGTCCATGACATCCTGGAACTCGTGCGAATCCCGGTTCGTTTTCATTGACGGGCTTTCCAGCGATGCGGCTTTAACCGGAAAAAAAATTGAACGCAGGTACTCCGAAGAGTATGTCGGAATTGTTTACGGCGTTGACTTCTCCTCAGATTTGTGGCGAGACACAAAACCCGTTCGACTTTTGTCAACGTATGTTGGCATCAAACCATTTATAACTAGCGACATGAATGTTTAACATCAAAAAGTAACTCGCTGTGATAAAAGAGGAAAATGAAATATAGTCAGCATATAAGCGATGTGGATTTGATAGATGGATTGCTTGCTAATCGCAAATTTTTTGAAAAAAGCTACATATTGTGCCACCGAGTCAACCCATTGATAGACAAAATTCAACTGCAAATATTTCGGACGTAAGTGGCAGAATCCTTGTACATGTGCAGTGTTGGAGCATTCGGTGGGGCCGACGGTAAATAGATTTTGCACGTCATATTTCATCAGCATCATTTTATTAAGAATGCCTTGAATCACCAATCCGAAATGATTGTTGGTATTGGACAGTTCCGCATTGAATTCAACACTGTTAACCTCAAAGTTATATTTATAAGAACTATTACCTATCGATCTTTATCAGATTTAAAGTGGCCTGAATAAAATCCATTCTGAAAGTCGATCAAAGTGAAAATCAATATAGAACAATTAATGCGTTGCATGGTTGTCGGTACTCATAATTTGAAACCAATAATGGCAAGGTAGCAACAACAAATCAAAGTAAAACCAACACAGCAATGAAATTGAAAAATTACCAATAATTATTCTACCTTTAAGGCAAAATCAATTTTTTGCCCTTCTTATTATTCACGATTTCTTCCAATTTTTTATTTTATTTTTTTTCAAACAAACAAATATACAACGAAACCGACTAGCTCTCTATAACCATATACATCTCAATTTCAATGCAGATCATCTTCTTTGATATAATATAATTCGATTATTCCGCGTTTATTATTTTTTGTTGGTCAAAAGAAGTTAACAAAAACTGCATGTCATTTGTTTATGCTAAGATGTGTACACGTTCTTGTTACTATTATGCTGTTCCTTCATAAGCAAGAAGATGAATGGATTGATGTATATGCTTTAAAAATTTCGTGGGTGGGCTCCCTCCTATTTAATCATAATAATAATAACAATATTAATAAGAACAACAACTAAATGAACCCACACATCATCTTATATTATAAACATGCAGAACAACACATGAAAGAACAAAGTATTTTTGTTGGTTTCGATAATTTTTTTTTTTTATTAATAAGAATATATTCTTCAGACAATAACACAAATAATACAAAATTGAAAGTCAGGACCTTTTTGTATTGTCTTGTATGACTGCTTCAAATTCAAAACCATAAATTGATTTTCAAGTGCTCACACATACGAGTATATAGGCAGATACTTTGTTTTGTTTTGTCTCTCACTTCACAAAATTGAAAAAATGGGGCCTCTTCAAAATTGCATAACAATACAAAAATCTGATTGTCACTCATCATTATCATCGTCATCATCGCATCGTAACCCCTCAGGAGATCGTTTACCAATTCAAATAAAATAAATAATCGAGATGAACGGCAACAACAACAACAAAAATCAAATTTCCAAGTGGTTTCATTGTTGTTGTTGTTCTTGTACATATAAGTTCCATTATTTTGATCTCCGGGTAAATAAATACGAGACACACGGACAGGATACGCGCCTTTTTTTTCATTTCATTTATTCTAAAAATCCTTTCAAATCATAAAATGAACATACACGTAACATAAATTCAGGCAATGAAAAATGAATTTCGAGTTTAAAAGTTAAACTAAAATTTATGATTAATGATGAACGGTTTATGTTAATTTTGTATATGATTTTATGTAAATTGTCTCATGATAATTGTCATGTTGTTTATGTATGTACTTGTATACAAGTATGTATGTTCTGATTATACTTGGTGATGGATATTAATTAGATGGCGTTTAAATTGGACATAATGGTGGCGCAATGAGATTTTGTATGACGTAATTGAATCATTTATTTGTCAATCAAACAAAACAATTCACGATTTAATTAAAAAAAAAAATAATAAAATTAATTGAATTTATATTGTCATTTTCAATTGATATTTTATTGTAAATTTATATCTAAAATCGAATTCCAGCTGTTCTTATCTCAAAATTATGATCTTTTATTTTGATTTTGGAGAGATATACAATTTAATTGGATGATAAGTTTATTGATTTCACAGTCATCATAAAAATGTTAAAATAATTTGTCGCTGCACAAAGTCATATCAAAATCGTTATTGTTGTTAAAAGAACAAAAAAATATTTTATTTGATTGGAAATAATTGGTTGTTATCTGATTTGGCGCACACGACAATGATGACCGATCGAACGGTTATCAAAATTTTTTTTTTTTTGTGTTAATTAAAATTTGTCTTGAATATATGCGAGTTTATAATTTATTGTATACGATGGACGTTTGATTTTGGCATTTGCTAATATGGCTTATGTATATGTTCGTACATAAAAAAACAATTGGTTAATAAATTATAAAATGTTTCGACTTTTTGTTAGATTTACAACATTGAGCTGAATCTCATGAAAATACGGTAAATACTGGCAAAGTAACTTGGAACCATCATAATTTGAACATACCTTTCGTCCTTAGTTTTGGAAAGTCTAATTTTCTTGTGTATAATAAACTAGTCAATCTTAATTCCATACTTCGGTAGGCGACACAATTGGTTTACAATACATTTTCATTAGAGCTCTACCGTTAGTTTTGTGGTACACCACTCATTTTACAAAATTTTTAAATTTTTTGTTCAACTTCGCGACCATCCAAACAATCTACTAGATGTGAACTCTTGTAATTCTATTGAATCGATTATTTCTACAAATCGTAGTGAATTCAATTTTATTGAAGAGCTGCAAAACGTGTATTACAAATTTAGATTTTGCTTCTTTAACGTGATCGGATGACATGAATTTGAATGAAGGATACACGAAATTGATTCATTTCGTTTTGCTTACTTTGGTCCTTCTGTTGCAGCTCTTCTGGTGGCCCACTTATGGTCCACTTATAAAACAATTAAAAATTGCCTAGCCCAGTGAAATACGTCTAACTTTGAATTGATCATTAGTTGTTATACCCTTATATATAGAAGTGTATATGATGAGCCCATAAAACTGACCCAATTTCGCAGTAAAAAAAAACACACAATAAAATATCTACAGAAGAAGGCGGAAGACACACATTAAATTAAAAATAATTGCCATCATTTAAGTCCCAATCCCTAAAAGAAAAAAAAAAATGTCGATTTTCTTCAGACACCACGCGGAAGATTTGGAGTAGAACGTGTACACAAAATCATAAAAATACAAAACACATAAAATTCTTTTCCTATGTATACATACGCATCCTTATATACTCCTCACCAATCTTGCTGAAGACAAAGTGAATTGGGAAAATTTAAAGCAAAACAAAACAAAAAAAAAATTAAATAGAAAATTAAAATGAAAATTATTAGATTGTTTTAAAGCTTTTTATAGTTTATGTTAAATTAGAATTAGAATATTTTTTAAGGGGGATAAGTTCTGGGATATAGAATTATACAACTTAATGATTATCGTTTTGTGTTGTCTTATTCATGAATTGAGTTTTTCATTTTCCGGAAAATATGCTATTTCCAAATTAAATTTAATTTTAATAATCACAAAATTTTATTATAACAGTATTGTAACAACAATAAATAACCATAAAGTATATCAAAAACGTGGATTAAGTCGCGAGGGGATTAATCAGAAAAATTTATGTGATGCAGTACTCACATGAAATGAGCGAAAAATATCTAACAGGTTACGTAACCTAAAACATGATAAATAATCATCCTACATGTGCGCTGCAATAAATTTGCACGTAATAATAGCTGCAAGTATAAAATGTAATAAAAATCTCTTTTTTGTTTTTGTTGTTTTTATGACATAAGAAAAATTTACTTGTGTGCACACAATACTAAACAGTGCTTGAATGAAAAGCTGTTGTCCCTGACAGGTAAGGTCGATCATTTTGTGAAGAGAAAAATTTGTTTCGTTTTTTTTAAGATATTAAAACTAGTTGATAAGTGAAACACACATGCTGGAATTTTTTAGAAGCTATAAATATTTATTTAAATTACAGTGGTGTATCCATGTAGGGCCTCGGCACCCCTACTCTTGTCGAACTATATATATCATTGTTAAACGATTGCCCTATATGCAGTACATATTTTGGGGTAAAAGGTTATACGTATGTACACCAAACCATTTCGATTATTTTAATGCCGCCACGCGAACGATAAGAAATTGCGTAACATAACAAAACAACTAAACATTAGACAAGCAACAACAACAGCGTAATGAAAAACGGGAACAAGTATTTTTTTTTTTGTTTTTATCGTCCCACAGGATCCTTCAATAGTAATAAAAATTTACTCCTGGGGTAGTTATAGATTAGAAAATTCTTTTTTGCGTTCTTCGTTATTCTTCACATTCATCTTCCTTTTTATGCTTTTTATTGTTATTATTTTAAAGGAGAAAATTCAGAATAAGGAAGTGCATTTAAGGAGTTTAGGTATTAATAGCTCATAACCTCTTAAGTGTTTTTTTCTTTTCATATTTTAAAAACAGGCCCTGTGACAATTAAGTTAAGAAAACCTGTGAAAGAAAACCTAAAACCATACGAAAGGGATAATTTAGTACACTGTATCGTTTCCGAACACCATAAGCAAGAACTGAAACTAACTTAATGCAGTGATGGCAGCTCGCAGATGTAACAAGATGTAACATGTACGTACATTTCAAACAGAAATCGTATTTATGCGTTAAATAAGATAAAATTGAAATTATTAAGATTTTAATATGTGTTGCGTATAATTCGCTAATACTTGACCACATAATATCTTCCTAAATATATATTTAGGACTTTCTATATAGAAAGTAATCAGAACTGTAATTAGCAATTCATTCGTTATAGCCTTATATGATGGACTGAAAAAACAAAATGAATTTTTCGTAATTCTCATTCAGATCGAAACTGAACTAGAAAATTCTTGATAATTTGGCTCTTCGTAAGAGATAGTTCTGATATTAATCTACGACTTTCTTTATGGCTGTTACTCAGACCGAAAACGCTGCAATAGTCGGGGACTCGAAAGAAGAGTTTTTTCCGAAGTTACTCACAGAAGACTTCAGCACCGATATTCGTATCCATTTTACCATGCTCCGTTAACCCATACGAAGTCTGTTCTCTGAACTTTCATTAACATAGTTTGGTTGGTAATTTCGTAAGGAGCAGGCCACCAGACTATTACCACATTTAATAAAATAGGTCTGGATATTACTGGATAGAGACAGTGTATACGATGTGGGGATTCAGGCACCATCTTTTCCCAACAGCAGTAGCTTGCTTTACCCTTTCCAAAATATTAGGTTTCCAATTTAATTTGCTGCCCAAAACGAGACCTAGACACTTCGCTCCTTATATATAAAGTTCAAGTTGATATACCATTTAAAAAGAGAGAATCGATTCAGTTTTGTATGGATTTGCATTCAACACTCAACTTCTGGCTCTTATGGGAAGAAGTGATCTATCCACTCCTAGCTTTGAAAGAACCCGATTTATTGCCTCTGGTACTTAACACGTTACTAAAGGTCCCCTCAATATCCATAAAACAGTAACCTTGCGTAGTTCCTATGCTCGAAACATTTTTCGATGAAATATATAAAATAATTAGAAGCTGTCTCCACAGATATCTACTTGTAATAAGCTTGTTGGGATATTGACAAGTTTTCCAGCACAATCGCCCGCTAATGTGAGCTTATATTTGTCTTTCCAGTGTCCTTGGGAGAGCGGTGTGAAAGTTTTCCCGCATTAAGTGTGAATATAACCTTGACTTCAGTCCGTTTGTTAGGAATGTGACATAGTTCTAAGCTTCTTTTGAAAATTATTTCTTATCAAGAAATAGTTAAGTCAACAGTCTGTTGGATATTCGTAGGGATAATAACATCGCAAGGATGCGATTTGTATGGTTTAAAACTATTTATCACCCACGAAGTGTTCCTTCTTCGAATGAATTAACCTTTGAGGCTATTTGCCTTGTTACCTTCTGACGTAGTAGGCACAAATTCGAATTAACCCAGAAAGTGAGTCTCCAATAGATGTTCTAATGAATATGCACTAGTAGTGGTCCATATAACATCCGGCCATTGAAGATAATTTGCGATGAGTATACTTTGTTGACATCTCTGAAGGCTCCTAGATTTTACCGCAGTACAATCTCCATATCTGTTCTTGCAACTTCTTAATTCAAATTTGTCTATTTTGAGTACTTCCTTATAGATGCCTCAGTCAATAGCAGCTTTTGTTTTCTTTGCCTTTACGGATGCTCGTCACAGGTCAGTCATTTTTGGCGGGTTTGTTGAATCTAGACTAGAGAGACATTAAAAGCTTTATTAAAAGCGTTGGACAGCTTGGCTACTAAGGCATCACAAGCACTTGGGCAGTTTCTGGAGATTTCGACTCCGGAACTGGAAGTGAATTACCCAGAATAGTTCTAGAGGTATACCGTCGAGGCCTCTTTTCCTACAGACTGGACTTTTAGTAGATTCCAAGTCCATTTCAAATTGAAGATAATAATGATCAGAAAAGGAATGGTCTTCCGATACTTTCCAATTTAATAGACTGGCACAGTTAGTGCAATCATATTTCGATTTCCATGCACTATTTAAATTTGTTAACTTAACCAAATTAATTTGTTTTTTATTCAAAGTATAGTTTCTGAGGTTTTACTAAAAGAATTTTGAATTTCTAAATATTTGCATATACATGTATATACATATAAATGACAAAGGAAAGTTTGGTTTGATAAATTGAAAGTTTGGCTTTAAATGAGTCTGCAGTATTATGACGAGATATATGGAGAATTATGATGTACTTTTAAATGTTTAAGATATTTCGAAGCATTTGTGACATTTCCTTTCTGAAATAATATTCATTTTTGTCAAGGTACTCCAATTAAGAAAAAAAAAATTCAATTAAAAATTAATCTTCAATTAACAGTGGTAAATATGTTATGAAGCTGATTCTGAAACTGATGGTTTCAACTTATTTTTAGGAATTCTACCTGAATTTAAAAACAGTGGTTTTTGGGTTAATGATCCGAAATCGATTATTTCAATGCGATCATCTAGGTTTTTCTGTTCAAATTTTTGTTGACGGAAATAAATGTGGAACCACTAGCAAATATCTGCAAGGTCGAAGCAGATTTGTTAAGATTGTATAATATTTATTTCGTACAAATAAAATTCACTAACACTGCAGAAATGCTATCGATTAACCATTTGTTATGTATTTCATGTGCTAATCCTGGATAATACAGGACGTAAAATGTTTGAGTCTTCGTAAACCTGAATAGAATAAAAGCTTAATGGATTTCCATATGGTTGAAAATGGCAGACTTACAAGTTTAAATATTATATTTTCCTTTTGTTGATATATTGAAAATAACGGCTAATAATAGAGTTTTTGGTATACTTTGAGTTACACCATTAATTTCGAAAGCCACCGATGAATTACTTTATATTTTTTAATCAATTAAAGTGGCAGCACCAAAATTAAAAAAAAATCTTAGTCAAGAATAAATATGGCTCTTTGAGCTGGTTTATTCCTAACTAAACAATAATTGTATATTTAATTAAGTTCCGGAATCAACATTTTCATAACCAAAGACAAATTTCATCGTTATGATTCATTCGTTCAAAATAAGCATACCCACTCACATAAAACATGACGTTTTCAAAGAGGCACGTGGAATTGTCGGTGGCACCTCGTTTCATTACATAAACATTAATTGTATCATCTAGCCACTAATAAATTATCATAAATTAAATTACCAAGTAAAAACTAACCAAATCCGTAATTTTCAAAATTCAATTGTTTTCATTAAGCATATACATATGTACATATATGCATCACAAGAATATGGTAAATCATATAACATACATCTTGAAACATACATAAAATATTGAAAACGCACATAATCAATTTAAAACAGATCATCAATCAATCATAAAGCACAAACCAAAAAAATCAATTATTCATTAAACAATTGAAACAGACAACACCAACAACAACTTTAAAAATTCATTCAATAAAACATAAAATAAACATAAAAAATCATAAAGCCACCCACACACTTTCGTTTTCTTTTTTTCTTTTTTGGTTATTGTATACCAACGAACGAACGATCAACATATGATCAAGCAGAAAACACAACATCTTAAGAGTTATACAAATTATTTTATAATCCTCCAAAAATCTAAAAATACTTTTTTTTTTCGTAACCTTTAACATTCTTCTTCCTGTTTGTGTCTGGATGTATACCTACATAAGAGTGAGCGCGCGCGTATATCTCTCGTGTCTTATGTCTGCGTGTATAATTTTTTTTTTCGGTTCATTCATAAAATTTATAATCTTCAATCTTGATTCACACCTTCTTTCCGTCTTATATACTCGCACATTATTACGATTTTATTATTTTTATCGTCTCAAAATACGAACACACAATTTGGGTCCTTGCCTTGCTCGCTCCTCCAAACGCGAAAAGGTAAATCTATATAATATAAATCACTGCTGTCCAACTGCTGACCCACGGACAAAGCAAACTTGAAAATTTTGTCCACGAGCATCTAGAATGTGGACAGCGCTGCTTCAACTAATATGAATTATTTTTAAAATTCTTGATGGATGGATGGATAGTTGTTTAGCTCAAGAGATTTGAACAATGGAATGAACACAAGAAAACAGAGTGATTCAGTCATTATTCGATTATGCTGATTAGGAGTGGCAGTAATGATGATTCTGTAATTTTGAGTTTTTTTGTTCTGTTATGTGTACGTCTAATAATTGTCATGACACCTTCAATCATTTTTTGTTTCTATATAAAAAAAAATACATCCATCCATTCATCATCGTCATTCAATACCACCAATTCATTTGTATATATTTCCATCCAAGCACAGACAATAAATTTCGAAATGTATGTAATATAAAAGCATAAAATTAACAAAAATATTGTTTTGAATATATGTATTGTATAAGATAAATTGCATGCACTGTGATTATGTTTTATTGCAGAATGTGGGCACGAGCCACGATACAACATCATCAATCGCAACAACAAAAATAACGACTTTGGAAAAGTCAATAAAAATAATTATATAGGGGGGAACGGTTGGCGGATCATTTTGTTCGTCTCTGGGTGATTATTTGTGAAATGTTATTTATAAAATCTAAAGCTTAATGGTATCTGCGGTCGAAATAATAGATTGACAGTTGTGCTTTAAGAATTATTACATTCTAACAATGATAGTTTCATCGACAGGGATGCTGGAATATAGACCACAGGTAATATGGAATGAATCGCTAGTTGAATTTAGCGTACCACCTGAGCCACCTCAACAATCCTATAAAATATCAAAAAAATCGACATAATTCGAAGAGACTTGAATAATCTCGAAAAGCTTGAATAACCTCAAAATTCGCAAGAAAATTCGAATATTAGCGAAAATCTCGATTAGTATAATAATTCAAAATAATGTAACAATCTGTAATAAAGGTTATAATCAAATAAAAAGCAATAAAAGCATCTGTCTCGAAAAAACAAGAGGACGCCGAATAATCTTGAAACTATTGCTAATGTCAATAAGTTCGAATAATTTCGATGCCAAGCAACTTAAAGTTAATCAAACTCGGAAATCTATAAGTTAATTCAAAAATTTCCAAAGAATCTAACCTAATGGTAAGAAAAGCGAAAAATCACAAAAAGTTCTTGAATAATCCCTATAAATATATAAAATTAAACTTTATTCAAACAAATTTCCAAACATCAAATTCGAAAATTGGGACGACTGGTAGATTATGTAATTAATAAACGTAAAAATGTATGTAAGACACTTTAGCTCTCGTAACGCATAAATTATTCAAAATACAGTTTATTCTCGTTAAAGATGGGCTATTATCGATTAGATAATAGATTTCATTAAAATTGCCCTATTTGTGTCCGAATTCTAGTTCTCAGATAAAAGCGAATGAGCATTGATTTGATTTTTATTTCGACTTGTCGATTGCATTTCTATTCTAAGATAGGCGAAATAATAAATCAAGTAGTTTCTGTAGGAATGTTTTCAGCCATTATGCGACAGAGTCAAAGAAACAAAAATTAATTCGATTTAGTGGCTATATAAGAGATTATTTCGCGATTATTGAAGATTTCCGAGATTATTCATAATTATATAATGACGTAGAGCGTAATTTTGCTTGATATTACAGATTTAGATGTAGCTAATTTGGGAAATTTTAAATTTTTGAGATTATCCGAGATTAAGAGGATTTTACATATGTGTTTTTTAAAGACTTATATCGACGATATTCAACTAAAAACATAAGCCACAAATTATTCGATATTATTCTGGGGTCTTATGACCTATTAGATTATTGCGTAAAAAGTGAAGCAAAAACGTAAAAAGAACTAAATTAATTAAAAACAATGACATAGCAACTATAATTTAGTTTTTTTACGACGTACCCCATAGCTTAAAACAAAGTAAATCAAACCAAAGGGCTGATAGGGACTGATAGTCAAAATGTAACATATAAAATGTATATGTTGTATGTATTTGTAGAGGCATGTGCGGCTGCATATGAACTTGATATATGTATTGGAAATGGGAATCGAATAAGGCCAATTAAGACGAAACTTGATGTGCGTGCTTTTGATGCTAAAATGATTTTTTTGTTAAAATTCTAGAATTTGGCCAATTACCAGGAATGTGTATTTCTAAACCGACTATGTTAAAATTCGACATTGACTGTTCGAGATGAACTTGCCTTTTTTTTAAAAATAAATTTGGTGAAATTCTACAAGGGTGCTGGTTCTAAAATGATTTTGAAACTTGGCTATTTCTTAACTGGTTTTGATTAAATCCAGCATATGTGAAGCAAATGGAATTCTATTAAATTTTTAGATGCAAGTTCATACAATAAAAAACCAATAATGTTGTGAAACACAGGAGAATTGTTGTACGCATTAACTATAATTCTCCGAAGTCTGTAACATTCCAAATTCTAATCTACTTGTTTTATGAATCTTTACCAGAAACCGTGGAAAATAATTTTGTTTCCTTTCCATATGAATCGAAACACATCAACACTACTTTATGTTAACACTATCATCACTTTGTGTGGTGAAATGATTGAAATATGATTTTCCCAAATTTAGAAAAAACAACCACAAACATACACTAAAAAAATATTCGTATGGTGGAATTCTAATAATTAATATTCTTAACAATTTGAGTTGTTTAACTATCGGTAGTCCTACCGTTATCGAAATTTATTAAATAAGAACATATCGCACGACGAACCTAAATCAGAAAAAAATAGTTTCCATTTCTCTCCACTTAAAACGCTCACGGTTTTCACAAATAAAAATTTTACAAAGAGTAAAAATGGGGAAAACCGCAACAACAAAAATATTGAGATTTAATTTTTCTCCACTTTTTCTCCACTTGATCCGTTCACTATGGCATATATAAATACAGCGTATTTCAAATCGGCATATGGTACACTTCGGCATATTTCAAAATGGCATATTTCAATACGGCATATGATAAACTATGGCATAGGGTAAGTTACGGAGTATTTCAATCATGATACACTATAGCGTATGGTACACAACGGCTACTTTCAATGTGGCATATGGTACAATATCGCATATTGCAATTAAAATGGATTACTAAAACGAAATTTAAACGAAGTTCTGAAATGTGACCAATTAGGGTGGAACTTGGTTATTTATTAACTGAAAATTGATGAAATTTAGCATATACGAATATGATGAAATTCAGCATATTTTAAAACTGATTCTAGATGAAGTTTTGCCATATGGCCAATTTTGATAGAACTAGGCTATTTATTAATTGATTATGATGAAATTCGACTAGTATGATGGAATTCAGATTCTTAAATGAGTTTTAGATGAAATTCTGGAATATGGCCCAAAATTATGGAATTCGGCTATTTCACAACCGATGATGATAAAATTCGACAAATGCGTTTGAAATGGGATTCTAAGATGAGTTTTAGATGCAGTTCTGGAATATGGCCAGTAAACAGACTGACTAATGAAATTTTAAAATTAAAAATAAGTGAATAAGCCCTTTAACTTTTTCGTTCTCTCGTAAGGTTTAGAGGTTATTTTTATTAAATTAAATTATTTGCAAATAGATGGAACAAATTTTACTACGAACATCAATAACTAGCAAGGTAATTAGCTAATTCGCTTATTAATTCGCCGATATTTTTTTGGGAAATCCAGATTTTTGGTTGTTTTTTTTATCGAACTAATGTAATATAGCAGATGGTTTTATTGCACTTACATTTTTCGTTAGTAACCGCTTTCCAGTTTTGTGGTTATTAAAAAAACATCTGTCAAGTACAACACAAACTACTACTAGTTGTACTATACATGCCGTAGTGCATCATATTCCGCAATGAAATAGCCATTTCGAACGCGACCCATGGCTACTAACATGGCTTACGTACATCATTTTCTCCACGGCTTTTCCCTTTAATGGTTATCGAGTTTAAAAAAAAATAGGAAAAACAACAAAACATTTTTTTCTTTCTCCACTTAATGACTGCAACGCTAATAAAGGTGACAAAACTTCGTCTTACAAAATAAAACAAAAAAAAATGTTGAACCATTAAAACGAGTTCTTTTGACGCTTGACTTTGCGTTAAAATTATTTAATAATATGCGAAGAGCGAATGACCGCATTTTAACGCTTTCGGTGTTGAATTTTGTTTGAAACAGGAGTAATGAACCGACTTATCAGGAATTTTACGAATTGAAATCCAGCATTTAATTTTGATGCTGTTGAATT
Organism: Tipula vernalis; assembly: GCA_958295665.1. Taxonomy (NCBI): domain Eukaryota; kingdom Metazoa; phylum Arthropoda; class Insecta; order Diptera; family Tipulidae; genus Tipula; species Tipula vernalis. The sequence continues at coordinate 4,709,335 of OY282560.1, read as the reverse complement.
TTTCAAAAGTCTAATTTCAAGTTCGTTTCCATCTCAGAATCCATTATAAACTGGCAAACGTAATAAAGATCAAAATGACTAAATTATCAAAACCAAAGCGAAACGTTCATTAAAGCAGATAAATTCGTATGGCACAGAACTAAATACCTAGTACCTAGATTGATTCTTCGGAATTTTATGTAACTACTTTAAATGCTATTCCTATTCATAAATTTCCTCATACTCCCTTTTAAATTAACAATGACTACAGTTAGAGTACTAATTTAAGTATGTCTCGAACTCAATTTTTTTTTAATTTATTTTTTCTAAATCCTCTTAATAATAACAGTAATTAACTGTGTTAAGCTTTTATTTCAAATGAATTGTCAAAATTATCATTTTCTGTATTTTTATTGAAAGAAAATGATCCTTTCTTCGTTCTTCTATATTTCTCTAACATTTTTCATAAAATACATAAAACTTCTCAACCTCACCCTCCTCCATCATCATTTCTATATTCTTTGCGTTGTGTTATCATTACAAAAAATTTCATAACTTTTCAAAAAAAAAAATAAAAATTCTGAATTTTAAATTAATTTTATTTTTTGAAAATACATTTAACGGTTTTATTTTTCAAAAAAATGAAAATTTAATGAGAAAAGGGTTCGAGTATAATGTTGCTAATATTCTAATCCCAAGTGAATTATTTTTTTTTGTAAAAATTACGAGAAAACGTATTTTCGTTAGTTTTGATTAGGAAATTTTTAGTTTGTGCGAGTACAAAATTACGAACCTGTTAGAGTGCGAGTAGGCAATTTAATTTCAAGTGTTACATGGAAATTGTCTGTTCCTTAATTCGAAAAATTTATTAGAATATAAATTAAATTTGTTTGTGTTAAATTTAATCAATTAAATTAGAAACACAAATTATACGATATTTATACGAGAGTATGTGTAAGGAAAACAAACAAACGAGAAGGGTAAATTATATTGGAAAATTTATAGATTTTTATTAGTTTATTGGATGAATCTTATTTGTTATCAGGATATATTGATATTAGTTATAAATTTTGTAGGTTTATTAGATATAAACAGAAGGGTATTTTATCCATGGTATTCACGTCCTTAACAGTTATAGCTCTTGGTGTTTAATTGTCTTGTTATTGTGTGCATTCATTTAGTAATTAGTGCACTAAAAATTCGATATAACTCTTTTGGATGTGACATGACTTCTGAAAAGCTTGTATACAAAATAGTATCATTCGTTGTTTTGCATGTACCTACCTTACTACCACCTACTATCAAGATACATAATATTGATAGGTAATAAAAGTTCTAATTTAAAATTAAAATTAAATTGTTTATTGTAATGAGAAGTTTGTACTACTGTGTGGAGTATAAGCTTGGTTTCGATTTTGTCCGCCAGCCTACACAGCTATGGTAAATCATCAGTGATCCAATCTTAACTGAACATGAACTTTTGAGCAGAGGAATACATTAACAAACCATTACAAAAAGTGTTATCAGGGGTGCTGGGTAATAAAGCTAAGGGAAATAAAACCAAAAGACTTTATTTCTATTTTAAAGTGAATCGTTCAGTGTATTTAAGTTTCAAATTAATTGCTGGCTGAAATTTACTAATTGGTTACATCGCCAAAATCATGTAAGATGAACAGTTTTTGAAAATCTTTGAATGTAGGATTCTTTATCTATATATACTTTAAAAGGTTCAAGCGCAATTTTCCTAATTATCCTATTAAAAAAATAATAATTAGGGACTTTAGCTCTCAAAGCTCCACTTTTTAGAATATTTTACAATTAAAATTTTTTCTTTTCAGAATTTCTTCTCTTCTTTTAAAAGGCTCTGCTGTTAATGGTAGCAATTAATATGAAACTTTAATACTGGACGAATGATTTACTATTGATCTTCGAGAGATTTTAACTTTCGAACCGTTTCTCAGGTAATGCTTCATTAAGTTTCATGAAATGTGTGGCAGATATATAAATTGAAGTAAGTGCAACACCACGTAATTGAACAACAATTAGTTGCAACGCATACATCAAGATTGTGACACAAATTTTTTTAAAAGATAGTTGAACAATTTTATTAGTGTGATTGTATGAGTGTTAAATAAGAATCGGGGATGTTAAGTATTATTAATTCTTCTGATACGTCAGACAGGAGTTAATCAACTATTTGTTCAAATTTTATTATGATTTCAAAGCCAAAGATTTCACAACACTTCTTTTAGTTTTCAATGCCTTACAAATAATACATAAAAATATTAGTACACTGACTATAAACGTTTGCCCATCTAAAAGACCTTTAAAAATTTTTTATTTTCATTACATAGACAGTTTTAACTTAATTCTGCAATATATTTTCAAATGCCCTTTGAACTTAAGCGTTTTTATAGTACTCAGTTTACTGGAAAGTACTTTTATAGTTTCTTCACGCTGAAGGTTACTCATTAAATAGAGATGGGGACCTTGAGATAATTAGACGAAGCAGTTAATTACATGGTTAAACAGTAATAAATTACCGTCTAATTGACGCCTAAGCATATTTATACATATACAAAAATTTGTTATAACAAACGACATTCATCGATACAGTGCATTACAATTCAATTGCATTTCGTTGTAAACCGTCAATCAAATGAATTTTCTGCTTTTACAAAAGATCGAACAATCTGCTAACCTTCACTTATTATAAAGTCTCGAGACATTGCCACTCAATTATAAGTAAACTTTTTTTTTTTTTTGTGTTAGATTGTTGTTAGAATAAATACAACACACATAAATTTTATCGTTTTTCGAAAGTTGTTTTCATATTTCCATTTTGATTTTTCTTTATAAAAAAAATACACACACACACACGGTTGTTGTTGTTGTCGCGTACACATGTTTGGTGAAAAATCCTTGATCAAATTGAGCGAAGAGATAAATTAATCCAGAAATTGTTAGAATTTTATTTACACAACTAACATTTTTATAATCGCACATAAGAACAACAACATTTTGATTGTATGTACATCTATTCTGTGTTTATATTGTGTATGTGTAACACGATATATTAAATGTCATGTAAATCAGGATATAAATTCTAAGATAAAATTGATTTATCTCGAATATATGGTAAATCTTTGTTTTTATCTATTTATAATGACATTGAATTTATATTACTTGCAAAAAAAACATTTATATGAATTATAGTTCTCTAGTGGTTCTAGATTCTTCCAGTTCGCGGTTATCGGAAAACAAAAAAAAATGTCATCGATTTTCTCGTATTATTTAGCATAAAAATATTTTATGACCTCAAATCAAAACAAAAAAAAAAAAAACCTGTAAAATACTAATAGTATACGATATACTAGTAGTAGTAGTAGTAGTAGTAGTAGTAGAACATGAAAATTTTTGTGATCAACAAGTAGTTGCAATTATGCAAAAATGAAAATTGAAAATAACAAAAATTTCCATTTTGCTGTTACTTTTGTTGGTGTACACCAGTTCAGAATACGTATTTATATATACGAGAGAAAGTTCAGTTTGAATTTGAATGAGTTAAAATATTGTGTGGAAGGAAAACTAAAACAACAACAAAGGTTTGGAGAAAATTGGAAAAATGAAAACAAGGAAAAGTGGTAACACAAAACAAAAAATTGGATTTTGTGACAAGAATGGATAAAAATGTACATTAAATCATATTATGTGTACCGAGTATGTTATATGAGTTCATATGAAAGGGAAATATGCAGCTATAAGTGGGTTTCTTCCAGTTTCGTTGATAGAATTAGGTGAATTTAGTTTGGATATAGATATACGGTTTAATGTAGTATTCAGAGTAGTATTACATTATATCACTTTAAATAAATGCTAATTATGTGTAAAATAACAGGTATAATTGTATCGGAATCAACATAACTTTCAATAGAATCAATAAACCATAACTGTCAAATTAGTTATCTAACATGAATAAGGAGGCTTATAATAAATTATTTTGAATCGATTGAAAATTCCTAACCATTTTATAATAATAAAGCAGCAAAGAGTGGTAAAGACATTTGAGTTTGTTGCAAGCATCTCTGAAATTTAATAGTTCCATTATCTGTCCTAATGTCGGTTGGTGTTTCTCTTGTAGCGAGGTTGTTTACGATCTCAAGTTGAACAGCACAAACGGTTAGACATGTAAAGAGTGCTATCGCCCGTTTTACTATTCAAGAAAGTATGAACGCATGATTGACTTCACAACATTGAATTTTCTTCAGTAAGAGACCGATTGAATCGTTGAATGGCAAAATCTAATGTTCAATAGTGTAATTGTTAATATGATGGTATTTCGCCTTTTGAGCAATAAGAGCCACCTGGTTTGTGACATGATCGTCAGGAGGGAACATATTAGCTTGCAGTTAAGATGCCATTAGGAATGTAAGCTGTGTAGTTAGGTCAAATTCTTACCAGTTCTCATGTAGTATCTACATGAATCTTGATATTACGATAGAAGAACAGTCCACCTAATTTTATGTCGAGATTTTTTCAAGATTTGGTCCCATTCGAGATTTTTCCTTTCAATGATTGATAATAATTGATCGAAAAAATATAATCTCGAACGAGGAATGTCCATTTCCATGCTAGTTTTAAGGCCGAATTCGGGATAAATAATCTTGCCGTGAATGGTTAAACTTGAATATGACGATGAAAATCTCTAAATTTATGTTAATGCAATTTGATGTTCTATTTTTATCATTGCTAAGTGTCAAACCCTTCAGAAAATGTATGGATTTTATGGAATACCGCTAGCCCATCTGAACATTTCATAGGTTTATTCTCCAAATTGCACGTAATCGATTCAAAATTAATTAGTTTATGATTTCATTGTTATTAGCTATTTTCACAGATTCATTAAGCTTTTTTTTTCAGCGAGTTAGAGACAACTTTACTTTGTTATTTTATTTTATAATTTGCATTATGCGTTTTCAATTAAAGGCCGAATAATGCCAAATATAATTTTAAATTACTGCGACTTGATACAAAATGTAAACAAATTATCCCGTTGCAGACTGCCACTACCAAGTTTGCGGGTTTGAATATAACAATAACAATACGAATAATTGCTACAGTCCAATAACGGTTTATGATTTGACTACTTCACAGTTAGGATAACAAATCAAAACAATTGCAGTAATACCAAACTGATTGATTTTTCATAAAATTTTTATACTTATAATCGGGCTTTTCAAAACGAGAAAAAAAATGTTCGAGCTTTTCTACTCGAGACTTTTATTTTCGATGAAATTTCGGTTAATTTTACTTTCGGTCCTTTGTCTTTCGGCCATCTGTGCCAACCCAAAATATTCAGAGGATCTGAGTTCAGTTGAGGATTACCAAGATTTTTACAAAGAATAAAGGCAAGCGGACAAAATCTCGAATATAAAAAATCTCGAAAGACATAATTTCGAAATAAATCTCAAAACATAATTAATATTGAAATCTCAAAACATTAATTCGTTTTGAGATTTTATAAAATGTTGTTTTTTATGACTTGTAAATCATTTTATATGAAAAATGTCCTTAAATCATCTTAGGGCCGTCACATACATATTTCCGTTGTTTTCAAGTCGAAATATTTTTTTTGGCACTACTTGTTATGCCCAATCCGAAAAGTTTGTGGTAAATTCCTTTCCAAATCCGTTAAACAACTGCTCTCTTAATTTTTTTAATAAAACAATTTAGATGTTTTAAATGTAATTTATTGAAAAAACTTTTCATACAGCAACAATGATTTATTTCAAACATTTTCACTCATTATTAACTATTCCATACTATTTCCATTTTAAAATATTTTTTTTCTTTCTAACAAAGTCAAGACTGAATTGTCTGACGATGTTGAATTTTCATAAGAAAGATTGGCTTGGTTTGGAAATATTACAATCCTCGAGGGCGATCTGGATCATGAAGAAGAGGCTAATGACTTTAAATATATCTACTAATTTCTCCTTATTTTGTTCCGAAATGTGTTCGACGTAATCGATTTCAATCGGTTCCAATGTTCTGTCTTTTCCAGGCCTACGAATTTCTCACCATCAGGAATCCGATGATTATTAGCGCTATAAATTGAACGGCTATCATTGGTGTGATGTTGCTGAGATGCTGACATCGTGAAACCTCGAGTTTCTATTTAAATGTTGTTCTATTTAAATAATGCAGGATCTGCCAATTAGTACAAGGAAGCATTAAACTTACTTAGATTGACCTTAGAACAAGCCATAATGTTTAATGAACTAACTATTTGAAGGATCTCGGGTTGCTCAATTAATCGACCACGTTCGTTATTTTTATACTTGCACTTATGTGTTGAACTTAATACGACGGTTCTGACTTACTCTATCAATATGTATATGCAGAAAGCCGTGCTGTCGGCTGTTTTCCAGATTATATTAGTAGAACCAGCATTAAATTCCCCCTTTTCCAAAATATTTTTAAATAATCTTCTGTGTGGTTAATTTCAAAACACAACTTTATCTCTAATTATGATGAATTCAACGAACTCGCGTTAAGTGTCAAACTAATTAACCATCCATCCACACGCTTTACCAATCAGTAAATGTGATTATTAGTTAAAGTGTCATTATGAGAACCACGATTTGAAAGATCTGCTCTCATACATCTTTTTCAGCTTAAATATTGCTGTAGGCGAAAACCGTGTTGACCACCAATCAAAGTATTAAAATATTTAAGTTCGAAGAGTACAATTTACGGCCGCTTTATACGAGGTAGACGTGTAACAATTTAATATAATTAAGCCACATACACGTTATTCGCGCGCCAAACTAAATTATAATATTCCTACAAATTTGATAATAAATAATTATTAACTTACACACTATTTGCTAATTTATTTTTATGATTATTTAATTGATAATTAAAAAATAATAAAATCAAGCGAAAAAATAACGAAATAAGCAAAATAAAAGAAAAACGTTTTCTTATATAAATTGTATATAGATTTCTTGGCATTGAAATAACTTTTTTCTTTATCTTACGAATTGCAATTATGTAAAGTGCAAGTGGTAATTCTCTTATTTAATCGTAATCGGTTTTTTTTTAACGTTATTACATTTGGATGTACATAACAGAATATATGTACATAAGTACATTTGTATGGAAATGTCGATTTATTTTTCTTAATCTTTACTTTGTAATTTCTGCGATTGCGATATATAAACAGACTTATTGTGGAAATAATTGTATATGACCATGTTTGGATTTAGCCGAGTTGTAAGGTTTGTAGGTTTCTAGGATAAATAGAATCTGTCGAGACGCGGTGACAAGTTGTTTTAATGAAAAGTGAATTTCTTATAGTCTGTTGTAGATAAACAGTTTTGTGAGATATTAATGTGTGGAGCCGTCAAAGTAAACTGCTAATGTTAAAAGATTGTTTATTTTGAGCTCTTATAACTTATTCTAGTGGAGACTTTTGTAAATTTAATAAACCTTTCAAATTTTTTTAACTTTCATAAAACGCAATCTGGTATAACCAAATTAGGCCAACGCGTGTGGTTCAATTAATTTCTTAGTGTGTGATGTGGAAAAACAGTCTCAAAAATATTCTTAAAAATATCATAATTATTCATAATCGGTTGCTTATCGCGTTGAGTTATGTTAGAGATTTTCGAAAGCTTTCGACACATTTTGGAGTTCAGACGTTATTTGTGATCAACATTTTTCAGGTTTTCGAGATTTGCTTACCGTGTTTACGATTTATTGATGGATTTCAAGATATTTTTGCCATTGTTCGGTTAAGAATGAGATGACTACAATTTTTATGTTCTCAAAATCATTCACCTTTTCAAAATATTTAAAATCACGATAGCCTATTATTTTCGAGATTATTGAAGATTATTTGTTGTTATTTTCGGTAACAATACTTTCGGAAAGCTTTTCGAGGTTTTCTAAATTATTCGAGAATATTTGAGATTTTTTATTAAAATTATTGTCATTTCACAATAATTTAAAATTATATACATAATTTGATTAGTGGTTAGGTTCATAGGAACTCAGTACTTTGTTGTACTTTGTGTTATTGAAGCTTTTCTGAGATTTTTCGAGGTTTTTCAAAACTTTTTGAAGTTATTCAAATCGCAAAGTAGTAAACTTCGTATTATTGAACATGGTTAAAACTCCCTCCCTCTCCCTTTCCAAGTAATATTTTTTTCTTTTTGAAAGATCGCTAGGTTTTGTCAGCCTTCAAGTCAAATTGTCAACCATAGGGGACCAATTTTCACTTAATTAATACCAACTCATTTATACTTTAGAGATTCGACGATTATTTTTTAACTTAGCGAAAAATTCCCAATACTTATTAAGTTCTCTAATTTAAAGAACTTGATGTTAAATTCCGGTTAATTGTTCTAAAATGAAAGTAAAACTATAAAATTTAATTTAACTCATATGAATTCGGATGAATCACACTTAAAATTCTAAAATTTAAAATCCAAATTTCTGAAACAAATTAGTCAAACTATACAGATATTATTTGATTATATAATTAACTGAAATGCACCAGTTTGTCTCAAGTATCGACCAAGTTGACTAGCACAAAATGAACATGGATGATGGATTGATGAAATCGAGTTTTTACCCTAGAATTTTTTTTTCGAGCTTCTTAACTCATATCACTCACTCACTCACTCAAAAATGTTATTCAGAACGCTTCATTGTGGCAACCAGTAATTACTTCTAGTTCCCAAATTACCCTCATAGCGACGAGTCATTCTAATTTTACGAATGTTTAGAGCAGTTAATTCAAAGATGTAATAAATTTATTGAGGTTCGAGGAAAACATATGATTGATTGATTGATTTCAAATGTACGATCAAGCATAAAGCAAGTCTCCCGTATTATAATGCGAATACCACACCATTATACCCATGTTACAATACGACACCATAACTCTCCCTCGTACACGTTTTTACATGTAACAAAATCGAGGGATGGGAAAGGAATGTTAGTGAGGACAAACTCGGCCCGGTTACAGACACCTAATAAAGCCGATAGTTAGTGTTTTATGACGACATAATGACACAATTAAAATATTAATAATAAAACGATGGAACCTGATCGATCTGAAATAATATCTTAAACTAGAATTTATATTTATATAATACTCCAAACTTCCGATTAACAAAATTGATGATAAAATATATATCGATGTTCTTCTGAAACTAAAAACAAATTAGTTTGAATAAATCATCGATTATTCGATGATTTATTCAAACGTTTTGAAGATCGCACCGCTAAAGTAACTTTTACCGTCTAAGGATTAGCGCAATTTTATAAATTCGGAGACTGATTAGTTGGTGTTCGGGAGAACCAGTTTGGCACAAATATCTATCGACTGTACAACATTACGGCAAACATAGATTGATAAAGACTTTTCTAGGGAAATCTCGATAAATCAATGATTTCGCATTGAATTTTCAAACGCGAATTTAAGCCCGAACTGTATGTAACAACATTAAATAGTAAATTAGCTTGGAAATACTCGGGAATCTCGAATAATCTAAATATTCTCCTGTCTTTGCTAAAGAACTGAAACCTATGAAATGAAAACCATTGCTATGAAAATCTCGAGAATTTCAAAAAGTCGCCTGTTAGTCTACACAGAAATGATTGTAAAGTTTTTCCGAAAATTGCAAACATTATCAATTCATTAGTGCGATATTCAATAAGCTGACCGCCGAACGCCCCATTCAAAAACTAATGTTAATGATTTTTATTGAACGTTCAACAGTCAAGCCCGTTGAATACACCGACAAAGTTTACAATTATCAGAAAGTCTTCGGAAAAACTTCACAACCATTATAAAGCAAACCAATTTAACCTAAAATTAGAAAAAAAATTATAAATAGTGGTTTTGTGAATTTTTGTACAATCTGGTTATTCGAATCTTGATTTAAAAGGCGAAAACTTTACAATATCTATGTATATACTACCACAGCGATATCAAATTCTCGTCATTATTCAACAATACATAGGCTATCAATTCGATATTTATGAAATTTTATTTTGTATTTTGATTTTTCCCAGCGCTAACGCTGGAAGAAATCAAAAAGACAATTTCGCAAATATCGAATTGAAAATGATGATGAACTCATTTTTGAATCGTTAAGAAAATTCGAAATTGTTATTGAATTTTATAAACAATGTATATATACATTACAATCGAGTTTATTCGCCATTTTTGACATTTTTGAAATTTTTCAGCGTTTTGTGCTTAGCAAAAACCAACCATATTCTTCCCCAAAGAAGACACCTAATTAATTTTTTTGATTTTTTAAAAGATGTCGGTTTTTGTTTTGACGATTATATACATAAAGCTCAATTTCTAAAGGTCACACATAATTTTTTCATTGTTTAGTCCATTGGACGGTTTAGTTCATTGCACATTTTGCGTCCAATATAGCGTTCACCGTGTGCTTAAGAAACGTAGGCACTTCATTACATAATTTGTTAATTTTAAAACACAGTAAAGTGGGTCAATCGTCTTAATTAGGTTGCGATTCATTTTTAAATTGAAATTCTTTCATTGAGTTGATTTAGCTATGAACAAAAACTAGTCTCAATTTGAGCGTAAGTTCGGGTCTATATACCTCCATATATTAAAATAAAAAATAAAAATCTTACCTTATTAAGTGATCTTGGGGGCCTATATCATTTCTTTGGCCATGTGGCCCAACCTGAACTGAACGTACTGCTGCTTCTTTTTCATTCCGACGTTATCATTTTATAGATATTTTATTATAGATTATTATATAAATTAAACAAATAACTGAAAATTTAATCACAACACATTTTTCCTAAACTGATTTTTCATTTTTCTTTTTATTTTCATGAAAACATATTTTTCATGCTTTTTTTAACACACTTGATTTTTTCACATATAGACTATATACATATATTTATATAATATATTTTATTTCACTTTCTATCACTAAAAATATATTAAATAATGAGCCCCGTGTGATTTAAAAAACCAAAAACACTTCACAAAAATAATTTTTCCCGAAAAAAGCACGTGTAAAAGAATTATATTCACAAAATTATATCAGCCTTTTGGAAAAAACGAAAAAGCTTCTCACTAATTTTTCCTTTTTTTTACAAACACGTAAGATTACAACAATAATATTATATGTAAAACTATAATCTTCGAAATATGTATAAGAAATTCTAATTTTTTTTTAAAAATGAAACTGAAAAACGGAAATTAAATTCTTAGTTTCTGATGGTGTTTATACGTTCTTCTTATGTGTTGTAGGTATGTAGTACGTATACGAACGAGGAAAATACAACAAAAAAGCAGCAAGCAAGAAGCCTGAGCAGAGATATTAAGGCTCAATACCATCCCCGGGGATGCTATGTTGTCAACTTAAAGCTGTAATATCATGTTCAAATCAATCGATATTTTCTCAAAACAAGAATCGCATAAACAGGTTCCGCAGTACACAAACCACACCAACAACGAAAAAAGAAAATATCTATATTCATGTACATATTAGTTATTTTGAATGTGTATGCAAAGGGTCAAATAACGGGACCTTTTTTATTACGTTTGTAAATCACAAATTTGATTTTTCTCTCATTTTTTTTATTTTCATATCGATGTTTAATTTTAGAATTTGATTAGAACGAGATAGATATATATCGAAATTACGGCATAAAATGAAATTTATATAGGCGCTTCCACGTCACAGTTATTTTGATGTTAAATTTATGAACACAGCCATACAAACATAAACATGTATTGTTGATCTGAAATTTGTACATATGTATACACATCACACCGTTAATTTATGGATACATAAACAGTATGGCCAGCAACACTTAAACAAAATATACCCGATAATCACGTTCACTACACACTATAATTGAAACTTTCACACACTATTCACTTTCACTGTAACTCACGAGCGCGCAAGTTATTACAACACTCTTTTTACCTTTGCTACCTTTGTAGTCTTTAAAAGGTAAAATAATCAAACTAGTGCACGTACATGGAAATCTAATTAAATTTATTATTTTAATCGATGCGATTAATTTAATTTAAATTTTCACACACAAAGTAGTTTCACAAACTACAAACTTTCCACAAAGTAAAAAATTTATAAAAAAACAAAATAAAATTAAATTAAATCAAACTTTCGAAGAGGACGACGAAAGCACGTCTTTCCTCTTCGAGCGTAAATGACCGACCATCAACTTAGAAAAATATACACTGAACGAAAATTTGCTCAATATTTTTACCGACCGGATTTTATGATACGGTTTCTTTTCCGGTCGGTTTTGCTAGCGGTGACATTTTATAACCGGTATTCATAAAATTTTCACGCCTTGCTTTTTTGCAATTTTTGAACTAGACCAGCGTTTTTCAAACTTATCATTCCGTGGAACCCATTTTCTATTCAAATTGAGGTTCGAGGAAAACATATGAAAAAAAATAAGGAAAATTATATCCGTCTCTTTCTGTCTCATTCCTCGAACTTAAAACTCTCCCCTCGTAGATAGATTCATTTACTGATTATTTTTAATTTTTAATTTATATGAAGTTAATATTTTCCGAAACTTGTAAGAGAATTTAATTCAGTTGACTTACATGCTCAAAATTAATGGTTAATCAGTTAGAAACTAGGTTAAATTATCTTACGATCTTCGGAAAACTATAACGGGACAATAAACGGGATAGTAAAAAATTGTTCAGAGACGGTCGGGCACGTCTGTTAAATTGGGACCCGTGGCGGCAGCAACCTACAATGGCAGCATGTTTAGATTTTTGTTTTTATTTATTAGGACTTTAGTTTAATTTAATACAATTAATTTTCTATTAGATGTTAGCTATTTCAATCAGGGCTACATGGATTCGTTACATGCAAAAGGTAAATTGTTTCCAAATTGATGTTTAAAAAATCAAGCATATACATTTCGTACAATAATACATACACTCTGCACTGCTCCTGGAGCAAAGAATCGATGTCTGAAAAATATAGAATTGGATCCCAAATACACTATTAACGTCTTAAAGTATGGAGTCGAGAACTTTGTGGTTTCCGGAAAATTTTCCTTGCGCTACTCTGGGCTAATATTTCAAATTAATTGACAAACGGACCAAAACACGTAGAAAGCCATCAAGAGACCTTTACCCAATCAACATAACTAATGGACGGAAGTTGAGAGAGGATTAAAAAAAATCAGATGTCGATATTTTGGTTTGTCTCTCGCAAGCAGATTATAGTTTTTCTCTTTTAGACTTTGTGATTTTTGCAATGGAGTATAAACATATTTCAAATTTTCAAAGATACCTGGGACTGGCACCTCCCTGAAAATTGTGCACTATTAATTTAAAATTAAATTGGCGAAAACATATTTAAAAATATTATCCTTGTATGGAGCACGAAATTTACGGGCTCCAAAATTCATGAAGCTCAGGCATGTTCGGATCTAAAACTTACAGATGTGCGATGATAAATTGTGCTTTTGTTAAAATACCAGGATCAGTATCAATTGCTAAAAGGCCACCGGCCATGAGTTTAAAATTAATTCTGTCTCGGTCAGCAACGTCTGCAACTCTTATATTGTTAAAATAGTAAGTTATCAAAAATTCGGTTTACAGCCTTCTAGAGTAGAACCTTTAAAAAATTCGGCTATGTCTCCTTCTAGTGTAGTAAGAACAAGTTCATCTGTATTAGGTATTTATTTTATTTTGATAGCAGCCTTATCGACATAAAAATCAGGATATGCCCTTATTTCTGTTATCCTTTTGTAATCCCCATGTTTGTGATAAGGCGCAACTGTAGTCAATATTTTTCATTTAAACTGTTGCATTTTCGGCCAGTTAGTCGCTGCATCTTTTAAATGAAAACGAATTATGATTGAGAAATCATTGTATAGTTTTTAAAAACACTTTTTTGATAGAATAATAAAATACGATTAAAACCTTATTTAAAGCTCACAGCTGATAAAAGTTTTACCAAAAAAACGTTCTAATAACCAAACGTATTTATTAAATCATTCATAAACACTTCATGTATCACCATTTAATACTATACTAACTCTTGATTTGCAATTTATTTTGCATACAAATTAAGACGACTAACGCTTAATATGTCGTATCCGCCTCTCTAATTAGCCAATTATTGTAGTTCACCATCATTAGTTCACCAAGACTAAATATGACACATTTCAAACAAGGGCATTTCTCTGTTTATGTCTTCAACATCAATTAATCCCATTTTGACAGATTTACCGACATAACCAACATATTTCATTCATAAAAAATGTGCCAAAACTAAAAAAAACCGCGCGCACACATCACTCGTGAACAATTTACAATTTACTTTGGAAAATTATTTTTTTTTATTATAGTTTTTAGAAATATACATAGGTACAACAGCAACAACAACAATAAAATAAAATTACAAAATTATCGATGAATAAATTTAAATTTAATTAACTTATTTTATTTCTATTGAAATTAATTAATTATTCATTATTTTTATGAGATGGAGGAAGCAAAAAAAAAAAAAATTATTTTTGTAGTGAAATGTTAATTTCAGTTTGTTTGTTTTAATTAAAAACTATTTTGACTCGAATTTTTTTTTTGATGAATTGATGATTAATGCTAATGAATTGGTTTGTAATTTTATGATAATTATGTGTGGTTAATATTTTAGATATACGTGAGCTATATCTCTGTGTATACACGGACCGGGGGAGACAATACGGCACGCGTTTATCTTTTTAGTTTTAACCCAAATTTCGAATTATAAAAATCTTTTATTCATGGTGCAACAGTGACCTTAAAGTTGCGCGCGAAATTTCCAATATTCTCATAATTTTAAATTCATCCAAATTTTATGCCAAATTTGTGTATACGAGTACATCCAAAATGTCTCAAGAATATCAAACAGTTTTATATATAAACTACCGTAATTTGTAATTCTAGAAAACCGTATTTTGATTTATTTGCGAAACTTAAATTTAATTTTCTCGACGAAATAACAACAACAAAAAAAATTGGATTATCACACACATTGTGTGTGCAGAGTAGAGTATAAAGATAATCAAATTTAACTGCTTTAACACTGTACGTTGGCACATTCGTTGTGAATGTATTTGTGTGTGTGTATGTATGCACAATGCCAAGCCATCATCATCATCATAATCAAGTACACACATACGCGAGAGTAAGTAAATTGAAAACGTTATGCGTTAATACAAATTATCGTATAATTTGTATTCCATAAGTGACTGTGTTTCTTCGGTGTTCACGCTGTGTTGTTGTCTTTGGGTATAAAAGCTAAGAAACACAAAATATCAACAAATAATATTCTTCAAATTGTTTTTTAAGTATATTGTTATTGTTATTTCTTAAATATAACGATTTTTTATGTTATTTTCTAATAAAAATAAAAATCTGGAATGAATTTTAAAATTAAATTTGTGAAAGACAAGAAGTTTTGCGGTTTTTTGTTTTTGGTTAAAAAAAAATTAAATCGTTTCTTTAGTTGTTCGGAAATTCATTGAATATTTTTGTTGCGGTTATAGTATTTTGCACCTTATTTGCATACGAATTGTAGTTTTTGTTAGATTGGCGCCAATTTATAGGTGTAAATAGTCTGTATTGCACATATGTATTCATGATTACTTTTATATGCGTGCATAAGACCATCGAATAGTTACATTTCTTAAGTTGTTAAATTCATCTTCAACATATTCACGAAATTCTCATGAAAATTGTTGAACTTTTTTGAACAGAATTTTGACTATTTACATGTTTTGGTTTTAAGGCTTTCTATGTATGTTATAAAAATGTATTTTCGTAGTGGTGTCTGCGTCTGTCGCTCTATTTGTTATCTCTATAAAACTTTCAAGAGCCAATACTACTTGGGGTCGATTGACGACGAGTTTAGTCAGCTAATTTATCCTATAAAAGAGCCCGAGACCAAAGGTTTGGCAAGGTGTACTAATATCCCTTTGACAAGTACACTCAAAATCGTAGTACATTTTTTACGAAAACATTGAATCAAACTTATTCATGGAGATATGAAATATCTCTCGAGCTTAATTAAAGGGGAATTTTAAATCAGTTATTTCGTATACTACCAGAACCTGAGCGAAATCTCTCGCAAGGGATGTTAATGGCATTTAACTAATTTAAGTAAAAATTGTGATATGACAGTTAAAATTTGCAAAAATATACTTCTGGGAATATGCAGAACTTAATGGACACTGAATTTAATTAGACATTCCATGTACTGTCGAAACCTGGGTCCAAATCACAGCCAAGTGGTGTTAATGGTCCCTTAGCAATTTGAGCCAAAATGGCGAATTAAATAATTTTGTACATTGCAGCTTTCGGTTTGTGAAAAACAAATTCCTCAAGCAAATTCTTAGGCTACTGCATTTCAATTTTACAGCAAGTTACACACACTTAACGTACCACGGTCTCAATTTCACTTGGTAGAGTTATCTCTGTGGGTGTGTCGGTTATGTATCTCTAGTATTTTGTCGCATTTTCAAAAGAAGTTTTTAAACTCATACAATGCCTATAAACTCGGCCTCCAGGTTTTTATAATATCTCTTAAAAATAAGTTTAATTTTCTAAATCGGATATGTCTTAATTGGGATTATTCAATTTGAATTGAATTAAGCGTATAGCATTGAGTAAGATGAAGTTTTGCAAATTCAATCGAGCCTATTCGAGTTTCTCGATAATACTCGAAATTTGTAAAGTGCTATATATCTAGATGCGGTACACTATATAATTATAGTGATACATAGAGATTTGCGATATTTTTAGGGATTTTCGGGATTTTTAGATAGTTTTAGATTTACTTGGTGTTGAGTATTAAGTTATAAGAATTGTCTGAAGTTTTATTATTTTTTGATATTAATGGAGATTTCGATATCACGCTAGTTTGGTTTGATTTAAGCGTACCATTGATTTCTTACAGAGATGAGTTTCACGAAATTTGAAATTTTGAGTGGGCATCAAAATTCTGGTATGAAATTATTCGAGATTCTTAGTTATCTCGAAGTTGTCTCTATTATGTTTCCAATATTATTCGAAATTTGCAAAGGGCTGAGATGACGGCATATCTTTTTAGATATTTTTTCAGCCAATTTTTGGAAAACACATTCCATTTTATTTACAATCATTTTTATGCACCGAATCTAAAATGTTGATTTATTCAGGTTTACTCTCAAGATGGTTAGCCCTATATTGCCCCAAAAACAAACTCAACCAACTCCTTTTTTCATCTCTTGATTATTTTAAACTTCGGTGATTAGTTTGAATATTGATATTGAATATTAAATCAAAGTTACTTTAATCTAAATTTTGCCAAAAAACAAGGTTTTGGTCGGAGAATTGCATAACATCATTTCCTCTCATATAATATTCTCGCTTGAATGCACAATTCCAATTGCTTCTCGTGAACGAAAAATTGTTGACGATTCTTGAAATTGAAAGTTAGATCAAGAGAAAGAGATGAGAGGCTAATTGGCGATTGGTTATTGTTTGCTCAAAAAGTTGATAGGGAAATAAACCAAAATTTCTTTTGTATTGAAAAATCCAAATTTCTTTACGCATGTAATGTATGCATTGCATTAATGAAGCAGGCGCCTTGTTCTAATTTATATGTTATCAAACCTTGAGTTCAATTCCCTGACAAACAGTGTTATGGCTCCTTAACACTTTCAGCCAAAATTACAATTCAGGCATAAAATGTCCATTCAATATATTTCTGGGGAAAGCGAATAACTTTTTCTGAGGATTAGGGTCCAAATCATTGACAAAAGCGACAATTTCCCGTACCCACTCATCTAACCACAAAGGTATCCACTATCCCCAGAAATAAACTTGTTTCTAATTTTATTCTTCAAGTTGTTAAAAAGCCAACACCCCTTGCTAAAGATTTGGACTCAATTCTGATACAGACAAAATAGCTGAATTATTTTGCCCTCTTTCAAGCTAAACACGTATCCCCTTTCCCCAGAACAAATATATTTCAAATTTCTAATCTTCATATTGTGATTTTTATTGAAAAATATAAAAAACTATTAACACCCCTTGCCAGAGAATTGGACTCAGGTTATGCTAATTAACCAAATAGTTGATTAAATTCTTCATCCATCAAGCTAAAAGCATATCCTCTGTCCTGAGCAATAAATGTGTTTCGAATTTTAATCTTCAAAATTCAATTTTGCCAGAAAATTGATATTTAGGACTATTAGGGGGTTAATAGAAATATGGGCTCAGGTGCTTAAAGTACTCAATTCAAAATTTGGACTGAAATAGCTGAAGGGTCGTAAACACTTCTTGCTAGATGTTTGGACTCAGGTTTCGAAAGTACAGAAAATGGCCGATAAACTTCCAAGCGATCAAGCTAAAACGGTATCCTCTATAAATAGCTGATTCATCCATCACCCATCAAGTGGAAAAGGTATCATCTATGTTCTCGGGCATAAATTTGTTTCGAATTTTCATCTTTAAACTACGCTTCTACCGAAACTGTTCAAGGGTAATTAAAACCTCTTGTTAGAGAATTGGTTACAGCAGAAATAATATCCTGTAGGTATAAACTCTGTTCCAATTTGTATCTTCAAATGGCGATTTCGCCTGAAATTGATAAAGGACCACTAAAACCTCTTGCTAAAAGTTTTGGCTCAATTTTATGATAATATACAAAATAGGTGAATAAATTCCCATCTAGATTCCCAAGTATAGATGTGTTTCGTATTTTAATATTCAGTTTGCAATTTTTTCAATTATAACCATTAACCCCATTTCCCAGCGATTTGAACTCAGTTTTTGATTTCTGAAATATCAGAAATAGTTATTCATCAATCAAGCCGAAAAGGTATTCCCTTACCCCAGAAATAAACCTAGTTTCGACTTCCAATCTTCCACTCACTGTTTTGACTAAAATTGCTAAAGGATCATTACCATCACTTGCTAGAGATTTCATAAGGTTCTGATGGTATACATCATACCGATTAAATTTTCCTTTCGTCATCTATCCTCTATCCTATACACGGAATATCCGACAAAATTCCCCGGTAATCTAGCTAGAAAGGAATCCCTTATCTGCAGAAATAAATTTTTTGAGTGAGAAAGAAGACCTTATCAACAAAAGTATTGTTTTTGGATTTATGGAAAAGTAGAATTAGATGAAATCAATATAAACTAACAGGCTAAATGGCACAGTCGTTAAAGATGCGATGTTCAGATCAGGAGGTACCTGGTTACAATGCCACAGTGAGGGATGCAACACGGATTGTTCATAATACGGTTATTATGAAATAACGGGCGAGTATAATGGGCGAGATCAAACAAGCTCTAACAGAAATTTTGTAAATTCGATCTTAATCAGAAAACAGGCAAATAGCTATAACTCAAAGCAACCGTCCAATAAAAATTAGCAGATTTTAAATAAAGATTTGGTTTTTTTTAACCAGCAGTGAGGATTGAACCGATGACTAGAAATTAGGTGCCTTACTCGACCCGCCTTATCATAATCGAGAACACAAATAGTTGAATTGGTTCGAGCGGCGCGCGATAAAAAATGATTGAAGAGCTTTGGCTTAAAATTTGCTTCACCTGATGTACCATCCATCTAACCTTTCTGAACTAATATTTAAACTCTTGGTAAATTACCGCGGGACCCAAATTCCGTTGGGTACACTCGCGCATGAATGTGCCGCGGATAAATAGTTACGTCACTACTCATTTTATAGAAAATTCGATTTTATTCAAAATCACCTAAATGAGCAAATTGTGAGTAAAAAAATGGAAAATCTGCAATTATGCTCCGATTAGGTTCTTGATGCCTCTAAAGATAGGTTTCGGGACCTGTAATTGTTGTTCCAACGTGCAGAATTATTGTTCCAACATGTAGTATAGAAATCAGCTCATCCTGAGCCAAAAACTCCAAAATCTTCAATTGTGCTCCGTTTGCGGTTCTTGATACCTCTAAAGATAGGTTTCGGAACCTGTAATTGTTATGCCCAATCGAATTTTGCCTTCCACTAAAATGGGAGATAGGATTTTGGCCGTAGAATGAGACGAGTGTTGCAATTTTCATACCTATTTTTTGAATACAATTTTCTGTTGTCGATGTGAAATTTAGGTACTTGAAAATCGCAACTCTTAAATCTCGTTTTTCGAACATAATCCTTGCTCAGTTTCCATTTATCCATTTTTTATCGTCTTTTAGGCGAAATATGAAAATTATTGTCTCATTTTCTCGTTTGCTGGACTAGCACTAATTTTTTCAGTCCACATTAATTACGATGATATGATAAGTAATTTTAAAAACAATTCTTTATTATGTCGTTTCTCCTATAGTAACTGTGAAATTTTGAAAATAACGAATTTTGAACTTTTCTAAAACTATCTGAACAAAAAATGTGCAACTACATTCCAGGTAGGTTATAAGTTTTATCATAAAGTGTAACCTTAGCTTAAAGTTATAGGCAAATGTTGATTTCCCCACCTGAAGCTTCATGTCACAACTCAAATTAATTTACATAAAATCGTTTATGACCTCAAGTCATGAGAATTAAATCAAACATAAACAAATTCAAGGTTACAAATCGAAACCGAAAAACTTAAATCCTAAACAAACTACTTGAATAACTACATAAATATTCATTAAACATTTTTTTTTCCATTCCAATTCTGCAACTCTGAAACACTTTTCGTTGTGTCTTGTAATTTTAATAAATTAATTTTAATTTCGTTTTTTGTGCTCTGGTGTGAGCTGTATAATTTCGTTTTATGAATGAATTTAATGAAGAAAAAAAAGCAAAAAACAACGAAGAAATTAAAATTATGAATGAATCATGAAGAATTGTAAGACTTGAGTGTTTTTTTTTTTTTGATATTTTTAAGATTATCATTTATCAAAATGTATTCGGTGCTGCTATTATTGTTGTTGTCAGATTAATTTCTTGAGCTTGGCGATGTTGTTGAGTTTAAGAGATGTGACAAGTTAGATAAATGATCCGTGAAATAAAATGGAGCAGATTGGGTTTAGATCTAAATCCTAGATGGCGGTAAAATGCTCATAAAACGTTTAGAGGTCACCGTATGCTACAATTTTTCTGTATACATCTATAATATAGTGAGTACAATCGTACATGCTAATTAACTTCTTGTACTTAATAACTTTATCACAAAACATAACGATTGTCGTGAACCAAAAAAAGTATACAAAGTTCACGTCGAATAAATTCCAATTCCCTAATATAAAAAAAAAAATCCAATCCAATTCGTTTGCCAAACAAATTAAAAAGGGGTTTTGCATCATAAACCAAAATCGTGATTCCTAAAATATAAAAAAAAAAATCCGTTTTCTCTCTATAAGGACCACGATAATAAAAAAAGAAAACACACCAAACCTTATAACCTTCGTCGCATCGAGTTATAAAAATACGAAAAAAAAGGGTTAAATTGTAATTTGTAATAATTGCTGGCAAAATTGGTATTGGGAATTTTTCTAATTTTCTCGTTAGCAGTCTTGTTTGTTACAACAGTTTTCATTACAGTTGTTACGTTTTGTTGTTTTCTAATGTTCACCAAAAATACAAAACCAAAAAAAAAAAAAGGATTTCGCGATTGTGAAATTAGCCATGAAAGGATTCTTTTATATTCATTCTGATTATTGTTACGCACAATCAGGACTTGACTGGAAAACTCATTTTCTACAATTCTGCTATTCTCGAAAATAAAACGAATATAAAAAATGAACGTGATTAATTTAAAAAAAAAAAAAAAAATCCAAACCAGGCATCAAATCTACTTTAAATTTGCTCGAACCAAAACAATTTTTATTTTGGTTTCAGTTTAGTATTAGATTGGTTTGGTGAGGAAAATGATTGAACGAAAAATACAAATAACTTAACAAAATGAAAATAAAATGGAATAAAACGTTCTCTTGAGATGAAAATTCGATTTATAAGCAAAAACGATTTCCCCTTCGCAATGTCCGCAATATTTTGCATTCAAGAACGTGATTAGAGACAAGATGAACAGCTCTGTTTGTCCGTTGCCCAATATCTACTTTACAAAGGTTCAAACCATGCTGAATATAAAATTGTTATGAAGTGATCTTGAAATATATACTTACCTACATTAGGCATCCAATTTAAATTTCGGGGAAGCTGGAATGAAAACGTTAACTTTTAATGAACAATTTCAACCTTGAATTATAGCTCGTATTTGTTATGTAGGAATAAAAATAAATTTTCTTATCGAAAGAACACCTTCAACGTGACTCAACAATGATGTATTACGACTTCAATTTATTTTATATGGTACATACAGAAACACACATTTCTTATCTCATTTGGGAATTTATACATTTCAAAACTATTATACGATTCGCATGAAACTTATCTCTCCCCTCCAAATTTCTATATAAATATATAAAACAGTATACATTTTTAATTATAATTTTCTTATCAAACCAAAATAATTTTCCCATCCACAATAATTTTACCCGTTCATAATATATCTCATGTATACTCAGACTCTTCTATAAACGAGTTTAATACGCGAACACATCATCAACTCGGTATATCTATAAACAAATATTTCACGCACCTTCACCAAAATAAAATTATATCACGAAAATTAATTTTTCTCCTGTCTTATCATAAAAAACAAAATTTTCCAACTAGTTTTTCTATACTGTACGTGTATTTACGGGAAAATGATAACGTGGGGGGAAAAATTGTTTAATTAATTACCAAAAAATAAAAGTTTTATCTCCGTGAAAATGATTAAGGTTTGTTGTTTTGAAAATAAATTACTATTGATACGGAGTCAAGGCAAAAGGATTGGCGCGTGTTGTCTGATCTAACAATTCGGCCTATTGTGCAATCAATCTCAATTATCAAATGAATTTTTTGCTTTCTATTTTATTTTCCCTCCTCATCTTCGAATTCTAATCCCTAATCATTTCGATTCTCTTGTTTGACCAGTCAGTAAGTAAAGTACACAAAAAGGTTATTTCGCATTTATATTAAATGGGCAGCGAGAAATGATTGTCTTTTGGGGATGTAAAGTTTTGATAAAATCTTAAAAGATTTTTTTTTTTTTGCTTGCTTACTACGAAATGACATAATCGTGTAAGTAGGATATAAAAATGTACGTATACATATAGATAACATATTATGGGAGAGAGGGTAGGTATTAAGAAAATTACAACAATTGATTTGACATTAAGAATGGAACAAACAATCTATAAATTAATAGAAACTTTAATAGTGTATCAAGACGATTTGATGACATTATATGTTTTGGGGTGACTGTTTAACAGGTTGTTTGTGTTGTAACAAATAAATGTTTGATTAGGGAATTCGGGGGGTGAACTTACATGTTATATCGATTTTGATGACTTTGCGACTTTTTCGTCTCAAATTAGGTAATAAATTTGTATTCAATAGCTCACATGTCAATCACTTTGTCGTTTTTAATTGATTCACTAAATATATCGAAAAATTGAACTAAAATTCCATTACACAACACAAAACGTGTAATTCTACCACCAACACACATCATCACTGCGTGGATTCATAAATAATTATATACTTAGTGAAACGTCTTTTTTGTATTCTTATAATAAAATTAAAATATTTCGAAGGTGGATACAAATAACCGCGCATATACCTATAGTACAATAAAAATTCTTTCGATATTACTCAAACAAAGTATACTACTCAGCGCGCGCGTTAAAGTGTGGCAAAAGCATACCGATACGAGCGAATTCCTCACATTACATTAATATGATAAAGATGTTCAATAAAAATAAATTTGCCGGTACCACTCAAAATCATTCAAGAAACAAAATGATTTTTTTACAAAAAATTTTCACGATTTTCCTTTTTTTTTTTTTTTTTGTATAATCAAAATCATAAAATCAAAAGTCATCGCGGTAACAACAAAATATGCTAATGGCTAATTTCAATTGTGCACGCTTTTGAATTAAAAAAAAAAGTAAAAAAAAAATGAAATCTTTAAGGAAATTCACCGTTCTATGTGCTCTGTGTGTTATTGAAGATCACAATCGCCGTGGGATCAAAATGTATATATACATAAATACAGTAAGCACAAGAGCACAGCACAAAAAAAAATTAAATTCGCATCGTGATACGCGATAATCGGTTAATTTTGTTGTAAAAATACATTTTTATTCTTGTGTTTACGATCATGCGGTCGTTAATCTTATATGCACAGGTAATAATAGATCTTACGGTTGAAAATTTAAATTACGAGTCCTTTTTTTTATGGAATTTCCAATGAAAACAAATAAATCGGGAAGAAACATCTGTGCGCCGGTGTATAAATATTTTTTGGGAAATCCAAAATATTATCGATTACACCAGACAACCAGACGCCCCTATATACAGAGGGATGATTAGAAATATATTTAGTTTACGCCATTCGAGAGGTGAAATTATTGGAAATTTTGATTATTTGCAAAAGACACGTGTTTGAGTGTAATAAAATTTAGGTCCATTTATTTACTTAAAACAGGTCCTTTGCTTAATTTTATGATTATAGAACTGCAGCCAGGTAAAGCTAATTGTATCTGGATAAGTAAATATTTAAAATCACATGTAAATTTTGGTAAACGGGAAATTAACAGTAGATGCCGCTTATGACGAGTGACGAAGTAAATTTAAAAGGTCGTTTAACCAACAAAAAGTTTAAATAAGAGGATTTAACGTATACTCCCACTAAATCAATTCGTCCCTTACAATTGCGTACAATTAATTTACTGTACCTCTTTCCGTTTATGATATTTGTAGGGTAGAAAGGTGAAAGACAAAGAAATGTAACAGAACTTCATATGGAACAGATTTAAGCAAAGTATTTTCTTTAAATCAGAGCTGAAGAGAAGCAAACCTTTCAGACTAAAACAAGTTTAAAACATTCTGATAGTTGCTCCTTCTCACAGTTGCTTGTTTGCTGTTATTCGTATCGCGTGCCCCTACTGCATCAGCAAAACTAATCAAAATGTCTGAATTCACATTTAGATTGTACGTGAGACACAAATCCAAAGTGCCCCTTATATATTTCAAAATTCGTTTTGTATATATGAAGCGGTAATCGGTTGAATTACTTTGAAATTGACTAAAGTAATATTTCGCTGCTGCCATATCGGGTCGTGTTATTAGTTTGACATACATAAGACATCCAGTCAATTCACGATTTGATTTAGTTGATTGCTAAGCTTCAGTGCCCTTGTTTAGCTTTAATCCAACTCGACATTGATACCGCTTTGCAATCAGTCGTGTTGAATTTGTTGAAAATATTTTTCAAATATTGTGTTTACTTCAGTTTCATTATTCAATTTTCGACGCCGCGTTCGATGTAAAAAACCGAAAAATTCTTAACTCCACCCAAATCTGTAATTTACAATTCGCATTTGACAATTCGACTACAAAATCGTCGACATACAAGAACTTCACTCCATTCCTCATCTTTGTGTACACATCGTCGGTGTGAACTTTGGATATTTCAGAGTGTCTACCTAAGGGCCAGTTCATTTTCCTATACTTCATGTTCAGATTCTCCTTTTTTCTTTTTGACATGTTCTTTCCATTTTAACTTCACATCTAACGTCATACCTAAATATTTCACCGTATTCGCGCATAAGCAACTTGTTTAGTGTTGATTATTATTGGGATTCTGTTAGAATCGTTTTTGTTAGTAAAATTCACATACAGAAATATATAATTCTTCGATGCATGCACAGATTTGGTTTGGTTATGTTTGATTCTCCATCCTTTCATCCAGTAGCTTCTATTACAATATTCCCTACTGGCAAAATTGCAGTATTATCAGCATAAGTTGCTGTCGTTGAATACTCCAGTGGAG
Source organism: Tipula vernalis (assembly GCA_958295665.1). NCBI lineage: Eukaryota > Metazoa > Arthropoda > Insecta > Diptera > Tipulidae > Tipula > Tipula vernalis. The sequence goes on along the minus strand of OY282560.1, from coordinate 4,683,411 downwards.
GTACGTCCCGGGTTTTCAGCAGGTGCAAGATGGGGCGCAATATGCTACCTTGCGGTACTCATGCTGAAATTTCCTTCAGGTCCGAGTTTTCTTCTTCGTATCTAACATGAAAGAGCTTTTGTTTAGCTTTCAGATCTATTGATTTGGTGTTTTGTTTAAATCTGTTGGCCAGTAAGTTGGTAAGCCACCAGAATTAAAGTTGCATTTAAATATTTTTCCTGCCCCTAACGGCTCTCTTTTGGTGTTGTAACTCTGGAAAGCCAATAGGTGTTTTTTGGCGGAGACCAATGATGAAACATCGCCCCACGCTGTTAAACAGCTCTTCATAATCTTCCCTTTTTAAGTTATGTCGTGGTGGACAGTATATTACTGATATATTTACTTCTTTGTAATTTGTTGGAATTTTGATAGTAGTAACTTGTATATATTCAATTTCGACTTTTATTATTTAGCATAAGAATCCGCCTGTTGCTCCTTCTGATGGATTGATAGCATGGTAATATCTGTAACCACGTATTTTGGCATATGAGGACCTAGTGAAATGATTTTCGGAGATTAAACGTATGTCAATTTTTTTTTAATTTAAAAATATATCCAGCATGTGTGGAAAAATATATCCAGCCCTTTCGCGTTCAAAATTACTATTCAAAACGTTTATAAATTATTTTTTTTATTTTCTAGCCGCTTTAGGTAACGAATTGATCAAAAATAAGTTTTATTTCAAGCTTCTCGTCAAGTTTTTCATTTAGAACATCTTTCATTTCGAGACATCTCTTGAAATTTGGCCGTCGTTGTTATCGTTTGTTTTCGCCGAGTAACTTGTGCATAAGATTCTTACCCTCGAAGGTTATATGATACCTGATTTATCTGTCGATTGGTCGCAACAGGGTTCATACGGTTTAGGTCAGATTTTCTTGCATGATTCTCCACATTTTGCAGTTCATTAGCCTTTTGCTACCGAGTTCCTATTTAATGTGCACATGCTCATAAGGTGGTTAACTTTCTCAGTGTTAATTTTCTTAGTTAGTTTTCTGTATGTATCTGAGTCTGAGATATTTACCTTCAAGACATCGTTAATTACTGCTAGCAGCTAAAACCTTTTGCCGTGATTGATGTCATCACAGCTTTGACAGACGAATAGTCTTTGATATTAACTATATTAATTGGCGGAAGCTGTTTTTTCCTCTCTTCAGTTTGATTTTTCCTGTTGTGCTTAGTTGATAAGTTACTCGATTTTGATGCTTTTCTCTTCTTTCTCGGATTGCTTTTCTTCATGGTACAATCAGATTGTCTTGCCACTTCCTCTGCTTCAGTAGCTTTTATGTTTCTGTACCAGCATATGTTCGTGTATTGATCAGGGTATGCTTCCGTTAGCATTTTATACCTATTACGAGGTAAAAAATCAGCCGCCTGTTTGAAGCCGCACCTTCTTGTGAAAAGACGATTTTCCCAAGTTTTGGCCCGCGAGTGGTATTTTATTTCCCACTTACCCTCCGATGAATCGGGGAGGGCATCTCCATATCCGCCACCTGGAAGGAAATTTTTCCTCTTAGCGAATGAAATGTTACTTGGTTAGTCCTTTAGTCCCATCAAATTGTTTGCTGTTACAACAACATCAGAGTGTTGTATCTCCAAAATCCACAGTTTTGGGTTGAACATTCATTGGTAATCAATAGAACTCTTCCGAATCTTTTGTCGAAATTGGTCTATCTCCTTTTGTTTCCGCGAAATATTGAGTGGGTATTTTGGTGTATTAACGAAAATTACCGTTTTAGAAAGTTGGACAAAATACTAATAAAATATGTCAATCCAATGAAGAAGTCTCTATAAACACCTCGGTACCCGTTTAAGTTAGATGTTTTTTTAATTATCCTATAGACGTATCGCAAAGCCGGATTTATAATTATTATAGAAAAAACATAACAAAATTGGGTTAAATTTCACAAAACAATTGCAAATAGGAATACAAATATTCAGGTCCTGGCTCTATAAAATTTCAACAAATTAAAAAATTTAAGAATTTGACAATTTATCAAAACATAGCCAAAACTTCGATAATATTAAGAAAATAAATTTCAAAAAACTTTAAAATTTAAATAATTTTAAGAATTTCAAGCAATTAAATGTTTTTAAATGTTTGAAAAAATTTAAAATGGAAATATTTTAATTTTAAAAGTTTAGGCTTTAGAGAATATCTTGCAATATCAGCATTTTGACAAACATAAAGTTTGTGGTAACAGCTAGTCTGATTTCGGCTTTCACACAAAATTAATTTATCTACGAGTTAGTAAGGGGATTTGCTTGCGAATGTTGAAAATTGGAAAAAAAAAAAAATTTAACAGGTTTGATCAAAATCTAACAATTTACCAAACATGTAATTAATGTCGTGCGGACAAAAACGGCGAATTGTTGAATGATTAGAAATGGATTATTTCAATAAAGGTGCTAAAATGGTACAATTCCCTTACAGTTACAGAATTGACTTACGGCTAATCATTATTATCACACCTCTATAACAATTGACCCCTCATTTTTATAGCTAAATCAATTAAAAATAATCACATTACACACGAATCACCCTTACACAAATAATATTATACCGCTTATAAACCACTCTCCCCAAAACGTTCCTATATCATCCATTACATTAATCTTAAACAACAATAATCATTTTCTTTTGAATTGACATTATTATCGGATACAAATGAATAAGAAAAATCATAAATTTTCCCGTACGAGAAAAATTCCCAAGTGTAGTGTGAAAAAAAAAGAAAACAAAAATATATCGAAACATTTTCTTTAATCATCTCATCCCTTTTCACTTGTAGAACTTGTAAATTAACCCTCTGTAAAAGGGAAAATTGACCATCGATATTACACCATCCGACTCCGCTATACATAAACGTATGAGAAAACAATCATTTCGGATATCACATTATCATTGATGACCTCTAAACTTTAGTTGTTAGTTTTTCATCTCCTTAGTGTTGTTGTTGTTGTTTTATGATATCTTGATAATCTTCTTATGTATGTACTGGGTATGTGTATTTATTTGACTGTTACTTCACCTTTTTTATTATCACCATTGCATCGTTATCGTTGTATATGCTCTCTCCGACTCCGTTGTTATTTTTTATGTTCTTCTGTATGACTTCTTATAAAACCTAAGTATTTCATTGAAATGCAATTTTTGTATCGATTTTGTTGTTCGAAGCGGTATACGATTATTGCAAAGCAGTTACGTTTATTGCATTTCTAGTTTTATTGTTATAAATACGGATATGTGGGGGAGTCAAGGCATATTCGAATATACATCACATTCAGATTTAATTTGTAATAAATTCGATTTAATTGTGATTTATTTATATCTTTGTACATACATATAGTATATATACACAGAAGGAGAGCAACTTATAACGATTCTGTAAATGTTTAGCTAAAATTATTCGACAAAATTAAAAAAAAAAATCCCTATGTGATAATGAAACCGATGATAATGCTGATTTCAAAACTACGATAATCGTAAAGATAATAAATAATTTTTTTTTGTGTGTATGTGCATATGTGGAAAATTATCCAGAATCATCAAGATTTTATAACATATATATATATGTACTCACTAAGAACATAGCCATTATTCCATTTCATAATTTTTTGTATGAGGAAAATGTAAGAAAATCAAATAACATAAATTTTCCACAAAACTCAAAAAAAAAAAAAAAAAAATCTGGTGACCAAAAGAAAGTCTACAAAAAATACTATAAGCACAGAATCAACAGAATTAAATCCAACCAAAAATAAAAGGACATCTCAAAAAAATAAAAAAATTGTATACATGATCACCATCAGCATCCTTTATGTATATTTCCTTTGTTTTTCTTTCGTTTTTTTTGCCATCGTTAAACTCTCTTGTATTTTGTTTTTTTGATTCCATCAATCACACAAAAATAAATTTTCACCAAACCGAATCCATATTTGTTTAGGTTTTCTCTGTGTTGTTAAGCTAATACAAGATTGCCATATTCGACAGAACCAGAACACAAAACAAAAAAATGGTGAAACCCTTTTTTATTTTATTTTATTATCTGAATTTTTTTTATTTTTTATTATTTAGTTTAGTTTGGCTGGAATCATCCTATTGTTCAAGAAAAATAATCATAATAGGATACTATATAGAGTCCCAGTTCAAATATTGACTCGATAAACACACACACATGCAGAAATTGGAATAAAAACTGTTTAATTTCTAATGTAGATGTTGTTTTTTCAACTTTTTTTTCCGATTGGCAGGATTCAGGATATTTAAATATACCACGCGTAATCTAAACCGCACATTTTATTGTGTTAAATTTATAAAAGTCATATATACACGAGCTAGATGATTGACATATGCAAATTTTATCGTTATAATATCCATGTGTCATATTTAATTCTTAAAAATAAAATTAAAAATCGTGATTTGTTTATTTTTGATTTAAATAATAAATATAATAATAAATAAATAAGTAAATATTTACTTGGATGTTAGGTTTGCTGTATGTATGTATAGTCTTTATAAATTAAATCAGGTTTGAAGGATTTTAATGCAAATTACAACATATGATGCGGATTGTGGTTGTTCTTGTTTCAGCTTATGGTTTAAAACTATTCCTAAGTAGATGAATATTTCTATAATAGTTTTTTTCGACTTAAGCAGTTACTAAAAGAAATTAAACAACGCTTTACCTGAATATTTATTGTCTAGAAATAATTTTTAATAAAATTAACCAATTTTGAATGTTGTTAATTAATTTTATCAAAAATGAACACCAATCCCTGGGCATGAAGGATTTGGAAATTTAAGTATTGAAAAGTGACTAAGGTAATGCAACGATTTTAGAAACAAATGAAGTTACTCTTGTTAGACGAACCTTCAACAAAATTCATCGTACAGTACCTAAAATTCTTATAATGAAGCTGCCTCATGAATATTGTCTAACAAAAATACATAAAACTTATCGAAGGTTATCGAATAATTGTTGGCTATTTTGGGGTCACCACTGTACAATTTATCTAAATTTTTTTCCAATATTCTAAATTGTTTTGCCTCACTAATGTGGATTTCTCTTTCGTTCACAAATTTTGGATTAAATAATTTTCTGGAAGCAATTAAATTTGTCTTAAATCTTACCGAATTCAGCTTTGACGGGAAGTGCTTTAAGTGTTAGGTTCTCCAAAGAGCTCGACACTGAAATGTTGAAGATATATCGCATTAAACTTGTTTTGTAACCTATTTAGATGTTTTAGTAGTGCGTGGTGAGTACGGAAGCTTAGGAACAGATTGATATCACAACATGTTGAAAATAGTCGTAAACATTTATTTTAATCGCATTAGACGAGTTTCTGATTTTCTATTTCGTTTTAATTGATACTTCGAAGTGAAACTCGGTTTAAAGTGCAATTTCAAACAAAGTTTACAAAAATGACTTGCAAATTTTTTGTTAATTTTTTATTTATTGCGAAATACCAAATCTACAATTCGTTCAGTAATTAATGTTAAAGGCTGGTACGCAGCTGACGTGTAATAAAACCTTAACCGGTCCCCAAATAAAACAAGATTAATAGGACGCGAAAAAAAAAATTTGCCAGAAAACCTCAAGTTATAAATTTATATTTAAAAATGTAAAACTGAATGCAGTATAGGCGACTGAATAAAATATAAAAAGAAGCTCGCCACGAATGTCAAAATTTAGCTTCACATTTACCGTACATTAAGACAAAAACGTAGTTAAAATTAAGCATAGAAATAAAATAGAGACGTCTACATTCTAGCACGAAAAATTCGTTTTCATTAACCCAACTGTTGTGTACTACAAAATGAAATTTTCATTTTGCTTGTATCATTTTTTTATGAAAAATTTCGTTTCACGTTAAGCGCGTTTTACCAAACAACCTTGATTATACAAAGCCATAGCAGAACACCCTGTATTTTATAGAGCCATAATCAAAAAATCTGAGCTTTTATAAGGGAATTAGAAACGAGGAAAAAACCAAACTTTTCATAGTAAAATACACAAAACATATGGGAAATTACTTTTTTTCCAAAGACAAATTTTTAAATGTAAACGTTACAAATCCTTAATTATGATTTCTGAAATACTTTCATAAATATTTGAATTTCAACATACCTATATGAATATCGTTTAAATAAATCGTTTTCATTTTCTTGTAATATTTGATTTATTTAAACTAAAATATAAAAAAAATTCTTAACAACAGCATTCTGGTCAAATTAAAATAAAAGCTTACTAAAATTCGTTTGGTCATTAAGTCAAGATACATTACATAGATGGCAGTGATGGCCGTAAAAATTTGGTAAAATCATACTAAAAATTACCACTTGAAGAAATTTCAAGTAAAAAAATTGTAGGAAAAGCAAAACAAATTCACAAAATATTAAGTACCAGTGATAATTTTGTGACTAAATAATTTTTTTCGTATTTTTCTGTAAATATTTTAGACATCTTACGTACACTAGTAAAACTAAAGAAATTTAGCAAGTATAGACATCTTACGTACACTAGTAAAACTAAAGATAAATTTAGCTAGTATTCATCAGAGCCAACTTTGATTTATTTTTCAAAATGGAAATTCGAAAAATATATTTTAGGCTTAGTTTAATTTTAATATTTCTGCAATTAATATTTATTCAATAACAATATAGTCTTCTTGAATGTTGTTGTTCAAGGTATGTAGAAAACAGTTATATAAACGTTTTATATTATATTTGCTTTTTTCATTGAAAAACACCATTTTTACTATGGATTCATATGGAAATCAATGAAAAGTTATACCACTAAAAAAGCTTCTAAAAAATACGTCATTATGATTATGGCTCTATACTCTAGAAGGCTCTGGTATTAGTCGTAAGCAAGAGCTTTTCTCGATAGGGGTTTCTCGGTTACTGATTAATATGGCCGCTTTAAAGTAAAAAAATAAATGAATTATTACAACTTTATTAAATCTTGCGAGGTCAATTTTATTGAAATAAGCATTTTGTCCATAAATTCGTAATCAGCGACCCCAAAAAACTTTGGCATAAATTTTTATATTGGGTGTGTGTATTCCAAATAAACATTTGCGGGTTTTATTACATTATTTTATTGCAAAGAAAAGTGAGGTGGAAACTTATCGTTTGCTTGTGGAAATTTACAGTGAGCATGCTCCATCGAATACAACGTGCAAAGAATGGTTTCGACGATTTAAAAATGATGATTTTGGCATTGAAGATAAAGAGCACGGAAAACCACCCAAAAAATTTAAAGATGATGAATTGGAAACGTTATTGGCTGAAGATTCTTCTCAAACACAATTACAGGCTGTAGCATTAAATGTTGATTGATCAACTGTTGCAAAACGTTTACAAACAATCGGAATGGTTGAAAAAGCTAACAACTGGAATCCACATGAATTAAAAGAAAGAGACATCGAACGTCGAAAAACCATTTGTGAAATACTGGTTCAAAGACGACAAAGAAAAGGTTTTCTGCAGCGGATAGTTACTGGAGATGAAAAATGGATTTATTATGAGAATCCCAAACGCCAAAAATCTTGGGTGAAGCGTGGTGAAGCTGGTCCATCGCAACCAAATCGAAATATCCATTGCAATAAAGTTATGCTCTGTATCTGGTGGGATCAGAAAGGTGTGGTCGACCAGAATGGGTGAATAGATACAACAAATTAATTTTTCAGCATGACAATGCAAAACCACATGTTGCAAACGTTGTTAAAAATTATTTACAAGGAGAGGACTGGGAAGTTCTAGCTCACCCGCCGTATTCACCAGAGATAGCTCCTTCAGATTACTACTTATTCCGGTCGATGCAGTCGTCTCTTTCTGAACACCGTTTCAGTTCTCGCGCAAAAATCGAAAATTGACTTAATGATTGGATCGCCTCCAAAGACCAAGATTTTTTCAGAGAAGGAATACGTAAACTACCTGAAAAATGGTGGAAAGTTGTATATGAGTCATATTCGCACACCCAATAAAAAAGTCCAAAAAATTGGCTAGACGAAATAAAAACGGCTCAAGCAAAAGAGACGAATATTAGAAAGGAAAATTTTAATTAATTGTTTTAACAAATTTTCGCATTTAAAAAAAGTGATGTTCGAAATATTTTAAAATTCAAAATGAATTAAAAAAGTCAAATTTTATTTAGGTTTTTTGAACATAAAATTTAGAGAAACACTAATAGAATATGCTAGTGATAGAAGCCTGAAATTGGTGGATTGGAAATTGTATATTTAAGAAAGCTCGGTATCTCCCTATTGAAAGAAGATACCAGAATCTGAAAATATAATAGTTCAATGACGCTTATATTTTTAAATTTTAAACAAACATATATTAATTCAAAATATATATTTACCATACTCAATCGGGGTGGCAATATTTCTGCTGTGTTCTGTCCAATATTACACAACCAATTATACATAACCTAAAATATGCTTCATTTTACTATCGTTTTCATTTCCATTATTGTTTGTAGTTAAGTCTGCTCCGATGACACGAAGTTGCTTAAAATAATAATTGTCTTTGCTACAATAATTGAAAATTTCATAAAAAATTTAAAATTTTAAACACTTACTAGATAGCAAATACAAAGCTGTTATAACGTCGTGAAATTCGAAAAATTACCCAAATTAGTTATAGGTAAATGTTAAATAGATATTCAATAAGTTTTGAAAACGTTGTGGCAGTGAAAGAAAAAAAAAATTAGCTTAAGTAGGTATATAAGACATTTCAGCAGGGATTTGAAAAAGAGAAAAATCTTTTTGCTGTGGTAGCCAATTAAACAACAGCTATAATACTTTACTTGCTTTTTTATGTAATTTTCAAGCATATTTGCATTTAATCAAAGTTATTGTTAAAATAACAAAATAGTTAGAAAATAAGCCTAAAAGAAATTTGTAAGTAATTTTGGAGGTGGAAAAGAGTTTTTTTCGGTTATGATTATTTAGGGATACGAAAAAGCAAATATGCTATGCAGCCTAGTTTCGATCTTTGTGACATAAAATCAAATAAGTCGCTATATTAAGTTGGCTGCTTTTAAGTCAAATGATTTGGTTGCTGTTAATGTCGCTAAAAAAAGCCGCGATAAACGTAAGTTGAACATCGTTATAAACGGTGTAACTAATTTAAATGCATACTCCACTATTACATATACAAAACGAAAAGTTTTTCCAGATCAATTAGTAGGTATATGTCAATTTAACTGCTGCTCTGTAGCATCGTATTTCATTTAAACCATCTCAGCGTACATTATGTCAATTGCAAGCTACGCCAGATTCTGAATGTTATGTTAATGATGGAAACGAGTCAGAATATTGTTTAAATGATAGCGAAGACGAAAAGAACGAAGAAGCTATTATCGATTTATAACTACTCCCTAAGAAATAAAAATTTTCGAAAACTACCAACAGATCCACGCACCTTGCTAATCACACCACAAAAAATTGAAAGTATTGTATCATTGGATGCCGGATCTTATTGGCATCCAGGAGCGAAACATTGTTTAGGATCATGTCAGTCAGTTTAAATATAAATATTGATCGAATTCCAATTTACAGAAGCTAAAAAATGAAACTTTGGCCAATTCTTGTTGCAATACATGAACTTAATAATTTTGACCCAATGGTGGTAAGTATTTACTGTGGAGATAGTAAGCCTGCTTCAATTCAAAATTATTTGAATTGTAGAAGAATTACAAGCAATTTTGAAAAACAAAATTATTATTAATAATAATAGAGTTGATATAACATCCGTTGCTTTATTTGCGATGCGCCACCTTGAAGCATGATGAAAGGTATTATCTCGTGATAACTCTTTTATGAACAGAAATGTATAATAACTGATAATTGTATGTTTTGTTTGTTATGGGTACAGGTAATTTCAATGCTTACCATGGATGTCTTAAATGAAATGTGATTGGAGAATACGATAATAATGACGTAATATGAGCTTTCTACGAACGGATATGCCCCGAAGAACTGATTTCACATTTCGTCATCAAATTGACAAGGATCATCAAAAAATCGATTCTTCATTTCTCAGCCATTCGATTGGCATGGTGGATGACATCAGCAGTTAGGCCACTTAACTGCTTTGCATTTTGGAAAGCCACGGAATTTCGGACCTTGTTCCATTAAATTGGTACCGGTTGCATTACATGACTTTTTACCACACGATGCATATTAATATTCCCTTTCATTTTTCTGTGCTACGATAATTTGCTCTAGCGACTCATACCTAACATACATTGATGCAGCTGAACTTTTATTGAAAAATTTTATTGAAATTTATATTAATATACTATATATACCGTCATCATACAATTGGAACAAATGTATATAACTTATGCCATTTAACGGAAGAAGTGAGCAGATTTGAACCTTTACAGGTATAAGTTGCCAAACGTTTAACAGCATACAATTGCCTCAATTGCACTTATAAACCACAAAAAATTGAAAAATACCCATGGTGTACGTGCTGCAATTCGGTCTTAGCATTAACGACTTGCTCTGGTAGCCAAACTAAAAAGCGAGATATTCGAACGACTATATTGTTACTTAAAAATCTAATATGTTTACACAAGAACTAATTAAGTTTGAAATTATTTCACTTAATTTTAAAGCTTGTATGTTCATTTAATGTTGTAACACTTAAGTTGCGCAACATCCAATGTTATGCGATATTTTAGTAAAGCTTACTTGAGGCAATTTTAGACCTAATTTTTGTGTTTTTCATTAAAATTACCCTACTAAATTGCCTGCTAGAAGGTTAAAGTAATTAATATTTCATGGAAAGTACAAGAGCTAAAACACTTAACACAAAGTAATAATGCTTTTTGATGAGCGATTTCCTCATGCAAAAGCTAATTAGGTACTTAAAACATTTAGTCCGTAAGTCCGTAAGACAATTTATCTGTAATAATATTTAATTGAGGACAAATTATTAAAATGGTTATCTATTAAGCTATTTAGCTGTTAAATATATTAAAGCCATCTTTTAATTTTGTTTTCGTCTCATAAAAATGCATCATTTATCTGGTTGAAAATACTTCAACAAAAACAACTTTATCACATGCAAATGTTGAAAAACGCCAATCTTCAGCTTTTGGTTGATTATCAGAAGCTTTTTAACAGATTTGGGTTTATTTTTCAGCAAAAACCAATTTTTCGAAGTTTTCCTTTCTAACCTACTTTTTCAAACTGGTCGATGAAATTTGTTTCCCGCTTATTTTTACCATTAAAAATCACAAGCAAGATCATATTTTCCCTGTTAATATTTCATAAAATATTTGTGAAGTATAGAAAACATAATTAAAATGACATCAATTAAATTGCAAAGTACTAATTTAGGAACGTTTTAAAGTTTTAGTGTGATTTTATTCAGTTTATGAACCAAATGATCTTGTTAATTAATGAGCGCATAGTACAAAAATGTGTGACTAAAGCCTTGTCAGAATAATGTTCGCAGATTGTGGTCAGTTCAAAATGCTAAACAAAAATTGCAAAATAAAGTTGTGTCAGACAGACTACATTTTTAGGAAAGAACTAAATAAAACTCAAATTATGTTTGTTTGTTTGTCTTGCATTAATTCCACACCGTTTCACCGTTCCACCAATTTCGTTAAAATTTCCGAAAGATATGTATTAAGAGCCGTTTATTTTTAAAAACCAAGAATTTATGCAAGAATATTCTCTTAAGTGAAAATAAAAAAAAGGATGCCAATATCAATGAAGCACCGTAATATGTTTGATTTTTTCGAACTTTCATTAGTATAGCGACGCATTGCAGCCACCAAAATCCTCGTTCTTATTCTCGTTATTATTAGGTTAGTTTATAATATTTTTCGAAAATTGGCAGTCGGTTCACTGAAAGCTTACCTAACCGCACAAAATCTTATAAGTTTTGCGCGAGAGCTCTCCTTTCTGCTGCTTTGAAACCAACTTTAAAATGTTTAACATTTGCAACTGGAATCCGGAAGAGAATGTTTAAATTATAAAAGAAGCAGCATTACCTGCAAATGGCCAGATATAACGAACGATTAATGAAGAGAGCATTATATACGATATTATATTGTATAATAAATTATGAGCTCCTGAACAATAATCAAAATTGAATTCAATCAATTGACAATAATACTGTAGCAATCTAAAATAAACAATTTTATTTATCCGAATTATTTATGGATTTACGAATCTAACAACCATAATCATAATCATCATAACTATCGTCGAGGATACGAAAACATAAAACATAAATTTTCATTTGATCAAAACAAAAAATTTTCTTTCAATTTTCCTTTTTTTTGTGTACTTTACTTAACATCAAATATTTCCAAATATGTACATCCGTACGAGTATATGTGACAAGCAAATAGAATAAAAATTGAGTCACCGAAAATAATTTTTGTAAGAGGTTTGGAGAGTTTTTTTTTTTCTCTCGCACCATACGGACGAGGAACAAAATCTGGAAAATATTTTTTATGTCAATTTTATTTCGATAATATTATTTATGTTCTTATTATGATTTATGTTATATTTGTTGGAAAATAAAAATAAAAATCCGTATACAAATATAAAATCTTTAGATCTAAACTACTCAAAGATGTGTACCACAAGGAAAATTATGTATAGTTTTCCGATTTTGCCTCTCTTTTTAGTTGGTATTATGAAAAATTGATATTTTATTGAATTTCAGTTGTTGTGCTGTTGTTGCGGATATAAATTGATTGATTTAGAAAATGAGTTGCGTGTGAAATCTTGTTGAATGTTTACGATTGGTAATAAAAATCTGTTTCTGAACCAATATATTTATGTATATGTACTATATGATGAGGGACATTCAATATGTTACTTCCACAAGCTTAAAAGTGTGGGTATTTTCCAAAAAATTCCTATCATTCCTATCCAATCACAAAAATAGTCATAACTCTTTATATTCTTCATCATCGTTATATGTAAGTAGTTTCTTATGTTGCTTGTCGCTTTTTTGTACGGTACATACATATATCGTTTGGACTGTGGGTGGGCAACAGAAAACTAAATATGTATAAAAAAAAAAACGAAACTTACAAGAAAAATTCAAGAGAAAACATAAAGATCAAACTTAAAAACAAATAATAATAATAACAATAATAATATATACGAACAATAATAACAGTAATAATAATAATAATCCACAAATGCTTCTCGTATTTACTTACATTACTTCTGTTTGTTATAAGACAATAAGTAAGCAGCATATACAGCAACAACTACGAGCAGCAACAAAAATGTTTTCTGTTTCCTTAATTTTTTATTTTTTTAGACGAATTGATAACAGCAGCTAAAATTCATGGTATAACACTTTAACAATGTTGCTTTTGTAATTTCACGAAACCAAAATCAATATCAATTTAAATTGATCAGTTGATTGAAAAATTGAAAGGATTTTTAGAAGGTTTGGTCGATTATTAAAAAAAAAGGGTGACTGTATAAATATTTATGGTCATTTAGCAGTGTTTACAAATATTTTTAGGTGACACCCATTAGCAAGCGGAAAATGATACATTTATTGTAAGAAGAAAGAGCTTTGGTTGTGGTTTTTAGTTCATTTCATTTACTTTTTGATTTCAAAATATAAATAAAAATCCGTGTACAAGACGTACAATACTTGAAATTTTATTTCAAAAACTCATCATCTCATCATTATTGTCATCTTGTGCAATATAACAAAAAAGAAAAACTTAAGAAAATAAAAAAGAAAAATTGCATACATTAATTATCTATATATATGTACATAGTACAGAGGACAAGAGTTTTGGAAGAGCAGAACTATAAAGCAGCAGGAGCAGTATATAAAAAAAACGAAGAAGAAGTATCTTCAACATCCATCTCTCATCGTCATCATTATTGCTATCATCAATATATTATTAACCTTGTCGTGTATTTTATACTACTGCAGCTTCTTTGGTCTTATACAAAGAGAAACAAGTACTTTTTTGTTGTTGCATACTGTGTATGTTCAGTTTACACTTTGTATCTTGACTTATTGATCTTATTATACAGCATACAGGGGATAGGGTAATTATGGTCGTCGTGTTTCAAAAGGTTTCATTCTTTTGGTTGGATTTTTAATTGATTTATTTTTTATTTTTTGGTTGGTTAATGATTTCAAAGAATGATGTGAAGTAAAGAAATTTTTTAACTAAGTTTAAAATAATTATTTAAAAAGTCTCATAAAGGAGGTCAAAAATCGTGTTGATAAGACAGAAAACATGTTGGCGAATTTAATTCGAGATTTCAAGATACTGCATGCAATAAAGGTGTTAAATGCTGTTATTCTAACTGAACTGTCAGCAGTAACGAACAAGTACGATTTTCTGAAATGGCGTATAAATTCAACTAAAACACTAATTTATGGAATGCCCCTATTCAAGAACGAAATGTTATTTGAATTGCTACAATTTAGGTTTATGGAAAATAATATTAATTCCATATATCGTAAAAAATCAAATTCAATCCGTTAGCCTATCGTTATTGAATGGAGCAGCCAACTTCTAAAGGTAAGTTAGTTTAAATTACTTTCTGACCAAAATAACGGATTTTCTACCTAAATATGTCGCAGTTTAATTATCAATTTGTTTGGGCAAATAATGGAATCATTTTTGCTAAAAAGGATGAAAACAGTCAAGCTATTGAAATTACCTCATCAGCAGATTTAAATAAGTTAAAAGCTTTATAAGTACTGATTATTTCTATTTATTAATTGTTTCTTATATTTTTAGTTATTAAATTTTTTGAAATGGACATCTACTACTAAAACTGTGGAAGCTTAAAATTTGAAACTTTTCAATTTTAATTTGAATGCTTTGCAACATAACTATGATCTCATCTGTTTGGCCGAAACGTGGTTTAATGACTCCTTTAAAGATAGTGAATTAATTGATGCCCGCGATATGATATAATCCGAAAAGATAAGAACCTAAAAATTACTGCCAAAGTTGATGATAGTGGTTGATTTTTAGTTATATTTATTTTCCTTCAAAGTCTAGCAAATTTGAGCATTATGAAAAAATCTGCAACAAGCATTCTAGATTATCAATTTTTAGTAATAGGCTATTTCAATTTCCCAATATCATTTAGAATTTAAACTGTGAACATACTTCCATGAAACTTTTCTTCGGTCGGAGTTCTAACCTCCTTTTGGAAACTGTATTCATATAAATCAAAGTAGTTCTGCATTAACCAAAATGCACATAAGAGTTGCTATAAATTTAGTGAATTGTTAACCATACCAACCGTTAATTGTACCCAATCTGAAATTACTGAATTTTTATATATTATGTTACACCTAATGATCGCTTTACTCTACCTTAAAGCACAATTTCCAATTTGGTACTCAACCAACTCAATTAATTAATTAATGATAAAGCAAAATATCGACATAATAAGTTTAGAAGAAGGTTAAAAACGAAACCCGTAAATTTTTTTCAGAATTCGTTAAATCCAAAACTACTTTGGCCCTATTCCCAATCACATGTTTCATCACTTGGTGATGTGGATGAAGCAACTGATTCCTGTCGTATCAGCAATTTGTTTACAGATCATTTTGAATCCATGTGTGTTGAGGGTTCACGTGGTTATTTGCATGGCGATAACTTTATTCAATCCATTAAAACTTGTATATTTAATTTTGTTGATTTAATCTCTATGAATGACGTTCTTAAAGTTCTTTCCTCGCTTGATATTATAAACGGTGCTGGCCCTGATAATTTATGAAAAGATTTTATTTCCCGTTTGAAGTTTCATCTTAACGAGCCTTAACCTTTTCATTTAATTTATCTTAGAACTATGGTGTAGTTCTCACTGTGTGGAAGAAAGCCTATCTTGTAACGGGTTAAGTTAAAAGCTCAATTAGTCCCTCACAGTATGGTTTTTCCCCTAAATGTTCTACTGCTACAAATTTAATGGATTTTCCTAATTTCGCTTTTAATAGTGTTGATATGGGTAGTCAAGTTCATTGTGTTTACACCGACTTTGAAAAAGCTTACGATACGGTATCTCATCCCGCTGGGCTGCTTTTATTTTTCATTTTCCTTAATAATCTGCCAGACATTCTTACTTGTGGTTATTAATTTTACGATTTATTTTAAGATCCTATTAAGCTTCGAATTAAAATAATTTGGAACTTAAGTAATATAAAAAAAAAAAATTGTTGTATCGTATACTAGAAAAATATACCAATTGGAGTTTCCCTATAAAATAAATGATGTGCTCTTCGAAAGGATTAGTGAAATTACTGATCTTGGCATAATTTTTGACCTTAAATTAAAATTTGACGTTGATATGTATCACTGCAGCTTTTCTAAAGAGTTTAAAATGTTTGGGTAAATTTTTCGACGTGTTAAGTCTATGCCATGGTTATCTGGAATACTATTGTCACATAGAGAATCCTTATTATGGGGTTTTTTAAAGCCCAAATTGAGAGAGTAAATCGTAAATTTAGTACATAACATTCAGCAGTCGCGATTGTAATGACGATAGAATTAAAATGTTTAAATGACGGTTACTAGAAGGTAGAAAACTATTATTTGATGAGACTTTTCTCTTTAAGTTTGTCAATCTTTTTAAGGTTAAACCTTGGTTTTGCAAACCTAATATCGAGTTCGCAACAGAATAACAATGATTATTGTTGTGCCTTTGATCTATTTGGATGTTCCTTTCATCATCCTACAACTAAGGTGAACTCTGGGAAATCGTTTTGGAATGAAATTTTGATCTGATGAATTCTATATGAAATGAGAACAATTTCTATTGAAGTTAATTATGTTTTGCTACAGTTCATTTTCATCATCCTTTCACTTCCACTGCCCATGTCGTTTAGTACGTCAACTTCATCATTTCCCGAAGAAAATTCGTCTCCATTGCCGCATATCTTCCGGAGTATTAAATTCATCCATATCTGCTTAAATATGTAAAAACTCGTCAAATAATTTTCTACACAGGATATTGCTGGTACTTATATGTGCCTTTAAAGAAGATTGGTATATACGGATTGGTCCACATAAGCATAAATCGCGGAATTAATTTGAAATATAAAATAAATAAAGAAATATTCATACCTATTGTCCTCTTAACGGTAAAGCTTTTTACCGTTGAATTACTGCTAAATGTTAGAGAAACGACGACGGTACAATATAGGACGAAATGAAATGAAACTCATAAGGGCTAGAAGCGTTTCACTTTTTAACCGACTTTTTAACCTAAGTTATTGCAGAAGTTGGGCAGTTGTGATTTGCTGATTTTTCTTTGTATTTATAAGTGTATCTCCGTGTTGGGTGACTTATTCCAAAGATTGAAAGACTTATTGAAAGAGGTATTAGCAATTACATCTTTTTACAGTACTTCGATTGTTATTTCGAATGCCTCTGGAAGGTTACCATAATCGATTATTCTGGAAAACCATCATAGATTATTTTTGGAATTTCCGCTTCAAAAATTGTTAATAAGAGTTCTAACATGCGTTATATCAGTTGGTGGTTGCCTTTCTAAATCACCTTGTATACGGTACATAAGCCACCATACATAAGTGCATTATTTTACGCCGGCATTTTTACCTTGTACACACATGCATAGGACGAATGTGGCGATGGATTCAAATCAAGGTGCATATATTCCTATTTAAAACCAGCCAGAAAATCTTTGTCAAGGTGGATTTTGACTTAAGGGCCGAACCATGAATTTGGTTAGCTTGGTATCAAGAAATGATCACGTATTTTCGATGAGGGGTGATATTCACATCGGTGTAAAGTAGAATTATTATACCTTTGAAAGAGACTGAATCTTAGGCGGCTGCAATCGACTAGGCCATTTCAAGACTACGGATCTTTATGCAATTTAAATATTCGCAAATGAAATGTATTAGCTATCATTATTCTTGTATTAACACCAGAAAAATGTTGACACAGTAATTCCGCTTTAAATCATGAGCTTTAAAAGTAAAATGTTGTCAGATATTTTCGCATCTCATGCAAAGTGCACGAGGCCATCATCGTCCTTGAGACAGTCCCCCTCGGTAAATCTTAAAACCTATTGGCAGTGTCCAGTAAAAGTAGCAACCAAGGCTCATAACTGGTCTCTTTTTTAGGATAAAGTAAACTTGTAAACCTATAGAATTAGTCCCAGTAATAAAGTCTTTCCCTGCGTACGGTAGCTGGAAGTTGCCAGCCACACTTGTCTTAACTCTGTTAGTGCGAAGTTTTGTTTGCATTCTTGACATAAATAAAACATACGGGCCCAAGTGGTTCTGACCCGAATGATTTTAATCCAGTACCAGGTGCCAGCCTATGTCATGTGGACAACCTTTTCCAATATTAGCCGAGGCCCTATATGCTGAGTGATGCAGCTTAGCCTCAACAATGCGAGGATTAAACATAGATTCAATCCACTACAAAATGGCGAGATCAATACCTTATTTGGTAATGGCATTATAGTTAGTATCATAAAATGTTTTGCTATCAAAGGCTCTCGCGATATCCATAAAGGAGAGTACCTACAAAAAACTATTTCATATAGAGATATCTTTTGACCCTATAGCGAAAAGTTAATTTGTCACCTTTCGAAACAAAAACTTTGCTCGTATTTCACGATTGAGGGATAATGCTGAACGCTTGAGAGCTGGGAAATAGTAATCGGGAGAATCTACATAAAAATCACTAGGCACAATGTACAAATATCTTTTTTTGGCCAGCACCCTAGGTCTAGCGACAACTAGATAGGCTATTAATTTCGTAACAAAAGTTTGTTCTCGTGGTTCTGTGGCTTAGGCCGCTTATTTTAAGTTGCAAATTTTAAAATCGTTTTCATCAAAAATATACAAAGCCTATGTGAAATTTTCGTTTAGGTGGGTCATTTCCTTCGTTTTAGTTTATTCTTTTAGCGGAGTCGTTGCTGGTGCGGTTCCAAATAAAGCAAAAAAGGTTAAGGTTAGCGAGTGGAAGACAAATGATTTGAATAGGTGATAATTGAGCATAATTTTATACGAAAAGGTTTATTTAAGCTAAAAAATATCTATTTCGCTTTAACATCAAAATAATCCTTATAAGTATATCTATTTATTCTAAAATGTAATTAAAAGTACATCTAATTAACTACATATGCCAGAAAACCCATTAATTCCAACACTAATAAAACACACGCGATTTTTTTTTTTCGTATGAAATATTCATAGCCTTATGTATTGTGTGTTGTTCAGATACGTTCCACCTTCCAATCTAAATCAACCGTATATACTCGTACTATACCATCATATACCAGAGAGTAAAAACAACAATTAATTACAGACGGTAAAATTATAATTTTCTAACTTTTTATTTTTTTGGTTTTGTATTTATTTAAAATGAAAATATAAAAAAAAAAATTCCCTGCGAAATGAAAAATCGATTTTGTGGTAAACCGAAAAACTCTACTAATAATAATCATCATCGATACTCTGAGTGTGTGTGTGTATATAAATACAACAAAACCAAAAAATTACATTTTTCTCCTTGGTTTGGAAAAGCCGGAAAATCCTAATTTCTATTAGTACGAGTAGTTTTGGGGTTGAAAATATGAAATTTTTATTATTATTGTAGATTTATATTTATTGGATTTACACAGAATAAGGTGGATGGAAAATTGAGTCGCTCTGATTAGGGATGAAAAAAAAGCAAACCGAAAACCAACAAAAAAAAAACTGCAAGCTGTTACCTTTTCCATCCCTGCCACACATAAAGTTTATGCGTTTTCGAAAAGGTTTTTAGGGAAATTTTCTTTTCTCGTTTACACCAAGTATGTACGTACATATAGTATGTATATAGGAAATGCAATTTTGACTTTTCTATGAGGGGTTAATATTGATGTTTAAAATTTATTTTTTATTGATTGAACGTTTTTCCGATTTTTTATTTTTTTGAAAATTTAAAGTCGGCTCTAAGTTAATATAAAATATTTCGGTGGTTATTTTATTTTTATTTTTTAGATAAGTTGTGGTAATAAAGGTTGAATGATTTATACATGATGCGTGCTAAATCAAATACATTTGAGGCGTTTGGGGAATAAATTTGGATTGAATTTTCCTCGTACTTTGTATTGCTACCTATATTGAGTTATGCATTATTGGTCATACCCGCATTAAGAATTTATCTTGTCTATCACTCATATCGCTTATAGTTGTATACTACATATAATCTCTCACTCGAGAAGATGAAAAACCATTCGTCGAACGTAAAAAAAAAAATTAAAAAAAAAAAACAACGAATCGATATTTTATAGACATAAAGAAAATCCAACATTAATAAATAACCAAAAAAAAACAAAAAACGTAAAATAGTCTAGTTAGTTTTCCACATATTTTTCCAATTTTTCTTCATCCAGCACAACAGCAACACCAACCAAACATACACAGCAAAAATGTTTTCCAACAAAAAAATTTCCTAAACAACAACAAAACCGACGTCATAACATTACGTACCAAGAAAATATCACATTTCGTATGCATATCGCGTCTTATTTCTTCCATATACAACACAAATACGTATATAAGAGAGTGAAACTGAATGGAAATTCAGAAGACAAAAAAAAAAAATAAAAAATTTGATGAAAATTAAACAGTTGGAAGGGTGAAAAAGAAAACACTGTAATTTCCAATTTATTAAGGGGCAGTTACACACTTCCTTGAAGTCAAGCCAAGAAAATCAATACAAAACGCAGATAAAACGTATCACGCGTACAATAATATATCGCGGATACCTTTGAACGGCGTCTCATTGGAAATTTAATTAAGCCGAGAAAAACTAATTTTTATTTTGTTTTTGTTTTATTTGTCGCACAAATTATCAGCAAATAGAGTTAATGATTTGATTGATTGATTTAATTGAAATATTGATTGGTCGTGTGATTGATTGACTGAAAAGGTCATTTTGCTATTATTATACATGTGATTTGTGCCCGATTGTAGACTTTGTTAGATTAATTGTTTGTTTAAAAAGAATGCGCATTTTAATGGAAAATTGGTGTTGAATGATTTAGTAACAATGTTTATTCTCTGTTGTGGTCTGGCACTAGAAAACTGCTTGCCCCGCAGAATTCTGCATGTTGTTTCTATTATTTGTAATTTTGCTGCGAATCAGTAGGCTACATTACGTAAAAGATAACAAATCTTTTCAATCAATTTTTTAATTTATTGACAGAAATCTGAAAAATTTATCGGAACCTCATTCGTTTTAATTAATTGTGCATAATGGTTTGTTGTAGCTAATCACCGGATATCTTAGGGTTCATCGGAAAATTTAAAAATCTCGAACAATATTCAATGATAATCTCGATATCGAATAATCCCCGGAAGTCACAAATATTCTTGAAAAACGTCGTCTATTTAACTTAACAGCTTGCAAACTTAGCTTAACATTATTTCGGAAAATCTCGAATAACTCAAAAATTAATATCAATTCTGTTCTGGGAACTTTTGAGTTAAACCGAAAAATGCGGATAGACTCAAATAACTCTTAAAACTCTACAAAAGTCTCGATATCCATCAAATATTCCGAATTTTTCCAAAATTTTGAAAAATCTCGGGAATAATCTCGAAAATATTGAATAATATAATAGTTCCCGAAAGCTCCGATGGCAGGCAACCTAACGCTTTTTAAATATCGAGAAACAAGTAACTCAAAAATCTCAAATTGCGAGAATCTCATCTCTGTGAGATATCTTGTAATTCAAAATATCGAAATCTCGAAAAATTTCGAATTATCAGATACATAATACTCAACGCCAAACAAATCTTGAATAAGCTTAAAATTTTAAATTTTTTTTTCAAGAATCAGAGAATATTAAGACTCTCACTGCCAAAGATGTGTACCAAACGTTCAGATGTTGATCTTTATTATTATTTTATAGGGCAGTTGTTTATTTTCAATCGACCAACATGATTTTCAGCATTTATGAGATAATGAATGTTTGGCAGTTTCATTCCCAATTGCTTCTGTTTTGCTCCTCAATTACGCTTGGTTTAAATTTCGTTTCTTGAACTTTAAATCGACGTTTATTTATCTATTCTACATTATTTAGGTTATAACCTCCTCCTGCAAGTATTTTGCCGCATTGTTGGGGTCTCAATTTGCTAGGTTTAGAGTGCTACAGAGTTGTCTAAAAATTTAGCTTCTATAACTTGTTTTCTTCTAGGTATTTCTCAGTAGGATATAATTTTGAG
The DNA here is from genome assembly GCA_958295665.1 of Tipula vernalis. Taxonomy (NCBI): domain Eukaryota; kingdom Metazoa; phylum Arthropoda; class Insecta; order Diptera; family Tipulidae; genus Tipula; species Tipula vernalis. The sequence goes on along the minus strand of OY282560.1, from coordinate 4,661,135 downwards.
TCAAGCCATCCTGATATTTTACAAACAAATATTTGTCATATTGTTATGCCACAAGCCGCAATTTATTAAAAACAGGTACATGAATAGAGTAGAGAATCTTTGCTTCCTGAATAACTTTTTCATATTAGCCATTAGGTAGTTGGATTTTATTAATTTACCCAAGATGAAAAAGGACCTAAGAATTTAAGTCAATTATTTCTTTTCATGGTGCTTTTTTTAAAGTCGTAGTCAAAGTCAGCTTTTATGAATTTGTATAATTTAGGTTTAAGTATTATGGTACGGCGTATAATACGCTAATTGACCGAAATTGTTGCTTTCTATTTATAATTGTATACTTAGCATTTCAGTCGCTATAGTCTGATGAGGTGACTGAGAATAAATTTTTCTTAATCCTTAACGTCATATCGAAACACAATTTATAAACTCTTAATAATTTCACCTTCTTCTTAAAGAATAATTGAATATTAATCAACAAATTGTCAATATATATTTTAATTAAAACAGATTTCAAAATAATGAATGCGCGAAATATGATCACCAAGAGAACAGTTCGCATGGAAAAATCCACACAACGAATAAATCGTACAAGAGAAAAGCGCACATATAAGTAAAGAAACACGCATTTCTCTAAACGTTTTGCGCTTTTCTAGCATCTTTACACAATTGCATTCAACCCTAAGGGGCTTTGGGAAAATATCTCGATTTCAGTATGAGAATCACATAACAGCCTGATTTTTTTTTAGTTTCGGCATGAAATTACTTTAAGGCATTTTGCCGGCCAAAAACTCTGACTTTTGACTTGTGTGCAATCTTTCTTATGAGCAGTTCTCGGGTTACCGTAAAAGCACGTGTTCAACTTATTATGTTATTAACCCAATATGAAATTTTAGCGTATGAGCATCATTAAATTACACTCATATAAAATCAAGGTCAAATGATGGCCAATGAAAGGAAATTTTTATTTGTCGAATTTCTCAGATATGGATGAATTAGATTAATAGGTTAAAGCTGTGAGCCGTTATTAAATTTTAACGGATTGACTTTGTGAAAGGCCAAAAAGTTTAAACAACGTATTGCCCCGATTTAAAAACAAGTGGTTCTCATCTACTTTTAAAATTGACACGAATCCATTTCCACATCATTAAGTTTTTGACATTTAATTGATAAACATTGATCATGTTATTTTAAAATTCAAATATCCCAAAACACTAATCATGATAATCATACAATACTAAATGGCAATTTAAAGTAATTTCAAACAAACAACAACAACAAAAGCAATGGAGAGCAAACCAAAAAAAAAATAAAACGAAACCACAAGTCATGATTTGGGGAACTTAAGAAAATTTGAAACGAAATGTTATGTTAAAAGAAAGAATGAAGAAAAGTAAAAACTAAAAACTACATTAAGAGATAATGAAATGATTGAAATATTATAAAGTCTGAATTAACCCGCGTATAACAGGTGGCTTAAATTAATTTACCGCGCTCTTTATTCAAACTGTCAGTAGCCAGACTAATGAGTGTATGTTTATGTACATCTAACAATGATATTGTATAATTTCGATCCATTGATCATCGCATGTATATGTACATACATACATAATTTGTATGTTAACATGATCAATTGTGAGAATATAAAGCGAGTCGATCGATTTGTGTGTGTCAATTTAATCGTTTCACGATTCATTAAATATTCATGCATGCAATGAATTTATTTAAGTACATCATAATTACTTGTCGCGTACATTGTGATGCGATTGACAGGTGTGATCATTTAATATATGCATTTGCGGTATACAAATGCCCATCGGTACTGTAACCAAAATAACTTGAAAATTGCTTCTAGTATAACTGAAGAATTATATTCAATTGTTTCAACAAAACTCGGCAACATAACAATTTTTGTTGTTTTTCTGATGGTACGATCCTGCGATCTTTTATATAAATGTCTTATTGTTTTATATAAATGTGCAAACGCATTATTTTATATTACATCCATATTGTTCAAACAGAGCGAAAAAAAAAAAAAAATTGTACGTATATAAAACATGATCTTTCAGAGATGATCACACGGGTTCTAGCGCAGCAAACCGATAAAAAAAACAACCAAAAACAAAAGAAGACGATTTTCATGAAAATCCCATTGTATACGAGTAGTATAGCAGCTATACACATTTTTTGCCTCGGTAGGATCGCGTGGAATCAAAAAAAAAAAAAAATTATATTCGCGATCTTGATCTTAACGTTAATTTTTTTTTTTTATGTTCTTAGAACTTTACGATCGTTTAATATACTGAATGAATGAAGATAAAGATTTTTTTTTTGTGCTTACGAAACGTATATTATGAAAATTAGTAATGTTTCATGTGATAAGTGATCATCATCATACTTGAACTAATAATACGTGATCGATACTATATAACAAAAAAGAGAGAAGAACGCTCTGGCAAATATGTGCAATATGTGTGCCTGTGTGTATTATGTGTACGAGTATATATTATGTTGATACTTTTCGCTTTTTTATGTTGATTGTGATAAGATTATGCGATCGTATTTTTGTTGTTGTTTTTGTTTGTGTGTTTGAAGGATATTATTATGATCGTGATTTCATTAAAGTAATTTTTTGTTTGTGTTTTGTTTTTATTTTTGTTTTTAGGAGAGATCAAACGATAAATATGTCAGGAAAAGATATAATTTTGCGGCATTTTATGATCTACATAGAGATTTTATGGTTTTGAATGAAAGATGATGGCAAGGCTAGATATTATAGTTAATATTTAGAGAAATATGAGGTGACGTGATGCTGGAAGATGAGATACAAAGAATCAGCTTCCTCTTTCTTTGAACATAAAAGTCATTGGGTTCCTATGTGTTAGTGGCAGTTGTTTTGTAAAAGTGATTTTGTAGACCCACTTTGTTTTTAAATATGATGTCGCCGCCTACATATTCTACATAATCTTTTAATAGATATCTCATTCGAGCAGCATTCTTAAATGTTCAACAGGAGCTTATTTGGGAGATTTCCCAAAACAAGCACATAAAACAACAGAATAAAAATATTTTGGGTTTTAAGAAGGTCAAACAAAATATTTTTCTTCTAATTTTTGTTCGGAAGTTCTGAACAGTGTGCCGAAAAGTATGCTCTTAGCTCTGACATAGTTTAGTCGTCCACTAATTCCCATTTTATGTTTGTTTTGACCATTTCCGCTAAAAAATTTAATTTAAAAATTAACCAAGCTTATTTAGAAGGCAGAAACGCCTAGACAGATGGCAATTGGATTCTAGTGAAGTGCGTTAACTCCAATATTTCTTCAGGTACTAAAACATTTGAAAAGTGTTCGTTTTAATGCGATAATAAATTGGGAATTCTTTAATGTAGATTTGTTTTCGCACCCAAACATTTATTGAAAAGGTAATGCCACTTTGTGCATCCCAGCATATTTTTATTTCGCTTGAGACACTATACGCATCTGAACATAATGCAATTTTAGTAAAAAAAAATTTCTCATCACAATTCACTGCTACTAAATAAACATGCAAACCAGTGTGGTTTGTCTTCTTAAAGTTGTATTTGATTTGTTGCAAGTGTTCTGATTTCGTCAAACAGCCAGTAGTGTCAAATGCAATACAAATGGATTGAGTGACTCTGTGACTTTAACGCATCTACTTCAGTCAGTTAATTTGATTTGAATTATAATCAAGCATCGTCTCAACGAATAATGATTCTGCATCTGACATGTTCGTGTCAAAATTCTAGATGATATTTGCAAGATTAAAGTCAACAAGAACTATGATGACTTTATAAACGTTTGTTGATTTTAATCTTTACACAAATCTGCTCAACTCTTGCTGAAACTAATATTACTGGAGCACTGGTTTAGAACGTACGGCTATGATTACACCAATGCCCAATATCTTAGGGCTTCTTTCAAGATTGCGATCGCGTCTAAAAAATATTCAGAACTGTTCACGGATTGAAGTTACTTTTGCTGATTTCATAAATCAGCTAGTTCGTTTGTAGAACAAAACGGTAAAATTTGGATGCTTTTGCAGAAATTTTGTTAACATTCTGTTAATAGATGGACCCTCTTATTGGTTTACATCCCGTTTTCCGATGATTTAGTTTAAGTTATAGGCAATCCATATAGATCACTAGTACAGGTTAAATAGCACCGTTTCAACACTAGCGAGTATAGCACCTCATCTTCAACGGGAGCGAAATATTTAAATGGAAAACTTCTAAATAGTTCATTCGGGTGAGCTTTGGTTTTTAAACATATAACATTTGGTGACGTGACTCTTTGCGCATCGTAAGTTCCCCGTTTAAGTCAAATATGACGGTATTTTTGGTAAGTTAACGTGATTTGGCTGGCGGATCCTGTGATCCGAAAAAAGTTGTTTTCGGCGAAAATCCAAACTCCTTAATAGGAGCCCTAAAGCTTTTTTAACGACAAGTCTTTAAATTATTCGTCAGTAACTGATGAATGAATTCTGCTTAAAAAGATCCACCGTCTCCACCGTTTCACAACGCTTATTGAATTTAGGTCATTTTTCGAATTATCTATATTCATGTACATATTAGTTATTTTGAATGTGTGTGCAACGGGTCAAATAATGGGACCTTTTTTATTACGTTTGTAATATGGCGCTTCCACGTCGCAGTTATTTTTGTTTAAATTTATGAACACACACACACACACACACACACACACACACACACACACACACACACACACACACACAACATAAACATGTATTGTTGATCTGAAATTTGTACATAGGTATATATAATCATACCGTTAATTTATGGATATATAAACAGTATGGCCAGCAACACTGCATTTACAAACTAAACAAAATATACCCGATAGTCACGTTCACTATATGTACACTATAATTTAAACTACTATTCACTTTCACTGTAACTCACGAGCGCGCACGTTATTACAACATTCTTTTTACCTTTGCTACCTTTGTAATCTTTAAGAGGTAAAATAATCAAACTATTTAGTAGCTTCGCTGCCAAATTGATTACGTGAAGTAATAGATAATGATGGATACTAAACACATAGCATTAAGCTCGAAACATCGATAATTTAAAACTTTTTTATTAAATTCTAATATGAATTTCAACTAGTTGGAACAATTTATTTTGAGTTAATATATTTAAACAAAAAAAAAATGAAGAAATAATACTCTGTTCATCATGTCATTAAAAGCAGTAAAAATTTGTAAAAAGCTTGCAATCTGTATTAATCAAATCACTTACCTTATCATGTTTTTTACAAACACCAGCATCACGATACACATTATAATTAACACTTTTACAAAATATTTACCACTACGATAAAAAGCTAGCCCGATATATAATTAAAATCATTAGCACAATTCACTGCACAGCACAATCACTTCAATATTTCTACGTTCACATTTCAATTACGACTAATTTATAGGCCACAAATATTCGACAAAGCACATCAGCACCCTTATTCTGTAAAAAGTAAGATAATGTGTAAACGTGAAAACGGGTAAACTTTTTGATTTTTTACTAAAATTACATTAAATTGTTTTTCGATTCTATTTTCGTTCATTGTTTATCACGTGTAAACATTATCTTATTTTTTATAGAATAAGGCTACTGGTTTTTGTTTTATTTAGTTTAATTTCATACGGTAAGTTACCGTATTAAAACCTGAAATTATCGGTGAATACAATGGGATACATAAAATATTTCCGAAATTACAAAATACTTGATGAATATGTACAGTAGATTAAATAAACGAGAATTAAAGGCTATGAAGTGAATTTATGGGTGTAACGTGAAAATCATATATAGTCGTGAATTTTTGAAAAAATCGGCGTTATTTTACTTTACGTAAACATCGGGAAAATTAGGTAAGGAGTATATATAGTATTTTGAAAATTTTTGAATGTAATATTGTACATCTGTAGTTTTTAGGAGGGGGAGGCCAAATTTCCCCGGAAAATTACCTCATTTCCCGGGAAAATTTCCACTTTTTTATTTTTATTTTTTTTTGTTTAAATTCATACGGTAAGTTACCGAATAAAACCTGAAATGATCAGTGAATATTTCCAGAATTACACAATAATTGATGAATGTGTACAGTAGATTAAATAAGCGAATCAAAGGCTATGAAGTGAATTTATGGATGAAAGTCATTTATAGTTGTGCATTTTTGAAAAATCCTTTTGATAGGATCGTGCATCTGTAGTTTTTACAAGGTGCAAGGGAAAAATTCCGGAAAATTTGCTACATTTTCCGCGAAAATTTTGGAATTTTCAATTTTTTTTTTGTTTCTTTTAACTTTTTTCCAAATATGTTAAAACGAAGACATGCGTGCGAAGTTTCTAACAAATAACAAAACATAAGCATGTTTTACAAAGTACACTGTTAATATAGGGAACCTTTCAACATGGCTATTTCAAAATGGAATATGAAAATCACAAAATATGACATAAGACTACGACATATTTCAAAATAATATGTGGCATATGGTATACTGTAGCTACGGCATATGGTATACTGTAGCATATTCTAAAGCTTAGCTATTTTTTACCGATTATGATGAAATTTGACAAGTGCAATGAAAATGGAATACTAAAATTGGTTTTGAATGAATTTCTGGAATCTAACCAATTAGGGTAGGATTTGGCTATTTATAAACCGAATATGATGAAATTTACGATATATGTACGGTGGAAAATGGATTATTAAATTAATTTTAGATGCAGTTATGGAATATGGAAAATTTTGATGTAACTTGGCTGTTTCTTAACCGATTATGATGAAATTCGACAAGAAGTGTGATGGAAATGGGATTCTAAAACTGAGTTTTAGTTCAAGTTCTGGAATATGACAAATTTTGATAGAATTTGGCCGATAATGACGAAATTCGCCAAGGCTAAAGTTTACTTTACGTATCCATGGAGAAAATCAGGTAACGAGTATACATTTTGAAAATTTTTGAATAAATGATTGTGTATCTATAGTTTTTAGGAAGTCGAAGCCAAATTTTGCCGGAAAATTACTTCATTTTCCGAGAAAATTTTCACTTCATTTTGTAAATAAAAATGTTGATATTAGGATTGTATATCAACGGTTTCTCGACAGCGAAAGTATTTTTTCCGGGAAAATTTCCAAGTTTTCCAGGAAAATAAATAAAAAATAATTACAAAAAAGTTATATTTCGGTAACATAAACATTTTTGGTCGTTGGTCTGAGGTTTTCCATATAGAAACGATAAGCGAAAAAGGTAAAATCGCCAATGGGCTGAATATTGTAAAACACCTGTTGCCACGTGTTTCTATAATCATTACCCAGGTAAAAATAGTTTAGGTTAGCTCGCTATCTTATACCGTTTTCTTGGGACACGTGATCAACGGAGGCGATGTTAATACACTACGGCCAAAAAAACTAAACAAAGTCCCAAAACTGGTCTTCTCGGCAGATTCACCATATCTTTAGAACTAGATGGAATATTTACAAGCGGTAAACTGCCCATAAATCACGACGTCTATTACATACGGAAATTACAGATTTTTGTTTCAAGTATGTATATCAGGCAAGAGAATTTTTTATCTGTCAAATTTTTTTGGATTTTCAAAATATTTTTTGAGTTTGTTGCCCGCTGTGGCGGAAATGGTGAAAGATACCATAATACTTCTAGAAATCGATAGCCTATTATGTTCTAAGTTAAAAACCATTCAAAACTTTTCAAAAAAAAATTTTCGCTTGATCGGTTAGTAATCTTATAGTAATCCATAGGACGAACTCGGACGAAACCGCGTCACATGCTATAAAGAATTTATTAATCATAATTATAAAAATCTAATTACATATTCAGATTCAGGACATTTAGCACCACTAAACATATGATTTTATTACGAGTATGTTCCGAAGATTGTAAGAGAATTCAATCCAGTTTCGAACTGATGAGCTTATGATTATGAAAAAATCAATCTTCTCATCAGGCCGCGGCGACTGGACTGATTATACCACAATTTACATTCTTATATATCTCATTCATTACATGAATTAATTAATATTCAACAAAAAATTAATAAAGTAAAAATTAGCGTACACAGAAATAGAGCTGTGTGAATATTGTGAAGAAGCAAAATTGTAAGAGAATTCATCTGTATTAGTTATGATTCGCTAATACTTAACGCACAGTACATTCTGTATATATAGAATGTAAATTGTGGTATAATCAGTCCAGTCGCCGCGGTTGCTGTTTCATTTACAGGTGATATTTGGTGTTGAGAGGAGGGTAAATCATGACAAAATTGCCATATCCTTAGAAAGAATTTGCGTTTCTAATGTCATTACGCCTTCCCGCTGCTTCATCCTTCGGCTATCTAAATCAGTTATAAGCTTTTCGCTACATTCTTAAGTTTTTAAGTCTGATACATATATTTTAGTTACATCGGCTTTTCGTAATGACCTTCCTACTAGATCCGAAAGTAAATACCTGTTCTGCATCAAACATACCAAAACTGTGCGCTGGAAATGTTCCTTCCCGAAAAATTTATCGGTGTGGCTTAAACGCGGAGAAAAATAATCTATTAGTATTTACGAGAATAAAAAGCCGGCACAGACGATTGTTCCTTTTCACATCTTAAATCACACAATTAAACCAAATTTAAAAGTAATTTTTTAAAATTTTGAATATCTAATTGCATATCTGGATTTGTTGTCTTTATCGATTTCAGCTATAAGCTTTAAAGGTATGTGGCAGAAGAAACCAGTCCTCCACAGTTTTTTCGCGGCGTGTCGGAAATGTTGGCATTGTTTATATTTTTTTACCAAACGCTTCCTCCGCAAATAAAAAATAAATTTGATTTAATCGTTTTTTAATTAAAAACTTCTTTCGATTATTGAGTCTCGTATTGATAAAAAGTATCTGATTTCGATATTTGGATTAAAGAAATTATTCTTCACGAGCGCAAAAAATCTACTCATGGTTACATTTCATATGTGAATTTCGAAGTTGTTACAATAGTTAAATAGCATTCAACCTCGAAAAATCCCCAAACAATTTTTAAACGTTAAGTAATTATACCGACTGGCTTGGCTCAACTTGCCATTAAATCCTTTTCTACAGACAAATACACTTCCAACAGGGAAAACAAGAGATTATTTTACGACGCGGTTAGATATATTTTTAGGATGAAAGTCTCAACAATGTCATCTTCATTTTTATGATCATTACAAAGATACATCGAAACCTGCCCAAATTTTATGTTAGGCCTCAACATCGGATGCTTACTGAACTTACAGAAATTATTTTACAAATCAAACAAGTCATTTTGCAAACCACATTCATTCGTTTGCAAATCAACTTTTTCTAATCAAAATTTGTTTTGCAAAAGGTTAAATTTGATTTGCAAATGGGTATGTGTTGCGTGCAAAGAGAGTCTAACTCAATCCAGTAAGCACTAAAATCGTTATCGTTTGATGTCAAAAGCTTTGATTTCAGACGAGCTTAGCGAGTTTTCTTCTAAATTAAATTATTAATCTGAGCAGCCATTTACCTAATCTCAACTTTGAACTTATTACCGAACACTTGATACATCAACGTGGAGCCCCATACAACTATCGCTGGAAGAACACTGACTGAGTTAAAGCTTTCTTTAAAGTGATGCGAGAAGCGAGAAAACATTTTGCTACACTGTACAGCTATCTTAGATTCATTCGTAAGAGAGATCTACGAGTATATACCAAAACTACTAACTTTTATTAATGTTATAGAAGAAACTTTATGCGGATTAAAACAATCCAATTGTAGAAATAAATCCATTCTATTTTTTGAATCTCGTCGTTCTACCAATCTCTATCGTTCGTACAAACTACACTAGTTCATAGATATTCTGGGTTAAACTTAGTCCGACGGATAATTTTAGGATACTGCTAATACCAGTGTCGAAAGAATTCGGTTCAATTAATGAAAATTCCATGTAATCTGATATAGAAAATCCGCACCACAAAAGTTCAAAATCCATTAAAATTTCATTTTCTATAAAATTTTAAACATCCCTTCCGCAAAACAATTTCAACTACCACACAAATTACCGGAATTTATGGTTAATAACTCGGACAAAAGATAATAGTCGGAAAACCCAATCCAATAAAACAGAAAATTACCGCATCAGTAATAAATTTTCTTGTTTGTATATTTTTATGCAGGTATAGTAGGTATAAAGAGGTAAAAATATTTTAGTAATGAATTCTGTTTGAATCAATAAAAAAACTAAAAATTATTATTAGTAGCTGATTGAGATAAAAATGAAAAATTGCCGAGAAAAGATGATGAAAATCGCACAGTAGATTTTTTCCAGATAAAATAAAATAAAAATTATATATATTAGAAAACTATTATCTTGATACACATAAAAAATAAAGTTATCTTTGAAAATTATCTTAATTTTTTTGCTATCTATAGTTTTTCATGAACAAAAAGGAAAATAAAATGAAAATTGTTCATGAAATCATGAGTTAAATAAATAATAAATGGAATTGGATTGGATTTTGATTTTCTGTTGTACATATATATAAATGTAGTTTATGTTAGGAAGTTTTTGAAACTCAGCTCTTCGAAAAATAAAACAAACAAAAAAATTCTTTTATGGTTGTAAGGCCCTAACCGTTACAAAACTCATATCTAATCTAAAACGTTGTTCTTGATAATTTCATATTTAATTTTTCCTGTTCATGATTTTTCAATTTTTTATTTATTTATTCGTTTTTTTTTTTTGTTATGTTTCATTTATGAATTATTGTATTTTGCCGGCATAAAAAAAATAAATTCAATAACTCGAGAAACAAGACCACAACAACAAAACGGTATAAGTAAATAAAAACAGTAGCTACAGGAGCCCAAAATGTTTTGTAATTTTATTTTTATTTTGCTTAAGTTCAAAACCATAAGAAATTGAACAAACATTGATAGCGAAATGTATAAATTATAAGAAAACGAAATAAAAACTTTGTACATATACAACAGAAGAAATAAAATAAAATCCACAAACACGATCAAGCTATATATACAAGAGAGATCTTCTCTAAGACATAAAGTACTCTGTGTACCAACAATGCACAGCTTTACTTAAATTTATCGTATATACCTAATGTATAAGAAGAAAAGTAGAGATTTTTTTTTTGTCTTATTTATTTATTTTTATTCATCATATATATTGAAATAAAACAATCCATATATATTTATATAAATAAAACAAATAAAAACGAAGAAAACTCTCCACCTCTTCTTAATATGGTAAGATCATGATCGCACTCAAAATTCAATTTTATATCCACAACTTTTCTCTATACTGTACTGAACAAACTGAAAATACAAAAAAAAAAAAAAATTCTTTAAAAACCACCAACAAGAAACAATATTCTTGTTTCGCGGTATTATAAGTCGGTCATGATGATATTAAATCGCGAGATGACAAATGCGAAAAACGCGAAAAATAACAATCGAAATGTACAAAAAATAAAAATAAACCAAAACTAACAACGTTCGAACGAAATAGTTATTGAGAACAATAGAAAATGAAAAGGAAATAACAGAATAAACGTGAGGTAAAAAAAAAAAAAAAAACAATCAGCTATTTGTATTCTTCTTATGCCACATACGAATTATTTTAGTGCTGCGTGTTGTCCTTCGCGAAGTTGGGCTAGACAAAAAGACGATCGTTTCTTGTCGCTATTATTTTTAAGAAATCACCACCAGTCAAACTTGGCGTTTTGACGTTATTAATAAAATTGGGTGATCGTAGATCACGTTTTGGATCGTACATCGGATCAATCAACAGTGTCTTTGTAGATTTTAATATACGTTTTTAAAACATCGAAATGTGTCAGAGGGTTCAAGCAGGTATGAGAGTTAGGAACATTTGGCTTAATTAAGCTAAGTTCACTTTACCATCGATTACATCGTGAATTAAATTTTGAAAGTCACTCGCATATCATTTTAAAATTTTATTTGAGGAATTGCTTCAGAATTTCTATAAACCATTAAAAATATATCAGAATTTGATATGAATAGATATATTTTAGAATTTTCTATTATATCTATTATATCGGCTGACCAAATTTATGAAAACATTTCAGAAGTGGTTTAAATGTTCTGGGCTCATGTAAGATTGAAAATCTTTTATTGCTTAATATAACAAGAGATAACAAGTGTGTAGTAACGATTGGAAGTCACAATTTCTTTGCAAAGGCCAAAATGTTAAGGGCAATGTATAACTTTAAACAACAACGAAGTTTCAAATAGTACAAAAATCATTAACGATTTGGCAAAGTACATATGCAAAATACAAACTCGGGAGGCAAACTTGAAAATTTCGAGAAAAAAAAAATTTGAACAGCGCATTCAACTTTTCACAACGCAAAAACTGTTTACATTTTAACTCATAGGGTTGTCACGAAATAAAAATAATATGAATATGAAATAAAAATAAAAATTTGGGGATTATCTAAAAAGTCTATATGTATATATGTTATATATATACATATAAGGTCGCTGATTGGGAATTCAAAGTCATATATGCTTGTTTACCGCAAAGTCCTTTAACTTATGCTTTAAAATCGCATAGCCCCTTGACTTAACCTTGAAAACCATGAGCCAACCAAACGCAAGCTTTAAAACTGAACACAGCTTATAACGAAAGCTTCGAAATTTAATATTCCCGTAAGCCTGAACCAAAGCTTCAAAGTCACAGAAACCCTCAACCTATAACTTTAGCTGTGAAACTCCGTACCTCTCTTAACTTTAAAAATCCCATAGCACCTCAACCTAAACTAAACTATTCCTATAAATTTTATGTAGTAAGCTTTTAAACTTAAAACTCAACAAGAGTTTAGAAATCAAATATTCTCTCGACTTGTGTTATTAAGCCCTACAGCCCTTGAACCTAACTCCTTAACTCAACTTTAAGAAACCCTTTAACCCCATAACGTGAAACTTTTCAAACGCTTAAAACATTTTAAATGCTGTAAAACTATATGGCCTCCTTTGACTTAGGCATTTAAACGTTGCCATCTATGGTCGCCTTTGAAATCTTGTTTAGTTTCTAAAGCGATACAACAACGGTATAACATACCCTCAAAATATTTACTTTAGACCTTGAAAAGATTTGCCAAAGTTTTAATCATGTTTGATTCACATCAAAATTACTACTTAGTGCAGTTTCTGTGTGTCAGTATTGTAGAATGTAAAGAGAGCTCCAAATATTACCTCACGATTCGTTACTAAATTCAAAAACTACTCGTTACTAAACTTAAATTACTTCTGTATATTTTTTATGAATCATCAAGGGAATAATTAGGGTTCGTTCCGGGTTTCGGGTCACAACGTTCACATTCGATATTTTATAATAAAATTTTAGCCTAATTTACTCGAATATCTATTTTAAAAAAGTACTTTATCTTATGTAAACAAACTTAGCAGAATGGAAAAAAATTATTATTGTTCTATCGTTTTTGTGTAGCCACATTAAAATACGCAAACAGTTTTTAATATCTAAACCATTTTTAATATCTAAAAACGTTTTGAAAACTCTAACCTTAAAGGCATTACCTAAAATGCATGCCCCAATAAAATTTTCGGTTCTTGTCGTGCTGCAGAAAACCTCATTTTAAAAATTTTCTATTTTTTGTGTGATTCTTCTTATTGTAATGCGAAAATTGGATGGACTCGAATTTTCTTGTCGCTCCATTGAAAAGAGAGTCTGATGTTAGAATTACATCATGGCTTGAAGACCGGCTATAACACAGAAGTCCTCTTGTAACAAGATTGCAAATTTGAAACCTGTTCTTATAATATTGTTTTGCGCCGTCACTAATGTATATAACCTTTTTGCAGAAGCGTTATGGTTTAAGCCACGACGAGGATTAAGCTTTTATGAGCTATTTCTTTGTCAGTCCTGAAGTAAAATAGTACAGGGTGGACTGTACATTGATTGTAGATAGTGGAAGAGAAAATTTCCGAAAAATATGTATGTTATAGAACTTCACCTTTTGTTAAATATTCTTTGGCATTTTCAATAAATGAAGATTGATTTGTAGCCAAAAAATTATGAGGTTAAAGCTTTTCTAAACAAGTGAAAAATTCTTTTTCAAAATCTACTGGAGGTAGATATTATTTACCATGTGCTAAAGATAACTTGTAAAATACTGTTTTCTTCAATTCAAAGAAAAAATTTAAAGCAATATTAATAATTTTCTCATGGAGGTTCCTGAAGATTCAGTTAATTTTACTAGATGTACAGCATCGAACATTGTTTTAAAGTTCTAGTGAACAATTTCAAACGCATACAGAATGTGTGCCACTTGATATAAGAAGACCGTTCATCACTTTGGTTGGAGCTCAGCAAATTCTGTCAAGCCTATTGTATATTGAGGATATTTCGTAAGGGTTTCAGCTTCATCTTCATTTTTTGCTTTGGAGACTTATTGTAATAACGTCTTTTTCATTTTGGCGTCATTCGACTATTTTCGTTGTCCTCATAAAAACTTAAAACTTGATTCACAATATTCTGTGATAATTATCAGATGTATGATCATTCAGTTATTGAAATTGGTGTGTCAAAATTCCTGCAGATTCCCTTAATTTTTTTGCTTTTCTAACATTTTGTCTAGAAGTTTCAAACTCATTTGCGGTTTTCCTTTTTTTAATGCATCTATATGTACCTAATTTGTATTTATAATTAAAGTACGCGAAAGAGTTCTGGTGCTTATTAGTTTAGGTTGGGCGTTATGGGGCTTAATAGCGAGGGGATCTTTGATTTCACAACTCTTGTTGAGCTTTAAGTTTAAAAGCTTACTTTGTAGAATTTATAGGAATTTTTTACGGGATATAATAATATAAGTTATTCCTAGAGTATAAGAGGCTACGTGTTTCAAAAGCTTAACTAAAGGAGGTTAAAAGATAAAATTTTAGCGGAACAGGGATTTTGAGTTTGAGGGGTTCTGTGATTAGGAAGCTTAGGTTCAGGATATGGGGCTTATTAGCTTTGATTACGGGAATATTAAATTTCGAAGCTTTTGTTATGATGGGTTTTCAGTTTAAAAGCTTGTAATGGGTGGTGACTTAGGGTTTTTTCTGGTTAGGTCAAGTTGCCTATGTGGTTTTAAGGCATAGGTTAAATAACTATAATATAGAATATAGAATTTCTAGATGGTGTTATTCGATTACCCGAGGGTTTTGCTCATTGTTGGCACCATTTTGTATCCGAAATCTTGAATTATTTTAAAGGGCAGTTGGAAAGCATATGCTTATACGAGCAACTTAAGCCCCAGACGAATTTGATATGTTGCGTCAATTATTTGACAGAAAATACACATATATTGGGGCTTATTTCATTTATGGTTTCGGAAGTTATTTCATGCAGCCAAATTTGTTACCTAATTTTGACAAATGTCAAAAGAAACCAGCAGAAAAACTAGTAGGAAAATTCGGAAAATCAAACAAATTAATTAAAAAGGAATCCAATTTTTTTTTTTAAATATCATTTGAGTAAGTAGGATCTATAATATTGCACCAAGTCGAGTTAGAGTATGTAGCAAAAAAGTAGCATGATTTAAACGCAAAGTACAATTTAAAATACTTTAATATATTATCGAATAATAACTAGAAAATTTTTTTTTTAATACGTTCCGAAGATTGTAAGAGAATTCAATCCAGTTTCGAACTGATGAGCTTATGATTATGAAAAAATCAATCTTCTCATCAGGTCGCGGCGACTGGACTGATTATGCCACAATTAACATTCTATATATACAGAATGTGCTGTGCGTTAAGTACTAGCGAATCATAGCTAATACAGATAAATTCTCTTAAAATTGTAAGAGAATTTATCTGTATTAGTTATGATTCGCTAGTACTTAACGCACAGCACATTCTGTATATATAGAATGTTAATTGTGGCATAATCAGTCCAGTCGCCGTGATCTGATGAGAAGATTGATTTTTTCATAATCATAAGCTCATCAGTTCGAAACTGGATTGAATTCTATTACAATCTTCGGAACGTATTAAAATCATATAAATTAAAAAATTAAATAAATATAATTCTGTCTATTAGTCAATTTCGTTGAATTATTGTTCGTAAATACTAATATACGAGTACTACTCGTGTTAATAAAAACACAATTAAAATGGTATAATCACCGGTAGCATATTGGAAATTACATGAATTAATTAACATTTCAACAAAAAATTAATGAAGTAAAACTAGATAAAGTATTAAAGTATTTAATTATGCGTTTACATCATGCTAGTTTCCGCAACTCACAAATATTTCGCCGTTTACTTTTTAATGACTTATCTTCCTTGCAGTGGACGCTAGGTATGTTCATCGCCAATACCAATCGTATACCCATATCAGGAAGGTTTCAACTTGAACCTTTAATTTTTACACTGTTTTTCATTTCTAAAATAAAGTTTAGTAATCATGAACTTTTGGATCTTGAGATTTTTTGGATTTACACATTTTGAGGTCTGAAACTTCATATTTAAGGTTTTTTTCTGAAATTAGGGGGTTCTATAAAATTTTATTGAAAACCGGAAGGTTAATAGCTTCCGCGTACCAGAAAATATATTTTGCAAATATCTTAAGGAAACATCTAGTAGTGATTAATCTCAGATTTTTGACTTTATGATGCAAATTTTCAACAGCTTTAATCAGAAAGTATCCTAAGACGATTCTAACTGAATAAGGAACAAAAAATTCTACAAGATACTAAAAGAGAATCTAAACCAAGAAAACCGTATGCAAGAGTTACAATGGCGGTTCAATAAGTTTCGTTTGTAAAATCTGCCAGATATTGGTTGAGAAAGATTTTTATGGTTTTGATTACTGAGAAGAGATTTGTATTTGTCAGATTTAGATGACGATAACCAATAGTTTGGCAACACTCGTAAACAACATTTTTGTTTACTGATTTTCTTTTTGACTGTACGTTTTTATCAATTCTTCAACAATTTTAAATTCAAACAAAAATCAGTCAGTTCAGGTAAAATTGACAAAAAAAAGTTCAAACTTCTTTGATGTACATACTGTACAAAACTTTATATTTTACACAAAGAAAAAATATGGCTGCCACTTTATTTTCGAGATTTGTGTGTACACACAATGATGGACGATTTTCATATATGGTATCCTATATATAGGTACACGTAATGCCCGGTAGCACTTGATTGTCGATATCCAGTCTCATCGACTATATAAATTTGTAACAACTCAGACTAAAATTACAACAACAAAAACGTAAGAATAATAATAAAAAAAATTAAACTAAAAAACGAAATTACTTTCAGTGGTGTGTAATAATAATGTAAACGATGAGAAGATGCTGGTTTGGATGTTGGAGAAAATGTGAGATGATGACGGTGATCAACAAGAATAAAAATAAAAAATACAATTCTTGAATGAAATTATATTTTACATATAATATATATAGATGGATACATATATAGGATTCTAAGAAAATTGATTCCTTAAGCACTCTACAAACCGCGTGGATCTGTATATATGAAGAATGTGTATACAATTCTTCAAGTCTTCTGATAAAAATGAATGGAATTTTTTTTAATTATAATTCCATTTGTTTTTTGATTAAAAACACAGAAAGCACAATGCAAAATGAAATCATTCATTTTCTTAAGACATATTTTCTTCTTTTATGTACGATATTTGAACGTCTTCATCTAAAACATTTACGAGTACAGCAACAAAAATTTTAATGAATGAATTTTGTTATCTAGTATTTTTTGAGATGAGATTTAATGTGGATTTTACTTCCTTTAAAAATTACGAACATTATTATCCAATTATTTAACCAATAGCTCCAAGCAGACAATTAACACTCACTCTAATTGAAACCGCATTATAATACAAACGCAAACATCGCATTATCATTCCCGCAAAATTGTCGAAACATTTTTATGTTGATTTTCCATCTCTATATATAACCGGGGTTTCAACTTCTTATTCGTTCGCACATTTTTAAAACATTAAAGGAAAAACATTTTCATAATTCTCTAATAATTTTCCGCACTCAAAACCATATATAATAAATATGTATAATGAAAAAGGGTTGTATATTGTATATATGTATGTGTGTGATGATAAAACAAAACCGCCTTAAGACAAAATTATCCCATTTTTTGGTTTTGTTTCCATATACAGCTATTTGTGTTAGATATATGAGGATCTAATGAATAAAATCAACAATAAAAATGGAAACAGCATTAAAAAAAAGAAGGAAAATTAGGATTTTCATCATCATATTTTTCTAATTATTTCTTTTTTGTTTTCCTTTTTTTGCTTACTCGGCTGTTAATGTGGCGTGAAATTTATTAACCATTGTTACATACATAACAGGATCATCGTTCCCTCGGCGTGCGCCTTACAATTTGTGTGTATGGTAGTTTTGTTAGTTTTTGTTGTTGGTGTACAAGGGGTTGAAGTGTATTCAGTATTCAATTCTATTGTATTTAAATCAAAAGGGGTTCCTGCAACTTGATGATGTTCATAATGGTTGAGTATATATCCAAAAATTCGGTTTAATGATGAAACATTCTTTCACTTTTTGATAAATTTTAATTCCAGGACACAACAAAATATGATTAATTAAGTTGTTTTTTGTTGAGAATGGTGTGGGGGTATGCGTACAATATATTTTTGTATTCATTCATTAAACTTTTTAAATTGAGTTCACTTTTCGATTGTACAAATGTACATGGAATTAACTTGTGGGTGGATGGCGGTAGTATATAATATCCGTAATAAAGGGTTAATAGAAATTAAAATCTTAATTGAGTGACGATGGTGATATTTTAAGATCAAACCCCTTTTGTTTTGATTGATTTGGCAACTGCTTGTCGTAAGGGTAAAGGTTTGTGTCGATATTATGAACTAATAAATTAAAAAATATGTTTGAAATAAGCTACAGTGAGTGCATAATACCTCCAAACACCTATACTTATTAATTTGGTTAGACATTCTTTATACTAAACCAAAATCAAGTTTGGACTAAAATATAAGTCCTTCAATAGCGAAAGTTCAAGTTTATCGAAAAAAAAACACACCTTCCACTTACGTGGTATTGGTCACCGTGCCCTACATACACAAGTTTGTTCAGACCATCTTATGAAAGCATTTAAGTGGCAAAGATCCTGCGCTGAACAATGTATCGTCAAACTGATTTCAAGCCGCAATGTCATTATTAATATTATATAAACGTACAATTACTTTATGCATCAATCATACGTACGCAATTTTGCTTATGAAGTTCAGAGCCTCAGGTAATTCAAAATTTGCCAAATTTGGCAAATACCAAATTTAATTTCAAACGCATATACAACGGGCACCTGGCAGTAACAAAATAAATGGGATTCTGAGAAGAATGGAAAAGTCGAGATACAGCAATTCCACCTTCAAACATAAGATGTTTGATGTTAAGTTTGAATATGAAAAACCCGTTTTTAAAATAAAGTCAATAAGTTCATAATCACTTTCACCAGATCGGTTTTCATCTGAAATCTGTGAACTTATTCCAAAAATAAACAGCTAAATCCAGTAAAACCGGATTCCGACTCAAAGTATTCACGTGCATTTAATTAGAAAATTCAACTGACCGGACACTGTTTTATTTTCATCTCAAATTCAAAATTTTGATAATCATTGTAATGGTGAAATAAATCAATGGCAAATGAATCATGTATATGAAATTATTCATCGCAACAAATCGTGTGCACGTTTCACTCCCGCAAGAGAAGAGATCTCAATAATTTGGGGCAAGAATTAAAAAAAAAATAAATCCCAGAGTTAAATTTTAATATCCTTAATGTATACAAAGATTTGCAAAGAGTTTTCATTTTTAACAGCTAATTCAAAAGTTATAAGATAAACTTTGATGCTAATTTTGCACTAAATTTTTGGCGAAATTATGGGCATTAGCGGTTTGACCACTCTTAAAATCACAACAACGACCGCAGAGGCTAGAATTATGTGATCTTAGCTTGTTAGAATTTTAAAGATTTTTCAATTCGTTATTTTGCGCCAAAGAAAGAAGGGCACTCTTTGAGATCACAAAACCCTGTCCTGATATTCCATGAAGTGTTGAACGTTGTTCAATAACCAGATAATAAGGCGAGAATTTTCCACTCTGGCTTATCATTAACATTTTATCTCACAGACGCCTACGGACCATCAAATAAGTCTCTTCCCAAATTACAGATTTTTACAAACTTTATTGTTCAAAAGGGTGAAGGTTGAAACTTTAAGCATTACTTTCAGATCACTTGGACTTCGTTCGTCGTTATAAAAGTAACACTTTGTCTTTCAGAATCTCAGATATAGTGTTTGTGTTTTGCATTTATTTGTTTCTCAAGCAAATCAAATTTAATAAAATTATAATGATGCTCGATTCAATGGTTCTACAGGGAGATCGAAAAATTGTTAACAAGCATATGAACGTTATTTAACAATGATTTTTCGTATCCACGGGCATTCTTAATCGAACTTTTCAAGCTTTCCTGCAGAATTTGTTTTAGGTTTTCCTCAATTTTCGATGCTCAAAGTTCATTGAACAGGAAACTGCGAATATTTTCCACCCAACGACTAATTTCTCAAAGTTTTTCGACACGTTTCATCATTCATCCATTTCATTCTCCAGATCAACAACAACAAAACATAAAACTAAAATTTCATTTTATATCTCACCTGTAGTAAGATTAATCATCGCAGGTTATGTAAAAATTAAAATGAAATTAATTTTCAACTATACCGCTCAAACTCGCAATACTGTGCGATCCACCAAGATTATCCAAATGATTATGATTAATAAGTTCGAATTAAAATAAAAACGTTTATTCGGTAAAGTGTTGATTTTCTTAAGCAAAGCAAACAAGAAAAAATATATAAAAACCACGCGAAAAATGTATCTTGAAAAATATTTTGAAGACATTAATTAAGACGAAGTTTTTTTCTTATGTTATCGCATAGATTTAAATAATTAAGAAAAGATAACAAAAATAAGAAAAATTAAATCGATCTGTCTTAAATAATAATAATTTACAAAAGTGGTTTCTGTGTGTGTTGATTAATTTTATTTGACGAATCTTTTATATTTGCGCGTTATCACTAAAACGTATTATCATTAATCTTATGTCTCATAAATCGCATTTAAGTAATTAACTGTTAAAAAGACCAACATTTTTGGGTTTATTGAATTTCGGCTTGAGTCATAAAGACGAAAACGCCGCGCTTAATATCGTTACATTGTGTACTTGATATGGTACCGTACTTGCATACGATTTATTTATAAATTTTACTATAACGCTGCGAGGTGACAAGATCACTGACGATCGTCGATCATAAACAATAATTATTCAATGTCAATCACGATCATAGATTATTACACCATCTTTTAAAAAAAGAAAAAAATAGTTTGAGGACATTAACATTCTTCAACAGAAGTCTTGTAATAAATAACAAAATGTAATAATAATTCAGATCAATTGATCATATCACTGCATAGTCATGTTTCTCATCTCAAAATAACGTAACAGAAAGGTAAATTAAATTAGTCTGTTATATGTCGTCTTCTTACTTCTTATCTTAAGCCGTTTCTTCATCGTATACATAAATGCATGCATGCATCATATGCTTGAGATATTTTTTGCCGAACAACATACAGTAGCCGTGGAATAAAAACGGATTTTCTGTTCCATTTGATCAAGTTTATTTATTTTATTTTTGCGATCTTAAATTAATTCACGCCTTCTTCAAATGGACGATCGATGTTTTTTTTTTTTTTTTTGCAATAACTTTGGTTTTTGTTATTGTATTTTTACGCGACAAGATAAGATTTGTGTGCGGATAAAGTTTTTTTTTTCTGCGCACAGAAACTGGATTAAATCTGTATATAGATAAATGTATATACGCGAAACAGTTGTAAACTGATAAGATAAAATTGTATATTATTCTGCTTTTAAATCGATCGCAAGTTGTGATACAGAAAAAAACGTAGTCATTATAATTTTGTTGTTGTATTGCGCGCTTTTTAATTTAACACTCCAATGACCTACACCAATATTATGAAAAACTCACTTCTTTTGTGAAAAATATGCGACAAGTTAATTTTCAATAACACTACTTGGGTAATGAATACACCAATTTTAATTAATCTCCTACTGTTGTATCGCGCGCGTACACCATTGAAACTTAAAAGTCAATAAAACGGAGAGGAAGGGGAGGGGGAGGGATAACTTTTAATAAAATAACTTTTTAAAAATTTTCATCCTGAAGAACCAAAACACACGTGCGCTCAATCATAATACACGTGTGACATCACATTTTAAATAATAATAAATAAAAAAAATTTTACAATGGAAAATTTTCCAATTTCCACACACAACTGTTTGGGGTGCGAATATTTTCTAAAAAATAAAATAAAAAAATGTTGTGTCCCTGTATTGATTATCCTCAGTTTGTACTCTGTATTTATGTATGTGGTTGCAGTAAGTGTAAAACGAAAGTAGAAAAAATGTTGAATCGCCTTAAGGTTGGATAATAATTTCGTTTTTTTTTTTAAATCAAATTTGACAGTTATAAAATATTACACGTGACAGATATATTTGTGGTATGGATTACAGTTTAATAGGATTTAAATTAAAACGGATGAATTTAATTCAATTTTGATGTAAGACGTTTAATAAAAATGATGCGTTGCCACTCCAGTATTATTTCAACCGTTATATACACATAAAATGGTTTATTGTGCAGCATTATGGTTATGACTGGTATTGAATTGTATTGACTCAAGCGTAACGGCCTTTTTAATGTTCAAGTGCAGGCGTTGGACAATATTTGGTGATTGGAATGTTTAGCGAAATAACATTTTTCTGTAATGTGTAATTTTCACTATATAATGTGTATACGAATTGTTAAATCATCTTGAGCAAACAAAACTTGAGTTTAATTAAAATGGTGAAAAAAATTATTTATTACCATAATCTTCTGGACGAATTAAATTATTTACTGGCATGTCCGTCCTTCCGTCCTTCTGTCCTTCCATCTTTCTGTCCTTCCGTTAGGAAGGTTTTGGTCAATATTTGGTTTGGTTAACAAAATTTAAAGCCAAAAACGATAAAAACAAATACGTTGAACTGTTTTTTTGATGTAATGGGCCTGATTCTGAGTTCAAAAATGTTATATTAGGTTTTGTTATTTTTATTTCTCCAATACAAATTCTTATTCTTCTTCTAGAATCGTGGCGCATATCAAACATTGCGAAAAAATGTTTTTCTATGGTTAATATGCTCCAACCCACAAATTCCAGCCATTGTTTCAAAGATCACTTTCAGGTAAAATAAATAGGTTATCATTTAATGGGACCGTCTCTGAAAGTATTATTTTCGAATACACTCTTCACATTAAACCTCGTATATGAAGCTTGAAAGCGAATTAGATAGTGGCAGGCGGCTGGAAGAGGGAAGTGGAAACGGTGTTGAGGCTTCGGCCACAAAACACGATTCACTATAATTCTTCTGATTTCGACTTGTTTGCATTTTACTTGTTTGGTTTTTTTCAAATTGTTCACTCACATAATGTTGTCATATAAACAAACGTCACAAATATTTAGAAAATTAATTTTGAACATTGTGGATACTATCTAAACGGAGTTTTAAATTCATAAGGATTTTCAACAAGCCGTAGTGGCTAATGCTTAACAAATTGTATTCTGTGTTTGTGGCTTGGAATAAGAAGACTTGTCGTGAATAATTTTTTCATTTTCCCACAAAGCTATACACCGACATCACTATTACGCATCCTATAAATAACAACATTTACGCTAACAGTCCCCTGTAAACCACATTTTGTATTCTGACGCATTTACGACTGGGATGGAGGTAAGGGCTCAGTGAATCGCTTACCGTTTTTCTAAGGTGATTCTGTCGTTTAGCTGATAACACTATCCTATCCAACGTTTATAATCATCACAACATTAAACTAACATACCGCAATTCACAAAACTAAGGACATTAATCAATCCTAACATATTGCATAATATTACCAAAAAAGTTGTGAGTCGGGTAGACATAGAACGACATTCGCCACTGGCAACAGTTTTAGTTGAAATTGTTTGTATATAATACAATATGTTGAAGAGTAACATATTCAAAGAAACATTGCATATAGAAATCCCATATGCCACTGCGCTTTTACACATTCTGCCGTATCTTGGGAGTATTTGGTTCGGTTTTTGGTATGTTTTCATCTCTTGTGCTCGCCTCCACTTCTGCACTCTCTCAAATTAATGATTCAATTTACCAATTGTTTTTTTTAATTTATAGATCGCGTAATAACTTACAGTTTTATTCGGAAGTTTTCGGCTCGGAGATACTTTTGTCTACACGATGGCTTTTCGTTGCGTTAGCAAATCAAGTTCAAAATTTATAAGTTGTTTTAATGTAAAACTGTTGTCACACAATGTAACTCAGTGTTCGTTGGTTTGAATATTCTAGGGTTCTTCTTTATTGCTGTTTAGTTAGCATCTACTTTTGAATCCTCTCAATTTTTCATTTTACAAGTATTCTACTATACTTTACAAATGGTCACGTCTACTTTTAGAAAGATGAGAGTATAAGTTATCCAAGAGCCGAATTTTCTAAGTTTATTTGACAGATCTGCTTCCAGTCGTTCGATCAAATGCTCAAAAGTTCGTGTTAGTGTAGATATATACCTATAGTATTGCATATAAAATGGTCGCCGAAATGCTTTTTTTCGAGGTATGTTTCACTCCATCAGTCTCACCGACTTGAAAATCCTACCAGTTTTATGCCCAAGATTATTATTTTAATTGGATACCTTTATCTACCCGTTGCTGTATGTCACGTTTAGTTTGGTATTACAAAACGCATTAGTTAGGTATTACAAAAGGGATTTTTCATCACTTGATTACGATCAGATGGCAACGAATACTCATTTATAACACCTCTTGTAGTGTGTATCCAATAAATTTGGCAGAAATTCAGAACAAACTAAATTAAAATTACATTAAAATAAGATTAAAACTTAGTTTCGTGTTAAAACAAATCTACTATTCTTAACTGATTACTATTAAGGTTTTTCTTATTTTATGTTTTGATCTATATAACCTTTTCTAGGGCTCAAGGCACTCCCAATTCTTTCGCGGTCCAATATTATAAATAAAACTTCGAAACCTTGGTTTCTATAAATAAATTTTACAGAAGTGTAAGAGAAGATTTGGGTATAATCTTTATTTAATCATCCTTCATTTGATTCCTTTCTTTTAGATAGTTTTGGATTTTCAATTACCAAACTGACCATCAACGAGTATTGGCCGATCTTAAAAATTTCTATACCGCAACATTTTTTAGCATTGATATGCAGCTATGTATAAAATCTCCATTGTTCTTACCGACATTGGTTTGAATTTTGACATTGCTTGAATTTGGAGGACCCGTAAATTCCGTGCTCATTAATTACTGGGGAAGCCTTTATACTGCCGCTTAGCATCTCGGAAAACTGACTATACATAATTACGTTCAACAATGCGACACTGTTACAGTTACAGGTTTCCTTTATATGATGGAATAGCTCGTCGTAAGTTACCCCGAATAGGTTAGGGTCAGGTGATTTTTTTATCCGTAAACTAGCACTACTAACTTTGCAGTGGGTTCGCCATCCAGTTGGAAAATAAATGAACCCGTTATGTTTCCCAAAGGCATAAGGCTCCCATAAGGCTACCTGCTCCGAGCTTTACGATCTCAATACTAGTATTCTCAGGGATCTATTTTTTTTATTTTTCGCACATCTCACGTGAACCTTGCCGCCAGATCCAAACAAACCAATGTTCGATTCGTCACTTCAGGAGGACTTTTTCCAAAACCCCATTGTTTTTAGCAAATGCAGTTTTGCGATATTTATCCTTTGTTTAATTGGCTTTTCATGTGCAGCCCAGACACAAACAACTAACGTCTAATATTCCTAGACTTGCTATCTCTGGAAACGGGACACCACATGTTTTTATTCAACATTTTTTCAAAATATCCTGACCGTTCGATGTGATATCATACAGTTTGATCCTTTTTCTTTATTCCTCTCTTAGTTTAAGATTTGATAAAACTCAGAAAACGCACTGACCGTTGTCGGACGATTGCTCACACAGCGAGCCCTCCTACAAAGGAAACGAGGAACTCTCTCCAGTCGGTTTATCACTATCAGGAGTCATTTTAGAAAGAAAGGGTACAACTTTTTCTGTTTTGCTTGAAGATAGTGAATGGCCGAGTTTTAGCGCAATATGAAAATTTGCTAAGCTTGTTTGAATAGAAAACTTTCAACATCAAAATATAAGGATTTTAGCGTTGGAGATATGATGTATTCAGCAAAAAACTGTTCGGAATCGCACAAAACATTCTTGATGTGGGTATTTTCCAAACGTGTTAATTTTAATAATGTCTTCAAAACCAAACTCAGATCTTTATACTCAAGTTCTTCCTGATTCTAAATAAAGTCAAGGCTAAATAAATTTAATATCTCAAAATTGTGTTCATTTTGGGTCGGGGGCCTCAAAATATATGTGCGAGGAGACCCATAAGCATGTTTTCCTTCATATTATAAATCTCAACTTTTCAGTTTAAAGTAACGTTCATTTAATTATAGTTTCTCGAGTTCTAAATATTCAAAATTTTGTGTCTGGCATTTGTAATCTAAAACGAATTTAATTAGCATTAGATAATCCGCAGGTTTCATTCACAGAAATAAAAACTGTAATTAGGTACCAAAATCATAAAAGGGACTATTTCCTCACAAACCAACAATGCAAATTAATTACTCTCTTGGTGATATAACACCCAAAATAATTTTTTTTCCCAAAAACTATTATCATCATCGTACGTACCAACCCTCACGTAAATAATTTTACAATGTGTAAAAATTTATAGCTCACACACAAAAATATATAAACTAACTAAAATAATAAAAAAAAAAATTCTAATTCCAAATTTTATTTTATAATTTACAATTAAATTAGAGGCACGCACATTACAGAGAAAAATACTTGTTGTAAACTATGTTAATCGTACACATATACATAGTTAAATTAGTTCATTAAAATTTATTATCATTATTAATTTAGCTCAAGTTTTTGAGTATTCCAAAAATATTACAAAATAATAACAAATTTTTTTTTTCTAATCATAAAAATAATAACAGTAATGGTAATAATAAGAATATCATTATTATTAATTTAAATGACACGTTTATAGGTTGTCTTACAGCTATTGTCACACTTTATTATATACATCATAATGAATACGGTGGATATTGTTGTTGTTTTTAACTTTGTTACAAAATTAAGATTTTGTGTAGGAGAGGATAGAAAAACAAAAAATTGTTAATAAATAATAAATAGATAATAATAATTATTTAATTAAATTTTCTATTATTTATTATATTACAAAACTAACAATTATTTATTGTACTCGTTTAGATATATAGAGACATACTCGTATATGTAGGGTTAACTCATTCAAGATGATGGATTTGTGATTAAGAAAAAAAACGTTAAAAATAGTTTTAATCAAGTCGAATTGTGTGCCACTAGAAACTGGTATTTGTTTAACATTTGCAATGACTTTGCGGAGCATGATTTAATTACAAATCGTATGTGGATGGAAAAATATGTCTTGAAAGTGTTAACGAATTTAGTTGGCAATAAGACGATTTATTATTGAATTTTTAAACAGCAAAAAAAAAAATCTTAATAAAAACTTTTAAGGTGCGGCATTGTTGTTGTCGTGATTATTTAATTAATATTATGAGTGTGTGCATGTGTGCGTGTGCTGGAAATGATTCAGATTCCTTGGAATCTTTTGGAAGACATGTGTTGTTATGTCAAACACTTTTGGTTTTACCAGGACGTAATTTGCTATAACCAGTAAAAAATGTTTTCAACAAACCTCAATTTATATAAAGTGGAAAGCACACGGTCAACTGATAACTTAGTCACCCACTTCTGCCCAAAATTCTATTTGTGGTAGAAAAGTTTTAAAATAACAAAATAAAGCTTAAGAAACGTACTTTTTTTATCTTGGATCAATATGACGGCTTCAAGCAGCAGACATCACTCTGATCGAGCAATTTTATTTTGTTTGAAAACACCCATGGTGCCGCAAATATTTTAAATGAGCCTAAATCGATGTATTTTTCATCGCTGAATACGAATATAACTTCACTTGTGCCTAAAAGCTCCGCAGTACATTCCTATCCTCCAAGAACTTCTCAAAAAAGCGGTTTCACGTAATTTGCGATCACTGAAGGCGTCGTTAAATATGTGAGTCCCCTTGCCTCCCACTCCTTAAATATTAACTTTAACGCCTTCAACGGCATTTGAGTATCTTTTAATCAACAATTATTTTTCTTTTATAACTTGAAAATAGTGGTTTTTCAGAATTTCTGGTACAGGTCTTGCTGACTCAAATCTCAAACTATATTGTTTTACTAAAATAAAGACATCTTAATAATTTAAAATGTTTTTGTGACCAGTTCAAAAGAGCATGCACCAATCCCATCGTAACAACTTTTACCAAGGGCAGAGAACAGAAGTGCCGATTTTTCAAATGTTATTTTGCACCATCGGTCAGATAAATATATTTTCTTTTAGTCCGACAACATTTTTCTGAATCTCTGGAAAAAACAGGTTTTGAATGGTTTGGTACGTTGTTAGATAAAAATACGCAACTATTACGCAATGAGCCACAATTTGTCTTGTAATTATAAATGACAGGAAATACAGTGTATTGGTCATTATTAAAATAGAATGCTTGAGCTGCGTCATGGGCTGTGAAAGCTTAGTTTTCTGAAAAATAAAACATCACCATAACTTCTCCTTCATTTAGGTTGTTTACTGTTTGTTGTTTTGCGCTGAATGAGTGTAGTTTCACGTTTTACATGAAACTGTTTATAAGGCGTTTAGCGGTGAAAAATACATCGGAATAAGCACATTCCAGACTTTTACGACGCCTTCGGTGATCGTAAGCTACGTAAAACTGCTTTTTTAATGAGTTCAAGTCAAGGGTGAATTGCTGAGCTTTTGGTCAAAAGTAAGGTTGAATTCGAGTTCAGCGATGAAAAATACATCGAACCAGTTTCGTGTCCAGTTGACAGAGAATATCCCAAAGATTGATAAGAATTATTGATTGCTGGAGTTTATAGGCTAGCGCGCAAAATTGAGATTTCATGACTAAGTGTTGATTTATAAATATATTGCACATATTATCAAAAATTGTCAATTTGTTACGTAATTAATTTATGAAATTGTTGAATGTTTTGAACAAATATTTCAAATGAATCGCAGGCTTGTTGAAACTAAAAATCGTTTATTATGTAGGGTAGTTTAATTCGAATTTGTGATTTTTATACTTGTAATCGTGAAACATTTTCTTTGTTTTTCAAAGTCTTAATTTGGAATACAGTAAAAATTCTATAAATTAATTTTAACTTCGAGTCGCCTTACTTTCACGGGCTGTGTATCCAAAAAATAGAGAAACTTAAAATCCCGAAGAAAAAAAATCCATAAAACAAAAATATAATTTACAGCCCAGTAAAAAATGGACGTAGTGAAAATTATTAAGGGAAAAAATTTGCAGATAACTTCACTAAGGTACTAGAATCTTCTAGAAAAATTCTTCTATTGTAGTTTACAAATTTCTCCCAAACTTCATACAAATAAAATATCAAAAACATTTTCAAATACGCGTTAAAGCTGATAAAATTTTCTGTAATTTAGTTTGTATTTTTATTTTTGTATACGATTATAACTGGGTGAATTATGGTAATTTCAATTTTCTCTATACTAAAGCGAATATAGAAAATCACTCTCGATGAAATCGTCCCGTATTCAATATCATGTTTAGTTATATCAAAAAAGCCTTTGTAAGTTAAATTAGCTGGCTCTCTCTCAAGGGATTTAATTTTTCATATTAGTGTATTAGCCCAAATTTTTTTTTTCTTCCCGGAATTGTCTACCTGTCCTATGCCGTCAAAACAGAAATACTAAGTCGAAAATTGTAGCCCCCAAGTAGAATTATAAGCTTGAACTCTTTGTACCATTTCGCTAATTCGCCAAGTTTAACGAAAAATACGGATTAGCCGAAAGAAAATGAAGTTTTAATTGGTTTTAGTATCCTTTTTCTAAATCTAGTTTATGATTATGAATAACAAAATTCAGTATTCTTGCAAATTATAACTATCATAGATCTTCATAACATTGTAAATGACAATTATCATCTTGCACAAAAATTGATCAGACTTTGCAAATATTTCACAATCACTTATCCGAATAGCGAATAATTACAAGTTACCTATTCGATTCCGGATTACCAAAAATATTTCCAATAAAGGAAAGTCGATCATATGTAGAAAGAATAAAAAAAACGTCAGAAAATAAAAATAAAACTTTAAAAAAAATAAAAGCTATTTTCCCAGGTTTAACTTTTACTCGAAACTTTTGTTGATACGTTTTAAAGTTTGAAAGGAATTTTGCCCCAGCTTCCTTACCTACGAACGGCTAACCTATCTGTAGACTTTCTTATACAAATTTCTAATATTTTATTGAATATTGTCTCCAAATTTTGAAGTCTGTAGGAATTATTTTTTTCTCACCATCACTTTTAAGTCTAACTGGGATATTATTGTCAACGTCACGCTCAAGTTAAAATTAAAATTTATAAAATATCTCTAAAATTCGATAAGAGTTCTTAATATTTTTAGTCCTGGAAATCCCTGCATCAATCTTGCGGACACTGATCATAAAAGTTGTACTGCTCGTACCGGTAATTTCTGAATTTTCAAATGCAGTGGAAAGTAACGGTAACCTGTTTTAATTTTTGTGTCAAAACAGGCTCCTCTTCGTTTTAGAATTTTTATAGTATAAACTTTATTATGCCCAGAACAGTTAACACAATTTATAATTCACGTAAAATCTGATGTCTTTTGAGATATTTTGAAATTAACGATTTATTAAATATATTCAGAATTTAATCTGTAGCTCTTATAAGTATTGCTGCTTCAAAGAGCTAGTGTTTGATCTCCTTAATATCACAATAATTTACAAACATAATCGTACTAATGGTTGGCCATTTACTTTTAAGTGCCGAAAAACAGAACTAAGCCTATGCATGAATACCATCAGTTCCACCGTAAACCATAAACTCAACATCAAAATTTAATTCGATTTATTCAAATTTGTGCTGCCATCTATGATGATAAATTTTTAGTACGATTTATTGAAACTTATGCTGCCATCTATGTGCGACTTAATTACAACTTTTACTGTAGTAATATTTTATTGTAGACCAGATTTCAGTTTTTGAGAAAATTTTATAAATTTTGGTTTGAATATCCCAAAGATCATAATTAATAATTTGTAATGTTTTCATTTAAAAATCTATTTTAGCAAAAAAAGTAATTTCCGTTCATCATCAAACCTACCAGTAGAATAAATAAATCTTTGCATGGTGCTTTGGGAAATTTTAAATTCAAATTTAATCTACCTAATACATTTTTTACAAAAGCAATACCATCATTGATATTTAAATATTTTTCTTTTCGCTATCTACTTCTTATTTTGTAGAGTTAACAGATTCGGCAAATTAGCGGCTCAAATATCGTGATACAGAACTAGAGGATATATTTTTCGGTTGTGATTATTTAGACTATTATCGATATTTTAATTTATGTAATGTGTCACACAATTAACTTTTTGAAGTAAATATCAAAATGTTATTATATGCCATTTTGAAAATGGAAAAAATTCCTAACCGCATACTTGGCACGAGCAGGTCATGCCTATATTTTCTGAAAAGGATTTTAAAGAGCCAAAAATTTGGTTTCAAGTTTTCGGTAAAAAACTCAATGGCATATTCGGCATCAGCAGAGGTCATATTCATATTCGGATCCTATTACAGACATTTTCTTTTATACCAAAAACCATTAACTGACTGACTGTTTATTCGGTGTGTACGTGAAATAGCCCAAATTGTGTGTGGTTCACTTACAAATATGAAGATTTATAGATTGACTATTAATCAATATAATTTGGTACGAAATTGTTAAAGGAATGTTCAATTTTCTACTTGTCATTGAATGTTGAATTAAATTCCATATAGAGATATGTGAACTCTAAGGTTTAAACTTAATAAGCGTACCTATACAAAATTGTACCTATTTATTTATGTGTGCTACCGCAAATTTCACTGACCTGTTGACACTACCTCAGATTATACTGCTCTACCAACTAACCAGCTTAATACTCCGGTCGCATTAGTGGAAAATATAATTTATTTACAAACGAGCGACGGTATAGAACAGTGATTTCAATATCGGATTTGCTAAACCCGGAAATCCTAACGTTTTTACAAATTCGAAAATTTGAACTTATAAGCCCACCAATGCGAAATTCCGTTTTTTATTTGGGCTTATAAATCTCGATTTTCGAATTTGTAAAATCACCCGAAATTTCGGATTTACCAAATATCGTTTTGTTAAATGTCTTGTTCAATAATTTATTTACAAAAAATTCTAAAATTGGTAATTAAATTATTGTTTGATTTATTGTAATCCAGAAAACTTGCCCACCTTGACATTAACAGTTATATTTTTAGTAAATTTTTCTTTCTACTTCTCCTTACGCATAGTGTATAGGTATGTCGTTCCTTTTGGAAATTTAAGCGATATTTCATTGTGCATCTTTCATAATTTTTTAACTAACCAATCCCAAAATCTATATTTTCAAAATTATATGTACTCGATATTTTTCACAATTATTTATTTCATGGCTCTTTTAGTTTAAACATACGAAAACGACATTTCAATATAAAATTCGCATTCATTCAACTTCCTATAATTGTTTCTGCTTGTTTGCTTAAATTCTACAATTTTACTTAAATTTTCCAACTAAAACTTTAGAATATTATTGTCTGAATTAAACATTCTTATTTGGATTTAATTTTGAAGCGAATATCTGATAACTTTAAAATAATGACCAGTTTTGAGCTGTCAAACCTATGATTTTCAAAAATTTAATCAAATATTTGTATTTTATACTAAAAAAATGCAATGTACAAAATATTGTGTTATATTTCGAAAATATAAATATTCATTCGAAAGTAAAATTCTCAAAATATACAATCATCTTTTGTATAAAATTAACAAATTTTGAATACATAATTTAAAAACTCTTTTACTTTAAATTTTAAATTCAATCTAAAAGTTTTCGAAACATTCAAATAAATACGATCTAACCACTATTACTGAATTTCCCAGATTCTGAACTAAGTAGAACAGTGAAAAATTTTGAAAATTTAAAAAACAAAAAATTTGTTCGATCAACTGGAAATTTGCTAAGCATTCTTATTTTGCCGTGTTTAAGTTGACTTGAAATTTTGTATGCATTCCTTGGGACAAGCTACCAACGCAGACCAAATTTAAAGTTGATCGGAGAATTTTTAATTTTTAATTTTCAAATTTTTCAGCTTTGAAGGTTACAGAATCTGGGCAATAAAAAAAAATTGTCCGGTCACCTTGAAATCTGGTATGCGTTCTTAGTTGACTAATTAAGAATAAAACACTTCAAATTTTTCAAAATATTCACCGTTGAAATTAGCTGCAGTATCTGGAAAACTGAAAAAAACCAAATTTTGGCCGATCACCTTGAAATTTGGTGTCCGCTCCAAGTTTGGCGCATATCAAATTTTCAAATTTCAAGTTGATCGCGCAAATTTTTTTTAATTTTAAAATTTTTTATCGTTGAACTTAGCTGAAGAATCTGATAAATATTAAAAAAAATATTCCGATCAACGTGAAATTTGGTATGCGTTTTTAGTTTGCCTACTTGAGAATGCGTACCAAATTTAAAGCTGTTATTTGAAATACATATCTGTAAAATGGTAATTTTTAATTTGAATTTTGAAGCTATAGAAAAAATTTTAGAAATTCCTAAAATTTTTGAATTTTTTTGTAAAGATTTTGGTTAAGAAATATCCATAAACAATAATATGGATATCAACATTCAATTTTAAAAAATCAGTAATCATTTTTAAATTTTCTCAATTTTGAAATTCAGTTCATTCTTCTCACTGAATTTTTCCCTCTGTGAATTTTAAAATTGGGGTTATAGGTTCCATTAAACCTTAAAATCAAAAAATTTGTATAAATAATTTATATAAAGCTAGTAACTCGTAAAGTGCAAAATGCATAAGTAAAACAGTAAGTATACGTAGTGATCCATGATCGAGAACATTAAAGTAATTTGACCAATAATAATGTATTTTACTCCAAGCTTTTCAATGACCGAACTCACTTGGCTCACCTCTTAAGGTTGTCGAGAAATGTGGCGTCCTCATGTTATGCCACCAAAAAATTATATTATTTACGAACATATGGCAAAGGCGGTCATTAAACCAAACACATTATTTTCATGAGCTAAATTTTCATTAGATAGATTTTCAGCTTTAGTAATATAGCTTTAGTAGAATGACAAATAATTGAAAAAACATAATTTTAAGGATATTTGAAAAACAAAAAAAAGTATTTTTTGTTAATAATTAAAAATTTACAAACAATTGATATAAATTATTACAACATACAATATCACAAGTTTTAAGTAGTCCAATTAAAGATCTCTTTAAATTGTATTAAAGGAATGTAAAAAGGACCTGATGAAACCAATAAAATAGCATATAACTGTGAAACCACAATAAAAAACAACGTTACTTGAAAATCACTGAACTGGTTTGTCATCTTTTTAAACTAAACTATCCCCAGCATGTTCATTTCGAACATATTTATATCTCTTAAGCAACGACATCATTGAAACTCATTTTATTCGTTTCATACACCATCATCCTCATCATCGCAACATCATCAGAACATAGAGAAATTTGATCACAATCATATACTTTTAACTAGTACTCGTATGTAAGTTTTTTTTATTTTGTTTTTTATTTCTCTTTTAAGTTGAATTAAATTTAAGACATAAACGAAGGAAATAATTTTCGTGTCAACCCCATATTCATACACAGAAAAATAGTGTAGTTTGTCAAACCCCTTTATCGTTGTCTCTCTGTAAACATATATATATATATATATATATATATATATATATATATATATATATATATATATTGCATGAATATTGAGTAAAATAAATGTTAGCAGTTTCATTTTTGGACACTTGTCACCTAATCATCTAATTGTTTTTTCCAGAGGTGGAGATGGTTATGCACGATATATCCAAGTATGTTATGTTATATGCATTATCCACAGTTTAATCGACGTCTTTCGTTTCCATAAAAAAAAAACTAAAAAAATCATCCCCAAAATAATAAAAAGGAATCTAATAAGATGACTGTATGTAGATATAAAAGGGTGCGACATTTCAAAGTTTTTTTTTCGTTCATTTCACAGCTCTGATAGTTTTTTTTTTTTTTTCTTAAAGGAAAGATTCTAAAAAACTGATAACAACAAAAAATATAGGACATAAAAAATTCAAGCATAAACGAGTGTACATAGTGTGGAAGGTGAAATGGAAGGATATGTTTTTCAAGCAAAAATAACAAACATAGAATCAAATAGGTGGACATTAAATGGGGCCATATGTAGTACGTATATCGATATATGTATTGTACATAACATACCAAATAATAGAGTAGATTTCGTATTTTTTTCTCTCAATGTTTTGTTGTTGTTGTTGTTGTAGAAAAGGAAAATTTTTCATCCCCAACTATATGTACGTATACAAACTAAATAATTTCAATGCGATTGTCGAAAAAGGATAACGAAATTTTCTTGATGTGTATAATAAGAATAATACAAGGATTTTTGTTTTCTTTATTTTCTAATTTTTTCTGATTTGAATTTGTTTAAGAATGATGTGTAGTTTTTTTCTAATCAGAATTTTTTTTTTTTTTTTTTTTGCTTTGTATTATTGAAGGGATGGTTATATTCTTGTTTGACAATAGAAATGAAATTCTATTCAAATTATGTATATATCTTTTGTATTTACATAATAAGGAGACAAGTTTGGTATGGAATTTTCATTGCTAATAATCGAAATGAGGCATAACACAAATAGTTTGTACTTCAATCTGAGATGCGTTCTTACATTTCAAGTCAAATTTGCGAATATACGAACTTTAATTTCACGGTTTAATTTTACACAACAACGAAATGTGAGTCTCTATTTTTATCGGCATACAAAGTAAAATATATAAATTATGAAACTCGTTGGTCAATTCAATTCTCGTTTGATTCTCGTATATTCCTACAAAGGACCGATGGTTGGTGGAAAATTATTACTCATCGGAATAAAAACCTTTCTAATTTTGTGGACAAAAACTTGTGGACCCTTGTGGAGCTTGTGGACTTTTGTGGACAGTGGGGACAAAAATTTGTGAGCAACAGGTCTAACAATTAGATTCCTTTAATGACCTTAAGCCTTAAGCACATATGTTCTATTCTTGCATTAAGGTGTAGGCACCATTTTCGGTTCTGCTCAGATATTTTTTCATACGTTTATAAACGATTTATTTTTACTTTTCCAAATGGTGTTGAACTTTTTTATAATGCTAAAGCCGTTTTTAAATGCTAAAGCTGTAAAGAAAGTTAAAGGCTACAAATACTTATGGCTCCGTGAAGGCAAAATAACTGATAAGAATGATGAGGGTGACCTTGATAAATTGAATTAATTCCTAATCACTTTAAATTACGTTTTTACGGTATCAATAGACCATAGTTTGGTTCAACGTTGCCCAAATTCATTTATTGATAATAGCAATATTTCATCAAATTCCTCTCTTAATTATTGGTAACACATTTTGGATTGGTCATCAAAATGCTCGTAGTCTACGAAAAAATAGTGATTCATTAATCACACACTTTGGTACATATAATATATTACCATATGTCATATTAAGTTCTCAGAATTGGTTAACGAGTAATGAAGTATGCTATTATCAGATTGATAGGTACCTACCCTATTATTGATGGCTGCAATAATAAGCATGGAGTTGGTTGAGTTGTTGGATACGTTTAGAAAGGTATATCTAACAAATAAAATGTAACTAATAGACATCTAAGGGATGATGGGTATGCATAATATGCTTTTACAGGTTTAATTTTTGCTCAGTAAACGCGTTTATTGATAGCCTTTGAAGACCATTGGCCATAATCTGCTGTTATATAGGCTACATTGTGCTGGTATTCATAGGGTTGCTTGTAAATGGTTTGAATCGTACCTCAACGAAAGAACGCAAACGGTGAAATTGGAGAGATATATAGCACTCTAGGAGACAGTGGGTATGGAATTCCACATGGATCGGTTTTAGGCCCCATTTTATTTATAATTTATCTTAACTCAATCTTCCACTCACAGATAAGAGGAAATGTTATAGGATTTGCTGATGACCGTGCAATTGCATATAGAGGCCCGTCGAATAACTATATTGTACATCAAATAAATTATGATCTTATAACTCTATGCAAATAGTCGGATTTGCATTTCGAACAAATCGAAAGTATTTTTTTTTTTTTAAGTTATAAGGTCTAATTCACCATTCTATAACTAGTTCCAATTTTATTTCTGGAAGGAGTCAAAGGAGTTGGCGGTAGTGTTTCGCTTATAAAAATTTGAACTGATGATCTCAACATGGATTGTGACAATGATGGAATTGAATAAAGTTGGGAAAATTATAGTGACATTTATGTGAGTGTGAAAAAGGAAGTTTTGGAGGAAATGCGACATGTAAGAAAAATTTCGGGTCTACAAATTATATATTCATTACTGAGAGTTTAACACAATTCAAAAGGAAATTGTGGAATCAATGGAAAATAACTAAAGAGGAAAAGTATTAGAAACTTGTATGGATACATGATGCTTAGGAAAATTTCGGTTTTTATTATGATGGCAAGTTTCCCGAATACGCTGGGTCCACCGTACACCCTTTTACGAATGACAAAATCACGGGAAAGGAAAGGTATTAGTAACAAAGAATCAAGGCGGTTCCAGACACCTAAGTATTTGATATTTAGTAAATAACACAACACAAGACAACACAATTTTTAAATTATTTATTTTTTTATTTTTTTATTATCACATTGAATTGATTTTTTGTTTATCTTTTATAACTTGAATTATTTTTTATTTTTTTTAGTCAGCTGATAATGCATTCTGTTGAAGACAATTATATTGGAGCATGCAGTACAAGCCTACAAACAATTCATGTCGATAAGGAATCTTTTAATATTCTATATTTAAATACGCGAAGCTTACACAATAAATTTGATGATGTCCAGTTTCTCTTAACTACATTTTAACATGATATTCATGCTCTCATTTTGACGGAAACATGGCTTAACAAAAATGATGAACAATTTTTTGGCATACCGAATTATGAATTATTTTTCTCTCACCGAACCAGTGGTATGGCGGGTGGAACGTGCATATATTTACACTCCAAATATTCCGGAAATTTAATCTTTGATGCAGAATTCGAGGGAAGTAGTTATTTAGTTATAAGCATACTAAAATATAATTTTCAGTTGATCTCAATTTACAGATGGCAAAAGTCTAGTATACATAACTTTATTGCTAAGCTCGAACATTTACTCAATTCTTATCCAAAAAGTATAATAATTGGAGACTTTAATCTACATTTAGCAGACAGTACAAATATCATAAAAAAATATCATGATTCGGTGTGTTCCTCCGGGTTTACTTTTCTAAATAGCTTGAACCCACGGTATCCGACTAGAGTGTCAAATACGATTTCTACTTATATTGATCACATAATAACTGACATTCTGGATCACGAATACGAAATGGTATATCTGGATTATTATCTATCAGACCATAAGATGATTCTAGTAAAACAATTTACAAAAATTTCTAAAAAAAAAACAATTTCACCAAATTGATATCCTAAATTATGATGAAATAGATAGAAGCAGTCTATGGCCCAATCTAAATAATTTTAATTGTTTCGATGATTTGTCACATTCCATCTCTGATCTCATAGTGAGCAATAAATCAACAAAAAAGTTTGTTCTTAAAAATCAAACGAAACCTTGGATAACTCCCTTTAATATTAACCTTATAAAAAAAAGAGAGAAGTTCTTTAAGTTAAAAATT
Source organism: Tipula vernalis (assembly GCA_958295665.1). Lineage (NCBI taxonomy): Eukaryota > Metazoa > Arthropoda > Insecta > Diptera > Tipulidae > Tipula > Tipula vernalis. The sequence goes on along the minus strand of OY282560.1, from coordinate 4,621,882 downwards.
AAACATCCACTTAACGAGTACATTGTAGCACAATATAAATATTTTAAATTTAAAGTTTCAGAAAACATAAAATCTGAAAAGAAAAACTACTACAGCGCGAAACTAGAACAGTCTCTGTCGCAACCAAAGGTTTACTGGGGTCATATCCGCGAAATTTTATTCAACCGAAAGACTAAAAGCACTCAAAGTGGCTGGACTTTAGACTTCGATGGGCATAAAATAACAGGAAACGATACGATAGCTAACCGTTTTAATACCTATTTTACACAAATTTCCAGTAGTTACTTTAATACGCCAATTTCTCCGTATATTTTAGACCTTAACTATATGGTCGAATCTCCACTTGAATTCTTCGAAGTAACGGAAATAGAAATTAAAAAATATATAAGAGAATTAAACAGTAATTCTGCTGTTGGAATAGACTTGATATCTGCTAGATTCATAAAAAAATATCAAGGAAAATTGATTCCTATTCTCGTCAAACTGACAAACAATGTATTGGCTACCGGAATATTTCCTTCCTCATTGAAGCATGCTAAAGTTACACCAGTATTTAAGGATATAAGCAAACTAGCAATAAGTAATTATAGACCAATCTCTGTCTTGAATTCACTATCCAAAATTGTAGAAAAGGCAATCCTTAAACGAATAATATAATTCTTGGATTCCAATAATATCATCGACAATTGTCAATATGGGTTTACAAAAAAGTCTAATACTACTGCAGCCTTTATAGAACTTACAGATTTTGTCAGCAGATCTATAGATAAAAAATGTTACGTATAGCCTGTGTAATTCTTGATATTCGTAAAGCGTTTGATATGATTAATCATTCAATACTTCTGCTAAAACTTAAAAAGCTTGATTTATCACCTGTTCAATTAGCTCTATTTGAATCTTATTTAATTGGTAGAACCTAAAGTGTGATAATATCTAATTCAAGCAGTATAGCTCAAACTACAAGAAGTGAAGTACCTCAGGGATCCATCTTAGGGCCCTTACTTTTTATTATTTTCATCAACGATATAGCAAAACTTAACCTAAATGGTGTAATCCAGTTATACGCTGACGATACTGTTATCAAATATGCAAGCATCTCTCTTAATCAGATGTTTTTAGATATTCAGCATGATATGGACATTATTTACAATTGGTTCCAAAAAAATCGGTTAGTTCTCAACGTAGACAAAACTAAATATGTATATTTTATTCCAAAACAAACAAGTAGGGGAAAACGTGTTAGAGAACCTACACATGATCTACGACAGAAAATATATCGAGAGAGTAAAAAAATACAAATATTTAGGATAGCCACATCGACCTTGTTGCTTCAAAAATAGTTCCATATATATTTACACTCAGGAAAATAAAAAATATCTGTCACACAAAAACCTTGATGTTGATTTATTATTCGTTTATACATTCACACTTCACGTATCTGAACGCAATTTGGAGTGGTTGCTCGAATAGTGGAAAAATTAATCAACTCTTTGTTCTACAAAAACGAGCCATCATACATAAATAATTTGCCAATACTGTATCCCACAATTCTCCTATTAAGAAATCATAAAACATTTATCAGTATTCCTGCTCTTGGAAATATTAAACTGACGTTAATTATCCACAAAATCATAAATAACACTATAAAACATAATTTTGAGCTAAGCCATGTTTCTGATAGACATCATTATCCTACTAGCAGAAGATCTCATCTCCAAGTTGCCTTTTTTGCTACCGGAATGGGATCGAGTAATATCTTATACAGAGGTATTACAATATTCAATGACCTACCAAAAACTATAAAATATCAAACGAACTTCCTTAAATTCAAAAAAGAAATTATAGAATTTTTTCGTGAGTGAATTTTGAACTGGCTGTTATTATAAATGTAATATAATGTTCAATCTGCAGATCCTATAATTGTTAATTTATTATATTATTGTAATTTATCAATTTAATATTTCTTAGTTAGTAATACATATGCATTCGAACTTAATAAAATAGGCAGGCTGATTACGATATGCTAATTGTTAATTTATTTAATGAAAACTATATAGATGTCGGTTTTTTCCTGACCAATTTTAAATCTGATTTTAGTAATTTTGTGGTTACTTTTAAGTCTCTTGTTGATTTGTACAACGTCACAAAGTTTAGTGGAACCAAAAAAATGAAAATCTTGGGTATCGGACTCACTGATAAATGCTAAAAATTGCGCAAACTGATAAATGCTAAAAATTATTTGTACAGTAAAATAAAGAAACATCCGGAAAATGAAAATTTAAAAATCGGATATTTTAAATTTTTGTTTAGTCAGTTGCTAAACAGAAAAGCCAAAACCAGGACTGCGGAGTTCGAGAAAAAATGTTCCTCCGGTTCCGACTCCGGATATTTATAAACTTATTAACAACTCCGGCTCCAGCTCCGACTCCGGCTCCAACTCCGGCGCCAGCTCCGACTCCGGCACCAACTCCGGCTCCAACTCTGACTCCAGCTTCTCCCCCGACATCAAAAATATATCTTTCTATGCGTAAAGCAAATAGGGTTTTCATTTCCGTGAAACGCTGTTATTTATGTGCTGAAAAACTGTGGATATTTGGCAAGCAAGCAGTAGCTGGATGATAGCGTGTCGGTGTTAATTTACAAGGGCCGTCACCTCAATCTCAAGACCCATTTACTGAGGCGCTTTAACTGGGAGGGTTTCTATTGATTTATTACCGATTGCAAGGTCACATGTTTGAAATTTGTCAGGTTTAGTAAGTCCCTGTTAATTCTTCTTGATGTTTTGCTTTTCAATTTTTTGTTTGGTTTAACATCAGAAATTTCCGTGAAATGTGATGACAAAATACTTAACTAGATTTGCGCGCTTAAACCAAATTTCTAGACTTTCTTCACGTATCTCGACTTAAATTTCGCGAGATTTCGAGAGTTAAGCCCGGTACGCTGCTGCAGTGAAATGAAATTTCTCATATAAAAATGACACAAGCGAAAACAAAAATGAAAATTTCACCGCTGAATTTGATTTTGTGGTGCGTAGTTTAGCTAGGGAAATGGGAGTTTTCATATCAGAATGTATCAATTTTATCTCTACATATTTTTCACTTCATTTTTGTCTTCCTGGACGATAAATGTGAAGATAAATTTTGACAATTTCATTTAAGTTTTTGCGTTTTGTGGATCGAAGTGAATTTTATCGTATAAAATACGTTGTCAGACACAACATGTGTACGCAGGTTGTACGCACTAAAATATTTACGAAGCTCGTCAAACTAAATTTTCATGTCAGATTTATCTTCCTATATTTTTGGAGACCAGTGAAAATTGCATTTCACATGAACAGCGTACTAGGCTTTAAAAAAGACGAAGATTTTTCGAGAAGAAACCCTAACTTTGGCTAGTCCGATTTTGAATTTCAATTTGAACTGCGCTAATGCATATATAAATAATTGGGCTCCGCGACTTCGACTCCGGCTCCGGCTCCGACTCCACAGCCCTGGCCAAAACGTTAAATCTAACTATAATAATATCCTTACAAAAATAAAAATAAATTGATTCTTAGCGTCAATGGCGTATAGTTAACCAGATTGTAATAGATATATGAATATATACCATATAAATAGCGAGAGTTACGATGAAGATATCAAAATGAAATTTTCTTCAGACTTTGAGACACGAAGTTGTTTTTTTTCACCAGTGACTGCATCTGAAATTGTTGCTATCATAAATTCGTTGAAAGGTTCAAATTGCCGCTGGGTTGCAACAACTTAACATTTAAGTAATTTATGTCTTGGCACTGATGTGTTTCCAAATATTTTGAAAAAGCATTGGTTTTACAGCTTTTTAATTAAAGTAATGATACAGATATTTCTAATTACTGTCAAATCTATCTATCAGGAAAAGTAGTGAAAAGACGAATGTTGGACTTTCTCAACACAACGGGTTTTATTAGCGAAAGCTAATATCGAAAACAAAAGCTCAAAGTCCTTGTGGGAAATAGATTTTAATGGAAAACTACTTTTGCGGATGATATCGCATTTGTTTATGAAGGTTGTTCGTGGGTAGACACAGTTAATAAAATATCTTCGGAACTTGCAATACTTAAAATTTGGTTTAATTATCATTTTATGGTTTTAGGCTCTGAAACGAGGTACATGACTTGAAAGACGAGAAACCCTATTTCCAATTCCAATGCACAAACCTAAAATGCTTTTAGATAGCTTGATGTGCCAAATTTATAGAAATATAGTCTAAAATTAGATAACATTTCTGAGATTATGCGATATGACCCATAATGTTGCATCAGTTTTAAACATTTTAAGTCATTTAAAGATTACTTTTTTAAAAATTGCTGTTCAAAAGTGGACGTTTGTGGATTATCATAGTAAATCATAGTGTTTGTTAAATAGATTCTTCGGTATCAACGCTATTGCAGTATGACTTTAAGTTAAAACATTTTGCTCTCCAACAAAATCTGCGTTTGTTTGGGCGTGTTTCAGTGTTATACATTCGAGGTCTTCGACTTTAAAAGTAGTTACAAGTTTTTCAATTTTATATCTAATGTTTTTTGAGGTATGCTTCATTATGATAGGTATTACTTATTAAAATTTTGAAGAGAGATAATTTAGGAGCCAAAAATTTTGAAGAGAGATAATTTAGGAGCCAATTGATCCATAGATAGCATGTTACAAAAAATTACGCTTATGAAGAGCAACGCTAAGTTCACAAAGCCAAACCTTTATTTTGTGATTCCGAAAAATTACTCTTGGTCGAGTACAATATTTTCTAAATCTAATCGAAAATTTTAACCGTTAATCTTAATGCAAAATAACGATTTAATTTCGCACCATAAAGAAACGTACAATTAATAATTATGTTATTCAAACGCGCGGTGTAAAACGACCACCTGTGCCTTTAATTTAATCAAAACATATAATTGAATCACAACACCTCTTCTATATTCTTCGTGCACAATCCAATTACCAACTGAATTTCTAATTTCGTTTCTCCGGTGCGCGCGAGCAGTCCTACTTCGAAAAGAAATTCCGTAAATACACACTAAAATTAAATTAATCACAAACCTTTTTTTTTTATTTAATTCATCCCTCCTCCTTTTAATACAAAAAAAAAAAAAAAAAAAAAAAAATTAGAAAAATTGAGAAACATAAATCCCTTTTTTTCTTAATTCATTTCAAAGTCCTTTCAAAAATTTAAAATCAAAACCAAAGGTGTTATTTGTTGATTAACGAAATGTAAAAAAAAATTTGCATTTAACTTCCCAAAGTTACTTTCGTTCGAGGAGGGTTCCCTAATTATATATGGAAATTAATGGTTCTTGCTTTGATTATTGCTTTGTTGTTGCTGTAATTATGGAATTTATATAAAAGGTGAATCCAGGTAAGTTTTTAGGTCAGACCAAATCGAATTTTGTATATATGTATATGTGTAGACTGTATACCTATATTCAGCCAAACGAAGGGAAACACTTTACCTCGTATCTGAGATTTTCTATGGTCACGAAAATTAATATTTTAGAGTACGTTCATACGGTTCACCGTACAACAATTTATAGTTTTTTTTTTTAGCCAGAATTACAAAAGCATTTATTATACATAATAATCGTGTCTCTCCTTATTTTGATCGAATCGAATTTTTAACGTACCTTTCTTGATCGCATATATGTAATATACATACTTGCATTATTTATTTTAAGATTCGAACGAATCTTTTTATATTTTCTATATTGGGGAAAAAGATCTTACAAAAACGCAAAAATTACATATAAAGGTGTGTTTACACATTTTGCGAGTATACACATTCCAATTATGTCATTTGAATGTCACAAATTTTTTTTTTTTTTTTGTACCGTGACAATTTTCTTCATCGCCGCCGTCGATCATACACATACAATACATGATCTTTGAATATAAAATGGAAATGATCAACATGTGTTTCCATTTTTCGAAGGTTAGTTTTATCGTGTATGTTTGTAAGTACGTCTGTTTTATGGAATATATGTAAGTAAGAAGAACTAAATTTTTTTTTTTTTTTATAAATTAAATGTGCAAGGTGCGGATTGTTTCTTAAAAAACTATAAAAAAGTAAATAAAAAAGAAAAAGAATTTCATGTGATAATTGATGATGATCGTCAACTGAATTTTAAATGTCAAATGGCGATAATAAACTATAAAATTATTATTTATTCGGTATTTTTTGTATTTTATACATTTCACGAATTATAAAATATCGTTTTTTTTATATTTGTAATTAAATTAATTGCACATTTGAAATGGTATTTGATATTTTTTTGTGCGAAGACGGTAATATGACATGATCGGCGTGGAACGGCAGGGGCCACCTGCTTTTCTGTTTGTTTTACATACAACAAATAAATGTGCACGATATTGTATGTAAGGTGGGAAAATATTGTCATGCATAATGCGATTAAAATTGTTATGGTCATTCGAAAAATGTTAAATGATATCTTGTTTTGTATAGGCGTAGCGTGATTTTCTAGTTTGCCTTGTTCTTTAATCCAAAATATAATTCCTCCCCATAATATAAAGGAAAGTTTTTATTGGATATTTTGTTCTTCCGACTATTTCATAGCAAATGTAATTATAAATGATTATGAAGGCTGTAAGGCCTCTCCAAATTATAATTATAATTCTACAGTAGCCTTAGATTTTCTTGTCTTCGGTCGAAATTTTTTTTTTCCTCTAAATTTTAATTTAATTTCTTTTTTAAGTTTGAATTTAATTTAATTCGGTGTATAAATTATTGTCTTTGGTAATAAATAAAAAATAATACCACACCCATGAATATGGAGAAAATATTGAGAAGTCGACTACTAGGAATGCTCCCTGTGGACCGTCAGATCAAATCTGGAGCTATCACAAGAAATGGCAGCTTGCTTGGTGGAAGAGGTGGGCCGCGGTCGGATTAGCCCAAAACGTAATCTGGATATAATGGGAAATTTCGCAAAAGTTAATCGCGAAATACCAAGATGCAAATAAAGATGAGACGCCATCACTGATATGAAGATGTGCTGCAATTCTGAAACAATTAGTTGCCAAAGCCAAGTTTTTTTTTTTTTTTTTTTTAAATAATTTATTACTTTATTTCACCTCATGCTGCACAATCGGTTGTGAATGAGCTACTGCTCAAAACAGGATGTGTTAGCTTCGGGTACAAAATGTATGTCAATACAATAATAATCCCTGTCGACTAGATTTTGTTTTTGGTTATTTTGGTTTCATGAACTGGGCTGCGTCCATCCAAATTTTGCCTTAGCACCAGTGTTCTCCCTGCTTCAACTTTTATCACCCCACTCATTGTTATTCCTGGGGTTAGATTCTGTTGAAATAACCGTACCTTTACATAATTTGACATAATGAAACCAGAATAGTTTCCATTACTAAAAATGCTTAATTTACCACAATTTACTATTAGAAATTACTATTAGATTAATAGAAAATGTTAGTGCCATTTCACAAACAAATGTTTTTTTTCACTTAACCAGAATCTAGATCCAAGCTAATAGTCTATGGCTCTCCAAAAATGATTATTCAATAAAAATATTAAAGTTATTTATTTATTTAAAAGCTTTAGAAAATCTCTTTATCAGTTCTCATGCTGAATTTTATTCAAATCGGTTAGGAAAAGGCAAGTTTCATCCTGATTGACCAAACCGCAATTTTTATGAAACTATCATTTTAGCAACGCGTTTCAATCGAATATTTACATATTGAGTTTCTTCAAAATCGATAAGGAAAGTCAATTTGGCTCCTAATTGGCCGTATTCCAGAACTACTCTTAAGATCTGGTCAGAATAAAATGCCGTTGCAACAGGTAAACAAATTATAGGTTCAAGTACAACGACAGGATTATGTACGGAAATTCAGTTGCATGATGCAGTAACTCTCAAATACCAAACAATCCTTCCAACAACACTAGCGAACGTAAAGTGCTATCATGGGTCACTGTTTAGGTGCAGAGTTCTGTTAAATTCTGAATCTTTTAGATGCAGACTCTTCGACGTCCAAGAGAAAACGCAGACATTGTAATCACATGTCACATCTACATCGTTATGAGTAGAGGTGTTACAAAATTATCATTGACGTCGATTTATGCGCATCAAGTCAATATAAATATTGATGCCTTAATCAATTTAAGCCGACAAGTTTTTCAACATCTTAGAAGATGGCCGGGTGATTATCCCAAGCGGAACCATGACATGAACGACAAGTGGAAAATAACTCATCAATGTCAGTGTCTAGTTTTATGTAATTTAAATTTGACATTAAATATAGATGAAACACTTCGAAGGTTTCGGTAACTAGAGAAGATAAGCAAATGTGAACCGTATTCGTATTATAAATTTTTCCTTTCCAAAGGAGCCCTCCAAAGTCGGGACTTTCCGAATAACATATTGTGACAATTAACAACAAAGGGCGTTGTTGTTTGCCTCATCAGACGATAATAAAAGAAGGAACTTCCACCACTAGAGAACGTGTGGTTTTTGACGGGTAAGCAGCCGAAATTGAGTGAAATTGAGCGAAATTTATAGGCAAGCTCGTTAATAACGAGATATTGAGAACCTGCGAATGTTATATCATAAAACACCTAACGACAAATTAAAATATTAGCGACTTTCAGTCTGGCCGAAAAATGGAAACCTTCACTTTTGGCCAAGGGGTTCTTCGTCAATTAGCCGTTGATAATAGTGGATTAAATACTCGCTCAACAATACTTAATACTATTGAAGATGCGATGGAACTAAAAGAAACAGTCACATGTGTCTTGATATATTAAAAAATGTTGAAGCTAAGTCAAAAAGTACTGATTTTGAAAGTGAAGCCGATAATCATTTCAGATACTACCAAACATTAAAATTGGAGTTAACAAAACTGGAAAAGCTTCAGATCCTGATATTGATACAATACAAACAAGTCGAATATCATGAATTTTGCGAAGCTAGTGGACGTGCTTATGCTGCTATCATATACAGCAGGTCTTAGGGAGATGATGGAGTAGCGATGGAGTAGCCAAGGTGAATTTAACTATGGCGAAAACTAAGGTAACTCCAATAAAACAAGTTTCGATTAAAAAGTTGGAACTTTCTGGGGCTCACTTGCTGGCAAAATTATGTAAAGCTAAGATATTTAAACTACCGCATGGTAGATTTAGCGCTTGGGCGGGTTTTACTATTCTCTTAATTGGTTATCTGATTATAAAGTAAATTGGAACACTTGTGCGACTTTTACCACAATTTCCTCGCTTTAGGTTAGTATTGTCGAATATTACCTTTCTACGAAGTAACTCTGGTTGATATTTACATTGAGATTCATGATTTGGGCAAGCATCCTCTTTCTATGTATAACTTAGGGCAAACTTTAAAGCTTGTTTTAAGTTTCGGTCAGTAACGCCTTTGCTGATTTTAACTCTAGTTTAATCAATCTATCGCCGGCTTTGACTTTCGAGTTAAACGAACGCTGTTTTTTTTTAGATTTCAAAATTGTACCTGCTTCAACTTGGGAAATTCGGGGACTTGTAACATCATCCTTAACTCGCCCCGAATAACAAATTCGAACTGTATGGAATAGCGAATTGTTGCAGGAACTTATGTTAACAATTTGCTAACTATGCCCATTGGTTAAACTTCGGAACTTGCGATGTCATCTTGAAACATCTGACATAAAAAAAATTACCAGCAGATAGCAAAAATCGGTTCATCCCCTTTAGAACAGTGCAAAGATAGAAACAAAGTTATAATAATGCCGAAGAGCCAATGCAAGAGCTTTACTACTATAGTATGTTGTCTACCAAATGGTACCAAATGTTGTAGTTTTTTACTATAAAAAATCGTTGCTGAAACTCATCGTTTACTCGTAGAAGGTTACGGTGAACATGCTTTTTCTGATAGTATGTGTAGAAAGTTGTTTAGGTAATTTGAAGAAGGTTTATTCGAGTTGAAGACGCATAACGTGAAGGTAGTCCGAAAAAATTTGAAGATAAAAGTTGAAAGCATTATTGGATGAAGACAACACACAAACGCCACAAGAATTGGCAGAAGCATTGAATGTTGATCAATCCGTTGTCAATAGACGTCTTCATGGAATGGGGATGGTTTAAATATTTGGGAATTGGATACCACATGAACTAACAGAAAGGCAGAGACAATGTCGAAAAATCACTTCTGAAATGCTTCTTCAAAGAAAACAAAGAAAGGGTTTTCTGCATTGACTTGTGACTGGAAATGAAAAATGGATTTACTACGAGAATCCTATATGTAAAAAAACTTCGGTAAAGCCTGGTGAAGCTGGTTCATCACAGCAAAAAAATACAACAAACTTCCCGCAAATGACGATTATTTGGTATAAAACTCTCCATTTTAAATCGAATAAAAAACTGCAACCGAAATGTATTCATGATCACAATACTTATCCATTGTAACTTCGTTATAGTATTAAATTTAAATATCCTTCAGCTTTTCAGCAGTTATGATATTCGCGTGAAGTTTGTTCTAAATTTGTCCTAAAATAATAAAAACAAAATTTAGACTCAACTTCACGCGACTGCGCAAACGTCTGAAGTTTGTCCAAACCTCAAATGGATATCAATGTATATGTATTTGTGAGGAAAATATTCCAAATTCGGAAAATCGATAAAATATTTAAGCTTCTAAATCTAATCGAGACCTAAAATTATGTATCCTATTGTGAACGATATTTGAGCCATATCGATAATTATTTTTATTGTATATCATAAGACATTACGGAGGGATGGAACACACCTATCTTTGTGTTCCATCCCTCCGTAATGTCTTATGATATACAAAAAAAATAATTATCGATATGGCTCAAATATCGTTCACAAGAGGATACATAATTTTGTCGGTACTCAATGAATATAACATCTTTGAAAAATCGAATTTTAAGTGACTCAGGACAGGTCCTGACTTCCCCCCGACATATTCTGGGGTTTTCAAATTTCTGCGAGCGTCCGGGAAAATGTTTTACATTGTCCCGGTTTTTAGCATTCAGGTCAATACGTTTGTGCAACATTTTCCTTTATATCGATTCAGTAGAACAAAGAAAGGAATCCATTTAATTAAGCACTACGTAAACTTTTCCAGTTGCCTCCAAGCAATGAGTAAATAAATCTAACGTAAATATTTTATTTAAGAAACTAAACTACACCCCAAATGATACGATTCAATAAATTCTTCAGGACGTGGTTTATCAAAAATAAATAAATCGACAAAAGTGTGTGTTCCATTTGGTGCTAGCGGCAGAGAAAATTGTCCGGATTGGCTGTGTATGGAAAACCAAAATTCACAAATCTATAATTTTTGATTTATGGTATTGACCGTAATTTCATTATACGGGAAGTGTTCTTATTTATTGGGTCTACAAAATATTTCAAATTTCACAAAAAACCATCAACAAATTGTTCCATTTAGTGGAGGAGATTGAGAAGTCTATTATCTTGTTCAATTAGCTAAGTACGTAAAAATAAATTTGACGAATATAATTTTTTATTTCTGTTATAAGTCTAAATCGGTCCATCGTTAAATTAAGAAACCCGATCCCGGATAATATGGCCGAAGGAATTGTTCAGATCCGCCCATTATCCATTTTATATTAGGAACAACTTAACGAATCGACTTCATATCTCAAATTTCAGACATACAATTTTATTAAAATCCATCTACAAACCTACTAATTCCATTTGAAGCTGGCGACTTACTAAACTGCCAGGTTTGGTTCCCCATGTTTAAAAAAATTGTGAAACAATTGATTTATGATTAAAGATCGAAATATTATTTAAGAAATACGACCAGACATAATGTGGCCCAAGGTATTCTTCAGAGCGTGAGTAACTCAATTTTATATTAGGAACTGTTTGTAGAATCGGCGTAATAGCTCAGATATAAAGTTTCTCTAAAATTCTTTGGCAAGAGTACGTGTTCCAATTGGTGCTGGAAATGTAGTAAAATCCTAGATTGATATACATTTTATTTCTTGAATTCTGGCCATTGTTTATTTAAGAAACCCAGAATGGATATAATACTTTTTTAGAAGAGAATTCACCGTAAATCGGTTTTTTTAACGAGGAGATGGAAGCTTAATAACTTTCCTGATTTTTAAAATTCGAAATGTTCTGGTTTTTCATAAGTTTTCAGACTTCGCCATGTTCAGTCATTTTTGACCTAGTTACCCTAGTATTAGACGGTCTTCCGTCCCTATAAGTAAGCTCATTCCAAACTTAATTTTAGAATCTTTATCAATTTGGATATCGTACCCACACACTTTCACGGATAGTCGGGGATCTACTTCAACCAAAAAATATACCGACTTGGTAAATTTATTCGAAATTTGAATTTAAAAAATTTGCCAATCCAAAGTGGAAACATGTTTTTATGAATAGTCAAGGATCCTCCTTAACCAACAAATAAAACAACTTCCAAAAATCTAGACGATAAAGGGCTAATATTTGTATTGGTTTTGAATATAATATAGATTGTGTTGTTTTATCGACCAAAAGCATTCGTGGAGGTGCTTTGCCGGAAAGAGTGTTCGTTAAACATATATGACAAATACAATTCTGACGGTTACTGTAACTTAGGAAATCGCAAAGATATCTACACAAATCTGAGCAATAGTACAAGTTTCTCTAAGCACAAAAACCCCTCAACATTGTAAAATAACACTCCAATCTTTGGTCCAAACTTTAGGATTTCCCGTCGAGTGGCGAACGAACTGCTTGTTTGAATATCCTCTCCAAATTATCGATAGAATAAACAGATGTAAAATACCACATCTGGACCGCTTCCAGATTCTATATATGTATAAAACAATTCAATTAATTTTAAAAAATAAAATAAAAATTTATCCAATTTTACTAATATCCAAACAAATCCTTAGAGTTTATGACAAAATATTATAATTTTTGAACTTAACATATTCTTATCAATTTAATTCAACCGAAGACATTGTAATTGGTTTTGTTTGATTAAAATGTTACACAATCTACAAATATATTGTATCATGTTGTTCTGTCTTACTACACAATTTTACCAAACTTTATTAAAATATATTCAAAAATATCCTTATAGGAGAAATAAGGCTTCGGAAATAATATTTTGGTTTACACACAGAGAAAGGAAAGATGTTCCGATGAATGTAGGTAATGGTTCCCATTGGCATTGTTCAAATGAAAAAAATATGTATAAACAAAACCACATGTAATTCTAAAATTATTATAGATATAAGAATATATCCTTTTTGGTATTATACACCTATACAGAAAATAAAACATGAGAAAGGGGTAAACGGGAATACTCGTTTCGTACTCGACAGTTAACGTACATAATAATAAAATCATTTTCATCATCGTCACTATGTATATATAACTATGCAGAGTAATATTCAAATATAATAATTGTAACATTTTATTATTATTATCCTTAAAATATCCTTATATCCTTTTCCTATTTTATTAAAATTTTATCAATCATCTTATCTCCATAAAATATGATGATTGTTGTATTGATAAGAACATAAAAATTAAATAGGAAATTCTGACAAAACAGGAAAACGAAATTGTTATCCTTCCTTATCCTTTTTTTCATTTTTGAATTCATATTTTTTTTCCTTTATAACTTATCCTGTATTATGTATAGAGTAATAGTTTTTATTATAATTTAAATAACAGATAGTGTTACTGATAACAATCATCATGATCATCATATGTAAATTTTATATTCTTATCATTCCGAATATTAACATACATAAAAAAAAGGATGAAGGATATCAAAAATTTTTTTTTTTTTTTTCGTTTCACTATTTTATTGTTTTATTTTATAATGTGTAAAATTTATTAAGGATATTAATATGGCAAGTAATAAAAGTAATAGTATTATAAAATACAAAATGGTATTATTGCTTTTGAGACTTTGTGCTTTTAGTATACTTGCGTGTGTATTTGGTTTTTTGCTGTTATTTTTCGTTCTACTCTACTCTGGCTACAACACTTGTGCGATTTGAAAGATAAGAATATGTTAAGGTACGTATTACATTGTAGTCAAGTTCCTATCTAAACATATACCAAACCAATTGCTTGTTTTACTACTACTCTTGTGGTTTATATTAGGTATAAGAAGTGGAATTGTTGCGTTAGATTGTTGTAATCAAAACAGGTAAGGTAAGTTTATTTAGAATACGGAAATAGATCGGTAATTCTTTATCGTTCGTCACTTGACAACTTCTGTTCTAATCAATTTATCTCCAGGACTGTTACAGTGGTCTAAATAGAGATATCCACACCACATATTCTGAGGAAGCACTAACAAGAACATAAGAGGTGGGCAACATTTTAAATTCTTTTTAACAAACAACATAATTAACAATAACACTGGAAATGATGTGACTTGTCAATTCCCTGAGTGTAAAATCCTTGGAAACCGGACATCGATATAAGATAACTGTGTTGTTCTCGAAGTGCATCTGGTTGAATAGCATCTCGAATAGCATCCGTTTTTTTTCGATGTGCTGGAATGTTCTATTAGTATGATGGTATACTTCTGGTTATCATTTTCAATTCTCTTTCAACATCTGAATCGTGTTTTCGACTCCATTTACAGGATTGCGTAGTAACAATGTGTAAGCATTGCAATGCGCCAGTCTATCATTATGCGCAGTACCATTCTTCCCTGCCACATAAAAATGCTGTTCTCTAGCCTAACGATTTCTGCCAAATATCTATGTGATCGTTCGTGATTCGTGGCTAATATAAAAAGTCTACCAAAAACAATTACAAGTGCTTCTGTGTTAATTGTGCCTTATTGTAATTGGGCACCTTGATGCGAACGCGGTTGGTAGCCCAATTCCGTTGTCGTTATGGTCACTAAGAACTGCACCGATACCTTTGCCGGATGCGTCGCATGTTCAATACAAACCTTTTTTATTGTGGTATGGATGTAAGATTTTTGCATGTAAAAGCTTTAATTTGATGCCATTGAAAATTGCTTGTTCTTATAAATTCGAACCGTTGGTTTTATCCTGAGAGTGTAAGTAAATCAGCAATCAAGCCGAGCAAATTTGGTATAAAATCGAGCAAATTTGGTATAAAAGCTTAGTCCTTTGATGTTTATTAATGGACTGGCAACGATGATATGAGACCCAGTTAGTCTAGTGTTAGGAAAATTCCAATTTTTTGTAAAGATGACCCGAATAAGCAAAGTAGCTCGGGAAAAAAATTTGAACACAATTTAGATTTCCACGAAGGAAACTAAAATCTGTCACATAATTTGATAGTTTTTGTCTGCAAAAACTAGCCAAAAGTTCCGCCTGATATGAGATAATTAGGAACAAGAATTTAATTAGATTGTACCGAAATTTAAAATTTGATAAATTTCAACCCGTTAAAATTTAAATTCTTAGAATTGAATTTTTGACAACTTTAATAATATCTAAATATGGCTTCAAAATTTCATGAATTGTTGTAACCCAACCTAACAACTATTACATCCAATACGATCACATTCTTATACGATCACAAAACATTAGTGTTCAAACAATTTCCAAGAGATGTCATTGCAATAAAAATTACAAAAACTCGTTGTCTGTTAGATCCACCCCTTTTTACCAACAATGGAATAACACAACCCTTTCTTATGACTATATGCTCTAAACATAATAACGATTGTCTCCTGAACAATCAAAGCTGCTCAAAAGAAAAAAAAACAACAAAACAACCAACAATACATATTATATCAGGCTAAATATGTATCCCTTTTCATGTCAAACCGAAATATCAAAATTACAGCATGCACATCAAAAACGGATTTCATATTAGATCCATAATTTACAGTTATATGACTCGGTCTGCACCATAAAATAGATGAAAATCTGTAGATATATGTTACGCTACATACAGCACCCTTGCTAAACAACAACCCTATCCAATTTTTTTTTTATCCTTTTCCGCGTGTATACAAATTTCCCATTTTCGTTGCGTGTTAAAGAATTTTCCATTTACTGTACATATCTAAGATATATAAGATAAAACCATATGACTTTGTGATGATATGTGGAAGAGAATTTTTCGTTATATCCTAAGAAAAGGACTTTACACGAGAATGAAGGTTTCAAATACGTTTATATTAAGGAATTTTCCGAAAAATTTTCCTGAAATTTTTTTGTTTTTTGTTTTTTTTTTTTTTGGTTGGTGGTATATTGTCATTTTGATGTGTGCAAAATTGGGTGACATAAAAAGATTATGTGCGTTGGATGTGAACACGCAGAACAACAAAAAAAAGTTCTATTGTTCCTTTACCAAAAGGATGCTGTGTATGAGGTGAGTACGGTGGAATGTAAGACAACAATTTTTTTTTTATATGTGCCTATGTGTGGGTTTCCTCCATAAAGGGTGGTATGATGGATGAAAGGTGTTTGTTACGTGCTTTAATTTTTATTATGTCATATGTGGAATTAGTTGGATGATTGAGTGAATTGTTTGGTTTGTTGTTGTTGTTGCTTTATATATAATATGGTATACAACAAATATTTTATCAATTTTATTGATTTTATGGCGCAACCAAAAACCAAACAAAAAATAAACAAAATTCTAAACATCCGAAATGACCCAAATGTGGAAATTAATAGTATTTCCGTTCACAATAAATTTTGTGTTAAATGGGAAATCGAAAAAAATAAAATAAAAAATTATATTTATACACATGATAACTCTAGCAATGATGTGATTTCGAACGGGTTGAGCGGAAAACTTAATTAAGATAATGTCATAATTGATCTGCAAATTAAAAACAAAAAAAAACGATTTGCCTCTTCGGAATACAAAATCGAAATATACACCAAATTCGTTCCAGTTGCGGTTTTCATTAAGATTAACATCAAATCTAATCCAAAATTACAATCCATAACGCATTTTATAAAGGGTTGGTTTTGGATCCGCATACACAATTATTAGTACTTCTATTAACAAAAGCAATGCGAGGGTGATCTTTTACTTTATATTGACTTTTGTGTATTGTAATAACACGAAACAATACAAAACTAACAAGATTTTGATTTGTGTGTAGTGTAATACACATTTTGTGGTATACTTATAGCCCGTTATAAGAGAGGGATGTTTTATCCTATTTACACAATTTATTAAAACTTACAAAAATATTTAGTTTTGATTTGTTTGATTTAAACAAAACATACAAAAAAAAATTGCAATTTGACAAAAATATTGAAAACCCTTTTTCCCGCTAACGAACGGCCAATTTCATGCAGTTTAAACGCATATCAATCAAACATTTGTATAAAAATCAATATTTGTGATATAAATTATACGCCTTACATCTGCCAATATATGACTCCTACCCCACAGTAAACCAACATAAACGTCATAAATTTGACTTAAAGTAATTTAAATAGACATTTTAAATTACATACTATTATATGAATCCTGTTTTTCCAACCCGATTTTCAATTTCTCCAAGCCATACAGATACGCTGTGTGTATATATACGAGTATGTGCACAATGCAGTCGTTACAACAAACTGTAATAATTGTTGGGATAGAGTATTTTTCTTGAAGGGTTTCAATTTAATATTCAAATTTTTTTTTATTTGTAAATAGGAGAAAACATTCGACAATCATAAATATTTTAATTTAATTTAATTTAGACAAATTTTTTAATGATCTAAAATTGTAATAAATTTTATTTTATTTTTTTTTTTTATCCGTTTTATTGAGAAAAGGGTGGTTTTTTCGCAATTTAAATATGGGGTGGAAAATGTCTCAATGTAGTTTTTTTCTGCTTATAATAGGAATTTATAGGACAGCATCGCGATAATCGTTTAAAATCATTTTTTAGATTATGAATATTATGAATGGGTTTAGTCAACAAGGACTTAGTTGATTAAATCAAATTATTTAATTAAAATCATCTTAATGTCAATGGTGGAGATTTCTTTATTTGGTTATGGTTTGTGCAGACATTTATTTATTGACAGTTTAAATATAATTCATGATGCAATGTCAGTCTTGTCTTATTTTTATTACTGATGTTTGATAAATTTTAAAATCATGACAATCAAACTTGTCAGGTTGCTTTTAGAGTTTTTGTACTTTGTAGGATAATATTTAGGTTTCCATACTTGGTGCAAACTTTTAGCCTCAAACAATTTAACTACATCGTCCGAAAATATCGAAAAGTTAAAAGATATAAGGACAGTTTAATTTAGTAACTCGTTTTAAATTCGATCAACATCGGGATTTGAACGATGGTTGAATCGAAATTCAAAAAAAGGGAATTCCGTGCCTGGAAATTGGAAATTTTTAAAATAAATGGCAAAACTGTTCCAGGATGTTACAAATTTCATTCTCTTTGATATGTAACTAAGTTGTAAATCATTATTCATGTTTCATTCCACTATTATTGTCATAATAATTTTACCAACTTCTATTGAACTGATTGTACTGATCATACATTGAACAAGGTCCAAACCAAATACCTATCAGTAACTAACATTCCAGTTTAGATGTCGAAGCTGCAGCATAAAATGTTAAAAACGGGAAGCCGTCGCCAATTTATTTAGGCATCAAGTAAAGAGGTTGTGGGAAAAACCAACTCATTAACCTGACTGAAAATTTTTTATTGCCCCGCTCTAGAGTGGTAAGATACATGAAACAAAAATTCGGCCATTCGAAATTAATAGGTTCAGAGCCTTAGTGAAGCATTTCGAACAAGTTGGTAAACGGTAGCACACACACCAAGTCAAAGGTCAAAAGAGGCTAATACATATAAGCGAAATACATTCTGCTCGCAGTGAAAAAGGTGTTTAATGGAAACTAGAGCCAGATAATGAGAGGATAGAGAGCTACTAATATATTCGATTTATTTTCCGCAGTTCATAGGGTTAACGCAAGGCGGAAAAACGACTAATTAATAGCCGATTTCGAGGCCTCGAAAATATTAACATATTAATTTAAAAAATTGAATTCAATAAATGTATAACCGTCATTTTGACCGGTGGGTAGTTCTAGTGTTAACAATTCCCGGTTATTTTTAGACAGAATGTACAGAACGAAATAATAAAAGAGCTTACCAATGTAAAATACGAAATTACTTTGTGATTTTTATATCCTGGGGTGCTATTCTCACATCCCACAATTATTTTCCACATGCTGACATCTGTCAAAATCTATGTAATTATATGGGGAATTTTTTCACCTGCTTATACCCATTCGGAAATATTCCCTTAGTACCGAAAAAATTCCATAGCGAAATTCAAGAATACAGGAATTTAAATTTCCGAACGTTTTCATGAATTTTGACAGATGTCTACATGTGGAAAATAGTTGTGGAATTCGAAAATAGGGACCCTGTTTGTCTAAAATTTCAATAAAAAAGCGCGTTTTTAATCAGATTAGTACCAATCTTTTTTTTTGATACAGATAGTCCTCAAATAGCGTGGTATAGAAGAACTATACTAATAACATGTATTATATAATATGCGGTAGATTTTCAAATTTTTATGGAAAATTTAATTTTATTGAAAATTCCTGACAAAATTTTGATGCCGCCAAACAAGAGAGGTGGAAACTTGAACTTCCATTGGCAATCGATTGATAAATTTTAAGGTCAAAATACAAAATCCGTATTTGTGCTCAGATTGGATGGCAGGTTAGGAGATTTAATTAAGGATGTTATTAGGCTTGGTCTTGCGCACTTCAAAATTCGATCGGTTTCTTCACACTCTGAGGACTTGTATTTCGATCTCAGATTCCATCGCGCAAGATGATTATTCTAGCTTCGATTGCCTTTCAGTTTGCTTCAGAAATGTATTCATATTTTAATACAATATGTAAGAGAAATTTTATTTAAAAAAAATTTGTTTGAAATTTTTGCCGTTTACGAGTGTATATAGGTTCCAAATGTATCATTAAACCTATATGAGGTAAAAGTTATAGACAATATTACCTCAAATGTCTGTGTAACGCAATTCAATGAAAATCACGATCATCAACGTCATACATGTCTACATACATATATGTGCTCGCGAGCGCGCGCCTTATTGTTAACCGTACAACGATGATGAATGGAAATATTTTGACTGATTTTGAAAAATGAATGAATGAATGGCTTCACACCTTAAAAGTTGTCTTAAATAATCCCAAAAAAAAAAACTCTTTTTGTCTCTTATTTATAAATTTTGAAGAATAAGAATTATATGTCATTTCTGGGACAAAATTGTGGGTGATTATGGATTTCATTGGAATTCTTTTTTTAAGACGAAATCAACTTCTAGTTGTTACTTTTGTAATTTTGTAATTTTTATTTTTATTTTTTTTATTTTTGTAATAAATTATAAATGGATTGACATTTTAATAAATTTATTTCTTATATTGCGCATTTTTAATTAATTATTTTGTTTATAAATAATATATTTGTGATTATTAAGTGTAGGTATGATATCAGAAAAAAAAAAATCAACCAAAGAAGAATAAGATGACGACGACGACGACCAAGAAGAAAAGCATAAAATAAAAATTACTTCCCCTTCGTGAGTCATGGATGGAATTTTAAATTAATAGGGAAGATTATTTTGATGAATGTCTCGCACTTTTGACATGTATGGAGTCGACAGTGTGGGTACATAATATTCAATGCTGCTCAATGAACTAAACATGATTTGTAGGTCTTTTTTTATATATTATTGTGAAATTTTTGTATTATGTGCTCGTCAAAGATTTTATTTTTGTAAATTTATACAATCTATACGTGAAAATCAAACTTTTCCATCGACATAATTTTGTAGAATAGTAGAAAATTGCAAATTATCTATATAGTATTATTTAATGTTATGTAGACTGGCTCTGGCAGAGTTTCGATTGATGTCAGTGATTTAATGTTGGATATATTGTTTAGATTTAAGATATCTGGCTTTCGAGAAACGGATGTGTTGTTGATTTCTTGAGAAACCAATCCAGCTAATAATGTCGTACGAAGTAGTATTAAAAACGATATCAAAGGGGTAACATTTAATTAAATTTTTCAAATCAAATTTTTTATCCAAATTTAACGTCGATTGAACAAACCAATATAATTGAATGCGGTCTGTTGAAAATCTCGACCAAATCGACCTTTGACGACCAAATTGACAGACTAAATTTAGTAGTTTTTGGCTTTCTACAAGAAATATTTTTTTTTAATTACTCTGGCACGGGGATGCCTTGACCCGCAGGTCCATCCAGTATAAAGTCTTAATATACTCACACTTGAGTAGCCAGAATTGGAATCAGGCTTGTTCTATTTAATATTTAGAATTACTAGGCGCTTGAAATGTAAAATAAATCGTTAAAAATTCAAAACTATTTTGATGGTAGCTCCTTGCCACATTGAAATTTTAATAGAAAATACTAACTGTGGTAATAAGCGGTGCAGTTCCGATGCAAATCTAACCAACTTGGCTTGAAACGATTAATCTGAACGTGTGTGGAATTATCGTACAACAAACAGTACACTTCTGAAATACCATTTTTCGTTTACGTTTTATTTAAATGTCTATGTTTGTACATATAATATGTACATGTACGAGTATATGAGAATTAGGTATTTACTGAGACTGTAATGTTCTTCACTCGAACATTCGCAAAACACAACGGGCAAGTTCACACTCAACTCAGAGTTTTATTAAGTTACTCACCTGGCAATTTTGTTGAAGATTCCACATTTGGACATTTGTGAATGGTCACGGCAAACCCGGTGAACAAAGCAAAGATGATCAGTTGGGATTAAATGAAATAGAGCGGTACTATTAAGGTAGATCTGTACGACGTGTTTTTACAAGTACTTTTACAAATGTATCAACATTTGTATAAATTTACAACAACACATTTTGGTACGTTTTTACACAGGATATAACCTTAAAAAATAAAACAAATTTCGTCAACCATGGATTTGGTCATGGATTAATCTATCGTCGTCGACATTAATATTGCACAACACTTAATGTTTTTCAAGAACGTGTGGACGCGATTTTCAACTTCATAAATGTTTTAAAATATATTTATGTTTTCTGACATATTTTGTTTTTCGAAACATAACTGAAAACACATCGTATGAATCGAGCTTTAGCCATAGGCCCTATGCTGTCGTAAAATCATAGCAGCTGGAAAGGCGGTAGACTGCCTCTCTGACTCCCTTCGACTTAAAATAATCCCGAACATTATAAATAAATTGGCAACGAAGGTAAACATGAAACGTTATGTAGCAATTAATTTATGACTCACAACTGACATTTTGGAATAATGAGTCTATGCATTTTGGTATGTGCTGGATACGCCTATTATCTCAATGTTTGTCTTTTAAATATATTTTAAACAAAATTTCAAGAAATAAACAGAATTGTCGAACAAAGAGAATTCACAATATACATGAAAAGCCAATGAAAAATAACTTTTCAAATTGACTTTTCGGTAGCCATCTATGAGACAATAGCTGAAGCTCATGATTCTTTTTAGTTTAGTAAGTCTATAGTCGCTTTAGCCTATATATTGTGACGGTGACACCTAGTATGTAATAGAAGAAGTTAAATGAATATCTCAATGTTTAACTGTACTAAAATGGAATTTTCCATGATAAAAATTGTTACGTAATGTTTCTACGCTATTCTAACTAGAAAAATCATGAGCTTTCGAGAAGTTTGGTTTGTGTATATAAAAAGGCGAACAAGATCGAATTGAATTATTAGTATTTGGAACGCGATAGTGTAAACATGTAAGCTTATTAGTAATATTTGGTAAGCGATAGTATAAAGATTAAAAGGAATTCATAAGTGATTTAAAAAGTGTTGTAGTGCGATAAATAAAGTAAAAGTGATCAGTAAAATTTAAGAATAATTTATATAAAGTGATTTTGTGAATTTTTATTGATAAACTATGTTGTAATAAATTTTGTGAAATAAATAAATTCGTTGGTGATAAATTGAATTAAGTTTGTATTATTCACAAACCAGTGATACGAACCTTGATTGACAAGGCAAAAACGTAACAAATTGGTGACAGCGGTGGGATTGTGAATAAAAAGATTAAGAAAATGATTCTCAACGAATTAAAAGTTCCAGAATTAAAAAGAGAACTTGAGAAACGGGGTTTGGCTACTGATGGTAGTAAAGCAGCTTTACAAGCGCGACTACGTGATGCCATGGAGAAAGAAGGGTTAGACGCAGATCAACATGATTTTGGAGAGAAAGTAACGGATGCGGCAACCGTAGAGTAGAAAGAAGGAGATAAACAACCGTCAGCCGAAACAACACAAACACAATCTGGAAGTTTATATTTGTCACAGTTAATGGCTGCTATGAAGCAGATGACGGCGCAACAAGCAATGCAGTCAAACCAAGAAATTAAAAATGAAATGGAACAACAAAATGTGTGGCAGTTGGAGACTATAAACCAGTCTAACCAAGAAATTAAACACAAAATGAAACAACAAATAGAGAAAATTGAACAACCAATCCAGGAAATTGCAGATGGGCAAAAGAGAATGGACGAGAAATTTATCGAGTTATCCACTTCGCTACGTGACGAAGTAGAAAAATTGCAGACGGAATTGGAAACTGAAATTCAACACGCTAAAACGGAATTTAAAATGGAGATTCAACAGGTTGACCAAAAATTACAAGCAGAGGTTCAGCATCTCGGGAAAGAACTAAATGATGTTAAGGCAAGTGGAACAACGATGCAAGTGGTTCAAACCGTTCTGTCAGTTAAGTTCAAACCACCAAACTTCGACGGTACAACATCTTTCGGCATTTTAAAATTTCAATTAGAATCGGCAGCGAATCAAAACCGTTGGAATGATGAACATCTTGTCGCAGCGTTAATAGTGGCCCTTAAAGGTGAAGCAGCGGAGGCCTTACAAACAATTCCGGAAAAAGATCGCAACAGTTATCTCGAAATTATGAAGGCGTTGGATCGAAAGTACGGCAGTGACCACAAGCGGGCAATTTATTGCATGGAACTGAAAAGCCGCTACCAAAAGGGAGGAGAATCACTTCAGGAATTTGCATCGGCAATCGAGCGACTAGAACATCTAGCACATACCAGTACGTCGGCCGATTATATGGAAAGGCTTAAAATTGGCGCATTCATTGACGGCATCCGAGATCCAGAAACCCACAAGGCGATGATGTTATCACCTAAAGCAACGTTCGTGGAAACCGTTATAATTTAGGCACAAAATGAATTCAGACATGAACGGCAGCAAGGAGCGAATGGTACCGACAGTCGGAAGAGGCAGGCTTAGGTGTTGGAAATGTGACAATTTGGGTCACATCTCAATGAACCGTCGGAGTATTATACAGAGAAAGATGAGATCGCCACCTTTTATGCGGACAAACGCCGAACGGTCAGGACAAAGGTCTAGAAGCAGCGAGCGAAGATGTTGGGTATGTAACAGGATTGGCCACATCTCGCGAGATTGTTTGAAAGCAAGAGTAAAGCGGCACGGATCACCATCTTCTAAGGAAAGAGCACGAAGAGGAGATCAGGAATCGGATGAGCGGATGGCAACAGTCGGTAAAGTGGTAAAGTTAGAAGTCTGTTTGAAGGAACCGAAGCCATAACATTCATCCCTGTTACAAGTGAAGCACGAGGCGGAAGTAGCGTCACAGTTAGGGGCGGTGTTGATGGGAGGAGGTGTATTATTACGCTGGATACCAGAGCAACCCCCACAATTGTTCGGAAAGATTTGATCGCAGGAGCAGTGCAACTAGTTGATGGGTTAAAATTAAGAATGCAAATGGGGAGAATGCAATGATTAAAAGGAAAAAGATCGTGAGCATAAGGATCGGCGAAATTCTTTTCCCACACTAAGTTCTGGTCGCAGACATTATCGACGAGGTTATTTTGTGAACGGACTTCATGAGTATGAATGGCTTTGTGTTGGATTTTGGACGAGGAATTTTGAGTAGCGATAACATCGAGCTGAAACTTAAATTTAACGGTACGGATGCCACAGTAAGGCGAGTAACAATCAGTCATTGCGAAGAGCTGCCATCGAAATCTGACACAATTGTTGAGGAAACCAAAGAACACCAGGTTAAGCAGACATTGGATAAGAAGGGCCGAGTTATGCGAAGTGGAGTGCGAGTGTCGGGCGACTGGATGAAGACACAATATGCCATACGGGCAAATAGCCAAGGATTACACGAAAGGCAATTGGTGTGGTTTCTTAACTCGCAACAAAAGAAGGGGGATTTATCGGCGAAACTGCAACTTGTATGGACGGCACCCTACAGGACTAGGAAAGGACAAGGAGGTAAATCGAAGGTGGTGCTTTCAGACAGGTGTGGCCCTGTGCAGAGGAGGTGATTTGGGTCCTGTTCGGGACGAACAGGCTTAGGTGGGGGTAGTGTGACGGTGACGCCTAGTGTGTAACAGAAGAAGTTAAATGAATAGCTCAATGTTTAATTGTACTAAAATGGAATTTTCCATGATAAAAATTGTTACGTAATGTTTCTACGCTATTCTTACTAGAAAAATCATGAGCTTTCGAGAAGTTTGGTTTGTGTATATAAAAAGGCGAACAAGATCGAATTGAATTATTAGTATTTGGAACGCGATAGTGTAAACATGTAAGATTATTAGTAATATTTGGTAAGCGATAGTATAAAGATTAAAAGGAATTCAAAAGTGATTTAAAAAGTGTTGCAGTGCGATAAATAAAGTAAAAGTGATCAGTAAAATTTAAGAATAATTTATATAAAGTGATTTTGTGAATTTTTATTGATAAACTGTGTTGTAATAAATTTTGTGAAATAAATAAATTCGTTGGTGATAAATTAAATTGAGTTTGTATTACGTAACAATATTGTTACGTTTTTGCCTTGTCAATTAATGTTCGTATCACTGGATTGTGAATAATACAAAATAAATTTAATTTATCACCAACGAATTTATTTATTTCACAAAATTTATTACAACACAGTTTATCAATAAAAATTCACAAAATCACTTTATATAAATTATTCTCAAATTTTACTGATCACTTTTATTTTTTATTTTACACTAAAACACTTTTTAAATCACTTTTGAATTCCTTTTAATCTTTACACTATCGCTTACCAAATATTACTAATCCAATTCGACTTCATTCGCCTTTTTATATACACAAACCAAACTTCTAGAAAGCTCATGATTTTTATAGTTAGAATAGTTTAGAACAATTGTATCATGGAAAATTCCATTTTAGTACAGTTTAACATTGAGCTATTAATTTAACTTATTCTATTATACACTAGGTGTCACCGTTACAATATTTTACTAATATACAATGTATTTCGTAAAACTTATGCCTTTTCGAAACTCAAATTAATTCGCAATTAAGATTAAACAAGATACACGACCGTCAATAACAGCAGCTCAAAAATAAAATTCGGTTGGTCAAATCAATATTGTTGATACCACGGCCGTTCATTACTTTTACCTGGTCTCGCCCCTGTTATAGAAGTCTTCTTAGGACCATAATTAAATTAAAAAAAAAAACCGGGTCTTCTTTTTGGAAAAATTGGTTCATTTAAATATTATTGATTTTTTTTTTTTCAGAAAAGAAAATTTCCAAACATTATCTAATCGATTGAAATCTGACAAATCCCAATGTCCCAAACATGAATGCACAAGGTAGCGTCGTCTTATATATATTTAATAGATTATCACTGATGAAAAATCCAAAGTAAAAATTAAATTAGTTAAAGAAATTCGCAAAATTCTAAAAATTTTAATTTTTCTTATTCAAATTTTGCATTTGAGAATATTTACATTTTTCCAGTTTATGGGACACGAATAACAGATTTGATGAAGTAAAGTACTCGACTTAAAGATTGATTTACGCAATCAATAATTTTTGAAGAAACAGAGTTTGATTTGGAATATGTCCAAAAAATTTTACTTCAATTGAAAACTAAAATAACCTGCCAGTCAACATTGCAAAATATTTGAGGACGCGCGCCCCTAATTATCCTTTCAAAATAAAATTTTCACCGCTAATTATGCAAGAGCTCTTCACACACGTTAAAAATCTCAGTGTTTACATCTAATATCCTGTTTAACATCCTTTAATAATTATATAAACAGTCAGCTATGAATTCATGAATTTTTAACTAGCTCTGCGTTCAAGCCTTTATGTAAATATTTTTGTGCGTAAAGTGAAATTATGCTAATAGTGAAGAAGACTTAAAAAATTTATGTAAACTAAGACAACTGCGATAGGGTTAAGTACCATAATATTTATACGTATGCTAATTTCGAACATTTAGAATATTTCAAAGCAGGTAATAAGCACGCGTGTACAGGTGGTCGCACATTTTATATTAGACAATATTGCTACAGCAAAAACAAAAAACCGTTGCATTTTCCCGCTCTAATTTTTGCTTAGTGATGCTTATTTAAATTTAAATCACCCGGTTTTAAAACCCATTAATAAAATTTAACCGTTGCAAAAATTAAAAATTCGCATCAATACGATGATCAATAATTTAAATATCAATTGCTAAAAAGTAAATTGATTATATCGTATTCGTGTAACGATCCTTTAATTTAAAATTTATTTTTTGCATTAAATTGCTTACACAAATACAAAAAAAAAAAAAATCTGCAAGGATAATGACAATAAATATTAAAAACAGACTATATAGACAGAAGATCCTTAAAGAGTTATATGTACATATATAGACGACGGGAATCGTAGAAAAAATCGTGAGAAAAATTTGAATAATTTTAAAATACGCAACCCTTTTTTTGTGTATACACATAATAACTTGGTTTAATTCGGTTTCGAAAGGTATAAGACGACGATACGAGTAAATTATATATGCAAAAAATTGATGACCCTCTTTCGATATATATCTTCGGGAATTCTATTCTGTGTCGATCATTCGAATATATACACATGTACAGCAAAACAAAAATAATAATAAGATGATTTTCTAAAGAACCAAAGAAAAAAACAAATTTGAAAGGGAAGAATATGATTGTGATCATCAGTTCTGAAAGACAAACGAAAAAAAGGGATGAGTGAATCACATTTTTTATGCGTTTATTCTTTTTGCACGAAGACAATTTTCTTCGGGGATGATCATGCAATTTTTTTCTTCTACTATCCTATCTAAAAGGGTTACACATTTTGATTTTTTTTTAGTTAGACTACCTGCGTTTGCGCATATTAATTGTAACCAAATATAAACCCTTGTTTATTATATTTTGTAGACGGGGTTACATACATATATAAATTCGAGATCATTCAAATGCAAATGAAATTTTCACATGAAAATTTATTTAAATTTATTTAAAAATAATAAAAAAAAAAAAATTTAAATTAAGGGTGTTTTAGATTTTAGTTTATTTATTATTATGATTATCACAGGTAGAAAAAAAAAACTAATAATAGTAACATCCCTTAAACTATCAATTGATTTTGGTGAACATTTTGAAAATGTGTACGAGGAACACTTGCACTTTTCGATAATTTATGCGTAAATTTTTATTAATCGAACTTCGTTATACGTGTACAAAATAAAAAGGGTTGCGATTAGAGCACGGTGCTGTCTCTAATGTATGGGAATTTTATTTCTGAATTCGAATATTTCGATTTGCGATTATTATTTAAATATAAAAAGGATGATATATTAGTTTTGGGTACCTATACGGATTTTTTTTTTTTTGCATATAATTTTCTATCCTAGATCACGATATACCTTTGCCTGTATATTTTCCATACACAAAAAAGGGTTACTTTTCATTTGATTTCTTTCGATATATGTCATCATCATAATAATCATCATCCCTTTCCTTTTATTTTTATGCAAATTGGCAAACTAAATGTAAAAAAATTTATTATTACTTTAGCATAGTTTGATTTCCAAAGACTTTCGATTTCCGTTGAGGAATATTTTAACGAACTTTTTTTTTTTTTTGTTTATTGATTATCGGTCTAGAAAACTTCGTACAGTTTGTCTGCGAAGAAGGAAAGTGAATTGTGAAATTGAATTATAGGATTTATACATATACAAATGCATATTTTTTTGTAATTTGAGTGGTAAAGTAATTTGCATAAATTTCTTCAATGAAATTTAACACCTTGATAATGATTTTCTATTCAAATCGAATTCTACAGTGATTAATTTTACTTTTTTTCATATAACAGGGTATACGTGGTGTTAAAGAATAAACGAAAGAGGTCATACAGGCAGTTGGTTAAAAATTGATTTAAATTTCAACATGTAGCTATTTGTTATTAGTAACATAACCGGAAAATAGCAGTGATGTTATGGGCTGGCAAGGCTTTTCTTTGCAGGAAATTTATTTAACTCAAATGTTTTAAATGAGTATGGTTGGCGGCAAGGAGCGCAAATATTACAGTAAAGTAGACTCGACGCCGCACATTGCAGCAAAAACTTCTCAAAGCCACTTAGCATTACTATGTGTAGGAGAACAAGTTCCGCGCCTTGTCCACTAATCCTGAGGATTCCTGTATTGCTTCGCCCACCATTCAACGATTATTTTATAACAGTTTTAAAACAAGTGAAGCTTCTAATTGCGCTGTAGGCTCCTTCAAGAATAAGAAAAACCATTTATAATTTTCGGTCACCGATGGTTCACTTAATTTAATATTTACTAGAACTTCAAATTCCTTTGTAATATCGAATATTTAATATTTTGATATATGTATTTCAATATCCTTTTGCGTGAATAGTAATGCGTAAAGCAGAATGGTCTATTATAAAATCACAGTGGCTAACGTGTATAATTAGCCTGAAATAGATTAGAATTCAACAACACGTTTAAATTGTCACATCATTCAATATTTGTTATTTTATTTCAATATCCTTTACCCTGCTTATTATTCTTTAGCATAAATCGTTCAAAAACATGGCTTATAGAGAGAATGTCCAAATTCATTACTAGTTCATGTTCTTCATTTTAATATCCTGTGTAGCGTTAATGTATACTATTTTTGAGCATTAATAAACACTATTTTTCGAATTTTAGTACCCCAACTATTATTTATGATTCTATAATATTCGCTAAATTCGTGAAATAATGGCAAAATGGCCTATGGCAAAATCGAGGTTGCTATAATGTTTACAGTTGGATTAAAGTTGTGTTCATAAGAATTATCCAATTGAAACTGCGAACCGTGAAACTTAATATTACTGCACTTCTTCAACCTGAGGACCGCTTATTTATCTTTGGTGATTTTAACTTGCCAGGTACTGTATGGGAGTATATGGATAACAATTTAACTCCCATAAACATGAACGATGATGTGGGAAAGTTCATATCTGAAATATTTTTGTTGGGACTGAAACAATGTATCAATGTGAAGAATTGCAGTAACAACGTGTTAGACCTAGCCTTTGTGCCAATTGATCATGAGATGACTGTCACAACCTGTGATGATTTAGCTGGATCTTCAAGTATTCATCATTTGCCGCTAAATATTTCAATCTTGTTTGAATACAGTGAATTAATCGAAAATAATACCGACTCTGTCATCTATAACTTTAAAATGGGTGATTATGTTTCTTTAAGTGCATTTCTTGATGGGTATAATTGGTCTTCATTTTATAATAGTAATAATATAGACGATAATATGTTGAACGAATTTTATAAAATTATTCAAATGGTCATTGAAACATTCATTCCTAGATTGGTAGTTTCAGGCGCCAAGAAGGAACCGTGGTAGAACAATGAATTGATAAATTTAAAAAATAGAAAGGATAAGGCTCATAAACGTTATAAACTATCTCCGAATACAGTAAATTACAACTCATTTAAGGTTTTACGTAAAAAGTATATATTTCTAAACCGATTTCTTTACAGTAATTATGTTTTGGAGGTGGAATCAAAAATTAAATCGAAACCCAATCACTTTTGGCATTTTGTTAACTATAAAAGAAAATCTGATGGTTACCCTTCCACAATGTATTTGAAAGACCGATTCTGTGATAACATTCTATATAAGGTTAATTTGTTTGCTGATTTCTTTGAGGGCGTTTATAATCCAGATTCAGGTTCTAATCTCTGCAGCTTGAATAATGTCACGAGTAATAAGAAATTTTCAATGTTTCGTTTGGAAACTGATACAATCTTATCGGAATTGTCAAATCTTGACATTAACCATAGTGCCGGCTTTGATTCGTTACCGCCTTTATTTTTAAAACTGACCGGTAACGGAATTGCCGCTCCGGTGTGCTTTCTCGGGATTCGTGGTAATATTAAGAACTATAGGGGTATTTGTATAATTTCAGTCTTACCCAAGTTGTTTGAGAAACTTGTTAAAGATTAATTATTCTTTCACGTGAAAACTTTTATCTCTTCTAAACAGCATGGTTTCTTTCCAGGCAGATCAACTGTTACTAATTTACTCTTGCTTACAAATTAAAACTCTAATGCCTTACATAGAGGTAAAATTGTGCAGGTTGTGTACACGGATTTCTGTAAGGCCTTTGATAAGATTGATCATGACTTGATGTTGAAGAAACTTGATTCCTTGCATTGTAGTTTTGTCCCACTGGACTGGATCAGATCTTATCTTGATTCCAGAACTCAGATAGTTAAGATTGGTGGTTTCACATCCAGAGTTATTAATGTTACTTCGGGAGTGCCTCAAGGTAGTCATTTGGGTCCTATGCTTTTCATACTATTCATCAATGCGGACGACATTAAAATTTTTAAAACCATTTCATGCACCAATGACGCAAGAGACTTCCAATCTGACTTAAATAATTTCAGTATGTGGTGCACAGCTCAAAATTTGACCCTAAACATTTCCAAATGTAAAACAATCCGTTTTACCTGTGCAATCACGCCCGCTAATTTTGATTTTTTCCTGGATGGCTTTATTATTGATAATGTTGATACGTTTATGGATCAAGGTATAACATTTACGTCGAACTTATCGTTCAATAAGCACATAGATATTTGCATTTCTAAAGCGAATTCCATGCTTGGGTTTATTAAAAGGTTTTCGAGGGATTTTCAAGATCCTTATTCTATATTATATATCTCGTTTGTGCGTTTTATTGTTGGAATATGGTGGAGCAATTTGGAATCCGTTTTATGGTAACTGTTCAGCCCGAATAGAAAGTGTTCAAAAGCGATTTTTAAGGTTGTCTCTGCGAATGTTGCACAGAGATGGGAATCTACCCGCTTTTATACTCCCAACGTATCGAGGTAGATGTAAATTAATAAATATTTAGCCGCTCTTGGCGCGTTATTGGTTAGAGATTTGTTGGTGTCTAAAATTGACTGTCCTGAGATTTTGATGTTGTACGATATATATACTTCGTTACGGACCCTTCGCGTTAGAGATTTCCAAATTTAGCTGCCTTATATTAGGCATAACTACGGTAAGTATGAACCTGTTTATCAATCTACTGTTTCTTTTAATAAAGTTCGATCGGCTTTCGACTTTAATCTATCTAGGGATGCATTTAATGGCTATAATGTTCTTTTAAATTATTGGTAATTGTTCATGTCTGTTTAATTTTACTTTTTTCTTTTTGAATTAAATTCTTAGTATATATTAATGTATTATTGAAATTGTAACCAGATTGTATATAAGTATGAAGTTGGTAATAAATAAATAAATAAATAAATAAATTGCTACGTACTATCGAAAATATGAAATGTTCAAAATTTGAACACTCTGTGCAACCAAACTACCTAACAATATTTCTTCCCAAATATGTTTTTGAAATTCATCTCGGAATTTGTATTTAACTCAAAATCATCATCAAAAAACGTGTTATCTTTTCGGTTTATTTGAGTCGATTTCAACAAAAGATCATTTAAATTATCAGAAATAAGATAATTGGGATAAGCTTCGCTTAAATTCGCCGATAAAATCGTAACCATTATCGGTATATTAGCTTTGTTTTGGCCTCTTTCGTGCCTTTTGTCTCATTCAGTTGAGCGCTCGCCTTACGTGCGGTACCATTTTTTTCTTCGATTAACCGCCGATATCACTATGTTGGAAAATATGTTATTTCCAGAAGTTTATTTTTAAAGCCGAGGACAACATTTACCACTAGCTAACTTGTAAAGAGAATACTAACGGCGGCAACTTAGAGTTACTAATTACTTAGAGCTAACTGAATTGTTTACTTTGCTATACTGTGTATATTCAAAATTTCTTGAATATTTCAAATAATTTTAGCAGCCTATCTCGTTTCTTTTGAAAGATTCTTCCTAACCAATTATCGTTAATGTAGCTTGATATATTGCAATAGGTATATAGTTAAACTTTTAAATTTAACAGTGTTGCGGGCAAAACGTGTTAGATTTCTCTAGTCATTTCGGAAAACTATTCTTTGAAATTCATAATCGGCTAAAAGGAAGTGAGGGGGCGACGCATATCTAAAATATTTTCGATGTTGTCTAGAAAATTTTTCAAATATATTAGCATATTTCGAAGTAAAAGTCCTCTATGGATACAACTATAAATTGAAATTACAATAAAGGCAACTGGAGAAAGTGTAATCAGAAATCAAATCATGTCCTGTCGTTTCTAGAAACTTCTAGTCGCACAATACACAAACCATGGAAAACCCAAAATTTAACGATTTATTTCACAATTTTACTGGCGCTGGCAATTCATTTGGTACCACAATGCGTCTCACAAACATTCGTGCTAATAAAGAACCTGCTTTTTACTCTACACAACTTAAAAATTATATTGACATATAAATTAACTAATTTATCTTAAATTACATAATTATTGCGATTATTCAAAAAGTCATAAAAAAAAATTCATCTTACATGTTTCGTGTGATAGCGAAAGTGGAATCATCACAGAATCAAGTTTTTTTTATATTCTTCATAATTTTTATGGTATGGTACGAGTATGTACACTTATTTTCATTTTTTACATTTTATTTTAATATTTTTTTAAAGATTAAAATCATTTAAATAAAAGTAAGAAAAAATGTGTGAGAATTAAGTATGTATATGACTTAAAAAAAAAAAAAAAGTAAAAATAAAAAATAATTTTCTTAAAAGACACAAAGTACCGCGCGACTACATTGCGAGTATGATAATCGTAATAATAATATACATATAAACAATAATAATCATCCATGGTCATGGTTTCAGTTTATGAAATAATCTAACTGACACAAAAAACAAAACTAAAAAAAAAAACCGCGACGACAGACTTAAAAATATAAAGATCATACATGATCATATTATCATCATCAAAATCTTACGAGTGTGCGCGGTTTAGATATATGAACGTGATTTTTTATGAATGAAACGAAGTGCCCGAATTGAAAAAGAGAGTGTCATGGTAATATGATGCGATCGTGACCGCGATCAATATCATTGTGTGAGTATATATTTGTGCGACGGTATAATAAAATTATAAAGAACCGCACTCGCCTATTTAACACGTCCCAAATTGATCCATTTTCTTAAATTGCATCCACTTAGCGTCTATACTAATTGATTTTTAAATATCGTAACAGGGCCACCCCAAATGCTTACATATAAAACAAACAAAACAAAAAATTAATTGGCCACTATATATAATATGAAGTCCGAACAATATCTGTAATAAAAACCGTTGCATCTTTCCACTTATAAAAATATTGTCAGATGGCCTTTTAAGTATTTCTTCCTGTGTGCATAAAAAACTAAATTTTTTTTTTTTATTATCTCAGATCAAGATCTTTTAATAATTGTTATTGTTTTTTATGTTCAAAGTTAAAACGTATATATAATTGTCGACAATGACCGAAACGACGGTTGTCTTAAATATGATCACCCTTCTTGTATAATGTACCTACGAGGAAAAAAAAATATAAATTATTATCAATCGCGATATGGGGTTGATTATAGATCGTATATGAGCATTTTGTATGTATGTAGCGCGCACCTGCATAATACTCATAATATTATTGTGTGCGTTTCTATAAAAGTATTCCATCCTGGCCTGGTTTTTACATCTCAAGGTAGGTGATCGCACACAAAACAATTTCAGTCCAAACGCCCAAAAAAAATTATAATTAAATGATTTAAGATGAAATAATTAAAATTTTTGCAATGATCATACCGCGCGATCTTCACTTTTTTTTATTTTATTACGATCGCGCAATACAAAAAACAAAATAAAGCATTTTCTCAAACACAGATTCTTATCAATAGTAAATTCAACGATCCATCGAAATACACAAAACTCATAAAAAAACACCTTGCGTTTATTTTTATGATCATCATTAAAATACGTTCGTATAAACGATCGTAAGTATCTATTCCACTTCCATGGCTCTTTTGTATATATTTTGAATTTTATTAAGTTTATTTTTTTGCTTTTTTTCTAATTACTATGATCAAATGATATTTAATTAGTAGTTTTGGATTATAAAATAACAAAACTACAAAAACCTGCGGGTTGAACCATTTATTTCCAATTCACTAAACAAGAGATAAAAAAAAAGACCAAACAAAACATGGAATTATTAAATTCGAGAGGATCAGCGTCATGTCGTTGATCCTGTATTATATACTATAAATTTTATACGGTTTGTGAAATTTTGCGCAAATCAACAAAATTGCAGGTGTAAATTTATCACTATGTATAGCCGCTTACACTTTTGTAATAAAATTATAATTAATTTAATTTTTTTTTTTTTTTTTTTAAATTTAATTTAAGCGG
The DNA here is from genome assembly GCA_958295665.1 of Tipula vernalis. Lineage (NCBI taxonomy): Eukaryota > Metazoa > Arthropoda > Insecta > Diptera > Tipulidae > Tipula > Tipula vernalis. Next base: position 4,586,148 of record OY282560.1, on the reverse strand, counting down.
GAGGAAATTACTTTTGAAATTTATGATGTTCTTGTTTCTTTGATGGTCATTAGAATCGCGTATATACACACAAATCTAGCTTTGAAATGGAAAAGGAAATGATCATTGATCATGTTTTTTGTAATTTAGATGATCTTTTAGTTAATGTACGCTTTATTCATCTGACATTTTTATGGGATAGTTATAAATCGAGTGTAAATATACATAAGTATGTATATGATTTACAAGGTGAGCGGCACAAAATATGATCACGAATTTTCTAACGTCGCGCACTAAAAATGGAAAATTTCCCACCGACTCTCTGTCTACCTATTCTGGTACAATGACATAAATTTTATTGTATTCTTCAAAAATAATTTTACAAATAATAAAAAATATAAAAAAGACGAAAACGAAAATTCTCCAAAGTTTATTCAATGATGACTTAATATTTACCTTACCAATCAACAAAAATTCAATTTGTTTTTACAAGAAATACCAAGACAATTAATATTTTTTTAAGTACAAAAAAAAATGTTCACTGTAACTCCGCAGCTTCTTATTATTTCACATCTATTGATATGATTGTGTCATGAGTAAATATTTCAAATTTGCTATAGATTTGTGATTTCTACTTCTCTTGGTTTTCTCATACTGCAGCTATGTGTGTATACATACCTATATAGGGGGGATACTCAAAAATTTATATTGTTTTGTTAAAAATAGCACCTCTGTGTCTAGTCTGTATACCAGCTAAACACAGATACAAGTTACAATCAATATATGAACGATCTTTTTAGACGATCTGTAAAATTCAGAAATGTATAATGAATGACAAAATCAAATATTTATTGATCACATTCTAGTTGTATCAGCACTCTTCGTATACGCTGCTATATACCATCATGTGTATGTATGTCTTGATGGATGTTAATTTATAATTTTAATATTTATATTGTCCTTTTAAACAATAATATAAGACAATATTCTACTGTGTCTGTTTGTGTTGTCGACACCAGAACTTCTTCTGTATTTTCATTATTATTTAAAAATTAAATATTTAAATTTTTTTTTATTTTTAATTTTAAATAAATAAAACCAAAAAAAAAAAAAAAAAAATTTCGAGTGAAGTAATACAAATTTCTTTGTGAGAACCTCATATAGGCTTTACATTTTTTGTCAGTTATAATCTTGCTCATTTCAGTGTTTTAGCAAATATATTTTTCAATTGTATATGCAAGGTGGTTTTGGGCGATTAGAAATTAAAAATAGGAAAAATATCTTAATTCAAGAATTCATTCTAACTGAGTGCAAATTCCACCACACCAGCTAACACTAAAATTAGTGGCCAGTTGATATTATGCTTTGAAAAGGAAGAACTATTAAAACATAGTTTATAATTGATTACATAATAATTGACTGTTATATCAAATTGACCACTATCATATCATCATTCTTCCCCTTTTGGTTAATTTTTTGCTAACTTTAACTTAAACATTCATAAGTATTGATTTGAATTATCATCGTGAACTATTATATTGTAGGTGTTCTCTGTTTAAATATAGTTGCTTTTCCAATGCACTATTTCGTGCAATTTTCTTTTTATACAAAGATATCTAACTTGGTCCACGGCTCAAATTTTAATAACATGATTTTTGAAACGTCCGAATAAATATGTACCTCAGAGTTAAATTATCGTAGCTCCAAATTTGCCAAATATGGCGTTTTGATTGAAAATTTGCGATTAATATTAATCTACATGATCATGGTTCTGACCTTTTTGCATTCACTACTTTGTTACGATTTTTTACCTTTGAGTTACGATAGCTTACCGCAAAGATATTTGATTCTTCTTGTACTTCCATTACTATTGGATGAAGTATCATATAGCCAGATATGATTATTAAAATTAAGCAGTGCAATAGTGAAACGTAGCTACTGAGACTAAACACTAGTTTTGAAATTAAACTTTTATTAACGCTGAATCATTCTAAGTGTAAGCAATTCAAGTTCAACTATTACAATAATTTCCTTATTAAAACTGTTTATTGCACATAATTTAATACAGCCAATGTCATATTATAATGAATATTTCTCTATGCAAGGCTATGAAGCAAAATATTATTTTAGATGCTGAAAATAAAATAGACTATGAGGATTCGGGCGTAGATCCTGAATACACACCAGAATGTGTTTGGCAAGTTGCAGACAACGATTATTGAAAGTATTGCCGAACGACTTGCCAAGCTGTGTCAAAATAAATGTGGCTCTAATATCAATGTATGGAAAAAAATGAAAGAAAACGAAATAAAACTGCCGATCAAAAATATATTTCTAGAAATGGCAAGTTAGAACCAAACAAGCTAATTAAAAATGCTCTTAGTCCTACTTTCTTTAAAAAATGTGCTAAATTTATTGAAGATAAACAAAGAAACGAAATTTTTTAAAATTTCTGACGTGCAGAAAGAAATAACGACTTTAAAAGGTTATTTGTCGCGAACTCATAATTAAGGTGGCAACGTGAATAATCCGTGACGATAATACAGAATCGCGAAGAAATTGAAGGCTGCAATACCATTTTGATGTGATAGGAACTCGTATTAATGTATGCAAGAAGATGTATTTTGTGAATACAAAATTGTTTACCGACACTCGATTTAAAAAATTCTGCAGCATTTTATTTTCGAAAATTATGAACTCTAAATTTAACTATTTAAGATGCAACTATGGATAAAAGTTATTACGCCATGAAACTATTGGTGGCTGAGGAGCCTGTGAAATCTTTTCATGTATTGAAAAATGATCTATGGATATACTGTGTTCCAATGGAAGTTGGCGGTCACCATTTCATAAATGAGCGGGCTAAGAAAAAATTAAACAACTCAACAACATAAAAATATTATTACAGTTTACGATTTAAATCTTAACTGTTTTGTGAGTAAATCTTTATACGACAAAGCAAATTCTCTTTTGATTTCAATAAAACAGGAATGGGAATCTTGTATACTACAAAACTTTATTTACTCACCAACATTATCAGAGTATGGATTTAAATAGGTCGCCACGAAGAACCATTTCTTGGGCTGAAGAACCAAAGCCTATTTGGAATACACCGCACACTATCAATTCGATCGAATACAAAGATCTGATAACTAGAGTTCCAGAAAACAGCAAGTACTTCTTGCGATAATTCCTTCAATTTAAATGACGCTGTTAAATAATATACGCTGTTGAATAATACTGAGAACGTAATACGACGATAACTACAAAACAAGCCCTAATAGTTCAGGTTTGCGGCGCGATAAAGGAGGCTAATGAAATTTAGAAAGTTTTCTAATGTTCCACCATCATACATTTCTAAGGAGAATCAGTTGCGGCTCTTGTTTGGTTTACATACTAAAGCCTGTAATGCACGATAGAACTATGAACATCATTATATATTATTGGGTAAATCATACAAAAACATCCTACATTTTTTCTTGAAAAGCAAATTTGTGCAACTTGTTAGCCTAATTTTTAATATTTTATAATATCTATTCAAGAAAATTCAGATCTTGGTATACATTCATGGCTCGAGTTACATTAACACTTCTTCAAAGTTAGGAATGTATGTGTTCGAACTCGTCGAAGCTTATTAGTATTATTGGCCAGTATATTTGCCTCCAGTGGATGGCTTATTCTGGTATGTAATTTGGCATGATTTTTTTGTTCCATATATTTTCAAATCATTTGAATGAAACATGAATTAATTCATCCAGTTGCTGAGTTACGACTTCCGGAACGAATGATAATTCACAAAGCATGTGGCATATTTTGTACTACTGAGGTTCCTATTTTTTCTCAAAATCTCGAACACTAAATCTTGGTTGTTGTTTCCCAATTTTTACCTCATACGGTTGCTATACGTTAATATTGTTGGAATGCGCTTGACATTAATGCCGTCTTCCTCCGGCAACGATAGAAATCTCATACACCCAAAAAATGGTGGAATATATTTGAGATTTATTAACGTTAATATTTGATCATGTTTTGGTGGTTAAACAAGTGTCTGCAACCAACTTTGGTGTAACTTATTAGATTTATTATTTTAATTCCATAAAAGTTTGGGCCTGAAATCTAACTAACAAATTATTTGCGAAACTAGGATCTAATTTGCGGAGTTGTCTTTGAAGATATTATTAATTCAATTTACTGTCAATAACCAATAGTTGGAATATTGCTTATTGACTAGAGCGACTGGATTATAATATTTCTGTGTTTTTAATTATTTCTGCTAGAAAATGAAATATAACCTGAATTGAATGTGTTTATGTATTTGCATCTTTATTCTCTAGGTAGCGACAGCGTCAATCAAATTTCTGACTTACTTCTTTATATTATAAATTAATCATCAACTATAATAGTTCATAAAAACGCATTAAAATGATTAAAGCATTTTTATTATTGTTCAGCGTATCAATCATCTAATTATAAACACTTAAATTACGATAACCATTCATGGTTTATCTCACTTAACTGCGGTTTTCTTTTTTCAACCGATCCTACATATATAATTACTTTGCGGTTCCATTCCATTTTTATTACTATATCATTATAATGATGCTTACATTTTTATGGTAAGTCAAAACTACTTATAGGATGTATGCGTTTAGAGTTACGAAGGTGAAATGGAAAATTTCTCACCTGTATATAGCTAATTCGTATATATTTGGATAAAAATTGCGGAATGCAATCTCAGATAATAGGAAATGTACACACTTATAGTATACAAAAACTTCGGATTACAAATCAACCGATAAATTTGATTGTGATTACCATTAGCACCCAAAAAAAAAAATTAAATTTTGTTCATCTCTTGCGCGGTCGAGCAAACAACTTCCACACCTTTGTTTTTAAGCCAGCATAGAGGATTCCTAATTGTGTTTATTTTATCACATTTTTTTTGTCTGTTGTTATCGAATGTAACCAAAATGATAAATTTTAATTACTTTACTATAAAACCATGCTAATAAACTATAATAGCTTAAGAAAACAGAAAACCAAATTGTTTGTCTTACGAGTTAAGCTTAAATGTATGTATACCTTAAGATGTTATTTTTGACATTTTCATGTATGCGTATGAGATTTGCTTTTGTATTAGGATGTGATATTTCACGCGTGTGGATTATTTGATTTAACAACCTTCTTTGTGTTTTAAGTGTGTGCTTCTGTGGTAAATCAGATCAAACTCTTAAACTAACAAAAAATAAAAAAAGTGAAATCATCCGTTACAATAATTCATGTAATAGTGAAATTTTATTTCGTCGGTTGTTAATTGTGCGGTACAAAATCCCACGTGAATCTCTTTTTTTGTTTTTGTTTTTTGTATGAACATCACAAAACCCCAAATAAATACACAAAAATTTCCAACTGTGTAATTTAATTTCATATAAAATCTAACAAGACGGTCAAAAAAAAAATGCAATCGATATTTAAATTTATGACGACCATTAACTTCCTAATTTTGATCTCGCGGTTACCACTCTACTACATACATATGTATGTACGTCTAGGTAAAATCTTTCAAGGTAACAGGTTTTTATTTTATCTTGTATAAATTATGTTACCTTAATTATTATTATTATTACTACTATTATTATTTTCTTTTCGATTTCTTAAATAAAAAATTTTATTAATTAAAATTTATAAAAGGAAAAAAATTAAGTTTTGTTAGTTTATCAAAAACCGCTAAATTTATGTTCATGTTTAATTTTTTTTTTTGTTTTGAAATCTTAAAACTTAACGAAAATCATAATAATAAAAAATAAGAAGAACAAGTTAAATAAGACGAAGCCACATTAACAAACGATGAAGATCAAAACAGCGCAATCAACTTGGATAATATACACAAAAAAATGTTTTTTTTTTTTTTTATTCGTAGTCTTAACTCGATCTAACGCATATATCTAACCTAAACGTCCCTGAGATCATCCCACGCTTAATTTTTTTTTTTTTTTATTTTTGTATATGTATATGTGTTGTCTTATTACTTTAAATCTCTTCAAACCAAATATTTTATTTAAAAGATTTTGAACTTTATTTTGTGGATTTGTTACGAGAGCACACACAACTTGTTGTAATTCACTATGATACAATGTATCAAAGTGCTTGATCGAGATTTTAACATTCCGATTATTTTCTTGGATTTTATAGTATAAAAGACATAAAGAAACTGAAAATTGAATTGTTGACAGTCGCTTGTAAACGACTTTCTGATCAATATATTATTGTGTATATTCGAGTATGTGCGTAATTTGAATGAATTATTATAAATAAGAAATAAAACGAAAAAAAAAAAATTCCATTCATTAATTATATGAAAAATAATTCTTGACTTTGACTAAATTCCACCTACACTTGTTAGTTAGTTTATAGTTGTTTAGCTGTAGTTTATCAGTTTACTTTCAGATTATGAATGATTTGTGTATTTTTTTTTGTATTTATTACCTTGGATGTAGGTTATGACACATTTCGCTGTATGGCGCACATGATAAGGTTGGTAATTTTTCGATGCGTGCAAGAAGATATGCGGCGATGATTTAAGATGTAATCGAGGTGCGGTTACGCGAATGATGATGTACTAATGACTAATATTTGATGTTCTTGGATTTTAATTTGATTTTACAACATATTTAAGTGACGTATTGCACCAAAAACATATAATTAAGGAGATAAATCTTTTCAATTGTTCCATCTTCCAAATTTGAACAGGATTTCAAAAATTCTAAGTGTGTACTTCGTGTAGGTGCCTTTTATATATTTCTCCAATACGCACTTAAAGGTCCACCAATACAAGAGACTCTGCTAAAATTCTTTTTTTGGGATGATAACGTGAGATGGTCTTCCCTGGCGCACATTATTTTAAAGATTCTTTAAATTTAATAAATTCCCCGACAAAATTTTGAAATATTGGTATTTGGACTCATATCTTAGTGCAGAAAAGAAACATAATGGGCCCATTTTTAATTTGTTTTCCAAACACAATATCTCCATTTGGGCAAATGATAATAATTAGATATGAGATCACCAAATATAAATGAAACCACTAACTTAAATTTATGACATTCCAGTTTATGAAAATGTAAATCTACATCTTCTATAATTTGAATGAAGCTTTTTGTACAAAACCTACTAACCTACCTGAATTGACACTTTTAACGAAATCCTAATTACGATTTGTATGCCTAAAATAAAAGAATTTTCTTTTGAATTCATTATTGCGTTAAAATTAATTTTGGGGCAGAGTTATTTTGACAAATTAATTTTGAACCTTAACATGAATTTTGATTTAGTTTAGGTTCTTTTCGGAACGTTTCTCCATGGATATCTAGACAATTTTATTTTTTGCATATAAATGGAATTTTACAGATATTGCAGACCATCCTCATCAAAGAATTTATTCTATATTTTACATCAGTTATTACAGTACCTTTATGTCATTTAAAAACAGGGGTGAACACTTGTTATAATAACTTGATGATCAAGCCTACACTTGTTTTACAATATAGGCCAGTTCTAACTTAGAATTAACTAACTCGTAACTCCGTTTATAACATTTAAACACTGAAATGACGAAATGTTAGCAACCTTTACTGCAAGTGAATTTAAGACGACTGTTAAATAATTTTAGATTATTTGTGACTGTGGTCATTTCATAATATGTATTTATAAATATTTTGTGATTTATCGAAAACTCCTAAATAGTTATTTTATTCTATAATTTATGAACACAATTAAAACACGTTGGATTTATTTACCTTTCTGTACAAAAGCATATTTTAAAACCTCACATTTAAATTTTAACATTAATCACATAAATATGAATAAATTGAAAGGAATACTAAACACCACTGGTCACCGAAAATTAGTAAAAAAATTAGTTTCTGTAAGACGTGCGCGAATTTTTTTTACAATGTTTGTTTTCTTGCACTAACATCAAAAAGCGAATTTAATGCCAAATGAAATTTGGAGTCAACCAATAATAAGAAGAAATTTTTCTTTTGTTTTATTTTTGTTGATGATACACACCCAAGCTAAGGTGGGACTACATACGCCGATGGCTGCGTGGCTAAGAGGGTGCTTAGTCGTTAGAATGTGAACTCCGAATTTGGCGACGTTCTGTTTAAACCCGTAGCTTTCCCATGATATTGCAGAGCTCTGTCATGGGTGACCGTTACTTCTCGTGCTACTCGTGGGAATAAAAATGATAGGAAATAATAATAATAACCTAACGAAATTAGAAAACGAGACGGATGCGTCTCTAACAGCATCAAATCAATCATTATCGTTGGATGCCGATACCATGGATCCTGAGGGGGACCAACTATTGCAAAATAAAGGGAACAACTTTCCTAAGAGCATGAAAATGTTGAGATCACCAATTCTAAAGGTTAAAAATATAAGTAGTTGTATACTACAACTAAAGACGGATGCGACAGTCGCGACTGCGTCCCAACTAACTAATAATAACCCTCAATCTAAAGAAAATAAAAAATTAAATAAAGCAATTCAATGGATGTAGCATCATTTAAAACTTCTTGAAGAAGAAGTTAAAAATCTTAAACACAATCTAAAGATGGACTACCAAACTGGTCATGAAGATTCGGTTGAAGTAGAAGACTTAAACCAGGAAAACAACAACAAAGAAATGGAATGTGCTAATTTAATTGAGTACCAAACCGACGAAGAAGATTTAGAAAGAGAGATCAATTGGATAATGAAAAAGTCAAAAAGGGCTCTAAAAAAGCAAAAAACATAGGAAGTAAATTCTTCCAGTAAAAGGAAAGCTGAGTCTCACAATGCAAAAAATGTCAGGCATACAACCACACGCAAAAAAACTGCAATCGTGAAATCAGATGCGTAAAATGTGCGGGAAAGCATGACACTAAAGAATGCGTGATAGATAAGAACACTCCAGCAAAATGTGCTAACTGCCAATGAACCCATCCTGCTAGCTATAGAGGGTGTGAAGTAGCCAAAACACTGCAAAACATGCGAAATAGGACAAACAAAAACCAGCCAAAGAGAGTAACGAAAGAAAGAGAAATCCCGACGAAAACAGTCACTACGTTCTATAGTGCGAAAGTGGCAGGGGGAGGATTCTCATACTCACAAGCAGCAAAACAAGGACTACCTGGGCCTACAGATCAAAATGCTGGAATTCAAGAAGCTATGACAACAATGCAAAACACCTTGAATGCTATTGTCAATCGCCTTTCTAAAATAGAAGAAAATATAGAGTTTCTAAACAAGAGACAAGTTGAACAACAAGTAGGATATCGAGGAAAAATTAAGGAGATTTGTAGCAAAAAAGTTGCTTTATCTTCTGATGCTTCACTCCAAAAAAAAATGAACAAAACGCTAAGAATATTAACCTGGAATGCTAATGGACTTCTACAGCATCTTCCAGAGCTAGAAATCTTTTTGAATACAGAAAAAATTGATATACGCTTGATAGCAGAGAGCCATTTCACTAGAAAGTCTTATGCAAAAATAAAAGGTTACTCTTGTTACCATTCTATACATCCAGCAGAAAGAGCTAGGGGGGGGGGGGGCAACAATATTCATCAGAGAAAACATCAAACACTTCGAAGATGTCAAACTCGAAATAGAGACAATGCTCAAAATTATGGGCTCAAATTTCGTCTTTCGTCATAGGAGGAGACTTCAATGCCAAACATATGCATTGGGGTTCGAGACTAATATCACCTAAAGGTAGAGAACTATTTGAAGCTGGACATCAAATAAACTGCGAATTTCATTCAAGTGATATTCCTACTTATTGGCCAACGAATACAAACAAAATACCAGACGTGATTGACTTTTTCATAGCCAAAGGTATTTCAGAAAACTATATCCACATCGAAAATAATGAAGGTTTATCCTCGGATCATTCTCCAATTATACTTACGATCAGTGAAACAATAATTGAAAAAGAAAAGCCACCAAGGTTAACAAGCGGGAAGACCAATTGGGGAAAATTCGCATTGTTAATTGAGGAAAGTATTGATCTTCAAGTCCCAATCAAAAACCGAACACAACTTGAAAGAGAAGCAGAGCTGCTCATAAACAATATTCAGACCGCAGCGTGGGAAAGCACTCCCCCTGTCAAAAATGTACCTCAGAAGAATGAAACATATACACAAGAAATAAGAAATCTGGTCAGAGAAAAGAGGAAAGCTCGCAAAATAAGCTGCAGAAGTTAATAGAAGAAAACAAAGCGGTAAGCTTTAACAAATATTTAATAAATCTTTCTGGCCACAAAGAAAGCGATTACTCTTTATGGAAAGGTACAAAAGGACTAAAGAGACCAAAAGAGCAGGTGCCGCCAATTAAAAAAGCAGATGGTACTTGGGCCAAAAGCCCCAAAGATAAAGCCGATTTTTTTTGCTGAGCATCTGGAAGAGACGTTCCAACCTTTGACCAGACAAACAACAGATGAAAATACCTTTCTAATGTAAAATAAAGATGAGTTAGACATACAACCAGTTACAATGAAAGAACTCAAAAATGAAATCAAACATAACCTAAATGCAAAAAAGGCTCCTGGATACGATTTTATTACAGGAAAAGTTATTAAAAATTTGCCAGGAAAATGTCTAAAGAAGTTGCTACAGATAATTAACGAAGCTTTTAGAATGAAATATGTTCCTCAGCAGTGGAAAATAGCAGAAGTTATTATGATACCTAAGCCTAATAAGCCACCTAATGAGAAAACGTCATACAGACCTATATCTGTATTACCATCATTGTCCAAACTTTTCGAAAAATTACTCCTCAAAAGGATGAGACCTCTGATTGAAGAAAGACACCCGTTACCATCGCATCAATTTGGTTTCAGAGAGAAACACTCCACCATAGAGCAGGTACACAGGGTCACTAACGTGATTGAGAAGACGCTTGAAAACAAAAAGGTATGTTCTGGAGTTTTCGTTGATGTTGCCCAGGCCTTTGACCGAGTCTGGCATCGAGGACTGGAATATAAATTATATCGCGACCTTCCTAAACAGTTCTATGAGATATTAAAATCATACAATGAAGGGAGATATTTCAGAGTGAAATATGAAGGAGAGTTGTCATTCTCATCACTCAAGAGAATTAAAGCAGGCGTACCACAAGGGAGCGTGCTCGGACCATTCTTGTATTTGCGTTATACGAGAGACATACCTATTACTGGAGAAAGAAATATTGCTACCTTTGCGGAGGATACAGCAATCTTGGCGCAAATAGGCAGGAAATACCACATGCGAACACGGCAAAATACCTATAGGTATGTCGCTCGACGCCAAGTTAAAATGGAAAGGGCATATCAAGAAAAAAAAAGCAAGGATTGGATATAAAGTTCAGAAAAATGTATTGGCTCATTGGAAGAAATAGTGAGCTTACCATTCACAATAAGCTGCTTTTATACAGGGAAATACTCAAGCCTGTGTGGACCTATGGCATCCAGCTCTGGGGATGCACAAAGAAAACGAACGGTAAAATTATACAAACGTTCCAGAACAATGTACTGCGATGCATTGTCAATGCACCTTGGTATCAATGCACCTTGGTAGAAACGATAATTTACATAGGGATCTAAAGATGGAAACCGTCAACGAAGAAATCACAAAAAATGCCAAAAAATATATCCAGCGTTTACAACTCCATGAAAACAAGGATATTCAACATATTGTCAACGACGTCGACAGCGCAGTGACAAGACGGCTAAAGAGAACGAAGCCGGTTGATTTAGTTCCTCAGGACTGAAAGTTGCTAATGTAACCGGAAGATATGGGCCCACTGGGAATAACTACTGTGTTATAGCCCAACTAACAGAGAATTAAAATTAGAAAGAAAAATTGCTAAATGAGTTGTAATAACTTAGTCGTAATACATTAAATAAAAAATTTTTTGTTGTTGAAAGTGAAGTCGACACTAATTGTTGTCTGTTCAATAGTAGGAATTGAATTGTTTTGGCAATATGTAGGTTTGGCAGATGGCGTTGCTGACTTGTTGAAAATATATCTTATTTTCATTTGTCATAGATGAACGAATCAAAAGAATGAGCTGCTATAAAATATACTGTGAAAATATAGTGATTTTAGTCACTCTTTAATTGTATACGCTTGTATTATGAATTTATTGTACTACATGGGTTGAAAGGTTTCCTGTATCGACACAAAGATGGCGCTATAATGAGTTATCATTATTAAATTTCGAAAATAGAATCTTTTATTAGGCGCTATTTTTATTTTCAAGTCGATCTGTCATTTTACAAGCAACATACGTATGCTGCATTTTGTGAAGAATCGATAAATTTCAAATTCGTTTAATTTAAATTATTGGCTCCAGAAAATAAAAATTATCAAAAGAACTACTTTGAGTATCATAAAACATGAAAAACGTCTTAAACCGAAACTGCCTGATGAAACGAAATCTACACTCATTTTCTTTTCCAAAATTGTACGAACGAAACCGTGTAAATCAAGTACAATATAAATCGAGGGATGAACATTTTTTAAATATCAACTGAACCTTTTCATAAAATTTGGTACAAAAGTGCGATGTGTTAATGATCAATGTAAATGCAAACCACAAGTTTAATTACGTGGTTGTCGAGATACAGGGAATACTAATCGAAAGACGTGTATTATGCTGTTAAAACTAGTGTGTTATATCTTGGGGTGAAAAGGGCTTGCATTTTGTTTATAATTTGAGATGAATCATTACAATTTTGTTAAGAATTTAATTTGTCTGTCTGTAATAAAGTTGATTTTTCGGCATTTTTTATAGACAAATATATTAATTGTTCATGGCAATCTCAATATTTTCGATTTGGTAAATCAGAAAAATATAGAGGCCAATCGCTCTCAATATATCTACTGAAAAAAGTAGAAATATCTTCCCCCCTCCCCGTAATTTTAATTTTGGCTGAAGGCCCAGAGTTATACCAATGTATAACTCTGCAAAAATGAGAACCCTCCATGAGTTCTGTTGGTAGTTTGGTTTCGTACTGAAAAGTATGGTCTACTCATCAGGCAGCTACGACCAAACTACGGCTGGTTATAAAATGTTAGTTCAGACGTTTTCCACAAATAAACATTATGTTATAAGCAATTTTGTATAACAGCACTAATTTTTAGAAGTATTAAGGTAAGATTTATGTTTATTTACGTACGAATACACTTTCTGATGTAATCATGCAATTTATATTTTGTCTGTCTACATGCTTCAAACATCTCTTAGAAATTTGAAAGTTATGAGAATTCAAAGCGCACTATACAAATAATGTTGAACATTCCGATTCGTAGAGCCGACTGCATATTAGATTACCTTTCTCAAGTAATTTAAAAATAGATAGGCAGTAAATTAATCATTTCGCCTCACTGCGTTATACAATAATCAATCATACAAAATCATCATACACATTTATAACCATAAATATTTAACATATACGATAATTTTCCAATAAATAATTTCATAATCGTAAACATAAAAACTTACATCTTTCTTTACATGTACTTTGTAAATTTATTTATTTATAAATATTTTTTCAATTTTAAGTAAAACTAAATAAATTATCTTGTTTGCAATCTTAAAATAAAAAAAACTAATCGATAGCCGATTTAGAAAAAAATAAATAAAAATAAAAAAAAACTGAAAGCAAAATCTCGTGTAATATTTTTATTCATTTTCTTTAAGACAAGCGCGACGTATTTTATACTTCAAGATTTTCTAGGCGAACCACATTTTTTAAATTTCACAATAATTTTATTATTATAATTATAAAAAATAAATAAATAATACAATTTGTGTTTTATTTTTTTTTGTATATTTAATCTTTTTAATAAAACCAACATGTTATATTATATAGTTTGAACCAATTAACTCAAAACGATAAATAAAAACAAAACTATGACAGGAATACCTGTTGCCATTTTTTACAAATTTTACATTAGATCGGCATATTTTACACGGTGTCAGGATCAGGTGAATTAATTATTTTTGCTAATCTTTTCTATAATGTGGTTTATTAAATTATTCAAATAATTTTTGTCTATTTAATATATTTGATCTGAACGCAACTTGCTTCATCGATCATCAGCGCATAAAAAACGGGTTAAATTTTGTGTTAATATTTAACGCATTTATTATTATTATTATAAGTCAAGTGCGCGATTAAAAATTTATAAAAGCATATTAAAATTTAAATTGGTATAATTTAAATAAATTAATTTACATATAACAAATTATTTATAAATATATTTAGCAAGCGCTTTAGTTTTTTTTTTTTTTGTTCCCTCGTTTATTTTTATAAATATAAATAAAGATATATTGAGGCAGCGTTACTCAAGTAGGATTCCGTGAGCGTCGGTGTGTCATAAAAATCACTGCTTTTATAATGCATTTAACAACATTTAATATAAAAAATAACACATACATATTTAAAAATTTATTTAATTCGTTACATTTTTTGCACAGATACTTTGTTCTCTGTGTACATTTACCACAAACATGATTTTCCGTATTGGTGAAAAGGATAACATTTGAGGAAGGTTTCTGAATTCACTTTTGAATTTAACGGCAAACTTTTCAGCCAACCCTATGTGATTCCTGTATAGCATACGCGCCTTGATTGTCGCTAAATCTAAAATATTGTAAAAGACTTCAGAGGTGACCTGCGAGACTACTTTTACGCTGTATTTTCGTGCAATTTGGTCAAGTAACTAAGTCAACTCCAAATTAAGTTTTGTTATAAAACTTTATAGTCTAAGAGAACCTTTTTTTGGTTTTGTATAGTTGTTTAGAGTTAAATAGCAAGACCCAGATTTGCAAAGCAATGTGGAGAACTGGTTCATTATCACTAATTTCATCACTCTTATTTTTTGCTGTGGCAGTTTTTTGACTTTTGAGTCAGGCGGACAATATTTTTTTAATTTTTTTTCAAAAAAAACAAAATTGGAATTTTTATAAAACTTTAAAGTACAAATCTTTAGACTAAAATTCTGCAGGGATAATTCAAGTTTTCGGAAAGATAAAAAATGGCAGTAAAGAAGAAATGAAGGACATAAGGACCATGTGCCAAGCTGCTGACTTTTACCCGGAATTTTCATAACTTTATTTTTTGTATACCGACCGACGCCTTTTTCAGGTTCGCTCAAGCTCAAAAAATCGCGTCCCATAATCTGAGCAGTAAATAAAATAAAAAATAAACAATTCCTTTTTGTTAGCCCGTATAGTTCAAACAAAAGCCGTTTTTTTGTTCAAGATATTTTGTCAGAAAGGCCATGCTTGTGAAAAAATTATTGGTGGTTATATTTCGTCCACGCCCTAAGTATGGAACGAACTTGCTCGGAGGTACTATGTTGAGGTTCGTATTTCTTTACCTAAGTACGGAAGTCACCTATGCGATTTTTGCTTTTATGGCCGAAGCTAACCAAAATTGTATGCCAAATTTGTTTGGCTAAGATTTAAAGTTATTCCATGTTTGAGAAATTAAGCCAAACTTATCATTTTTTAAATGTTGACTATGTCCAGATCTTTTATCAAACCTAATAAATCTAAGGATTTCCATAAATTTGTCTCTGAACAATATCTGTGAGAAAAAACAGGGTCCCCATTTCTTACTCCACAAATATTAAGCCTTCAAAGATCTTGCTTCATAAGCTCCTCGTACATACAAAATAGGTATAAAGGCACGTTACTTCTACTTAGTTACTATTCACTCTTTTTCCAAAATTCGAACTGCCTCTATTTCAGTGCACATTTGTATATGCTCCAACATACTTTCATCAATTATTAGTTGGAATGCGCTACTTACTTTACCAAGAATAATATTCCTTTTGGTTTAGGCAGTTGGTCATGCCACATGTTTGAATATAGTGGAAACCGGTGGTTCACCACTAGTTGTACCTTCTTTTAGCATCTTGCGTACGGTTCAATCAAAAGCAATATAAGTCTCTTTATTTTGGTTTTGAGATGTATCAGTTACTTTCATATCGCTTTTGTCTTCAGGCTATGAAAGTTATTAGAAATGACTTATTAGAAACATTTTCTTTTTTACGATGATTGATCAGAATACAGATACTCAACTAAAAACCAGAAACTGTATGAGCTCAAGGTCACGGTAGATTCGCAATTTGGATAAATATACAAAGCTAATTGATGGTTCCTTTGTATCTTATGAATATAATATTTTGTTTATATCTAGGAAGAAATTAGTTAACCCGTCAAGTTGACGAGTTTTCGGAAAAATAAAAATAGCGCATACCAAACTTAGGGGACCTAAGGGAATATGAATTAGAATATATATTTACTTACGTAAATTTAGTGTTAAATATACAGAAAATATTTAAGTGATGTAGCTTTTTTTTGTGAAAAATTTCATTATGTATTTTTACTTAAGGATTAATTAAAAGTTACCTGCTGCATATATGAGTAATGGCCGAAATTTTCTTCAAAACAACGCTTGTGAAGTTTTTCCGAAAATGTTCCGAAAATTGTATATTACTTATTAGTATATATTGGTGCGGCTTTCAACAAGCTGAACGATCAGTTTAGAAACTAGTGACTACGAACAAAAATTTGCGCCGATCATACTTAAAATTTGGATGAATAGGTTGATGAACGTTTAATTTATGTAGTTTCTTAGTGCCGAGATATTTGCCGTACAGAATATTCGATTTTCTACCTTAAGTGATTTTCGAGGTTTTTGAGGAAGTCAAAATTATCGATGACAAGTTTTTTCGAGATTTCGATGACGTTGAATCTATAGTGGATTTAGAGATTTTTGCGAGGTTTCCAAGGTTTTACAAGAAGAATATTCCATAGTATTTGGATGCTCTGTCGTTTTATCAAATTGGCAATTTTCAAAATATTTGTTTGAAGGAAGAGGAAGACTGAGTTCTCAGAGAGAGAGAGAGAGAGAGAGAGAGAGAGAGAGAGAGAGAGAGAGAGAGAGAGAGAGAGAGAGAGAGAGAGAGAGAGAGAGAGAGAGAAAGAAAGAGAGAGAGAACATGAAATTAAATTTAAATTAGGCAAGAGCTATTCGTTCAATAACAATTGTCACTGGGAACAATTGACCTGCAATTTTCTAAATAAACACTCTCTATCAATATTATTGCCTTAAAAGTATTAAAACACAAAGGAATTTATTAAATTTTCGCTGAAATTACCATAAGGCACTATCCTGCCTTGATAACGGCACATGAAAGATATTCGAGAAGCACCACAAAAGTCACAGATATGTGGTTATATCTTGCCTTTAGGATGATATTTGGAGAAGACGCCTTATCTCAACCCATTATGACTTTAGGGGAATAACCGTGATGAGCATTGGGCTCTCGTTTACTTGTATTCATTATTATTTGCTGAATAGCTTTGTCTTTGTTCTAAGCATTTTTGAGATGACCAGCTACTCCATCATAAACAATATTAACTGGCTGCCTACTTAGGACATTCACATGTTGCGTCTTAGAACCTGATCTAGGTTCTATTTTATAATCAAACACCTCCAATAAAAGTGCCCACCTGGCGACTGTTGTTGCCAGATCTTTCTAATTCATATTATTTTGAAACGTAGCAAAGTCAGCAATGAATAAAATAGGCTACCCTAACAAATATACTATGTAATTTTTAATGATTCGTTAGAGTGGTAATTCTTTTCTGCTGATGCGATTATTCTACTGTGGTAATTTACTACATGTAACTTCTCGTCTGACTCAGATCAGTGTTGCAAAAGATCACCGCAGCCATGCATCCTTACTTGCATTAGTATGAGGTGTAATTGATATATTTAAATAATCTTTAAATTGGTTCTTCTGATAATATCTTCTTTAGTAAAGGAAACGCATTTTGCTCGAACTCATTGTCACAGCCCCAAAAAACTTTGAATTTGCTTTAAAGTTTTCGGGTCGGGATATTTAACGATAGCTATTTTCTTGTCTTGAAAAGGACGAATTTTAAAATAAGCCCAATGAAAGTTATTTTCTTCTGAATAAATTAACACTTTTCACTCTACGACTAAAGCATTACTTCCAACTACCGTCAGTACCTGTTTTATTTTTACCAAAGTTTCTTCTTCATTTTTTGCTGGTATTACAAGATCGTCTACATATTATGTTAAAACGATCCCCTCATTACATTAATTAATTGTCTAGGCGTTGAATTAATAAAACAACAGAAGTACACTTCCAGCTTTCTGAAACAGGCTGCATGGAAAATCCATCCTTTAAATCCATTGTTGTGAATGTACTACCGCCTTGAAGCTGATCCGGCTGATGGTCCATATTGGGAATTGGAAATCTGTCTTTGACTATCTTTTTATTAATTTTCCTATAATCAACATATAAATGTTTGGGCCCGTCTTTTTTTGCCGGCCAATACCACTGCACTGAAAAAATGTCAGATCTTAATTTCCTGATTTTCGGCTTTTCTGGAATAGAATTTTTCTTGTTTTCGCGCCCGTAATATGAGTTAAATTGGTATCTTCTTCTGAAAACAAATCGTTAATTTGTATGCTGTGTAGACGAATCATTAATTATAAATCCTGCATAAGGTACTTCATCATCTTTTTTTCCAGTTTGCTGCTTGGGTGTTTGATTCAAATTGATTGAAGTGATTTGATTTTCTTGATTCAAATTTTTCTTCAGATTTGCCTCGAAATCCGCCTACATAAGAAATTCATTCAATTCATGGAAGACATTGATTGCTTAGGAACAAATTAAAAATTTACTTTAAAATACTCGTCATTGATTCTAGCTTGATGTTCTAATTTTCCCAATAGAACTATTTCGGATTTTCCAAATAACCGCACCAAGATACTCGTAAAAGCCAAATTCAAAGCTTTGTTCTCTACTTTTTGATATTTATAAAGAAAATGTCAATGGACGCGCCCTAAACCTTACCTTACTATTCTTCCAATTAAAGCTAATTTTTTGGCATTTTGGACCAGCCAATTGTATCTCCATTTGTAAATATTAATAAAAATATATAAGACTGCACACATCAACTTCCACTCGCTAGTTTGAGAATCACTGATAAAAACATTAAAAACATAACTAACCCTAACGGTAACGCTGAGGAATGTGCATTTAACAAAAAAAAAAAAAGTTGCATTCAATTTATCGAAACCATTGGCATATCGTGGGTTAACATTATATGCTTCATTTAAATAAAATATATACTTACAACAAATAGTAATTAACATAATTATAAATAAGTAAATAAACTACAAAAATATATTATTATTATAAAATATTTAAATTAAATTATACGATTGAATTGATTTGATTGTAATTTTTTATGTTTTGTTTTGTGTTTAAAATGAAAAAATAAAAAACTTTAAAACACAAAAAAAAAATTATTCAAAGATTTGACTAGACAATTTGTAATTTGAATAAGAATTTGAATAATTTTTTTTTTTTTTTTTTTGAGTATTATTGTTTGGTTGTGATGAATTTATTTTATTAATTAATTAATTTTTTTAAATTTTTTATTTTTGTTTTATTAGCATTAAGTTTGTAATTTAAATTAGTTGGTAATACAACTATATGCATATACAACGTGCGATGTGTGTATAGTATTTATATTTATACAGAGATCAGCTGAGTTTTAATGAATTAAGTAATTAAATCGAAATATTTAAATTAGAAATAACAAAAAAATTCATGAATTATGTATTTTATATTTGAAATTAATGCTTAAAAGTAAAAGTATATAAGAATATATAGTAAGATGATTCATATGGTAATGAAATTTATAGGTCATTAGTCTTACACGTATATTTATGTTTATATTATATATATATAGGGTAGTGTAAAACTTGTGTGGCATATAACAAAAATTTAAATGCGCGCGAATAATTTAACACAAACGAAAATTGCATGATCATTAATCAATGAAAAGTGCTCCCCATTAAGTAGTTAAATGTGGAGAATTTTCACATCGACCACAGAAACGAAAGAATTATAATAAAATAAATCGTATAAACAACAAACTGATCAAATGATCTCATAATTTAATGCAGTATTTCAAGGTACACATACAACATAATTTAAAGTAAAGTAAAGAAGAAAAAAATAAGAAATTTACGCGGTAGCACATGCAATGTGGAGAAGAAAGATAAATTTGAAGCTAAATTTTTTTTTTTTTGTTTTAACTGTGTCTTGTAACTTTGTTTACGTTTATATTCTTCAGACTTCAAGCCTTACAAAAAAAAAAAACATATAAAATTTATGAACAAGTAGGTAGTAAGTATGTATAAAGTAACAATAAAAATGGTAACTGAAAATCTCGATTCTCTCATCTCGCATCGCATGGTGGTAGTGTACGCACACGCGGTTCACATCAATGTTACAGCGGTTGTGTACATGATTAGCTCGACTTGATAAAATAATTTTCAGGGACATGATCTTGTTTAAATTTCTGTTGCAGTTATTTTAAATTACGTCAATAGAATAAAAATAGGAACTAACTACTTTAAGCCAATAAATTAAACTGTCATCTTATGCAATATAAATGTATGCATGTAGGTATTTCACGACAATAAAATATAATTACAGTTTCGATTTTCTTTAGTTGAGTTATTATTTTAAAAGTTGTTTTGGTTTAAATTGTAAAAAAAATGACACTGAACAATTTGTTAGTTTATATAAAGAGCGGCAAGATGCATTCACAAACATTAAAATGTACATAATATGACTTAGGTTTTCAATTTTCCATTTTGAAATTTATCAATTAAATAACCAATAATGTCAAAGTATACGTTTTGTCATTTTATTATCCAAACTCATTTTTGCCCCATGATCGATCATTAATTTTAAACTTTAGTCCCATTTTTTTAACCTATAGATTGTCTCAGTAATTATATTCAAATCAATGAAAAGGTCATTGGCTGATCGTGAAATTTAATATTAAAAGTCTCACAATATTTCCACGTAGGTGTGAAAAATTTCCAAAAAGCTGGTGGCTACGTTTATTATAAGTTAGAGAGCAGTTCGGCCAAGAAAGTTATTTGTAAACAGTCAGTTAACCGCAGCAATAAGAATATTTTTGTTCGAAACTATACTTGCAACGCCTCAATGTATTTAAGTGGTTTAGGTATTTTTAGGGTATTTCGGAATATGATACTACTGCATAAGGTGTACATACTACAGCATACTTCATCACGGTAAAAACATGGCCGTTACGAAAAGTCATTGTATTTTTTCCTACTGAAATAAAATATGCCTTAACGGCGGCGACCCGTTTTTAGGACATACAGCTCAAACCGCTCAATCAACTAGAACCTCTATTACTAGAACCCAAATTCTTGCTTAAATAAAGATAAATTTGGAGTCTCTAAAGTATCCCAGAATAATTTCATGATTTAATTCTATTTCTTTTCAGATGCGCAATTGTTCTTCTTAGATCACTTAAAT
The DNA here is from genome assembly GCA_958295665.1 of Tipula vernalis. Taxonomy (NCBI): domain Eukaryota; kingdom Metazoa; phylum Arthropoda; class Insecta; order Diptera; family Tipulidae; genus Tipula; species Tipula vernalis. The sequence continues at coordinate 4,564,729 of OY282560.1, read as the reverse complement.
ATGTACCAAACTGGATCATTTGGTTCAAGAATGCCGTTGAGTACCAGTAGATGCACTCTTAATTACATTTACAAAATAGAATATAGTACGCCTTGAAGCTCAAAGAGGGACACCTTCAATATTCACAAGCAGTACTCTCTCTCTCTGTCTGGACTCAAAATGCTGATCCATACCTTTAATAAAAGAGTATTATAGAATGAAGTTATCTGTTTAATTTGGAATGCTAACTGTTTACAAACGATATATTCGAACAATTTTTAAATTGTTTCTTCGACGACGTCAACATATTGAATAAAACGGATTTCGTGAATTTTATTTGACTGTAATTATCAAAGACTCATTAAATAATCGTTAAGGGAAAATGATTTGGTCATTGAGATAAGACGTAAATATATGACGTATGTAAAATTTGTTAATAGTTGTACTAAGTATATCCTCGTATAATCGATGGAAAATATCGACACCCCGACACACTATATTGGTGACCTTTCGACGTTAATCTAATAAAACTAACGTTTTATCAAAAATTTCAACGTGGTTGCAGACTTGCAGTAAACCAGTGGCTGTGTTCCGGATAATATTAATAAATTAAGCCGTGTTTACGGACATGTGATACGATATTATCGTGCCGCACACCAGAAAATCATCGAGAATATATTTTCGAAACATCATAACGGTCACGATATTTGTGATTAAACCAATTGCGCCTACGAGATAATAGTTTGCTGATCGGATTGCAACATTGCAACGTGTTGCCTCAACCAACAGGAGCCAAACATCAGTTTTACAGTCAATTGTTTACCAGTTTGAGTAACTGCAACATGCTTGTGCTAAACCAACTAAATTAACAAACAACATTTGGAAAGCGGTAAAGCAAAAATCAGCCGAAATAGCGGCAAATTGATAACAGCAAATATTAAAGGTACTGAGCATCATTGGAATACACGTGTGTTTGGAGTTCCATATTTTACAACTTTAACATCAGATTAGTATAACATTTTATTTTTAACATTTATCATTTTATTTAAAAATTTTGTAAATTTAACGTTCACCACTATTGTGCAATCTAACTTTATCAATTTAAAATTAATCGGGATCTTATTAGATACGTTATCGTGATAGATATTATTGGTCGAAAATTTCTTTTAGTGGAAGTCAATTTCAATATTCGTTTTTCTTGCTATCGTGGTAATTTTATTTTCATTTACACACTTAATATGTCGGACGACCTATACAGTTAAGGAAAATACTGAAACCATCGCAAGAGTCAAAATACCAAATTTTTGCCAGAGCAACCCTATGGCTTGGTTTGCTTTAGTAGAATCTACTTTTGTGATAAACAATATTAAATGCGACGATTTGAAATACCACCATGTCTTCACGGCTCTTCCAGAAGATGTAATCAATTAATCAATAACAAAAATCAATAAATATGATCGATTATAATGACTCGTCATACCGATAGTGAAGGAAAGCGATTAGCAAAATTGTTAAACGGTATTGATATAGGTGACGAAACTCCTTCTCAATATTATCGAAAGCTTGAGAATATGTATCTCTGGATCGACAGAGATTTACCAAAAATCTCTTAAAGCAAATTTGGATGTATATGGATTACCACCTGCATCAAAAAGCATTCTAGCTGCTTTTAATCAGGACGAAGTTATCCATTGCTTCAACGTCCCAAGAGTTTAATAGGGGCAGACAACCATTTCGAAATGATCATAGTACAAATCGAAATCTCAATTCACATCATCGAAACCGATCTAAATCAAATCGTACTCGAAGTAATAGTCAGGTCACACGGCACGTGTAAGAAATTGTATAAAACCTTGCGATTTCAAAGATCCTAATAACCAAAAAAAGTAGTACCGTCCGCTATTTACGAGGCAAACAGCGGTAACTTATTATCACAGCATTTATTCATAAGGTGTAAGGAAACTAAATTAATATTTTTAATCGATACAGGGGCCGATATATCGGTAGTACCTCTTAAATATTTCCCTCGTAGAAACAAAAATGCAGATTACAGTTTAGCCGCAGCAAATGGTTCCAATATTTACACATATGGAACTCAGTTACTAAATATATATTTTGGTTTACGAAGAGTATTTTCGCACTGTTTCGTAATTGCATCCGTTAATCGACCCATTATTGGGGCAGATTTTCTTAGTAGATTTAATATTCTCACTTCAAAGAAGTACTACGGGATTTAGATTTTGCTTACGCGTATATTGACGACATTTTTGTAGCCAGTCGTAACGAAGAAGAACATATATATCATTTAGAAAAAGTGTTTCAGCGGTTAAGTGATTTCGATCTTAAAGTGAAAGTTTCAAAATGTGAATTGGGAAAGTAAACTCTCGAATTTCTAGCTCACGTTATTTCGAAAAATGGAATAGTGCCTAACCGAAATCTATCAAAGAAATTCAGAAGTTTTTAGGAATGATAAACTAGTATCATCGATTTCTTCCAAACATTGCCGACATTCTTGCTCCCATCCATACACATTTAGCGGAATTGCATAAACTCCCTAAATATAGTAAAACATTTTATTGGTCAGATGATTGTCATCTACCTCACCCAATTAGTGATGCAAATCTGAGTGTAACAACAGATAGTTCGAGTGTGGCATTGGTGCAGTGTTGCAACAATTTAACCCTGAGAACAATATTTGGGAACCACTTTCGTTTTTCTCTCGAAAGCTGCAAGCAGCAGAAATCCGATATTCTGCGTTTGATCGCGAGTTGTTACCTATATACTCATCTATAAAACATTTCAGGCATCTAGTAGTGGGTTGATAATTTTGTGTGTTTACTGATAACAAACCTCTCGTAACTGCAATAATGTCCAAGACGGAACGAAGTCCTCACCAAACGAGACATTTACAGTTTATAGAACAATTCACCAATAACATTCAACATATCAATGATAAAGATAATTATGTCGCTGATTATCTTTCTCGATCCTGTAGCACCGACAACGCAGTAATCGAACATATTGGAACAGATATCGGGAAACTTATTTCTGAGCAAGAAAATGACGATGAACTGAAATCGATCGTCTCCAACTCAGATAAAAATAATTGGAAAATGGAAAACGTTATTCTTTTAAAATCAGATAACAACATTTGGTACGAAACTTCATTAGGTAGGAATCTCCGGTATATTTCAAGTTCGATGAGAAAATACATTTTTGACACTTTCTACGATTTATCACACCCCGGAATTAGGGCCACAACAAATTAATATCATCACGATACTTTTGGCCAAGTATGAATATCGATGCAGGATATTGGACGAAAAACTGCATAAACTGTCAAAAGTTGAAAGTGTATAGGCACGTAAAATCCTTCATACAGCCTATCGTTCCACCTGAAGGTCGTTTTGAACACATCCACATGGATTTGGTAGGCCCTCTTCCTCCGTCGAATGGTTACATTTTTATCTTAACTATATTATAGACAGGTTTACAAGATGGCCCGAGGCATATCCGATAAAGGATGCAACTGCAGCAACTGTTGCTCGAACGTTTATCCGAGAATATTTTTCTCGTTTCGGATGCCCGCAAGAAATTACTACGGATCAAAGGGTTCAATTCGACTCAAAACTGTTCGCGGAATTAAATATAGTTATATGATGTCACCGAATCAGAACCACAACATAACATCCTGCAAGTAATGGTATGATAGAACGCGTACACAGGCAGCTGAAAGAATCTTTGAAAGCTAGGTGTAACACGGTTAGCTGGACTGATGAATTACCTCTCGTCTTATTGGGAATGCGAACCTCTATAAAGGACGATTTGAAATGTTCAGCAGCAGATTTGGTTTATGGATAAGCATTAAAAGTTCCAGGTCAACTCGTAGTGGAATCGCCTACAAATAAAACTGTTAATCCATCAAACGTTGTTGATAAATTACGTGAATATATGCATAATTTTAAACATCAGCTACCTCGTATCCCTACGTGCCCAAGGTGCTTTTGAGGTAGTCCGTCGATTTCGGAAATTGTTTGTCATAAATGTGAACGGCAAGCATCAATCTATTTCTATGGGCAGATTAAAGCCTGCCTATAACATCATACATCTCTAAGTTCTACAAAGGGCGAAACTAAGCACAGAGTTGCTTTTCACAAGCGTGCCATTGTAAACGATTATTAACAAATGTATGATTGTCGTTTCTACTTTTGGCATATTACGTGTGTTTTTCGAAAGTTAATACTTATTGGCTTTCACTGCCTTGAACCCTACATTGAATTTGATACTTCGGTCACTGTACAAAATTATATACCGATGACGTAATTATTCTCATTTCGGTTATCTAAAATTATAAATTATTGTACCAGTATAGATTGCACTCTCGTTGAGTACTGGTGGTGATCATTAAATAATAAAAATAAATATTATATTGTTTAAATATTGTCAATCATATTGTCATCATAAAGGAATAATTAATTAATTAGAAATTAATAAAATAAAATAGTTGTGCGTGTGTTTTATTTATCACGAACACATAAATCGTATAGTCGATAGAAAATATCGATACCACAACGTACGATAGAATACTGGAAATAGTCGACCAGCTAAAATTTTATAAATTCGATATTCGGAATCAGACTGAAACGTTGATTTAAAAAATTCATAATTTAACCGTGTATCACCAAGGCTTACGGTCTTTTAGCTTATCGAAAAATACTGCACTATTGGAAAAGTGAGGGATGTATTTAGTATACAACCAGTGTGACATAATCTTATACAATATATCGAATATCTGAATAAGAGATTTTTCAATCGATCCCTTTATAGAGGCTGCTTAATGAAATTTAAAAGTAAAAAGAGACAGATTATAGTTGGCCTTAGTTTTGGTAAAACTAATACTAAATTTGTATCTATCGCACTATAATGCGATTGACATTTTGTTTTGATTGAAGTTGAGATTACAATATTGGTGACTTAATATTTAAGTATTTTAAATGGATTTAATTTACGAAAGATGGATAGTAATAAAGATAGTAATAAACATAATCTTAATATTTACACATTTTTCAGGCTAAATTTTATGGAATAATAAAATTAATAAGATCAATTTAAAAAATTTGTAAACATGGTTTATGTGGTAATACACTAACTGGTTTATACTGTGATGGGAACAGCAGCAAATAATTATTGTTGGAAAGTTTGAAGTTTATTTTGCCTTTGCCCTTATATATTAAGGGGTTATACTATATGTACAATTGTAGCGAGCGAAATGACAAGATTTTCTCGATTTTTTTTTTCCGACAGTATAATAAATATTTATTTAAAAACTGTTAACAACATCGATTAGTACATGTTTTTGGGTACTTGTTAAATTTTTTCATAGAAAAATGTTTAAACGCGTAACTTTAAACCTGATTATTTCAGAATCTATAGTATTCAGAATCTATCGTTTCTAACACATTTGGGTTAGAATATCTCGAAAACCTGATGTAATATGGTAATGCTGTATCTAGATTCGGATTCAGCGCAAGAAATTACTTCGGATTCGATGTTCATCAAGAAAAAAATCCATGCAGACAAATGTTACTTATAAGTGAAAATAGCAAACATATTTGTGATATTGATAACGAAATTATTTTGACTTAATTTTATTTAGTATCATCATTAGATGAGATATTAATAAACTGAATTCACACGAAAATAATCAACTTTAGTACTGGCCCCTTTTGATTTTGATGAAAAACGCTGAAAATGTTTTCTACATATATGAAATTACACGACCTGCGGACTATTTAATGCTAAGCCACTGTTTTAACGTCTTTCTCCAGTTTTCTGTGAAAATTAAATTTGAAAGTGCTTATTTTCAATAATCATTTAATCGATTTTAAAAGTTGATGGCAAGTAGCGTGTTTTTTTATTAGCTCCGGATAGCAAGCTATCGGGAGCACAAGGGAAATTTCTATTGAAAGTTGTTCTATTATACACATGTGTCGCTAATACACAAAAAACTAAAATTTTACCTAACTTCATGCAGTTGTATGACATTTCTTCCGAATAAAAAATCGGACTAAAAATATCTAAAAATCATCGGGAGATTGTTGAGGAATACGGAAATGTAGTAGCTGCAAAGAGATTTTTAAAAGCTGGAAAGCAAAAGGATAATCGAGATGCATCATTATCGGAAGGTGACGAAGATAAATAATATTTTGATGAAATGGACATGCCTGGTACAAAAGTCAAGTCGATTCAAAACAAAGAATTACTGTACGTATTCTACGCATACGCGAAGACACAGCTTAATATCACGGAAATTTGAACCTCACTTCGGCATATTATGATCCAAGACACGTTCTATGAGGAATATTCCTGATCCAAAATCACATCCTGAAGAGTAAATAATTTTTGTTCACTAAGTTTAGAATTAAATAAATTAATTAATTTTATTATTTTAGAGTTGAGTTGTGTACTGGAGACATGGAAAAATATTCTAAAGCAGAACTATTTGCTTGGGAAGGTTATGGAAAAATATTCTCCAAGTGGAAAAATCATTAAAGGACAAGAGAAACAAATCATTCGAAGCCGATATGAAAAGATGTACATATATGTATTTGAATAATCACTGAATATATTAAAAATAATCCAAATTGTATTTATGCTTCTTATCTTCCACGATTCCTAGTAAGACTTATTAATTTTATTCAAAGATTCAGTTTTGATGAATGATTCGAATGATTTGTTTCTCTTGTCCTTTAATGATTTTTCCACTTCTAAAATATTTTACCATAAGCTTCCCAAGCAAATAGTTCTGCTTTAGAATATTTTTCCATGTCTCCAGTACACAACTCAACTCTAAAATAATAAAATTAATTAATTTATTTAATTCTAAACTTAGTGAACAAAAATTATTTACTCTTCAAGGGCCCTATTCTCGAATTCCACATCCATTTTCCACATCATCAATCGAGATCATAATATGCCGAATTTTGGTTCAAATTTCTGTGATATTAAGCTGTGTCTTCACGTATACGTAGAATACGTACAGTAATTCTTTGTTTTGAATCGACTTGACTTTTGACCCCAGGCATGTCCATTTCATCAATATATTATTTATCTTCATCTTCGTCACCTTCCGACAATGATGCATCTCGATTATCGTTTTTCTTTTCAGCTTTTAAAAATATTTTTTCAGCTTCTACTTTAACGTATTCCTCATCAATCTCTTGAAGATTTTTTATTTGGAAGAAATGTCATACAACCATATGACATTTGAATTTGACATCTATCAAAATTTTTAAATCAAAATGAAGTTTGCCACAATTAGGGTTGTACAAAAATCAAAAATATTTCAAATTTCCCTTTGCTCCGGATAGTAGCTCCGGATAGCAGCTCCAGATAAATTGGTAGAGCTAAATATTTTTTTATAGGTTTTTAGTTAAAAAGTTGAATTAAAAATTATAGATTAGTTTTAAATAAATTATTTATATGTATAAATAGCTTGTTAAACATAAGTTTTATAACAGAAAATTAGCTGCTCCGGATACCAGCTATCCGGAGCTAATAAAAAAACACGCTCAAGAACTCCTTCCTGCACGATTGTAACAAAAATAATCTTGTAACACAACGGTGAACAGTGCTGCGTTACAAAATCTTTGGAAAACATTTAAAGAAAAAAACGAAAATAAGTAATAACTATTAGGCAATAAAGGGCCAATTATTAAATTCTAATGTTTTAGAATTTAAGATAAGAACACTATACATTATTGAAAGTTTAATCCAATTTCCATCTTTCAAAACTATTAAATATTTTAGGAGTTTCATCCGCGGTTTTTTTTATAAATATATCAAAACTCTGTACAAAAATGAGTAGAAAAAGCGATTTTAGTAGATATTTGCGGATGACTTCTTAATAAAGATTTGATTAAGTAAAAAATATTTTTAAGAAGTCACTAATTTCCATTCGATCGATTGTAAGTCGAGGATACCTGTAACTATGCCTAAATGGAAGCTTAATGGTGCAACTATGGTTGTTCGTTTACCTACTCTAACAGATTTTTGTACCACAGAACCATACAAAATTCGATCATCCATTATATTTCCGTTATACATAATTTCATCAAGGCTAAAATCGATCGTGTCATTTCACTTTATCAGTGGTTTTTAGGCTTTTTAGGTTTTTAGCCTGAAACACCATTAGTATTTCAAAAACCTTTCACAAGATGAGGAGTTATTATAACAATAATTTTGTACAACAAAAATTGTTTCGGAGCAAATTTCCAAACTAATGCAAAATCAAAGAGTATGGATTCTAGTCAAATTTTTATATTGAAATTTGCGAATTTTATCTTTATGAACGGTTAGAGAACATATTCAGATATTGTCCAGTAGAAAATTACTTTGAAATGGTGAAATTTTAATAGATTGACAACTACTAAAAATGTTGCGCCATATATCCAATCCAGCAATAATGACTTGATATTTGTGTTGATGATATGCCGTAAATATGCACAGAAATATTTTCTCAAATTATGATTTTATATTTAATTTATTAAAGCCATCCTATGATCTACTTTATAATAGTACAGCATTTAAAGCGCCAAATCCCAGCAAAATTGCAGAATAAATAATAGATGGAATTGATTTATCGGTTGTAAAGGACTTTTCGTATATTGCCGATAAAATTATTTTAAATCTGATTTTTATCTAGTGAAAACCTATTTGCACGGGCCGCGATTTTATTGCCCGCGCACAACAAAATACAAAATTTATTTGCTCTTACAATATAATGTTCGCGTTTTACATTTATTCAATGAAAATTTCCCATTGAAAAGATAGATTTATGTGTCAACGTGGTGGAAATAAAAATAATTTTCCACCGCATGAGGAAAAATAACGAAATTACATCAACAATCCGTCAATATATTAACCAAATTTTTTTTGATAACATAACTATACGGAATATCACAAGATTCTGACAAATTTCATTTTCACAGTAAGTGAAGACAACAACACATCGCACCATACAGCAAAAACAGCTCTTTTGGAAATGGTGACTATATTAGAAGATCAAAAAAAAAAAAAAAATGTTGTCTTCTATCATGTTTTCGACAAGCTGTGACATATTTTTGTAACAACATAAAACAGGAAAATGAAGAAAAACCACCCTTAAATCATATAATAACAACTCGAATACATATTTTGTTGGTTCTCGTCGTATACACATACATATATTTATACAGATAGATGGTGCTCGTCATTGTTGTTGCTTTATTCACATTGGAAACACAAAAAAAGAAAAAAAATGAAAAACGGGAAAAATAAATTTTCATCAATGTACCAGCCGTATACATGTTGTACACAGAGATAGATATGAGATAAAAAAAAATAAAAATTTCGGTACAAAACCACTTTTCATAATCATTCAATGATTTGCGTAATACAGATTTTTGTGGTGGCTGATTTTTTTTTTCGGTTGATTTTAATAAAATTCCGCGATCTGTTGAAATGATGTTGTTACTACTGTGTGTTGTTTTGTGGTGGTGTTGTAGACATTTTTTTTTTTTTTAATCATGAAAAATGTGTGATTGACATTTTATTCTACTTTTTTGTTATGTATAGAGTTGATTTGATTTCGGTTTAGGACTTTTTTTTTGGATCGAATACTCAGTTTATTGGAAAATATGGATATCACTGAAGAAGAAAGATATATTTAAAGGGGGCCTAGAGGTTAGGTTGATAAAAATTATAAGCTGTGACAATTCGTCGTAACTTGAGCTGAGTATAAAGAAGGGAAGGGAAAGTTGGTTAAAAGGCAAATTTGCCAGGATCGAGTCCAGTAAATTTGAGTTTCATAGTTTTTATTACGTTCGAATTCTGAGTATAGATTAGGCTAAATTTTAAAATTGTACCACTTACTATAGGAAATTTAAAGAGTAACCTTATAAAACTATTTAATGATTTTTAATAATTGACTATGGGCATAAACAAATCTTTAAAAGGTGATATTCTGGGAAAGCGTATAAACAAGATCTAAACAATATTTTAATGAACTTATATCTTCCAAATCACAATCATTGCTGGAAATTTTTAGAATTTAACTGAATTCACCTAGGTATAGATGTGGAAAAAGTCGATACCGTTCCAAATCACAAACCCTTTTGTTTCACGCCATTTATTTATTCAGTTAAATTCTATAATTTCAAAATACCTTACAATACAATTCTATAAACACATAGTGGACAACGAAAACTACTAACAAGGTCATGTCGACTGTTCTACTTTGAAAACTGAAAAACTAGCAGCAAAACTATTTTGTGTTTTTAAACAAAAAAAAACAAAAACCTGAAATAAATTAGCATAACTTTATTGTGCATTTTTAATTAATTTAATTATTGCTTTATATAGTTACTTATCACAATGTTTACTGTTAAATTGTTGTTAGTGTGGTTGTTGTTGTCATTATTTTTTACTAGCTACTTTGATAAGAACTAAAATAATGTGGAAGTTTTGATTTTTTTTTTTTGCAGCACACCACACCGGCTAACGTTAAACACAACTCCCTAGCCAAATTCTGATACCAGTTAAGTCTGTATCCTTTAATCTTCTACAATATTTTTTTGTTTGCTTTTGATATTTTCAACCCGTATAAAACGTAAAACAAACTACTTTCGAAGAAATAATGTTTTTGATAATTTTCCCAAGAGTGAAATCAATTTTCGTTATATTTTTCTATAAACTTTAGAAATGCCAAATATAGAAAAAGTTTACTATTTTAGTATTTTTTTAGCACAGGCAACAATGCCAATCAAAAACAATGAATTTGGAATAGAAATATTTGTATACATCAAATCAAATTAATAATAGTGTGTTTATTAATTAAATGTTATCAACAATCAAGAATCTAACAAAAATTTACTACTCGGTATTGTCTATAACTCATGTATTATACAGTTAGGAATATGCTAATTAATAATCTATCGAAAATAACAAAACAAAAAAAAAAAATCGTATACACTTATTTTTAAATCTCTAAGATTTTTGTTAATTAATAAGAAAATATTTAGAAACAAAAAAAAACGTTTTAATGAACTATGAATATGCTAATCTAATGATTAGTAAGATTATTAATTAAAATATTTTCAATAAGACGAAAAATATTTTGTTTGGATTAAATTGTAAATAATAGACGGGCCCTTTATTTAATAAAGCTGTTTAGAATCTGTTAAGTGTATGCCAGAAAATCGCTCGCATTTTTTTTTTGTTTTGTTTTTGCCAAGTGGATTCTTTCAGGTTGTTTTGCATATGAATGGAAAATTTTTAATCAGATTTTTTCTCTGCTATTTTAAACCTGTTTTATATAAACAAATAAACAAAAAACAAAGATAAATTGTTATATCGAGAGTCTTTAGTTTAACAGTTTTGTTGAATAGATGAATAGATGGATTACATGCGTGGCGTTTATGTTATTGAGATATTGGCGTTTGGAGTTTTGTTTTGTGGCACTCTGAGGTTTGTGGTATGCAATTATTCAGTTTTAATTTATTGAAAAATTAAATTTTGACATATTGTTATAGCTCAGGATTAACCAAAAAGAAATAATAATAAAACTCATAAATCATTACATAAAGAAATTATTACAATAAGTTGACACAGTGAATAGAGTTGTATTGAAAATCTTTCAACTTAAACAAATTATTTCTGCTCATTTCGGGATTTAATTTAAAGATAAATATGATTTGCTGTAGCATATATTGCGAGGTAAATGTGCGAATTAAACAATTTAGAAAAAATATTATCTATAACGATCTCATACAAGGGTTTATGTATACATATCCAGATCCCTAAGTTTGGTCGTGAAAATGACAGGTCCAGCTAATATGCTGTCATTTTTCACGTTAGTGAAAAGCAGGAAACAAAACAGGAGGTATACACATCTCTACATCACATAACATCTAGATCCACACTCATATTTACACAATACACATAGACACTTTCCATTAAACTCTCAAGTTATGAAATTTTCTTGATTCCTATACTTTCTTATACCCTGAAAAAGAAAGTAAAAACTAACAAATGTATGCAAATCTTAATTTGTAACACATTTCTAATTGAGTTTTAACCTCGATTATTACTTCAAATGCATAAGAATTTGACTAACTGGAAGCATGTTCAACATTTTTATTTAGCAGAAATTATATAATCAGTAAAGTAATCTTCAGATCAAAGCACTGTACTAGGTAAGCACTCCGCTAGGTAAGCACTTGCTATTGGCCCAGCATACTGCAAATTTTTCATTCAGTATTCGTGCTTCAATTTGAAACAAATATCAAACAACAAAATAGATGCTAATAAATGGAATGCAGTAAAATGGCTTAGGAACTGGAAGCATGATCAAAATCAAATAAAACGGAGACCGACCAAACGACTCAGTGGTTAAAGCTGTGGCGTTTGGATCGGAAGGCACCGGGTTCGAATCTCGATAGGGGTGGGATACAAAAGGGAATTTTCATTATGTGGTTTATACAAAACGGATCTATAGCCATACGTCCTCGATTTGGCTACTACTGCGTAAAGAAGGACGGTAAAAGTAAACTGCGAAAGAGTTGGGAGTGCCCTGAGCCTAAGAACAGATTGCATAGATTAAACCAGGATATTTGTAGCATAAAAGAAGAACTTATAATGCTAACAGAAATAGTAATTCGCCCAACCTGGTTTAGAGCCGTAAACTAACTTTAACACATGTTTAACGATATCTTTCAATTCATGAATTGCATAAAACGTGTATAGATGTACCATCGATATTTGGAACAGCTTTAAATAAGTCGCAATTGACGTAGCAGTTATTTAACGCTATAAACATACTAGATTTAAATACATGATTTAAGCCGAAGAGAATCGAGAAACGAACGAAACCATGTTTTTGGCTTTATAACCCAGAAGGCCATTTAAAAACTAGGCAGATCATCTAAATCAGTTCAATTTAGTTAAATACTGGCGAGAGTTAATTACTGACTAGAGTAATTCGCTGGATTTCTTTTAAGAATTATTGTATAATTATGCCATGTTTTCAGATATACAATGAAGCAAGTTTTTGAAACGTAACCATTTTTTAAATGTAGTTTTAATAACGTTGGATACCTTATAGGATGGGAGCTGGCACCCTCAAAACACTCGCTTTACCAGAGTTTATAAAACTTGGATCTTCCTTTTCCAGAATTTCTTCTCTTCTTTTAAAAAACGCTGCTATAAGCAATTAATAATTTGAAAACATATAAATACTGCATGTTTAATTTTAAATTGGAAATAAAGTCGGTTGAATAAACCTAATTGATATTATTTCCCTGCACGGTTTTTTTTTCTGGTTTATGCAGTTGTTAATAGTAATTTTAACACTCTTGAGAAGGGCGGGGGAAATTGAAAATAAGAATTTTATCAATATGGCAAACATCTAACATCTGTACTACAGGACAAAGGCTAGCCGTGTAATGATAATTATTGGCAATAATAGCGCTTTTGAATCGAGAGATACATCTGGTTCGATTAAATCGAGAATGGGTATTTCATCATCTATTAATGATAGATGTCCTCAGATTCAGATGAGATAGTATAATTTAGTGATTTTTTTAAATAAACTGCGAAACTGTTGAAAGAGTCTTGAACTCAGCAGGGATTGCATTCAAAAATGATGGTTTCCTTCGATAAATCGGAAGGCAAATAAATATTTTCAATAATTACATCAAAGTTTGAATTAAAACATTCATCAGAGCATCTAAAGAAAATTAACATTTAATGTGTAAATTTAGTTTCAAATATTAAATTATGTAATCCAAAATTGAAAATCCAACTCATCAACAATTCCGATTGGAATGCACTCATTCGTATTTTCAAATATTTCAAAAGGTAAGGAATATGAAAATTTATAGAATTGGCTAATTTATAACGTTTAACGTGCCAAATTTAGTTTAAAAAATTTTAATTTTGGCAAATTATATAATAGTCCCTGATATTATTCTGAATCAACAATTTTGGCATTCTAAACCAAATTTCAAATTTTGAGTACAAAATTGGCGAACTAGTTCCAAAGTTTTCAAATTTGTTGATTACAACGGAAATCACATTAAAAATAATTTGAGCTTAAAGTTTTAATTGGTGCCAAGTTACAGAAAATATTAATTTTAATTAATGTATAATTTTAATATGTATTATATTCCCATTCTTATTTTGGTCCCATTCCGATTACTGATTAAAATTTTAATTTTTTTCGATTACAATCAATTTCCGCATTAATCAGGGCAAATTATGTGAATTTGCACTGTTGGACACTTTTTTGGACAAAAATTTATGCGAGTATACATTGTGAATTTTTTGAAGTTTTGGACAAATGTTTATGCGAGTGTACATACTTCTTTTAACAATGTATTTAACAAAAATAAAATTATTCAAATAAAATAAGCCTCAAATAATTTCTAACGTTCATTTCCAAAATGCTTTTCAACAAATCAGTCCAGCACCACTTTCATATTTTGATATGAGTTGTAGGGCTCTTGCAAAAAAATTTAGAAAATTAACGAATTTCGTTTGGAATAAGGACGTTGTTCTCTATTATACCAAATAGCACGAATCTCAGAGATTGGCTCATATAGTGACTATATAGGTTGTAAAGGGCATACATTGCGAAATTGAAATCACTCAGTGTCATTTTGATATGAGCCGTAGGGTCACTGAGATTCGTGCTATTTGTTATAATATAGAACAACGTCCTTGTTCCAAACGAAATTCGTGGATTTATTAATATTCAAAATTTTTTTGCAAGAGCCCTACGGCTCATATCAAAATGGCACTAAGTGATTTTAATTCCGCAAAGTATGCCCTTTACAACCTATATAGTCACTATATGAGCCAATCTCTGAGATTCGTGCTATTTGGTATAGTAGAGAACAACGTCCTTGTTCCAAACGAAATTCGTTGATTTTCTAATTTTGTTTGCAGTCAAATAATCATAGAATTTTTTCTTCGAAAATCACAAAACTCATAAAAAATCATGAACATCTCAAAAATTCTCCCGAAAATCGCGAATTCAATGTAAAGGTATCTGATCTCGGTAATTCAAATTGAAATATTTGATATATAAAACGTGAAATATGGAGTGGTCCGATAAATGTCTGGATTAGGTGCTAACTGCTAAGTATTATTAATGAAATTGATTGGAACCCGCAAAGGTTCCGTAGTCAATGCCACAAGGGCCCATAGTGCGCAAACCTAGGATTTTATACCAACTCGAAAACGTACACTTTCTAAAGCCGGACAACTGCATACAAAGTAAATACAGCTGTCATAACATATATCACCTTGAGTCAGTCCCAAGCAATGTAGATGATCCTTAAAATGGCCATGGCCAGTGAGAATCCCGACTTGCAGCCTGATTCTCTAAAAAACAAGATAATGTGTAAATTTTAGAAAAAGTGTAAAATTTTATAGATCTAAAGCTAATACATAAATTTATCTTATTTCACTAAAATCGAATTCTGTAAAAATATTATATTCAGCCGTTAACTTTATGAAGAAAAAGGTGCAGCCGTTCACTAAAACATAACCACCATATTCCCATTTAAAGTCGTGCTTTAAATAAATTCTGCGGTAATTGTGAGTTACTCTCAGTACTTTATCTTGCTTTGTTTTGTCATTACCTAAACTGCTTGTGATCAATTTCATATATCATATCCATTCTTCTATATGCTGAATGGAGCTACACATCGATAACTTTTGATTTTTTCATATTTTGTACACTCAAAAACGCACACACAAAATACTTCTTTCTTTTCTTAGCACGCTTAGAAACTTTTTACAGCCTCCTTACCGCTAATAAAAGATAAAGGAGCCGCTGGTTTGGGAACGATTAATGTTAACCGCAAACCAGGCTTATTCAAGAGTCAATTATATTTACAAAAACATGCACATATAGTAGAGAGTGATTTTAGTTTCAGTTATTTGTTGGTTTTTACCAAGTAACATAATATGAGTAATGTACTCTTCCGTCAAATATTTTCAATTTACAATAAATTTGACACATACATGGGATAAACACGTAAACCCCATTAATTTCAACATTTATGCTGGTTAAGAGGCTTTGTGTTGGAAATTTCTATATAATTTCGTTTCAACTGCAGGTTTAACTTGTTAAATTGTTTTTATTTAAACATGTTAAACATGACACCGCCTTTTGAAAATAAATCGATAAAACACCATTAGCGAAGTGTTGTACCCCGTATACTTAGCTATATGTCTTTCGTAACTAAAAGACAAGTGTCATTATATACAAGAACCATTCATTCTAAAATGTCCAGTCGTGCTAAGATGCACAATTTAAATAATAACCAAATTACAACTGTAAATTTGATTGAAAAGTGATGATGATTATAGATAGTTATATGGTATACTCATTTTTAACGTAGATGAAAACAATATACTTAGGTAATTAACTGTAGGCCGGCGTGTTGACATCTAATTATATTTAAAATCAAATTAATGAGATGTCAAAATAAAAACCATAAAATATTTTGGTTATTTTGAAAAATAACAACAAAAAAATAAGAATTCCCACCAACAGTGATATTTGTCTTTTTTTTATTTTTATTTTTGTTGTTCGGTTTTCATTTCGGTCGTATTTGATCAAACATCATAAACCAATAAATGTTCATATTAATGACGGCCATCCTACTCCAATTAAAACTGGACCATATCGACATGTTTATACGTTATCATTTTTTTTTCGATTTCGAAATGAAATCCACCTGATATCTTACATTCCATTATCTTGCGTCTATATACATATACATATGTGTATCCATAAGTGTTTTTGATATTATACCCAAGAAAACAAAAACAAAAATCAAACAAGAAAATATCTCTGATTTAAAGGTCATTTCCATATAGATATTTTCAAAATAAAAGATAAACATAAATTTATGATTATGTTTTGTCCATCGACCAAAAATTTTTATAAATTTAAAAACCAGAAAATAATAAATAAAATACAAATTTTTATTATTTTTTAATAAAATTTATTTCTATTATTTTTTGAGTGTGTTTCTTGAAGATTTCTTTTTATTTTATTTAACAACAACAAACTGAAAAGTTATAAATTTTATCTATCACACGACACCAAATACTTATTGAGTCGCAGTCGACGAGCTCTCTAACCAATAACTTAAGAAATCGTTTGAAGTTCTTTTTTTCTTCTAATTTCTATTTCTAATTTTCGCGATTGTCACCTGCTCTTAACGTAATTCTTTAGTTTATTTTTATTAGTCTTTTGTTGAAGGCTTTCCTGTTTTTTTTTTCTTCTTATATCGCATAAACATATGAAATACGAGACAAAGGAATTCTGTATAGAGTTTTACTACATTGTAAAGCGCAGATTTCGGAATTTTATAGAGACAACATATTGCTTTATATTATATTTGACTGAAGGTAAATTGATAGAAGTGAGTAGCCTCGATTAAGTTTAGCTTATGTCAGGTGGAAAAATATTTGTTAAACTATAAAAGCCTTGAGGCGTAGAGAATTTATGGTATACGGACGATGGACACCATATACTATACCTGTATAATTATCCTTGACTGAGATTAACTTGTCCAACCAACATTATTTATCGTAGTATTTCAATTTTATGTATGCATCTTAATTGGCATATCACTTAGGCTATTCCTCACTAGGCTATATTTTCGCCCCACTAGATATGAGATCTGTAATTTATTAAGATAATGGTTGTTATTTTATGAATTGAATTCCCTATTTTCAAAAATTTATTAAATAAAAGAGGCATTCTTCAAAAGGTGGTCAGATCTGCGAAAGGTGTTCCTATATTTAATCAGAAAACCCAAAATAACTTAACTAACTCCCAAAAACAGTTAAGTTTTCCAAGCTCCAGGTTTATTATCCAAATTCAAGGTTGAGACCCACTTAGAGCATTTAGTATAAGATACAAAAAACTATATTGTTTCAACTTTAAAATGTTTTTTCTCTACAATAAAAGAAACCACCCCCCTGGGACCCGAAGATACCGCAACATAGTACATAATAAAAAATGTTATCTACCCTATTTTAATATTTATGTGCCAACCACACCCTTCAAAATACACACATAAGAATTATATAAACTTTTCGGTGCTTTCTATCAAATCCATCATTTTCAAAAGTTACAAACAATAAAGTTTTTAATTTCAAATTATGAATTAAACAAAAAAAAAATCCTAGAGATAACAAGATGAAAGTACAAAGTGAATAAAAACCCAAATAAAATTTTAATTTAATTATTCACAATCAAGATAAACCGCACAGCCATCAATGTGACTCAAAAAAAAAAAAAAAAAAAAATGTTCTACAAATAAAAATTAAATTTTTATGTTGCCTACATATCTATACAAGAGCCACCTTTGCGCGCGGAATGTGAGAAGGTGTATACTGAAATGAATCAATGATCATTATCAATGAATATAATATTTTAGTTTTATAGTTGAGCTAACCCTTGATGGCAGCAACACTTACAGACAAAAAAGTATAAAAATTTTAGTAAATTTATTTTATTTCAATCACAACCGGAAGTTCTTTAGGAACGTGATCGCCCGAATGGATCATAGGAATCAACGTACGTGATCTTACATAATCTTTATTTTTTTTTTTTACAGAACAACAAAAGAAAAAAAAAACGTTTTTTTACGATTGTATGTGTTGATTGCATGTATATGGCTCTAAAAAATAAAAAAAATTGTATTCATTTTGGATTTTGATGTCCATAATCATCGTCATTTTATTATAATAATACACAAAGAGTATGATGATCAATTTGTCGTCTGTGACTGACATCGAAAAATATGTGTGCACTCACAAAAGGTACGACAAAAAATGGCGATTTAATATTTTTTTATGGATTTTTTTTTTTTAATATTTTAATGGATACCATACCACCTCATATATTATGTGTGATCTTAAATTGAGAGGACGATGACAATAATATTCTTCTTATGTTCTTGTAAACTTAAATGTTTAAGAAATACAAATCTCTTTTATGATCGTATGTGATTTTTAAGTGATTTGGTTTATTAACCAAGTGTTATGTCGCGCAAGATGCGGTGATATTCATAAATTTGAGGTAAACAAATCAAAAGGTCAATGGCCAAATATTAATCGCATTTAAATGTATGTTTTCACTAGAGACTCACCGAACAAAATATTTATAGAAACTCCGAAGGTATTTACCTTCAGAAATTTCATACAGCTATACTTTGTCAAAAATTTCTCCGAAGTTAGGCCAAATTGCACGATATCTGTACTGAAATTATAGAAAAATTTAGCATCAACTTTTTAAAGTTTATCTTAATTTTTCCATTAGATACTATAAGAGGCATTTAGTAAAATTAGGATACCTTTAGTTTAGAAATTCGGCCAACTCTAATACTTTCAACAATTGTAAATAAGAAGACTAACTATAATATGCATTTCTAATTTGGTGAATTTAACTTCTTAATCCAAATTTATCAAATCCAAAATGTACCAAGACCGAAATTTTAAAGGTGCTCCCAGATGATGTTATTTTCATGCTCTATAAAATCACAGTCGTTATGCAGAAAAAAGATTTAACTCAATTTTTTTATATGTCGTACGAGATTTCCAATTCAAATTAGAGACCAAGAACTACAATAAAAAGTACATAAAAAGCGAAGCAATTTAAGGCATGCGCTTTCGGCGGTTTAAGCGTTAAGCGAATACATTTTCAAGACAACGTTTTATTTTGTACATTGGGTTGAAATCCTAAATCGCGCGACATTTAATAGGCTTTGCAAAAACCAGTATATAGTCAGATACGGTAAAGTGAAAAAGAGCAAATTGCTCGTTAACTGTAACTGCAACAGAGTCTCACCCTCCTTGTAAATATCCAGCATTGCAACATGATCAACAGTAAATTGGATTGATGGGTAATAATGGTGACAATATAGCCTATTTTACGTACCATGAACTGTTATATTTGATTAACGTTACATGGTGTCAGAAGACCAGAGAATTTAATTAAAAGCTAATAGTTTAGCCAAGCAATTTAATATTTTACTGTTAAAAAAAAAATAAAAAATTGGAATAGTGTTTACCTCGTGAAAATGTGGTATAAGTATGTAAAGTATATTCGACGCCATCTGGAACATTTTCTTTTTACACCCATCATATACCCTAATGAAAATTACGCGGAAAAATCACACAGCAAGAAGAAAACGTATTAATCAAGTCGCTAAATAATTTAATCAAAATGAGTAAAGGCCTTAGACGAAAAAAACCGGTTATCAATTGTACATAAGATACGGGCACCGCACCGAATGCAATGTTTTACCAAAAAATATAGTGGACCACAGAATAATAGTTTAAGGTGAACGATTATTAAAAATTGGTTGGAACCACCCGAGGTTCCGCACTCAATGCCACGAAGGGCGCTTATGGTGCAAGATGAACCATACATTAGGTGTGAAATACCAAATAACAAAACAAATTTAATTTTTAAGGAAATCTACAGTAACGCTACACTGATATTAATAAATTTGATACGAACTAAATTTAATTTAAATAGCAAATTGTCAAAAAATCGACTCTATTAATGTCAAATATTTTAAAAATTACCAATGCGAAAATTACCATCCAATTAATCGATAACCAAAGCTTCGAAATATATCCTCCGAGACGAGCTAATTGAATTCGAAACCAAATTATAACGAACTTGATAAAATCGCCACAATACTGATAATTAAGAAAATAACGAAACGTACTCTAGCAATTTCGCCCATGGTGGTAGTCAAACGTAAAAAAAACGTTTTAAGGAGACCTCTCTAAACACAGAAATCTAATTTAAAATGAATAATTCAAAATCCTTCAAGTTGTTAGACTGTAAAAATGGGTTTTAGAAAGTTAGAGTCTCAGAAAAAATCAAATATACTATGCAGATAGACATACTTACGGACTGGCATTCATATTGGCTTCGGCGTCTGAAATATTTCAGCAGATACTGAGCGCGTATAAGAAGTTGGCATCGTCGAAATTTTCATCTACAAAATCCTTTTTTCCTCAAAATGCCGATCTCAGAAATAAAAATTCAAAACTCTTAGCCAAACAGTCTTCAAACCGAAAAAAATTATAGAGATATTGATTGAGATTTGAGTACCTACATTATAGTAAAATAAATATTTATTGGTAATTCCTTTGCACACATTATACAATTACATATAGTGAATAAACAGTAAGCAATCAAATTTGAATTTCTTTACATCTTGCATCGAGCTCCAATAAGTCCCCCAGAAAAGGCATATTATACCCGACATCTTAATTAAAAAACAATTTAACACCCGAGCATCATAAGACGTTTTTAAGTTGTCTTTGAATTAACAAGTCGGGTATTACATGCAATTTCTGTAAGGCATATCTAAGAACCATGCAAGGTATAAAGAAATTCAAATTTGACCTCTTAATATTTATTCACTGTAAATTTACATTGTATCCAAAGGAACTATTAATAAATATTTAGTTTACTATAATGCGCTCAAATCTCAATCAATTTGTCTACAATTATTTTTCATGATGAATAATGTTTGGATAAGAGTTTTGAATATTTTTTTTTTGTATTGAATGAAAATTTCCTTAAATTTTAGCCGAGACACATTTAGTGAAAAAAGCCTTTTCAGGCCGAAAATTCCATGTTAACTTCTCATACGTCTCTTGAACGTTCAACCAAAGAAAAAAAGAAATGAGAAGTAATGAACTGTAAAACTGAACAAAGAAAAATACCAATTCAGCAAAAAATTATCGTGAAAATTTCGTGGACATAAAATTTGAGAAAACGAGTTTTTCTATTTGTTCTAATTTGATAGCTCCTTTGGGAAATTTCAACAAAGCAAACACCACATTTCTACGGTACATGGAACAGGAACAAATGCTCCACAGCACCGGTACCATTACCAGATGTTAGTACAACAGCATTGGGAGCAATGGTCCTCCTGAGATTTAAAATTTAAAGTTTTGCTACAAAATCGCTTATGTTTTTCGATCTTATTTTGCAAGTTGTGTAATTATTCCTACCACAGTTTCAAATTCGGCTACATATCGAATAGCTACCCAATTTTCTCTAAATTTAATAAATACCAAATGTATGCACCACTTCACAGGGTTAACTCTATTTTGCCTATAGAAAATCCTTACCCAACCAAAAAGTAAATGTGATACCTCCAACCCCCTACGCCACACAACGATATAAAGTAGCAACACTTAAAACAACGTAAATTTTTCATTGTGTTATGATAATATTTTATCGGTCGTAAAAACAAAAGGGTTATTACAGTTTCATTTTCCCCGAAAAATACACAAGCACACACAATACCAAGGAAAAATTTTCCAAAGAAATAATTGATAATAATTCATCTCTTATCAGTTCATATAATTATTTTATTATATTTCAGTTTTTATCAGAGAAAATAAATGTTTTTCTTTTTTGTTTTTGTATTTTAATTTTTCCGTTTTTGTTTAATTGAAAAAAAAAATAAAAATAAAAATTATTTAATGATAACACTAAAAAGTTTTCCTCTCAATTGAAAATTATTTTATAAATTTTTTTTGTTTTGTTTGCGATAAGGAAAATTTGCGGAACAAATTATCGGTCACAAATCTACGTTGTGTGTTTTTGAGTTGTAAAGACTCGGTATAGTAAAACATCTGGCTAAAAATCAATGGATTGACCCTTATTATAAGACCCCTTTTCCCCGTTCGTTTAAAAGGACATTTTAATTAGATTGGCCCAATTTTTAATTTAATTAAAGTTGTATATCATGCTGTAAGAGCTACCAACTCGATTGTATTAAGAAATATAAATTTGTGTACGTGAAAAACGTAAGAAATGACTTAGACAAATGTTGCCTAATTTATTTTATTTACTGCAACGAGCTGCTGGTAACCCTTTTTTTTTAAACTCGATATGCGACCAAGACTTTCAACAAATCAACCCTTTTATAGTTGTTTTGTTGGTTGATCGCAATTAAACGGGGCATTTTTTTGTATTATACACATCCACCTTGATAGAATTCTTGAAATGCAAGTTGATTTTCAATTAAATGTGAGTTTAACTAACTGGAACTAATGCAGCCGGACGATATTTATGCACCTTTTTGGGAAAGTATTTAGTGCGTTAAATACTATATTCGCGATTGGAGTACATGACATTTTCCTGAATCACGAAATGCTGCGTAAAATTCCACTTGGTTTTTGTACATTACGTGATAAATTCCAATAGACTGTCTTTATTAGTAGAAAAATTTAAATAATCTTAAGCTTTGCTTTTTAGAAGTATATAGAAAAGCAATAACAACAAGTACACAACAGCAACGATACAAATCAATGTTAATAAAATTATTTATTATTTCTTGCATGCAATAAATTTTTTTTTGTTGTTTTCTTATAAAAACGAATAAGAAAACTAAACAGCAACAATAAATACGATGATGGCAGGCAACAACAACAACATACATATATCAATAATACTAATCATAATCATAAAAAATGAAGTTGATATTGATGGAATATGTCACGAGGAGGTATGTACACATTTTTAGTTTGTAAGATTCAATAGAAATAGAAAAAAAGTAGCAACTTAAATTCCAAACAACATACGGCACATTATTATGTGGAAAATATCAAAAAATTACAAACAAAACAAAAAAAAAACGATTTATGCGATTGCAAGTGGAAACTTTAAAGTTTTTTATGTGTGTTTCGTAATTTAAAATTATTTTTTTAATTTATAAATTATGATTTGTTAAATGTTAAAATTAGAAATGGCAACCAACCATATAGTAAATGTGACCTAAATGTACATACTCAATATATTATATAGTACGGTTTTATATAAGAAAACCGATCAAGGTAAAAGAGAATTATAAATTTATTCTCTATCGTACGAATTGAGTTTGGCTGGAAATTTTTTTTAAGGTCCACATAAAATGTATAACACAAACTGCCTTACCTATAAATTTCAAAGACAACTCAAGAGAAGTAAGACAATATATTACAAGCCATTGTACCGTCAATCCCTGAATACAAACCATCGTGCAACAAAACATTATTGATACTTGCGATGAGCTCATTCGCATACTGATTGATCATGAGCCTCACTCAAGCAACTTTCTCTACCGAGGGATCCTGTTATTGGATTCATTATGAGACCAACATTTCCATCCAGATAATGGTATTCTACGGACAGGATACTATACTTTGACCGACCGACCGTAGACGTGGCAAATTTATCAAGGACAAATATTAGATAAATCAACGGTTTTATAGTGGTTAAAACTTGGTACTTAAGCTGTTTTCAACAGGACGGTAAAGTCAAAATAATAATGCAACTGCTGCTCGGCCTTCATTTTATGGGTATATTTAAACAGCAAGGTGTATGCTAATAAACCGCAAAGTCTGCAGTAACCCAATCAAAATATTCGAGATGAAATAAGTGGAATATTGCTCGACATGTGGTGAAGGTAATAGAGGCGAACGTTTACCCGACATGTCTAACCATAATTCCTGACTTTTATTGAGTTTTTTTTTTTTAGCAAAGTTATTTAAAAAATGAGTTTCCTTCCCGTAGAACACCTTGTGCCGTTCCCAAAAATGTAGGTTTGCAGATACATAAAAATGGCGCTATGAAGCTGATCTAATTTTTATTCACGTGAGTTTTGTCCTAAATCTGTCCTAAAAAAAAAAAAAAGAAAAATAGGATTTTTTTAGGGCAAACTTCACGAATCTATCTATATACATAAGTAAAGTTTGTCTTAAATATTTCCTAAAAATCGTTAACCAAAATTATACTTTACATGTATTAGTGTAAAAGCAGAATTTCTCGTTATAACGAATTTCTTTTAATAAGTATGTAAACATAATTTAAAAATCATAATAAATACGATGTTCAAGTAAGATGTTACCATTTTTATTTTCTTTCAAAAATTTCACATACCGAATAATACGAATAAATGATATTTTCAATTTTCTTGGGGAGACCCTAGGAACCTAGCCCAAAATGGTCTAAATCAAAAAAATAAAATTAACCCTAGGCTAAACGCCACTGTATTCAGTTTTGAAAAAAGTAAACGATTAGGGTGTTTATGACAACATAGTTTGATGATACGTTCTCTCCAAAATTATACCAATTATTATGAAAAAATGAATTTCCCGATTTCTTAAGAAAATTCTAGGAAGCTGACACCAAACTAGCCTTTATGCTAAGTTAGTAATAGATAGGCTATCAGAAACACAACTAAGTTTATAAAAAAACGGGGATTAGGGTGTTTGGGATACAAAGTTAATGACATCTCATATAACTTAACGACTACAGGTAAAATTCATTTTCCAAATTTTCAAGAGAAAATCCTAGGAAGCTAGCTTCAAAATGACCTATATTAAAAAATGTCACTGGACCTAAGCTATCCGAAAAATATTCCAGTTTTGGAAAAAGTAGGGGATCTGGGTGTTTAGGACAATAAAGTTTGATCGCATCTCATAAAATATATCAAATATAAGTAAAAGTCATTTTCCAAATTTTCTTGAAAAAATCCTGGGAAGCGCGCATCAAAATGACCCTTATACAAAAATGGCACTGGATCTAAGCTATCCAAAAAATATTCCAGTTTTGGAAAAATGAGGGGATCTGGGTGTTTAGAACAACAAAGTTTGATGACATCTCATACAATATTTTCAATATAAGAAAAAGTCATTTTCCGAATTTTCTTGAGAAAATCCTGGGAAGCACGCATCAAAATGACCCTTATACAAAAATATCACTGGATCTAAGCTATCCAAAAAATATTCCAGTTTTGGAAAAAGTATGGGATCTGTGTGTTTAGGACAACAAAGTTTGATGGCATCGCATAAAATATATCAAATATAAGTAAAACTCATTTTCCGAATTTTCTTGAGAAAATCCTGGGAAGCGCTCATCAAAATGACCAGTATAGAAAAATGTCACTGGACCTGATGTGATGACTTTTACTTATATTGGATATATTTTATGAGATGCCATCAATCTTTGTTGCCCTAAATACTCTAATCCCCTAATTCTTCTAAAACTATTATTTTCAGATACTCGTAGCTTAGATATTTTATCAATGTTTTTACTTTATTTAAATATTTTATAATGTATTATACATTTTATATTTATTAGAAATAAAATTCGTTATAAAGGGAGTTTCAGGTTTTTCACTAACACAAATACGCACAATTTGTTGTTGTTGCTTTTTAGATAGATTTAGGACCAACTTCACCTACGTTAATTTCTAAATATCTAAACAATTTGATGTATGCTATGAAATATTAAGATCGTCCGTGTTTTTTTATATATTTTATTTTTATTTGTAACTAAGGTTCAGGCATTGATGATGTAATGAAGTAAATTTTATAATTTCCAATACTTATTCATTACTTTAGTAAAATTTTATTGAAACCGAATGCCTTTTGATTTATAACTCCTACCTAAAAGTGTGTTTCCTCTCCAAAATTATGCTATTTATTACCCTCAAAACCCTAATCGAGTGATGATTCCTCGACTTTAATGTGTAAAAATTGATAGTTCCCAACTTTTTTAATTTGAAATAACTCCATATAAAGTAAACAATTTACTTACTTAAGCGGTACTATTGTGTGGTTTAATTGTAAAATTGTAGCAAATTCACATGTTTCTATATAATGTGCATATTTAAAATCGCTTTCGATCAAAACCTACTACATTTATTGAAGGCAACAGATAACCTTTATTAATTTTAGTGAATTTCACCAAACAATTTGTAGAGTGTAGCCATTAAGGCACTCTTGTTCAAAAACATAATACGGTATGCGCCAGAGCAGCCTAAAAGAGTGTGAAAAATATTAACCATCAGTCATAAACGTATCAAAATTCCCTTTTGAAATGAGTTATATTTTACCAACTTATTAGTTGATTAAGATAGATCGCGATGTCTGTGTTTAAAGAAAAAATGTTTGCTAAAAATTCACAAGTAGCAAGCAATTCAATACAAAAACTTTAGGGATGATTCTGTTCCTCTAGGATCCAAACAGATTTCCTTCCATTTCCAATATAGAAAAGAAATTGTAAGCATTTCAGGATCCGCAAAAATCAGGGAGGTATTTTTTGATGCCGGGACAGCTAATAGCTACTAAATTTCGTATGTGGCCAAAAAGTCTCAGGTCTCGTAGATCAGATCCACAGAAATTTTTATTTAACCAAATTTCAGTGGGAACGATATGGCACCAAACGAAAGTGGAAGATAATGACTCTTCGCAAAAATAAGGGAGGTATTAGCCAATTGGCCAAATCGCTAGGATGAGATTCAAAGTAATATTTAACAAATTTTTTGGTTGGGAACGATATGGAATAAAAAGAAGTTGTAGTACAAAATAGTTTAAAAAATAATAATTTAGTAAATTTTAAAACTCCACAACGAGGCATTAAATATCAGCTTTATTGTAACATCTGACGAATACTACAAGAAAAAAGTGTCTGTTTACCTCTGTTAGAAAAGTTTATTGTCAATCTTTCACAAAAATATTCGAAACACTTTGTTGCAGGGATAGCTTCTAGTTAATGCACTGCGTCACAGAATTTTTTTTGTTTAACCAATTTTGATTTTGAACGATGTAACATCAAACAAAGTTGTAAAAGCCCCTGACGATTGACAAAAATAACTAAGGTATTTTTTCAGGCTGGCATTGGTTCTAATTACTTTATTTTGTAAGGGGCCAAATAGGAAAAATCTCTAGGATAAGATCCACCAAATTTTTTATTTAACAAATTTTTATTGGGAACGGTATAGCATTAAACGAAGTTGCAGGAACCTGATGATCCGCAAATATAAGGGAGGTTTTTTATGCTGAAGTAGGTTCTGTTTACTTCATTATGCAAATCACTAAATGGCAAAATCTCTAGGATCAGATTAACAGAATTTTTTATTTTAATAATATTTTCTTACCAATGTATTAAAACAATTAATTTCGTAATTTCAATTTTGAGAAACCTTCTTGATTTTATTAATTTACGCACCTATTAAAATTTCATTCTGTTTTGCTAATTGGGTCGAAAATGTGTTACCGATTTGGTAAGAATTTGGCGGTATATGAACAAATAAATTGTTTAATTGATTAAATTAAATTTTTTAATAAAATCTATAAAGTTAAGTTTCCGTCTAACTCAGGGGTTTATTTTTACGAACACACAGCCAGAATAAGAATTTAAAAAATTTAAATAAAAAAACACTCGTTTTCGATGTGGTTTTTTGTGCGAAACGGATTCGTGAGAATCGAGTTTTTACAAGCTGTATCTAACCGAGATAACGTTTAAGCCCCAGAAAGGAACTCAAATCTAAGTATCGTCATGTAGTCGTCATATCAACTTACAAGACTGTGTTGTCCTAAAGCAGAAAAAAAAATTTAGATAGGAGTCTATGATAAATGTACAAAGTTGACGTAAAAGCTGTAAGAAGAGAAAGGGCTCGTTGCAGAAGAGATATAATGCAGTGCTTCGAACCGAACATGAAGCTGGTTCCGAGATTGTTTTGGAAATAACAAAAAATTAAATATTCTATCCCAAGTAACCCAATAAAGAAATTCGTTAAAAATACCTTATTTCTTCGGTTAAATGGAAATTTTTAAGTAAATATATAATTTTTTTGTATAAAACAAAAAATTTTTCTCCCTAACTCGAACCAATATATTTTATCACTAAGCCTGAATCCTATCCCAAAATTGACAAGGTTCGAGACCCTGTTAATGACTTTAACTCAAGTTTTAATTAAAATGTATGAAAATTTAAAACCAAATTTGACTGCAATATTTACTTTTATGCTTTGGGGGATGCAAATAACTAAAAAAAGAGTTAAACTAGAAAGATACAAGATATAAAAATGAACGTGAAAGAGGTAAAAGAGAACAGAAACTAGGATGAAAGAAAAAATTGGAGACAATCAAAAATTGAAATTTTTTCTCAAATTGCTTAAAATTAACAAAAAACACCTTTATCTATTCACTAAAGCTCTTATGGCACACAGCCCCTCGAATCAGAGACTATCTACAGAAAAATACATTACAATCCAGAAAATAACTGAGCATGTTTCCACATTATCTACGCAAAAATGAAAAATTGCAGTTCGATAACCTCATTATGAAAAAATATAAAAAAATGCAAACCTTGAATTCACGAACAGAATAAAAATTAAAACTTTAATTCTGACCCAATTAAGTCACTAAACGCCGAACAAAATAATAAATGTATGTATAATCAAACTCATTAGCTTACAAATATATTCACTTTAAAAATAAATTTTGTTAAAATATTCTGTCGACATTTTTTTTTTTTTTTTTTTGTATTTTATCAACAAGAAATTCATTCATTCATTCTCTCTTCTAATACATATTTTGGTTTTTATTTTTATTTTTATTACTTGGTTAATACGGATGGATATCCTCCTATATCGATCCCAAAACAAGAAAATGATAAGATAATTCATTGATCTTAAAATTTACTATGCGCGCTATACCAAAAATTGTACCTACACCGAAAGTAAATAAAATTAAAATTCCGGTAGTCGTATAAATTAGCAGCATCCTCAGAAAAATAAAAATAAAATAAAATCTGTTGGTTGATAATTATCATATTTCCACCTGACCATATTTTGTGTTTTCTTTTCGTTTCTCTGCGCTCACTTTTGACAGTTTTATCTTTTACATTATACATATACACCATACAAACGATTTAAAGTAGAATTTGAAATTCCTTAAATTTCATCTCACAAACGGCGGAAGAATAATGTAAATAAATAAACTGAGTGATTTTTATATTCTTAAGACACAAAATTTTTACTCGTCTTGGATCTCAATTCATTCAGAAAATATACAGAAATTTTTCTTCTACACATTTTTGATTTTTTTTTTTTGTTTTTGTTGGTTTTTTGGTGAACGAGTGAAGAATTAATATATTCAGGATTTTTTTTTTATATCTATGTATTTACATAATTTTGGAGCTACTTGTTGCATCTTATTAATATTTATTACAATTTTTTTTCTTCTTCGTATTTGGTTTTTTTTTTTTTTTGTAACTTGGATTGAATGAATGAATGAAACTTTTGAGTGTAAAAAATAATACACAAGAAAATAAAAATAAAAAGTTTAAGTTTTTACACACAACATTTCAATTGATTATTAATCAAAAGCCAAAATATGTTGAGAATTTTGTTATTTTTTTTTTTGTGGTGATTTGAATGATAAATTCAATTTTTTTTGGAAAATTTAAATTTGTTTTGTATTCTGGCTAAATGATATAATATGATTATATATATCTTATTAGATTGTCAGATTTAAATATTGGCGCCAAAATATTCGGAGAATTAAAGGTATCAAATTTTAAATTGTGGTTGGTTTGGTTTACTCATAGTTAAATATACGGAAAGATTTTATTAGCGTTAATGAAGGAGATGAATTGGGTTAAACGTTGCAATGCAAGGTTACCGGATATTTATATAAGTGATTTACAGTTATGGGTTCATATATGAAACTGAAAGTTGACTTCTTAATTAGGGCACAATATTTAATTTAATACAGTCGCTGGTTCTATAAGTGTTTTTTAGAAATTGGGCCGTTGGTTCATATTTATTGGCGTGCTTGTGTTATTTCAATATTAATATAACAGTTATTTATTTTGAAGTTCGCACTTATTATTTTAGGATTTTTGCCACTTTACAGTCTTTGAGATTTTATCAACCATATTTTTATTTAATTTCCTACACGACTCTTATAAGTGGTTTGAGTCTAAAATCAAAAGAAAAATTATAACGGAGAAACCATTTTTATCAGTAAACCCTAAAGAAAAATCAGCTGGTTTTATGGGAGTTTTGCAACTGTGGCCATATCATCGATCGTTCGACTTTTTACGACTGAAAATATCATTGACTACCATTACTATAATTTGTTGTGCTCACTTTTATTTCCCAAATCAAGTGGTAGCTAATTGTACTGGAGGGCGAGTTCCCGCTCTCATTTGATGTTAGTTTGTTCGTAAGTGTGAATAAAATTATATTGTTTCTTATCAATACACGGAATAAATGACATAAAATAATTGTTTGTGATTATACCTACATGTGATATGGCTAATGTGAAGCTATCAAAGTACGAAAGGAAGGTGAAATTTAATAAGAGAAAAGGACGTCGACGATACTATTTGTGAATTGTTGAACGAAGGTACTACTCGGCCGAGTAATTCACCATTCGCTTCGTCGATTATTCTAACATATTATTATTTTAAAACAGTAATGGATTCAGTTCGATGTGCTTAATCCGCCACGCCAATGGGCTCAAAAATGCGCTTATCGTTATATCCAGTGATTTATTACTATTGCCTTTGGTAAATTAGTTCGGAAAGTAAAGATCAAAGCTTACACAAATATTAGTAGTATTATTATTGCTTCAAGATACCTCGCCAAACACATGAATATTCTTGAAGTAGTATTATTACTATGCCTTAAACTGCCATTACTTTCAATGTTGCTTCGAGTATTCGATTATTGATTATATTGGCTACGAAATTATAGCCGATGCACTAGACATAATTAAAACGATTCGTTCCGGATTCCTAGTGTATATCATTCCCAACCGTTAATCTAATCAAAAACCCGTTTTTTCAATTTTTAAAATATTTCTAACAGCATTGTCTGATCACACCTTTTCGAATCGTTTCCTAACGCAATTTATTAACCCTCAACCTCAATCAGAAAAAACATGAATATTCAGTTCGCCCACCACTTGGTGTGCTGGTTCCCATAAACAAGGCAAATGATAAATTTCAACTATACAAACCACCCAGTGTATATAGAAACGAAACTATCGTTGCCTTAACCGAGAGAAACTGGAAGTTGAAAACATAGCGATTATTAGTTGCTATATGGTTTTGTTTACTAAAGGCGTATGGCTAATGCTAACGATCATCTAAATGTGCATTTTTGATCCTCGAATTTGCATGACAAGATGAAATTAGAATATTTAAATGATTATTTAGCCAGAATTTTATATAATTAAAAACTTTTTAATGGTTTCGGGCTGTATAAAATGTTAAATTAAAGATAAAAAATTTTTAAGTGAAATTTGAAATTGCATTAAGTGTCTGTTGTTTATTCGTAACTGTTATCGTCGAATATACATACGTACATAATTTTACAATTAACATTTATTGAATATTGTGATGCAGAAGTCTGCTAGTGAAATAGATTTGTGAATTGTATTGATTGATTTCGATTGATTTACAGCCAAAAAAAAATGCGGATCCGGTTCAAATCAACATTTTAACTTGTTGGAATTTAAAACGATTAAACAATGGTGGTCCTTGAGTTTGAATAGTGGAAACTAGCGGCATTCTTCAAACGTGGAAGACAGACTTTATAATTGATAGGTTTCAAACTATCTCTTTTGGCATGACGTTGGATTTAGTTTTGCTTCAAACAACACCCGAATATAGTTTTTTAATATTTGAATAGTTGTGTTTATTGTGGATTAGATCAATACAGATATATTTTCAAAATTGGTCCTCAATAATTCCAAAACTACAGAATCGTACCAGAAAATTTCAAGATAATGTATTTCACATCTATACACAATAAATTTGCAAGGTATCAATCGTATAAATTCTTTCTACCATTATTTATTTTATTAGACAAAATTACAGTCAATATTCTAAACTGTGGTGGTCGCGTCGGCATTTTCCATTCAATAAACTGTAAGAATCAGTTCCAGTACTTTATGCGCATCATTACTCCGCATTTCAATCAACCGAAACTAAACAAATTTTTAAATCTTTATGTTTCATAATAATAATATGTGCATAACAACAACAAAATTATAAATAAATCTTGATCTCGCGACTGAATCGTATTCATGTAGTATGTAACGACAACAACAACAACAACGCCAAAGAGCAGATAAAAAACTATTCAATTTTATATAATTTTTTGAATGGACCCGGGTGTGATGCGTGAACTTCGATATGTCACGTAAAACACATTGTCATTTTTATTTTTATTGTTTTCATCTTTTTTTGTCGTTGTTGTGCTATGTGGTGTCTTGTGTATATGTACATATAGTTTTGTATCAATATGTTGATATCCTTATGTTCCCAAAAAAAAAAATAAAAAATTTTAAATTTAACACAGTGCCATTGTTTGTATGCTTCAATTTTTTTTTTTTTGGGGTTTGTCTCGAAGAAAATATAAATCGAGGTCTCTAAAAAAAGTATACGAAACAAAGACAAATTTTTAGTACCGATTTAAGATTTTGATTAAATTTAGGTGATAAGGATCCGTATACGAACAAACATATAAAATATACAAATAGAGAAGTGATTGTTCCTTTGCGTGTTGTGATCATGCTGTCGAGATATCGCTTCTTAGAGGAAATTTCTTATTTTCATTCATGAATTAGGCGCACCATTAAGGAATGAAATGTATTCACTCGGTAGTCGTTATTATTCAAGTAATTAACTTATTCTGCGCGATATCGTACTCAAATACGTTTTAAGTTATAAATAACTTTATCGAAAAATGTTCATGCGTCTTACCGAAATAAACAGGTTGATTACCACCAAAAAAAAAAAAAACTTTGTGTCTTATTATTATATTCACCAAGCCATAAATTCAAGTAACTTAAAGTGTGAAAATATGACATTTTTTGTTATTGTAAGTTTCTCGATACATAAAAAAATTAAAAACCAACCACACCTCAAAACCACTAAATTGAAGATTTTATTCTTCTAATAAAAAAATACAACAACAACGGCAAACAATTTCCAAATCTTCAAGAGACTCTATCTCATCATTTTATTTATGGTCTTAAGCTTTTTTTTTAGTTTTTGTTGTGAGCTCTATGGTGTAGCCCCAAAAAGATTTATGCCATATATCAATAGATTTTGTTTTTGTTTCATCTTAGAGAAATATGTATATACACAACGAAAAAAAAAAAAAAAGTCATAAAAAATATCGAATTTTATCTAAAATAAAAATAACGGTTTGGTCGATAAAAAAAAAAAAATCTTAAAATTTATTTAATTTTCAGAAGAAAAAAAAATGAAAAAGAAACACTTTGACAGATTATTTTTATTGTTATTGCTTTTGTATTGTTGGCGAAGAGTAACAAAACAAAAAATATTTTATAATTAAGCACAAAGCTTAAGAAATTGGCAAGAAATTAATGAGACGGTGTCCAATTTGCTAAATTTGGTAGTTTATTCATCTCGTATACACAATTTTTAAATTGGCTGATAAAATTAATTGATTGCAACTCTAGAGTATCCACTGATCAACTTTGGCGCAGATTGATCCAGCGCGCACATGCAAACATTTTTATAAAGGTAATAAATATGTATAATTGGTGGAATTTATAACTTGTGAGTGGCGCCAATTAAGATGTGCTAGCAACATTTCGAATTGCACTAGCCTTAAGAATTAAAAAAATTGTTGTAGCACGCAGCTGCATGATCATAAATTATATGCTCTACAAACTAAGTGTGGGCTCAATTACAAATAAATTCAGCCTTCAGATTGGTAGGAAAATCTTAACCTGGCTGCAAGTATTTTGGTTGTACACTATTGTGTGTGTCATTGGCATGTACATATATCAACTTTTAAATGAATTTAATGGAGCAACGAAATATGATCTTCATCACTGACTGATTGTAAATACGAAGTATGACATCACTTAAAATCAAAACCATCAACCATCAAAATATGGAAAAACTGTAAAAATGTCGTTTTTGTATATACTATATACATTCTTATCAAATGATTCTATCAAAAACCATCTAATTATCAACGAAAGATTTATGAATGATATAAAATTCTAGCACCTTATGACATTTACAGCGCGGTCAGAAAAATTGTTCGAAAATAACCAATAAAATAACCATTAAACTCTTCCGCGTGTATATCTATTGATTTAAATGGAAACGAACGTTCCCTCTCACTCATGCCCACCTCTTCGTTCTGCATATCATCTCTAATCCTATGAAAACAACAACAATTGAATTTACGACATAAATTTTTAAACTATATAATCTTAAGTTTTATTTCTTTTTATTTATTTATTTATATAGAGATTTTTTTTTTCTTTAATCCATTAATTTAATAATAAAAAAAAACAAAGTGATTCAAAGCTCTTTCCAAAATTAAGATGATCTAGAAGAGTTTAACTAATAAAAAGAAGCAGAAGAAGATAAAATGTATGAACTTCTGATTGTTAATATTTGTTGTTGTTACTCGTATCTTTTGAATTCAATTTCAAGTCGCAAAGCTGTGAGATTTAGGAATACAGTGTTGCAATAATGACCTAGCAATAAAGT
The DNA here is from genome assembly GCA_958295665.1 of Tipula vernalis. Taxonomy (NCBI): domain Eukaryota; kingdom Metazoa; phylum Arthropoda; class Insecta; order Diptera; family Tipulidae; genus Tipula; species Tipula vernalis. The sequence continues at coordinate 4,529,322 of OY282560.1, read as the reverse complement.
GACTAATCTGCTCGTTTCAGGATGATGTAACATGTGTAAGATGATAAATTCTTATAGAAACGTGAACAACGTAATTTATTTATTATTATAATATACTAACAATAAACAGAGACACTAAATTTGATTAGCATATTTGAGTCGCCTCATTGAATTTCAAATCAATTTTAAATAGTCTAACAGTTTTTAAGGTAATCGTATCCTCTAAATTATATAGAATCAATTGGCAGACAATCTACACAAGAATATTATGTTCAATGTACTACTAATGTAAGGCACCACCATAACAACACAACTGGATAGCAATTTCTATTACTTCAGAATTACCCTTCAGAATTACCAATGTTCTATTTGAGATATGGCAAAAATGTCCTGTTTGAAATCATATACATGCGGCATAGCGACAAATTACCCTTCTATCATCAACAAGAGACAGTATTAGATGACAGTAAAACTGTATGATACGGCAAAAAAAATGAATAGATTTTCGGGCATATTCAATTGTTTGGAAAGCAAAAGAGTTTAAAGAGTTTTCTACATTGGAAAGACCGAAGCTGATAAATAACGCAAGTCGTTCCCTTTCAAGTGGTAATGTGACAGTTTGCTAGGTGCCATAAGCGTGTAGTGACTCAATCTCATTGGCCGTGGCTTATTTATATTTTTAAGCTTAATTTTCTAATTTTACAGTTTATACGTTTGTCGACACCAATTTGTTGTGGAGTTGTTACAGGACCATTAACTGTGTCTTAATCCCTTCATTAGCAGAAAATTTGCCTAACCCAGAATCCTGTATTTGCCGCCCCCATCTGATCTTGATCGTTCTTCTTGCCCTATCGGATTTTTGTTTCAAATGTTACTTTAACATTTTAGACAGAATCCGTCGCTTCATTTCGTCTGATATATTTTCAACGAGTTTTCCCTCCACCATATTTGCAGTTAAATCGATTTCTGGGCGGGATTCCAAAGCTGGGGATGAGCGTTCCATAACTTTCGGGTACCATTACGCGTTAAGCGCATTAAGCGCATTAAGTTTTACTTCCGCTTCGTGTGCTCGTCACAAATTTTGCTTTTTTTTTTTTTAAACCCATCGTATATTCCATAACCATGGTTTCCGCAGTTGGATAACTGGAACGTTTATTATAGAAATTAAGTTGATATATCCATCTAATATCGAGATATTTTGAACAAGGACAAATCATTCAGAGACATTAAAATCCAATTTTAGAAAAAATTTGCACGTACGTTATTGTTTTTCCGTAGGGGCGGTAAGTAGCAACAAGACTTAAGGAAGAGAGGTGCAAACTAAACAGTACATTGTTTTTTTACTAAAAATTTATCGGGCATTGGCTATTGTTAATCTAAATCAACATCGACAAGTGTGGTATAGAAACATACCACTACATCTACTCAACAGTACTTTGGTTTTCATATTTTTAAAAATATGTTTTATAAAATGTGTGTGATTTGTTGACTTATTTTATTTTATTAATTAAAAATTGAAAATAGTTTTTTTTTAATTTAATTTATCGATTTAAACTTTCCTTGATTCTAATTTTGTTCGAAAGAACAATGGGAATTGTAGGCAATTTTACTGTTTTGAATACTGGCATTTATAAATTGAAGTATTCATTTTGCCCATCATTATATATTAGACAAACTGGACGATCAAACATTAAAATTAGGAATTTTTATAAAATTTTAATAAACTTTAAATTTTCTCGAGCCGTAATATAACAGTAAAATACTAAATGAGGTATTAAATTACATAATTTTTTTACCCATTTTTTGCTCATGGCGTTATTTTTTGATTTTAAACCACAATAATTTAAATATTGATAGTTTTCCTGTATTCACTAAAGATTTTTGAATTTGAAAATGATTTAGTCACAAATTCGTTTTTTGATTTAGCTATAAAACAATGATACCCTTGAGTTCCCTTTATAGCAATTGCGTGTATAGTTCATCATACACTGCTTTCGATGCATACTCAAAATGTATTGTTGATTCCCTTCTTTGGCCCATTTTTATAGCTGCTGTGGAGTTTGAATTGATCCCTTTGTTAAACTGTAGCGAAGGTACCACTTTTGAGTGTTCCCCCATTATGTTCCAACACCATTTGAAATAATAAATATGGGATGTTTCACTGAAGTACTCTCAGGATAATTTGAATAAATATCCAAGGGATAAATGGTCAAATGTGCGTTATTCCAGTGATAAAATGGCATTGAATCTGGTACTTGCGAAATCATATTGTACAAGCGGATCACCGTCTCGTAGAGATGCTTTTTTTGTTTAAGAAATTTTGATTGATCTTCCGAAAAAACGATGCTGTATCAGCTTTTTCAATTATAAATAATTTGTTTATAAACTCCTGCATTCCGTCTTCTAACATATCCAAACTGCATCGTTCAGCGGCACTCTAATGTTTATATTTAATTTTCGATACTAGAGTGTTATTAAAGCATTTACACAACAATTCCTCAATTCCTTTCAAATTGTTAGAGCAAGCCTCACACATTGTAATGGAATATTTCTGTATTTCTCCATTAGCACACTTAACGAAAGAAATTATGTCGTTGCAATTTTTAAACGGGAATTGACTATTGTCCATATAGAGTTAACCACAATTTTAATGCCTTCAATTATCATAGCTCCATGTTTGGTGCATAAGACAAACAGACTCCAAGTTTATTCAATGGTTTGAGCGTAATTAGTTCATGCTATATATGATATCTGATTTTTAGGGATACTGCTTCTAGTTATTAATGAAAACGTATACGTTTTTGCCTTTGAAGATTTTTGAAGTGATCAAATAAATGAATAGCACTTCCTCTAAAATAATTTTGTACTTTCTGATGTTTCATGTAGTTTGGTAGTAATATTATTAATTTCTTCTTCTCTTCATAATCTTCTTCTTCGAACTTGCATTTCATATTATTCATAATCTCTTCGTAATAAGAAAATTTCTTTTCCTTTTCAAATCACGCTGTTTCCTCGACACAATTTAACACTTAATTTTTATTGGTGAGAACTGCTCATATTGGTTGATACTTTCAATTATTTTATGCCGTTGTAATCGGATCTTCGGTCATTTCTTCATTTTCAAATGCAGTGTTTGTTGTATCCAATTTTATTTTTGCTAATTTTAAGCAACTACAAATGTATGATTTTAATAAATTGTGTAATTCGCATGCTGGATCTAAATACATAATTCTGCCTCTAACCTAATTATTAACAACTCTCAACTTATTACTGCACTTCGCACTACCAAATGGTTTACAACAACAAAAATGATCAACACATTGTCAAAATTTTTATTACCACACTTCACTTTCAGAAGCAATTCTGCCAGAAATATTTTGTTTACTATTCACTGTCATTTCAACTAAACACGGTTATAGACTATTTTGCATTATACGTGCAGCCCTACTTAAATAGTGTTACACAGTTATGTTTTTGGCTGGGAGTAACGACAATTCTGTTCGTATTACAGTAATAAATTAACAATCTAAACACGAATATTTCCAGTTTTTATTCTGTTTACCCTCCTTTTAAGAGAAGTAAATGCATTTACCCAATTAGTCAGGATAAATCTAACTAGTGGCCCGCAGGGTTAATTTGGTAAATTAATTAATTTCGTAATCGGCTGAGACCTGATATTATCAAACATGGTGTCAAAGGTGAAATAATCAGATGTGGGATTACATCATAAATTGTACTATGGGATGAAAACCCTTAAATATTGAGCCCCTTCTCGATCCTCCAAACAACCGTACATGAAGCCATGCACAATCACTCACTCTCACAAACAATTCAAATTTCACTAATAGTATTAAAATTAAATTTTAATAATAATTTACAATAAAAAAATTATTTTTAATAAAAACTAAATTCGTTAGGAAAGGACACAACCGTTTGACTCGGACGTCATGGCCAACGCGTTGTGTTTTCAATTAAATTATGGTATATTAAAAAATAGCTAGCTAAGTTGTTTTACTACAAGAAAAACAACAGAATTCTTTATTGGGCTCGATTTGATTTTAAATAAATAAAATATTAAATGATCCAGTTACAGACTTTACTCAGGATAGTTTGACTCAGAACTAATTAATAATCTACTACACATTATTATAAGTAGAATCTAAGCTTCAATATTTATGCATTCGTGTTTAGAGGTAACCTTTCTATAAGATATTCATTCAGCTAGCTGGTTCGGGTTCGAGTGCGGGTTTAAAAAAAGAAAATTTAATAGGGCACGCCTAAGGCGCTAAATTTAATTTTAGGATAGAAAAGCTCGCTCCACGCTAACCTGATGGCTGGCACTGCAAGTACAAACTGATGAGCTTCATGTAAGAGTGGTGTATCAAGCTGATTCTCCCAGAACTTCAAAACATTTTTTCCTTTAGTAATTATGAAAATTTTTGGGGATTTCTCCAATTTAGTGTTTTAACCAACCGTACTGGAACTTCATATTTAACCATTTTTCATAAATTGGTAGGTTCCTTGGACCAGAAGATTAAGTTTGCAAATATCTCAAAAAATATAAGATTTACAGAGAAACTAATAAGCACAAAAAAGAAATAAAACATTTATTTGTAAGAAATTTGCTTAATAACTTTGCTTTTCGAACCCAAATTCGGGTTACTAAAATTACGTAAAAATCCAGGTTCGGTTCGCTTCCCCCTCAGAACCCTGGTCCTACCGTCTCCTTTTTAGACGACTGTATTAATCATATTCATAAGTTTACAAGAATTATCTTAAATTTACAAAATTATAAAACTAACCAATAACATTTCACAAGCCAACAATAAACTGCTTACAATTTTTGAAAGGGTCTCATTATAGGATTTTGAATTGTTTTCCAAATAAGATAATTTTTTAAAATTATGTTTCATGTTTAAACGCCCTTAACATCTTAACCACATAAGTATGTATATAGATTTCCATATTATCTTGATATTAAATTTATTTATAAACACAAAATACATCTTTTGAGCAAAGAAGTCGAATAAGAAAACTTATGAGATATGCGATGTTATATTGTTACAAGCGCCAAAATCTGTAACCGCGCGAAACAAATAATTCTTTGTAGATTAATTGAGACATTTTTAATGAAATATTGTGCTTGTCCATTTTGAAGTGAACACACAAAATTCCGAAATCATAAATTTCATTTCATTGCGGGAATCAAAATTATTGCAATTTTTTTTTTTTTGTTGCAATTTTCTGCCATCAGACATTTTATCGTGGAGGCGGTTTTTATGAATAATAAAGAATTATTTTTATTTATTGCAATATATATGATTTTATTGTTTCGTTAAATTAAACTTAACAAAAACTTTACGATTATTATTTTTTATTTTTTTTTTTTTTTTTACGTTTCTTATCAGTAAATTATTGTTATTATAATTGTTGTTCGTTGTGGTGGCGTTTAAGGCAGCGCGATTGTTAATTATATTGATGAAAATCATTTTGTGCGTGCTTTATGGTAACAAAGTGGATTTTACGTATCTAGGTTCATGAACGTTGATTTAGTGAACTTATGAACTATATAAAATGTTCAATAAATTTTATTTTTATTGCAATTTGATAACACAAAATTGCTTATATATTTTTGTTTTATTTGTTATCATAAGTGTTTATAGTATACAATTCCACTAATGATTTTTTTTTTTTTTTTTATATATTTTCGTTTATGTAATACAATGTGACCAAAACATTAAATATTTGAAATATTATATTGTGCGATGTTATATTTTTAGATCGCGAAAGATTTAATGTGACTACGTGTTCAAATTCAATTTGAGTCATCATCGCGTACATATAGTGATATCATAATAAGAATTCGTAACACCAAACAGCAACAAACAAAAAAAAAAAAATGTTTCATGTTCCCAAAAAAAACAAAAAAAAAAAAACACGTATATTGTATACCTATCTGCCTAACCATAAAGTTAGCGGTTAAAATTTATTTAAGAACCCGCATTTAAAGAAAAACCGATCCAACAAAAATCATCATCATCCAAATTTTATCTACTTACCACGAATATAAACAACTAAATTTCCAAAAAAACAAAAAAAAAAAAAAAAAGTTTAAAACAAGGTTTCTGAATTAGAGCGGATTAATTTCAAAGTAGTCTAACAAAAAATGTAATTTTGCTTAATTGTGTGACCGACCGATGATAACTTTTTGAAGATGAAATAAATAAAATAAAATAAAAATTCTAAAACTTTTATTTTATTAAATTTTTCTAATAAATTACAAGATTTTCGATTTCTTCTTCATTTTGCTTCGTGTTAGATGGATATTTCACGACCATTATTATATTTCTTAAATCAAATTGTTAAAGAAATAAAAATAAAAACCGTTAATTATAAGATTTTTATTTTAGTAAATTTTAGTTGGCCTCAAGAAGTTTTTAAGAATTACATCATTTTCAATGAAACTGATTGTGATGAGATTTGTTTTCTTTCTTAGCGCTCAAACATTATTATTTGTTTTTTTCTGTTTTTTTACTTAAAGAAAACAAAAATCAAGAATTTATGTTTCAAGACCTCCATGACTTTTGTCTTCTTAAAAACCTACAAAAAAAAACACATACACGCACGCAAAATACCAATATATATTTAAGATGAGTGTTTCAAGATATACAATCCAAGTTATGGTACAGCCAACTGACTTCTGAAAAAAAAAAATAAAAGAAAAACAAACGAAAACAGAACTTACTGAAAACAGTTGAAACCTCGTTGAACGAGCAGCAAAAATTGTTGTAATTTGTTGATTTATCTGACTCATGATGAATGAATTGGAAATTGGATGAATGAATGAATAATGTAAGGTATTCTCTCGAGCTTGTAACAATAATAATTATTTATATAAAACGTCTTGTTATGTGTATAGAAGATCTCGTTTTATTTAAAAAAAAAAAATAAAAATACATATAAATGAAGAATTTCAAGTGATCGAAAGTGATCTTCATTGTTGTATTTTGTTCAATTTTTTATTGTTGTTGTGATCTTGTGATTTTTCTTGTGGTTTTATTGTGTTACATACCTATATAGATTCTCACATAGATGGTTAAAATTTGAAGTTTACAAAAACTTAATAACTGTAAAGAATGAAAACATGAAAATATACGTCTATTGATTGTAATTGAGAAGTGAAGAGATTAGAAGTAATTTTGTAATATTTGAAGAACTTTAGGTAGGAATTTTAAAGTCAATATGTTTACATTAATTTTTAAATATGTTGCGTAGGTCATTGATTTTAGAACTCTATCGAATATTTCGCTGAAATGTTTCGTGTTCTCTGCGACCCAAGTGGTTGATTTCAAATTTTCAAAACTGACGCCAAATAATCCATCAAACCTTGACAAAACTAAAATTCAAAGCTATTTAATAATATAAAATAATTTGTATTTGTAAGTTTTCGATTAATTTTCATACATTACAATAACACCCCCAACACGCCCAAAACTTGCATTCGCTGTGTAAATATAGAAAAAAGCCCTATCAGTTGAGCATTCAATTAATAAAAAAACCTTGTTGGATCACTATTTAGTGCATAAAGCTCTATTCTGTTATTGTAGCAATTTATTTTTTTAACCAACAACACAATTATTTGTTTGGTTTATTTTTGGAGAGAGAAAGAGGGAGGGGATTTAACCAAGAATCAATCAACTTGATACTTGATGAGCACAGTTTTATAAGTCTGGTGCAATATTAAAAAAAGATGAGCTTATTCTAAATTAGCTAAATATTTTGAAGAATCAACAATCATACGTTGGCTAGAGGACAGCAGACAAGTCATTCATCTATTTGTGTATATATATAAATGTTAACCTTAGCTAAATCAAAAAATCCCAAATAACCTGGAAAATTGGCAATAATTGAGTAACATCACAGCTTATGCCGAAAAATTCTAGAAAATCCTCAAACCTGAATACTAACACAAAAATCCTTATATTCCTGACATTTTTAAGAACGAATAGTCTCCGTTGCTAAGCTAATAAATGCTGTTCTCTGTCTGATTATGTAACTTACTGCTATTTTTGATTCAGCATCAACCTGAACTTGAATAATATTGAAAATTTTGAAAGGAAGTTAATTGAAATACCCAACGCTAATTAAATCTCGAATAAGCCTTAAATGCACGAAAAATTTCGTAAGAAACACATCGAAAATCTCTAATTCTGAAATATCAAGCAACTGGCAAAGCATTGTTGTAAATTTTGGGTAATATCGAGAAACTCAATCATAGTATAGGATAATCTGGAAAAAATCAAATAAATATTTTCAAAATATTCCGAAAATCTCAAATAAAATTAGTATTCTGAAAAATCTTGAAAATCCTTAAGGCTAAGCGATTCAAAAAAATATGTTTAAAAAAACTTTCTAAAATACCACGTTTTTCTAATGCACTAAAAAGAAGAAAATAATTTTTTTCTGGGCGTGTAGAATTATCTGGGCATTTATACATAAAACTAGCACCAATTTTGAACAACTAAAAACGTGGGGCGCATTTTAGAAAATAAAATTGATAAATGTGATTTGGATAACTTCTTATGGTATTTTTAGAACATTTTTCTAGCTTAGAACCTTCTTGTACCTAATTTATGATTAAGGTGTATGTGTCCCAAGTAGAAACTAGACGTATTTGTCTAATAAATATCTAGTTGTCAGGACGACTATTGAAACGCTTTACGTCTACATGTCATTAGTCTTCCTTACAACTAGACATTTACTAAACAAATTCATCCAGTGTCCACTCGGGTGTTTGATAAAATAAATTAGGGAATTATAATTTTTTATTAAGCTTTGCTTCTAAATATTTTTCAGTCGTCTCGATATTCAATCTTGTACGAGATATGCAGGATATACGAGAGATTTTGACGAGAGTTGACAAATATAAGATGCTAGTATCAAAGCCTTAAATTTTCACATTAAGTACACCAAGAAATTATTTTAATTTTTTTATAAACAATTGATTTACGGAACTTTTACTTTTTTTAAAATTATTAGCAATTTAATATATGATATCAATTTTCTTTTCTAAAATGCGCCCCACGTTTTTAGTTGTTCAAAATTGGTGCTAGTTTTATGTATAAATGCCCAGATAATTCTACACGCCCAGAAAAAAATTATTTTTTTCTTTTTAGTGCATTAGAAAAACGTGGTATTTTAAAAAGTTTTGAATGAATGAATAATAGATAATGAAAATTAGTTTAAATTCTTTCGGGAAATTAATTTTTTCACAAAATTTAATTAAAAATTCAATATAAATTTTATTTATCGGTAAAAATTGGATAGTAAACAACAAAAATATATTTATAAGCCCAAATATTGAAACACAAAGACGATTTGTTTGGCCTGGTTTATGTTAGTATTGGTCCGGAATCGTATATTCAAAACTTTTTAAAATAATTAATTTTCACTAAGTAGGCACGATACAAAAAACGTCAAAATTCGTGATTTCGATTAATAAATCCCTATCTATGGTAAGCATAATCCCTATCTATGGTAAAATAATTCTAATATATAAAATTAAACTTTACTTGAAAAAAAATTTAAAAAAATGAATTAAAATCATCAAATTTGAGCATCGAGACGCCTGAGGATTATGATTTACGAGAATTTTTCCACGAAAATTATTTCAAGAAAATGATAACCTGCCTATACTGAAATTAGGATTTAAAAATACACAAAATAAACCCTGTCAACTAATTAAATCTCCGTTTGATGCTTGAATTTTCTGTATTCTAAAATTTTAATATCACTGAAATTCAACATCTCAATTTCGAATTTATATTTTTTATTTCTAAAATTATGAAAGTTGAAATTCTGACATCTTACATTTTAAAATACAAAAATTATCAAATCATAATTCTTAATTCTAAAAATCTGGACAGTAATACTAAGATAGTTTAAAAGTTATATTATTTGCCGAAAATGTCCATTGTGACGTTTTTTTTTTTTTGAAGCTGTACTCTAGCAAATGATACCCAATTCCCCCATCTAATTTTTAATAGTTCCTTATGAAGGATTTTTGATTTGCAAAATCAAACTAAACAATTTTCTGGAATTCTATAATTTTTGCGTATATGAATTTTTTGACAAGAATGCCCAAAATGTTTAGCTGTAAATTCATTATTATTGAATTTTTAGGAGCCCTGGATTAGATTTTATTCGATTTCGGGGGCCGCAGTACGAAAAAGTTTAAAAAGCACTGCCTTTGCGCTATGAAAGTAAAACAAAAAAATTAATTTGGCTTAACTATTGTCGTTATAATAAAACGTAACCAGAGCACTCTGTATTTTATAGAGCCATAATCAAAAAATCTGAGCTTTTATAAGGGAATTAGAAACGAGGAAAAAACGAAACTTTTCATAGTAAAACATACAAAACGTATGGGAAATCACTTTTTCTCCTAAGACAAATTTTTAAATGATAACGTTGGAAATTCTTAATTATGATTTCTGAAATACTTTCATAAATGTTTGAATTTCAACATATATGAATATCGTTTAAGTAAATCGTTTTCATTTTCTTATAATAATTGATTTATTTAAACCAAAATTTAAAAAAAAATTCATAACAACAGTATTCTGGTCTAATTGAAATAAAAGCTTACTACGATTCGTTTGGTCATTAAGTCAATATATATTACATAGATGGCAGTGATGGCCGTACAAATTTGTAAAAATCATATTAAAAATTACCACCTGGGGAAATTTCAAGTTCGAAAATTGTAGGAAAAGCAAAACAAATTCACAAAATATAGGAACGTTTGATAATTTTGCGATTAAATAATTGTTTTTCGTATTTTTCTGTAACCATTTTAGACATCTTACGAACACTAGTAAAACTAAAGATAAATTTAGCAAGTATTATTTTATTTTGTCAGAGCCAACTTTGATGTATTTTTCAAAATGAAAGTTCGAAAAAATATATTTTAGAAATAATTTAATTTTAATATTTCTGCAATTAATATTTACTTAATACCAATACGGCCTTCTTGTATATTGTTCTTAAAGATATGTAGAAAACTTTTATATAAACATTTTAAAATATTTTTGCTTTTTTCATTGAAAAACTTGAAGCTAAAATACACCATTTTTACTATGGATTCCTCTGGAAATCAGTAAAAATTTATACCACTAAAAAAGCTTCTAAAAAATACGTCATTAAGATTATGGCTCTATACTCTAGAAGGCTCTGACGTAACACGTAAAGAAATAGATGAAAATAATGAATTATGGGTAAGGAAAAATAAAATATAAAACAATGCTGACTACCGATTGGTTATGGTTCACTGGAAAAATTGATGGACAAATTACAATAAACAAAAATATTTTTGTTTTGCGCATTTTTGTATTGAAATAAATTGCATTTCTTTATATTGCATTCATTGACAGCCGCCTCTGATTATTTTATTAGAGAAAAGAAATATTTTGCCTTAGAAGATTTATTGTTTAAGAATTCAATATTCTGATTCTGATTAAATATTCTGGAATACCACGGATAAAAGGCGAACATTTCTTCACGAAATTTTTACCAGTTTCATTGGAAGCGTTTATCAAATTTTCCATTTCCGATTTTAGTGAATTTTGGATTTATAGATCGTTTAGTAACAAATAAATTAGAAAGAGAATATTCTTTATCAAAAAATTGAGGTGTGGGCAACACACAATTTTCTTTTACCAGCAGGGATTTTGTAAACTTATTTTGCAAATTTCTTACAAATTTAAGAGTTTTTGTTTTGTTTTTTTACTCAATCTTAATGTGCAATGTCTTAGGGCTTACCCTCGCATTAATGCATACAGTTAAACGACGACGAAATTACCTGATGAGATCAACTTCACTTTCGTTTTTCATACTCGGTAGAAGGTTTTCGTGTAGTACATACACAACCGCCAGTCAAGGTACCAATCCGACATGTCGCTTCTGCTTTGCGACGAATTCTACATCAATATTATCGGCAGACCCGATTTTGTGCACTTCATCAAGAATACCTTCAACCAAGACTGCGTTTCCATCACACTAATCTCGTCGAATTTGTTAGGCACTTTCATGGATGTGCCGAATAGTATACCTCCCCAAATAGTGTACCACTGGTATACTATTAGTTAAACAATGGCAAATAGTATACCATGGAATACTATTTGGATTTCAACAAAACATTTGTTTTGTATTAGGTAGATAACTGCTGACCTTGGGACACCTTCGTTATTATTTGAAAGATGTATCTCCCCAGTACAACTCCCCACCTGGCAGTGCCCTTTAATTGGATCATATCTGAATATGCAGTACAAGTCTCGAACAGCGACATCTATTAATTATATTTTTTCACTACCAAAATATATATTTTACAGTTTGGTCATACCCTTTTAGAACACTGAACTATATTTTTTCGAATTTGGCAACACAACAAAACATAGAAAATTCGGCTGTCAATGATTGATTATTTTATTGTAGTTTAGTTACAACTATGCCCCCGAAACAGAAAAGAAAATCAATTTCTGCTTACAGGGTATCAACATTCTCAAATAAGGAAATGGGTTTCTCGAGAAAATGATTTAATTAAATCACAGAGAAATAAAAAAAGAGTTGCAGGTGCAGGGCGAAAGCCAGCCTTTCTCGAAATAGAAGCAATGGTAATTGAGTGGTTTAAAAAGCAAAGGGAAAAGAAATTGGTGGTCAACTATAATATGTTTAGGAGGGAGGCAACAAAAATCTGCAAAAATATTGGAACTCGCCTTGTACCAATAAATGGATCAGAGGCGTTTGCCATAGAAATAAGATTACTTCAAGAAAAATAGCTCATCAGAGTCAACAAGCCAATTCTCCGGCAAGTGAAATTCGCGATAAAGTATTATGCAAATTAAACAGCAGGTGGCAAACCGTTCTTGTTACTGAACAAGGAACGTCGTCGATCAGTGATCAGCACAGTTCGAGAAATCTGGTGCTGGAAGGGGAAGACAATTTAGACGAAGAGTCTGAATTGTTGCTTCAGGAAGAATTGTCCGAAGCAGGGGTTGATAACATTTGTTGTTATAAGAAAGATTAAGTGATTTATCAGACTGTGAAACTGACGAGGAGCCACATTTATTCAAGCTTGTAATATTTAGTTTTAATAGATACTAAGTGGCTAGTCTGAATTGTTATAATCAATTATGATGTTTTTATTTATATCTATAGGTGGGTTTACCCATATTTTATTTTATAAGTTTTATTGTTGTTAGTGACTAATCTGAATTATAGTCAATTAGTTATTTATTATTTAGTACCTAGATACCTGTGGTATATCTAAATAACCAAATATATTTTATGTTTTTTTATTGTTTATTTTATTATTTAATTTAATTTTGGTTAAAATAAAACTATTGCCCACCTTTCAAACTTTGTGTATTTTTTCAGAATTTTAAACTGTGAACCAAATAGTGTACCGTGGTATTCCGATCCAAATAGTGTACCTGGATTACTATTTGGATTTAAAAAAAAAACAAAATATTGGGATTTTCCATATAGTGTACAATGGTATTTTAATCGGCACTCTACGGTAGTATATAAGTCAGGGATCCATTGAAATTAACTACAAAACTTTAAATCTCGGATACATTTTATTCAGTGTCGTTAATGCACTCGTAAAATTTCAGTTTCAAATTCAACCAAATTCGAAATTACACAAACGAGGATAAATTTGAATAACAACAAATAGTATCAGCCTGAAAGTTCATATGCTTCTTATTTAATTATATGTATTATATAAAATATAAGAAAAGGTTTAACCATTTTCTTGTTTATTATAAAATTCTGTTAAATTGAAACAAAAATCTTTACTTATATAGTTTGTTGTAAAGTATAATGAAAAACAACACAACAATAGTAATAAGTAACTCAACGAAAATAAAAATAAAAATGGAAATAATAATAATCATAAGCGACAAAGGTTGTCGTCTTTAGAAGACAAAAAAAAATATTGTCATCTTTCATATTCCTTTTCATTTTCATGATCATCTTAATCTTGTATTCGTATATATTCATAATATAACAATTCATTATTATTTGTTGCTGTTGTTGTTTTTGTTATTGTTTTTCATCTTCATAATTTTCTTTTCATATAGAGATGTACAGACATATATATAGTGAATGATACACTTATGTGATAGACAAAAAAAAATATTAAAAGACATGAGACACACACAAAACTCACAAATACTCTATGTGTACAACGAGTACACTGAACTACTCGTATATTATATTCCGTCGTTTTTTGAATAAAAAAAAAATGACAACACAATAAGATTTGTAACTATACACTCATATATATAACAATACAAGAATAAAAAAATGGAAAAATCTAGATCACCAACCCTTGATAACCTAAGAAGCAGCAAAAAATGATAAAAAAACAATCCAAAGGAATCATATTTTCATGTCACATGAAAATGAAAATATGTATGTACATATACAACAAACAGAACTACTTACTAAACTACTGTCTGAGTATCTTCATTTGGTCTTACCAAAATAATTTTATTCCTGATTTCTTATGTTCGTATTTTTTTTTTTTTTTTTTTTTTTATGTTGCCAAACAAAATATTAAATAATAAAACTTGTCTATTTTTTCCGTTAATCAAAGGTCAATTAAACAATATGGACATTTCAAAATTGCCATTTTAGGATGAGACACGATGCGGACAAATTTTGTGTATAAAGAAAGGGGTTGAATCTGTATATTATGGTTTCTATATTTTATGTCCACAAAAAAAAAAAAAATGAAAACTTTATAAAAATAAAAATCGAAACTTGTTAAACTTGAATATAAGAAAATGATATTGCTTTGGATTTTTGTGGATATTTTAAGACATACAAAGAACATAAAAAGGATATTTTATGTCCTTTATGTTTCATTGGACTTTAATGGGTTGATGATTGTATTAGATCAGATTAGATTTTTCACATGTCAAATTCATGAGTCCATTAATATACTGAAATGTTACGGAAAGACCTTTTATTATGGTGTGTGCAGAATTCTCATTTTTTTTACGTGGAACATCTGCAGTTTTATTATTAATTGGAATTATAAAATAACCTGCTAAATTTTTAACTAAATCACTTGTTTCTGTATCTTTATACCAAATCTATATATCTACTTAAACCAATAAATTTTTAATTTAACCATAATTTAAGATTCTACAATTTTTTTTATTTTTTCGAAAACCAGAAAAAACTATAATTTATCAAATCCTTTTATTCCCGAATAGAGAAAACAAAATGTTTCACCCTCCCTCGTATTCCTTGTGTACATATTTATGTTATATCCATACAACACTAATTTTTTTTTATCTCCCATATAAAATTTATCACAATATCGCTGCTCTAATGCTATTATTTTATAGATTTCGTTTTTTTTTATTATTGTTTTGTCACGTATGCGGAGTTGAAGATTTTTGTTGTAATGCTAGTGTATATGTAGACTATTCGATAACAAACCCCGAAAAAAAACCTAATACCATAAAATATTAAAAACTAACAATAATAACTATAAAAATAATAACAACAACAAAATCAGGAATAATAAGTTAAGCCTTACAGCCATATTTCCATTCATTAAATGCATATGCTCAATATCTCAGCACAATATAGACTATGTGCAGTCTCCTTATAAACAAACACATATGGGCTATTAAGACAATTTATTTCTATTTTCCTTCATTTATTTTAGGTTCTTTTTTTGCCGTGTGGTAGAACTTCCCTAAATAATGTTATCAGTTCTTAAGAAATTTTGTTAATTAATTCATTCCGATGCTAACTTCAGTGATCGTAAATATTGTGTTGGAATATAAAAATAAATCGGTAAAAAAAGGATCAAATTACAGAGGTTGGTATTTTTTATGGTCGTAATATCGGGTTACGACAACCACGCAAAAATCATTTAATTGGGTGTGAGGTGATTTTATTTACGAGTGTTTTGACATATGTGATGAGTTCATGATTTATATAACATTTGAGTATAATAGTATAGGCGCTTATTTATTATTTTGGACCAAGCCATACCAGAGGAACATGTGACTGACTGTATCGACATGAAGTGTTCTTTGATTGTTTTTTTGACTGCATTTGATTGATGTAGCAGCTACTTCAAAAAAGCGTTTGTTTAACTTTCTATAAATTTATATTTCTATAATCATCTGGTGGCATTTGTCCATGGAGTTCGCCCACTGGTTCACGGTATCAATGTTAACATTCAGAAATTACCTTTCAGGTGCGATTATGTTGTAGGAAATGTTTTTTCAATCTTTTCCAAAATAATATCAGTAAGCGGAAAGTACGAATAGCATTTTTTTAAGTCATTACACCAAAAATTTCAAAGATCATAGTTTATCGTTACATTTTCAAAATGTATTAGTTACATAGTTACTTATCATCGCAAATTTCTTTTGACCATAAAAAATGTGTGCCAGATATGTAGAAAAGTCATAGTTAAACTCGTAATTGAAATTTAAAACAAACGATGGTATTTAGATTAGGTCAATAAAAAATTATTTATATGTTTATTTTTTTTCGTGTTAGGATTATTTTATTGTTTTCATCACATAAAATTATATTAAATCAATTAAAGATTAAAATTTAAATAACAATCTTTTATTAACATAAAATTATTTTTTTCATCGCATTTCATAAAATAACCTTATTTTTAAAATCCGATTTCCAACTTGTTTCACTAAAATATCTTTTAAAGCGGCCGCAGACCGATTAAACTTTCCCTACGCAATATTTTTACAAAGAAAAACAAATTCTTTGTTTTAAATATTACATAAATACTTCAACCGTCAGAAGAATTAAAAAATATGGAATTGGTTTTAAATTTCTTTAAACTATGATCAAAGTCAAATAAAATAAAAAAATATATTTTATAATAGACTAGGACTATTTAATTTTATAGTTGGACATAATATATAATGGCGTAAAATGCTATTTGGAAAGTAGTCAAATCAAACTATCATAATTGTATCCGATGTAACTTTGCCATTAAACATTATTTAGAGAAGTTTAAGGTGGAATTTGTGAGTTACTGTAAATTCAGTAATTTAATCAACTAAAAGTAAACTATGATTTCTCGGGATATCATTCTATTGATTTGCGGGGTCTCTGACATCTTCTTTTAACGGAAACCTAATGGATGAACGACTCCCATTTTGTTTTGTTGATGTAGTTCAGCTCCTGCGGTTACATTCGGCTCGTCGACTCTAAGTGATAACTGTCGTGCATTTGGTCCTAAATGTCCAAATAATGCTGTGTTTCGTAGATCGTCCTCGCATTTCCGAATAATCATTTCGCTTGTTATCTGTGTGTTTATACTATCAGCATTTGCTGATTTGATTTAAAGCAAGCAGAATGAATCTTTCGAAGAAATTAATCATAGCCAAAAATCATTTTTATTTTTAAGCTATTTTCATGGTACAGCAAAATTACCTTTCTCTGGCAATGCCTCTAGAGTTTCCGAGAAAGTGAATTACTGTTTTACCCTACTGACATAATTTAAATGATTTTCTGACTTTTTTGTGTACAAATTCAAGTATTAATATTGACAGATCCATTGCCAGAACTAGCCCAGACGTTTGAATCGATCTTACGTCATTTCGGAGTAAGTGTTTCCAAAATTTCATGTAGCCGAAGAAAAGGACCATTTATAGGATCATTATTTCCTAAATATAAAGATTTTGGCAAAGTAAATTTTCACCTAACCAAAATTATCTGCCGAGAACTCATTTAATGAATGGCCCCAAAGGTTAACTAACCAGTTATTGACAAAGTAAAATATTCTAGCCATTTTAGTTTGTTATCTACTAAATGAAAATTTTTGATAAGCTCGTTGTAAGCATTTCTTGATATTCGTGTTCGTGAAAATATAGATTTCATGAAATATTACTTGACAATTTGACCAAGTTATCAATAATGGTCATTGGTGTAATGTAAATAATCGGATTCCTTTATTAAATCCCAGGTAAAGTTTTTCGTAAACCCAGCAATAGTGTGGTACTCTTTAAATTATCCTCAAGAACTGTTTCGTTTGAGCTGCTTGAATGATTTATTTTTCAATATTCAGATCTTTGCGAGGTACAGTCAATTTAAAATATTCTGCGAAAAATCTTCACAAGTACCTTGCGGTAAAAAAAAAAATCCTAAATAAAATGTATACCACATACATATACATATGTATATATTCCAGCTCAGCCACGTACTATTATGATGTGTGTTTTTGGTATAGAGCAAAATAGGCCATAAAACGATTAAACAACATATTTTTGTGTACAGAATCCACATCAATCCATCATTATCCCATGGGGTGTAGTACCAAATTCTAGCATTTTCTTTTATTTTTCCACCACTGCATCTCTAATCGCATATTTGTTTTTTTTTTTACTTTTGTATGTTCTTTCAAAAGGATCGTATTTATAATTTTTTAGTGTTTAGGGGATTGTTATATATACAAAGTGTTTATTAGAAAGGTCCATTTACCGTATTGTTTCACCCTTTTTTTATTGATTTTTTGCGGCAGTTTAGTTTTGTTGTGCAAAAGTAGGGATTAACGTATTAACTCATTTAAAATGATCAATCAACCGCAAAGACAATTTTCTTTTAAAATAATTGAAAGAAAGTTGAAAATTATAGTGATTATAGAGCATAAAGATAAATGAAGTAATGGACTAGGAGAGCACCGCAAACATCAATGTGTGATTCCCGGACACAGCGGGATGCTTTTACTACGGTAATTGTGCAAATTTTGGTTACTGTATAAACATCTATAGTTTGTTTGTTCTACTAAAACACCCGATAAAAACTAATCACCCCTAAATTATCTACCACAAAATTTTTAGGAAAACACAAAAAAAAAAAAAATTCTAACATTTGGTTTGACAAATTTTTTAGATTTATAATTTTTTTTTCCTATTTCGGGATGTCATATTTTTGACATGATTGATTGTTATATGAGAATAGAAAAATATTTTCTGGGTGGATGTTTTTTATTTTTATTTTTATTTTTTTTTGTGGTAGCAAATTAGTTTGAAATTAAAATGTAGTTTTGTTCGCCAAAAGAAGGACGATAGATTTCGGTTTCTGTCTATGTGTTAATGTAACAGCTACTGAATTGTAATTGTGATTTATTTGGGTTGAGATTTAGTTTTTGTAGTGGTGATGGATTAGTTTAGTTCGGATTACTCATATGTTGATAAGACTCGCGTAAACAGTTGTCATAAAATTCAATTAGTATATCACATTTAAATTGTCATCAATCGCATTTTAATTTGCCTCGTTTGTATTATTTAGGATTTTTCAATGATTAAGACAAAATACCTGCCAACATTTATTACCATAAATTTATACAATAAACCACGGCCAATAAACCAACCAAATACACAAACAACAAAAATTGGAAAGGTCATATCAGTTTCATAAATAACCAAAACCGAAAAAAAAAAATTATAAAAACAGAATACGCGTGTCCATCCGAAAAATAATCATCTTAAGACGAAAAAAACCAAAGATACTATAAGAAAATCTCAAATTACCATAATTTTGTTGTTAATTTCATTTTTGGACTGCAGCAACAAATAACAACAATACCTGTGTGTATATCATATCGTATATTGTGCAATCCTAAGAATGTTTTGGTTTTAACTGAATTTTTACCTGCGATTGTGGTACAGCAACAACAACCAAATCCTAATTGTTAAAAAAATGTTGTTTTGGTTCTAGTGTCAAGTTCCTGTTCAACTTACATAAATTGCATTTTAAAACATGTGTAGTTTCGTCTAATTTGAATAATTTAACTCTGTCTCCCATCGTACTTTCCCTCTCTCTTTGGTCACCTGCAGAATAAAATAAACTACATGATATACACAACATTAGACTGTATCAGAGAGAATAAATCACACAACCGCACACGGTGATAATTTTTTTGTGTGCGCTATATGTTTTTCACTCAACCAACAACAACCACCCAGTCGGTTATCGAATATGTACAGAAAAAAAAAGCTTTTCTGCATTTTTATTTATTTAGTTTTTTATAAAACAAAATTAAGCTTTTTTTTTAGTTTTATAGTTTTTTGGGATGTCCCACGAATGCAAAAAAAAAACCTAAATCTGACATTTTTATTAATTTAAATTTTTTTTTTTTACTTTTTATTTTTTTAATTTCGATTACAATCTAACAGCGTGCTGCTCACAAAAAAAAATAAAAATTAATAATTTTTGACAATTTTTCAAAGTTTTTGGACATTGACATCAATTTTTAAATGATTGTCAATTTAAATTATGTGTGTTATGACAGGTTTACGAGAGAATGTAGAATAAGCACACGTTGATTTATTTAATTAATTTTATTATCAATAGTTAGCCTACAGTCTTGAAAGTTGAGCGCAGTGCAGATATTAAACTAACAAATTAAAAAAAGACGGTTGGAAAAGCAATGCCAAAAAATGAACTTGAATTTGTTTCTTTCTAAGCTATTTGCGTAATAGCTCTATCTCAAAAGATGGAAATGCATGAAAAAGCTGAAAATGGTTCAGAAATCTGAAGATTTTTTTTTCTACGTTTTTAACTTTGGGTTGAAACAGTTGTACAACTAATCTTGAAATATGACACCTGTGATTTAAATTTATTTGTTATTTCCTATTAAAAACTATTTATTAATTTTAGAAATTTTTAAAGGTGAATTACGGCTTCTCTCAACCCGATTTCGGACTCAAAATTCATAAAATTCTATTTCAAATTAAAATTTCAATAAACTAATAGGCGAGTTAGCTGCCCGTTTCCACGCGGGCATTCCTCAATGATGGTACTGATTATGACTACGTGAGGTCAAAGATAACAATAATTATGACCCAGGTGAAGCATGTTTGAATTCTCGGTCATTAACATTATGTATGATGACTCGCAGGACTGGAAAGATTCTAGGGCCTATGAGAAGTTTTCTGAACCGAATTAAAATATTTATTCGCTAGGGACATTAATAGGACTTGGTACACAATTACATGGCTTCAACAAAATATGACAGACTCTTGTTAGTTGCATGTGGCCTGTGCTGTAACTGTGCCACTGTCCTTTTCTAAATTCTCCCAGCACAAATGTCTCCATTCTTCAACGGTGGCTGTACCTAATATCTTCCATGACAGTCGTCTTTATTGAATAATTTTTCAGCTTCTTCTTTGGCATTTTTTTTTTGCGGAATGTTATTATTTTAAAAGAACAAATCTAGTTGTTGCTTAAATGATTTACTCCTAACAATTGATATTCAAGACATCTCGTTATTGTAACCTGAACTACTTATTATTATAAGAAGCGGGCAGAGAATATCTTTGATTAATTTGATTATGGAACAGTAAGGGACAGAGGTGAACGCCAATTATCATATCAACGATGTTATACTTGTTGTATAGTGTTGATCTAACTAATGGCCAATTAGAATAGAATTTGGCGGTTTCTTTAGCTATTTTGCGTGTATGATTTGCGATAGTGATTTGGTTAAGCTTTTATTTCACAATACATTTGATTTCAAATCTCAAATCAACCAGTAATGTTGGAACTTGATTTTCATTACGATTTTTATTTCAACAAGTCTGTATAATAAATCTACAAACAAATTAAAAACTTTTAATTAGTATTAAGGTTATTAGCATATCGACATAATTTTGTAGGTAACAAAAAAGCTTATAAAGTGCCTGAAACTTTTCGATCATTTATAATATGAGATTTGAACAGTTTCCATCCGTCCTTCCGGATTGGAGATCCTTCTCCAGGTTGTAATTGAAAGAATTTGGCTAATAGTGTGAATCGTAGCCTTATAATAATTATATAAGAATCTGATCTAGACTCCACTGTCGATTTTAAATCGAAACTTTTTCTGCAAATTTATACTTTTCTAAGGTATGGTACCTATGATAAGGCCATTCCTTCTTCTATGGTCTGAATTTTTGATGCTTCCTCTGACAATATTTTTTTAATTTAACCTGTATGTAGGATTAGAAGTTTGAAGATTACACTAAACTAATATTTATATTCCTACACATTTCCAAAAAATTTATTTTTTAGGTTTTTTAAGTTCGCCGTCCTTCGTTTTAACTATGACAATTTTCTTTGGGACATCGGATCCTATTATGCAAAATGTTGATTTTTCTGAGTAACCATTTGTTTACAGAAAAGATTTCATGTTTTTTTATTACAGTTTCGTTTGATGTACCGGGGCTTACTGCTGTAAGATGGTGATATCATTTTCCGGAAGATAAGTTCGTGCTTTTCAAATTAAAACGAAATAATATCATTTTCACTTTATAGATAGTGTAGAGTCTCCTCATACTAATTTCATATAAATCCTAGATTCATCAATGACTAGTTGTCACCATTGCCGTTGAAGTAGATGCTGGTCGCCTTTCTGCTCAAACAGATTAACAAGCAGAAATACATTTTATACTTCTTTTGGCATTATTCTTTGATTATTTATAAGAGTAGTGGACTAGCAAAATCAAAGCCTGAGTTTAAAAAAGGCCTAATGGATTATTGTAAACGGCATCGCGGCATATTTGCCGAGTGCAGAGCGATGTTTTGTCGAGAATGGAACATCACAATTATCTAGAAACCACCAACTTGTAGTACACCGAATTCGTCAATGAACAGATTAGTAATTTTTAAGAATTGGAGTTAACTTCCTCCGAGAAGTATTTGTTTGATCGTCGACGAAAATTTTGAAAGCTGCACTGCTTCTGGTTGTGCCAAGCTTCTTAGTGTTGGCGATAAACCTTAGGACATTTTTTAATAATAAAAAAAATGGAACAATTTTTAATAATATAAAAAAATGTTGAATAATGTTGAAAATTTGGTAATAATCTTCAACAATATTCGAATAATCTCCGGTCTTGATAAATCACTAATTTTATCATGAAATGTAACACAACCTCTCGCAATTCATTTCGAGGAATATGAGAAACACGTTTATTTGAGTAGAACCTTAGAAGAATTTTGGAAAATCAAAAATTCATTAAGATACTCGGCTAATCTGAAAAATATAACGCAGGCGGCGCAAACCCTAAAATATTGCATACAATTTCGTTCAATAATTTCGAATAAAATTATCTAATAACTTCGATGCGCCAAGCAACTAATTCTACTAGCTCAAATTGGTATTTAATTCTAGAAATCTAGATAAGCTTAAAAATCTCAACTCCAAGCTAAATCAAATAACATCGAAAATCTTGAACAATATCGAAAAATCTAGAAAATTTCAAATAATAAATATTACTAAGTATCAAAAACAACTTGATAAACTTAAAAAGCCCGAAAGTTTTCAGAAACCGACCAAACGGCGCAGTGTTTAAAGCTGTATTGGCGCCTGGATCGGGAGGTACCGGGTTCGAATCCCTATAGGAATTTTTCATCATCTGATTACGATCGGTGATGAAGATGAACACATCTATGACCCACTTTTCATCTCAGCACTATAGGCTGGCATGAAGCAATGCAATGTGCAGATGTTTTAAACAAAAACGGGTCTGTAGCCGTACGTCCTCGATTTGGCTACTGCGTAAGGTAGGACGTAAAAGCGAACTGCGAAAGAGTTGGGAGTGCCTTGAGCCTCAGAAAATATTACAGAGATAGAGACAAGCAAACAAACAAACAAGTTTCCAGAAAATAAAATATCAACGAAAATATACCGACTGGTTTGTAACATCTCGCAATTTAGAATACTAGAATAATCTTGAAGTATTGTATCTTAAAAAAACTAGTTTATCGAAATACACAACTGGAAAATATGTAACGTTAATAATTTCAAATAAAT
The DNA here is from genome assembly GCA_958295665.1 of Tipula vernalis. Taxonomy (NCBI): domain Eukaryota; kingdom Metazoa; phylum Arthropoda; class Insecta; order Diptera; family Tipulidae; genus Tipula; species Tipula vernalis. The sequence goes on along the minus strand of OY282560.1, from coordinate 4,505,486 downwards.
TAGGTGTCAAGCAACTTAACAATATTCCAACCCAAATATTCAAAACACTCAATGCTAAGCTTAATTAAATCCAGACTAATCTCGAATAATATCGAAATCCTTCAATAATTTCGAAAAATCTATAAAATCTCAAATAATATGTTACATAACAAAAACGCCAAATAATTCTCCAATAAGCTTCAAAACCTCGAAAAATTCAATAAAATATCAAAAATCTTCGTGTAATTGTAAACTGAGTTTCACATTGATTCGCGTGTAATTTGTTTATATTTTCACATGGAATTGTCTTTGGTGTGAAGTGAATCGTGCTTTGGCATATTCTATTTTATATTTGTTCACAACCCAAAAACAACAATTTTTGATGTTGTTTTGGGATAAATTTAAGTCAGCTAAACTACAGAACCGAAACTACTCAACCGCACTCAATTACTGAGTATAATTCTAGAAAGATAATTTTAATATTGCAGATTAAAATATTTTGCAGTGCAAGCCACTCTGGTGCCGCTTTCTAGACAAGAAGAAAAGCAGGCCACCTATTGACGCACGTTCAAACAAATAATAATTTTGCCATTTTTAAAACGCGGAACTCACTAATAAATCACAACAAATCTCTAAAATAAAGTCTTACCTCATGAAACTCTCATTTAACACAAGAATAGACAAAGTATAACAAGCGCGCATAAATCACAATACTTAATGGTCATAAGTATTAAATTTTATTCTGTTTATAGACCTGGGTGGCGGATGCCGTATAGTGAAAACCACGCATATATCGCGTCATATATCAGGTCTGAAAATTGATTTGATCACATTAATTCAAATGAAACTGTTATATTTTGCGTAAATATATAGGTACATTATATCTGTAATGTGACTCCAACACAACACCGCTTGACTAAAACATTTCTAATTTTATGCCTTTTACAAATTCACTTGTCCCAGTATATTATGTTACACAAAAAAAAAATAACGCTACAGGTGTCGATAATTTGATGAATCCTACGCGCAGTTACAATAACTATAGACATACATATTTGGATACACCCGAGGAGAGAATATGATAATGTCGCGAACCAGACCCCATTAAAAATTCATTCACTTTACTGTAAATTATAAAACATAAACTTGTTCTATCGATCTTAAACATTAGATTTCAACTGTGTTGATATGATTCTATTTATTTAGTTCTGTTGTGGACCAAAAAACAAGTTTTAATAAGATCACTCTGATAACTAAATAAAAAACTCTAAACACACTTAATTATCAAAAAAAAAAAAAATCTCTAGTAATGAACCTTTTCTTCTTCATCAACGTCGTCGTCGTCGTCGTCGACGCAGCATCATCTTATATATTGTATATAAGCAAAAGAAATAATTTCTCTTGTATATGATGTTGATAACGTAAAATACGGTTTTGTATATCTTTTAAAACATATTCGTATTGTTGTTGGTGATATCACAAATAAAAAAATAAAAAAAAAATAAAAAACTAGAAATGGTCGCGGTAGCTGTCAAATTCGGGATTTTAGATTATAAACATAACAAATTTATAGGTTTTCGGCTATAAAAATGGACAAAAGAAATTTTTGGTTGTCTTTTAATAATTTTTTTTTTGTTTTTTTTTTACAATAAATTTTGATATCAAAAACGAAATATTATCAAAAAGAATGGGACTATACCCAACAACACACAAAAAAAGAACAAAAAACACTTGAATTTTGTTTCAAACCGAACATCTTCAAGAATAGAAACACGTGTTTCACAATGGTCTCAAGAAGAAAAAATTGTATGTATGTATATATGTACGTACCGGAAAAAAAAAATCTCACCAATTCAATGGGATTCGCCCGACACAGAAAAAACACAACAAAGTACAAAACGACGACTGGAAAAAAAAAGGTTTAGTGCCGGAGATCTGAAGACAGGGAATGATAAAAGAAATTGTAACGAACCCTTTTTCATTTAATTTGTATTGCGATGAAATATTTCGTAACGTAATTCGATGAAAGGTGGATTCAAAGGGTTGTGTATGTAATTTGATAACATTTTTCTAGGTGCTGTGTAATAGTTTTTCTCAAACAGTTACACAGTAACAACTTTTTGGTATGTCACAAAGAGAGGTGAGAAAATATTTTGGGGAATTGTAATTTTAAAGAATTCATGTGGGTTGGTAAAAAAATGAATTTCGTAAATAAACCGTTTCTAAAAACTAAGCCAACATTTTTAAATTCACCTGTATAAATTCACACGATTTGCAAAATAGACAAAATAAATGTTTTACTGTATAAAACACTTTAAAACAGTAAATTATCGATTTCTCGAAAAGGTAAAATTTTTAATCTATAGCGGTTGAAATCTATTTTTTATATGAGTACAAGTAGGTATAGGTAAAGTAAAGGAGAATATAGTTGTCTCGGAATCGATCTTTAATTAATACGATTGATTTTAAGAGCAGTAACATAAATCAGTCCAGCCTAAACCGTTTCCTAAGAGCTTTCATAAAGCTAGTTTGATCAATTAGGAAACTTCGTTTTGTTCATTGAACACGCTTTTTCAACAGTGTTTTGATATCGGGTGCTGCATGGCTAAGCCCCTATATTAATTTTCAAGCACGCATTAAAGGGTGCTGCTTTCCAAGCGATATAATCTTTAAATTTTACTGGAGTTGTTATAAGGCTACCAGGAATATTTTAAATTGAAAATTCAATCAACATAATTTCATATATGAAAATCATTTTAACACTTTTGCTGACAGCACCTAAAATTTTGGGACTGCTGTGGTCTATTTCCATTCGCAACTCGTTCGAATGCTTCATCCCTCATCAAGAAGATTTAATTATAGGTAACCAAGGCACCGACAATTTCATAAATTATTCGTATTCTTATTTTACTTCTTTGGGCGTTTATTATTGTGTCCAATCCATTCAGAACAAATAAAAAATCATGAGCTATTTTACAATGGCCTTAAACGTGTTATGTATAAGTGTGCATCAGGAGTTCGTTTAACCTTAACGCTTCTTCACTCTTCAATCCAAGGCTTTCAACATCATACAAGACTATCATGCTTACCCTTATTGAATGTAAACAAAAACCATGGGTCTTCTGCTCTTGGCTGCATCTCTGGTTAATTGTTTTGATAAATATATCAAATGTTCAACCTTGATGTTTGATGCTCGTATGCCCTTTTGGTTATGAAAATTACTTAATGTTGATAAAAATGGAGGGCTGGTCCATCCTACCAAATATTTGATAAGCATATTAAATCTTTGTAGAGTAAAGTCAAACCTTTCTTTTACCTGAGGAAACCAAGGTTTCCTCAAAGTCCGTCAAGAAAAATTTGCGGACTAGTTGCTGTGTAAGGACATTTTTCGTGCAATAAACAATTTACTTCTGGCCTTCATGTGTCTCCACAGGCACATAGACTACCACTATCACCAAATGATGATATTGAAAAAATTTTTAAACGACACAATTACAAGTATGAACGACCTTGGGTAATTTTTCGATAATTATTATATGATCGATCTTTACCTTCTTTGAAGGCGGGCTGGGACCGGTAATTTACAATTATTTCGTTTTAGGGCACCGTATGCAGATTCAACTAAAAGATGATCTAGTAGTCTATAATTCAAAGCAGCCTCTTACAGGCAAACCAGTCTACAGCTCAGTCGTATAGGGCTGCCATTGTAAAAATTATAAAATTTTGTGTCAATGTTAGCATCTACTGGACCTACTCAATCATTCATGGTCACCTTGAAACTTGAAACTTTTTATGACAAACAGAGTTGCTCATTTGGAAGGATTTACGGATTTCAAACACTGTGTGGTATCACATTGAATTGAAACAAAATCCTACAACTTAGGGGTTTCTGGAACACCTTAGAGTCTTCGAAATCTTCTGGCTTGCTGCGAAGACGCTACTTTGTTTTGAACCAGAACACTGCGAATACAGAGATGGCTGCAACTTTGATGGCTGAATCTCCAAAGCAAGACAATTGGTGAAATGAATAAAAAAAGTAAATGCGTTTACTTGAACTTTTCAATGATTTCAAGGATTTACTTGTTCGATAAGAAAACTTTTAGAGGTCTTCTCAAAGTTGAAGTATATACTTTAAATAACCACCATAAATTCACCAGAGTTCACCAGCAATTCTATCTAGACCAAACCGAAAGAAAGATTTATGAAAGAGAAACGCTTTTTGAGAGCAAAACACTAAAGCCTTTAAATCAGATTGGAGGGGTTTTGTCTTAAATTTGCTACAATTTCTGTATAGACGTCAAATTATTTGAGATTTCCATGAATTGTTGCTGTAAAGAAGATGGGAATTGTCAAATTCAAAATTTCAAATTTAGTTGTATTATTGTCGTCGTATATTGTTTTTACCATGCCAGCTACTTTGCTGGAAGTCGTGAATAACGTTAATTGAATACAAATGAATCTTTAGTTGGAAGTGTCAAAGAAATAACGAGACTATAATAAATACTCCTCATTCTCTATAAAACAACCAAAGGCTGCATTATTACAATAAGAAAAGATCATACATCATACAATTTGTACTTCATTTATTTTGCTGGCACACAGCATACAATTTCAACATTATCATTTATCATCACACACAATTTTTACAAAGAGAAAGAGAGAACGGAAATTTGCATAATCACACAAAGATTTCGATAACCAAAAAAAAAAAAAATTCTATAACACACAACATACTCTCGTACAAAGAAGTATGTATTCCAGTTTTTATTGAATTTTTATTCGTTTGCCAAATAAAAATAAAAATTTTAAGAATAACAACAAGCATCTTCTTAATGTAACCACAAAATCCTCGCATAATACCACAAATACGGCTCATAATTCATATCGTATACGATAATATGTGTTCTCAAATCGCGGGAATTCAATGTATATATGTTTTGTACACAATTTACACAATAATCATGTATCTCACTTCCCTGCGCATACATATTATTATGTATATTGAATCAGATCATGCGTGATTATATGGCAAAATCACTTTAAGCAAAGAAACAAATTAAATTTAATTATTTGCAAAAATAGTCATAAACTTTAATGAGCTTTTTTTTTTTTTGCCTCATTCATTCAGTTTTATGGTGATTAGGTGATCGTATGTATGATCATTTGTGGTTGTCGTCTATTCATTTTGACACGCGTTTAAAAGCAAAAAAAAAAAAAAGTTTCTTGTTTTATGATTTCAAGGAACTCACATACAACAAAAGTTATGCTTGTTGATGGATGTGCCGGCATGAATATAATTTTGGTATTAAAGTAGGGCGCGCTGTGCTGCAGAAAATGCAACAAAATTGTCATGCACAATAATTATACAAGCCCGTCTTATTTACAATTCCGGCTTACTAACTTTAATAGTGAAACTCGATTATTTATTGACGAGTATAGATTATAAATCATCCAAAATAATGTTTAAATAGTTTTATTGAAGAAATGAATTATTGAGCTTTCATAATTTTATTTTTGTTTGTTTTATTGATGATATTTGAGGTCATCGTCAAAATACAAAACCGTTTGACAATATATCTCTGATAATGTAGTTATCAGTTGAAATTTGATATATTTTTGATTGACTATCATTGTATATACGTAAAACAGACTATCTCTATGTAATGATTTATACTGAAGGATTTTTGGCTATCGAATGTATGTACGTAGAAATGAACTTTGAAATTTGCTGAAATTTATAAAAATAAAACAATTCCGCAACAAGTTTTTTTTTTGTCTTCTGTAGGACGAGTAAGCTTTCATAGCAACGAGTGACAAGATTTATGAATCTTTAAGAGAAAATTCATAAAGGTATTCGGACCTTACGTCTAAACATAAATTTTATTTGTTTATCAAAATTAACATATTAGGTAGTAAATTAAATTCAATTAAGATTTTCGATAAAGTTTGTAATAAATCTTTCGAAATATTTGTGTATAGGAACATAATTAATAGTGTTGGTTTTAGAAATACCCTAAAAGGTTAGTGTTTTATAGAGGAAATCTCATGAAAGTTGTTCACAATAGAAAACACTTTATACCACAAAACTTTTGTGGAGCTCTAAGATTGTTGTAAATGGGTAGAAATCAAACTTCCAGTGGAATTTCAAATACGGTAGTCTTGTTATATAAAGAAGTCCCTTTCGAAAAAAAAACTATGCAATCCCCACATCTATCACTAAGTAGGACTAGTCACCCAATAGCCGAGTTTGCCGTACTACTCTAAAAGTGCTAAATTATTTATTGACGTGAATTTAATCAGATTTGTTCGTTTCTTATTTAAGTCCAATATGAATCTTATACTTTGAAGGGTCGAATACGTTCGAATCGAATTAACAAGCAGCCACCCCAGGATACAACGCTTATTTGCACAATCTCTAAAATTGTGTACTCATGTTATTCATAAAAATTATTCATCGTCAATCAGTTGTAGGTTCTAACCAGATTAATTTACGTAATCCCAGTTTGAATTGCAGCAAAAGATTAATATGTTTGCAAGAAAATTAGCAAAAATGTAGTCATTAAAAATGGCACTACTCTAAAAATCTCTAATTAACCCCTCAAGGCAGATTTTATGGAAAACATATTATGGTGCGATTATCTGCTCGCTAGGAAGACATGTTGAATATATAATATATCTGAATTCTGCTTTAAAATTTATTTATGGTGGTGCTTAAACGTGGCGGCTGCTGGTTTCTTCAAATAAACTTCCTTGTTCCATTGAATTTGGATCGAACTCATCATTATTGCTCTCAATAATAACCAGGAACCAGTACCCGAAAAGTTTAAAGAAGTATTATGTGTGTTTCTGTTAAATGAACTAACTTTAACGTGATTTCTTAAAATAACTTTACAAAAATAACTTTTGAACGCGTTGAAAAGGGCGACCGGATTTGCTGGGACGTTGAAGGCTCCAGATGGTTCTAACCAATTGGCATAATTCGTTCAAAGATTTGCCCTACTTATTTTCATTAAAGGAACCTGCGTAAACGAAGATTACCTAGGAGCCGAACGATATAGTGGATTGCCATATTATTAGGGAACAATTCTGATGGAATGTGTTGATTTCTGACGTGTTAGCACTCAAAATAAAAAGTTTTACTTTGTACTAAATAATAGATGTACTAAAAGTAGAAATATATTTTTTATCTAAATTAGATGTTTATATAGTATATGTAAAACAACTATTTCTCAAAATAAAGAGTAGATGTGCGTTCCTCATTATTGGTTCTATATTTTTTTTATTTGGCGTTTTGTAGTAGTTGGGCTAGAAATAGCTCTCAGTGCATTAAATAAACTAGATTAGTATGAATAAAATTAGTACATATATTGGTATATGTACTATAGTTAGCAGTACCTGCATTTTTATTCAATTGTACTTAGAATGTATCCGAAACCTGCGTTAAACATTTTTCAGTATTTCAGTAATAATTTTTGATATTTATTTGAAAAATTTGCCGAAATATTCGATAATTTTTTACTATGCAGTCCGTTTGGCAAATTTCCCCATCTCATATATTTGTTGTCTAACCTTAAATACAATAATTTCCGAGAAACACGAAGATTTTTGGGTAGAAAATTACAACTTTTAACGTCAATGATATACTGAAAAGTAAGCTTCATGGCTATTTTAAATTATGGCTAGATAGTGGCATATTCAAAGAATAATAGAGCGGTTTATATTTAAAGAAATGTAAACGGTTAATGAAATGTTGAATAAATTCAAAAATTTAGATCAGGCTATTGAATTGTTAAGAATTGGTCGAAAAATAAATTCTGGCTCATTTCATTGTTAATAAATAGTAATAGTAATAGTAATAGTAATAATGGCATTGCCAGAGATACATTCGGAGAACAAAGATATTATTTGTGAAAACTGGACTACGCCATTAAGAGACAAGAAGGACTAGCAGGTATGAGATAAACCATCTGCAGAAATAAGAAATTGCCTATACCACGAACTATTCACATCATTGAATATGTTCACGACACTCTTACGTCCGAATATTATTTATGTATTATACTTAATTAAATAAAATTTTTACAAAATTTAGCTGAAATAGAAAATTAAAATTATACAAAGGAATTTATTGGAATTATTAATAAAAAAAATATTTTTTATGTCAAAGAAATGTACAGTGTCCAAACGGAATACATTTAGTTAATTCGCGGCTTTTTTACGACAATTTTGTGTAAAACAAGAAAAAAGAAAATTGTAGGTTATGTTTTATTTATTTTGATTCATCAAAATTATTTTATTTATTTCGCTAGCGATATAAGCGTAAAAATCGTTAAATGATATTCCTTTAGTTTTACTTTCAAAATAAAAACAATAATCTACTCCACACTACAATAAAAATATACAAAAAAACTGTTCTTCTCAAACCTGAGGGGAAATAACAGTAAAATTAACGCCACTTCAAAGTCGTTGCTTTAAATAATTTGGCCGATCCTACTGGCAGAAATTTTTGGCAGAAATTAAGCGGAGATTAGAGGAATGAAACCATAAACCGTAATTTGCTATAAAGATAAATTGCATCTATTTCTCATATTATACCTACTACCGTGAAATTTTCTAAACCCAGATTGGACGAAACTAGCTACGCCATTGCTATTTAGATGTGATTTAATTTGATTTTTAACAAATATCTCGGAACCTAGATCTGAATGATTGCTGATCTATGCGGTCGACAAATTTAAAGAATAAACAAAAAAATAAAGGACCCCTTCTCCACCCCCTACTCAGACTAACAAGCAAGAATAAGAATAAAATGAAATATTGCTCACCGTCGATAATTTCGTTATTCGTAAAAAATAATTATCTGGCTATGATCCAAGAGGAACTAATTAACTTAACCTTCTAAATAGCAGATTGTAAATCCGACGCGTAGAGGACATGTTACATAACAAATCGACGGTACTACTACCAGATTTCAAACTAGAGTAAGGAAGGAATCTATTGGGTTGGATAAATATATTTCCTATCTTTTTACTTAAATGTCGTTAGTATCACTGTTTGTGCTTGCATTTCATTCAATCGGGCAATGCATGTTTTTTTTTTAGTTAGATATCAAGCTTAAATAATTACTAGTGACATTTGTTCAAAGCGTAAACAACAATTATTTTCGCATCATTGAAAATGACAAATTTTGCGTCAAAAAAGCAGCATTTGTTCAAAGCTTTATTTCATTAATTTTTGTTGAAGTAAAGTGCGGCGGAAACCATCGTTTGCCCGGGAAAGTTTACGGCGATGATGCTCCATCAAATACAACATGAAAAAATGATTTTTTAAACGAAAGAAACGTAAAGGCAGACCAAAAGAAAAGTTAAAGATGCGGAATTAGAAGCGTTACAGATTCAGAAACTGACAAAATGTAGAGCTTTAAATTATTCTAAAACTATAATTCTACCATTTAATTGTTACGGCATTAACAAAAGCTTTCATAACTCTAAAATATTGCTTGCTTACGCTTGTTAAGCTAATGCGATTGCATAACCCAAAATAAACCGACAGCTAACAGTTTAACAATCCTAGACATTAAATTAATCTCTTAAACAATGTGCTTTTATTTGCTTTGAAAAAATTTGAATTTTTTGGTTTGATATGGTCGTTTTCGGAATAGCACCAGCAAATAATTTAGATGAAATTAAGAAATATCAAACGGGAAGATACGTCAGCAGCAATGAAGCAGTGTGACGCATATTAAGTTTTCCAATTCATGAGCGATATCCCACAGTAGTATATTTGACTGTTCATTTGGAAAATGGACAACGAGTATATTTTGCAACAGAAAATGTTACCGAACGAGCTGCATAGCCACCAGAAACATTACTATATTCGGAAGTTCCACGTTACTACACTTGGAACACTTCCCGAAAACAATTTGAACATCGCAAAATAGGACAAGTAGTACTTGAACATCTAAATATTTTTTCAAGCGATGAATTAGGCAGAATTTACACAGTGCATCCAAATAATGCGGAATGTTACTATTTTCGTTTGCTTTTGATAAATGTTCGTAGTACAAAATCGTATCAGCATTTAAAAACCGTAAATAATGTATTGTGCGAATCATATCGCGAAGCATGCCAACGTTTAGATTTACTTGAGAACGATAAACATTGGGATAATTCATTAGCAGATGCAACACTTACTGCTTTCGCCAATCAAATTCGAACATTATTCTCAATAATACTTTCAACATGATTTCCTTCAAATCCCTTAGCATTGTGGACAAAGTATAAAGGTGCTGTGCCAGAAGACATATTACGTCAAGCTCACAACACAAACATAAATCCTCATTTGCATTCCACTGCGGACATGTATAACCAAAGTGTTGAGTCATTTAGGAATGCCATCACCAAATTGAGGATTTACTGACATATTTGACAACTTTATTGGTGGTGAATGGTGGAAGAACGACACATTCAGCATTGAAGATACACCAACATGCAATATTTCCAAAACTTCCGAAATAGTAAAGGTACGTCAACAATGCAATGTTGTTGTATGGGATGAGTGTACAATGGCTCACTAAAAGTGGTTAAAAGCTTTCGAACGAACATTGAAAGATTTACGCAGCAACCAACAACCATCTGTGGGTACTCTTGGTAGGTGATTTCAGACAAACATTACCAATCATTATAAGATCAACACTAGCAGATGAATTAAATACGTGTTTGAAAGCATCGTATTTGTGGAAAAACAGGATTGACAACATTTCGATCGGATTTTTGTACAGTCGTTGAATTCAAAGACAATTTAATTTCCAGCGTATATCCCGATATTGCAAACAATTATACAAATCTCAAACGGCTAAGCGATCGCGCAATATTAGCCGCCAAAAATAAAGATGTCACTGAAATTAAGATTGACATTTAAAACACAATTACAGGCCAAATAAAAACATATAAATCGATTGATAGCGTTATGGATCCAGAAGAAGTTGTTAATTACCAAATTAAATTTTTGAATTCGCTAGACTTGCCTGGAACTCCATCTCACATTTTACAATTAAAAATTGGTACGCCAATAATTCTTTTACGCAGTTTAAACCAACCACGCCTTTGTAATGGAACAAGATTGGTTGTAAAAAAATTAATCAACAATATCATTGAGGACACCATATTAATTGGCAATTGCCTAACATTTGCTATGTCGATTAATAAATCTCAAGGTCAGTCGCTAAAAGTATGTGGTTTAAATTTGGAACCACCATGTTTTGCATACGGACAACTCTACGTTGGATGCTCGCGTGAACACATGTATTCATTATTTAATTGTGCACGGATACCAAAATGTAATAAAGATTTCAAAATAAATTCGTAATATGAATAGGGCCAGCAACGAAGGCCGGGTTCTGCTAGTTTCTTATAACAGTGCCTGCAATATCTGTGCAGTTGTAGAATTTTTGAGTGCACCCCGTAATAAAAACAAAGATTTTGGTTTCTATCCAATACGCTCATAGACTAATACTTGCGATAAATATTGCTTATTACGTTAAGGATCAACCAGTTAATTAAATTAGTAGCGTTTGTCCAAATAACTCATCTTTCGCATATTTAAAGTATTTTAGTAATATTAAAACTAAGAAATTACAAGCACCTTTAAACCATTCTAATTGGAAAAACTTAAACCAGTATAGAAAAAATGAGTGTCTTACCTTGAATTTTGATTAGGCACAATATGAACAAGCAAAGTTTTTTTATTAATCTATTGATTTCATTCACTATCACATCACTATATGCACTACGTTCATTCCTTATTTTAGTCACTTTTGTATAAGTATTGGAAACCTATTAATTGTCACACTAACACCAAAAACTTATCAATTTAATTAAACACAAAATTATTTACACAATTTTTTCAAGTTAACTATACGAGTAGGTAAAAATGTTGACTAACTACTAAATGCACTGTGATTGAATAAGGGCTTAACAGTATGTCAACATTATTTGCTATTTTGATTTGGTTCTCTCGCTCCAACTGGTACGGTAATAATTACAAACAAGGAAAAACAAGTTCATCACATGTTAACTGTAATCATAATAAACAAATAAATTGATTAAATGTGCGACAGGAACAAAAGTTCAAAACTACATGAAAGATAAGGAAAGGATGTGATGATTTAGATGCGAACAGTTTATACACAAATTGAATCGCTGAAAACTAAATCTTTGACAAAATTTGAAATTTTGCCAAAGATTAAAACAAATAAAGTATGGTATATTTACCATTGAGTTTTGAAGCTTTTATTTAAATAAGACGCTACGTTATTTTTTAAACAGAGGTAAGCTAAAGCTGTAGCATAAATATATTTTTTAAATTTGAAATTATCGGGTTACTTGTTGAAAGCTTTAAATTTTATAATATTTGAAAACATAATAATATTTTAAATGACATGTAGCTTTTAAAATAATTGCTGCTTAAATAAAACGTTCTTACAATTCTGTCATAAAAATTATAGACTTGCTTTGTCCCAATAATTAACCAACCTAAAACAATTGAGATTAGTGAGAGCTAAAATGATATTACAAAAGCTCGATTTTAAATATCTGAGGCTTTCGATTATTAAAGGTAGGGTCAAGATGACGATTGTATCCCTTATTGTCAAATCACAAAGCTAATTATTTTTAACCAATACAAATTTTTAAACATTTACATTGGTAAAATTTAACCATACATTAATATTAAGCTACTAGATATAAAACTTTAAGCAATCATCTAATTTCGGATTGGTTATTATATTTTTTTAAACCTCAAATTAGAGCTTTTCCCTAAATAAATTTTTATGAATACAAGTATTTGTTAAATTTAGGTTCCTTATTTCCTTTAAACCTTTATTTGAATAAAAATCATTCCGAAAAGCTCAACCATCGTCGGTTAGTTCTACATATATCCCACAACCGAAATTTGCCAGAAATCTAATTTACTACCGTGATAGAAGTATATGTCGAGCACTCATTAAAAATTAAGAAATGTGTAAAGCTTTATGAGCTTATTTAATATCGAATTAAAAATTGATATTGTTCAATAGTTAAGCGTCTATGTGTCCAAAATCTTCAGGGATTTTACGAAATTTGAGTTCTAGCTACCTAATTTGGTTTTCGAAAACTTTTACAGCTGCAATTTAAGTTGCACTATTTTCTAAAATTGTTGTAATTGAAAAGCACTAAAAAGAAGTAACTCTACTTTAAAATTGAGTGTTGCGACGAATGCATTTGTAAATTTTATTTAAAGCTCTTTTGCAAATTTTTAGTATAACAGAAACTGTTTGAAAATATTTCGATGGTATAGAAGTAAGGCTCTCTACTACTCAGGTAAATATATAATCATGTAAGGTTAAAAGACGCAGCTTTACAAAAAAATTTGTAGTCACACGGTCGATTATTGCTTAGTTTTAGGACGTTTGTAAATTAAAAGCTCTACAGGTAATTAATTAAATTTTTCAATTGATCAATGTAACTTGCTGTAGTGAAACTTCAATTTTTCTTTTTCTTTGGATTTTAAATTAGTAATAGGTTTTACTATTTCAACAAAGATAATTTTTAAAAAGGATTTATTATATGATTCTAAAACAGAAAATCTATGAGTTTCTTTCTTGAAAAGAACTTTACAGCCAAACAGAACTTCAACCAGAATATTTTATTTTAACATCTTCAATTGGCTTACAATTTTTAAAGCTATTAGAAGTTTGGATTTTGGCTTAAGTTTATATTAAATCATGTAAACCTTTGATTTTAGCTTTTATACACTTTTATACAGACTATTTCACAGCGTTACAACCATCCAGTCTACGAAATGTATGAACTTAATGTATGTTGGACTTGAGTTTGTTCTATGATTTTACAGTATATGCTAATATGAAACATTTTTCTAAAAATCCGGAAGCTTATTTCCCAGCTTTTGGCCGGTTTTCTTTAGTTATAAAATCAAAAAACTTCCAGAATGTTAGACAAAATGAAACAATTCCGAATTGTAAAATCTGAAATCATTCGGTCATAAATGGTTCAATAATTGCTTTTGATCACTTTATAGAGAAAGCTTTCTAATTCAAATAACTATAAAGCATATTCTGGTCACTAAGTAATGCTAAAAGCTTTAGAGCTGAAGTTTTCCAAATAAATCCCGCTCCCATTTATTGACTAGTAAAGCTAAGAAAAAAACCATAAATTCAAATCGAATATTTTATTTAAAATCAAAAGATGGAGCCCAAAGAAATTGAATTGAATTAGATTCTAGTTCTAACAGTAACTGTTTTTTTAAAAAAAGCTACTTTAACTAGCAGTTACTTTAAAAAAGCTTTCGATATCATAAAATCTAAAAATATCAAAAATCTAAAAGCTAACAAGCTAAAAGTTCCTTAAACTTTAAGCTCTATAGATGTTTGCTAGAGCTTATTGACGTTACTTGCTATTGGAAAAGTGGAATTTTTTGCGTGGTTTTCTTTTTCAATTGCTAAAATTGTTAGAACTTCTGAGCGACTTCCTAAAACTATCAAACCATTTTACTTTCAAGAACTTTTAGTAAAATTTTTCCTAAAAAAGTATAACTGTTCAGATTGAAATATTAAAGAGATGTTTTTCAATTTGCCGTTTAGTTTAGCCTGTTAAACAACGTAAGACTTGCGTTAACATTCAATTCGAGCTTTTATAACTATCGTTAATCGAAAGAGAGTTAAGAGAAAGCCTTAAATACTAACAGGCTTAAGTTACAAAATTGTTTCGATAACTTAAAACTTTTTATTTTTATTCCCCCGAAAGCTTATCAATTTAATGCAAAATCTAAAAAATCTGGGAAAATAAAAACTAACAGCTAAATACTTCTTTAAACTAAAAGCCCATTAGATTTGCCCTCTAGATGTGGAAAAAAATTGTTCCCGTAGGCTTTAGTATTTTTTTTTTCAGAAAGAATCATAATTATTCAAATTCACATCAGACTGGAGTTATTTTCGGTCGAAGTTAATCGAGAGCTCTTAATTTTAAAATACGTGAAAAAATGTTCTTCCAATTCTACGTTTCAATCGGATACATAAAAGCTTGGCTTTATACCACAGAAGAGTGCACCGGTTGACGAAAATCAAAATTATTCTTCAATACGATCTAAACTCACAAAACTTTAATTTAATTTAGTTTGTGCCAAAGTGAGGCCTAAAAAACTACTTTGAATCAGACATTTGTTACATTTATGTTTTATAAGGTTTTGAATAAGAATCATTTTAAAAAGCTCAACATACCAAAATAGGAATACTTTTCAATTAAATTGGCCGAAAAGCGTTTTAAGTTCTTCGGCAGATGTTAATTGTGGTCAGCTTTTCAAAATAACACCTTCTGTCGATTAAAATTTTAATGTTCTACCGCTACATTTTCTAAATTTGATTTAAGTTGAAAGCTCTAAAAAAAAATTTATTTGAAATCAAACGTTAAGTGTTACCATGAATGCGATTATAAATTCAATCAAAAGCTCAAAATATTTAAAAATCAAGAATTAGCTTATTAATATTATTAAATTAAACTTTCCCAAATATAATTCAGAAATAATTTTATTTAATAGAGCTTCTTATCTTGACTAAATTTATTTCCAAATAGAATTAAAAAAACTTGTTAAATTTATAAATGTAATTAAAGTAAGCTTTTAAATATTTTAGGCGACATAGTGTTTTGAAGAGTTTAATTTCAATTGAATTTTCACAGCAATGAAAATATAAGAAGCTCCAGAACGCTTGCTTAAGTTTAAATCTTGCATCTACATAAATTTCACAGATTTCACAGCTTTCCAAATAAACGAAGTCAATTATTGCTCAAGTTTATAGAATTTAGTACCCAAATTTAAATTTTTTGGAATTTGAATTAAATCAAAATGTAGGGCTTTAATTTGCACTACTCTCATAATATATAGATTGCAGTTCTAACATTCAACAATTACAACACCTATAAAAAGCTTTTGTAAGCTAAATAAATATATTTTTATTTTGTTACCTAAAAAGTGTGAAAGCTAAAAGCTTAACTGTGAAAATACCTCTTTCAACTCAAAGCTCTGTATATATTTACCTTAATCCTTATACCTTAAATATATTTTCTTTTACATTGCTAATTCAAGTGACCAAACTTTTAACCATTTATGTGAGATTCTCAAACCCTTATTTTTTTACGAGAACCAAAATTGTTAAAATTCAAATCTGACTATAAATGTCGGAAGGTGTTACTGTGTTGGTTCGCTAAAAAGATTTAACCAGAATATATTAGTTTAAACTATTTAATGATTTTATGATTTATAGAGCAGAACTTTACCAGTATATTTTATTTTGAGCTTTTTAATGAGACTTATGCAAATGATCGTTTTGCGTATTTTTAGTAATGTAAATACACTTCTTCGAAAGTTTTCGATATTCAGAACATCAGATGACTCCGATATTTATGATAATCCGTCCAGCTTATGAAATGTATAAAGACAAATTAGCTAAGCTTTCAAAGTATTTTAGAATCATAAACATTTTTGAAAGAAATATCTTTTGTGGCGTTCTAATTAAACTCGTAATATTTTTATTGTATTCACCCTGCTTGTATTTCATCCCTGAAATAGATTGCAGTTCTAACAATCAACTTTCACAATACCAGTACAAAGATATCGGTTGCTTAAAATATTTTTGTTCCTCCCAAACAGCAAAAAATCTCTATAAATTTTAAGCTTTTTAGATATTTGCTGAAACAGATTGCAGTAACCTACGTGCTTTGCTTTTTAAATTGTTTAAATTGTTAAAACTTTTGAGTGGTTACCTTAGACTGTCAAACCATTTTACATCCCAGAGCTTTGAGGAAGCTCTTTCCCAACGATCTATATTTGTTCAAATTCAAATATGAAAGTTGCGTTTTCTAAATGTGCAAGGCTATATCAGAATATTGCAGCTTCGCCTAGATTAAGATTGGGTGAATTTGTGTTTTTGTATTAACATTCAATTTGAGCTTTTATAATAATGTAAATAACTTCCTTAAAATGCTTTCGGTTTTCAGAAGATCATGTGATTCTGTTATTTAGACTATTTAAAATATAGTTAAAAGATTTACCCCTCTGTGGCAAAATTGGTCACAAAAAGCATCAAAAGCTTTTGAAAAACGTAATTTATCGCAAACTGCAAAGATTGAGTTTACCATATCAAAAGATTGCAATATGAATTTGCTGAAATCTGTCAGAATTTTATCCAACTTTTATTCAAATACTACGTTGTTGTTTAAACGAAGCTAATATATAGTTTGAAATGATCAGTTTTCAACATGTAAAGCTCCTTGTTTCAAAGTATGTGAAAATAAAATAATAGTTTAAACCACATTTAACTTCTAAAAGTTCCCTCAAACAATTATTAGCTTACATAACCAATCTCTAAAGCTCTACTACTTATCAAACATATAATTTACAATTTGTAAAATACTAAACTTTCAAACGGATTTTTAAATATGCTTTTTAATTTGAAATTGAAGCTCTGCGCCAAATAAGCTTTCAAATATCTCAAATTTTGTTTTAGGTGTAAAGCTTGTTGGTAACGGAAACGTTTGAATCAAATGCATTTGTTATAAGATTTGTAAGGTTCTGAATAAGAAACTTTCTGAAAAGCTCAGCGGTTATTTATAATTTTGCTATAAAGTTCATAAAAATGTAAGCTCAAAAAATGTATGTAGGTACCTTCTGGGACTCAAAATTTAGTTTGTTCAACCGGTTCCTTTTTGCAAAATCGATTTGAGTTAAAAGCTCAAAAAAATTACCTTTCACATTTAATTAAAAGCTCAATCGTAACTTTTAGATAGGAGAAAAAATTGAAAATATGTGTTCGTAAGACAAAGGCGTGTGTTGACCACACCCCAATTTTAACTAGGTAATTAAGAGACCTATTCCATGTGCTAGCGAAATCTTTATCATCATTGTTGAGTGCGATTTCCAAAGAATAATTTCGTAGAACTTTTATTAAACGAACGATCCGTATGAATTAGGGTTTTCTAACTAGGTAATTGAGCAACTTATTCTATGTGCTAGCCAAACCTTTGTCATCATTGTTGGCAATAACCGATATTGGCCCTTGGGAGTTGAGTGCGATTTCCAAAAAATAATTTTGCCGAAGTTTTACTAAACGAACGATTCATATGGATTAGGGGTTTCTAACTAGGTTTTTGAGCAACCTATTCTATGTGATAGCCAAACATTTGTCATCATTGTTGAGTGCGATTTCCAAAAAATAATTTCGTAGAACTTTTACTAAACAAACGATTCGTATGGATTAGGGTTTTCTAACTAGGTAATTAAGGGACCTATTCCATGTGTTAACTTTTACTAAACGAACGATCCGTATGGATTAGGGTTTTCTAACTAGGTAATTAAGGGACCTATTCCATGTGCTAGCGAAACCTTTGTCATCATTGTTGGCAATGGCCGATATTGGCCCTTCGGGGTTGAGTGCGATTTCCAAAAAATAATTTTGCAGAACTTTTACTTAACGAACGATTCGTATGGATTAGGGTTATTTAACTAGGTAATTAAGGGACCAATTTCATGTGCTAAACTTTTACTAAATAAACGATTCGTATGGATTAGGGTTTTCTAACTAGGTATTTGAAGAACCTATTCTATGTGCTAGCAAAACATTTGTCATCATTGTTGGCAATGGCTGATATTGGCCCTTGGGATTTGAGTGCGATTTCCAAAAAATAATTTCGTAGAACTTTTACTAAACGAACGATCCGTATGGATTAGAGTTTTCTAACTAGGTATTTGAGGGACCTATTGTATGTGCTAGCCAAACCGTTGTCATCATTGTTGGCAATGGCCGATATTGGCCCTTGGAAGTTGAGTGCGATTTCCAAAAAATAATTTTGCAGAACTTTTACTTAACGAACGATTCGTATGGATTAGGGTTTTTTACTTTCTTTCACTCTTATAAAATAAAGTATAGTAATCATGAAAATTTTGGACCTCGAGATTTTTAGAGATTTATTTGTTTTGAGGTCCCCTTAGTCCGAAAAAGTGGGTTTCGAAATGGTGTCTGTCTGTCTGTCAGTCTGTCAGTCTGTCAGTCTGTCAGTCTGTCAATCTGTCAGTCTGTCAGTCTGTCAGTCTGTCAGTCTGTCAGTCTGTCAGTCTGTCAGTCTGTCAGTCTGTCAGTCTGTCAGTCTGTCAGTCTGTCAGTCTGTCAGTCTGTCAGTCTGTCAGTCTGTCAGTCTGTCAGTCTGTCAGTCTGTCAGTCTGTCAGTCTGTCAGTCTGTCAGTCTGTCAGTCTGTCAGTCTGTCAGTCTGTCAGTCTGTCAGTCTGTCAGTCTGTCAGTCTGTCAGTCTGTCAGTCTGTCAGTCTGTCAGTCTGTCAGTCTGTCAGTCTGTCAGTCTGTCAGTCTGTCAGTCTGTCAGTCTGTCGGTCTGTCAGTCTGTCAGTCTATCAGTCTGTCAGTCTGTCTGTGTCCTCTCTACAGCCCAAATGGTTTAATCAATCGAACTGAAACTTCAGATTTAAGCTTTTTTGATAAATTGGGAGGTCCCAGTGAATTTTACTCCAAATCAGCTAACCGGAAGTGGCCACTTCCTTGGTCCAGAAAATTTGTTTTGCAAATATCTTAAAAAGTATAAGGTTTACAAAATACTACTTAATACAAAATGTTTCCAAAAATTAAGAAGAAAAACAAATTTCTCAAAATTCTCTGTTCGTAAAAGAAAGTCGTGTGTTGGCCACACCTCAATTTTTTTTATTCTAGGATTATGAAATATGGACGTCTGACTTGTGGGGGTAAGTACGACCGTTATTAACTTTAATTTCCTGATCGTTTAATTTTTGATATTTTTTCATCAGATACGGAGAGCACTGACAAATCAAGTTGGTTTTTATGAAATATTTTCTACCAATTGTATGGCACACGGAATAGACATATATAAAATGAAACTAAGCGATTGTTGATGATTTTTATTTTATTATAACTATACGACATTGAATGATAAAACGGTTATTGCCGTTAATCATAGAGGATTGTGAGATTTATATTTTTTCAGCTGTATTTTACCGTAAAAATCCGGAAATTGATCAATACATTTTGGCAGATCTATATACTTCAAGCACTTGCAATATGGATTATCTCTTTCCTCATATTTACATAAATTATATATTCACCCACATTTTTCTTAACATACTATAACAACTTTGTTTCAAAACAGTCAAATCAATTAGTGATATAGCTCGAATTTTATGCTTTCAATTACACACAAGAAAAAAACTGTGTGTTGTTTTCGTTACATTTGAGTTATAACAAATCACCTGCCAAAAATTAACTTCTTAAACATGGTATTTGGAACCAAACAAAATCGATTATACGGGCAGAATAATAAGACAAAATAATAACAATAATCAACTTATTTTTATCTTCTCAAACCCTTGCTTAAGTTCTTGAAATACCAACATTAAAACAAAAAAAAAAAAAAGTTTAATTATAATTTTGTGAAATGCAATTATTTTGACGAGAAGAATGTTATTTAACAATTTTAAGACGGAGTCGCGTGCCAATACAGCAAAGTAAAATGTGTTTGTGTTATTTAATAATTGCCGTGTATGACAGTAATTTCCAAGATTTTTATTTTCATTTTTGGAGGGTTCAAAAAAGATGCCACTCATTATTCAATTTTATACTGTACCTGTATAGGTAGACGGAAGGACAGACTAACATGATTCAAAACACAAAAAGTTGATCATTTTAATTTGAAATCAATCGATCGATCAATCAATTTACATGTACATGTTTTCTTACACAACATTCATTAACTTATTTTAATTGTCTCCATGCTATTACTACAATTGGTTGTGTCTTTGTTCAGATATAAAATAGATAAGTTTGCCTCAAGCAATAAATTTTCCTGTTTTATACGAGTACACAATTACACATATAAATAAATTTTCTGTTCGTCGATCGATATAATAATATAAAATCTATGATCATGAGAATCTGGTTTGATCAAGACTATGTATATATATACGTATAACGTATAAACCTGATCAAAATCCTTTATCTTAATTATATTTACGATTCTCATACACCAACCACGAAATAAGAAAATCACAATCTTGATCGATCATCCTACACACAACAGCAATTTGACAATATTAACTTTATAATTAAAAACCAAACCATTTCCCATCGATGTGATCAGATCGATGATGTACCCACATAGTACAAAACAACGACCAAATTACATCTTAATTTTCACACATCTGGAATTTCGATTTTAATTTCCAGCTTCTTTACAACAATTTCCAAAAATAACATTTTTTCTGTTTTCTATAAACCTTTTTTTGCTTTTTTTCTGTTCATTGGCTTAATCATGATAACACGATCTTTTGTAAGTAAGAAGACAAACTAAAAATATAAGAAGAAAAATATAATCATCTTAAAATGCAAAATCTCGCCACCACAAGTAAAACAACAAAAAAAAAATAATTTCTACTTTTTTTTTTAGTTTTTGTTTAATGTATAATCTGTTACAAGAAATGTTATTCTTTTGGCGCCTTCCCTTCCCTACATATATAGCAAAACGCTAAAACTCGAGCAAAACGTAAACGCAAAAGGAATAAAGACAAGAAATATACAAATTCAAGAAGGAACACAACGCAGAGACTTACAAAATAAGTAAATTAAAGTCAAAAATCCAATTAATGTTTCGATCGATCGATCGATCGAGCGAACAACACAACACAGAATTTAAAAAAAAAAAATGATATTTTCTTAAGTTTTTTTGTAAATACAATGTTTCGCCCGAGATGAAAATGACGATGATCATCATCGCGTACAGTTTATTGAAAGTGAATTTTGTTGTTTTGATTTAATTTAATTTTAAGATCATTTTTAGGTTTTGGTCTTGTTTAATGTTGCAGCTTGTTATTTTCTGGTTTTATGTTCAAAGACAAACAGACACAAAACGGAGGACGTTATTTGTTCCAGGAGTCAAAGATTATAAGAGAAGCAAGATATTTGCATTTGCTTTATATAATTTATAATTGATATGATAGATGATGAACTTTTATATGTATGTATGTTTATACATACACACATGGATTGGATTAACATCTTTTCCATATTCCAATTAAACCTACATAATCCGTTAATCCAATTTGGATTTTATCCACCAAAATTTTTATTTTAATTATTTTTAAACACTTAATTTAATTAGCCCACCATAGTAAATCTGACCCTTTATACCTACATACCCAAACAGCATTTTATATAGAGCCTATTTTTAGTAATGTAATTTAATGCAACTATGGAGGAATGATAAATTTTGTCTCGTGTTTTAGAGTTTTTTTTTTTTCAACTGTAGACTTCCTACCGTCATTTTAACCATAACGAATCTTTATTCGTAATATACTTTATTATGTATACCTCTTACCAGAATGTGTCCGGGTTAATAAATTTTATTCCAAAATATATTTTAAAATTTTTCTAGTTTTCTCGCTGTTTGAGCTCAAAAAAAATTGTTTTTTTTTTTTTTCGAGAACTTGATTAGGAAAAAATCTAAAATATAACAATAATCTTCTTAATTGCGTTATATTAGATAACAGGTTCTTAAATTATTAACAATATATACGTGTAGTATAAAAATAAGGAGTTTTAGTTTTAAAATATACCCTCAAGGGATTTCGATAAAAATGTCTAATTCAATTTTTTTTTTTTTTTTTTTTGTTGTGGGAGAGTTCTAATTAAATTGGCATGTTGTAGGTTTGAGAGTTGATCGCACGCAAAATAAAATTAAAAAAATTAATTCGAATAGACATGCCTCAAGTTTAAATTTCAGACTATCTAATTGGCTTTTTCGGAGGATTGGCAAAATGTGTGTGGGAGACATTTCAAAATCATGCCGCAGAACAAAATAATATTTAGTTATATTGTCTGCGATCGCCTGTTCTAATTGTAAACCTAATTAATTTTGCAACATATACGCGCGATAAGCATCTCATCATCATAATCTTATAAATGACATTGAACTAAAGAAAATTTATGTAGATCGCTCGGGGCTAAACGAATATTCATTTCGTGTGTATGTGTATGTGTTTGTATCTACTGTGTGACCAATGCATTTCACTTTTCAATATTTTTAAATGGGTTTTGCGCTCAATAATTTTATGAATTTTTTATATGATCGACATTACCCATCACAAAATATGCTTCCTCAGTTTTATATATACACGTCTTATTATTTATTTGATTTTGACGTTTACGACTTTTTAGGTCGATGATGCTGCTATACGATCATAAAAATCTTCAATTTGACCGAGAATTATATATAATATTAAAACAAAATATGTTTTACATATATTTCTCGTAATCAAATTTGACACTTTAAAGGTTTTTTTATTACACAAAATATTTCGGTTTTGGTGTTCGAAAAAAAATGTTTTAAAATGAAAGCGCCAGTTAAAGCAGCAGCGTGCTCGTTTGTAATGCGATAATCGTCTTAAAGTAAAGCGAAATAAAATATTTAAAAAAAAAACTTAAATGCGGGACTTATAACACACCTAAAAGACAACCAATTTTATGATTTTCGTTACTATATATGCATCTTCTTAATTGGGATGCAATAATTTTTAAAGGTGAAATTTTAATTGATTTTTTTTTGTTTTGGTAAATGGCTTTCGGGAAAATTAATGGAAAATTTCACTTTTTCAATTATAAATTTATGAAATAAAATATTCAAGAAATACATATATCTTGTACAAAGATTTATTTATTCATTCATAAATTTTATAAATTAAAGTTATATCAGGTATGCAATTATAAAAATGTATGGCAGAGATTTTTTAATTTTTGGGGATTGAACAAGGCCATCAAGAAAGTAAAATTTATTGTCCAAATCCAAACAAGTTTCTGTTAATATCTCAAAAATAGAAAAAACTCTATAAATTCAAAGCCCTATTTCGAACTGATTTAATTTGAAATCTAAACGAAATTCGAATCAAAATTCTATAAATTTTTTATTTGAAATGTTTAATTCGTACAGTTGTACCATATAAATAATTAGGGGCTCAAAATTTAGCTCATCCAAACTACGTATCTCTAGTTATCACGAGAACTATTTGTCTAAAACTCTCCGCCAATATTTTTTGTTTGTTTTTTTAAACGTTTTGTTATTGGATTGGGCTGATATTCCAGGAATGCTTGTGTTGGAATGTTTGAAATGATTGTGTTTCGAGTATTTATTTTGGCCCGAATTATTTTAGTCCTAAAACGGATAATTGAGGTCAAGCTGAATGGTCCAACATTTCTCCATATATTAGATATATAAGGAAATCCACATGGACTTATGACACAAGTTATCCAAAATACAATCCTAAACATTTTTTTGGCTCCATTGTTTAAAGGCATTATCACTGAGATGAACGGGAAGGCCCTTAAATACTACAGCAGAAGTGCAGCAAAATTCACCGAGTGGTATGACGCGAAGGGATCCATTCAACATAGCATATTACAAAACGAAATATTTCAAAATGTGGAATATGAAAATATAACATAAGGTAGACTATGCCATATTTCAATATGAAATATTCTAAAAGTTGGCTATTTCTTAGCCGATTGCAAGGCAATTTGTGGATCAATTTGTGAAGCGAGTTCGTGAAACTAGATTGGTTGCACTCGCTAGATGAACCACCTACTAGTATAGCAGATGTTTTATTTCACTTATATTTTCAGTTGATAACCGCTTCCCAGTTGTATGGTTATTTAAAAAAAAACAACTGTCGAAGTACAACAGAAACACCCACTGAAAGTAAAATATATTTATTACCTGAGTAATATAACCGAAAATTGTCAGAAATCTTATAAATTTATAAGCAAGAATAAAGTTTGATTCTGAACTTTATTCAATTATGAATGATCCTGTATAATTACTCGCCATTTTGAAATATGCCATAGTGTACCATAGCCGTAGTGTACCATAAGCCGTAGTGTACCATATAACGTTTTGAAATAAGCCATTTTTAAATATACCATAGTTTACCTTATGCCGTTTTGAATTATTATATTCCATAGTGTACCTTATGCCGTAGTGTACCATATCTCGTTTTGAAATATGCCGTATTGTACCACATGTCATAGTATACGACACGCCGTTTTAAAATATGCCGTTTTGAAATATCCCGTAGTGTACCTTATTCCGTAGCGTATCATGTGCCGTTTTAAAATATACCGTTTTGAAATATGAGGTTTTGTCATATTCCATAATGAAAGATGTCATCCCGACTGGGACCCCGATATGAACTGAATCGAAATCTATTTTAACATTGGTTTCTTGAAATAGTACGGTTCTCATAAGAATTGGCGTGAAATTTATAACAGAGGCAACCGTTCGTATTACCGGGCTGCGATGGCGCAGCTTAGATTAAAGCATTTTTGCGATTTGACATTATGGACAACAATTGTTTTTCCTATATTGCATGAAGATATTTGACATCGATCAGCAGTTGGTGCTAACTTGAATGTGACGTTCATACCTCCAATATACTGTGCCCAAATGCCTAAAATGCATAACCATGGATAATTTCTTCACAAATTGCAATTTGACGGAGCAATTCCTACAAAGAAAGAAAACTACAGTAATTGGAATCATTACTCATTAGAAGCAATAAATCATTATATAAAGATAAGACCCGATGAGGCTTCGGCCCTTTGCTTCAACGGTCAGTTGGCACTTTTGAGTTATGTATCAAAATGAAAGGCAGTTCTAAACAGCAATAGAAACGGCGATGTACTAGATGGGATACAAGTAAATATCTAACAACGGCAACCGTCAAGTACCGAGGAAGTGCCTGAACAAAAACAAGGTGGTCGTTTAAATTCTCGGTGCTGCCTGAACTTGCACCCACGAAATGTTTGCATTGCAAACAAAAATCTAAAAAGGTAAATGTTGGAATTCCAACATTTTTGCCAACCACGTTGGCGACGGAAATGAATAGTGGAAGAAATTTTGAAAGATTGGCAAAGAAGGCACACAATACATAAATCAATCAGCAGCCCATAGATGGTTTGTTCCGGTTCCATATATTAGTAAGCCATTCCGTCATTTTCCGGAGGGTGGGTGTAAATTCCACCATAAACCACTAAACCATATTAAATTTTTGAATTGAAAATGCCGCATTTGTCAACAATCCTAGAATTACTTAATGGAAAAAATATCGGTCTTGATGCAAAATATTTAATTCTCTGAAGTTTATGCAACCGACATTAATTATCATCCCTCTGGATTTATCATTTAGGCGCGCATATCGTGATATGTAAACATATGTAACAGATCAGCATTTATTTGGTTTTCCAGCTCTTCTTTACTCCCAGCAGGGTAAGTCAGAGTAAGGTCATATCAGCAAAGGCAACAACTAAAAACAGAAGTAGTAACAAATTGTCACTCTTTTATGCTGCCACTGGAACAATTCTTAAACATCGAACGATAGTAGTTTGACCGTTCATTTTTTATTTGTCACATCCTGCCATTTTATTTGACATCCACGGAGCTTATTTGCAATTAGCTGACCTGCAATACTTTATATATTTACAACTTCCAAGATTAGTGTGAAATACATACAGAAAACGACCAATGGAGTCGTTTGTAGATGCAGATAAAAACACCGGATCCCAAATTTGCAGTTTTAAATGAATCTTCAGCGTTCACTGCTACCTGGAGTTTTACAAGTGGGGTTTAGCTTACTTTCAATGGCGACACTCGAATTTTTGCCATTACAAAAGAAACACCTAAGTCATTTTTTAAATATTTTTATTATATATTATATTTTTTATTTTTTATTTAATAATGTCGTAGTCGATCCAGAATGTAACAGTGCAAAACATTTGACATTTTTACAATTATGACTCAAGATAACCGAATATTTTTAGTATGGTTGTATTTTGAAAAGTTTTTGATGATGTGAACTGATAAATAATTTCTTAAATTCACGTTAAAGTTATAAAATGTATTCCTGACTGTCTTTTTAAATTTCTAAATAAACTGATGTGTTGAGCTCATGTCATGGGCAAGACCAAAGTCAAGCATATGTCATGAAGGAACTATCCATGTGTTAATGGATTAATGCTGTTGAACAGAAATTGACGTTAAAGAAAAGTAAAATTAATCAATGCAGAAACAGAGCGTCATTTTGATTAAATATTGATAAGGTCAGATAATGATTTTATTAACTTTGTTACGCAACCTTCAGTTTTTCTCACCAAAACATTTCCATTGCGGTTCTTTATTTTTGATCAATGATCATGGCTGGGAATAAGTCTGGCAAACCAAATACCTCCAACGAGCTGTTTCTAGTAAATTGTTCCATACTATCGATGCGCCATTCCAAATCTGTGACTTTTTTTTCTCAAATTTATATTTACTAATTGTAACTCAACTGAATCGAAGAGACACTGTTACTAAAGTCAATTTCCACTTTTCTTTTAATTCACCACGATTTATTTTAAGTTCACAAACTTTACAAAGTCTTTATGAGTGCCTTGTGCATATCAATTTTTTTTATTGTTTAACTGAGTCCATTTGGTGACATGAAACGTGTTATGTAATACAGAAATAATTGAAAAAGTAGAATCAAACGAATATGTTTTAATTATTGCTAATCTAACGGCAGCTTTAAAACATTAAGTCCGGATGAGACGATTCATCTCTTTATTTTATATGTCGTATTTTACATGCAGTGATCATCATATAGAACACCTTACTTTTTGGCTCCCTACATCTATTAGAAAAGCATTAATGCTTAATTTCGTTTGGGTCTGAACCAAGCAATTTTCTGAACAAGAAAAATTGCAGCTAACTTCTTCATGTTGTGTTTTGGAATAATAAAGCTTTTTTGAACACAACTTTTTATGCTGGAATAAATAATATTGCAGTAGAAAGATCATAGTTTTGTTCGTCAGACGTCCAATTTTGCAATGACATTACTCAGGTATATTATAGTCAGATGACGCTCCTGTAAATAAAGACAGAATAATCTCTAAACTGCCTAAATTCCATCTTAATAAAATACTTTTAAAATGTCCCGTACATTTTACTGATTAAGTATTTACGAGGATCGTTCAATTGTATCTTAACATACACCCTCACAGAGAAAAATCGTTCCCCAAGTTACCTAGAATAACTTTTAAAACTTTGATGATGAAAATTTTGATGATGACCACAAAGTTTTTAATAAATTTCTTTTCTAATTTGATTGGTTTCAAGAAGTTGTTTTGCAAAGTTTCAAAAAGCTCCTGACGTCCAACGTAAAGCGAATGAAAATATGCTGAAAAAATATTATTGGTTGGAAAATTCGACAGAAATGAATTTCATATTTCAAGAAATCAACAATAGTCGCGGCAAATTTAGGGCTCTAAAAATATTAGAATATGAACTGCAGAATTTTATGAAATTTAACATTTTTTATTATACTTAGTATCTTGGACTTGGATTATTATTTGAACCCATTAAATTTATTACTGTACACAAATACGAGTACCTTATTAAATAAGCTCAAAATATAAATGGCCAAACTTTTAAAGATGCTGCAATCAGCTTAAAAAAAACTTTTCGAACTCAAATCGAACACTTTATCAAAACACACACACATCTTGCCAATTTACATGTTAGTTCATATGATATAGACTAACAGAACAATAAATTTTGCGATATATGCTTATTTTTTCACATTTCCCAATATTTTTCCAATTTTATTGAATACATAATTTATTTGGCGCCTATTATCCGTTTTCACCCATTGTTATAATACATGAGAATAGTATATAATATAGATGTTTCAGTAAATGACTTTGTCTATTTACGTATATTGTTCGGTATAACATCCTCCTCCGGATTAATTCAAAATGACAACAGAAACTAAATCAAAATTTTGTAATCGGCAACAAAAAAAAAAAAAAAGTTTGTTATAGCTAAGTTAAGATAAGTGCGATAAAAGAAAATTGTCGCGTCACACAAGAAAAGGATGCGATTTTCAATTGATCGGTCTATGATGATGTATTATAGAAACAATTCGTTTATTTATACATATTTTTATAAACATTTATAAATTATTTTTTTTTTTTTTGGTTCTATTTTGTAAACTCTCTAGAATCCGAAATTAAAATGTAATAAATTTTATTGAAAGGCTCAATAAATCTCTTCCAACTATTTTTTTTTTTTTTGGTTTCCAAAATTCTGTTCGATTGGATTAGTAATTTTTATACTTTTTTTTTTGTACGTTTTGTGTGCTGGGTGTTTGGATTGTTGTTGGATTTTGTGAACCATGAGAAACTGTATTATATTCCTATGTGGTATTATAAAACAACAAAAAACCATATTCAGTTCTTTCACCTTTCTCTTTTTTTTTAACAACAACAAAAACAACAGCGACAACAAAAATATCGTATTTTATAAAAACCTAAACAAATCACGAATCTCATCTATTTCCTTTTCTAAGATGTTTTTCGAGAAGCAACAACAAAAAATAATTAAATAAATGTTTTGGATTCTTATCTGTAATATTTCTTAATTTTTTTTTTTTTTTTTTTGGTTTGGTTTTGGTTTATTTTATTTTTTATTTTTTTTAATTATCGAAAATCAATAAATTTCCAGCAATGACATTAAGACGAGTGGAATTATTTTTTTTAGTTGTTGGATATTTCGTCGGATGGTTTGGTTATTTTGTAAGATTAGTTTCTTTTAAATAGTATTAATCTTCAAAGTGTACCGAATTATAAGGTGGAATAATGATCAAATCTGTTGTTATATTTGGATTTTATGTAATCGATACGCATTGGTCAATGTACGTGGTAGTAAAGCTTAAAAGGTATTTCAGGAGACAATGGGACTAAAATCTTATGTGCTTAATGAGTAAAAATCTCATGCACCGAATTAATTATGAATTTATGTTTACACAATTAAACCGCGCACCTATAAATCAATCAATAATCCCCAAATATTCACACTAGCATAAAACCTGGGTAACATCTGACACACAAAAATTAAATAATTAAATAAAATTTAAATTCTAAATTTTTATTTTTTTTTGGTGTACAAAATTCATATTTATGACAGGGATATTAATAGGATGTGGTGTGCCTGTTTGCAGATTTATTTTTATATTTAGGATAAAATTTAATTTCATTAAATTTAGATTTGTTTTAAATTTAAATATAAAATAAAATATTTCATTCGTTATCAAAAAGGATAACATTTCATCGATCAAAACCAATCATGATATAGTTTTTGTTTTGTCCATATTTCTATGTAATTTTGGGCGAGGACGCGAGTGGTCCAGGATATAAAACAGATTCAAGACTAAATCCTATTTTAATAGGTTTTGATATAATTTTTTATAATTAAAAATGCGATTTGTATCAAAATTTATTTTGGTATTATGTTATGTGGATGGAATTAATAAAATATAAAGCGCACCAACGCACGTTAGATCTACTTTAAATTAATCAATCATAAAAATAAAATTGCAACATGTTTTAGTTCAGTGATAAGCAAACAAAGGTTGTGTTTAGAGTGTTAATCTATCAAAATATTAGAAATTAAAATTTGGCTGCCTAAAGATTGTAGTCTCAAAATGTCTTCGGTCATTTTTACTGTTCCCCGTTACACTTGTATTTGAGAATCACTGTGTTTTACGATAAACGAAGAATATTATTGTTAAGTCTGCTATACACAGTTAATCGAATTATATACAAATTAAATTGACATTTCACATTATATTACAAGTAAGTTTTCTTAATAGTTTTGTAGTCTTGAAAATAAAAATGTCATTTTATTTTATTATCATTTGATCTCAATTAACATTTTGATGATATGAAAGAATTGAATTTTTTTTTTATCCACATACAGTTGCTTCTTCTATATTATTATAATTAAGTTAGTATAGTATGCAATGTTAGTAGAACATTAAAAGTATAGTTTATTATTTTAGTTTCACAATAATTCATGTGTTTGTTTATGTATATACGCGATGAGTGAGCGCTAAATCGTAAATTTACATGTTTAGGTGGTTGGTTTCGATTTCATTGCATCGCCCAGTAATGGATGTCTCTTTATTGCAATCAAACCTCATTAAAACAATTCCTTTATGCGATACGAAAACAGAAAAAATATTTTTTGTTCCTTCAATTAAATTTTGTTTTCACAACAAAACCGTAAAATAAAAAGTACGAGAACAAGAACAGCGATAAGAAATTAGAATTTGAACAAGGAGAATTTCATTTTGGTTTTTTTTTTTTTTTGTACACCCAGAACAAAAAAATTTACAAAAAAAGGATTAACAGACAACAATATTACTTAAAAATAAACGAAATAAGAAGAAGGAATAAAATAAAAAAGAAAAAAGAAAAACTTTAAAATTTGCATATTTTAAGATGTTATTAATGATGATGGTGATGATGTTGCTACTGGAATTAATGGTGTGATTGTTAAATGCTACTGTGATTATTTAATTGGAATAATTTTTATTTTAAGGTTATTTATTTTATTAGTGGGATGATAAATGTATCTGTTATAAATTTTATTATTTCTTTCTTTTTTTTATTTCAAAACAAAATACATAAAACAACTCGTAAGAAGAAGGATTTTTACTTTATACGGTGTGTATATGTGTGTGTGCTCATGAAGACACACCACAAATAATTAATAAAAAAAAAATACAAAATAATTAAAAGAAATTTTTTATTTATTTATTTCTTATCATAAATCACCTGTTTCTCATGTTCTTCCTTATAATAATACTACAATAAAATTTAAATTCAATAAAAATTAATTTAAATATTTTAAGGCAGACAGATACGAGTATATGACTGTGAAATAAAAATATTTTATGAGCTTTTAACCATTTTGTATGATTTTTTGGTATCTTATATCGCATTGAAAGTGTATACGGGCTCGGTTTCAAGGTGTTTGAGTCATATAAATGACATAATATATATAAAGATGTGTACATTATCCATAAATCATATATTTTATATGTAACCAGTTTCGTTACAAGTGTCTCGAATGCATATAAAGAGATGTGATATAAAAATTATCACAAAACCCCATCGTATATGTACATCAATCATCATTTCTTTAAATATTTCCGTTACGCTTTTCTTTGTTATAAACCAAATTTTCTAAATTATACAATATTTAAAGTAAGAAAAGTCAGAAGATGAATAGAGAAAAATAAAACCGAAGATTTCCATATCAAAACGACAAAGTTTATTTAAAAAATTTATATTCTTAATTAATAAAAAAAATAAGAAAAATTCTTGGAAAAACTAAGACAATATATACGCAGAGATAGGAAAGTGGAGTGTAAAACCCGGAAAAACTTTTACGAACAAAATTTTTTGTTTAATTTATTAATTTCTTTTTTTTGTGTTTTGTTGCTTCTGTTTTCGTCAAATTTCACACATCACAAAAAGTTAAGGAATAGAATTTAGTTGATTAGAAAATTAGAACAAAAATAAGAGAAGCTAAAAACTCGAGATGAGGCAAGAAACAAAAATATTATTTGTAACATAATTTACATTTATGGTACATATCGAAGCAAAACGGAATTTATGTTTGTTTTATATTTCGATATGTTAAGGAAGTTTTAATTTTTGTTGTTTTTAAAAATAAAAGAATTCAGAAGTGATTTTGATATAAAGAGCAAAAGCTGCAATAAAAAGCTGAGAAAATTCTGATTTCGAATTTAATTTTGGCAAACGAAGACGAATTCCCAAAACCTTAAACTCCTTTATAAAAATTTTGATAACATCAAAATTTTCTAATTCATATTTATATATTAATTATGACTAGGATTCCGACATCCTTCAGTTCCAAACTTGCTTGCCCTTTTAGCTTATAATTATCTGGGTTTAATACTCTAAATATCTTCTTGCCAAATTTAATAACGAAATTATTAAACTTAACTTTTCTCGGGAAAATTAAGATTTTTGTTTAATTTTAGTTTGAATTTATCACTTCTGTTATTGAATTTTATTTTACGGTTATCAAAGATGATTTTCAGAAATTTATTCTGGGTGATTTGAAGTTTTGTTATATGAGTTCGTGCAGTAGTAAACCAAACGGCTGACGTGTACTTATAATAATTAGCTTCTCATATATAAAAGACGTTTGTTTTCAGAAAGAAATACAGATTCGCCATGGAGCAAGTTACTTTACTTGATCCTTCAGGCACATTGGGTGGCCGTCAATTAATATTGTATTAGATTTTGGTAAATTTCGAGATGCGGTTTTCCTTGTAATATATATTGCTTGGATCTTTGATGGGTTTACTTGAATACCACATTTTGAATAGTAACTTAAAACTCGGTTGATTTTCTTTTGAATAGCTGTAGTAATTTTGTTGACTTCGGTACCCGAACATTAAATTGCTGTCTCTTCTGCAAATTGGGCAAAAAATATGTCACTGTCGAACAGATTTTTTATTTCTGCTATAAATAAATTGTCAAGACAAAGGACTGCACTCTATCGTACCCCGCAAATGAACTGATGAATTGAGCCTAGATGGTGATCCAATAAATAATTTTAATTAGATATACGGAGAATTTCATTTTAATCATTTTGTAAATAAGAACTTCATCTATAACTTCACACATGAATTTGACAAAAAAATATACATGTTAGATATTACATATGTATAATGGCTTTCCGAGGTAAATTTTTGATCAAGCGGTGGGTAATTTTATCGGTGCCTGGTCGGTGATTTGTCGAGTCCATAATTAGAATTATTGCCACTGTGAATTTCTGCAAACAAATTCGCAAATTCATTATAATTTTCAACCCCAGTGCGGGGCAATTTTGGACTGGAATTTCTGTTGTTTTCTTTCGTAAAATTTTACATAAATTAAATAGCCGTTTCGACTATCACAACACGATAAATTTTCCCAAAATTTTCCAAATATTTGCATGATATGAGTCCTTATAGTTCATTTGTATTATTATAGGTTCCAAGTTCTACTTGTAGTTGCGAATTTTTGGAATTGCATTAAGGGCAGCGCCATTTATTAGTGATACTAACTTCGATATGGCGTCATTATCATTTATGAATCTATTTAACTTACTGTTTGAACGTCAATGTTGTTTTTAATAACTAACCTAAAATGACAGCAATTTGCGTTAATT
The DNA here is from genome assembly GCA_958295665.1 of Tipula vernalis. Classification (NCBI taxonomy): domain Eukaryota; kingdom Metazoa; phylum Arthropoda; class Insecta; order Diptera; family Tipulidae; genus Tipula; species Tipula vernalis. Next base: position 4,471,331 of record OY282560.1, on the reverse strand, counting down.
TAATCAAAGCGATAGTTTATTTGAGTTCTATTTTGAAGTTCATCTAAAACAATCTCGAATTTAATCGGTAAATGATTTGTTAGCCTTTGTAATGTAGGTTTAAGACGCGAATTTCTAGTCTACTGCCACTGTCTTCTGAGAAAATTTTTCCATGAAATGAATTCTTGTAGTTTATAATGTATTGTTTTAGGTTCCGAGTTCGACACGTAGTTCCAAATTTTTAAAATTGCAATAAGGTCAGCGCAATTTATTTTTGTTTGAGTTCTATTTTGAAGTCCATCTAAAAAAATCTCGAATTTAATCGGTAAATGATCTGAACTTAATTTAATTAATGTTTCAATATTTTAAATTATTTGAGGTTCATTAGTTACTAGAAAATCCAACACTGATGAATATTTAGATTTCTTACAGTAGTTCGTAGGACTTGGAGGAAATAAAACATCAAAATTGTTAACAACAAATTGTTTAAACAAGATATTTCAAGCTCTATGACTTTTAACACAATTCCAATGTTGATTTCTCAAGCTTACTATTGGCTAAAATTTTCAGGTCTCGTTTAAATAATGAAAATGTATGCTTATCATTGGATCCTTATATCTTTTGTAATTATTAGATTGATTATTCGAAAATTATATGAGTATATGTTGCTCTATACTCGGGCAATCGAATGAATTAGCTGGATGAATTAGCCACAAAGTTGGCGATAAATGTTCACGCCGACATTGAGTTGAACTATGATTTTGCAGATTGAGTATAGTGCAAAATTTTGTAATGCACAAAACTTTTTTGTTTTGAAACAGTTTTTCTTTTAAATTTTAGAATATCGTATCGTTATTTTTTCTTTAAATTTTGGATCGTGAATCGAAATAACATAAACAATGTCATCCGAGTTAATAACATGTTTACGGAAGCCAGTAATTATTTCTATTTTTCAATTACATCTGGAACACCAAAAGCAGTAAATTTTAAAGATGCCAAATTTTTAATTACCTAGTTCGCTTAGAAGTACCACTTTAAGACCAATCCATACTGATTATTTTAATATTGTAATCAGTTATATTATCATATGAGGAATTTTTAATCACTAGTGGCGTTACATAAAATTGTACTTTGTGTAGTTTCGGTGACGATTTCAGGATTCTTATCAATTCCTTCTAAACTATTTGATGTTGTAATATTTGCTTGGATATAAAGGTCATCATTACTTTCCATAATGTTACAGAGACGTATCTTTACTGGTAGTGTGCTTATCCAGGGTTAATTTCAGCTTCCATTTTTTATTGCACTTAATATTATTTAGTTGAATCAACGTGAATTTCTAAGACATTTTTTATCTTTTGTTTGTTAAGATGAATAAAATAATATTAGGTACCATCACAACAATCAATATTAGAATGTTGAACCACTTTCAACAGATAAACTATTTATTGTTATTGTTTTAACTTCTTTAACTAGACTTCACTGTACGCAGAAGCAAAATTCTTTAAGTACCAAATTTTCAATCCAATTTAGCTCTTTAGAAGTTTTGAAATTTCTTTCATAAAGTTTGAATCCAAATATGATAATTTTCAATTCCAAACCAAATTTAGTTATTATAATTGAATTATCCAAATTTGACAAATTTTTGAACCTTAAAATTGGCATTTTTATTCCGAATTTTGTAGGTTTTTTAGGCTAGTTTTGCCATGCTTTATATTCCACAATACTAATTACCGATTTGTCAAGTCAAATTGCCTTATCAATATCTATGGGCGATCAAGTACACTTACATAGTATAAACTATGGCTAAACACGACAAAAATCAAGAAGGAAACCATTACTTTTCGATAAATTTATGTGAAGTTATCTGAATAAAGTTCTCTTACTCAAGAACTGAATATTTTAAAACTAATTCGCAAACGAATTGTCTTAAAATTAACCGAACTTAATAAGAGCTTAAAAACAGAAATAAAAGATTGTTTTCCTAAACCATGTTTATTCGATTTTAAATCTTGTTCCTAATTTTATTAAGGTTCTGGAAGAATTAAAAACTTAAATACCGAAATTCTATAAAATTTGTATAACAAACTAAAAAAAATACTCTTTCACCGGATTACAACGATTTAAATTTTATTAATACATTAAACATTTGATTAGGATCGAAAATTGAAAATGAGCATAATTCAAATTTAAATTTGGAAATTAGACGAAAATTTAATAATACAATTTCAATACATAAAAACATGAAGAAGCATAAATTTAAATTTGAAATGTAAAGTTCGATAGAATCGCATAAAATTCACGATTAGTACGAAACTCTAAAATGTATGGCGCAAAGAAGCTAACACATGAAAAACAAAGTTATAAAGAACAAAAGGTTTTAACACCAATTTTAGTTTTAGTGGGGCCTTAGCGGCCCTTTTTATATAAAACAAACCTTAATATAAACCATCAAAAGATGACAAATACAACAACAAATGTTAATAATTGTATTGTGTAAAGTTGCTTTTTAGTACTTACCATTTAAAAATAATGCACCACCTTGCCATGTTGAACCAGAATTGTGCAAGAATATTCATGTCAATAAAACAGCGACAACAAAATCACACTCACACACTTTACAATGAATTAATAATTGTTTCGAAAGTTTGTTACACAAATTTAACAATTTAATTACGTATAGTTTAATTACTCAGTTACATATTTAAACAATAAATTAATTAGTTACAACATTACATTATCCATAAAACAATTTTAAATAAGTCGAGCACTAGTCAGTATGCGTATACGAGACATTTTTGACACAACGAATAACAAAAGAATGTTGGAGATGGATTCTGCAATTTAATTTAAAATTAATATAACAGTTAATGTTATTCAAAACTGTTATAATGTTGCATGCGTTTCGAAATTTCGAATTTTATTTAGGAAAACACTAAATATGCAGTAAAATAAATAAAATCAGTTTGACATATTGCGTCTTCGATGGTTTTGTTTGTTCACGTTTATCTCTGTCTTGTAATTATTGTACAATTTAAAGTGATTTTAATAAGAAGAGTGAATTTTATTTTGTTAATAAATAATTGTAATAAAATGTGAAGAAATGTTAATAATTCAAGGTTTTAATGTTTATTACAGTTAGACTGAATTGGGTAAGCTAATAAATTTTGAAACAAATCCGTTTGATCTGAAGTGCGCTAAATAACGAATTATAATATGTATTTTTGTAAATTTTAAATCTATGTAATTATTGTTTTAAAGATTTAACGTGTTTCTTTATCTATTTTTTTAAACTGTCTAAATTGTTGGCGTATATTACCAGAGCCTTATAGAGTACAGAGCCATAATCTAAGTGGATTAGAAGCTGAAAAATAATTTGGTAATTTTGTTGAAATTATGTAAAGTTTGCGTCCATATAAAACATCGGTTTTATGTAAGAATTTTTAGAATTTGGTTAGGAGAATTAAAGAGATTGAAAATATTATAAACCTAAATGCAGTGTTAACAACTTTACAATGGATGAAAAACAATTAAAATTTCAAAATTGACCATATCATAAATTTTTATCCAATTCTAAAGTAAATTTCAAGCCAAACAATTACTATTAAAGGCAAGATTACCAACATTGGCCAGTAACGGTAACCTCGAGCCGAGTCAATATTTTAGCTACATAGGTGACCCATAAATTTCTTGAAGGGAATGGGTTACCAGACCACCGAGAATACTACTTTCCTTTCGACACTGAGACTACTTCGTCAAATAATGCGATTACTGTTCCACTCAGTAGTTTCCAAGCCGCTAGCGAAAGTCATACGAGTCTAGGGCGTCATGGTTCAGACACCAAGACCGTATCAACAAGGCGTGCTGTCAGGCTCATCAGGTTAAAGAGATGCTGAATCGATGACTGGTCGAGATTGAGATCTTGGGTGTATACCCGACATACTTCTATGCTAGGGTTGCCAGTTGTACTTCTTTAGGGAGTACAGTGCTTCCGCTCTGGCTCTGACCCTGCAATGTATCTACTTTCTGTAAGTTGTAAAAAAGTTGTATACTTCTATACAAATTACAGAAAACAAGAACACAGCAAAATTGGAACCAGAAAAGAAGCACCGTACTCCCCAAAGAAGTCCAACTGGCAACCCTATTCTATGCTGAGTTCACAAGGATCTCAATCAGTGGTTACAGTCTACCATCAAACCTACCAAAACCATCAAACGGGGTTTCCGGTATGTTATCGATGATCTTACTGCTCAATGATTCGTTGTGAAAATCTCACCGTTTAAGGAGAGGAATCAGCTTCAGCTAACAACAAAACAGGTCAATACCTAACGAGAGAGCAGGACTCTTAAATGTGATAGAAACTTGTCGAGGAATCTTGGTGTTCAAGCAGTTTCCCACCTGGTTGGTAATATCGAAATTGCAACTGGTATCCATAATCGATCGGTAAACGATTTCTCGCTGACAATTACGAAGGTAGCTCACTCGACAGCAAGTGTCATTCCGATTCATTTCCCAAAAATCGATTCTGTTAGTCTCTTTGAAACTGTGTGCTGGTTACTATGGTGACCATGTGTACGGTGAATTCGGTTATGAGATCCAAGTTGTAGTAGAAGATAGATTTATTCTTCAGGCAATTTAACCTCAATGTGGCAAATCCACTGTTAAGTAAAGAGAAGAAGTAACGTAAAGTGAGAGCGAGATATTAAAGGATTCTACTGCCATTGTATTCAGGTTGTCCGAACAGTTAGTCCATGTGCTCATGTCTCTTCAGTGATATGATACCTTTAATATGCTCGAAAACTGAAGCCACCCGAGTTCCTAAATAATCACTTTCCGGATGGTCTGCTGCTTGGCGAGTGGGATGATGGCGATGATAGAGGGTGGCAAAGAAGAACTTACCCTAATTTTCTTATGATTTAAGTTCTGAAAAGAAAGAGTCGCATCTTTATTTAATATTTTCTTTAACTAAATATATTAAATAGATTATGATTGTTCCGTAAAATACAGATCTGAAAAATATCAGATACTTCTCAAAACGTTGTGTAAATGAAAATTATTTTATTTATTGGTTGTCAACCCAGACGTAATTTGTGGAAAATTATTAACCAAATTACGATTATCACCAGAAATATTTCAACGCTCGAAAGGTTTCAACGCATTTAATAACGTTCGATCCCTATTCGTATTGTAGAATGTAGATCATACTGACAACTGTTCTGCAATTGCTTAAATAATTTGTCCAGCCTTTAATCAATAACATGGAATAATCTCATCTTATAGATTAGATTCAGCAGTCTACCAGAAAACATTTGTTGACCAGGAATTAATTTGGTTCGCATGTTATCCTTTTAAATGTAATACAACCTGAAAACAGTTTGCTACCGAAATGGATTTGATCGATGCTGATTTGGAGCGGTGAAATTCATATTTTCTTATGTATGTATATGTGATTCTACTAATATGTCTGCTTCTTTATAATAAGAAAAATTTTCCCTTAAATGTTGGTAAAAAATTGTTACCTTTATCTTATTACCCGTCTGTGGTACGCGTTAGAAATTTTTCGAATTTTATCATCGCTTTCGAAAATTATTGAGTTCTACGTTGCGAACCATAAGACCGGTTGTTAGCGATTAAAATAATTTACAAAACTTATCGTACTTTTAATCTATTTAAAGCTGCGTATTTCGTAATACCTATTTGCAGATATTTCAATATCTGGCATAAAATTCTTGTCTCGCATAAAATACGAATCGTTGTTAAATAAACATTTTTTTAAGTTAACCCCACTCGAAAAGGCACCTACCGACAAATTTGGTTAGCTTTCGAATGTCGGTCCACATTTCAAAACAAAAAGTAAAGGTGTAACTTAACTATAACGACTTACCATACGTGTTAAATGCTTATTTAGGCGATCGAGCTCATTAAAGCCAAATAATTTACTGTAAAAACAAAAGGCCCAAGATAAGGGGAAAATATAAATTTAAATAGAAGTCGTGAAAGTTTCTAAACTTTTCAAAATGCCTCGAAATTCAACTGTATGAAAAGTGGAACTACCACCTGATTTTTCCCTATGTTGCAAAATAACCCAGTTAACCCAGACTTCTTCATAAAATACATCGATTAAATCCCCATTTCTTTCTTTTATAAGCCCGAATTTTATTTAATTCGGCTGAACTATAAACGAATTTTAAAATAAATATCTCGGGATGTAAGTAGTTTTTGATTTTTAGTAAAACTTCATTAAGGAAGCGACAAAAAACCATACAACAAGAATTTTATGATTCCTCAATTTAGAGAATACATACTTAGAATAAAATTAGCCAGGGCATTGTTTCCAAAAATGCCATTTGGTTCTCTAGCCGGTTACGCAATATTACATTTTTAGTCAGTTTTGAACTTTTTTAACTTATAGGGTTAATAATTAAATTTTCTTATTATCTATTCCTACATTTTCTGATTCTTGCCGCCATATTGAACCACCCTCTTGTTTTTTTTTTCAAAAACGCCACTCGGCATTCGAAAGTAGACGTTTCAACGAAAATATTGTTACCCTTAAGATATTTTTTGGGTGCTTTAAATTTTGGGGACGGGGGTATACTCATATATAATATATTGCATGTTACGGACGTGTCGATCCAGCTCGATAAGATCAACCCAAAGTTTTGCGAAATTGGAATGAAATTATGTGAACTTTTTAAAATTTCTCCAAATATAATAGCGTTTAGAAAATCGGGGAGTGAAGAGGATCAGAAGTGGAAACAAGGGCGTCTCAAAGCAGTTCAAGCAAAAGTGGCTTTTGAATAACTGTATTATTGATAATTGACTATTGTCACAACAAATTATCTTTTATTTATCATTCAGCCTTAAGCCTAACATTTTTTTTCTGTTATTTTGTGTTATTATTGACCGCTTCTGATAATTGGTATTAATCACAGTTTCAGCATTTTCCTCATTTCTTATTTTTCACAAGTCAGGCTTAGTAACGTAGTCATAGTCCATAAGTGTTTTAGTAGTTGGAAAAGGAACGGTTGGCTGATCCAACTAGGATCCATCCCTGAAGGTGGTACTCTATTTTTGTGATCTGATAGAAATTTTTTAATCATATGAAAATCAAATTTTCTGTTCATAGAGAAGTGGGGCAGAGAGAATAATTGCTAAAGTTTATAATTTTGTGCGGTGGAAAGAATTCTGGATGACGGCCAAATTAGGGTACTGCAATTTAACTTGACTTTTGAGGAATTTATTAGTGCAGTTATGACAGTTCGAACTAAGGTTTTATTTTTAAATATTTAATTTTAACCATTTTGGTTCGTTATCTTTCCAAATTTATTTTATGTGCTCACATTTTGTTCAAGATTATTTGGAATTATTGATAGACTATAGTTACCATATACATACATATGTTGAATATTTGTAAAGCATGTAAATATATCCTCGATATGGTATGGTTTTGGAGAAACAGCGATCAGCTATTATTTGTGAATATAATAAAAATGTGTATCAAGTAATTCGGCGTAATAATTTCGATAAAATTCAATAAATCCAATTTTCTTATTCAGATTATTGAAAATTGTGTCGGTTGCACATTATTCGATTTAAAAATAAAAAATTTAAATTAAATAAACCTTAAAATTTGTATTGAATTTATAAATGCGAATATCATTAAGTGGAAGTTAGTTTTATAAAACAGTAAATTCAGCTACCGTGATGACCTACATTCATAGTAGTGAATAATAAAATATTTAAATTGAAGTCAATGTTAGCAATTATTTTTCTTGAATTTAATTGTAAAACTATGATTTGATAACGCAGTTTTGCAATTTTATTTGAATTTTGAAACTATGAAATATATCCTTTTTTCTTCACTCTTTCTCCTTAGTTCAAAATAAATTAATTTTATTTGTTATGGTACAACAACTAGAGAATCGATCTTCTTTTCGAGAAAAAAATAAAAATATTTGTCTACCCAAAATAAGTCCACGTGTAGACTATGGCAAAATTAAATGCAATTTTATTAGAACAGAAATCTAAATGAATAAATTATACTACATTCAAACTTCTAAAATTATAAGTTTTTAGAAAAACTAAGTGATGGTGAACTTATTGGAACGCGGAACGCGTTTATTAATTAAAACCTTAATGCCATGTTTAATTAATTTAAAATTAGATGAAAACATTCATTTGTTATAAAACTTTTCAATAATCTTAAAAGTATAAAAGGCTCCTCAAATTACTCTTCCCCGAAATAAACTTACCCTGCAAATTGTTGGCTTTAAGAAACTCTTTACGATTCAACGATATTCCTTAGAAAAATTACGTGCTAAAATCATTGCAATCGTTCGAAAAGACTGCATTTCCTCAAACCACAAAAAATACATAACTACAGAATCAACACTCACACGAAACATAACTGCGCGCAAAGCAACACAAATCATCAGTCATGATAAATATGTATGCATGTAGTGTATAAGTATATATCTACACACAACGAGGAAAACTACACACAACGAGCAAAAATTATCTTTCTATTTTCCAAATCAAAAATTCATAAATTCAATTTTTTGTGTTGCCTTTCAAACAAAAAAAGCTCAAAAAGCACAACAATTTTCCACTCTATACAGATTTGTATATTTCATTATTTTATCATTTCGTTCGGCTCTCTTTTTTAACAAACAAAAAAAAAACTAAATTTTCCCTCAAAGCTATAAAACAAAAGAACAACACAAAAAAGTATGATTTTATAACATTTAAAAAAAAAGCTTCAAAGAACGTAACATACAAAAAAGCACACATAAATTTTTTGTTTCTCTTTAAAAATAAAGTTTTCACCTTTAAAATATTATAAAAATGAAAATACCAACAACAACAAGAAAATGAAAATTATAAATTTTTCATTTTTCTTTTGTTTTCTTTTTTTTTTTTTTTTGCTTTTCGTTTCGTATTGTGTCGTTGTTGTTTGTGTTTCGTGAATTGTTAAACAATATTCGTGTTGTTGTTATTATTTTTACCTACCAACACAATTACATTCAATATCATCATAAATAATAATAGGAATAATAATAATGCACTGTATAGGGCAAAAAAAAAAAAAAAACAAAAACCGAATTTCCCCAACATTTTCATTGTGTACAAAAAATTTAAATTGATTATCATCATCATCATCATCATCGTCGTTATGATGATTTTCATTTCACTTACACTTCTTTATGTGACGTATATTATATATTGTTGAACCTCTTCTACAATCAGCCAATGTGTGTGCTCTGTGATAAGGATCATGCGCCGAATATGATGTTGTTGTCGTTTACAACACACATATAAGAAAATGTTATTTGCTTACTGCAACAAAAAATAACAGTTGGCGTTTTTTTTTTTTTTTTTTTTGAGCTTCTCAGGTCTCAAATACATATTTGATATTCAACTAGAGGTTATATTATGGACATAGTGATTTCGCGAAATGTGCAATGTGGTGCAATATGTCACGATTCCCCAAAAAAAAACGTGTTTGTTTGATGAGACAGTGTGACAGTGTGTCGACAGGGTGGAGATAAGGTAGAAATCGCACCCAACTCGGGTTACTTAGCAACGAACTTTTTCATACCAACATAACAAGGAAATATTGTTTGTACACTACTTATTGTATTGTATACAGATGAGATTCTGCTGTGTTTTCATATACCAATGTTATGTATACGAGTATATAGTGGGGATGGATAAATTGCTAGGTTGGTTAATTTTTGGTGGTTTTTCACACATCAATGGAATTCAAATATTATTGGTTGATTAAAAAGGATGAACAATAATGAAATGTCATTTGTGTTTTTCTCTTATTATGTATGTATAATGAAATAATGAAAATAATTATGGGGTACAGTGATTTTCATGTTTATGTATTTTAACTTCATTTTTGTTGTATATTGTAATGATAATTAAAAATGGGGTTGCATAATGAGCTCAAATTTTATTGAATTCAGTCGGATTATATAATGAACTCTAAAAATTTTGTTAATTACGTTTAATATTCAATCGCGATTTTTTTTTTTTTTTTTGTAAACACTCTGTGCACGTAAACTTTGTACTTTGTGTGGTGTGTCTATATATAAACAATAAGATGATCATTTATTTTATACATATTTCTATAAGATTAGTTAGGTATGAGAACAAAACAAAAATTTTACTGTTTATTGTATTCTTCATGAACACAAACAAATCAAACAATGAATTGTATATACGAAAGCTCATAATTAAAATGATTACAATGACTCTGTATATTATATATATATATATATATATATATATATATATATATATATTTATACACCGTGTGATGATGATAACTCTCAACTATTAATTTTCCCCAATCGACGACGAAAGTGACACATCAATTTTATGTCAAAAACATTAGCTGGTGTGCACAGTACTAACAAAAACAAGGAAAAGCAGAGGAAAACTTAACAACAACACATTAAAAGCATAAAAAAGGAAAATTTTATATAAATAACATTGAAAATATGGAAAACTGTATTTTATGTACGCCATCATTATAAATTTGTTAACAAATGGAGAAGATTTTTTTTTTTTTATTCGTTGTTTGTAGATTCCAGCCACATACTCCTAGTTTTGAGGATTAATTTTACTATTTCACATGTATGTATGTATTTAGATCGAGAAATAGTCAGGTACGATTTTGTCGGTCATGTCAATTAAAAAGACATTTATTCAGCTTCGTGTGCATCCCTCTATATATAAGAAAATTTTCGATGAAAGTTTTTATAGGAATTTGGGTAACCGTTTGCTGCCCACATATTTTCCAGACATAAAAATATGATGTTTATCCAAAAATCTATTTATGAAAAATTTTCACATTTGAATAATCCATAACTATATACGATATATAAATATATGTGTATACATATAAAGCAAATCTCAGTCCAAAAAGTCTTATCCACTCGAAATGAACATTAAAATCCCCACACATCACGTGTATTATCTCGTTATTTTTATACACAATTTTTTTTTATATTTTATTCAAAAACGTCTACTGAATTCTAAAATACTTAAAACAACTTTTTTTATGTATTATGCATACATATTCGTATATAAATGTACATATTCATTTCACTTTAAACCACCACGACCTTGACTTTCAATTCAAATAGAATAAATTTTAAGTTTATTTTTATTTCTTTAAGAAAATAAAATAAAAATGTAATTTCACTGCAAGCTGCATACGAGTGTATACAAAAAATATATTTAATAGATAATTACAAGAAACGCGGATTGGCGTCTTATGTAATTACATGATAATCATGAATATTATGCACTGTTTTTTATCCACACTACCCACTACCTAACCATTTCATTTTTGTTTTGGTTTTGTTACGTAAATGGATGTGAAACTTCTTTTTTGCGAAATTATCAATTCTTAAGATCTCTCTGGAGGAAAATAACCAAAAATAAATCGAAATAATTAACATTTTATTTGTGTTTTTTTCTGCGTTAATTAAGTTATTATTGTTAAGTAAAATGTTTTTTTTTTTTACTTTATGAAAGAAGAGGATTTTAGATGCAGTCTATTGTGTAGACGGAGTTGTTCCTTTATACGAAAATAACGACATAGTGGTTATTGCAGAACAAAATGAAATAATGTGAATCAGTTGAGTAATTTAATCTATTTACGCAATGGCACTATGCATGGCTATTATTGTTTCCCTCATTGTAATATGTTATTCTATCGGCGTCAAGCTTTTAACGTTAGTAGAAAAGTGACGGATTCAAACGAATTTCTTTATTCCAAGACGAGGCTAATTAATTCACCTGCGGATCGCCATTTTAGATACGAAATTAGGTAAGTCACCTCCAAATATTTCATCAAAGGAAATTGATTATCGTCTCTAGTACTTTGGAGAGCACAGAGAAAATAGGATGTGGAAAAATCGATCGAAAATATAGATCGGTGCAATAAATAATATAATTATATATATATTAAGTATTTTAAGTATTTTTATTTATTTATTTATATTTATTTATAGTGTAATAAAACAAGTAAATTAAAATTAAAATTATTAATTTTAACACTCTAGATCTAGATTCATCCAGGGACAAATACTAGCATTTTTCATTTTCACCTGAACTTGTTTAGTCTTCGAAAATTTACCAACTAACTCATTATATTTTCCAAAGATTAATTTTAGGGTTGAATCAGGGTTGTGAATGTCAAATGAGGTTGAAAATAAAAATTCATCGAAGTATTGATTCACTTTGTCATAATTTACCGTTTTCTTTTCTAATTCCTTATTTATGTATTTCGGTTTAAACACGAAGTTTGAAGACATAAGATAGATTCAATTGTTGAGTTAAAAACTCGTTCTAAATTAAGAAAACTGCAAATAGCATGATCCAAGATATTACCACTTACTGGTCTGGTAGCAAATGTGTTAGTAACAATCATACCATGACTTAATAAGGTGGAATTGTACTCAGAAATTAGTTTTAATTTTTTATTAATCGGTATATTCAAATCTCCTACAATAATAAAAACAGAATTGGAATTGTTGCTACATAGAAGTTGTTCCAAGATTTCTAAAAAATAAGTAGTATCAGAGCCAGGTGGCCTATAGATCCCACAAACATTAATTGGATTAAGCTCCGAGAGTTGAATACAAATAAACTGGAACGGCAAGGTCCCATCGTCAGTGTTTAGGATATTATAGCGAATATCTTCCCTGATAAACATCGCAATTCCCCCCCCCCCCCAGACCTATCATCTCTACAAGAGAAGACGTTTGAAAAATGTTTAATATTAAAGGAGAATATATTTGAGCTTTTAATAAATGTTTCGGTTATAACTATCAAATGAATCACAGTATGTAAATGTAAACTATCAATGAAATTTAGTAAATCGTCAAACTTACTTAGTTCATTCATACACCAAATATTAAATTGAAGTACACACAGTCTAAACAAAAAAGATTTAATTGGTCTGACTGTTATTATTGGAATCTAAAATTTGTTGCACCTTCACTTTTAGCTTATTCTCATTTTGTTTTATAGTTTAAGCCATCGTTGACGTTGGTCGGATTCTTACCGACTTGAATGCAGACTTCATGCGTCAGTTCTTTGAAATATTTTCGGTGATACGTTTCTTTAAGAGCGATCAGGCATTCTCATAGGATGTGCCATCTGCTAATAAAATCAGCTGTGTAATGTGCAAAAGTGTGATTGGTCTATTCTGTCCAATTTGATAGCGGTTTGCCGTTTTTATTGTTGTCTGTGCCATTTGGTAAAAATTTACGATCAAAATTGCCCATGGCTAGAAAACTTTTGAATTGCTTTATTGATGTTGGTTTTTGCCTATTGCTTATTTAAGTCTATTTTCTCAAGTTCCGGCTTGATTCGCCTAGTAGATCGATATGGGAGAAAAAAACATGGGAAAATGAAATCCATTCTCGTCATGACATCATGAATTAATCTCAGAAAGATTTGTGCAACTTTGCATAAGCCGAAACAGCACGGCGGTTACTTAATGGAAGGCTTTGTGCAAACTAATTTTTGAGAAAATAATGTTAGTTTGCTTGAGGTTGATTTGTGTGGCTAAATTTTCGACTTTTCTAAATAGATGGTCAGTTCATACCTGCAATTCATAAATTACAATTGGTTCAATGCTATACCTAACTTTTTGTTTTTCTAAATTGAGACTTTTCGAACGTCAAGCGAATTTCACAAAATGTTACTGCTTTCAATAAAACATCCAGCCCTTCTGCATGAAATTTCGAGTTTAGCACATTGTTTAAATTTGCTAACATGTCAATCCATACATTTAGTATATAGGCTGACTAGGTATTTTCAAACGCAGTAGAATTTTTCAAAAAACTTTAAATTTGACGACTTCAAAACGGAAAATGTAAATTGCCCCGACGATACACCGCTTTTCTAAATGCGCTTTATCTAAATCTTGCTTAAGATAATCCGATTTTTGAAAATTTGAATTTCGCATAAGTTACTTCGTTCAAAATTTACAGACGATTTCCACGATGTGGGGTTTTGAAAAAGGGATTGTTGAAAAGTGGGAATTCTTTCGAATTGGATACTAAGGGGTTTTGGAAAAACGGGCGTATACAAACGTACCCATCCCTTTATAATTTTTTTGTACAAAGTACATATGTATGTATATGTTTTTTTCTGGACAAATTGCTAAACAGAAATTAAATTTTTTAGCGGTAAAATTATGTGCAAGATTTTTAATTTTCATGTACGAAGCGTTTTTTCTGATCGGACAATCTGGATCATTATTTTTTCATTCAAAATTAATCTAATTAAAAAGTAACCATTTTTACTTAAGGAAGCTTCGCTAAACTCACCGCAACTAAGATTAAAACAATTAATTGGCAAGATGAGTGGAGATGCTATCATCTTAATGTTACTTTTATGTTGGCTCTAGCGCACACTATCATTAGATTTCTCGACAGAAAATTTACAAAATTGTATGATAAATTTTTATTGCAAATTCACCGTTCGTCTCATCATAAGCTGTATTACGGCTCAACCAACAATTTTGGCCCACTTATAATGTAGTTATTATAAATATTTATTACAAAAGTTTAGACTGTTTCAGTTCCCGCAAGAATCAAAAATGGTTTCAATGGTTAAATCATTGCGCAACAGAAGCACAAAAATAACGGAGGCGAAATCTGGCCCCACCGAAATATACCAACTACAGGTAAGGTGTAAGAATTTAAATGTGAAGATGTAAATTTTCAAAGCAGGTGAGTTAAATAAATTTGGTAATTCTTATCACCTTCTGAATGTTAAGCACCATTGTGGAAGGCACAAATACAACAAAAGATCAAATGACAACAAAACTATAATTGATGATTTCAGCGAAGCGAAACATTTTGTACTTTCTTGTTTTTTTTATACCGAAATTAAATTCTAAAATCAAATCTTAAAATGGAGTAAATTATTAAAGGCTTAATGAGAGTATATAGAAGCATTTTTGATCTTTACAAGTGGTATATCTCGAAATATTAAGTTTCCGATCGTAAATCGCATTAAATTATAAATATGTGAATGAATCAGACAAATCGGTATGGTTAATGTCTTTATAATCCATAAGTCGTTTGTCTCCCACCATTTTTTTATGACTAATTAATTATTCTTGTGCACATAAAATCATTAGGATGCAATTTAAATTTTTACTGATTAAATCATCATCATTTACACATATATACATGTATGTATAAGATGAAGATCAATTATCAAATCAAACAAAGCGCATATATTCAAACTATGTACGTATTCATATTATACAGAGGTAATAAATAAGATGATGAAAAATTACCATCATTAATCAATAAATAAATTAAACTTATAAATACACAGTGTGACTAAAAAGCGCTGTATAATTCCTTTAGAAGGAAATGTTGTATTAATTTTCACCTCATTCCTTTTTTTTTGTACTTGTATATTTTATGGAGAGACGTGGAAATCACTTTACTTTACTGTGTAATATGTACTTTGCCACACCAGCCGAGAAAATTTTTCTCGTTTTCTTGTATTTTATTTATTGTTGTGTGAATAAATTAACCAAAAATGACCATTCAAATGAATTTAATGGATTTTTATTAAGAAATAGAATGAAAAGTGTAAAAAAAAAAAATATTAACGATTGAATGAAAACCTACCTCAATGTAATTATGTATTTATGATAATATATATATTAAGAGTTGATGATGTTGATGATGATGATCGTGGATGGTGTTGTTGTTGTTGAATAAAAAGCCTCTTTAAAAATCCATTAAATAAATAAACATACTTCATGATTTTATTTTTGTATTTTATTATTTTTGCTTTTATTGTTTGGTTGGTAGCTAGCTGCCTGCAAGTATACGTACAGTAGAATAAAAAACAAATATTTCCTGTTCAATAAACTTTTGATGGGTTCCATGTACCAGAAATAATTAATTTCTGGTGGATGAAAATAATATTTGAGTGGGATGATTCACTATATTATGTATATTGTATAAATGCCATCGTGTTTATTTCTATACTCGTGTAAATCAATAATTTTAAATTTCATAAGCCGACGTCAAAACCACTTTTTATACACATATTTATGGCAGCAAAATATAACATAAGGACAATTTCTATTCGACACTCGTAAATTATATTCACAAAAAAATTTTTTGTTTCTGTTTCTGTTTCTGCTGATTTTCCTTCACATGTACGTTATACATACATAAATATCTGTGTTTTTTTTTGCCAAACCTGTTGCTCAAGGAGACTCCAGATAAGGCGAATTCTAGAATTCTACCTTTATGTGCGACAAAAATCTATAAAACAGAAATTGGCGTAATCACCTGTCTTGGTCTAACAAAAAAACTTATATTGGTCTATTCCAATTATTATAGTTTCTTCTTCGCGGCCGCGTACTCTTATTCATTTTTATTTCTACGATTTGTATTTTTTCTTTGTCCAATTAATTTTATTTGACATCATTTTCTTATTTAGAATCGAAAGATGCTATTCAATTTATATATATAGATATACTTTTAAAAACCACAAAATCACCAAAAAATTTTAACGATAAACATAATTTTCGATATCTTATAAATATAAAATGTATGTTCTACGATTTTAAGCCAAAAACTTCTTTACAAAAAAACTATGAAGTACCTTCATGAATTCAAAACCTGTTCTATTATATATTTTTATTTTAAGAATCTTTTTTTTTACAAAAATCTTCCAAATTCTTCTCAAAAATGTTGTGGTTTCGTTAAGTCACTTTTAATTAATCGAAGACAATTTTTTTTGTTTTTTTTTTTATATTTTAATTGACAGTAATGTTTACATTTTTGTGGTGTATTTGGCCGCGGCGCAGAAACTGGTTCATTACTTATGTATGTATATAACTTGCGAGTATAATTACCTGGAAATGTATATATAGACAAATCACATTTCTGTTGGAAAAATTATACCTTGCATGTTTTGATATAATTTTCCAAAATTAAACCTAAATATGAATTAACATAATTTTATTTATTTATATTTTAATGTTGTGTTATTACACCAGAAACAAAATAAATAATAAACCGAACAACTAACATTAAAACATAATGCAACAATCGTGGCACCTTTCCATAAAACAGTCTATTTCAAAAGAGCCCCACATAATTCATTTTATATTAGACGTAAACAAAACGTACACACAAAAATCTACTAAAACCTCTTAAGATGACAGTTAATTGTTAAATGGTGCTTTCTTTTGATGTACATATAATGGCACAATAATAATTAAAAATGTCGCGTCATTAAATCCAATAAAAATTACGACACTCGCTCCTTTAGACCAAAAAAAAAAAACAAAAACAAAAGCTCATTTTTTTACCACTTTAGTACCGCACGATACACAAAATTCTTGTGTGCTTTCTTCATTCATTATGATCACAACATAAAATGTTTGTGTTTTTAATTTTTATGATTTGTGCCATTAACAGAAGTGTCTTAAAAATTTGCGTTACGAAAAACTTAAGTTTTGTTTTTTTTTTCGCGTTTTTTTTTATTGACGACAATTTTAATGGTTGGATTTATAAAATGGTTTGAGGCGTGATTGACAAGAATTTCGGCTGTTAATAAACATAAATAAAAGATTCTTTTTTGTTGTTAGATCATTCATTAGGTATATTAAATTTAGTCGTTTATCATAAGAAAGGTTTATTTTACATCATTATTTATAGTTTTTTTTAGTGGTTAACAGTTATCTAACAGAGTTGTTTTTTTAAAATTAACCATATGCCACAAAAAAAAAGTATCTCGTGAGTTATACATCGAAAGGTGGGCTTTAACCAATTTAATTACGTTACTCTACTTTATTTTTATTATGTCGTAATTAAAAGATTCTAAATACTATTTGTTTTTAGATTAAACCAGCAAAATGGTCCTGTTTGCTCCAGTAAAATAAAACTATTAATAGGCCTAGGAAATCGTAAAATATGATTTATCAACTGAAAGAGACCCATGTCTTAACCCCACAACACCCAAATTCAGGAGAAGAAGTCAGGTTTTTGGTCAACCACCTTGGTGATTTGGATCATGTAGTGAGCCAACTGTTTTGACTGGGCTATGTTATTCCATTTTTCAAAATTATCTTTCATAAGTTCCAAATTTTTAGTACAATTACTGGGTATTTTGTGCGTATTTAGTTTTTTACCGTTTTCGTTTTTCACACAGTAAAATATGTTTGATATTATTGGTATCATGCAGCTGGGTATCAAAACAAAACTTTCATCATTCTAGAGGAAATTATTTGGAGCAGAATTTTAAAGTGGTGCGTGGAAGGGAATAAACACAAATTGAGTAAGGTGAATACTAAAATATAAGAAGCGCTAATACGGAAATAATGAATTTTGGGCCGGCTTTGCAGTTAGTTTCGAAACTTTCTGAAACTGGATATTTTACTAAAATGCAAATTCCAGCAATAAGTTGTATTTGAAAAGCTGAAGCAATTATTGACAAGTTTGACAACCAGGCAAGTTTGAGTTGGGGCTATATTGTTGCAATAACATTCTCTTGTTTGTTTTATTCTGTATACTAGTATAGCAGGAAAACCAATTGTCACGAAGAAAACTACAGGAAGTCGGTCGGTCTACTTCACTGAAAAACGTAAAGATAAACCGCGCCCAAAATGTACCTTATTGGCCTAGGAGATTGAATTTCATTATTTTATGTCCGAAAAAATTATTTAGAACCGCAATCATTTTTCTTTTTTTACCTGTCAACCAAACAATCCATTGAACTTTTCAAACTAAATTAAAAATTGGATTGCGCGGCACTCAAACATCCATCAGCAGCTGAAAGATATGACAATTCGAGAATATCGGATTTCTACTTAAAAATCAGAATTCAATTTGCCTATTATTTGTTAAATATCATTATGAGTTCCGCATAGTTCCATTCCACGAGGAATGGCCCAACGTCAAACGGGCGTCTTTATAATTTTCAGAATTGTGTTAAAAATATTCCATTTTGAGAAAAATCAAAACTTTTTCTTGTTGCTTAGCAAACCCAAAATTTTAACATTTTGCATTTTTTGCTAATTAATTGTGATTATTTATTCTTAAAAAATATTTATCTGGAACATTGAAAATTAATAATTTGAAAAATAAAATCAATTAAAAAGTTGATAAGACCTTTCTGCTGTATCCGAATGGATAAGTTATAAACTGCTTAGGATAACGATTTGAATTCAAAAAAAAACATTCAGTTCCGGTATTTTCATATATCACGCTCATTACAAAATCCGGTAATTGCCTACTTGATTATCTGGTTTTACAAAATCTAGTGAAAATCCAGTGAATTTCTAGTTAAAAATCAAGAAAAATGAATTTTCTAGTTAAATTTAAAAATAGATTTAACCGATTTCCAGTGAAATTGCAACCAAAACCAGATTTTGATTTTCTAGTTAACTTCCAGTAATATTTTTAATTATACCGGAATTCTAGTGATTATCTAGCACAAAAAATTACTAGGAAAATACTAGATGGTCAGTTTTACTCTATAAAATGGAATATCTAGTAAATTTAACGAAAATCTCGTAAATTGTATTACCAGAATTCCACTAAAAATAAAAATTACCTGAAATCCAGTAAAATTGTAGTTAAATTAAATTAAATACAAGATAATTCCTGTTCGCAAGTGCAAGGAATTTCTAGTAAATTAAACAGATTCTAGTAATATTCTGGTCAATTTAAACTTCAATTAGAATTTACTAGAATGCTAGTAAATTTAGACTACCGATCGCATATTAATTTACAATTTCGTTGTCATAGTCAGTATCAGTAATACGTTGAATTTCTTTCTGTGGTATAGTGAAATGAAGAACAGGTGAAAAAGTAAAAGTTTCAGTATATAAAGTGTGAGTGCTAATATAAAATAAGTATAGTGAAATATTACACATAATTATTGATGAGATGAATCAAGCAAATGCGGATTTATATACACGTGGTTTTAATTTTTTATGCAATAGCTACTGCCGTACATATTTTAACATTTGGTCGGCGGGAGATTTTGCGATTAAATTTGGCCTCCACGATGAAACTCCTCATTCAAAATTTTCCCAAGGTGAAGGATTTTGACGGTGATTGCGTAAGTTTTGATAAATATATACATACATTAAATTATTTTCAGATTAACTATCAATTATTAACATTTCAGATTAATTTTGAATTTGGTCTCTTGTAGAAACACGGGAATGAAATAAAGAATTTCCATTGGCTTTTTTTAAATGCTGAGTGGATCCAATCATTGAAGACAGCATAACCTTAACCTATAAATATTAATATGCATTTATAAATAGTAATATTGCATGCAAAAAACGATAAGTCAAAATCGTCGTTTCCGGGAGAAGGTTTGGAAATTTAAAATTTTGAAGGGGGTTCCTTGTAAAAAACGTTTCCTTAAAGTTCTATATCCTGTGCAGGAGTTTATGAAGAAAAAGATCAAAGTATAATCTACAATTTGTTTTAACCTGCATTTCCGGCGAGTCCATTTGGGCTAAGGTATATACTTAATTATTTATTGATATGATTTTAATTATTATATGCTTTTTAATAGTCTTGTTACATTTAAAATTTTCAACGTTGACTTTCTTATAGAATATTTAACTAAATTAAATTAACCCATGTACGTTATATTCATCATATTTTCCCGGGCCACGGAGCCGGCGTGCAGGTCTAACAAGGCATTTCTGTAAAAAAAACTAACTAAATCCAAAAAGAATTCCAGTCAAAATATTTTGACATGAATGCCTTTATTAGTTTTTTGATTGAACTTCTTTCTAAAAAGGCATTTCGTCTAAAACTATTTTCACTGAGTTGCCTTTTAATTTTTGACTGAAATGTTTTTAACTAGAATTGCCGGAGCCAAAAATGTTAATATAAATTACGTTATGTTAAATATGAACGTTACAATAAAAAATACTTAGTACGTAACTTTCATTACCTATCAACTAATGAACATAGAAGTACATTTGAATTTTATAACTTGTACGTTATCGAACTCTATAATACTACTCTACAATACTAATATTACTCTATAAAATATAGATATCAATACATACAGAGTACGACAATGAACAAGTTATAAAATTCAAATGTACTTCTATGTTCATTAGTTGATAGGTAATGAAAGTTACGTACTAAGTATTTTTTATTGTAACGTCCATATTTAACATAACGTAATTTTATAATAAAATTTTTACCCTGATGATCAGCCGAAAAGTCCAAAATTGGGGAAAATGATGAATAAAATATACATGGCTTAATTTAATTTAGTTGAATAGGGGTTAAAAGAAAGCCAACGTTGAAATTTTGATATAATATGTTCATATTATTACTCTTGTTATTAAACCAAACCTTTTGATTTTTGCAGGTAGATGAATCATTAAAAGATCTCACCCAAAATATAAGCTGTCGCTGCCGTATCTGGTATGATTATCGGAGAATGGTTTGAGCCACGAAGAAATCTTCGACGTAATAATAAATGCACAATCAATTTCGTTGGGCTACAGAACTTTTTAATGCACCTTCGACAAACTCTTTTTAATTAAAGATGTGATTCCGATGCCTCGTGTGTCGAAATTATATTCTAAATTGTGTGCAAAATATTCAGAACCACTATTTTAAAGCTTTGTTATTTATGTAATTGTTGAAATAAAAAAATGTTTAATTAAAATAAATTAAAAAACGTTTTTGTATTATTTTAAATTTCATTTAGACGGCAATCTAGTACAATCGAGGGATAATCTAGTAAAAAATGATGACTTAGAATTAACTGAAATTCTGCTAAAGAATATAGTTTTTTTCGGTTATTTTACTAGAACTTTAGTAGAATAAATATAAGAAATCTTAGTATTTCTGCAAGAAAATCTAGTATTCGATTTTACTTGAAATCTAATTAAAAAATAGCATTTCTCATAATTTTACCAGAATTCCAGTCGTAAAATCAAGTGGTATTGCTTACTTGATTTCCAGTACTAAATATTTGTATTTCAAGTAAAATTACCAGATTTTATTACAACCAGAAATCTAGTATTTTTAATTTTACTTGATTCAACTAGATTGTCTAGTATGCTAACATCTAGTGAATTTTTATTTACCGTGTAGATCTATCTATTCCTCTCGATCTCATATAGATCTATCTATCTATCTTTTCCAGTTTCTCTAACTTTTTTCTCGAGTTGAGCAAATACGCGGCCCAGCGGCATATAGGAATGACCTGGCACATATCATATTTTTAATACGTTTCCTTTTTCGAACTTAGATTGTAATGAACCTTGAACGATACCTAAATTGTAGAGATATAGTTGCCTTCTGTAATAAGGTGCTTGACCAATTTAGGCACCACCGCATTCTTTTGGCAATCAAAGGAAATTGTTTTAGAATTCCTTTGGCCGCATCTTATAGACTCTCGAGGGAGTTATTAGGATTAATCGTTTTTGTAAGTCGTTTTCGATGTTTGGCGGTTCTTTCATAGACTGACTTGTGCTACATATATCAGAGGATGGTGCCTTGAACCCAATGTTGAAATTCCGATTAAAAATATACCGAAAGTAGCTACGTTTTACTTGTAGTTCTGGATAATTGCTGTTGAACATTTTGTAAATTTTATTTATAGAGAGTTCTCCTGATAAATACCGGTTGGAAGCTACTCGGGAACTTAAATATTATACAAATATCAAGAATCTGAAATAAAAAAAAAATTAAAGTTAAACAACATTAATATTAGACAAAATACTTTTTTCAAACTTAGTTCTGATTACAGCTGCTGATTTTGCAAAGCTCGAGCTTTCGATCTTTTTAGAGTACAAGTGTTTTTGATCCCAAAATATTAATTTTATAACGTAAATTATCTCTCTTTATCTCTTGAACAGTAAGAGTTACAAACTTTTTAACAATACTTTCTAATAATAACTTAAGCCGTGTGTAGCATTTTTTTTCGAATTTCGAAAATTGATATATTTCACATTCGGATTCCTCATACCTAAGTGAATATTAGAAAGTATTGTTAAAAAGTTTGTAACTCTTACCATTCAAGAGATGAAGAGATTTCTAAATAAAGAGAGATAATTTACGTTATAAAATTAATATTTTGGGATCAAAAACACTTGTACTCTAAAAAGATCGAAAGCTCGAGCTTTGCAAAATCAGCAGCTCTAATTCTGATACGCGGTGGCCTCCACGAGTTACAACTGGCATACGCATCTTCTTCTCAAAGTATCGTTTAACGATTTCCTTTATTTTAAACTTGGTTAAGCCCGAAATATTAGAATATGTGCTTTAACAAACACGGAGTAATTTTGAATTTTTGTTTCTCAAAAAATATTTGACGCTGAAGGCCCACGGGAGGCCCACCAAAACCACGGTTTCGAATCTTTATTTTTAGCAATAAAATAAATGAATGTTGGGCAGTTTTTTTTCTACTGGAATAAAACGAAACTTTCCTCCTTTTCCGTTTCCACCATATAATTGGCCGCGAAACTATCTTTACGTTGGGAGAGTTGTTAATAGTGCTGGGCTTCAGTGAATTCAACCCATAGAAGTTCGATTCGTGTGTTTTTTGCCTGTAATAACATTAAACATGCACAATCTTTTGAGATAGGTAGCCTCTGTCTGAAGCTGGTGATAAGATTTCGTTTGCCGATCAAATAAACTGGGCAACACTGGATGCAGCTGCGCAAGACGTGTGGGAACGGTGTTCGGCGGTGCTTTTTAAACTTATCTCCTCTTAACGCATCTTGTTGACGTAAAATTTACTGACTACTTATTCAAGCTTATTGAATTCACATACACAAAATATAGACATGGACTGTTCTAACTTAACATATATGGCATAGATTTTTTGACCTTTTCAAAATGGCGTATCACAACATTTTGATATTTACTCATGCACCGTATAGTAACACTAATAAAAATCTTTGTAAAAATTCCAAAACTTCGATATAAAATTAGTTTGGTTAGACGGGTTCGTTTGTTGTCTCAGGTACGGGAAACCGATGTTATATGCTCATCTTAAGGTTTAGCCATAATTGCTCAATAGGAATGAGATCGAAACTAATTGCTTGCCAAATCATTTGGTCGATACCAACTTTCTCGGATCAGCAATTAGCAGTGTGTGGACGCAAAATATCACAACATGTTCACTAAGGATTGCCGTTATATGTATCGATGTGCTATTAAACGTCAGTTTTTAATAAACCAAAACTCCGTTCACGCTCAAAGGAAGTTTTTGACCTTGTTTGGCAAATTTCAAATACTCTCTCGCGTTCATCGGTTGAATCTCAACTTTTCGCTCAGCATGTTCATGTCCAAATTGAAGACGTGTAACACGATTGCGTGGGAGATCGATGCACAGTTCTACGAAAATTTTCGTCTGCCAACCTTGGTCTGACCATTAAATTCCCTAACTTCTCGAGGAAATCTGTTGAGCTTTCACCAAATTTGTGAACGATTTTGCAAAATTGCCATCTGATGATACCCAATTATTGTGACAGCTTGTCATACGGTACCGCCAACGTCTACTACTTACAGTAGTACATAATCCACTTTTCATTCATTTTCCACCGCTCGGTGAAAATCCAACTGAATCAATGTATATTCACACAAAACCTTCTTTTGATAAGCAAAATGAACATTTTGTGTAGTTAACAAAAATTATCAAGTATTCCTTTGTTTGTTTGCTTGAATTTGGGTTTCAAAGAGCTATACATGCTTTCGAAAAGTAAAAGAAAACTCCACCACATATTTGACACTACCAGGCCATGCCTATATATTTTGGAGGGGATTTGAATGAGATTGAAATCGGGTTTTTGTTTTAAGTTTACGCCTATTTTGGCTCAAGAGGTAGTCACATTTGGAAACATTAATAAGAGATGTGATAATGCATGCATTTGAAAAGTAAAAAATCATCTCAACCGCTCTTGTGGCCATGAACGTATTTTCTGAAGAAAATTTTATTGATCTTAAATTTAGTTTTTGTTTAAAGATTCTAGGTATTTAAAAAAACAAATTGGGTATTTAAATACCCTGGTAATCCCTGCATAAAAGAAATATTCAAACTCCTATATAAAAACGTAGAAATTTCATTCAATTTTGCTTTGTGCCATATGTGACGAGCGTTGTTGTTTTGTGGATTGTTTTACGCAGGCGACAGTTTGTTTGGTTCAATCCATGATTCATGTATTTTCCGATGTTCCAATTTATTTTTAGAAATGTCGAATTGTACATTAATATATAAACTTTGCATATTAATGACATTAATAACGATTTAACCGTAAAATCCAAATTGTACAGGTTCTATAATAAATCCTGCTGATCAGCATATGGTGGGTGACCTTGGATATGATCTTAAGTTGTATTTTAGTACGGTTCATGAGATTATTGTATGTATTAGTTTAGTACATATACATTTCAAATGATGGGGAAATGTGGTTTTAATTATAATGATCCCTATACCTATAGTGGAAAGTTTTGTTGAAATCCTGAGAAGAATTGCTCATTAATAAAAGCACAATTTTTTCACAAATTCATTTCTTGTGTAGTATAATCCAACATACAAATGTGCATAATCCAAAAATATTAATGACTCAATTCATTTGAATTTAAGGTATCAGTATTATATTTTTTTAACTAGTTCATCAAATACATAAATATAAAAATGAATCGGATCATACAAATTTCCCCGCATGCCGCTTATTTATATCTTCAGTAGTTGCGTTCATTTCACGGTGCTGGAAATTGTTGTTGTTTCAATTTATCTATAATATTAGGTTCGTCACTAGAACATATTGATATCTTCCCAATTATGTGAAATATTGTCTGTTAAATAATCACTGCTGTTATTATGATCTTTTATGGTTTTAAACATCGATTTCGCTCTCTTTCATTTTCTTAAGTATGTACTAGTCTCCCGTCATTCGATCGAAGTTGCAATGTTTAATAAGTACTTATAATGTATCAAATAGGACATATCCCCTGGAATCCATTTAAATGTTGCTCTTCTGAAATTAAAAATTATAACCTTAAAAAATTCCTATGCACCAAAAAATAACAAAAACACACAACAAAATAATTACGGTCACTAAAATTATTTTCCTTTCTTTGAATTCTAATTCCTAATTAAAATTACAATATTTAATTAACTATTTAATATGATGTAGTACGAAAAGAATGCGTTCTAAATATTCCGAATGAGCAAAAGAATATTTTAGTTATTTTCGAAATGTCCAGCAAATTTGAAATGAATAAACGAAAGCACCCATATGTACATAGAATAGCGCATTCTCATATTTCATGTGACGAAAACGGATCTTCAACAAAGTTTTAGATATCACATAACTTCTTGTTTAATATTTAAATTTAACCTTTTTCAATTGTTTTGTTAATTAATTTTTTTTGTCCAAAAATTGATATCACAACTATTTTATAAAATAAAACATGTTAATATAAACATAAAATTGTGCTTCTAACTGATCATTTACTAATTAATTATCTCTCGAAATCGATTTGATCTAAACTAAATGATCGTTTGTGGCTTTTGTGAACAACGGGTAATTTTTTTTTACATGTATACGGACAGCTTATTTCTGTTTTTATAAAAATATAGATAAATTAATTGAAAACTAAATGTCACATTAATTTTGTGTATAAACATATTTACAGTTATACAAAACACAAAAAAAATAAAAAAAAAAGTTTCTTTAAAACAAAAAAATAAATAAACAAATTTAATCGATGGATTTAAGATGGATCGTCTTTAATTTTTATCTTAAATTTAAATTTTTTTAGGTTAATTTAGAGGCATAAATTTTTATTGAATTTTTACTTGAATTTCTTTTTTTTTTCTTTTCGCTTCATCATCTTCATATCAAATCGAAAGACATACCACTCATTCCATCGTAGTCTATATACGAGTATAAATATTCAAAACTTGATTGAAAAGTTTACAATTTTTTTTTTTTTTTTTTTTGGGGAAATAGATAATTAATTGATCTCTCAGTAGAACATAAATTATTTGTCTTAAGTCAATTAAAAATCAGAAAAATTCGATAACATTTTGATCTACTTATTAAAAGCCTGTCGTTAATGTGTTTAACGGGATTTTGGTATTTAAGATGTTATATTTCTTAGCGGTTTTCACCATATAGCACAAATTTTTGGACAATTTTCTATTTTTTGATATTGTTCGGTATTCTAATCTGGACGTACTTAGCAATGTGACTAATCATCCTGCAATAATAATAATATACAAAAAAAAAACACACACACATTGGATTCATATATGGCAAACGTTAAATTGGTCATCTATATAGAGATAAAATTGAAAAAATTTCTCCTTCACTTGAAACACACAAATATGTCGGTAATCGGCCAATTCGACAAAAGTCACTATATAAAGCAACAACACGCATTAATATGTCAACAAAATTAGATAATAATAAACCTTATTAATCACAGCCATAAATACCTATATGTTATAGCTAGCTAGCTTAACCTCGATTTTCCAATAATAGATCGCAAAGCAAAGAAAATCACAATACGTTCAACATTGGGTAAATATGTACGAATAGAGATGAAAATGCAAAAAAAAAAAAATTTTAAAAAAATAATAATAATTACATTTCATTCATCAGTCTGTCTGTCGTCTGTCTTTTCATATGCCTGTCTATATAATTTTTATATTGTGTATTTCGTTTTCTTATTTCTATACATAAACGACGATTTTTTTTGTCATTTTCTGTTTCTTTTTGTGTCTTAACTCTCCGTGAGTGATTGGTAAAAAACGAATTACTATTGCAATTGAATAATTAATTGTCTGTTAAGTCGATTGCATAAGACGACACATTTTGCTGTTAGTCCCGTTTTGATCTCTTTGATATAGTAAAGCTGCTTGGCTATACGGTGGTAGTTTTTGTTTGTTACACGTCCATTAAAAGTAAATGCTTTTCATAGTTCAATGATCTGCATACCGATTTTATATATAAGGCGAGAAGGAGTTTATTTTTTCGGGAATATTTAATAAATCTTTCAGACCTTGAATTATCCTTTTTAAACAGATTTACTTTTTAATTGTACGAAAACCCAAGAAAGATGAAGTCCAAATTGTAGGAATTTTATTGAACGTGTTCATGTTTCAAACCATTCAAATATATAGTAGAAGAGATATAGATCACAAAAATAAAAATTAAAAGCAACATAAGTACTAACAAGAAAAAGGTCTTTTTTATCCCAAAAACAAAAATGAGGAGTATATAATGTCAAATGACCGGTGAGCGAAAAATAAAGGCATGATATTGCTCTAGTTAAAATGGCGTTTTTAAAAGGGAAAAAATGAAAGGTCAAGTAATGTATGTGAAGTTAGCCCAGACTTTCATCCCAGAAAAAAAAATATATTATCAGGCAACACTAAAATTACAACGTTATCCCAGCCCAACATTATTTCATATGATATAATTTACTCTATCCCAGAAAATATTTTTTATTTTATTTTATAACATATTTTATGAAAGAAAATCGCAAAAATTAAAATCTGACATTATACAGGAATATATAGAAAAAAAAACACAAAAAAAAGGCCTTTAAGATAGAATACTACCGAGATTTAGTCGGGATGTTTCTTTTCCGAAAACTATCGGTACGCCATTTGGCTTGGCGTTACGTTATCTAATTCCATTAAAAATATCAAGACGATTTGCATGTTGAGATTGGCGCTATAACTATTTAAGTTAGTGTAGTACTGAAATTTCATACAAATGGAAGCGATTTGGCCGTGGTATGACCGGGATGTTTTTTTCCGGAAACTATCGGAATGCCAGTTGGTTTGGCCTTACGTTATCTATTTCCATTAAAAATATCAAGACGATTTGCATGTTGAGATTGGCGCTGTAACTATTTAAGTTAGTGTAGTACTGAAATTTCATGCAACTAGATGGGATTTGGCCGTGGGATGACCGGGATGTTAATTTAAATACATATAGCGCCAATCTCAACATGCAAATCGTCTTGATATATTTAATGGAATTAGATAACATAAGGTCCAACCAAATGGCGTACCGATAGTTTCCGGAAAAAAAACATCCCTATCATCCAAGGGCCAAATCCCATCCAGTTGCATGAAATTTTGGCACTATGTTAATTTAAATACATATAGCACCAATCTCAACATGCAAATCGTCTTGATATTTTTAATGAAATTAAATATTGTAACGCCAAACCAAATGGCGTACCGATAGTTTTCGGAAAAGAAACATCCTGACTAAATCTCGGTAGTATTCTATCTTAAAGGCCTTTTTTTTGTGTTTTTTTTTCTATATATTCCTGTATAATGTCAGATTTTAATTTTTGCGATTTTCTTTCATAAAATATGTTATAAAATAAAATAAAAAATATTTTCTGGGCTAGAGTAAATTATATCATATGAAATAATGTTGGGCTGGGATAACGTTGTAATTTTAGTGTTGCCTGAAAATATTTTTTTTTTTCTGGGATGAAAGTCTGGGCTAACTTCACATACATGGTCAAATAAATATGTGCTTGTGCCGAACAAAACCGGGAATATATCCGGTTATGATTTAATTTATAGATAATATATTTTGTAGCAAGAATATTCCGATTCTAGATCCTAACCCCTTCTTAGCATTTATTGGCTTGGATTTAAATTCTCTGCCACGAATTACTGTGGAAGGACATCGCGGAATAGTCATTAATCCGCGGGTTATATATATATATATATTTATAGATGGCAAAAACCCAAAAACGATTTTTCGTTTCTCAAATTCAACGATATAAATACGTTATATTGTCAAATGTCAGTCATTATCAGGTTCAATAAAAATTATTCCAAAACTTTGTAGTATACACAACAATCTAAGTTTTTGCCAGGAGCCAAAATAATTAACTAATGCGGTGAACCAACTCGAGAGCATGCAACATATAATTGACCATGTCAGTCCCGATGATGCAAAGAAAAGAGCCATTATCCGAACTTGTGAAAGAAGCAAATTAATTACGTACGCAGCTACGTGTGACCAATCAGTTAATGCGAAGGGGTGCTGACCGAATAAGAATGATATTTAGACATCCACAATCAGACATTGCGTGTAGTTTGCAAAATTCTAACCAAATAAAGTTCGGAATGAAACCTAAGAAAAATAAAAACACTTTGCATTAGATTCAAGCAAAAATCAGAATTAAAAAATATTAATAAAGAAAACACAAAAAAAATAAATCCTTCAACTTTGAAATTATTCATGACTATAGTCGGGCAAACAATTTTCTCCCATATTCTCTTAGGAAGAAAATCAGTCACGCGTTTTATCTATACTGGCTATTACTCTAATAAAAATAATAAAATTAAGCACAAAAAAAATGGAGGTGTGGCCACCATACGACTTTCTTTTACGAACAGAGAATTTTGAGGAATTTTTTTTTTTTAATTTTTAAATTTTTAATTTTTTAAAATTTTTGGAAACATTTTTTATTAAGAAGATTTTGTAATCGTTATAATTTTTAAGATATTTGCAAAATAAACTTTCTGGACCAAAAATTCACTGGGACCTCCCAATTTATCAAAAAAGCTTAAATCTGAAGTTTCAATTCGATTGGTTAAGACTGACAAACTGACAGGCAGACACCATTTCGAAACCCACTTTTTTGGACTCATATGGGACCTCAAAACAGATAAATCTCTAAAAATTTCAAGGTCTAAAATTTTCATGATTACTATACTTTATTACTTTCTTTTACTTAAGTAAAATAAAGTATAGTAATCATTGGACCTTGAAATTTTTAGAGATTTACCTGTTTTGAGGTCGCCTGAGTCAGAAAAAGTGGGTTTCGAAATGGTGTCTGTCTCTCAGTCTGTGTCCTCTCTACAGCCCAGATGGTTTAACCAATCGAACTGAAACTTCAGATTTAAGCTTTTTTGATAAATTGGGAGGTCCCAGTGAATTTTACTCCAAATCGGCTAACCGGAAGTGGCCTCTCCCTTGGTCCAGAAAATTTATTTTGCAAATATCTTAAAAAGTATAAGGTTTACAAAAAACTACTTATTACAAAATGTTTCCTAAAAATAAAAAAAAATAAAAAATATAAAATAAAAATTTAAAAATTAAAAAAAAAAATTTAAAAATTATAAAAAAAAATTAAAATTTCTCAAAATTATCTGTTCGTAAAAGAAAGTCGTGTGTTGGCCACAACTTCATTTTTTAATTACAAACCCCAATTTTGAAATTATTCAGAATAAAACTCAATTTATCAATAAAAATTTGATAAACCACATTCGGGTCCGCCAGCAGAAAAAACTGAACCCCAATCGCTAAAAAGTAACTCCCTCGATAAACCACAATAATTAATCATAGTTTTAGATATAATTTAATTAATTCGATTCCTTTTGGCAGCCTAAACTAATTTCAAAGCTAATATAATTGTATTGTGCGATCTTTCACATAAAAATTTTAATTTTTCAGTTGGGTTTTTTAAAATACATGACCAAGACACGAATTAGAAATTGTTATAGTAGCACTATTCAGTAGAGAACCCAAGCGAAATCAGGAACACAACAATAAATAGTCATCTTTGACGTGGGAATCTTTCAATAAATCAAAATTATTCTCACCGATCTTATGTTTTGATTTACCAGTCTCTCAATTCTCTTAAAAATATTTCAAACGAAAAATAAAGGTAGCATTCAACATAAGTAAAATTTAATGAGAAAACCTGATATTGAAGCAAAGATCTCATAAATGGTGGCACCACCCGCTCTATAAAAGTCATTTCAATTAACAAATAACGGAAAACAAGATCATAATCCGTATTAAACTCGTAAATACTGCTTCCAGAACAACAGAAGTTGTTAGGAATTTTTCAGTTCATTAAAACATAATTAAAATATCGGAAACGTTTGCTTGGAAGTAGAACATCTCGCTTGGAATAACTGTTTTTCGACTCAAGTCTCAAACATTGGTTATAATTAGCTCTCTGTATCCGGTTAGGAACAGGACTATAAAGATTTAGTTATGGCAAATAAAGAATAGTTGACAACTGGTGGGGAAATATGCATTTCAAAATCAGTTTCAGACTTAAAGATTTTTTTTATCAAAATTAGAAAAAATTTTGTATGCAACACATTAGGAAATGTCATTTTGTGTGACGTGTGATTTTCCACTTGGTACACAAAATAAAGAATTTCTTAACAGGTTGCATAAATATCAATTACTATAGTGATTTGGGCTCAGGATAGCTAGAACTTTTAATTTATTTTATTTTGTTAAGCTGTTGAAGTTTGGTCAGGTTACATTATCTAATTTTGTTAGATGCTTCGTTTGTAATTAAATATTACGAAACCCCCTGTCTACTACCTACAACGACTTCTGTTGGAACAAAAATTTAAAAAAAATTCCTTCAAAATAAAAACAACAATAAACGGATGAAATGGTGTAAAGGTTTCTGGTGTCTTTTTATTTATATATTTTATCTTATTTTGATCATAAAAATTACACATAAAATCATTTTATTTTTATAGATTTTTTTAACTTTATTATTATGATTATATGATTGTTTTTGTTGTTATCTTTAAGAATAAAATATAATGGCAACAACAACAATGTTATAAAATTCGCGCGACTTTCGCATGAAATAAGGAAAAGAGAGAACAAAATTAGTAAACATTTATATAGACATATGATGATGCTGTAAATATTGATGGGTTTTGAATTGTTTGCAAAAAAAAAATGTTATGCATTTATATGGTAGCTATAATACATTTTTATTACATATAATATTCGTATATAAAATAGTGCATTGTCATCAGGTATAAGAGCGGATTCAATAAATTACCAATCGATCAATTTTATATCGATTTTTTATTAAGTTGACCTACAATCATTTTTTTGTTTGATCAAAATGATTATAATTCTTGTCTTTCAAAAATAACTTTACGTTTTTAATTTGCAGCCTACAATTAACCTAGAACCAATTCAAGGTGACAAATAAATTATTTCACTTCAATATAGACGCGTACGTATATGTATTTTATGTGTAACACGAATTTAAATTGATTTGTTATTTAAACATTATTGATGGGCTCCGGTCATACTTTGTTTGTCTTAATTAAGCTGTGCTTGTTTTAAAATAAAATTAAGAGCGGTGCAACGGAAAAGGAAATCATAAAATTATCTTCACTTTTATACCTACATATGTACATTATACGTGGTAATTTTATTTTAGATGATAAAACTGATTTTATGTCCAGTGTCATCGTTATACAAACTTCATGCTCATTACTAGATATCGTGACGGTTAAATTAGGGTTTTATGAGTTAAGTATAATTTTGATGATTCTGAATAACATTAAATAAAAATAAGCCACTTCTGGTGTAATAGCAGCTTTTAATTGGTAAATTATTGAAAATTTGGTAATTTTTTCAAAAATCAAAAACCTCGATGATTTAAATAAAAACGGAACAATTTATATATAAACTATTCTTATTTAGCTCAAAGTTAATTTAAACTTGTTTCGATTTAAGAATAAATCAAAATTGATTATTTTCATCCAATCTCGGTTTGTGAAACTATATTTCAATTTACTATACAACCTGTATTTATAAAGTTGTAAACTTGTTTTGCGAATATTAAATGATTTAAAATATTATCGAAACACTGTACTTAATGTCTCAAAGTTGTAATCAGATTGTGATCGAACGATTACTCTTAATTTTTTTTTCTTAATCTTCTAATTTTGCTTTCAAATTTAAAATTGTAGTTGGGTTGAACAATAAGTTTGCCAAAGCATTGTTTTATTACCCTCATTACGTGTTCAACTCGTGTTTGTTATAAAACACATTTTTCTTTTTGAAAAAGTTTAAAAACGGCCACATACAACTGAATTAAAAAATACTTCACTCGTTTATTAGATAAGGATTGGCTTTTTGACATTTTGGATCTCAGTGTTCACTCGGTGCCTTAAAAGTATTTCATCGTGATCTAATTGAGTGGAAATTGCGTTACATTGTTTGTTGCTGGGGTGAGCCTTATTAAACAATTAAGCTTCTGGTCGTCGCTCTTAAAAGCATGTTGTCAGATTAATGTATTTTAGCAGTAAGTGTAGTCCATCTTAGTCGTTATTTACCAAGAGAAAAATTCTTCCACTGAAACACCCGTACATTTTTAAAGTTATCAATAAATACTTTGAAATGAATGGAAATCGTCGATAATTTCAATTGTGTCTTAGTATCTGCTCCTACTACTTTTAATAAGCAGCTTCAGCATGGCTCAATTAAATTATTGAGGAAACCCTGCTACTGGCTTTGGAGTCCAAGAGATTTTTGATGTTTGAAATTTTATTTGTTAAATTTGTAAAAAAAAGCCAAAAACAACCAACAAAATCAAATTTAATAATAAAAAATTATTTACTAATTTTATAGATCAAAGCACATCCGTTAAGCTAACTAATAAAGTATTGACCAAATAAATGGCTTATCTTGGAGATGAGTGAATTTTACCAGCCTTGCTTGTTTTTTGCATTTTTGTACTGTGCCTCCAAACGCGCTAACACACAAATTGTACACTAATTTTTTATTTACGTTCTTTAAAGTTCTTTCAAATTATTACTTAACAACATTTTTTAAATAAAATTGATATATCATGAAGTTGCATAGCCTCCCACTTTTCTAAATTTTTTTACTATAAAATTCAGTGAATGAATAATGAGCGAATATTCAACGGCTAACGAAAATGAGTGAACAATCAGAGAATAACGAGTACACGTCATTTATCACATCATTTATAATTCGTCAGTGAATAAACCGTAAATAATCTTTTAATAAAGATGAAAAAAAGATGAAGTGAAATGTATAGTGAATGAATAATAAGGTGAAAAATCATTGAATACTAAGTGAAGCCGCGCCTCTCGCCATAAAAATACCAACCAAATTACACAGCTAGATTCAATTAAATGCAATTTAAATTTAGAAATAATAAAACTTCAATCATCTCAATTACAACTACAAGGATGTAGTGTCCGGGACACAGCCTACCCATTTTTTTTAGTAATCTTAGATTTCGAGCATCAGGTTTTTTTTTTAAATAAAAACGCCTGCTTTTAACAGATAGCTGTGAAACCGTTAATTCCGAAAAGGACTAGAACTGATTAATTTTAAAGGGTACTTCGGGTATCTAATAATATCCTAAATTGTTGGCTAATTGTTTTCGCTGAACATTAAACGTTCGCAGAAATCTACCAAGAACTGCAAAAAAAAATTGTATCACCAACAT
Organism: Tipula vernalis; assembly: GCA_958295665.1. Taxonomy (NCBI): domain Eukaryota; kingdom Metazoa; phylum Arthropoda; class Insecta; order Diptera; family Tipulidae; genus Tipula; species Tipula vernalis. Next base: position 4,436,028 of record OY282560.1, on the reverse strand, counting down.
TGAACTGTATACACACCATTCAACTAATATAATAGTGTACGAGACATAAAATACAAACATAATCTAAATTTAGTAATTCTCAAAAGAAATAATCTTTTTCCGGGATATGTAAATGAGCAAAAATATAAACTATTTTTCTTTATTTATTATTGTTGCTACTATTACTAAGATTATTTTTTATTTCTATTTCAATTCATCATTTTTTGTATGAGAAAGTTTAAAGCTTTTTTTTTCGAATAAAAACTATTTAATGTGTAATTGTGAATAGAAATTAGATTATCATCTGTGGGTGCCCTATCAAGATTACGTTTTCAAAAAAAAAAAATCTCGCAAGATGTTCATAGCGTTTTCTTGTTAAATCTTTAATTAATGACCATGAGTGATCATCTGCAATTCTATTCGTACTTGATTATATATAGGTATGTATTATTATATGCGGTGTGTGTATAGGCACTTTTTTGTATGTTTAATTATTAATTTTTTTTTTATATTTCGTACCCTAAAGCATAAAATAGCGTGTCTTAAACAAAATATTTTTTTTTTATTATTTCAACGAATAAATTAACATTCACTGCAACTTCATGCACTTGCATTTTGCAGGCATTTTTTTTTTTTTGTTTGTTACGTTTGAGTGTTATGTTTTATTATTATTATTGTTCTTATAATACTCTATTATTTTACTATACAGATTTTGTTGTTGTATGCAACGATAATTAAGGAAAATGCCATTTCCACCGACTAAATTCGTTAAAAAACTGAAGGTAAATAACACACGAAGAAAGGGATAAAATCTTAATCTTAATGATCATGATATCAAAACATTGACAATAACAACAACAAAAAAATGAAATATCAACAAAGTGAACAATCTAACATATGCGGATTCAGTTAAATTTCCTATTTAACCTAATTTTTCTTGTACAGATATATGTATATATGTATGTAAACTATCTCTAATCAAAATAATGATAGCAAAAAAAAAAGATGATGATGAATAATATTAAGATGATATGAGGTTTGGAAGTGATATAAGAAGAAAAAGAATAACAAGAATAAGATGATATGAATATAGTACTCTATCTTTAGACAGACATAGCGTATATTGTGTAGATATATGAACATAAATTCCAATAAATGTCTTATTTATAAATAAAATTTAAACAATACCAGTAATGAATGTACACACTCATATACGTATATGTATGAATATTCATATGATGAAGGGAAGATTTATGTAGGCGCTGAAAGATCATTTTATAATGAGTTTAAACTGCTTTAATAAAGTCAATAGAATTAAATGAATATGAGATATTTTCATGTGTGCACAAAATAAAGTTTCCGAAAACACTTTACGGTCTCGCATTGAAATAGACTCAAAAATTTGAAATTAAAATTAGCTTAAGAATTCTGTCGGAGTTTTAGCAGTAGTAGTATAGCATTTTTTCATTTCAATGCTAAGTGTATACAATTCAAAGGTTAGAAAAAAGTAGGTTGTCAGAGTTATACAATAATATGCAGTTTTAAGGCAAGTCTACAGACAGTTTTATATTTGTTGTGTGTAGTTTTATATTGTTGTTTCTGCAGGCTTATTGTAAAATTTGTAGTAACAGTTAGAAACCTGATTCTTCGTATACATACACATATATAATAGTATTTAGCTAAAGAATTTTGAGAAAATCAGTTTCAAAGAAAGAATTATCTTATGACGAAAAATTTGAGATAATTCGCACGTCTAGTAGGGTTAAACGAGTCCTGAAATTTTCTTACAACCATTTTGTACCTGAAATGTTTAAATTTTTTATAGCGAGCTTAAAGATTTGGAAATTGCCAGTTTATTCTTTTGTACCAGAAAATGAATAGATTTAAAAATTATAAACACATTTGGGGAAATGACGTAAGCAAGATGCCAATAGTACCTCAAAAAATGAAAATGCTCTGCCATTTCGTGTGATCCTTCTGAAAAGGGGTTCAATATGCTAAGTGCGTTTGAGAAGTCCTCTATTTTATAGTAGTTTGTAAAAACACGTACCTCTTTTGAAAATTTTGTAGTTTCTTGAAATTCTTGAATTTCAATACTGGAAAAGCTTAGGAATCAAGGATTTGGAGGCGGGAGCCCCATATTCTCTAAGCACAGGTGTGTAAATTATGTAAAGAGACAAATTTTATACCGGTTTCATAAACAAATTTTAGGAGCCCGTAAATTATGTAAAGAGACAAATTTTTTGTTTGGTTTTGCACGGTGAAAAAATGTGGCGGTATCTTTATTTACATGGGGAATTTACACATCGCCTTTCGGGAGGTAATTTCACCCGATGTGATTTCAACGAACGTAATATTCCTTCAGTAGGCTTTTAAAACGTTCAAAATACCATTCTAACACTTCAGATCAAAACAATAATCAAAGTTTAACCACGATTTTTTTCCAATTCTTATGCTGTATGTCTTAAATTGATTGTTTGGCTAAATTTTTGGCATTGTAAATGACCGAATGTTATTGATATTTCAATAAAATAACCAGGCATAGTTGTAACCGACCAACCAGCATGATATTGTATGGTGGTATATGACGATTGAATCTGAAGTTCAATTCCCGGCAGGGGAGGGATGTATAAGGTGTGTCTTTGAATTTCTGATTCTATATTTTTAAATGTATCGTATTTTTAGTAAAATGGTCATTTACATAAACTCAACTGCTATCGGCGACCGGGTTGGAAAATATATGATCTATGGTTCTAAAGACCCTAACCCAATGAACATTAGTAGTAGTAAATACACATGGGAGTAAGTGGTGGGATTCCTTGCAACCACCAAGCTAAAATTGTACAAAGCGTCAAAAAGGCACATTGTCATATCCGAATGTCGACGATTTTAGAAAACGTCCTCGCATATTCTGATGGTTTGAATAAAAAAAAAGCTGGCTCGTAATCGAAATCGATGGAGCGAGATACCTAATACTACGTCTAATACATACATAAATCGTATATTCGTTGGCAAATTTAATTGTTTCTATATACTTCCTGTAGTGCTCTTATGTAAATCAAGTAAGACAATTCATCTCCAGCGATTTCAGATCACAAAATCTGATCTGTGTGACAAAACAAATTGTGGTTAAAATAAACCTTGGTCAAATTGTAAAATTTTTTCATCATTACGAGCCTAGATTTATCCAATTTGCAGATGGTTGGTCTGTTATGGACTAACCCAAATTTTTAAAAGTCTTATAATTTTCCACAATTATCATAATTTTCAATTTTTTATGTACCTAAACGAAAAATTCGAATCGAAAGTTTGGTTTCAAGTATTAACCAAGAAGTTCAAACCAGGAAACTTGATAATATTCATTGTAAGTTGAGGTAATATAGATAATATAAATCCACGGAAATTTAGTATAGCTGTAATTTTAAAGTAAAAGTTAGGAATTTAAAAATATCAACATTTATAAATTTGGCTATTTATAATTTAGGAATTTTTTAATTCAATATGAAATTCCAAATAAGGAATAGTCAGTAGCATAATCTTAAAAATAGCTATAACATTGGTTGATGCGAGTCGCGAGGCATTGATCAGTTATGCGCATTTTGGAATATCCATACGTGCAATCCAATTAATCCAAATATTTTTTTAATTTTTAATGTGTTCGACCCAATGAAAATAAAATACAGGTTTGAATGTTCATTCGTGTGGCGCTAAATAAAACTATCAATAATAATGAGCGATCAGAAAGATCAGAGATAATTTATCTGGTAATTTTTAATCTGAACTGTAATCTAAAACCAGTATTTTGTAAGAGACCGTGACCAAGAAAATTACTCCATCCACCCAAACACAAAAACAAAATTGAACGTTAATAAATAAGAAATAGTTAATAAAATTAATAAAAATTATTTAACAATAAACTTTATAAAATCTATTTACCGTTGTTGTGGTCTCAGTCTGGAGTGTAGATCTGAACATCAAACTAAATATTTCTCTTTACTATCTGAAATAAATTTCAGATCGAAAAACGGCATTCGATTGTTCGGATATAATAAAAAAAAACGGCCATATATCATAAAACACTTAAAAGAATTTACGTGGTGTTCTAATTAAAAATTTACAAATGTTTTAGACATGCGTCTAAAATGTGTAAAATTTCGGTTTGTTGGTGTTTAAAATTACGCAAAGTGTAATAAAACGGGAGCGGTGAATATACGGTAAATTATCTAAATCAATATTTCAGTCTGATCCAGAATATCGAGATTATAAAAATTATTACAATTCGATTTCATCCTGTTTGAATGAAGTTTGCTTTATTAATTAGGTTCTAGGTGAAAAAACACGCTATAGCTTCCTGTTGATTTCGACGTTACTCGATAAGAAATCAACACAGTCATTTTATTGGACCTGGTCGAAAAGACACATTTCAAAGTGACGTAAGGTACAAACCAGGATAATAACCGATTTTTATGAAATTCAACATGTACAATGAAGAGTGTAGATGAAGTTCTGGAATATGGGCAATTAGGATGGAACCTTGCTATTTCTTCGCCTCCTAGAAACAAATAAATTAAAAATGGTCAACTGGTATAAAAATCATTTTAGTTCTCTTATTAGCACATCTTAGCAGAATTTGTTCGATTGAGGAAAACGTTGTTCTGAGGGCAAAATATTTTTGCTCGAGAGCACTTCTTATTTAGTGTCTTTGTAGGTTTATTCTGATTCTGGCGTTTCGCTGATTGGCTGCCGTATTCAGTTTGAAACTTTACTGTGGTTATTGTGATTGCTTAGAAGTGCTTTAAATGAATCTCAACGTTGCCCCGCAAACGAATTTTTTATAGGAAATTTTCGAGTTTCTTATATTTTGACAGTGGTAATACATCATTGTACCATATTTTGGTTTTTCTTATATTAAGAAATTTCTTCTAATCTGAAACGATATAAGATGAAGTCGACCAGGAACAATCTATTCAATTTCAATATTCTGAATCAGACTAAAAGGTTAATTTTCAAAATCCGTCATTTAGCTGTCCATGTTGCACATTTTTAACACCACGGCTCCCGGTCTGTAAGTTTTATGTTTTATATTGAATTTCCGTTATCAATTCAATATGACCAATTCGCTAATTTAACATGATTGGCATGATTTCGAATAACATGGAATTTTTGTGTGAACATTGTGTGAACTTGCTGTGAACTTTTCCAAAAAAAATTAAAAACAAAAAATGGTCTCTGTTACTCTCACTTTACTGATGATAGAAATCAGGCTTTAGTTGTGGTATTTAATTTACAGGCTACGTTTTAGAAATGTGTTATCGATTAACCACATGGGTATTGAAGAAAAGCTCCAATGAGAGGCTTTTATTATTTTGTAACTCAACTTTTAATAGGTCTAATTTTATTCTCGATTGAAATAAAATATAGATGATCTATACCGCCTCTTGTACTACAGGTACGCATCAACCTTAAAGTACTTTTTGCCTTGACAGTCTGTTTAATCATAAACTTGAATAAAATAACATTAATTTTAACAGAATTTAACTACTACTTAAATATGAGTGATTCAAATACCACATGACAGACCAATTTTTCAAAATTCGTTAAGGAATTCAAGTTAGATAAAGGAGCTTGGTTCATTTTACAGGTTAAATAATACTCCTTTACTAGCTTGTTGACTGGCCTGTGTAACACCACGAGCAATTTGACTTTGCCACCAAAGGTCCACTATACAGATGCTTCAAGTGATTATACGACAACACAACGATTTCAGAACCTACTAAAAAAATAATAAAACCAATGTTTTGTAATAAAAATGCCTTTCATTTGATATATCACCTGGTCTGTGGAATCTAAATAAACTGAAGGATCGGTGGTTGCAGCTGAATAACGTACACTCATCCTTCAACAAATAAACCTAGATATTAGATTTGAAATAGATTTGTGCCAAATAATCAGAAGTTTTTGGTCTGAAAAGTTGGTCGTTCTTAATAGTCTCGTAATTCTTTCGAGTTTGTTATTTTAATCAACTGGCATAAGGAATAAGAAGGTGAAGCAATGCTCAACCTATAAACTATAAACGGAACTATAAACGGTTTTGAAAAGTCAGGATAATACAAAATAGGCAACCATTCAAACGAGTTCTACTGTACCTGAAAAACCATTTCTCGTAATGCAATTTTGGATGTGCAATTTTTTATGAATCTGGTAAAATTCCCAAATCAGAAGTGGTGTAACCTATTAATAGCTGATACTAAACTTCGGTCCGCAAGGGCCAAAGTAATTGAAATCCTGCTAAAAATGACCAAAATTTGTGTTTGTCCAAAACCAATTTCTCGTAATTTTGAAGGTCTCTGAGTCAGAAAAAGCAAAAAAATAATGTCCGTCCGACTGCGCGGATGTCTTGATGTCTGTACTAACGGTATCTCGAGAGCGGCTGGTCCGATTTGAAATATTTTTCGACAATCTGTTTCTATAGTCAAGGCGGGGAACCGAGAAGCTCTTGGAACATGTACTGCAAGAGCATCAGGTAACCGCCAAATGAATTGGCCCAACACCACGTGATTATTAACACATAGCATTAACAGGTGGTATTGCCACATGGTTTTTGGAGTTGACCAATTTTTTATATACATATGATAATTTGAGGATTAAGTTAGGCGTTTATGAGTGTTGAGTTAGAGTTAACTTAAGTTTATTTGAGTTAAATTCATGTATGCCAGAGTTTTTCGGACTCCTTTGATTTGAGGACTGAGTTGGCCGTCGCGTTGGAGGTAGAGTTAGGACTGAGTGAAGTTTATGTACGATAACAATTATATGTGAAAGATATTATCGGGAAAATGTTCACCACGGCTTCGGTGGCACATCTCAATCCTTGAATTCATGATCAATCTGACGATGCGGTTACTGTGAATATTGAACGCTATCGTACTATGATAATTAACTTTTTATGGACCGAATTAGATGATATGGATGTGGACCATATGTGATTTCAACCCGATGAACATTTTTGCAAGAGCAGTTCCCGAGGTCAATTGGTCACCGAGATCATGCGCGGTCAATCATGAGGTCAATTGGTCACCGAATCGAACCGACCGAAACGTCAATGAAGACTAAATATTTTTCACTATTCAAATTGAGAATATCGAATTCATTAACCGTTGATAGTCGCTGGAGCGTTGAACTTGATGGTACATACACCAAATCAACAGAGAAATAATACGATTTTCCTAGTTGAAAATGGAAATTTGTCTGAAATCGTTAAACTTCCAATAATCAACTCTCCAATGCATGAGGCATTCTCCCGATATTTTTGAAAAAAGGAGCAAGAGTAATCTAATGTGAAATAGAATTGGCTTTTGTGAGCTTATCTCCTAGTTTCTAAATAGAAGATATGCTTAAAGGACCGACAAAGTTTGATACAACTTTTTCTTCTAATCCTTAAGTAGAGTTTTTCATAGGGAGATATATAGAGTATTAAATAGCATTAGTTTAGATCACAAATGTATTTAAAATGTATTGCAGGAGATAGTCGTATAGAAATTGTCAAAATCTTTGACTTAAATTCAAAATTCGTTAAACTATTGGGTGCATGCATTAAAACCCGGAATTTTTTATGGAAAATGTTACAAGATTATTTATTCAAAGTATTGCCCATCGCTACCCACTACTTTTTCCCATCTTTCTGGCAATTTATGGATTCCATCCCAGAAAAACTGCGCCGGCTTGGCGGCCAAAAACGAATCGAGCCAATTTTCAATACCTTGAACTGAAGTGAAGCGTATTCCTGATAGGGCATTCTGCATGGATCGAAATAGGTGGTAGTCGGAAGGAGCAAGGTCTGGGCTATAAGGCGGGTGAGGCAGAATTTCCCATCCGTTATTCTCTAGGTAATTTTTGACCAGCCCCGCTATATGTGGCCGAGCGTTATCGTGGTGGAAAATGATTGACTCGTGTCTGGTCGCATACGTTGGCCGCATCGCCTGGATTTTCTGCTTCAATCGGATCAATTGTTGACGATAGAGTTGGGCATAAATGGTTTGGCCACTTGGCAACAACTCATAGTGGATCACACCTAGCTGGTCCCACCAAATGCACAGCATGAACCTTGGCCCCGTAAATATTCGGCTTTGGTGTCGATGGGCCGGCCTCGCCTTTCTTGACATACGCTTTTTTGCGCTTGGGATTATCGTAATGGATCCATTTTTCATCGCCAGTGACAATACGATGCAAAAACGACTTCTTTTTGTGACGGTCGAGCAGCATTTTGGACATGCAAAATCATCTTTCCACGTCTCTTGGCTTCAACTCGTATGGCAGCCAATTTCCCATCTTTTAGATGAATCCCAAGGCTTTCAAACGTCTAGAAATTGTTGCTTGATCAACTCCCAATGATTCTGCAAGTTCTTCTTGCGTTTGATATAAATCTTGATCGAGTAATGGCTCCAATTCTTCATCCTCAAACTTTTTCGGCTGACCAGGACGCTCTTTGTCCTTGATGTCAAAATCACCACTTTTGAAGCGACTAACCACTCAAAGCACTGTGTTTTTGCAAGAGCAGGCTCACCATACAAATCCACGAGCAAACGATGACTTTCAGCTGCAGTTTTGTTTGCGCAAATTTGATAAATTTTCCATCGTTGAAATCGGTTGGATGTGCACAATCAAAACAAAAACTTTTAGCTGATTTTGACAGGTATTGAATAAGGATTTCAAATGACATATATGTCCGTGATGTACTATAACGCATAAACAAGTAATGACATCTAGTATCAAATTCCGGTTTTTAATGCATACACTCAATAATTTTAATTTGGACTGAAACATTTTTAAAATTAAAATTTAAAGGACATCTATCAAACATAAGCTTGCAAAATTGCAAGGTTTTAAAACCCAGAAAAACTTGAAATTACCTGTAGCAGTTCAACATTGGAAAATTAGAATTTTCTAAAGGTCATGGAATTTTTAATAGTATTACCTCAGGTAGGTTTGCTTAGAAGTTTGAAGTGCATGAAATTTATTAATCGAAACATCCATGTTAAACCATGCCACTGTATTCCTCATAACAATTATTTCTTAAAATTTGATTACATAAATTTACCACCATATCATGTAATTATTATGTGTAATCGGTCATCAAAATCAAACAATCGATAATTTTTCGAAGAAAATCAATATACTCGTATACACACAAAAGAAAAACAAAATGATGGTACGAACAAAAACCTTTAAGACAAAGTCAAATAATTACACACAAAATCAACAGAAACATAAATACTTTACATTTTTATACATACTGAGACTGACAACACGAAAAAGGCAAACAGCGTGCACACACAGAACAAGCAGCCAAGCACAAGCAGCTCTATACACACCGAGGAGATAAAAACTTAAAAACAACTTTGTGTTTTCAAGTTCATCAAGTCAATAATAAAGAGAAAAAAAAAATTAGATAAATAGTTAGATTGTTTAGATTTTTGTCGTTACGTTTTATTATAGCATATACACATTATTTTGTAATATATAAAAAACAAAAAGTTTCACTCGCGACACACTAAAACTTACTTGTGTACATAATCTAAGTGACATAAAATAACAGAAACATAACAATTCCCGCCTACACACTACACAGCGCATTTTAATTTCAATTTCATGCCTTAGATAAAAAAAAAATAAAAAAAAATTGAGTCCAAATCGGTCAATGCGGCTTATTAATCCACTACACCAAGTGTTTGTTTCGAGTTTAGCAAATACTTGGCCAACAGTTTATTCTGCGTACATAAAGATTGTAAGAAACGACGTAAAAGAAAAAAAAAAAACGTTGACGTAAAACTGGATTTTTTTTTTGCTTTCAATTAATTGATCAAGTTGGTGTGTTTTGGTGTGATATAATTTTTTATTGCATTTTAGTTAGGTAATTATTGTAATCCACATGTTTTTGTGTTTAGTGCATAGTTTTTACTATTCAAGGGTAACCGCACACTGCGCCTCAATATTTTCGCAAAGTACAAAATACTTGGACGTCGGACAAAAGTCCACTGTGGACAGCTTCCCGTATAGTTTATATAGGGGGATGATTCCCATGTTTCTGAAATCTTGTACAACTGAAACACGATCTGCGAGAGTTATAAAATCGTTTTCCTGATTCATCATCATCTGCATGATGTAATCTAAAAATAGTGTAGATGTATAAAAAAAAACAAAAATAATTGAACGTGTTTATAAACAATTAACAATATTTATAGTAATAATCATAATAGCGCTAAGATAATAGTTATAATAAGAATAATAGCAAGACAAGACTACAAGATGGAAAATAATTTCTACAAGAAAATTGTTATCCACATAGAACTACAGAAATTTATTATTAAAACGGTTATTAATTTCCTACATTCATTATCATTATCAGCTGTTGTGTATACTTGTGTTTGGTATTCCTGTTACTTTGTAAGAGGTAGGTATATGTATGTATAATAATGAAAAGGAAATTGCTAAATGTTTTTCTTAAATATTTCCTATGAAGTTTTTTTTTGCTTTTGTATTTTTATAATTAGATTAGGTTAAAGAATGTCTAACGGAATTTTAGATTATTTTCAGGTCTAGACTTGGCATTATATAAAATCTGGAACGGATATTAGGTAACTGATAATATGTCGATCGGTAGTCAATATAACCTAAAGTAATTGAATTTATTACAATAAATTACTACGTATTATTAGTCGAAAGGTATTTAACACTGCGATCCTGTCAGAAATCGTGCCACAGCGGTTGCGATTAGGGCAAAATAAGAGCTAAATTAAAATTGTTTTAGGCATGCTTAGATTGCAAATATTTTAACTTACATTAGTGCTTATAACCTTTCGCTAAATTATTTACCGATTAATGACTTTGTGAAATTTTCCTTCGGCAAATATGTAACGTTCAACCAGTTTCTCAAAGTAACCCAGATCATCCCAATTATCAACCATCCATTTGAAAAAGTCTTTGTTGTGATTAAATATCTGAAGAACTTTCACGATTTGATTCAACGTGATCAACATATGATTTGAATAATTATTCCCTTAATAAAAATTACCGTAAATATGAATCTTAATCAACCAAAAACGTAAAATCAGCTAAAAATAGCCTACTACTAGGAGACAATAAATTACAAACATCTGATTTAGCTCAAATCTATCTCAAATCCATCATCTCTTTTGATGCGTTGGAGAGAGGATACGGATAGTTAGGACTGTAAAATCGAATTCAAAACTGGTAATGCTACCTGGCTCCCGTGTGGGTTACGATCGTCAAACCCAACAGCAGAAGCTAAACTCTTTACATAGAGTATGCAGTCTACAATCCGGTATTCTGAATCCCGGGATTGTTGAGATTTGGAGAAATTTTTCAATCTCGAAATGCCCCGATTCACAAAATGTACAAATTTTGTAGCTGTAAGTTTATAAAAATTGCCTACATAAAAAAAGTTACAGAATACTAAAAATTGGTATTCACAAACTGTAAAGCTTTCCCCACCGTAAATAATACATACGGAATTCGCCTAATTAAGAAAAGTTGTAGGCGTTGATAAAATGAATCTACAAAATAAAATAATAACAAACCATTCTGACTTGAAATATGATTAAATGAATTCGTTTACGCGTAATATAGGAATTGATAAATTATTTTCCTACAGATGGGATTTGACGGGCCAATGTGAATGCGGGATTGCTGTTTTTCGTTTGAGGTGTTCGGTACTTCTAGTCCTAGCTATATTTTGTATAGCAATTAACGCCGCCTTTTAAATTCGTACATATAATCAGTGAAAAATTAACTTTGGAATGTAAGTATTTATAACAGGGTTTCTTAGAAAAGATGTCCCTCCATGGTAGACGATCCACATAATATACGCAAAAACATCGTCGGTTGTTATGCGAAGAATAATTATGTTTCGCACACGGAAGGCATTTCGCTTTATTCGACGTTCTCTCGCAGAGCGACACCAGAATTGAAGGATTTAAATGTAGCAGTAATGCGAAAGCCTGTAAGCATGTGACAGTAACCAAATCAGTGAGATAGCTATAGATGGACAAACTCTACTAGAAATTCAAATTTTCTATATTCGGATCTAAGTCTCTTAAACCGGAGTTTTACTGTAATATATTATTGGGGAAACAGTTAGCTTTTTAGAACAATCCCTGCGATATTCTTGTTATTGGCCGAATTACAAACTATTATCTACGTAATAAAACATTCAATTCCTAGCATATTTGAGTGAATCTGGTACCTCCTGCCTACTGCAGTAATCGTCTTGGTAAAAATATCTTACAATTATCAAAAATTAGCTTTATGAAAGTGATGTGATTGACTTATTTGCCAAAATGACCGCCAACGTTTAGAGTTGCACTATAGCAAGCGAAATTTTATCAGCCAACGTTAAATTCATATAAAATTATTGTTAGATGTAATGGTCATTTAAAAAACGATCAAGCCGCTTTTCTCGAAAATTATGGTAGGAAGGGTAAACCACTATACAATTATGAAAATAATAGAAGGGGATTGGAAAATTTGTTGGGGAACCTTAGTTACATTGGTTTCACAGTTACAGTTAAATCTAACATTTTTGCGCACACAGAGGTCGGCTAGTCCGGACCTAAACCAAACACATACATAGCACAATCATTTAAAATTATCAAAAGATTTTGTGCTGAAATCGAATAAAATGTGGGTCTCCTTTTCTTAGATAAGATGAACAAGTTAAATCCTGTTAATCTCAGTGCACCTACTCGAATCAAAGATTGAGAATATTTGATACACATATTTTGTGTCAATCAAATGGGAAAATAAAATATGATGCTTAATGCACATAATTTGATTGGCTAAAAATATCACCAGACTTTGATCCGTGTTGAATTGGGGATGTTTCCACAAAAATATTTTAATGAAAAATGAAATTTTGAATTTTATAAAAGTGTTTCACATTAACCTCCCAATACGAATATTAGTAAACGTCCGTGTTTATAGGATTAATAAAAGCAACAGGTTTCCTCCGCCGATCGATTCTAATTCTACAAATATAAGAAGCTAGCACTTTTATTTCAAAAGGCTTTTGTCAAAATATTTATTTCGACTAAAATGTAAGAAAATTTTAAATCCATGGAGAGAAAATCCTCCTCCTTTCATTCCTCAAAAATTGTTTTAGAAAAAACCAGAGTTTAAATTTTACGTTCTTTTATTACTGTTTCTAAAAATTTTCGCTGTTGCTCCCAATAATATATACATACGAGTATGCTCACTATGTGATTATATACTCTTTACTTTCCTCTAAAATGATTTTAATTTTTATTTTTAATATCGATCTAAAAAGAGGGAGCGAAAAATATCGCTCCCTCCCAATACTATAGAACTAGTGGTGAAAAATGAATCAACGTGAGATGAAGTTCTGGAATATGGCCAATTAGGAAGGAACATGGCTATTCCTTAACCGATTATAATAAAATTCGAAATAGGCGTTTGAAATGAGATTCTAAAAAGAAAACTTAATCTTAGTCAGTTAAAGAACCATTTTAGAATCCCATTTCCAACGCACTTATCGACTTTCATTATAATTGCTTAAGGGCAGTCATGTTTCTTCTTAATTGGCCAATATCCAGAACATCATCTAAAAATCTTTTAGAATCCCATTTCCATTGCACCTTATGAATTTCATTGTAATCGGTTGCGGAATAGCCAAGTTCCATCCAGCACGGTCATATTCCGGAACTTTGTCCGAAAACTATTTTAAAATCTGATTTCCAAATAAATAAATAAATAATCCAAATTTCACTAAATTCCGTTAAGGAATAGCCAAGTTCCATCCAAATTGGCTAAATTCCAAAACTTCATGTCAATACCATTTTAGAATCTGTCGAGTTTCACCGTTATTGGTTGAGAAATATCCAAGTTCCATTCAAATTGGATCCTTTGTAATTGATGTAAAAATTGACAATTAACCGTTTTTCGTTTTGTTCGGAAAATGATTCATCATCCAGGTCCTAGCAGAAACCATAACATTCACAGACAGAAACAACTATTATTTGAACCAAATGGTGAATTTGCAGAATGAATTTGGAGTGCAAATCCTTTAATACTACTGACGTTTTTATTGATCAAACCGTATTTGTTTTTTCAATACAGCTGAATAACAAAGTTACAAAATTGGGTCTATCCGACTCCTCGGATGATACTTTTCCCATAAAGTGTCCGTTCAAGATCACCAAACCAATCATTTATATTTTACAAAAATTTCCTGTTATTTTGAGGAGGCAAGGTCCTTAAAAGATGTCACGATTTTCCTTAAATTTAGAGATCCCTTCCCCAATATCACAATACTTCATATTAATATAAAGCTTCTACTCTCATGCCGCCAGCCACAGACTCACAAATAATGTTAGATTATATAGAACTGACACGTGTTGAACAGCAATCAAAGTCGCATTCGCGATTTTCATCGTTGTAGAATTTAAATTACTCCGTTCAGAGAGCATCCACAATATTCAATATTTATTTTCTGTGGACCATTCGACAATACAAAATCAGAATTAACGTTAATTATCTTTTGTCACTGAATCACACCTCCTCGCCTTTCTCCTAAAATTGCTTCAAATTTGCTATTTAGATACGTCGTTGAAATTTTAATCATCACGTCACAGAAATGTCAATAAGTTTATTGCTTTCAACCAAAATGAGTTAAGTATTTTTTTTGGTTAACGCTGTTCAAAGCAACAGCAAAAATTAACCAAATTTTGGTCTAATTTTTTTTCGTGTATTTTCTTGTCAATTCGACTCTTGTGGCAGGTATTAAAACTAAAAATTTGGTTAAGATTTGTTTAACGACGAAGTTTTTTTCGGTTAGCTAAATTATTTTTTGGTCTAACTAGTGCGATTGTTGTTGTAATTTTTGTTTTGTTTGGTGAAAGCAATACAACTAATACCCCTATTATGGTTCTCACCTCACCTCACCAAACGTCAAAAATGTGACTTCAAGTCACCGCCTTGAAATTTTGGTATTATCGTCCTCGCGGTGAGTCTATAGGTGAGGTGAGTACAATGTCAAAAATCCTCACCTACAATTTTTTGGTGAGTTCATGGTTTTTTTTGTTTTTTTTTTGTAACAAAACTATAAATAAAAATGGAAGGCAAGAGCACCTAAGTTTTTTTTTTGAAGATATATAATTTTTTATGGTTTTGCATGGAATTAATTTATAATATGTACGTAATATAATTATAAAAAAAATTATTATGTTGTTCGGAAGGGCGAATGGGTCAGATTTATTTTGCAGCGATTTTCTAATTTTAGTAATTTGGTTCCTTGCTCTTCAATTTCGCCATCAAAAAGTAAATCTACGCTGGTTATCATATTAACTATGATATAATTATTTAATTTACAACGCAGAAAAATTAATTTCTATACACACAAAACCTTTACGTAAAACGTCAGAAATTTTCAAAATACAATAATATCAACTTGACAATAAAGAAACATATCAAATGACGCGCAGCGCCGCATACATACACTCACCAAAAAAGAGGTGAGAATCATAATACCAAAATATGAGTCGCCCGACTCAAAGTGGTGAGGTGAGGTGAGGTGAGCTGTTTGGTGAGGTGAGAACCATAATAGGGGTATAATATCAAAAATGACAAAACAGAGAAATATTTAAAAGCTTACTAGATATAATTTATTTTTAAATGTTGACGATATTAGTTGAATTGCTTTCACCAAAAATAAAAAAATTACAACAACAATCGTACTAGATAGGCCAACAAATCGTTTAGCTAACCCAAAAAAAAATTAGTGGTTAAATAAATCTTAACCAAATTTTTAGTTTCAATACCTGTCACAAGAGTTGAATTGACAAGAAAATACATGAAAAAAAATACACCAAAATTTGGTTAATTTTTGCTGTTGCTTAGACCAGTCGTTAACCAAATAAAATACCTAACTCATTGTGGTTGAAAGCAATACACTTATTATTTGTCATGAGCAAAGTATTTTAGGTCAATTTAGAAATCTAAATTCCATATTATATGGTAACCTATTCATATTTGGTTTAAAAGACACCTAGGGAACGATTATTGGAATTTGGGAGGTATTAACCACGCAAATGCTTCAATCTACTTGAAATTTTGTGAACAGGTAGATGAAGAATGAACAGCCAGATAATTTATTAACAACATAACAAAAAAATCGTCGGTCCCATTTTTGAGAAATTCTGTTTGACAGTTTTCTCCTTCACTGCAATGATCTCTATTCTGGACTCGAATGAACCTAAAAAACACAAACTGCGTATTTCTAAAATCTATCTTTGTACAAAATTTTGACTAAAACTATCAATATTTGTCAGAAGGGGAGGCAAAACAAAACTAATAAAAATGTAAATGTGACTGAAAGGACGGACAGAAGGAAGGACACAACATTTTCACGACGAGCAAGAGCCTTATAATCAAAATAATGTTCCTGTTCTTGAGAGCGATACTTTTTTTTCTACAATATCGTCCTTATGAACAGTTTTTTAATATTTTTTATTAAAGCTCTTTAAAAACTGATAATTAGTATACTCAAATGTAGTCAAATCTCAACCGCTTCTTCTAAAATTATTTTTCGGGATGAAACCCGTTTTGCTTCATGTTTCGTTAGATTTTTTCTAAAAAATCGTTAAAGCGTTACGCGATAAAAATTTTCATTTATGACATTTCCATTTTCATATGATGTTTAGTAATTTTGATCGAATTACGCAAGACAAGAGCAGAACACTATATTGCTGAATAAATTTCAATTGACAAAACCGACTTATTCAAATTTTCTTGAAAGAGTCTGCATAGTTTAAAGCTTAATGGGAGTTTCGAATTAGTTGAATTGGCCTAAATGCGTTTAAAAGGGGATTATATAGATGTTTTGATTAGGATAATAAAACTTAAGACCCTTACAAATTACAAAGAAATTGAGGGCCAATTCGCGGTGCAATTTATGGAAGTTGGCAGACGAATTATTTCCAGTTTTGTTCGATAATGGAGCAATGTACCTGAAAACCATATGATCTCAAAATAACAGTGTAGCTCTATATAGCTAATTCGGTTTGAGATTTAGAATGAGCCAATCTGCATTCATATGCATCATAAATCGATTAAACTATTTCCGTATACTAAATGCAACAACAACAACAAAATTAAAAAACAACAAATTTAAAATTCGTATAATTTATTTAAATCAAACATAAATAGCCACTTGACCTAACCCTTTCAAGTTTTTTTTTTTTTTTTTTTTGTTACATACTGTTTTATACTAACATTTTTTATTCACATTTCTTCCTCATAACTTCCTCCAAGTGTAAAAAAAAAATTAATTCTTTCAAACCAAATATAGCAGCACAAAAAATTATGGTAATTTCAGTTTGTTATTTTTTCGGTTTTGGTTAGTGTCTGAATTTGATGATTCTTTCACTTTGCGATGAATTAATTATGGAAGACAAAAAAAAAAAAAATCTAAAATTCATTCAAGCGAAACAAACCGCGAAACTTTATTTCTAATTTGATTTTAAGAATTTTTTGTGTTTATTAAGTTATAAATTATTAATTTATTCATTATTTATGAATAAATCAAGTAGAAATGGTTTGTTACATAATTTTTTTTTCGTTGGACCATACCTCACTAAATATCAGTGAGCATTGAGCACCCGCACCTGAGTTTAGGTTAATAAACGCGCGCGCTCATACGCAGACAACAGAAAAAAAAAATAAATGTAAACATACGAACATATGCATACAGATCGAGATTATTAATAAAATTAAAATTAATTAAATTAAATTTATTGAATTTTGTTAACATTGACATTGAAGTTGTACTATGTATTACTGTCTTTCGTTTGCACGAGACGATTTTTTTGTTTTTTTATATATATTTAAGAAATCGTTAATTATAATAATCATGACAAGGATGATGATCATCATGACAATGACGGCAACAATGATCGTTAAGTGTATTTTTATTTGACTTAATAATTAAAAGGTTTGGATAATTTAATTTATTTTTCATTAATTTAAATTTCTGTATAAATTGGAATCACGACTTAAGTGTTTGTTGTAATGCTTTAAGTATTTTCGTATTTATTGATCATGTTTTTATGGTAGGTATTTAGTAATACACATTGTCGATAATACAATGAGGTCTCATTTAAAATTAAAAACAAAAAAAGAAAAGTAAGTAATAAATATTTTTATTTAGTGTATACATAAAACCAAATGCACACATCGGTGTGTGAGAAAACATTTTGATTTTGAAATCGCAAATTTGCTAACACATTGTAGAATTAAAATGTGGTAGCGCTTAAAATTAAAATTGGTTTTTGGGAATAGGAAAACTAAAAAATTTAGACATACTCGTGGTAGGTCTGAAAAAAGGTAACAACCTATGCTGTCCAAACGGTTTGGTGTTAGTTAAAGTACATCTTATCCATATCTACTTCTAAATCGCTCAATAGCGATATAAAAATATAGGCCAAAATACCACTTTTGTGTACATATTTTACATACTTTGCTTTTTCAATATAAAAGAAAATGATGGTATTCTATATACCATCTACTAACCCCACCCATTTTCATTTTATTTTATTCCACTTGTAGTCAAGTTTTTATTTTTTTGTTTTATTGTTATATTTCTTAGTAAATTTTTTTTTTATTTTCTTTGATATGACAAAAAGAAATATTACAATAATAATAAAATAATAGCAATAATAATAGTAAATAGCAACAACAAAAACAACAACAATAAAAATAAGAAACCGTGACAATCTCCAAAACAATTTCCTATAAATTTTTTTTGTTTCATTTTGGTTTTTGGTTTTCTATAAAAATGTCTTAACAATAAAATAAATTTTATTGGACCGTTTTTTGTTGTTGTTGTTGTGTTGTATATTATTTTATTTTGGTTATGTGCTTTTAGATTTTATTATTATTTTGTTTGTATTTTATATAAACGAGTACATAACATCGCGATCCTCTTTCATTCTTCCCTTTTACGAGTTGAAATTTTAACAGATAAATTTAACAATTTTTTGCTGTTATTTAATTAAAACAGGAAATAAAAAGTAAAATCTTCCTCATCTTTCCAATAGAGATATACAAAATACTTGTATACATATAAAATTTTGATTTTCCAGTTACACAAAAAAAAAATAAAAAATTGAAAAACTAAACTAATACAATAAAGTACAAATTGTAAAAAAAAAAAAATTTAACGCGAAAAAATCGCGACACAATACAATGCAAAGTACAAAACAAAAAAAAATTAATAATCATCAGAAAGAACAACAACAACACCGACGAAAGAAACTATAAAAAAGCCAACTAACTAATCATAGCGATAAAATATGTCATCCTACGTGAGTAGACATTAAAATAACAATTAAATTATACACTCAGACTTTTGAACATATATACAACTTATACACATTCTTTTTTAGGTTAGTTTTATTGTCTAAAAATAAAATAAAAAACCAACTATTCAAAGTCAGCAGTGTGGTAGTTTGTAAAATATTTTTTGGATGGGTGATACCGGGAGTCAAATATGAATAAATGAAATCTTAAATTCTGTTTCTCAAAGTTTCAATTTTTTATGTTAAATGGTAAAACTTCAAATCTTACTTCTAAAGGCTAAAGCCTTGCTAAACAGATAAAGTTACAATTTGTTATGGTGGAGAATGAATATGTTTTCATTTTAATTGTCCAAGACATTCCATTTTTCAACTTCAACTTAACCATTCAACTCAATCCCATCTCAATCTTCAACTAAATTCTCAACTCAACCCAAAACTACAAGCTCAACTCAACCCCTTAATAAAATCATTTCGAAAACTGCATGTGCAAACTTAACTTAATCTAACCTATAAATTAACCTACAAATAAATCCCTAACTGAACCCCAACTCACCATCTTACTCGATCACAACTCAACGCAATCCCAAACCCAACGCCTGACCAACGCCAGCTCAACACTCAACTTGATCCTAAACGCAATCCATAACTTAACCCGGAATTTAACGCCCAAATCAACACGGCCCGGAAAACTATATGCGTAAGTGAACCCAACCGAAAACAACTCAATTCAACTCCAACTCAACCTTCAACTCAACCCGAAATTCAATGACCAACTCAATCTTCAAACCAGCATATATAAAAAATTAATTTTATTTTGGATCAATTCCTATGCGAGGTGCGCGATCCAATACAGATACAGGTTATAAAATCTTTTCAATTCACAGCCGCCTTGGACGGATATATTTTTTTTTTTTTTTTCACTTTTTCGGACTCAGTGAACTTCAAAACAGCAACAAAAATGGTTTTGGACAAACGAAATAATTCGTCATTGTTGGCAAGATTTCCATAACTTGGGTCCTTGTGATGAGGTTTAACTGTTTTGGGGTCCCTTGCGTCTGTAAAATTATTTTTCGAAATTGTCTCTGTCTGTCAGTCAGTGTCCTGTAGAGAGGAGATGGCTTAACCTATCGAACTGAATTCTAATATTTAAGTTTTTCTATAAATTAAGAAGTCCCAGTGAATTTTTGTGGAAATCGGCCAGCAGGAAGTGACATCTTTCGTGGACCAGAATATTTATTTTGCAAATATCTCAAAAAATATACGGTTTAATGAAAAACTATTAAATTCAAAATGTTTAAAAAAATAAAAAAAAAATTAAAAAGCGTAAGTGAATCTAAGGAACTAACAACACGCCAAAAAGAACTCCAGCTACAGACATACTGACATACTTCTCAATCTGGATTCATCGCAGAAAATTTTATCTTCAACTAAAGTATTATGACAATGGATCGGGATAATACTTGAATAAATTTTGGATTTATTAATGGTGGAAGTCTTTTGTACCATATTGACAAACCGAGAATATTTATCACTGAAGATCTCGATTTATTTTGTGTCGTGGAAACAGATCAATAATGCATCTGTTGAGCTGAAAGGTTACAACATCTTGATATATAAAGTGTGGAGGTGCTTGCACTTACTATAAAAAAAAATGATTTGTGCTTAAGGTCGATGATTCGTTTATGTATGGCAAAACTGCAGTCCTGATGGCGGAAATGGTACTACTCTCTATGACTTAACAGCTCGTATTTTGTAACGTTCACTCAATCCATCGTATTTTGTTACAATCAGGAATTCGTATCCTCGCACGTTTAAAATAATAATCATTTTATAATTGGTTGTGATCCTTGACAAGTCAAATAAAATTCACAATCTCTTTAAAGCGAACAGTTTAATTTCAGTCCCATTTTGACCCACCCATGATCATATACATGGTTCGATCAATTTATTGTCTCTGAGTCGGATTATATTAGGATTTGGCGTCTAATCAATACACTTATCTGAAATACTATTGGGACCTTAACTGGAGTTTTATATACTTAATATCAATTCCTTCTTCCAGTATTTTTATGATAAACTGTATTATATTCATAAAAATATTGCCCCTGCTAAAAAAATAGTAAGTAACCAATCTGCTGCTCCATGGGTTAATTAAAGTATTGCTGAAAGTATGCTACTGAGGTGCCATGCTTACGTTAAGTATAAAAGAACACCCGATTTTAAGTACCTTGAATTATAAAGTAGTGAAGGTAATGAGGCAACTAGATTAGTTAGAATTTCTGAACAGGGGCCCTATTCTCGAATTCCACATCGATTTTCCGCAGCAGGTGGAAAAAATTCCTCATATAGGACAATGTCCTGCCGCATGTGTTTTTTATATACCAATTACAATTTTCGAACGTTTTTTTGTGAACTTTGACAGATGTCCACATTTGGAAAATGGATGTGGAATTCAAGAATAGTCCCCCAGAAATACTTTTTTTGGAAATAGTAAATTTACCACGAAACGAATTTCGAACAACTTAAACCATATCAATCAACTCTTATTTCTTTAATATGTCCCTATTTTCTGTTGTCATCCCTTTCCCAGAGTTTCAGTGCAAAATGTTTGCATACTTTTTTCTCCTTCAGCAGCGTAAGTGAATTTGATATTTTCAAAAACGTTTATCTTATTAAGTCTAACTCATCTGGCTATGTATCACCATTACCATATGTATTATGCGTTCCAAATTTCCAGATGTCTGGAAAATGAATATGATAATTCCGGTTAGGAAACAGAAGGTTATTGAGTCTTTGGATAATCTTAGACAATACATCAATGTCAAGCCGGATTTTGTAATAACCACAATACAACAACAACCTTGCTTTAAATTTATTTATTCTTCTACTACTGTTGGATTACTCAAAAGCATTTGACTCTTTAAACCATGTATTGTAATTACTAGAGCTGCTGGCTCGAGCTAGCTGGAGCCGAAAAGATCGAGCGTTTGGGGAAAATTTCAGAGTTAAAAGCTCGATATTTTTGAAAAAGTACGTCTTTGAATTCGAAAAATGTGTCCGTGTGTAGCATTTTTTTTCGAATTTCGAAAATTTGATTTTAGATTCGGATTTCTCGTACCCAAGTTACTATTAGAAAGTATTATTAAAAAGCTTGTGACTCTTACCATTCAAAGAGAATTTTCTTAATACAGAGAGATAATTAACGTTATAAAATTAATATTATAGGATCACAAACGCTCGAGCTAAGCTCGAGCTTGTGCTCTAAAAAGATCGAAAGCTCGAGCTTTGCAAAATGACTTAAAATCAGCAGCTCTAGTAATGAAATTGGTAATTCAAGGGACTATTACTTAATCAACATTACTTTCCGTTTTTATAAATGACTTATCTCATGTAATAAAATATTTCAAATGGCACAAGTATGCTGACGATTGTCAAATCTATCATGGTGGTACTAATGAAAATTTTCTAGTGGTAGGTGAGGTTATAAGTTGATGGAACAGAAGGACCGCCAAAGAGAGGCAGATGATTGAAATTTTATTATTTTTTAATTAAAAATACTTACAAGTATTCCGCTTATACAACATTAGCATGTTCTAACATTGTTTTTATTTTTGCCGAGAAAGGCGCTGTTTCACTCATTATATTCCCTGATTATTTTTCACTATTTATTTACTGATGGATGACGAATTCCCTCATAATTCACTCATTGTTCATTCAATATTATCTCATTATTTACTGGCTATTCACTAAATTCAGTCATTTTAAGCAAGAACTGAGAATTTAGGAAAACAGGTTCAAAAGTACTTATTTAATTCAACGAAACAAATAACTCTTGAGATTCTCCAAATAATTCTTTGACTTGTCGACTCGACAACTGAAGGTTTAAAACTACTCGTATTGTATATTGTAGTCTAGACGCAATGAAAACATAATATCTTCAACAGAACCATTTTCGAGTAAACGTAAGTAAATATTCATTAATAGACCTAATTCTTAAATATTCACATCAAGCATAAAAACCCTTTAAGACCTTCTATATATGAACAAATGCTTCAATGGAAGAATCGATTCTTACTCCACAATTGGAAAAGTATGAGTTTCAATATTTTTTAAATTTTATAATTCTGCGGGCGCATATTCTATTTTAATTACAAATGACCGTGATTTGAGAATCCTAAATGGACCTAGTATCGTCCGCAAACATTGTAATATTATATTACCCAGCTCTCATTGGAATTTTTGCTGAATCACTTTTAATTTAAGCAATTTTCACATATTTAGTATACGCTCAAATAAATATGATCTAATAAATTGGAATGGAAGACTTCTAAGGCCGTCATGAAATAGTTTGTCTAACAGCTTTAGATACATCCAGACATAAGCCCAAAACTATTTTATTATTATTAAGTCAGTCATAGCTCGAAGACAGAAAATTTACAAGTGCCTCTTCAGCATTTACTTTAGCTAGGAAAGCATATTGTTTATGACTGAAAAAATTATAGCTATTTAAAAAATTCACAATCCTAAGTTTTGCAAATTTTCCAAGATTTTAGCAAAAACAGAGAAGAGCGATTTTGGCCTGTAGTTCGACAGGAAGAGATCTTAGCTTCCCTTATTAAGGATGTAACCTTGTTACGAGCTATACAGTAGCAGCGTTTTGACATCGGAGATGGAGACTTTCTAAATTTTGACAAGCATTTATCGCGAGCTTTGATGGCCTCAAATATTGATACATTCAATCAAGGAACAGTTTGGTTATGCTTATAGCAACCCTTTTAACTGGAACACAAGCAGTAAATAGAATTTCAATATACGGTTTAAAACAAGTTGGAGAATTAATTAAACAAGTCCCAATTCAATTCACTGAAACACGATGAAATAATGTTAAAATCTATATGCTTGTAAACTTATACATTTCCAATGCATGCCGATCATATATTACATCATGGTTAGATATCCATGGATAGTATTTCTGAGAAGTCTTCAATATTCTACATTTATTAATTTCTTTTCAACCACGATTGTACATTTATAATAACATCACGATACAACGGTGAAGGGTTGTAACAAACCAACAATTCCAATTTTAGGAGAACCAGATAGCAATTCAGCCAATAAGAATTCGACTTTACCGAAAGTATATCAACAAGAGTAACATTTAAGTCGGATTTAAAATATAAATCGAATCACCCCACTTTATCAACAGCCGCTCATGACTCAATACGCGATACCCTGGAATAGACACATCTTTATCCGGAATATTAATATTTAACCAGCATTTCGAAATCATTTGTTATTCCCTGATAAATTCACTAATTATTCGCTCATTATTCATTCATTATTCACTCAGTATGATGATTTAGAAGATTGTATAACGATCAGAAGCCGCACTAGTTGTAGTTCTCAAGGAAGTGTATGCTCAGTCAGTTACATAATTCGTTTGGTCGGCTTGGTTTTGTCAATGCAATCTTCCGATTATAAGGCAGTTCCTCGGTCCAAATGGCACCAATCAGTTTTTGAAAATTAAGTGGAAAAGTGATTGTTTCGTTTTTTTAAACTGTGTAAATTATATCGAGGGTACATTGCAACATTAAAATTGCAAAGGCATACCCTAGTTTCATATGATGTAATTTGGAGGTTCTTAAGAAACATCAGATCATATTGTAAGTGTATATGAGTTTAAACTTCAATTTCCTCCCATATTCGGTAACTGGCAGATCTTCTTAAAGATTTTTTTAGACCCAACACAACGCCAATTATGTGAAAATATCATAAAGCATTTCACGATTTTTCATTTGAAATGAGGCCGGTTTTCACATTTTTCCCAAAGAAATCGCGCGGAAGACTTTCTATGAAAGATAAATATTTTTAAAAAATATTAGTAATAGTGGGCACCACTGGAGTATATAAAATGCAGTCAGTAAATTATGATTGATTGAGATGCAAAATATGGAAATTATCATTTCGATCATTTTTGGTATGCGATTTTTAAACGATCGATATATAGACTAAACATTTGTCCATTCGCTAAGTTATGCAATGTACAAATATAGATGTTCAAAAAAATTGGTATACAGATTAAATTGGATTATATGGATCATATGATCATTATGGACATGTGTGCGATCACCAAAAATACATTTAACGTCGCACAGGTTGATCGCGAAGTTTATTAGTCAAATCGATAAATTAAACACATGTGGGTATAACATGTATGTAATAAATAACCACCGAACATACTACACCTGAAAAATATAAAAAAGCAAAACCTGAATACAACACAACATCACCACCAGTAGGTAACCCATCCATCTAATTAAAAATTCAATAATAATACGCAAGTGCTGTAAAAATAAAAGTTTTGCTGACAATCCGATGAATGTTTTGGACGTTAACATATAACCTAAAACTATCTAGAATGACCGAAATTATTGAAACTATTTGATGGCCGTAAATCCATAACCTAAACCTGTTTGGGCCATAATTTTCAATCAAAAGAGATTTTTATCGTTGTTGCACCTACAAATTATCTAAGAATCAGTAATGGTCAAGAGCCTATCTCTAAAATAAGTCAAAATGTTTTAGTAGCATTTTCCTATCTCAATTCAAAGTTGTGATAATCCATAATAAAATATAATCCATAAGATAATTAGTTCATCCATAAATTAAGTTTTGCTACTCGAAAATGAGTTAATTAAACGATAACTGATCAAAAATTGATTGTTTTCTATATAGTAAAAAAAAATATTAAAACGGAAAAAATATCAAAAATCCACAGCGGTTTATTTTGCATACAATTTGTGTTTTTAGGGTAATTATCTCATGGCAAGGGCATATAACTTCCGCAGTAGGCCTCTTAGGTGTTTATATTACCATACAAATTTTAAGAAGTGGACAGTTGAAAAGCTTGCGACGAATTTGCATCTTATTCTGATGACATACAGCTAAAGTATATTTCATACAATTACTACCTTATGCAAAGTAAAGCTATCGCTTGCGATGCAATTTAAGGCATTCACAATAAATTTGATTCAAATTACTACGATATTTGTTGTAAATTGGTTGCAACAGTCAAAAACACTACTATACCCATTAGTGTCTCATGACGTCACTGTTTCGCTGCTCAATATGAACAGCAGAAAATAGAATACTTTCCTTTGCAGAAAATATATCTGATCCAAATGTTTTTAAATGTGTTATAGTAACACTCTTGTTATAGTAAAAGTTTTCGTATTAATAAACCTCACTACAAGATTTGTTATATAATGTAACAGCGTTTGTAGTGATTAAAGTCCACCATTATAAACATTGCTACAAAATATCGAAAACAACAAAATAAACTGGAAAATCATATCGAATTTTTGACATGATTTTCGAAAATCGTTGCTATAATAATAGTAATAGTTATGACTATAAATTCGGGCCTAAGTTTGTTATTAAGTTAAGAAAATTTTTATCAATTTGAAACATTTTAAAAATCGACAGAATTTAACAACTTAAAAAATTTTTAAAATTAAAGAATCTTAAAAATTTTAACAGTATAAAAAATTTAACAATTTTAAAGGATTTAAAAAATTTTAAAAAATGAGAGGATTTAAAAAATTTTAAGACAATTTAAATTAGAATATAAGGAATTTAAGGAATCTAATGAATTTAAATAATAGGAAAAGCTTAATTAATCTACAGATTTAATCAATTAGAAATTCTATGGGGTTTAAACATTTAATGTATTAATGAATTCGAGGAAATTTTAAGCATTTAAAGAATCTTAAGAATTTTTAGAATATTAACAATTTAAAAAATTTAAAGAGAAGGATTTAAAAATATTAAACAATTTAAGAATTTTAAGAATTGTTAAATTAACAGGAGTAAAATTAAAAGTATTTAAAGAACTTCTATAATTTCGAACATTTTAAAAAATTAATTTAATTTAAATTAAAAGAATTTAAAGCAATGAAATAATTACAATAAATAATTTAATGAATTTATAGATTTAGGCAACTTAAATATTTATTGAATTAAAGACATTTTGATTATAATTTTTAAAATTTTAAAAATGTATTCTTCAGAACTCAGATAATTTAAAAAATTCAAAGAATTTTCAGATAAAAATTTAAAAATTTAGAAAATTAAAGAATTTAAATAAATAAAACAATTTAATGAATTTTTTGAATTCAAAGAATTGGTTAACTTTAAGAATTTAATGAATTAAACAATTTAAGGAACTTAAAGATTGTGCAAAATTAAAAGTATTTTAATAAATTAAATTGTTTTCAGCAATATAAAGACTTTAAAGGAATCGAAAGGATTTATTGAGATGAAACAATTACAAAAAAATTAAACAATTTAAAAAATTGAGAATATTTATGGAATGTAATCATTTTAAAGATTATACAAAATTTAAAGAATTTACAGAAAGCAAACAATCTAAATTTAAAGCGTTTAAAGAATCTTAAACATGTTAAGAATTTAAAATCTTAGGATTTAAACAGTTTAAAGGAATTAAAACGTTAATAAAACCTATATTTAAAGAATTCAACGATCCATTAAGGATTCCATTAAATTCTTATCATTAATGATTGTATATAATTTGCAGAATTTAAAAAATATAAAAATTTAAAGAATTTAAAGAAACTTAAAAATTTTCAGACAAAGGATTTAAAAATTTAAAAAATTAAAGAACTTATATAAATAAAACAATTAAATAAATTAAATGAAATTAAAGGTTATAAAGAACTCAACAAATTTAAAAGAATTAAAGATTGTTTAAAAATTAGAGAATTTAAAGAAAATAAAAATTTAATTTTGTAAGGATTTAGAAAATTTCGAGAATTTAAACAATTTAATAACGTATAAATTTTAAAGAATTTTAAGATAGGTACTTAAAGTAATTATTTATAATTATTTTAATTTATTTTTTTAACAAATTTATTTATTTTAACAAATGAAAAAATCTAAGGAATGTTAAAAATTTGAAGTATTTAAAATATTCAAAAATCATTTATAGTAAGTAGTATTCAATGAATAATTCTAAGGATTTCAAAAATAAAAAAATTTAAAGGGTTAATGAAGTTAAAAATTAAATGCTGTAAATTCTTCAATTTTTAATTTTCTTACTTTCTATATTTAAATGTCTCTCTAAGTGGGAAAAGCATTTAAAGAGAGGAATTTGAAGAATTTTAAGAATTTAAAAGTTTTTAGAATTCAGCGAGAAGAATTAAAAATTTTTGAAGACTTTCAAAGGAAGTCTCTTAAAGAGCACAATTTAAAGACATACAACCATAAACTGAAAATGTTAATATACTATGCATATAGCATCGAATTATGAATCGTTTTGTCAAGTTATTTTTTTGAATAATCCGTAAGAATGCTACAAATATGCAATCCTTGATTTTGCCGGAGACCGTAGTTTACCTAGAAGAAGATGGAACATCTGGTAAGGCATTTCCATATAGTAGCAATAATCATATTATCGTTAACCCTTATGTGCAGATGCAATTGTTGCCATTGTATTCGATACTAATAGTGTCACCATTTTATTTGATGCAAAACTTGGATCGAAACCGCCTTTCCAATCTAATTAGTATTTAAATTTTATTCGAAACAATGGCTGCATCTGAATTGCTTTTCCGATGCAAATAATATTTTAACTGATTTCGAAGCAAGGCCTGTAGCATAAAGTGATGTAAGTTTATGTTGGATAAGTATGCAATGCTAAAAGCATCTTAGGAACTTACGTTATAAGTGAAATTTGAAATGCCTACATTTAAAATAAAAAATATAAGATCGACAAATTGAATTGATGACTTATTGTTAAATGTGTAATTGTGTACATAAATCAGGGACCAGAACCCTAACGCAACCGAATCCGATAACGTTATAATAACGATTCAAATTGATTTTTTCTTAAATAACGTAACATTCATTTTGTATCGCTGCATAACGTTATTGTACCCAATAACGAATCCAATACCATTCCGTAACAAATTATTTTACCGGTAGTTTAGGTTATTTGAATTTTAAAATAATCTAATCACGATGAACTGAAAAAGAACGAGGCATGGTTGCTGCCAAGCAATTCATCTTCTTCATATACATATCTGCAAATGAAAATGGTGTTTAAATTTAATAGAAAACGATGAGTATGATGTCAGGCGCTGAATATTGTTGAAAATATTTAAATGTTTATTTAGCCAAACGATTTTCAAAATGGACTCGAAGTGAGTCCGAAAACTCAAGTTAAT
The DNA here is from genome assembly GCA_958295665.1 of Tipula vernalis. Classification (NCBI taxonomy): domain Eukaryota; kingdom Metazoa; phylum Arthropoda; class Insecta; order Diptera; family Tipulidae; genus Tipula; species Tipula vernalis. The sequence goes on along the minus strand of OY282560.1, from coordinate 4,406,420 downwards.
TTTAAATAAAAACAGTATACAGCCCAAAACTATTAAAAAACATTTTAATTGTTGAAAATATTACTTTAATATACCATAACACCCATGACACATACATCCATACTTCGAGTGACTTCAATTGTTGGTGAACGATAGCCTTAAAACACAAGATACTTGTTTAAGTAAAGCGAGATATCTAGTAAAAAATTGAAGAAAGCCAATTACAATCGTTATTCTGAAAGACGGTAGCTTGGTTATTCTCCCATTGGACTGTATAACCAGATGGTCATCAACGTCCAATATGTTGAACGTTTTAATCGAATCGTATTATTCGATTATTATGCTATTGCTGTTGCAATTAGAAATAACTCATAATTTTAATTCATATTCATGTACAAGACGACGAAGAAGATGAGTTCCAAAATATGTTATCTGAAATTTCTTTTAATTTAGGTTTCGAGGTCAAAATCAATCTAAGCCAGATATAAATATTGTTTCATTATTGGAAGGATTTGATAATATTCCTCGCATAAAATTTCCATTTTGAAATAATGACACAATGAAAAGAGTGATAAGCTAGTCCTCTACCTTCCCGTTCTCTATCGTTCCCTGCTCAAAATGGTTCCAATGAATTGGAGGACACAATTATTAGTCGTATGGCTACGGACCATTTTTGTGTCTATGCCTGGTCCTAGTGGACCACGACCCAAATCTAACCTAACCTAACCTAGTTCTCTACCAACTGACAAATGTTATTTTTGGTGTTCCGCCTACTCAGGTAACACTCCAACGAGCATTCTCCTAACTAAGATTTATTTTAAGTAGGTTGCGAGAAAATTTAGCGCCACAAACACTTAAAGATATCTGAGTGATTCGATTAAATAAAAATGTCCAATAGTTTTATTTATAATTACCGATTTTTTGCTATGTTTTAATTGTTATATACTTTTAATTTGATACCAATCAATGTACCTAATCTACATATATTATTTTAATTTAATAAAGAGAATTATTAATTACTATGTTTTCATTATAATGGGCCTGTTTGATAATTTGCACTGTGCGCACGCAGTGCTAACCAAACGGATTATCATCAAATCAAACAGACCCAGTTACTGAACGAATTATCAAACAGACCCAGTTTATTTTATTTCTCCATTTGCTAAAAAAAAAAAAAAAAACGTTTCGTGAAGCGGTACGTAGCGATATACATAACGTTATAATACAGATACCTTCAGACAGAAACGTTATCCTGTCCCTGCCTACATGGGTTAATGAACTATGCAAACTCAACACATCATAAAGTGACACACTGACACTTCAATCCGTTCTTGCATTCCATTTAAAAATAATTTAATTGTATGATTTTAATACGAGTATGTTCCGAAGATTGTAAGAGAATTCAATCCAGTTTCGAACTGATAAGCTTATGATTATGAAAAAATCAATCTTCTCATCAGGCCGCGGCGACTGGACTGATTATACCACAATTTACATTCTATATATACAGAATGTGCTGTGCATTTAAGTATTAGCGAATCATAACTAATACAGATGAATTCTCTTACAATTTTTCTTCTTCACAATATTCACACAGCTCTATTTCTGTGTACGCTAATTTTTACTTTTATTAATTTTTTGTTGAATATTAATTAATTCATGTAATATCTAATATGCTACCGGTGGTTGGTTAGACCATTTTAATTGTGTCTATTAGTCTATTAGTCGATTTCGTTGAATTACTGTTCGTAAATACTAATATACTTCTCGTGTTAATCGAAACACAATTAAAATGGACTAACCACCAGTAGCATATTAGATATTACATGAATTAATTAATATTCAACAAAAAATTAATAAAAGTAAAAATTTAATTGTAGTATTAGGTCTAATGCGCTCCATCCGCCGACAATTCGCAAAAATTTTGGGATGCAATCTGGGGTGGTAAGAGTTTATTAAAGTTCAGAAAACTTTTTAAAAACAACAAATTAATTAACATATATATGTAAATGTATTGTCAATATTAAAATTTAACTTCAAAATATTATTTTACTTTAAATTTATTAAGAAAAATTTCAAATTAATTGTTTATGGGACATTTACCATCGAGTAAAATAACAGTAGCATTTTCAACATTGTATGACAAGAATTCATAATTGCACCGTGTGCTCGTGTAGACATATCTAAAAACAAATCTATAAATTAAAACGTAACACCTACCTTACTTCTCCTTGACATTCCTTAATACATCCAATCCAACTTACTCTTTTACATGTTTCTCAATATCAAAACTAATAAAACCATAAATGCACACTTTTATATAAAAAAAAATTGTATATTTTATAAACACTGCATTTATTATATTTAAATTAATTTAAAACCAATTAATTTAAGCGTGACAATAACGACACGAAATAATTTCATCTGCGCTACTTCTTTGCAATATACTCGTATTTGGTACCATTGACATTCAATTTCATTTGCTCTCGCCTATATAATTTTCCACATTCTTTCCTCATTTTCCAATAATATAATTATTTTTAATTAATAATTATAATTAATTTAAATATTGTTTTGCATTTCACATCTAAATCGTGTATGTACTCGTATGTATGTTTGTTTGTTAAATAAAAAAAGTTTATAAATTATATAGAAATTAAAATTAATCATTTTGATTTTTGAACTTGGAATCTATAATTTATTTAAATTACAGGCGAATTGAATTGTGTAATATAAGTGTGTAGTGTTTATGAGTACTATAAGGCGATAATTTTTTTTAGATGATTGGAAATTATAATGTCTTGTGTTGAAGGTGTAAACTAAATAAATTTCTTCTATTTACCTTTTTTATTTATGCGCGACCTAATTAATTTAAAATAATTACAATTGCGGTGCACACACAAAACCTTAAAACCGCACATTATTAAGTATTATTTATTAGCACGATCCAATTTTACACTCTGGCAACAGCTTTGTTGTATATTTGCGATTGAAGAAGCAACATGAAAAGTTGCATGCTAACCAATTTCCCTTAAGGTACTAAAATCATAAACATAATTTTAATGTAATTTCATTATAAATTATTGTGCGGATGCCCTTGCTTATATACTTATGCCATGCATCATTCGCGTTAATTTATTTTTAAAAAAAAAACTCTACTTTATACACTTACAATTCGATAAATTTTCATCTAAATAAATAAATTAATGAAATTGTGTACGTGAAATGTGAACAAAAAAATTTAAAAATAATTTTCTATCTATTCATCAATAAATAATTAATTTTCAATTTAAAAATAAAAATTATTTTTTTATCACGATTAAAATAATATTAATTTTATTTAAAACATAATTTCAAAAAAAAACAAAATATTTAATTTATTTTTTTATTAATTTAAATTAATTATATTATTTTTCATTATTAATTTAGTGAAAATCTATTTTCTAGACAAAAAAAAATTTATTTATGGTCGGAACGCGGTTGGTTTAAATAATCATTTTTACTGAGTTCTAAAATGTTGTTTAGGCTCCTTGTTTAGCCCTAATTGAATCTTGAAGGTCAACTGAATTTGTTTCATAAAAACCTAAATATTGGAATATAAAGGGAAGACCAAAGAATCGCAGATAAAAGTTGTTTTTGCTTCTTATTTGAGCCCGAACAAAAAATAAAGCTTTCTATTTAAAATTTAGATTGACCTTGAAACGTAAATAGATTAATTGACCCATCCGGTAAATTTAATGACTTGAAATAGTACAGCGATATCTAAAAATGGCTGATTCACCCTTAACGGGTTTCAACCACATTTACTTATAGTCCTCCATATAAATATAGTCTATTTGGGTAAAGCCGTATACCAAGATCCAATTTTAAACTTTAGCCAAAAACGGTATGTGAAATGTACATATTAAACGCTATTTCTTGAATAACTTGAACAAATTTGGGCAATTGAGTCAAGTTTTAAAATCTTTATTGGAATACAGTTGAATATAAGTAGTTTATCGATGAGTTTCATCACTGTTTTCACGATGTATGTATAATATAGGAAGGTTTTTGATTTTTACGAGTCGCACCATTACCATCAATTCTTCAACAAGGAGATACTCCGATTCTACTTATATTGTGTATATGTATGTATGTATGTACTCCCAACCCAATGGTAACAATAAAATTTTTTTGAGCAGAAATTAAGTTGAATTACCTAAACTCAATGTATACTTCAATGTTAAATAAATAGGCTTATTGAACTGATGACCAAACAGGGAGGGTAACACGCACTATTACAATTAAACAAAAGTTTCTTTTTTTTAAAGATAAGAACGTGACTTTTTATTTATTTTTTGTATTGGCCTTCTTATTCAAATGACGCAAAAAATTCATTGTTACCTTTGTACTGTTCAAATAATTAAGTAACCTGAAGAAATTCTGTGAAAACTTATATTTGCAAAAACTGGCACCGACATCGAACACATACTCATAAAACGCTTGACCTTATAGCCAAGTGATGCTTAACCTAAATTAAAGAAGCGTATTTCCGCAGTGTCTTGGTTTATCACTGCCAAATGATTTAAACTTTACAAAGAGACACAAAAATGGGTCCCTTGATTTCAATGTGTCACTTGATTTAAAAGTCTTTGTTAGCCTAAGTGACTCTATACGCATGAAAGTCTCGACCCTAGATTAAAAAGGTTGCAACAAATAACAATTTCAAAAATGAGACTTTAACACTTTCTCACTTTATAAGTCATTCTCTTTCGATTGGGAACAATTAAATGCTCAGGAACAGTTGTAAGTTAACGAGATTGATTCTCTAATTCATACAACTGAGTTCTAGAACTTAGTTACTCAATATTTCAACAAAGTATTCCATTTTGAACTTTATTCTTACAAAAATCTATAAACTTGCAACCATTTTGCAACCAAAGCTTTTTACAATTGAGTGCGAGTTTACGACCATTTTCTGACGAAAAACTTTCAGCAGATTCAATAGTTGTCATTTGCTGTTTTGTTTTTTCCCCTCATGTTTCATTTATTTTGTTTTGGTTTTTTTCACAAAGCATTTGTGTCATTTTTGTGTGTTAAGTAATATCTTTTCAAATATGTTCCGTTAAATTTCAAATTACATTTTTATGATTCTGCTTACTACTTACGATTCCTAAATTTGATTTTATGTTTCGGGTCGTAATTAATTAAATTTATTACATTATGCAAAGTTAGTGGTGTAATATTTATTTCGGGTTTGTCGTTAATGCTTCTAAAGGCAATCCATGTTCCTGAGGTCAACATTTTATTGACCCGGATTCAGTTTGGAATTCGAATAGATTTTATAGTGATGCAAAATTAAGTGAATTCAGAATTCTGAAGGAATAATTTTCATTTCAGGTAAACAAAGAATGAAGGAATATCAACACCAGAGTATGATTTTAAAATCCGTTTAAAACAATATCAGGTATTTTGCTAGTTTTACAGGAGATTCGTACTAATAGTTAATAATATTCTGGCTAAAGAATCTGCAATCTAATAAGCGATCATAATATCACAATAAGCCGGAATCTAAATAACCGTAACTCTATTGCCGGAACGAAGAATTTTTAGAAATGTTCACAGTTGAAACCGCCTAGCGAGAGTTTTTCAGAGCCATTAATCTCATTTCTGCTGTTGTTGCCATAATGAAGAAATAAGAGCTGGAAGAGGTCTGTGAACAATAAAGAACAGGTTAGGCAAAAATTGCTACAAAAATCGAACAGCCAAAATACTTTTTATATGGCCTCATCGACGGAAAAGTCTAGTGATCAGATCAGCGTTAGGTCTAGCATTGTCTTTGAATATAGCAGTACGTGTGACCGACCACATGACTTATTTTGACATTATAATAAACAAATGAAATCCAAAAAAAAAATGATCTTAAAACTTTGCAAGTCAATCTCTCGGAAAAACACTTCGGACACACCAACCATTTTAATTTAAGATCGCGAAATGTTAGATTAAAAATGTTACCTCATTTTACCCCGTTTTGATTTGTTCCAGCTCAAGCTATAAATCAGTAATATTTTTATATTTTACAAACCAAGCTTTGTAGAAAACGTAAAACTTTAAATCAGCCCAGTATAAGGTATAAACTTATGCTGTGCATTTCAGTTTAATGAGTACGATCGGTAGCTAAAGTTTCGACATAATTTAATACTAATGACTCACATTTAATTCAATAATAATAGTTTGGATTTAACCATAATTTCAGTAAAATGTATCATATCTAACTATTGTTTTCCATCAAACTAGAATTAAGTTTCGGAAAGAGGCATAATGTTGAGGCAAATTGTTCTCAAGAGGATTTAAAATTATAGCGTTCGTTCAGCTTCCTTTTTCTTTGTGTTTTGTTTGAACTGCCCGTTGTTTTATGTAATTTGAAACTAATATTAAATATGACACAATAGCCTGAAACTATCTCAGAATAACTAATATCGAATTTCGTAGTCAAGTACAATAGCGAGTTCTCATGGGGGGAATATTGGGAAATCATTCTGTTTGCCTTATAATATGGCAATGAAAACCTCCTACAGAAATATGCCTCATCACTATCAAGCATAACACCAAAGTTCAAATATTATATCAAGTTAACTTATGTTCAGATTTCCGTTTTATTACTGTTAAAATTTTTATTCGCAACACCAAACCAGTTAAGGCAATAATTTTCTAAATTTTACAAAAATGTGGGAAACATTTTGAAGAATTTGGACCCTAATAAACTTTTGCCTCTAAGTTTGTACCAATCTTGACCAAATTTGTAATTTATCAGATCAATTGGTATACTGATTACTAAACAGTGATTAATTTACGTCCAATTGAATAGAAAGGAAATAACAGAGATCCTTCCAATTATAGACCAGTGACACTAATTTCCGTTATAGCAAACGTTTTCGCAAAATATTTTAATTCGAAGTTTGCCAGTTTTTTTGAAAACTCAAATTAAATCCATTATTGTCTCGTCAATGTGGATTTGTCATACACGGAGCAGGAACAATCATTTATCATTTCGCTTGATATTGTTTCCTAATAGCTGCGCGCAATTGGTTTGAATCTAAGAGCGTGATGAATAAAGTTTTGTAAAAGATTGTTTTGCTAAACTAAAAAATTGAGAGGTTTTAATTTTACTTCAACCATTGTCGAATACAAAATCAACATGCCATTTAGAAAAAATAGAATTTCAAATACTGGTTTAAAATTGGCCTGAGAAAATCGGAATTTGGAAACTAAAGTTAAATTCTACTATCGATTTAGAAATTCTGTAAAGCCTAAAGATAGAAGCCTAGAACCAGATTAAGAGCCAAACAAAGCCGGCTAATCTGAATCAAACCAATTAGCATTGAAATGTCCTTCTTACAAAATTCATCAAGTTAATGCTAAAATATAACAAATTAGCAAGAGCAGTTACGAACATATAATTTAGCGAAGACAAAAACCATTCTACTATCGATTTGCTAGAGAGTCCATTTAACATTACAAATGACTCAAAAGTATTTCTGGCTGCCTGAAGCTAATCTTGCTAAATTGTATGTATAATTGGCTTTTTGTATTTATGGAGGCATCTTTACCAGGATATTTAGTACAATTAATATGTAAGAAACAGCTGATTAATAAATAATTTTCCAACTTGCCATATTACATGTAAATTTTGTTTTATAAAATTTTATTTTCGCGACTAATTTTGTGCGCTCCATTTTCCAACTAGACACAAGTTCTTTTTTGTTCTTTGCTACGTTAAATGGAACACAGCAAATTTGATCTGCCCAGCGGTCCAAAACATATTTAAAATATGTAGTAATTGATAATATTACTCATGGAAATAGTAAGCTTTACAAAATTCTATGATTTGCTGGAAAAATGTTAATTCGAATGGAAAATGTTTAATTTCAAAAGGTTTAATTTATAATCATTAATGGTTTAATTTAAAGTGACAAAAAAGTTTAGATTAATCTGCAAATGCTTTATACATATTTATCCCAATAAGAAGGACAGTGAGTTGTTAATTTTTTGTTTTGCAGTATATACCATCCAAATCAGCGAAATAACGCACGCAAACAAGTAATGATGTACACTGGCAAAATATCTGGATAGGCTTGAGAAGTAAATCAACATGTTTTGAAATGCTTTAAAACATATTTCATTACTGGTCATTCCATATAAACCAATAATTTTTTTCGACCATGTACTTTGGCCGAAATATTGGTTATACAACCATTTATAATTCATGACCAATTATGGAGCCACAAAAGAAAACTGGAAAACCTTGTTTATTTATATCAGAGAATTGGCCCGAAAACATAATTGCTAACTCCACACAAGGTAGAGCGGTGTACAAATCGGAATATCAGACGGTTTCTACAAATAATATGTTTAATTCATTCCCACCTTTCTAAAAAGCAAATAAAACCCGTTTTTTCAAAACCAAGATTTTGAAAACCTATCTTCCCTAAGGTTATAAACATTCCTTATAAAGTTGTTGACAAATGTATAAGCCAATCTACAAGCAAAGCATTCAACCACCAACAAATTTAAACGAATATAAAGCAAACTCTTTATGGCTTACTATAGTAAAATGGTGGAAAAACAGTATTATGGGGAATTTCGAAATATCCTTTGAAAAATACCAACATCTGTTATGTGGGTGTTACGAAAAGTTTTTATTTAAAACAAACGTATAACATCATGCAGGTATACAGAAGGGTTTAAAAACTATGTATATATGGTTATCAATTAAAATTTGAGAAGGTTTCCGATTATCTCTGTGAAGAATTAATTCCTTCGTATACAAGATTTCATCAATTTCGATTTATGCACTTTAATACGATAATTCTGATCTAAGTATCGTCTACTAATAAACAATCTAATTTACGATCCTATTTGATTTATGATTGTGACTCCCTAATATCCTTTTCACATTACAATGAGTACATACATCTATAAAGTGTCCGTAATATAGAATGTAGGTACATATGGATATAGGAAAAGGACGATTTTATTTATTTGATTTTTCTTAAAGTTAGTTTTTTACGGTTTTTTTTTCCGTTCGGTATGTGGTGAATTGTGTCAGAGTTGATGATAAATGGATGCTGCTTCATATTTTTTTTGTTTATATAAATAAATAAAAACTTTTTTTATTGTTCTTTGTGATTTCTATAAATTTGGTGGATTTTATAGTTGGACTTTATAGGGGGATGCAGAAAGTTTATTAAATATGTGCTCTTTCTCTATACGTATATTATGTATAGATACGGTAGAGAAGGAAAAATATGAAAACACTGGTTTTTAGACACATATAAATTGAATTTTATTTTCCACATTTTTTTTTTTGTTTCGGTGGAAATTCTTTTTAATTGAAAAATAAATAAAAAAAAATTGTAAACGTATAAAAATGGCAATAATAAATGGAATTGTATAAAACATAAATCTGGAAGTTGGTTAAAAATGAACTAAGGATGGTGATGAAAATATATGCGCTGTGTAGTTGTTCATTGTAAGCCAGTGAAACGTATTCGATAAATCTGTGTAATTTTCTAATTTATTTAATACTTACACTATATTACTCTTCTCCTGCTTAAGTTCAAATTACGGCTTGGTAGTTGAATACTTACTTGTTATAATTTCCTAATTATTTTGAAATGTAAATACATGATCTGATGGCTTGAGACCGAATGCACTCAATTTGGTGGTTGACTAAATTATGATGAAATGGGCCTCTTATACCAACTCTAGCAAAAGTGGAAATAAGCTTTTACGCACTTCATTAACTAAGAAAAATTTTAAACTACACTAAAGTTATAGATAAATCGTAAACTAAACTGTTCTATCTCACAATGTTAACGAAAGGCCTAAGGCTAGCTTACAAATAGTAACCATTTACCACATGAACCAATTAACCATTTACTCACATGAATTGATTATTTTAATGACTTTTAATAATTTCTAATCCTACACTACAGAGGTTTTGGTGGATTAGGGTTTTATTTTATTTTCAATATTCAAAACTCTGGCATTACTATATACTTGGCTAGCCCGTTAGGATAAATTTTAGACGTTCCGACTTCCATTCACCCCCTTAATGTTTTCCATCTTATACTTTTACTAATTCATTAAATCAAATGTATATTAACCTTCATAATACTACGTTATATTAATACATCACTTCAACCACAACAGTTCAAGAATATCTATTTCGCCAGTATGGTAATTTTTGACCTTTATTTAATGTTGTTTTTTTAACAAATTCATTATTAAGCAACGTGTTGTCAAAATATGTCCAGCAGGCTTTTGTCCTTTGTGACAAATGTAGCGCAAATTCAACAAAAAATTGTTGTAAATCTCGAACCGACAAAGACCGATTCAAAACTTCTTTTACGTACCAACTAATACTGGGTTTTATTGGGTTTATTGGTTTATATTTGCAGTTGTGAAACTCCCTCTTTCTCGTAACGGAGACTTACTAGCTTGAACTTACCACTTAGCCGTGGGTTGCACCGATCTACAAACCAATAATCATAATTACAGAAATGATGGATATGTTGGATGAGAGAATTTATGCGGAAACCTTATACAAGCAATATGCAACTTGAGTTAAACAAATGAATGAGTATGCAGAGGAGTCGCATCAGAAAATCACAGCACGGGCCGTTTTTATAATCAATAAGAATTTTGATATGCGTGTATGGAACGAGAGTCTTTAACATGCTACTTTAGTTGGAGCCATTATTAGAAATGAAGAGGCGAATAATTACTTTACATATCGAAAATTGCATAATTAGAGGTGTTAGTTTATGATTTAGAGAACACACATACAGACAGATTACAGTCAGTTTGAACTCCTATATACTTAAGATGACCATGATTTTATCTCGAGTTGTATAGAGATTCCTATATTGTACTTACACATTTTGTAAGAAAGTAAAAAGAAATTTTCCAGAAAGTTGACACGTAAATGTATAGTCAGGTATTTATAGCCGTCACTACATTCAACTAATGTTATAGTAACAGATTGAATTCGTATTTATAAACCTCACGGTAAGATTTTTATGTAATGTAGCAACGTTTATAGTGTTCAAAATTAATCACTATAAACATTGATAACAAATATCGAAACAACAAAATAAATTCTGAACTCATATCGAACTTTTGAAATGATTTTCAAATAGTTACAACTATAAATTCGGGCCTAAATTTTTATCACCCATATCCAAGATATCCGGCAAGTATATGAATTTAGGAGATAGGTAAGCCTAATTCAAACTTTACTGTTGATACGAGTATAGTGTTTATTATAGTTTGTAGAACAAGACCTTCATATAAGAGTTGGTATAGTAAACTCAAGGCGAACAAATCCATAAATCATAACAACCTCTAACATTTTTCCATTCAGTATAGAATTCATAATACGATAAAATCTCATTGCTTAATTTTGCCGTCACTACAGCCGTAAGCAGTTTACCAAATGCAAGCGTGGATTTGAAGGAGAGATAATGGGGTAATTACCCCTCAAAGATTTCCTGCTTATTGCAATATAAACAGCAACGTTGCTTTTATCAGAAATTGATCTTATGCCGATAATGCATTTGAAATATAGTTTTTGGCATCATTCTTAGCAAAATAAAAACTTCCCATCGTGTCAAATTTTTATTTTCGGGAATATGTAATTTTATCTCAAAAATACATTTGGGATGCGTTAAGCATCGTTTGATCTTCCGGCATCCAACAACTCGTCAGTAAATTGAACTGATTGAAGGGTACACTCGTTTCAATTCGCACAATTCAAATGTATTTGGAAGATTTGGCCCTCCGTTTGAAGGAGTAAGAAAATATCATTACTTAATCAACATTCAATTTTACCTCCAAGCACTATCAAGTTTAAAAAAGGGATCAAAACTGTAGCAGGTTGGTTCTACAAAGTCGAAAACGGTTTAATAGAGATGGTAATAAAAAGAGAACTAGAGAGTTTCGAAAGAATCTAAAGCATATCAAAATGGTTTTTAGACTAATATATCGCATAGGGCCGAGGAAGTAAATCTCGCGCTTGGAATTTTCTTCAGCTAAGCGATGCGAGGTAAGTACATTGATATGTTACTATTTGCAAAGTAACTTTGAAAGCATTGTTTCGGGCACCCCAAGTCTTACAAGCCCCTCCCGAAAAGAAAATGTCAAACAATATTTAAGCTGACTCCAGATTGTTTTGAAGGAGGAAAGTAAAATTTCGAAACACTCGGGTGAGAATTACCATACACAAAATTAAAACAAAACCCAGATGCAAGCTCATTATAAAATATAGCGAAGACAAAGGCCTTCTCTATTGAAACATGAGGTTTAGTTTTTTTATGTTTGCAAAACCATGGCATAGAACGAAATATTCAACCTTTTGAAGCGCAAACTACATATAAATTTGAAACAAAAACTAGGTTCAAGCTCATCAACCCAGTCACCCTATAGTTTGCTTTGAATAAACCATAATAATATTGCAGTGGTGCTGAATTAACCTTTTATAGGATATCATATTTAGAAACAAAACACAAAAATTCTAAAACTTCTTTAATTTAATCGACCAACAACAATTTTACCCAAAAATTTATTTTAACCAAAACACTCTACAGCGTATTATCCTCTTATTTGAACCACATCAAATAGCCATAGGATTCATACTCAAAATTTCATTAAATCTGATCTTTAAATCTGGTGTTTGAAGTTTCATTGTGTCGCATCTAAATCACCTTTTTTTCTACCCCGTTTATCGTGCATCTGCAAGTGTGTTAGACTAAAGTGTGCGGATGCCAGAAGAAAACATCAAAAACCAATATTTAGAATAGCAACATTATCGAATTTTCAATCGAAAGTTTAGTTTTAAAATTTGGAATCTTGAATTAATTCAAGTTTTTCGCATATGTTAAGGTAATTTTTTGAATTTGCTAGTTGGAACTTTTGGAATTTGATTGAATTTGTAATTTCAAAACTTTAGAATCTAATATTTTCGAAGCACAATCTGAATTTTATTTTCCTTCTTTGATCACAATTTAAAATTTGTTAAGGAAATTCGCAATTTGGCATATAAAAATATGCGGATTTTATAATTTAGAAAATTTAGAATGAAAATCCAACCAATAAAGATTGTTTAAATGTTTGTGACAGTCATCTATAGCCGAGATTTAATTTCCAGTTGAAAATATTTTATTAAAAGTGCGGCCCAAGTTTGGCTTTAAACTTGTTAGTATGTTAGCAAAAAGTGCTAGTAACTTATAACAGTGCAAGCTTGTTTGCGTTTACCATTTTGGCGTCCAAGCGTGCGCATTTTAAGTCAACTAAACTGCTACATTTTCAAGCTCCTTATTAAATGCCTTAAGGTCCCTCAACTCTTTATTTTAACGAATTGAAATTTATTTCTGCACATATTCCTTCAAATGTTCGTGATTTTAAACAGACTAAGGTTTAAGTATAGATATTTTAATATTTCTTCATTAAACTTTTGTAACACACACATACGAATAATTAAAAATTATAAAAAAAAAATTTTCAGACTATATTATATAAGAATTACAGACATGAACATCGATATACCTAATAATTCCTAGCTTAGCCCACTAAACTAAAATCGAGTTCTTCAACATCAAAATATGTAATTAGGTGTTGAATGGAGATAAAAGATTGAATTTACTTAAATTTTGATAAGACCCTGCCAAAGTTCAATATATAACTAAGTATTTTGCCAACTTAGCTGAATCTAATCAAATTGCGTTTTGAAATATCAGAGTTGAAACAGTTGATAACTAACAGTTTTACACCAAATCAGAAGATGAATTACAGTTTAATAATTATTTGAACCTAATACTTCCCAGTATAAAGTGGATGAAATTGTGAGATATCTCGGAAAAATAAGACTTTTAAATTACTATAGACACAAAATTTTCACAAAATTATATAATCCCAAAATATCAGGTGTGCACCAATTTCTAATTAGACTTGCAATATTTAGCTAAAGGTTGCATCTTAATCTGTGTAGTAAATTCGAAAACACCGCTATTTCACCGAAAATAAATTAGCTCACAAGTCACAACATTTCAAAACACCATTTTTTTTTTTTTACATCATCTACAACCTAATTTTTTACTAATCTTGCGCGGTTAAATTTTTCCACCGACGGTCTTTACTAAATCTTATTTTATAAAATTAGCTTATACTTAATAAGGCAAATTCACTTACGCTTTAACATATAATTCGGTCTTTGCACCAGAAAAAAAAAAATTGTATGTCACTTGGCAGCACTCAACAAAAAAAAAAATGTATCACAAACACAATTAGCGAACAACAAAATTACAATAATTTCCCGCGCTGGGAAAACACCTTTTTATTCACCAGTTTTAATAAGAAACGATTTTTTTTTTAATTTTTTCAGTACGGAATTTTTCATTCTCTTTATTTTTTTGGAAATTTTTTTTTGCAATTTTTTTCTTAATTTTTTCTTAATTTTTTCGATTTTTGATTTTCTTTGTGTTGTGTGTAATAATTTTTTGTTTTTTTTATAATTTTTAATTTATAATTTAAAAAATAATAATAATATTATATATAAAATAATAATAATAATAATGTAATAATTATAATTATTTAAAATTCTACAATTTTTTAAGTTTTTTGTAATTTTATAAATTTTTTTTTTTTGTTTTAATTTTTTATACAATTTTTTCAAAAAACAAAAAAAAAAATTCTGTTTGTCGTTATGTAAATCGAAATTATATATTAATTAAAATTTTTTTATTTATTTAATTTATATAGTTTAGCGCATTTAATTTTTAAATTTATTTTTATCTATATATATATATATAAAGTTATACATAATAAAAATAAAAATTAAATTATAATTTTGTTTAAGTACTGGCCTATATTTTATATAATATAGAATGCGCGCGCGTATATATAATTAAATTTTCCGGCGGGAAAATTAATTAACCAAAAAATTATAACAACAAAAAATAAAATAAATAAGCCGTTTTGATTAATTTTCCGTTTTTTTTCTTTAATAAAAATAAATTTAAAAATTAAATAAAAAAAAAAAAATAATTTTCGAAATTTTTTATAAATATAACAAAAAAATCTATTTTCATGTTTAATTAAATTATTTACTTACATTTTTATAATTATGTATATATATATATTTTTTTTTGTATTTATAAAACAATAATTTTAATTTAATTTTATTTTTCACAAAATTTTTTATATTTTCATTCACTAAAAATATGAACTTCTAAAATTAATATTTTTGTTTCTTGTTTACTTATAATTAAATTACTTTCTGTTTTAATATTTAAATATTTACAACAATTAATATATTTATATATTTATTTATAATTTCTTAATTAATCACTTAATTTTTTTTTTGTTTGTTTATTTGTGACGTAATTATTAATAAAATAATTTCTATTTATTTATTTACTTATTTAGAGTTTTTTGTTTTATGTTTAAATTATTTAGATTTTAACTTAATATTTGTTTTCTTTATGTTTGAAATTATATAGTTATTAAAAAAAATTAATTATTAAATTAATATAGAAATAACGGTTGTTTAATATAATAAAAAATTAATTTTAATAATTTTTTTTTTGTTTCATATTTATGTAGAATTAAATTAATTTTCACCACTGTAATTATTATTAAAGTATCGAGCACCAGGGGCAGGTCCGGCTGTTGTACCAAATTGAAGGGTCCATTCTTGGAATATACGACGGGCATGAAGTTGCTGTTGTTGCTGTTGATGATGATGATGATGATGGCTTATATACATTTGTGTTGCAGCCGCGGCCGCTGCAGCAGCAGCAGCTGATGATGAGGTGGATGATGAGGACGAAGAAGATTGTAAAGGATTATTTGGATTTGATACAACAGTATGATGGTATTGTTGCATTAGATGTTGTTGTAGTGGTGTGGTGGACTCCTGGTGCTCTGATTGCTAGTGGGCCGTCAACTGGTGACCCGGACCGCCTTGTAAACTTTGTGGCGATAGCATTGGCGGACTATGACTGTGACTATGCGTTGTGCCCATCGGGCTACCATGGACATCGTGATGCGGATGATAACCATGGCCGCCATGACCCATATGTGACGGTGGCATACCATCCATCATATCACTGCCTAATGTATTTGGTGGTGTCATTCGTTTCTCTTTTTGCCTTCGATTGCAAAACCAAACGCGTACAACTTCCTTTTCTAATTGCAGTGAATCGGCCAGCGCCGTTATTTCCTGGGCCGAGGGTTTTGGTTGTTTATGAAAATGTTGTTCGAGGGCACCTTTTACTGACACTTCAATGCTAGTACGTTTTTTTCTTTTTCGACCCTGGGCCGCTATTTTATCAATACTCGTTGGTGAACCGGTCGTTGAGTCAGCCTCTTCAAGCCATTTCTGTAGCAGGGGCTTTAGTTTACACATATTTTTGAAACTTAATTGTAGAGCCTCAAATCGACATATTGTCGTTTGTGAGAAAACATTTCCATACAGGGTACCTAATGCTAAGCCAACATCAGCTTGTGTAAATCCTAATTTTATTCTACGTTGTTTAAATTGTTTTGCAAATGCTTCTAAATCATCGGACGTTGGTGTGTCCTCTTCACCCGCGCTCACATCTCGATCACCGGGCATGTGATGGGGATGTATATGCAATTGAGGCGATTCACCACGTAACGCATGGTGTAATGGTGCTGAACTCTGATGGTGCGGATGGGCAGGATGATGTAGCATACCATTTACAGCGGCATGATGATATTGTAATGGTGAATTTGCTGTAGGCCCATAATGTGAAGATGGGTGTACTGGTGCATGCCAACCGTGCGGCGATGCCATACCCTGTTGTGCTCTCGTCTGTTGTGATAAATGCATTTCCTGTTTCACATCGGATGGATGGTGGTGCGAATGATGTGTCGGTAGTGCCCACGAATCGGTTGGATGGAAAGCGGCCCATGGATTACTACCAACACCACCTAGTCCAGAGCCAACGGAACCCAAACCGGGCGCATTTGGACTAGGGCTCGAGGCCAATTGATGATGATGATGATGGTGTTGGCCATATTTCATTTCAGCTGCATCGGTTGCACTACGCGGTGATGAGGTGTGATAACCGCCACCAAGACCCATATCCAGGTCTCCGGATGAAGTTGTCATATATGTGGTAGCGGCCATCCCCACCGCTCTAGGGCTGCTAAGCCCCTCCACGCTGGCGGGGTACAGCTCCAAAATTGGGCTCAGTTTTATACGATTTCACAAAAATTGTTTAAAAAATTCACTTAGTTTTTCGCCCAACTCAAATCTCAAATCCTTGTCGCTGTTGCAAACATATGATCACACAATTTTCAAAAATTTTCTTTGGTATTATATTCACTCAAATCTTTATAAATTTTCACTATATCATATATATATAATCTTATCTCTTATCACTTTACATATATATATAAATTTTCTTATCTCATTTCACTCATTTGCATTATTTTCACTTTGTACAAATTTTCTTATACTAAATCCACATGAATATTTATGTCACTTAAATTGGTATGTATTTATATTGAAATTTTCACACCCACGACATTTTATACTAAAACAAAACAGTTCCGCAAAAGAAAATTATAGAAATTTCACAATTAACTTAAAAAATCAAATAAACAACAACAAAAAAATTATCGATACTAGAGAGACACATTAACTATATTTGATCGACATTTATTACGTGTAAACGCTCCGGAATATCGAAGTCAACTAAACAATCATCGAATCTAACTATTTTTTGTTTCTATCAATGTATTTTGTTTTTTCTTCATTTCATATTTTTCGCTTTATTCTTATTCTTCCTCGTCCACTCCATTCGTAGTTCGTTTTGCAAAACGAAAGAAACAACACAAAAACCAAATACAATACAAAACAAAAAAAACATTCTATCCCTGTCTTACGAACAGTTTACAAATCATAAAACACTGTACAAAGTCCCCCACTTTATATAGTGCCGGCCTTATCATTTTAAATGTACAAGAACGAGACAACTCGCATAATGATTTTCCATTCTGTTATAAATTGTGATTGGGTTAATAAAAAAAAAGCAAAATCGAACACACAAAACTGTGACGTTTTGTATGTAGTAAAAAATGTATATCCACCCAATAAACGAGAACAAGAATGAAACAAAAAACGAAAAATATAAAACTCCGCCCCATATTTGGCCGCGCATGCTTTTCTTCATTACTGATTTTTATTTTTGTTCGTTTTGTATTTTCCTCTCGATATTTTTTGTGTGTGTTTTCAATTGAAACAAATGAAGACAAATTTTTTCCTTACAATCGGAAAAATTTTCTTGTATGTTTTATTTTTGTTTTGTTTAATTAAAGAATTGAGTGAAATTTTTTTCCATATATGAAGTGAGTGAAAATAGATTTTTTTTTTTTGTTTTTTTTGGGGAAAATGACCCGGCGGGTAGTAAATCAAGTTGTTGCTTTTTTATATGTATACCCTCTTTAACAACAAAATATTTTAAAGGGATAGTTAACCCTTTATTACGTCGCGCGAAAATGGGTAACCAAAACAAAAATGCGCGAGGTGAATTTATTCAAATTAAGTTTTTTTGTGTGTGCCGGTTCCGAGCTACATTTATTATGTACAATCGAGAGCAGCAACAAAAAAGCTGGTATATAAATTATTCAGGAATTCAGGATATCGTTTGTTGGTTGTTGTATTCAGAAACGTAAATTATATGCAGTTTTTTTTTTGTGGTGTGTGCCTGCTTTGTTGGGTTTAGTTTAGTTTTCCTTTTTTTTTTTTTTCGTCGTTTTTGGAAATTTCAATGAACTTTGTGTGCGGTAGTGTTTTGAAGGGAATGCAAATTAGGTGTAGATTGAAATATACAAACACATACGTTTGTAATTTCAAATCAGCTGGAAGTGAAATTTGTATCCTAGTTTAAAGTTTTTGTTTTGTGTCGTTTACGGTTTTACTGTATATATGTACATACATAGATGAGCAAGTGATGATTTTATTTATGTTTAGAGGTCGAGCGAAGGATTATGATTTTCGAATCAAGTTATTTGTTGAATAATAAATAAATATATTTTGGCTACGAATAATATTCACGTTTTTGTGTTGTTACATATTAAAGTCTTAATTGAATTGTGTTTGAATAACGGATTAATGAATCAATTCAGTAGATCCTTCAAATTATTGATTATTCAAAGTGAATTTAGGTTAAAATGTATAATGATTGCTTTTGTTTCACATATAACCTTAAATGAAATAATTAAATTTTATTTAGAAAGAAATCTTGAACTATATAAAATTTTTCAGAACACCGTAGTGTTAATTCTTCGATGTAATGTTACGTAATTTGATTTAAGTACTGTTAAATGTTAGAAAATTACAATTATTTAACTTTATATTTAAAATAACAGAAATTAAGAAAAAATACAGAATTACGATATTTGTGAAATTTATTATATGCGCTAAGTATTTTACTCGGTCTAGAATAGAATTTATTAGTTGAAACCAATTAAGTATGGTCAGCAACACTTTCAACTGAAATGCATAAAAATATAAAATCGAGTTATGTAATTAGTTTTACAATTAGCACAAGTTTGGTTTTCTGATTCATGTTGGTCGGGCCGATGTGACTGTCGGAGAGCACAGTTTATTGGCGACTTTTTCCAAACCAGCTATTTTAACACAATTTAATATAAGCACATACAAATTTTAAAATAATTTAATATTTATTGAAGATGAAATAATAACAATTAACATTAAATAAGAATTAATAAAATTAACAAATTTTCATGCTTTCAAGCTTCACTTTCAAAAATATAAAATAATCAAATAAAAGACTCAAAATTTTGAAAAACTTATAAAATTAAAATTTGTACTCTTAATTCCTGTAATAATTATTTGATGTTATTGCAAAATATCTCAAATTGTACAATTGAATTTTAAAATTAAATTTAGAAAAAATTCAATTCAACCGGAATTTATTTTTTAATTAAAAAATTAGAAATTTGGTGAATTTCATCAAGACCTTATTGTTTCAAACTCACTCTCAGATCCAGGATTTAAAACATTCAATAAAATGATTTAAAATTTCAGAATTATTTCTATATAAACATGAATACGTATTAGATTTATATAAAATTTAAAAGGCAGCGGTGAACTATGCCGGTCACAATATGGGTCGCTAGCTATATATAAAATATTTGAAGTCCTGTAACTTATTATTGTATAGCATACGAAACCTATAGGTAATTCGTTAAATTTAACTCAATTACATATCTCGGAAATTGAGTAGTTAATGACAAAGTGGAACGATTCGAAATATCAAAAAATTGTATGAATACTAAAACTTCATCAAATTTTAATATTTTTCATTTGAAATTTTGAAATTTGATTTCGAATTTTGTCAAATTTTGAAAATGTCATTCCAAGTTTAACAAATTTTTTAAGGATATAATAATAATAAGGATAAATTTTTAATAAGGATTAAATTCAATTTTGAAAGTATGTATTCGAATAGAATTCTGAAATTTTATCAATTTTTAAATAATGTGGCATAGAGTTAGGTAATTCTACTTCAACTGCATACTAATTAATCGGTAAAAGTAGAGGCATATGACACAATAGTAGTTCTACCGCGAGAACCAAACACCGAAAGTATTTGTAAGATACCGGTCCGCTGCTATTCAAAATAAATATTTAGTGTTTTATAAAATATTTAATAATAAAATTAAAAATGTAATTTCAAAAAATGTAAATTCGAATTTGAACATTAAGTAAAAAATACAAAGGGTCGATGTGAACACAAGAATTGAAAAAGTTTTATGAATTTTAGGATTAAAGTTTTTGAAAAAACTATACCAAGATAAAATTTTAAAAATTTGTAAGTTTTTCTTTACGAACTTTAGAAATTTTAGCGGTTAACAATACTTGTCATTATTACAGAATTAAAAGTAAAAGTGTATAAGTAAATCATAAAATCGTAATTGTTACATTTAAAAAATTTCAAGAAATTCTATTTGAAGCTAGAAACAAATCAAAAAATTTTATAAAATATTTAAAAAATTTTGGAAACCCGTTGCAATTTTACGGTCAGCTTTCGAATGAATTAGTTCAATACTGGTTGAGAATACCAATGAGATCCTAATTAACCAAACCAGCTTCGACGGTAGTAAACTGCCATCGGTTTAAGAATAATACGTCATACAAAAACAATACATTAAAATAAGAAAAGCGTAGAGGTGACTTGAGGGACAAGAGCAAATTTACTGTGCGAAGAATGGATAATATATTAACAACTGTACCATAGTAGTCCAATTGCTGCCTTAATAACCTGCATAATAATCGCACTTGTTCGGAATATTCCCAACCGAAATGTTACACATTCGAAATTTACCCCCACCATATGTGATTCTGCCAATATTTCTTACAGCTAAGGCCTCGCGAGCCTCCCCCCTACCATTTAACTGCCGGTTTTGTTTATCATTATTTTAATTTTTATTTGTTAACAGTTCCGTTTGGGGAGCTGAAGAAGCAGTTATAGACTTATCACTTAACCGTAATGAATTATGTTTAGAAGGGAATAACAAAGGAGTAATGGTATGAGAAGTCAAACAAATGTGGTAAACTTTATTTTTTACATAATACTTTTTATTGGATAAGTATTGCCTTCTA
This sequence comes from Tipula vernalis, assembly GCA_958295665.1. Lineage (NCBI taxonomy): Eukaryota > Metazoa > Arthropoda > Insecta > Diptera > Tipulidae > Tipula > Tipula vernalis. The sequence goes on along the minus strand of OY282560.1, from coordinate 4,384,741 downwards.
ATAATGAATAAGAAGAAGAAGAAGCCCTTTGTTAATTAAACAATTTTAGTTCGAATTACAATAAAATTTTAAAATCATTTTAGTCTACAAAATACGAGCTACAAAATAATTCAAAATAACCAGCTTCGCAAAAAGAAAGATAAAGTTACTATAAGTAAAAATTTAAGGTAAAGCGACTTTATTTTACGAGAGGGTAATTAATTTGAAAAATTTCATACTTAATAGGTTGTTTGTAAATCTTATATTTTTTAAGATATTTTCAAAATAAATTTCCTGATCCACGCATGATGCCACTTCTGGCTGGCCGATTTTCACTAAGATTCTCTGAAAAAAAATTAAATATGAAGTTTCAGTTTGGTTGGTTAAATCGTCTGGGATTCGAGAGGTCACTGACAGAAAGACAGACAAGCACAGTTAGACCCCACTTCTAAAAGAACATTAAGGGTTTGGAGGCGTCTGAAATGCAATTGCTAATTTTGGAACTCCACCCACATGGAAAACGGTCATTGGGGGGTGAGTAGCTGAGACAGCAGAGACGCAACGATTTCAACAACAACGTCAATTAACACAAGCTACAGTTAGTACAAATTTGGGTGACCGCATGGGTCCATAATGATGGAACGAAATCTTGCCCCCCCCCCCCTCACAACCCCCGATGGATAAAATGGTGGAGGGAATAATAATAGTTGTTATCAGCTTTTCAGAAAAAAGAACTTGCGGCACCAGGAAATTGTGTTGTCATTGTGCTGTCATAAAAAACACTAACTATCGATCGCTTGGTGTCTGTAACCGGGTCGAGTCCTGTCCCTACTAATAATCCTATCCAATCCTTCGGTTTTGTTTTTATGTAAAAAAAATGTACGATGGCTGCCTGGCCGCAGGGGCGGATATCACACTATTAGACTAATCTGGTTATCGATGTGAAGCCTTTTCTTTACGGGGTGTTTGGCTTCATGAAGAATGGTGTCGTGTTTGTAACATGGGTATAGCGGTGTGGTATTCGCATTTATAATACGAGAGACTTGCGTAATACTTGATCGTACATTTGAAATCAATCAATCAATCCACCCACATGGTAAACAACGGCCAAGCCTCCAAAGATCTCTTTAGGAAAAATATAGTAGATAATTATCGTGATGTGAGAATTTAAAACAAGTTGAATATTTTAACATCTTTACTGACTTATTTGTCAAGATAGCGAAGATGTGACTCGCACTATCCAAAGGGCAGTGCGAATGTGACTATTTCCATTGATGCCGATTTTAGGCAAATCATCAATCCACAATCAATAAAATAAGTTGCTAAAAAAACTAGGCTATATGTTCCATTCTGTACACTACCTGGTCCTATTTCACTGATAAAGCAACCAAGCGCATCCACAAAATTTTGAAATTGTGAATTCTACTATTTTTTGGACTTTTTCGGATGTTTTTTTACAACTGAAAATAATACAAAAAACTTTGATTTTAACGTTGATAATATTGTAATAAAAAATATTAAAATAAGTCAAAAATCCATCAGTATATAGGTACACACTAAAATCGCAAGTAAACACTGTAGGAATGTTGTGTCTACAACCCTCAGTTGAATACCATTCTGTGGCATTTTTGTCCGCATCGTTTTGCTGTAAAAGCCTTAATTTTAATCTGGGGTAAATTTTTTACTCATGGTTCAAAAATGTATCGGCTGATTTTTATTTTAAATGTAATATTCTTACAAATATAATTAATAGCTTAGAAAAAGAATTAAAACAAACGTTTTAAAATACGATCATCAACTAATTTCAGTAATGCATACTGAATTCATTTAAGTTCGTCAATGTTCGTCAAAGGAACGCTCAAACATAAAAAAACAAAAAATTCTTGTAATTAAATCGGTTTGATATGGGCTCTCTCTTAATTTTGAGAAAATTAGAGTCGAGCCCATTGGAATTCAGGAATCTGGAGCAGTGAGTCTAAATGTACAGTAAGAATTTTTTGATGAGGAATGTATGTATATTTCGAAAACTGAAGTTTCTTGCATCAGTGATTGAAAGACAGATCGAGTTGTCTTGCAATTCTTGTGTGTAACTTGCCGAAATAAAATCAACCGATTTATTTTTAGACCTTCGGTGACAAAATAACAACGATTTGAAGTTAATGCAAACAAAAAAGTTACCTGGATACAGATTTTGAAGGCGAAACTGAGTTGCAGAAACAGAGTTTGCAAAAAAAGGCGAAAAAACTAAAATTGACCCAATAAATAAATAAACACAGTATAATCATTGGAATAAATAAACGAACAGCGATCATTCTGCTTTCTTTTGTACAGTAAAGTTATTTCATTCAGGTTTATTGTATTGCTGTATTGATTACAATTCGTCAACTATTTTCGACAAGGCAAATGATAAAAACAACATATTGTTTTAAGTACCCCTTTTATTTATGCATCCTCAAGAGAATATTTTTCAAGAATGAAAACTATACCAGCTGATTTTTTCTTATAGTATTCGAGTTGCAACTACCATCGTTCGATCTAAGTATACATTACAAAGCGAAATTCAAGTTCGTAGTTCTTATAGTTTTTGATCTGTTTGTCACACTTCTAGTGTATCGTTAAGTTAGCCAAAAATTACCATAAACAAGTTGGCCACAGGCAAACATCGTTCATCGCCGTTGAATTGCACAGTAAGCCACGTGAAATCTGCAATATTTGCGATGCTGAAAGGCACAACATTTTCGAAGAACTACAGTAGGCAGTCCTAAGATGTTCTAAATCGAAAAATCTCACCCAATCTATATCCACTAAAGAAATGTGACATTCCTACTTTTACTCCAAATAAACTTAAGTTTAACTTCACCATAGTCACTCTATAGATTACCCGCAACAAACGACAAGATGCGACATTTCAACACATGTATACTTTAAAACAGATTATCACGAACTTGTGTTGATCTTCCGCAACATATTTTCGAACAAATTAACAAATATCTTGCATGGAGTCTAAGTTACTCGAATTTTGAAAAACTCGAGTATCAAGTAACAGGTTACTATTTACTTTAAAATAATATTTGAGAAAAACCAGAGCATTTAACACTTTAAATTTTATTTGGGACCGAATTTCTGTAACAAAACCAAACATCACCGAGCAAGTGCATTCGCATTGTGTTAATGTCTGAGCGGTTTGCGGTGCGGTGCACGCACGTGAAATCGATGGCAGAAGATTTCTGTAAAGGCTTGGCTGATGCATGACGGAACCAATCGCAAGCTGCATTTCCGTGTACAAACCGATTTCTAATAACATTCTTCTTCTTCTCCATCTATATGTTCATCCGGAATTGGCTAAAATATACTCCAGTATATAATTCATTACAGAATGTCCTCATTGTTGTTTTTGTCATTTTGCGAAAGATTCTCGTCTACCGTTTTATTCCTTCGAGAGTCAATCCGCTCTTTTAAAATTGTTTTGACCGAAAATGCAGAGTTCGATTCATCCAACTTCTCCAAAAGAATAACGTCACAACACTTTAGTTCAATACAGACACAGCTAGTTGTAGAGGCTCTAAGACTTATACATTTCCTTGGCACCCTTCAACTTTCAAAAATCGATTTATTATGGATATATGAAGAACTCCACCGCGTTTTTACGTCGAAAACCGTTTGTAACTTTCTGCGTATTGTTGTTCGATTTTCTTTTACATCAGGCTGTTTCGAATGCAAGAGATAGTTTTCATGTTTCTGAAAGCATATTTCGAAATGATGGATCCATTAGACCACTGATATTTGGTTTTTGTAAAAGACATCTAGTAAACGGCAAGATGAATAGCATGATTATAACATGTTTGACCGATTAAGTTTGATAAGGTGCGGTATTTAAACATGGCAGGGCCACTATCATGTGTATAACGGCAACATTTATAAATTGTCTCATTTTTAAATCACTCCACTCTTCGACGGTGATGGAAAATGTTAATCCCTATATCAATTGAAAGTTGAAATTCTTTGATCGTCGATAGTTTTGTTTCTTCAAAAAATTGTAAAACCAATTGGTACAAGATGGTTGGTACAGATGTGGGCATTTTAAACCCCCTAATTCTTACTAATCGCCGTATAGCTTCCACATCTGACAATAGTCCTAAATGAAATACCGTCTTTCGCAGCACATTTTGATGAAGATTTCGCCGAAAGATTCTTGATGGAAGAAAGTCTTACTGTTTTAGTCTTAATGTTGACTTCTGGAAGTGGATGTTTACCATTTCCTCCGATTGATTTTTGAAAACATTTTGTTTGTTTGATTTTTTATATCTGCAATCTTTTCTGGGGCTTAAGGCACTCCGAACTCTTTCGCAGTTCGCTTTTTAGGTCCTATTTTACGCAGTAGACAAATCGAGGACGTACGACTGTAGGACGGTTTTTCATATACCACCTGCACATTCCATTACTTCATGCCAGCCTATAGTATTTACATGAAAGGTGGGTCGGAAAACGATCGTAATCATATGATGAAAAATCGAATTTGCATTTCGCCCCTATAGGGATTCGAACTCGGTACCTCCCGATCTAAACTCCGCAGTTTTAACCACTGTGCCGTTTGGTCGGTTTTTTGAAAACATTGATGGAGTGAAACAGTGTTATTCCTCCGAAAGCCGATACCCATTGAGAACGAGCTACGAGAACGAATTTTCATTTTTCACCAAATTTGGTAAGAGAATTGCTAAAATAGTGAAAACCATACCTTTCTGATTAACGAAACCAAAAATATTGTGGATTTGTAAATATTTAAAGAAAATGAAAGGGAATTGAGACCTAAAATGAGTATTTTCCCAACCTGTTGCGATATTATACATTTTGCCAGAAACTGCCGCTTCAGTCACTTAAATATTGTTTTGAAATATTTCACATATTATGTTAAATTGTGATCCAATTCGAGCGCTTTAATTTTTCAAAAACTTAGTTTGAAATATATGTCAATCGTATATATCTCGGAACCGTTTGAGGCCCTGGGCAAGCTTCTTACAGATTCCGCCACTGAATATCTAACCCCTTATATCGACAAATGTAATGTCATATGACCGTACGATTTATGCGTTTGCTAACTGGAACCGTTGATAAAGTAGATGAGTGGCCATTACTTGTGAACAATCAATATTATCAAAATCTATTTATTAACGATTTTGCTCTTAGAAGTTCATCTTGTTTTATTTATGATATACTCTATTGAAGCTTTGCAACATAGAGTCCTCTTCTGATTTAGATCCAGAAGCTTTTGTAAACGCTTACCAATTTCTCTTTAATGTCCCAAGGCGAACTCTTAGGATCGACTATGCCATCCGCTTTCTGGATTGAAACTTGAGATTTTTGAATTTGATATTCTACGTTAGCACAAATTTTTCTTGTCTCGGACAAAGTTCGGATTGGTAAAACGATGAGCCGAAACATGAATGACGTTTTTTTTTTGATGTGGCGTTTCTAAGTAACATCCACTTGTACGACCTATCTCAACGTATATAGATCGAATTAACAATTTGGTAATACAATTTTGTTTCGAAACACAATAATTTAGGGATTCTGACTACTTCAACACACTGTCATATTTGAGTTTTCTTCCCTATCTAATTTTGAAGTTTAATTTCTAAGGACTTTAGAGTAAAAAAGTATTTAGAATTATTCTAAAAGAATTAACATTTTTTTATTATAAAATTTGGAGTGTTGATTTTTTTTTTTTTCTACAGAAGATTTATCAAAGAGAGGGATCGTAGCTAGAAGTAAAGCCCAGTATGGAGTTCAAGTGAAATGAAATTTTCACAAGTCTCCAAATAAAACAAGATAAATCGGATAAATCTTGTTCTAGATAAATCGGACGTGAAAAAAATAGTTTTCGATTTTCGTAAAGTTTTAGTTTCGTAACAATTAAAATTTTAAAATTGAGTGCAATAGGCGATTGTAAAAGGAATATAAATCCCAAATATGATGAAAATTATGGTCGATATGGTCAAAATTTAGCTTCACTTCACAAATTCAGTAAAAAATGTGTTCAGCTAAAATAGAGACATCCGTATTATAACAGGAAAACGCCATTTCGCTAGCTAAACTGCTTACAACAAATTAAAATTTAGCGTGAAATTTTCTCTTTTGATATCGCCTCTGAATTGTTTTGCGGCAAGTGCGTACCACCCTTACCAGAAAAAAGTAATTCCAAAATTATTGCTTTATTTTCTCTAAAACCTTCCGTTACTTGGCCGAATAGAGTAATAGACCATACAATATTATTTTCAATTTAAAAAATTCAAAAAAAAACATTTTATCGGCTGAAAAAAATTAAAATAATATCTCCTAGGCTAATTAAAAATATTTGTGGAGCTCTTAAATTGAAAACAGTATGGAATTACAAAACAATCAATTTCCAGAAGATTTTAAAGAGATATAGCAATAATTTTGGAATTAAATTGCAAATTGTGCAAATTATTTTCTTATACGGGCTTAGTGCTTGATTGTGTGTTATTCAAATAGTTCAAGCCGGTCGAAGATGGCAGGACGAAATAAAATTTCAAATAGCTCATTTATCGAGTTATTAATAATGAAAGTAATAAATTTCACAACCGATCCAATTGATAGGAGTATTAGTGAATTGACTTAAGCATCGTGCCCAAAATTCCTTCCACTTCAAACTTTTTTCAGAAATATGAATATTTCATATTTCAGAGAGAGAGAGAGAGACTTAAAAATACATTAACTATCTGAAATAAGGTAAGTAAACAGTGATATTTATAATTTATCGACTTTGTAAAGCGTAAGTATATTTGGCTAAGTGATTGCGAAAACAACAAATCTTAACATGAAAACATCACGATCTTGTCCTTCTATGAAGTATGTTTTTAGTGAAATTACATATTAAAAAAATATGTTTACAAGCATATTATATATGTACAACAAAATATGTATATATATTCGAAATGTCCATCAAAATCACACAGCACTCCTTAATTTTGCAACATAAAAAAAAAAATGCTGAAAAATTGCGAAAAAACCGAAAACAGAGATCTCATCGCCTCAAACAAATAAGGAAACGCACCCAATCTGTCACCTTCATCCGCGAATGCGATCCTAAATAACGATTTTTGTTTTAACTTCTAAAATTAAATGCTAAATGTTTATGTGTATGGTAAACGCACAGTACAAGATGTGACTGTATTTGGTGATTTTACAATATGACTAGTTTCAGACGGATGGGAAAATTTTTTTCCCAAGAAGAAAATACAACAAACTAATTTTCCCATTTCATCTTGCAACACAAAGAAAACAAAACAAAAATAAGAAAACAGCAATAAGAACAAAACACTTTACTATTAATTGATCTGTATATTATTAATGATGTATGAATATTAATATTGTGTGTAGTTACCGAGGCTTGACTGTAATCCCATATATGTGTTTATAGTGAATCCATAAATTATTATTTTACATTTTTGTTTTCTGATTGAATTTTAATTGAAGATGATGATGGTACTCGCTCTGTCATGTGCTTCTGTTCAATGCTTTTCCACAATCTATCTGTATATGTATATACATTGATTGTGTTTATGGTCAACATGCCTCTTGCTACTGTTGTTGCTGTTTTGCGCAAAGTAATTATTTTAATATTTTATAATATAATTTAAGCGCACATCAATTTTTATATATTTAATCGATTTTTATTTTTGCACCGAGATGTTATATGCTGCGTTTTTCGCCAATAATTGGGTGAAGGATAATTATTACGGTTAAGGTATTAAAACATAAAATATTATGTTGTTTCACCTGAAACAACAATTAACAATATTTAATTTATCCATGTGACAGAAAAATTGATTTGACATTGTTAATAAATGTATATGCGGAAAACAATGTGCCCACCAAAACATTGCCTTTGGTCTTGCCGCATTTACAGATATATGGTATATATAAAAAACCAAACCAGTTAACCACCATGACGAATTCCCAAAGTAAAAATATACGGAACCCTTACAAATATACATGTTGTCTTTATATCATCGCGCACACCAAACTAAAAACAAAAAGGGTTAAAAAGGGATAATTCTCCGATTTCATTCGCATTATAACGATTTATGTATTTGTGTGTGCACACCAACTGAAATCTCAAGAAGACAATTGAAATAAAAACGCGAAAATTGTTGTCATCATCACGTTCAACAATGGAGAGAACAAAAAAAAAACATATTCAACAGAGAAACAGCATAGAAATTTATGTTAATTATGCGACAAAACATATAGCAACACAAATAAATCGATATTTTGGAAAAATATTGAAAAATGCATGAAAAACTTGCTGAAGTAGAGTTCTTAAAGAGCGTCATGTCTTCTGTTTCTGTTTTGAAAACACCATCACGACTATATACGTCTGTGTAAAGAGGCTCGCGCGAAGGGAAAATTTTAAGAGGGTGCATAATAAATTAAGTGCATTTCATATACGTATTTGGGAATTAATTATTATCAAACGAATATATTTCGTTTCTGGTTTTTATTTCGAACGTGACTAATGTCTTTTTAGTAATGGTTTTAAGGGTGCCAGCATGACCTAATAATACGTGTAAACAGTGGTTTTCTGTTTATATATATATATATAAGTTTTACCTGTTTGTAATGCCACATCTGACGGTGTCTGGTCCAATTTTATATTATATTAATAATTGAAAATGTTTAACTTGCTTACCTGAAGTAGTCTTTAAATAGCATTTTTAAAAGAGATCAACGACTTTTGCACCGTTAAAATAAAATAATTTATCAAGGAAATAGTATATGGCACTATATGGAAACTGTTAATTTTAAGCAAAAATGTAAATGTTATCAGTATTGGTCCTGCTGAAATTTAATAATCCTCGGGGCGTTTTTCTAAATCAACACGCATATTTCACATTGATGGTCCAAGGATAAAATGCAATTTATTCTAAAATGTAATTTAATGGAATCTGAGTACCAGAAGAAGAAAAAACCACAAGTCTGCTACAAGGTAGATTCTGAATTTCGTTTGACTGATTTAGAGAAATGTGGCGCAGTAAACTATGAGATACCTTTATATTTTCGAAAATAAAAAAATAAAAAACAAAGTAAAATGCCCTAGTAAAATGATGCTTCATGATTTCTTATCGTCCTTGCGCACAGAGGACCAATGCTAAGCAGTTTTGGGGAGTTCTCTATTTTAATTGATTAAAAAATACAAATTTTTGAATAATGTTCTAATTTATACGAATGTTGGAATTTTAATAAATCGTCACAGCGGTGGTTTGGTAGCAGCAGCCCGCATCTTCTCCACAAAGATCTATGGTATAAAAAGAATTAAGTAAACTAACATTTTAAAAATGTCATATCTTGAACTTGAAAATGGCAACCATTCAGATTTTTTTCAGATTTTTCTCTTCAATGCACAATGATTAAAAAAATTTATAGATTGAGAAAATCACCTTCCCTCAAACATGTAGTTAACAGTGTTACTGTTAAGTTAACTGAAATTAAAATATCTAACAGTTTATTGTAACATATGTGTCAGTCACATTTATTGTTAAAACATTTCAAATCCAACGGTATATACGAGGTAGATCTGATAACAAAGCAAATTTCCCATATACAGCTGATTACAGACCAATTGATATTAAATATTCATAATTCCGTATATCACTAATGATCTGTTTAAGAAAATCACGGAGCTGTTAATTCCATAAAATTTTGTATACATTTCCTTATATACAATTCATAAAATAGTCAGATTTTATTATTTTGATTTTTCCCATTTTGTCATCCATATACACAAATACAAAATCCAAGAGTTTCCATTTCCTTCTTATATGTTATCATTTTATTTTCTTTATCAATTTTATTTTTTTTTTTTTTTTTTTTTTTTGTTATCATATCTGTAATATATGTAATCTTATTTCATAAATTTTGTCATGTCTGTCTGTCTATCTTGTCGTATAAATATAAGAATTAATTTTTTTTTTTCTTGCCGTTTTGTTTTTGCGTATCCACATTTTCCTTCGCCTCTCTCCATCTTGCTCTGGCTGCTCGTCTTGCAATTTTTCATTTTTGATGATTTTGATAAGGTATGAAATGTCTTATTATTGACACTTTAAATTTATACGATTGGTCGTCTTATTTTTTTTTTGTTTTTACTTATACGTAACGTTACATACAATTTTTTGTTTGTTGCATTTACAATTCATCAATCACGACGAAACTGCTAAAAAAGGCGAAAAATTTTGTTCTTGTAATTTTCCAATTTATATCTACACGCAAAAAAGCAGTTTGGTACTAAATGTTTCCGTACTAAAATGTAGTAACGACGCAAACCTAACAAAAGCAAAAAAAATTCACAAAATTCCGTAGTATCGCGTTGATGTTAGTAAAAAGGGTAAATAAAATATTAAAGGGGATAAAATATAGGGGAAAACATAATTATTTATTCTCATTACAAATTTTCTTCCTTCCAATTTTACCATTAGCTTTAGTGTACATATAAAGAAGGGTAAATTTAACTGCGATGTCATCGGAAATTTATGAAAAAAAAAAAAAAAATCGACTGCATATCCTTTTGATAGATATACATGACGATACTCACAACTCATAACTCGAACGACGTTCAAAAATTGACTGAATATTCGTCGTTTTGTTTTGTTAATGTTAAATGGAGTCAATTCATTGTAATTGGAAATTGAGATATTTGTTAATATAAATAATGATTGTTGTTTGGGAAAATTAATGATTGTAATAGCGTTTTACCCCCACTTTAATTTGAAATGATAAAAAGGGTTCGTACGTATAAATTATATAGAGAAATAGTTTTAATTTTGTTTATTGTTGTAAATTGATTTTTTATAGGACATTAAATTACTATTAGTGTCACATTAGTTATTTAATTATATTTTAAATTTGAATAAGTTAATCAGCGCACGTCAAATTAACAGTCATATTTTTATTAAGAGAACAAGAGGACCTAAATACAGACGGGCAGCTAAAATACCATATAAAAGTTGAATATGCTAACTAACCAAAACCGGTTATTGTAAATCAAGTAAGTACATAAGCTAAACAATTTTACTCCATCATTTTGCTAACTCACTATATAAAATAGTAACTTCTTAAAGCACATACTAAAACTTTAAAGCGTTTAAATTTCTTTAAAGCATTTTTGACTAAGTTTAATTCAACACAAAATTATTGGGTGGCTGAGGCCAATTGTAAACGACATTACAACTTGTATAATTTTAATTGAAGATTGCATGCGGAAAATGTCTGCTGAGTCTACTAAACAAGTAATCGCATTGTCGGCCGATATAACACTAAAGCGAACTTTGAAGTAGGAAGTACACTTGATACTGGTAAAGTATTTGCAAAATTTACTGCAGATTCGGGCCCGGTAATATTCGCAAGCAGTAACTAATTGACATGGCTCCAAATTTATGTTACCACTTTTATTCGAAATGTTACTGTACGAGATGACTCGCGAGATGCGGGGTTTCCTAGTTTGTAAGCCAAGATATTGGTACAACTAAAGCGCTCTATAATGTTGATGATTTAATGATGATTGGGTGTATTCCCCACTCCCCTCTTATTCTCTAGTATTTCTGATATTTTTGTCGCCGAATCGATTTAAAAATTTGGTCAGTTTCAAAAGACAAATGTTAAAATTGTGACTTAATTCATATATTAGGTTGATTTAAAATAAATAAATAAATTAAGACTAGGTAATTGGCGTCTGGGCATTTTATTAGTATAAAACACAATGAGTTGAATCTTTCTACAATAGTTGTTCATTTTTGCCAAACACATCAATAATTACACCGAAGATTAAAAATTGCTTTTTGATCATCTTTCACACACTCTTATTAATAAGGTTCATGCAAATTCTAATCCAAGGAGTATATTTGGTTCTAAGTGTGAAAAACTCGAAAACGCTTAGTAGTTTACCTGCACAGTTAACCAAATATTGCTTATGTAGTGTAAATTACATTACATATAGGGCCAGTGGAAGGCTGCATTACAAAATAATACAAAGCTTGCATTAAAAAGGATTTTAATACAATTTCCATTAATTTCTACACTTTTTATCATGCTTTCTTTGACACAATGCACATCTCTGTAGATGATCGAATTGAACTCGTTCCCAATGTTTTTCTGATGGAAGATTTTTCTTTAAAATTGCTGCGATGCCAACATTGATATTCCTCCACGGTGTACATGTTATGTACCTCTTTTCCAAATAGCATGTGACGAGACAAACATGTAAGTTTTCCAGACATTCTATCGCTGTTGTTTTTTTTTATTATAAGCTCTATTCTTATATTTGCGTTTAAGCAAAACTGTAGCATTAACCGATCGATTGATCGCAAATTCCAATAAAATATCTGGCCGGCCATCTGTTTGTCCTTCCAGCGACAGTGTACGAATGACATAGTTTATCAAAATTGTCGGTTCCTCCTTTCGTTGATTATTCATCTAAAAAATATTTACCATGTATGTGATGCCGTGATGCCGTTATTGTGATGCCGTTTTTTATCCCACAGCCAATCGTCATTGACATCCGTTCACTTCCATAAAACAGTATAATATAAAATTCGTGTGGTGATGGTAACTCTTTTGTCGATATTCAGCAACAAGAAAAGCACATTCAGCTTTGATTTTTTTATTAGTACATTCAACTATAATATCGATCATCTTCGTTCGGACGAGGAATTAGTACAGAAGAAGCATCAGAAAATCGATCTACGAAAAAAATTATTTGTTTATATTTATTTTGCTACGAGAAGTCTAGTGGCAAGGCAGGGAGAAAGCAGGTGTAGAGAGAGGAAACCGAGAGGGGAGCGTTACATTGTCGGCGTCTAAAACGCTAAAGAGAAAAAACGAGAAATAGTTTTCGCTCCATTTTCTATCGATCGAAATTTGAAGAAAATTTTGTGAAAATCCTTAAAAATAAAAAAGTAAATGAATTAAATAAATAATTTTACACACCCGATCTCCGACTAGGGCATCTTGTATCCTACAAAAAATTATTTTTCCTCTAAGTTTAGTGCTCGCGCGTCCTCGAGCACCACTCCCTAAAACGCGTTTATCTAACGTGACGTCCTCCTATCAACGTCCTCGATTTCGTTCTCTTCTTCGTTTTCTTTTTCTAATGTGTCAGAAAAATCTTCAACAGTATCAACAGTAGGCTTACTTTCATGTAGTCTCATCTTCTTCGAGCAACCCGTCACAAATACGCTGAGGCTGCAAATTTATACGCCATCTAATTTTATAATCAATTCTTAATTATCGTACAAAAAAATTACACGAGACACATTTGAATTAAAAAAATTGCATAAAAAATGTTCACTGTAACTTTTTGGACATTTTTTCCCCAAAAAATTATGTGTTAAGGAGTTACAAAAAAAAAGTTACTTACCAATTCTAAAAAAATATTTCAGTTTATGAATTAATGAAATATGTATTGATATTCAATAAATTTGGAATTTTATAAACAAATTTGGCTGTGTCCGAATATTAATTATCCTTAAAATTAAGACTGGAATATTTAATTTTTAAATACTAATTTTATAAAGCACCCTGGGGTGTACGTGATCCCAATCAATTTTAGACGACTGCCAAAACCAGACAAACGGTCCTAGCACCGTGCTACTGGCTTGAGGTTATAGTGGAAATCTCGAAATGTTACCAAATAGCGCGCTAGACCCACTTCCTCCACCTTTAGCTATTTAAAATTTATGATATATATGAGCGTGGGGTGTACGAGTATATGATCCCAGTGTGCCAAACAAGGCTTAAAAATATAAGAGTCAAAGATGAGAGCGGCATACAAACATATAACGGTGGTTATTTTAAACTGGGGGTTAATTTAGATTTTTTGGGTCCTTATTCTAATTAAAAAATAGATTCCACGACACTTAGTTTGTTTTGAAATAAACCCTCGTCTGTGTTTTTAAAATCATCTAACAAAACTAGTTATATAACATGTTCCGAAACTCGATAGGGGTATAACAGATCTCAAGAAACACCGATTTTACCTCCTTGTCAAAATCTTTAAAATATTTAAATAATTAAAAACTTTTTAATGGTTTTGGGCTCTGTTTTTTTTTTAGTTTTACGAATATAAGAAAAATCTCCTACAATCTTTATTAAGTTATCACCGGATAACATTTCCAAAAGCGATCTTTCCTAAATTTTTTTTGTTATTCTAAAATTTTTACATTATCCAAAATTTCAAATATTGAGTGAGAACACTATTTTAATCTAAACTTGATAAACCGTACTTTTATGTTTATAAAAACGTTTTCCAATAAATTGTTTCGTTTGCCCAGTAAACGTTACATCATTCGCCTTGAACCTGATACACCAAATTTGATTTTTTCTTTCGAGGAGCTGAGTCCTTAAGTTTAGGAAAAATATTTGCATTAAAATTTGATACTGGTCTTTCCACATTCTTGAAATCATTATGTTTTAACAGGTGTTTAACTTTCTCAAAAAATCTTTAATATATGGAATAGACAAATAAGGTTGGTTTCTATTTTTGGCCATCACATCAAAACTTCTAGGAATTTATTTTTTTTTTTCAGAACATTTCACTATAAATTTATCAACATAATAATTTTTAGCTTAAACATTGTTGCTCATAATATTATTAAAACGTTCCCAATCAAAATTAGTAAATAATGACAGCGCACGTCTAACGGCAATAGGAGGAAATTTTGAGGGATAGTTATACGGCCAGAATTTTTTCCTAGACTTAAAATAATTTTGATATGAAGGGCAAGATCGATGCTGGTCGTGTTAACTAACCTTCTCTCAACAGAATTAACTAAATTATTGGAAATTCATTCAAATAACTTAATAAAATATTTTCAAAATTTGGCCATTTGTCTTAGCATATGTGATGTTATTAAAATGAAAATTATAAATAGCTTTTGATCGATGACAAAATTTTTCGAATATGAGTTCAGGTGTAACCTCTTTAATAAATCGACGGAGGAAAATCAAATTTTGGTTTTGTGAAATTAATGCCCTGAATTGTTTTATTAATTTCTTGATTTCCAACTTTTTCCTTCCGGTGTTGGAGTAATAAATATTGTTTATGATTAATTTATGGTTTCCATATTCCGATTTTATAAAATTCAAAAAACTTTGATTGTGTCGTTTAATCACAATTTTTCAAGGAAGATATTAAGTATGAGAAGTTAGCACGAAATTTTCATTCTGAAAAGGCTTTTTTCTAAAATATGTGTCTCAGCTAAAATTTAAGGAAATTTTTATTCCATCCAGAAAAAAATATTCAAAACTCTTAACTAAACGGTATTCATCCCGAAAAATAATTGTAAACAAATAGATTAAGGTTTAAGAGCATTATAGTAGAATAAATATTTAAAATTCAAATATTTGATGATTCCTTTGGACACAAAATATGTACATTTATAGTGAATAAACACTAAATATGCGATCAAATTTCAATTTCTAAATTTCTTGCATGTATGGTATTCGACTTCTCAACACTTATGCAATTAGAAAAAACTACCCTCATTAGGAAATCACGGGGTCTAATAGTGAAAATGAACCGCAACGTAAATGTATTACGGAACATAATACTTACAATGAAATACGGCCAATTTCGAAATTTCTTGTGCCAATCTCAGAGACGTCCTCAAGAAATTGTAACGGGAGCACTCTTGGAAAGCGTAGTCGCCGTTAGCAAAAATAATAATAAAAAAAAAACAATGTGGTTGTGCTACTAATTAAGGTACGCCATATTCGCCTTGGCTCAGTCGGTTTGAGGTATGTTGGATGTGGATTTTGTACCTTAGCTCCCAGCACAACAAATGGCAAATAGTTGGGAAAATAATCTCACTACCATCTTACCTTAAACTCCTGGTTAAGGGTTACAAAACAAAATAAAATTAATAAAACGGTATTGAACCTCTCATTTAAATTAATAAAAGTTAATAATTATTTTGGATTTTTTTTTTTTTAAACACGTTAAATCCCAGAAAAAAAAATAAAGTGTGAACTTATACTTACGATGCTCCCTGCGTAACTGAAGGACCGATAAAAGCGCTTCCTTGTGACCTTGAAGCTGCAAAGAAGCCTGGTAAATAATATTATGTGCTGTTATATAAAGAGAAAAGGAACATATTAATTAACTTATAACAAAACAAATATCCAAATTAATAAATATAGAGAAAAGAAAAAAAAAATTAACAATGTATACAAATAATAAGAAAACTTAGGAATAATAATTAGAAATAACTTAGGACTTCCTCCTTAGAAATTCCGCCATTTAAACAGCCAACAACAATATTATAACTGCACTCTCGCCAAACTGCACAAGCACGATCTGGATGATTCTGCACAACCGAAATGAACAAACTGTTCATTTACGCCAATGATTCGTGAGTCACAGACTCGTCATGTGTATCTCAATTAATATTAACTATATCCACGGTCAGTATTTTTTTTCTTTGCACACACCAGTATTACTGAAATAGGTACAACTTTATATGAACAGGTTCAAACAAATACATATTAATCACTACACAACATATATTTTCTCCTTTGATTTTGCTATATATTTTTATTTTTTTGTATAGGTCCCAGGTTATGACCCAATAGTTTTTATTTTATTTTATTCACTTAATAATAAATAATAAACGAAAATATTCACCAACATAACTTTTAATTTAATTTTAAGTTCGACTCTCAACTTTGAGTGTTTTAATTTAATTTTCTTTCACTTCTTTCATTTATGTATATTTTTTTGTTTGTTCGTTGTCCTGTAATGTTGTCCTCAAGAAGATTGGCACAAGAAATATCGAAATTGGCCGTGTTTCATTGTAAGTATTATGTTTCTTAATACATTTACGTTCATTTTCACTATTAATCCCCGTGATTTCTTATTGAGGGTAGTTTTTTCTAATTGCATAATTGTTGAGAAGTCGAATACCATACATGCAAGAAATTTAGAAATTAAAATTTGATCGCGTATTTAGTGTTTATTCACTAATGCACATATTTGGTGTCCAAAGGAATCATCAAATATTTGAATTTTAAATATTTATTCTACTATAATGCTCTTAAACCTTAATCTATTTCTTTACAATTATTTTTCGGGATGAATATCGTTTGGTTAAGAGTTTTGAATATTTTTTTTTGGATGGAATGAAAATTTCCTTAAATTTTAGCTGAGACACACATTTTAGAAAAAAGCCTTTTCAGGATGAAAATTTCGTGCTAACTTCTCATACGTGAAGATGTTTCAATAAATCCTTAAGTTTTAAATGAATTTGTTTAATTTTTTTGTTGTTTTCCCTATTATTTACCAAAATTTCAGAAAAAATATTTGATCTTTAAGATTAGAAGGAAATATACCTGCAGAAAAACTAAAATTAACAATATAATAGAAAACATCCACAATGTAAATAGAATTTTTTTTTTAATAAGGATATTGCTGATTTCATCATTACCAATCGAAAAAGTTGATTTTTGTTAGGAAACTGTCTGTAAAATTTCCAAACGCAAAGCTTCCAAAAAAAATATGATTTTAATTCAGGAATATTCTAAATTAAATCAGAGCTTGATGAATCAGCAAAATTAAATAACTCCACTATTCATTCTTGACCAGAAACAGTGTAACTTTCACCAACTATAACTTTCTCAATCAGATCTTTATTTGTTTCTTTCTTCAAAATTTTGTCGACCAGTTTCCAGTTTAATATTATCTTTAGCATCGTGAAAATAAGGCTTAATGATTTGGTTTTTGCTTTAACATCAAAGGATTGATCATACTATTTCGGGAATGCACATAATTTAGTATTTACATTCTATATAATACAGAATGTACTAATGAATCAGCGTAATTAAATAACTCATAACTGTGCAGGTTGTGTTAGCGAATTATACTAATACAGCCAAATTCAATTACAAATTTTTATTTTAACAATTAACAATTTCTTATATATAATTTGAATTAATCAATTCCCACGTTGGGAAAAGAATCGGTGATCTTTTTGGAAAATGGACTAACAACTCAACCAGCGAAAAATTATAAACTTAAGAATTTTCAATTCACCAAACATTCTTTATTACTAATGAAATAAACTCAATATTTTAAACTATGTTATGTGTCATAAAATAAAAAAATATTAAATTATAAATTGTTACTCTTTAAGCCCCACTAAATTTTCACCTTTTCACCTTTTAAAATGTTGCCAAATTAAGAAATGAATAAATACCACGGTAGAACCTAAATATATAAAATGTAAATGAATAAATATAAATAAAATCCCGTGAAAAGAAAATCTGCATCAACAATTTATTTGGCACTGACATTTATTTCTTAAGTTTCGACGCTTAAATTTATAATTTTTCGCTGGTCGCCACTTTAGGCCACTTTCAAAACAAACAGCTCGATGCATTCGCGAATTTATGACAGAACTATTTTGGCATCTTAGTAGCCCCCAGTCAAATTATACCAAAAAATCTGAATTCTGCAAAAAATACCAGAGTACATGTTTTGATCATATTTTGATTTCAGCTATTAGTAGTTTTAAATATTAAAAGACAAAGGTTTTTCATTTTTTTTTTCCTTTTCCTTTTTACTAAAAGACCTATGCCAACTATTAAAATTGATAATTCGACCCGACGATAAATTTTTCGCGTACCAAATAATATCAATTGAACCGTTATTCTTCCGAAATATTATTGTTCCAAAAACGGTATTTTACTATCCGATTTCAACCTTCAAGTCCGCGAATTAATACGGCTTTTAGTTTCGATTACCGAGTTACAAAATTAACAAATTTTTTTGCAAATTCTAAGGGATCATCCGATCAATAATAAATACCTGAAATATTTGATCAATAAATTAATCAATCAGTTTAATCAAACTAACAAGTGGGCAAATTGTGAATACGGTCGGTATGAATACTAATGTTCATCAACATTTAATCTATAAATCAATTTATTATTTTAGAAATCGTAGTGACCAAATTTACAGCACATTACGCAAATTCAGTACAAATTGTAAAAATAAAATTTTAGCGGAAAACTCGTTCAAATATTTCATATTCAATTACATGTGCCATTTGAAAAGCACAAAAAATTTAAATACAACGCGCCCACCGTAATAAAATAAAGGAACCAGTTAGTATTGAAGATATTAAAATTCCAGAAAATCTTCTGTATGTTGATGGAGAGCTGTTTGTTCTAAATGAAGAAGAGTTCGATGGCGATAAAATTATTTTATTGGGAACTATTTCATTGTTAAAACTTCTCGCTGAATCCAGTTGCTGGATTATGGATGGTACATTCGATGTTGTGCCATCCATAATGCGACAACTGTTTTCCAAACACGGATGTATTGATGGTGAAATAGTTCCACTAGTTTTTTGCTTAGTGAGCAAAAAATCAAAAAAATTTATGATCAATTGTTCGTCAATTTAAAAAAAATTTGCATTGAAAATGAAATTAACATAAAAACTGAAAGGATAATATGCGATTATGAAAAAACAATTGTTTCGTCGACATCATTTTCCTTCTCTGAAACTACATTTAAGGGATGTTTATTCCATTTTGGCAACATAATATGACGAAAAATACAAAAAGAAAGATTAGCAGTTAAATACGGAAATTTGGAATCTTTTTCTATAAAAATTAGGTTGCTTAAGGCTCTAGCTTTTGTCCCAACAAATCAAATCTCTTCGTATTACACAAGTTTGAGTAGTGAATTCGATGACGAAGATGCCAAAAAAATTGGATATTGGTTCAAAAAAAATTACATCGGAGAAAATAACCGAGGACCTAGATACAAACGAGAATTTTGGTAGATTACTAATTCAGAAACTGGTTCGGAATGGTTTCCACGGATACAAAATAGTGTCCAAGCATGGAACCGTCGCTTATAAGTTGTGGTTAGTAAACGCCACGCATAGGTGTCTACAAAATAATTGAGGATTTGTCGAAAGAAGCGTTCTAGTAAAACCCCGGATAGATTGACTTAAATCTGATGAACCGATTCCTAAAAAAAGAAAGCAAATTCATAGAAATAATAAAATTAAAAAAGTAATAAGAAAATAAGAAAGACTCACTCAAACACAATTTTTAAAGAACATTGCTTACGACTTAATGCTTACCTAATTTTATTTTTTTTATTTGAAACTTAAATTATATTTTGCTTCAAAAATCTTATAAGCCGGAGAGAAGTTGCGAGATTTCTTTACGATGTTACTAACTAAATATTTTACTATGCAATATAACAATATACAAGATTTTGTATTGTGAAATTTTGTAATGCGAAATTTTGTAATGTGGGATTTTATAAAGCGAGACTTTGAACGCAAGGTTTTTTTTAAAATGCGAGATTTTGTAATACGAGATTTTTAAATGCGAGATTTAGTGGCGCTCCCCATAAATTGAACGTCAAACCACCTATCACAAATTCTCAAGGTATTAACTACATTATGGCAGCGTTCCTCTGATACTTTTTTTTTTTTTTTTAAATGTTGCCAATGGCTTTATTCTTGAATGTTTCTACATAAGAAACTCACAACAATTAATCAAATCTTAAGCTAAAAATTATTACATATTTTAAGTCTTAACCAATGTTAATACTTATTATTAGTGCTCACAATTTAACTAATTTAGTAAATTCACAGGTTCACAGGTTCGTCAGTCCGAGTGGATCTGTTCTTCTCAGTTGCCTAAATCGCGGCTGTTTTAGTATCTCCCTGGCCAATTCGTTGGGATGTGCTTCTAGTTTTGAATAATATTTCGAACTGAATTCTTTAATAGTTTCTTTAACGGTTTTTATTCCAAGATCGTGATTTATATTACTATTTCGAATGAACCAAGGAGGATTGGTAATACTGCGAAGTATTTTCGCTTGGGCTCGTTGCAGGAGTTCTCTGTTTGAAGTGCTAGTGGATCCCCATAACTGAATACCGTATGTCCAAATGGGTTTGATTATCGCTTTGTAAAGTAAAACTTTATTGGCTAATGACAACTGAGATTTTCTTCCCATCAGCCAATACATTTTGGAAAATGTAATTTTTATTTGGTTGCGCTTTGTTTCAATATGATTTTTCCACGTTAACCTCTGATACTGGACAGAAAAATGGTGGACAATGAAAAGCTGTATACAAATCCTTTATTTTTAGAAATGACTGAGATTATTGGTAATTATGAAATTCTTGCCAACAAAAGGAGTGAAACTGACGATCTGAAATTCCCAAAATATAAATCGTTAATAGATACTTGAAATTCTAAACAAAATTGTTTAGTAAAAGTATTTTGATGGTAGTCGTCCATTTTGAATTAATCTGTAGCTTATTGAAAAATTGTATTTAATGTATACAAGTTCGGGTATGAAAAGAAATACGTGAAGGGTACGGTAAGTTAGTCTATGGTATGGTAATTCTTATATATTTTAATAAAAAAATTGTTTATATATTGATAAGACGTGTCATCTTAAATATTAAGAATTAGTTTTATTAGCTGTTAAACCCGAAGACTTAACGAACTATTAAAATCCAGCCGTTGGGAAAATATTTAAAGAAATTATTAAAAAACACAAATTTTTGAAAAATGTTCAAATTTCTATGAATGTTTGAAATTCTACATAAATTGTCAAAGCGAGGGATAGGTGGCGGCACCACCTCTAAAGAATAAAACGTTATCATTATCATTTTTATTTTTATTATTTCGCCTATGAAAAGTATGCAAAAGTTGTTGGGAGTTATTTCGCTGGTTTTTCTTGGGAGTTACAACGAATTTTACCCTAAAAATACGACATTCACCAGTTTGCAGCAACTTATCGTTTGAATATTTAAAGAGCAATATTTGGTTGTTGTATCGACTGCTTATGAAATTCCTTGATACATTTCTTTTCTAAACTGTTCCGTTTGCACGGAGTTCTTGGAATTAATATGAGTTTGATACCCCTTATGTGTCTGTAACTTGACCTGTAACTTTGAAGCACTAGACATTTAATTTTTTTAATATGTGGCCGTTTTTAAAAATTCAACTATTTGAAAATCTCGACCCATTTACATATATAATGGACTTTCTGCATGTTGTTTACTTCCCTAACAGTTTCTGAGTCTATTTTGAATAAAGAATAGTTTATATATAAATGTATATATGTAATTTAGATGAATCAATCTCTTGACGCCAAAAATTGAAATGAAAAGATTCCATGAAAATTTGCCTCAATATTAGCCACAATCAATTTTAAAGGACAAATAGAACAAAATCCATAATAACACTTTATTAAAAGAGTCATATTACTGATCTTAAACCAATAACCAGTACATTGTGGATTTAATTACAGCTAAAATTCTAAATACCTACAACGTCAACAATGTAATTCGTTTTTTTTTTTTTAATGAAACTATTTTTTTAATATTCATAAGTTCACAAAACAATAAGAGTATATTTTAAGAGACACATATAAAAATAAAACAAAAAATTCAATCAACCACCAACCAACCAGCCAACCTTTCAATCAACAACACACGACATACGAGTACAAAAAAAAAAATTGTCATAACACGATAAAAAAAAAATTTAAAGACAAAAAATTTTAAATGACAAATTATTGTCTTTCTCGTCTTAAGATCTCGCTTAAAGGGTGTGTTATTTCTTATTATTATTACTATTATTATTGTTATTACTTTATTATTGTTATTATTTATTTTTGTTTTTTTTTTTTTTTTTTTACTAAAAATTACTATTATTATTATATAGAGATTTGAGATGTGTGGGTAGTCAACCTAATCTTAAAATGTCTCTTAAAAAATTCTTTTAGAAATAACGATTTGTTTTCAATAATGTCACTTCGATATAGACAAAAATTACACGAGGATATCGGAAAAAAATAAACACACGATTATGAGATAAGACCCTCGGTGGACACGGTTGTTAAATTTTGTTCGGAAAATTCTGGAAAATGTATATACGTTATACAGATTTGTGATGTGTGTTAATATTGAACCACCACCGATTATACCAAGGTGCAGTTTCGTTTTACAAAATTAGAAGACAACAATAAAAACGAAAAAGTTACAATAATCATAATAATAATAATAAAAATGTAGGCTGTCTGTCTATCTTGTAAGTTTTTTTTTTTTTAGTTTTGCAAAAAATTTGTATTTATAAAAAATAAGCAAAAAACAAATCGACCACCACGCGATTGATTTTTTTTTTTGTATTTTACGTTCGTTGCTATAAAAACCTTTTAAAATATTTTAAATTCTTATAAAATATATTTCTTCGTCGTATAAACATTTTGTAGGTTTTTTTATTTTTTATTTTTTGGTTTAATTGAAGGTTTTGTTCTTATACAATATACGAACGAAAAAGGAGTTTTAATTTTTTTTTTACGTGCCTTCTTCTTTTTTGCTTTATGTCGTGTTCATCTTCATCTTGTTGGTTGTAAAAAAATTAAACAATATAATTTATGAATTAAAAATTAAAATGATCGCTCAAAAATCGTGGAAGCTGGAGGTAATCTGTTGTGATTAGTTGTATTAAGATTATATCGAAGATGTATAGGAATAATTTATGCGGATAATAATATATATTGGTATATTGGTAGTGTCATCGCTTTCACTATAAATATAAAAATCCAGGGCCGTACCGAACGTTACATAATCACACAAAAACAAACTAGTTGTTTTAGGCAAATTAGCAAAGAAATATATTTTTGAAGCGTTGATTCACATCAAATGTGACGATAACTTTCTATGAAATGTTATACTCATCTGAACGATGCCGCATCATTAAACACAAGAAAATGCTTCATTAACAATCTACTACATCGACTTCAATTGAAATAATAAATTGAACATTTATGAATTCAGGGCCGTTTTACCGGATTGAAACCTGTTTGTGTGAGGACGAAACTTGGTTCCAGAAGAATATTTTTTTCAATTGAAAGAATAACCACCCCTTAGTATAACTCTATAAATCAAATTGTCATCATATAAATAGAATTTTTCAGAAATGATTAAAAATCAGTGGGCATAGCTGTTTGTGGCAGGGTTATATCTGTAGGGAAAATCCTTTAATTCCATTTCAGCACATTGCAATTTCATCATTCAATTACAGGGAGCGATATTAATCGTATTGGACAATTGAAATAAATACCGGGGGTTTGTAAATAATAATAAATTACCTAGTAAGGATAAAACCGCCTGAGTCATTCTAATATTCTGGATACAGCACGAATTCCAGAGCCGAACTGGCCAAAAGTCAAAAACCTTTACTAAAGAAAGAGACTTAACAGTATAAGAAACACGCACAAAAGTCATTTGTGCAAGAAAATTGGAGTGTTAATTTATTATTTAAGAGGTGCAGAATTCGGTGAAACCATAAAAGAAGGTTCACCAAAATCCTTTTATGGAATCAAACTAAAGTCGGTCAATGAGAAACAAAACTGGGGAATTAGGTAGGAGAATAAGATACTATAGTAGATTGGGCTCTATCTCTTCCCCTCTAACCTCTGGCCAAATCAAGGGACTGTTAGAATTATATAAAAACTTCATGTTTTATTGTGCGACAAAAATAATAAATTGTAAAAGATACTGGATTTGAACCGAAGAGAATCGAGAAAAATTAATGCCTGATGGCAAGCCACACTATCTATATGGTTGACGGATAGTCTATGTGTAGGCTGATGGAAGAAAAAATTGAGCGGCTGAGAGAAGCGAAACCACGTTCAACACTAGATCTAAATGACATGATTTCTTCCGTGTCCTCTGGGCTGAAGATTTTGTACAGTATAAAGCTTTTATAACTAGTTTTAGCCATTTCGAGTTTCTATGACTTTCATTTATCAACGAGATCAACGAGATTTTCAAAAAGATAGAATTTCAAAAAAAAAATATTTATGTTTATATGGATGAAATATTAAATTTACCCACCAACATATGTAAATGGTCAAAACGTCATTTTTTTAAAAGGGGAAATAAAATATCTAGAATATGAGATAGAAGCTATAGTTTTGTCACTCCCTCCATTGAAATAATTAGTCATAGAGAAATTCATAGAGGCAATGAAAAATTCGCTTTTCCAAAATATGATAAAATGCTGCAAAGATTTCTAGAACTCAGCAAATACTTTAGGAAGGATTTGCAGTGATAGCTAAACCTCTATCAAATATGTTTCTAACTATGGACCATTTCGAATTTGAACCAATTCAGATGACGAGTAAAATACAAAGCCCATTTTAGAATAACAGTGTTATCGCCGATGGTGATAAGGATAACTCATGGTTCGGATTTGTTGGCACATTCGTTGAAAATAAACATGGTCTGGCACAATCTATAGGCTGTTATTTAAAGTCCTCTCATATTCTCTTTCCTTTCAGGCAAAAGTTCCTGAATCTCTTAATTATACACTACCGCCCAGAAGCTTGGATATCCGCCTTCTTGGTTGTTTTCCTTACACCAATTTCTTTATTTAGTCTGGTTGTTTCCTCAAATCTGCTGACATTGAAAGGTACGATTCATTCCAAATTTGGTAATATTATATTCTTTCGAGATTTTTCTTCCCAATTCGTGGCATTTGTGTAATAAACTAATTTAACTTCGTAATTAGGCCGAAAATTTCTTCGAGCGTCCCATTTCTGGTAAACATTTCTCACAAAATTTGATTCAATACACTAATTTCAGCAATTTAAATTAAACTGTCTTCGAGATAACGGGATTTATTAAATTTTTTAACTAAGGGAATTTTTCTGAATTAAACATTTTTTAAAAAAAAAAAAATTTTTTTTTGAAGCGGAGTGACGTAAGTGATCTTTTTATAATTAATATTATTTCGTATAATCACAAAACACCAACAGTTTTCACTTACTTAAAAATAAAAAAACCAAAATTTTATTTTTGAATTTATTTACTTTTATTTATTTAAAATTACAACTAGTTTCGATCTTGTAAAGATCATCTACAGGTAATTTTTTGCAATTAAAAAAACTAAAGTAAAAACAACTCTTATATATACAAAAATGTTTGTTTAACAGGTAAAAAAAAAAAACAAAAAAAATATAAAAAGGACTTATATATAAAAATACTAAACAAAATATAAAAGAAATAAAAAAAAAAAAAAAAAAAAAAACGGAGGCGGACAAACCCACAAATTTAATTAAAAATAAGGGGTATTGCGCTTGTTATGGTTAATTTTTAAAAGTTATTTTAAATAAGGGGGAATTAATTTTTGCATCATCTGTGTTCATGAGATTTGTGGTGTTGGCGATGTGGTATGACTCGAAGCTTTATGCATTGCCGAAAATTCATAAGCCCGGTAACAAGATGAGACCAATTGCATCAAATATCTCGACACCTACAGAAAACATGGCTAAATGGTTGTTGAAAGAGCTGGAAATGATTCCACCACCAAAAGGATGCAGTATAATAAATTCAAAGGAGTTAGTGGAAAAACTAACAGACATAACATTAGCTCCTGATGAAATATTAGTATCATTTGATGTGACAGCATTGTTCCCGAGTATCCCAATAAAAACGGCAATAAACAATTTGGAGGATCATCTTTTAAAAAATCAAGTACAGGCAAGTCTAATACAAGCTTACATCAAAATTGTCGATACATGCATGGAGCAGAATTTTGTTCAATTTCGAGATAAATTTTACCAGCAAACATCCGGAACATCCATGGGAAGCAAATTGGCGCCATACCTAAGCAACGTATTCATGAGCAACATGGAGGAAAATCTAAAACAAAACTTCAACCTGTTCCCGAGGATTTGGCTTAGATATGTAGATGACATTTTTGCAATAGTGAAACAACCTCATTTGCCAGCTATTTTCAACCATATTAATACAATAGATCCAGCAATTAAGTTTACAATGGAAACCGAGGAAAATGGCATTTTGAACTTCCTGGATATAAAAATCATCCGAAATAATAACAATAAATTAAAATTTGGAATTTTTAGAAAGTCTACAAATACAAATAGATTCATAACAGTAGATTCATTTCACCATGTGACGCACAAGCAAGCAGCGTTTCATTCTATGGCGCATAGATTATTTAATATACCTATGGAGCAGTCGGAATTTGATGAGGAGGTTAAATTTATTCAGAACGCGGCCGTAGCCAATGGGTATTCTACTCAATTTGCTGATAAAATTATCAACAAGCACAAAGCCAAGCACATCAAATCATCACTCACCACATTACAACCAGCCATGGAAACGGTGAATACTACTAGAGTCAGCGTTCCATACTTTCCGGATATCACCAATAAACTTCAGCGCGTCTTCCACAAACACAACATAGAACTTGTCACCCGTCCATCAACAACCATCAAAAAGGATTTAAACAACTTTAAAGATAATGTAACACAAGATTTACGGTCTGGAATTTACCAAATTAAATGTTCTGATTGCCAGGACACCTACATCGGCCAGACTTCGAGAGATTTCAGCACTAGGCTTAAAGAACATGAAAAAGCCAACTGGAATAAATCTAGTGTTGCATATCATATGTTCCACCATAACCACAAAATAGACACCACTATTTCAAAAATAATAAAAACAGTACATCAAAAATGGAAACTAGACGCATACGAGTCATACCACATCGCCAACACCACAAATCTCATGAACACAGATGATGCAAAAATTAATTCCCCCTTATTTAAAATAACTTTTAAAAATTAACCATAACAAGCGCAATACCCCTTATTTTTAATTAAATTTGTGGGTTTGTCCGCCTCCGTTTTTTTTTTTTTTTTTTTTTTTATTTCTTTTATATTTTGTTTAGTATTTTTATATATAAGTCCTTTTTATATTTTTTTTGTTTTTTTTTTTTACCTGTTAAACAAACATTTTTGTATATATAAGAGTTGTTTTTACTTTAGTTTTTTTAATTGCAAAAAATTACCTGTAGATGATCTTTACAAGATCGAAACTAGTTGTAATTTTAAATAAATAAAAGTAAATAAATTCAAAAATAAAATTTTGGTTTTTTTATTTTTAAGTAAGTGAAAACTGTTGGTGTTTTGTGATTATACGAAATAATATGAATTTTTCTGACTTTACGTATAATTATCCATCTGTGACATTTTTTAGCTGTAAAATTTAAAAAAATGAAGGCCAGTGGGATATTATCGTTTAGTACACATTATTTTAATGGCCTAATACGATATTCAAATCTAATTTGTTAACTGATTTTTTTTTTTTTTTTTTTTTTTTTTCCTTTATTTAATATTACAACTGATTTACAAATCATTTAGTAATTTATCTTTCTTAAATGAAGATTCACATTTGACGGGCAGTAGCCCAATGGTTACTCCCGTTTGAATTTACATAGTAATTATTTTTCTCTATCCGAATTAAATACAACTGCCCAATTCCAAAGGTTTCTGCCTTTGAAGTCTTCTTACTGCATTGGTGGTATCCAACAAACTTCGTATGTCTGCATTTTGGTGCCGAGATATCCGCTGAATGTGTTTCTTCGCATGATTTTGTATTTCTTCACTAACATATTCCATATTTAAGTCCCTATGGAGGTTATCATTTCTAATGTACCATGGTGCGTTTACAATGCCACGCAGCACTTTGTTTTGAAAACATTGAATAATTTGTACATTTGTCTTCTTGGTACAACCCCAAAGTTGAATACCGTAGGTCCATATTGGTTTAAGTATTTGCTGATATAATAGCAATTTGTTATGTATTGTAAGCTCAGAGTTTCTACCTATTAGCCAATACATTTTCCTATATTTAATGTTCAATTCTTCTTTTTTCTTTTTAACATGCTCTTTCCATCTAAGCTTGCAATCGAGAGTCATGCCGAGGTATTTGGCTGTATTTGCATTTGGAACCGGCCTTGAATTAAGTTTCACTGGAATCCAGTTAACTTTCTGGTTTGTGAAGTTTACGTGAACCGACTTTGCTTCGTTTAGGCTAATGCGCCATTTCTTTGTCCAACTACTCACTGTGTCGGTTGCTTTTTGAAGTTTGGTCGTTGCTTCTGATATACACTTTCCAGTCGCCAGAATAGCTGTATCGTCTGCAAATGTTGCTATGGTGGAACCTTCTGTATTTGGCATATCTCTGGTGTACAGGATGTACAATATAGGACCCAGTACGCTACCCTGTGGTATGCCTGCTGATATTCTCTTTAGTTCAGAGTACTCTTGGTTATATTTTACACGGAAATGTCGGTCTGCGATATAAGATTTAAGAATTTGATAGAATTGCTTAGGTAGATCTCGATGCAATTTAAATTCAAGTCCTTGATGCCAAACTTTGTCGAAAGCTTGTGCTACATCTAAGAAGATGCTGGTACATATCTTCTTATTCTCAAGTGAGTCTTCGATTATATCCGTTATTCTGTGAACTTGTTCTATCGTAGAGTGATTTTCTCTAAATCCAAATTGGTGTGGTGGAATCAAATTTCTCTCTTCTATTATTGGCTTGAGTCTCTTGAGCAGTAATTTTTCAAATAATTTTGAAATTACAGGAAGTAGTGAAATCGGTCTGTACGACTTTTTATCGTTCGCTGGTTTGCCTGGTTTGGGGATCATAATTACTTCAGCAACCTTCCATTGCCGTGGGACATATTTTAGTCTGAAGATAGCATTGATAATTTGAACCAATTTTCGTAGTCCCTTCTCGGGGATGGCTTTTACGACTTGTCCAGTAATTAAATCATATCCTGGAGCTTTTTTTGCGTTCAAATTACACTTGATCTCATTTTTTAATTCCTGTAATGTTACACATCGAATATTATATTCATCAATTTTGCTAATTGTTATTATGTTTTCATCTGCTGTTTGCCTAGGTAACGGTTGAAAGGTGTCTTCCAAGTGAGCTGCAAATAAAATAGCTTTTTGCTTGTCACTTTTGGCCCAGGTTCCTTCCGCATTTTTAATAGGTGGCACATGCATTTTAGTTCTTTTTAATCCCTTTGTTGCTTTCCAAAGAGAGTAATCAGTATCTTTATGTTCGGTGAGACCATTTAAGTACTTGTTGATAGTTTCATTCTTAATTTCTTTTATAAGTTGTTTTAGTTTATTGCATAGAAAATTGAGGATTTTTTTGTTTTCCGGGGCGCGTGTCCTTTGCCAGGTTTTTCTTGCCTTCCGTTTCTCTCTAACTAACTCCCTGACCTCAATAGGATAATTTTGATTCCTACGGGATTCGGTGTGACTAGCAGGAGAACTTTCCCATGCTGCTTGTTGAATAGTACTGTTAAATACCTCTAGTTCGTCTTCCAACTGTACCGGTGTTTTAATCGGCACTCGTAGATTTGTTTGCATTTCAATTAGTTCTTGGAATAGGTCCCAGTTAGTTCTATTATTTGTTAATTTAGGCAGGTTATCCTTATTAATTATCATTGTGCTGAGTGTCATGATAACAGGTGTATGATCGGAATATATCCCTTCGCTGTTTTCGATGTACATGTAATCCTCGAAGATCCCTTTCGTTACATAAAAATCAATGAGATCTGGTATTTTATTTATATCAGCAGGCCAGTATGTTGGTTTACCTCCAGAGTGGAACTCGCAGTTATTTATTCGTCCGGCTTCGAATAGCTCTTTTCCTTTATGGGTTGTAAGTCTTGATCCCAATAGGTGTTTTTTGCATTAAAGTCACCACCAATAATAAAATTGGATCCTAGTGATCTAAAGAGTCTATTATAATCTTCTTTGTTTAGATTATAGCGTGGAGGGCAGTAGATAGAGGAAATACTGTATTCATTATTATTGTTAGTTTCAACTTTTATGGTTTTAACTTGCATACTTTCCTCTTCTATACTAGGTTCTTCATAGTGTTTGAGACTCTTTTTCACTATTACTGTTGATCCTCCTCTGGGTTTTCCTCCTGGGTGAACAGCATGGTAACATTCATAATCACGTATTTTAATAAATGATGTTTTTGTCAAATGGCTCTCCGATATAAGGCAGATGATAGCTGTACAAGCTAGATGATTGCTGTACAATTTGTGAATAACTTTTCCGCTCTGTACCAATACCTGGTGGTTTTGGCTCCGCTTGGGTTTTAGTTGGTTTCTCTTCTCTGGTAACCCTAGGGTTTTGAGGAAACTGATGCGTTTTGTTTCTTAGTCTTTGAAGTTCTTTGGCTACTTCACAGCCTCTATAATTTGCAGGATGATGCCCTTTACAGTTTATACATTTTGCAGGGGTGTTTCTACTTTCTGTACACTCTTTCGCGTTGTGTTTTCCAGCACATTTTACGCATCTTGGCTCCCGTCTGCAATATTTTTGCGTGTGATTGAAACCTTGGCATTTTTTGCATTGAGGTATTAGCCTCGTGTTTTTCTTAAGCGGTTCTATTTTAACCCTCATATTGAGAATTGCTTTGATGTTTTTAACTTTCTCCTTTTTGTTAAACGTCAGCATGAAGAGTGGAAGCCCCCTTTTTTTGACTTGATTGTTCTCACCTCTCTCTCGTTTTAGGATGTTTACTGCATCTTCTATTTGCAGATCTCTTGCCTTTAGGTCCTCAATTATGTCCTCCTTTTGACACGTTGGATGAAGGCCTCTGGCCATAACCTTAATTGCGCGTTCGTTTTTATCTTCGTATGTGAACCATTCTTTACCTTCCGCATTGAGCTTTGTTGCTAGAGCTCTATATGTGTCGGAATCTGGTGTATTGATTTTCCACACGTTATTGTTTAGTGACACTACTCTATATTCCTTAGCTGTCACTGATTTCATTATAGATTGTATACTTGCAAATTCTGTTATGCCGATTACATTAATTGGCGGAGGAGCCTTTTCTTTCGGTACAACCTTTTGTTGCTGTTGCTGGTGAGTTGGTTTGGTATTAGTATCACCAGTTACTAATACATTAGCTTGCGAATGATCTCCAACTTCAGGCGAGAATTCTGCTTTTCGTTTTTTGGTAGGTCTTTTCTTCCTTTTCAGTACCCAATCTGTTTCGCTCATGAGATCCTCTTCATCAGTATGGAACTCATTGTTATAACTAGTGTGAGTACTTGTTTCATTATAACAAGTTAGCGGGTTTTCAGAAATCTCCATTGGTTTGGGCTTCTTCAATTCTTCATTTTCTTTTTTCAGCTTTTCAATTTCGCTTCTTAATTGGGTTAAAAGTACCTCTACTTCACTGAGTTTTTGACAGAGTTCAGCGTTTTCGTCTTTCTGCTGATTTGCAGAGTTAGTATGATTGTTTGGTGATCTTAACAACATTGAACTTCTTTCGAATGGGTTTAGCAATGATTGGCTCACCCCAGAATCCATTGAGCCAGCCTCGTAAGAGGGTGGATTAGCCAACTGGGTAGTTGGTTTACCACCTGGGGTATTGTTTCCTTTTTGTGTTGAACTCATTGCTTTAAAACTGGTTATGTATCAACTACCAACCTAACCAGTACAAGTTGGTAGTGGGTCATTGAAGAGAACATCATTTGCTATGTTCTCGGTAGTCGGTTATTCCGCCGTATCTCGGTCGCCAGAGCCTCGTTAGTTAATTAGCAGGAAGTACCACGTTCAGGTGAGGTTGGCATTTGGGCTAGTATATTAAGACCATCTAAATCGGCGCCCCTTACCCCCCTGTTAACTGATTGTTTTAAAAATATTCACACAGAAAAATATGTAGGTGGTTTTATGTATTATTTGAAAATTGTGAAGTATTAATATGGGAATGTACACCCTAACAGAATAGGGAGGAATTAACTTCGACCCAAGAACAGAACTTGGAGGAATACCATCGTTCACTTTAGCAAGATCCGATAATTGGCCACTCAAATAGGATCGCAATAGTTTGGTTGCGTTCTGGTCGAATTTGTACACCAACATTAAGTTTTGTAATGACAGAGTAAATATAATTGATCATGTCCAAAGCCTATATGAAATATATTACTATCCAAACCGGGAAATAATTGGGATTAACCAAAAAAAACGACATATATCAGCAGACAGCTTGTAAGAGCTGTTTGAGTACTAAAATTTTTCCGAAACCCAAATCAGTATTCACTAAGAAACGAATTTGAGTTAATATGTTTTATTATTTGATCAAACAGAATTTTTTCTAGGACCCTTAAGAGAACTGACTTATTTGACTTATTGGTCTCAAATTTTTGACAGCGATAGATATCGCATCGCTTTTTACAGCTGCAATCTTCCAAATACTATACCATCATGCGCAACAGAATGAGATCGAAATGAATTAGAGATGGACCCATTCAATCATTTTTATTTGCCTGCCATAATCCCATGTTACTAAAAAAAGTTTCTTTTCACTTCACATACTTATGACGCAACAACTGAATATTACTGAAAATACGTCTCCATAAAAATTGGATAAGTGAATGATTGAACCGCTACAACTCAAACGAATTTTCCTCAGTCCATCCATAGTATCATTTCTCTATTAATTCTATGAATGATTTCAATTTATTGAAAGGGCTGAAATACGCTATGATAACCAAGAAATACTCCACGATTGGCCCAAATTCTCCAAGTAGATTACCCTCTCACCAATTTAGTAGTGAACGTGTTATCATATCGGTACGAATGGCCATTTGTGCTTAGCAAAAAACATTAATTCCCTTTATCCTTCACAAATTTAACTAAATGCGAGATTCACAATACGATTCTAGGTTTTGTGCGATTCTGGGGTTAAGGTTAACACAATTTGTATTTTTTCCAATGGGGTGCCATTGATGCACAAGAAAGTCGTCAGTCTCGGCATCGGTAATTGTCGGGATCTCTGAACATTCTTGTCCCACCAATATTATATGTGACGTACATATTGCCAAGTTGTAATTGCTGGGCGTATATAAAGGCAAATTCTGTTAGGAACCCTCTCGTTGTAAAGTTTAGAGTTTTTTGGGCGGTATTGGATTTAAACAACAGGTATAGAGGAGGTAATGAGATTGAAAGAGCAAGTCGTTTTGGTTCAAAACAAGCTCCAGAGAAACCTCAAGGCTACCTTTTGTACAACTTTAAAGCTTAACCAACTTTTATTTTACAATTGAGTTGTTAATAGACTGATGAGTTTTCAACTAGTTCATCAATATAATATCATAGTTTTGGTTCAGATTCTTATAAAAAGTGATGCTAGCCGCGAGCAGACAATTAGTCGATACCCACACTCGAATCCGATATCATTTGGTAGGTAACTTTCTTGTTCGTTAAGTTTTCTGACGATTTTCGATGGTTAGTTGCATTATTCTTTGGATCTGTAAAGACCCAGTTTTTATTGAGTTGCTAACACTCGACTATAAATCGTGGAAATATCAACTCCATACCTTTGAGATTTATTTCACAAATCTATAACTTCTTTCAACAACTCAGTTTGTCAATCTCCATCTTCTCTTCTTTGAACGAATCGTGCTGCATAGTCGTTAATAAATTTAGAAATTCTGTAACGAAACGAAGCTAACGATTTTAGTGATTGGTTAAATATAATTGATAAAGTCATTCGTTTAGTGGTTTTTCAAATTCCCATCCTGACAACTGATGATAATTATCGACGATTGCAAGGTTTGAACACTTTATTTGATCGTACAACCCAAATACTAGCGAAAACCGAAAATTCACGGTGAATGTAGTTTGCACACATAAGCAAACAAAAATTGTATATACAGATAGTATAAAACAGGAAACTAGCCCTATCCATATTGTGAAATAACCGAATAAAATTCGTTAAGTTTTGATTTCAAATCGTTAAACTCCCATCTTTTAGGTTTGTTAATTTTGCGAAATTCAACGGTAATTGAGCTTTTATAATTTCAAGGTATGTAAAAGCGTTGCAATTCACCGACTAAAAATAAATTCACTACAGGCAATCAGACCATCAAAGACGACAACTATATTCAATTAAATCAACAATTCGAATTTTTTTGGCTAATTGAAAATTTTGCTAAAATAAATTACTATCAATCAGCAAGAGAACCATTCTTCAAACATGACAACATATTTTTCTTATTTCGACAAAGTATGGATAAAAAAAATGGTTCTTAGATTCTGTCAGAAACGGGATATGAGCAATTTCAGGGTTTCCTTATTTTGATTTGAGCAACTGAAATTTTAATTATCGACTGGGAGGAGGGCGTCCTAATACACACTAATAAGTGTTAGAATTTTACAGGAAGCATAGGTCAATACTATCTCAAGCCACCAACAAAGACCTTGTTTTGTCAGTATCTTGGTAAAGCACAAAACGGTGTTCCAAAATTCTGTTACTTTTACTATATTCTGAAGGTTATCTAGATGCACTTGTTGGTTAACTTCTACAACAAAGTTACCAAGCTATGTAACGTTCTTCCAAAATTAATCTGATAATGTAAATTCTAATAAATATTAAAATTGTAACAAAGGCAGCAAGTGCACTTGACAAATGAACTAATATTTACGATATTCAATGCATTCTCAAAATTGAAGCAGATTACTGTGTGTGTTCATAAATTTTTGTAATCAGTCCGTATGGTGCGGATGAAACGTGTACCTGGTATGCTCAATCTTAACTCGTCGAGATATTTGGTTAGCCTTAAAATTTGTGTGACAGAAACTAAGCAACTGTCTTTTGACTAACACAGTGTATATACGTCACTAACTATACAGTTATGTCTCCCCAATAAAAGATGCCAGCTCATCAAAATATCTGTGAAAAAAGTTTTGCTTTTGAAAAAAATTCAATCATTAATTATTTCCACCAAAACCATAAATTCCAAGTCGCGCATCACCTAAATCAGTTCCCAGATATTTATTTTTATGACGTTACAATAGATTTATTACCGTGAAACTATTAAAAAAATCAACACAAATCTTAAGATCTACCACCAAATGTAATGCCCTCATTTGAAACGCATCTATGCGCCATGAATATTAAAATGCAGATCTCTTTGCTATTTTCTTACTCGCATTCAACTCACAAAGAAATTTTTGTAACTCTTTTCATTCTTAAAAGCAATTCATCGAAAAACAAAAAAATTAACATAAAATACACAGTAGCACTTATGTATATTGACCGCTACCAGGCCAAACGACACACATAAATATTTTATATGCGATTCTGAACTGAATCTTCAATTTTATAAGTTGAAGACTGTATATATGGTATATATAGTCGTTCGTCATAAATTTTACGATGCTTGGGCAGACCGCGATATTTTTTTTGTTTTTTTTTTTTTTTTTTCAAATATATAATTACAACGATGTGCACAGGATTTTACGACATGATCGCGGTTATTTAAGGACGAACCGAAATATAATTAGAAATCAAACCTAAAAATCCAAGTGCGAAAATTTTATTACTACCGGCTCCAGGTTATTTAGTTCGATTGTTACGACACGTTTGAAGTTTAGTGCATCGCAGATAAAGCAGGAGTGCAACGAACCCCATTGTATACAACAACACACAATCGTCAATAGAAAGCTTATTTATATTCAGTTTTTATTATTCGTGAAATTAAATAAATCAATAAATAAAGCATAACCGAAATCATTTATTTTATGCTTCAAAATATTGTACAACACTATAAGGCATTCGGTTGTTTCATTTATGTGTATGCAGATCCGTAATATCCTTTTATACGCGATATCACATAATTTTGTTTTAATCTCGATTTTCTTCATTTTTGATCTCAATTCGATTTTTGTTTTTGTTATCTTTCGTGACCAACTAATACACCACGGCTACTGTGCTCGAGGCCTAATCACAGGTTCTGCTAAACACTGACGAAAATAATAAAACAACAGAATAACTATAAAATTCAATCTTATGGTTGTTCTCGTTCCAATCTTCTAAAGATAACAATAACAACAACAATAAAATTATTAATTATATTTTTGTTGCTGATCTGTTGTGTTCTGTGTACCAAAGAACCCTTTAGGGATTTCTTTCGTAAGAACCAATTTTATATACATACATCATATACTCGTATATATATACATATGTTTGTACGTCTTCAGTGTTTTAAGGTTACAATTTTTTATGGTATTCCGCAATTCTATTATGAGTATATAGTGAGGAGTTGATACCACAAAATATACACGGTGGTTATTGCATATATACGAGTAGTTATTTGATGTTGGTAAGATTATCGTTTCATGTTCCTATATATATAATATATAAGATGTTTGGCTTTTTTTTTTTAATAAAATCTTAATAAATTTTTTTTTACTGCTTTATAATAAT
The DNA here is from genome assembly GCA_958295665.1 of Tipula vernalis. Lineage (NCBI taxonomy): Eukaryota > Metazoa > Arthropoda > Insecta > Diptera > Tipulidae > Tipula > Tipula vernalis. The sequence goes on along the minus strand of OY282560.1, from coordinate 4,347,584 downwards.
ATTGATTTCCGTTTATATTCATAAATATTAAATGAAATAAATCTTCTTGATCTTTTTGGCCGTGCACCATAACAAAAACAATTTTTTTTTTTGTTAACCAGCAGCGAGTCTCTTACTTTGTACAAAAAAAGAAGACGATGAACGAATATAGGTAAGACCAAAAAATTTTTAATCCAAAAATTATTTAAATTTTTCACTTTTGGTTTTTTGTTTTGGTATAATTTTATATTATTCAGGCACGCTTATCAAATGGATTATTTGAATGAAATTACTTAATTTGTATAATAAATTAGTGAAGTTAATCGCGAAATTAATCGATGCTTCAGAATAAAATACCAAAAAATTTCATTTAATCATTTAAAATTATTGTAGGATAATCGTGTTAACTCAAAATCGTATTAGATAGGGGTTTACGGTTTCAGAGGTAATATATTGGAATCCAGTCAAATATTTATAGAAATTTCAGGATTTATGGAAATCTATACGAACATGGGAACTAAATACTAAAAATGGTCGATTTATTTGAAAATCTTTTATCTGTAATTTAAATATTTTTGAATTTCGTTTCCTGTGTGCTTTTCTGTTGTACGTTTTCTTCTATGTGGGCATTTTTCCTTGTGCGCAATTTTCCATGTCAGCATTTTTCTGTAAAGGCATTTTTCCCAGTTTAAATATAATATAACCCAGGGACAGAATTGGAAAACCTTTAAAATTTCTACAATTCTAACAAAATATTGATATTTTTATTTATTTATTTCTCATAACCTTAAAAATAAAAATTTATGAAATAATTAAAATAATAATACAAAAATTAAGGTTAAGAAGATAGGTTATTCTTTGCCAAAAGGCAGCGGCCAATAACCTTTACAATAAAGCTAATATCAAATAAAATATAAACTATCAAAAAAAAAACACAAAATATAAATTTTATTTTATTTTAAAAACATAAAGCCAATATCTTTATTTTCAAACAACCAATCCTTAATTAAATTAAGAAGTACGTGCGATAAGCCTCACTGATAAATCCAGGAACAGAAAGGAAGTTTCTGTAATTATTACGAATCTCGTAAACAGTACTTAATCTCAGAATTCTGTGCACACTTCTAGAGAAAAATAATTTTAAAACTTTAAATAGATATATGTAGGTGTTGCAAAGGTAAAATTTTACAAGCCATAAAAATTGGCCAAGAACGATCGCTACGACTCTTAAAAAACATAACCCGAACAATGTATTTTTGCAAAATCTATAAAGGTTCCAATGTAATCATATAAACCCCACCCCAACAAGGTAATCCATAGGAAAGCTTAGATTCAAAACATGCATGATACAAATTTAATAAAACGGCGGATGGACAAAACTGACGCAGTAAATACATGGCACAAAGAAAAATTTAATTGTTCTTTAACCTTTTGAAAATGAATTTTCCAATTTAAATTAGCTTCCAGATGCAAACCTACAGGTTCAATTGGAATGCAAATATTGCTACAATTCACTAAATTACAATTCCTCATATAGCAAATAATCTCTGGAACATAACTCGAATATGGATCGCCAGCCAATCTAAAAAAACATAATTTTAGTTTTCTCACTTAAAATCATGGAGTGATCAACAAACCAAGATCACAATGTATTCATATCAGAATTAATATGGTTGGATATTTCAGAAGTACTTGAACCATAATAACTCAATGCCATATCATCAGCAAAAGTAATAATTCTCCCTTTTAAACCGAAATTAAATATATAGAATTTATATAAAGTAAAAATAACACAGGACCGAGGACCGAACCTTGTGGAATAAAGTCTGCCTTGAACGGCATGCTAAACGGATTATCAATTTTTACTTTAAAAAACCTGTTACGAAGATCTGATTTAAACCATAGAAACGGCATACCTCTAAAACCACACTTGTAAAGTTTCCGTAAAAGTAAATTGTGATCTACCATGTCAAAAGCCCTCTTAATATTAATAAAAACAGCACCAACACACTTTTTCCCATTGAAATTAATATGAACCCCATTCAAAAAATCAATCAATGCTGACTCAGTATTTTTTCTAGGCCTAAAACCATATAACCATAAAATTTTAACGCCTTTTCCAGAATTTTCATAATAATGGGCTGTAAAGATATAGGACGATAATTATCCTTAAGCAGTTTATCATCTTTTTTAAATAACGGAATTACAACTGCGGTTTTCAAACAATCAGGAACACTACCATTCAAAAAACTTTGATTGATAAAATGTACAAAAATTAGCGATATAATTTCTGAGTTAGCTTTTAGCATATTGGAACTTATACCAAGAATATCTATACTATTACTAGATTTTAAACTATTGTCCACAGGATTAATAAAAAAAAATTCTGAGATGATGACTTCACTATGATTATGAAAAGATATGTTATTAAACAAACAATTGGTTGTTCTTAGGTGAGGCAGAATATTAGAAAAATACAAACCAAAATCATCAGCAATAGATTTACAATCCGTAAGAATTACTAAATCACTAGACATAATTTTAAGTCTTCTTGCTATCTTTACCACGTTCTTGAAATTTATTGTGATAATATGTGAACTTGTAAGAAAGAATTTTATCATCGACTTTTTTTGCATAGTTTAAGAAAATATTTCTGAAGCCCTTTATTTGTGGGATGCTTCTTACTAATTTTCTTTTTCTTAGCCATTAAATTTATCAAATGGAACGAGATCCAGGGTTTCAGTTTATGTTTAGATTTATGTTGAATGACATTAGAAAAACATGAATTAGATATGGAGTTAACCAAAGAAAGAAATCGTGACAAAATGACAACCGGATCACTTTCATTTAGACTAGAAAAATCAAACGAAGAGATTTTAGTAGAAAACACAAAATTATCAAACCTATGAGCATTCGCGGACACAGCATTTTTCCTTAAGACACTAACTAGCAGTGCCATTTATTTCTAACACTACATTGATTAAATGATGATCCGATAACAGCAAATTATATAAGGATGCAGAAACACTACAATGATCAATACATGACGAAGAATGGTTTGTTATTCTAGTAGGTTTATTAATTAACGATTGTAGGCCATTTGAGGACATTAAAAACATATATTCATCACTCGAAGGAGGAAAATTTAGAATATCTATATTAAAATCTCCCACAATAATAACTTTTTTGTTTCTAATATTCTTAATAAAATCAAAAAATTCACTAACAAAAATTTAAACTGGAACGAATTGCAAACGATATACACAAATAAAAATATAGTTCACGATAATTTCTGTGGTCTAGATATAAAAGGTAATAACTAATTTTCTTCGATTTTTCAGCAGAAGGAGCCTCTTAAAAATACTGAAAGAGGTAGGGATATTATTTTTTGTAAGGTGGTTCGTATCAATATAAAGCTCTTTGCCGTATAAAGAAAATCAATGATACCTCAGTGGTTAAAGAGATTTCTGTAAAAATATGAGTTATACCCCTTTAAAGATTTGGAATTGAATATAAAAATTAAATAAGTGAGATGTAACCTTTTAAAAATTTAGTTAAAATAAAGTAAAACTAATAATTGGTTTAATTACTTTATAAAAATTTGCATATTTAGTTAATTCAAATAGTTTATTAATTCATATGAGGAGTTATAATAAAACAATTACAGTATTCCATATGGGAAAAAATTGTACATAATTCAAATTAGTTTAAATTAAAAATAAAATAGTTTAATCTTCGTTTTGGCCTATATTTCATCCATTATACATCTTCGTCATCGTCTTCCACTAAATCAGGATGAATATCTGCGATATCGTTCGTAACCAAATTTTTGTAGGAAGTGTGGAACTGCGGCGATACAAGTGGCATTAAATCCATTAAATCCTTCTACTTCCGAGAATTAATGGGAATGGGTCCATTGTAACATGGTTGAACATTGTTAATACTAACTAATGAAACTCCTCGGCGCCGAACGTTCAATGTTTTAAAAGGTTCTGTGTGGCTTAGAGAATTTTTATATTTAATTGAACCAAAGTCGTTGGTATATCTCAACCATTTTACGGATTGCCACGTAAATCGATTCCCATCCGTGTCCACGTTTCGAAATATAAAATGGGTTTTTGCTAATTTCGAAAAATTTAAAATATTCGTTTGGTTCATTTCTGTTACCTGAAATGCTTTATAGGAACGAACTGTCCTAACAAATTGATACCAATCATATGGATGACTGATTACAATCGACGTTTTCTTTTTCTGCTTCTCTATAATCGCATGGTCTGAATCACACTCCAAGAGAGTGTGACCCACTTCCAAGAACTTATAAAAGGTTAATGAGGTTAGTGATGGTGGTAATGCGTTTATATAAGTATATAAGCATGAAGCTACTTCATTTCCCCCTCTATTTGCAATAGCTTCGTGCCACATATGATTGACGACACTATTTGACACGCAATCATGCACCATGTCAGATTAAAGGTCCACAGGCTTCGTTTATAGAATGATATCGACGTATTTAAATTTGGAGTGGGCAAGCATTTTTGTAAGTCAAAGGTGTAGATTCCCTTTGATTTATCTAAATCGGCTGCAAGTTTATCATTCCGCTTTTCCTCATAAGCAAGGTCAGCAAGTTGTTGATGAATCCGTTGCTCTTCTAGTAAGCTTACTTGTTCTGAACCTTCAGCAGCTTTAATTTTGTAGTTAAGAGTATCACATTTATTGCAAACATCGACACTAGGTTTTTTAAATTTCATATTCATGGTCTTAAAAATTCGTCTATACGTCCAGATTGACACTGACTCCGCTCTATTTTCAGTGTATAATTTGTACATTAGAGACAAATTTAACTTAGCAAATTTATAATTTGTACATTAGAGACAGATTTAACTTTTTTAGCGGAACATCAGACACTTTTATTGTTTTCTTATTTTGTACTTCTATTAAAGAGCTAACGTATGATGCTCGAAGATCATAGCTTCCTAATGACCAATAGTATCGGCAAATAATATTTTGTTCCTCCCAAGAAATTCGTGTATTGCATTTATTTCGGCAATTAACTAGCGGTTTGCATTTTCTTTCTAAAATGTTTACCCCGTTTAATGTAACATACGCTTGCCCAAGGTTTGTCTAGTCTTTTGATTTTCAACTTTAGTTTGATTCTTGTCATTGTTATCCAGCCGTATTTCAATATCTGCGGCCATTCGTTCTATTGACATAGCGCCTTCATCATCCGAAGAAATTTCATTGGTACCTTGTGGCTCATAAATTGGATCCGCATCACTGTCATCAAAAACTGAATAATCAGATGGTGATTTATCCGGGTGCTCTAGAATTCCTGTGTTTATTCGACTACTTCCAGGTGAAAGATGAGATTCTTGGGTTTTATTCAGTGGTCGATTTTTATCTAAATACGTTGGTAAAATATTGCCGCCTGCGAACATAATATAGATTTAGAAGCAGTGTCCAAGGAGTTATCTAATCCCACTATAGGTGATTCAATAATCGACGCATTAACTGTAGAACTTAAATCCTGTTCAACCAAAAGCTCGAAAAGCGTTGACTTAGTCACTAATGATGGAATCAATGTATCTTCTAAAAAATTTAAGTAATTAACAATAAACAATTACATAAGAACCGTACTTACTCGGTTCTGTAGATATTTTAATTTTCTCACCTGAATTACAAATATTTACCGACGCTGCATTTTGAACATTAGGATTTGTAACATTTTCGTTGAAAGTAGCAACTGCATTGATGGGTGTTATAGCTTTAATTGTTTTAACCATTCTTATCATCCGACTTACTCTGCTTTGAATGTTGCTGATATTGACAGAAGTTGACTTTGATATATTGTTTTGTTCCATTGTTTGGCCCTAAAACAAATTGATATGGAAAATAAAAATAATTTTCGTTAAAATCATGAAATTAACCGTTTTTAAATTTTTTATGTGATAAATTGAGTTATTACTTTTTATATCTAGACCGATTAAATTTTAATTACGTCCGCCGAATTTAATGAAACGGATTCACAGGAATAATTTAGTCTGCTATTATAAAAAACACATGCACCACCCGCCCTATAGTTATTATTGCAACACCCAAAATTCGTATAATTAGGAATATTATAAAAACTTAATTCGTAATCATAAACCAATATCTCCGATAATCGAAGAAAGATCATTAAAACCATATAAATTAGAAATAAATTTAACAAAATTCTCACGTAAACTACGAATGTTCTGATGAAAAATTGTGAAATTAAAAGTATAGCTTAAATTCATTAAAGTATTAACCATAAATTATCTGAAATGTTGTAGCTGTTACATAAAATCACATTATAATGAAAATTACTGTCCAACCAAAAATTATGGTCGTTACAGTAAAAAAATAAACAATAAAAACATTACTTCCTTCAGATAGGCCCAAATCAGTCGGGTTAATAGAATTCTCCTTTCTTTTACACTCTAATAATTTATTTTTTAGATCAGCTGACTTAATTTTAACAACAATTAAATTTTTCTCCGATTTTGTAATCATTTTACTGCATTCAACAATACCATCATGAGGAACGACGAATTCAATATTTTTGAACACGCTATCGATTTGACTGGATAAATTTGACGTAACGGGTAACCCAGTATATACAAAAATAAATATTTGTAATTCCATTTTTCAAAATATATTTTCCAAAACAATTGTCCGATTTTGAACGCCCAGTCGCTAACTTTTTGAGTTTATCAAAGCAACCTAGATTATAAAAAGTCATAGTCTAAAAAACGAAGCTTTTATAAAGGAATTAAAAACGAGGGAAAAAGCAAACTGTTCCTATGAAACATATGGGAAATCAATGAAAACGTTACAAATTTTTAATTATGATCGCTGAGATATTTTCACAACAACTGCATTCTGGTCAAAATGAAATAAAAGCTTACTACAAATCGTGTGGTCACTAAGTCAATAAACATTCAGTGATGGCAGTACAAATTGGGTAAAATCGAACCAAAAATTACCACCTGGGGAAATTTCAAGTTTAAAAATTGTGGGAAAAAGAAAACAAATTCACCAAATATTTAGAACGTGTGAAAATTTTCTGATCGAATAATTTTTTTTTGTAATTTTCTGTAAACAACTAAAGACATCTCAGGTACACTAGCAACAACTATTAACATCTCATGTGTACTAGTAGTATTTTCATCATCAAAGCCATCTTTGTTATATTTTTCAAAACGAATGTTCGAAAAATAAAATAATTCAAAAAACCAACCGGTTCAACTACTATTGGAAATAAGATAATACTTCTCAATAATAGAAATTTGCAACTTCAGGACTTCTTTAGGTCTTATTCGAAAGGACAATTAATTTCAACGACTAAACCTGCCTTGATTAACAAGGAATTATCACAGTCGGATCGAATTAAAGTTGCACATATTAATACACGTAGTTTATATTGCCACAGCTGTGTGCCATACCAGGCCATGGCATCTTGAGACATGATCGTTTATCAGGTTAGGGAGGGTAGCTTTATATTATAAAGTCAATTTAACTGTAACTTTAGTGAACAGTTTTACTTGTGGTAAAGTGGAATTTTTATTGGCGGAGTTACTGTAAAACAAGGAATTTAAAGTAAATTACAATATTTCATTGTATGTGGCGTCATTAATTATCCCATGAATAGTCCTAATAAATTGTCGGAATTTTTATTCTCTGCCAGTTTATATTCCGTTCCTTTTAAGGCAACCCGTGGTAAAATATACTGAAGCAAATTATCATTCATAAAATGAACAAAAATCGAATATTAAAAACGTTACAAAAAAATGTTCAATGTATATCTGATCACGACCTAATTTGTATGGATTATTTGTTTAAAATTCCAAAAACTAAATTAGAATTTACCCTAATTCCAAACTACAACAATATTGATTTTAACTTAATTTGCAAAAGAGCTAAATTGGGATATGCTAAATTGTATGACAAACTCCAATGACAAGCTTTTGTTATTTAACCATTTTAACGTTATGCGCTTAAAAAAGTTATAAATCGCAACTCAATCGTACCCTGGCTAAACATGACAGTAGTCAATGCTATCAAGGGCTGTGAGAGATACTTTGCCAAATATAAAAAGTCTGGTCAGTCCCGAATTTCACTAAGCCGTTACCGTTTTGCTTGCAAGAAAAATAACCTGTTTTATACGGAAAGCTAAAATGAATTATATATTAAGGGCACCTAAAATGACAATAAGAACGACTATGGAATTGCATATTTTCGGTATCTTTACGTATGCCTGATATAAATTTTTTTTCATGTTATGACAGTAGTGGAAATTTATTGCAATTTAACGTAGTTGATGACGATGGTATCAGTAAAGCCATTTATAAAATTAGTTCTGGATGATGGCATTAGGCTTCGGTTTCTCATTTCTTCGTCTAGCAGATTTTCGTCCTGATTTTCAGACTAAGTTTGAACATAAAATTCATGAGGAGATAAACCTCTTTCTCTTCTTTTAGTTGTTAAAACTCGGTGGAATAGTCTGGCACAACATGCTCCAAATTTAAAGAAAATTTCCGGAGGTGATCGGTAATGAAAAAGCTAATGTCCAAATCATGTAAAGTTTTTCTCAGTTCGAATCCTGTTAAATATATTTACCATTATCACACATGGGTTTTGGTAGAAATATGGCCCGATCAAGCGATTATTGATTATTTTGAGCTCCACATTTATATGAAAATTAAGTGGAAATGATGATTCTTCAGAACTCAAGGCTTTTCAGGTGACTATAGATGGATATTGGTTATTAATTAGCTCACACTGGTTCATAAAATGTTTCGTATAAAATCACTCTGAGCTTCAGTCTTCACCAATCACAAAACATCTTTCTCCGTTGAGGCTGTTGCGGCAATAATTGTTGCACCCTTAGCAAATGCTAAGCTTGAAGTGCTCTCGAAATTCTAGTTGTTAAAATTATTAATTCGTATCCCACCCATCAAACGCTGGTTGCTGATTTATTGCTAAATTTATTTGAAATAGCAGAAAACCTCCTACCGACTGATCCAATTCTCTTCAAACGGCTAAAAGTTAAAGTACTATTTGGTGACCTCTTATTTAGAAATCTCCAAGCATATAGGCGCACCAATTATTAATCATGACGAACAATAAAACATTTACCGAAATGTATAAAAACAACGTTATACTGAATAATTTTTCCATTTTTGGCTTTGATAATTTGAAGCTAAGCCGAGTTTTCTGCTGTTTCCTTCAAAAATAAACCGATTTGGGAAAAATAACGCACCATGGGTTTGGAGCTTTGTTTTTTGACCAATCACATCCCAAAATTGTGCCCTTTTAATTTGGGAGGCACTGGGTAGCTATTTCATGTCATTTCGTTGGATTTAACACAAACTTTTAAATCAGCCTAAATGTCTTATTTGAGCCACCCAAACATAAATTTATGCAGTTATTTTAGCAATTATCCTCCTTAGGAAGATAAACAAATATTTGCAGCCAAAATATCATTTTTCGCTAGGCTCCAGCTAGGACCACTTCTAATAGGACATAATAGGATTTGTTTAACGACCTACAACAATTTTTGGCCAGAATTATAGGCGGAAGTTAGAGAAATTAAACCTACTAAACAGTAATTTCCTTTATAGATAACAAGGTTTCTTAGCTTTGAGAAGTTTAAAAATAAAAAGACAAACGCGAAATTCGTAAAGAATAGATAAACAACATCCTAAAACAAGGTTAGAGTGGGCAGTAATATGATCGAACTTCCTAATACCAAAAATAAACCTAGTACAAGCATTGAAACATCTTTGGAGAATATTCATATTTTCCTGAAGCATACCGAATAAAGCTATGTCACCGTAAATAAAAATAGAGGTGTGGCTAACACACGACTTTCTTTTACGAACAGATAATTTTGAGAAATTTTTTTTTCTTAATTTTTAAATTTTTAAATTTTTTTTTTAATTTTTTTTTTTATTTTTATTTGTTTTTAATTTTTGGAAACATTTTGTATTAAGTAGTTTTTTGTAAACCTTATACTTTTTAAGATATTCGCAAAATAAATTTTCGGGACCAAGGGAGTGGCCACTTCCGGTTAGCCGATTTGGAGTAAAATTCACTGGGACCTCCCAATTTATCATAAAAGCTTAAATCTGAAGTTTCAGCTCGATTGGTTAAACCATCTGGGCTGTAGAGAGGACACAGACAGACTGACAGACTGACAGACAGACAGACAGACACCATTTCGAAACCCACTTTTTCGGACTCAGGGGACCTCAAAACAAATAAATCTCTAAAAATCTCAAGGTCCAAAATTTTCATGATTACTATACTTTATTTTACTAGAGTAAAAGAAAGTAAAATGAGGAAGAAGATAAGTCAAAAACTATTTTTTTCTAAACTGACTATCAGAAAATCCTACTACTTTATACAAACAACTAAGCATGCCAAAGAGATAAATGGGCACCCCAAGTAAGAGTTTTATTAATAACTAAGCCTAAATCCCTAACAGTATTTGAATATTCAATTAGCGAACACTGCAGAAAAATACCAGGAAAGGACGAGGGATCTAACGGATTTTTATAAATAATAATCGACTGAGATTTATTTGCGTTTAAAACGAGCCTGTTAGAGACCCACCAACTAACGATATTACTTTAATCTTCATTTATCAGAGAAATATTCCTACCAATAGAATCCTGATCTAAACGACTACCGAGCACTCAGCACTGAACTCTGAGGCACGCCGGAAATTACAGGAAGGAAGTCAGACAAGGAATTGTCGAAAAAAACTGCCTGACAATGATTAGAAAAATAGTTAAAAATCAATTTGGCAGCAGAAAGCGAAAATCTAAACTGAGATAAGAGTTTATTAAAAAGAATTTTGTAATTAATAGAATCAAAGGCCCTAGAAAAATCTAAGAAAGTTAAAAAAGTTAATTTCATATTATTTATATTAAGCCTAATATCATCACATACATTTAATAACACAGTAGAAGTGCTATGAAATTTTCTAAACCCAGATTGGAAGAAACTAATTAGAGAACTTAAAATGTTAATTGGCCGAAAATGGGATAACTCTAAAAAATTACTGATCTTTGGGATGGGGATTATTTTACTTAGCTTCCACAGATTTGGATAGGAAGAGGGCGTGAGAATAAAATTGAAGATATATAACAAGTATTTTGAGATGAAAAGGAAAACTAGCTTAACGAATTTTAAATTGACGTTATCCAGACCAGAATTATCCGATTTAACCTACCAAATAGCAGATTGTTAATCCTCGAGAGGAATATTTGAAAACGGAAACGAATTAGAGGACGCGTTAGAGAACAAATGGTACTACTGCCCGAGTTCAGACTAGAGCAAAAATAATAATTAATGTCATTGGGTTTGAAAACCCCACTAGAACTACTCGTGCATCTGCCTTGGGAGGAACAGAGGAGTCTAACTTGTCCTTGAAAAAATTACGTTTAGCAATTCGAATTAACCCTACAACTCTATTACGAGCCTACTTGTATTCTAAATGAGACTGACTTATAGGACACCTTTTCCATAAACGATATTTACTAACTCTAATATTTATAGCATTTGAAATTTCCTGAGACAACCAAGGCGGAGATTTTGCTTTGCAAGTAACCTTTTTAAGTGGAACGCAACTATCAAACTCCAAACTAATGCACGAGTTAATATGAGTGTTGTGTACGGATAAATTAAAACTATTTAAAAGATTCAAATAATCCCGAGGGAAGCCGGAATTTTGGAGTATATCGAAATTAAAATCACCTGATATATACATTTCATCGAATCTACAAGAGAAATAATTAAATAAACTTTCTAAGTCTGCAAGTGATTTTTTAAATTGGACATACCTCTTACTAAATTTTGGTGGGTTATAGACAGTAGCGAATAAGATTTTACGACCATTAATGAAAACATTGACAAATAAAAACTCTAAATCCGATACTAACAATTCTGAAATGGAAGAAGGTATGGTAACCTTAATGTGATCACCTACAGACATACATAAACCACCATAATTAAGGGGAGGTATCGCTCTATCTTCCCTAAATATATTATAACCTTTGATGGCCAAAGCTGAATTAGGGGTATTTGGATTTAGCTACATTTAACAATGACCTATCGACATTGCGGTTGTTAAAAGACATTTAAAATTTATATCAAAACTCAAGTATAAACACGACGCGACATGATTGATGCGCAATACTTACAAATAAAGATAAGGAACGCTTCATCCCAAATGAACGGGATTACTGGAAATCTAAAACGAAAAGAAACAAAAAACCACCTAAAGTAGTAAATGCCAAGTTAAAGTAAACAAAGGAACAATACTTAATCGTTGAGCCCCAATTTATGCCCCCAATATCCGAAATGTTTAATATTATTTTTCCTATGATGAAAAAAAAACTCGACACGTCTGTCTAAGGCTACTACTGAACATCATCCTCGTATTGCAATAGGGCCCTTTCTATACTTGTATTGCAATATACAACATATTTTTTATGATAGTGCAATGTCTTCTTCCGACGACGACATCTATTTAAAATTCGTGTGGAAAATTATACTTTTCCGCACAATTATATTAATGTGCGATTTCTACTATTGCCATAAACATTTGTCACGGAAACTTTGGAGACGTAATGTTTTTCTACGAACTACACTCCGTTCTAAAAATCCACAAAACCATTCTGTATATATTAATCAACTTTAAAACACGTTGAATAGTGAAACTTTTAATGATTCTTTATTGCTTGTGAAAATGGATTTTACGTATAATAAAATATTTATCAAAATCTTATTTTTATTGTAAGTTTTTTAGATATTTTTTCAGTTGGTTTCTTAGCGTCGCCATTTTGTTTTCCTAAAACCTTTAGATTTAGTTTTTAATTAAAGTTCACAATTTTGCTTAGTAATTAATACTTACTCGCTTCCAGTGAGTATTATAAAATAACTAATATTAAAAAAAGAAGGAATTTTGTAAGACCAAATACTTGTATCATTTAAGATCAGAAAAATATACTGTATGCATAATTTAATGACAAATAGCCAAAAATACAATTTTGAACCACTGCGACATAATCTACATAGAATTTATTTTTAAAAATTTAATGCAAGGGATCTCTTTGTTTTGTATAAATAATTATCCCGAGCCCATAAACAAAGTTAAAGTCGAATAATCAATTTATCCGGAATAAATTATAATTTCCCGATATCGATATTGGTGATCAACAAGAAAATTATCATATCTCACCAAAAAAAATTAAATCACTGTGATAAATTGTCTTACCTTTATGCGCTTGATTTGTGTACGGATAAATTATCCTAAATTCATTAAAATATTCAATGAAACAAATAAAAGTAAATAAATAAATAAATATTAAACGTCTTATAGTCAATATATTACATATCTAGTTTCTTATTCATATAATATGCAAATTAAATTCGAGAGCGAAAAAAGTGACATTTTGATCGATTTTTCTATAAAATTGTGTATATACAAAGAAAACGACGTCAAAGAATAAGAAGAAAATGATCTACTAAATAAATCTTTTAAATCCACCCCTTTTTTAACCCTATAAACTAGTGAAAAAATACATACATTTACATAGGTATATGTATACAAAAAATGAAAAATCAATCTTGACTGGAAATTAATTTGAATAAATGATAATTGCTCACGACTTATAGTGGAGTAGTTAACTGAAACACATATCACTGTACAGCGTATATCAATATCATCGCTACATTTTTATTCCAACCGGGTATTTTGTCTCCAATTCATTATAAAATCAAAACAAGATAAATGGTACATAGTGACGCCCTAAAACTCAGTTTTATGTTTTATTAATTTTCTTGAAATAAAATCGAAAAAAAAAAAAAAAAAAAATTCAGACAATTTTCGTATTTTGATTGATTGATTGAAAACATTTTTTTTTATACACATAATACAATACGTAAACCAGTGTAAGATGTGTGTTTACTGTGTATTTACATTTTGTAGGACACAAGGGCAATAAAGATTTACATCGTAATGGAACATTTTTTATTTTTTTATCGGAAAAATGTAGAAGTAAAATTCTACTTTGTGGTTGACCAAATTAAAAAAAAAATTCTGAATCTGCTTTAAAATTTCTATTCATAGTACAAATATTTTACTCAATATCAATTAAATGTACTCAACTGGGAATATGTTATGTATATATGGAGGCATATTTTACTATAGTAAACATAAAATGTTGATAGTAAATGACATAAATCAATTTGTGCAGTTCAAAATGACATGCGGTCAAAATATTGCAATTCAACTGTATTTAACAAGATTACCGCCCCGAATATCCAATACGAGAGAACGTTATTTTGTTTTAACCTCAGGACAAATATTTTCTAACGATAATTGTTTGGTACGTGTATCTCTTGGTCGTACATACATACATAAATAAGTCAGTCGTCTGGAAAAAAAGGGTTTGTTTTGCTTAATTTATCTTATTGTTGGTCTGTATGTATAGATGTATTTGTGTTTCGTACAGTGCAATGTCAAATAATAAACGGAGGTGGAACATGTGGAAATTAAATAACCCGACGCAATGTATGTACCAGCATCTCGTTCTCGGTCTCTTTATATATAATTACATGATCGCGTTTGTAAACAAATTGAATTATTATAGGTAGGTTGTGTTTGTTATTGTTAAATTATCGATAAGAACGTTGGCTTGCGTTCACTGGATATCGATTAAATCTTGGTTTAGATCTGTAATGATTCTATTTAACATTTGTATATTTTGTATGGTTTGAGTAAGCGAGTCGAATCAAGCCAAAATTGGTCACAACCCTCTGTTATTTGATTTGATAGAACTCTGCCCGCTTACGGTCTTCTATCTGGCTTTGTATTCTGTCAATTATTATGCATTTTGATATTGTGAAAATTTGAATGGTTCATTGTGTGTATTAGAACTAGAAGACAATGAGCTAGATACTCGAATTTTATTATTATTATTATTATTGACAATACTGCCTCCCGGTACGTGATACATACAATATGGGCTTATTGCTCCCCCTCCTTGATGTTTACTACAGCATGTAGTTCTGCTAGAAAGACGGTAGCATTGGAGCCCAAGGACTTCGAGAGGGTAGTCCCACTCCCGTATATTCCTACTCCTGCCCGTATTCCATTTGATTTTACTCTGACGAGTTGCTGGGAATTGCAAATCGCCTGTAGGTCACCCAGCTTTACTACAGGAAGGCTAAATAAAACTGGACTGTGCCTGGTATCCAGAGTACGCATATTTTGGACTGATTAACCTATCAGCCATTCATCTATCGGCATATGCTGTTCCATCTTAGATTAGGGATTTTGTCAAGGTTTTCTCCTTTAGCGCCGTACTTTAGCATGTGCCAAATGGCCTTAGTTATCAGTGGTTGCCACGAGGAGGCAGCACGTACACTTGCGAATTGTAAACAGGTTACCCCTTACACAATTGCACCCATCACGCAGCTGCCTAATGACAAGACCAAAACAGCTCACGTGTGCGCACCCTACTGGAAGGTTACGGAGCTGGTAGATTAATCTACTCAACTTGGATTCCCCCCTTCAATAGACGCCAAACCACCAGGTACTCGATAAATATGGTGCAACTCGGTAAATATGGCGGATTACGTAAGGAAAGCAAAAATATATTTTTGTTTGTTGTGTTGTTTCAAAAAAATACGAAAGCGTTTGTGATAATACCTAAGTACTAGGTACAGAGAAAAAAGAACAAATGAATTTGAGAAGGAATATTTAAAAGTAGCTAGAGAGCAGGTACAATTTGCAAACAATAGGCTTTTAGAACACCACAAATGTCTCAGATTATTAGAGGTTTTAATCGTATTCCTTAAAAATAAATTTAGAATTTAACAGAACTGATTATAAGGTTGATGTGGATGAATTAAAACTGAATTATGATTTTAACGATTTTTTTTGATTAAATGTTTTGTCTCATTTGACCACCAACTTCCCTTTACTCATGTTTATCGAACCCATTTATTTTGTCTGATTTAGTCGCTTCAGCTATATATCCAGTTGGTAAAGGACTTTAAGGGCTGCAATCTTGTTTAAGATGAAGCATGCCGAAATTATTTTGCCACTTTTATCTACGCGGTATACCATTTTTCCTCCTGACGCATGAATGATTCGAAAGCAACGCCAAATACCATCTCAATAATTTTCCTAGTTTTTTTCTGGTTTAAATTATGCAGTTTTTTGGCTTCCGTAGTAGCGTTTAGTAGTACCTAAAAGACAAGTATTTGATGGGAATGTTTCAAAATGCAGAATCTCTAAAAATATAAATTTATTAAAATTAATCTTTTGTCGAAATGAACTGAAGCTTGAAGCTTTATGGCATACTGTGTTTATAAATTGAGGATAAATACGGCTCACCGTCGATTGCATAATGAAAGTTTCCCGAACCCAATATGTTAAGTCTTAATAAGACCTAAAAAATTTAATAATTTGTTAATTGAAAGATAAATACCAGATTTACCATGTTTGGTATTTCCTCTAGGGTTTTCCTTAGATTCCCCTCTCAAAAGTTTTGTAATTTAATTTGTGAAACGATACCGTTAAAAACAAACATGATTGTCACATTCAAAACGAATTTCAAGATCTAAAAATATTTTCCCAGACGCACAAAAACGGTTAGTACTCGTATCTACAAAAGCCTAAATAAGAAATAATGATGTAAGGATGATGTTTCAATAAAATTTAAAAAAAAAAATTATTAAGGTTGTGAATAATCACTTAAATAGTCGACCAATGGGTCAAATTGGGTTAAACCATTGGGTTAAGTTTTCGACTTTTATAAAACTGCCCTAAACCAAACAAAATGTTTAGTTCAGCTTTTGATGGTCCATGAGAGGTAATCGTAGTGAAATCTAGCCTTGGCATTTCTGCGAAACAATTTTGCTGCTTAACTCTTTGGGAAAGAACTGTTGATTTAGAAAACTGCAACACACAAAATCTCTATTTTAAATTGGATTTGACAGTCAATAATAGGTAATCATATAGAGGGATTAGAGAGTTACTTTCTCGAGTATTTTTTAAATCTCGGGAGCCGAGACCGATAAACCCGGCGAAAAATTCTGAAAATCAATAAAATATATGCAAACCATTTTTTTAATAAACTTTTACGATCTTTCGAAAATTGAAATTCGTTTTTGTTATGATTCTGTATATTGTTTGTAATTACCCACGATGTTAAACCATTCTTTAATTTGTTTTCTGATTGGACAATGTTCTGGATCAGAATCTAAATCCCCAAATTCAAATTTGCAGCATCCGTTTGACTGTACCAAATTCTCTTTTCGATTCTTACATGTTTTTTACAATACGGCAATTATACCTTTGATCGTCTATATCGTCTATCGATGTATTTGGAAATTATGTGAGTTCCATTTAAAAAAAATCTTCTCGATAACCTTCGAATTTTGAATAAAACAACTTTCTTGTTGCGTCTTTCATAGAAAAAGGAAGGATGTATTCTGGAATGGTAGGTTACGTACCTTTTCATTTGGCAAAGATGAATTTTCAAAATATTCAAATAGAAAACAACAATTTTGAAATGTTCGACTGACAAAATTGAATAAATAATTGCGATTGCTTAAAAAAAAATAAGTGTTCAGGATATCTATTTAATGGAGGGCTTAAAACCGAACCTAAATTCGCCCCAGTTCGGTGAATCGGTTTTTGCGAGTCCGAAACTGACCCAACTGAAACTACTTAATGCTGCAGCACTGCTTTCAAATGACCGGTTTCAACAAATCTTAATTTAAGGATTCCCCAAATTCAGGGATTTTTAAAATTAGATCTCCAGTAATGCTGCATAAACAAGTGCATGATCTCAATAAACACAAACTTTTCCGCAGACAATTTTTAATGTATACAATTTAATTGCACAATTGTTTGTTTTTTGTTTTTTTCAATCAAGACAAATTGAAACCAACCGCTAAACTTTCTAATCTCAATTAAGAGACTCACCTTATTGTTAATTTGTGGTCGCTATTTCATTGTCATAATCATAATCATTCATAACGCATACAATTTTCCAATTTTCTGTGTTGTTGTTAATTTTTTTTTTTTGAAAAACTGCAACATAACACGGGCGCGTTGAGACATAAAAATGACATAATGTCATAAATTTTTGTTGTTGGTTTATGTGCAGACATTAACTTTTGTTGTTGCCATTTTCTTATGAAATTTTAAGAGAACACTTACATGAATTATGGTAATTAAAAATTAATTTCGTTGACGCACATTTCGCAGAATTTAGATTACGAATACCCATTTACCTACATAATATGGAGTCGGCTTATTTCCAAGCATATGGGGGTTCAATAAAATCATGTTTAAAGTTATCTGCCAAGTACAAGGTAATTTTTATATATTATCATCATTGACACCTGAGACCATCCTCTTTAACATAATTTTGTTAAATTAAAACCGCACACCATCGATCGGCATGAATGTCTCCACGTTCATAATGGTGATCGTATTAATAACATATATAGCAATGATAATATTTTTTTTTTTGTAATTTAACGACGGCAGTGATCATGGCGCGATACGTACAATGATGATTATGCGATGATGACGACGATGATGATGGTAAGTAAAAACAGGTAGCTCTAAAAAATAAATTTAATTTTTATTATTTTTATATATAATTTATTTATTTATTATTTTTATTTTTTTTTTTTTTTTTGTATTTTATTTCGACCAACAAGTTTATTTTAATAAACCACAAAACGTGATCAGAATTTTTATTTTTCAATATACTTAGTAAAACAAATTTTTTTTATTTTTTATTTTGTGTGTTATTTTAAATACAGCAACGAACGTACCAAACCAACAACAACCACGCACCGCAACCACTATAAAATACATACACGACGAAAATGCGTGGATGAGGAAATTTTGAGTTGTTGTGAAAATTAAAGTGAAAACGCAGATGTTTAAATTGGTGGTTTTGTTTGTCTTTTTTTGGCTGATATTAAAGGGAAATATATTTTTGGTCGCCATTAGGAAAATCATCTTTGTTTTGGGTATTTTTTTTTTTTTGTTTTATATAATTTCATACACAAAGAGGGAGGAAATTGTAAGCATTTCACCATATCAAGAGACACTGTAGGCTTCTTGATCTGGTTTATAATGACTTCGAAGGAAGTTACAAAGCCGACCTTTATAACTAGTAATAGACAGGAAGTATTGGATATTACTCTTGTCTCAAGCTTTCTGGCGATTAGTTTATTAAACTGGAGAGTGTCGGAGGACCACTCCTTTTCTGATCATTGTTGTCTTCAATTTGAAATGAACTTGATTTCTCCAAAAAGTCTAATCTACAGAAACAGGAGGAAAACCAACTGGGATACCTTTAGAACTATTCTGGGTAATTAACTACCAGTTCCGGTGCCAAAACCTCCAAAAACTGCGCAAGAGATCGATGGCTTGGTGGACGAGTTGTCCAGCGCTTTTAATGAAGCGATATTGGGCTCTAGTCTCCTTAGCAGGCCTAGGGGTAGATCTCGACCACCCTAGTGATCCAAGGAGATTCAACAAACACGTCGAAAATGCAAAAGACTCTTCAAAACAGCACGGAAAACAAAATCTGCTGTAGACTGGGACTCCAATAAGGAAGTCCTCAAAATTTACAAATATCAATTGAGAAGTGCCAAGAACAGCTCTAGGAGATTATACTATGGCAAAATTCAGGAGTCTTCAAAGATTTCTAGGCTAGGCAAAGTACTAGCAACTGGTCCTTCCATCCCAAGTTATCTTCAACGGCCGGATGGGATATGGACCACTAATAGTGCGGAATCGCTGGAACTTCTGAGACTCATTTTCCTGGTTGTTCCGAATCTGTATCTAGCACATCAGTAGGTAAAAGGGCAATTTAAGGTAGCTATTAATCTTTACTTGAAGGATCGCGCTTTGGGTGCAGAAGCTCTGACAGTTACAAGGAGCTAGGACCGTTAATAAGTCCGCTCTGCACCCAATTAAAATATTTATATAAAAAAAAAAAAAAAAAAAAAAAAAAAGTAGCCTCATAGGCCAAATTATTAGCAGAAAAAAGATCCTGTGGGCGATAAACAGTTTTAAACCATATAAGTCGCCTGGACTCGATGGTATTATCCCTGCGGATATTCAACAAACTACGGATCTAACAATTTCCTAGTTAGAGATAATTTTCAAAGGCAGCCTAGAACTATGTCACATTCCTAGTAAATGGAGAGAAGTGAAGGTTGCTTTCATACCTAAGGCGGGAAAACGCTCACACTGCAATCCCAAATACCTTAGACCGATTAGCTTGTCTTCCTTCCTTTTTAAAACACTGGATTAGAGGCACGATTGTGTCAAAAAAGCTGTCCAAATCTCAACATGCCTATTGCAAGAGGAGATCTGTAGAGACTGCTCTTCATTCTCTTGTATTTTTCATTGAAAAATCTTTCGAATATAGAGACTACGCAATGGTAACCTTCTTGGATATTGACGAGGCCTTTAACAATGTGCTTCCAGAGGCTATAACTCGGGCACTTTCAGATCTGGGAGTGGATGAATCACTTAAGGACTGGATAGATCAGATGCGAAGAGGCAGGATCATAAATTCCAGTTTTGGGGAATCCTCCGTCAGAAGATTAAGCACTACTTTGGAACTTGGTCATAAATGACCTGTTGCTGAGACTGGAGGACGGAGGCTTCAAGGTGGTTGCCTATGCGGATGGTGTTGCTATTGGTGTCCGTGGTAAATATCCCGGCACCCTTAGTGAGCTTATGCAGAATACCCTGGGCACTCTTTCATTATGGGGCAATGGCTGTGGGTTGAATGTGAACCCGGTTCTTTTCTCTAGGAAATAAAAACTTCCTCATATCGATCCTTCCACTTTAAATGGGTTCAGCTTGACTTTTACAGTTGAAGCGAAGTTTCTGGGTCTCGGTTTGAATAGCAAATGATATTGGAAGCCTAATATACTGGAAAGTGTAAAGAAAGCTTCGGTAGCGCCATACTCTTGCAAAAATGCCATTGGGAAAGGATGGGGTCTGGAGCCCCGCATCGTACATTGGCTTTATAGCGCAGTAGTCAGACCCATACTCTTGTATGGAGTAATAGTCTGGTGGCCTGCTCTGGACAAAACTGTCAACCAAAAGCTGTTGACAAAAATTCAGAGAACAATCTCTCTGTGGATCAGTGGTGCACTGAGGAGCACATCCACTCTGGCACTAGAGGCTCTGCTATTTTTGACTCCTCTAAGGAAGTCGTAGACTGGTTGAGGTATAATGTAATATCAGTTTGTGATATTCGCATATATACGGACAGTTAGGCTGCCATTAAAGCGCTTCAATCACACCTCCTCACGTCGAAAGTAATCCAAAACTGTCTCTCATCTCTTAACGCGATGGCAGATCAGTTCAACATCCACATTTTTTGGGTGCCAGGACATTTCATAGGTACAGGGAATATAAACGCCGATGAACTGGCTCGACGTGGTACAATGGACCACTTCTCAGAAAGCAGAAAGGATATTGAAATGCCTCTTGCGGTATACAAACTGCTGCTTCAGGAAGCAGCTAGCAAGTTGATGAATGACCGATGGTCAAGTATCACTTCTTGCGTAATAACTCGGCAGGTCTAGCCACAGTTGGAATTGGCGAGATCCAAACAGCTGATCTCACTTCAGCGAAGTCAGATCAGTGTGGTTGTTGGAGTGATTACGGGGCACTGTCTCATAGGGAGGCATGCGAGTAGACTTGGTGTCTTCTCATATGACTACTGTCATAGTTGCGAGGACGAAGAGGAGGAAGAGACAGTACTTCATCTTCTTTGCATCTGCCCTTGTCTGGCACGAAACAGACTAAAGTTTCTAGGGGCACCCCTCTTCAAAGACCTTACGGGCCTCTATAGGATGGACGTCAGGAGTATCCAGCGCTTTATTAACAGCTCAAAATGTATGGCTACGGACCATTTTTTGTGTCTAATGCCTGGTCCTAGTGGGCCGCCACCCAAACCTAACCTAACCTAACCTAAAGTTACAAATCCATGTATTTCGTACTAAATTTTTGGAAAAATCATATTAAATTACATTTCATAAATAACTATAATCTCGTTATTTCTAAAACGCTATATCACCAACTGATTTGAGGACCCAATAAATGCTGAAATCATACTTGTAATCGATTTCACGTCCTAAGCAAGACTCAATGATGAAAAGTACAAATTCGCCGTAGATAGGGTCACCAACAATGACCTGTGCGCCAAATCGCTGCACCAATATGTCTATAAGTATTAATATTCTTTGGCAGAGCATTTTCTTGGCAAAATGGACCCTCCTGATTAATCGAATTAAATGTCTCTAACAGAAAATCGGTAATCAGCTTTCTATTGCCCCTGTTCCGCAAACGAAACTATTCATTTTACGTTGAACTATTACTTGAATTCTCAATATTTTAGTAAGACACCATTGAAACTTGGGTATATAACTCAATGCAACTTTCAGAAACGAACACTTTGTTTAACACGAATTAATGAAGTCTAATTTTAAAGCGATTCCAACACAAGGTCACCTTTTGTATAAGTTGAAACTTTTTGAGTGCTATCATCTTAATTATCTCAGCTACGTACAACAATTATTACAATAACTAAAGTTGCTCATTATAAGCAAACTAAGAACTGCACTTAATAGATCATAATAAATGGCTCAAAAGAACCTAATTAGGAATTTAGTAGAAATGGAAATATTGCGTATAAATAATTTTTTCTTTTTGAAGCTTGCGGAATTACCTATACTTATTAAGGATACTCATCACCAAACTCAGCTCATATGACATTAATATACTTGATTTAAATCAATCATTATGTGTACTCGAATTCGTATACGACCGTCGCAGACCTTTATTGATTAATTATTCATCTTATACTTCTGCCACAAAAACGTTATTAATATTAGTGGCGATAAATCTTGTCGGTTTTTATACAATGTTTTCGGTACAATCTATAGCCACAAGCAATTTTTTATGTTTTTATTTAAACATCGAAATAATTTCGGGCAAAATATTCACAATTTAATGTCAATATATAATGACAAAATTAATTTGTCGATTTACGCAATTTGTGCAAATTTTGTCGGAGCAGAAAAAAAAATGTGGGCCACATCTGTGCCTATTTATAAAAATATATTCACCAAACTGTTTCAATAGATAAATTCTACTCGCAAAAAAAAAATATTTTTTCCTTTTTTAGATTCTATCACGTAACAGTTTGAAATAAAAACGCGATCATCATTATATTGGATAGAATCGCCGCCCTTCTATTCAACCGATATCACAAAATTGTCCGATATTTCGCGTCTCTTGTCTTTTATATACAAATATGAGCGGTTTATAAAGAAATATAATAAAGGAGCATCGATTAAAATGATGATGATCATCTATCTGAGCGGAGATCAATCGATCAAGTTTTTGTGAATTTTTGCAGATTTTACTTTTTTTTTTTTTCATATTGTATATATATAAACGACCGATTTATGAATAGAACGATAATTGAATGATATAGGCTTTGGGTTAAATATTTAATTTGATGTTCACGCAAATTTCTAAGGAATTCTGTATACATATATCGAGTTGACCGTTCGTGATGATAATAGCATATATTTGAGATATATTTTTATATAAAGTCGTTTATATAGCATTGAAGGGCTTGTCGTATAATTTTACGTAGGACGTCGCCGTTTCATTTTATTTCAAATATATATTAAAATACTCGTAACTAAATAAAAATAAAAATTAAAAACCCATCATATCACAGACACCAGACTTACAAGAACAACATTATACAGAGAGTACATAACACATAACAATAAGAATAAAATACAAGACATACAACAGATCTTCCTTCTTATTATGTACAATGCCTGAAAATAAACCGAAAATGAAATTCTACTCTGCGCTTCTCTGCATGTCGTTTTTATGTTTTATGTTTTACAAAAAAAATATGTTTTGTGTACAGTGCGCTTGGTTTTAATGTTCTGTTCTTGTTTTTTTTTTTTTTTTTTTTTCGTTCGATTTGGTTTCGTTCGGGGTACAATAATTTTAATAATCATAATTCTTGGTGTGGCACAAATCATAAAATATAATTTTTGTTTTTATTTAACAAAATATGTTTTAATCATAAAGGATTGAAGAATTGTCGTCGTCTTAGTTTTGTAACATTTTTTTTTTTTTTTTGTTCTCGATTTTGAGGGGGTTTATTTACAATAAGTTTACAACAAGGCTGTGATTGATTATAATCCGTTTGCAAAATAATTTATTAATGATAATTCTTTTTAATAACATTTTTCATGTTATCGTAGTAACGTTTTTGTTAATTAATTATACGATTGACCTCATCGGTCCCTCACTATGTAACTCAGTCAGCACAATACAACAATGAAAAAAACAGACGGTTGTCAATAAAAAATAGAAAATCAGCATTGGCATCAGATCCTTAATCCTCTAATGACCAATTTAAGTTTCAACAGCAGTAATAATACATAATTCAGTAATTGGAAGCTTTATAGGCTCTAATCGTTACAACTTTTATTTTACGAATATGAGTAGTTTTTCATAAAGAACAAATTTGATTATTTTCGTAAATTTATCTTAATTTGACGTGATGGACTACCCGTTCCGTTCTTTAAGGACAATCGTTCGTTCATTTGGCAGATTTCAAATTGCTCCAGAACTCGATGATTGTGTGTTTCGACCATGAAACGTCATTGCTTGTAACTATGGGAACTTTAAGAATAGTTCAACAAACGATTGTGTAATCAATAGAATATGAGCATAATTCCGAATTTTTAATAGTTATTCAATTTCCTGGTAATAACGTGAATTTGGAAGCTTTATTTAGCGTGATAAATAGTCAGTCGGCTGATGAATATGTGATGGTATTTTATCCACAAAACTTAATTTTAAAAGTATTTCATGCCCAGACTTCTTCACTTTAATCAGAAGTAAGTTATCAGAAGCAACAATATTTATGATAAAATCTATCTCAAATTCTTGTAGTCGTGATATTATACCAACTCTAGGAGTTGAAGCCAAACCAAAAACTATTTGATTTTCCACTGATTACATGAGCGTTATAATGCCTAAATAGCAATAGAAAAATTTGGATGCTAGATCCAAGCTTGTTATTTGATACTAAATCAAAATTTAACAAATAAATAAAAAATACAATAAAAAGCGAATTTTAGTTTCAAATAAGGAAATAAGACGCAAATGTGTTTGCTCCTGTATTTTTATCCCCGCAGAAATGAATTCCTGTAGACTGAGTGTTATATAGGAACAAAAAAACAAAGACATTAAAAAATCTTAACATAAAGAATCGATTAATTTCGAAAGTCAGTAGTTAGTAAGAATGGTAAAATTAAGTTATTTTGGAGTTTTTACTAATCCGCTAACTCAGTGCTTCTTAAACTGTGAGCTGCGGCTCCCTATAGTCATTAAATAAAATGTATGGTATAGCTTCTAATCTGATATATGTTTGCATTAATGTTGCAAACAACAGCTATCTTTGCCAATATTCCAAATTTTCCATGGTTAATGATTTTTGTAATATTTATGTTGTGTGTATAGTAATTCCATATTTATGTGGATTTTGTACTCGAGCACTTATTCTAAAACGAGTATGTTATCTCAAATTTCAAAATCCGATCTGCGAGCCAAAATAAAAATTATGATTTTTAACAGGTTCTAATCACAATAAATGATCAGGATGTATGTAAAATAGTATTATCGTCAACTAATTATACTCGGTAGTACATAAATGTGCTGATTGAAGTATTTACAGTACCTTGCCATATTATTAGACCCATGGAAGAAAAACTGGACTTTTTCATCTTGAGGGATGATATCGGTAAATAATTAAGTGCTTTATACTGTTTTGGATGTTTAATAAATTATTAAACATAATACCAATAAAATAAAACAAATTTTAATGAAATATTTTATATTCTGTAATTGTTACATTAGTCTTATAATAGTACCCTTATTTCGTCAATATTTCGTTGACCCTCCTTTTCCAGCAATAAGTCCCTTAATTCGTCAAGGCATGCTTTTTATGCATGACTGAATAGTGCCTTGAAGGTGGGGATTATGGTTCCACTCGAAAATCAACTTTTCAATGAGTTATCTTCTTGTTGTAATCGTAGATTTGCTATTTCTCTTTTCAGAAGCTCCCAGGCATTCTCTATAGGGTTCATATCTGGAGAGTTTTCAGGCTATTCGAAAACTGTAATATTATTTTGTTCTAAAAAGCTTGTGATACTCTTAGCTTTATGGCAAGGAGCACCATCGTGCATAAAAATTGGTTCTTCATCATCAGAAAACCAGTCTTTGATTTGATTTGAACCTTTTTTTTTAGGAATTTTTTATATTGATCTTCATGCAATGTTTTTTCCACGACATAGAGACGTCCTGTCTCTGTTCTTGATATCACATACCAGACCATTACAGAAGGTGGATGTTTCACAATGGGGACGATGCAGTTGGATGTTTCACAATGGGGACGATGCAGTTGGGCTTGTATTTCTCGCCTGTCCTTCTTCGTACAAACTTTGATTTTTCCGTCAAAACTTGAAACACAGACTCGTCGGAGAAACAAACCTGTTGTGACAAATATTATTTTAAATTTCTGACGAGACACATTGATGTTATTGATTTATAAGAATAATAAAATACTGTTTTTACCTTTTCTTGTGAAATTTTTCTATTTACGAGCCCAATCAAGTCGCTTCTTCATCATAGCCGGATTCAACTTTGGTTTTCGCGCAGGTTTATGTGCGATCAATCTATTTTCAGCAAGACGCCGCTGCATAGTTCGTTGGGAAACAAGTATTCCGTCATCTCTCATGTTCTTCGTAAGCAAACGAACGGATAGTTTTCTATTTTGGATGCAGATATTTCGGATTTTTCTGTCTGTTCCTTGGATTGTAATGCGTCGTCGTCTGCACGCATCCTTTTTTTTTGGCGACATAGTTATCCCGGAATCCATTTGTTTTAATATTCTTCACAGAACTTCATGAGACACCTGTCACTTTTGCAATTTCATATTGCGATAAATCAGTAGACTTCAAAAGACCACACACTTCACCAACTTTCTCAGGAGAGAAAGGTCATCATTTTTTCCCATCCAAAATATTTCAGAGATCATATTTCTTTAAATTGTATTATTGTATGATTGCAAAAAAATATAAAATGAGAACAGACCATCATACTGAAACAAAATATGCAACGCATACTTACCGTAATTAGTCAAAAGAAACCATTTCAAAATTAACAAATTTTAAGGTTAAGTAATCCTTTGTTCGCTCACGAGGCTATAATGACATTAATTTTGTTTTTACTGCGTTGCAAGCATTAAAATATCTTGTTTAATGTTGCCAGAACTAGAAATTTAAAAAACAAACACACGACACGCCTAAATAAAAACACAATTGCGCTCTAAAGTTAGAAAATCCAATTATTTTTGCTTGGGTCTAATAATATGGCAAGGTACTGTAAGTAATTCTAACTCATAAATCCGAATTAAGAAATTCGTTAATAATCATTCTAGATTGAGATCGATATCTGAAGTAAATTCGCGTAAATTTAGCTATATTTAAAGTCAAAGTTATAAGGACTTATAAATAAGAAAATTTACTCATACTTTTATTCAATTTCAAATTTAACATGAAAGCTTGGCAAATTTGGCATCAAAAATTTCAAGTTCGTTAAACTTTATAGATTCTAAAAAAAAATTCAAATTTTGAACATAAAATTATAAGCGGGTTACAAAACTTTTTAATTGGTTGATTTTACCGAAAATTGGCAGCTGTAAAAATCTAAAAAACGTTGGTAACCCTCAATTTTCTATAAAAAAAATGAATTTTTAAATGTTTTGGTTATTTCCAGAGTTTCCATATTTCAATAATTCAGAAGAATAAGTTAAATTAAAGTTTGGTTTTAAATAGGTAATTAAGTTCAATCCAAAATGTAACCTGATTACAATCGGTCAAAAGTTCTAAATTGTACTTTGACTGAACAGTTGGCGCACTATATGTATGAATTCAAAAATTTTAATTTCCGTTGTGGTCATCCGTACGACAATAAATTTATTGTAATTCATTTATTTTATTACTATGAAGCATGAATTCTATGAAGAAAATTCTTACATCTAAAAAAAGCGGATTTGCGAGCCAAATAACCACCATATACAATTGGATCCGCCATTCTCTTATGTTGTCTCCAAACTGTATCATACTCCACAGCTTCATGGTTTTCCTTATTTAACTACTTTTCAAATTTGTAAATTACCCTTACTCCGGATAATGGTTTTGTTATATTTATTTAGTCGACCTCGATGCACTCGAACGATCATACGAGCAAGATTATTGACGCATTTCAAGAATGAGACTCCTTGCTCTTTTCGAATATAATAAAACGGTTGCTGTAAAGCATATAATTTTTAAAATACATATATTGATTTCCTTTGGCACCTATTTTCGTTGCAACAGACCGATTCACTACAAAAACTTGAATTTCGCTACCGAACATAATATAGCAAGTTTTTTTGGTAAAAAAAAATTAAAATTCGCAACTTTTGTACAAGTCCCGTGATCCGATCAATTTGAAAATATAAGACTACGGTCTAAGCTAAGAGAACTATAAGTAAGTGAACAAAATTTGATGGTGTGCCGACCGACCCAAAATATTTACAAAAATAGCCCGGAGCTCTACCCATTTTGTTCTTGCGACCTGACCGTCAAAGGGTTAGATACAGCGCTCCCTTTCTTGTAGCAATTTTATTTACTGTGACATAGTTTTATTCGGTATGCTTCAGGAAAATATGAATGTTCTCCAAAGATGTTTCAATGCTTGTACCAGGTTTATTTTTAGTATTAGGAAGTTCGATCATATTTCTGCCTACTCTACCCCCTTTGTTATCTATAAAGGAAATTAATGTTTAATAGGTTTCATTCCTCTAATTTCCGACTAATTCCGGCTAAAAATTGTTGTAGGTCGTTAAACAAATCATTTTATGGTAGGATAGTTTCCATTTGGAATTTAATTCTATTGGAAATTAAGAGGTTAGGATTGGCAAAATTATTTAAGTCAAAATTTTTGGTGTGGCGTGATTGATGGGCAATACGTAGTTTTTTTAATTTTAATTTATTTTTATTAACATTATTATTATTGCTAATTTTTAATATTATTTCACCTCTTGCTGTACATTTAAATTAGCTACTGCTCAAAATAGAATATGTAAGCATGAGGTGGAAATTGTTTGGAAAATTTTAGAGGTTTTTATGACTAATGGAAGCAACTTCATTATTTTTTTTTTTTGTTTCTATTACATTGTTTCCATGTGTGCTTTTCCTTTTAATATTAAATTATTTATAAATTACTATAAATAAATAAATAATTTTGGTTTTTTGGAGAGAATGCTAAAAATTGAAAAAAGAGGTGATTATTGTGTGAGATGTGTTCGAAGGTACGTGAATTATATAAACTAACAGAAAAGTAAATTTAAAAATAAAATTAAATCGAACGATCAGTAAGGTGTGAGTGATCATAAAAGTTTTAATTATTTTATGATTTTCATTTTAAAATGGTCAAAATTTTATTTAAATTTAGTTTTGATCAATTACACAAAAATAAAATAAAATTAATACACATAAACCACTAAGAATGAGAAAACTATAATTAAAACTAATCAATTTATAATTAAGTAATTATTTACCGTTTATTTAATCTTAAAATTTGTAATGTACCAACATTGATCCAATTTATACTTGAGGTGGCATACCGTTCAATTGTATTTTTTTTTGTTAAATGTTGTTGTTGCAATTTATACAATTAACTCCAGTTGGGTGTATTCTATTTAGATTCTACCTAATTGGTATGTTATGGAGTAACGGGTCGGAGTTAATTGAGTTGTACCTGTGCATTCAATGACAAACGGTTTATCATAAAGGTAATTTAATTTTTTTATACTTCGATAACTCTTGATTTTTCATTTCTGAATTGGATCGTGTTGGATGAAACCATCGGTCTCCAAATATTATTAAAAATAAATTTTAAAAGGCCAAGTAGTGTGGCAATATTTACGTACTATATAAATAAGTTAATACGTACTATAACCCGACTAGTGAATAGTTCCTAGTTGGAGTTCAATATAGTGTTTATCGCTATTAAATATATAGTTGATACGACGTTTTTGACAACCGTAGCATAACACGCGGTCGTGATATCTCTTACCGACGTTATACGTCGCCCTGGGATTAAATCAAGTGACAGAGAGGCAGTAAGGCCATCAAGGGAACACGAACCGCGTGTCTCTATTTTTTTGTATGGGCACACAGGCCGTTTCTTTTGGTCGGAAATTTATATATGGGCTCATCTCATGGAAAGTTGGACATCTTGCTTTACCGTTACCCATCACATCACTTGGGAATTACGCGATTTAATTATGGATACGAAACGGTTTAATTAATTTTTTTTTGGTGCTTAATTCGTCTTAATTATTTATATTATTATTGTTTTCTTAGAGTTTATTGTTAGTGATTTAGTGTTAATTTTTTTGTTTTAAATTGAATAACCGACGTGAGCAATAATTTTCGGAAGTGGATATCAAATTTTTTTTTATCAATCTAAAAGACTAAAATTAGTATATACATATACAATATATCCATTTTTGGGTGGATACTTGAGCGCTCTGGTCTTCAAACAAAAGTGGTAAGTGATTATTTTTTCTTAATATCTGCTTCTTATAATTTCCGAATTTACCACATAAAGATATTCAATTTAATTTAAAGTTAAAGATAAGCAAGTGACTGTTTTTTTTTTTAATGCTTATTGATTAATAAATCCATGTTTGGCAAAAGCCTATAATAATGTATTAGTGGAGTTTCTTATTTGGATTGAGAGTTGTGAGAAGAAGATGTGATGACGATCGTGGCATAATTGGAAACAATCTTTACGCATTTTTTTTTACCCTGTCCAAACTGATGTGCATCATCCAGGCCGAAAACAAATAGGGCGTATCTTCCCTAAACCCAAAAGGATATAATGTTACAAATTGTCATCTGATATGTTGAAATTGGTGATGAACTGTATGTGATTGTTTTTCTTAAGTTCATGAATGAGACATTAAACATAATTTCTTGTTTTTGTTTTAAACTTAAAAAACTAAATAAATACTTAAGGAAATATTGCATCTAAATATTATCCAAAAATCTAATAACTATAAACTAACAGTGTAATAAAATAAACCGTAAATATTTTTTTGAAATAATAATGGTTGTGAAGTGCAAAACATGAAATCTGCATAAAAACTTTCCAATTACCTCGATTCTGTACAAAGCGTCCTAAGTTAAAAAATCGAATTAAACTATTAATAAACTAAACTAATTAAATTAATATAAAACTAAATAAATCCAATAGTGTGGTGCGACTACACATATCGGTTTTCATTGATTAAAAACCGTAGTTTGCTACCAAAATGTCGTCATCAACATACATCTAACACGCAACATGACTTTCATCACGCAACACAGCAAAATTTTAAAACAACATTTTTCTTTCTTAATTTTTTTTTCATCCAAATTATTTCAATTGTATTCATTAAGTTTTAAGTCACAATTAAGATTTTTACTCATTTTTAGGGTAGTAGGGTGTAGCTTAGGATTAGGATTAGGTTTTAAATGTTAAGAAATTTTCTTAACATTTAAAACCTAATCTTAATACTAAGCTACACCGTACTACCCTAAAAATGAGTAAAAATCTTAATTGTGCCCCTTTATTTCGGTGGTATCAAAACTTCTTCCATCAGGAAAATACTCATCAAGCCCTTTAAAATTACAACTCACTTGATATTTAAATCTTTCATAATAATTACATTCAATTGGGGTAGGATTTCTGCGTTATCGGGAAGTGGATCAAATATAGTTCCAGAATTTGACCGACACAAATACACAACACAGAAAGTTCGTTTCCGATTCGTCGCCTTTGATATATACTAATTAGGGCTTGCGTCCCGGGATTTTTGTCATGGTATTCCTATGGTATATAATTCCATGGTATATAATTTCAAAGCTCATCTGTGTTAACTCCATGGAATTTCAGAAAGTCGTCTATGAAGAACACAACATTACAATAAATAAAAAGAGTTAGATGGTAAAGAAATGAATCTTGTGTTAGATAGCCACATCCGCTGAAGTACATTCTGCTGTATAGAGATTACTGATGGAACGGTTCCTTAGAAAAACAGCACTTCTAGAACTGAAAATATATAAGAAATACAGAATGAATGAATGTTGAACAGTATCGTCCATCTACAAAATGTTTTGAAACCGCTGAAGGCACAGTGTTAAGTAACCAAGTCATTGACATACAGAAGAAATTTATAAGAAGAGACAACTACATACATATATTGACAAGAGTAATGTTAAAACATCTTAAAGAAAAATTAACCATCAGAAGGTATAAATATGTTGCCCCATTAAAAAAATTCGTCAGAGTCCAAAATGGCCAATTTTGGAAAAACACTGTTGCAGCGGTTATATGAGGTAGAATCGTTGGGATCATATAAGAAAAAATAGAATTCAGTCACAAGAAGAGCCGTACATAGTCTATGTTCAGAATTAAATGAAACTATCCTGTATCCAAAACCGTAACGCAAGTAAAGAATTTTTATTAGTTTCTTAACCCTCCGAGAAGGTGGATTGGCGTCTATTGGAGGGGGAGACCAAAGTTGAGTAGATTAATATACCAGCTCCATAACCTTCCAGTAGGGTGCGCCTCACGTGAGCTGTTCTGGTCTTGTCATTAGGCAGCTACGTGATGGGTACGATTGTGTAAGGGGTAACCTGTTCACAATTCGCAAGTGTACATGCTGCCTCCTCGTGGCAACCACTGGCAACTAAGGCCATTTGGCACATTTTTGGCCATTTGACACAGGCTAAATTACGACGATAAAGGAGAGAACCTTGACAAAAACCCTAATCTAAAGTGGAACAGCATATGCCGATGGATGAATGGCTGATAGGTTAATCAGTCCAAAATATGCGGTCTCTGGATACCAGGCACCCTCCAGTTTTATTTAGCTAATCTGTAGTAAAGCTGGGTGACCTACAGGCGATTTGCAATTCCCAGCAAGTCGTAAGAATAAAATCAAACGGAATAGGAATACACGAGAGTGGGACAATCCTCTCGAAGTCCTTGGGCTCCAATTCTACCGTCTTTCTAGCGGAATTACATGCTGTAGTAAACATCTAGGAGGGAGAGCAATAAGCCCAGATAGTATGTATCACGTACCGGGAGGCATTATATTGTCAGGTTCATTAAGAACCTGAATATTGACTGGACGGATAATCAAGCAGGGTCCAGCACACAGGGTCAATTTCACCCTTACCTCATAATCGATCGTAAACATCTTAAAAGCATTTAGGAAATTGGCGGCCCGGAGGTTCTCTAGCCATAATTTTGAGTACTAACAACACGTTAAGGTGCTTCCTTTGCAAAGCGCAAAGTGCAGGGTTATTCTGACTCTGTTGTGTACCAAGCGTCGGTTTACTCCGAAACAAACCTTTTTTATTTGAGGTGATACACGTTTTACACTTAAAATTTAATCCTTTACATTTCAAACTGAACCTTTTACATTTCAAATTGAACCTTTACCAAATTATATGCATGGCCAATTATAATGGAACTTATCTATTTCTTAACGGATTTTAGTGAAATTTGAAATGAAGATTCTAAAATGATTTTTGGGTATAGTTCTGGAATATGGTGAAGCAGGATAGAACTTAGCTATTCCTTAACCCATAATGATCAAATTTGACACGTGTGCACAAAACGAAATTCTAAAATGATTTTTAGATGATATTCTGGAATATAGTTAATTAGGATATAACTTAGCTATTTTTAAACGATTATGATGAATTTTGACGATTATAACAAACACAAGAAAATGAGACCCAAAAATTATTTTTGGATGAAGTTGTGAGAAATATGTCAATATTATCTTTATAATGTTGACTGTTGAGATTTCTGTGAATCACGCAACTGTTGAGTTAGAAACTATTCTCACCAGGTTTCTTGTCTGCTAATAGAATAGAATTCAAACCCACAACCACTAAGCCCGTCGGTTCATATATTGGGTAGGAAATTGTCTAATAATTTAACATGGAATGATCAAATTTATGAAACTGCAAAGAATTCCCAAAAGTGGGTTGGTTATCTTAGGAAGGTCGGTTCGCCTTTTGTTTTTTTTTACAAATTCATCAGTCGCACCCAGCAGTTTTACACAGTAAACAGGCATCTTTAAAATTCTATAAATATAGTGTTACCAATAAGAACTGTTAAAGCCTTCAGGAAGAACATCGAAAAACAATGAAATCATAGTAAAAAATCAAAAATTACTATTAATTACGATTTTATTATGTATTTGAATTTCAATGTTTAGTAAAGAAGAATAGTGTTTAGATAGGAACATTCCCTATATTATTCCTTAAGAACATTTCCCACGAATGTTTTTCGTGTTCTTTTCCCTTTTATAATGAAGCAAACCTATACCCACCCCCTTTTCCTCATCGCCCATCTGATAACTTTATCCGTCATTCGAGACTACCCGGGTTTTCTAGATTTTACTCCTGTATAACTCCTGATCATGTAGTTGCCTGCGTGCTACTACAGATATTCAAAGATTAAGCTGCCCTTCATTAAGTTAATAACAAAGTAAATTTTGGTATTAAACGATTTACAAAATATGATCAAATCCAAATTTTCAAATATTTAGTAGTCTTTTTGTACCGCAACTCTCTAATCATTATTTCGTTCACGTCGCACCAACAAATTTAATTACTCTGCATAAGCTTTTGTTGCATCACGAACATGTATCATATAAAAAGTCCGCCGGCGAATCCCATATAAAAAGATCAAAACGTAATTTTATCTTTATAAAGATAAATCTGATATTTTAGAACTTTTATTTTTATGATAAAATTTTATGACTGTAATCCATCATGGATAAAAATAATTAAAAATCATCGAAGCGACCGAGGCAACCGCATTCACAATTTTTTGTTCACGATAATTTTAAGAAATTTGATCAAACGTACAACCGGAAGTTTATGTCTCCCACATTTTATAACAAAAAAAAAAGGCACTTGTTGCCCAACTATATGGATTGTGCGAAGAGTAAATTGTTGAATGGTATGTATATTTATAAAATTCTGGATAATTTGATCATCATGACGGCGATGATGATGATGAGACGCCACTCAAAATCACGTTTTATACTCTATTACAGGTATATAAAGTATGTAATGTATAGTAGTAAGCAGTTCTCACCAATGTTGATCATGATTGTTGATCGCTTATGATCACCAATATTTAATTTAAACATAATATAAAAAAAATCGTTTGACAATAACTGGAATAAAATGTCTGGCGACAGATAGAATTTTCCTATTTTTCTCTCTTCTGTTATTTTTCACGAAAGATCAAATTGATCGATTACTGTGAATGATATGATCGCACACACACTAAACTGGTTCGTCGTTATATAAAATATATTGAATGAACTCTTTTTTATGTATACATAGGTATAAAGAAAACAATTGATGAAGGATAGTGAAAAATTTGCTTATCAATTTTAAGTTATCAACGTACCTAAGTACAAAACAAAACAATTGATTTTCCAAAAATGTGATGTTTAACGGAAAATAAAGTACATATACAATGCATAGTGAATTGATTGACTATAGATAGTCATGATTGTTAAATCCAATGGTCGTGTCCGTATTAGGGTTAACGTCTTACTACTTGATATCATTAAGCTTATCTCGTGCAACTTAAGAAGAAAAAGAACATTGAATTCAATATTCCAAAATTAAAACACTTTGGAATTTTTTGCTCAATGTAATAGATTGTAATGTGATAATGTAAAATGTCAACATAATGTTTACAAGATCAAGTGTGTATAGACATATTATTAATTAAGATTATAATTCATTTATTTGATACACTGTAACAGTAAACCAAATATTTGCCAACCATTTTACCAAAATGGGCAGCGCAGCTACTTAACAATTCATGCTGTGCCAAAATTATAAAACAATAAAATTCACAAAAACCACATTTTAATTTCATCATCATAAAATTGTACACAACGGTTTTCATAAAATCCCATGATCATAAACTGTTCAACCACCATTTTTTTCTGTTGTTAAATTGTTAAATTTAATTTTGAAAAGTTAGAAAAAAACTTAACTTTTTTTTAACAATAAAAATAAACTGAACATTACGTGATATAAACCTTTAAATGTTGTCATGAATATCAATTAAGTGATCAACAAAATATACGACTATAGTTGATGATCATCATCATCATCATGATCATTAGAGGCAATATACATACAGCAATAAACTTGGTTATGTATGTATATATGAAATGGTTTGGAGTGCTACCGATAAAGTTCCATATTTCTAACCTCCAAAATATTTTGACAAATCGATCGTTTCGAATTTCAATTGCATTGTTTTCTTGTGTGTATACAATTTACACAAAATACATAAATAAAATTGGTCATCACGATCTTAACATATTCAATTTTTTAACGGAATTTAAACGTGTTGCTGCACAACAATATGTATAAATATATCAAAATTATTTCTAATATATAGATCGCGATCATGTAATTTTTAATTATCTATAATTTAATTTTATTTTTCTCCGCGATTAACGACATGATATGGTACAGCCACCGCAGTATTGTAACATGATCGCATAAAAATGTATACTTAATATAAAAACAAAGAAAAATTCGAGATCTCGCATTGTCATCATCCAATCGAATTAAAGTGAAAAGATGATTGGATAAGAAGAATTTATTTATTTTGAGAAAATAAAAAATAAAAACAAAAATAAAAAGATTTTGATTAAAATGCGACATTTATTGTCTCAATTGAAATGAAACGAATATATGTATCTAAGTATGTATATATAAGATATATAAGAAAATGGGCGGATATTTTATCCATTTTTAATTTCAGTATAATACAATATAATGATCGATCATTTGATTTAAGACAACAACCAAAACAATCTTTGTTATTTGTTTTACTTCTCTCGTTTCAATTTAATAAATGTCACGTGTGCAGTAACAATACCACTATATAGAAGGGTAGTTTAGTAGTTTTGTATATTACAATGCAGACGGTAAATGAAGTACCAAACACTTTGAAAATTTAATTTTCACAAAATGTCAATTAGATATTGATTACATCCCCTCTTGACTTGTTTACTCATGTATACACCAAATAAATGTAAGGGAGATTATAATTGACACGTTACGATATTTCAATCAATATTTTGACAGATATTTCCAGCCCGTTTAATTAATTTTGCTTTAATTATGTAGGTATTTTGTAATCGCTGAAACGTGGCTAACATTTTGATTATTTTTTTGCAAACACTTAAATTTAAAAAAAAAAAAATATTAGAATATTTAAACGTAAGAATTATTCCCGACTGGTAATAAAAAGTAACAAACAACACAAGTAGCTTTAAATTACCACCGTCAGCATATTTTGCCGAAGATTTGGCTCATAAAGGAAGCAGATTTATCGATATAGTTTTCCAATTTTTTCTCAAAAGAAGAAGTAAGAACGTGAAAGTTACAAAAACTGTAAAAAATACCGTATAAATATTTGTATAAATAGGTAACATCATTTCAAGCCGCTAAAATTTAATGCTGAAAAAGACCTCATCAGCAAGACTGAAACAGAGGAATGCCAAAATTAATATTTATTCCTCCGCACACCAAAAATTTTGTCATCCTTGTTTTGAACATCCTTAAATTTTTATAAAATGCTTTTGAAAATGACCCTGAATAAGATTAGAAAAATAAAGCTTTAAAAATAATTCAGATATCAAAACCATAACAAAATTCTATTATCAACAGCCATGTTTATAGAATTTAGCGTTTTACTTTTGTGTAGCATTCCGCAAAGAAAAGATTTTATCAATTTCGTTAAATCGAAAGCAGGAAAGGCGGAAAATGAAATGTTTACAATTTAAGAGATTTTTAGGCCGTACGTTGGAATTTTTGCGAATTAAAATAAAATAATAGCTGTGTTCTTTATTCGTTCCCGATAGCTGCTATCGAGACCCGCCATTTTTCTACGCCTAAATTTCAATTTGACGCACTATTTATTGGTAAACTAAACTTATTTAACATCACACTATCATTTTTAATTCAATTGTTTAGCGAAAACTTGATATAAAAAATATTTGGCTCTTCCTATTTATACGGAGCGCTATCGGGAGCCACTTTTTATATGACGGCTCTCGATCTCGAGCTATCCGGATCGAACAAAAAAAACACAGCTAATATAAATTTATTAGAACAAAAAACTGTCACATAATCTAAAATACTGTCAAATATTCTCTATTCTTTGAAAAAGCTAGAAGACCTGGCAATCTCAAAATAAAGTTCTAATTATTTATTGATCGTAGATTTTTAATAGTTCTGGAGGAATTATTCAATAAATTTAAAATACAAGGAAAATTATCAACCACCACACTTCAATTCTATACAGCGCAGTGACTTGTATTGTTGATGTTGTTGATTTCAGGATTGGGTTCTTGATTTTTAGAGATTATAGAATTCTAAGATTACTCGAGATTTCTGGGAATATTCGACATTTTTGAGAGCATATAGCGATTATACTCGAATTTCGAGATATCAAGAAGTGATTCTCAAAATGCGAGATTATTTACAATATTTAAGCACTCGTAACGATATCCTACTTATTTGAATCCCATTAAAATTGCACAGTCCGAACGTTCGTAGTTATTCTAGATTTTGACATTGGGCGCAGGGATTGCTGTAATATAACTATGAGTTATCAAGCGCAATTTTGTGGAATATTTGTTTTATTTTCCACCAAAGTCTTTGGTGTTGTACGGATTTGTATTATTTGATATATTTTTATTACAGTAAAGAAAAATCTATACAATTGAGTACATATTTTCCGCTGTACTATACTAAACCCTTCCATTGCACAACAATAAGGCAAAAATTACACCAATATTCAATTTAAAAGCATTAAGGAAACTCATCGATTTACTCACTATATTTCGAGATTAAATTTCTGTTCCTTGAAGTGGCATTGATATAGTTTCCTTAAAAGGGTTACTTAATAAAAACTCAATACGTCTTCCTTTTTAACAGGACACTTTACTTTGTATTTTTTGAGGATTTTTATTTTTGCCATATGTCCGGTTCCCTTTAATGATTTATTGGTTTTTCGGCGTTTTGTCAAGGTAATTTACCAAGATTTTATGTTCACCCGTTTATTATTATTATTCTGTATTCATCAATTTATGTGTACAACTACTCACACTTCCTTACAAGTACATTAACATTAAATAAAATATTTATCAAACCAATTAGCACGGCCGAACAGTGGTTTGGTGTAATTAAAATTATTGCCACAAAACGGAACAATCTCAAATCTCTGTGAGGAGCGTAAATGCCAAACCTCTCAAATCACTCACGGCAGTCATTTCTCGAGCAATGAACATTCCGGGCAAATACAATACATAATATTCCACACCTCTGTGCCAAACTTTGCAAATCAAGGGATAGAATTCAATTTTTATATGGTTGGAGAACGTAAACTCTTTGCCCCGGAAATCATAAACTCTACTCCAAAGTTAAATTTAACAAATCATCAGAATGAAATCGGAACCAAAATCAATCAGTTTCTGAATTTAAATTATGTAATCCATTTTGTGAAAAGGTTTAAAGAAATCGTTTCCCCACCATGTCAAATACGTGACTAGTAAAAGAAATAAAGTTGGTAATCATAACCTACCTTTTAAAAAGCCATGCTGGGGAACACGAAACACTAATTTTATTTTCTAATTTATATATTATCTATAATTTAATGTTGTTTCTTTCACCCGATTTATAAATATATCCATTAAATGATTGTTTCCAATCCTTAGGAAATAAACCATTCGACAGACTCAAATTAAAGAAATCACGTAATGGCTCAATCAGAAAATCTGCGCATTTAGTCAAAATCAATGGAGAAACACCATCAGGGTCAGATCCAATGTTTGTATTAAAACTATCTAAATCTTTTACTACTTCGGAGGCCATAAACTGAACCATAAAAGACACCTGGGGATTCAGAATTGAAACTCCAGAAGTGTTATCGGTCACCTTAAAAATACTTTGGAAAAGGCGTCACATAATTCCTGAGAGCCAGGAACCGAAGCATTATTGAAGATCATAATATGCGACTATCCATGTGAATTTCTCTTGGAATCTATGAATGTACAAACCGCTTCAGGTTGACACATATTTCATTTAGAATTTAAATTTAGCGTTTACGTCCGCAGAACGCTTGTAGAGCTTGGCAGCTTTTGATTTACGATTAAACCACAATTCGGTGTAACTATGTGGAACTAACAGAAATAAGAAATCTTCGCAACGAATAATTCAAAGCCATTAAATAAAATTTCATAAAATTCCGCGACATCATTTGAAATCTGCAAATTGTAAAACAAGCTTGTCCGAAAATCTAAATCTTTGCTTTCTTAAAATCAAATTTAAAATCTTGACCAACGACAGAAAAACCATCAAAACCTACAAAATAAAATTTAATTAAAACTGGGGTGTGATATATACTGAATGTCCAGCTAAATCTGGACAGGATTCAGCGTCAATGTAAAAACCCCATTGAATTGATGCGTTCCAAAATTAGCAAAAATGTCCAACATAAAGTTGGATAGATCATCCACTGAAGATCCAAGTAATTTTTGGTAAATTAAAATCACCCGCAAACAGAGCACGATCATTTTCATTTCAACTTTGGCATGAAGTCCACCTTAATAAAATCACTGCATAATTTGTAAATGTTTGGCGAACTACCAAAAGGGATATAAACTCCAATAATAAATAACAATAAACAATCGGCATTTAATCTTGACAATAACTGAATAAATGATAACATATAGCAATTGATGTCGATCTGCTCAAATTCGAAGTCACTCTTAAACGCCACAATCACACCACCCTCTTTGAAATTGATATAAAAGTTGATGGCAACTCGATCACTTTGGAAAACTGCATAGCCTGGAGGAAAGTATTCTTCATAAAATAATTTAAAAATTAAAATAGTATAAAGCGAAGTGAAGTTACGTTTCGATAACTAATTTACGGCTCCGGGAATACCAGTGAAAAACAGAAACGAGTACCGGTCAAAAATTAGAAGGTAATTCATTTAAAACGTTTCAAGCTTGAAATGCCTTTTCAAAAGTTAGTTCAATATCAAAAAACTAAAACAGCAGTCAAGATTCAGTCAAACAGATAAAAAGGAATTCCAGGGATAATTGCTCTCCGGAAAAGTCAAAAAACGAAAGGAGTGAGAAAATGTCTCTTACTAATTTTATGACTAAAATCAAAGCACTCTTGATTTTACAAAGCCAAAGTCTGACAAACGAAGCTTTTATAAAGGAATAAAGGAATTCGAACGGTAACAATTTTTGTTTAAGGTAGTGAGTGCATCATTAAAAAAAAAATCGAACAATTATTGCTATACCATATTTTGCTAAGAAGTGGTTAGGTTTAACTTAGGATTAACTACCACTTTTATCGTTTGGTCGTCAATAGGTATTTGTGTATTATGAACAAATCAAATATTTGCTCGTTTGACAAGCGCAAATGGTACTAGAATGTGAAGTGAACAAATATTTTTGCTTTTTTGCTTTTGATATGGGGTGGAGATCCTAATTATTTCAAAATTAAATAATAAACGTGTATTGAAATTAAAATTTATTTAGTTTCAATTTTTTTTTTATTTCGTAAAACTCCGATATTTTCATTTTAGTTTTTCTATTTTCCTTTTCAAGAGGAAATTTTTAATTTGTATTGCGCTCTCTTCATTCAAGGAGAAAATATTTTATTGATTTTCCATGGAATGGAACCAGCAAAAATGTTTGTTCCTTAAACCTGTAAGTCATTATAAAAGTAAACAATTTTTGTATTGTGAATGCCCTGTTACAGTGAAAACGAAATTGGTGCGTTAATTTTGTGGACCTGCAGCTGTATAATGAAAAAACGTAACTTTGTTATTTACGTTTGTTATGACAGTTAAAAACGTGAATCGCAAAATTATAACGTTATTTCCTATTTTGTCCGAAGAAAATGTACCCGACCCCGACGTTAAAACCCCTCGTTTTTTTGGTTGGGTTTTTGAAATGTTTTTTCATTTATATTTCGTCATCCCAGTATTTATGTGATACATACGCATTTTAGTAATCTTGGATTTAGATCTACGACCTTACGTAAAACTGTAGACTGGATTACCAAATTAAATTCCAGAATCATTATTTTAGCAAATTATCATCCCAGTTTTTAAATGACACAAATGGATTTTAATAAAAATATGGTTAGGACCGTCACAATACAAAATGGCAGACCTAACTACATAACTCCAAAAAGATTAAAATGCGTTTGTAAGACTTAAATACTGAGGTGACGATATATGACAAGATGATTATGTATTTTTATTTGATTGCCGTTAAGTTTAAGAATTTAATAATTAAATTAATAGTAATTTAGAGAACATACAAGAGAAAAAGCGGCGCGCAACAGCGACAAGCAAACAGCGGGATATAGGAAATACTATGCAACAATTTGAATTAGTAAACGAATAATGTAAGTGTCTTGTTGCCAAATAATTTATTTTAGTTTTTCTAGCGGATTTCGTATAAAAAATATACAAGAAATCCGAACATGGTTTAGCCAATCTGGCAATATTGTTATTAATTTAATGAAACCGTCACTGTATATTGTGTGAAAATCAATAAATAAATGGGTCCGGCGGCTTCCAGTGTCGGTTCGCTAAAAGATACATTATTATCCTGTTATATTCACAATCAGACTTGTATACTATTGGTTGGCAAATGGCATTTTTTGACAAAACATTTCTTCTGTTTTCTATGTTTTTTCGATGTTCGTGAACGTTTTTTATTGGAATAGGAATTTCACAAAAAAGCAGCGTTCACGTTAAGGAATATTGCGTTACTCGTCACGTTTTTTTTTTTTTTACTTTTTTAAGAATACAGCTGCAGAGTAGATGAATTTGAGTGTAAGATGTTTTTCTGTCTAATTTTTTATGTTGTATGCCCTACAAGTAACCAAACAACAAAAATTGGTGACTAACACTAACGATGACCATATGATTCCGTTCGACATTTTTCTAAAAACCCTTAAAAGGGCTTGGTAGTGGATTGGTAGCGCCCCACAGGAGACATTTATCAATACTTCGTGCGTTTTTGATTTAAATAAGAAACGATCATAAATCAAGAGATGACAAATCAAATAAGAATATCACATTTACGAATCGGTATCTTATTTAGAAATAGCCTTCCAGTTTATCGAGATTTTCGATATATTATTCAAGTTTAGCTTGAGCATTTTTGAAAATACTGAAATTATTTATGATCCTCGAATTTATACAAAATTTGTCCAGTAAAAAATCCGTAAGTGTTTATTCGAA
Organism: Tipula vernalis; assembly: GCA_958295665.1. Taxonomy (NCBI): domain Eukaryota; kingdom Metazoa; phylum Arthropoda; class Insecta; order Diptera; family Tipulidae; genus Tipula; species Tipula vernalis. Next base: position 4,303,963 of record OY282560.1, on the reverse strand, counting down.
TTATTTTCGATTAATGCTTTATCTATTATATGGTTAATCAAGAATTTTTGACTCCCTTTGAGTTTGGTTTATTTTTTAAATTATTTAAAAAAGAATTAAAACCAGTGACGTTTTGTCATAAAAAATTTTCCAAGTGCTTGTATGCGGTAAGCTTATCCTATTATACTAAATGGAGGGCTGATTTTAATGTATATACACGATACACTGCAACTCTGATTTGGTAAAAACTCTCTAGAATTTAATAATCAATCTAAATTCACACGCTGTGGAAAGCAAGGGATATATAAAGTCATTGTCAAATCATAATCAAAACAAATTTAATTTTTTTTTTCCTTCAATCCACACCTTACGCAGTGTCATTCATGATAGCAAATCATTTATAGATAGACTGACACATTTTAATTGAAATCTTATAAAATTCAAACTGTTTCTAATAATTTTTCATCGTCAAAGCCGAATTTTTAAAAAGCTCACCAAATAGCCATAACAAGACAAATCACACCAATTTTTTTTTTATAAATTTTTTACAAAATCACATGGGGATTGAATACATCAAATACAAATCAATCGTTATTGACGTTACCGATATGTGTATAAAGAGGTGAGTGTGGTATTATGAAGAAAAGCGATCAAGAAATTTATTTTTATAAAAAAGGAAATTGATTTGGAATAAATAAAATAAAACATTTTCAATTTGCGATCAATTAAATTTCCAGAAAGTCGCATAATTATGCAATCACATCACATAGACAAAATTCGCAATTTTTTTTTTATTTTGTGCCGTTGTCGTTGTCGTTGTCGTTGGTTGTTGCATCATTATATGCACACTCTATATAATGAGTATATTATCTGCAGTGTACAATAGATAAAGTATAGAGATAGATAATTGATTCGATCTAAAGATGGAGTTAGCGCGATAATAATAAGAATACGTGAAGAAAGTGCTCGTCATTTCTATGTACTTTACGGTTAATTGTATACACAATTTTTTTTTTTGTTTGTTAGCTATTGACAAACGTTGTGTTAAAATAATTAATGGATAGTCAATTATGATTATGATCGAGATTTGTATTTTTTTGCTGTTTCCGCTGTATATGTATATAGAGTCAATATAGGTAATTACTTGTTTTGACCTTAATTAGATAGTCTCCACGTAAATATAAGAATTCAGTACTTCGCACATCGCAGCAAAGAATTAAAACTTAAACAGTGGCCTAAAAACTCCTAAAGACAATCTGATTTTTCGAACAACAATTTTCTAGACCTAATCTGTGTTATTGACCCTGTTTATTGCCCCTTTAGTGTTGGGTTTAGTTTTGATTTCATAATAGAGCTACAATCTACACCTAGTGCGTACCACAAACATTTGAGAAAAAATATTTAAACTAAAAACTTTTTATTTATTGAAGAAATTTCGTTGGCGGAACTTCGTATAACATTTGATGTAAAAATTGCTTGTTCTTTATAAGGCCGACCATTTGATAATTTTTACATCTATGAACACTTGAACAGTCGATATTGGGATTTTTGATTTTTGTTAAACAAATTTTGTCAATTCGACAGCTTGTTTTACACAGCAAAAATCGCCTAAATTTATACTATTGTTCGTTTACCCCAACATGTAAATTTTTTGTTATTTGCCAAATATTTTACTTCGGTCCAAAATTTCATTAGTTAAGGAATATGGGAAAGTGGTGATATTGGAGGCCAAAACAAAAGTTCTCACTAATACAGTTTGTCTACCATAGTTTGTGTATCATAAAGCGAATCGTATATCATGAAGTCCAACCAGGTCAAACGATTGATTCTCTTCTCTATTGTCAACAACTAACCATATTACAGCGGAGAAAAGGCCAGCTCAGATATAGCCGTAAAGAAAATTTGGCAGTGTGCTTTATTCGTATTGGCTGCAAAATAGACTGCAATATCTGCACAGTTCTTGAGTTTTCGAAAGCATACTACTAAAGAAGAAATGAACGAAACTTGATTCGACGACAATTTTACCAAACAAACAATTATGTCGTAACATAGTGAGAATAATTGAGGAGCCTGAACATAACCGGTTGCGGTTCTGGAGCAAAACAATTAAACTAACTCAATTGACTGATGGTGGTAATGATGGAATTATTAAAACAAACATGTTGAAATAAACAATTGACTTGAGAATTATGGAATCCTAATAATTTCAGAAAAATAGGCATCAAATCAGCATGGCGAACATTGTAAATACCTGGGCTTAACTGACTGCAATAGCACATCTACTTGCAATTCAGCGGGGAAAACACGTTATGAGATTTTTATTTAATTCAAAAAATGTGTATTAGATTTGTAATAATTGTAAGGATTTATATTAACAGGAATTGTGCGAAAAATCGAAACATCTGTGAATATAAACGGTAATAATTCACAATATTTATATTGTGCAACAACCAATTTTTAACTATTACGGTTACCACCATTGCACCAGTAAGTCATCTGGTGAATACGTTTAAGGCACCATCGAGTTATTCTAAAGCTAGCAGCCACATTTAATGGTAAAAAGTGGGGTTCCAAATCTTACAAGTGCTCTTAGTCGGGATGAAGTTGCCAATTGTAATGATGAGTGTGATATCAACGCTGTCATAAATCTAATAGCAACTATATAATCGCTAGTGACGAAGTTCTTGCAGAATATGTAGAGTGATGTATTCAGTTTCTCTTTCAGTCTGAAACCGAATGAAGTATAAATTTTAATGGATATTGATTGTAATGTGTTGCGTACCATTGAGAGACATATAGGCATGTATTTATATCCAGTTTATACATTCTGGTGTAAATGAGAATGATTTGCTACAGTATTTGAAAGTTCAATTAGCGCATATAAAAGAGGTTAAAGTTTTTCTCTGATCGAAAAATTTCAAAATAGAACTCGTGGTCGCCCTTTTTTGCGAGTTCCGATAGTTTTCGGGTAAAAAATTGGACACCGGCTTCTCTAGTCAACCCGTCTGGAACAACAATATAAATGATTCTTCCTTATTTATTTTGTATATCAAAATATTAGAAGTATTCGTCGTAATTTTAATTTATTTCTAGCCAAAATTGCTGCACTTGATGAGACTGCACAAATCATTTTTCTATCGAAGGTTTGGATTGAAAATGTTGAACTGTAATTCTAAGGGTGCGGTGTTATTGTATATTTTGATATAGTAGCATTCAGAACAAGGGTGTCTCCTATTTTGATACTAGTGCTGACGTTCTACTGCTTAATTTTAGGTTTGATTCTGGTTCTTTTTCGATTGTGGGTACTTATAGGTTTCTGTCTTTGTTGATGAATTTGGTAATATTCTTTCAGGTGTCACCTGAAAAGTCGTTTATTAATACACCAAATCCAGTTTCAAAGAATTCCTCTAAAACTTTAAGTTTAATTATTTTGCGAATGTTCATAACCCTAATCATTTTATTATTGCATGACATCCGTTGTATTTTTGCCGAGTCGTGCATCTTTTCTAGTTGATGGCATTCTAACTAAAGATCAGAAAAACGCTCAGATACTGTGTAACTGACGGACGTAACCGAGCCGATGGTGTCGTGTCTGTAACATTGGTATAGTGGTGTGGTAATTCGCATTTATAATACGGGAGACTTGCGTAATGCTTGATCGTACATTTGAAATCAATCAATCAATCAATTTTTGAGTAAATAAAAATGTGAGTACTCCTTCCGCTGGTCTTTTTGCCTAAGTAGTTCTTTTACTGATAATTCTGTCGGCTTTAATATATTGCAAATTAGGTTTACCGAAACATTAAAATGGTTTTCGTTGTATAAATCAGCATGCCCCATTTCTTCCAATGAGCTTTTAATGCTAACTTTAAGTTGCACTAATCTCTCCATCTCTCAAGCGAGTTCCATCGTGTTTTTCAGTTCCAGTTTCTTTCTCTTCAACATATCGCTGCAATATGTCGTTTCTGACTGGCGATTTTCTGAAAAATCTAACAATCTTTCGAAAGCTTTGCAGTATTTCATTAATGTTTGCGTCTTCTAAATTGTATGCAATATTATTAATATCACCATCTATACATTTAAATTATGGTCGCCAGTAATATAATCAAATTGATTTTCGGCTTCCTCATCAGTATTTTCAGAATCCGAAACTTCATTGAATACAGTATTTTTGTTGTAAAAAGTGTCTACAACAGCCAAATGAATTGCATGGTTCAGGCAAAATTGATTTTCTATTTCATTTAATTGAGCGTATTTCTTCATAACGCTGGCTACATCTTGTGTTGATGCCAAAATATGTCGAAATTTAATACCGTATTCCACCAATTTTGGTTCAACTAATGACTGAACCTGGTATGCATCACATGAACCTTGTATGGTAATAAAGCCTAAATTATAACTGTCCTCTTGAGAATTTAATGTTACATTTAAATATCTTTTGCCATTACAGCTAGTGCATTCATCTATTGTTGTTGAAAAACGCATACCAGATTCAGCCATTTTGATAAACTTATTTTGAAATTCTAATTTGTTCTCATTAGCAAAATCCACAGTAAATTTTTTTACTGTTTTCTCGCTTCTTGGCATTTCGTAGCCCCATTTAGCACTTGAATGTGTCATAGCATGCATCGAAAACCCGTCATATGCCGCGCATTTGGCCAATAATTCTCCAATAGATGTCCTTTTAATATACGTATTTAGAGTTGTTTTTGCTCTTATCTCTAGAGGTTCTTCATTTTTTATTTTAACATCGACATTATATTTTGCTCGAAGATGATTTGCTAGGCTTGATGTGTTCCCGCCTGCACATTTTATAACTGAATTGCACAGTGTGCATTTTGCCGTATTTTCCTTTTCTTTTTCGAATATTTTCCATACTCCTGATTTCTTGCTGGTCATTTTGGGACTAAACTAAAATATAATTTATGGTTGCACGAAGATTGATGTACGCATAAATAACTCTAGAATCGAGTTTTCCAAGTGATCAGACGTTTGTTTATTTTTGTCTGATTTGAAAATTTTAAAAAATAATTTGAATTCGATTTTGTGAAATAAATATTATAATTTAATATTTAATATTATTAACTATGTACTATGTGTTGTGTAAATATTAGTGTTTGGTGAATAAGTTTTTAAACAGTGTAAATATTAATTTGACAATAGTGTAAATATTAATTTGACATTGCCATTTCTATTTCTTTCTCTTGTTCTGTTATTGTGTTAATATCATAATATGGAATGCGGTAAATGCAGCTTGGCGTTTACTAATAATCAAATGATTAGCTGCTCTGGATTTTGTAGTAACACTTTCCACTATGGATGCGCTGAGGTTGATCGTGTTGCATATAATCTAACTTTGAAATGCCCAAATATCATGTGGTTCTGCTGCGATTGCCGTGACCTTTTAAGAAATAAAGCATTTCTTAAATTAATTAAACATAATTTGAGTGATGATAATGCTCAGCATTCCTTCATTGAAAAGTTGCTTGATGAAGTTTCCTCGCTTAAACAAAAGATCGGCTTGATTTTGGATTGTTTACCTCAGTTGAGATCAACTAATGTTATTACATCTATGCCTTTAAATTCCTCTGTAGGTGTGAATGAAGATTTAGCTGTGGTTACATCGCCTTTAACTAATGACGACGATCAAAATCCAGTATTTTCCAGTGATACTTCCAGTCCTACTAATTTCGGTGCTTCTTGTACGACATTTGCTGAAGTGGTAAAAAATCCTGTAGTTGTGCCTGTTGCAGCATCGAATGCACTTGCTTCTCACAGTGGTGCTCCGGATCAACCAAGCAAATGTATGAATGCTAGTGAAGTTGGAGTTAAAACTCCACAGCGCGTAGTCACTAAATCTATTTGTGGTACTAAAAATGTTCCGAATAATTTTGGTATACAAACGGTTACTCCAATGTTTTGGATACATATTTCAAGATTTGCTTCTAATACTCCTGAGGACGACATCCTGGCTATGGCAAAAACTTGTTTAGATACAGATAACTGTAAAATTTCTAAATTAGTCCCAAAGAATCACAATCTGAATGATTTGGAATATGTGTGCTTCAAATTGGGGTTTAAGGAAGAATTGCGTGGTAAGGCTCTGGATCCTGCTACTTGGCCAATTGGTATTTTGGTTAGAAAATTTGACACAAAAAAATTTTCGGGCATCTCTAACTCCACGTGTGAAATTTCGGATACCAGCTGTAATCGACACACCACTTGTTTAGATGACAACATTTTTTTACATAATTATAATATGTATACAGGCTCAATCGATGAAGCTAATCAAGCTGTTCCAGGTGATAATTTGCAGGTACATAACAATTCTTGTTTAAAGTTTGGTCATTTGAATGTGCGCAGCTTGGTAAAACATTTTGATGACATAACTATTATTTTACAAACATATCAATTTGATATTCTTGCCTTGACTGAGACTTTGCTTAGTAGTAAGATTTCTAACAAGTCGCTTCAAATTAATAATTATAAACTGCTACGATCTGATCGAATAAATAATAATTGGGGTGGAGTTGGTCTTTATTTTTGGGCCACTTTTAAGGTTAAAAAAATATTCTCTGGTTCTTTGGGTAAAGTAGAATATCTAGCATCTGAACTTACTGGGAGTTTTGGTAAAATTTTAATTTTGGTTATTTACAACCCACCTCCTGCTTGTAGTAATGATATTAACAGTTTACAAACAATTTTTGTTGAATACCTAATAAGCTATGAAAAGATTTTCTGCTGTGGTGATTTTAACTTCAATATGATGGTTAATAATCAACTAGAAGCTTGTTTGAATTTGCATAATTTATGTTATTTACCTTATAGACCCACTAGGATCAACAGTCTTTTGGATCTGATAATTTTGTACGTACCTGATAGACATAATATTTTTCTGTTCCTGCTATTTCTGATCATGATTTGATTTTTGCATCTTATAAGTTTTCTCGTACTAGGGATCAAATTTCTTATACTGTTGTTCCTGATTATAAAGCTATCAATCACGAGCATTTTGTAAATAATTTCTTTTCGTTAGATTGGTTTAATATGTACAACTATTCCGATGTGAATGACATCCTTGATATATTTAATTCAAATTTCTTACATTTAGATTTAGCTTGTGTACCCCGGAAAAGTATCATTAATAAATGCCCTACTGCACCGTGGTTAAATTCATATATATTAAATTTAATGAAATGTAGGGATTTGGCTCATAAAAAATATAAATTGCATGGGTTGGATGCTGATTTGACAGCTTTTAAATTTTTTAGGAATAAAACTGTTAAAGGCATCAATCAAGCTAAACAAAAATTTTATTTTGAGAATGCTCATAACTCTAAGACAACGTGGAATAATTTAAAAAAACTAGGTGTTTCAAGCTCTACAGGTGATGCAGCCATTGAATTTTCTGCGGAACAAATCTTGTCTGGGATTTGTAATATTTGTGATTCTACTGGGGTTTTGCCTTTACCTGATATTGATTTCTGTAGTTCTGAAAATGATGCCTTTGTATTTGATTGCGTTGATGAACTTATAGTGTTGAATGCGATTCGTGCAATTAAATCAGATTCGAAAGCTTATGATATGGTATAGACTTCAAGGTACTAAAATTATTTATTGATCTGTTCCTGCCTCTTATAAGATTCATTATAAATCAATGTTTGGCAAAGTCTGTGTTTCCTGATTTATGGAAGATAGCTTCTATCACACCACTACCTAAAAAGGATGTTATTTCTGGTATTGGTGATATACGTCCAATTAGTATTTTGTCTGCTCTATCTAAGGTCTTGGAAAAAGTTATGCAATTGCAGATCCAGGAGCACCTTAATAAATTTGATTTTCTTTGTAAATATCAATCAGGGTACAAATCCGGCTGTAGCACTACTACAGCCCTTGTACATATTGTTGATGATCTGTCGTCTACCTTAGACAGTAGAAATTCGATGGCTATTTTGGTGATCTTGGATTTTTCTAAGGCATTTGATTGTGTTAATCATATCCAGTTGTTACAGAAGCTATATTTGTATTATAAGTTTTCCAATTCTGCTATTATGTTGATGCATTCGTATTTATGTAATCGTAAGCAGTTTGTGAGGTGTGGTGATGATCATTCTTGTATTGCGGGGATACTTGCTGGAGTGCCTCATGGATCCATATTGGGTTCTTTGTTATTTTCTATTTATATAAATGATCTATCATGGCGAATCCTAAATTGTCGGTTTCATTTGTATGCCGACGATTTGCAACTGTATATTGGTGGTAACTTATCAGAATTGAATGAAATTGTTTTGCGACTTAATTCTGACCTTAGAAATATTTCTTTATGGGCCAAGAATAATTCACTTTCAATTAATCCAGGTAAAAGTAAAGCATTGTTTCTTTCTAGAAATACTTCTCTTAATATTAGACCTGTGCTTTATTTGGACAGTGATATCATCTCATTTGTTCCAACATTAAACAATTTAGGGCTTATACTGAACTCAAATCTTACTTGGAATGACCATGTGCGCTCCTTGTGCCAGCGTATTAATTATAGCTTGTACACGCTTAGGTTGATAAAAAAGTTTTGCCCTGTAAACTTAAGAATTTATATAATTAAAAGCTTGGTTGTACCCATATTCAGCTATTGTGATGTAATTTATAACAAATGTGATAGTTCCTCAAGACGTATACTTGAGGTTACATTTAATAATTGTACTCGATATATTTATGATCTTAGAAAGTTTGATCATATCTCTGAGTATAAAGATATAATTCTTGGATGCGACTTGTTTAAATTTTACTGCTATAGCACTGCCGTTTTTATGTTTCGTATAGTTAATTCGGGCATGCCATTGTATTTGCATGAAAAATTAAATTTTTCCCAGTCACTGCGCACAAAGAATGTTAACTTGCCTGTTAACAGAACTAATGTTAGGAATAATTCAGCATTGATAAATGCAATTATCACCTGGAACAGCTTGCCTTTGGAGCTAAAATTCATCAGCTCTCTAGGCTTATTTAAAAAGGGTCTGTTTAAATTGATAACTGAACATCGATAATATTTGTAAATATGATTGTTATTCAAAAGCTTCGGCTTATTTAACATTTTAATAAAATATTACTATTACTATTACTACTATAAAATATTTTTCAAAGTTCTTACTTAAAGTTCAACACACATAAATTCTTTGTATACCGTATATCTTCGATTCTAAGACGCACATTTTTTCATATTTAAGGATTTCTAAAAACTGGGTGTGATTCAGAATCGAGGGCGTCTAACATTCGCAGTTTTTCGTAGAATTTGTATTTTATTGTACTCCTTTTTGTGTACTGTTGGAAAAACCCTAAAACCATCAAAATATACAAATACACAATAGTCGCATACACAGTAGCGTTTATAATAAAAAACGTGACAACTGTCCAAAATTCTTCTTCGGGTACAGACAGGTAGAGCTTTTGGTAGACGTTTTAAACAACACATTAGCGAAATTACAAAAACCGATACCAACTCAATAACGCCTATCACATAAATAATAAAATTTACTAAAACAATTGAAATCTACGAAATAATATTACAAAATTAACAAAAACCCGGTTAACCGGGTTTGGTTTTAACCGGTTTACAAGCCCTAACCTAAACTCAATATGTTTATTTCACTCTGATCTAAGTTTACACCAAAAACACTTTTAGCGGTAATTAACGTTCTGTAGGAAAAACCACATTTATACTCACTCCCATATTTAACCAAGCAAAAGCCCGGGGATGCAGAACTCATCTGGTTTTTCTGCCGCCATTTTGGTATAAAAATTAATAAAAATTCTTGAACACTTGTACAAAATATATAAATACTTATTTACAGGTAAAATTAGCAACTAGAAGAATTATGACCAACAGTATCGGAATCTGGATATGGTAAACGTGATAAACGAGACGTTATTTAGAACAATTATAAAACAAATACGTTGAAGAAACTGCAAAAACAGTTGATCGAGCATCCTCTACATAGAACCATATTCATTTTCGAAAAAGTTGTATTTGGTTTCATTTGTTTTGGAAAAAGTTTAGACTGAACTTTGTTAAATGATTTAATTTGAAATTGAAATCCTTTGAATATAATTTGCAAAAGGTTAAATTTGAAGTGTAAAACCTGTATCTAGATTAATATGGCTAGCCAATACACTTGAAGTATTGAGGAGTAGACTCTATAGTTGTCTCAAAATAATTAGTTAATTAGGGTAAAGCATGATACAATAATCAATAAGAGATGGGAAATATTTATTATCAAATATCTCAAAAATAGTTGATCTTTGACATCAGTAGCAGTCGAAACTATTATTATATCCCGCATCCAAAACATAACAACTCAAACAAAACTTCAAACATTTTTATATCACACCATGGTGTGCGTCAGCGCGCAATTTTCTAACGTAAATCATAAATAATACATACAGAGTATATAATAAGCATATACTCGTATATACATACATACATAATTTAAACAAATAATCAATTAATCAATAATCAATAATCTCCCATTTCATTAAGCGAAATAAATAATTAAACGATATAAGAAACAAATGGGTAAGAAGTTGAATTAAATTAATTTTTCACGTTTTGTTTGTTTCAATTTATCTTTTGGTGCTGCTTGGTGTGGTTGTGGTGTTTATCAGCGCTGTTCAACCCGTCATTACCCGTGAAACCGTTATTATCATAAATATAGCCGTTTAGCAAGCATTATTTGTGAAGAGAGTTAAACTGATCCTAACATACCAAAAATTTTACTTAAAGCTAAATTTTGCTTTGGACAACTCTGCTATATAAATCTGATTCTTATATTGTTATTACTCATTGAATAAATCTTGATGATGATTACCATTGGTGATGTGGTGGTAAAAAAACAATAATATGGAAGCTGAAGAACAGAGAAACAAAAATAAAAAATTATTGTATCTTGACCAAAAACAGCAGTGAACAAATTGTTTATATTGAAAAGATTATGATCTCTATTGAGTAATTGATGCTTCGTTTATAATAATTACTACCAGTCTTACTTAAGTACCGTCTCACCCAAATACATGATGTTCGTTCATAAATTCCTTCAAATCAATTTGATGTGAAATCAATTGCCTAAGTATATTGCCCATATTTGAAAGTTTTATTGCATAAATCATAATTTTCCAATTTTGACTAAATTTGGATTAAGTTGAGATGAATTTTTAATTTAATCATGCTTGCACATACTAAGTTTGTATAAAGTTATACACGAGATGTGATAATTAAGTAATTTTTATATGTTTAGTCATAAACTATTTATTTCTATTAATTTTCACTTAATAAAAGCTGAAAACACATTTTTTTTTTTAATTTTCTATAAAATGAATTTATAATTAAGTTCTTCTTCGTCTTCTTCGTGTCTTTATAAATTATTATTCAACTTTATTCACATTGCCTTATAATTTTCTAGATCGTTATAAAAAATCGTTTTTGTTGCACTGTGCGCTGTGCGCTGCGAGGTTGTGTGTAATACGATGTGAGATTATTGTTGATGTTGCGAGTGTATATCAAGTAAATTAAAAGTTATAAGATAAAAAAAAAAAAATAATAAAGAAAATTAAGAAGAAAAATTTATTAATTGTAATTTTTGAAATATTTTTTTTTTTTTTAGATTTTTTTAAGGAATGTAATAAATCATTTAAGGAGAAGAGCGAAGTTAAGATACAAAATAAGAAAACGCGTAATTCATTGACTGGAAATACATTTTTTTTTCTCGTCGTTTTAGGTTAATGTATCAGCCATGTGATTACAAATTTGTGCATTTAGAGATACATACATATGTTTGTATTTGGAATTGTTTATTCGGATGTTTCATGTTTTCGGTCACTTTATACAATTAACTGATATATTATATTGTAGATATAGAATTAGTTGTTGTCCCAGGAGGATTAATACAAGTACATATTTACAACTTGTATGTGTTAACTTTATTAACAAAATTCTGCGCTTATTTTGTTTGAGATTACGTCGGAATGAGATTTATGAAAAGGTGACGTGATAGAAATAGATCTGATTATTGTTGTTGACTTTTTATCGCTTTTCTAAGGTCCTATAAAGATGTTAAATCAAGCAAAAAATTTAGAAACTTGAAATTCTTCAAAATTTAATTAAAATCAGATATATACAATTTCCTTTAAAAACAGTACCGTTTGGTAGATCCACACTAAATAAGAGATGGAGAATTTACTACGGGTTTGGCATTAAATATATTATTGAAGTAGGCTAGCACTCCCTTGACATCTTGTCCGAATGATAATACCATTTCATGTCCCTTAGTATACTGTCATCTGCAAAACGATGTAGTTTTGTTTACGGTTATATCAAAGCTTCCCTGATTAAACTAAAAGATTACCTTCTTTTAAAAGTTAGTCCGTAAAAACCTTGTGGCTGTTACTAGTTCATAATCCACCAATGAGTGATTTATATACTGTTTACTAAAATTTAACTAAAGCTGCTGTAGTTCAACTTTTTAAATCATTCGGGGGGAAATGCAGTACCCTGAAGATTACGGCAGAGCTATTCAAATAATGTCATTTAGGAGGGGAATTAGGTATTGATGGTTTTTTGATAGGTTTTAGAGTGATCTAAATCTCTCTTAGTGATCTCTTATGATTAAGTATTACTTTTTGCAATTTTAGTCTTACAAAAGTATTCAGATAATCCACTCTATCATATTCATATGCTCCGTTACAGCTATTGTTTTATAATTTGATTTATCATTTAATAATTTTGCCACAACTAATACCCGCCTACTTTCAATTTACCACCAAAATTTACGTTTAAAGAATTCCTCATTACAGAGTTTATAATACTTCCGTTACATACAATAATCCATAATAGACCACACAAGAACCCATATAAATACGTACCACATATCAATTACAACATTTAGCGTTTTTTTTTTTATCCTTACCAGCAAATAAAAAATCTTAAAAATTTCTTATCTTTAACAAAACAAAAAAAAAAATTCTCAAACGTCTTAAATATTTAAGAATAACGACGATAACACACAAAAAACCAAATTATTTCCAATTTGGTCAAATCGATAGGACACACAATAAATAAACAGCGGAACAGCAACAATATGAGAGATCCAGCATAAAACAGTTATCATAAAATGTCCTGCTGTTCTGTTAGCTTAAGTTGTTTCTTAAGATAACGGAATTTTGGTTTTTTTGATAAGGAATGTTATAAGACGTATTTTGTACAAAAAAAAATTCATTTTTGTGCAGATGTTAGTTTGGGGTTTTTCGTTTTCCAGATTTGGCTCTTATTGGCATCGAAGCAGCAGGCTATTTTCATTTCTGAGTAAAGTCTCATCATCAGTCATGAAAATTGTGCGAGTTGGTTTTAGAACGTGAATTGCGAAAATTTTTGTAAAACCAAAAATAAATTTTGTTACGTAGATATATGTACATACATACATTGTCTTATAGCAGCAACCAACGCAAGAACAATCGCAGAGCACATCCACAGAATATATAGGAACCACATTCCAATGTCCATTTATTTTTTGCGCTCTGTTGTCTTATCTTTTGCTTGATCGATTCTTTAAATTATATTTCTTTTGTTTTTGTTATAAATAATTTTTTTTTTTTTTGTATTTCCATCAATCGATAGAATTCGATCAATCGATCGTTTTTTTTTTTTCTTTTGTTTAAGGAACACAAACAAGATTGACGATGATCATTTTTTTTCTCTTGGCTTCTTTAAAATGGAATTTTATTTTGACATTTGACAAAATTTGTTTTATTCTGTTTATTTTCGGATAAAAAATTGTTGGACTCATGATTGGAATTTTGATGATCATTTGTGTAAAATGACGATATGATGATGATGATTTATGTTATATAAGAATAACTGCATCAATGTTTAGAATGAAAATTTATTCGTTTATCGTACTTCGATCATAAAAGATCGATATTTAGATTTTGATCTCTATAATCTTTTCATCAGGAAGTATGTATAAAAAAAACAGAACGCAGATCAATTATTTATTTTGTATGCATTCTGTGCTCGCTGCTGTGGTTTAATTTTGTTTATTTTCCACACTAATCTCGTTCTTTAAAACAAATTCATTTCGCTTTTAATTCATTTTTTTTCGTTGTACTATTCAAGGTAGTAAACCAACAAGAAAACAGAAGAAAAAACAACAACACAATCCAATGTGTGCGGTAAGCGCACAAAAAATATTGTTGAGATGAAGAAACGGGAGAAAAAAATCGAGAACTACAATAAAAAATCAGAAGTAAAGTTCAGTAGCTTTTAAGAATATAATCGAATGAGTTTTACCAAAACAAACACGAAAGAAATTGATAAAAAGTAAAAAAAAAAAAAAACAGAATATTTTCGTCTTGCAAACAATCTTGAAGATGAAGTACAAGAAAAAATACCATGAAGTAGCAAAACAATATTTTTATGATTTGCATATCTAGTTTATGTATCTTTTCCATATAAAAACAACAATAACAAAAGCATATTTAGAATAATCAATGTGGTGAACAATGGAAGCAAGTTTCTTTGGGATGAAAGCAGAGATTATTTTTAAATATTTCCTATTTTCACTCAATATTTATGTACATACATATATACCCCATAAATCCTTCTAATAGTCCTTCCATATATATATATTGTTTATATATGTATAAATCAAGTTATGTTGACATATATACACACACGCAATACACTATTGTTAAGCAAACATTACTTTAATATCTTCCGTCACACAAAAAAACATTTCTTCCGGTTCTATATCCCATCTTATCATCATCCTTCATACCAACAAAATAAAATTCTCAATAATCATAAAAAACGATTTTGCCATATACGCATCAAAACCAACTAAAAAAAGAAACTCGAACATCTTAATACCGAGTCACGTGACATATTAATATAACAACAAAAAGGCGACTAACGACGATATGGCTTCTACACTATAACTGTATGCGATTAATAATCAAGAATTACTTTGACTTCCGTTTTGATATTTTTTTTTTTACTTTCTTTTTTTGTTTCACTTCCAGAAAAGAAAAACAAAACTATAAACTGATAAATGATCTAAACTTCCGCGATTATTTCTTTTTTTTTTTTTTGCTTCGCTTTTGTTATTTGAATATGTTTGACAATAATATGAAAATAAAACAACTACAATGGAAGTTAAAAGAAATTCGAGGATAAATCAAATATTTAGTAAATACTAAATAGGGGTGGGTTGTGGTAAAGAAGTGGAAATTTTGAAAAAAGATTTTTCTCCAAAGTTGATTAGTTTGAAGATTTTTCAATATATTTCAAAAATCAAATATTGAATATTTAAAGGAACACTTTTGAATTTATGTATTGCCTAATAACCAGTGAAAGTTGGTAAGAAACGATGGGTCCAAAAAATATGTGGAATAACTGATTATTAGTTCTGAAATAAAAGCGCCCATTATACCTCACATTTCGAAGTCCAGTCCGCAAATTAAGAAAGCGTAGAACTTTAAATACGAAAAGATGTTGTGCAATGGTCAAACTTTCAAACTAGTAAATAAAGACCAAGACGATTCCCAAAAAGATTTAAAACACATAATTTTGACATATGGTAACCACCCCAATAAGATATCCCATACTCTATCCTGGAATTAATACAGCCACAATAAAATTTAATTAAAATTGTTCAAATTGTCCATTCGTTGAATTATTAAGCGATGTTTTTAACTTAGCGACATGAACCTTCCAATTAATACTACTATCTAGAATTAAATGTAAATATTTAATTCTTTTCACAGATTTACAGATTTAATTAATATACATGAATGATCAGTTGTTCAGGTTACAAGAACTAATAAGATACTTTATTACTTGTGAAATGTAGTGACTATATCTAATTTTAAAATACTAAGTTAAAATTAAGGAGCGATAGTCAAACGACATCCCAAATCAGTCTATGAAGTTCCATAAAAGCTCAAACAAATATAATCAGCAAACGCCACTATTTGACCATTACAAATTTGCTTTAAATATGGAATTAAGATATATCAAAAACAACAAAATCCCCAAAACAGGACCTTGAGGAGCATCTATGTTCAAAACGATTACTTTTCTTTTAAAACATTAACCCATAAAACCAATTAAGAAACTCGAGGCAGGTAAACCCTATTCGTCTTTAATCCATTCAAAATATTGTTTTTTGTAGCAGCAGAAGTTAATTTGAACTTTTGTTTTGATTAATTCACTGTTATTCACTGTTATTACAGTACTTTTTTCCTGTAGGCACACTTCGTTTGGACAAGTTTTGTTGAACAAATTATTTTCAAAACTACGGTTATTTTCTACATTTGTTACAGGAATGGCAACGATATCGAGAACGTTAATCAGACTGGGCTTGTTCAAAATGATTTAAGTTTCTATTTTCATCGATCAATGCACTAATTTATTCGGCTAAATTGGTGTCCAGTGTTTTAACATCTGCGCATAACTTAGTCGGTTTATCGCATTCAACGCTTTCCTAAAAGCTTAATTTCACGGAAAATGTCCACTTCAGGTTGGCAAGGCTTGAGTACTCAGTTGAATTGTGAAAATCAAATTAAATACGACCCACGATTTATAATGCTATCCCTATGGCAAAATTCTGAAAAAATTCCAGAGTTTCTGGCAATTGATAGCTCTAACAGAAAATCATCAATAGTCAGTTAAATTGTGATAGTTAATAAAGTTCTCACTGATAATTTTATTTTTGGGCTGAGAGTCTGTCGTGATAAATTTTGCTATCATTTATATAATTTTTTTGCACTATGATTATAAATAGTGTGGTCAAATACATTTTATAATGGGTTGACACTTAAATATGTAGAAAATTATTATTTTAGACTTACCACTGCGTTTTTTGGAATGTATTTTCGACCAACTTCACATACATACTTTGCTGTTAGTAAAATCTTTTTCCTAAAAATTATTTTATCTGTCCTGCTTATGTAGCGTTGCCGCGTCACTTTACCAGGTACACAACATTTGATTGTTTAAAATTGTGTGTTTAAACAGGATCCGTTAATTTTCAAAAATCAGGCCTAAAATTCTATCTCAACCATTTAATACTTGTAATTGGCTTAGATTTTTAACAAATATTTTATCAAATATAGATACCCTCTGTTTCTGAACTCATATTCAGAGGTAAAATTAAATCGATTTCTATGCCATTCGTTTAGCTAACAGGTAGATGGAAAATGAAAATCAACAAAATGACGAGTAAGAGCGATATGGCTCGTTAACGAACCCTAGTTAATTCGTATTTTAACCAACGATGAAAAATTAGAAAACTTCATTTTAAGTGGGAGCTTTACTTTATTTTACTTTCTAAATTAAAACAAAAACTTAAAATAACTGAAAAATGAACAAAATGAATTTAAAGCTCTCAGAAGAAAATTCTCTGTACAATTCTGAAAGAGCTGGAAATAACTCTCCAAATTGAAACTTACTAAAATGAAATGAATCCCTATAAAATGTGGGGACATATTTCATTAGAATTAGGGATTTAGTTCGTATGCTGAGTTGGGATCCAAATGATTATGAAATAACTAATTTGGGAATTTATTTCATTATACAAGTGCCCAATATTGGGACATATTTGATTTATGGTTTAAGGAGTTACTCCTGCAGTCTTCTAAATCCTCAGTACGTCGACATAGTCCTTTCTCGCCATGCTGTATTCGGTCTGCTCGATTTTTTAACTTGAGGAGCCGATTTCATTAAAAATGAACCTCACCGTGACATCATTTTTTTTAATCTCTTCTATAAATCCCGTTATATCGGAAAACAATGAAACAAAAAGAAGACATTGAAATACTAAGTATGACAACTTGATGTTAAACCACATTATTTATATTTGACCCACGTAAATGTACCTTGCAACCAAATGTTTCAGAAAAAAGTTGTTAAGATTCCATGGAGAAACCAGTAGTGTAACTAGGTACCTTGCACCCGCAGCCGTGGGGAGGCCTACGGTTGTTGGAGCCCACGAGATTCCTTTTCCTTTATTAGTTCAAATTTAAGATTAGATAGCTCAGATTAAGCTTAAAGTGCAAATTTGCAGAACGGTACATTTTTGGAAATTTTTAAGAAAAGGCACTGGTCTAATTATTAGAAAGAAGAAATCGTTCCTGTTGCTATTAATAATTTTCTTAAGACAGGCTCAACCATTTCTGCTTGGTTCTGACTCCATAGAAATAAAAATGCCTCTAGCTAAACTCATTTAAAATAAAAGTTTTTGACATCAAACGACTTTTGTGTTTGCTGGGTTGATTTATTTGTGTTTTACCTTTTGCGTAACTCCAAGTTTTTATAAATCAAATTGATTATTTGCCAACAGATAAAATTTCTTTTGCAAAAGGTTAAATTTGATTTGAAAAAGGGAGCTTATAGTAGTCTGCTGGTGTTAGCAGCTTGCGATGTATCATGATGATGTTCATAAAACTCAAAAAGAAACTAAACAAACAACAAACCGCGACTGCAAATAAATTCTTGTTTCTCTCACTTGAGCGAAACCAGTCAGTCTGTCTCTTAGTTTCTCATTTAGCGGATCTTTTGATTACCAGTAAGCGGTAAATAAAAATGAAATTTACAGGTTCATTTTGAAAGACTATTTTTAATATAAGGAAAATGCAAATGCCAACTTAATTTTGCAACTATAGTGATGGCGTTTTTTTTTTGTTGTGTTTGGTGGGGTTCTCCTGACTTTGAAAATTCTCGCTTCCCGATTTCAAATTCGCTTGCCTCAGGTTTCATCTTTTGATCACCTTTTAAAATTTCTCGAGATTTTTGGAGTTTATCATCGAAATGAGATGCGCGATGTTTGAGACTTCATTGGTGATTCGGTATAATGAAACAGTCAGGTTATTCGAGATTATTCGAGTATATTTGAGATTGTAGTAGGGTGTATTTGATAGTTCGATATTATTCGAGAATTTTAGAGCCTATTTGAAGAATACGATTGTTCCATATTTAAAAAATTACCCGATAAGATTCAATGGCTCCATTATTATTGTATATCGTTTTATTGAGCTTAGCCTTAACTTGCTTAGTAGTATTAGTAACATTAAGTTACTTGACAAATAATTCCATATGTATACACGAATTTAAAATTTTTTTAAACATTATACAAGTAAAAGTAATTAAATTAAATAAAATAAACAAAACTATAATAGTCCAAAAAATAGATGCTCAATTTATTTGTTTAGTTTCAACCCTATTTTGAGAGCATTGGAGAAAGCGGAAAATTTGAATTGTTCGAGACCAATCGACATTCACATAATATAAATTTTTTCGAATTGTTCTGGGGTAACCGTCGAATTTATTCGAATTTTGTAAGGCAATGTTCTGCGCTTAGCTTTGAGCTGTAAGAACTTGTTGAGTTGTAGAACTTACAGAGTTGCAAGATGTTTCGTTTTATTTAAGGCCATTCAAATGAATCACGTTGTGTTTCATCTAGTAATTTTATTTATTGAACGATCGCCCGAATATATCCACAAAATTAAATCTGAGTAAACCAATTGCTTTTCTTACACATTCATTCAACGCCCGAAAATGAACACCCATTTTGGATGAAGGATATTTACATTGAGAACAAATATTCTGAATTTTTTCCAAAAAATTCCCTTTGTAATATAAAATTTCTGAATAAAATGATTGAGTTGAAAAGCATCCATAAGTGAGAGCGCTTAAAACTAAAAGTTCTTGACATTTCCTGCAAATACTTGATTTATGATCATAAAACATTTTAAAGAAAGACAGAATTTATGGAAAGGCACAAAAATCACCGAAAAAGCATAAATAAATTTTCAAGCTTAAAGTTCACCATCCTTTTTAGTATCAAATTTGAAGGTTTGGTTTTTAAAGCTCATAAAACTACAAGCTCTTAATAGTTTATATTGAGCACAAATATTCTAAATCTAACCCAAAATGGTTTGTTTAAAAAGCTTTGATAAGTGAAAGCTCTTAAAAGTAAAGCTTTTGACAATTTTTTCAAATCCATAACTTAAGATCATCAAACATTAAATTAAAAACTTGAAATTATTAAAAAGCTCAAAAATGTTAAGTTCAAACCCAAAAAGTATGAATTAATTGTCAAGCTTAAAGCTCATTGGAAGCAAACATTCTAAATTTATCCCAAAATTCCGTTAAAAAGGGTAACGGAATTTTGGGAAAATTGTTTAAAAAGTGTCGATCAGTGAAAGCTCTTAAAATCAAAAGCTCTTGAAACTCCTTGCAAATAAGTATTTTTTACACATAAAACATTGTAGCAAAAGCCAGAAATTATTAAAAGGGTCAGAAATGTTAAGTTTAAACTCAAAGACTTCATAAATAAATTAATTCGGTATAAATTAATTATGAAGTCTAAAGCTCGTTGTTAACAAATATTCTAAATTTATAGTAAACTTCCGTCGCCTTTTTCAATACCGAATTTCGAAGTAAAATGATTTGATTCAAAAAGCTTCGATAAACTAAAGCTTATATTATAAAAGCTCTTAAAACTAAAAGCTTTTGATGACTGATAATTAACTTTGAGAACAAATATTCTTAATTTTAGCCAAATTCCGTCACCCTTTGTAAAATAATATTTCTGCGTAAAATGGTTTGGTTAAAAAAGATTTGAAAATTGAAAGCTTATAAAATTAAAAGTTCTTGATTTTTTGCAAATACATAAAACATTTTAACAAAAGCCTAGAAACGTACGGACAATTCGATATTTTTGAGATTATTTCGAAATTCTTGATATTTTTCAAATTATATTCGAAATTTGCTTTATTGTGATGCTTCGTGTCATCTACTCTCAAAATCAAATACTTTTAATTAATGTGAGACTAGACAATAGGAAGAAATACGTTTTTCAGTAAAAGCTTTACTTGTTCAAAGGTACAAAAAGCATTATTAGGGGCCCAAAAAAATATTGTGAGGGGAGGCCCGAAATTTGTAGTTACGCCACTGGGAGAAACGTTGTAACTTACTAAACTGACTAATTTTTGTACTGAATGTGTGCAGATGCTGTTTTCCTGAATTTATCTTTTCTCTCAGAATTTTGAAAGCACTAAAGTTTCTATTTAGGATAAAAATTTTCAAAAATTATATAGCTTTATACTTTTCGGGTCATGATCATATTATTTGTAAATAACAAATAGTCCCTTAAAAAACTGATCTTCTTGTACTCCCGCACAATTTTTTTGGGAACCCCAAAAACTAAACGAAATGGACATTATTTATAGCAAAATGATCGAATGAAAGGTGGCGCCCATTTTCAAGCCAATTAGTATCATTTTATTGATTTTATTAAAATTTAGTCAGTTAACAACCCAGAAAATTAGAACATAATAAATCATAAGAGCATTATAATAATCAAATAAACCCCCTAGGGTGCTATTCTTAAAACCTTTATTCAAAAAGTGAAATTTTTCATTCTCTCCGTCGTATGTATAAAGGACTCAAAATAAAATGTATTCTTCTCTATGCGCATATAGATTTCAAAGAAGACATGTGGTTCGACTTTTAAACGTGTGATACTCCCCCGTGTGAGAGCGGTTATCGAAGTTTTTTTTTTGGGATTTTCAGTGAGACCTACTTTTTAGACTATTACAAAACACCAAAAAATTATTTATCTTTTGGTATTTCGATATTTTTTCAACACTCGAAATAAAAAATTTGAGAGCATGTGGCGTCATGCTGGGTTCATCCTTTTTGAATTTAAAAAAAAAAAAACAAAAAGTGTTCAGGATTTTTCTAATAGTTTTCCTTTGTTTTTAGATTGTGATCTTTGTGTTACGTGAGTGTGCTGATTGATTTACTTTGAGTATCGATTCTTTGTTCAAAAGGAATTTTATCAAGATTTTTATAAATATTTTGGTTAACCCTTTTTATTTCATTGATTTGTGCAATAAATTCAGTGGGAATAAACATGTGAATAATCTATTTACTATCTGTCACACATTTCACTGGGATTATTATATACCTGTAAATATGAGTATATAGATCTAACAGGTGGTCGGCTATTCAATGTGTCTATTGTTTGTCTCATCACTCTTGAATTATCGCACCAATCATCCATCCGTCGAATGCTGCAGCAACAAAATAAATAAAAGAAGACGAAACACCAAACAAATAAATAAACAAACAAGACGTTTTGTATATTTGTGGTCTATTCAACGACGTTTAATATTCTTCTTAGTAAATTATTTTCTATTTATGTTACTTAATTATTTAACTTCTTATACACGAGATGTTAAAATATGAGTAAATGATAAATGACATTTCATAAATCACACAAATCTCACATATAGGTAGGTACACATGTATATGAGCGAGGAGTACGACAGATGAGTATGTACATATTTTAGGTACAGTAAATTTGTTAAGATAATTGAAATTTGGTTGTCTTTTGTGTATGTAAAGATACACCATACCACATCAGAGTCGTTTAACGTAACAAATTGGTACCTTGTCATGAATAGCTTTGTATATTATATTAAAATACAATGAAACCGGCAGAGAGAGGTACCACATAAAGTACCTACCAAATTGAAAAAGCGTTACTAATTATTTCAATTCTTGTCTTGTTCTTATTCTTATATTATGGGTATGTGTATATATGTGGCGAGATGGATGAAGATTTATCTTAAGGTGGTTTTTGTATTGTTGTCATGTTTTTCTTTTTTGTAAAAGACATTTTAATTCCATAATTTATTTATTTAACTAATAGACCATAAATAATTAGAACGTAAATTAATTAGATGCAAGATTAACAAAAGGAAATGATGTTAAAATTTTTTTGATGTTGATTTGTGCCGCGCAAATTATGAACACTTATGATGCAATTTAGATTGGATGGTAGCGGTCACACCTTAAATAATATTAATTGATTTTGATGACCTTGAACTTGGCCAAGCTGTTAAATAATTGCAGTGGCATTGCCTAAATATGCATATTACATTTGTTTAAGGCAGGAAGTCTATAGACAATTCCTTATACTTCCGTTCAAGTCGCTTTTGGTATATTATCCATGACCTGTCTAACCCTAAGCCATACATAAAACGAAACTTTAAGCTTCCTTTTGAGTTTTGACGTTTTGTTGTGTTTATGGAGGAATTCGATTTTTTTTTTTTTTTGTTTGTTTGTGATAACCTTTTTACACCGTACATTGATGTTTTGTTATTTATTCGTTTCGTCGTTCGAAAATGGAATAATTAATGTAATGAGTAATAAACGTAAAGAGGAATAAATTAGAACCATTTTTTTTTTTTGTTTATCGTTTTTTGTTCGCAGAAGGTTAGATCGGCACTGGGAAGGGTTAATATGATGTAAATTTAATACAAAAATATATACAATAAATAACGTGATTTACAATATAAATGGTACGCGGGAAACATTCGGTTCGAATTCAAGTCACACAATCAGTAGCTAATTTCGTTCCCATAAAATAATTTTTTTTTTTTTTTTTTAATTCTTAGAATCACAGACATCCCTGTAAAGTACAAACGCCTTGTGTCACGTGCGTAATCATGATGAAAAAACGAATAAGATCGTTATCAGTATACTTTCTCCCAAAAGTTTTATTGATCCCAAAACCATTAAAAAAATAACGGTACATGATATCCTGACTGCAATAATTTAAGTTATTAAAAATATTTTCTATTTAATTGCAAAGGAACATGATCACGATTATTCTATAGGGTTACAAAACATCCTCTCTTTTGTTTAGTGCTTTGGAGATTCGATTATATTTCCAAGAAATCAATCTACAATTTCGAATATAGAGATTTGAACCTGCTACTTGGAATTTTATTTATTTTACAAAGATTCTATCGATCAACCTTTTGCAGTCGATAAAAACGTTGTATGTATTTTGAAAAATTGAATTTGAAAAAAATCCTGCTGATTTACTTATCTCTCTGTTTATAACAACAACATGATTGATGGAGAATTGTTACATCTTTAAGACTGGTCAAAAGTGATATTAATATTGAAAAATTGATTATTTTACGATGGATCGATCGTAATTATATTTTTTTTTTTTAAAACAGCTTCTTAGCTTAATTCATATATTATATTATTGTATATGTAACAAATAATGATAAATGAATTATTAGCGCGCATGGAATTTCAATTATTTCAAAATCGCGAAAATAATTTATTCATGATCGAAATGTTCGGCGCACGTGACATTCTATTTCCAGTCCTTCTATATAAATAAATATGTACATACACCAAAAAGATTTGAATTTTAAATTTTATGTAAAATATCCAATATCCAAGCTACTGGTTACTTTCCAAACCAATATAAATCTGAATAAATTATCTCCGTATATACAGTTTGATAGATCGTATTTATATTGTGACTTATAGATCATATCCGGATTTTTTTTTTGTTTGTTTTCTCCTTTTTTCCAGAATAAATTAAAATATCTCACGTGTTCGATCCTTTGGTCGCGCAGACACGAATAAATTATCATAATATACTATTCTTCCTTCTCGATCACAAATTCAACGATATGCGTGTGTTTGGATCACGTGTCAATACTCAATTTTATCTTGTGTTGTCAAATTTACATAAAATTGTTATACAGCAATAATATAACAATTATAATTTTTGTTTAATTTGATAACAATAAAATAGGAATTTATATATGTAATTTTGAAAAATTGACCTGCCATTAATCGTATATCTGTATATAACTACATATTCTAAAGGTTTTCGTTTATATTTAGGTCTGGGATCTATTTTTGATTTTCAATAAATTGAATTTTCGATAAAAATTTTATTGTCTATAAGAAAAAAAATTTGTACCTGCAAATAAATAAATTATCTAGGTAATCCCAAATTTTATCTCTGGAATCGAGATGTTGCAAATGTCAAACAGAAAAAGGTAAGACAGTATGTTTTGATTTTTTCCTGCTTTCAGGTGTGTGAAATTTTTGTTTTTCGTAGTTTGTTTTAAAGTTTAATGTTTAAAGCCGTTAGATATAGACAATATGTCTAAATAAATGTTTACCTTTCTTTTGTTGTGCTGACGATGTAACAAGTATAAAACATGGTAGGTGTGCATTCTTGAAATAAGGAAATTTATAGTAAGGTGTATTGGTCTAACTAAGAAGTTGTAGACGTTAAGAACTAATTAAAAAATTACTAAATAACGCATCAAATAAAAGATTTAAAATCGCAACGGATCCGGAACTTTGTTGAATGAAAACCACACATTACGGTGGACATAAACCAAGAAAACGCAAAAGCTGAGGTCATGTCAAAATTAGTCAGTTTTGCATATTCTAGTAACCGTTACCACATAAAGTTGATTTATCGATTTTTATTTTTATGTATTTCATTTACAAAAAAAAATTAAATTAATTTGTTACAAAACATTACAGTTTTAATTTTTAAAATTACTCCAAGAATTAATTTAAGAATTCAAGCGACGAATATCAATCAGAAGTTTATTAAAAATGATTGGTGCATTTTGAAAAATTTTGGAACAATTCTGAAATGACGACATTTTTAAGCTATGAATAGGTGTAACAAGAGCTCAATAATAGCTTGTGTGCCGCGAATAATCACAACTACTGTATACAAACTCCAGATCATCGCAAAGAAAATAACTTTACCTTTAAAATTTTGTTAAAAAATAGAATTTATGGAAATTAAAAATACAATTGGACCAAGTACCGATACCTGATATACACCCGCCCTTAGCATTAATAAACTACTGAAATGACTTTTACAAGTAATCCTTTGCGACCGATTAGTGATTTGGGCCAAATCAATATGCAATATTGAAAATCAATACTCAACAGCTTATAAGAATACAATGATCTACCATATCAAAAGCCTTAGCAACATCCACAAATAGGCCTGCTACTGTACAAGAATTATTAATACCTTCATGAAGTGGATTCATAAATTCGATCAATGCATCTTCTGTACCCAAACTAGAAATTCAGTCATTAGTAATTTAACTGATGTTTTAAAAATCCTAGAAATAATAGAAAGGATAGATATTAGTCTATAGTTAGGTAACAACAGGCGATGGGTATCAACAGAAGATCACCTCTCTTAAAAAGAGAAATTAACAGTGGCAACTTTCATTGATTCCTTTTGTTGAGTGTTTATCCTCAAGAGAATTTTTCAACTATATTACAAAAGTAATTGTTAAAACAATTAGCAATGTCTGATGATAAAGAGTATGTTGGACTGTCTATGGAACTTACACTAATTTTAGGTAAGTGATATAATTTTGGGATCACTGGCGTGTAACATGCTAATTTTTTTTTTGTGATTGAATCTAGGTTGCCATGTTTTCTCCCAGTCTCTTACTAAAGTAATAATTTTTATCGGTATTGGTGTTGAGTTTTCCTTAAAAATCTGGGCCCGTATTTAATTTTCGGCTGAAATGACGTATTTCACTAGAACATCACGAGCAACTTTTTTGATCGAATTTCAAGAATAAGGGCCCAGAAGGTAAGTAAAATTGTCATTTAGTAGGTTGTACCTTTTGTCACTATAGTCCGTTTGTAAAGTTAACATTGTTGTATTTCCCTTATCCGCCCTTGTTACTAAAATATTTGGGTTTTCTTTTAAAAACGTCCTTGTTTGTTTTAGGTATGACAACTCTTGTTTCGTGAGGTGTTAAATTTCTTGTATTTGTACTGTTTTTGTAATTTGTTATGTTTATGAAGTTGTTCCGAATATTTACTCGACTGTCATTCAAACTAAAAATTGCACTTTCAACAACTGATATATGAAATTTTGAAAAATTGTGTTGTCACAAGCTAAAATTAAACCATTTGTTGTATCATTTAAACCCTCAATCTTATAATTTGATCAAATTTGACCTTTTGTCTTACCAATATCTGATTAAAATGATAGATCTATGTTGATTCTGCTCAATGATAAAATTCTTCGTAAACGTTATTTGGTAAATCCTCTTGAAGAAGCTGGTTTAGTAAATTTAGAATGATTTTGTTGGTTTTTATATTTCTGATAGTAGCCGAAATTTCTTCATTCAAGACTCTAAAAACAAACGTGTTTTCTAATCGTTCGAAACGACCTTTTTTATTCCGAAGAAATTTTTTAGTTTTCTAGATTTGGAGAAAACTTTTTCTTCCCTGTTTTGCCAGATGAAATTGTTCATTCATGACGGATTTCATGTTATTTTTTTTGTAACCGGAAAAAATTTTGATTGTGAGTTCCATTTGAACTAAATTTCACAGTAAAAATCTTAAAATTTTAAAAGATACATTAGTTTTCAATCAATACCTTGAAAAATTAATAAATAACATATAGTAATTTGGAAACAAAAATATTTTCACATAAATCCTGTTTCTCGACCAGAAAATGAAACCACAAATTATTTGGCCAAGAATCTTTTCAAAAATTATAACTTCATAATTATAGGGCGGGCAGCCTCAAGTTTAAACAATAAATTGTTCTCAAAAATGAAAAATAACATATCTTTAAAGAAGCAATCAAATGTTGTGTAACAATGTTACAATGCTACTTTGCTACTTATACAACACATAAGAAACGTCAATAAAAATAAAAATTAAAGCATTAGTGCACTCCCACGACATTTGAATGATACAAATCACAAAATCGGTTTAGATAAAATCAAAATTCTTAGATTTTGGTTGACAATTTTTGGAAAAAATAAAAAAATCTTTTGCTTCGATTCGGAAGGAGGATTCGAAAGCTAAAGCTATAAAATAATTTTTAAATAAGAACCAATAAAAAATTTGTTCAGATCTTATTATTTTGTTCGTCTGATATTTCATTAATTTCATTACTGGAAGTACCTTCAACACGTATCGTTGCTTACTATTATTATCTGCGCTTTTTGAAATTTACTTAAATAATATCTATTTTGAGTTTCTTTTTTAAACTTTTTCAAATTTTTGGCATTGGTTTTTTTAATTTTCTGTTGAGTCTATTCTTCTTGTTAACCTTAAAGAACAGCGAATTGTTCATCCAAGGTTTCAATCTATGAAATTTCCAAGGTGGTTTAACAAAAAGCTTACTTTGAGATATGTACTGAGTGTAGCAATAAACCAATTAAAAGCTTCTGAAATATCAGCTCTAGATAATACAGCATTCCAAGACTCAAGTAATAAAAAAACGTTTAAAAGTTCAAAATTAATCCAAAATTGATGATCAAACCTGTACCTCCTGATTCGGGGAACAAAATCTTCTTTAAATATCAAGTTGACAAAAACAGCAATTTATCACAACATTTAGAGAACCTGTATAAAACACGGTCAATAAATATGGTGAAGGAAAGTTAGGAATTTTAGTTAGCACAGAATTGTTTAGAAGACCAACCAAGAAATGAACTGAATTCTTTCAAAAACGATTCAATATCATATGATGTTCATAATCGTGTATCCAGACATCTGCTAAAAAATTAATCCAGGCGTTTCGTCTAATGTTTGAATATAATACACCAAATTTTCAAAATGTTTCGATAAACTACGAATATTTTGAATCAGTAACTGGCGCATTCAAAACTTCAATAGAAAAGTTTCAAAAAAAAAAAAAAATGTTTGTTGTTGTTGGGTGCTTAGGCATATTACGATTTGCTTACAATTATTAATAAATACCAGGGGCATATTTAACCAGAAACTTATCACTTTGCACTTTGTAAAATTTTGCTAAGTGCTAAGAATTTAACTGCTCATAAAAACTTTGCAAATATAGCTTCGATGCTATTATAATATTTATAGTTGTTAATTTTACGAAATAACATTTAGATAAACAATAAATTATTAGAATAATAAAGATTTTTTACAATAAACGTAAATTAACTTACAATTTCTATCGTGCAAACTGTTACTGAAAAATGCAAAGTGCAAAGTGATAAGTATTTTATTTTTTTATTTTTTCATGTTTCTTGGTAGAGAAAAATTTACATTGCATTTTGTGATAAGTGTAGTTGATACCCGTATAACGCACATACCATGGTATATAGGCAGAGCATTTTAGAGTATAGAGCCATAATCAATATGACGTATTTTAGAAGCATTTTTAGTGGTATAGCTTTTCACTGATTTCCACAGAAATCCATAGTAAAAATGGCGTTTTTTAGCTTCAAGTTTTTCAATGAAAAAAGCAAAAATATTATAAAATGTTTATATAAAAGTTTTCTACATATCTATAAGAACAATATACAAGAAGGCCATGTTGGTATTAAGTAAATATTAATTGCAGAAATATTAAAATTAAATTATTTCTAAAATATATTTTTCGAACTTTCATTTTGAAAAATACATCAAAGTTGGCTCTGACGAGTTAAAATAATACCAGAGCACCCGGTATTTTATAGAGCCATAATCAAAAAATCTAACTTTTATAAAGGAATTAGAAACGAGGAAAAAACGGAACTTTTCATAGTAAAACACACAAAACATATGGGAAATCACTTTTTTTCCTAAGACAAATTTTTAAATGAAAACGTTACAAAATCTTAATTATGATTTCTGAAATACTTTCATAAATGTTTGAATTTCAACATATATGAATGTCGTTGAAGTAAATCGTTTTCATTTTCTTGTAATAATTGATTTATTTAAACCAAAATATAAGAAAAATTTCATAACAACAGCATTCTGGTCAAATTGAAATAAAAGCTTACTACGATTCGTTGGTCGTTAAGTCAATATACATTACATAGATGGCAGTGATGACCGTAAAAATTTGGAAAAATCGTACCAAAAATTACCACCTGGGGAAATTTTAAGTTTAAAAATTGTAGGAAAAGCAAAACAAATTCACAAAATATAGAAACGTTTGTTAATTTTGGGATAAAATAACTTTTTTTCGTATTTTTCTGTAACCATTTAGACATCTTACGTACACTAGTAAAATTAAAGATAAATTTAGCAAGTATTATTTTAATTTGTCAGAGCCAACTTTGATGTATTTTTCAAAATGAAAGTTCGAAAAATATATTTTAGAAATAATTTAATTTTAATATTTCTGCAATTAATATTTACTTAATACCAACATGGCCTTCTTGTATATTGTTCTTATAGATATGTAGAAAACTTTTATATAAACATTTTATAATATTTTTGCTTTTTTCATTGAAAAACTTGAAGCTAAAAAACGCCATTTTTACTATGGATTCCTATGGAAATCAGTGAAAAGTTATACCACTAAAAAAGCTTCAAAAAAATACGTCATTAAGATTATGGCTCTATACTCTAGAAGGTTCTGATAATACATGCTAAATTTAACTTGTTCTTAAAATTTTGTGAATTTGTTTTGCTTTTCCTACGATTTATGAACTTGAAATTTCCTTAGGTGGTAATTTTTGGTATGATTTTACCAAATTTTTACAGCCATCACTACCATCTATGTAATGTAACTTAATGACCAAACTAATTGTAGTAAGCTTTTACTTCAATTTGACCAGAATTCTGTTGTCATGAAAATTTTATAAATTTTGGTTTAAATAAATCAATTATTACAATAAAATGAAAACGATTTACTTAAACGATATCCATATATATTAAAATTCAAACATTTATGAAAATATTTCAAAAAATCATAATTAAGAATTTGTAAAGTTTTCTTTTAAAAATTTGTCTTAGGAAATAAAGTGATTTCCCATATGTTTTGTGTGTTTTACTATGAGAAGTTTGGTTTTTTCCTCGTTTCTAATTCCCTTATGCTTCCCTTATTCCCTTAAAAGCTTTGTTTTTTAGACTATGGCTTTGTATAATCAAGGTTGCTTTGATATAGGTCGTAAAAATGATTCCACGAGAAACGATACAACAATTCGAAATGTTTGCCATAACAGAATAAATTTTAATATTTCTAACAAATTTTCGTTTAAAAAATTTTTCCGAATAAACCATAATCAAGTAGAATATATTTTGCAAAATATCGGGGATGTAATTAGGCACAAAACCAGAAAAAATAAAGCGCTGACCCCAATACAACAAATTTTACTATGACTTTTTTGGCTTGGCAATGGATGTCGTCAGTATCATGGTTTGGGTATCATCAAAGCAACCTTGATTATACAAAGCCATAGTCTAAAAAAAGCAGCTTTTATAAGGGAATTAAGGCTCGTATTTTTAAACAAGGATAAATCGACGGATTAATCCACAGTTTTCGAAAATCCGCTGATTTAGCCGAGGTTACTTTTGGTAATTTTAAACGAGGATAGATCCGCGGATTTTTTGTGTCTTAATTTTGAACGAAGCTAAAACCGACGATTTTCGAAATCAATTTTCGAATTAATAACTGCTTGCTGGGACATGAGATTTGTCATTTTTTTTTTGTTTGTTTTCCTCCTTATATATTTTTATGTTTTATACCGTTGACAGACAAAAACATTATGGCAATAATCTTAGATCGCGGTTTCAAATTCGTTTTTAAAGTTTGCTCAAAAATGAAAATTGTTTCATATTCATCGAGTTTCAAACTATAGATTACGATAATCATATTATGAAACACAGTAATCCTAAAGTATTTAAATCGTGTTGTAGACACATACACTAAAAATAATACCTACAGCTAGTTTGAGTCTGTTTTGGGTATTAGCAGTGATGCCGAAGTGGGTACGGTTGGAGTATTTATACTACTTTCGCTTAATCAGGCGAAAAAACCCTAAAATGTATTTCTTGCAGTAATGTGTCTCACTGACTGATTTTAGCAGATAATGTCAATTCAAACACAAAGGTTTTTTTTTAAGAATCGGGAGATTTGTTGGTAAAACTTACATCTTATGTACATCAACAGTATAAAAACATCAGGGCACTCTGCAGAAGGCACCAAATAAACTCAAACATGGCAGAAAAGTCATGATTTTAACTAAATCCGTTTATCTGGTGTGGCTAAATATTTAGATTAGAACCTCCTGAACATAAAAATTATGCTACAAAACAAATTATGCAATCACTTAGTCTTGCCGGACAAAAACGATGTATTTACAATATTCTCAAATCCTTCCTTAGTAGATTAGGACTTCTTGAATATAAAAATAATACTTTAAGAAAATTTCTGCAGTCACTTAACCTTTCCAAATTAGAAACTTGAATGGAAGTGTGGATTTATGCAGTGTAATATATCGTATTTTACTCATTCAATACGCCTGAAAATCAAAATTCTCAAATCGTTTCTTTGGGTCAAAGTTTAGGTCAAAACCTCGAGATTATAAAAATGTTGCTGAATATTACAGGCAAAGAAATAATTTGAGAATATTGAATTCAGGCGTATTACATGATTTAAATTTGGCTTAACCACACCACACTGCATTTGAATAAAATTCAGAAGATCTGAAAGTAAAGTAAGAATAACCTAAGCTTTAGTTCCAATTTGTGACATTTTTTAGTGTATCTGGGCCCTAGTTCGGATTTAAGTAGGAACATACTGTGGATTTGAAGATGACTGCCAACAAACAGCAAAAAATTAAACTGAAGTGAAAAAATTATCGAGAAAATGATGCAAGCAAAAAGCCAGCTATCTC
The DNA here is from genome assembly GCA_958295665.1 of Tipula vernalis. Classification (NCBI taxonomy): domain Eukaryota; kingdom Metazoa; phylum Arthropoda; class Insecta; order Diptera; family Tipulidae; genus Tipula; species Tipula vernalis. Next base: position 4,271,464 of record OY282560.1, on the reverse strand, counting down.
CCAAATTATAAGAGTTTCTTTAATTTATGTTATAAGAACCATTTTACAAATTTAATTCTAAAGCTTTAGCTTGGGAAGCCATAGTTACGCTACAGTTGTGGAGATTTTTTTTTAATATACAATTTGAAACGTACTCCGCTTAAAGTCTTCAGAACGGCAGCACTGAGTATTAGTCTTCAGTCAATATCGTGATTAGTGGTATACATGTACAAGAAATAAATAAAATGGAAAGCGAGTTGTGGACGTAATATGCGGTATTATAAGCGATAATATGCGTACAAAGGTTCCAGATCTTCTCGGAGGGTGTTGGTCAAATAATGAAACCCTTCTTTAGAATACCAGAATCGGCGCCGAGACTCTTCCTTATTGTGAAACTCCACGTCTATTCTATCGTGAAATACTTTAGGACGTTTAGATCGCATCGACAATATTATACCGTAATCTGATTCACCGCAAACTCTGATGACGAAGATGGAGATTCATTAAATATATTTTCCGTTTTTAACTTAAATTTTCAAAAATTAATTTAAATTTAAATTTGTGATTCATTATCTACAAATATTTAGTTTTGTATATGTGATTTGACAGATCGTAAATGACGTTTTATATTTCCGAATTTTCGAAAATAGCCGTATCCACTGTTTTAGCCATCGATATCGAGGTATAAATCCGAGGATACAATTTTAATCAAGGTTTGATTCAGTGGATTTATCTTCATTTAGAAATGCGAAAGGAGGGATAAATTCGCCGATTTAACACTATCCCCGTTTAAAATTACGGGCCTAAAAGCGAGGAGAAAACCAAACTTTTCATAGTAAAACACACAAAACATATGGGAAATCACTTTTTTTCCTAAGACAAATTTTTAAAAGAAAACTTTACAAATTCTTAATTATGATTTCTGAAATACTTTCATAAATATTTGAGTTTCAACATATATGAATATCGTTTAAGTAAATCGATGGCCGTAAAAATTTGGTAAAATCATACCAGAAATTACCACCTGAGGAAATGTCAAGTAAAACAATTGTTGGAAAAGCAAAACAAATTCACATCATATTAAGAACGTTTGATAATATTGTCATTAAATAATTTTTTTTCGTATTTTGCTGTAAACATTTTAGACATCTTACGTACACTAGTAAAATTAAAGATAAATTTAGCAAGTATTATTTTAATTCGTCAGAGCCAACTTTGATGTATTTTTCGAAATGAAAGTTCGAAAAATATATTTTAGAAATAATTTAATTTTAATATTTCTGCAATTAATATTTAATTAATACTAATATAGCCTTCTTGTATATTGTTCATAAAGATATGTAGAAAACCTTTATCTAAACGTTTTATAATATTTTTTACTTTTTCATTGAAAAACTGGAAGCTAAAAAACACCATTTTTACTAAGGATTCAGTGAAAAGTTATACCACTAAAAATGCTTCTAAAAATTTGGTCATTATGATTATGGCTCTATACTCTAGAAGGCTCTGGTACCATGCATAGCATTACAAAGAGGACAGTATGCACCACAGTACATCGCGTTTTGATGCAATAGTGAAACATTTATTTCCAAATGTTGTGTGTTGACCGGACAACGTGACCGCCGATTGGTAAGTGAGTAATTTTTAAAAGAAAATTATAGTGATTTTATTTATATTGATTCCTTGGATTTACGCAGATTTGAAAGTTTAATAATGCACACAAAAAAACTCGTCATCTCGTTGAAGACAGTTTTGGAATTCTGAAGGAAAAGTTCCCTTGCTAAATCCCAGACCTGCAGCATAAGTTGTACTTGCAGGTACAATAATACATAATATTACTTGTAAGATAACAATCAAATTAAAAGGGCCATTGGTTAGAAAAAAATACATTAACGTGCAAGTGTATATTTGCTTTGAATTCTACTGAAAATTTGCTAAACCTTCATTGTACAAAAATGATTATCACTTAGCAAATAATATTGATTGCAAAGAGATTTTTGTACAGCGTTATTAATATTTAATTATATAAATTACATGAAACCTATAACATTAATATCTAAATCGCATCGACGTTTCGCTTAATATGTATTCGAAACTAAACATATAATTTTTATACAATATCATATGTAGTTTTCTCTTTACGGAACAACACCCTTAAACTTATCAAAATAGATTTTCGCTTAGCAAAATTTTGTCAAGTGATAGTATTGCTAAGTTGCTAAGTACGTTGGTTGAATAGACTCCATATAGGTTTGCATTAAAAGTATAAAATAATATCACATTTTTACGAAAGTTATTTTTAATAATAAAATTAGTTTTATTAAAAAAGTTGAATTAAAAATATTTTTTAAACTTTAATTAAAATTCGGTCCTAATCTATTATATTTCTCTTTTTCGCAGAGAATTTCCTATTAGTGCGTAGACACACTTGTTTTTTTTATGTCATTTGCATTGATTACCGAACATAAGCAGGTTTCATTAAAATCTAGTCAAGCTTTTACACCGTAGAGTCAAACTGTACTGCAATTATAGATGTACATATTTGTAAGGTTGCACCAAGAGCAGTTAACACATCAATAAAATAATTAATTTATCAGGTTCTAAATAAAATTTGATAGAAAAGTTAACAAATTACCAAATTTAACATCACATCCCTCCGTCCCGGAGGATGGATACGTCAGCGGAGTACGTCATCTCTTTAATCTCACTAATATCGTTGAAAAACAAAATATGATGAACATTTGTATCAGATGATGAATTTTCGCCTCATTGTACAACCTCGACTGGCATCGAGTAAGGTGAATTGAAAATTCGACAATCAGCAAACTATAGAGAAGAAACATCTTTCACCAGATCTATGGGATAAAAATTGGTTTTCCTACGAAATAAATTTAATATGTTGTTTTTCATTGTAGCGCATTTAATAATGAACTGGCTTATTTACTGTGGACCATCTGTTTAATTAAAAGTAAACCATCTTCAGTAAGGAATATATAATGAGATTATTCAAATTTGATGTCTGATTGGGTTGGTGCAACTGAGCTTCCAAAAAATGTATCTTATAAATACAGATAGCTGACTTTGGATTTCTTTTAGCATCATACCAAGGTCATCAAAGCTTTGTGCGCTAACCCTTGATTTTTCAATCACGATAACGTGATCAACAATTTGGAGACAGCTAGATAAAAAATTTGTTTTGTTAAATGTTTCAATTTAAACATTTTTCAATTTGAATTATGGATCAATATGGAACCAATATTGATATAATGAACTACATACATTTAAGCAAGAAACTTATCACAAAGCGTTGTAAATTTGTTATCTAGAAAAGCTCTCATTTTCTGCTACTATTCATTCGCTCTCTAATAATATTAATTACTAATAATGCTCAACATACAATGTTTAAGAAAAATGTGGAGTTTTCTATCAATCTAGCGCAAAGGGGTTCAATGCTAAGCAAGCAACTTTGAAGAGTTTTCGATTTTAGTATTATTTATACTAATTCTGGAATTTCTTTGAAATTGGAAAAGCAGGAGTTTGAGGTGGTTGCTCCTATTCTCTAATCTAAAAAGTCTAAGAGGACAGTAAATGATATTCCTTTATATAGTGAAATATTTTTACGAATAATCTAGAAAATAATTTACTTGGCATGAGATCGGTAATTACTAAACATTTAGAAACCAGACAGCATAAGGCCCAGCTTGACGCAGTGCAAAATTTGGAGTTGACGAAAAGAAAAATGCTGTTGCTGAAGGAACTTTTGCATATCACAAAATCGGACATAACCAAAGTTTTAAAAGTATGGATTGCGCAAGTAAGATGATAAAAAAATGTTATAATCCCAAATTTACGACTGTGTGAGAACCAAGTGCGAGGCTATAATTATTTCGGGTTTTAAAAATTATTGTGACGAAATTTTATTAATTGAGTTAGAAGAAACTTCGTTTGTTTCTATCCTGCCGTGCATCACCTAGTGCGGTTCAAATTCAAATTTTAAATTTATAGCTTATTGTCGCGAAACTTCATTTGACATTTTAACAAAAACCAATTTGGACTCCAAAGTTTTGGTGCTATCGACTGATAATACCAACACTACTTTCGAAGGTTGTAGGCGACGATCTGGCCAGCAGCGCAATGTGTATAGATGTAGAAAATATTTTACCCAAAATGTATCCGTATTTTAGTAGATTTACAGTTCCCGTAGCAGAACTTAATGTCTGCGAAGAGGCTTACACTGAATACAAAAACTACTAAATTTATATGGTTGGTCCTTACTTCAGCCACAGAACAAGTAATTAAATTTAACCAGCCTATTTTTTACTTTTTAAGTTTGAAAAAATGTCCCAAAAAACTTGAAGCATTTTTCACCAATGAATTAGCAGAACCCATATTATATGTTATGCACAATCAGACTAACAATTTCATTTAATGAATGGGTAGCAGCTACCGCTGACAATAATTATTTCGAATGGAGGCTTCTCAGATGTGAAGTAAATTGGGATGAAATAATGCATTGCCTTAAATCTTTAAACAAACATGGTGTTAACAATCACAATATTTATGACGATAGCTTATTTGAACGAGTGCGGCGATTAACAGTTAAACAGTTTTTTGTACAAATAACTTTCAGGCGAATTGGGAGCCATCAACAATTATTTCTCGAAATGAAATTAATTCCTTCGATAACTTCCTATTTCATAAAAATCAATTTACGATATAAATGTAAATTAACTAAAACCACACAATTTAAGCCACCCTTAATAATATTGTGCTCTGTGTGACAGCGCAGCTCGTACACTCCTCGTGCCCTAATTTTCCTGTTTAACTTATCCAGAAACTCATTTTTTGGGATAAATTATATACCCTAGCCCAGCCTAAATATCTAAATTTGAAAAATTCGATTTTATTTAAAGAGCTCAACAATCTAGAATATTTTAAAAATTCGATTCACTTCGAAATATTCGACTATATTCATAAGAAAGTTGAAGATTTGGTGGTTTTTTAAAGTAATGAAGAATTCAACCAAATTTTTTCCCGAAATTAACTAATATAGCGTATCAACTCTTTGCCTTCCTTCGAATTTATCAAAACAAAAAAAAAAAAAATTAAGAGAAACGCCATTTTATTTTGCTCGTGCTACTAACACCTACTTTTCATACCTAATATTCATTTTCACAACGATTTTGTACGATTCATAAATTTTTGATCAAAAAATTTTCTCAAAAAGCAAACAAAAATCAAATCGAAAAAAAAAAACATAAAAAGAAAATTTTGTTGAATTTGAATTTCAAAATAAATCACCCAAATCTTTACATACATAATTTTAAAAATTTATAAGATTTTTCCGATAAGAGATTTTGTATATAGGAAAAAAGCATGCAGACATCAAAAAAAAAACGCCTTCAAGATTTAATTTGTTTCTTCTGATTTTATTGAAAATTGACAGGAACTATTCAGCATGAAACGAAATATGTAGATTAACCTATTACATATATGATGTAAGGTTTGATCTTTGCTTGGAATGCTGGGGAAGTTAAACTTAAAAATAAATAAGATTTTAGACATTTCTTTGAATTATAAATATTTAAAGGTGTGAACTAATTCCTATTGCCATCGAGTTATGTCACTAAAAATTTGAAATCAATATTGTACAATATATACAGATGATTATGAAAAACAATTATTGCGTCGTGTAAGACAGGTTTCTGCTGTTGTATAGTTTTGATTAGAGATAAATTTTAATAAGATGATCGTGTAACCCCCTAATTCATATAGATATGATTTGGCTTTGTTTTTGTTCATTGTCTTGTGATCTAATATGTTGTACCAAATCACATGTATTGTTGGAATCCTTAACGATCATCCCCCCTTTACTGGAGCCCATGTAAACTTTTGAAGTATGTACACAACAATACAGCATATTTCCCGTAAGTATTTATATGTTTCAAATTTATGAATAAAACATATATTTTGCGGAAGAATCACGAAACTTTCTTATGTATTGTTAAAGTTTTTTTTATGTGCTTTGCTTTCGTTATGATATATAGATATACACAGTTTGTATACAAGAGATGAAAAAACTGATCCTGAGACACAACATAAATATTTTTTTAGTATTTGGAATAAAAAATAATAATTTCTTATGTTGACATCATTATCCAAGAAGTACATCTCATTTTCAAGAAAAAAAAAAACAAAAAGATTTATTGGGAAAATTTCTCCTATAAAAATAAAATAAAACAAAAGATGTCATCCCCATATTCGGTCAGTTTACAGCCCCTAAATCCATGTATTAATTTTATCTACTTGGAGATAAATCTTCGTTTTGTAGTTTTATAGTTTTGTTGATATACAGAAATATTTTTGCATCTTCATCTTTAATTTTTGTCTTATTTAAGTTTAAATAAAATTTTCGCGTTATCTTATGCGATAGATCAACCAATTGAATACTCTATATTTTAAGGGTAACATTTGGTTTAGGGAGTAGTATTGGAATAAACTGATTCATTCCATTTTCTTCAACCCAATACTTACATTTGCTCATATGTGTGGATAATATGTGTTTAGGTTTACTTTAGTTCTTATGTACACGAGTTGAAAAACTACATTTTCAAAAAGTTGAAATGTTTATGTTGCACTTAAACGAGATAAAAAAAAAATCTGGAAAGAATTTGATTTATAGTGAAAATTGATGATGTGAAAATGGGAAATACATTTGCAAATGCTTTTGTTTAAGAATCTCGAATAGGGAAGTAGGAAAAAATTTTAAAATTATTTAATTCATTCGTAGAGCTTTCTACTTCAGTTTCAATTTTTTTAGATTTCATTTAAAGTGTCCTATTAAAGAAAGGATTTAGAACCTTATTTCCTAGTAGACGTCAAGAATATGGTCAAAAATATTAAAAATATTTAAAAAACATATGTGTAAGGGATGTCGATGGTATAATATTTAGAAACAGGAATATTGAGATCAAAGAGTCAATTCAGTTTATGAGGAAAGTAAATAATAAATTGGTTTTGTATCCGTTCAATTCGATCGATCTAAATGTTGTATAGACAAGATTTTAACAGAACAGATTTATATAAATATCAACTATTGAATTTATTAAGTTGTGAAATTAGGCATAAGTGTATCCAATATAAAATAATTAAAATGTTAATTAAACCACATAAACATTTAGTTTAACACAATATTATTTCAGTCGATACAGTATTTGACAAATTAATTAAATTTAATCTATGGTTAGAAAAATTATTATTCATGAATGTTACAATGAACAACAAAATGAATTTTTAAGATTTCAAATGTAAATCCTTGTCGGCGATCACTCAATATAGCTTTATATTTTGTAAAGCACCTTTCAACCTCAACTGATGTTAAATTGGTAAATTTATGTATGTACTCTCAAACTCTCTGAGGATTCATTAATTCCTAAATAATTTGATTAATTTGTTTAGCAAGGCTAAACCTAAATTTTTTTCACAAAAGACCGAGGAAATTTTAGACTTAATTTTCTACGAAATTAGAGGCCGACCTTTAACACCCAATATATATGCTTCAATTACACTATGAAAGCGCTAATTTTCTACTTTCAATTTGTTTTTATAACTTATGGTAAAAATCCAAAATTTGTATAAACTAATTCGTTAGGAATTTGGCCATTAAGAAATAATTTCCTCGCTTCGGCAATGGACGTTGTACTAGCATCTACGTCGCTTCAAGCCCATCGTGTTAGCACTGGCTCTCGTGGTAGAGGAATATTTTTAGCAATTTCTTTAAAAATTAAAATTCGGGACGGAGCATTCAAAGATATCCTTTTAACAGTAACGACCAATTTGTTTATATTTGGGACTTAGTTCCTGATCGTCTCTGCCAGGTTATGTAGTATGATGACTCCAAATCACATGTCACATGGATAGTTTTAAACCTTTGCCAACTTTCACCATATAGCTACCGCATCGCATAATAGTTTTATAAAACATTGTTATTCGGAAAATGTGAACCTAAAAAAAATCAATTAAAAAACTCCAAATTTTAAAATTGATTGCTTAGGATTTTTAGGAAAAAAAATATTTTTTTTGGGAAATCCAAACCAAAAATTTGTTGGATATTTTTCATTTTAGTCCTATATGTTACTAAATATGTATATTTAAATATTTTCGCATAATCACATATTTGTACATATATTTCAACATATTTTATGTTTTAGCACATATTTTATGACCGTTTCCAAATATTTTTAATTTTTTTTGGAGAAATCGGTAATTCGACTTAATTAGCTTAAAATTTGACAAAGCAAAGAAATTTAAGCCAAAAAATACTAAAAGTTTTACTTTTCCATAAACTATGTACGTAAGTTAGAACAATTAATAAATAACAAACCAAACGTAGGATTAAAATAGCTCAATAGTTTACTGTACATTTTTTGACGATCCTGAATTCTTCTAAAAAAGCAAATTTTGTGATTGCTGTCTTTATTCGTCGGTCCACTACTAGGTGAACTGACAGTTAAGATAGCTTGTGTTCTTAAGAATCGTATCGACCACCTGGCTGAACTCCGGGTCTGACCCGCTTCAGAATCATTCAAAGTTTCATTAAAATATTCGCAGTTAAACGAGAAATGTATCGCTTTAACATGTATTTTAGATCTATTTAAGCAATAAAACAAATGTACAGGTGATTTGGCTTGACCTGACCTATCATAAGGCGAATGTAAAGTTGCTTTTATTATTAAGTGTTAAATTTAAAATGTTTTTTTTTTTAATCAATCTTTTATTGGCACCGAATTTATACATTTTTACAAGTAAAAAAAACTATTTTATATAATTCAATAAGATGAATAAATTACTCCCTGGGCTAATTAAAGCAGTATCGGGAGTAATTTTTTACTAGCAGGTACACAATCGTTTACATAACTAACAATAAGGAATACTTAAATAATTAATATTAAGTAATACAGAAAAAACTCTCACTCATCATATTCCCCTAATGAAAGCTTCAGCATTTTGATACTCAAGACCGAGCAACCAAAATTTAGTAGCTCTTAAAAATTCTTTATAGACTTACGATTAATTAATCGAATTGCATGTTTTTGGCAAATAAAAAGTGATCTGAGATTTTCAAAGTACATTCTGCCCCATGATACAATGCCATATTTAATTTTAGACTGGACCATTGCAAAATAGTAAATTAGTAAAGGTCTTAGTAAGTACATTTTCCTAATGGAAACGATCATGCTTTTGCACAACTGATTAATATGAGGTTTCCAATTGAAATATGTGTCCAGAACAATTCCCAGGTATTTGAATTCGGTAACTTTTTCAATTGCTTGAGGTTCGGCGTTACTATTCAGCGAACCTGAATAATTGATATTTAATTCTGGTGTATGCAATGTACGTACTGTAAATATCATATACTTCGTTTTGGAACTCAGTATTAACTTGTGCGAATCGAATCAGTTTCTAAACAGTCTCATGTCATCGTTCATTTTAGTAGATAGCTCCATATATGTATCGCAACAATAAACTAGTGCCATGTCGTCGGCAAAAGCTATAGGAAATCCATTTAAGTCTAGCGAAAACAACGGATTTATGTAAATTAAAAACAAAGGAGGGCCTAAAACTGACCCTTGTGGGACTCCCGCATTTATGATTAATTGATTGCTGTGGACATTATTAATCTTTGCACTTTGTTGTCTTTCTTTCAAATAAGATGTAAACCAGTTTAACGAGGCACCTCTAATGCCAATTTATTCCAATTTTAGCAACAGTATTGAATGATCAACGCAATCGAAAGCTTTGGCTATATCTATGAATACTGCGGCTGTCTTTTTATTGTTATTAAGGCTAGAATAAATTTTATTGGAAAATACAAGAAGAGCGCCCTCCGTGCTTTTGTTACAAGTAAAGCCATATTGTCTTTCATTTAAATAATTTATTTTAGTTAAATAATTGTTCAAACGAATTTTGATCAAATTTTCGAAAATTTTGGAAAAACATGGAAGAATTGATATTGGACGGTAGTTAGATGGATCATGTTTGTCTCCTTTTTTAAAGAAAGGAACAACAGATGCTATCTTTAGAGCTTGGGGAAGTTACCGGTACATAGACTCCAATTAAAATTTTTTGTTAAAACTGGAGCTAACACAACAATAACTTTTTCAATCATTATTATGTTAATATTATCTATTCTGGCCGATCTATTCTAGCCACTAGTTCTTCTTCTATGATTGGAAAAAAAAAAATTGCTGATTAAACCACCTCCACCATATAAGTCGTTAAACAACACATTGGGTTATGGGATGGTTTGCGTTAATTTTTTTACAACATTTACAAAATATTCATTTAAGGGATTTGCCACAACAATCGACTATCCATTAGAATTGTGAAACTTGGTTAAAGATAAATGATGAATCACGAATTATTTATTTAAGCAACAAATCTTTTAGCGAATACTTTCTGGCCGAAAGGACACTAATTATTACAAATGGCACCAATCAAGGATGACGATGGAACTTGGACTAGAAGTGCCAAAAAAGGCTGCATTTTTTGCAGCTTATCTTAAAGACATATTTCAACCCCTTTCTAGCCAAACAGCCGATGAAAATATAATTCGAGTAAGCGCAAAGTGTATAATCAAAATATAATACTTGTAACACTACAAGAGCTGAAAGATGGAATTATTAAGCTCAAAAAAATATACCTGGTTAATTACTCCAAGTTGTGAAAAAATAGCCCAAAAACAATGTGTGTGGTATTGTAAAAAAGAAGAAACAAAAATTCTTATTGTTTCATCAGCCAATTTTTGAAATATACTGGTAAATTTTGAAATGGTTCTAACAATTGAAACATTGTGCATTTATACAATTTTAAATTTTTCTCGCAGGGAAAAAGTGTCGAAAACACAGGTTTTGAAAGACTGTCAAGAACTTGAAGAAAAACAAATTTTTTATATTATTGATAAAATTAATGTTTGGTTCAAAGAAGAAAGACTGGAGGCAAAACAAAGGAAAAAAATATGGTACGACGTCATGACACAAAATTGCTCTAAATTTTGAATTTTGTCTTGAATTAGAGACAAAATTATTCTCAATATTCCAAAATTTGTTTTGTGCCAAAATTTGTTTTGTCGCAACACATTTTTTTTTCTCTGTACCAAGCTTAAGGAAACATACTGGCAGTTCTGCAGTTAGCGATTATCAAGTTTCTAATTCAGTAGAAAAAAGTTTCTCAAAACGGTTAAAATAACTTATTCTTGAGGAAGTAACTGACGACATTTCTTAGAAAGCAAATTTAACAAAAACTTCACCCAACTAAGTTGAAAAAGTAAATTTTAATCTTCTCAGATAAATAGAGTTTCATTTTTAATGTACACTCAACTCTTGTTTTGAAACGGTACGATATTATGTTCCTTAACTTTAAAACGACGTGAATACTGATATCATCAGTATAAAACCGCTTATAAAATTATCTGACTAAATAAACCGTGTAAAAAGGACCGTGTAGATTAAGAGTTGGATGAGAACAGAAATTAACAAAACTTAATGTTTTATAATAAAAATGAACTTATTGCAAAGAGACTTCTAGTTTACCATGGTATAAAATGAAATTATTCTTAAGAACTACAGTCATTAATTAAATAAATCTCTAATGTGTTGACAACTTGTACGTAATGAGTACTAAATTGGAACATAGGAGCAATTAAATTGTATTGCGCTCAACTATGACAGCTGAGCCCTTAATCAAGTGGCCTGTCCGTAAATTAAAACCGAGCTAAGCCAAATTATTTTTTAATTTTTATTTTTTGCACATTAGCTCTCCATCTAAACTATTGAGATGGTCCTATTCTAACCGTCGAAAAATCAGTCTAGTTACATTAATTAATTATAATAAAAATTACTACACGATTTGTGAATGAAATCTATTATTTCAATATTTTGTTAGTATTTGGTAAAAAACTATTTTTGGGAGGCCCGCAAGTCCTACTAGCAGCCACTGTTCATCTAAACAAACTGGTGAATCAATTTCTCACTAACACAACGAGTGTAAGATTAAAATGCCACAAAATTCTTGATTTGCAACACCTACAAACATTAATTATTTGTAAAATCTCTAATGAATCGAAACAATAATAGTTAAAGTTATGTCTTGTATCAATTTATACTAATTTTAAAGTAACTAAGATTTTATCAATAGCGAAAATACTAAAGAAGATTGTGAAGATCCCATTTCGGTGAATTTTAGTGCGAACAGCGCTAAAACACATGTTCCGAACACTAATTTTACCTACTCTCATTTCTATAAAACTGAACTTATATAATCTCTGTCTGTCAATTGAGACGAATTTGTGCTTTTTGAAGCTTAAAATTAAAAATATTTAAAGAAAGTGGTGTACCAAACTTAAAATCGGAAGATTTTCCGGAAATATTATCGGAAATATTCGTTCGATATTATGTGTCGCGTTCATTTTGAAACTAAGGTTTCGAAACTTAAGTTAAAAAATCCATGATGTGTCGAAATGTGTAAGTTTTTTGTCAGCCAATATTTAATACACTAAGCATCCAAAATGGCTACAAAGTCAAAATAGGTCTCGTATTTTCTCCATTTGAAACTATTTTTGGTATGTACCGAAATATTTCAAACCATCGCAAATTTTGTTAGTTTAGCGATATTTTATTCATTGTCTTATGTAGTTTTAGTTCAGGGTTTATTTCGTATAAGAAATTAAGAAGCACATTTGCGTTATTTAGAATTAGTTACAAAAGGATACCCAATGGAATTGTCACTTTTGTGACGGGGGATCAGGTCAAAAACGACTAAACCTGAACAAAGTCTAAAAAATTAGAACATTTCGAATTTAAAAAACCACTGGTTACAAAATATTTGTAATTAATTTGTAAATATTTGATTTGTAGTGCATAAAAATTTCAAAACCCGTCACCTTCATTCAACATTTGGATTGCTGCAACTAATTCATTTATCATCAAATATATCGGTTAAGTCAGATAGCAAATTTCAATGGAATTGATGCGTAATCGCGAAAGTTTCGCCTGGACTACGAATGGAGTTTCTTAAATAAAACATTGGCCAAAGAGAAGCCTGTTTCTTAAATACATACATGATCAATCCATTCCTTCTCTAAATTTCCAGCATCAAATGGAACACACAACTTTGTCAATAGATTTTAGTAAAATTTTGTGTCTAAGTGAGTAAATCGATTCTGTAAGTAGTTCCTAATATAAAATCGAGTTACTCACGCTCTGAAGACTTCATTGGGTCATATCATTTGGGGTCGGATTTCTTATTTAAAATAACACTCACATTCAAGAAATTGTATCATTAATCAAAAAATTGTTTTAACAATTTTTTTTACCTGAACAACTCATCCAGGCAGTTTACTATATCTCCAGCTCAAAGTAGAACTAGGTAGCACATTTGTGGATTGGTTTTAGTAAAATTTTCTACCTGAAACTAAAGATGTAAAGTCGATTCTTTAAGTAGTTCCTATTATAAAATTAATGACTTCCAGTTCTGAAGAATTCCTTCGGCCACATCAATGATGCCAATGATATTTCGCAATTTATGTTTCCATAATAAGCCAATTCAGAGTTTCTTTTCGTATCCATCAAATTTATTGACGGATTTTAGTGAAATTTTATATCTGAAATAGATATTATAAATATTTCATAGAAATTTGCGATTGAAAAAGAAAAATAAAAATCTGGCGTATTATGGGCTGACTGATCCTTAATATTAAACTTAAAAGCAAAAAAAAAAAACCAATATTTTATAGGCAATAACCAAATTCTTGTGATCACTAGTTTATGCTTTTGTCTAATGGGCTAAATATGTAAATGATCTAAATTTGTGAACCTATAAAGTAATTTTTGATATTTGTCGAAAGATTAAGTTTCAAATTTGAACAATTGTGCCTGCTAAACCGTCTGAAATGTATCTTCAATTTAGAGAATATGTTCGCCTCCAATAAATCACCAAAATATTCTTAGCCGGTTAAATAATAACGATCGTACTCATCATAATTTACATCCAATCAAACTACTAAAAATACAAAATTCTACGAATTATTTAAACCGAATTTTTCACCCTGTCAAAACAAGAGAAATTGATTGATTTCTTCTCCATTTTAGTTAACGAGATCAAAACACTGATCGGATGATTTAACTTTCTGTACGTAAATCTAATTTACATGATGTAATACATTTGATTTACTTTATAATTTACAATCAATAGAGATCACAAAAAACCTCTGTTAATAAAATTTAAAATCAAAAAATCGAAATTAATTTAAAAAATGATCGATAAAGATCTGGGACTCGATGAGTTCCTCAGAAACTAAATCAATTGAATTTTAATTTTGTACAGTTTTGTTTTAGGGTTTTTAACCACTACATGTTTATACAAATAGATCGATCGATCGTTCGATCGATTAGTGTTGACATTTTTAGTTGATAATATGCGATTTAAAATTTAAATTTTCTGACCATTTTTTCTTCGGAATGTATCTCATTCATGAATATAATTCATGAATTTGAAATTTATGAAGATTTTATAGTTGAACAAAAAAAAAAAAAAAAAATTCTAGGAAATAACTATACATAACATTACGTATGTATATGTACATCTGGATTTGATCGAGGTACACAAATAATAGGCGATCGAAGTGCGATAATATATGTCAACGCCGACTGATTAAAGTGCGATTTTATTAGACGATCAATCAACAAACCAAGTTTAATAATTTAATTCTTCGAAATGGCATTGGAATTAATTTTCAGATTCTATCAATGAAATATCAACGCGTGTTTAACATCAAATTTTTAGGAGTTGCTCCCAAGCTGAAGATAGGGCAGATACCTGGGTTCAATTATAATTTTAAATGAAATTTTATTAACCAATTAATAAATAATTCAACTGAAATGAAAATTTGCATAAGATCATTGTTAAATTCAAATAAAATATTCAGACCAAGATATTTATTTACCAAGTCAATAATGATCAAAACAAAAATAAATTTTAATTTCAAATTTAAAGCGATCCAAATCGGCAGCACACTTAGTTCAAAGGTGAATCAATTTTAAAGATAATTTTGTTCGACTACAGACAAAGTGTGAATTAATTAGTTTGTTTATGAATATCTTGTATTTTACTTCTTAAGTCTAAAACGATCATTAATTATTGTGTATGTGTATTAAGAAATCAGAGCTTTTGTAGTGTATAGAACTTTAGCAGCATACGTGTACATAATACTATACACATATCGTTTCAAATTGACTAAACCTTCCATCAATCAAATATTATGAGAGTTTAGAAGAGATGACTTTGGTGCAACCAATGTACATACATATTATTAATTATATATTTAACAAAGATGCTTGAAGTCATCATTTAAAAAAAAGAAAATCGAAAAAGCCATACAAACAAAAAAGGCAAAATTATTTCAATTATTAATCAATAAAATAAATTGTACAAGTTTGTCTACTAATGGATAGATGTCACAACCATCAATAAAATGTAAAATTTTCTTTATTAAAACAACTGTAGCACCCTAACAACGAATAGATCTATCACACATACAACCAAAGACGCAAACCAAATTGCCGGTTATAACCGGATTCGGAAAGTGCATTTTCACTATAGCAACAGCGTTGTTATTATTTTTCTTTTCGGTTAACGCAAATTTCGTGTCTCAATTGTTTATCCCTCTTTATTTTTGTAAATAAAAAAATTTCACCAAAAACACTAAATTGGCATTTTTCCCGTACGTTTTCTGTTTTCTTCATTATCGGGCTAAAACGGTTTGATTTGTTAAATGAAAAATAGCTACAAAAATTAGTTTTCTGTATTCAGAATTCAAATTCTAATATTATTTTTCTAAGAATTTCGAATGTCGTGATATATTTCTCAGTTGTCTTATTTTGTTTATTTTCTTTTTTTTTTTTCCTGGTGGAAAACAACTTTGATTTTTCGTGTGTGCACATATAAACAAAAACCAAAATATAAACAAAACAAAACTCCATTGCAAAGAAAAAAAAGAAAAAATATTTGTGATAAACTGGGTGTAAATAACAAGTGATTGTGTTGTATAATAGTGAATTAAAATGCCTGTGTGTCGACCATTCCCACCGCCTCCCACAGTACAAAAAAGTGCGCCAAACATTGAACAGAATGTATGTAACTTAGAGCCAAATTTTCCTAAGGATGCAATCAAATGGAATAATGCCGTATGCCCGCCGTGTAAAGGTATTTATACGTGGGTTAGTTCGCCTCGGGCCATGTATCATAATAAAAAATTTGTTAAAAATCCTCTAAGGTGAGTTGAAAGTTTACGATTTTTTTTTTTTTTTTTTAAATATTTAATGAACTATTTTTGGAAAATTATTTGTACATGTGTTGAGTTTCCCATCTAGCAGATAAGGATAATAAAATTTCCTTTTTTTATAAAATTTTAGTAGACAATTATTTCACTAGTTGATTGGATCAATAAAAATTAAATATTTCATGTTAACGTCTAACTTCGTGTCCTATAAAAATAAATATTCTCGAAATAATATATTTCAACAAACCATCAAAGTTAAGTATTCGAACTTACCATATAAATAATTAAGTGAAATTTGGCAATGGTTTCTAAAGTTTGAAAAATACTTACAACTTGCAAAAATATATTTATGTTTTACGTCGTTTTCGATTGACCAAAAAAAAAACCTGATCTCGAGCACAGTTTTGCCCCAGCTCAGATTTTTTGGCCAATTGTAAACGGCATTTGTTGAATGCATATTTGCATATTTGTTTGCTTAAGGTAGCACGTCAATTGTGAGAAACCATTTTTTTCCACCCTAAAATAACTTCGAAGTGAAATAAATCGCAATGTTTTAAGTCCAAACTTTTATATTTAATTGGGATTTATTAAAACCCGCAATTTTAAAATGAAGCTAGTCACAATATGACTTAAAATTAAGCTAGCAAATATTTTATTGTGAAATAATAACCAAAAGAAAAAAATTTAATAGTTCCCAACTTTGCTGGGATTTAATACATTATATTGTTGGAAAACTGGAATAATTTTTAGTTGGTTGGTTTTTTGGGCTGTAATGCCTTCGTCTTTACGTTGAATCCTGGGCCGCAGTCAAAAACAGCTCTGTCAAAAAAAAAGAGAAAGTTCGGTCAAAAATTGGAAGGTAACTAGGACAAAATAGTTTTAGACTGTAATGCCTTTTCAGAAGGTGATTCCATCAAAAAAACTGAAAGGCATTCAAGTTCGAAACTTTTTGACTGAGGTTCTTTTTGGATTTTTTACTGAAACATGTTTGGAAAACAAGGTTCAGTTAAACAACTGACAAGGAATTCCTTGCAAAATTATTCTCCGGGAATAAAGTAAAAAACATTTCAGTGAAAAAACTAAAGAGTTTTAGTCGTAAATTTCCTAAATATATATACTTTGTGGCTTAAAAGAAGAAACTTCAATCCAAAAAAAATGTTGTTTCGTTCAGAAAACTATTTGACTGAAATGGCTTTTATCTAATTGGACTAACAACCTTCTTGAAAGGTATTTCAGTAAGAAATTTTTTGTAACACCTTTGAACACCTGCGTATTTTTTGCTCAAGGGTTATGAACCGCGGTTCCGAAACATCCATGTAGATCTAAAGGTCCTTATACCTTATTTGTTTCCCAGGGGTTGTGTCTCTTTTAAACTGACATAACGTCTAGAGAAAAAACTGGAATAGTTTCCACTTAGAAAAGGGCCACAAGGCAAATCATTGAACCCATTTCGGACGCACCTATAATCTGGACGAACATAACATTCATTTCACTGTTTGTAACAACTTTGCCTGGCATTCATTTTAATTGTTTGAGTGAATCTCATTTCAGAAACGCATTTCAGACTAATGGCCTTTTCACATGAATCGCGATTTTGTTCGTACGAGTAAAAATGATTCACCAATTTCTATTAAAGTAAACGATTTCGAATTTAATATGATTGACAATTTCTTTAGCAAACGCACATTTCCTAATAAAAATTGCAAAAAACTGTTTACTCGCGCGAACTTTCCAATATGGCAGCGATTTAAGCATTTGTTGCAGCTTTTATTATAGGAAAAGTGCGTTTGCTAAAAAAAATTGCAGTGATAATACATTCGGAATTGTTTATTTATTATTTTTTAAGCGACTAGTTTGCCATGTATAATAAATTTTATAAATTTTGCCATGTAATTTAAGAGAAATCATCGAATCATTTTTACTCGTACGAGTGAAATCGCGATTCATGTGTATAGGCCATTAGAACGTTTTGATTGACTGAATTAACTTCTAACTTTATGGAATTCTTTTCTTTTTGACTGAACAATTTTTGATTGGATCATCGAAGCCAACATGCAGGTATACGAAGGTATTTCAGTCAAAAAAAAACCAACCAAAAAGTATTCTAGTCCAAAAATTTGTGATTGAAATGTCTTTCAAAAAGGTTATTTGAGCATTTAAGTCAAACGTTAAAAAGCATTTGAGTCAAACAGTTTCCTGGGCAAAAATCATTTTTTTTTTGTTTTTTGGACTGAAATTCCTCTTTTAAAGTAATTTTAGTCACAAAATTTGTATGGGAAATTTTATGACTGAAACTCTTTCGAGACGTAACCCCTGAATTCCTTTTAGTTGTTTGACTGAATCTCCTTTTCAAAAGGTGTTTACACCGAAAGTGGCCACTCCCTTGGTCCAGAAAATTTATTTTGCAAATTTCTTAAAAAGTATAAGGTTTACAAAAAACTACTTAATACAAAATGTTTCCAAAAATTAAATAAAAATAAAAATTAAAAATTAAAAATTAAAAAAAAAAATTTAATTTCTCAAAATTCGCTGTTCGTAAAAGAAAGTCGTGTATTGGCCACACCTCCATTTTTTTAGGCATTATTTCATTTTTTGAACTTTGAAAATATTTCATTATGAATTAAGTCCCAAATGAAATAAGCCCCAAAAATGATTTTTTGGGAATTATTTTATGCGGATTTATTTCATTTATGTTTAAAATTGAAATTTAAATAATTTGTGATCTTTATTAATACAGAACTTAAAAATTTATCGAATTTTGTATATCGAATTTACAGAATTTTTAGAAAGTAAAGAAATTATAGCATTCATAGAATTTATACAATTATAAATTTATAAAATTTGTAAAATCCAAAGAAATTATAGAAAATTTAAAGAAATTATGGAATTTTTAGAATAAGTAATATTTGAGCTTGTAGAATTTATAGAACTGACAGAATTGGAACCAACACTTAGAATCTACAAAATTTAAAGAATTTCTAAAATTCATCGAATGAAGCCATCGAATGTAGAGGGTTAAGACTGTTTCCTACCATGCTGCGGTCCAGGGTTCGGTTCTCTAGTCGCTGACCAACAATTTAATTACAAAATGTTTTGATGTAAAAACGGTTGTGTGGAAATCGCTCTCGTTGGACTGACCACCTACAAAGTTTATACACGATGTAAAATTTGAAAGGATACTTAAAGACGTGGTGGTAAGCGTCGATTTCAACCTCTAAGTCAAAAATTTCTTTTTAGAAAATTTATAAAATTTAAAGAATTCATAAAATTTGTAGAGTTTATAGACTTATTAGAATTTATAGAATTTAATTTGTAAAATCTATACAGCTTATTGAATTTAATATTTTATGGAATTTATCGAATTTATAGAATTAATATGATTATATTGTAGAATTTAGGATTAGATTTAGATTTTTAGACTTTATAGAATTTACAGAATCCGTTTGCAGAAATTACAGGATTTCTAGAATTTAAAAAATTTACAGAATTTGTAGATGTTAAAGAATTTATTGAATTCATAGTATTTATAGAAATTAAAACATTTAAATAATTTAAAAAATGTATAGAAATTTTTAGGATAAGTAAAATTTATGAAGTTTGTAAAATATATTATAGAATTTTAATATATAACTGACAGAATTGTTAAAACTTGGGGAATTTATAGTATTTATTGCTTTGCGGTTGTCGTTGAATGTAAGCGATGGTTAGGAGAGTTTTTACCACGCCGCAGATAATCTAGAGACCGTTGACCAAAAATAATGTTAAATTAAATACAACTTACAACGACAGACATAACGAAATTTTTTAGTTCTTGTTACATATTTTACTGTTTTCAATCCATATTCCTATATAGAGTATGTATAAATATTCGGGCCCTATAGTTATTACTATTTGGCGGAAATAGCTAGGCATTCTGCTTAAAATTTCGGGTTAAATAATTTTCGTTTTAGCTTGTGTTCTTATGTGAAGGCCGAAATTTGAATCGATATCTGTGTTGCATTTATAGATGATCTAACTTATATTTCCGAATAGATCGCACGAAAAATCAAGTGGAGGGCAAAATGGCTAATACTATATACCGCGATAAATTTATCTAAGATCCGTTAGTACGAATTGATCCGAGATGTCTTACCATACCGAGTTAAATTTACCGGGTGTTAATTAATTTGGTTTGTTACCTTCACAATCGTTTCAATAAGATCATACTCACAATCATGAATCATTTTAGACAAAAAGTGTTGCGGACACATCTCTAAATTTATCTAAAGCTTGCTGGTACTAAATATGGCTGAGATCTTAATTTATCTGCGCATTTCTAATGTATCAATCGTAAGCTGGATTATATACTAAGCACAATCTACTAACACAATCACAGAGAGCCCAACGGAAAAATGGTTCGTATAAATGTGATATGTTCCTTTAATCACCCAATAGAAAATCTGAATAAAAACAACGTAATTCAATTCAAATACAATAAATATTTGTGTAATCTGGTCTGGTGCATAATGTAGCATAATTTTATTTTTTTAGAAATTAAGTCGAAAAGGCAGCCTGAGATACACAGCATAATTATATTAAGTTTTGATAACGAGAATTTGTGACGAATCCATCAATAATTGAGAAAATAAAGCCAACAATTTTACAGTATCTGACTCAGCGATCTACGATGCCTCTCAACGGGACAGTCACATACCACTGATCAATGTCCCATACCCCGGGAACATTAAAATTTTACAGAATATTAATTAGTTTCAATCGATTTGAATTTGTTTAATAATGGTTCAATTTATTTCAGCAGACGGATAAAAATTGATTTTAGAAAATTATTAAACTTAAATTTTACAACGTAATATGACTTCCTACAGGGGCATAAATATAGAAAAGTAAAATGTAGATGTAAAAAACTGCGGAACTAAATATTTCGATTAGATATAATACGAATGAATCAGAATAAACAACGAAATGGCTAACAATGGTTCTTTTTGCTGCTGGGTTTTTTGTTTATATCTTGACATAAATGGGTTTTTTCATCATTTTTTCAGTCTTCACAATTAAAACTAAGGTCAGAATCAATCAATTTTCAAATGCCTAGCTTTTCTATCCTCATTTAAATTTTAACCTGAAGGTACTTTGCTGATTTTTCGTATATTTAACAATAAATTTTACTTTAGTTTCCTTTAGATAAGTAAAACTTTCACACTTCCTGATAGTTTCGTTTAAAGAAACACTCAAGGATAGAGACAAAGACATTGGCTGTAGGAATAATAAAACTTCAATTTATTTATTCTGAATTATTGGAATATAAAATACTTCGGAAATATTTAAAACTTTTAAAAATGAAATTTTTAAAATGTTAGACTTTTCGTATAAAATTCGGATATCTAATAGCTGTTAGAATTTTATTAAAAAATTTAGAACCTTAGAATTTTCGGTAAATTGATTTTTTTTTGCATTTATTACTCCTAAATTCCTAATATTTATGTATTCACTTAAAATCAGTGTTCCCCTTATCATTTCTGTGCAAGTGCATTGAGAAAGGAAGACAGTTGACATTTCATTAAATTTTACTGAATTCTATTTTAAACAATAAATAATTTAATAATGGGTTAGAAGACAATTCTCAAGGAGCCCAATCCTTCACAGATTTTACTACACTCATAATACTCTACATAACACGCTCTATTTATGTTCAATATTACCCTAGGTAATCACTTTGGAATCATTGTAGGAATATTAATTATTTTTGTCAACGAAAACTAATCCGGAAAAAATTATTTTTTACAAAGATATGAATGAACAACGAAGGAAATCTAAAAAATCAAATATCAAACAATTTTCATAATTTTAATTCAAATTTCAAATTTTAGTGGATCTTCGAAATTTAAAAATTGCGTATAACTCGATTGCTTTCAAATTTAATCGAAATTTTGATCCAAATTATGTGTAATGATGTGAAAATGGTTTGAGCACTCTGTTCTATGCCACCTACTGATAAATCCACAAATTCTTAAACTG
Source organism: Tipula vernalis (assembly GCA_958295665.1). Classification (NCBI taxonomy): domain Eukaryota; kingdom Metazoa; phylum Arthropoda; class Insecta; order Diptera; family Tipulidae; genus Tipula; species Tipula vernalis. The sequence continues at coordinate 4,249,134 of OY282560.1, read as the reverse complement.
TCATTTTGAAGAGAAATTTAGGGGAAACGCCATTGATCATTGGCAATTGCTGAAATAAAGTTTTCTAAAACTAAAATATAATGGAGTTTTTTTATAATTGACCATGTTGCTGAAACCAAGATAAATCAAATAAGACCACAGTTTTCGGGTGCATTTAATTTTGCATTCTAATTCAGGAAAACCATTTGAGCTCATTTTGTCCATATGTACTAATAAAACATAACCTTATTAATGTCTTGAATCGAACCAATCCGCACTTTAAATAGTTTATGTCGCTTACGGACATTCTGATTTAAACGATTACAATATGAAATTAGTACAGATTTCCATTTACCCTAATACCAGGTCCATAATGAAATGAAACATTTTCGTTCAAGACGGGGTATTCTAGAACATTTGGTTTGATTAAATGCAACCTTAGAAACCATCAACTTACAACGTTACCATTTCCGTTTAAGTACAATTAATAGATTTAATTACCGATACAATTATTTGATTAAATCATTAAAATTGACCCTCCCTAATTGAATAAACATATTAAAGAGTAGTTCAATAATCTTATTCACCTCATATGTGTACGTATTTGGTTCAATCAATTGAAATTTAACTCAAAAAATTTCAATGGTTAGTTTTCACTTAATACAATTTCAAAAACCAATTTTTAGCCGTAAAATTGTTTAAAAATGTTAATCGAATTCTGTACAATATACAACGTACTTACTATATGTCCATTGAACCATACAAAAATTTAGTTTTTCCACATTTTTGTTTTCAATAATTAATCGATTCATTATTTATATTGACCGATTTAGATGTTGGATTACTGGGCAGCAATCAAATTGACAGTTGCTATGAAGGTACATGTATTATGTAGTCAGATATTGGAACGGTACATGTGACTGTACTTAGGTCGGTAATTCCCTTTGGTAACCGCAAAGGAAAATTTTCAAATTTATTTTGCTGTTTATTGTGACGACGAAGGTATTAAATAAAATAATTGGTGGTTTGATATTCAAAAAATATACTTGATTAGTTTTATGGTTAGCTAGAATTAAAATTATGGTAATTCCCATTCGCGGCCTTGAATTTATAAATTTGATATTTTGATCCTATAATGACCACTTGTCATATACTTATATGCGGGAGTGCGGCACGAATTATGGATCACAGTTTTTTTTAATTTGTCGACTAATAAATGTGAAAGCTGAATAAATTATTAAGCTTCATTTCTCAGAATATAATGTTTTATATAGTGGTAATACAATTTTACTGAACTCAAGTTCAAGGAAGGATATGGAAATAGAATCGATTGTCCAGCGACCTTTGTGTGGCTTTATTTGTTTTGTTGTTCATTCGATTAATGACCTTAAATAAGCACTCTATAATATTCCAAAAACAACGTGAATTTAAATAAAATAATTTGATTAATTATTTGATTTAAGGGATGTAATGTATAATTATGTGTCATTGTAAAATAAATATTGTTGGGTCACAAGTAGTTACGAGGGTAATATTGTACGCCTAGCCGAGCCCAATAATAAAAAATAAAATATAAATTCTGTAATTCTATACAAGTATTGGGTACATTACTTATTTACTTTCGATTGACGTAAATCCCACAATTTTATTTACTCAAATAAATACCACCATACTAATGAACTGAGCTGTAAGCCACCCTAATTCTCCACCTACATTTATATACTATTGTTTATTTACAATAATACAACAGCGACTTTATTTTGGTCAATTTCAACACGAATTCAAATTAAAATCAAGAGAATCTAGCAACAAAACAAAAAAATATGTTTTCCATTTTCATTAAAATAATTTTCTTTGTCAATGTCATTCAATGAAAACCAAAAACATAAAAAAAATCGTAATTTCTCTTGTTTTGTTATGTTTCCAGAATAGAAACGTTCTTAAAGCTATACCATACATAGTCCGGTCACTCAAGTTGACCACTAAAAAAAATAATAATTTTCCAATTTTTTTAACTTTTCTACGAAATAATAATGACTTTAGGAAACCAAAAAGAAAATGGACATTTATCGTTTTTCTTCAGAATTATCTTGATTACAACGTGGGCAGGCAGTAAAAGAGGAAAGTTGAAGTTGAATGAACCTGTGGTAATTAGTAATTTAATAAGGCTTGCTCGGTCCCTTGTACAGACTCCATAGATAATAATTTAATTTTGGGTATACCAAATGATTAAATGTGGCCATTCGAATTTGGATACTGCGGTCGAAAATCAATTATGTGTTAAGTAAATAAAATGGAAATCTCTAAAGAAAATGGAAATTTTTATTTCCCGCAATTATGTATACAATTTGATGTTTTATTAAGGCTATATGTTTTATTATTAATTCGTTTTACAAGGATTTTGTTAGCGCAAAATGGTAATGAAATTTTGCTTTATTTGCGTCATACGATGTTGTTATACAATTTACAAAATTATAGTTTCCAAAAATTGTTGGAGATTTTTTCCCGATAAGATCTTTATATTTTTAGCTTTATTAGAAGGTGCCCCACGCATAAACAAGCAAAAGAAACCAAAACTGGTAAGACGAGGTGTTGTGCCATTATGCCCTAATGAGGCCTCTCTTGGCTATTGAAAAATAAAATAACATGTTAGAAAAATTCAATTCAGGGAAACCATAAATTGGAAATATTTTATAATTTTTTCATTCTTTTTTTATCCCAACTTATCCCAACCCCTTTTACTATCAGAGAATTAATATATAAAAATTAAGAAAATACAATAATTCAGTCAAAAATACCAAATTAACAGTTATTTATGACTGATGTAGAACGCAGCAAGGGAGATATGCAATAAATTTTCGTCAAATTTTGATTGTTGGAATTATTAACGAAAAGGGCCTATTAGTCAACAAAGTCTATTCAGTATCGCAGGCACAATGCGAAAATTATTTCTAAATTATAGCATTTTATAAATAAGAAAATTTAAAGGGCTGAAACCTCACGAGGTGATCAGAACTTCGGCCCTGTAAATTAACTCAACTCGCAAATCAATCAATCCCTAAGCCCTAACTGAGCAAGCTAAAACTAAATTTACGATTAAATCTCCAAATCAATCGCACCGTAATCACCAACCCCCAGCACAACCCTCAACTCAATGACCAATTCAACCGCAAATCAACCCTTAATCTAACCCCAAACTCAACAAACTCCTAACTCAATACACGAATCAACCCCAATTAAGTCCTCGAACGAACCTCTCCCTTAATTCCAACTCCACTTCAACTCAATGTAGTTCGAACCAAATCTCAACGATTCGAAAGCTACATACATGTATGAGCTCTACTCAAAGCAACTCAATCTAGCCTAAGAATAGTCCCTCAACTCGACCCAAAATTAATCCCCAGACCTGAACCAAACCCTAATCTCAACCATAACTCAACGCCAACTCAACCTTAAACTTAACCCCAACTCAACCCTCAACTCAACCCCAAACCGAACATTCACACAAACCTCAAGTAAACGTCCAACTCAATCCTCAACTCAACTCATGCTACCTTCTAACTCAACCCAAAACCCACCCACAAATAAATTCGCAACTAAACCCCTTACTAAACCTCAACCCAACCCCAACTCAACTCCCATCTAAACCCTCAATTTAACTCCAAACTCGACTCAAAGCAATAACCCAAACTAACTTCCAACTCAACCCTCAACATAATCGCAAATAAATTCCCAACTTAATGGCTGACCCTTAGTCACTCTTAGTCAATCCCAAATCAGCTCCAACTCAACCCCAACTCAGCCCTAGCCCAACAACAGCTCAACCTTAACGCGAGCTGTAACCCAAATCTCAACTCCCAAATCAATATCATATTAAAAACTGCATACGTACATCAACTAAACTCAAGCCAACCCTAATTCAACCGTCAATTCACCACATAAATAAATCCTCAGCTAAACTACTCACTAAGCCCTAACCCAACCGCAACTCAATCCAAGTCAACCCGCAAATTGAACCCAACCCGCAAATAGAATCCAACTGAATCCTCAACTCAATGGCAAACTCAAAGTCCAACTCAGTGCTCAAACCAGCGTAGATAGAAAATTAGTCAACGTGGTAATATCCACCATGTGGTTTTGGGTCAATTCGTGTGGCAGGTACTCGATCCTCTTGACGTACAGCTTCCGAAAGCGTTTCAATTCTCGTCCTTGACCATAGAAATAGATTTAAAAAAAAAAAAAAAAATTTGACGAAGCCGTTCTCGAAATACCATGGGTACAGACAGACATCTAGACTGACAGGAATTTTCAAAACGTCGAGAAAAGTGGTTTTAGACCAACACAATTTAGTCATTTTTGACAGGGTTTCAATAACTTTGGTCCTTTGGTAAACAGTTTCTTTTTAATACTAACTGTAAATTTGATCGAAAAATAAAATTATTCGAATGAAAGAGTACATGAGAAAAAACAGTCAAAATTAAAGTTCACCTTTATTTATCGTAAGAAATAAAGCTGTTGAGGTGCTGTTTTGGTGTATTTTTGAAAAGGAGCTCCCGGACAATTTTTAACGTAAATCGATTAAACTCGGTAAGTCAATTTACCTTTCTCAAAAGGAAAAATAGAATTAAAAAACCAAATATTTTCCTTTTATTGGATTTATTGAATGTTAACTAATCGACTTTTACGGTAACAACTTCGTAAGCGAACCAAAGGCCGTATTCTTGAATTCAATAAAAAAAAACGTATTTCATTAGGAAGTCATCGATGAGATACGAAAATATTACAAATGATCGAAAGTCAGACTGAATCATGGAAATTTTAAAGAAAAAATGGAGGTGTGGCCAACACATGATTTTCTTTTACGAACAGCGAATTTTGAGAAATTTTATTTTTGGTTTTTTTTTATTTTTTGGAAACATTTTGTAATAAGTAGTTTTTTGTAAACCTTATGCTTTGTAAGATATTTGGAAAATAAATTTTTTGGACCAAGGTAGTGGCCACTTCCGGGTAGCCGATTTGGTGTAAAATTCACCGGGACCTCCCAATTTATCAGAAAAGCTTAAATTTGAAGTTTCAGATCGATTGGTTAAACCAGCTGGTCTATAGGGAGATCACAGACTGACATACTGACAGACAGACACCAATTCGAAACCCACTTTTTCGGATTCAGGGGACCTAAAAACTGGTAAATCTCTAAAAATCTCAAGGCCCAAAATTTAAGTAAAAGAAAGTAGAAGCCGTTTGGAAAGTAGTAAACATTAACGAGATATATATTTTCATTAAGGATTTTCAAAATCTAATTTCAAACGTTCCTAACGTGTCCTAACAAAATCAATAACTTAAAGTTATATTTTGTCACACTCGGACGGTTGAAACTCGTAGAAAGTTGGTAACAGAAGCTGCTCAGCTTGAAGGAAGAAATGGGAGTCATTTGAGCCCAAGTTACACTCCGTATTGACTTACTAAAAATCTAAAACGAGGAAAAAACAATTTATTAACGTTTTGGAATAATCAGAACTATAAAGTGCTGTGCTAGAACGTACAAAATGTTTTAAACAACTAAACCTCAAGAAATTGGCCCCTATTACGGTTGTCGTTACGGTCACCATTACGAATCGTACAAATCGTCCTTTTCTGTCGATGACATTTTAGTTTGCGACAATAGACGAATTCAAAAATATTCTGATACAAAACGCTGTTAAGTAGATAGACAAAATGTCGGTGACATTAATATAGATATCCTTGATTTTTCTTCGCACTGCATCGATCATTTCTTTGCTCGTCTTCGATCAAATGATCTTTCATATCTCAAGCCATCTGCAATTGACCTTAAGATTTCAGATCATCATTTCATCGAGATATTATTCAAATTTGATACAGTTTTGACATCTCGTACTAATTTTTATTGTGGTCGTCAAAAAAAAAAAAACTTAATATGGTTTTGTTAAATGAAGTCCTTGAGCAGACAGACTGGAAGATTGTTCTGGACATAGATGATCCGTCTCTAGCTCTTGATACATTTTTTAGCATTATTACGAAAATTTTGAAGCCATGTTATACTTATTCTCGGGTGAAAAATGTCAGGCTCTTACAGCCATGGATCTAATATAAACTTGCCAGTCGAATTAAAAAAAGAAACAAATTTCGCAAAAAGTTAAAAAAACATCCAAATGATATGAATCTACGTGAAATATATGATTGTACTTGCAGACAAATAAATGTAGATGTTAAGAGAGAGAAAGAAATGTATTATATGAATCGCTTCTCAATTAATGGAAGTGACGTTAAAAAAAATTGGAGCCTTGGTAATGAAATTTTAACAAAAAACGCTAAAACATCTTCGATTAGCAATATTTTATCCGATAGCGGTACTCTGCTTACAAATGAATTAGACATTTCTAATGAGTTTAATTTATATTTTACTAGCGTTGCAGACAATTTAAGGACACAATTTTTCGCGAATACCGTATTAACAAATCACGACCTTCCGTATGATTACTGTTCGAAAACATTCTTTATGACACAGGCTTCTAATAGTGAATTATTAGCTATTATTGAATCGTTGGAACCGAAAGAGTCTATAGATAATGCAGGAATTAGTAGTAATATTTTGAAAGCTGTTTCTAAATTTATCAGCCCTGTTCTTGCCCATATATTCAATCTCTCCTTTGAAAAGGGAGTAGTACCTAAGAAGCTTAAATATGCTACTATTATTCCCATTTTTAAAAGTGGAGAACATAGTGATAAGGGAAACTATAGACCCATTGCGCTGCAGCCAGTTATTCACAAAGTTCTGGAAAAATCAGTTAAAAACAGACTTACCATATTCCTGGATCTCAGTAAAATACTAAGCGTTCATCAACATGGATTCCAGCAAGGTACGAATACTGAATCGGCTATGTTGGAATTTTTAGATATTATTCATAATGGTCTAAACAAGGGTAAGATCTGTGCCTATTTGTTTATTGATGCTACTAAGGCATTTGATATGGTCGATCATAAACTTCTATTATCTATATCTATTCTTTTTGATGTTGGGTTTAGAGGTGTGTCAAACAAGTGGTTGGCTTCCTACCTAGATGATAGAGCAGTGAGAGTTAGAATTAATGATACTTTTAGTGAGTTAAAAACTGTGAATGTTGGGGTGCCGCAAGGATCAGTGCTAGGTCCTTTGCTGTTTCTAATTTATACGAATTCTATTTTCAAACTTAATTTGAATGGTCACAGTACTGGGTTTGCGGATGATTTAGTTTTAGCTTATTCTGCTAAATCTGTCAATGACGTGACTTCTATGGCTAATTCTGACCTTAGGATCTTACATAAATGGTTTGATAAGCATTACCTGATACTAAGTGGAAAAACAAAATTTATGTGGTATAAAATTTTTGGCATTACAGCTGCTACTAATCATTCCCAAGTAACATATCATAGTGCTTCCAAATGCACTTCTGTTAGTTGTCATACAGACTGTTTGAATATTGAGCTAGTAAACTCTTTTAAGTATCTTGGAATTCATTTGGACACTAACCTTTAACAAGTTACATGGCGTCTGCCTCACGTATTTTTTACCTTCTCCGTGATCTATGCCCTATTTCTGTTTTGAAAATTTCGTTTCATGCATTGGTAATGGCTAAATTGGAATATGGTTTGTCTTGCTGGGGTGGCTGTTATCCAACTACTTTAAACCCATTGTACGTACAACAGAAAATGATTTTGCGTAGATTGGAATCATCTTGGCCTTTATTCAAGTCGATCAATATTTTGCCATTACAACATTTGTATGTTTATAAGGTTATAAGAGTATTTTTTAAGCGTAGTGGTCAGCATTTAATAAGAGATGATGCTCGATATAACTTTCGCGCCAATCACCGTTTTCTTTTTAAAGTTCCGAAATTCAATAATGAGCACTTCCGACGCTGTATAGTTGTTACCGCTCCGACATTTTTTAATGCTTTACCCGAACACATTAGACGTCACATTCATTCTAAACAATTCTTATCCTACGTTAGAAATTGGCTATTCGAAAATCGAAACACCAGACGTATCAGATTTATTTTGCGTCGTCATTGTTTGTTGTGTTAATACAATTATATTAAAGAGCTACGAGTATTCATAAAAAAATAAAAACATTATTTTATCTTTGGATAACTGATTGATTGGTATTTGTACATAAATAGGTATATTTTTAAAATTGTTTTTTAAATTTTGTTAATGGAAGCAATGCCTGTCACTGGATTTTTGTCCACAAGGCATCTATTATTATTTTATTATTGTAATAAAACTTGTAAAAAAATTAAAACAAATTCCTTATTTTGCATCCTCGACACAGGTACGAAACACAGTTTTCGAACTTGAGGGGCCTTTTTGTGTATGAGAATATTACTTGTTACATAAAGGTAAACCCTAATTCGGATATTCAAAAAGCCAAAAACCAAATACAATTATAATTTTAACTATACATGATAGAAAAAAGTGTAAAGCAAACCAAAGTTATAATTACAATCTAAACACCTTACTTAAGTACCTTAGTTTACATTTTTTCACGAAACTCAAATTAATTTCTAGGCTATAAAAGCACATACATTTTTTATAATCGTACTACAATTGCACCTATGTGTAAATAGAATTTTGTACAGTTTTTTGTAAAACATTTCAAATAAAAACGACATCTAATTGCTTTTAGTCGTTTTGTTAAATTACAACAATTATCGCACTAGTATAACTAGGTAATATTTTTATAGTTTTTCTTTCAACTATGTATATATATTATTTTTAACTTCGTTTTTCTTTTATACGAGAACTAGACGTCCTTTAATATGATTCATGAAAACGCGTGCCATCGGCATAAAATAAACTTACATTCCAAGAAAAATTTAATTAAAACCACTATGAGACTGCAAAATTTTCCCACTTACAACATGAACTTGAATATTTAGAAAAGCCTATCAATTTGGTTGTCCAGTCAAAATTTGGAAAACAGTTCTGCTTTCCGTTCATATTCCGTAATGACCTATGTGTAGCGGTCGAATTTGATAAATATCTTTTGGTGGGAAAAAATAGTTTTATATTTTTGATTGTTACTTAGATATCGTGGTATTGTGTTATGTAAATGGATTCAAAATAACGCGTATTTTTAAGCAGTTATAGAGTGATGCGTGTTACAGCCAATTTAGCCGTTTCTAGACGAGAAACTAATTTCTTGGTAAATATATCATTATGCTTTGCGAAAGGTTAAGAAAATGTGATCTTTTCGAAATACATCAATCGAATTTGTATAAAACTATATCGGCTCTTAAAAAACCATAAAACTTAACTTGTAATCGTGTGATAATATTCTTAGAGGTGTTTAATGTCAAATACTAAAGACTGATAAAAACGAATACCACTAGAACATGCAATCTATAAAGTTTCCATTACATACAGCTATACAGCTGTTTATACAACCCATACCTAGCTTTCATGACAAAACATAAGAAAATTTTTTATTTTCATTTATGTCAAAGTTGTTTCCAATATACTACATCAATATCGATTTTAGGTTTTATGTACATATTTTCAAAATTAATGGATATATGATGAAAATTTGATTAAGCTGTATGTATTGTCATCTTTCAGTTGTTTAATTTTAGAAATACATACATAAGTTTATTGACATACCGCTCAAATATTTATATGGATACAAAATTTGTTTTTATTGTAACTGTCCATTTGACCAAATACGTATATATGTATGTAGGTATATTCAAATAAATCATCGAAATGACCACCCTACATACCAAACACAAAAAATGTTAAACTGTAGCCTCAATAAGTATTAAACCTGAATACAAATTATCCAATTTATTATTCATAAATAGGAATGATAAATTTTGAATAGTTCCTTGATAATATGTATTACATCTAGTTCTGATTCGAGTCGAACTCGAAATATACGATTTCAAAAATAAGTTTAATTCTTAAGATTATAATTTCTAAATTATCAGAATTCGTACAAATAAACTTTATCAATACAAATACCGAGTACCTTAATATCCAAATTCGTTTTGAATTAATAAAAACAAAATCTTTGGCCTAGGGAACGAACTCGACCTTTACCGCGTCTCACTTAGAAAGTATAGGATTGATAACCTACTTTGTAGGCGGGCAGCTAACAAACAATTTTACACACAATGATTTGGCCAGATACTGGCACCTTTGGTTTCCGGCGGATATCCAGCGCCAGATATCGAAAGCTAAAGTTATTTTCCATGTATCTCATTTAACATAATGAATTGAGTAAATTGGCAGCAACTTACAAACCCACTAATATTATGATCTTTGTCAGTTGTTATTCAAAATATTTGAAGAACTGGCATCTCTTGACGCGGGAAAGGAATAACTGAAAATAATAAAACATATTTAAGTTTATTTACCTCTTAAACTTAGATATTTTCTAAGGTAGGATTCATTGCCTGAATAAAATCCAATAATTTTATAAAAACCGAGGAACCGACAGAAAACCGTGTTTTTAATAATAATAATAATAATAATGCTTTACTCAATGTATAAACCGTGGCTTTTGTACATCACACATATTTACGACAGCAGAAAATAACTTAAAATTAACAATAAATATTTCAATATCAATATAACAATAATTAGCAAATTTACAACAATGGACATATATACATATTATGTGTAACGAATGAAATTTGTGATTCCCAAATTTATATTATCTCATGGGGTACCCCGCAAAGGAAAAAAATAGTACCGTTATTTTGTAGAAAAACAATTGAAAAAAACAAATAAACGTCAAATTGTGCATTTTTTTATTTATTTCGAAATGGACAAAGCAGAAGAAGAAAAACGTGACTTAATAATCTGATTGTGCAATGATCATCCGAAGTATACTAATAAAAAAATTGCTAAATTTGCCGGTGTTTCCAATAATACGGTAATAAATGTAAAAAAAAAATTTCATTTCAATCTTTCTGTTTCACCTAAGCCCGGATCTGGAGCAAAGAAAGGTGCTCGAAATAAAAGGTTGGAACAGAAAATTGTAAGCGTCATTACCAATCATCCTTCAATATCTGTGCGCGATTTTGCAAAAAAAACAACCAAATCGATGGTGGAACAAGCTAAAACCAGAAATAATCTACGAACACATAGAAGCCAAAATCCCAAAAAGAAGTGTTGAACAATTTAATAGAGGGATAGATCGAGCAAAGAATTTTAACAAATTGTTGAATGAACGGAAATATTCTTGTATCGTAATGGACGACGAGACCTACGTCAATAAGCATTTCTCGACACTTCCAAGTCCCCAATATCATATCAGAAAGAAAGATGAAGAACTGGACGAATCAATTACTACCATAGCTGTTGAAAAATTTACAGATAGAAACGGGCATCTGCCAGAGTCACTCAAGATATCATGCAGAAGCTAACGGCTTCCATTCGGGAAAAAGTGAATTTTCGCCGTAAAATGAACAAAAAGTCCGAATGGCTATTTTTAATTAAAAGTTTGCAATATGTACAACAAAACAATAAAAGAATAATAATGATTATCTATTGCCGTTTATTTTTAATTCTTCATTTACAAATCACAAATTTCATTCGGTACACGTAATAATTAATTACAATATTATGTGTACCGAATGAAAGTTGTGATAAGTAAATGAAGAATTAAAACTAAACGGCAATATATAATCATTATTTTTCTTTAATTGTTCTATTGCACATATCGTACAGTTTTTAAATAATAGTATTCATTCAAACTTTTTGTTCATTTGACGGCGAACATTCACTTCTTCCCGTAAGGAAGCCATTCGACTCTGGATGGTGTCTTCGGCGGATCTGGCGGATGCCTGTTTCCATGTGTACTGGAATTCTTGGTCATTTTTCGCAGCTTTAGGCTCTTTTTTCAATTCCTTACGTCACTAAAGCTCAATATTTTTCGATTGGACGGTCTTCTGGGACGGCAGGCGGATTGCAATCCTTTGAAACAAATTCGATGTTATTGGCTTTCATAAAATCCATTGTACCTGTAGCATAATGAATCGAGGCACGATCGGGCCAAAAAATAGTAGGGCTATTGTGTTTTTGAGAAACGGCAACAAACGTTTCTGAAGGCATTCCTTGATGTAGATTTTGCCATTCATAATCCCATAATATTATGTATAGACGTGATCTTAAGCCGCATTGGCAAATTGCTTGCCAAACCATACGTTTTTGCCAAATTTTTCAACAGCTATGGTAGTAATTGCTTCGTCCAGTTCTTCACCTTTCTTTTTGATGTAATATTGGAGACCTGGAAGTGTCGAGAAATCCATTTTCACGTAGGTCTCGTCGTCCATTATGATACAAGAATCTTTTTTTTCGTTCAACCATTTGATAAGATTCTTTGCTCAATCGATCCCTCTATTAAATTGTTCAACACTTCTTTTGGGGGTTTTTGACTTCTTGTATGTCCGTAGATTATTTCTGGTTTTAGCTCGTTCCACCATCGATTTGGTTGTTTTGGTTTTTCTGGCCAAATCCCCCACAGACATCGAGGGATGTTTGGAAATGACTCTTACAATTTTCTGATCCAACATTTTATTTCGAGCACCTTTATTTGCTCCGGATCCGGGCTTGCGTGATACAGAAAGATTGATTTGACATTTTTTTTTTTACATTTGTTACCGTATTATTGGAAACACCGGCCAATTTAGCCATTTTTTTATTGGTATACTCTGAATGATCATTGCACAATCGAATTATTAAATCACGTTTTTCTCCTTCTGATGCGTCCATTTCGAAATAAATAAAACAAATGCCCAATTTGACGTTTATTCATTTTTTAAAATTGTTTTTCTACAAAATAACGGTACCAGTTTTTTTCTTTTGCATAGTAACCTATGAGATAATATAAATTGGGGAATCACAAATTTCATTCGGTACACATAATATGTACAAGAACTTTGAATTAAGTTACTCATTTAAACATAACCTTTTTAAATCTGTTAATGGAACCTATATTTTTTAATTCTGTAGGCAAACTGTTCCAAGTGATAATCGCATTTATTAATCCAGAGTTATTGTAAACATTAGTTCTACTAACTGGCAAATTAACGTTCCCAGTTCTCAATGACATAGAAAAATGTAATTTATCATGCAAGTATAATGGTACACCCGATTTAATTATTCGAAAAATAAAGACAGCAGTTCTATAACAGTAAAACTCAAACAAGTCACATCCAAGGATTAAATCTTTAAATTCGGAAACAGGATAAAACTTTCTAAGGTCATGAATATATCTCACACAATTATTAAACGTAACCTCAAGTAACCGCTTTGAGGAACTATCACAATTAGAAAATATCACATCACAATAGCTGAAAATAGGTATAATTAAACTTTTCACAAGATATATGCGTAAGTCAACTGGACAAAACTTTTTTATTGGCCTGAGTGAATATAAACCGTAATTAACACGCTGGCACATAGAACTTACATGATAATTCCAAGTAAGTTTTGAATTCAATAGTAATCCTAGGTTATTAACCGTTGGAACAAATGAGATTATATCATTGTTCAAAAATAGCACAGGTGCAATATTATGCGAATTATTTCTAGTGAGCAATAAAGCTTTACTTTTAGTTGGATTAATGGAAAGTGAATTATTTTTGGCCCATGACGAAATATTCCTAAGATCTGCATTAAGTTGGAAAACGATTTCCCCCAATTATAACAAGTCACCACCAATATACAGTTGCAAATCATCAGCATAAAGGTGAAATCGGCAATTTAAAATATGCCAAGGTAGGTCATTTATATAAATGGAAAAAAGTAAAGGGCCTAAAATTGATCCGTGAGGCACCCCAGAAATTACATTACTTATACCAGAAAGATCATCACCAAGCTTTACGAATTGTTTACGATTACTCAAATAAGAAAGAAGCAATAAAATAGCAGAATCTGAAAAATTATATGCGTTCGAATTATCGTATAAGTAATTTTCGGAATTTTCTTTAGAAAATCTTAGTAAGCAGTTAACAAAATGTACAACATGCCAAGCCATCACAACTTACAAGAGATGTTTGACTTAACTTCCATTGTAGAAAGGATTTCCCGAATTTTCTTAAGAAAGCGGCCACCAAAATGAACTATATGCTAAGCCATCACAAGGTACATATATTAGAAAAAATATTTAAAATGGGAAAGCATCATATGAACGAGAAAAAAAAATATCGACTTAATAAAAATCTCGAATGAAATTCAGTGATCGAAAAAAAAAAAAATCGAAATAAAAATCTCGATTTAAGAAAATCGAAAAAAATTAACTCGAGTACAAAATATCGTTTTCCCGATTTGACAAAATATCGAATTCGAGATTTTGATAATTGGTTTAATATATGTAGAAGAGAATCTCAGTTAATTAAAATACATTAGCTCAATTTAAAATTTTATTAATAATATTTCAACAATAATACAATGCACAAGTAAATATTTAATTTAATTTAATGTTATAAGCTAAACCTTTCAAAAAATTTAAAGGGTTTAATGAAAGCTGGTGTTCCAAAATATGTTTTATATTGTTATTTTTCGAAACCAGTTCCCGGTTTAATTTTTTGGTATTACCGGCAATGACTTTTTCTATCATGGTCATACTATTAACTCCACTTGCAAATCTTTAATTAATTTATAAACGCCAACGTGTGATCTACCTACAATAATTTTAAGACGTCTATGCCATGCCTCAACGTTATTTTGTGTTCGCGGCATATGATCTGTTATAAGTTCGTTAATGGACCATAGTAAAGGTGGAAATCTAGGACTACTATTTTTTGTGCCATACAAGTAGTTCTTTTCAAACCAAGGCAACATTTTATGGCTGTTCTTACATAAATAAGGCTTTATGGTTTCGTAATACTTAATTATTTCAGTGTCTGGTAAGAAAGCTAGGCATTTCAACATTCTCATGTTGAGCGAGAATTGTTCATCACTCCCATATTTAGGTGTTAATTTTTCATGTTGTATCCTCCGAAACAAAATTTGTCCAAAATGAAAATAACATGCTTTGTGGAGTGCGCTTGGAAAGTAATTTTTTGACGCATTGATCATTGCAATCTCGAAATCGGTCATCATATACTTGGGTTTTAGTTCAATGTTATTATAGCAAGCTATATGCAGGATTTCATAAAAAACTTCATTGTAACAGTCTTGCGATTTGGCACTCATAAGGCAAAATAATAATGGCATAGTAACATCTCCTATACGCCCATGAATAGTAAATAGTTGGGTCATTATGCTAGGAACCACATTAAACGTTCCATCCATAAGCCAAATTTTCGTTTCTGATAAGTAGTAGATGCTTTTGATTGTACCCATTAGGAACAACTTTCAAGTTAAATGTTTTACCTTCAACATGCATCAAATGAGTTGGAATTGTTATGGATTCCAAAGAAGTGGGTTCCTTTATAGTATTCCTCCTTACATATTTGATCTTATTTTTCAGTGCTTCTTTTTTTGGGAGATACACCCTACAATTACTTTTACAGCTGATCAAACCGTCATTGATAATTTGCGATGGCGGTCGTGTTGAGTCAAACGCCAGCTGTTTAATAAACTCGTTGGTTTTAAGTACCTCGATACGACTAGCGACAGGTTCATGATTGTGCTCTTGTGACAATTTTGTAATTGTGTATTTACCACAATCTAACTTCGTTGATAATCGTCCTCGACAACCCATTTTTTTTTATTACATGAATGTTAACCACAGCCTTCTAAATTTATTGAATATTCATATTCATAGAATTGCTAATGGTAGTGGTATAGTATATGTCAGGTAGAGGTAGTGATAACTACACTTACAATTTACATTTGGGTACAAATGTTTGTAAATACTTACCACAAAGTTAAGTCCTCTGTAGACTTGATCTTTGGAGAAATAATGATCGATTTTGGATAAGATTTGATATTTATAATCGGGTGCCCCGATTATAAATATCAAATCTTATCCAAAATCGATCATTTCTTTTCGAGATTTTCCTTTTTCGAGATTTTTTGTTCGAGATAAATCTTTTCGAGATTTTCAAAAAGGGATTTTATTTTCGATCTTTTTTAGTTTGAGAAATTTTTCTCGAGCATATCTTTTTCGACCATCTATGCCCAACCCATTTAAAATAACTTAGGACGACTTGGAATATAAGGCATTTAGGTGCCGCTTCCTAGGATTTCCTAAAGAAAATTCGGAGAATCATTTATACATTTATTCGATATATTATATGAGATTACATTTTTCTAATAATTATGTCCTTATGACAACTTAGAATATGTATAGGATATTTTGATGGCAGCTTCGTAGAATTTTCTCAAGAAAATCCAGCGTATCACATACGTATGGATATGCCCAAATAGGGAATTTTTTTGGCACCTTTGTTATATTCGTTATAAGAGATTTTGCCAAACAAAGAGCCAAACACCCTAATCCTCCACTTTTTTCAGAAGTGAAATATTTCTAGAATAAGTAAGACCTTGTGACAACTTAGCTTAGCGTATACATATATTATTTGAAAGCAGCATTGTTCATCACTATAGTTTTCTGCCAGTTTCTTAATTTTTAGAAAATTTTCTGATTTTAAATTTGTTTTGTAAGAGTAAATAAACATAAACCAGTTTTTATTATTTCAATATAAATTAAATAAATTCATAATAACGAAACTTTTACAGAACTTAGGACAATTTCAAGCAACTTAGAACAAATATTAAAACCTTGCAAAATTTAGGAAATTGAAACCCTCAAGGCATTTTAAAAGTTAAACCTAAACAGAAAAGGTGCATCATCGATAATAGTACTTATCATTAGGAATATAATAACAATAAGTGATTATTACCATATCTTGTAGTTCTAATCAGATGGTCATGCAATACAACCTACCGTGCAACTAAAAAAAATCCACCATCATTAACCCTTACCGACCATTTTCAAACTCAAACTTCAAAATATTTTTATTTGGTTGCAAAACAAAACTTTCCACAGGTAAGCTACATATAAAATTGCGTGAACAATTGTTATTGACAAGCTAAATATATACTTATTGTAATTAAATATGAAATCATATGACAAGTAATGTACATTTATTGAAAAGTCAATAAATTTTTTAGAACCATGTAAAAATAACAACAAGCCCATTACGATCTTAGTAATTAGGTTAATATTATTCTATACATACGAGTACATATGTACAATTAACTAATTGAAAATGTGCTATAGGGTTATAGATTAGGTACTTATGTAAATTAAAAACAACTTTATACGTTGTTACTATTACACTGTTAATTAAACATCATAAATATACCCAAATACTTGTTTGTACTTTCATTTAAAAAGTTCTTACTAAAGCTTTTGCGAAAAAGTTGTTTGTGATGGCGCTTATATGTATTGTTTATAGCCATAGATTTAATCAGAACAAGTACCCACAGCATAAAATATTCAAATGAATGTTTATTTTCCTAGTTTTCCAGTGAATTTTTTTCCATATCCAACTGATTTCTCGCCTAGATAGTCATATCAAGATTTAAATACATATGAGTTGTTAAACGACTAAGTCAGTCATTATTATATCTCGCCACCCAATTTATGGAATTTGGCTTGTTTTGTTACTTCATCTTTTCTTCCGAAAGAAATAAAAATAAATGTTTTATTCTGGTGGGAGTACAGGTGACATGGAAAAAAATAAAAAGTATTTATTGTTGAAATGTTCACCTGGTTATGGGTTATTACAACAAAAAAGTGATAACAAAATATGTGTTTTCTCTTACCTTACGCATTGTTACGCTACGATGATTTGATTTTCTAAATCCGTCCAATGACCTTCATAATTTTTAAAATTAATTTAAAGAATTAAGGAAAATACGGGCGAAGTTCACGTGAATCCAGGAATCCAGGGTTTAAAAATATATATTCTGTGTCTCGTATTACCACTTTTAGAGAAAGTATAAATTTCAATAAAAATAAATCTCCATTTTGGGGGCCCTCCTTTGCTTTCTGCTAACCCTGAAATCCAGATCTTCATCTGGAATGGTAAGTTATCCTCAAATTTTTCTAACTAATATTCCCAATGATTTTCTATAGTATTCTGGTCTAACGATTAAGCGGCCCGATCAGAGGCATGTTTTTGATGCATTTTTCACAAACCATATTTTGGCGATATGTCTTTTGTGGATTGGAGCGTTGTCCGTTTTGGAAATTCGAGCTTTCATCTCGATGTTGTTCTAAAAATGGTAGTAGTTAATCGACAATGTACTCCTCGCTGCCCACTTTTGTGAGCGGTAAGGTTAATACTATCCGCCGAAAAGAAACTCCCATCTCATTACACACCCAAATTTCATTTTGAGAAATACATTGAATCAAAGATCAAAGAAATGGCAGTGATTGGCACGTTAATTTTTTTGTTTCAAGGAAAATTAAACCCGTTATTAATCAACAACGATAACAATCATATTTCACAAAAACTACGAAAACATTTCAACAAAGTTTTGAGAAACTTGTTAGAAAATAGCTGCATTGTCAATGTTTGTTGTGACGTTCATAATTACAACTTATAATTGTTACCTATACGTTGAAACCGAATTAAACGCATTCCTTTCCATTCGCATCGCACCATATCCTCTTGGAATTGAAGTAATTATACCTGACTTTTCCAAAAATATTTCCTAGACATTACTACCGGAGTGAAGTTTCTAACGTTAATTTAAAGTGTAGTTTGCCACTAAAAATAGTGTAAGAAATAATTGGTAGAAAAAGTGATAAAAAAAGTTATTAACGTTAAAAAATGTAGCTACACAAAAAAGCGTAAAATGAGAAATTAAAAAGCATTATTTTCTCGTATTTCGATTTAAAATTAATAATGCAAAAAGGTTATACAAAATTGCCAATTGGAATCAATCAAAACGTTATACATTATATCAATTAATTAGATAAACCAATAAAAAGTTTTGAATACTAAAATGAGAGCGAAAGTGCCGCATTAAATCAAATAACACAAATTTAATAGATATGCTTATGTAACGTTTATATTCCACAGACTGAGAATATAATAAACTGGTTAGAATATGATGAGTTGAGCTCGAATGATCGGTTGGGCTCGAATGGCAAATTTTCAGAGGAGAACTAATTTTCCCAAAATGATTTGGAGGCGGTACTACACTAATAAGTCAAATAACAAAAATATCAGAAATGTGCTCATGTACTGACTATATACAACAGATCGGGAATATAATAAGCTGGCTAGGAGTGCATATACCATTCACTTATGATGGGTTGAGCTCGAATGACAAATTTTCAAAGATTTAGAAATTTTCCCAAAAATGATTTGGAAGCGGTACTACACAAAGTCAAATAACAAAAATCTCAGAGATGTGCTCGTGGACTGACAATATACAACGGATCGGCAATATAATAAGCTGGCTAGGAGTGCATATGCCATTCACTTATGATGGGTTGAGCTCGAATGACAAATTTTCAAATATTAAGAAATCTTCCCAAAAATGATTTGGAAGCGGTACTACACAAAGTCAAATAACAAAAATCTCAGAGATGTGCTCATAGACTGACTACATACAACGGATCGGAAATATAATAAGCTGGCTAGGAGTGCATATGCCATTCACTTATGATGGGTTGGGCTCGAATGACAAATTTTCAAAAATTTAGAAATTTTCCCAGAAATGATTTGAAAGCGGTACTACACAAAGTCAAATAACAAAAATCTCAGAGATGTGCTCGTGGACTGACAATATACAACGAATCGGCAATATAATAAGCTGGCTAGGAGTGCATATACCATTCACTTATGATGGGTTGAGCTCGAATGACAAATTTTCAAATATTTGTAAATTTTCCCAAAAATGATTTGGAAGCGGTACTACACTAAGTCAAATAACAAAAATCTCAGCCAAGAGCTCATGGACTGACAATATACAACGGATCGGCAATATAATAAGCTGGCTAGGAGTGCATATGCCATTCACTTATGATGGGTTGGGCTCGAATGACAAATTTTCAATAATTTAGAAATTTTCCCAAAAATGATTTGAAAGCGGTACTACACAAAGTCAAATAACAAAATTCTCAGAGATGTGCTCATGGACTGACTATATACAACGTATCGGGAATATAATAAGCTAGCTAGGAGTGCATATGCCATTCACTTATGATGGGTTGAGCTCGAATGACAAATTTTCAAAAATTTGGAAATTTTCCCAAAAATGATTTGGAAGCGGTACTACACTAAGTCAAATAATAAAAATCTCAGCCAAGAGCTCATGGACTGACTATATACAACGGATCGGCAATATAATAAGCTGGCTAGGAGTGCATATGCCATTCACTTATGATGGGTTGGGCTCGAATGACAAATTTTCAAAAATTTAGAAATGTTCCCAGAAATGATTTGAAAGCGGTACTACACAAAGTCAAATAACAAAAATCTCAGAGATGTGCTCGTGGACTGACAATATACAACGGATCAGCAATATAATAAGCTGGCTAGGAGTGCATATACCATTCACTTATGATGGGTTGAGCTCGAATGACAAATTTTCAAATATTTGTAAATTTTCCCAAAAATGATTTGAAAGCGGTACTACACTAAGTCAAATAACAAAAATCTCAGCCAAGAGCTCATGGACTGACTATATACAACGGATCGGCAATATAATAAGCTGGCTAGGAGTGCATATGCCATTCACTTATGATGGGTTGGGCTTGAATGACAAATTTTCAAAAATTTGGAAATTTTCCCAAAAATGATTTGGAAGCGGTACTACACTAAGTCAAATAATAAAAATCTCAGCCAAGAGCTCATGGACTGACTATATACAACGGATCGGCAATATAATAAGCTGGCTAGGAGTGCATATGCCATTCACTTATGATGGGTTGGGCTCGAATGACAAATTTTCAAATATTTGGAAATTTTCCCAAAAATGATTTGGAAGCGGTACTACACTAAGTCAAATAACAAAAATCTCAGCCAAGAGCTCATGGACTGACTATATACAACGGATCGGAAATATAATAAGCTGGCTAGGAGTGCATATGCCATTCACTTATGATGGGTTGGGCTCGAATGACAAATTTTCAAAGATTTAGAAATTTTCCCACAAATGCTTGAAAGCGGTACGACACAAAGTCAAATAACAAAACTCTCAGAGATGTGCTCATGGACTGACTATATACAACGGATCGGGAATATAATAAGCTGGCTAGGAGTGCATATGCCATTCACTTATGATGGGTTGGGCTCGAATGACAAATTTTCAATAATTTTGAAATTTTCCCAAAAATGATTTGGAAGCGGTACTACACTAAGTCAAATAACAAACATCTCAGCCAAGAGCTCATGGACTGACTATATACAACGGATCGGGAATATAATAAGCTGGCTAGGACTGCATATGCCATTCACTTATGATGGGTTGGGCTCGAATGACAAATTTTCAAAAATTTGGAAATTTTCCCAAAAATGATTTGGAAGCGGTACTACACTAAGTCAAATAACAAAAATCTCAGCCAAGAGCTCATGGACTGACTATATACAACGGATCGGCAATATAATAAGCTGGCTAGGAGTACATATGCCATTCACTTATGATGGGTTGGGCTCGAATGACAAATTTTCAAAAATTTGGAAATTTTCCCAAAAATGATTTGGAAGCGGTACTACACTAAGTCAAATAACAAAAATCTCAGCAAAGAGCTCATGGACTGACTATATACAACGGATCGGAAATATAATAAGCTGGCTAGGAATGCATATGCCATTCACTTATGATGGGTTGGGCTCGAATGACAAATTTTCAAAGATTTAGAAATTTTCCCACAAATGCTTGAAAGCGGTACGACACAAAGTCAAATAACAAAACTCTCAGAGATGTGCTCATGGACTGACTATATACAACGGATCGGGAATATAATAAGCTAGCTAGGAGTGCATATGCCATTCACTTATGATGGGTTAGGCTCGAATGACAAATTTTCAATAATTTTGAAATTTTCCCAAAAATGATTTGGAAGCGGTACTACACTAAGTCAAATAACAAAAATCTCAGCCAAGAGCTCATGGACTGATAATATACAACGGATCGGCAATATAATAAGCTGGCTAGGAGTGCATATGCCATTCACTTATGATGGGTTGGGCTCGAATGACAAATTTTCAAAAATTTGGAAATTTTCCCAAAAATGATTTGGAAGCGGTACTACACTAAGTCAAATAACAAAAATCTCAGCCAAGAGCTCATGGACTGACTATATACAACGGATCGGCAATATAATAAGCTGGCTAGGAGTGCATATGCCATTCACTTATGATGGGTTGGGCTCGAATGACAAATTTTCAAATATTTAGAAATTTTCCCAAAAATGATTGGAAAGCGGTACTACACAAAGTCAATTAACAAAAATCTCAGAGATGTGCTCATGGACTGACAATATACAACGGATCGGCAATATAATAAGCTGGCTAGGAGTGCATATACCATTCACTTATGATGGGTTGGGCTCGAATGACAAATTTTCAAAAATGTAGAATTTTCCCACAAATGCTTGAAAGCGGTACTACACAAAGTCAAATAACAAAAATCTCAGAGATGTGCTCATGGACTGACTATATACAACGGATCGACAATATAATAAGCTAGCCAGAAGTGCATATGCCATTCACTTATGATAGGTTAAGCTCAAATGACAAATTTTCAAATATTAAGAAATCTTCCCAAAAATGATTTGGAAGCGGTACTACACAAAGTCAAATAACAAAAATCTCAGAGATGTGCTCATGGACTGACTACATACAACGGATCGGAAATATAATAAGCTGGCTAGGAGTGCATATGCAATTCACTTATGATGGGTTGGGCTCGAATGACAAATTTTCAAAAATTTAGAAATTTTCCCAGAAATGATTTGAAAGCGGTACTACACAAAGTCAAATAACAAAAATCTCAGAGATGTGCTCGTGGACTGACAATATACAACGGATCGGCAATATAATAAGCTGGCTAGGAGTGCATATACCATTCACTTATGATGGGTTGAGCTCGAATGACATATTTTCAAAAATTTGGAAATTTTCCCAAAAATGATTTGGAAGCGGTACTACACTAAGTCAAATAACAAAAATCTCAGCCAAGAGCTCATGGACTGACTATATACAACGGATCGGGAATATAATAAGCTGGCTAGGAGTGCATATGCCATTCACTTATGATGGGTTGGGCTCGAATGACAAATTTTCAAATATTTAGAAATTTTCCCACAAATGCTTGAAAGCGGTACTACACAAAGTCAAATAACATAACTCTCAGAGATGTGCTCATGGACTGACTATATACAACGGATCGGGAATATAATAAGCTGGCTAGGAGTGCATATGCCATTCGCTTATGACGGGTTGAGCTCAAATGACAAATTTTCAAAATTTTGGAAATTTTCCCACAAATGATTTGGAAGCGGTACTACACAAAGTCAATTAACAAAAATCTCAGAGATGTGCTCATGGACTGACTATATACAACGGATCGGGAATATAATAAGCTAGCTAGGAGTGCATATGCCATTCACTTATGATGGGTTGAGCTCGAATGACAAATTTTCAAAGATTTAGAAATTTTCCCACAAATGCTTGAAAGCGGTACGACACAAAGTCAAATAACAAAACTCTCAGAGATGTGCTCATGGACTGACTATATACAACGGATCGGGAATATAATAAGCTAGCTAGGAGTGCATATGCCATTCACTTATGATGGGTTAGGCTCGAATGACAAATTTTCAATAATTTTGAAATTTTCCCAAAAATGATTTGGAAGCGGTACTACACTAAGTCAAATAACAAAAATCTCAGCCAAGAGCTCATGGACTGACTATATACAACGGATCGGGAATATAATAAGCTGGCTAGGACTGCATATGCCATTCACTTATGATGGGTTGGGCTCGAATGACAAATTTTCAAAAATTTGGAAATTTTCCCAAAAATGATTTGGAAGCGGTACTACACTAAGTCAAATAACAAAAATCTCAGCCAAGAGCTCATGGACTGACTATATACAACGGATCGGCAATATAATAAGCTGGCTAGCAGTGCATATGCCATTCACTTATGATGGGTTGGGCTCGAATGACAAATTTTCAAAAATTTAGAAATTTTCCCACAAATGCTTGAAAGCGGTACGACACAAAGTCAAATAACAAAACTCTCAGAGATGTGCTCATGGACTGACTATATACAACGGATCGGGAATATAATAAGCTGGCTAGGAGTGCATATGCCATTCACTTATGATGGGTTGGGCTCGAATGACAAATTTTCAAAAATTTGGAAATTTTCCCAAAAATGATTTGGAAGCGGTACTACACTAAGTCAAATAACAAAAATCTCAGCCAAGAGCTCATGGACTGACTATATACAACGGATCGGCAATATAATAAGCTGGCTAGGAGTGCATATGCCATTCACTTATGATGGGTTGGGCTCGAATGACAAATTTTCAAAAATTTGGAAATTTTCCCAAAAATGATTTGGAAGCGGTACTACACTAAGTCAAATAACAAAAATCTCAGCCAAGAGCTCATGGACTGACTATATACAACGGATCGGAAATATAATAAGCTGGCTAGGAGTGCATATGCCATTCACTTATGATGGGTTGGGCTCGAATGACAAATTTTCAAAGATTTAGAAATTTTCCCACAAATGCTTGAAAGCGGTACGACACAAAGTCAAATAACAAAACTCTCAGAGATGTGCTCATGGACTGACTATATACAACGGATCGGAAATATAATAAGCTAGCTAGGAGTGCATATGCCATTCACTTATGATGGGTTGAGCTCGAATGACAAATTTTCAAAAATGTAGAATTTTCCCACAAATGCTTGAAAGCGGTACTACACAAAGTCAAATAACAAAAATCTCAGAGATTTGCTCATGGACTGACTATATACAACGGATCGACAATATAATAAGCTAGCCAGAAGTGCATATGCCATTCACTTATGATGGGTTAAGCTCGAATGACAAATTTTCAAAGATTTAGAAATTTTCCCGAAAATGATTTGAAAGCGGTACTACACTAAGTCAATTAACAAAAATCTCGGAGATGTGTTACTTAGTGTAGTACCGCTTTCAAATCATTTTGGGAGAATTAGTTGTCCTTTGAAAATTTGCCATTCGAGCCCAACCCATCATATTCTAACCAGCTTATTATATTCTCAGTCTGTGGAATATAACCCCTACATAAGCATATCTATTAAATTTGTGTTTTAGTATTAAAAACTTTTTAATGGTTTATTTAATTAATTGTTATAATATATAATGTTTTGATTAATTCCAAATTTGGTTAGTATTGGTAATTTTGTATAACCTTTTTGCATTATTAATTTTAAATCGAAATACGAGTATGTACGAGAAAATATTGTTTTTTTAATCTCATTTAACGCTTTTTTGTGTAGCTACATTTTTTAACGTTAGTAACTTTTTTTATCACTTTTTCTACCAATTATTTCTTACACTATTTTTAGTGGCAAACTACACTTTAAATTAACGTTAGATACTTCACTCCGGTATGGCCTTATTGATTATTTTGTAACCGTTACGTCTTGAAAGAGAAAGGAAGAGAAATATACCTAGTGGTTATTCAAAGAACATCATAAAGCCTCTAAATGTTGTGTTAAACTTTCCGTGGTTTGTTTGTTGACCATATTGAATATCAAACCATACTCATCCATTTAAATGAGGCATTCATGTTTAAAGCTGAAATCTTCGTTTAATCAGTGATTTGCCAAAAATGACGTAACATTAAATTAAAAGGTATTTACTGTAAAGCAACGCAAAACTATTAAAGAGTCATTAACTCGTGACGTAACCATAGGTCACAATAACATTAAAAATAAATTTTGCTTACTGACATTTTAACCGCACGTCCAAATATCTATTGTACATACCAAGAAAAACAATAAGTTTTGTACACAAAACCTAGAGAAATATAAAAAAGAAAAACGAAAATAAACTTTTTCTTCGTGGAACGATTTCGAAAAGTTTTGGAAAGGTGAAAAATATGTATATAGAAGAAGAAAAAGTGGAAAACTATTGAAAAACAACGACGATATATTCAGTCGATAAAAATATGTACATGTTATGAGTTTTCATTTTTTTTTTTTTTTTTAGTTTTCCTCAGCTGACCATTATGTAGTACGTACATGTAGGTACGTACAAGCTAAATGTTTACAAGTATGAGTGGTAGTTAAAGTGTATACAGCGTGGGGCGAGGGATGGAAATTGTTTTTATTTTTCCATTTTTATTATTTTACTAAAATCAAATGGTATTTTCCGAGCAGTGGTCATTTAAATTTTGTGATTCATGTAATGTGGTTGTGCGCTAAACAAATAAAAATGAAAAATTTTGTGTTTGAATCATCTAAAGTGATTTTATATTAATATAATGTGATTTTAATGTTATAGTGTATAAAAAATTTAATAATTTTGTGTTTACATGTTTTACAATAATTGCATATATCGATTGCACAAATTAATGGACAATTGGTTATCTTTGGACTACATAAAAAGCATTGTTGTGCATATATAATTGTTGTTTGATTTATTTGAATAACAAATTCAATTCAGGTCACTATTTTAGTATTAACGATATTTACCGACCGACGATTACAATCGAATTTATTCTAAATTACACAAAAAAAAAAAAAAAATCATAATAACGAAAATAATCGTGTGTCCGTAGAAATTGAATTATGCATACGTTCCAAATACAGTATGGAAAATAATGAAAAATTCGTGATAAAATAAAATTTAATTTACTATATTTGGATTAATACTACTAATAAATAATAATCATATATAAAAATGCCATCATTATCACCAACTAATTCAAATAGTACCAGTAGCAACAGTAGTGGCGGTACTTTTACAAATGAAATGGCAATAACTGGAAATTCGATTTTGGGTCAAACTAATTATGATGAGAAAGAAAACTATGGCACATCGCCGACCAGCTCTTCTGCATTTACCATTATTAGCTCGGATAATATAACATCGTTTGGGAAACCGAACGCTATCGTTAGACCTTTGCGGCATATGGAGCTATTGGCTACGATCGATGATAGACGGAAGAATTTAAATAATTTGGAGTCTCAAATTATATTGAATCATCAGCAGCTGAAAGGAAATTATGATACTAATGAAAATATAAATCATAACAATAGTAAAAATAATAAAAAAAATGATAGCAATAATAATAATATAAATAAGGACAGTGATAAATCTGATTTTGATTTGAAAATTAGGAGACTACAAAAGGATAAATTGTCGAAAAATGTATGTACATATTATGTTGACATATTTGATAAAATTTTTAGAAACCTTTTTAAATTTACGAATTGTCAATTTTTTTATATGTGAAACTCAAATGTCTTCTCACTTTAAAACTTTGATCCATCCTATGAGCTTTAAAAAGAAATTATAAAAATTATATCAAACTGCAATTGTACATGTTAAACTCAATTTACAGGCTCAGTTACCTGTTATACAGCAGAAACGGCCACTTTTCATAACAACTGTACCAAAGGGTGTATTTTTATCACCAGTTCGAGAAATCCGTGACATACCACCAATACAATCACGACATGTCTATTCATATATGAGCCATCCACGAATCTTACACAATCACACAAATAATGTCAACAATCATAAACCAAACCAGCAGCCAGGAAAGAATTCATCAAATCAAAACAATCTAACAAAATTGGGCGCAACGGACCCAGATAAATCGACGAGTGCATCGCTATTTAATGGAATAGCACGACTTGCGTCGGGTGTTGCAGGTTTTCGATTTGGCCGCTCGATAAGCCGGTATGTAAACGATAGTAAATAAATGTAATTTAATTAAATATTTTCAAGGATATTTTATTTTTAATAAATAAATTAAAAAAAAATTATTGCATGACGACATACAACGTGCAATATGACAATATAGTCAGCATATGAGGTACGTCTACGTAGGTTCAATCGATATCGCGTAGAAAGTTTCCTAAACCTAATTTGCATATTTTATAAATGTTTTTCTAATTTTTAATGTTTAATAGTAACTGCCAGAATATATGCTCTATGAACTTTAAAATGTTGCTAATTTTACTATATTTAATATAAAAATATGAGTGAGTGTTTTAATTTTTACAATGTAGAAAAATTAGCGTATTATGAGGCCTTTCGGAGATTCATTTGTTTTAGTCTAATGTTTTATAAATAGAAAGAATTAGAATTATGATGGGTCAAAGTAATACAAGGTATCTGCAAATTTATGAATTTTTTTATTTATAAATATGACCCTACTAAAACGTGCTGTTTCACCTGAATGATAATAAATCATTGGCGCAAACAATTAATATTTTAATTTTATTTTTGTTAATTTATTTAATGAAATAATTTACTTTACGTTTTACAATTTAAACAACAGCAGATAAGATAGTAATATTTATAGTCGTGTTTCTGACTATTCACAAAAAATTTATTCAAATTCCTCAAAATCTCAAATTGCGAGAATCTCTAGCGCCTCTTTTTGAAAAAATTCGACTTAACTGTGAATATAAGAATCCTCAAGACAGGGTTTCGAACCGAACCCCAACGTGGAATTTTCAGTGCTTAAGACCCACCCGTCTCAAAAACGATAAACAAAATCAATTTTTTTATTGAATTCAAAATTAATGCCCTTTTACATTTCTACATAAATAAACTGCTAAACATTTTCTTTCCTCGTTTTCAATATCGTGAAACCTTTTATTAAATATTTCGAGACTGCTGTCAAAGTTTAAATCCTTTGAGCTGACCGCAAGAATACGAAAATATTTGGAAAGCTCTCCGATAGCTTTTCTTCTCTGGTATATTTTAGAGCCCCCTCTGGCATTTTATTATTTTGAAAGTGTCTACAAAAAGGCTAGGGCTGAAACTCAACGAACTTGTCCGTTTCATTCTTGTTTAGAAATTGGAAATTTTATTGCTCATTTTTTAAAGACATCCGCTTCGCCGCTGATTCATCTATGTATGTAACGCTCAAAGCTAAACTCGAGTAATATCGAAAATATCGAATAATAATTTTTCTAAAAATAATAAAATGTCGAACAATCTCAATGACAAAATATTCATAAAATATCGAAAAATATCGATGTACTACTAAGTCTGTTACATAACGGAATTACAGCACTTTACAAATTTAGAGTAGGATTGAGAAACTCTACTAATCCTGAAAATCTCGAATAAACTTAAAATCGTAGAATAATCTTTAAAAATCTCAATGATATTGATAAGCAATTCAAAAACCAAATATGTTCATATCTCCTAAAAATAATTGAAACATCTCGAATTAGGTGGATCCCAACTAAACTTAATTCAATCCAAAGAAAATCTAAACTTGAATAATCTCGCAAAATCTATAAAATTGTATCCGAATAGTAACGAATGCGCTAATAAACCACAAAAATCACTTCAAATATCAAAAATGCCGTAATTCGGTTAAATATGATGCAACTCAAGACATTTCCAAGGTCTAAAACTAAACTTTATTTAAAAAAAATAAATAAAATCATCAATTTCGAAAATCGGAACGCCTGGTGGTCGATTTAAAGCCTACTTAACTATATATGTATATGAATTAAATTTGGTTTAAAACTTTGAAAACTAACCTTCAAAAGAAACTTCCAAAGACCTACGAAAAATATAACCTCAGTGGTAGATGTCCAATTTTAAAATTAAATTTGATTTCGTATATTTTAGGTCGGCTGGGCCTGTTGTAGACTTTTCTTAGTCTCTGCCGAAGTAATATGTTCATAAAACTTCGATGATATCGGTTTAAAGGTAAAGGAATTCAGTTGAATCATAATTCCTACAAAACTTCTAATCAACTTAATTCACGTAAAACTTAAACCAGTTTTTCTTCCATGCATTGTTTTGCAATCTGAATAGCTTGAAGTATATACATAGGTGTTTCGTAACCGAGGATCAGTAAAATATTTCCCCTGGAAATTTTTATATTTGTTTTCGAAAACTAAAATGTAGAATTCCTAGAAATTTCGGACTATAGAAAATTTATGTAAATACAAACGTGTATGATGTATTTCTTATTTAAATCTGTAGATCGATCAGATTTTATAATCTGAAATTAAACCGATCTGAGCAACCCGTAATAAAAAAAACAGCGTTGGTTTCGTTTTTGGAGCGCTCTGAAACTCCCTCTTTAAAATTTAACATTCACTCTTTTCTGATCGATTGAATAGTGAGTAGTAAGCCAAATATATTTTGATGATTATTCATTTAACACCGAATAAGGAAGAATAAAAATGATTCTTTACTCATACTCGCAAGTATTTGTCATAGGAAAAATTTGCGCTCCCATTTCTGTTTATTTATAAGCCAACAAAAAATAATTTTTAGTAATTCCCTTACTTTTATTTAATTCAGTTTTAAATTAGGTTTTATTTAGTTAGGTTTTATGCAATTAAATCTAATATATATTTTTCTTTCTTAGTAAGAGTAAATCAGTTAAATTTAAAATTATTTGAGTAATTAATAACTCTATTTTGATTCTCACATATCACCGATAAATACTAAAAAAATGTGACTAAGGTATTTTTCGGTGAGATGAGAATCGTAATAGGCTTATAATTAGTGATCGTAATAGGGTTATAATTAGTGATTTAGTCATCAGTAAATAACCCCGTCGAACTTTGTTATCACGTGTCTATAATATTTCGCCAGTCCATAAAAATTTTCGATACGTCTCTTGGAACTTTATCCCAAACTACTTTATTATTACCCTAAAGTGGGTTTTTGGTCTTAGGTCATGTAAATGTTCCTTTTTAAATTAAACAATATCAAGTTGGGGACTGACAGGATAACTCAATGATCTGGATTAAGCCGACGATATATGCCTGATAGCCCTCAAGCACACCGATATGCAGCAAAGACTACAGAGTCTGGCATATTTAGCTAACGAAGTAGGTCTCAATATAAATATCAGTAAGACGAAAACGATGAGACTCAACACAAATATAATTACACCGATACACGTCAACCATGAACGAATAGGAAACGTCAATGAGTTCGTATACGATATGAGTTCGTACATCAGAACAACATTTAACTTGATACACAAAGTCTGAAATGCATCACAACTTATGCATGAAATCGTTACTGCTGAAACATGGAAATATACACAGAGTAACATACAGGTGTTTGTGAATTTGTAAATGTTTAAGAAGGATATTGAAATGCTTCTGACCAAACGCCATAACCAAAAGCGGAAATGGAGATGGTTTGGTGGTACACTTGATACCAAATGACGTTACACGTAGGTCATTAGAATGGAACTCGCAAGGAAAAAAGAAAGTTGAAAGACTAGCCAGAATCTGAAAAAAACGATTCCAGCAGAAGCGAAGCAGTTCGGTGAAAATAAAAGCAATAGCCCCAACAGAGTTTGATGATCCGAATTATTTCATAAAAATGATATTCTTCTTATTACTAAAAAAATTGAAAACCGTCTAAACTATGAATATTATATCATTCAATCAACCGAGATAGAGCATTGACCTCGACCGATTGCTTGTTATACAGCACATATTCAAAAACAATATGACTTACCATATTGTTTGTATCATGAAATAAAACAGGGACAACATAATGTTCATAAAAACCATTGGAATTCGGACAACTGA
Organism: Tipula vernalis; assembly: GCA_958295665.1. Taxonomy (NCBI): domain Eukaryota; kingdom Metazoa; phylum Arthropoda; class Insecta; order Diptera; family Tipulidae; genus Tipula; species Tipula vernalis. Next base: position 4,217,405 of record OY282560.1, on the reverse strand, counting down.
AGAGTAAGAAAAAATATCTCTTCCCGGAAAATGCATAGTAAAACTCATTACATACGCAATTAAACATTCAACCTTTTACAACACATTCAATAAAAATAGATCTTACAAAACTTGGACTTTGTGATGATTTGGCTGGCTCTTTGAGAGTATTTCACACCCCAGTTCCAAATAAATTTTCTTATGAGAATGGTAATAATTCTAACTTCTTTAAGAGTTGTACTGTTTGTGATTTTTCACGTGCTGACCACATTTCAATAAATAAGTTTTTAGTTGATGTAACTGCACAATACACTACACATCTTTAACGAGTTGTTGAATTCCCAAATTGAAAATTAAGAAGTTTCGCTTCCTTTCCTGGTCCGCAAAAAACATCAAGCAACTTAAGGCCATGCACAATAAATCTCAGAAGGAATATAGATTCATAGGCTCGACCCATGATTATTCTCAGTTTAAATAGCGTCGCAAACAGTTTGCCTGTTTGAACCGGTTCCTGTACAACAATTACATTATTGACATAGAGGACGATGTACGCTGTAATCCAAAGAAGTTTTTGAATTTTGTGAAGCTTAAGAAGCAAAATAATGGCCTACCCTCATTTCTGGAAATTAATCGCTTCTTGATGTAAACTTAATTGTGATATTATTTCGGTAATGTAGCTAATGTCGTACATATTGAATCGTAATATACGTGCAAAATTGATGATATATTTTTTAAGAATTTTGTGGCATAATCTGCGGTGTGCTTCAGTATAGCTATCTGTAGTATTTCGCGATATTCGAAAAATATGTAACGTTGGATTTTCCGCCATACTTTTGAAAGCTGAAATTAATAGACGGCGAGCCGTGATGTAAGAAAATCTAACGGAGAGGTACCTGGCTAAATTATGGATTCTCAAAATCAAACTTTTCAGATCGACTACATTCTTAAGATTAGACAAAAATTTCGTTTTTTAAAGCAACGACAAGATAATAAATGCTCATATTTGTACATTAAAAAAAAAATTAAAAAAAATGAATTTCCGTGAAAATTTTATTAAGCTGCTAAATTATCGAAAACAATAAAATATATTTGAAAATGTCTAGATTATTCACTGAAATTTGTTCTAACGTATTTGTTTACCTTAAATAGTTGGATTACAAAATTCTAAAACAAATTCTGTAGAAAACCAAATTGAGGGGTGTACCTCTTCATTTTTTTAACGAAATTTTTATCTCATCTTAAAGGAAACTGCTTGTGGTTGATCTGTAAAAATTGTTTCAAAAATGTCAGAAAAAATAAGCACTGGAAAAAATTAAAAAGTTTGAGAACCTCTTCTCTAATTGAAACGTTAGATTATTCCGGAATTAGCCAGATAGATAATTATTTTACAATTAGACAGATAATTATTAGACTGATAGATAATTCTTGAAAGAACACAGAACACGTGCAGCCCTCCAATCTCTGAGTTGAAACTGACTTCGCCCTTTCACAAAAAATAAAATAAAAAAAATACCGGATATTTACATAAATGAAAATCGTTTCACTACTACTTATATAGTACACACTAAAAAAAGATTTAGAAAATGAACGTTGTTTTAATAATAAAAAGACCAAAATTAATTTTGTCTATATATGTAGTATGTATTCCCCAAATAAATTGATAAACGTTGAATAGAAAATGATAATTGGAAAGCTATTTTAATATTGTTACGTTTATAAAGCGGTATTAGAACGGAAAACTATATAACAATACATTCACAAGGTGTACGAGAAACAGGCCACCACAAAAAACATTTTTTTATAATACGAATACCTTTCGAAATGGAAAATCTAAGCTACAAACTTAAAACAAAAACCACATTCAAGCTTATTCAAATATTTTTCAGAAAATATTCACTTTAATAACCAGATAGGTCCAAAGGGGCGTTTTACCTCATATCTCAAAATCACATCAAAAATTTGTTTTTGAGTAAGAATTAACGTGTTGTTCTAGGGTGGGTCGTTTTTCGTGCACTTGAGTGTATATCCTAGTTTAAATAATTAACTTGGTAGTAAATAAAAATCAATTCTACAGCTACATACTTTTATAAATTAAATATAGAATTAATTAAAATTCGCCTTACACATTTCGCCTTGTTGCGAAATAACATTTATGGAATTTTCTAATTCGTACCTTATAAACACTTAAATTTATGAGACTTGACCTTTAGTGGACGGTATAATAATTGGACCTCAATTTTGATTTATTTTTATAGAAAACATTTAAATACTATTTATACTTATATTACATGTAAAATACAACGCGGTTGCAAATGAAATCTTCCAACCAACCACCAAATCGATATCAATAGGATAATAACGGTTATGAAATATTTACAACTTGAATTGAAATTATATTGAATTTTTCCATTTCCAATTACAGAAAAGTGAACTCTTATTACAGTCTATTTATAAAATGTGGATATTAAATTGTAAGTTCATACGTATGTAGTGTATGTATGTCTATAAAATATATATCAAATCGATATTATCTTATAAAAAGCTCTAATTGTTAAAATTAAAATATTTACCTACTCGTATAATAAGTATTACGTACACATAAACGGCACAATGAACCTAGATGTAGAAATTTTTTATAAGTCTAGACCATTTCTAACCAGGAACTTTAAATTTGTATTCCTATTTTTTTGCTACTACATACATCGTTTGTTGCTGTTAAAATTTCAATGGAACATTACTATACTGTAAAAAAAAAAATGCAAAATAAACGAATACCTAATTTGCATATTCTTTAGGTCAGTTTATGCAAATCACAACCGAAAAGTCAGAAAATGGTTTATAATTTTTCGCATTGCAATAGAAAATAAATATAACAGGCATATGAAGGTGTTTACAATTTATAAATTTTTTGGCTAAAATCGATGGGAGCAACCTAAAACAATTTATAAACATAATTTTATAACCTTTAACATATACATTTCTGAAAGTAAAAGCATAATCCACTTTCCGGTATATTTAAAATATTTGTCAATGAAAGTTTATTAAAAGCAAATTTTTATAAAACTTTATATAATAATAGAACAAAACTTTAAAGTTTAAATATACAGACGACATATATGTATGTACGTGCATTGAAAAGGGTAATCATGAATGGGAAATGTATGTCAAATCTATATATTACACAAATGACAAATAGAAAAAAAAAGTTTAAAAGCATTTTAAAATAAAAAAATATTCTCTCTAATTATCTTTTATTAATTTAAACTGATATTTTCGTTTTAGGAAAATTACATTTCCCTGTATGTAAGTCCACACATGCAATTTATTAGGTCAATTTGAAATAACAAATAAATTATTGGATTTTCACTAATTATGTGTCTATATGTAGGTAAGTGTGAGGTTTTTACGTTTCTCAGGGCGAAATTTGTTTTTTTTTTTAATTCAGATGAAATCTAAATTTAAGGATGGAAGCCTATATATAATATACAAGTTTAATGAACTTAATTTCATTTCTGTTTTATAGGTATAAATTAGAGTGATACAAGTAATTTATTAGATAGGCAAAGGCTTAGTGGAAATAAAATGCATATAAATTTCCGGTTAGCTTTTTTCATTTTCTCTTCATGTCTACATAAATTATTTTAATAAAAATGGCTAAAGAACCCCAAGAAAAGTTTTTTTTAAATATACAAAGTAACTAAATTCTTATCGTGTTTTCTATATTTATACAGGGTCACTAAATGTCGAAATATTAAATCGTCCCCAAACTATGGTAAACTTTTTATCGATTTTTCCAAGTTATACAATTAATAACCATAATTTATTTTAGCCTTGCCGAGTAAGACAACCAAAATTTGTAGTAAAAGGCACTGATAAAGATCTTGTAAGAATATATTAATCAAATTCATTTACTTTGCCTTGGTTTGGCAACATACGACGGAGGAAATACGCCGAAAAGCAAATAATTTATTTTATTTATGGATTTACGTCCATTTTAATGATAAGTTCTAGTATTTTTTATTTACATAAACTAGTTGTCCTTGGGAGATTATCAGCGATGACTCATGCATATATAAATTTATAATATATGTTTACTTTTCCCACTAGGTGTATTTTCCAAGAAACTATTTAGTTATTAAAATTATTTGTCATAAACATATTAATGACTAAATTGGTTTAATTGTGCGATATATTGCTGCAATCAATTCAATAATTTTCCTGAAACCATTAAACCAGAATATGCCAATCCATTTATAATTCATAAGTAAATAATTTGCATTTGGATAAAATGTCACGAGGTCCTAATTATACATAAACTACGCCAAATATATTACATTAAAACACATTGTCAACTTCACCATTTTACAATATGAAATAAAAACCGGGTGATAGTTGTTATTTGGTATTGCATGTTGCACCGCAAATTCTATTCATTTATAATATGATAAATTTATTTACATTTTCAAAGCTTTTATCGTAATAATATTTTTTTTTTTTTTTTTTTGAAAATAATTCTGTTTTATTATTTCTTTTTTAATTACAATCTAGTCTAAGACTAATAAGCAATTTTATTCTAACTTAAATTACTACATTTTACTGAAATTTAAGGGTTCATCCATCGATGTACTCCTTAGTTTTGATATTTATGATTTGATCGCGCTTTTGTCGTGCGCTAGATAAAGATTTATTTTAACTGATTTACACTAACTCAAAAGGCTTTACTCTTTTGAGCCTTCTAACTAAATCCGTATTATCCAGTAGCTGGTTGGCCTCTATGTTGACATGGTGAAGTAGCCGTTGTTCATGACTTCTAGCAAATTTCATAATTTCGGTTTTGATGAGTTCTATGCCCAGATCTTTGTGGATGTCGCTATTTCTGACAAACCATGGTGCGTTGACGATGCTTCTTAGCACTTTGTTTTGGAATCGTTGGATAATATCCATGTTGCTCTGCTTGGTACACCCCCACAGCTGTATACCATAAGTCCAAACAGGCTTCAATATTTGCTTATAAAGCAGAAGTTTATTAGGGATTGATAAATGAGAGTTTCTTCCCAGTAACCAATACATTTTTTTGTATTTTAATTCCAACTCGCCTCTTTTCTTTTTTACATGAGCTTTCCAGCGAAGTTTAGCGTCTAACGTCATACCAAGATATTTGGCAGTGTTTGCGTGTGGTATTTCTTGATTATTTAAATATACTGGTTTATGAACTAATCTCTTGTTCGTAAAGTCAACATGTACAGATTTAGTTTCATTTAGTTTTATGCGCCATTTTTTTGTCCAATTGTGTACTTGCTCTATGGCGTTTTGTAATTGCTCTGCTGTATCTGAGTTGTTGTCACCTACTGCCATGATAGCTGTGTCATCGGCGAAAGTGGCTATCATGTTGTTTTGTGGGATTGGGACATCTCGGGTGTATAGTAAATACAGAAGTGGCCCAAGTACACTTCCTTGTGGAACTCCTGCTTTTATTCCCTTAAGCTCTGAATATTCATCTTCTTGCTTAAGCCTGAAATATCTTTCCGTTATATATGATTCCAGTATTATGCTGTACTGTTTCGGTAGGATTAATTTGAGTTTGTAGATTAATCCTTCGTGCCAAACTTTATCAAAGGCCTGCGCTACATCAAGGAATACTGCTGAACAAACTTTTTTCTCTTCTAAAGTCTTCTCAATAATATTGGTTATTCTATGCACTTGATCGATAGTTGAGTGCTCACTGCGAAAACCAAATTGGTGATTCGGAATTAGATTATTTTTTCAGTTATTAGCTTAAGCCTTTTTAATAGTAGCTTTTCAAAGAGTTTGGACATTATCGGCAACAACGATATAGGCCTATATGATGTTATTAGATGTGGCGGTTTTCCTGGTTTGGGAATCATGATGACCTCAGCCACTTTCCAAAGTTTGGGTACATATTTTAACCTAAATGCGGCGTTTATGATATTAGTTAACTTTACCGTAGCTTTTCCCGGTAGCTGCTTTATTATTTCTCCGGTAATCAGGTCAAACCCTGGTGCTTTCTTTAAGTTTAAATTGTTTTTAATTTCATTTGCTACTTCAGTAGTCGATGTAGGGGTGACATCTTCGAGAATTTGTGTTATGTTTTCATCCAATATTTCTCGTAATTGACATTCATGAGGTTGAAATATATTTTCAAGATGATTGGCAAAACCTTCAGCTTTTTCTTTGTTTTTCCTTGCCCATGTTCCATCCATTTTCCTGATAGGATGGATCGGCATTATTGGCCTTTTCAGAGTTTTAGTTGCTTTCCAAAGCGAATAATCCGTATTACTATCATTCGTTAACTTACTTAAGTAGAAATTAACTGACTCATTTTTTAATTTCTGAATTTCTCTTGTTAATTGTTGAGTAAGATTATTTAGTCTTTTTTTGTCCTGTGGAGCTCTAGTTTGGTGCCATTTTTTTCTGGATTTGCGTTTATCCCTAAGGAGATTTCTAATTTCTATTGGATAGTTATTTCCTTTTAGCCTTGATTTGATTTCTGGAGTACTTTCCCATGCTGATTGTTGAATATCTGTAATGAACTTTTCTACTTCTATGTCCAGTTGATCCATAGTTTTTAAAGGAACTTTCAAAAGTATTCTTTGTTCCAGGTGTACTTTGAAACTTTCCCAGTTCGTATATTTGTTGGTTAATACTGGATTATTCCCTTTTTGGATGATATACTCGCTTAGAGTTAGGACTATTGGAGAATGATCTGAGCTCATATCTTGGCTTTCTTCAACTTTCATAAAATATTAGAAATATTTTTGGTTATAAAAAAATCGATCAGGTCAGGTATTTTCCCTGGGTCAGTTGGCCAATATGTTGGTTTACCTGTTGAAATGGATTCACATCCATTTTCTTTGATGGCAATCAATAATTCTTTTCCTTTAGTGGTAGTTAATCTAGAACCCCAGTGAGTATTCTTCGCATTGAAGTCACCACCTATTATGAACCTTTTTCCCAGACGCTTAAAGAACTCTGAGTATTGTTTGCTTTTAATTGAATGTCTTGGTGGACAGTATAATCCTGCCACAACAATAGGAAAGTTTTCCGTTTTTATATAAACCACTGTGGCCTGAATTTCTTCTTTTCCGTACTTTGCTTCTTCAAAATGTTGGATATTTTTTTTAATGATGACTGCACTTCCTCCTCTGGCTGAATTATCTGGATGAATAGTGTGATATATGCAATAGCCTTTAAATGTTATGTAGGATTGCTTAGTAAAATGTGTTTCCGAAATAAGACACACATCTATATTCTCAATGTCGAGGACTGCTTGTAGTTCTTGCTGATGCCGGAGCAAACCATTAGCATTCCATGACATGATTTTCATTGTGTTGTTCATGTTTGTGTTGATTTGGGTCTAGCTCCCAATGCTCTATCTTCCAATTTTTGTAGCCTCTCATCAAATTTTGTTAATTTCATGAGAATATCTTGTAATGTTTGACTGATGTCTACATCTTTAGATTTTTGCTGGGGTTTATTGACTACGCCACTTGTTTCTTCAGCATATGTAACACCTTCAGTTCTTAGTTGGCGGTCAAATGGTTGCCCATTGTCTTGTTTTGCATGCCTCTCATATCGATTTGACTGGCCATACATTTGAGTTTTATTCATCCTTTGGTTTTTCATTTTCTGAATTTCCTTTGCAACAATACATCCTCGATAGTTAGCAGGATGACCTTGTCCACAGTGTACACATTTAAGTTGAGCTTGTGGATTGTCGCATTTTCCAGTTAGGTGGTGTCCGGCACATTTAACACACCTTGGAAGTTTGCCACAATATCTTTGCGTATGTCCATATGCCTGACACTTTTGGCATTGCGGAACTAGTTTAGACTTTCTAAGTGGTTGAATTTCCACTTTGCAACCCAATAAACTAGTGATCTTATATATTTTAGTTAAATTTTCGTCACAACTGAATGTTAGTACAAACATGTCTAGCTTCTTTTTATTTCTCCAGCTAACTTTGTTCATTACGCTGATTATTTTAAATTCTTTCGATGATAATTCTTCTTTAATTCGTTCTGGGCTACATGTATGATGTAAGTTCCTTGCCATAACTCTGATTGGCCTTTCTTGTTTATTTTCATACGTGTGAAAGATAAATGAGCCTTCGGTCAAAGTTTTCACTACGTTTCTATATGCATCGACGCTATTTACGTTGATGCTTATTTTATTTTGATTCATCAATTTAGTGATGAATGATTCTTCTGAAACACTCGCCTTAATTATATCATAGAAAACGTGATAATTTTTAACATCATCTACTATGATCGGTGGTGGGGGAGGTGTTTTTTTATCTGTTTTGATATTTGTCTCAACCTTTTGAGGCTGAGTGTTTTGATCCAGAGTTTGTGGTTTTTGTGGTGGTGACGGTGTATTATTTAACCTTCTCTTTTTACTTTTTCTAGACTTAGCACGAATCCATTCTGTTTCTTTAGCTAAGTCTTCCTCATCGGTTTGATATTCAACGTTTTTATTAACATTAGAATTGGTGTTTTGTTTCTGTATTATTGATGATTCGGTTGGACATTTAACATTGTTGGCGTTAACTTCGGTATTCTGGTTCTGCTTCATTGATGGCTTAGCTTGAGTTTCGTTCTGCTTTAATTGCATCATTTCTTTTTTTAGTTCGTCAATTTGTTGTTGTAAATTGAGAATAATAATGCTTTGCTGATTTTTCTCATCAGTTACTTTTTGCCATTGTTTGTATAACGTTAGCTCTTTTTCTGAAGTACCACTTTCAAGAATAGATGTTTCACCATAGTTATATGAGGTTGTTATACTTGCTTGTTGGGGTGCTGCTGTTGCGCCCTTATTATTTTGGAATCGTTCCATGTTAAAATTTTCAGATGAGAAATTAAAAGTTTTCTCAGGAGATCTAGCAACGTTTCCTCCCTTGTGGAACGGGCTGTTTACTATTTCCATATTTTTGTTTTTTTGTGTATGCAAGGATCGGCCCTCCCCAGAATCCTTAGGGCCAGTCTCATCAGAGAGTGGATTGCCCAATATTTCTATTGGTTTACCACCTGGGGTATTTTTTCCTTCTGTTTTACTCATTGCATATTGTATATTTATAGTGTAATCCACTCGCCTCTAGTATTTAGTCGATTTTAAAATCGTTGCCCGGGTGTCACCACGAGGAGGTATACTAGACACATTTGGTGGCCTCTACATAGTTGCAGAGCTGGAATATAGTTCACGAAAGTCGTGGCTATAAACGGTCAACTCCTACCCTATTGAAGCGCACCCCCAACACCAATAATATGCTAAACTTAATATCTGTGTAATTGTAACAGAGCGATTTGTGTTACAAGAAAATAAAAACAAATCAAAAGCTTATACGTACAAATATGTTGTTGTGTTAATATATTAGACCAGTACATCCTATATTCTATGAAAGGTCCGCAAGCCGACTTGCGAACTTGGTTTCATAAAAAAATGAAGTTTCTGTGAATGTTTCTATAAATTTTTTTTATACCAAAAATTTCTTCCACGCCAATGTTTAGAAATATTAAAACATTTCAGTTTTAAATTCTTCGGCGATCCAACTAGCAAAACTAGTAAATTAAGGTTTACCCGGAAGTTGTGGGTCAGTTTCTAGTAAAGTACCCGGAAGTTGTGGGTCAGTTCTAGTAGTTTAACTCAAAAAGAAATCATAAAAAACAAAAGCATCGAAAATAGACCAAATTTCCTTCAATTAAAAAGAAAAAAAAATTTAATCCGACATTTGACCAAGACAAGCGTTTAAAACCAGGGTGTTTTTTGGAAAAATTTTCCTGTTTTTTCTTTGGCATTTGTTTGGCATGGGTTTTTATTTGTTCTATTATTATTGACATTTTGACATCAGTATCACATAATGAACTCAAATTGACAGATAAAGGTATATTCACACCAACAGTATAAATGAACCCATAAAATATGATTAATTCAACTATTTCAAAAAATAAGTAAGTGAATTTAAACTAAAAAATGGAGGTGTGGCCAACACACGACTTTCTTTTACGAACAGAGAATTTTGAGAAATTTTATTTTTTTTTAATTTTTTATTTTTGATATTTATTTGTATTTAATTTTTGGAAACATTTTGTTTAAAGTAGTTTTTTGTAAACCTTATACTTTTTAAGATATTTGCAAAATAAATTTTCTGGACCAAGGGAGTGGCCACTTCCGGTTAGCCGATTTGGAGTAAAATTCACTGGGACCTCCCAATTTATCAAAAAAGCTTAAATCTGAAGTTTCAGATCGATTGGTTAAACCATCTGGGCTATAGAGAGGACACAGACAGACTGACAGACTGACAGACTGACAGACTGACAGACTGACAGACTGACAGACTGACAGACTGACAGACTGACAGACTGACAGACTGACAGACTGACAGACTGACAGACTGACAGACTGACAGACTGACAGACTGACAGACTGACAGACTGACAGACTGACAGACAGACACCATTTCGAAACCCACTTTTTCGGACTCAGGGGACCTAAAAACAAATGAACCTCTAAAAATCTCAAGGTCCAAAATTTTCATGATTACTATACATTATTTTACTAGAGTAAAAGAAAGTAAAAGCAAGTAAGTAATTCTTCAATAGTATTTACATTTCACTTTTGGCCATATGGTAAAATGAGACTAAATTGCTTCAAAAAATTATCTGCTTGTTGTTTACGATTCCTTTCGTAAGTTTATCGGTTAGCATTTTATCAGTTAGTTTATATTGAATATTGATGAAAGCATTTTCAACCTTCTTGCGAATGAACTCTGTATTGGGCTTTTGTTGTCACACTATAACAAAATTTTTCGATGATGGATACATAAGCTCGAGTTGTAGTCGCTTGAGCCAAATTGATTCTTGTTTTCCATATACGATCGTGATGAGCTCTACTTCGGTTGCCGAAAGTGCAATAGTTGGATGACGTGTTAATCCCCAAGAAAGAGAAGTGGTCGATTTTCTTTCATCCCATCTACATCACAATAGCATCTGATTTCATCCGAAGACTACTGATAGACCAATTCCTTGTCGATCGTTCCGTTCAAGTATCGCAGCATACACTTCACTGCTGCCGGCGAACAACAAACTACCAATTGCTTATATATACGGTGCGTTTGACATATCAAAAATCAATACATTATCCACGTAAATATCATTATGTTACAATTCAACATAAAGTAGATGCATTACGGTCGGCATATGAATGTTTCAGGACAAATTTCACCAAAACACCAGTTTCTCGTTCCATACACAACTTGATTGATTTAGCCGTATAGCGATTTACGCAGCTTACAGACTTCACTCGAATTACTGATTAATTCTTCGGGTTGCCACTTGTATATGTCTTCGTTCAGCTCGCCGTTAGGTTGAATTTCGCTGCAATCGCCATTTTTAGGCACATAATTGCCTTGTATCATTAAATCTTAACCTCTGCATTGCTCTGGGTTTTAAACAGCCACTTGCATTTAATAGGTGTTTCGTCATCAGGTAAATCGACCAAAGTTCAAGTTTGACGCAAACCTCCAGGTCTGGATTTTCAGGAAGCTTTGACTCTTTAATCAAGACATCTCTGCTTATCACGACTTTCCTAGTTGCCATGTTGTTCAACCGCTATATACATAAGCATAACGCATTCAATTAACTTCGTATCGACCTTCCGAAGTTTTCCCTTTCGCACATGTACCACCACTTTGCATCCAAACACTCGTAACATGGTCAAGCCTGGTTTCGTTTTTGACCAAAATTCTTCTGGTGATCGCTCGTTTCTGCAATATATTCGGTTTATCAAATATGCTGCCGTTATTAAGGCTTCCGCCCAAAACTTTTTACTTATTACGCTTTTTGCTTAATGCATAGATATGCTCCGCAACACCATTTTGTTTGGAGGACTTTGATTGTTTTTGAGCACTGATTTTCGATAAGAGCTTTGAGCTCAAAAAAATTTTTTTCTTTCAACGCGAAAACAAATAATTTTCTGCTGTAACCATCGATTTTTAATTTTTCTTTGGTCGTAACAACAACTTCTAAATTCAACGGGATTTTAATTTTATTAATAATCGACTTAGATTCAATCACATCAATTTGAATTATTCACCAGGGGCGTAGATTTTGATGAAATGACAATTTTTTGTCACGTATTTGTATTAGTAATATGTATTGTCACTAAAAATTTGCGGCTCTGATAAAATGAGCCATGATATTTATAGTAGTTTAAAGCAGTTAAGAATCCGTATTTTATTTAAACAGCACACAAAACAAAAGTCACCGAAGTTAAAATCAACGACAATTTGCTTCAATTTGTTACATTATTTTTTGTGATATTTTGAGAAAGTTACTTTATCAGAATCGATTTAGCAATGAATATTTTAGTACAAAGTCACAAAAAAAAATGTCATTTGCCACTTAATCAGAATCATTCTCAGGAATGTCGTATCCAAAGATTTTCGTTTTTTTTTAATTTTTTCATTTTTCTTTGAACAATTTCTACCACGAAGGGCATTTAAACTTTAAATTAGAATTCCTTGTTTGATTGATTGATGTTCCATTTTGTTAACATTGCATTATCATTATTTTGAGAGTCTTCTTGCAATAGCAATATTTTCACTACATCCATTGCCAATCTTTTTATTGAATTTTATACCGCCATTACGAGTTTTTATTGGTTATTTCCAAACAGGCTTTTTTGACTTTGATACAAATCATGACCATACGATTTCATCGAATCGCAATGAGACAGCTTCAATTGGACTAATTCTTTCTATGCAAGGTCAATGCAAGCCGCTATCTTCGAATGCCCTTCTCAAAGCATTCCATGCTTATTTCGCTGTTTTTCCAAATGTGCTGTTCGAATTATTTTACATCTCTAACATTTTCGGATCTTGGGCCCCTATTCTTGAAATTCGATCAAAAAAAGTCTCCCGTGATTTTCTACGTCATTTCATGGTCGAAAATTTAAATTGTTTCATACCAAAGTCACCGGCGACATTTTTCGGTGAATTTCAAGAATACGGGCCCTTGCCTTTAAATCGTTACCCTTTCTCATATCATTTGCTTCTTTAGCTAAATCATTTTCGACATGTAACCACAATCCTTTGATCACCAAATTAGCAGTAATTTTCCATGCATCGAAATTCTCACGACCTTAATTTTTCTATCAATATATTTGGTGAAGCCATATTAGTCTTTTCAACGGATACACGCAAAAACAACTTCCAACCCGAAATTTTTGGGACAAAATTATTGTCAGACACTTTGTCCTATGTGGAAAATTTTCGATAATTCGAATTTTAAACTTGGGGCTAAAATTTGTTCACCATTCAAATCAAATTTTGATGTTTTGTTACTTTAGTTTAAAGTTCTAACATTTCTGAATATCTTCCAAGATAGACAAATTGAATTTTCTTTCTATTAAAACCGGAAAACCAATTTTGAACCAAAGAGTCAAAAATGGATACATACATACATATGTAGGACACTTACAATATAAATTATTAACAGGTTTTTTTTTGGTTTACAATAATGCTAAAATGTAAAGGGTTTGGTGTACAATAATGCTAAAAAGATATTTTATTTCAAAATTTCCTCTAAATAACAAAAGAAGTTTTAATTATTTCAAAATCTATAAGAGATCGGATAGTTTGGATTAAAAAATCTGAAAGAGCATGGCCGATTATATAAGAATCCATTAACAAGTCATTTCTGGGGAAAATTGTCTTTAGGACACTAGTACTCAAGTGACGACTTGTTTCCATTTTTAGACAGCACTTTTTTATGGAAATCTGGCACTTAACCATAAAAAAAGATAAAATTAAAACTAACCCTTAACAATTTTAGAAATACTTTAGACCTAAAAGAGAAATTGGGGAATACACGGCAAATATGTCTTACAATAACTCAAACAGAACGGACACTAAGGAAATAGCTGATATGTTTGCTTCCTTTTTTAGTATGTAAATAGGCCGGTAGACAATAACGTGAATGCAGCGTAAACATTGAATAACAACAACAACATATCGATCTTTCTTCCGAGTATTTCTGATGAAATTATTACTTTGGCGACGGTTGTGAACCAGACCATGCAAATATTTGAGCTGGTTGTGTGTAACACCTTCAAAGTTATATTGTCACGTGATATATCTGTTAAACAACTTGGATTCATTCCAGGTAGATCAACATCCACAAATTTAATGGAATTTACCAGTAAAACAATCAACGAAATAGAAAAGCACTATCAGATAGATGACTTCCACACAAACTTCAGTAAAGCATTTGATTCTATTTATCTTCGTAGGACTCTTGATAGTCTTTAAACATTTGGATTTTGTTTCAAATTTTTAAAATGGTTCAATATGTGTTAATTGGAAATAAAAAATCCAAAGTTATCATAATTACCTCGGGTATTCGTCAAGGATCACATATTGGATCCTGGATAGGATCAAGGAGATGGGGACCCTGGATTGTTTTCATCGACCGAGTTACAGAAGTTATAAAAAATTCTAACCCGTGCCCATATTGGCAGATGATATTAAAATTGTCCATACAATTAGAAAAAGATTCGATACTGACGTATTAGAAGTAGAAGATGTGGTGTGAATGCAACTCATTATATTTAAATATCCAAAAATTCATGATTATGTAGTTTAACAGGAAAAAAAATCCTATAATCAATACATACAAAATCAATAGTGCTGGATTGCAGCGCCTTTGTGAAATTATCGATTTGGAGTAACGTTCAACTGGAAATATAAGTATAATATGCATATAGGCAACATCATAGCCAAAGAGAACTCAATGTTTAGGTTTATCAAACGATAGGCAAGTGAATTCTAAAATAAATCTACATAGATTCTAAGTAAACGACAACTGTTAGAGAAGTCCTTAACTATTCAATTCATAGCAATAGAATTAAAAGTATTCAAACTGGTATAGAACCGTAAATATTCTTTTAGTATTTTAGAATAATCGAATCGACATTCGACACCACATTTGCATTGGATTGAATTTTGTAAATTTAGTCTATTGTGGAATAAACCAAGCAAATTTGGTGATGGGGGATTATGGAAAAAGTTGTTCTGTCGTTCATATATGTATAATAAGTCGTGGTCCCTTTGACTTCGATTTTTAAAAACCTTTCAGTTGTTTCGTTGTAACGTTAAGTACCTAACAACAGATTTTGAGATGAAGTTGAATCTGTGTCGAGATTTAAAAGATAAACTATACGAACAAATGTTTGAAAACATGCATCATCTAGGATTTTTGTTTACTTTCTAATCATTTAGACATACTTTCATCATGATCTCTAGTCTAAGCAAACATAATATTGGAAACCCGTTTATAAGACGAAACAATACTTCTTCAATTCTTCATTACAAACTACTATCTTTTATATTATTTTACAAAGTTCTATATATTTTAAGCAAAACGAAAACCAAAATCAAAAAATATTAAAAATTGTTTTCAAAGTGAAAGTAAAATCACAACAAGAATCATTTTTGTAAAAACGCAACTTATTGTAACAATATTCCACGAAGAATTAACAATTTAATGTCCTTGACACTGCAGCGCGCTGGTAGATATTGTAAAACAAGTACCTACATAATAAGAAAATTAGTTTCCTTAAATAACTAATATTGTAATAAAGAAAAATTGGAAAATTTTTGTTAATAATAATTTGGAAAAGTGATGAATCGATTGGGAAATCGTATGAAATAAATTTATTTCCTTTTTACGCGATTATGTTATATGAATGTGCATACTATAATATTATGGCGTGTCAGTAAACTATTTCGAGAAAATTTGACTTTATTGTCGAAAGTTTTGTTATACATAAATACATACTTTACGTTGTATGATTGGATTCGTGAGAAAATGTCGACGCAAAATAAAATTGATCGTTCTACGTAGAATTTATTAGTAAGTATGTATGTATGTATGTACACTTATTTTATGGAAATTGGGGGGTCATTGGCCTCCGCGTGGCTATTTTGTGTGGAAAACGAAAATGTAAATTACTAGTCCAGCAAAAAAAAAGGATTACAAAAAAGAAAAATATGGTACAGTTTTGGAAGTTCTAACACATGTTCTTAAACCCTCAAATGGAACATATAAAAAAGTTTAGAGCCCAGTCATTATTCGGACCTTTAAATAATAAGATTTTGCCACTTTGAACGGTTTTATTGGCGTAACGATAAAAAAAATTGTATACCATAATAGCATTTTTTACTTAAAATCGTGCCCTCTATCACGCCTTTTAATATATATTAGAGTCGAAAATCCTGCATTTTAGTTTTTTAGTTTTCCCACATATTTTTCACATTTCACGATAAATTTGGTTACGTAATATCGGGTCCGTTCTTTCATCGTTCCATCCTTCCAGTAACACATTTTTATTATTTTTGTTTTGCTTCCTACTAAACCTAATTTTTACCAAGCGAGCATTTATCACTAGGCTCGTGATAAATAATAAAAACTTAACAAAATCATAGCTCTGGTTATTTTATTGGTAAAGAAATAAAAATAAAGCAAAACATTTGTAATTTCTATTTTAGATTTTTAGTTACCTACTCGTATATTTAAAGAAACAATAACCCCATAATTTTTATAACCTTTAACACCCTCCTGGAACGGTCTGGATAAGGATTGGGTGCTAAGCTTTTTTTATATTCTCTTTCCTAACCTTTAAAACTGTACCATTTTTTTTTTCTTTTTTAGAATGTTTCTTACGTCTATTTTAACTGGACTATATCTGTTACGTTTTGTTACGACAAATTCTAATAAATTATTTAAATTTTATATTTTTAGAGAATCACAATCGCAAACATACCAAAATGTTATGTTCGATAAAAGAGTTGTGCGAGGAAGTAATTTTTCAGGCACAAACGCGCAAACTGTAAGTAGATTAATTCCATGATTAATTTAATAAAATACATAACTGTATTTATGTACACATTTCCATATTATATCTCGTAATAAAGTTAGAGTATTGTCTGTTGATTTTTGATGAGTAATTTATCCAAAAAAAAATTTATTTAATTAACGCAAATACACTATAGTGGAATCCTCATTTCGCTTATGCTGGCCTTTTATCAGGAAAGGTGAGTTTCGAATTTCAAAAAAAAAAAAAAATTATTCTAATGAAAACGATGAAATTTCAAGTTTTAATTTATTGACCATAAAATTGTTTTAATTTTTAGTTTAACTTTTATTGTTTACATAATTTTTATGTTATCAATTTTTTGTTTTCTTGAAACGGGGAAACGATCCGCTATGGTTTATTATGCTTATGTGATTTGTATTTTTTGATTTTGATTTAAGCTGTAAATGTATTCAAAAGCTTCGAAAATTGTCTTTGTAGAAAGCCCGTATATTATATTGCTGTAAAAATGTATCAACTGCTCATTGTAGTAGAGAGAATAACACATATATATAAATATATATATATATATATATATATATATATATATATATATATATATATATATATATATATATATAAAGTATCAAGGTTAAGGGCAATAGTAAGAAATGAATTTTTTTTATGCTTTTTCATAATTACCAAAATACCTAACAGGCTTTCAAGGGAGAATTCTCGCAGGTTTTGTATATATTCGTGTAATCTGATAATTTGAGGCCAACTTAAGCACGACATTATGAAATTTCTATTTTATATGACATAATTTCTGCATCAAAAACTTGTAAGCAAGATTTACACCGTTATATTCTTAGGAACTTGCAGCTACATGAGCAATAGTTGAATCTAGAATCAAGTGGAAGCGGTAGAGTTCTAAGTCTTTTACAGGAACTGTTATTGAGTTCAACAGGAGGGTAAAAAAATGTTTCAGACAATAGTAGAGAAAAACAGAAAAAAATACACGCACGTTTTTCTCACCATCAACTGAAAAGCTTAGCGTCCACAAACTTCGAAAGTAAATATATTCGACGTTCGATGCAATTCATTATTTCTAGAAACAAGGAAACATGTTACACTGCACTACCCGGCTTGAATAAGAAAAATAGGCCCGATGTGTAATAGATCAGCCCGGAAAGTGGCCTGCTAAGAAATGGTTTTTTTTTTGTCCTTAGTTCCATTACTGCCTACTTTTTAGAAATGTAATGTCGATTTACCATACATGAGCAGTGAAAAAAATGTTGTTTGATTTTTGCCTAAAATAAGATGCCGTAAATAAATAAAGTTGCGTTTTGATATGTAATTATCCCTCCTGGAACCCAAGCAACTATTTCCTGAAACATTTCATTCTATACAAGGCGTAGTAATATTTTATTTTATTCAAATTCGAACGGCTTATTGGAATTTATTCTCATTACATCTTTCTAATTATACATTAAAATTGTCATAACTCTGTTTGTTTCACTTATTTGTATTTTTTTATTTTTTTATTTATTTGTTTGTCTTATTTATATTATGTATATAGTAGATCTAAGTATAAACAATTATAATTGTGTTGTTACTAATTTTGTGGCCTTAATTTATATTAAATAATAAATGACACAACCATTTGTATTCGGTTTGTCCTTAATTTCATTAAATTCATTTTTTCGATTCCAATGAATTTAATAATTTCCTTACGTGGCTTCTGTGTCTGTTGTAGGGTGGTGAGGCCGGTGATTGCTGTTTATCGAGAGAACAAGAAGCCCAAAGGCGAAATCAAATTAGAAAAAAAACAATATCACAGAGAACTCAGCGAGGAATTATCGGAACACCACCGGCTGTGAAAGGAAGAAAACATGAACCAGTACAAACAGAGAAATACCTTGAAGAAGTATATTAAATAAATACTGCTAGAGAATCAATTAATTATGTTATTTTTATTTCAGATATACGAAAGACCGCCTGAATACGATGCAAGCTGTCAAACAGATCTCTTCCTTCATCGGCCAATTACACCACCGTACATACCAGCTAAAATTGGCCATGATGTTGAAACACATATTAGGCAAGGCGATTTATTCGATTTCGATACCGAAGTTCAACCACTCCTAGAAACATTAGTTGGCAAAGTAGTGGACCAATCACTTGTAGAAGTTTTGTACGAAGAAGAATTGGCTGATCTTAAAGAACAGCAACACAGATATCTAGCGATACGAGAAGCCGAACTATCTGAATTACGGCGACTCGAGGAACAAGAGAAACGCATGCAATCTGAAAAAGATTTGCGCTTGCGACAAGAAGAAATTTCACACGATTTGGATCGTGAAATGCAAGAACGTATTACAGCTGCCAAATTATTACAGGGACATATTGCTAAACTGCTGCCTGGTGTATTAAAGAATATCGAAGCTTTAACCGAGGCTGAGAACCGTGAGGAATTGGAACGTCAACTAGGGCCATGGTTGGCAAATGAAGTGGCTGAAGAAGTTGGTCAGATGATTGATTCGCGTGACCTACTCGAAGAAATTGTACGCGATATTCTAAAAGAACGGGCTGAATTGTATATAGCAATGATGTGTGGTGAACCTCTACCGGTCGAAGTAGATGGAGAAGAAGGAGAAGAAGAAGTTGGCGATGAGCAAGTTAAATTTACAGTGGGGTCTGATGATGAAGCAGACCAAACAGATTTGTGATTGCGTAGGTAAAATAAATCTCACTTTTTATTTATGGATCACACACCGCATATACCTATACATATATATATATACCTATATACAAAATTTGTTTACTATATTTGATTTTTTGTTTTGTTATCTACTTAATTTTCATTTTAATCAAAAGAAAAACAAATTACGACAAAAATTATTTATTTTTTGTATTTAAACTTGGAAAACATTTAGCATTTTCAAAAACAAACAACAACAAAAATCTTTACTGTAGAAATGAAAATAAAATTTTGTTTAAAAACTATTGTTATATTTGTTGGACTTAATAGAATTTTTTTACGCGGTATACGGAATTTCAAGCCGCAGGCATTAAATCACACATTTTCCACTCCGTCAAGGTTGGGCTAAGCTCATCAACTCATGCCTACAGAGTGTAACTATTTTTACGAAGCCTTTCTTCAGAAAGAACTCCCGATTCCATTTAACTAGTGATGGGCTATAAAATTAATTTAGCAAATCATTACATTTAATCCTCTGTTGTCATTTCCCCCTTATTCGATTCTCTTTCTATGACAGATAGTTCTCCCTCTATGAGAGATACATCTTTCGACGAGGAAATCAATAGACGAATTCGATCTAGAATCGATGATACAAAAAACTTATAAATGGGGAAGAGGAAGTCGATAGATTTAGAAGAAATTTAAATATGGGAGATCGGGCTATTGCGCGTGAGAACATGTCAAACAGTATCAAGTGGAGGTTTGGAACCGTTTTTCAAAAATTAGATGGTCTGCATTACTACATACTTCTTGATTATGGTCGATAGTGGAAAAGGAATATTGATCAAATTCGGTTGGTTGGACCGAATTTGGGCTCCAAGGATCGAATTGACATTTTACAAAAGTTGAGTAAGTCGGGTAATATCGTTGGGTATCCAAAGCGTCCGGGTTGTTGCGGAAAATGGACCAGTTCGTGAAGTATTAGCCATTACGCCATTATTCTCGCCATTTAATATCGAACAAAATACTTTTGGGTCTAATTTTGATAATTTGTGATATCCCAACGGTTAATGAACAGCATAAAATTAAGGGCCAACGGGGAGCCATGCCAACCAGTCGAACGATTCGGACGTGGAAAATGATGATCCAACATTTAAAATTATCCGTTCAGTCAATAATCAGGTTTTTAATGAACTGGATCATACTGCCAGCCGGTACATGATACATACTATCTGGGCGTATTGCTCTCCCTCCTAGATGTTTACTACAGCATGTAGTTCCGCTAGAAAGACGGTAGCATTGGAGCCCAAGGACTTCGAGAGGGCTCTCCCACTCCCTTATATTCCTACCCCTGCCCCGTCTGCCGTTTGATTTTACTCTTACGAGTTGCTGGAAATTCCAAATCGCCTGTAGGTCACCCGCTTTACTACAGGAAGGCTAAATAGAACTGGAGGGTACCTGGTATCCAGAGTCCGCATATTTTGTACTGATTAACCTATCAGCCATTCATCCATATTTTGAGCACAACTTGCATTATTATTTTTACACTAAGGACGTGTTCGAAGTTTGTAATAATTTTGTTTTTGTAATAATTTTGACAGGAGTGAAATAATTTTCTCTTCTATATTTTGTAATAAGTTTTATTTGTACTATTTGTTTTAGAAATAAATTAACGTAATACGGCTTAATTATTGTTATTGCGCGCTTTTGTTTATGAATATTAATACGGAAGGGTCAAATTTACAACACGTATTGGCTGTGATAATTTGGTTGCATACAAAATAATATCATAATTATTACAGCTGGAATAATTATTACAAACTTCGAACACGTCCTAAGAACTATTTTAGTTACCAAAGTAAGACGGTAACCATTATACCCCAAACAGATTGACGGCGCGAACAGCGGCGCTAAATTGGAATACATGGATTTCCATAAAAGCGAACAGATAGAGCGGCGACAAACTAGCAAAGTTTATTGTATTTTTTAAAGCGAGGAACGACATTTATATTTATTGTTGTTGTTTTATAGTAAATGCTTGGAAACTTCTAATTTTAGCTGAATTTTACATCCAAATGGGATATGAGAAAGACAATTCTAAAAGAAATCTTAATTTGAACTTAAATTTTTTTGTAATAAGTCATTAAACAATATTTTTTTAAGAAAATATTTTGTTGTAAAAACCCGAACAACATTTTTCATTAATGTCAAATTAGCGGCATCTATGTGGTTGCCAAAAATCATAAATACGAAAAAAAAAAGCGAAGTCAGGCGTCATGCGCCGCTTATCTGTTTGAAGTTTAGCTATCTTTTACAATCGAAACTGCACCGAAAATCGAAGTGAATACCGATAGCTCCCACCCAAAGAATCAAATCGCTGATTTATGTTTAGAGGGTATTTAGTACGTTTGGTAGGGCAAAAAGGAATAAAGTACGCATCCAAAACAGATATTGCTCAATAATCTTTGGCTCATTTATTTGTTTTTCTGCTCGACCGTGACTCATATTTGACATATTTGTCGTTTGCGTCATATCAGATGTCATAAAAGCAGAATTATAACAAAAACTTGTAGTGGAATTCAGTCTGGTTGTCTCCAGGTTTTCGATTTTATTTTTTTACAATTATTGTGTGATTTGCATTTAAAATGTTTTCGAGTGGTCCTAATTATACAAAATTAAAAACAAATTTACGATTATCCGTAAATCGATTGAAATTGCTCGAGAAAAAAAAGGCAGAGTTGACACAAAAGGCTAGAAAGGAAATTGCAGATTATATCTCGGCGGGTAAACCAGAGCGGGCACGTATCCGAGTCGAACACATTATACGAGAGGATTTTCTTGTTGAAGCGATGGAAATTGTTGAAATGTACTGTGATTTATTGTTGGCAAGATTTGGGCTTATCACTCAAATGAAAGATTTGGATGATGGAATTGCTGAGGCAGTTGCTAGTATTATATGGGTAGCACCCCGATTACAGGCGGATGTAGCGGAATTGAAATGTAGGTTATTTATGAAATAAAAGTTATCATTTATGTTATTGATTATTATAATTCTAGTGATATCCGATATTCTTACTGTAAAATACGGAAAACCGTTTGCAGAAGCAGTTCGAAGTGCAGCTGGAGGTCATAAAATTTCTGAAAAATTAATGCATAAGATGGCAATTCAGGCGCCGTCGAAACTATTAGTTGAAAAATATTTAATTGAAATTGCTAAAATCTATAACATTGAGTATGAGCCCGATCCACAAGTGATGCAGGATGATAAACGGGATACCGGATTGGATCATTTCTTGATCGATTTAAGTGACAAGAATAATTTGAATGGCGGGGGTGGACAAGGAGCACCACAAGTTGGATTTATTGGTTATCCACAACCACCGCCCTTGCCTGATATGCCTACACCACCTATGCATAAGCCTTTCAATTATCCTCCGCCAGGAGGATTTGGAGGAGGAGCAGGCGGATTTGGTGGACAGCCTGGAGGCTTTAGCGGCTCTGGTGGATACGGTGCACCCAGCGGATACGGTGGACCCGGTGGAAGTGGAGGATCAGCATCTGCCCCTGTTCCATTTAATTACAACATTCCACCACAATACGAAAAAAAGGATTTGAATATAAACTCCGATTTCTTACAGGAGGAAATGCACTCGCTTCCACCCGCGTACTCTTCACTCAGCCCTGATGATAACTTACAGGTATGTTCAAAACCTTTTTAAAAATTTAAAGCGCTTAATTTTTTATTTTACTAACAATTCTTAATAAATGTATATTGTTTGTGAGTAACATGAGCTGTATCCTTTCTTTTAATGTAAGTTCATAATCTCAAAATTTTTGTAATATTCTATTATAAATTTTCAAATATAATTGCAGAATAATTACAACAAACCAAAACCGCAGCCACGCTCAAAGTTTACCCCTGATTTGGCTAAGCCGCCATCCACTATTGATTTTCCAGATTTACCCAACGTCCCAAGTGGAGATTTCCCGGAAGATCCGAAACCGGATAATAAGGATACGGATGAAATCGATTTTGATTTAATTGCCAAGCGTTTCGAAGAGTTAAAAAAGAAAAAATAGAATTTATTTATCTTAATTTTACATATTATCTGTTATAATTGCATATATGTAATCACGAAATTTTAATAAATATTATACCGTTAATGCATTCACTTTTTTTTTTCATTAGGCAACACTAATTCCGTTTTATTCTTTTAACTGTCGAGAATTAAAAATAAAACATTTGGATAATTACGTTTACGTACACAAGTAAAAGCACTTCGCAAACACTTAAAAATACGGAGTTGGACCTACTCGCACACCACCACAATAAACTAGTGGACCCACTATTTTTCCCACTAAATAATCGGTGCATATGTATCAAATTTTGGAATAATTTCAAAAATACCCGCTATTTGTAGTTTGCATGTTTTAGAGCAGATGTCACAACTAGTATCAACATATAAAAAGAAAAAACAAAAATGTCGAAATGCTTTTCACGCCATTGCAATTTTAATGAGTGAAATTTTTTTATTAAATCTTGAATTTTATAAAATCCACTAATAGAATTATATTTTAATGTGTAATTATAAAAAAAGCAAAAAACGTTAGTTAAATAAATAAATGAATTACAGATAGTGATTAGTTTTAATTGAAACGCGGTAGGTTTTATTTTTTCGTCTCGTTCATTTTGGGCCATGACAATTTTTTTTTTTTATGGGAAAAGGGAAATTTTTGTTCGTGTCAAAATTTTTTTTATTTTGTGTAAATTTTAAGCTCCATAGTTCTTTATAGTTTTAGTTAAAACAAACTACATAGTATA
The DNA here is from genome assembly GCA_958295665.1 of Tipula vernalis. Lineage (NCBI taxonomy): Eukaryota > Metazoa > Arthropoda > Insecta > Diptera > Tipulidae > Tipula > Tipula vernalis. Next base: position 4,193,037 of record OY282560.1, on the reverse strand, counting down.
TTCGTTTTAATATATATAAAAGTATTGCATAAAAACAAAAAAGTGACAAGCAATTCATATTTTCTCTAGTGACCGAATTTAGCTTTTTGTTGTTGTATTTTGTGAGGTGATGGATGATGGATTGAATGATGTGATGTGATGCATTGTGATGGCTCAATATTGTTTCGGGGATACTATTTTTTAAGTACTGAATAGTGTTTCGGTTGTTCGTGAGTTACAGTTAAGTATAATTTTGTTTTTTCTGTTATGTGCGCGTCGCTTACAGCATCCGGATTGTATATCCTTCAACAATGGCGCAATACTATCAGATCGTTAGTTCGGTGACCGACATTAAACGCATATGTGAAAATCTAAATTTGGAAAACCTTCAAATTGTACAGATGCCCTCGGACGATTTACAACAATTTGGACAACAACAGGTGAGTTTACATGAGACGTAGTGAGCTACATTATAAAATCCTTTTAGCCTTATTCATAGGGCACCACAATTTAAAGCTTACTAAATAAGCCGATTTTAGCGTGAGGGTTGGGAGATGTAATAAGGTCTAATACTTCAGTCTATTATTATTTTACCAGTCTACGATTATTTTGTCAACTTGCACCAAAAAAGTTAATTCACACTAAGATATAAAATTTTTTCAGATAATTCTATCCCAAGATCAGCAAGTAATTATACATGAAAATCAGCTGCCCCAATTGGTGTACCATCAACCAAATCAGATCCCTAATCAAACTCAGTATATTATACAGGAAGACAATATAAGTGGGACTGATAATTTTAGTGGCCAGCAGCAGCAACTGTATTATGCGCAGGAAGTATCGGCGGATAACAGCCAATTAATACAGCAGCAAAATGATCAAACCCAACAACATACAACAATTCATCACATACAAAACTCGTCCCCCAATCAACGGCAGGTCATTCAACAACTTCAACAGCAACAACAAACATCTCCTCCATCTCAACAAGTTATAATGCAGCCCCCTCAGCATCTTGTAGTGCATAGTCAAAGTCCACAGCAAACGGTTGTATTGCAACAGATGAATCGTGGTGTGCAGCAGCAGAACCAACGTCAGATGGTTTATAATCCGAGTACCAACCTAATTTATAACGAACCCACGAGTCAACAACTTCTAGCGCAAAATCAACAAATTCAACAACAACTTCAGAATCGAGCGGTCCAATCGCGTCCTGTATTACAACAAAGGGCAGTTATTAGGCAGCCACGTCCTACAGTTCAAACTAGGTTACCGTCAACGACTACACAGGTTGTTCAAATTCAACAGCCAACACCACAGTTACAGCAGCAAGTATCTCAGCAACGAGTTATAATTGCACCTTTTAATCAGACCACACCACAATCTATGCCTCAACAGTCGCCTACTCAAGGTATAGCGGTACAACCGCGATTAGTTCAAGCCGCAAGGCGTCAGTATACTCCACGTGGTGGAACACATGTTCGAGCACCACGTGCTCCTAGGCAGCGTACTCCAGCACCAGTGCAACAGATCCAACAGCAAATGATTGCTAGATATTTACCACCTAAAATAAATACACCACGAATAAGTTTAACTCCACCAACACCTAACGCCCCTCAATCAACACGAGCGAGAGGTCCGCGATTCTCAAATCCAGTTCAACATCGATTTACTTCACCACCCCAAAATGCCACAGTAACAGGAAAGCAAACGCCTAAATTTGCAACACCAACACAGACAGTATCCATGTCGCAACCTTGTACTCCGGTAAATATAGTTCGAACACAATTAAAAAATAATTTACCTGTAAAAACAACACAGCAGACTCCACCACCAGCCACTCCGTCTACGTCATCTTCTCAATCTTCATCCGATTTTGATGCGGATGATCTGGAAAATAGCATTACAGCTGCGGTTGTGTCGAAGAATCCACCGGCCAACGAATCTTACAGCTCATCTCAAAGTTCGATTTCTTCGCAGGATTCAATAATCCCGCAGCAAACTGAAGAATCGAAGAAAAATGCAGCAGTACCCTCGACTGGTCGCAAAATGACGGCCGATGAGTACCGACGATTAAATCAGCAACCACCAGCTCTGAAGTATACAAACAATCGAGCAGTTGTAAATTCTTCAATCAATCGACAAAAACAAATCCAGCAACAACATCAAATTCACGCGTCTAAACTAAGGACTGATATGGGCCAAAATTCCCAAATTGATGAGACGCGGAATAGTGCAAAAATGCTGGTCATTTTGGAAAATGGTGAACAACGGTTGATTACATTTACATTGCCTAAAGAGAGCTGTACCGTACAAGAATTGCTCGAACAGGTCGGTGTACAATTCAGTCATGAGACGAATATTCAGTGCGTTTCAAATCCGGGCGCAAATATTGACTATGTGGTAACGGTGGGCGTCAATAATCAAGATGCAACCCCAACCGAAATAGTGGCCGTTGATACTAACTTGCAGAATACCCAAATTCAACAACAACCGCAACAACAATCACAGTCTATTCAGCAATGTTTTACTCAACAGCCACAATTACAAGCACAGGTACAGCCTACTCCGTTGGTACAATCTACTCAGCAGACGATTGTTGTTGAACAGCAACCAAAACCGAAATCTCCTGAACCACCAAAAGAACCACCATCAAAATTTATTGACGGATATTATGCTGTATGTTCGGCATGCGGATACTCTGGTTTTGATCATGCAAAATGTCAACGCTGTCGTCGTATTTTTACGGAAGAACCAAAACGACAACCAGCAAAACCCCAGCAAGCTTGTAATTCCCAACAAAGCAGCTCGAGTACCGCCACATTAACCGCAACTGTTCCATTAAGGCCAGTCGTTGCCACCACTCTACCAATAATTAATGAGAAAAAGGAAATTAGCAAAAAATTTAATGAAATTGTAACCAAATCGTTACGAGGTCGCGGTGGAACACGTGGCCGTGGTCGTGGACGTGGGCGTCATGTTGAAATCGAACCAGTCATTTTAACGCTAAGTAGTGATGACGAAGGTGAATCTCAGACATCGCCAGCACAAAGAGTACCAGCAATTCCATCACCAACTAATTGCCAGCCTTTGTCATTTGAGCCAATTATTCCTGAATCAAATGAATTACCGATAGGTAAGTGCATTTTGAATTTGTTAAGCAGTAAGCGTATTTCCTTGAGAAAAATTGAATTTGAATTATTTTGAATTTAAATAATTGTTTCCCAAGGAAACAGCCAAGTTAAACATACCGACTTGATGGTAATAGCAAATAATCGAATGAGGTGAACGGTGATTGATCGGGTCAGCGGTAATTCGTTTTTAAAAATAATAATTTTATATGAAAAAACATCTAGTGACCGGTGTCTTTTTCATTCAACCGGTGTCATTTTCAATGCAATTGTTTATGTATATTTGCCAAAGAAATGCGCTTAGGTAGTGTTTTCTAAATTTTATTTAAATAAGGAACAATTCTTAAACAAGGAACACCCTGTAAATTTTCATTAGTTCGAAAGTTAAGTTTTTTCAGGAAAAAGTTTAGATTAATAATTATCGCCGAAATTTTTTATATTTATATATGTATATAACATGTATGTAACCTATTTCTAATTTTGTCACTGAGTTTTGGGTTCGTTATGTTGGCAGTTGGAAATTTTTGGCTTTCAATTTTTTTAGTATAACAAGCAACGTAAATTCAATTGTCAAATTTAATTTAAATTATTTTTTTTTTTTAATTCATAAACGTTTGGAAAAAATTAATTGAGCCACTTACTGGACGATTTTTAAGGTTATGTTAAGTGCGTTTTTTATTCGCTATCCGGAGCTGCTATCGAGAGCCGTCATATAAAATTCGCTATCAGCAGAAACTTTAATATGGCGACTCTCGATAGCAGCTCTCTATAGTGAATAAAAAAATGCACTAGTTGTTTATGTTATTTATTTTATTGGCGGTCGCTGACGCTCTTGTTGCGTTTACTAACGTCGTTTTGGAATAACCAAAAAAACTGAACTTTACCATTTTTTTACTATTACCATTCCACGATTAGAGTTAACCTGGGAATGAGATCCAGAAGGTGATAGGTGATTATCATTCTGTATTGTGATTATCACCACAATTATTACCTTTTGGTGATTGGTTTTAGCTATGACTTTCGTTATCACCGACAAGAAAATAACCTACAAAAAAATATTTTATGATTTATTTAAACGAAATGAGGAAATTTATTATTTTTAATGAATATTTCTTTATTTTTTAATACTAATTTAAATTTAATGCGAAACAAATCACAGAAAGTTAATAAAAAAACAAGTTTTAACGCAAACAGTCTTTAAATAAATTTAGTTATTGAGTGGCAAAGGGTATTTTAAATTTTGTTTTCGTAGTTTTAATGTTTAATAAAATTTTAGCTGAGCCACCAAGACTTAATATTTCTATCAAATTAAAAAAAAAAAAAATTATCGGTTTAAAATATCCTTAAAACTGTCTCTCAGCTGTTTCACCCAAATAAATTTAAATAACTATAAGGGACATCGGTATACTTTTCCATAGTAAACTGACGGTCAAAGATGTAGGCAGATACATCGATAATGCAGTATTATTTTATACGTGAAAACATAGTACGGTATTATTTCTAAAGATGTCAGCTTTAACAATATTTAATTTTTGGTACATAAATAAAAAATAAAATTATTATCTATAATTCATGTTTAGTTGTCAATTTGATTCGTGTTGTTTGCTTTTTTGCATTTTTATTTCCATACAAAAAAAAAATGTTTAAAAAAACAACTACTGCCATCTTTAGAAATAATCCAAACTCAAAAAAAATACGGATATTTTATTAAAGTGAAGTTACAGCGCATTCACAATGAAAAAACTTCACTTTTGACTTACAGGTTTATAAGAATTTCCAACATAACGAGAAAAAATTTTTGTTCGTTAAGTTGGAAATTCATGCAAACCTGTAAGTAAAAAGTCAAAAGTTTTTGCATTGTGAATGCTCTGTTAGCGGGGGGTAAAATTTGGCCAAAATATCCGGATATTTTCTGTCAAAACGCCATCAGTGAACATACGGACATATTCACCTTAACCCCTAAACGCATTATTTTTTTGAAAAAAAAAAAAAACGTTCAAACAAAATCATTTTTTTATTTTATTTATAAACCCCAATTCCCATAGTCGTGTCATTTTAGGCGACAAGACTTAAGTCACATCACGTCGGATGAAAATTGATATTCTTTAAGTCTATTCAAGTGACACGACAGCAACTAAATGGTAGACCGGTCAAATTACAAATAAAATGGTTTTAGGACAAAAAAATTTTTAATTTATGCAACAACTTATTTAAACAAATATACAAGATGACACAATTATAAACATTTAAATAAAATATTAGGACTAAAATTTCGCTCTACTATTTTGTTGTAGTTGCCTGTCACTTACAAAATTCAAGTGGCATTTGTCGTATAAAGTGACTCTAGAAATAACAAACGACTAAGAGAATACTATCTCTACAAAAATAAAAAACGTAAACGTCACAATTTTAACCAATTCCATTTGAAACACCAAAACGATTAAAAAGTGAGGAAAATTTAATATTTTTCACCACAGTTAAAAAATTTAATTTTTTATCCGATTGAAACACAGCCTTACAAAAACCAAACTTAATAAAATAAATTTAAAAGTAATTGCTCGAGTTATCTCGAGCTTGCACATTTCTAAAAGAATCAGATGCTCGAATTATCTCGAGCGTGTGCGTTAAGTGGTTAACTACATTTTTGGCCAAATTGAGTTATTGATACCAATGGATAGCTCATTACAAACTTTATCATAAACATTTTAATAAAAAATTAATCTAAAATCAGAATGAATAATAGGAAAATAGTTTTCGTTTTAAATGAAAAAGAGAAAGACTAAAATAGTTTAGGGTCGTATTTAGAATTTTATTCAATGGATTGGAATAATGTGGGTTGCTTAAAATAAAACAATTCAACGCATTATTTTACATCATTTGTGCGGACCTGGTAAAACAAAATTGTAAACAAATCATAAGATTTCTAAGGACCACAACAACAATAAAATTTGTTTATTTTGGAAATTATGTAATGATTTTATTACGTTAGAGTTTGACTCGACTCTACAAATTATTTAGGTCGAGTCGAGTTTAAATCGACTCAGTATATAGTGCTAGTGTTCACTCATGACAAGGGATACAAAATATCTGGATACTTTTTATCCCTTGTCATGAGTTAGTTCGTATGTTCACTGATGGCCTTTTGACAGAAAATATCCGGATATTTTTGACAGATGTTACCCCCACTAACTTCACTTTAATAAAATATCCGGATTTTTTTTTTTTTATGACATAAGTGAACAACTTTTGTTCTTGTCTCGTTTTGTACGCGTTACGGAGCGGACCAAAAAAAAAAAAAGTGAATAAATTAAGTCGCATTAAGTGGTTCCGGGTACTGCGTAATTCCGTATAAGGCCCATAATTTCGTACACAGAGCGAAGGAATCACCTTTTTTGCGACTTATAAAAAACACGTTTGTGAAAAAGACTCAGGATCTGCTCAATATTAATTGATGCGATCCATAATTCATCGTGCACTAACGATATGAGCCTACGCCATTTTACAACGTGATCACGCTATAACCCACACTTATAACAAATATAAAAATTACTACATATTAAATATAACAAAAACTAAAAATATAACAATTAATACTTTTGTGAAAAATATAACCTATCCAGTGCCCCAGGATTTCCCTTGAGAAATTTCTGTGGGTTTTTTCTGGAAAAACAAAACTCACTGGTCCTATGGATTGAAAGATCTGACCTGAGCAAATTTAAAAACAAACAAACAAACAACTTTTGTTCTTGACTTGCTATTTTAAACGTCAACATCACATTTTCTTTCGATTATTTTATTATTTTTTATTAATGTCATTGTTTAAATCGTAGCTTTCCATATTATTTTAATTTTAATTTTTCAATTCGCAAAAATTTTGGAATATTTTACGCCGATAAAGAAATAATTTGCGGTTGTCAAAAAAACTAAAAATATACCGATCCTTTTTATGTTATGCGTTCGTTTTTTTGCTCCAAAAATATCCGAATATTTTTTATCCCTTGTCATGAGCGAACACTAGCAGTGTTTACTCACGAAAAGGGATAAAAAATATCCGGATATTTTTTGAGCAAAAAACGAACGCATGAAAAGGATCGGTAAATTTTTAACTCTACTCCATCCGTATGTTGACTGATGGCCTTTTGACAGAAAATATCCGGATATTTTTGACAGATGTTACCCCCGCTAATTTCACTTTAATAAAATATCCGGATTTTTTTTTATGACATGAGTGAACAACTTTTGTTCTTGACTTGGTATCTTAAACGTCAACATCACATTTTCTTTTGATTATTTTATTATTTTTTATTAATGTCATTGTTTAAATCGTAGCTTTTCATATTATTTTAATTTTAACTTTTGAATTCGCAAAATTTTTGGAATATTTTACGCCGATAAAAGAAATAATTTTCGGTTGTCAAAAAAACTCCAAAAATCCAAATAAAAGTAGAGTTAAAAATATACCGATCCTTTTTATGCGTCCGTTTTTTTGTTTAAAAAATATCCGGATATTTTTTACCCTAGTCATCAGCGAACACTAGCCGTGTGTTCACTGATGGCCTTTTGACAGAAAATATCCGGATATATTTGACAAATGTTACCCCCGCTAACTTCAGGTTAATAAAATATCCGGATTTTTTTTTGATGACATGAGTGAACAACTTTTGTACTTGACGTATAAGTTTGGTATTTTAAACGTCAACATCACATTTTCTTTTTATTATATTAATATTTTTTATTAATATCATTGTTCAAATCGAAGCTTTTCATATTATTTTAATTTAAATTTTCCAATTCGCAGAAATTTAAAATTTTTTTACGCCGATAAAAGAAATAATATTCGAGTGTCAAAAAAACTCCAATAAAAAATCCAAGTTAAAGTAGAGCTAAAAATATACCGATCCTTTTTATGCGTTCGTTTTTTTGCTTAAAAAATATCCGGATATGCCAATAAAAGGAATCGGTATATTTTTAACTCTATCTTTTATTTGGATTTTTTTTGACAATCGGAAATTATTTCTTTTATCGGCGTAAAATATTCCAAAATTTTTGCGAATTGAAAAATTTAAATTAAAATAATTTCATATTAGATACGATTTAAACAATGACATTAATAATAAATAATAAAATAATCAAAAGAAAATGTGATGTTGACGTTTAAAATATCAAGTCAAGATCAAAAGTTGTTCACTCATGTCAAAAAAAAAATCCGGATATTTTTATTAAAGTGAAGTCCGACCATCTATCAAAAATATCCGGATATTTTCTGTCAAAAGGCCATCAGTGAACATACGGACTTTTATTTCTATTTTTTTGGAGTTTTTTTGACACTCGAAAACTGTTTCTTTTATCGGCGTAAAAAAATTCCAAGTTTCTGCGAATTGAAAAATTTAAATTAAAATAATATGAAAAGCTTCGATTTGAACAATGATAATTACAAAAAAATTTAAAATAATAAAAAGAAAATGTGACGGTGACGTTTAAAATACCAAAATTATACGTCAAGTACAAAAGTTGTTCACTCATGTCATCAAAAAAAATCCCGATATTTTATTAAAGGTAACATTTGTGAAAAATATCCGGATATTTTCAAAATGGTTGTATCACATTTCCAAATTGGATGCCGCACTCGAAAACTGTCGACAGTAACTTTTTTGGAAATTTCGTAAGAAAAAGAACTTGACGGAATTAAATTTCCTAATCTTTTTTCAAAAATTACTAAACAAATTTTCGCCGAGAAGTTCTTCTATTGCAAAATTACCAAAAAAGGAACTGTCGACAATTTTTGAGTATGCGGCAGGAAATAATAAAGTTCCAAACCATACCGGTTATCTACCACTGGAAAGTGGAAACTAACGAAATGCGTTAAATAAATTAAACCCAACTTCATAAGCATCATCCATCTTTAATTTTTTGTGTGCACTAAAATGTAAGAATTGGCTAACATAACCTACAAAAAAAACCGTAGAAGTAACATAAAAGCAAAAAAACATTTTACGTGTTTTATATTTATAAAAATTTAATTTTTGATACGTTTAATAATTTAAAGTTTAATTATTTTTATGCTATAAACAAAATAAGATGGGAGGTAAAGCTTAATTTTTTTGTGTGAGACATTAAAGAATCGTTTTTACCATGGCGACTTCGTTTTGATAGATTGAAATTGTTCGTGTGTGTGTTTGTGTTGTTAATGGAGCCGATTTTTTTTTTCTTAATTTTCTAGATTTTATCCGAGAAAATATTGCAGAAGTGAAAAATTCTGATGACAAACAAATATATACATCGGTCCAATGTCGCAGTATTCGCATTGGGTCGTATCGTTTCGAAGCAATCGAAAAGACTATTTTCGCGTCCAAGGGGATCCGGATCATAGCCCCAAACTGTAAAGATAAAAACGATAATGTTATACTGGATATTAATGCGCATGAGATTGTGAAAATTTGTGTTCATTTTGCTAAAACCCTATCGATCGTTTTTGTCTATGTAATACCTTCGTGCGGAACATACATACGTGAGAGTTTGGAAATGGGCACGAGTAAAAATGAACCAGCCCCATATTTTAATCCAGCCGAAACAACAGATATTTATAAGAAAATCATAATACAAATAGAAAATATATCAGAAGATTCAAAATCTGTGATACGGTCCATATATTTGGCAACAGTTCTTGAAGAGATTTCAAAGAGGGATGCAACAGAATTATACAATCGAAGTAATAATGCCGATTTGGGAAATCATTCTTGTCCTGATAATATAAGGCAAATATTGATCTATCCACAAGGTAAAGGAGGGATATCAATTAATACAGAAGACTACTTGTGTCTTGGAGCTGATCAGTATCTCAATGATATCATTATCGATTTCTATCTCAACTATCTACAGTTGGCCGTATTAAACGAGGAACAAAAGTCAAAAACGCACATATTTAGTTCGTTCTTTTATAAACGTTTAACGACAACATCGACAAGGCAACGTGCGAACGAAAAGGATGTAAAGTTAACAGCATCTCAGAAACGGCATGCTCGCGTTAAAAGTTGGACAAAGAATGTCAATATTTTTGAAAAAGATTTTATTATTATTCCTATTAATGAGCAGTCTCATTGGTTTTTAGCGATCATTTGTTTTCCAGGACTTAAAGGGTCATATTCGATGGATAATAATATGCCCGTTAAAAGTACGCAGGCTCCAAAGAAAAAGGGTAAGTTATTTATTTGTATTTAAAGAAGAAATAAATTGATGTATTTAATACCTTTTCTATTTTCAGGCGAAAAGAAAATATCTCTCCAAATTGGTAGCACAACAATTACACCTGTAACAAAAAAGGAAGTTGATTCTATTTATCTAGGGGAAGATTCGTTGAGTGAACGAGATGAAGCCGAAGGTGATGACAGTGATATGGCAAGCGATGACAGCGAGGATGAATTTGATGGAAAATTACAACCAATCAAACAGTAAATCAAAATAAATTTGTTTTATTCAGCAGGTCCATAATAATTAGTATTTCTATTTTTCAGACCATGTATTTTGATTTTCGACTCTCTGGCGGGCACATCACGAAGCCGAGTGGTTGCAACACTCCGTGATTATTTAACATGTGAATATAAAGTTAAAGTGTTTGAGAATTCGACACACGTTTTTAATAAAATGAACATCCCAGGAAATTCAGTGAAAGTTCCACAACAAACAAATTTCACAGATTGTGGTTTGTACCTATTGCAGTATGTCGAATATTTTTTTAAGGACCCGATTAAAGATTATCGGCTGCCCATCAAACAATTGGCTGAATGGTTTGAATCAATTGTGGTAACGCGAAAACGTGAAGAGATTTCAGAGCTGCTTAAATCGCTAATTGCAAAATATAACCCTGACGCATTACCTCTCCCGGAGGTCGGATTTCCAACATTAAACGGTAAAATATTGGTTTAATCTAATTCATAAGTTTATTATGTATAAACGTTAATTGTCTCTTAAAGGTAAACTTGTTGAGCAAGATGATAGTCTTAATGAGGACACAGGTGAATTTGAAGAGGAAGATGACCTAGACAATATGTTTGAAGAGGATGTAAGTCTGTTTACCTATCATTTTATGTAAAGATTATCTCTAATTTAATTAACTTGTTTTTTATAATTTAGGAGGAATTTCTCGACTCTTCGCCCGAGAAGAAGTCCATTTCTCCTCAACAAAATGGTGATCGCAAACGTAACGCTACCTCTCCGTCGAGTGCTGAAAGTGAACCTAAAATAAAGAAAAAAATATTAGAATAAGTGTTAGTTTTAAATACAGTAAAATAAAATAAAAATTTATTAAAATATTTATATAAAAAACTCTCAATTTTGCAAGTACATACCATAAAATATTTCAACTGATAAATGTTTATTTCCGTTTTCCCTTTAAAAAAAAATCGTTAAATTGTTTTCTAGTACTCTTATTTACCGCTAGGGTCTTAATAAGAATAGCGTTTTTCTTTAATTAAAATATTATTTATAAAATCTAAGAAACTTGCATGTTGTCGAAATGGAATCAAATTATCATTTTAATTTTTTGGTTATTTGACAGTTTTAAGTTGATTCCATTTTTTGAACATGTTTTTAATTATATTAATAAAATAAATATACAAACTTTAATATATGTAATTAAAACTATGGTTGAACTAATAATTAATTACAATATGTAATACTTAAGCATACTATTTGAAAATAAATACTAAAATTAAAAATGTAGTTTTCGTTAATTTTAGGTTAGGATTTCCGAAAAAGTGAGGTTATATATGCATGCGACTGGAATATATTCCAATTAGCGGTATTTACGCCTATATTGATGAACATTTGACAGTTCATTGCCGATTCCAAATTTTCTAATCTATTCCCTAGTCTCATGTAATACTATTATCTGGGAAATTATTCATAATTAAATGCTGCATGACATCAGTATTACCTAATTAATAAAAAATTCCCTCTGTAATTATATTTATTGGGCAATTTTTGTCTACAATAAGCTTGTCCAATTCAAAAGTTAGGTTATGTGCTTGTGATTGGAATATTTTAATTTGGATTCCAATTGTTGGCATATAAGCAATGGTCAATAAACTTTTGACATTTTCCAAATGATTCCGAATGTTCTAATCTATTTCGTGTACTATCTGGCAGTACTAGGTACATAGTTGCTTTATTGCGTGCGTAACACACTAGATCGATTGGTGTAAATTTATTGAATTTTCCCAGCTTTAAATACATACATATGTATTAATTTCAAAATTCTGTTAAAACGCTAATTTTATCCAAGGAAATATTTTATTTTAACTTTGAAAGCCATTACTTTATGCGCTTGTTTAAATTTGCTTTATATTTTGTGTCAAATAATGTACATATATATGTACATAATATGTAATAATTAATTTTAAATTCTTGTTTGTTTTTAAGTTTGCTCAGGTCAGATCTTTCAATCCGTAAGACCAGTGAATTGAGAATTTTAAATTCTTTTTGCGGAAAAAGTAATCTGAGGGGAAAAAACTAATAGGACGGATCTACTAATAGAGAGAGTTCCGTTTTTAACGTAGATTAGTGCTAAATCGTGCGTCGGCAAATTAAAAATACAATTGTGGCATACGTAGGAAAATAACTAGGAATAATGAGGAAAATTGTTATTTTTGCAAAAAGAAGAAAGGATACAAAAATATCGACGAGAACAAAAGTTGCATTTTTAGCGCGGGAAAATCCTACATCTGTTTTTCGTTTTCGTAACGCCTTTGGCTTACTTTGGCCAATGGAAAAGTTGTTGGTGTAAAAGCAAAAATGCAAATTATGCTCAAAATAAAAACCGAAAATAATTTTCTATTTACTTTGAACATTCATTCCGAAATGAAAATACACAGCATTGTTGTTGTAAAATCCCCAAAGTAAGACACGGCAAGACTACAGCGTGATTTCCATGAGAAATTCTTACTGACCAGTATATTTTACTGAAAAATACAGAGGAGTAAAGACAACTAAAAATTCCATTAGAGTGACAAGGACATTATTTTTTTTTATAGCAAAACTAAACGGTTGAATTTTGACAGATTTTTGTTAACATAACCAATAAATTTCATAATTTTTCGTGATTCATTGAGTGTGGTTTCATTTTTGTTGTATTTTCGAAAAATTATTTACTTTTGTGAATAAAAATTAACTTAAACTTGCGAAATTTAACACCAAACGTCACTTTATATTTACTATATACCATAAAAATGTCGGATGGGGTGAAGTATTTTTTTTTTTATAGTTAGTGCTTCAGTGTGCGAGAAAAATTTTCTATCCTTACACAATCTGTATGTAGATGTATTGTAAAGTACTGAAAAAATATACTTCGCTTCATATTTTTCTTCAGTAAATTATGGTTATACACCAGTAAATTATGGTTACATATCACAGTAAAAACAATTTTTTTCGAGTACTGAAAAAAAAAATTCCCTCTCACACCTCAACTAAATCTATATTTTTATCTCGCTTTATTTTTACTGGTCAGTAAGAATTTCTCATGGAAATCACGCTTACTTAGGTAACTTCACAGTAAATTTCGACCATTAAATTAGACCATTACATGTAATGGTCGAAATTTACTGTGAATTTACCCGAAAACCTTGGCTAATTAATTAAAAAAAATAATTAATAAAATTATTAGCTTATAATAAAAAAATCCCTATTTAATTATATTTATTGGGCAATTTTTATCTACAAAAAATTTCTCCAATTCAAAAGTTAGGTTATGTGCTTGTGATTGGAATAATTTAACTTGGATTCCAATTGATGACATATAAGCCACGGTCAATAAACTTTTGACATTTTCAAAATGATTCCGAATGTTCTAATCTATTTCGTGTACTATCTGGCAGTACTTACCCGGGTAATCCATCTGACATATGCCGTGTTAGTGTTACTTTGGTCACTGGAACAAATAAATTATAATGATCTATAAGGGTCATACCTATACTTTTCGATAGTAAATTGGCGGTGAAAGATATAGGCAGATTTATCGATAATGCAGTATTATTTGTTACGTGAAACCTGAGTACGGTATTATTTCTAAAGATGTCAGCCTTAACAATTTGTAATTTTGGTACATAAATAAAAAATAAAATGTTTGTAGCCTACTTAACACCTACTCTCCACCTGCCATTAACATCGAGTTATACCATTAAAATTCGAACAGTTGCTAGTGGAGACACGAAATTGCAACGACTTGCCATGGGTGACATGTTCTACCATCATTATTTTCGATGTTCGATCGAACATTGTATCTCTTTTTTTCGTTTTCTTAATCACGCTTTATCTATTGCGATCTCCGTCCATTAGTATAAGTTTCTATACTATTTAATTCCATCGTAATCGATAAAGTATCGCAAAGAAAAATTTTGGTGATGAAGTGGAGAATAAATAGCACGATGAATTGAACAAGTCGAAAGCATAACAAAAAAACGTAATAAACTAAGCGAAACAGCGCACAATTTTGTTCTTGAAAAAAGAGAAACAAAGCCAACCGAACATCGAAAATAGTGATGGTAGAACATGTCACCCCATATGTCATACAAGCATTTGCTGCCAAGAAGGCATAACTTGATTGTATACCAAAATTTTACATTTCTTGGCTGGATTCAACTGACTGTCCATATATATTGTTATATCCCTTGTGGATATGACATTATGCTTCAACCAAGTCAGCGCTTCCTAAATCGCTATCACCTCCGCCTGGTACACACTGCAGTGATCAGGAAGACGAAAGGATATATTCACATTTAATTTGTCACAATAGACTCCTGCATCCTGCTCCGACTTTGCCGTCTAGCTTGGAGCCATCAGTGTAGAATTGTATACTTCCAGTTTCTGTTATTGACGTGTTCCCCCAGGATTCCCTTGAGGGGAGAATAGTCCGGAAACCTTTTTCAAAGCATACAATCGGTATCGTGTAGTCACTATTCTTCACATTTGCCTTTAGCGACCTGCCAATCGTCGAGTGGCCCGTCTGAAGACATTTCCACTCAAACACGGCAGAGAGTCGTGCAGCCGTAGTTGCCGCTCTCTGCTTACCAAAGATGTCGACAGGAAGAAGGTAGAACATAGCCTCCAGAGCACGTGTAGGGGTTGTCCTCAGTGCCCCACTTATAAGCAAGCAGGCTGTTCTCTGTACCTTCTCTATCTTATTCTTATAAGTTTTCTTGTTTAGTGCTGGCCACCACACACTCACCCCGTACATCAAAATCGGTCTGACTACAGCGGTGACGAGCCAGTGTACCAGCTCTGGTTTTAGACCCCATCTCCTACCGACGGCGTTTCTACATGAGTACAGAGCCATGGTGGACTTCTTTACTCTCTCTAAAATATTGGGCATCCAATTTAGCTTACTGTCCAAGATTATTCCCAGAAATCTTGCCTTATCAGTAAAGGCCAGTGCCGTTGAAGCAGCCATGTCCGGATAGAAACTGCGTTAGGTGGAAGTTGACCTCGCCATGCTTTCGCTCCACCCACTCCTTGACACTAGGGATTAGTTGTCTCGTCCATGACCCCGATTCAGAATTCTACCATCGTGCTTGCCATTGTTGCATCATTTCTTCTTTGGCCTTTGAAGTTCCACCGAGAATTGCCACCCTTTGTTTGGCCATCAATGTGATGGGTGGCATGCTACTTAGTTCAAAGGCAGCCTCTTTTGATACTGTCCTATACGCACTGCTTACCCGAAGTGCTACGGTACGTTGTACACGTTCTAATTGGTCGCAAGCTTTCGCAGTTTGTAGTGCTCTGATCCATATCGATGCTTCATACAGCATGATTGATGTAACCACCGATGACAGTAGTCTTCTTTTGCTTGAACTAGGACCTTCAGCGTTTGTCATAAGTCGAAAAAGGCTTGTTGTTGTTCTGGTTGCCTTTGTTACTGTTTCTCTAATATGATCTTGGAAACTACGCCGATAATCTAGCCATACAACCAGATACTTAATTCTTGTCTTTGGGTTTATTCTAGTGCCGTCAATATTGAGAACCACCGAAGAAAGAGGTCTCCTGCCCGTCATTGCGACCGATTCTGTCTTCTCCGGGGCCAGCTGCAGACGGTGGTTGTAGAGCCACATACCGATGATGTTATGTTTGGGGGGTCGAGGCAGCGCTAGACAGCACCACGGAGCCGATCAGGCGCAGCTTCTCCAATATGCCATCTTTTACTGGTATAGATAGTTTTCCGCGATTGCTTAACTGATATATTAGTGTTCACCTCAAAACTAATATAACGGTGGTCACTGAGGCTTTCAGTCTCTAATACTTCCCAATTTCGGTGATTCTTTCAGATGCGAAAGTGACATCAAGAAAGGAACTGTAGTTACCTCTTTCGAAGGTAGGCATTTGCCCTGAGTTGAGACTGGTAAGGTTACATGATGCGGCCCAGTCCGCCAATATGTGCCCTCTATTATCCAGTATTTCCCCTCCCCACTCTGGCGATTTTGAGTTGAAATCCCCTGCAACAATCACGTCCTTATGGTGATTACATATAATCAAGCTGAGCTCGTCTAATCCCATGGAAAATTCCTCCAGTGGCTTATTAGGAGAGAAGTAGCAGCTCATAATAAGAATATCTTCAAGTTCTACCCAGATAACTCCCTTTCCTATACCGAATCGGTTCACCGCATTATTTTGGGATAATATAGTTAGCGCTGCATCACCATCTAGGTCTGCCTTCCATTTACCGCCCTGTAATATTCGTCGGTTTGGTTCGCTCACCAACAATACGTCTACATGTTGTTTATTAGCAGTAGCGACCAAGAGGTCCTGTGCCGGTCTACTACGATGGGTATTAAGTTGGAGGAAGCGCATGACGTGTTGCGTCTTCTCCCGTATTTGGTGACTCGTTGGATAAGTTTTCTGGAGGACTCGCGCTCTCACTCGTTCCTCCTATGACCACTCTACCCGCAGCTGATGGAGCAAGGGCATTGCGATCCCGTTCACAGCAGTTTCTTGCTGTATGTCCTTTCTCCCAACATCTATAACATCGGCGATCCTCAATACGCATTTGAATTCGACAAGAGATCCAACCAATTCTGATGCGCTTTCTGTCAACCAACTACTTTGCATATTCTTTGGGCAGTTTCACTGTTCCCTTTTTTGTATTCGAATATGCAGACCTCACCGATGTCACGAGTATTTCTGCAGCATTTATGTTTCCGAGAGCCGACAGGATACCCTGCGTTATGTCAGAAACAACTGTTTCCTCGTCTAGGTCACGTATATGCAAGACTGCCATATCCTTCTGATGTACAGCCACTACTCCCTCAACTTTGGCGGAGATCGCCTGTCTCAGAGTCTCTGCCTTGTTCTTCCCGCCCTTCATTTGGATCCTAGTCTTTTTAATGGAGGTTATCTCCACACCTACATTCTCTGTTCACACCCCCTTTGAAAGTTTTTAATATGTCGGGGTAGGTTTTTCCTTCGGCCTTTACTATTACTGTCTTCTTACTTGGTTTCCGTTTCCTCCTATTATGTCTGACTTCAACGAAATCGCCTGGGAGCTGTCGTTCCGTCGTGTCGGATTTTGAGTTGACGTTCTCCTTTACTTCGTCTGAGATCTTAAGTTTTTCCTTCTCTTTGTTAGCGTAGATAATCACGCTCACACCACTGTCGATGAAGCAACACTCTAGCATTTTACGCATCCTTAGCGTGCTGCAGTGTATCGAGGTAACGCTTAATTCTTTCACTCCTTGTGTGTAGTGTTTAATTTTTTTAGCGACCTCAATGAATTGCTCCACTAGTAGATTTTCATTGGCTTGCTCATCTAAACAGCCAACATATAATGTATTGTATGACAGCTACTTCACCTGCTTTAAGGGAGTTATTGTTTAATAGGCGCAGTAATCCTGGTACCTCCTGCCCATCCAGCCGGCGCAGTTCCTGGTTGATTGGTCCACGCGCATCCATAAAAATTGCCCTCGAGGCGGTTTGGCTACCAAGTATACTGTCTCGGCTGATTTTTGTAGCTCTATATACTTTCTATGGCCACTCTTTTGCAGCTATCGTAGTTATTTCCTGCGACGTCATCCCTGAATGTATCATGCTACAGAGTTCATCAGCCAATAAATCCCTGTCGATTCCTCTTGCCCCCATTGTCTGTGTAGACATCTCCTTTGAGTCATGTTCAGTTTGAGTGGTGACTTCCTGTTGTAGCACGTTGCGTCCTCCTAGGCTATCAGTAATTTTTTGCTTCTTTTCATTTCCCTCCGGTCGGTTTTTCCATGTTTGTACTACCTGTTTATGCTGAGACACCCTGTAAGCAGCCATCCGAACTCTTGATTCAGAATCCTTTATCTGGTTCTTCGTTGTTGTGACTGCTTCAACAAGCGCACTCAAACTAGCAGACTCCTTCTCTACCTGCTCAATCGCTGCCAAGACCTCGGCTAGTTCAACTTGGTACCGTGTGTGTCCTGAACCGTCTTCGTTGTAGCGTCGTTTATTATTAACCCACATTGAAATTTCAGGGAGCGAATTATGATACGGTGGGGATCTTGGGGTAACTTTGGATGTTTTAAAAACATCAGCGTCACGATTTCCAACACCTTCCTTGCCAGTAACTATTTCGGATGTGCCGGCCTGGTCGTTCACCAGCGTCATCCTACAAGATGGTTGATTACCCCCCCCCCCCCCCTCCCAGAATCTGTGGGGCAGCCCTCTAATACAGAGGAGTGGGATTCCCGAACTATTTCGGTACCCACCTGGGGTTGATAATTGTTCTCCTCATCCATCATCATGTTTTGCTGATTTTGGTCCGCCTCAGGTATTTTATTTCCCTGATACCCTATAGTACAACCAGTGAGCGTCCCTCTATCCGCCACCTTGAGGAGGCGCCAAGTAGAAACCACTTAACCGATTTTAATATTTGTTAGTTCAATTGAAAGCAATTGAGTTCTTGTTTTGTATAAATTTTTTGAAAAAAATCTAAATTAAATTTTTGTTTATGAAAAAGAGCATTCTTTTGAATAATGTCATTTTTCGGTCTTTTGGGCCACAACGAGTTGCCTATTTTTAATTTTTTTTAAAAGCTTATTTATTTTACCAAACACATTAAAACAACTAAAATTATTTGTCTCCAATATTTGGATAAAAACCAAATAGTTTCAATATCAAAATAATTTATAAACAAAAAATAATTAAAAAATATATACATTTAATTAAAAACCTGACGACAAAATGAGTTTATTGAATTTTACAAAGCGATTTAAAACAAAACGTAACATTTAAAATCAATTTATCATTTTTTATCAATTTTGGTTGTTCAATCGGGTTTGACGTACAGTATTACGGAATGAAGTTAGGGTGGGATAAAATATCATGATATTTTTTATCATTTTTGCCCGATTGAACACGACCACGGTATATTTGTACAATACATAATCCGAACAAATATGTCTTTGTTATTTAAATATTAGCTGTATTTTGTTGAGAAAAAATTAATTCGAATTATTTTGGAGTTATTTTTTTCTTAACAGAATAAGCCGCGAAATATTTTTTCGATTTAATTTTTATATTCTATATTGGTGTTTCTTCTGTTTTTCATTCATTTATTTGTTCGAGCTCGAATTAAATAATTCAAATTTTTTGTTCGAATTATTTAATTCCTGTCATGTGCAATTGTTGTTGTAAATTTCTCAACAAAATACAGCTATTATATGACAGAACCAATAATATAGTGTATATTTTCTTGATAGGTTCTGTGTAAAAAGCGAACAAGGCGGCTTGTATAAACATTTTTGTTGGTTTTGCTGATTTTGTTTTGTGTTTCGTTCATACAACAACCGATTTTATATTTTTATCTCATTTTGGCTAGCATTGGTTTTAGCTGTCTCAGTCAAAGTGGCGCCATTTATTTCTTGGTGTGGAAATATTAATAACTAAAAATCGCTGTTTATTTAATTAAAAAAAAATTAAATCTTCCTTTTCCAAAATTTGCCACCGTCGCCTGTCAAGCGAGACAGCTAAAACCAATCCGTGCCCTCATTTTATTTTGACTGACAAACTTATATACGCAACAACAGGTATATTCAGGCTTTAAAACAAATAAATTATCATAGATATTATGATTTGTTTGCCTTAAAAGTAAACATTTTGCCATTGCTCACGCTGTAAAATATTGAGCGATGTGCCACAAAAAATTTCCCATTTTATTTGAATTTTATCAGGTGGCTCTACTGCGTCTCGCAAGTCGCAACACACATAAAAAATTAAAAAAAAAAAAAAAAACAGCATATTCCAATACAAACATCAAAGCCGTACACATAAATTTACAAATGGCGAGAAACTAAACATTTTCCATTTAACAAAACATAAAAATTTTAAATTAAAAATAAAAAGCAAAAGGTGTTAAATTTATTAAGATACAAAAGAGAATTTCCAAAGACTTCTCCAAGTAAGTAACTAATTAATTAGTAATATCGTAATTGTATGGTAATTTATTTAGAAATGTGGCAAACTAATTTTGGTTTTTTTTTGGGCGAGTTGTCGTCCATTTTTTGGCGAATTCCTCGACTGGGAAACAAAATACGCTGAGAGTTCGAAACGTTTTTCCAAAAATTTCATGCAAACGCTCTCAATTACCATTTATAGAATGTATATTTAAGATTTTTGTTTACTATATTCCAGCATTCAGAAAATAAGGATAATGGATAGTCCATGTGAATCGGAAAGTTCACTGGATGGTGGTATCATGTTACCACCTAGTCCAGTGTCTAGGGAACAATTACAGAAGCGGATCGAAAGTTTAACCCAGCAAAATAGGTATGTAATGCACACAATCATAAATTTGGTTCAGGGACGCTAAAAAATGTAAATTTTGGAAAAAGTTAAATATTTTTTGGGAGAGGTCAATTTTTTTTTGTTCGATGGTGGTAATGGCGGATCGACCAAAAGGTGTTCAATCCATAATTATCTTAATTGGATTTTAAATGATTTTTTTTTTTTTTTTGGTTATTTTGTCCAATTGGATAAAACATATAAATAATTAGTAGCGGGCTCATAATAATCGATTTCAATGTATACGTGGTTTCTGTTTTTGTCTAATCTAATGTTTTCTCATCTCAAGATTAGATAAGATTTTTTAACTTAGCACAAGGGGATAAATTATGTTAAGCCAGGTGCATTTAGTAACTGTAACTGCACCACGATTACTGATTCTGATAGCCAGTCCGATTAGAAACCTCTCACATTGGAAGAAGGTTGAGTAACTTTTCAATGAGAATTTTTTGTTATTGCATTATATGTAATTTCTGACGTGGAAATTCCCTATTTCAGGGTTAAATTCTATACATCCCAATATTTTACGATTATCCACCATTTTAAATTTTAATTTGCATTCGAAAAATAATTACAATTCATATTACAAAGTATTCTCTTAAATAAGACTGAGGTTAGGCAGTATAGTAGTTCAAATTGGCCTTAAGTTTTTAGATTAGAACTAAAATGGGTCCAATCTAATTCTCGGTGATGAGATTTTACTCAATAAAGTAGCTGCTTCCGAAAAGAATTCAGTTCTGATGTTTCTTCCGTAACTGTGATAGAGCGTAAAAGTAAATTGCGGAAAATTCCGAGAACAACTAAGCAAACAAGAATCAATTGGTTACAACTAGAACTTTATTTCAATAAATTAAATAACTTTTTTATTTGAAATTTAAAGCGACAGGTATGAATTCAGGTTTTCCTTTAACAATTAGGCTTGAAAGTTTTCGATAAGGATTTCTTGATTTAATAATTTATACTTTATTGCCTTCAAAAATGTCAAATATTTTTTGAATGACTGTTGTTCAGAATTTCTTAATATTTTAGTGGAGCGAAACAATTTTTCGCTACAGACGTGCTATCGACTTTTGCTGTTCCACCTCTAGAAATCTCTTCAACCTTACAGACTAACTGTTGTTAGTAAATTCAACAATCCCACAACTGCCCAGGTCATCGAAATTAATTTCGATTACTTGATAGCTAAAATATGTAGGTATTTTTAGTGTTTAAGTGAAACTGTCTTATGTTGAGTTTTATGGAATTTTTGAAATATGTATAGCAATTTTGAAAGTGTCCCAAAGAACGTAAAAGCAAATTTATTTTGTGATGATAAAAACAATAGATTTTTTTAGATTTGGGCCTAGCTGCCAGAAGAAAATTTGTTTGTCTTGTTAAAAAAGGATTTATAAAATGGAAACTATAAGCTTTTGTGACTACGAAGTCGTAAAAAAAATAAACACTTTTGTCAAAGTTTTATTAACGAATAACAAATTATAGAACTGGCGTCTCTCTTGTTGTTATTATTATTATAATTAACATTTTTAATTTTGCTGGAAGAAAGGGGAGGGGGAATATAGCACAATATCTCAATTTCTCACAATTGATTTACATAAAAAAACAAATAATATTTTCGCATATTACGTACGCATATGTATGTAATTTCCTCCATCCTCCATTGAAAAATAATAATTAGCGAGATTTCAAATGATCCCTCTATAGCTTGGAATTACTCGAAACGGCAGCTATCGGCAAGAAACCAAAATATAAATATAATTTACTGAGGTACTTGTTGTTCATCGGAGCCTGTTTGTTCGATCTTTTTTAGTTAAAGTTAACTCTAAATAAAACAACTTTGTATCATCCAACATAAAAAAAGAAAATGGTTTCTTGTGCTTAGCTAAAATGGAGTGTCACTTAAAGGAAGTTATTCATCTTCATAATGCCTTCCTTGGACAGAAGTTTTCGAACATGGTCAAACATTTCTAATTTATTCCACATATTAACTTTGTTTTGGAAGTTATTGAACGTTGTGATATTATTGTCTCAAATTGTTATCTCATTTCTGATTAAATTTTCAAGAAGTCAACATGTTTAAGTTGTATATTTATAAGAGATAACTTTTTTTACTCTTCTGCTACTTGTTCATCCTTAAATACTCATCGTCATCGTATGAACTCACGAAGTTTCACAAAATAACTTTAATCAACAATAACATCGTTTTTCTTAGAAAACAAAATTAATTTCTATTTATTTCTAACAAAGCTTATTGGCAGTAAGGGGCCTATTTGTGAATTAGATTCGAATGTGTTCGACTCTTCGAAATATAAGTTTTGTATTTGATTTAAATAAGAAATGAAAGAATCTGATTCAATTGAAGAAATAGTTCGAAGACTCGAATACGTTCGAATCGAATTCATTAATATTTATTTATTTATTTATGTACATATTTAAAATAATTGTGGCGCACTTTATTTTGAAATATAGCTCATTCACAATAGAGTGTGCAATAGGTGGCCAATATCTCTTCTAGAAAATAATCTGCAAACAGCATCATAAATTGCTGCTTAATCCTTCCCTTGTAAATTTCCATTGTATGTATATCTTCATTTGGAAAACATTCCACTCTTCTGCGTACCTTGGTTTAGGCATTTTGGCATTAAAACCAAGTTGCAAATATATGATTTGAAAAAAATATAATTATTAATAGCCCTCCATTCGT
Source organism: Tipula vernalis (assembly GCA_958295665.1). Taxonomy (NCBI): domain Eukaryota; kingdom Metazoa; phylum Arthropoda; class Insecta; order Diptera; family Tipulidae; genus Tipula; species Tipula vernalis. Next base: position 4,169,430 of record OY282560.1, on the reverse strand, counting down.
CATTTAAAATTGTTGTGATATGAAATCGAATCTGGAGATTTCGAATTTGAAATAATACGTAAAGATGTTATCTCGACTTAAGCCATTATGATTTGGGACTACAGAATTATTACAAAATTTTTCTCCGTCAAGCTCTTCTCAGGAGAAAAATTACTGTTGACAGTTTGAAGTAGGTGTTTTAAGGGCCCTTAATCTTGAATTAAATCGAAAAAAGTCACTGGTGGCATCATTATATATAAATCAATTTAAATTTCTACTGAAATATGACGTCTTACTAGAAAGGTGACTTTTTTCGGGTGGATTTCAAGAATTCGGGCCCAGGTCATGTTCTTGAATTCTGATAAATTCTATAGGATATTTAAACAAAATGTTTTTCTAATCATTCCAGAGTTTTGAAAGTTGAATTAGAAACCTATAAAATACGTGTCAAAGTATTACAAGAAGAGAATCGTACACTAAAACAGGCCTCATTTCAAATACAAGCCAAGGCCGAGCAAGAAGAAGAATACATCTCAAATACCCTCTTAAAAAAAATTCAAGCCCTTAAAAAAGAGAAAGAAACGCTAGCACATCACTATGAACGCGAAGAGGAATGCCTAACAAACGATTTGTCACGCAAATTGGATCAATTGCGCCAAGAGAAATGTCGTTTGGAACAAACATTAGAACAGGAACAAGAATGTTTAGTAAACAAGTTAATGCGAAAAATTGAAAAACTGGAAGCCGAAACCCTAGCGAAACAAAGCAATTTAGAACAGTTGAGACGTGAAATGGTCGAATTAGAGAACACACTCGAACAGGAACAAGAGGCACTCGTCAATAAACTTTGGAAGCGCATGGATAAATTAGAAACTGAGAAACGATCGTTACAAATCAAATTAGATCAACCAGTTTCGGATCCGACTAGTCCCAAAGATATTAGCATATCGAATGGTGATACTGCAAGTAGTTTGAGTTCTCATATACAAACACTTCGGAGTGAAGTGTCACGATTACGTACGAATTTAGCAACTACACAAAAAGAATCATCAGAACGTATGCAACAGCTGGCTCAGGAGGAGAAATGTATTCGAGAGGAGAATATGCGTTTACAGAGGAAATTACAGTTGGAGGTAGAAAGGCGAGAAGCCCTTTGTCGTCAATTATCGGAATCTGAATCCTCATTAGAAATGGACGAAGAAAGGTTTTATAATGAAAATGTATTAGGATTGAATCATCATCGTCAGAGGACGATTAGTAGCCCTGTGCCACATAGTCCTTCGAATAGTCGTCCATTGAGTCCCGGTGGTAGTGGCGGTGGTGGCGGCATTGGTGGTAGCATCATCGGAGGGAATAGTCGATGCTGCACATGCGGTCAATTTTTGGTAAATTCTTATTGATATTTTTCATTAATAGTGTTTAATAAACCTTATCTAAAACAGGGCCGCCGGACCAGCGAGAGATTTATAAAACCAGCAATTCCTACAGCATCACTTGGATTAAATACATCAGCTCCGAATATAATATCCTCTTCAATATTGGGAAGTGGTAGTGGGGGTGGAAATAGTAGTGGTGGATCTGGAACATCGTCGCTCAACAATAGTTTCACATCGGCAACAAATAATAATACAAATTCTATTATATTTGCTCAACCAGCAAGCCCAATGGATACATCCATATGCAAAGACTAGAAACACTTCCCACCTACCAAATTCTCTGGAGGGATCTGAAACCCCCTTTCTTTATAAATACATATTTACATTTTTGTCGTCTTAACAACATAATAGATTTTTACATATAATACATCTTTGTTAATTTTTTTTTTGTTTTTTTTTTTTTTTTATTTTATAATTTTTTTATTAGATTTGTATATGAAATATATTTTCTAATTCTAATTATATATTATATTCATCAATAATTAATTTAAAATGATATATCAATAATGGTTGAAGTGTTGATGAAAATGTGAACTAGACTCATATGTAAATTTAGTATTTGGCTCTAAGAAATTTAAAAATTTGAATGAGGGACTTTTGAATGTATCTACTGCTGTAAGAGAGAGAGAGAGAGAGAAGGAAGCAAGAAAGTTTTGTTATAAATTAGTGTCTTAAAACTTTATTTTGTCTTTAGGTAGATTTCGTTTCGTTTTTAGGATTTTGGATGTGATCACAGAAATTAATGCATAAGTTGCATGCTATAGACGTTTTGAAAAGACCGCAAATATTCTGAATATAAGCCCTCATCCGCACAACTCATACTTTATTTTTTTTTCTCCATTTATCTAAAAAAAAGTTAATTAAAATAAATAGAAGGCAGTCGAACTCTATTTAAATCAAAATCAAATAGGTGATAGGACAATTATTTGTTATTGTGTATTATGGCCGCTAAACAACTCGTATCTCTATAACAGCTTTTTAGTTTGTTCCCAAAATAATATCGTTAATCAATAAATAGAAATTAATACTTGTTATAATTAATAAATAAAATAATTTAAAAAATATATATTCCAGAATCACATCAACCGTATTTTGTTTTATATTATTTACCTTTGTTTCTTTTTATTTTATATATTCAAATAATTATAAAAAAATAAATATAAAAAACTAATCAAATATATAAATCGACTGTCTCTTACACTAAATAATGATTACTATTTTATTTAAATTAATTACAAATTAATAAACTAAAAAAAAAAGATAAAAAATTAATCACTTAATTTGCACAATAAACTCGTAAAAATATTCTTAAATAATACAGTTAAAAATATTCTTGGAATAATTACATATTAAATAATTAAATAAAAAAAAAACTATTATGGGTTTTTCTTGCTTTTAAAAATGGAAAAACATTAAAACTACTACTAATAAAAATGAAAAATGTTAAAATTATTACAGTAAACTGATTTTAATTTAAGTTTGATGAAAAACAGGATGAACTTACTCTAAATAAAATGAAATAAAACAAACAATATAATTATATATACATAGTGTATGTATGTTAATATCTGCTTGATCTTAAATTATGGTTTTTTTTGTGGGTTGACAAGTTGTCTCAAAAATTAGATTACGATTCTATGGTAAATTTGTACAAATAATAAAGGACTAAGTTTTTGTCAGGATACTCTCCTATTGCCGAGCAATAGGAGCATAGTCTCAACGTTAAATTGAATTTGATGGGTTTCAGGTAATCTATTTACCACTTGGGGTGGGGATAGGACACAACCCCTGAGGAATTTGCCGTCGTACAACCGTTTTGAATCTGTGCAACTCGTGTCTCGAATTTGAATTTTGTACATCATCCGCAATTTGAAGATATGTATGTGGTGGATTTTAGATCTGCGTACTAAATTCTTGTTGCTTAGGAGCTGAGTTGCCTCAATGTTCACATGTTGCCGGAGCTTTCTTCATGTCTCCGCGCTTTTTCCTGAATTTCATTTATGATGAGGTTCACTTTAAGGTACCCATTGGAGGAATTTGAAATTCGTACATCATCCACAATTTGAAGACGCCAAATAACCAAACGTTTTGTACGCTACGGAAACGTCTAAATAGGAACAACTTCAAATTACGAATTACCTATGAACAAAGGAACTCACATTTCTCACATTGATTAATTGGAAGAAAAACCAAAAGAAATGATCTACTAGATAATATCCTCCTTATTCCTAGAATTTTGCAACTCCTTACTAAAAAGCCGTGGAGAGGCTTAACGAAAAAAATGGCACATCGTTCTAGATTACCTATAGATAATGATGGAAATGGAAGTAAGTAAATAAGAAATGGTTTGTTTTGACAATACATTTTATTAAATCAATAGGTACATAAAAAAACCACAATCATAATTCAGTTGATCTCTATATCATTCTCGAATTTCTCCTTCTCTTTGCGTTTTTTTTCTTCCCTCGCCTCCAACTGCTCCAATGTTAACAGTGCAATTCCTAACTGATCTTTCTGCGTAAGTGGCTGTGCCATTTGTCGTAACCATCGTCTGGCCGTTTGCATTGCTTCTTCTGTACTCAAATTGCAATTATCATCGGTCAAATGTTCCTGAATCCATCGTGGCAATTTGCTTCGTTTATCTTTGCGCGCGAATCTCTTATCCGCGAAAATCATACAGCCATAATCGGTTTTACCACGAAGTACACGACCAACACATTGGGCCGCATGACGCATCGCATCGAATGTTAGAAAATCACTTTCGTGTATTTGAAATTGATCTCGCAAATAATCGAGACGAGCCTTTAGAATACGTGACTGTGTATAAACAAACGGCAGACCAAACATAAGTACGCACCGCCCCAAATGATGATCAAAATCGACTCCTTCTGAAACTTTACCGCGCGCAACAGCCAATAGTATAGCGCCGCGACCACATTCGCATGCCTTTACATAATTCATTAGTGCGTACGATGTTTCGGCATGATCTTCGGTCTCGATGAATAGCAATTTATATCGCAGAAGTGTCTCTACAATTCCTTGATCATACCACGACGCGACCACCGATTCGAGATACATGTACGACGTAAAAAAGCAAACTACTCCATCTGGAATTGTTTTTGCCGTTTCTACTAATAGCTGGCCATAATTACGAATTACCGCTGTATCATCACGGGTTTCGAAACGAGATGAGATTGCTACTTGATCGTTTCCTTTGGACACAATCATCGGGAGAATACATGGTCGTGCCAGTGACATTGTGAACGAACAGTTTATAACAGGGTCGAAATTCAAAATTTTTGGGTACATATCCAACGGGGATAGGGTACCTGACGTAATGACCACTGTTTGAAATCGTGTGAAGATTGGTTTCATTGCAATCGAAGAATCTAAGCATCGAAAATGAAGTATTGGGTTAAGAACTGTTGGCGTTTTGTCATCAAATGGTTCGATAATAATTGTAAAGCCTTGAGTATATGTTGAAACTAAAGTGGCGAAGTTTGCAATCACGATAAGAGCTCCAATTTCTCGAATTTCTGTGATCTCTAGGGTTCGTAGCAAAGATGACAAACGTTCTGAGCAGAATCGCAATGGTTTTCGTTCGATACAAACTTGCTGTTGTATGTGTTTTAAAAATCCGGCGGGGGAATCTTGAACTACGTGTAAAACTCGTAAACGCGTTTTTAGATATTCGATGAACCGTTTCATGAATCCAATGAAATGATCAGCATGTCGTATGTTACCCGGAACCACTTCTTTTAACACTTCGTCCGGAAGTATTGGATTTGCTAGAACACTTTCTGTTTCGCGTGATGCTATAGTATCTTTTAAACCTTGAACCATTTTTTGATACTCCTCCGTTAATCGCTTCGAGTCATCTTCTTTCATTTCTTTAATACGTCTTTCAAGTACATGTAATCCTTGGTTTGAAGAGTCTAATGTTCTGCGGTTAATTTTAACACTCAGCGAATTTACGCAGACATTATCAATGTTGTGAGCTTCGTCACAAATGACAACGGCTTGTTTTGGTAGTTCCTTGGATACAATTTCGGCAATTTTTGGATCTAACAGATAATTATAACTGTAGATAACAATTTGTGCATAAGAAATCTAGAATTTTATTAAAATTTATGTTAGATATTTTGTAATGTAATTGTAGTTCTGGATACAACTTACCACAAATCGGGTTAGAAAATAAGGACACCAATTCCTGTCCGTTCCGTACTGTTTCAAATCGTCTAAGCTATAGATCCCTGGCGGGATCAATGTATTGTTACCCTCGAGTGCAAATCCTTCGTAGTATTGACACAATTCAATCGAATCGTCGAACTGGGACCGTTCGCGGATATGAGCCGCAGTCATACCAAAACACTTAGCATCGACAACTTTACCTTCCCGTTCACGACGTACTTCCGGATGAACGCACATATTTTTACGTGAACTAAGTACAATCCCTGTGACACTGGGTTTTTCCTCAGCATGCTTTTCATAGTACTGCATGAGTCCCTTTAATTCTTCGACGACTTTTTCAATTTCGGGAACAGTACGAGAACAGTATATAATTTTCCGGATCACTTGTGGATTGTTTATCATATAAGCTACACATAATGACAAAATTGTGGCCGTTTTGCCAGTACCCGAAGGCATCTCAATCAGACAATGGCCTTTGGCATCAAGACCGCGTTTAAGCGCGACCATATACTCATATTGTTCAGGGTATATATAATCATATGGAAAATACACAATTAATCCTTCGACATTTAACCTGAAATTAAAAAAAAAATTGTTTTATTAATTTTTTTAGTAAATAATTTTAAAATTTTGTTGTTTAGGTACCTCATCGTGCGGCTCGTTTATTTGTTTAATTCTTCGGACTGTCAAATTTGGGCTCACATTCAAGTGTCAAAATAGAATTATAATAATGAGCAAATTCGCTATTGATCGATAGATGCCAGCTAAATCAATAAAAAGTTATATTACATCTGTAATAATTAACATTTATTTATGATTACCTTTAAAACTAAATCAAAGGAGTTAATATTTCCAAAATGTTCAAAACATTAGTTGTAATTTCTTTGATGTGATATTTTCATCTCGTTAGCTTCTGTATTAATTTTGACAAAAACATTATATACAACTTGCACCAACATTAAACGTACAGCGATCATATTTGTGTTTATTTACCAAACGTCTGTCGTTTATTGATTCGTACGTTCTTGTTGTGGTGAGGTTTCTCAGTTTTTGTTTGTTCGTTGTTCGATTTAGCTCTAAGTAGTGTAAATTAAATATTTTATTTCAAATTTTATTAATTCGACTAAAAAATATTAAAAATTATTTATAAAAATAATATTAAATTGTAGAAATATAAATAAGAAAAGTTTTTCAAGTGAGGTCGTTTACAACAAGTGTCGCCTTTTGTTTTGATTTTTTTTTTCTTGGATCGAACGTGTATCCGTGTACAGTACGTTACGTACCTGTTGGTGTTGGTGTAATTAAAATAGAACAAAACAAAATACCGTGTGATCGTGTGAGCTGGTTATAAGGTCCGATTATTCGGATTTTTTAATTTTAAGACATTTTTCTTACAATTTTTTTTTTATGAAATGAAAGAAAATGTTTATTAGATACCTAGTAGAAAATTAAAAATAATGTGAAAGTGTGTTACAGAAAAAAAAAAAAAAAATTCTTGGTGCTAAACTGGCTCGGTATATCTGTTTCCCATCTTCTTGTTGATTGTGTATTGGGTTGGGAATTTGGGATTAGCAGTCAGTGTTCTTCTGTGTGCAGTGGAATTTCTTAGATTTATTTTTAAAAAGAAAATTAAAATAGCATAAAAATGAAAATTTTAAGTGCAAATTAAAGTGAAACGAAATTATATAGTTCAAGTGTTTTGTACCTAGTAATAATAAATTTTGTGTGTAAATAGGGTCTATTGTACAAATTATGACATGGGATCGTGTACCAGTCGACATTTTTTGCTGTCAATTTGCTTTATGCAGTTGGTAAGTAACTAACTGGCTGGGAATTATTTTTAAAATTCTTTAAGAATAAATTCTTGACCTAGTTTAAGCGTAATTTATGTATCGAATATCATATGTTGTTTATGTATATTGAATCATGTTGATGTAATCAATAAACGCGATATATATTTTGTGTATATTCCAAGGACGTCGATTAAATTCTTCGCTGTTCGCTTTTGGGATTTTAATTGGTTTTTGTGTCTGTTTTGTATTCGATCTCGTGCCAGATTAGGTCAATATACATCTGGATTTCGTTTCAGTAGTTGTTTAAGCCCCAACGCATTTAATATAGTACATGTTCCTATTTAGGATTATTCTTTTATTTGTATAAGTAGTAAATACTTCTATGGAAGTTCCCAATTATAAATTTCGAGGTTATAGTTGCCTTAGGCAGTAACACTAGAAGCCGAGCAAACTTAAGCATATTATAGTTACAAGTGGTAAAATATATGTTATCTTAAACCCAGAAGCCCTTATCAACTCAAGCTATCCTCCTCGACTGACTTTTTCACTTATGTGTTCGGTCGTTAGGTGCATTCTTACAATTTTGTGCGTACTTTTGAGGTACCAAATCCAATATCAGTTCAATGTTTTAAAACTTCAAAATTTATTAAACGTTACTTAAGCTACTCTATAACGGATAAAATTCAACGAAAAGGTGTTGTTAAGAGTTCTGTAATTCAGTTTCGATCTGCGAGAATAACATAATGTTTGAATATATTAAATTCAAATTTGGTCGACAGTTGCAAATTTACTATTCATTAATAAAAATATAAATCTCAAATTACTCCATATTTTGATCCTACCTAATTACTTACCTATTTATGTACTTACAATAAAATTTTGAAAATTAAAATTGAGAAAAGTAATGCAAGCAAATTAAACAAAACTCCCAATACTTACTTATGTGGTTTTCCATTTATAACAAACAACAGACTTCCCGGCAAAAAACGAGAGCAAAAATCACAGTTTTTTACATCAAATGTCGACGCTTTTTGTTGCAACTGGAAAACCACTTTACCAAAGAAGCCGACAGAATTTGTACAAATATCATCTTTTGATCAAGGATTGATTCCTTAAATTCCGATATATGATCACATTTATTTATACACATCACATTTAGTAGAAATACAAAATAATTTTTCTAAAACATTCATATTGATCCTAATTATGTTTTCTTTTATAATTTTATTTATATTTACGCCTAATTACATAAAAAAAATTCAGCATCTAATTAATTTAGATTAAAGTTATCTCATTCGTTATTCAGGATCTATCTCCGAAAACGCCTATTATGAATGCACTGTTATTTAACTCATTTCTCGATGTAACACGGCAGCCTGTCGCATGAAAATAGATGAGCGACCCATGTGCAATATAACAAAATTAAAAAAGTTAAAAGTGTGTAATCTGATGACAGTAATACCAATTCTATTTCCATAAAGAACCAAAATATATTTAAAGCAACAAAGTATAAGTAAAAAAAAGGAATTGGTTTATTGTCTCAATCACATATTTTAAATTCTTTCGAAGTTGCTTACTTATTTTCATGCGACCGGCAGAAACGGATCAAATATTTCAGCTTAAATTATTTTGTAAGCTTTTGTGCCTCAGCACAGCTTTTTTCTTTAATACAGCATACTTGGCTTTTAGAGATGAAAATTTAGCTTTTGTGAAACTTTATTAGGTCAGCGCTAATGCAGCCGATTGTACTGCATTAACCACTTAACGTGCACGCTCGAGATAACTCGAGCACGTGATACTTGCAGAAATGTGCATGCTCGAGATAACTGGAGCAACTACTTTTAAATCTATTTTATTAAATTTGTTTGATTAGTTGTTTGTTCCTATCTCTGTAATCTTTTTTGGGGCTAAAGGCACTTCCAACTTTTCCGCAGTTCGTTTTTAACGTCGTACATTACGCAGTAGTCAAATCGATTTTATTAAGTTTGGAGCTTATTAGGCCGGATTCTGCCTTTCAAAATTTTATGTTTTGGTATTTTTGATTATTTAATACAAATTAAAATATATTAGAGAGAAAAGTCTACAAATTTGACTTGAATTTATAATACAATACAATGGAGCAGGTTAGAATTAAAATTGACATAAAAATATTTTCAGGTTGGAGCAAAAAGTTGTTTCAACCTACGTTTAAAGCTGTCTCGACCGTGACAGACGGTCGATTTTATTAAAACTCTTCGACATCATGTTTACCGGTTCATTGTCACCATATAGTTTGTTCTGTGTTTATTCCGATGAAGCAACTCATGATCTCTTAAATTCCTACTCGGTGCCTTTATTTTAATTGATTCCAGTATATATAGATGATGCATCGATTTGTTGAAGTAAAATATTTCTAACAATCGATTAAAATCTTTATTCTATTTGCGGATGTTGTCATGTTATAGATTTTGCATCCAGTAGCATATGACGATAATCGCTTCAGGTTAACGTGGTAACGTATCCCATCCATCTTTCCATGTTATACACCGTATAAACTTTTTTTCAACCCTCTCCATTTTTTGGATAGGTATGCGGTTAAGGGGTTAACGTTCTGAATAAGTACCAAAGTAATTTAAAACATTCGTGACTATCTCCATCGCACTTAACTTAGATCTAGTAATGCGAGCTATCACTAGGTTTTTTTATGTCAAGCGGCTTGTAAATCGTCCACTAGTATAAATTTCATATTTTGACACTCATGTTTTAAAAGTTACTGCTTCACTTATTTGTGATCCTTTTTTTTCCAAAATTTTAAATTTCAAAATTAATATTTCTTCGAAGCATTAAGTTTTCAAATTCTAGGCGTTTCACATTTTGAAATTTTACTCCTTTTTAATTTTAGAATTCAAAAAATTTCAAAAATTTTCCATTTTAGTTTGACTTTCTAATACATGTTTCTCGCCAAAAATTAAGATCCTACGTGTAACATTTTTGGATTTCTTCCGTTTTAATCTATTGGAGATTTTCAAGTCATTTTTCAAATTTGTGTATGGGAACCTCTCTCCCTCACTTTGAAATGTATATAGAAAGTGTTGTCGCCGAAACGAAGGATGTAAATAAACATTTTCAGAAGTCTGTTGCATTGGGGTTATTTGAAATAATTTTTCAAAATTTTGTATATCTCGTTTTGAAATTTTAATAGAAAGTCTAGCCAACGGAGCTAGGAAAATGTATGCATTTTCATGTTTATCTAGTAGGCGTAAAGTCATTTTTCGCAACAATTTCTAAAAAGTTTCAGAAGGACCGGCCCCTAAGGAATTATCCGATCGTCACCAAAAATAGTAGGTGTCCATCTCTACCTATTTAATGTAACATCTAAATTCAAAGTTCCATAATTCTAAGTGTTGGTTTTTGAGTTACGGAACATATACAAAAATGTATATACAGGGTGACTGACACGAAGTGTTACCAAAGCAAAACGCCACAGTAAAAAATGTTCACAAATATTTAAATTTTCGAATTGCATTAAGTAGCAGTTTTCGATTTGGCCATCCTTAGCTGCGATTATGGCCTTCAAACGGCCGACAAAGCTATTGCATGCAGCACGAAAGTGGCTCTGCGGTATTTTGGCCCATTCCCGGCGAAGCGCTTGCTTAAGATGATCGACACTTTGGTATTTTTTTGTCCCAACCTTGCTTTTCAAAATACCCCAAGCTGAGAAATCTAGCGGATTTGCATCCGGTGAATTTGGTGGCCATTGGGCAGTGGAAATGAACCGCGGAACGTTGTTTCTCAGCTAATCTTGATTGACGCGCTTTATGACTCGGCGCCGAGTCCTGTTGAAATGTCCAGGCTCTGCGGCCGAACTATTTTTGTGCCCAAGGCTTCAACGCTCCCTCCAACACATGATCCCGATAAATTTGAGCATTTATCTTGATGCCACGGTCCAAAAAAACGAGCGGTGAACGGCTTTCGGCCGTTACGGCGGCCCAAACCATTACCATCGGCGGCGCTTGGTTTCGAGTGGCAATCCGTTGGTCCAAATTTTCAGTAGAACGGCCGAGCAAGTAAATCTGGTCGTTTTGCTTGTTCACATGTGAACGGTGACTCATCGGAGAAAACCAAATTCGGCAAATCGCCACTTTCGTGCAAGCGTAACAACTCCTTTGCTCTTTCCACTCTAACTTTTTTTTGAGCATCGGTGAGACCATGCGTTTTATGGAATTTCAAGGCCTTAGTCCAAGATGATCTTTCAATATGTGCTGCATCCGTTCGAGCGAAATGTTCGCCTCACGAGCCATTTTTCTGCCGCTACGGCGCGGATTCCAAGCCAATTTGGCCTTCACCTTCCGAATGATATACGGCGATGTTGCAGTGCGTTTCGGTCCACCACCATGGCGTTTTGCAATGCTGCCAGTATCGTTATAACGATTTATGGTGCGATACACAAACATTTTATTCACATGCAGATGTTTTAACTGGTTAACAATCTGCGGCTGTGATTTTCCAGCCAAATATAGAGAAATCACACTATTACGCTTGAATTCCATTGCGGATAACTTTTTTTCTGAATATTTCCCACTAAAATGCTTCTGCACGCTTGTAAACAATGGAATGAACTGTCATTAGTGTAAATTTGAGCGCTCTATCATCACAGGTTTGACAGCAATAACAGTCTGAAGTTGGTAACACTTCGTGTCAGTCACCCTGTAGATGTGCGTACTCATACGGGTATTTTCCAAAAAAAGGTTAATTTGGACTCCGCATTACTTAAGATCCCATTTCAGTTAAAATCTCGGGTTGTTAAATTTTCATGATTCCTAGCGGAACCACTATTTGCCATTGGAAATACATAGAACTACTTACGCTATTCGGCATGAGCAGTTCTTAACTCATTCAGTCGTGAATTTTTTCGGCCTATCAAAAAAAATATTTTTAGGATAAAATACGTTAACAAGCTAACCAGTATCACTTATAAACGATAAAAAATTCAAATATGTTTCCACTGAAAAGCCTAGCGTGATGGGTTGAATTCAACCAAATTCGTCTCATATCTTGTACAATTTTAATACTTAGCAATGCAACGCGGTAGTATTAAAACATTATTTTTCTTAGATTGTTTAGTTTTATTTATCACATATCTATTTCAATTTATCACAATTCAACTAATATTAAAATAAAAATATAAAATAATAACAAATAGCTAACTTATAAAAATATAACTTAAAATCAAAAATGCATAGGAACTTAAATTTGCTCAAAGCTTACAGAATTCAGAATCTATTTTTTATGGAAATTCATAAAACAATTTCTCTCCTTATTTAGGCACAAATGAACTTTGCATTTTGTGCAAAAGAAGTGCGACTTTGCCGTACAATTGGGCATTTTACATCGGAGTGGTATAGTGGCTTTTGATTATGTTCGGCGAAGTGACATACCTGGTCATATTGCAAATCTCTTGAGGGTCTTACTTCAACACGTTGTTTTTTAGCATTTGAAGGAGAATCGTCAATTTCCGTTAATGCTGGACGTCCACATTTTCGAATAGTGTTCGTACTGGTAACCATCAAACTGTTTGCAAGTTCCAACCGAAAATTTAATAAATCAGGAATATTTTTTTTTGCAATGCCAGCTTTCTGTTGATAGCTACGGTACTCAACCCAGGTAGCACAAACCGCAAAGTCTATAAAATGTTACGCGCAATGTCCATTTTTTGGATTTAATAAACACTCGATAATAGCTTATCAACTGGTCCAAAAAATCCACTCCTCCCATATTGGTGTTGTACAACTTTATAATTTCTGGTTGTTTAATTGTTATATATTTTTTTTTGCAATTTATCCCAGCGTTTCACAGTCCGTTCAGTTCCAATACCAATAAAATTTGATGACGCATGGACCGATTTGTTGTCCTGCCATTTGACAATCACCACTTTTTTATCACGACTGTGCACTTCATCGCTAGACCCTCTTTCTGTAAGATCTATAAGGGGTGGATTTTTGAATCGGTTGATGCGTATAGTTCCAATAGCATTGATGTTTCTCATCCTTAACATTTCGAAAACTTGATATGACGAGAAATAGTTGTCGAAATATAGTTTGTGCCCAGCGGATGTTATCCGTTTGGACAAATGAAGCACAGCAGCAGCACCGAAGCCACATTTTTTTGAGTCTGCCTCAGAAATTTCAGTTGATTTGCCTTGATAAATAAAAAAATCATAAGGCAATCCACTTTTACCGCAAAGCACAAAATTTTTAAGTCCCCATGGATATGGTTTGCCTTTGACGTATTGTTTGGCATGAAATTTTCCTCTGAACGGAATCATCTGTTCGTCTATGGATACATTTTCTTCCAAGAGGTGTTCCAAGCATCGATTCCTTACGCTGTTAATTATCGGTCTGACCTTATAAAACGTGTCCGTACAGTTGTTGGTAGTATCTAAATTATTAACCAAAGTGTAAATTATTACGCAATTGATGAAATCTATCACTCGTCATGCAATTAATAACAGAATCCATTCCAATGTTACTGTTCCAACACATTCTGCTCCTTGGAAATTTTAAGCATCCCATAAAAATGTGGAGCCCAAAAAGTTTTCTGACTTCATCAGCATTAGTTGGCTTATATCCTCGAACATTGCTTTGTTCTGCATAGACGTTAGTGAAAAATGCAGTCTTTTCGAAGAATTCCAATGGGAAATATTTGTCGAAAATTTGTAATGGTGTTAACTCCGTATTGATTTCAGAAAATTCAGGAATTTCGTTGGTCTCAAACAGTTTAGTGCCGCGACGCCATTGAATGTTGCTTTTTTCTGTATAAGAAACATTTTGAGTATTGGCTTCATCTAAAAACTCGAACTGAACATTATCACAAATTGCAATATCGTCCCCTGTAGCCAACACGACATAGCTTTGGTCGATATCAGCTGGGTGTGTTTCCGAATCGGTTGGTAAGTCTTCTGCGGGCTTACGAATCTGAAGCCCGATATCCTCTACATCATTTAAATCAGGATCTGGTAATTCAATATTTATCTCTATACCGTACTCTCCTGATTGTGATTCTAAAGATTCTTCGTTGCCTTCTTCCGAAAGATCAATATAATCATCATCGGAATCATCACCATTCATAATTTCCGCTAATTCCGTTAGGGTAAAATGTTTTTTTTGCTCTCAAAGCTGCTTTACGATTTGCCGATGATTCATTCATTCTACACAAAAAGGAAACAAATTTCTAAATTTGTTAGAATATATCTGTGGTGAAAAGGTAAAGTATCTTATCTCGAGATAAGACATTTTTGAGATTTTAACAAAATCATATTCTATTAAAAATTAGCTATTTTTACAGCTAATCGGTTTGCCTGTAGCTATTACAAAATTCGAGTTATTACTATGTCCAAATAACTTATCTAAAAAAAAAACTATAAAATCAAAAGGAAAAACATCTTATTTAAAAATTAAAATAAAGTTATCAAAAAATTCGGAAGCAAAACATTTTAGTTACATAAAGGTCAACAAAAATATTTTAGTAAAACATCTTGTTTCTACATAATTTTCAGTGTTTCAAAAAAAAAATTTATTTAAAACAACTTATCTACAAACAAGGGATTTTTCCCTTTTATTTTTGTTGAAATTATATGCTTATTCAATATCTTATGTCCTATTAAGCTTTATTGGAATATGCATAAAAATTTGGTAAAATAGCTTAAGTGAAATAAGATAAGTTATTTTAACAAAATTGTAAACGTAAAATAACCTGTTTGCATTTTTCTTAATTTTCTTAATTACTCTAATAAAATTTAAAGTAACTAATACTTTAAAAAAAAATGCATTGCATCATCTTACGAAAACCCTGGAAAAACTAGCTTATATAGTCATATATTTTTTCACAGATTTATTTTAACCGTTTTTTTGCTCTCCTGAAAATTGTATAAAATCGAGATAAGATACTTTACCTTTTCACCACAGATATTTTTTGGGTTAAAAACAACCCACAACCGTTAAAACGATTTGGGTTTATTTCAACCCAACGAATTTAAAAAAAATATTACGTAAAAATAAGAAAAGTATTACAAGAAAGTAATTGAATAACATTTGAAATTACTATTTTTTTTACCTTTTTTTATATAAAATTGTCCGAGATCAGAAGAAAATTAAATTCAGAGCAAGAAAATGCAACTCCCGCCAAATACATACGTCAAACACATGTACACTTGTTAGATATTGTTTAATACTAAATCGTCCATTCAAAATAAACTGAAACTAATACATAGAACGAGAAATACACAAATAAAACAAAGTGAACGAAACAAATCCTATTGTATTTTCTCTCGCTTTGATCCATAAAATTGCATTTTTATATGATGGGTATGGGTTGATTTCGACCCATTACGTTTAAATGAGTTAAGTAACGTGAAAGTAAGACTAGTTGGTAAAATTCAGATTACACATTTTAGAAGTGAACGGTTAGAGGTTGTCGTAGTCGATTATTAATAGCTGTGGTAGTGGTTAAGGTATAGTTGCATTCGTTGAGGAAATTGTTCGATTTTGGCACTTCTCAGAAGGAATGGTGGTACAAAAGTAGATTATATAGCTGGTACTGCAGGATACTGATGATGGACAGATTGAAATGGGCAGTAGATCTATCAACAGTTAATCTCTGAAACGATATCTATAGACTTAATATTTTATCACAAAATGATGAAAAATTAATTTTTTCAAATTTAAACGAACTTACTTCTATTGCAGATGAAAGAAGAAATACACCTTGTAAAAGTATGGTACTAAAAAATAAACTACTTCCGAATTGGACCTGCAAATACAAAGGTTCGCCGTCTACTGTTTTATGTGAGTAGAACGCTAACTTTCACTTAGTTATTTGGAAGATCTCGCGTTCCTTTTTTGGTAGTTAGGAGTAAATAAATCACGATTTGCTCTTGTGTATTCAGAGCCGAAATCACGAGTCACACCAATAATCATCAATATTTGTTTTTTTTTACTTAGTCGTTGTACTTATATTGTACATTTATTACCTGAATTATTTGTTTGGCTTTAAGAGTTTTGGTTTGGCTTAGGGTTGATTGTTTCACCATAAAAAATCTATTCCGTGCTAAACAAAGTTTACTTAATACGTGAGATAAATAATGTTCTACTACTGAAATTGTAATTCTCGACGCAGTATAACATAAGCCCACTGAACTTACATACAAGTAATAGACTATAATAATTTATTAATATTATTGAATTTAATTACTTAAATTACCTAAAGGGCTACCTACTTACTTACTGTAAAATCTCATAAAGCTATTATCAATTTGGGCGAAAGTTTTAACTAAAAGAACAAACGAAAGTTCATTTTATTGATATACCTTCAAATCATGCCAAGCTTTCACCAACATTTTATAAATTAGTTCTCATAATCAGATATACGTATTTAACGATCCGAGCAATCATATATTCAAAATACGATTTTAAACCCGTTACATACCAAGTATTTCTTCAAATTTGTACTTATGTATACCTCACTAAAACGATATTACAAAAACTATAAAAAACAAGTTACCAAATAGATCACCGGAAGAGAGATTTGTAGCTCTAGCTAATAAAATTCTAAGTATTCACACTTGAATATTAATTGCTTTGAAAAGTTCATTTGATATAAGTGACCTATGGTGAATATGTGCAGCAATTTCTGGTAATTAGCAAATTAAGTGCTATTTCGTTAGCACTACATGCTTACGACTGGCATTGATTTCATAAACAAATGAAATGGAACACGCTACTACTTATAAACGTTACAACATTACATATCGATTCCATGGCAATTAACGTTGCTCACAAGTATGACAATAATCGATTCATTCAATATTTTGTATATTATTTACATTTAGACACACATAAGTATCTCATCGCTTCACCAAACGATTAACCTTCATCTAGGCTATATATTATACATATACATGGTTGCTTATCAGCGAAAAAATTATAAAATATAAAACTAAAACGTAAAAATACCATACGTACTTTGTAATTAATCTTGTCATTCACATATTGGTCTTATATATGGTATATATGTATGTAAGTATACATGTTGGTTATTCAACTTTAATCAATAAGCAAACAACAACAGTCAATAGACGTGGATGATAAAAAACAAGTTTCTTGTATGCGAATTTATTTAAGAATAAAAATAACTTTATAAAACTATGAAACTAAAAAATTAATAATTTATACAGAAACATCATCAAATTCAATAAAAAAAAAAAAAAAAAATGCAGCTTTAATGCTTGTGTGACATCATTTAAGGGAATTATTTCAAGTCAGAGTCGATTTAGATTTCTTCTTCCAACTTAATATACGGCTTATACCCAACTTTTATGTTCATTCGTTCCTACATTTTCTTTATTGCATATTCAAAAAGTGATAATTTAATTTATAATTTATGAATTTTTTAGAGATTTATTGAAAATTAGAAGTTTTAATGTTCAACTTTGTATAAAATACAAACGTACACTGTATCAAAAAATTGTCCGTACAGCACTCGGTTAAGAAACCATTGATAAAAAAACAATTACAAATCAAACAAAAAATTCAGTTTTAATTTTTTTAAAACTCAACATACATTTAAGAACCTGAAAATAATAATAATCATGATATAACTTATGTTACTTTCACGTTTGATAAGATTTACTATTTAAATCGCCTAAAACGATCTCAAATAATTGTCCGTACACACAAAGAAGTTGAGGGAATTTGGTAAAAAAGTTAGGTCTAATATTTCGTGTTGTAACCTGTTCATGAAATGACACTTTGCAACCTTCTTTTCATATTGAGAAAGCCAACTTCTGAGTTATCTCGGGCGGAGTTTTTAGCCCAATCCTCCACAATGACCCGTTTTAATTGTTCCTTGCCGTTAATTTGGTGTTCACGGATCTTTCCTTCTAATAATGGCATAAATTATCAACGGGGTTAAGATCTGGTGGCTGGAAAGGATGAGGAAGTATTAACTTTACATTGTACAATAACCATTCCTTTATCAGCTTTGACGAATGCTTCGGGTCATTGTCATGTACGGAGCGAAAATCTTGCCCATGTCCCATTTTCTCAGGACTTATTAACAAATTACCCTTCAAAATATCCAAATAATTAAACCGGTTCATTAAGAAGGTGAAATGTTTACACCCCTTCAGCTAAAAGCTCTTCAAACCATTATACTTCCGCCACCATGTTTTATTCAAGTTCAGTGTTGGGTTTCCGCCACACCATAACTCGCCCATCTGAACCAAAAACGTTAGATTTTCTTCCTTCTGAGGGAATAACATTTTACCAGAACTCTTCGGGCTCACTCACATATCCCAATGCATATTCCAAGCGCTTTTAATATTATTTTGTCGGAAAATACATTTCTTGTATGTCGCACATTGTCGATACTCTTGTTTATGGAAAATATTGCGTATTGTCTGAGGTTCTATCGCTCCTTTTTTGCGTTGATAAACTTTGACAGCGATCGTTGGACCACTAAGCTTTCGATTCTGTTTTATTGCCTTCTCTATTAGATGTATTTTCAGGTTGTTAAATGTAATTTGAGTTTAGAAAAAATAAAAACTGAATTTTTTGTTTGATTTGTAAGTGTTTTTTTCATCAATTTTTCTTTAACCGAGTGGTGTACGGACAATTTTTTGAGACAGTGTATTTACTCGTATAACTTTTAATTCCAATATTTTGTTACAGTTAGTACATCGTCGAGAATTATTAATGGATATTGTTGAGAGTTTATGTTATACAAGAAGTTAGTTTTTATGTTTATTTGCGGTTTAGAATGAGTCAATAGCTGTGTTTTTTTATTCGCTTCGAATAGCTCCTATCGAGAGCCGTCATTTTTCTACGCCTAAATTTAAATTTGACGCGCTATTTATTGCTAAACTAAACTTATTTAACATCACACTATCATTTTTAATTCAGTTGTTTAGCGAAAACTTGATATAAAAAATATTTGGCTCTACCTATTTATACGGAGCGCTATCGGGAGCCACTTTTTACATACATGACGGCTCTCGATAGCAGTTATCCGGAGTGAATAAAAAAACACAGCTAATACTTATATACAAATAAAATAGGAAATAGTAAAAGAAAAAGTGGATTTTAAGTTTATGAACAGCAGCTTAAGTAAGTAGTTAAAGAAATTGATTTTCCATTTCTTCTCCCTGAGATTTTATTAGACCATAAAAAATAATCTACGCAACATAAACAAATTATTATGATTCGTTAAGGACATCTGCATAAATTTAACGAAAATCCATGAAGCTGTAATTTGAAAAAAAAAAAAAATAAAATAAAAATTGTGGCTAGAATATTAGGTGCCTACATAGTTAGTATATCATCATGTCCTTGTATATTATTTGTTTTCCTCTCTTTACATAATATCTTGAGTATCGCGTGTTATGCCAATAGCAATTTTCGCAGAAATATTGGAACAAGTATTTGTTTTATTTCTGTGCATAATCACAGTTCGATATAATCGCGCGTCGATTTATACGTCATTCGTTTCTATTTATTTATTGCACAATCTTCAATATATGTACTTATACTTACATAAATACATACAATCTATAAAGCATACATTAATAGGATGAAATATTTTATATAGGTATTACTTAGTCATAAGGTGACAGTTATGTACAATTTGAGTAGGATGGTCATGCAAGATACGAGT
This sequence comes from Tipula vernalis, assembly GCA_958295665.1. Classification (NCBI taxonomy): domain Eukaryota; kingdom Metazoa; phylum Arthropoda; class Insecta; order Diptera; family Tipulidae; genus Tipula; species Tipula vernalis. Next base: position 4,149,344 of record OY282560.1, on the reverse strand, counting down.
TGGTCTTTCACCAGATAAAAATTTTGTATATACATACGTACATACATAAATATTATAAATTTTAACAGACTTTGCATATCGATAACTTTGCATCCCACTATGAAATAAAACTAGCACCCTTGCATATTTAAAAACAAGCGCTTGAAAACCGGTAACATTCTTTGCTAAATTAAAAACCATTTCCTATTTTTTTTTTGCTATAAGTACTTAAGTATATTTTATTGCAGATTACGCATTATTGAATTTTCTTTCGAAAAATAAGACTTTTTGCAATTGTAGAAGACAATTCTCACTTTAAAATAAGTTAGGAAGATTATATTGATAAATTGGTTTGCAATCCATCAAAATTGTGAATCGCCCGTTTTAAACTTTTTATAAATATTTTTTTATTGTTAGCTTGGAACGAATAAATTTTTATAAATTAGGTTTTAAAAAATAGGGCATCTTTTAAGAGGAGTCATGAGAAAGAAATTAAATTTTTCAGAAATTTAATCACATAAGTACACTCTAAAAAATTAGAGTAAATTTAAACGTAAATTCAACATAGTTTGCTTCAATTATTTAAGTATTTTCTTTTGAATAAATGTAGTAATGATTCTTTTTTATTAATATTTAACATTTTATTGAATTTTAATCATTTTTTGCTAATAAATAACTTGAAAAATGTTTAAAATTGAACAAATATTGAAAATCCAAATAAGGTTCAAGAAGATTAAACATAGGTTGTTGAAAATTACTTCGTTATGATTAATTTTCAACAACATTAGTTTAAAATTACTATCTTATAGTAATTTTCAACAAAAAATCCAGACAAAAAATTGAAAATCCAGACTAAACTGGATATTTAACAGTTATAAAAATTATTTTATCAAAAATTCAACAGTTTCTTTATATGTTCGTCCGTAGTAGTTCTGTTTGGATCAAACTGTGGTAGCTGTGTTAGAATAATTTTAAAATTTAAACTCAAGTGAAAAGTACTCGTATTAAGGGACATCATTATTTAATAACTATAAAGAGTGTAAGTATTTTTGTTGAATATTATGATTGTTTAATTAATAAAATCCATTGAAAGTGTTGTATATTAAAGTTTTATACATTTTAAAAATATTTATAGTTGGGCGCCACATTGGAGGATATTATTCAGTCAATTCCGACAGCTGGTCCTTGGATTGCAATAACCGGTAACCTATTTTATATTATTTATACAACCTTATATCTAATTTGTTTTTATTTTTTTAGATTCAAGTTTAGATTCTCAAACGGCCTACATTTTCATTGAAAATACAGAAATAAGCTGTACCAACAAATTTAGCTTATTTGAGTTGATTATAGAAGTCCTTTACTATTATTTTATTTTCAATATTCAATATTCAAAGTCTGTATCGCAAACAATGGATTTTTTAGTACGTTATCTTCTTAAATATTACCCACCAAAAGCCCGCGGACCTAAAAAGACTCTATACAATATGTCCAAAATATTTAATTTAGTTCGCAAACTAGATGAACTTTCAGATAAAGAAAAATCAAATATTTCATCTGGCGATAAATAAGAAAAATATTTTTATTTTTTATAAAACATACATGCGATTTTATATTTTTTAGTATACATATATTAATTTTGTATTAAAACAAAGGAACTGATTTTCAAATGAATTATTTAAATAAATTTATTATTTTAAAAACATTAAATAATCAACTTTGTGCCTTTTATTATGTTCTTGAAGATTGCTCGTTTTCTCACGGGAGGCGCTTATGGCGTAGTTGAAAATTAACTTTTGTTGTTTAAATTTAAGCTATAGAATAAAATTGAATACATAAAATTAAACATTTTCTTAAGGAAAATTAAGCAAATGGTTACTTAAATGTCAACTTTTTTATAAATCAAATTAAACAAATTGTTGAAAGTTACCCTAAATGTAAACAAAAATTGTTAAAAATTAATATTTAGTACATATAAATATTAAACAATCTATTACAAATCTCTGTTGAAAATCTTATTAATGTTGTTTATATTTTAACAAGAGTATTGATTAATATTCAACAGGTTTAAAATTACTACAATTATTGTAGGTAACCTGTTACATTCAATTATTGAAGTAAAATTAAACAAAAATTTTTTAGAGTGTATGTTGTTGCCTACCACTGTAACAGCTGCAAGCAGTGGTTCGCGGATAACAATATAACAAAGCTATTTAAAAAAAATTGATGCTATTGCGGATAGAGCGTTGGAGGCTGTTGAAATAAAAAAATTGAAATTAGAAGTGGCCAAAAAGAAAGAGTTAATTGGTGCATTAATGGATAAAGCAATCGGTGTATCGGATTCATCTGAACATCCATCATATGTGAATGATGTAAACCATACTAATAGTTCTTCAAGATTGTTGATACCTTCTTCTAATCAGGGCATTATCGGGACGGGGCAGCCTGTGGATACATTATATCCAGGTGTTATACAGGATAAAATGTATCTGTATATTAGTAGGTTCCATCCCTCGGTGAAAAAGGAGGCTGTACAAACTTATATTTGCTCGAAAATATTGGACTGCAATGCTGACCAGGTGGATTGTAAATCACTGCTCTCTAAGGATCGTGATGCGGATAATGCACTTACTTTCGTTTCTTTTAAAATTGGTTTGACTCGGGAACATTACAATAAATTAAATAATTCAGACATGTGGCCTCCAGGTATACTGATACGATCGTTTATGAGTCATCCGCGGAAATCAAAAAACGTGTTTGGTGTCCGGCTCGATTTCAGCACCTCGCAAAGAATAAACATTTATTATCATAACGCAAGCGGTATTCGCTCTAAATCAAAGAATCTATTTTTATCTTTACTTGAGGATGAATATGAAGTGGTCTGTATAGCGAAGTCTTGGCTAACATATAATTTTAAGACGGAAGAATATTTTCCGGCATCGTACATTGTTCATCGTCGAGACAGGCATCTTCTTAAAGACACATACGAGAAAGGTGGAGGTGTGCTAATTGCTGACGGATTGCGACTTGGATGTAATCGCAGTAAGAATCAGATATCATGCGTTTTCACTAATCGTTTGTGTCATGTATATTCCACGCGATTCTAATTTTGGGGTGTATGCTAAAGTCATTGATATTATCAAGTCTAGCATAACACCCATTTTGCAACCAGAGGATCGTTTATGTATATTGGGTGATTTCAATTTACAAAATGTTAATTGGCTTCGAGTTGATGATTTTTAAACTCCGTTGTTTCAGTGGGTCTCAAACAATGTATAGACGTCAAGAACAAGTGTGGGAATGTTTTGGACCTGGGGGCCTATTCTCGAATTTCACATCCATTTTCCACATGTGGACATCTGTCAAAGTTCACAAAAAAACGTTCGAAAATTGTAATTCGTATATAAAACACATGCGGCATTGTCATTTTCCTATAAGTATGGGGAATTTTTCCACATGCTTATACCCATTCGGAAATATTCCCTTAGTACCGAAAAAATTCAAATTTTATGAGTTTTGACAGATGTCCACATGTGGAAAATGGATGTGGAATTCGAGAATAGGCCCCCTGGTATTTTTGCCGTTGGATCAAGAAGTTATTGTCGAGACGTGTGACGATTTAGCTGGAGCGTCGAGCATATGCCACTTTCCAATAAAACTGTCTTTCGATTTATGTGAAATTGTCAAGGATGAGTTATTTGTTGAAAATTTTAATTATAAAATTGGGGACTACGATTCCTTTAATGCTTTTCTTGATAATTATGATTGGAGTGCATTTGAGGGTAATGATCATTTAGAGGAAGTACTGGATAAATTTTATAATGTTCTAAATGTAGAAATGGTGAAATTTATTCCTAAATTTAAAACTACGCCTCAGTTGAAGGAACCGTGGTATAATAAACAGCTTATTAATCTGAAAAACCGTAAAGGAAAGGCTCATAAGAGATTTAAACTTTTCCCTACTCCTGATAGGTACGCTGTATTTGAACCCTTGAGAAATGAATTCAGAATATTGAATAAATTTCTTTACAACAATTAAATTTTGGAGATCGAATCGAACATAAAGGATAAACCTGATAGCTTCTGGAGATTCGTTGATTCTAAGAGAAAAACTAAGGGATATCCGTCTACTATGTTTTTGGACGATCGTTTGGGTCATAATTTGAAGGATAATTCAGTCCAATTCTGACGATAAGACTCTTAAGACCCTCTTAGCTAAGACCCAGTTTGTAAATTATTTTTTTTAAGACGAAAGTCTTAATCGGTATTCTGGCGGTGACAGTCTTAATATTATGTACTAAACACTCTCCAAAGATTGTGTAGAGCTGTCAAATGTTTTTTTTTCTCTTTTTCCTAAATTTTTTTGAAATTTTTGAGATATATTTGCGTTTACTTTTGCTTTTCTTTACTTAAATACCATTTTTATTTATTTAACTAGAACAAATTTATCAAATTTTCATCCTGTATTCTTATAAATCCAATTTTCATTCTATTTTGTAATCCGTCCATTTTGTTTTTTTATGTACGTGTGTATTCTGTTTGTACACTGCAATTTTCTTTGATATAAAAATATTTTTTTTTAATAATAATTCCAATAAATTTAAGTTATACTTATTGAAATTTTGAAAAAATTTAAATAAGTATAATTTAAATTGAAATAAAGAAATTTAAATAAAAAATTTTATAATAATAAATAATAATTTTAATATATTATGTACATATTAAAAATTAAACCCATCCAACATTTCATTGCTCTTTTCTCTCTATACGAGAAATTATAAATTATGACGCTTAAGACCATCAAATGTGTCGATGCTACATAAGACCGTGTTTTAAGATCAATGACAGCTATGACTATGTGCAGAATACGAAATAAGTCTTAGTTAAGACCCGAGTACTAAAATAAAAAAAATGTCTTACATAAGACGATTTTGTAGTCTGTGACTGTGCGTCAGAATAGACAGGTAAGTAACTTGTTCGCTGACATTTTTGAGAGTGTTTATGTAAAGAAACCGTTAACGACAGATTCGACATCGAGCTATTGTTCAGTGGCTAATATAAATTGTTCCTTGCAATTGGAACTTGATACTGTTTTGAATGGTCTACTCTCGCTTGATATCAATCAAAGTGCAGGGTTCGATTCCATTCCTCCCTTGGTTCTTAGAATGACAGCACATGCTGTTGCTTTTCCAATCACAGTTCATTTTAACAAAAGCCTTCGACAAGGATACTTCCCGAACTTTTGGAAATGCTCTTTAATTAAACCAATATTTAAGTCAGGTTCCAGAAGTGATATTACTAATTATCGAGCCATCAGTATTTTATCCGTTTTGCCGAAGCATTTTGAAAAATTAGTCAAAGAATTTATTTTTTTTAATACTCGTAGGTTTATTTCTTCTAAGAAACATGGATTCCTTCCTGGCAGATCAACTGTCTCGAATTTGTTTTTACTGACCAATTATATTTCCGTTGAATTGGGGATGGATGTACAGGTTGTTTATTCAGATTTTAGCAAGGCGTTTGACAAAATTGATCACAAACTACTATTCCTTACTTAGTTTACCTATTAGGTGGATCAAGTCGTACTTAGATGGCAGAACTCAAATCGTTAAGATAGGGAATTACATGTCTAGACGGATTCATGTTACGTCAGGGGTTCACCAAGGAAGCCATTTGGGTCCCCTTTTATTCATTCTTTTTATTAATGATGTGATTAACTGTATTAAGTATTCTGAGATTCTTATATATACTGACGATATTAAGATGTATAAAACTATTTCGAATATTTGGGATGCAGAGGAGCTACAGTCGGATTTATCGGATTTTACGAATTGGTGTACTTACCAAAATTTATTATTGAATACTAAGAAGTGTAAAACAATGCGATTTTCCCGTAGAAGGAATGTTTTGAACTTTGACTACGAATTTTTTCTCAAAGGCCATAGAATTGAGAAAGTGAACACTTTTAAAGATTTGGGTATCACATTTGCTTCTAATTTATCCTTCCAAACTCATATACAGGGCATTGTTTCTAAGGCGTTTTCCATGTTAGGGTTTGTTAAAAGATTTTCCAAAGACTTCTGGGATCCTTATGCGATTAGAATCTTGTATATTACGTTGGTGCGCTCGCAATTAGATTATGGCGTAGTTATTTGGGACCCATTTTATCAGGATTCTTCTGATCTTATAGAAAGGGTTCAAAGACAGTTCTTAAAATATGCCTTGCGTAGATTACCTAGGGACAATAATCTTCCCAATTATATTCTTTCTCCTTATAGGGGATGATGTAAACTATTAAAATTGGAACCTATCTCTATTCGTAGAACTGCGACGTGTGTCACTTTTGTCCGTGATCTCCTCGTTTGTAGAATTGATTGTAATGAGATTCTCGATTTATTTTCTATTTACGTTCCAACACGTGTGTTACGATCGAGTGGGGAGTTTGTTCTTAAATTACCAATACGGAGGAGTAATTTAGCTATGAATGAACCTTGTTTATAATGTCTCGGTTGCTTTTAATAAAGTACGGTCGATTTTTGATTTTAATTTGTCAAGAGATGCATTTAAGGTTTTGATGTCAGATTTTCTTTCTAATTTTTGGTAAAGTTTTTTTTTTTTTTTTGTAATGTATTGTAGAATATTTTAAAATTGTAACCAGATTTTTTTTTTTAAAGTTGGTAATTAAATAATAAATAAATAATTCAAAGTGTTGCTATTTCAAATTGAGAAATGGTCATACCCATATCAGATCGTCAGGTTTATTTCTCTTAAAAACTACAGTGTATTAATCAAATTAAGTAAAAGCAAAAAGATTTCTTGATAAATATGTACTTACAATAATTAATATAGATATCATCTTTCCTATAAGTTTGTAAAGCGATCCACAATTGGAACATTTATTATAATCCCTTTTTCAAGAGTCCTATTCCATTTCCCAATTTTCTAATGATTTCATTCTAACATAATTGGCGAAGACTAATGTCTGTCAAGTTTAAAACAAACACAAAATAAGTCAAATCACAATCCAGTTGTTTTATAATATAAGGTCTGAGACTCTATACGGGAACAAAATCGGCACCTAACTTTTTAGGTTTCTAAAACTTCCCCGATTCGACAATTTTGCTGGTGTACACATTAATTGCCCAAAAAATGAGCCTCATCGCTGAAGTGATTCTCTGCAAAACTGACATCAACTTGCAACCGTCTTCTGAAAACGTTGCGAAATCGATACAGATCTTGCCAATGAGTGTTAGTGGACAATATTTGTTAAATCGCAAGGCTGAGTCTTTAACCTTCTTGAAAGTTCGACAAAAATTGTTGCCCCAGCAGAAAGTGTCAGACAAGGTTTCATCAAGTACATAAAACCAAGCTACAATAAAATTTGAATTTTTGGAATAAATTTGAAGTACTTTCGTTATAACATTGGTGCACTGTAAACCGTGAAAATGAGCCTAAAAACCTTTTCACAAAACTTTTTCATCTATGCGTATCTTGATATTTGTAGCCTAAATGTATGCTTAAGTATTTTACTTTGTTTAAATTGGCTGTCGAAAAGGATATACATATTTTTGGTGTGGCTTAGGATTTGGTTTTTTCATCTCATTGTTTTTCGTTTCTCCATCGCCCGGCGAATACGGAGGTTAAGGCATCATCATAACGGTGCAATTGCCTTGAGTTGTTTTTGACGGAAATCCGAGCTTTTTTTCGGATTGCTTCACCTGAACAGTGTAGAACTTCCATCTGGGAAGAACTCATGGTACACGGGGAATTAAGCTCGGAAATTCGGATTCTTAGTTTCTGGGATTATTACACGGTCGGATTCTGACGGTCAGGCTTTTTCAATTGTTCTGTGCGGTGACGGTACGATCTTCATTGTTTTGTAGTAAATTTTGACTATTTCTACGCGTTGTTGAATGTTTGCTAATAAAACCCTGAGTCAATAAAAAAGCACACCTGTTTTTCAACGAAACTTTTAACAAAAAATTATTAATCGTAACGAAAGCAAACGTAATAGAAAGTACTTACAATCGATTCGCTAAGTAGATACAGCCACTTTAAGATCATTGCCACGAGAAATATTTTAAAAGAAAACAGAAATAATGGGGGCAATACTAGACTAACCATGACAATTTAGTAGAATCGTCTACACAACTGCTAAATTTTATTTAACTATGTACCAGCTAAATGATACGTAAGTAAGTGGAAAAAAGTGAAAATACTTAAATAGTGATTAGCAAAAAAGATTGGCATTTTAAGATTTTAAAAATAACTGGTTTAGTTAGTCCCTTTTAAACAACAAATACTAAAAGTTATAAATACTTTGTTAATTAAAACAATAAAACGAAAAGAATTTTTAGTCAAATTATTCTTAAATGATTATTAGCCCACATACAATACCAAAATAAAAATTATCCAATAAATAATAATATTTTAAGACTCTATAGTTCTAATAAAATAGATCAAGCTCTTTGTTCTGATGAAATCACTGTCTAAAAAGTTAAAGAATGTACTTTTATACACAATTTAATTGAATGAAGTAAGCATTTAGAGACAAAGTAAAGATAAGAGTACTTAATAATAGTAGTTTGTACTAATAAAAAGTAAAATAATTTAGTGAATTTTAAATTACTACTTAATTAAATAATTAAGTGACTCGCGGTAAATAATTTAAAAAATTAAATTTTAAATTAAATTGATCTCGCTTGTGTATCGCAAATTATTTCTTATGTCATGCGGATGAGATCTTAACAAAACTATTTTAGTCTGTAAGATTTCGTAATATATAATTGACCATTTTCAAGGTCTTTATATTATAGTTATCCAAAATAGTTTTTATGTACATATATGAAATTACCATAATTTCAGGTTTCGCAGACAATACTTCATGAATATTTTCTAAAAGCAAGAGATCATTCACCTGCGGCTTAAAAATATGAAATGTTAGACCGAACAAAATATGGTTGACGTTTATGAATTTATTTTGCTTTAAAAACGTCAAGAAGCATAATAACATATTTAATTAACATAATCTTGTATGCAGCATGTCATCACATACAAAATAAGTAAGTATAACAGCGATACATCAAATTATTTGGTCAATAAAACATAAAAAAAAACAACAGACAAAACACCGCAGCCGCAACGAATGAATATTGTAAATCGACTGCAACATATTTTTATCCAATGTTTTTTTAAGCCATGAATCACTGTTTTCGTCTTACCGTTTTGTTTTTTTTGTCGTTTCTTAAGTTGAGTTTTACTTGAGTTGTTTTTTTTTTTTTTTTTTTTTTTTTGTTATACAACAGAATGGATTAATGTTCTTAACGAAAATAAACAAAAATGAAGTAATGTACAATAACAATAAATAAGAAATCGCGCACTAACGAAACAGAAAACTTGAAATATTTGCATTTACGACTATGTCGTCATCAGTTTGTTGTTGTTGGTGCAAATGCAGAGATGGGGACCGTTTAAATATTTTGAGCACGGTTCAATTGAAATTAATTTAATATATTGGCTACTTATTATTAAGTAATTGATTAAATTAGAAAAACTTAATTCAGCACTCTCAGGTCGAATCGGTTCACACCGCTTGTTAAAAGTGTTGCGTTTTACTTTCTTTTACTCTAGTAAAATAAAGTATAGTAATCATGAAAATTTTGGACCTTGAGCTTTTTAGAGATTTATCTGTTTTGAGGTCCCTTGAGTCCGAAAAAGTGGGTTTCGAAATGGTGTCTGTCTGTCTGTCAGTCTGTCAGTCTGTCTGTGTCCTCTCTACAGCCCAGATGGTTTAACCAATCGAACTGAAACTTCAGATTTAAGGTTTTTTGATAAATTGGGAGGCCCCAGTGAATTTTACTCCAAATCGGCTAACTGGAAGTGGCACTCCCTTGGTCCAGAAAATTTATTTTGCAAATATCTTAAAAAGTATAAGGTTTACAAAAAACTACTTGAAATAAAATGTTTCCAAAAATTAAAAACAAATAAAAATAAAAAAAAAATTTAAAAAAAAAATTTAAAAATTTAAAAATTATAAAAAACAATAAAATTTCTCAAAATTCTCTGTTCGTAAAAGAAAGTCGTGTGTTGGCCACACCTCCATTTTTTTTTTACTTTTTACTATTTCTTTTCGCTTGTTAAAGAGTGGAAAGTAAAGAAAATATCAAAATTATACATATTAGAAATTTAAAAGAAAAGCGCGAAAAATATTTCATTCCATTTATGGATTGATTGTAGAGCAACGCGCACAGGTAAATGATCTGAGATTTCACTGATACCATATAGTATTTTGCGTTTTATTTTGTAATTCTATTGACCCAAGTGTGTTTGTGTCAATTTGTGAATTGGTTTGAAACATAAGAAAGCAATGTTCTATTTCTTATAAATATATGTACTTAAGTATTAACGTTTTTATAGCTTCTTTTATCAATATTATATAAATTCAGTTTGTCTTATTATTTGCTTCCTAAAATGAAACAAATGTTTGTATTTTGAGTAAGTACATATTATAGTAGAAATAAGAATGAGAATTTTTTACAGTGCGAGTAAATTCTTATTTTTTGCGGTTAATAAGAAAATTAGTGTCAATATTTAGAAAGATATTTTCCTCGCTTCGAGCGTTCTTCTTATTCTTTATGGCTTCTTTTATTTGATGAGTAATGTAAGTTGTTTCTTTGGCATCCGTGCGATTTAATTAAATATTGGAATAATGTAGTAGAGCGATTTGATTTGATTTTTTTTTTATAAATTAATTTCTACATTTACTTAAGTCTGTAAGTATGCAAAATTACTTTACGCTATTTTATAACATCATTGATTTGTAATGAAATAAATTATTTACGGATCTGTCGATTTAGTGATTTAAAGTCACGTTTACGAGTATGTTTTCATATCTCATCTTTTCATCTTATTTATTTTGGGTAGAATCTAATCCTAGAATATTGGATTGAATTATGAAAATGCAGTTTTCTTTTAAAGAATCAATGACTTAACCAGATATGTAGTGGGCAACCGTTGTTCATATGAAACATAGCCTAAACTAATCTGGAAGAAGATTTTCGTGCTTATTTGGAAAATATAATTGTACCAAGAAAGTTTTACAAAGTTTAAAAACAAAATAAATCTTTTAAAGGCAGTACAAATTTTTTTTTTTTCCTTTATTTAATATTACAACTGATTTACAAATCATTTAGTAATTTATCTTTCTTAAATGAAGATTCACATTTGACGGGCAGTAGCCCAAGGGTTACTCCCGTTTGAATTTACATAGTAATTATTTTTCTCTAGTCTAATTAAATACAACTGCACAATTCCAAAGGTTTCTGCCTTTGAAGTCTTCTTACTGCATTGGTGGTATCCAACAAACTTCGTATGTCTGCATTTTGGTGCCGAGATATCCGCTGAATGTGTTTCTTCGCATGATTTTGTATTTCTTCACTTGCATATTCCATGTTTAAGTCCCTATGGAGGTTATCATTTCTAATGTACCATGGTGCGTTTACAATGCCACGCAGCACTTTGTTTTGAAAACATTGAATCATTTGTACATTTGTCTTCTTGCTCCAACCCCAAAGTTGAATACCGTAGGTCCATACTGGTTTAAGTATTTGCTGATATAATAGCAATTTGTTATGTATTGTAAGCTCAGAGTTTCTACGTATTAGCCAATACATTTTCCTATATTTAATGTTCAATTCTTCTTTTTTCTTTTTAACATGCTCTTTCCATCTAAGCTTGCAATCGAGAGTCATGCCGAGGTATTTGGCTGTATTTGCATTTGGAACCGGCCTTGAATTAAGTTTCACTGGAATCCAGTTAACTTTCTGGTTTGTGAAGTTTACGTGAACCGATTTTGCTTCGTTTAGACTAATGCGCCATTTATTTGTTCAGCTACTCACTGTGTCGGTTTCTTTTTGAAGTTTGGTCGTTGCTTCTGATATACACTTTCCAGTCGCCAGAATAGCTGTATCGTCTGCAAATGTTGCTATGGTGGCACTTTCTGTATTTGGCATATCTCTGGTGTACATGATGTACAATATAGGACCCAGTACGCTACCCTGTGGTATGCCTGCTGATATTCTCTTTAGTTCAGAGTACTCTCGGTTATATTTTACACGGAAGTGTCGGTCTGCGATATAAGATTTAAGAATTTGATAGAATTGCTTTGGTAGATCTCGATGCAATTTAAATTCAAGTCCTTGGTGCCAAACTTTGTCGAAAGCTTGTGCTACATCTAAGAAGATGCTGGAGCATATCTTCTTATTCTCAAGTGAGTCTTCGATTATATCCGTTATTCTGTGAACTTGTTCTATCGTAGAGTGATTTTCTCTAAATCCAAATTGTTGTGGTGGAATCAAATTTCTCTCTGCTATTATTGGCTTGAGTCTCTTGAGCAGTAATTTTTCAAATAATTTTGAAATTACAGGAAGTAGTGAAATCGGTCTGTACGACTTTTTATCGTTCGCTGGTTTGTCTGGTTTGGGGATCATAATTACTTCAGCAACCTTCCATTGCCGTGGGACATATTTTAGTCTGAAGACAGCATTGATAATTTGAACCAATTTTCGTAGTCCCTTCTCGGGAATGGCTTTTACGACTTGTCCAGTAATTAAATCATATCCTGGAGCTTTTTTTCCGTTCAAATTACACTTGATCTCATTTTTTAATTCCTGTAATGTTACACATCGAATATTATATTCATCAATTTTGCTAACTGTTATTATGTTTTCATCTGCTGTTTGCCTAGGTAACGGTTGAAAGGTGTCTTCCAAGTGAGCTGCAAATAAAATAGCTTTTTGCTTGTCGCTTTTGGCCCAGGTTCCTTCCCCATTTTTAATAGGCGGCACATGCGTTTTGGTTCTTTTTAATCCCTTTGTTGCTTTCCAAAGAGAGTAATCAGTATCTTTATGTTCGGTGAGACCATTTAAGTACTTGTTAATAGTTTCGTTCTTAATTTCTTTTATAAGTTGTTTTAGTTTATTGCATAGAAAATTGAGGATTTTTTTGTTTTCCGGGGCGCGTGTCCTTTGTCAGGTTTTTCTTGCCTTCCGTTTCTCTCTAACTAACTCCCTGACTTCAATAGGATAATTTTGATTCCTACGGGATTCGGTGTGACTAGCAGGAGAACTTTCCCATGCTGCTTGTTGAATAGTACTGTTAAATACCTCTAGTTCGTCTTCCAACTGTACCGGTGTTTTAATCGGCACTCGTAGATTTATTTGCATTTCAATTAGATCTTGGAATAGGTCCCAATTAGTTCTATTATTTGTTAATTTAGGCAGGTTATCCTTATTAATTATCATTGTGCTGAGTGTCATGATAACAGGTGTATGATCGGAATATATCCCTTCGCTGTTTTCGATGCACATGTAATCCTCGAAGATCCCTTTCGTTACATAAAAATCAATGAGATCTGGTATTTTATTTATATCAGCAGGCCAGTATGTTGGTTTACCTCAAGAGTTGAACTCGCAGTTATTTATTCGTCCGGCTTCGAATAGCTCTTTTCCTTTATGGGTTGTAAGTCTTGATCCCCAATAGGTGTTTTTTTGCATTAAAGTCACCACCAATAATAAAATTGGATCCTAATGATCTAAAGAGTCTATTATAATCTTCTTTGTTTAGATTTTAGCGTGGAGGGCAGTAGATAGAGGAAATACTGTATTCATTATTATTGTTAGTTCCAGCTTTTATGGTTTTAACTTCAATACTTTCCTCTTCTATACTAGGTTCTTCATAGTGTTTGAGATTCTTTTTCACTATTACTGTTGATCCTCCTCTGGGTTTTCCTCCTGGGTGAACAGCATAGTAACATTCATAATCACGTATTTTAATAAATGATGTTTTTGTCAAATGGCTCTCCGATATAAGGCAGATATCTATTTTTTCTAAATTTAGAAAAATTTCTAGCTCTGGAACATGTTGCGCTAGTCCGTTCGCGTTCCAGGTGACAATTCTTAATGATCTGCTCTTTTTAGTATATGAGGGCTGTTGCCTCGTTCAAGGTTTGATGCATATCTAGACGCTTATATAAAGCTTCTAGACCACGTTCTTGCTTTGCTAGCCTTATATTTATGGCTTCTATGCTTCGACAAATCCTTTCAAGGGGGTTATCATTCGTAGCATTAGATGATTGCTGTACAATTTGTGAATAACTTTTCCGCTCTGTACCAATACCTGGTGGTTTTGGCTCCGCTTGGGTTTTAGTTGGTTTCTTTTCTCTGGTAATCCTAGGGTTTTGAGGAAACTGATGCGTTTTGTTTCTTAGTCTTTGAAGTCCTTTGGCTACTTCACAGCCTCTATAATTTGCAGGATGATGCCCTTTACAGTTTATACATTTCGCAGGAGTGTTTCTACTTTCTGTACACTCTTTCGCGTTGTGTTTTCCAGCACATTTTACACATCTTGGCTCCCATCTGCAATATTTTTGCGTGTGATTGAAACCTTGGCATTTTTTGCATTGAGGTATTAGCCTCGTGTTTTTCTTAAGCGGTTCTATTTTAACCCTCATATTGAGAATTGCTTTGATGTTGAAGATGTTTTCAACTTTCTCCTTTTTGTTAAACGTAAGCATGAAGAGTGGAAGCCCCCTTTTTTTGACTTGATTGTTCTCACCTCTCTCTCGTTTTAGGATGTTTACTGCATCTTCTATTTGCAGATCTCTTGCCTTTAGGTACTCAATTATGTCCTCCTTCGTACACGTTGGATGAAGGCCTCTGGCCATAACCTTAATTGCGCGTTCGCTTTTATCTTCGTATGTGAACCATTCTTTACCTTCCGCATTGAGCTTTGTTGCTAGAGCTCTATAAGTATCGGAATCCGGTGTATTGATTTTCCACACGTTATTGTTTAGTGACACTACTCTATATTCCTTAGCTGCCACTGATTTCATTAAAGATTGTATGCTAGCAAATTCTGTTATGCCGATTACATTAATTGGCGAAGGCGCCTTTTCTTTCGGTACAACCTTTTGTTGCCGATTTTGTTGCTGTTGCTGGTGAGCTCGTTTGGTATTAGTATCACCAGTTACTAATACATTAGCTTGCGAATGATCTCCAACTTCAGGCGAGAATTCTGCTTTTCGTTTTTTGGTAGGTCTTTTCTTTCTTTTCAGTACCCAATCTGTTTCTCTCATGAGATCCTCTTCATCAGTATGGAACTCATTGTTATAACTGGTGTGAGTACTTGTTTCATTATAACAAGTTAGCGGGTTTTCAGAAATCTCCATTGGTTTGGGCTTCTTTAATTCTTCATTTTCTTTTTTTAGTTTTTCAATTTCGCTTCTTAGTTGGGTTAAAAGTACATCTACTTCACTGAGTTTTCGACAGAGTTCAGCGTTTCCGTCTTTCTGCTGATTTGCAGAGTTAGTATGATGGTTTGGGCAGTACAAATAACAAATTTTTTAGTCAACTAAGGATGTATTAAACTTTTCTTATCAAGCCAATGGTGGTCGGCCTCTTTTAATTTGCCTTATTTATTCGTCGCTAGGGCTAAAGTAAAATGTAAAAATAGATAACCCTGTGAGTAAGCTCAGAACTGTTCCCTTTTTTCGAAATAGAGCACGATACTGTCGATATCTATAAGCTTCCGGCGTCTGATCACATTGAATAGATTACTTATTTGGGTTTGAGGAACTAGTGACTATAGTGTTATCTCTTGGTGTTGGTAGGATCCTTCTATATAATAGATACAAAATTGGTCTCAACACGCTGCCCTGTGGTACTTCCGCCGCGAGTTTTTTTAAGGCGGAGTATACCTCACCACACTTTACTCGAAAGTGTCTATCAGTTGTACACGAGACTAGGATGTAAAAACTGCCTTGTAAGTCCCTCTGCAATTTGTAGTCCAATCCTTTGTGCTGAACTCCATCAAATGCATGTGCCACATCTAAAAAAATACTTGTTCAATAGTGGAATATATTTGTCTGAATACATATTGATGTGATAGAATGAGATTTCTGTCTTCTATTAAGGGTTTAACTCACTTCAAACAGCTTAGATATCGTTGGCAGTATATAAATTAGCCTATAAGATCTTTTGTCATTAGATTATTTGCCTGGTTTAGCTAATATTACTCTGCAACTTTCTATTGACGTGGAGCACATTTCAACCGGATTAATTAATTGTTTATGTTACAACACCTAGGTGTTTACTGTACACTAATGTGTGTTGTTCGGCGTTGTAGGGTTATATTTTATTTTATTTTTATTTATTTATTTTATTTTAAGTATTAAGGGTTAACACTTGGAAAACTTTTATCAAAAGTTATTTAAGAAAAATATTTGGCTAGACAAAACGATGTGTATCGTGAAAGTAGCAAAAAAGTAAAGCAATTAATAAAAAATGAAGACGAGTTTGACTTTTCCTCTACTAGCTTCCTTTCTTGTATATAGCGGTGATTTGAATAACTAGAAAATAATAAATTTTTAAAGAATTTTCCTCCATTTCCAGAATATGTCGCGCTTTTCCAGAATATTTTTAAAGCATTTATCCTTAAATAAACGTATTATGTATTATAAACTATTTTAGCATATATTCAAACCAAATTTTTAGCCAAGACAAGTGAGTGATAAATCGTGCATACCTTCCGGAATCTCTTACTAGTTTGATTGATCGGCGAACTCTCATTGCCATTGCCATATCTTGACAACAACTGTTGTGCTTTTTATACATTCTACTAGGTGATAAAACTGCCGCTCCGCTATGGTCAGTCGCAAACCAGAAAGCGCTCAATTTTGGAACAAATGCTTCTGGATTTTTGTGCTCAATAATGAAAGAGTTCATCTCCTCCTTTCTCAAACGGCTTGAAACCGGCTATGGCTGAGTTATATTAAAACGGGAGAATTTAACAGCTCTAATCATTTGACTTGGCGATAAGATACAATGATCTATATGATGACTTTGTAGCCTTGACTAGATTATTCATCCATAAACCGTTGACATGAGGTAAAATAAACTTATCGGTCTTTAATTTCAGGCTTAGATGCTTCGATTCTTCCATAAACATTAAAACGATTGTGTAAAAGAAGCTTTCATTGAGCTAACCACCTACACACAGTGCACCAGTACATTATAAGAACGGTTCGAAAAGTCTCAGGAGAGACGCGCTAAGATTTAAATAACAATATTATCACATAATGTATCTATTTGTTTAGTAGTTATGTAGTCAAAAAGTAACATGTTGACTAATTTTTGACCTTGCAATGTTGCTTCTTTCGTGTTTACTCACATTTTACTCCTGCTGATGAAGTCATTACCGTTGTTAATCTCTGTAATCGACACCGATCTCACGTTGTTTTAAAAACCTTTTCATGCTTATGAACCAACCCCGTTCAATGCGAGCTTCAAATTTTAAATAAATTGGTATTCAGTTGCACCTCATGGCAATTTTTCAATAATAAGAATTTTTTCGCATCACAATTTGCTTTTGTGATAAGTTGTAAATTTACATTTTTTTGATATTTTGATTTAAATCAATAATTTGAAATAAATCAAATGATTTGAATTAAAAGTACCCTGAACTTCGACCGGTTTGGATAGAGTCTCAGCAACTAAAAGTATCAGCTGAAGCGTTCGGTGATGAACTAATGAACAATCGATGATCAAATTTGATGGGGCGGTAAAATTTTTTTAAATGAGTTAAGTTGTTTTCCGAAATGGTTCCGCTACATTGTTGAATTTGTAGCTGATTGATTTGAAAATCCATTTCTGCTTTCATTTCAAGAAAAGATGCCTAATAAATCAATGCAGTTACCGGGAAGATTATCTAATTTTATTGAGAATGGCAGAGTCTGCCTGTAACGGTTCCATATTCCATTTGGCTTTGTTACAATAAAATGTTAAAGAGAGCTTTGGAAGGTGTTAGATTCTGAAGCCCTGTGTATGTTATTTGATTCTAAAACTAAAAGTGTGCAGCTCGAAAATTCGCTTGGTACTTAAAGGCCGGATAGAAAGAATGTCAAACAGTATACCACCGGCCTGGTTGATTTTTATCATGCCGCCTTCTGTGTCTAGAATTCATATCTTCGCATACAAAAAAAATCGAAAATGTCTGATCCGGTATAGTCTGATTTGAAACTGACTAATTCTTTTACTTTCTTTTACTCTAGTAAAATAAAGTATAGTATTCATGAAAATTTTGGACCTTGAGATTTTTAGAGATTTATTTGTTTTGAGGTCCCCTGAGTCCGAAAAAAGTGGGTTTCGGAATGGTGTGTGTCTGTCTGTCTGTCAGTCTGTCAGTCTGTCAGTCTGTCAGTCTGTCAGTCTGTCTGTGTCCTCTCTACAGCCCATATGGTTTAATCAATCGAACTGAAACTTCAGATTTAAGCTTTTTTGATAAATTGGGAGGTCCCAGTGAGTTTTACTCCAAATCGGCTAACCGGAAGTGGCAACACCCTTGGTCCAGAAAATTTGTTTTGCAAATATCTTAAAAAGTATAAGGTTTACAAAAAACAACTGAATACAAAATGTTTCCAAATATTAAAAACAAATAAAAATAAAAAATTAAAAATTAAAAAAAATAATTAAGAAAAAAATAAAATTTCTCAAAATTCTCTGTTCGTAAAAGAAAGTCGTGTGTTGGCCACACCTCAATTTTAACTAGGTAATTAAGGGACCTATTCCATGTGCTAGCGAAACCTGTGTCATCATTGTTGGCAATGGCCGATATTGGCCCTTGGGAGTTGAGTGCGATTTCCAAAAAATAATTTTGCAGAACTTTTACTAAACGAACGATTCGTATGGATTAGGGTTTTCTAACTAGGTATTTGAGGGACCTATTCTGTGTGTTAGCGAAACCTTTGTCATCATTTGTAGCAATGGCCGATACTTTCCATTGGGAGTTGAGTGCGATTTCCAAAAAATAATTTTGCAGAACTTTTACTAAACGAACGATCTGTATGGATTAGGGCTTTCTAACTAGGTAATTAAGGAACCTATTCCACGTGCTAGCGAAACCTTTGTCATCATTGTTGGCAATGGCCGATATTGGCCCTTGGGATTTGTGTGCGATTTCCAAAAAAATGATTTTGCAGAAATTTTACTAAACGAACGATCCGTATGGATTAGGGTTTTCTAACTAGGTAATTGAGCAACCTGTTCTATGTGCTAGCCAAACCTTTATCATCATTGTTGGCAATGGCCGATATTGGCCCTTGGGGGTTGCGTGCGATTTCCAAAAAATAATTTCGTAGAACTTTTACTAAACGAACGATTCGTATGGATTAGGGTTTTCTAACTAGGTAATTAAGGAACCTATTCCATGTGCTAGCGAAACCTTTGTCATCATTGTTGGCAATGGCCGATATTGGCCCTTGGGATTTGTGTGCGATTTCCAAAAAATAATTTTGCAGAACTTTTACTAAACGAACGATTCGTATGGATTAGGGTTTTTTATTTTCTTTTACTCTCGTAAAATAAAGTATAGTAATCCTGGAAATTTTGGACCTTGAGATTTCTAGAGATTTATTTGTTTTGAGGTCGCCTGAGTCCGAAAAAAGTGGGTTTCGGAATGGTGTCTGTCTGTCTGTCTGTCAGTCTGTTAGTCTGTCAGTCTGTCTGTGTCCTCTCTACAGCCCATATGGTTTAATTAATCGAACTGAAACTTCCAATTTAAGCTTTTTTGATAAATTGGGAGGTCCCAGTGAATTTTACTCCAAATCGGCTAACCGGAAGTGGCCACTCCCTTGGTCCAGAAAATTTGTTTTGCAAATATCTTAAAAAGTATAAGGTTTACAAAAAAAAACTGAATACAAAATGTTTCCAAAAATTTAAAAAAAAAAAAAATTAGAAATTCTCTGTTCGTAAAAGAAAGTCGTGTATTGGCCACACCTCCATTTTTTTAATTATTTTCCTACTTGGAAAATAAACCACAAAATATTTTTAAAGTGACTTTTTCAATCTCATTTTGGTCCTAAGACAACCACCAGGCAATAATAGTAACAATTTTTTTTTTTTAATAAATTTTTTTTTTGGTGCACACACACAGAAATACCAGTCCTTATTTTAAATCGCCTAATCTCATTGAGTTAACAAAGTAAAAATTTTAATTATCATTTTCCTTTGAAATTTGATGATTTTATCTTTCCTGTATGAATAATAAATAAAAGTGTTCTTCTCTGTCGGAAAAATATCAAGCAAACAGGCAATAGAAAAAGTTAATAAGTTTTTTTCATGTGAATTCAAACATAATAAGAACAAGAATTATCTCAAGAACTTATAAGTAAGAAATTCTTCTAAATCTAATTAAACTAAAATGCAATTTTCAAATAAGTAATTATTCCTGTGTTTTTAGAAAAAAAAATGTTTTCTTATTGGTATGCACCATTTAATATCAAGCATTATTTCTTGTTTTCTTCGAGTTACTCGTTTATGTATGTATACACGTTGTGAGGATGTTCTTAATATACAAGCGATTAAACTATATCCCATCTTTAACCACCTGTTGTTCGTTTGGTTGGTTTGGTTAGAAAAGAATGAGAAGAGATAATTCTGTTATTTTTTGTTGTACACATATTTCTTGAGTATATTCGAGTCAATTTCTTTGAATATTATGGACATTATAGAACACTCAACTTAAAAATTATTTAATGAGTCAAACTTCCGAATCGAATAAGACAAAGACATACAGGTTATTTACTTGATTTAAGGACGGCGTCCTCTCAATAGGAATACATTTGACCTTCCTGCTAATTGAACTTTACATATAAACATAGTCCATGCCTCTTATATATACATCATGAATAATTCATTCAACATATTTCTATATGTATATAGGCGAAGAAGAGAAATCACTGTTTGAATAGTAAAATCGTGCGCTTACCATTATTTCTAGAGATCTATAAATTACTTCATATGGCATGAAATGATTAGTAGAAAATTGAAATTTAAGCCGTGCCGTTTTTGATAATTTATTATGTTGAAAATGCAGTATGTTTGTACTATAAGATTGCGGCTTATCAGGTTTTTGTTATAGCTATAAAACATTTTATATTCACTGTTACTAATATTGAATTGAAAATTTGTATAAATTTATTGAAAAAATGCGCCACACCATAAAACGCAATTTCTTTAATATTTTTTTAAAGGTCGCAATAGAACACCTCAACTAAATGAATATACGTAATGTATGAATCATTGGATATAACGATGTATTGATTTATAGACTACTCGTCCAAGATCAATTTTTTTTCAAAGTGGGGTTCGCGATTCGATACAATACGTGGATAACTTAATCATAATTCAGGTTTTCTTTAAATAACGTAAATGCCTTTGTACTAATGGTTGGTGCTTGGTGTGATAAATAATGTCTGAATGATTAACTGATCGACTAGCTAGTTGAAAACATTTCTGATGACGTGTTAGTCGTGTTTTACGTTTTAATGTTATCACGCGAAAAAATATTGAATATTGTTTTCAAATTACATCATAAATTATTTTTATTTGTATGTTCTTACACTTAAGTGCTTTTCAAGAAGTTTGATCATCGTTTAGTGATTAATGCAATTGGCTTTATTTTACTTGTAACTAAGTATGTATAATATTTAAGTAAAAAGAAGAAAGAAATCAATATGTAGCATCGGTAGATTATGGCATTTCTTGTAAGAAAAAGGTACACTGTATCAAAAAATTATCCGTACACCCCTCGGTTAAAGAAAAATTGATGAAGAAAACAATTATAAATCAAACAAAAAATTCAGTTTTTATTTTTTTTTAACTCAAATTACATTTAACAACCTGAAAATAATAATTATCATGAAGCAAATTAATTTACTTTTACGTTTCATATGATTTACTATTTAAACATCCTAAAACGATCTCAAATAATTGTCCGTACACTTGCACTTTTGTGAAAATTAACGCTAGCACATTAACAATTTATTATTTGTTTTACTCCTATTTTCAACTAACCGTAAATTACGAAATTTTGTATGCGTAAAAGTTAATTACTAGTCGTATTTTTTATGGCGAATGAAATATTGTCCAGTTAATTAAAAATGTTTCATTCTCGTACCAAAAATAGTGTAGAAAATAAAAAATTGATCATTAAATTGGAGAGTGAAGGTAAAAGTTTACAGGAAATTTCCAAAATAACTATTCGCCCGCGATCTTCGATTCAATATATCATCCAGAACTCCCAAAAAAACAAATCACTAGAGATGGTTGTTGGGCGTGGTCGCAACCGAAAGCTGTCCACACCTCAAATACATCTAATATAGAAGGCAATAAAACAGAATCGAAAGCATAGTGCTCCAACGATCGCTGCGAAAATTTATTAACATAAAAAAGGAGCGATAGAACCTCAGACAATACGCAATATTTTGCATAAACAAGAATATCGTCGATGTGCGACACGCAAGAAATGTATTTGCCGACAAAAAAAATATTAAAAGCGCTTGGAATAAGCATTGGGATATGTGAGTGAGCCCGAAGAGTTCTGGGAAAATGTTATTCCCTCAGAAGGAACAAAAATTTAACGTTTTTGGTCCAGATGGGCGATTTATGGTGTGGCGGAAACGGAAACCGAACTCTGAACTTGAGTAAAACATGGTGGCGGAAATATAATGGTTTGAAGAGCTTTTAGCTGAAGGGGTGTAGGACATTTGACCTTCATAATGAACCGGTTTAATTATTTGGATATTTTGAAGGATAATATGTTAATAAGTGCTGAGAAAATGGGACATAGACAAGTCAAATCTGATAAAGGAATGGTTATTGTACAATGTAAAGTAAATACTTCCTCATCCTCCCCAGCCACCAAATCTCAACCCCATTGATAATTTATGCCATTATTTGGAGCGAAAGATCCGTGAACACTAAGATAGCGGCAAGGAACAATTAAAATGGGTCATTGTGGAGGAATGGGCCAAAAATTCCCCCCGAAATAACTCGGAAGTTGGCTTTCTCAATGAAAAGAAGGTTGCAAAGTATCATTTCATGAATAGGTTACAACACGAAATATTAGACCTAACTTTTTTACCAAATTCCCTCAATTTCTTTGTGTGTACGGACAATTATTTGAGATCGTTTTAGGCGGTTTAAATAATAAATCTTATCAAACGTGAAAGTAACTTAATTTATATCTTGATTATTATTATTTTCAGGTTCTTAAATGTAATTTGAGTTTTAAAAAAATTAAAACTGAATTTTTTGTTTGATTTGTAATTGTTTTTTTTATCAATGTTTTCTTAACCGAGTGCTGTACGGGCACTTAAACACTTAAACGAGAGTTTTAAGCTAAGTTTGTTCAATTGTAGAGGCTTATGTAGTTGCTTCAAAAATGTAGAGGTAAACTATATCATAAGCGACATTTTCAATTTTATTCAGAAGAGACATTACACATTTTTTTGCAAATTATTTAATGTTACAATCTGAACATTTATTATTTACTATTGTAAATTTATCAATTAGATAGCATTTAGAAATGTATGTGTACGTTTATAAGTAACTAGTTAATTATTTATTAATTTGATTAATTGAGTGGAATACTTACGATAGTCTACCTCTAAATATTTGTTTTACTAACGGTGCTTATTGAAAATTATAAAATTACGATTTTTCAAAAATTGTAATTAATGTCAATTCCTGATTATCACATAGACAATAGGTTAACTAACGCGATGACCGCGATGTTATAGATTTGTCTCTACGTAACGAACTGAAATTTATTTTTGATACTTGCATTAAACAAAATTATTTTAGTTATAACAATAGATTTTATAAGTTCTCAGACGGTTTACCTATGGGATCTCCTTTATCACCCTTGTTAGCGGAGATCTTCATGAATTTTTTCGAACAAAAAATTCTTTCTTCTAACAACCCATACTATAAACATATTATTTTTTGGTACAGATATGTTGACGACGTTTTATGTCTTTGGAACGGTACTGACAGACTGCTTAATTCTTTTCTTACTTGGTTGAATTCCCAATATCCCAGCATAGATTTCACACTCGAAATTGAAGCGAACCACTCAATTAATTTTTTGGATATGACGATAACATGAACTAATTCTTCCTTAGATTTTAGCATATATCGTAAACCAACGTATACGGACGCCATCATCCCTAGTTCATCTAACCATCCTCATAACATTAAAATGTCAGCTTTCCACTCATTTTTGGACAGATTAATTAACATCCCATTGACGAACACAAATTATAATAAAGAATTGAGGTGTATTCTGAAAATAGCCACCAATAACGGTTATACAGAGCAAACCATAATTAAATTATTGAACAAAAAATTAAAAAAACAAACGTTAAATAGTATTTACTCCACGGATAACACATCATCCCTGGTTTGGCGTCGTTTAGATTATGTTGGTAAAACTAGCCAGAGACTGAATAATATTGTATCCCGATTTAGTGACATTAGATTTGCTTTTTATAATAGAAACACTATTAAGAAATTAATTTTTAACAACATAGAAAAAACAGATATCCTTTCCAAGTCAGGTGTTTACAAAATTGATTGTAATGATTGTAGTTTCAGTTATATTGGACAGACAGGACGTAATTTTAAAATCAGAGCCAATGAACATTTATCAGGGCTTAAAGAGTCTTCTTTTCATAATCATTTAATCCAACAAAACCATTCCTCATCCATGAATAATTTAGGTATTTTGCATATACAAAATAGAGGTAGGCGTTTAGATACCCTAGAATCATACGAAATTAGGAAAGCTATATTTTTTAACCAAGATATCTTAAATGAACAAAGAGAGATTCGATTTTCACCCCTCACTGATCCTGTGTTATTTCATAATCGACCTTCATAAAATAATATTCTCTTTTATTTCTCTTTTATTCTCTCTTTTATTCTCTCTTTTATTCTCTCTTTTATTTTTACTCGCACCCCTAAATTATTTTATGATAGATGTTATGCCTTTTTTCTTCAATTTGCTTATATTTTTGGTTTGTATTAGTTTATTTTGATGGTAAAAATTTTAGTTATACATATATATTTAAAAAATTTTTTTTTTTTATGATTGTTAGTCTTTGTGTGTTTTTATTACTAGGAATTTTATATTTAAACCACCATTTTTGTAAGTAACTGTTAGTTTAACTCCTGATGATGACCTAGCAAGTCGAAATCGATTGAGAATAAATTGTATCTCAAATTTGCGAAATACTAAACAAGTGTTTTATTTAAAATGTTATTAAATGTGTTTCGTCAAGTGCCGACGGCAATAAGTGTTAACAGAGCTAGTAATGGTAATGATTTGAATTTAGGAAGAAGCACGTTTCGCCACACGATTATACTCAGACACGTTAAATAGCGTGAGGAATATGATGGTCCTGAAACGTTAACTTGAATGAACCTTATAAATTTTAATGTAATTAAAATTCTGACCCGGAGCATTAAATATATATATATACATATATATATATATATATATATATATATACAGCCTTGGCCAAAATTATAAAGCACCCCTCCCAAATTGCAGTATCTACAAAACGAATGAAGACAAAAATTAAAACTCAATATTTTTAGGAAATACTTTTTATATTTTATTAATTTTAGTATTTTGTAGGTCCTCCTTTGGCTTTGATGACAGCCAGGACTCTTTTATTCATCGACCGTACTAATTTTTCGCAGGTATTTCTCGATATAATTTTCCATTCCTCTGTCAGCGCACGTTTGAGGTCTTCCTTTGAAGTCATACTGCGATCCTTGATTTTTTTTTTTAAAATTGACCACAAATTTTCAATGGGATTTAGGTCTGGTGACTGGGCGGGCCAGTCCATGACTCGAATTTGTTTTTTTCGAAACCAACTCATCGTAACGCGGGAAGTATGGCAGGGGGCATTATCCTGTTGATAAATTATCGAACAACTATCCGTTTCCCCAAAGATTTGCCGAATTGAGGCATTCAATGCAGCCTCGAGGACGGTAACATAGTTGGTACTGTTCATCGGACCCTCACAAAACAACAGTTTTCCCACCCCTGATGATGCCATACAACCCCACACCATCAGTTTACCCCCTCCATGCTTTACGGTAGGCACTATACAATCAGGATTGTATGCTTCCCCGACTCTTCTTCTTACGATGGTTGCGCCAGGAGTTCCAAAAATCTATAAGAATTCCATCAAATTTAACATAAATTTCTCTATTAATTCTTTTAAAATACATAGCACAATTTTTTATTTTTTTTTTGACTAATTATTTTTTAATATTTATTTTTTATATTTACCTCAAAAGTATATTCATCTGACCAAACAACTCTCGCCCAATCCACGTCATTCCAATGTTTGTGTTCTCGAGCCCATCTCAAGCGACTTTTTATGTTGGTAAGTGAGAGCAAAGGTTTTTTTCTTGCTTTACAACCTTTCAATCCAGCTTGCAGGAGCCTTATTCTAACTGTCCGTGCCGAAATGTGAACTTCTTGTTCTGTTAAATGCTCTGCAGCTATCTCAGCAGATGTTTTTCTTCGGTTTTTGAGAGATTTTCGCACAATTTGTCGATCGTCTCTTACCGAAGTGATACGATTTCTGCCTGAGCGTAGTTTATAGGCATAGTCCCCGGTCTCTTTAACCCTTTTCAATGTAGATTGAACTGCTCCACGAGAGCATTTTAATTTTTGGGATATTTTAATTTGGCTTACACCCTGGGAATCCAACAACACAATTTGTGCCCTTATTCCTTCACTGAGTTGGCACGCTTTAGGCATAATTATCACAAACACACTTTTTTTCTCAAAAAACTTACGAAAACTCTTTTTGATTTAAAACACTTTATGTGAAGACTGCACACGATCAAATACAAAACTAATATAAAAAAATTTTACGACGCTACAACTTCTTGTTAAGAACCTAAAACAAAACAAAAATTGGTGATTTTCAATAATTAAGGGTCGCAGTCGGTGGGATGACTCGTTCGTTAACACCCATTGTTTAGAAAGACATAATATTAATATACCGGGTGTTTCTTTTAAACTGAGACGATCAAATATCTCGAAAAATAGCCACTCTACGGAAAAAATGTACATAATCAAAATTTAATCATACCGCGGGGGAAATACATTAGTGCAAAAAAAAGTCCCCCAACCCCCGCTTTGTAGGTGGGGCGGGGGTAACTTTTAAACTAAGATAGGAACCCATATTTTTTATTGCAGATACGGATTCTACGACTAAAAGTACGTATGATTTGAATGAAATATTTTGTTCGGTTCATGATAGATGGCGTTGTAATCGACGAAATTCAATTTTTTCAATTTATTCTTCTTAGAACACACGCATTCGATTCTGCAATACGTTTGAAATAAAAAACATCACGTTTTCATTGGAAATACTCGAAATTCGTCATCAAAACAATTTATTCAGTTTTGTAAATCACATTTAACGTTTGTGTTATATCTTCATGTTTTTCGTAATTGCAAAATAAACGATAAAATACTTTAGAATGGACCGTTTAACTGTGCCAGAGAAAATTTAAATGGTTCTGGTTTATGGAGAAGCTGGCAGAAATCTTGAAAATGCTGTTGCTATTTACGCTCAACGTTTGCGGATAGGATTCGTTCACGTGCTTCATTTGGCCGTACTATCAAACAATTTATTACTGATGGAAATGTTCAACCGAAAAAGAGGACCCGTAGAGCAACAGTCACTGGAGAAAATAATGAAATTGCTGTATTGGCTGCAGTGACTCATAATCCTCATGTTAGTACACGAGAAATAGTTCGCGATTCCGGATTGTCCCTCACCAGTGTTTGGAGAATGTTAAAACGGCACAAGTATCATCCATATCATGTGTCTTTACACCAAGATCTTCATGGCGCTGATTTCCAAAATCGGGTAACTTTTTGTCAATGGGCACATGAACAAATACAACAAAACCCCAATTTTTTTCGTTGCGTAATGTTCTCTGACGAATCGTCTTTTACAAACCATGGAACGGTTAATCGACACAACATTCATTATTGGAGTGTTAAAAATCCACACTGGCTTCGCCAAGTTGAACATCAGCGTCCTTGGACTGTCAACGTGTGGTGTGGAATAATTGGCAACCAACTCATCGGCCCCCACATTATTGAAGGCAACTTGAATGGTCAAATGTACCGAAACTTTTTGGAAAATGAACTGCCAATATTACTTGAAAATTTGAACTTAGAAGTGAGACGGAACATGTGGTTTCAACATGATGGTTGTCCCGCACTCTATTCGTTGGTAGCACGTGAGGTACTTGATCGTGATTTCAATGGTCGCTGGGTCGGTAGAGCTGGTCCGATAAATTGGCCCGCCAGATCACCAGATCTTACTTCGCCAGATTTCTTATTGTGGGGCTATCTCAAAGACAAAGTTTACAAACAAGAACCAACAACACGTGAGAACATGATTGAGCGAATCAGAAATGCGTGTGCTGAAATTCAACCAAACACACTTCTCAGTTGTGTACAATCATTGGAAATGCGTATTAATAAGTGCATTGAAGTCGCAGGCCATCATTTTGAACACTTATTTTAAGCTAAAATTATTTTATTCACCTGCCATTTACATTAATAAATTGTTTTGATGACGAATTTCGAGTATTTCCAATGAAAACGTGATGTTTTTTATTTCAAACGTATTGCAGAATCGAATGCGTGTGTTCTAAGAAGAATAAATTGAAAAAATTGAATTTCGTCGATTACAACGCCATCTATCATGAACCGAACAAAATATTTCATTCAAATCATACGTACTTTTAGTCGTAGAATCCGTATCTGCAATAAAAAATATGGCTTCCTATCTTAGTTTAAAAGTTACCCCCGCCCCACCTACAAAGCGGGGGTTGGGGGACTATTTTTTTGCACTAATGTATTTCCCCCGCGGTATGATTAAATTTTGATTATGGACATTTTTTCCGTAGAGTGGCTATTTTTCGAGATATTTGATCGTCTCAGTTTAAAAGAAACACCCGGTATAATGCTAATAGTTAGGGGTGCTTTATATTTTTGGCCAAGGCTGTATATAGTATAGCCTTTTTAATGCATTTGGAAAATATTTGGAATTTTGCTTGATAAAAAACCTGAAAATTTTCAGCAACCTTGAATGTTAAAAACAGTTATTACTTTTCCAGTGACATTGATTGTAATATGGTACGAAATAGATTAATCGATTAGAAATGTTGTTTGCATTAGGGGAACACTTTGTTTCTCGAAATGAGAAGAAGAAATCCGAAATTTCTTGGGAAGCATTTCTACTCATGCAACCAATAAGTTACGTACCACTTATCTCAGTGATCTTGAATAGCTAGGCTTAGGATAATTTGCTACCAGAATGAGGTGAAATATGAGCAGTTTTAATTTATAAAATGAGGTATAAACGAAATTTAAATCTTATCACATATACGTACGTCATAATAACAATTCCGTTTTAAAATAAACCAAAAATGTTTCATGCAAGTTGGTTAACCACAACAGAAAACTAGACGTGCTTATCAAAGTTTGGAATAATGAGACCATCGAACATTTCTGTAACTTTACATACTTCACAATAATACAAAGTACTACAATAGTTTTATTAATAAAATTCCTGTGTTGACGAGCGTGATAAGAACGTGTCACTAATTGTAAGATAATGAAATACTTAAATTTTATTTATTTCTTAGTCGAACTTAAGATCCATCGCGACTTTTTTATATTCAAAAAATCTAATTAAAATGACAAATGACTTAAACATTCAGTATAATAATTTTAATCTAATCTTAAACAAATTTTATAAAAGTACCCCTGAATGAGTTTCTTAATTTGGTGTGATGGTGATACTACAAACAAATATGTATGTATGTATAGGCCATTCCATGAATTTAGATTGAAGACAAACAAAAAATTGTTGTTTCCTTTCTTCATATTTTACCATGTTGTTATATCAAAGCCGTAGATAGACACATACTTGTGACTTTTTTTTGTTTTATTGTTGCTGCTTTCGTTTTTTTTTGAAAGCGACTTGCGATTAGCGTCCGTGACGATGAACGTGGGAATACAACAAAAATATCAAACCTCTAATAGTTTAAATTTTGTTTTGTTATAATTTTTTTTTTTTTTCTCGACTGACTTGTGTATTTACGAGTATGTTGTCTTAGTCTTAGACGAAGATGATTTATCTAGATTTAAGAGTCTCTTGTAAATGAATGTCTATGATGCGTGCAAAGCTGTTAATTAAATTATTTTATGCTCTTCCTATGCTGTACAACTAACTATCAGGTTATACATATTCGATTTATATGTTTACGTGTGTATACACCACAATAGCAGGTGTGTCATCGAATTGGCTGGAGGTACATTACAAAATAATTGATTTTTTTTTTTTTTGTGAATTATAAAGAGGGGTTGAAATGTATAAGCACTTTTTTCCAAACTATTAACTAACTATTACACATGACGGCATGTTAACTAACTATTACAGAAGAAATTACTCTTTGAAACATTAAATATATGTAGTAAAATTAAGAGTAAGTAAGACTTCCAAAATTAACTAAAGACTTTCGAATCTATCACTGATTAATCGTTAAGTAATTTTTCAATGAAATTTTTGAAACGTGAATAATTTTTAAAATACCAAAAACTAACATAATTTTTATGAATAATTTTCTGCATATTTCTTAAGTATATGACTCACTTTTTTTGCAAGACCAAAGATAAATTTCAGGTAAAAAATGTTACGAATAACGTTTTGTTTGCGCTTGTTAAATGCGTTAAATTTGTATACTGTTTATGCTAGATAAATTCTATTGTACCTACTAATATTATTGCAAGCCGAGATCATGAGTTAGTCAAGTATAATGAGAATCAAATCCGGTTGTAATTAAAACCAACTTAACTATAAATAACGAAAAGATGGATGGTAGTTCTTGACCTGGTGAGATACCAGCTTAGTTTTGCTACAATATTTAAGTAATCTTGACATTTTGTGATTTCTCCAAAATAAAATAATAAAACAGGCTACGACCTACTTACGAATTAGGAAAAATTGATGATTTCTGATGACAAAAAAAAATTTAGGGACCACTTACAAAATATCATTTATTTTATTTGGAAAATATAATACTTTACCCATACTAACTTCACTAAACACATGCTACAAAATTCTTGCTTAATCAACCTGAAGTTGATAATATAATTTCAATTCAATTTTCATTAGGGCGATATGATTCATTAAATATACTTCTAAATAATTATTACCGGTTTCTTTATTATTCCAACGATAATATTAATTTACTCAGATGTTTAAAATACTTAAAAGCTAAACAAGCGCTATGTAGTTTTTTTGATATAATTCCAAAATTATTGCTTTGTTTTCATTAAAATCTTCTGGTTCTTGGCCGAATGGATCATACAATCCTACTTTCAATTTAATAAATTCAAAAACATATTAAATTGGCTGAGAAAATGAAAAAATGTTCAGTGGGTAAAGCTAAGAGTTTCAGACACTGACACTTTTGAAGAACGTTCAGTTTATTTAATTTCACACTAGTTTTTAACAACTGGGATTATGATTAGAACGCAGAAATTATTTTTATTAGATTGATATGCGAATCACTATTAATGTCTTAGGATTATTATTATTTTAGAAATTAGGTTTATGTAGAGTTTTAGATAGATATATTGTTTATGGTATAATTATAACTTTCATTAGCAAACAATAAAAAATAGTATTATACTTGATTTGTTATACTTGATGTTTTCTGATCAACCAACATAACCAAAACCCAAGTTAAATTAAATTATGCGTTATTGCGTTATTAACTACTAATTTTATAATATTAATTAAATTTGTATTAT
This sequence comes from Tipula vernalis, assembly GCA_958295665.1. Lineage (NCBI taxonomy): Eukaryota > Metazoa > Arthropoda > Insecta > Diptera > Tipulidae > Tipula > Tipula vernalis. The sequence goes on along the minus strand of OY282560.1, from coordinate 4,117,598 downwards.
AAACTACTTTTCACGAATAATATCAATGAATATTAAAAAAAAAAATGGTTTACTGAACATTAATATCGAACCATTCATAAGTCTAACGATTTTATTTTCAGCATAAAACCTGATGTACCGAACCGACTAATCACCATTAAAAATACTTAAGTAATAGCTTAATCACAATACGTTCATCAACTCTCGCGAACATCCAAATGTTGGGTTTATATCTCAAACTAACTCTATATATATAGAATGTAAATTGTGGTACAATTAGTCCAGTCGCCGCGGCCTGATGAGAAGATTGATTTTTTCATAATGATTATTATTATTATTATTTACTGGAGGGCCATGTGGGCGATAAGCCACCTCGTACGGCGACCTAAAAGATCTATTGTGCTGGACCCTACTTAATTATCCGTCCAGTCAATATTCAGGCTCTTAATGAATCTGACAATACTACTAGCCGGTACAAGATACATACTATCCGGGCTCATTGTTCTCCCTCCTAGATGTTGCAGTCTTTGCTGGAAAATGGCTGGGCAATGGCACAGAACATGTTCCGCTAATTCCGCTTCCAGACCGCAGAAGCGGCATCCATCTGTCGTACTTAGGCCCATCTTCTTTAGGTGATACCTTAAGGGGACATGACCTGTGAGGAAGCCAGTAAGCAGCCTCAACTCAGGTTTCCTAAGTTCAAGACACTCCTTAACTCTGACAGACGAAGGTGATATAAATTTCTTCGCCTGCCGTAAACCTAGAATTCTGCGCCTAAGGTGTCCATTAGTGACACCGCAGAAGGGTTCTGGTCGAATAAATGGAGAGGCAGAACCCTCACGGGCGAGGCCATCAGCTGCCTCGTTTCCTTCGATTCCAGTATGACCTGGCACCCACATAAGTGTTACCTTATTTGAGCCTGCCAGATGTTTAATAACCTTCAGACAATCCCATACCAGCCTTGACTCAACGGTACAAGATCTAAGAGCTTTTAAGGCCGATTGGCTGTCTGATTCAATATAAATCTTTGCATCGTTTAGGCCTTTTGCTATGCCTATCCTAGCGCAAAGTTCTATAGCATGTACTTCTGCTTGAAAAACGGTAGCATTGGTACCCAAGGACTTCGAGAGGGTAGTGCCACTCCCGTGTATTTCTATCCCCGCCCCATCTTCCGTTTTTGATCCATCTGTAAACCATACCATGGACCCTCGCTCAAATGATGGTCCACCTGCCCTCCACACATCCCGGTCAGGTAACCTAACACAGAATGATTTGTGGAAGTCCAGTTTAGCTGGCATACAGTCGGAAGGCATTCCTATGGTAGGGCCTGTCTGAAATTCCTTAAGGATTTCCAGATGACCCACCAGCTCAGTTTTAGGCCACCATACAACCGATGCGTAAGTGACCATAGGCCTAATGATTGTAAGAAATGAGCAGTAGATCATTTTTGGTTGTAGTCCCCAAGTACGCCCATAGAGTCTTTGACAGGCCCAGAGAGCCTTGATGGCTCTATTTTGAACTTTCAACAAATGTTGGTTCCAGTTCAGTTTTTGATCTAGGATAACCCCTAGATATTTAACCTCGCTGGAAAAAGGCACAGTAGTACCGTTTAACGAGGGAGCTGTAAGCGCAAGCTTTGTCCTTCTCGTAAAATGAACAATGACAGTTTTGCTTGGATTGACACTGAGTCCTTCCTGGTAACACCACTGCCATATTATATTGAGTGCATTTTGCATGCGATCAGAAATGACCTCATCAAACTTGCCTCTGATTATGATAGCCACATCATCCGCATAGCCCTGGACATCAAACCCATGGCTACTCAGAAGGACCAGTAGTTTGTCAATAACCAATGACCACAAAAGAGGAGATAGTACGCCTCCTTGGGGACAGCCCTTTACGGCCTTGATGGTTACTGATTCGCCACCTAGTCTGGCAGTAATCTCACGATGTTCCAGCATGGAACGGATCCACCTAATTGTAGAAAGTGGAACCCTTTTTCCCATTGCTGCCCTCTCTATAGATCCATAGGAGGTAGTATCAAACGCCCCCTCAATGTCCACAAGGGCACAAAGGCCAATTTCTTTATATGTCACTGCTTTTTCAATCCTCGTGACTAGCCCGCTAAGGGCCTTAACCGTGGATTTACCAGTTTGATACGCAAACTGGTCCCGATGCAGCGGATTCTTTCCAAGGACCTCACTTCTTATTTGATAGTCCAGGATTTTTTCCATCGTCTTCAAAAGAAACGATGTGAGGCTAATTGGCCGATATGCCCTGGCCTGGGTGTCTGGCCGACCCCCGCCCTTTGGTATAAAGACCACATTTACTTTCCTCCACAATTTCGGAATATAGTTAAAAGCATAACTTGCCCGAAACATCTGGATCAAGCTGGGGAGTATTTCCTCAATACCTTTTTTGAAGTAAAGCTGGAAAGATACCATCCCCTCCAGCGGATTTGAAAGGTTTGAAAGACCCAATAGCCCATCGCACCTTGCTGGGTGTGAACATTTTCCCAGAAAGACTCCAGATCCTACTGTGAGGCGCATAGGCCACCTCACTTGAAGGATCATGTGAGTCCCCTTGGGCCCCTACCACTACTGAATCCGGAAAGTGGGTCTCTAGCAGTACCTCTAAGGTTTCCTTCCGGTTTTCAGTGAACCCCCCATCTTGCTTCTGGAGAAGTCCTAAACCATTTGAATGATCCCTGGAAAAGACTTTCTGGTGACGAGCTGCAGAGGGCAATTCATTGATTCCCTCACAGAAATTCCTCCAGGTAGCCCTCTTGGATCTCCTTAGTTCGAGATTATATTCCGTCAAGGCCATCTTATACTCGCCCCATTCACCGGTGCGTTTAGCCTTGTTGAATAATCTTCTCGATATTTTCCTCAGTTTACCCAGCGTCCCGTTCCACCAAGGGACCATCTTTGTGGACTCTCTTCGCTTAACTGGGCAGCTGTTCTCGTAAGCCAAGTGTATAGAATTATGCAGCTGGTTTGAAAAGATCTCCAAACCCTCTGGAGACTCTATGTTCCCCACAACCGAGGGCATTTCTGATTCAAGTGAGACTCTATAAGAGTCCCAGTCGGTCAGTTTTGGAATTCTGATTTCCTGCCGCTGCATGGTCTCAGCCGTCAAATCGAATCTGATGTGCAAGTGATCATAAGCTCATCAGTTCGAAACTGGATTGAATTCTCTTACAATCTTCGAAACATATTAAAAATCATTTAATTAAATAAATAGAATTATGTCTATTAGTCGGTTTCGTTGAATTACTGTTCGTAAATACTAATATACTTCTCGTGTTAATCGAAACACAATTAAAATGGTCTAACCACCGGTAGCATATTAGAAATTACATGAATTAATTAACATTCAACAAAAAATTAATAAAAAAGTAAAAATATACAATGGGCTCCACCGCACATCTCCCCATAAACATTTGAAATGGCATAATCGAGTTTCCCCTAGACAAGTTATCTATCTTTCCCGCGATTATTAATTTTTTTTCCCAGTTTGTATTCAATTACGTCATCAAGCAAATAATTAATAACGTTAAGCGTTAGGGGTGTTGAACCTTTCCAATAATGGAATGACGGGCAATGGAATGTCGTTATACTTACTTATATCGTTTGTTCGAATTATCCCAAGATTATTTTTTATGAGATTGTTAAAATTCTATGTATAACCAATTCCTTTTTAATTACTGTATAATGTGGTAAATAATTATTGAATATTGTTATGGATGGCGTTCTTATTGGTACATCTAATACAATTTACAAAGGCCTTTTTTGCAGAATAAAAAATTTCTCTTATTTGCTTTTTTGTTGCTCCTCTCTATATCGGATTCAAATATATTACGTGGCTATGTACACAGACATAATATGTATTTATTACTAATTTTCGTTGTATCTCATATAAAGAAATCAAAAGAGAATTATTAGCTTGTTACAACACTGAATTTACTAGAAAGAATTCTTGACTGATGTACGAACCCCAAAATTTTGCGGGCCTTTTTAAGAATAAAAAAAAAATAAAGAAAATTGCCTCAAAAGTTTCAACTAGAGGTTGTTAATTTTTAAATAACAAAGGAATCTGTATTCATCATTGATCTTTTAAACCTGCGCGATTCGACAAATGTCACTCTACAACAGAATTGCTTATTAAGAAGCATTTAAGTTTACTTTACAAAAATATTATGAATTTTCCGATGCAATCAATTTTGCCAAGAAGAAATAGGATTTATCGAGATCAACTCGACTTTCAGAGACCGAGTGGTTCATGAAATTCAAGACGGACAAATTATAAGTGAGTTATAGAAACTACTATAAAAGCGACAAACATAAGGCTCGGGTAGATCGGTGATCTTCGTTAATTTAAGAAGCAGGCAAACATTTTCTTATTCTCCTCTCTTTAAACCATTGATTTCCAATTTATTTCATAATTATGATTTTGTATATGGTATTTATTAATATCAAGTCGCTATCGGCAAATATCCCTAAAAATTTGCGCTACGAAAATGGTTCAAATAATATTTGGTACATACTTATTGTACAAAAAAAGGATCAACTTCAGTTTTGTAAATAAGATCTTCCATATATCATTGCCCATTTGATTCTACCTTAAGAGGAACCTCTATCAGAAATTACTTGGACATAAATAATATTACCTTGAAAAGAAAATTTTATTTTATTTATTTATTTATAGTATTTTATAAATAATTTAGTATTAAAAGGAAAAGCACACATAGAAACAAAGCAATCGAAACAAAAAAAAATTGAAGTTGCTTCCATTAGCCATAAAAACCTCTTAAATTTTTTCAAACAATTTCCACCTCATGCTTACACATTCTATTTTGAGCAGTAGCTCATTTACAATAAAATGTACAGCACGAGGTGAAATAATATTAAAAATTAACAAAAATAGCAAAGTTAATATAAATAAATTAAAAAACTACGTATTGCCCATCAATCACGCCACTCCAAAATTTTAGACCTAAATAATTTTGCCGATCCTAATCTCTTAGTTTCCAATGGAATTGAATTCCAAAGGGAAACTCCCTTAACATAAAATGACGTGTTTAGCGACCTACAACAATTTTTAGCCGGAATTAGGCGGAAGTTAAAGGAATAAAACCTACTAAACATTAATTTCCTATATAGATAACAAGGCTCCTTAGCTTTGAGAAGTTTAAAAATAAAAAGACAAACGTGAAATTCGTAAAAAATAGATAAACTACATTCTAAAACAAGGCTGGAGTATGCAGAAATATGATCGAACTTCCTAATACCAAAAATAAACCTGGTACAAGCATTGAAACATCTTTGGAGAACATTCATATTTTCATGAAGCATACCGAATAATACTATATCACCGTAAATAAAATGAGGAAGAAGATAAGACAAAAATAATTTTTCCCTAAACTGACTATCAGAGAATCCAACCACTTTATACAAAAAACTAAGCATGCCAAAGACCCTCTTACTAATAGTAACTAAATGGTCACCCCAAGTAAGAGTTTTATTAATAACTAAGCCTAAATCCCTAACAGTATTTCAATATTCAATTAGCGAACCCTGCAGAAAAATACCAGGAAAGGACGAGGTATCTAACGGTTTTTTATAAATTATTTATATTCGCGTTTAAAACGAGCCTGTTAGAGACCGACCAGCTAACGATATTACTTAAATCTTCATTTATCAGAGAAATATTCCTAACAATAGAATCCTGATCTAAAGGACTATTTCTATAAATTTGAACGTCATCAGCGAACATATGAAATGAACAATGTTGAATGGAGGTTTCTATGTCATTTATGTACATAGAAAATAATAGAGGACCCAGCACTGAACCCTGAGGCACGCCGGAAATTACAGGAAGGAAATCAGACAAGGAATTGTCGAAAAAAACTGCCTGATAACGATTAGAAAGATAGTTAAACATCAATTTGGCAGCAGAAAGCGACAATCTAAACTGAGATAAGAGTTTATTAAAAAGGATTCTGTGATTAATAGAATCAAAGGCCTTAGAAAAATCTAACAAAGTTAAAGAAGTTAATTCCCTATTATTCATATTACGCCTAATATCATCGCACACATTTAATAACGCAGTAGAAGTGCTATGAAATTTTCTAAACACAGATTGGAAGCAACTAATTAAACTATTGCTATGTAAATGCGATTGAATTTGATTTTTAACAACAATCTCGAAAGCCTTAGAGAGAGAACTTAAAATGCTAATTGGCCGAAAATGGGATAGCTCTAAAGGATTACTGATCTTTGGGATCGGGATTAATTTACTTAGCTTCCACTGATCTGGATAAGAAGAGGACGTGAGAATAAAATTGAAGATTAGTAACCAGTATTTTGAGACGAAAGGGAAAACTACCTTAACGAATTTTAAATTGACGTTATCCAGACCAGAAGATTCCGATTTAACCTTCCAAATAGCAGATTGTAAATCCTCGAGAGAAATATTTGAAAACGAAAACGAATTAGAGGACGCGTTAGAGAACAAATCGACGGAACTACTGTCCGAGTTCAGACTAGAGCAAAAATAACTATTAATTTCATTGGGTTTGAAATCCCCACTTGAACTAATATTTGATCTGCCTAGGCCTAAATTACGAACATTACGCCAGAAAACCTTGGGAGGAAGAGAGGAGTCTAACTTGTCCTTGAAAAAATTACGTTTAGCAATTCGAATTAACCCTACAACTCTGTTACAAGCCTGCTTGTAATCTAAATGAAACTGACTATTAGGACACCTTTTCCATACACGATATTTACTAATTCTAATATTTATGGCATTCGAAATTTCCTGAGACAACCAAGGCGGAGATTTTGCTTTGCAAGTAACCTTTTTAAGCGGAACGCAACTATTAAACACCAAACTAATATACGAGTTGAAAAATTCTATTTCTCTAGTTGCAGAACTAAGACAAAAAATATCCTCCCAAGAAACTGAGTTACAAACTAAGTAAAGGCGGGAATTGTCTATACTAGAAAAATCTCTAAAGCTAAAACTCTTAGGTTTAGGTGGAGAGTAAGAGTTTACAGAAAAAACTAAAAGATCATGATGGGATCCCATACCGAGAGACAACTGATTGAAAAAACAAATAGAGTTATTAGTAAAAGAGATTATATGATCAATAAGGGAATAAGAGGCCCCGCTAGCGGTTGGACAAGAAAACGTTGGTGCCACAGTGTTGTGTACGGATAAATTAAGACTATTTAACAGATTCAAATAATCCCGAGGAAAGCCGGAATTTTGGAGTATATTGAAATTAAAGTCACCTGATATATACATTTCATCGAATCTACAAGAGAAATAACTAAATAAACTTTCTAAGTCTACAAGTGAGAAAATTTTCTAGTGCAAACCAACCAAGTATGTACATTGTACATACCATATTCTCATTCGAATGATGATGAACTTTACGATAACTTTGCGTATAGAATGAGATCATGTATTGTTACATATGGTATGATGGAATAAGGAATTAATTTTAAATTCATGTCATATACTTAATTATGTATAAATACAAAAAATTGCATGCTTGCCTCTGTGACATTAAATTTTATATAAAATCCGTATCTGTCGGCCGTCCTCCAAATATAGTCAGTACATAATTATGTTTGAACGGTATATTAGTGGGTATTTCCTATTTCTGTTGTATTAAACCATTTTTGTGTTGCAAATAATTAGATTCACTAAGTATTCACGTCTCATTTCACAGAAAATTATGGTTAAGTATGTGATTTAATTTCAATTGGATGTTTTTTTTGTAATAAATCTTAAGAAAAATGCATTTTTTTGTATTCTGGAATAAAAATAAATATGTATGTGTGTATGTTGTCCCTATTTTTCTATGTGTTATGTTATGTATTTATTTATTTAAAAAAAAAATTTTTGTTTCTTCTACCTGACTCTTTAGCAATCAACCACATTCTTATACATAGAATATAGATGATTCTTTTCTATGTGTTTTGCTTGGATTTTTTGTATTTTATTTTATGCTTTTTTTGTGTTATTTTATTAAGAATGTACAAATCTATACGGATTCATAGTTTCCGCTACAATCAGGTTCTTAGAGATTCTTATAATTAAAATATGTGTGTTTATAAAAGAATAACAAAAACAAAACCTAATAATATAATACGTAAAAGGGGAACCAGCTTCTGTTTGATTTGTAGAAGTGCGGTTGAATAACAAAATTTGGTTTTATGTATACTCAGTACCGATCTAATTTATATTTTATAACCCTGTTGCGATATCGGTAATTATGAATTTATCATTTCATTATAGGAACTGCTTTCAATTAAAATGACAAACAATTTCCTAAAATTTGTAAGTAATTATTGTTTATAATTTGATTCCGTGAAAATATTTGCAGTGTATTACCACTGATAGCGCAGTATAAACTTGAAACAGTATTTAATCTGAGTAATGTTGCAAAACTTATAATGTTTTTTAAATTGTACAACTTTTAAACAATTAAATATGATTTACTTGTACTGGTTAAACCATTCTATGTACGTTAGGAAATAAAAGTAGTTAAAAGTCTAAATTATAAATCTTCCAATTATAGCATAGCCACAAACCTTAAACATGTCCAAAGCAAACTATAAAATTGAATATGCCATTTCGTTCCTTGAATAGTGCTGTAACCTAATGATCTTAGTAGTTAATAATTGTAATATTCGGTACCATACATCAAATATCAGGTATTAATACTCGTATGATGAAAATTTTGAAGAACTTTAACCTTACAACATTATAATATATACCTTCTTAAACAATACATGTTTTTGTACATAACTAAATATTATTTTCTTTCTTTTCAGCTCTTAGTTATTGAACGTCAGGTGTTTGATTTTCTGGGCTATATGTGGGCACCAATATTTGTAAATTTTTTCCATATAATATTTGTTATATTTGGAATATTTGGTGCGTATCAATTGAGGGCTAAATATATAGTAACTGTGAGTATACTTAATTGATAAAATTTTTTTATTTTGATTTTATAGTGATTACTTAGCCATTAATTGCACAAAACGTGTGTTTGGTGGTTAGCAAATTTGCGATGTGCCCGTATATGCGATTGATGTCATATACTTTTACTACAAGTTTCAATCACAGAGGAAATGGAAAAATATGAATTTTTTGTACTATACTTGAGCAATCGGGAATTTTTATTTGAGATGGCACTTAAAAAGCTTGAAGTATAAATAAATAACAAAATATTCAGCTTTTTAAATGTGCGTAAAATAGGAACTAATTGCAATGTTGAAAAATAATTGCTCATGGAGCGCTTATTCGTACAGCAAGGGTGGTATAAAGTGATGATCACCGTGATTGATGTACAACAGGGTCGTACTTTGATTACTTTCGAGGCGTGCATTACTTAACAACTGTCATCGTTAATTAACAACTAGCCTGATCGATCTTCCTCTCTTTCTAATATTTTATGAAAAAGTGTCTTAGTCGAATTATTAGTTTTTTAAAGGCATCAAACCAAAATAAATTATGAATTTAAAATGAGTCATATACGCTAAGTACTCGTATAAGTAAATTTAGAAAATTGGTTAAAAGCGATTTGTAAGTTGGTTCCTAAATTTTCAGTAAAAATATTATTTATTTAAATTTAATGTTGGTCTTGGTTGATAAAATAGAGTTCACGGTCTCTTTTTTGTCATCAAATTTGGTGTTAATGACATGTTAGTCGACTGAAGATTACATAATATCCACGGCTAATTTAACCGCTTTGAAAGAATTCAATCCATTCAGCTTTGCAAAACAGAAAATTTATAAAATTGGCTGGTTTTATGCTAGATAACACGAAAGTTGCCACGACAGCCATACAGAAGTTACATTTGATTTAAAAGATCGAAAGAAATTGCCGGATAACTAATCTAATAATTATGTAATCTAAAATAAGTTGAATTTAGTCAATTTTATATAAACCACAGAAGTTGGAAAGTAGTTTAAATGTTGTTAATTGATGATAATGATGCAGCGATGATGACCCAAAATATTTTAATTACAACGAATAAAATGTGACAAAATGTGTAAATTTAGAAGCATGACGATGACACAATTATTGACACAGTTCAAAACATAACTAATCCAGTCAGTTACATTTATGATTACACTTGTGATACGTGCACTTAAATAAATAATTCACAAAACAGTTAACAATTAAAATACGTTTTCAACATTTTGCAGCAACTAAATATATAACAATAAATATGAAGATTTTTTTCTGACGATAAGCCGGTATAAAATTTTGAAATACCTTTGTGTCAAAACTTATAATAAAAACATTCGTGTACTCATCCACACTAATTCACATTCATAGAATCAAACGTAAAAATTATACAGAAGTTCAATGTCAAATAAAATTTTTTTTCTTTCATACTTACTTTTGTAAAAGTTAAATATTAAGTTTAAAAAAAAAACTTTAATACAAATACATGCTAATTCTCATATATGTACACATTATATAGAAATGAAACGAAATATCGTGTTTTGTATGTATACAAGCCCCCTCTAAAAAGCACTTTACCAAATTATTATTGCCAACGGATTTATTATTATTGAAATACAATCAGAGTTTTGTTATTTTGGAAAATCTCGATTCGGTTCAATGAATTGTATCCTCAGTCAACCGGTGATAATATCACGTACATTACTTTCAATCTTCTTTAACTCGTTTACGAGAGACAAAAACGAAATAGCTATCATTAGAGAAATCTATACGATGGCTAAAGACATTAAATATGAATATGTTTTGTTTATTAATTATGTGAAACACGTAATTCAATACACCTTATGGTCGCAGTCTTGGATTTATATCTTGAAACATGTGTAGGATATTGGTTTTTATTATTGTTGCAAACAATTTTTTTTTTTTTTGCAATATTGAGCCAGAAATATTTGCTGGTAATAATTATTAGAAAACAAAATATTCACAAATATTGAGGAGCTCCATTATTCTCAAAGATTTATTAAAGTGAAACTTTTCAATTTTCGTTCAATATAGAGTAAAACCGCTTAATAAAAATTAAGTGAAAGAAATGAAAAAAATAATTTGTAACTGTTTATAATATTCTATCGTGAATCTGTTCAAAACCACTTAATTATTAGAAAGTGTGGCACAATCATTGAACAAAATTATGATTAATGGGAATTATAAAATTGGAAGACAACATGGTGTTATTTTTAATCGTTTCACTATGGGACGGCATGATCCGGTTTGTCGCGACTTATGGTAATTGTCCGGCAATTTTTAAATTTAAATGTGCTGCTTTTATATTCAACCCTATCAAACCACCAAAGCAGAAGTTTCAAAATTTCTAAGAAAATATTTTTATTAAAATCGTATTGCGACCGTCTTCTATGAAATCGAAAATGCAAGAGAGATTGATTACATACAATAAATCACTTACAACTGCAAATTAAAATTTTCAGGGATTGGAAAAATGATTTAGTCCTACGAAGTGCTATAAAATTTTTGGAATATATCAAGCACATCGAAACGACCTTATATCTGTTACAGGGTAGTTGCGGCCTGCTTGGATATTAAAAACTGGTTATAGCACTTCGTAAGATTTAATGTTTTTTTTTCCGAATTCCTGGAAATTTTAATTTGCAGTTGTGTTATTGTTTTTCAGGAGGAACGGTACGTAGCCGCCTTCAAAAAAAGAGTTATGGCAACTCAGTGTTATGGGCACAGGATATTACATATAATAAAAAATTGTATAGAATTGAAATGTGATGCACTCAGATATACTACACTCAATAGAAATATTATTTGAAACACACCGTGGTCTTTTTTTTTAGAATAGAGCATTGAAGCATAATTAACTCCGCCCCATGCTTTTGATAATCTGTTGAAGAGCGCAATGTAAGCGCGCTTCGGAATTGTTCGATCGTATTCGGAGGTGAAATACGAGACCGAATTCTTCTACCAAGAATGTCTTAATCATGTTCTACAGGATTCAAATCGGGATTCCTTGCGGACCATGTCATCTTCGAAATATTTGCATCTGCTATCACGCCCCTACCACGACTGATCCGCCTCGAACCCGTTCGATGATGGTGCATGGGTCGTAACGCTCTTCCGGTCGTCCCCATTCTCGTTCTAGCCCACCAGTTCTCAACAAAATCTCGATTCATCGGTGAATAAGACTTGGCTCCAGTCCAATGTTTATGTTCCCTAATTATAGCCGAGTAATCCTGTGTTGTGGCAGTTCTCGACTTTATTGTTCTTTTGCTAACATTTACATTACGTATGTGTTACAATTCGTCGCAGTTCTCAACAGTGGTTGCATGGCGATTTCGAAGAGTTGATGAAGTACACAACGGTCAATCTCGAACGTTTGTTAGCCTTTGTATGCCCGTATCCTGTCGCCTGGTATAAAAGCCTGTCTCGCAAATTCGTGACGAAATACGTTGTTCTGTACTACGGAGTTTATTAGCGATATGTAACCTTGGTAGTAAAACAACCCAGCCACATGATTAGAGAAGGTGGTATGCTTCGATAATATTTTCTATGATTGTTTTGAATGACCTTGAATTTGGATTTTGTTTCAAGTTTCCAGTTAGTGCATATAATCTTATAAAATGTTCTGCCTTCTAATTGTTTGATATACTCGTAATTTGTCTGCTATGCGGTTTGGTTTGAAATTCGCGTGTCAAGATCGATTGTTTTCTAAAAAAAGTCATTCTCGATTGACATAATGTTAATATCAGAAACACGCTTCACCAAAAATAGCTATTTCAAAATTAATGGGTACTCTATTTATGACACCAAGCACCCAGATGGTAAAGCACATGGAGGCACTGCTGTATTGATTAAGCGAAGATTAAAACACTACGAACTTACAAAATATGAGAAAGAACATATACAATCAACGAGCATTTGTCTGCAGGAGTGGTCTGGAAACTGCGTCATATCAGCAGTGTACTGCCCTCCAAAACATGCTATAAAAAACTCCAGTTCTTGGATTATTTCAGCCAGCTGGGTAATAAATTTCTTGCGGTCGGTGATTACAACGCTAAACATACTCATTGGGGTTCCAGATTAACATCGCCGAAAGGTAAACAACTTTATGATGCCATAGAGGAACAGTCCCTGGATTATTTATCTCCCGGTAACCCAACTTACTGGCCCACGGATAAAAAGAAAACTCCTGATCTAATTGACTTTTGTGTATAACTAAGGGTATTCGACGTACATATGCTAAGGCCACCGATTGCTATGATCTGTCTTCTGATCACTCACCGGTAATAGTAACATTGAGTACTGATGTCCTAAGGAACGAAATACCGAACCGTCTTATAAACAAGAAAACTAATTGGGATCAATATAGGAGGCTAGTCGAACAAAAGTGTCTACTTAATATTCCATTGATCACACCAGCTGATATTGATGCGGCGGCAGAAAATCTAAAAGATGTCATGACATTATCTGCTAAAAGGGGTACACCCGGCATAAGTAGTTCGGAAAAAGTTAATAAACTGTCACATAATATACAGGAACTAATCCAGGAAAAGCGAAAGATTCGCCGTCAATGGCAGCAAACAAAATCACCGTTATTGAAATGGAAATTAAATCGAGCTATTAAGGCCCTAAGATTTGCTTTGAGCGAAGAAGAAAACCAGCGCGTAAAGAACTACTTAAGTGATCTCTCGGCAACCGAGAGGACAGATTATTCCTTGTGGAAGGCAACAAAAAATTTAAAAAGGCCAACAAATTCGAATCCACCGATTAGACTACCAACTGGAAATTGGGCGAGAAGTGATGATGAAAAAGCCAATGCTTTTGCTGCTCATCTAGCAACAGTATTCGTCCCACACGAAGAAGATAATTATTTTGTGCTATCCCAGCCAACGGATGAAGGTTTATCCTACAAACCTATAAAGTATAACTGGAAGAAAGTTAAGAATACAATTAAAACTTGCATAAGCCCAAAAAAGGCACCAGGACATGATCTCATTACTGGAAAAATGATAAGGGAATTGCCGGATAAATGCATAAAACTAATAACATTTGTATTCAACGCGGTCATGCGAACCAGTTATATTCCTCAAAAATGGAAGATATCTTTGATCACAATGATATATAAGCCAGGGAAAAATGAAACGCAAATCTCATCATATCGTCCAATAAGCATGCTGCCCACAATCTCAAAGCTATTTGAAAAAATGTTATTAACGAAATTGAAACCAATATTAGAAGAACGGCGCGTTATTCCAGACCATCAGTTTGGGTTCCGAAACCAACATGGTACTACAGAGCAAGTACACAGGATTGTAAATGCAATCAAAATCACCTTCGAGGAAAAGAAATATTGTGCTGCTGCCTTTTTGGATATCGCCCAAGCTTTTGATAAAGTTTGGCACGATGGAATAATTTACAAAATTAAGGAGCTTCTACCGAAAACATTTCACTCAGTTCTGGGAAACTATCTTCTTCAAAGGCAATACATGGTCAAACAAAATAGTACAACTACTTGCTTAAATGATATTAATGCAGGTGTCCCGCAAGGTAGCGTTCTAGGACCAATATTATACTTGTACACAGCTGATATACCTGTAACCAACAAAGTGATAATATCAACATTTGCCGATGACACTGCCATCCTGGTGTCTCACACTAATCCTGAAATTACCTCAAAGGAATTACAGAATCATTTAAACAAGGTCGCGGACTGGCTAAAGGCATGGCGAATAAAAGTGAACGAAAACAAATCAACTCACGTCACATTCACGCTAAACAAACGCACCTGCCCACCAGTGAAATTAAACGATAAAAATATTACTCAACAAACGAAGGTAAAATACTTAGGTTTGCATCTGGATAGAAGGTTAACGTGGAAAAATCATATTGAAACAAAGCGCAATCAAATAAAAATTACATTTTCCAAAATGTATTGGCTGATGGGAAGAAAATCTCAGTTATCATTAGCCAATAAAGTTTTACTGTACAAATCAATAATCAAACCCATATGGACTTATGGTATTCAGTTATGGGGATCCACCAGCGCTTCAAACAGAGAACTCCTGCAACGAACCCAAGCGAAAATACTTCGCAGTATCACCAATGCTCCTTGGTACATTCGAAATAGTAATATACATCACGACCTTGGGATTAAAACCGTTAAAGAAACAATTAAAGAATTCAGTTCGAAATATTATTCAAAACTAGAAGCACATCCCAACGAATTGGCCAGGGAGATACTAAAACAGCCGCGATTTAGACGTCTGAGAAGAACAGATCCACTCGAACTGATGAACCTGTGAACCTGTAAATTTAATTCGATATATACATATAAGTGTAGTCTAAATTAATTAAATTGTGAGCCCTAACAATAAGTATTAACATTGGTTAAGACTTAAAATATGTAATAATTTTTAGCTTAAGATTTGATTACTTCTTGTTAGTTTCTTATGTAGAAAGATTCAAGAATAAAGCCATTGGCAACATTTAAAAAAAAAAAAAAAAAAATTCTCGAAAGAACTATTGCCGGCCTGAAGGCTGAACGTGTTCAACATTCCTTCCATATCACCATACGTATAATTTTGAACCAGCATAGAACGGACTCTGGTGTTTTCCTAGCATTTGAATTTCTGCACTTCGACCATTCGACTTCATGTTCTTTTAATCAGCAATTCAAACCGGAGCTGAAGCGAAAAACGGAAAAAGCAAATTTTTGATGAATTGAAAACCGAAGATTTCGTTATTTGTACTGTTTCTTTCTGTTTCATGTTTTAACGTGCCATCTCAAACAAATTTTCTCAGTTTTAGCCATTACGGATAGGTGAAGGAATTTATTCAATCTAAGCTATGTCAATGATTTTTAAATTCTAGTAATTGGTCGAAATGTTAAAAATTGTACTGTATAGACACAGCATCTAGAACGCAGTCGAATTAATTTATTCGAAATAGCTGGTAAAATTAAAATTAAAATTTGTATATAAAAAATAGCTTATACATATATCGTAACAAATTAAAGAAAGCCGAAACGAAAAATATTAGTAAGGAACGTATGAATTTATAACTGCAAACCGAAACGAAACGAACATCAGTTTGACTCTAGCTTTAGACCGTGTCCGAAACTTGTGATAAATTCGTTTTAGTACTAATTTTTGATATTTATTTGAAAAAATCGCACAGACTCAAATTATCAGAGCCAAATTCTATGATAATTGTTGGCATTTTCTACGTTTATACTTAGGGTTCATCTTGGTTTCAACCTAGGTTATCTTTCACTATGAACGGAGTCGAGTTATTTTATAGTTAACTCGACTCGATCCTAAGAAAATGTCTCGACTCCACATTTTCTTAGGATCGAGTCGAACTTAACTCTAATAAAATGCAATATTAACGGAGTCGAATTAAAAACCAACAACAAAAATTAATTCAAAGAAAACAAGACATTCACTCCTATTATGATTCAAGAGTCGATCGACAATCCACGCGACTCGGTTTTGCTTTTTCGTTTTTTCATTTATATTCATTATTCATTATATATTTTTAAAGATAATAATTTTTGACGTGAAAACATAATGGCGGCAGAAATAAACAATCTTAACTCGGTTTCAACCACGTTTTAACTCAGTTGACTCTGCAGTACAAACGGTAAAAAAGATAACTCGAAGTTGATCCAAAGTTAACTACAAGTTGACTCGACCCAGAGTATAAACGTAGTAATACATGTAGAAAATAAATTCATTGTGTAATTGATGTAGTCGACTTAGCATTTTATTTCAAAGAAAAGGCTCAAACTCAATGCTGTCCGTTCCGTTCCGTACGTTTTTTATTTGTTCCGCATTATGACAATTTCGCTTACTTCAAAATTTTAAATTTAGTTATAGTGTTTATTTCGTTTTATTCTCCTTCATTCGTTGCATTCAACTTCCCATATTTTATTCATAAAAATGTTATAAATTGGGACCAAAAAACCCAAATGGAACGGAACGGACCTCATTCTGTTTCAACCTAAATTGATATTGTGAGATGCATTTTTTCCAACTGGGATGTGATTTTAGTTCTCTTGCTGTGCTAAATGGCATAATTGAGTGTTATTCTCAGAGTAAAAGTATCGTAAACATCCGATATCCAGAAATTAGAGATTATTCAATGACGCGATTGTAGGTGACTAGACCAATTTCCTGTTTCTACGAAACGGGATTCCAGCCTAATGTTCAAAAATATTACTTTTGTTTGCCGAGTAAGCCATGAAGTCTTTTTGCCACTTTTATTATTCTGTAAATATGCCAATACCACCAAGCCACAATACAAAAAAGTAAATAAAGTAAACTTGATGTTACTTCTGAGTCATTAACTTCATTTTCGGTCCAAAAATCTTTCCATATCTCGGAAATTTTTGTATTGGACAGCATAATAAAAAATTGTGAATCTAGGGGAATATTTTTCAAATAAATGTCAGATACCATCGGCTTCGGGCATGGTCTTAATAGAGGTTCACACCCATTTTTCGGTTAATTTTAATAAAGAATAAATGAAAGGCATTTCAGTCGAAATGTTTTCTGATTGAAAATTCTTGTTTTACTTTCTTTTACGGTATTAAAGTAAAGTTTTGTAATTACGAAAATTTACGGCCTTGAGATTTTTGAAGATTTATCTGTTTTGGGGGGTCCGGTCCGCTGAGTTCGAAAAATTGATTCCCAAGTGTTCCTGTCTGTCAGTCTGTGTCCTCTCTACACCCCAGATGGTTTAACCAATCGAAGTGAAACTTCATATATAAGAATTTTAAATTGGAAGATTCAAGTGGATTTTAGTGAAAATCGGCCAACCGGAAGTAGCAACTTCCGTGGAGCAGAAAATTTATTTTTCAAATATCTCAAAAAAACTAAGGTTTACTAAATAATTAATAAATAAAAATGTTCAAAAAAGAACATAAAAAATACAAAAGAATAAATTTAAAAAAAAATTGGATATTAAGTTTCTCAAAATTCCCTGTTCGTAAAAGAAAGTCGTATGTTAACCATACCTCAATTTTTTATTGAATTTGCTTTGCTTTTACAGGGAGTTTTAGCCATACAATTTGTATGGACCATTTTATTACTGAAATTTTTTGTTTTTATATGGAAATTTTTTTGAGTGGTATTCCCTTCTACACTTCTTGCCGTAGTAATAACTTTTATCAAAACGATGGTACGATTCCTGTACAAAGCAAAAATTATGGGTAGTAAATTTTGCAAAATACGAGAATGTTCATGGATAACCAGCATCATGCCAATTTATATTCAACCAACTTGTCATATCGTTAAAATCCATACATTATTATGAGTAATAATAAATTTAAATATGTATGGTAAAGGCTACAAAATCAATAAATTGCAAATAAATTCCCTAAATGTCTGTAATAAAATATTATTTAACATCCATCCCATAAACCACTTCATCAAACAATCTTATTTTATTCCAATATCATTTACTGGCATGTTTTTATCAATCTGCCCTGTGTTTATAATGTATAATAATGATTGTACATATATATACATGATGCGACCTCAGTAAGTAAAAAACATTGCTTTAATCAATAAACAAATATGTACAAAATTTTGTGTGTAGGATTTTAGTGTTATTGATAATTTCCAAAATGTGAAAAATTATAACATTTCTGTTTATTTATTTTACTTAAAAAAAAACTTAACTTTAGTTTTGCTGACTCAGATTAAGAAATTATGCCAAAAATTGTGTATACGAAACCTGTCTTATTTATACTGTACTTTATGCTAAAAAAATGATAAAAATGTTAAAAAAAAATTTTTTTAAATGAAACTGAATGAGCAGTAAGCTCTTATGTACATCGATTTTTATGTTTTTTTATTAAAAAAAATTTGTAAAATTCTTTTGAGATGACAAACTCTTAGGAATTTGGCTGTTGAGCCAAAAATTTTAAGAACACTGACATAAAGTAATTAGTGTGTGCGTTTTCTTTTTATGCGGTTTGTATTTAACGAGATTTTAATATTCTTTCAATTTTTATTAAATATTTTAAGATGTCTGTTGTTAAATAGATTTAGATTTTATGATATATACAAAGATGGAAAGTTATTAGGCTAGAAGAAATAAATCAAGTATATACTCGTTACGTCCACAGCAGCAGCTCCTTATTTGTTTTGAAAGAAAGAAGGTACAATGACCCCGCCAGCAATCGGTGACTATTTCTTGCAAATTACACTGCTAGTTAAATCGAGAAGGAACCAAATCGCTGTTTTAGAGTCAACCATATGCCTCAGACAGCTATAATTCAAAAATTTTGAAGGCATTAACCTATACGAATTTAACACAATTGTAAATTCTTAACAATTTCCTTCCCGCCTTCGTAAAATATTTATAATATCTGGAATATAACAGAATAATTTAATGTTAGAATTTATCAATAATTTAGTATTAAAAGACAAACCACACATGGAAGAAAAGTAATTGGAAGCAAAGTAATTGGAAAACTGAGGAAGTGGCTTCCATTAGGCATAAAACCTCTCACATTTATTCAAACAATATCCACCAATAGCTCATTAAAAATAGAATGTACAGCAAGATTTAAAATAACGTTAAACTTAGCAATAATAATAATATTAACAAAAATAGGTTAAAAAACTTCTATGAGTTTCCTTTCAATCACACCACTCCATAATTTTTGCTTTAAATAATTTTGCCGATCCTAATCTCCTTATTTGCAAAGGAATTAAATTCCAGAGAGAAACTCCCCTAACGTAGAAGGATTTGTTTAATGACCTACAATAATTTTTGGCAGGAATTAAGCGGAAATTAGAGAAATGAAACCTACCAAACAACAACTTGCTGTAAAAGTAAAAAGGCTGCTTAGTTTTGAGGAGTTTAAAAATAAAAACATAAACGCGAAATTCGTAAATGAACGCTGGAGTTGGCAGAAATATGATCGAAATTTCTAATACCAAAAATAAACCTAGAACAAGCATTGAGACATTTTTCAACAAAACTATGCCGCCGACAAAAATATTCTTTTTTTAACTGACTATCAGAAATTCTACTACTTTAAACAAACTGGTAAACATACCAAATACCCTCTTAGTAATAATAATTAAATCTTGGTCACCCCAAGTAAGAGTTTTATTAAAAACTAAGCCTAAATCACCTAATTTAAAACGAGCTCACAAAAATAAATTTATTTATTACCTGAACGACTATTTCTATAAATTTAGACGTCATGAGCGAGAAAAGTGAAACGAATAATGGTGATTAGAGGATTCGTTGTTAATGAACATAGAAAATAATAGAGGATCCAGCACTGAATCCTGAGGAACGCCGGAAATTACAGGAAGGAAATCAGACAAAGAATTGTCGAAAAAGCTGCCTGAGAAAGATTAGAAAGATATTTGAAAGCAGATTGTAAATCCTCGAGAGAAATATTTGAAAATAATAACGAATTGAGGACGTGTTAGATAACAAATCGATGGTACTACTATGCGAGTTAAAGCTAGAGTAAAAACCACTGTTTATGTTATTCGGTTTGAAAATCCCTCTAGTATTACTCTTGCATCCGCCGAGGCCTAAATTACGAACATTACACTAGAAAACTTTGGGAGGAAGAGGGAAGCCTAACTTAACCTTACCAATCCGAATTAATACTACAACCCTATTATGAGCCTGCTTGTAATCTAAATGAAACTGGCCATTAGAATACCTTTTCTATAAACAATATTTATTAACTCTAATACTCTAACATTACAGGAATTAAAAAATGAGATCAAGTGTAATTTGAACGCAAAAAAAGCTCCAGGATATGATTTAATTACTGGACAAGTCGTAAAAGCCATTCCCGAGAAGGGACTACGAAAATTGGTTCAAATTATCAATGCTGTCTTCAGACTAAAATATGTCCCACGGCAATGGAAGGTTGCTGAAGTAATTATGATCCCCAAACCAGGCAAACCAGAGAACGATAAAAAGTCGTACAGACCGATTTCACTACTTCCTGTAATTTCAAAATTATTTGAAAAATTACTGCTCAAGAGACTTAAGCCAATAATAGAAGAGAGAA
This sequence comes from Tipula vernalis, assembly GCA_958295665.1. Lineage (NCBI taxonomy): Eukaryota > Metazoa > Arthropoda > Insecta > Diptera > Tipulidae > Tipula > Tipula vernalis. Next base: position 4,096,557 of record OY282560.1, on the reverse strand, counting down.
ATTTGATTCCACCACACCAATTTGGATTTAGAAAAAATCACTCTACGATAGAACAAGTTGACAGAATAACGGATATAATCGAAGACTCACTTGAGAATAAGAAGATATGCTCCAGCATCTTCTGAGATGTAGCACAAGCTTTCGACAAAGTTTGGCACAAAGGACTTGAATTTAAATTGCATCGAGATCTACCAAAGCAATTCTATCAAATTCTTAAATCTTATATCGCAGACCGAGATTTCCGGGTAAAATATAACCGAGAGTACTCTGAACTAAAGAGAATATCAGCAGGCATACCACAGGGTAGCGTACTGGGTCCTATATTGTACATCCTGTACACCAGAGATATGCCAAATACAGAAGGTGCCACCATAGCAACATTTGCAGACGATACAGCTATTCTGGCGACTGGAAAGTGTATATCAGAAGCAACGACCAAACTTCAAAAAGCAACCGACACAGTGAGTAGCTGGACAAAGAAATGGCGCATTAGCCTAAACGAAGCAAAATCGGTTCACGTAAACTTCACAAACCAGAAAGTTAACTGGATTCCAGTGAAACTTAATTCAAGGCCGGTTCCAAATGCAAATACAGCCAAATACCTCGGCATGACTCTCGATTGCAAGCTTAGATGGAAAGAGCATGTTAAAAAGAAAAAAGAAGAATTGAACATTAAATATAGGAAAATGTATTGGCTAATAGGTAGAAACTCTGAGCTTACAATACATAACAAATTGCTATTATATCAGCAAATACTTAAACCAGTATGGACCTACGGTATTCAACTTTGGGGTTGTACCAAGAAGACAAATGTACAAATGATTCAATGTTTTCAAAACAAAGTGCTGCGTGGCATTGTAAACGCACCATGGTACATTAGAAATGATAACCTCCATAGGGACTTAAACATGGAATATATAAGTGAAGAAATACAAAATCATGCGAAGAAACACATTCAGCGGATATCTCGGCACCAAAATGCAGACATACGAAGTTTGTTGGATACCACCAATGCAGTAAGAAGACTTCAAAGGCAGAAACCTTTGGAATTAGGCAGTTGTATTTCATTAGGATAGAGAAAAATAATTACTATGTAAATTCAAACGGGAGTAACCATTGGGCTACTGCCCGTCAAATGTGAATCTTCATTTAAGAAAGATAAATTACTAAATGATTTGTAAATCAGTTGTAATATTAAATAAAGGTCAAAAAAAAAAACTCTAATACCAGTCACATTAGATGTATATTTAGAGATTTAATGGTCGAAGTCGGAACCATAATTAAGCTCTAATAGAAGTTCTCAAACGATCTTAGAAAATAAGATTGTTTCCGTGTAAAAAGTGATATGCCGAATTCAGACACTCGATTTACACTTGAAAACTGTTAAGATCTTCCATCAGGGTTTCCTCAGACTTAAGATCTGATCAAATCCTTCACGTCTTTCTAACGAAAAATCTTCTAAAAAGGGAATTCTTGTTAATACTCGTCTAAATAGTCATAAATAGAATGAAAAATCAACATCTAAATTAAAGCCCTTGTTACATTATTCCTTTACGAGTGGTCATGTTCGCAATATCCACATACGACATTTTTTACATCCTAACGCCAACACCCAGCGCTAATTGGTTCTTCGAATTTTTAATCTTCTATCTTCATCTACTTTTAAATCTAATACACCGAGGGCTTACTTTTGATTTTACTTTTTTTACTAAGATTATATTAGCAAAAAGGCTAAGAAGTGTCTTCAGATTTGGAAAATTTTACAAAATTTTACGCTGCAATAATCTAACATACTTCTCTCGATTCTATGCGAAGCATATTTTAACAAGCAATCTTTTTCCTTAGCTCCCTACATTAGTTTTAAACAAAACATGGTCGTTTCTTATCATTAAATGACAGATATATTAATTCCAACAGGTCAAGCATGCGAACAAAATCGATTCATTTTCATTCAAATAAATCATTCACATTGAACGAAATAGGTAGTACCGGAAGGAGCAACATCTGAAGAATACGGCGAGTTACGGGTTTAGTAGGACATCCTAGTTAAGCGCTTCTAACGTTTCCTTGACCGGTTTCACAACACGGGGCGGAGCGTTGCTGAACTGGAAAATCACTGTGGCTTTCCAGCAACAATCCTCAGGTCATTTTACGTTTTTTGACGTCCCTAGGCTTCAACTCGTATGACTCCCAATTTCCTTACTTATGAATCATTCCAATGCCATTTAAACGTCTGAAAATCGTTGATCGATCAACATGTAGTAATCCTGCAAGTTTTTGTTCCATTTGACTTGATTCTTCGTCAGCTCTTTTATAGCGTTGAAAACAGTACTCCCATGTTGAAATCGATGGAGCGTAATCACCATAAGCTTCAGTTGGATAAAAAAATTCGTGCAAAAAGACCCGCTATACAGAAGAAAAAAATAATTTTTCATCAGGACAATGCATGTGTTCACATGAGTCATTTGACGATGGCTAAATTGAACGAATTAAAGTACGAATTGCTTGAACATCCCCTTCGAGTGGAAAGCGTTTTTGGTCGAATGAAGAAGCTATTGCCACTGTGGAACAGTATTTTGCAGAGCTTTCGGAAAATCATTACAGAGATTGTATAAAATTATTGGAGGATCATTGGAATAAGCGAATTGAAGTTGAAGGAGATTATATTGAATAAAAAAAATTCACATTCTTTCATTTTTGCTTTCAATACTTTTCAACCAACCTGGTAAGTTGGTAAAACAAAACAAAATTTTAAAATATGAATACACCAATTCTTTTATGATTCTACATTTTATGAGTTTAAATCATGACATGATACACACAATATCGAGTCATTTTCGTGGAAATAGTCACTCATACAGACGACGCTGAAATATTTGATAATGAGCAAAGTCTCAATCAGTTTGGAAAACATTATTAAAAATTGTAAAATGTATTAAATATCTAAGAAGCTTCCAAATTTTTATTAATCAATAATTTGATTAGCCATATCTGAGTTGTATACTGATTTGAAATTACCAACCGATGACTATCAACTGTTCGTCTTCGTAACGGTCTGCTCTGTCTTGCTTAACATAACCATAAAAAAAAATTTTCATTACCCGGAAATTATTCTTAAAGGGTTTTTGCATTAAATTTTAAGTTGAGATGTAATTTTACGAATTTGTTGGACGCCGTATTTTCAACCATACTTCTTAATATTTTTTAATAAGTCACTGGTTTATATGGTATTCAAATTACTCGGTTCTTATTTTAGTATTTTTATTTTGGTATTGTTTTTATCAATAATAGTTAGCTCCGGTACTGTTTACCAACTTCCAAACATTATTTTCTCTATTGTATATTCGTATGTATTCTACTGAAAACTAGAAATAGAACAATAGGCTATCATTATTACCCTTATCCCTTTATTTTGTTTATCACCTAAATAAACAGAACAGCAACAAAAGAACCTACCACCAAAGTGTCTTCCAAACGAAAAATTATATAAATAAATAAAAATGTGATAAGATAACAACCAAAATATTGATAATAGAAATAAAACTGGAAACACAATACATATACAAACTTAAACGAAAGTGTAAGCGTGAGTCTATTTCTTAGTAAAGAGGTACAAACAACAGTGTAAATCGCATATTAGTCACAATTATTAACGAGGAATAATATTAAATTCGCGAATGACGCGTGAAGTGAAGAGTGCATAAAGAAAATGCCACCTTATATATATATATTATTATAAAAACAATAAGCAAACATTTCTGTGGTTTTAAATTTCGCCTCGTTGTTTCTATACGTAACATTGTTAAATACAATAAATGTACGACCAACCAAAAGGAAGTAAATTTACTAGAAAGTAAACAAGTTAATTTTATTGTCTGAGAATAATTATGCGTACAATTCTTATTTAACGTACATACGTACACACATTAGATCTTCGATTCTAACATTACAGACATAGACAGTACATATGTACATACATCTAAATATGATGCGATAATTTTAGGTCGAAATAATTAAACAAATTTTTATTATCATTTTCATATTCTATATTAAGACTAATTGAAATTATTGTAACATAGCATTTAGCTCTCAAGTATCATTTCGCAGAAAAATTGAAAAATGGTATTGCTATTTGTTGTATCAACAAAATTACGATTATGGATTTGGTATTATGTGAAAAGACTCATGTTCTTGCCGTCTTGGCAAATTTTTATTATATACTCTTATAATATAGCAGTTACTGCCGTCCTAGAACCAAACGCGATATCTACTGGTTACATGAAATTGAGATATTAGGCTTTAAAGTTTTGGTAGTAGTAGCCCTTTGTAAATTGGAATGTTTGCTATCTAATAAAGGTAAGTCCTAGTTAAAGTATCAGTAAATGCAGTATACTAAATACTAAAAACAAATGCGATATGTACATATTGCAACAAATGCGATATGTATCATTGCTTTGAGTTTAGAGTCAAACAGTTGCATTTATTTTGTATTTTCTTTACGAATAAATATTTTAAATTAATTTGTTGTTTAATTAATGTACAAATGATCTGGAAAGTAGAAATGATTAAACCATGAGTATCCGAAATTTTATACTCATCGCTAATAACTGAGTTGAACGGATAATTTAAGATCAAATTGTTTAACTACAACCAATATGACCAAATTGTCCAATTTGTTTCGTACTTGGAATTAGGATCTTTTACCATTTAAGGGAAAGCAATAACGGAGGTTCAGAATGAAGTATAGCGGCAGTGCTAATTAATTCTTAATTTTGTGCATTTTTTATTTTGATCAATTATGTACACCCTGTGATGAATGAGCTCCTGCTCAAAATAGGGTGTTCCAAAATGTGTGTAATAATAAATAAATAAATAAATAAATATTCGCACAAGTACATAAGCAGTTACTGCGTTTTTAGCTAGTAGTACAGCGGAGGCAATATATATGAGGACGAACTGTAATTAGAAATTTTACATAAATCCACCACTGTATAATTTTTTAAATTTACAGTTATTTGTGTTTTAGTATTTTATATATAATATGCGTAGCAGAAAACAATCTAGTGCAGTTCATTTAGAAATTTTGATTTGAAAACAAACGTTAAAAGGCAAAAATTATAAGGACAAAAGTGAAATTTAACATATTTTTTTTTAATTTTGAGGTAAAAGTGAAAAGTTTCGTAATATTATTATTGCAAATTAGGTCGAAATTTTTATAAATGGCTAGTATATTTTTTGTAGGTTATAATTACAAAATGCCACGAGGAAAACAATTAACCTTGGCGGGGCGCGGCAAAATGATGCTTTTTATGAAAGTGGCTTGACATTACGTGAAATTGCTAGCAGAATATGTAGAAGTAAAACGCTTGTGCATAATTACGTAACATTACGAGATAATTATGGCATTAAAAAGCGTTTTGGTCGTAAATCAACGATAACTGATCGTGACAAACGAGAGATTAAAAGACTTGCAGTTAAAGATTCAATGTCTCCTGCACAGATAGGGCAGTATCTTCAACTTCCAATTAAAAAACGGAACATCTGAAATACATGAGCCGAGATGCTCGTCCGCGACTTTTACCAAGGCATAAAATCGCTCGGTTGAGATTTGCTGAGGTTTACCAATTTTGACGAGTGGCATAATGTCATATTTAGCGATGAGAAAAAGTTTTCTCTTGACGGCCCTGATGGTTGGCAATGGTATTGGGGGGGATACTCGTCAGAACAGGGTTACTCGCCAATCACGAAATTTTGGGTGTGGCTCGCTGATGGTATGGGGAGCATTTTGTTACACACAACGTGCTCCAATTTGTTTTATATCAACTAAAATGAATGCTGCTAAGTATGTAAATCTGTTGGAAGACGTTTTAGTTGATTTTGGGGATAATACGCTTGGTCAACATTGGGTATTCCAGCAAGATAATGCTGCAATACATTCAGCTCGACTTACAAAATCATTTTTTGCAAAACGTGGTATTGATGTTTTACATTGGCCTGCGATTAGTCCAGATCTTAATCCAATGGAAAACATTTGGGCATTACTTTCAAACCGCGTTTACCATAACGGCCGCCAATTTGAAACGGTTACCCAACTACGTAAATCCATTGTCACAGAATGGAAAAATATTGGTCAAAGTTTGCTGCAAAACCATATCAACTCGATGCCTCGTCGCCTCCAACAAGTAATTATAAAAGCAGGAGGTAATACTAATTATTAGGATAACAATAAGATGCTGATATAATACAGATTAGCAAACTGTCCTTATAAATATTGCCTTCAGAAAGTTTTTGTTTTATTTTTTAAAGACAATAGTTCACTCGAAATCCGAAATGTGGCATAATTATTTGAAGTTCCTTTCTTATGTATATAAACTAGAATAAAAAGTAATATGAATTCTTATTTTAAATATTCAATTTTTTAATTAAAATGTTGTCCCTATATATATTGCCTCCGCTGTATGTAGATATCCCATTCGTGCTTAAAGATAGACATTTTAGAAAAATACGATAAAATGATGCTTGTTTTTGGAAGAAATAATGTAAATATGTACTGAGTTCTCCATCGGTAAATAGGTAGAATAACATGTCAGGTTACTAAGAAAACCATACGGCAGAGTAGCAGCGTGTAATTTTTATATTTTATTGATTTACACCTTTGAGCCAAGGCGTTAAGTACAAATACAACTCAATTTATCAATTTATTAAATTTTGTTATTGATTTTATTTTATTGTTATACTGTTAAGTGGAATTTCAATTCGTTTTGATAAAATACCAGAAATTTGATCCACCTTTTAAGTTATTAACAATGGCAACTAACTACTAGCCTTTAAATTGTGGTAGATTTTTCGGACACCGTAATATGACCGGAGTGGTGGTTCGGTAGCTTGTTTGAGATTTTTGGCAGCCAGTCAGCTATTTCTCTGGGCTTCCTTCTTTAAGGAAAACTTTTAATCAGAATCCAAAAAAAACATCTTCGCATCTGGATTTTATTACTCAGTTCTCTATACCATTATGCTCACTAATCAAATGTGTACCCCTGAAAGAATCGATTTTGCGGCAAAGGGAGATACATGATCGAGAACTATAGTAATTCGGTTTTTACATTTAAACAGTTTTCAGTTTAATTTAATTGTACTATGCTAGGTCTTCAATCTCTAGTTAAATAAAATAATTCCTCGTTTTCTTCTTTTACGAAATTGCCTTTGTTTTTTAATACAAACTCAATGCAAGCTAATGTTGTTTTTTACATGAATATTTTAACTGTAGAGCTAAATATTTGCCGGCCCAATTTAGTCTAGCTAAATATTTAGCTGAAGGCCGAATATTTCTATATTAAAAAAGAATATAAGCTGTGTTTTTTTATTCGCTCTCGATAGCTGCTATTGAGAGCCATCATTTTTCTACGCCTAAATTTCAATTTGACGCACTATTTATTGGTAAACTAAATTTATTTAACATCATACTATCATTTTTAATTCAATTGTTTAGCAAAAACTTGATCTAAAAAATATTTGGCTCTACCTATTTATACGGAGCGCTATCGGGAGCCACATTTTATATGACGGCTCTCGATAGCAGCTATCTGGAGCGAATAAAAAAACGAAGCTATAATCAACTTGCATTGAATTTGTATTATGAACAAATGCAATTTTATTAAAGAAGAAAGAAAGGAAATATTACAGCGGACAATAATTATTATTTGGCGATATTCCTTTGGCTAAACCTGGATCATTAATTACTCCAAATTTTTGACAAATAGGTTTTGACCAAAAAATGACCAATAATTATGGCTTAAAATATATAGTTTGTCAAAAATCGACATTTTCTGAACGTACTAAAACCTCTCTTGCGGCAATATCAAAGTATAACTTCAGACCATTTTGCGGAAATTCACCTCGACATCCATTGGTCTAATATAATCAGTATTGTTTGAGTTGTTGACGGGTACACAACAATTCCAAATAAAGCTAAAAATAAAATTAAATTTTATGTAAAATAGCCAAAAATAAAAAAAAAATAAAATAAAAAGTTAAAATTTCAAGTAATTAAAGTGCAATGATCGAACAAAAATACAAATATTAAATTTCAAAATACATAGTTAGATGAGTGTGATTTATATTTAATTGTCATTAAACAAAATTGTAAAATAAAAAAGTATATCATTTTCATTTACTAACACATATAGTGCAATAATTGCACAGAAAATAATATTAAATTTCATTGAAGTGCAATAAACTGTATTTACAACATTATAATGTCGTGTATTAAATGCAACGTAAAAATTCAAAGGGAATCTCAAAAGATTGATTGCGCTATCTGCAGAAATATCTTTCATCCGTCTTGTGTTTCATTAAACGAAGCGGATGTTGAATTTATTCGGATAGAGAAAAAATCTTGGAACTGTTTAAGCTGCTTACAGAAAGCTAAATCATCCAAAAATAGTGATGACAGGTTAGCGTTTCCACGGGCCGTAAGCGCATCTAATGCTATTTATGAGTATGAAAATGCCACCCTTATCAAGGTGTTGCAGGAGATTACGCAACTGAAACAATGCTTAGTTGATAATCACAAGAAATTGGAGGATAGATTCCAGACTTGGGAAAAGACTTTGGAGCGAATAGAAAGTCTAGCTGCAGAAAATAGTTTCCTGAAAACTGAACGTAAAAAAATGGAAAAAAGGATAGAATTTTTAGAGCAACAATAAAACGAGAATTCAATTGAAATAGTTGGAGTTTCATCATCTGTAAATGAGAATTTAAATGAAACCATTTTGAACATTACCAACAAAGGACTGGATCTAGCGATTAGTGAACTCGAAATCGACTATGCTTATAGAAGGAAGACGTCAAATGGGAAACCATCTAATGTTATTTGTGTCAAATTTTGCCGCCGTCAGGTGAAACATAAAATTCTTGAAGCAAAGAGAAAGAACAAACGCTTAACGGCTGCAAGTTGTGGTTTAAATTCTAATGGCTTGATTTATGTAAATGAAAGCTTAAGTTTTTACAGAAGACAACTATTCCTACGTGCTAAAACGGTTAAAGAAGAAAAGGGATATAAATATCTTTGGATCCGAAACTCAAGAATATTACTAAGGAAAATGGATGGAGGTGATGTGATTGTTATAAGTGACATGAATGACCTTGATAAGTTAAAATAATTTTAGTTTAATACTTAATTTTAATGATCAATGTAACTAACTTAGCTCAAGGTCAAGCATGTTCATTTGTAAATCCAGCATCATTATCTAGTTCTGATAATAAAAAATCCTTTTGGATCATACATCAAAATGCGCGTAGTCTTCGTAAAAACAGTGATTCTATTTTTGCTGATTTTGCGTCATACAAAATTTTACCTGATATTTTATTCTTCTCCGAAATTTGGATAATAAGTGATGAGGTAAATTCTTATAAACTTAATAATTTTGAAATAGTTGATGGTTGTAACAACAATTATTCAGCTGGTGGTATAGTTGCTTATGTGAAAAAATGTTTTCCTTTTAAGTCTATAGTTAAAAATTTGGTTAACCTTTTGGTGATATTTTGCAATTAAACTTCAGTTTAAATTCTGAAGTAATCTGTGTGGTTTGCGTATACCGTTTTAATTTCCACTCAATCAGTGATTTTATTATGGAGTTCTCAAACTATTTAAACGTTATTAACTCAAAAAATGTATTTATACTGGGCGACTTTAACATAAACATTTTAAAGTCTATTTCGGAATTTAATGATGTTAATCAATATTTATCAATGATGTCCAGCTTTGGTTTAAATTCTCTAATAAATGAGGCTACTCGAATAACTAAACTGACAGCTAATTGTATTGACCATATTTTTGTTAGAATGAAACCTCTATCAAAATTATATCTTAAAGCTGAAGTTTGTGACTTACACTTATCCGACCATAATTTAATTTCATTAAAAATTGATATGTTTTCGAATAATATCAAAAATTCCAATGAGACGCGTACAATAAAAATATTAATTATATTAAATTAAATTCCTTGTTAGTGCAGGACCAACATTTATTAATGTTACTAGACGATCCTAATGAGATTTTAAACCAATTTATAAATAATAACACTGCTAAAATTGAAGAATCATCTTATTCTGTCAAAATGCTTTTGAAAGATAGGAAAATTAAGTGCTGGATGTCTAATAGCCTTCTGAAAAGTATAAAAGTCAAAAATAGATTGCTTCTAATTGCTAATAAACATAAAAATAATATTAAACTTCAGAATAGAGTAAAATTTAAAGGACACAACACAAAAAATTAAGGAAGATTTTCACAGATACTATTATATGTATATATCTTCTTATACGGCAATTTTCATTCCAAGGCAAAATGTTTGAATAAAACTCATAATGTTTAAATCATCTTTGCACAGTTCTAAATTATTTTAAAAACTTAAAAATGATACTAGAATTATCGAAAACCACACAATGCATTTAAAAAGTCAATGGCGTTTATTGGATGAAATTGTTGGTAAGCAGAAATCATTTCAACCAATTTCTGAAATATTAGATACCAATGGTGTTGTACTAACTGTGAGTCACTTGACATAGCAAACGCTTTTAATGAATATTTTGTTGATGTTTCCATCAACCTCAAATCAAAAATCTCTAGTACATTATATGTACCCAACAGAGATGGTAACTTGCTAAAACATAATTTTGAGTCTAAGACATTTTTCTTTTCACCAATATCCCCGTCTGAAATTTTGAATTATATCAATAGTTTGGATAATTCCAAATCATCTGGCATTGATAATTTAAATAATTCTTTAATCAAACAAATTGCACCATCTATTGCTTATATGTTGGCCCATATCTTCAATCTCAGCCTTGATCGTAGCATTTTCCAGATTGCTTAAAAATTGCTTCAGTGGTACCGTTGTTCAAAAGTGGTAACAAATCAGAGTTAACCAATTATAGGCCCATATCATTACTCTCAGTTTTTTCAAAAATATTTGAAAAATGTATTAAAACAAGACTACTACTTTTTCTAAACGAGAGATCATTTTTCTCAAATAAACAATATGGATTTAGAGAAGGACGTAGCACTGAAACTGCCTTAAATGATTTTCTGAGTACTACAATTGATTCACTAAATGATAACCTTAATTCGGCGGCTAACTTCATTGATTTGACGAAAGCTTTCGACACGGTTGATCATGAGCTTTTATTGTATAAGTTAAATTGTGCTGGTATTCGAGGCAGAGCTAATGATTGGTTCCGGTCTTATCTTATGAACAGAAAACAAACTGTAAAAATTTGCGGAAAATATAGCAGTTTTAGAATGATTCACTGCGGCGTTCCACAGGGTTTAGTTCTTGGCCCCATATTATTTTTAGTGTACATTAATTCCTTATTTTTTTTAGACTTGTGCACTTACTTATAGAGGAGCATCAAACCAGTTAATTGCCCATCAAATCAATTACGACCTATTAATTTTAAGAAAATGGTTGGATTTGCATTTTATGGTTCTAAGCACAAAATCAAAAGTAATGTTTTTTAAATTATATGGTCGTATAGAGATAAATTTTGAAATTATTTACCATTCTACTAAATGTATGAACTATAAAACTTACAATGTCTCAGCTGAATTATCCAGTTGCTGTAATGAATGTAGCAACATTGAAATTGTCGAAAACTTTAAATATTTAGGAGTTACGTTAGATACAAGACTTGGTTTTAAAAAACATATTGAAAATCTTCAACATTACATTTACGCTTGTAATAGAAAATTATATATTCTTCGCATGCTTTGTTCCGTGTCAGTTCTACTACAGTTTTAGTACAGCCTAATTCAGTCCAAACTACAATATGCTATAATTATTTGGGGTGGTGTTTATTCGACATCTCTTCAACCGCTGCTAGTTGTGCAAAACGCATCCATTCGCATAATTTTAAAGAAACCGCATTTAACATCTGCTTTGCCGTTATTTAAATCACTAAAGATTTTACCGTTAAGATATTTATATGTTTTTAAGGTATTAAAAATGTTCTTTCTTCGTAGTGGTAATCGTAGAGTAAAAATTACGAGATATAACTTAAGGACTTTGAATAATTGTGAATATCGCATTCTCAAGAAAGAACATTTCAGAAAATTTTATATATCTGCAGCATCAGTAATTTTTAATAAGTTGCCTCTAAACATCAAAGAAATTACCGTTACGTCCAAATTTTTAAATAAAAAGAAGAATTGGTTGTTTAATATTACTGACATTGAATCTTTGTTTACAGTTTTAGTTTGATGAATGACGATAAATTGAATATGCTAGCTATTTTGTAAATTTATTTGTTATTTTTTCCCTTCTTTTATTTGTTGTACCCAACAACAAACATTAACTATTATCTAAGCTTATGATAGGGGTTTCCAATACTGATCGTTTATGATCACGGAAGCTACCTAACTCCATCCATTTTAATTTAACATTATATTAAGTAGTACTTTTTAAGTTATTTTGTCAATAATTTCTGACTTTTATATATTAAATTAATTATTAATTTACTATTGTATAATATATTTAAGTTTGTATAAATAGTGTACTGATTTTTTTGTAATCTAATGTTATGTAATTAATGGTTGGATGAATAAAAATAAAATAAAAAATAAATAAATAAAATAATAGGTTCATTAATAGACCATTACACACGTTGTCCTGTTCTGTCTATTCCCTGGATATTTCTGCTGACACTATTGCTTTTGCTAAGTAAGAAGAATGCGTTTCTCCTCTTGGTGTTCCAAGTTTTATTATCACAGTCCTGGGATCGCTCAATTATTATCCGAAAGTAATGGCATGATCGAACGGTGGCATCATTTTACATCGTATCATCAAGTCTGTTAAATTATTACGATCGTTAGGATTGGACGGAATAGAAATAGTGAAATATAAATTGTGGATACAATAAATTATTATCTGCAAAAGTTTCGATTCTGATCATAACAGTGAAAGAACTTCCTCCAGAATGAGTGAGGTTTCTTCAATTTGGGGAGTAAAATTCCTCACAGAACCTAACTTGAAACACGTGATGGATTCTAATATTTTGTCGTATTTTCACCTCGCTAGCCTTTGTTGCCGAACGCTTTTTAACTATCTATACAATTTTAACACATTTAGCACACGCACATACACACGTTTGGTATTAAAAGAACGATTGTTATCTTCAACAGAAACTAACAAAACATCGATTGTACACGTCGAGCTAGTTTTTGCATATAAAATTAAATTAAATTATTGATTTCCTAATCTCTTATCAAAATAATAACTAAACATTTATTTTACTAACGAAATATTTTTTTTTTTTACTTTTTCTATTGCAGTATTCAGTATGGAATGTACTGTGGATTGGATGGAACATATTTCTAATATGTTTCTATTTGAACATTGGAATTTTAGATAGGGTAAGTGTGTCATAAGTACAACATAAAATATAATTATACGGGTTTATAATTAAACTGTGCGAGATAAAATCTCGTTACATTTATAAAAACAAAAAAAAAAAGATTAAAAATAATAATGACGGCCTTTGATGCAGTTGTTCAATGGAATCATAAAATTTATTTGTCGCGTCGTTGACATATTAGAGATTATAAACGAAATATGTTTTCATGGCATTTAAACATTAGAAAACTATATTTTTTATGTGTTTCTGAAAGTTAGAAGATTATTTTGTTCTATTTTTTTTATAATTACGAATCTACATCTTCTTTGTGTCGTGATATTGATAATTTGTCACGAATTTTACAGTTTGATTTATCAGCATCACTTTCATGTTGTTTAACCAGAGCCAATAATATTGCCAATTTCACCAGCAATGCTGCAGAATTTTGTGTAATTATATCTGCCTATAAAATATTTGACAAAACAGTCCTTTAGAACATTGTTGACCCCATGTAATTTTTAAGCTAAGCCATTCTTTTGTCAAGTTCTTTTAAAAGCCCATACATGAGTTGCTCGCTTTGAAATTGAATAAAAGTAGAATAAAGAAATGCAAGTTTTAACCCCAACTTTCTAAGTAAAGAAAACGATTTATTAAAGTCGGAACTGTTTGAGTGTCGTCTTCTGTGAAACAGATAAGCTGGCAGTTAATTTAATTAAATTCCACCACCTTAAACTTCCCTTTCAATAATATACTTTAATCCGAATAACCTTTAAAGTTGAATAAACGATATCTTATGCGTTTGTCTAAATAACTGCTTCAAAAACGGTCTGCATCTAACTAATCCAGCCGAAGAATTACAACCGAACCGTTACATTTTAAATAAAAACGAAATCAACGAACTAACAATTTACATTTAAGCATCAATAAATATAATTTGGGTCTGTATCAAATTGAATCCACAAATCTAATAAAATTCTTGATTGAAAACGAATCGCATAACAATATTTAAATTAATCATTTCAAAACTCTTAATCTTAAGGTTTCAAAGTAAATAAGAATAAAACGTAAACGGTAAATATTGCTAAATAATTTAGTATTTTGTTAACCTAATTAGGTTACCTACCCTAATTATTCTATACCACGCATCTTAAGGGTTCAATAATGCAAGAAACACTCTTTTAAAAAACGATACTTCTTTTAAAGTTTAAGAAATAGAAATCGTAAGTAACAATGGAATTTCATCTCGCACAAATCTTATTTATATGTATTTTTATAACATTTGACATTGGCTGACATATTTTAATATCGTTGGGTTGTCGTCGTTTTATATTCGTTTAGTTGTTACGTCTAATTTATTGATCTTAATTTTAAGTTGTTTTAAAAAACCAAAGTATATATAATAAAACGTTTCTTATTTTTGACAAATTGTTTATGGTATTTGATTGGCTCAATGATTAACAGTTCAATATTTACTTTAACGATTGCGTCCCCAGAATATACATAAAATAATTTTTTTTTTTTTATTGACGTCTGTCATACTATAATTGCTTGTGCCTGTGTGTATTGTTAATCGGTTTGTTATTCTCTTATGTATACATAATTACATACTCGTATATATGGTTTCTCTTTAAAAAATTCACGCAATTCTTAGATTTAGGAGAAATTCAATTAACCCATTTTGGTTTGTGTTGGCTGATCGATAAGAGTTAGACTCCTAAATTGACAAATGTGGAAATATTTTTTATAACGATATATGTTTAAGTGTAAATGCGGAATGGAATTCACTTCAATTAAGTATTTATGACCTTGACTTGTAAAACTTAAAAAAAAAACAATTCTTAAGAACTTTTGTGATAAATTAATAAATTGTTTCCAATCAACAAAATATACACGCGATTTTATAAGAACGTAACGTTTTGTTGTAAAATTGTTTGTTGTTTTATTTGAATCAGAGAGGTCAACAGCCAGCATAGTTGTACACATTTAATGATTGTATGACTTAGGCTAATAATCACAATCAATCAGATTGAAATTGTAAAGGATTTTTTTGTTTTTAATTTGAGCTAGTTGGATTAACATTTTTACAGAAAGGTTTCGTGTATTTAATTTTTCTTATGAAGTACCATTAATGAAAATAAGTATAACAAGTAACAACAATCTTTTAATCTGCAATTGAGCCTCAAAAATGAGTTTGTATCAAGTAGGAAAGTAGGCCGCAAAGTGCGTGCAACACCACCTGCTTCCGAAAACTTTAAATATTATCCGAATGACACTGATAACAATTTGACTTAATATGAAATTTATCCGGCTCTCGTAAAATACGTCCCTCGGTAGATATTACTATTATGAAATTCTCAATCTGTTGCCAAATGGTGCCAAACGTATAGTTGCAAAATTGTTAGAATCCAAGCATTTGAATAAATTTTTTTAAAATATTTTAGGGGGAAAATTTGTAAAAGAGCGAATTTATATTTTCTGGTTATTCAAACTTCTGCTATTTACAAAAATGGCGAGCACATCGGTTGAATGAAGAATTGTGCATCGTAGTAGAATACGCTAGACAGACTGTGGTTTAATAAATCCGATTTAGCTAGACTAGTTTAAGTATTCTATGCAAAAAGAAAGGGATTAGCTCAAATCGAGGTTGACACGCGGCTACTCTCGAAAAATTCACTAAATCGGTTTTATTAAATCGCAGTCTAGCGTATAAGATTTAAGTTTAATTATGTTTTGATTTTAGTAAAACACATTATTATAGAAGGTGGGCCAAAAATATCTCGGTTTTCTTTTTATTAAAAAAAAATTAAAATAAAAGAAAACTTAAATTTAATTTAATTTAAATTAAATTGGTATCAAATGATCCCAAATTTATATTTTTCTCAAAAGAGGCACAAATGTGGCGTTATGGAATTATAGCGGCTACTTTTCATTGCAAAATTTTAAATGTGTCGAACTATTTTTACTTTCTTTTACTCTAGTAAAATAAAGTATAGTAATCATGAAAATTTTGGACCTTGAGATTTTTAGAGATTTATTTGTTTTGAGGTCCCCTGAGTCCGAAAAAGTGGGTTTCGAAATGGTGTCTGTCTGTCAGTCTGTCTGTGTCTTCTCTACAGCCCATATGGTTTAATCAATCGAACTGAAACTTCAGATTTAAGCTTTTTTGATAAATTGGGAGGTCCCAGTGAACTTTACTCCAAATCGGCTAACCGGAAGTGGCCACTCCCTTGGTCCAGAAAATTTGTTTTGCAAATATCTTAAAAAGTATAAGGTTTGCAAAAAACTACTTTATCCAAAATGTTTCCAAAAATTAAAAACAAATAAAAATAAAAAATTAAAAAAAAAAATTTAAAAATTTAAAAATTAAAAAAAAAAATTAAGAAAAAAATAAAATTTCTCAAAATTCTCTGTTCGTAAAAGAAAGTTGTGTGTTGGCAACACCTCAATTTTAACTAGGTAATTAAGGGACCTATTCCATGTGCTAGCGAAACCTTTGTCATCATTGTTGGCAATGGCCTATATTGGCCCTTGGGAGTTGAGTGCGAATTCCAAAAAATAATTTTGCAGAACTTTTACTAAACGAACGATTCGTATGGATTAGGGATTTTTAACTAGGTAATTTAGGGACCTATTTCATGTGCTAGCGAAACCTTTGTCATCATTGTTGAGTGCGATTTCCAAAAAATAATTTCGTAGAACTTTTACTAAACGAACGATCCGTATGGATTAGGGTTTTCTAACTAGGTAATTAAGGGACCTATTCCATGTGCTAGCGAAACCTTTGTCATCATTGTTGGCAATGGCCGATATTGGCCCTTGGGAGTTGAGCGCGATTTTCAAAAAAAAATTTGCAGAACTTTTACTAAACGAACGATTCGTATGGATTAGGGTTTTCTAACTAGGTAATTAAGGGACCTATTCCATGTGCTAGCGAAACCATTGTCATCATTGTTGGCAATGGCCGATATTGGCCCTTGGGGGTTGAGTGCGAATTTTGCAGACATTTTACTAAACGAACGATTCGTATGGATTAGGGTTTTCTAACTAGGTCGTTAAGGGACCTATTCCATATGCCAGCGAAACCTTTGTCATCATTGTTGCGTGCGATTTTCAAAAAATAATTTCGTAGAACTTTTACTAAACGAACGATCCGTATGGATTAGGGTTTTCTAACTAGGTAATTAAGGGACCTATTCCATGTGCTAGCGAAACCTTTGTCATCATTGTTGGCAATGGCCGATATTGGCCCTTGGGAGTTAAGTGCGAATTCCAAAAAATTATTTTGCAGAACTTTTACTAAACGAACGATTCGTATGGATTAGGGATTTTTAACTAGGGAGTTAAGGGACCTATTCCATGTGCTAGCGAAACCTTTGTCATCATTGTTGGCAATGGCCGATATTGGCCCTTGGTTGTTGAGTGCGATTTTCAAAAAATAATTTTGCAAAACTTTTTATAAACGAACGATTCGTATGGATTAGGGTTTTCTAACTAGGTAATTAAGGGACCTATTCCATGTGCTAGCGAAACCTTTGTCATCATTGTTGGCAATGGCCGATATTGGCCCTTGAAGGTTGAGTGCGATTTCCAAAAAATAATTTTGCAGAACTTTTACTAAACGAACGTTCCGTATGGATTAGTGTTTTCTAACTAGATAATTAAGGGACCTATTCCATGTGCTAGCGAAACCTTTGTCATCATTGTTGAGTGCGATTTCCAAAAAATAATTTCGTAGAACTTTTATTAAACGAACGATTCGTATGGATTAGGGTTTTTTATTTTCTTTTACTCTAGTAAAATAAAGTATAGTAATCATGAAAATTTAGGACTTTGATATTTTTAGAGATTTATTTGTTTTGAGGGCCCTTGAGTCCGTAAAAGTGGGTTTCGAAATGGTGTTTGTCTGTCAGTCTGTCAAACTGTCAGTCTGTCAGTCTGTCTGTGTCCTCTCTACAGCCCATATGGTTTAATCAATCGAACTGAAACTTCAGATTTAAGCTTTTTTGATAAATTGGGAGGTCCCAGTGAATTTTACTCCAAATCGGCTAACCGGAAGTGGCCACTCCCTTGATCCAGAAAATTTGTTTTGCAAATATCTTAAAAAGTATAAGGTTTACAAAAAACTACTCAATACAAAATGTTTCTAAAAATTAAAAACAAATAAAAATAAAAAATTAAAAATTAAAAATTAAAAAAAAAAATTTAAAAATTTAAAAATTAAAAAAAAAAAAATTTTAAAAAAAAAAATTTCTCAAAATTCTCTGTTCGTAAAAGAAAGTCGTGTGTTGGCCACACCTCCATTTTTTTTTTTTAATTTTCAAAAGCGGTTTATAATTAAAATTAGTTTTATTACAATTTAGTTTGATTAATTTAGTGATGATTATCCCCCCCCCCCTCCCGTGCACTTATTACAGCTTCCATCCTTCTGGGCATACTAAGTAGAAGGCTTTGTATCATTTCTTGCGGGATGAGATTGAAGAATGTTGCGAACATACCAGTCTGCATTCATCCTCAAACCAATCTCCCCAATCTCCAACGGCTAGATTTGTGGCGGAGAAGAAGCCGTAGAACTTTTACGGGCCGTTTTGGAGTTAGGTTCGCTTCTTTTAATCTTCGTCTAATTGTTCTGGCACTAACATTCACTTGGTTTCTGATAAAAATATAAATGTGCTATCATTTGACACTAGTTGTATTAAAATTGACCAGCAGGATATTTTTTTATTACAAAAAAAAAAGATATGCGTTAATTTTGTCCAGGAGTGTATATGCAAAGAGTTGGGACTGCATGAGTCCCAGAAAAATTTGCATAGATATCAATAAACAGCGCACATTCATGTACGAAAAAAATCTGGTCACAGTTCTATTTCTCACAATTTGAAATCTTTTAGTCAGAACATATTTTATGTAATTGAATATTTAAATAAATATCAAGTTTTATGTTTATAATAAATTTATTTTTTTCTTTCTATTCACAGAATAGTGATATATTAAATATAGGAACCGGCAGTGTATCATGGTTTGAAATAAATGGATTTGGGTGTAAACCGACATATCCGACCAATATAACATCAGAAGATCCATTCCGTCCAGTTCGTCCAGAACGTGTAGAAGAATGTTTCCTAGAATATCCAATAGTAGAAATAATTCATTCAGGTGTACAGTGTATTTTTGCTGTAAGTATTCTGTTACTTGTTGTGCATCTAATTTTCACATAAATTTGTTAGTTTTACACTTTTCAATGACAAAAATTTATTAACGTATTTTCCGATTTCGTTTCATATGTGTTCGTAGATACTTGGTTTAATCGGTGCCATTTGTATTGGACGTATTTTCATAGATGAAGACGATGACCAATGTAAGTATTTTATGAAAGGGATTGTCGTGTCATTATAATTAAATTATTTACTTTAATTAGTATTTGTGGCGGTGATGTTAAATTACAAATTGATGTGTAGAATTTTTTTTTTTTTTTGTTTGATTTAAATTAAAGTGAAAGTTTATTGTCAGGTCGTAATTTAACATCCCATATACATATTGTGCATGAATTGCTTTATCATTTTGCTGTACACTCACTATAAAAACATCATACTCATTAGTAGACTAAAATACTACGAATGTAATTAGTTTAGTTTAATTTATTAGAAATGTTTTTTTGCTTTTGGATATATAACTTAGTTTTAAGCATGCAGTACTTTTTCCAAACCAAAAACATGTGATTTTAGACGTACGTTTACGAGCACTAGTCAAAAAATGTGTAAATATTTTGGTTCTGCTATAAACACGTAATTAATTAAAATCGTAAATTATCAGAATAATAGAGAAAAGCAGAAAACAGCGCAAATCGGCTTTTCATAATTTTTCACTCCACCACAATCTATTGGTGAAACGTTTGTTTAAACGTTTTACCTACTTAAGTGGATCCAGATGTTTTCATTAAAATTAAAACAGAATTTTGTAATGCGCTCTAGCGTTGTATTTTTTCGAGGTGCTGTTTGATTTTATTGTATAGAATAAAGATAGCTGTGGAAAATTGGAATAAATATTTATCAATCATCAATTTTGCAAAATTTTTTTTGTAATGAATTCTTAATAAAAATGGTTTTATCAAAGTGAAACTAATTTTTTTAGTGTAACGATCAATAGTTGCCGTGGATAGAAGTTTTTTTTTTTTTTAATTTAATGGTTGATCGGTTTTTTTTATAGGGATGTTGTTTCGTTTACTATAAACACAATATTTGGAGGTTAAACAACTATATGGTAAAGTAATTATAGAAAATATGGTTTTCTTTAGAAGTTTTGTTCAATGGTCAATGACACACGTTTACTAAAATTAGAAATGGTTGGCAGATGGTTATAAGTTTTTCATAACTTTGGTTTCTGCACGTAATCGTCAATTATACTTAAATTGAACATTACCTTCATCTGAAACCAAAAAAAAGCCAGGGTTTGAAAAATATAAATTTTGATAAGTTCATGTTGAGACCAACTTCTGTAAAACCTTACTACTTGAGTAGAAATTAGTAAAAATACGGAGATTTTTTTATATAGAATGTATCACACATAATGGAAGGTATTGACCAAGTTACATATTGCTAAAAATTTTGTGAATGAATTTCAATGAGCTCCAGCCCCACTCAGTCCTCAATGACAATAGCTGCGGTTCAGTAGTCACTACTCTCATAATACATTGTTATTTCACTCTCAGTAATAAACCCATCATCGTTGTTTTTTTTTTGTTAGTTACGTCCATGCACTACAGACTTGATTTGAGGAAGAGAAGGAGCTTCTTACTGTGGTAAGATTAATTTAAACTGGTGTTCCGTGCAAGCGACCAAAATGTTTATTTTTCGAGGTTGATATGACAGTTGGGTAATACAGGCGTTTTTCTTAAATGCGTCCGGCGAAAGTGGCCAACCCTATTTTATAATTCTCTTTGGAATCCCTAATTGCTCATTGAAAACTGGCAATGTGTGCTCAATATGAGATATATAGGACGATAATTAGTAAAGGAGCCCCTCAAGCGCGAGTTAATTAAAAATCAATAGTTTAATATTAATTCTCTAATCCGACCTTACAAGTTTGTTTGGTGAACACTGTTGAAATTGTTTAATTCCATATCTATGGCTTTTCAACCTGAGCCGCCAAACGGGAATTGAATATTATCCTAATTCTGTAAACATGATGTATTCCTCTAAATAGATCAATTCTCAGAACTTTTACAAAACAAGCCAAGCTTGTTTCTATTACAAAACAAGCCAAGCTTGTTTCTATTACAAAACAAGCCAAGCTTGTTTCTTTAGTCAAGATAATTTAAAAGTTTTCATTCTGAAACTCTTGCTGAATCTCGAAAATCGGGGTTTTCAATTTCTAAGATATGATCCTAAAAAAAATTTGTTGCTGCTGGAAAATTAGGATCCCAGTCCATGCTAGGTTTACACGTATGGCTGTTTGTTGTCTACTGGAAGATTAATTTAACAAAACCGATGGTTAGCGTCAGTTAACAGGTTTTCATGTTGAATATCCTATTCATGTGAAATAGCCATGTTGAAACTTTTTATCCAGAAATAAACAGTGTTCAACTTTAACGAAAGAATTAAAATCGAATGTTTAAAATAAATCACGTTTAGAATCCCTCGTTGGTCTTTGTGAAAATTTGAAAAACTAAACTTTAATGCGTAATCTCGTAAATCTAAACGAATAAAAACAACAGCGTAATCTTGATAATGATACAATAATAATTAATTTGATGATTTTTCGGAATCAGATTTTGTTTAGAAATACTTAAGTAATATGAGAACATTTTTTTTTTTTTGCGTACGTAACAATATCAATTCAACACATTTTTGTATGTATACACAATAAGCATTTATGAAATTGATAGGCTAACCATATAAACACAGTACAGT
Organism: Tipula vernalis; assembly: GCA_958295665.1. Taxonomy (NCBI): domain Eukaryota; kingdom Metazoa; phylum Arthropoda; class Insecta; order Diptera; family Tipulidae; genus Tipula; species Tipula vernalis. The sequence goes on along the minus strand of OY282560.1, from coordinate 4,074,262 downwards.
ATTAGGTTGTGAGGTCATCTATATTTACAATTATTCATTCCATCCATAATTGAATTTTTGCTTTTGTTTTCGTTTTTGTGTACGAAAGTCATCTATGATTTTCTTTATAATAGCTTAATACAAAAGTAATGTAAGCACAAATGAAGAGCAGATGATTGGGACTCAGTGAAAATACGTAGTGAATTACGTTACGATAATACTCAGTGAATTACGTATTTTCTCAATAAATTTCCAAAGTTACTCAAATAGAAAAGCGTATATGGAAAAAGTACTAAACCTTATTAACTAATCTTTAGATCAGCATTACTCAAAATACCAAAATTTGTTAAAGTTTGAGAAATGTTGGTTTTAATTAAAAAAAATTTAAAATAAATAAATTTAACATTTTCTTAATTAAAACTATTTATCATATTCATCATAATCATCCTCAAGCCTTTTGGGTTTTTAATTAATATAAATATTTAACATTTTCATATCGCACAATCATTTTAATTATTATTTATATGCCTTTTTAACAATAATGTTAATTTACGTATTTATTGTACCAGTTTGTTTTAATTAATTAAGATATTTTAAATTATAAGTTACAACAACAAAAATTTATAAAATAAAATTTCCAGTCGATTTCATGGGTGGCGATGCAAAAAGTCCACAACACACATCGGTACATCCAATGTATGTGAGCTATACTAGTATACCAACATCTGCTAGTGGAACAATGACAACAATAAAAAATAATATTTTTTCTAATATAAATAATAATACTAGTAATAGTTCTAATAATAGTAAATTTATTACAAATAATCCGCAATCATCAAATACTAATACAATATCATCATCATCGAACCAAAATTTAAAAAATTCCAATCGTAATTCTATAATATCCTCGACCGCAACTTTTGTGGCGGGTAATCGAAGACGCTCGTCTTCGGCATCAAACGATATTCGGTATACGGTCGTCTCAACGGAAAAATTAGTCCCCACAAATGATGAGTATCAATTCGATGAGTATGAAACTAATGAAAATTGTTCATTAAATCGGTTTAATGTTAAATCAAAAACATCACTGGCGCATAGTAACGACGGTTATGTGCCGCATCCATATCCGAATCGATATCCAAATCATGATCATAGTTTGAACGAAAGTTACGAGGATAATAGTTTAATTATAAAAAATGCGGCCAATAATGATAGTGGCGATTTGATAGCGGAAAATTATAAAATGCCATTATACTATATAACACGATCGCCGAATTTGAATCGAGTATCGTCACGAAGGCGAAACGAACGGCCGCCCATTGTTAATTTTTATGATAAAATTCGTGATGCTCCACCCGGATACGTGGATCAAAATATTCAGCGCGCTAAGTCACAAGATCGTTTAAGCTATAGGAAAAGTAGACACAATAATTCGCGACCGCGATCATTTTGTAGTAACGATAATAGTAACAATTAATGCAATATTCGTTTTTACAGAGTCGTGAGTATAGTTTATGAGCAAATTGAATTTGCTTAAGATACAATTAGTGTTTGATTAAATCTTGTCCGCGATATTTACATTCCAATAAGTAAATAGTTTTATATTACACAACTAGTATATAATAGAATTTAGTTCCTTAAATAAAATTAAATTAAATATTAAGACAAATTTTCTAAGTAATAGACAAAAAGCCTTATAAAAAAAATTTAATAAAATTATTGTGATACTAGAATTGAAATCAAAATTTAAGAGTCTCAGGCGGGACACATACTATTAATAAAAAATAAACGCCTTTTGATAAAATAAAAAATAGGACAAGATACATTTAGAAAATTAATTCTATTTCTACTGTAAGGAAAATATTAACAGTAGAATTTAAGATGTTAGAGAATAATGTACGAACAACGATTTGAAATTTTTATTTTTATTTTCATTTATTGAAGAAAATAAAAATTAAAAAAATTATGTTTTATGTCATTTCTATTAAATCATTATTTTTTATGTTTTGTCCAATTAATAAGAATTTATTATTATTTTTTTAAATTACATACATACCTAATTATAATGTTTGTAGTAACAATATTTCAATTTTAATAGCATGTACGAGATGAAAACACAAATTGGTCTAACTGAGATAATATTACATAAAAATAATTTTGAATTGCAACAATTCATCGCCATAGTATTATACTTTAACCAAAATAACGGTTTTTACTTTTTTCGATAGATCAACATAATTTGTCCGCGTTTTACAAAACTTCAATCCGTTTTATCGTTTGTAATATAGTTTCGGGAGTTATAGAATTTTAAATTCTTGTAAGTCCACACTTCAAACATTATTCAATTTTTAAACGTAATTTTCTCAAAACTATGATTTTGAACTTATGCACGACAATATAATACTGCGGCGACGAATTTATTTGTGCGAATTTGGATTGATTTTATTTTGATGTTGAGCCTTTTATTGTTATGGGCGGAAAAGATAGTCAAGTGATTAGATAGTAGTTTCAATTTTAAATCAGTTTTTGACTTCACGATTTATCGGTAAAAATTTTAAATTTAGAAACTATGAGCCCCCTCCACCCCCCCCCCCCCCGCCCCTTTCGCCAATAATTAAAGCAAGAAGAATTTATAAAGCTAAAGATACGTTTCAGTTTTGGAATTATACCATATCGCCTTAATAAGGTTTCATAAACCGTGGATAGCCTTTAGGCGATCAACATTTTTTTCATTTACGTCATTTTGATTTACCTCGTAAATAACCAATGCTTCAACGGATTTTCCTTTTATTTACATTTATACCTTAGCACTTAAACCGCCGGTTTTTTTATTTGCAGCCGAAACGTTGCAGATAATGTTAAGAAATCATAAAATCTACAAAATCTCTTGAAGCTCGGGAATTTTCTGTGTGTCTTGGTTAAAATAAATAGTAAATATTCATTTACATGAAAAATTAAAAAAAAAATCTTGTCAATATTATGAATAGACATTTTATGTTCAAAAGGTTATAAGAGATAACTTATGGCTCACTCATTTAAGAAAGACACTCATGAACATTTATATTGCAAAAATTCAAATTAAAACCGTTTCTCAACACCACTGATGCGCGATGTTCTCATGCGAGGGCGCGCACAAGATTAAAGTGCTCCAAGCTTTATTCCAAATTTTAAATCGAAAACTGGATCCGTTTATATCAATTTCTCCACTGAATGTTTGTTGTTTTATTCCCTTTTATATTTCGCCAATTTTGAATTCACTAAACATTGTGTTTACGTTAAATTTTGCATGGCTTGACCACATCTTTGTCTCACTGAATAAAAATACGTTAACTGCACTTTAAATACTTCTTATAAATTAAATACACACTATCAATCTATCTCCTACATTCACCTGATGATATGCTAATTTAAAAATATCGACACCAATGAAAATATTGTTCCACTTGAGTTTAACTGCTAAAAATTTTATGTACATTAAAATTTCAGTAAATGGAAAGAAAAACTTTAATTAATTTGTTAATTATAATTTTAGTTTTTAAAACAACGAATTTTTGATTTCATCTGCCGATGATTTGTAACCCACGACACGACTACCTCTAAATAATGTAGACAACATCAAAACCGTATCGATCTATAATCGCCGCATTTTAATTTGTATTAATGTTTGCTTTTATGTTGGATTTAAAAAAAAAATTAATTATAATTTGAAATTTAATAAATTAAAAAAAAAAATAAAATAATATAGTTTTTTAAAAAATTAAACATGGTGAGTAAAAATTGTATAAATAATTGTATAATTGAGTGGCGCAATTATTTCGAATTCAATCATCTTCGTCACAGAGCACACAAAAAGAAAAAGACAAGTTTTGTGAAGCGATGATTATAATGTAAGATGCTCAAAGCTTATTTTTAACAACTTTGTCAATATGTGTTATTTGTTATCTGGATTTTAATATTGTGAGGTGCGCCATGAAATAACTGGAACAAGAACGAACCTCTGTTCCATTAATTTTGTAACCCAATTCGCACTTATCTATCTAAATAAATACAAAAAAAAATTTGTCCAATTATGTTATCGCCAAAATACTGCCAATTAAAAAAAAATATTGTTAAAAATTAGAAATAAATAAGAATTATATAATTAGACATAAATATATATTTATTTATAATTATTTTTTAAATAAATAAACAAAAAAAATTTACAGAAAAATTTTGTATTTTGACTTTTGGATTTTTATGAAAGGGGGGTCGTGCACGCTTTTTAGTGTCGATCGATCGACGGGAGTTTTTTTTTTTTAGACTAGATATATGCGCACGTTTTATTTCGGAGCTAACGTTATTGGTCTTGGACTTTCTATATAAATAACACAAAAATTTTGGTTGGTGGTTAATTAATTTAATTTGTTTGGTTATTTTCTTACACACAACAAAATTTAACACATTGGCTGTAAGTTTTTCATGGGTCACAAAATATTCTAAATTGAAGCTCTTTTCGTATATCAGTACATAATGAAAGCGAATATGACCCAAAGTTATATAATGTTGTAAGTATTGATGTACGAGAAGAATTCACCAGGCAGTCAATGTGTTAATTTTTCTAGTACTTTTGCTTTTCTTCTAATATATTTTTTTTTATAATATTTTATAAAGTAGAATTTTTAGTTTAGAATTTTAGTTGTCGTAAAAATATATTTTGTTGTTGGTAACAATAATGTTAAATTTTTAAATCGCAAATATTTTGTTATTTTTACAGCCAGCAGGGGTGGTAGTACTAGTAAAAAAAGTAAAAAATATCGCCAATCATTATACTCGATCGAATTTAGTCCGCAAATTGATACGATACGGGGCCACGATAACGATCTGCTAACGTATCATCAACAAAGTGATTTACGTGGTATTGTAGAATTAAGTCCAAAACCAATGACACCGCGCCGAGTAAAACGACGTAGCGTGATGACCCGGGGTACAAATAATCGACAAAGTACGACAAGCCGCCGTTCTGGTGGCACAAGTAATCGTAATAGTGTACGAAATTCACGTCGGAAAGTTCATCATCAGAATCCAGTTACGAAAATAATTGAACAACAAAATTCAAAGCTTTATAGTTCAGGAGGCGCGATTGGTGGTATTGGAGCAATAGGTGGATATATCCCAAGTGGAGTACAAACGGCAATGGAACAGCATTCAACTTTAACTGTGTCGAATTTAAAATCACTCAACAGTGATTATGTACAAACCAAACTTACAAATATTCCTACATATCATAATGCGAATATGCAACCGGATCCTATCTACTACAATATGAACGCCAGTTCCCCACTAATGCAGCAATCATGGAATGCCAACAGTAATAATACGACTGGTTTATTAAATTCGCACAATAATGCTGTTGGTGGTCACATAAATCCGTCGTATCAACACTCCACACCAAATTTAAGTCATAGCCCGGAGCCACCAGACGAGCCATATCACCGTCCACCATCCGTCCGCTCATCGTATTCAAATTTTCATGGTGCTCGACCACTTAGTTCACATCCTATAATAACACCAACCGAAAATGTTTTCGTACAGCTACAACAGTTAGGCCAGAACAACAATAATAATAATAATAATAACCACAGTAATCATCATAATCATAATAATGTAGCTAGCGCCAGTAGTAGTAGTAGTCAGGCAATACCACAAGTTCCAAGTCGGCGAGCGATGAATCCTCCGCCGCAGAATCCAAATGATCAGCCACCACCAAATTTACGTACAAATCGTATGGATAGTAGTGAACGTTCACTAGCTTTTATAAATAGCGGACCACCGGCATATAATCTCAATTATCACACACCGCCCGATTCTGAAACAACGATGTGATATATAGCTTCTATAATTAAATTACTTAAAATTAAAAAAAAAATTGTACTTAAGAAAATTCTTTTTTAGTATTTAAGACGAAATAAACATGTATGTGTAAGCTAGATGAAATTTATTATTAATTTAATTGTATTTTGAGGCTGAGTCGTTTATTTAAAATATCCTTAAAATTAGGATATGCGATTCAGTTTTGAAAATTTTTAACGTGTGAATTACGCGCAAAATATCATATCTAAAAAAATAAACAAAAATTAAATCTTATAAGACACGCGGCGCAGCAAGGGTTGGTTACCATGAAAAATTGATTTTGTAGCTGGCGTTGTATCTCTAGTTGATCTGGCTTCCATAGTCTCGACTAAGATATATGTCGATCTAATCGGTCAACCCCGTTGAGAAACAAAGAGGTACTCTTGGCGTTCTGGAAAGGTTAACCAAATATCTCCTAAGAAAAGATAAAATTACGTTCAAGATTTAGATTCAACAATCACTCTCGGAAAACGAGTAAAGTTTCTTAGTTAACAAAACCACTTAATTGATATTATAACAATAAACTTACCAATATATCTTCTGGTGTTGGAGGTCAGAGCCAATGACTAATTTTTAATTCCATTTCCAACCAATAAATAGCAAATTCAAGCAAATGTAATCTTGTTTCATAATCTATTGTAGAACAGGTATTGAGATAAAACGCAGCAAAATTCACGGTTATGTTCGTTGACCCTGTTGACACAAAAGGGTTAAAGTAATCGAAACCCTACTTCTAATCGATTGCGAGTAGCACTTTTCTTTTTATAGGTATAAATTTTACCCCGACCAATCTGAGGTTTGGTTAATCCAAGTATATTGCCCGCATTTCACCCGTTAAATATTCGAATGAAACCGAACTTTAATTCGATATCAATGACTCGAATCACAAGTTCCCTTTTATTATGAGTACCAAAGTATTCTCTACTATAAAATTTTAGGAAATACATATTTACAAAAAAAAAAGAAAATTTATTGAAAACGAGAAAAATCAAAATTTGTAACTTCTTAGCTTTAATTATTAAAATATATAATTATTATACAAATAATTAAATTTTATTTTTTATTTTAAAAATAAATTAAAAATGAATAAAAATTAAAAAATAAATAAAAAAAAAATTAAAAATGTAGGTTTTGTTGTTGCTTTATTGTTGCTCCTGTGTAGCCGCTCGCTTGTTGTCGGCGGCGGACGTTGCTGTTTGAGACGATGTCGACTTAAAATTGATAATCTCACGCATAATCGATTTCATAAGCTGATCGGCATCGTCCTGAGGTAGAGATGTAAGATGATCACCTACAAATTGACCAAATGATTTGAATTGACTCGTTTGGAGGTGATTTTTGGTTTGTACTGTTGCCCGGGCGGCTGTTAATTCGTGCAGAAATTGTCGTGCTAATTCGGTGGCATTTGTTGATTGCTGCCGCATATGATGATGGTGCGAATTGATGATTTCATCGTGCGAATGATTGTATTCTTCGGATTGTGGTGACGATGGGTCGGGTTCTTCAATTTCAATTTTTGGATTTAAAGCGTTTTTCGTGATATGATTCATATTGTAGGGCGAGGCGGTCGATGAGGATGCTATTTCATCAGATTGAGGTTGAAGTAGCGTGGCTGCAGACTGAATTATCGGTGGTGAAGGAAGATCTGCATAATTAAATCCATCTTCTCGAAAAGAATAGTCATTGAATTCCAAGCTGCCACTCGTTTGGTGGGTACGCTTTCGGCGCGGCTTAATGACTTGCTCCAAAAATGTCATGCGATCGTAAAGCGGCCAAACGCTCTTGTATTCCTCTCCATTTATGGCGCATTGATCGTAAATAAATTTTTCTTTACGAAATTTTTCTCTTAAGGTGGAAAATCGAATTCGTGCCTCGTTCCCTGCACACAATACACGTTATCGTAAAATAAAATTAAAATTGTAATCTCTATACATTTAGATAACTGTTACTAATTTACCTGTACAATTTAATCGTTTCCCGATTTCATTCCATGCGTCATCCTTGGATATTTTACGATAATTCAACTGTCTCAGGTCCCAAACGATCGGACAATTGTGAACAAACTCCACCAGTTGATCATCATTTATCTGGGTTGCCACTACAAGATTACGAATTAGGAACATTACACAATTTATTTGCTAGTTTAGATAGAATCACTTACTATTGAAAGAAAACATTCAAATTATTTAAAAATTTAGGGTTTTGTGATTGAGGAAACGAAGCACTTAATCCATTTTGCTGAAAACTTTTTGACGTTTATTATGTATAGTCGATTTCAGTTTTAGAGCTTCGCTTATCTATCATCTGTCAGTTTCACGTGATTATTGTCGGGGAAAATTGTAGTAGTTCAAATAGTTCGGAGTTGTCCATATTTAATTTTGGCCGTGGGATGCGAAATAAACCAAAATTGTTCAATTAGCTTTTAAAGTAAACATACACTACCTTCTCCGACAGTTCGATTATTGTGTAATTATCATATATGTATGATGCAAAGCTTAATAATAACATCAGTATTTTTCGGAATTGAAACTGTCATTCAAATCTAGTACTTCAGTTTCATAAACATTAGATCCGAACGTCAAATTTTATATCAACAAAAAATTCAAAACGCGCGTAGCGTAGATTTTATTTTCATTAATATAAAAATTGGTAAATAAAAGTTATAAATAATCGCATAATTTAGTTAAAATAATTTTAAACCAGTTCCTACATAATGTCGGAGTCGAGTAGCGAAAGTGTAGTGTAAGTATATAAACCAATATTTTGTAGAGATATATATATAATGTTAGAGTTACATAACCTCAATAATAAAAATGTTCGCTTCAGGCAATGGAAAAGATTGTGGCAGCTTACTTCCGGAATTTATTATGCCACACCAAATGTCATTGTAAAACAAAAATTATTAGATGTTACGAAAGAATTGACGGATGGATTGAAACAATATAAAAAAAATACACAAAAATCCAGTGATGAACTTGAAAAGTTACTCAAGGAGAGCAATCAAAAGAAATTGGTGTTGATTACTACACATCTAACCCAGTATTTGGATATCGATGCACTCCAGGCTTGGGATATATTAACATATTATTTGGTAAATGAGTATAAAGGGTCTAGTAGTTCCCTTTCAAGCTATATATCGACGGAGTCAAATATGATCAAGTTGCTGGATGATATATGGCGGTATTACTCCCTGGAACGAATGATAGTGTTAAAGTTGACCAAAAATATTATCGAGTTGCATGCTCAACCAAAGCATCCGTATCATGCTGAGTACAAATCGATATTGGAAAAAATTGGCATCGCTAAGTTCCGAAAATCTTTAATCGAGCAGCTTGGAGATTTAATTCAGGAGAATCCACCAACCAAAATCACGATTAGTGAGTACGGAAATCATGAAAATAAACGAGTTTCATGGGCAGAAAGACGTTGCCGCGAGATTAATGAAATTCTTCAAATCTTGATATTAATCATTAATGATGATGGTCTTCTTCCAAACGAGCTGATCACATTGCTGGAGCTTTTCAAAGTCAACTCATTTGGTCGTCAGATCAAATTCCTTTCATATTCGAATGAAACCCACATAGAGCTAAAAAACCGTTTATGTTACAACCAAATCGCAGTATTTGTCACCACAATGAATTGTGGCCGAATCCAGCTAGACAAAATGATTGTGGATAAGTTGGATAAAATTATTTTGACAATTTATCAGAACGAGGAGCATGGACCAATATTACTTACCTGGATGCTTTATAATTTCCAAGAGCGAGAGCTGGATGACGAGGGAATCCGAAAATACAGTCAGATACATAAAAAAGCGGTTCAACTAAACGTCTTCGCATTTTTAGACAAAATGTTGAGGCATAATATGTTCGGAGATTTAAAAAATCGAACGGCTTCGATTTTACGGCGATCTATTTATCGCCATCTAGATTATATGTGTGGAATTCAAGACATTGACGCATTTTATGGATGTAACAACCATGATATCTACGAGCTATTCAGCGAATTGTTAAAAACTCCTGAAATTAGTTTGGAATTCATAGAAAACGAGGATAGTGATGTATGGGCCGTACTATATAATCTTGCGCTACAAGATTTTCCCGTTCAGTTTGTGCCATTATCGCTGATCACTGACTCACTATCATCTTCAGCGAAACTAGAGGTTCGGAAGTTTATTAAAAACCAGATCGAAAATCTTCCTATGTACACAGAACCGTATAATATGAACCATTACGAAATTAAAAGGCATGGTAATAATCAGGATAAATTCTACCTCTTGCACGACTATCGGCCTTTTAATAAGTTGCCCGAATTTATAATCCCAAAAGGGTCCGAATGCTATATAGTTGATATCAAGAACCACCCCACACTGATCCATTTCGAGACGAAATTTAATTTTTTCAACGGACTTTACAATGAGATACTAGAATTACTTGCTGGAGATTTAACAGTTGAGTGTATCGATCGGGTCGAAATTGGACTGCGATGTTTAAAAAATGTTCTTAAAGGGATTTCGTCTCAGGAAGAAATTACATCGGAAATGTGTCTTCCGATCGAGCGAATCTTCGATATTTTCATCAAATTCAACAAGAATAACGTATGGCAGAAGGAGAATACCGCAAAAACTGTTGAGCTTCTATCACACTGCATGGATATTTGCGGGAGTCTCGTCCTCTTCTATGAGTCTGAGATTGTCACCCGGATTTTGACGCTCAACCTAATCCCGATCATAAATAACGATAGTTTGGATTATAAAAAATGTTCAATGGGGATCAGTTTCGATTCGGGACTCGTTGGCAATCATCTGATAAATTATGAGCGAAACTACGGCAAGTACAAATTTTTACTTTCGTATTTTGATTTTCTGCAGTCTGTTAATACTTTGGAGGAGAATAAGACTCTGTACAAGATTAAATTGTCTGGCCTTATATTCTTGCTTCGTGAGGTATTCCCAAGTCTTCATCAGTGGCGATTTATTAACGAAAAGGATCGAGAGCTGATTTATATCAAAACCATGAAATATTTTCTGAATATCCTTGAGAATGTTAAAAAAGATCTAATATCGAATACTTGCATCTATAGCCTGTTGAATCTAGAGAACGGCTTAATATTACTTCGCTTCATTGGAATAGGGAACTCCTACCTAACAACCGTAACCGAAAATGATGTAAATTGGATTACGATATCGAATAGTGGGTTGAATTTAATCATCCAGCTATCGATGAAAATTTTGATGTTCATTTTGAAATTTAAAAATTATTTGAAAGAGCCGATGGCCCAGTATCCCCTGGAATCTATAATTTATATGCAGTCCAAATACACGGACGCGCTACATTTGATTCCGAATATCACATCATACATGAACAACATTTTCAATCGATGTCTGCCGGTGTTAAGCTGTCGCCTGCTTCGTCGCTTTGCCATCGAATTTAATCAGATTTCATTGTTGGCTTGTCTCGATATGGAACCCGATCAAGTGCGACTAACATTTTTGCAACGGTTGAGTGACGATTTTGAAAACGATGATCTAAAAATTGCAGTTTTGGAGTTCGTCGAATCTTGCATTGAGAAACAGTATGGTATCACAGAATCTTTCTTTGATATAAAATTAACGAAATCTCAGCTACTACTATTGAATAAAGAGACTAATAATATTCTGGAAAAATCGACCAACAAAAAGCTAAAAAATATTTCCGACAGTATCCTGATTTATATGAGCAAGTATCTGAATGTGATTTCAGGCGAACCTAAAAATATCGAGTCGCCTATTTTAAGCCATATCATGTCACTGTTTCATGCACTGTGGAAGAAGAATTTAACAATTCTGATCGAGAGTTTAATTGAAAAATCAAATTTCTGGTCATCTCTGTGTAAACCATTGTTTTGTCCGAAAATAAACCCAAATATAAAAATTTATGCACAGCTATTCAACATACTAGGAATCGAGTTGTTCAAAGTGAACGATGCTTGTGGAATAAATACTGAATTAAAATCGATTTTGGTCAACTTTTTCGAAATTTCGGTATTTGAGAAATGGATTGAAATAATATTTGCTGAAGTCGAGGCTGATCAGAATATGATTGATGAGATACCACTTTCGTTGCAACGTCTACAATCATTCAAGGATTTGATTGTCATTATAATGCGGAAGAAGAATATTACAATTAAAATACCGGAGACCAGTTACAACCTCCTGTTCGAGACGTGTCTAAATACGCTGGTCGATATTGTGCGCAAGGAGAGAGATTTCCGACAGTTTATTATAGTTTCAGAGCTGCTATCGATCCTTTTTAGTGACACGCCAAAGCAGATTAAAATAACCGCAAATTATGTAGAGCAAATTCAGTACCTTATGCGATTTCTAGCGGTTTCTTACGAAGAAGTTCATATACGATCGCGTAATTCAATTCTCGCTATTTCTATTAAGATTTTGTACCTGTTGGATCCATTGATCGCTAACCCCGAATCCATTATCGATATAGTCAAATCCGTGGTTGACGTTCTATTATATGAAATGAATGAAATCAATTTAAATAAACAAGAGATCCTAGAAAAACCGCATATAAATTCGATCTTACTGGAGATTAGCCTGTTTAAAAAAATTATTCTGAAATTCAGCAATACGATTGAAAACGAGCTCGCTTCAATATTCTTTAAAAATAAAATTTTTATAAAAATTTTATCATCTCTATCGATAATTACGAACAAATGCGAATATCATCCGATTACGATCGAGTTGTTGAATCTATTGATTACATTAAATTTCAACATGGAGAATAATGATGTGGTTCATCTCAATATCGGGGAATATTTATGGCTTAAGCTTTTGCCGCCGAAAGAGTTGCTCACGATACCGCAAAATGAAACAATTCCGAATGGAAAGGCTTTGTGGAAAGCAAACCAATGGTACAATATATACTCAAAAACTATTGAACTTCTGATCGTATTGCTCAAAAATAATAAATTCCTATTTATAAAAGACGTGCTAGTATTTATCGGTATCCATGAGGAGTATTTAATCGACTCGTTACTGTTGATAAAACACGAGCTCAACGAAAATGTTATTGATTTAGTGAAAAAAATAATCGAATTGATATCGGAAGTTGTCCCTTATGAAAAGTTGTGGAGAGCAGAACATGCACAGAGTATGTTCAATTTGATGCGATGTGTTCAGCTAATTATAGAACAATCTGTCTCGCTGCTTTATCGGCCAAATATATTAAAGCAAATGTTGGATGAATCGAAGGCATCGCGAGATGGTGTGACCGAAGCGATGAATGAGTGAGTAATTTCGTTTTTTCGATTACCTAATTAAGCACTAATCAAATTTTATTACAGATTATTGGATTTCATTATTCTATCGACAAAAAGTTTGATGGAGTTTAGTCCAAAACTACTAGATTTACTCGCCGAACCTGAATTTCTGCCATCACAATGGTTTCCCCTGATTGAAATACAGGTTGGACCACCAAAATTAGATGTCGAGGAATTTCCACCGCTCACTCTTCAAACATTGCTAAAAGCTATTGTATTGTTTGTTAAGTCACTTAATTTACAATATGTTCCTAACAAAAAACCGTTAAATTATCTACCATCAGAGAAAAATAAAGACGGAGCAGATGAAGTGGATAAGAGTAGCCGTTCGATTGATGGAAATGAATCATCACCGAGCGTGTCTGATTCACGATCAAATTCTTTATTTTCAAAAACGCTGAGTCCCCGCCCGCCATATTCAAAATCAGTATCGGTGTCATCTACCTCGACGTTAATACCATCGAATGAAATTTTAAAAAATTTGGATTGTGATAAATGTTGCCTGGCACTGGAATACCTAATGACATTGCTTGCATCACAAAGTTTACTCGCCTTGAAAGATGTTAATTTATCGACTCGAGAGAAACAACTTATCCGACGTGAAATATCCACCGAATTATCAAATTATCACGATTTTGTTCGTAAAAAGGTGATCGAAACACGAATCGATAATATTTTGATTCGGAAAAAATTAGGAATCGAGCTAATGAAATTACACGAGTGTGATGATGTTGATGATGATAAAAGTGATGGATCGAATAGGTCCGGTTCGAACAGTAAATTAAAAATTATGTCTGACACTTCAATGCGTAAATCAGTCCTGCGAAAGCAACATCTACAGCACCAGTTAGGCAGTGGAATGCGAATTGGTTTTTCAAATTCACAAAATTTGATATCGTCAACACCTACGTTAAGCGAAACAAATCCGAAACGTGTTATTTTTGATGATGGGCAAGGTAGAAGCCAGGCACCTAAACAAAAGACTCGCCACGATATAAACGATCGATACGATATTGATGTAATTGAATATTTTGAAGACTCTGAAGAACCGAAATATTGCGAACAGTCATATGTGAAATTAGTGGAAAGTGATTATTTCCATCTACTCTCGATAGTGTTCTCAACATTGCGATACTTCGAGGATTAAGACAGACAAAGTTTTGTAATTTCTTGTGTTTTTTTATTACTTTTTTAAATTAACATTAAATAAATTTTTGTTTATTAATGTAATTAACATAAATAAATAAATTATTAATTAAATTCCTGTTTTAATTGTACTGTGATTTGAATTTTCTGTCAATGATGTGTGTATGTGTGTGTGTGTGTGTGTTTGTGTACAATAGGAGTGGATCGAGAATGATTTTAAAGTGAGTTTATTGGGATGTGTTTCGATGACCCATAAAAGAGAAATGGGCAGACAAAAATTGATATCATTGTAAAAAATTAGTAAGTGATGCGGGTAGGAAAGAGGAATATATTTTGAAAGGATTAAACATAGTGAAAACGATGAGTTGGCAAAATTGTTTAATGAATTTTAATATCTAAAAATTCTCTAACGTTATTTGGACACATGATATTCTTGCCTAAGAAATAGACTGTGGACATTGGGTGCAGGTATTCAATAGAAAATTCTTTGGCTTTCCATCCATAAAATCCGTTCGGTTTCACCTTATCTCCAATGATTTCGAATGGTAACAGATTAATGCCAATCTGATTAATTTTTGAAAAAAATATTTTGAAATAATTCCCATCGGTCGCTCGATGCCAATAGTAACCCGATTCATCTATGTATGGACGTGTTTGTGATTTTTTTAATGCGTTCGATCTTTTCAAATCATCTATATTAAAGCTGATATCAATTTCGTATGAATCTAGCCCGATCGTGTTCAAATCGATTGCATTTTGAAGTGCTAAATTATCCAGCCAATATCTTATCCCAACCATTTCCAGTTCATTTACGACGTGATGAAAGACCTGATGTAATTTTTCTAAACAGCATGGCGGCGTATTTTTATTCAAATAAAAGTAAAACGGTTTCGCATTAATTATTTTGCCCACACAGCTTGCCGTCGTTTTTTCACAACCATAATATTCAATGTCATTGGTGTACACAACTGTTGATATATTCGACAGTATCGAAAGTGGCACCTCAGGTGGTTCCAGAAATATAAAATTATTCTCACTATTACTATTCGTACTATTATTGGTATTTTGTTTATTGGGTTTATCCATGTTATTAGCACTGTTAGCACCATCATCACTAATTGCTTGGTTATAGTTGTTATTATTCGAATTCGCCAAATTGTTATTGTTATTAATATTGTTATTATTGCTGTTGTTATTGTTACGGCGATGATGATGTTGATTTGATGATTTCTTATTTGTGTTGCTATTAATTTTGACCGTTTTCATCACAACCTTCTTGATCTTAAGTTTTTTATACATTTTTTTGAATTGTTCACGCTTTATTTCGCTTCGTTTTTGCTTCGTGTGATACGATGTGAAAAGACGTTTGCCATCCTGAAGTGTCGTGTTCAGCATTGTGACCTGTGGAAATTAAATAGAAATTATAATTTATTCAAGAATAATGGTACGGACAAAATGAGTTTACCCTAAAATTATCCACTTTAGCTTGGATGTAAAACATCTCAGGAAACGGTAACGAAAATGGTGACGGCCACTGCTTTAATAAATTGGTTTCAACGAGGATCGCATGTTTTTGAAGAAACTATAAATAAATAAAAAAAAAGACCATGATTACATATTGTACTCTAAAATTAAAAGCCAAAATTTAAAGCCAATAAATATTGATTTGTTTTATCTAAACATAACTAAATTAATCAATTCAATTCAGTTAAGAATTTCAATTTGAATTCTAAAAAAATAGAACAGTCTTAAAGCAAATTTAAAGAAAGTAAGTTGGTTTAAGTATAGTTTTGTGAACAATTTGTGACGGTTTGTGATTTGATTCTTAAAAATTATTCCCAGTGTATCGTGAAATACCCATTACAAGATTAGCACCAATTTTTTATCTTTACGTAATGATTAGGTTACTATCACGTTAATAAAAATGTTGTAATTTAATTAATATTGATTGAGACTGTTCAAAACAATTAGAATTAAGATGCTGATCAATTTGACCTCGACAAGAGTGACATTAAGCGATCTCTGATTGTTTGATCTATCGATCTGCTTTCAGCGCGAATTATTGATTAGTTACAAAGAAATAGGGTTTATTAATAACTGGAATATGCTTAGCTAATAGTTGATTAACTCGATAAAAAGAAATGGATATTAAAATAATCAATAATTGATAGTACAATCGTGATTTAATTAAATCTAATGGCGTCGAATAAGTTTAGAATATTTTATGTAGTATTTACTAAGTAGCCTAACCAAATTATTAGTTTTACAATTTCTTTTTAGCGTCAGTGTTTGTATGTAAATTTTGCAATCTGCAGTAGCAGGCTGACAAATTGGAGAATTTTTGTAGACCTGCCTTATTTAGCGGAGAAGTTAATAATTTCACGAAGATTACAACTCACTAGCAAAACTGAATCAATATTAAAATACCTAAATTTGTTGTACTTCAGTACCCATCAAATAATTTTATAGATTTGGAAGCAAATTACAAACCCGTCTATGTTCATAATTATTTTCGGATTAAGCATGTACATACATTTATCTTATATTTTTCTGTTATTTTCTTACGAATATGACTAACTGCCATTCGCTTTAGCAAGTTTAATTCCATTTTTTTTTACTAAAACTCCAGTGTGAGAATACTCACTGCGAATTTGACTGATTGTTCGTCTGATTTATTCAGTGTATGTTCTGTGTGTGTACACGTTTTCTGATTTTGAAGGAAACAACCTTACGTTAAAATGATTCTCAACAACAATGTATGATTCATCATTTACAGCACTGAGCAATACGCAGAGCCAAAATTGAGTGCTAATATCACGACGTATTTTTTAGATTATTTAGCAGCTTACGATAGTTAGCACGTTATTTAGTATTAAAACAGTTTTAGGAAATGTAAGAAAATTAAGAAAATTGTGTATATTGTTTGAAAAGTTAAGATTTTAATGAATTCTGATGCTTTAAAGAGAAATTTTCTGAATGTGCTGATTATTGAAAAGGGATCATTGCATTGATGACTTATTGAAGTATTGGCGCATGTTTCTTCATTTACATATTATATAAAATTCTTAAAATACATCATCTACCTGTAACATGGTTTACACAGTGAATTGCGTTAAAATAAATTAGAAAATATAAAGGGCTGAAACTTCGATTCAATCATCCATTCAACCCCAAATCAACTTTCAAATCAGCTTTTAGACCGCTAGCTCTTACTCAACTGAATCCTGACTCAACCGAAACTCAGCTCTAATCCCAACCCCAACTCAACCTTAACTTGACCTGCCACCCAGCCGTTAAACCAACCCCAAACTGAGGCCCAACTCAATTCCCAAACCAACATGGTCTTAAAAACTACTTACTAGCTAACTCTAACTCTACCGCCAATTCAACACCCAAATAAACCCCCAGCTGAACTACTCACTAAAGTCTCACCTAATCCCAAATCAACTTTAACTCAAACTCAACTCAACCCACAAATGGAATCCAACTCAACCGCAAACTCAACGCCCAACTCAATTCTCAAACCAGCATATATAAAAAAATTGCTCAACCCACAAATGAAACATAACGTAACCCTCAACTCTACCGTAAACTTATCGAACTTTCCCTTTATAAAACTACAAAATATGTTTGAATCAACCTCCTTACATGGCCGAGTATGCCATGTGAAGTACAAAAGAATAAAATAAGGAATTACAACTCCCAAGACTTCCGAACCAAACTTGGGAATTCAAAGCAGATAGCAGCCGATTAAATTTGTTCTTACCAGAGAACCCGCCGAATATATTATTTAACATGTGAATATATTTAATGAAACTTTTTCATTGAACTGTATTAATCAAATCGATTAATTTCAGCCAACTCCAAAGTGGCTGCAATTAAGCACGTTTCTTTCAAGCTGGAGCTATGTTGGAAATATTTTTTTGGTTTAGGAACTGCAGAGATAATACAGTTCACAAGTATTGAAAATAATTAATTTAAGCAAATTGATTTACTTATTTTAAGACGGCATTATTGGGTCCGCCATTTTGTTTTTTGAACTTATGTTCCTAATCAGCGAAACCAGAAAAGAAATCAGGCAGATTTCGATCAAATCAATGAAATTTAAATAATTTTAAAGAAGTTTATGCTAATAAAAAATTAATATATTTATTGACTCATCTTTACTATAGCTTGATTTTAAATGTTTTCTTCGAAATATACTATGTAGTATGCCTCTTCTACTTCTATGCCTTAAAGTGGGCGGTGAATTAAAGGGATCTTTTAATTCTGAGAATACTAAACTGTATGTGGAAAGTTTGCGTGCAGAATGATTGAATAACATGATGTTTGCAGGACCCATAAAACATGTTTTTTTAATTATTTAATGGTAGAATGACGACAATCTTACTACTAATATACTACACGGTTTCTTGTTGCCCTGCCTTATTCAAAGTACACAAACATACATTTAACAATAAATTAGATACTTATGTGAAGGGCAACATCAAAATAATAATGTTAAGTTGTGCTTACCACAAAATACGCCAGTTTAAAACACGTGACTACAATTTGTTAATGGTGTTTTGCTAACTCGAATTCGGTGGCTGATATGTCAAATGGCTCCTATAAATTCTGAAAGTTTCCTTCAAGTACATTATCACTTGATTGGACTTAGACATTATCACTAGACTTTAATTAGCTGCAATAAGCGAGTTTAAACTGTATTTAGTACTTGGAAAGTTCTTGAAGAAAACTTTTACAACATGTGAAAAGCAATTAAATTATAAAGTGACAGGCCTTAGGTCAGTTTTTAATGTTCCATTTGCATTCCAAGGCTTTTGTGTTGTCGACTCCTTTGTTTTGTATTCAGATGTTTTTTATCAATTAATCGAATAATTCATTTGAGTCATTAATTTTAATCAAATATTATTTGATGCTTCACAACAATAAGAATGAACAAACTTAGTTCGAACTACCAGTTATTTTTGGGAGCAATCATTAAAACAAATCGTTCTTAACGAAACCTAATCATTTAAATGTCATTTAAATTTAATGTATGTTTAAATTCAAGTAAAAGTCTATCTCGGGTTACCTAAAAAACGCATCAACCAAAATACCGACTTTAGGTGCATTTTTCATTTTAACGCACGGTAAATGTATGTCGTCGCCGATATTGCTTAAATGCAAGAGGTTTAAGACCCTAAAATGGTTTGAAATACATCGATTTTTGAATAAATAAAGTACCTAAGCCTGTTTTTACAAGGTGATACGTCCCCATCGTTTTAATAAAAATCGTGTTATAAAGACCATGTAAAAACAGGTTTAGGTGGACTCTTAAGAGCGTAATGTAGCGCGTTTAAGTACGTAATGTAGCCTACTGATTCGCAACAAAATTAAAAATAGAGACATGTTGCAGAATTCTTCGTGGCAAGCAGAATCCATGTATTGCATTTCATATAAACTAGTGTTTTCTAATTTCGATGCTTGCATAATTCTGCACATCCGTTTCCAGCATTAGTTTCCATTGCCGCCTATACTTGTATTCTTTGGATAAATAATTTAAATCTTTTTCTTCTTTCTCAATACAGCAATGGTGATACAACTGCAGTTTGCATGAAAGTAGGCACTTGTAGGGTAGTTAAAAAAGATGTTTTCTTCTACAAACCATAAATAATAAACATATTACATAAGAAAATTATGAACAATACTTTCAAACGCGAAAACAAAGTCTTCGATGAGTAAAACAAAAACAAAACAACATTTTTGTTCACTGCTCAGCCCCTTATAAGATAGATTTGGTACACAGCCTTACTTACTCTTAGACATATATAAACTACGTAAAACTACAGACAAACTTACCATATCACATTGTTCCGTCCCATTTAGCACCACACTATATTCCAGTGTCCAATTCTTTTGATCGAAATTAATCCGATAACAATTACTCGCCGCCCTCATATTCGATGCAAACGGTATCGCATACAATTTCCTTCCATTATCACTTAAATCACTATTACTAGCACTACTCATACTATTCAACTCTTTAATAATTTTGTTCAAGACTGATTTTCCAGTCAACCGTACGCTATCGGGCATAAACAGCATATATTTTGTTTTTATCTGGAATATTGGATTTAGATCCGAAAATTTTTTGGTTACATCATAATTAAGATTTATTATTCGTAAATTATTCGTCAACACATTATTGTTATTGTTGATATTAGCTGGGGCGCTATTATTATTACTGTTCAGCTTCAGTAGATCAACAGATGAATAGGGTAAATTATAAAAAATTACAAAAATTTGTAGGGTTGGCAATAAATTTTGAAAATTTTCTATCGTATTCTTGATGTCATTATCAAAATCATAGAAATTATTAAAAATTATCGTAATCGACTTTTTTATATGCTTATTTACTAATTTACTATTACTATTTTTAACACTATTACTATTTATATTATTATTATTATTATTATTACTATTGTGATGGCTATTAATTATGTTTTGCAGGGATGATGACGATGTTTGCGCTGCGATGATTTTATTATTATTTTGATCCAGCTGGAATTTTTTATCGGTATCGCCAATATTTATACTATTAATAGTCGCACTATTACTATTTGCATTGTTGTTACTATTTGGATTGTTATCATTAAAAAAATTGTAATTTAATAAATTGAACGAAATGAAAAAACGCCATATATAATAAATAATTAAAATATTAAATATGATTATAAAAAATGTTATTAGTTTTGCATATTTGATACGCATTTTAGTGTGTGGTTGGTTGTTGCTTGTTGTTGTCACGTTTTTCACTTCCCTGACTTTACTTTTTGTCACACTAATAAACGAAATAGTTTTATAATATTTATGCAATTTTATATCACAATAGAATTTTAGAATTTCACTGTATTTTATTCAGTATTTTGACACATGGATTTGCCATGACTCTTTTTCTTCTCCTAACTGAAGAAAGAAATTCTTGGGGTTGAAACTAAAATATTTATGTGTATATGTATACCTATTTTCCTTTTTCACATTTCATTTTCCCTTGATTTTTTTTACTGTGGAAAATTCCAATGCTGACAACTGACAAAATAGAAAAATTATGTTTTTTTTAGGAAAAATTATACTCGGACACTTTTCAGGGGGAAATTAACAGTGTACAAAGTGAGTCGATAGATTTTTGGATCGATAAGTTTTTCGGTTAATTTGAGGCGAATGAATAATGAAACAGATTTTAATATCTAAGATTACGTATTTAATATTAGATAATACAATTGAGGAGGGGCTATCTCCTTGTTGTTATTTATAATTATGGATTATCTCAGTATAGTGAGTCTCTCGCAAGGATTTTCGAATCGAATTTGTTAATTGTTTCTAGTTACTTCATATTATGTTTAGAAGAAGGTACTAAAAACTAAAGATAATTAGTTATTCCAGACTTTTTATTGTTGTTTAAATTAATTATTCAAAATTCAAATGGACAAATGGAACTATTTGTGTTTATAGGAAACTTGGTATTCTTGAAAATTTTGTGGTTTTATTAACAAACTTAACTTTCGAAACTGTAAGCGGCGCTGTCGTTTTAAAAATTAAAATCAGCTCAGATTGACTCCAATGGATTAGATAGTCGTAGTGATTACTAGACCAACGACAATTATCCGAACTTATTGAGACCTTAGGTAGTTCAAAGATTATTTCTTGAATAACTTTATTGTTATTTGTTCATTTCGTTTTGAATTTAAGATGGCTAAACCATATTCCTTAATTCACCAAGTCGTTTTCGATGTTGAAAATTTTGATAGCTTCCCATATATAAGGATGTGTTAAGGAGTAAATGTATAATGGATCTCTGAAGATGGCGACAAAGTGTATTCGAAAAATTTTATATAATAAAATATTGTTTGTGTTTTAAAAATTTGTGAAGTTTCGGATACAAACAAGAGATATATGGAAAGTTTTATTTGTTGGGGAATACAATTTAGGCAATGAAATGTATTACGTGACATTTTCAAAATTTTACTGGAAACGATAAAAACTGCCTATTCGGTTGTTTCCATGTCTCTTACGATATATGGAGATATTTGTTTTGCTTCTAACGGTTTTTTGTTCTAAAGGGATAGAACCTAAGAAAGCGAACCAAAATATGGGAGAATAATGCAAATTAAAAAAATCGGTTAAAAGTAATTTTTGAAATAATGGTCGCATTTCAGGTGCATCCACACTATGCCGATCGGCACTACAGAACGGGATTATAGAATATGTGTGGCGTGCTGAATTTTTACCGACTGGTCAGTGCCGAATTGCGTAGTTGCTTATGTAGACTGTAGTCGACTTATAGCCTTATGGAAAATCCCTCTACGCTAAACACATAACACTTAACAAAATTTGAGGGCGAAAACTAGCGTTTTCTATAGGCATCAAAATATTGTCTTATTAAAATAATTCTTAATTTTCTCAGTGGAATACGCCTTAATTTGGAATCCTTCGTCTGGTATTGCAGTCCAGCAATTTTCAGTTAGAAGAAATGATAGGATACATAAATCTTATTTTTTTGATGTAGAGGTGGTAGAGGTGTAATGAAAAAATCTGTTTGTTTAATTTCACCAACAATTTTTTCACGAAACATAACCAATCGGAAATCAGCCGGCGATTTGTTTTTAGTTTTTTTTTTATTTCAAAAAATAATAAAATTTCATTAAAACTTAAAAAAATCTTAAATATGGAAAGCTGGCCTTTCATGCCTTCGGGAACGTAATGGTCTTCAAACTCTTCTCACCAAGTAACATTGCGCATAATACCATCCAGCAACATTGCAAAGAACAAATATAAGATTATAAGATTGAAGATGCCAACGGAGGATTTATGTGGCGGTGCTTTAACTGCTGGCTTACGTTTATGCTGAAGTCTTATAATTTTAGAAATATACCTATATGTTTTTGAACACTGACGCGCGCTCTTGCTCAAAATAGAACGTCCCAAAATTTTAGTAATCAAAAAGGAAAGACTTTTTATAATTAGAAGTTAAAAAAAAATCTCGATATTAAAATAAAATCGAATATTCCACGTCGGGATCAATAGAATAATAATAAATTTCAAACGATTTAGAATAATCTGGAAAATACCATGCAGCCTTCGCAAAACCTTCAATAATGTCAAAAAAATGCTAGTCAACGCTGTTTAAATCTGGAAATTTAGAAAAATTCAAAAGTCTTGAATTTCGAGAATCTCTAACGTATAATAAACTTAAAAATCTGGACCAATCCCATAAAATATCGAAAATATCGATGTATCACTAATTCTGTAACACCAATCAACTTCTATGCCACAAATCCGAACAGACTCGATTAATTTGGAAAAGCTCGAATAAACTTAGATTCCTAGAATAATCTAGAAGAAAATCTCAATGCTAAACAGTTCAAAAGCAAAAAACCTCTGTTCGAAAAAATTAAGTGGGAAACCTCGATTAATCTCGAAAACGTTGATAATTTCTAATAAATTAGATATCAAACTAAGCCATTCAAACCCAGACATCAAGTTTATTTCAAAAATCAACGCTTTTATTTCAATCCAACCTAACCCGAATAATATTAAAAATCTTGAATATCTTCGAAAAATCTATAAAATCTCGAATTATATCTAAATTATAACCTCGAAAATCACATAAAATGTTGAAAATCCCGATGTACCTAGAAGTCGATAATTTGACACAATATAACGTCAAAATTCGAGAAACTCCAACACTAATTAAGACAAGTTTTTTCGGGAAAACTTGATTAGGTCAGACATTTTGAATTCTCGTATTTGTAAATAAATCGGAAGCTGCCATTGATAATCGGATTATTAAAGATAACCTGAGCTCTTGATTTTATCAAGCATTGTTGAACCTTAAAAAGATTCACAAAAGAAAGCCTAAAAGTTATCGAATATTTTCTAAGGTCATTCGGTTGTAGTAATTAATTGCTCAAAATACCCAAAATGTAGAAATCTATAATCACATTTGATATAGATTTTTTAAAAATTTGTTAGAATTTAAATAAAAAGAGCTGTATGGTTAAAAATATAAGGGGGAAAAGGCTGTTTGGTTAAAAATGTTGGCGTTAAAAATATAAGGGGAAAGTGTATCACTTAAATTAAAAAATAGCGGCTGGAATCAAAGCAACCTACATTACACAAACCCTAGTCTAAAAAACGAAGCTTTTATAAGCTTTTATAAGGGAATTAGAAACGAGAAAAAACCCCAACTTTTCATAGTAAAACAAATAAAACATATGAGAAATCACTTTCTTTCCTAAGAGAAATTTTTAAATGAAAACGTTACAAATTCTTAATTATGATCTGTGAGATATTTTCATAAATGCTTGAATTTCAACATATGGTATATGAGCATCGTTCAAGAAAATCAAATTCATTTTCTTGTAGTAATTGATTTATTTAAACCAAAATTTAAAAAAAATTCATAACAACAGCATTCTGGTCAAATTGAATTAAAAGCTTACTACAAATCGTATGGGCATTAAGTCAATGTAGATTACATTGTAGGAAAGCAGCTGTTTCAGCTAAAATACACCATTTTTACTATGGATTCCTACGGAAATCAGTGAAAATTTATACCACTAGAAAAGCTTCTAAAAATACGTCATGATGATTATGGCTCTAGAAGGCTTTGCTGGAATTCGTTGTTCTTTATTAATTTAGTTATGTCCTAAAATTGAGTACTGCACTTACATTGTCTCATAAAAACAAGTTTATTTTGAGTCTTTTGAGAATTTAGAGAATGGTTTAGTCAAATGAGTATAGAAATCATTTCTATATTTATATGCGCAAATATCTCCAGCCACCCCGTTTCGCTGCAACCAGAAAACGAAAAACTCGTATCGATAAGCGTTTTAGCAGAGTTTATAATTGTGCTATACACTAAACAAATAAATTATTTGACTTAGTTATTATATTGTGGCACTATTTTGGTTTTCCCGGCGAATTTCGAATTGGGAATTGATTTAGTGCGGCTTTTTAGTGTATTTTGGTTTTCTTTTTTTTCCAAAGCATATTGAGCGATTGGGATTTAGTTAATGTCTTGGGAAACAATAATTCCCAACAAAATTTTTAGGGAAGAATAAACAACAAAATTGCTGAATGAAATGGAACAATTTTTGCCCAAAATTTGGTATTTGGAGTTTGCCGTAATATAGCTAATAACATTAGTGCATCCAATCTCTAGACATAAAATCTAATAATTCACTTACAGAATATATTTTATGCGGAAATGGAGTTAATCTCCTTTCGATCTTGTTTCATTTCTTCTTCATCGTTCCATGACCATTAGGCAGTCAATTACATTGAATTACAAGCTTTCTTTTTGACAATATAAATCTCGGTTGCATATGAACATTTTAACTCACTTATTATTAAACATAAAACTCGGAACTTCTTTTCCGGTGTTGTGAGTGGCCTTAAAAGTTTAAGGAAGCAACTATAAATCTTAAAGCTGATTGTGATAGTTTCATATTTAAAGTGGCTTAAAACAGCCCTACGAACGATCACACCAATGTCAAATGAATCGAATGTTTTGGTTTCTGTTAATCTTATTTTATCAGTGTCTTAATGCCTACACTCTGATCTATATATGTTTCTCCCTCTCGTTTCAGACGAATTTTACCAGCAAGTTGTACGGTAAATTCCCTTCTTAGTGATATCTTATGTACAATTTTGCCGGAATTATCATCTGAAATATTCTGGAGGCCGCTGTTTAAATTAAAAATTTCAATGCCTGAACTTATTGGTCGTCAAAATATTAAGGCAAGAGCTTTTAGTGGAGTGAAGAATACTCGTCCAACACTTATCCATCAGAGGCTCTGAAGGTTTTCCAGATCTGTAAACAAAGCTGTAGCGAAAGGTTGACAATCATTTACAAAACATGGTTTATAATATGAGCCTTCTATTAAAATGAAAATCTGAAGATCCTTCTCTTTACTTTAAACTCTTTAAAAATATTTTTTTCATGTTTAAATCTAAAGATTCGTGTAAAACCAATTAAATAATAAATCCAGCATCCGAATTTTGGTTCTGTGACGAATGAGAATGAGAAGTCAGAAGTCAGTTTATGACAAATAAAAATTTTTTGTGGAAGAAATAGATGCGTGTTAGTTTGGCTCTTGAAGATAATTTCAATGTCACAAAACATGAATTAATTTTATTTATATCGATTTATATGTAATAAACAGTGTTATGTTTTAAGAAACCAACATTTTTTACTTTTAAATTTCTTAGATTTGAAACGAATTTTTTTTTCGATGGTCGCGTACGCCTGATGAACGCTATTAACAACAAATGGAATGTAATATTTATAGGTATAAAATTGTTAACTTGAAAATTTGAAAAATGGTAATTTCTATTTCTGTTAATTTGATGTATTCCAGAAATAGACGTTTAGTACAAAAAAATTTGTTCAATAACTCAGGTTACGTTAGTAGGTAATAAAAAGTTTCATTCAATAACACTCAGGAATCCATTGCTTGTACGTTAGGTTGAAATCACCATTAATAATAAAAAATAATTGTCTGTTATCGTCAGGCAATCTGATTTGAGTAATTAATCTGAATTCAAGCGGAAATTGCTCTTACAAGGAGTTATGTGTATTATGTGAGATCACAATACCCGAATAAAAATTCGTGGTGGGCTTAGTCGTCTACATGGTCGTAGTTGATTTGCGTGGTAATGTTTATAAGATGTTGAGATTAATTATTTTTATTTAAAATAAATTATCTGCTACAGTTTCTTTACTAACAAATTGAGATTAAAATTGGTCCCATCAGATGTGGCGTCCTCTCGCTACAGTGCTCTCAATCATTATAAATCGCTATTTTGTAGTTTGTAATTTTAATTAAAATTTATTTGGAGATTAATTATTTTAATTTAAAATAAATTAACTACCCTGTTTCTTTAGGAAAAAATTGACACCAGAATTGCTGCGATCGTATCTGTTGCTACAGTGGTTCAAGCATTTAAATCGCTCGAAATCAGATGTTCGCGGCGCGGCGATGACGTTATTGCGATAATGTTATGCGTGAGGCATGAAGCCTGAGGCCCAACCTAAGGAATCATACATTTAAATTAAAGCTAATGCTTACAGTTGATGACTCATTGTCCACGATCAAGGGCAACATTTCGTGTCAATTTCCTCAACATGCGATGTAAGACGTTATCACTTCAAAAATGCTTTTAGTATAACAGAGAAAAAACTTCTTCGAGTGAGATTTTTTCTTGTAAATACTACATTTGCAAAACTGTCGAAATACAACATAGAAAAACCTAAAAAGACAAAAAAAGAAAAAGAAAATCTGCTTAAAAAAGTCAATTGAAACCCAACCGTGAAACAAACCAAAAAATCGTCATCTGCTTTTTTTTGTAGATGTCGAGTTTCATCTTTTTACAGATCAAACATTTATAATGTTTTAGGACATAAAGGGCATAATTAGGACATAATCTTGATTTGACATCTGCATCTGCGGAAATCTTTGAATGTAAATTAGCCTTTCAGCCATCATGTGTGATTTAAAACTGATTTACCTACATTTAAAATTTTTCGCAGATGT
This sequence comes from Tipula vernalis, assembly GCA_958295665.1. Lineage (NCBI taxonomy): Eukaryota > Metazoa > Arthropoda > Insecta > Diptera > Tipulidae > Tipula > Tipula vernalis. Next base: position 4,046,354 of record OY282560.1, on the reverse strand, counting down.
AGAATATGTCAAATCAAAAATTCGTTTTCTTTACACTTCAAAAATAAATTTAAACAAAAAATATCATAAAAGATGTTTTCGAGGACGACGAATGCCATCGGCTATAAGCCAATCAACTGCAAAATAATTGAGATGCAACACTGAAATATTCTTAAAGAGAAACAGAGAAAAAACTTTTTTTTGTATACAACGGATGTACGAGTAAATCGAGAAACGCACTAATGTGAGAGATTAGTGTCTTTAATTTACGTACTTATAAGCACTTATGGTTCATGTTTTTCTAGATTAACTATAGTAAATCTAGCAAAGGCATGAACCGTAAGTGCTTAAGTACTTGCGGTGGTCAATTGGAAAGCCACTAAAATAAACATTTCATTATCTTCATTCTAATAGAAGAGTTTCGTTTATGCCTAATTATTTATTGAGTGTAAAAAGATAAAGGTGGTAAAGCTGGTTAGTGATTAAAATTAAACAGCGTTAAATCGCATGTTTCCTTTCATCACTAAAATAGGCGAACTATTTGTTAACAAAAGATGTCTGCTTATGACAGGCTGTAACAATAAATGTATGTATTTCAAAAAAATTAGCCGTAGGTTAGCTCGTTCCCTGAGACGTAGGTACCTCTTTCAGTAGGCGCACGCAGGGGACGTTTGGTGGTGTACAAAAAATTATTACATGATCGCACGCTATAGTGAGAGCAACAAGCCTCTCCAATTTATGCTGACAATTAGACACCGAATTCTGCACCAACTTCATTCATATGGTAAAATTCTTTACCGATGTCATCGGCAGCGGTCATTTCATTAATCACATGATAGTGGAAAGTTATGTTGACGATATTTCTTATGCGGGAAAACAGAAAGGGCACAGTTTATATTATATAACCTGAAATATTTACTTTATCGCAAAATCACGATCAAGGAAACCAAAAAGAGAACCATAATACAATTTCAACTTTTTTCCAAAAAATAATTTTTAATGGATTCTGGTAATTTATTATCAAAACCATTAGTAATGTAACCGCAAGATATATTATTGGCAAATCTGGTGCGATAATTATGATTATAACAGCAAAATATTAAATTAGAGATCTTGTACATATGTATATATTGATATATTTTGTTAAACATGTGCCAATGGGCATATTACCAAAGGATTCAGTTTCAAATATATTCACCTTAGGAAATCGTGAAGGTAGTTTCGAAATAGCTTTTAAACTTTCATTTGGCAATACCTGAACTTTTTTAACTTACTGTGGCTAGCACTTCCGTGTAAAATGATCCCGTAGAGTATTCGGGTATGAAGAATTGGAAAATATGAAAGTCTTCTTGAGCAAGTCCAACCAAAGGAGCCATTTTATTACAAATTGTTTTAACATGCTCAAGCTGTAAATGTTATCCTAAGTATTTGAAATTATCAACACGATCCACTACGATATCATTTATTCTAAAAGAATTTTCATCAAATGGAGTTTTATGTAGTAAGTGAAAAATAATAAATTTCGTTTTTGCTAAATTCAATGAAAAACGACATATCATTAATAAATATCAGGAACAATAATGTTCCTAGTACGTGACATTATTTATCGTTACGTATTGTTTTCGATTATTTAAATAGTTAACTACTGATTAATCTGTATGATAAGCCACAATATCCGTAGCAATATAATACATCAAGAAGTAATTTGTGATCAATGGTGTCAAATGCTTTCTCGAGATCAAGAAATAGAGCTTCAACATATCCCCTCCGATCAAAAGCATTATAAATTAGATTTGTCATCCCTATACAAGAGCCATCTCAGTTCCCGCACCTTCCCTAAATCCATACGGATGTGATAAGTTTAGAAAAAAGTAGATTTATTTAAGAATTCCCTAAAACGCAGGTTTATAATTTTTTCAATGATTTTATCAAAAACTGATTTAGTAAATCCCAATTTTTAAAAGCTGACATAACTTGAGCAATTTTTAGATGATTGGGAAATATACCAGTATCAAAAATTGGATTAATAAGTCCAGAGAGAATTTCAGAGAAAATGGAAGCGTTACATTTTAAAACCAAATTGCGAATATTTTCAGGCCCACGACCCTTATTACTATTTAAACGGTTGTAATGTTGTATACTTCCAAGGGAGTAATGACAAAAACATTGAGTCAGGATTCGAACGTAATGTTTCTGACCAAGTGAATTTCTTGAATGATATTGAAAAATAATCGTTAAATTAGTTCACTATGTCAGAGGTATTATTATATTTATCGTCATTAATTTCGATAGACTCGCAACTAATTTATATTTTTCCATAAGTTTTTCTCTGACTCAATGTTGCTAAACATATTTTCATAATATGGTTTCTTCGCAAAATACTTCTCAGTTGATATTTTCTTATTAAAAGTGTGAAGTTGATTTCGAATTTCAACCGTATGAGCTTCCATAAGTTATATGTGTCATCCAGGAGCAAGAATTATTCTTCAATTTTGCAGCAACACTTTTAACTACTGTAGATTTTTCGATGAAATCGAAAGATTCTGGGTGAGCGGTAACAAAATTTGCTTCAGCGAGCGATCAAAGTTAATATAATCTTATCTACTATTTTTTGTAGGAAAAATTTACATCTGACAAAATGGTGCAATTATGAACATTTCTAATGTTTGTGAAACTACATGCAACGTGACTGATTGACCTAGTGATAAATGTATTAGTGACAATCATCCCAGAACTCATTAATATATTTTTACAATCGGAGACTATATCCACCCTCTTGAGGGTGGATATCCTCTTATTTATAGGAATATTCAAATCTTCGACAATAGTTGTGTCAGTCCTGACATCAATGCTGTCCAAAAAGCTTAAAAATGTTTTCAAAAATGTTTCAATATCACTATAATCTTGTAACTAAAGACTTATGAAATGAAATGGAAAATGGCCATTGTCGCATTTTAAAATGTTAAATTTAATATTATTTCTTACAAAAACGATTAAACCTTCTCCTATTCTGCTATCACGACATGAGAAAATTCCTTGAAAACTGTTAAGTTGAAATTAACTGATAGTTTGGCTTTGCACGCAAGTTTCACCAAGAACCATAATTTCAATATCTTCTTTCAGTCTTTTACAACATTCAAGAAATAATTATTTGTGCAATTATTTTGAAGTATCTTATTAAAGGTGTCCCAGTGCACTTGGATTTAAAGCGTAAAAATAATCCAAAATTGTGATATGAGCAAAGAGTGCTCAAGATAAATTACAACTAAAAAACTTTGATGCCAAGAACTTCAATTGTTCAGCAAACCGGAAATTTAGGGACAAATGGCAGCAGTTTTGCACAACCTAGGCTCTCCTAGGCAAACATTCTAAAAGGTATGTCGCTCCGAAAGCAAAATTTAATTTTATTGCAGAAGGAGTATAAATTCATGCAACCGTAAACAAACCGAAAGGATCCAAAATTTCGTGATCATGATGGAGAAACAAATGAGTAAAATATGAATACACTAATGCAAATTATCAACAAAAACCAAAAATGACTTTCCTAAAAATAGATATTCGGGTTGCGAATGGTCTTCGACAGGACAAAACCGAGTTACAACCCTTTCTGATCGAGCACAATATAGAAATCATGCTAATATCAGAAACAAGCTTCACGAATAAGACCTTCTTAAAATTAACGGATATTCAGTATAAGACAGAAAAACACACGGTGGCATTGCCGTCTTGATCAAAAAAGAGTAAAGCACTATGAACACAACAAGTATAAAAAAGAGTAAATTCACGCAACTAATACTTGCCTAGAAGAATGGTCTGGAAAATGTGTATTACCGGCCGTTTACTGTCCACAAAGTAACGTGGAGATCGAATGATGGAAGAACGGAAAACCAAATCGATCACGTCATGTGTCTAAGAGACACTCCACCAGCATATCCGACGTCAGATCTTACAGAGGTGCAGACATGGACAGCGATCATGTGCTTGTCATATTTAAGTATAAGTGCAAACTGTCATCTACGTTCAACAGACAAGCACAAAAGACCGTTCGGTGGAATATTGATGCTTTAAAAGACCAGAGTTACCAATCAGCTGTCACTAATTATTTAGACCGGCCCAATAACAACGAAGAAGCTCCTCCTAACATCCAGGAGCATTGGCACGCTTTACAGTCAGCCATAACCACCGCGGCGCAAAGTTCCATCGAAAGAAGGCCTCCGAGGCCCCGCAATGATTGGTTCGATGATCAATCCCGAAGGGTCGTCGAAAATAAACGAAAGCTACGTGAGAAATGGTTGGCTTGCAACACTAGAAGCACTCTAGCAGAATATCTCCGCGCTAGAAAAGCTACGACTAAATACCTTCGACAAAAGAAGCGCGATCATATGAGATCTTCCATCGAAAACATCAGCTTCCACCCAAGAAGTACAGCCATCAAAGACGAAATGGAGAGCTGAGAACTAACGTGGCTGATGTTCTCTCTGTATGGCAAACCTACTTTCAAAATCTGCTAAATCGGAATGACGAAATCACCCCCATTAGAGCAATAGCTCCTCCAGGTGAAGAGGTCTTTGTCGAATATCCCACAGTAGAAGAAGTAGATGCAGCTATTAGTAGATTAAAAAGTGGAAAGGCACCCGGTCTCGACGGAATCCCCGCAGAATTGATTAAGCTCGGAGGCGCTACTCTTGCAACAAATCTATACGATCTCATCGTCTTTATTTGGGACCAAGAAGAGCTACCGGAGAATTGGAAGACCGCACTCATATGTCCGCTGCACAAAAAAGGAGACCGTCTTAAATGTGGAAACTATCGTGGTATCGCCCTATTGAGCACTGCTTACAAAGTGTTGGCTAATGTTGTACTTGCCAGGCTCATCCCTTTCGCCGAAAACATCATTGGCGACTATCAATGTGGTTTTCGTCCCAACCGATCGACCACTCACCAATGTTTCACCATGAGGATGATCTTGGAAAAATGTTGGGAGTACAACATAACCATACATCAACTGTATATAGACTTCAGGCAGGCATATGACAGTATAAACCGCGAAAACCTATGGGCCGCGCTCATATGCCTAGGAATTCCAGAGAAACTCGTTTCTCTGCGTAAATTAACAACCTCTGGGTCTGTATATAGAATCGTAATTGAGGGAGCTGTGTCAGACTCCTTTGAAATAACATCTGGTGTTCGACAGGGAGATGCACTCGAGCCTGTGCTGTTCAATTTGGCGCTTGAATACTTAGTGAGAAAAAGCAACATTGAAACTTCGCGCTGTAAATTCTTGGATATGCAGATGATATCGTGCTTCTTGGCCAAAGACCTAGCGATATCAAGGACAGTTTCATACAGCTCGATCGCTGCGCAAGAAGACTTGGTTTGGAGGTGAACAGCAACAAAACAAAATTGTTATCAACACCCAGGAACATCTCCATGGTAAATCTCGGAATTGGCCACCATAACTTTGATAGCGTCGAAAACTTTAAATACCTCGGGTCAGTTATAACATCGTCGAATGATATGCGGGCAGATATAAAAGCCCGAATCGCTGCTGGACAACGAGTTTTCTACGCCCAATTGAAATTATTGCGATCTAAACATCTGTCGCATCCGTGCAAGCTCGCACTTTATAAAGCACTCATAAGACCTGGGCTGGCTTTCGGAAGCGACAGCTGGACCATGACCTCTAACGATTGTATATTGTTATCTACCTTCGAAAGGAAGGTCATTCGCTCAATCTTTGGTCCAATTAAAGTCGCGGACAATGAATATCGGATTCGTATGAACCACGAGATAAGGCAACTTCTTGGAGGCTGCGATATTATCGGATTCATCAAATCCAATCGAGTTAGATGGCTCGGCCACATTACGTGACGACATCGAACAAGATCTATATGTATTAGGATGTCGAAACTGGAGGACGAGAGCGATGGATCGAAACGGATGGAGGACCTTAGTGAAGGCGGCAAAATCCCTCCATGGGATGTGAAAGCCAGAGAGAGAGAGGCCGTTTACTGCCCTCCAAAACTCGCAATTAAAATGCAGCAATTCATCGATTATTTTAACCAGCTGAGCAATAAATTCTTTGCGAGTAGCGAATACAACGCTAAACATCTGCAGTGGGGATCAAGATTATCGATACCCAAAAGCAAGCAACTTTAGGAAGCTAGAGAGGAGCAGTTTCTGGTCAACCAACATACTGGCCCACGGATCAAAAGAAAGTTCCTGATTTAATTGACTTCTGTGTAACTAAAGACGTGTTCATTTCAATTCATTCAGCTTTTTTGTAGGGTCGTATCCGCCGTTTTGTCGAATGTCGAAAACATGTCTGTATCTATCTATCTATGTACTTTTCTACCCTATGTACTTTCTAACACGCTTCGCACACCCCTTCCCTTAAAACCACAAAAGTTATAGTCAGACTGTCGGATTTTTAAGGCCCCCAATGAATCTGATTTTCCCTAAATTTATAGATTTTTTTTTTAAATTTTGTAGCTTACATTAAAGCATGAAGAAAGCATGATAGTAACTAATTAAAGTGTTAAACATGCATTAGTTTCCCTAGGGAAATAAGACAACAGTTGTCTTGCGCAATATTTATAATAAAATCGCTGATTAAGGTGTCCGTTACTTAAACATATAATTACTATTCATCTATACCCACCCTTAATTACCACTATAAACATATTATGTAACAAAACAAATCTTAAATTATGCAACATAATTGTACTCTCAATAAGATAATCTTTTAATCTGAAAATCATTTCATTCTCAAAGTCTATAACGTTCTCTCCTCAAACGCATTTACTCATCGAGTGAAAAACAGAGTAAGGAGTAAAATTTTCATTCAAAATTAGCATGAAAAAAACAAATGAAAATGAAAAACTCAAGAATGTGGAAATTTGGTTGTTGTGCGCACGCACAAAACATGAATACACTCAAAAAAAAAAAAATGAAATGGAAAATTGGTGGTGTTCGAAACTCAAGCAACATAAAAATAAAAATAAAATTTTTTTGAACTTCAGTAGTATTTCAATGTTAATCGTGAACAGACAAATTACATGTGATTCCTAAATTAAATTTCATTAGAGAGTGAATTAATTCAAACTTTTTATTTCATTTGATCGTGACCGTTTAGAAACACAACAAAATGTTAAATCAAACGTCACCATTGCGTTCGATTGCGAAAAATACGAAAAGGATTTTTAGCTGTAATCCAGTGACATCAACGACTGCGACTTCTGTCATTAGCAAAGCCGACAATGAGGGACGAAGGTCATTTTGTGGTATATTGGGAACGGCGGTAACCGAGCGTAATCTAAATCATGACAGCCCCATCAAAAAGCATAATTTACTTGTGGTTACAACTGGCCCTCAGACGAATGGTTTCGTTTATAATTTTCATGATTCATCGATTAACAAGGTGAGGATTTTATTTTGTTTTTTTTTTTTATGATTTTTAACATCTTTTTAATTGGTTATTGATGCTAATTATAGAAAATTAAATTTTTGTAAAATTTTACTTTGATTGATTTTTCATCTTTTCGAAATTTTCTTTTATACTTTCGCTTGTGTATGTGGGTCGCGAAACTATGACATCATAGAGTTTGGCACACACAATTTTTGATGAAATTTAGGTTGTCTCACTTTTTGGTGTAAGTTGGTTGGTATAGGTAATGTTCTCATATCATTACGATTTGAGTATCGATGACGTCAAAGAGCATGTAGGTTGATGTGAAAAAAATTTTTATTTCGCGTACAACAATTTCATCACATCTCGCTTTGTTTATTTTGGTAATTTCTAAATAAATATTTTTCGTCACGGCCATTGGTCAATTATTTTGAGTTATACCGATAATTAGTTTGTGAAGGTCAGGAAAATTGACAGTTTACGTTTTCGAAGAAGAATTCAACCGTGAACAATCTTATATGCTTCATCTATGTCTATGAATTGTCTAGAATTAGACGTAGTCCGTGTGTGAATAATTTTATGTTCGGTTATGTTTTTATGACTTCATTGTCTAGTTTTTTTTATATACGAGTACAAAATTAAATTTCTGTTTCGATCTTCGGATTTTCGATATAATTGGACATAATTGTATAGAACTAATCTTAAAGTAAAATGTTCAAATTTCATGAAATTCTGGAATTTCTTTAAATCGTCACAGTGAGAAACCCCCAAACAACCTGAGTTTTCCGAATCGTATTTATTGAATTGTCATGCAACGATAATTGATGCCCCAAAATTCTTCTTGTTTCAGCCAATATGTTGCTGCACATTGTACAATTTTTTCTTCTTTCACGAATAAAGAACAAATGAAAGGAGACAAGGAAACTATTAAGCACTGACACCACACCCTGTGAAATATCAAACAGATCTAATGAGTGTATTGTTTTCGTCCAAAATGAGTTATGTATTTTTTTTTGGTTAACAGTTGGTCAAGGGAACAGCAAAAATTACCCAAATTTTGGTTTACATTTTTTCATGGTTTTCTTGTCAATTCGACCTTGTGGCTGGTATTGTGACTATATATTTAGTTAAGCATCAATTTTTTTAGTTTAGCTAAACCATTTTCTTGCTTTACCCAATTGACGAGTGGTGTAGTGATTAAAGCACATCTAGCAGTGGGTTTTAAGTTTGTAAGTAAGGTTACCTAAATACTTTTAATTTTAATTATCGAAAATTGTTATGATTCCAACAACAAATGCTAACAACACAATAAAGTAAAGTGTGGTTTTTCAATATTTGGTTGATTTGATCCAATTTTAATATTAAAATTGCCAAAAACCATTTTGCAGTTTAGTACCTAACTGAATAATACATGCTACATCCAATTTTGAACCCTTTGAACATTAAAACTGAATCGGATCAATCAAATATTGGAAAACTACACTTTAAATTATATATTGGTAGTATTTGTTGTTGGAATCATAACAATACTAAAACTGCTTCTCGGTTACAATTCCTTCCGCTAGGCACGTATTAATGCAGAGCCTTCTAGAGTATAGAGCCATAATCTTAATGACGTATTTTTTAGAAGCTTTTTTAGTGGTATAACATTTCACTGATTTCCATAGGAATCCATAGTAAAAATGGTGTTTTTTAGCTTCAAGTTTTTCAATGAAAAAAGCAAAAATATTGTAAAATGTTTATATAAAAGTTTTCTACATATCTTTAAGAACAATATACAAGAAGGCCATATTGGTATTAAGTAAATATTAATTGCAGAAATATTAAAATTAAATTATTTCTAAAATATATTTTTTCGAACTTTCATTTTGAAAAATACATCAAAGTTGGCTCTGACAAATTAAAATAATACTTGCTAAATTTATCTTTAGTTTTACTAATGTACGTAAGATGTCTAAAATGGTTACAGAAAAATACGAAAATAAATTATTTAATCGCAAAATTACCACACGTTCCTATATTTTGTGAATTTGTTTTGCTTTTCCTACAATTTGTGAACTTGAAATTTCCCCAGGTGGTAATTTTTGATATGATTTTTCCAAATTTTTACGGCCATCACTGCCATCTATGTAATGTATATTGACTTAATGACCAAACGAATCGTAGTAAGCTTTTATTTCAATTTGACCAGAATGCTGTTGTTTTTTTAATATTTTGGTTTAAATAAATCAATTATTACAAGAAAATGACGATATACATATGTTGAAATTCAAACATTTATGAAAGTATCTCATAAATCAAAATTAAGAATTTGTAACGTTTTCATTTAAAAATTTGTCTTAGGAAAAAAACTGATTTCCCATATGTTTTGTGTGTTTTACTATGAAAAGTTTCGTTTTTTCCTCGTTTCTAATTCCCTTATAAAAGCTCAGATTTTTTGATTATGGCTCTATAAAATACAGGATGCTCTAATTAATGTCGTATTTACTGACGTAAAAAACAGGGAAAAAAACCGAACTGAGATCAATTTCTACTATGTAAAGTTAAGCATTTTTTCATCTGTAGGTTCAGTACAATACAACTAATTTGAAAGCAATACAACTAATTTGTCTAGCCCAAGACGGCTCTAGTTTTGTGAGTGCGTTTTTTACAGCAAATATCAAAAATTGCGACAAACAATTTTTAAGGCATTGCCTCATGCACCAAAGCGAAACCGGAATTTCAAACCATCAAATCCAATTTTCCACAAAAATTTTTGATTTTCAATATCAAAATTGTCGTTTCCGAAAAGATTATTTATAGACTAGTAGGTTGGAAATATTAGTATTGGTAAACTCACAGACTTCAGAGGCGGTTATTCAATCAATTTATTGCTTTTTGGCAGGGATCGGAAAACCCTAAGATTTCGTTACGTTATTGGAAAAAATTCCCAAATTTTTTTTGATTACGTAATAACGTTATTTAACCTTAGATTATGTGAAACGTTACGTTATATAACGTTATCTAGCATTAGTTAATGTTTTTAACGTTATTGAACAAATAGGTTAAGTAAGGTTAGTAAGGTTAGTAAGGTTTTAACACTAGAACCACCGACAAGTCAAAATGAGGATTCAAGAACGAGGGAAAAGAGTGAATTCAATAAATGTACAATCCGTCATTTTGACGGATCAATAATTCTAGTGTTAAATAAGGCTACCAGGAATAAAAACATTTTTTATAAGGTTATTTTATTTGGTTATATCAAAATTTTATAAGGTTATCTGTTACGGTTACGTTATAACATAACCTAATAGGTTTGGTTACGTTTTCTTGAAAAACTTCGCAGTTTTAGCGTTTTTTAACGTTATTCGGGTAACGTTATATAACGTTATCCGTCCCTGCTTTTTGGTAAACAACATTTCCATCTTACAATTTTATAGAATCCCATTTCCATAGCACTTGCTGGATTTTATCAAAATCGGTTAAAAATAGCTAAGTTTTACTCTAATAGACGAAATAGCAGAACTTCATGTAAAATCCATTGCAGAATCCCATTTCCGAAAGTACTTATTGAACTTCACCATAATCGGTTTAGACTTTCATCCTAATTAGCCATATCCCAGAAATTCATGTTAAAATCATTTTAGAATCTCATTTCTTGTACGATGGAATTTTAATTTCATTAAAACCGATTAAAAACTAGCCAAATCATTTTAGCATTCCATTATTATTGTATAATTGTTAGATCCGTGTTCCATATTATACTGCCCTATTCCAGAACTTCATTTAAATATCATTTATCCCATTTCCATTTTACTGGTTGGATTTATCAAAATCAGTTAAGAAATGTTCCGTCTCAATTGGCCATATTCAAATCCCATTTCCATTACACAGATGCAGATCCATATCAAATACCTACCACATAAATTTTCAGTGTTATTTTTTGGCTAGAATTAAAGGTGAGGGTTTTATTGCATCTTATTTTGCCCCCTTTATTTACAGCCTTTAACAACATTTTTTGTCCATGCTCAATTTTTAATGAATTGTAACACAGACAACTTTAAAAATTGACTTATCGAGAATATGATTTTTAATTTAATTAACTTAATTATTCTTAAAAATTAAAAACGAAACGGTAAATTAATTGGGTTGGGTCAGTTTTTGTTTAGTCTCTATAACGTCTCACTCGGTTTTCTTAGCACACTGTTACAAATTTTTGGTCTTGCTAGGTCGTGAATATCTGGCCGAGGCAAATAATTATATTCAAGATTTTTGTATAGTTCCGTAGCAATGACTTTTCTTAATGTAAGGAAGCATTATTGTGCTGACTAAATAAACTAAAATTGAACATTGGTTTTCAATAGTTTGTTTGTACATTTGTGTAATTTTTTATTTCTTGCACGAGGGTAACTAATCGGTGCAGTCAGTCCTCAATGTTTATTTAATAATAAAACTCTCTGCCATATTTTCAAATTAAGACAAAGACGCACTTAGCTTGGGCATAAAACAGTTCTTCAGAGTTCAATGAGCTTATCTAATGAAGTCGTTCCCGCTTTGTTTCCTGATAGTAAATCATATACCGTTTGTCCATATATCCTATAAATATATGCCCGATTTAGCAGGACCAACAATTTGTAGCAGGCTGCTAAGAAAACCGAGTGTGATAAGATTGATTTTATCAAATTAATTTTTTGAACCACTTGCGAAATTCTATAGAGACGTAATAATGACTAACCTAACGAGTAATTGTGAGTGAAAACTAAAAAGTATTTCATTGGGGATAAGGTGTTAGTAGGTCATGTAAAGAAATATTTTATTTTTATTCAAACGTCATCAATCACGAAAGTTACATTAAAAAACCTAATTAAACATTTATACCTATATAATTATGAAGTTCATTAAGCCGCGGATTATGATGTTCGGATTACTTCTCACAGTTTTTGAATTAGTTGATGCAGCTCCAATTATTATACCTGGGCCTCAGTCAATACAATTAAATATAACCAATTTTGCTCCAACCGATCATTTTGCTGTACTTTGCTATTGCCCTTATTATTCGAAGTTAAGGTCAATATGGGACGATTTCGCAAAATCTTATAATCGGAAAGATCGAAATCGTGTTAAAATAGCCACGGTAGATTGCAAACCTGATCCTTATATATGTAAACGGGATGATGTTCTTTCCCATCCGTACCTTTTGCACTTCAGTACGAGTGGAATAGCGGAAGTCCCTTATAATGGTAATCCATCGATTAAAGATTTTCTTAGTGACCTGTTGATAATGGAATTTCATTAAAAATTTAAATAAATTGTCATATTTTAATTAAAAATTATTGTTTTCTTTGTCTTATGCTTCTAATAATTTCTTGTCTGGTAAGGTTGTAAAATGACGTGGAGGGCATATTGTTCTCAAGCTTTCGAGATATTCCGATGTTTCCGGACTACAAGAATCTTATTGAGGTTTGTTAGATTATCGAGATTTAGATATTGTGTGACAGCATTTTGAGTCCGCGTAGTTCAAGATTTTTCGAGTTACTTGCTTGGTAGTTATATTATGGTTTATGGGCTTATTTTTTTAATACATGAGAGAACGGAGAAATAATTTGAAGTCAGATAAGCGTTTTTCTGCTAATAGAAATAGGAATGGGGCTTATGGGGTTTAGCAACTAATTCTTCTGAAATTCTTGCTAAGCATGTTAACCTTTCAAAGTTCGAGGCCAATTCTTATTTGCCGTCTCTCTCTAACTTTTTTTAGCTCGCAGGAACCCTAGGTTGTAATACACAAAACTAACTTTAGTCCAACCAATGTTAATGTATTATGCGTGATTTACACGTTCCAACAATGTTTTTCCAAGTTTTTTTGTTGAGACTTAAAGCTACACGCAATAGAAAATATTTACATGCGATAAGAAGAGAAAAGTATAAAACGAAAATGTCGGTCATGCTGTAACTTTTTGGCGGTATAAAATCTACGATGTCGAATAGGGCGATAATACAACTTTATGTTTCAAAATTACGACTTTTCTTGGCTAAAATGAAAATTGTTCGAACGTAAATTTTAATTTTTAAGTAAAAATTTAAAAAAATAAAAATAAAGCGCTATAAAAATTTTATAAATCGCCATTTTTAATGTGTTTGTTGTTGTTTGTGTCCATAAGATATACTCGGGTCGAGTATATTTTATAGTGAAAATTTTTTTTTATGGAAACAAAGTTGAAAAAAAAAGAAAAAAAAGTCCAACAAAATTTTGTTTGTTTATATATTTGTTCTTGTCTTTCAAATGGAATTCGCGATATACTAATCTCTTCATTTTTTGTTGGGAAACATTGTTGGAACGTGTAAATCACGCATTAACTTCCTTCCATATAGTATGGGTAGTGTTATAGTAAACACTTTGAAAAACTAAAATTATTCCAAATAATACGTAAACCTTTCTGAAGTTCAATATTTAATTTGCATATACTACCATCTATAAGTAAATATGTAACCAATCCAACAACCATATGCAGTGTTAGCGGTTAAAACTAGTTCAAATATTTGATCTTAGATTGATAAAAAGGGTCTATCCTACTCCTCGAATGACACTTTTCCCACAAATATAGATCACCAAACCAACCATGTAAAAGGTGGCAAAGTCCTTAAAAGATGTCACGGGTTTTCGTAAATTTGGAGACTACTTCCCCAATATCACAATTGGTCATAACAATATAATTCTACTCGCAATCCGCCAAATCACAGACTCACAATTAATGTTAGATTATTTAGAACTGAAAATAACCTTTAACAATTAGATCCAGTTAAACTTTATTTTCTTTCTTTATTTTAAAAAAGATTCTTTATTCAACTATGCAATATAAACAATATATAAAAAAATAAAAAATATAATTAAATGAAATATAAATAAGAAAATATAAATATATAAATGTAATGTACATAATTGAAAAAAAAAATTAGGTTAGTTCTTAGACATACAATGTCTGTTTAGAACTACCAACAATATGAAAATGTAAATAAAATAATGAGGAAGAGGAACAATAAAATTCAATACTAAAGATTAAAAAAAAATAATAATAATATAGCATTAACAACTTTAAAATTAAACAATAGTAAATGAAGAGAAAAATAAAAATAGCAAAAATAACAATATAAGAAAAAAGAAAGGAAAAAAAAATATATAAAAAAAAATGAGAGCAAAAATAAACAATTTTTAAAATTTAAAGCATAATTTAAACAATTACATCAAAAAGAAATTCGACACTTTCATTAATAAAAAGCCACCCTTTAACACCATGGAGAAACTTTTTTAAATTACGTTCAATTCGTATATTGAGAGGTAGTTGATTGAAAATTCTTGGAGCTGAAACTAAAAAATATTTGCGGAAATGTGTTGTATTAAATTTTGGAATAAATTTCATACATAAGTTATTTTTCCTCAATGAGTAGGCATGATAAGAATACGAACGATTACCGCAAATATCAAAGAACATCTTTAGAACCTTAAAAACGTATAAATGTCTCGGGGGAAGAAGTGAGTTAGATGCAAACAAAGGCCAAGAAGCCGAACACTTTTGCTTGAAATACATTACTCTAATAATATACTTTTGAGCTATCATTAATTGTTTAATAGTATTAAGGTAAGTACCCCCCCATGAACAAATACCATATCGAAGTTTGGAATCAACTAAGGCATGATAAAAAATTTTTAGAACTGCAGGTGGACAATGATCTCTTAAACGATACATTTTTCTAATAGAGAATGTAAGGTGCGAGACTAATGCTTTAACGTGTAATTTCCAATTTAAACAGCAATCAATCGTAATCCCAAGGTATTTAATACTTTGAACACATTCAATTGGGACACAATACTGGGAGCAACCCATCCTAGTACAACGATTATCATGATAAACGATGTCACTATTTACGCATGGGTAGCTAGTTAAATTAAAAAACATAGCTTTAGATTTAGGGCTCAAAACAAAGGTGTGAAAATTAAACCATTGGCTAAGAATCAATAGATCATGATTAATATTAGAAATAATGTTAGCATAATTATTGGACTTGTAAGCGAACGCCATGTCATCAGCAAACGCCACCACCGTGCTTTTGAATTTTTGGGAAAAAATGGAATTAATATAAATGAGGAATAAAATTGGACCGAGCACTGATCCTTGAGGAACACCAGCTGGTAGAACAGAGCGATTGCTTAAAACACCATTTATACGAACGCATTGCGAACGATTATCAAGATACGATTTAAACCAAGTTAAAATGAAACCTCTAAATCCAGCATTCATAAGTTTAACACAAAGCAATTGGTGATTGACCATATCGAATGCTTTCATAATGTCAACAAATAAAGCACCAACCGATTGATTTTTGTTAAGGCCAATATGAAGAGGGTTGAGAAATGCTAATAAAGCATCCTCAGTACCCAGACCAGCACGGAAACCGAATTGAGCATCACTAAAAAAATGTTTACTGTCCAAATATTCCACCATACGATGTTTAACAGCTTTCTCAAAAACTTTAGAAATTACCGGCAATAGGGAAATTTGCCTGTAATTTCCGACAAACAACCGAGAATCCTTTTTATGCAACGGAATAACAATATCTGACTTTAAACAATCGGGAAATATGCCACAAGTGATACTTGCATTAAATAGAAAACATAAAATGTCAACAATATTATGATTAATATTTTTTAAAACAATGTTGCTAAGACCAAATTCATCAATGGAACACTTTGTAGGGAGGGAATTAATAATCGAAAAAATTTCACTGGATAGAAAAGGGCGAAAAAAGAAACTAGAATCAACTGACCTTTCTTGAACTAGTAAATCAACATTCCCCGGTAATTAATGCGAGTTAGCAAGGCTAACAGTATTAGTAAAATAGTAATTAAAACTATTAGCAATATCAAACGATGAAGTAAATTTACCATTAAAATCATCCAATACTTCATAAAAATATTCAGCCTTAGTATTAGAATTCAATATCTCATTTACAACTGCCCATTGCTGTTTAATATTGCCAGACTGATGATGAAATTTAGTCAAGTAGTACTTGGCCTTAGCTTGTTTAATATCCCGTGTAACATCCTTAGAATATTTATTGTAATATTTCCGTAAGCTAGCATTCAGAGGTAGGTTATGAACTCTTCTACCCAGCTTATTTTTTTTATTAATCTGGCGAACCAGAGAAGAATTAATCCATGGTTTAATGTTAACACAATTGCTAGTCATGTTGAAAGAGCTAGTACAATCGGAAATAATGTTAGATAATCTGGAAAGAAATACCGAAAATGCCACATTAGGGGCAGGAATTGAAGTAATATTCACCCATGTCTCAGACTGTAAAATATCATTAAGCCTTAAGTAATCAATTTTCGAAATCACTTTATCCGTAGAGGGGCAATTAATTCCTGAAACTTCCTGCTGTAACTTAAATTTAGCAAAAGTGGCACAATGATCAGAAACATGTAAATCTTCAACCCAAGCATCGGATAATACAGGATTAGTCAGCCTACAAAACATATGATCAA
The DNA here is from genome assembly GCA_958295665.1 of Tipula vernalis. Lineage (NCBI taxonomy): Eukaryota > Metazoa > Arthropoda > Insecta > Diptera > Tipulidae > Tipula > Tipula vernalis. Next base: position 4,029,447 of record OY282560.1, on the reverse strand, counting down.
TACAAGATTCCGAATTACCAAAAAATTCTAGTAGGGCAATTAATAATAGATTCGAGCCCAGGACTTGCCACCATGATATTATATTCATCAATTAAATTAGAACTAGTTAGTATGTCAATATTAAAATCTCCAAGAATTAATAAATTTTTCGATTTCACAACACACAGAAAGGCATTAAATTCAACTAAAAACTCAGTTATACTAACAAAATGGAACCTATACACACATAAAATGGAAAATTTTAAGCCACCAAAATTACAATCAGCCAACAATATATCAGCACTTTTTAATGAATAATCAGTATTGGTTACACCATTTATGCAAGCGGTAACAAAAACTGCAACACCACCTGCGCGAAATCTATTGTTGCAGTTCGCATATAATGTATAACCATCAATCCCATAAAGGGAAAGTTCGTGATTAGAAATCCAAATTTCCGATAAAAAAATTAAATTAGGTAAAACCGGGAAAGAATTCTAATGGCATAAAAGAGTATCGAAATTCTGCCGAAAGCTACGAATGTTTTGATGCATCACTAAGAGTTCAGATTTGATCACACTGTTACTTATACTATCATTAAAGGAAGCACGAATGGAAGAATTACTGTTGGAGGTCACATCAACAATGACCATGAAATTCGAAACGATTATAAAGCGTCAAGATCAGACAAATTATTGATGATCTTGACTTCATCTCCCTCACATTTACGTAACATAATTCTTCCATTGCGCGACCACAAATATTTATAATGCTTAGATTTTCTAATTTCTTTTGCCTTTTTAAAAATCATATACATACTTAATTTTAGTCATGCATTCGTTTATAAAAATTGGAATATTGTTGTTGTTATTTAAATTTAAGCACTCCGTTGATAAATTCTTTTTTTTCCGCTTGGCTTGTAGAACTGCGTTCCGAGTAGAACTGTTAATAAATTCAACAATAATTTTACCCGATTTCCTGACGTCACTTGATTTAATTTGGTAAATTGACTCAATATCAGAATCATTGACAGCTACATTTAAACCCGATGAAAATAAATCCAAGGTTGTTTTTAAAACTTCATTATTATTTTGAAGTACAGGTACGCCAACAATATCCACTGATTTATTTTTCGCACGTTGCTCAAGGTTATCAATAGCTGATTCCAGTTGCACAATTTTTGATTTTAAAATAGCATTCTCTTGTTTTAATGATTCGAAAATGCTGATAACATCATCAAATCTTGAATTGAAAGATGCTGAATAGTAACTTAACTTGTCACATATAAATTTAAAGGAACCAGGAATGTTATTAAAATCACAATCATCACTGGTTAACACAGGAACAGAATTTGATGAACCACCGTTGTTCTTTTTTACATCACAATTTTCACAAGTCCATAATTTTTTTTCCTTATGAAAGAGATCAATTTCACTCTGCGACATATTAACGCACGATGCATGGACCATTAAACTGCACTGGGAGCATTTTAGTTTTAATACATCACGGTCACGGCTCACTTTCAATTTGCACACAATACACGACATATTAGGAAAAAAATGTATATATATATATAACTGTAAATTTAGCACAATACAAAATATGAATTATACAATTCAGATTTATTATTATTATTATTATTAAAAAATTTGTTTTGATTTTATATTTCGACTGTCCTCTTCAACAGACCAAAACAGAATCACTAGAGAACATCTCTAGAGAATTTATTTTCTCAAAAGTTGTACCGTTTGTTCAGATCGCACACAACATTACGTAAGCAACGTGAGAATCGGCTGATTTAATTCTTTAGTTAGTGCTTCAGTTTGCACGGTGTCCCGCTATGGCTCATTCGAAAATGCAAACAAACTTAAACACAAGCAACATTGTGACCGATATCCCACCTCCTTGTGACATAGCATTTCATTTTCTATATTTTCTACGCACTAATAGCGTGTTATTATTTCGAAGGCCGTCCCAAAATAATTTGCCATTTTATTTAGAAATTTAAACTACATGGGTATTTATTAATTTATGTCTTAAAGACACCTATGAATTTTGGAAGATGTATTAACAGTAGAAACATATTTCAATCGACTTCAAATTTTGTGTATAGCTACCGTTGGCATTTTTCTCTTCCACTGCAGCTATTCTACACTCGAATGAACTTAAAAGTTAACACAAACTAATTATTACTAAAGGACGGACGCAAGGTCCTGGTAAGGTAATTCGTCGAGAAATGTGAATATCTGGAATAAAATTTTATCCGCGATAACAATACTTACCCAAAAATACTTCGTTTTGGTGAGACAAGTATAAATATGAATTTCAACGAATTTTTAAATTTATTTGTCACGCTCCACACTGATTTTGATTTAATTTTTCTTTTTATTTGCAGCAGACGGATAAACCCGTACCAGCGCACATTCTACCACCGAAGAAGTTCAGTCAAACGGCCGCATTTTATGATACACAGACTGTACCGTAAGTATATAAAAAACGATCGATTTTAACTTGGGTTAACCCCAATTTTAACGAATGAAAGGGGCGAATGGTACTTTAATAGTGCTATATATAGTTTTACTATGGTCACGTATGTTATCGATTAAACGAGTTACCGCTTCTATTTGCTTATATTTTTTATATATTATCGTACGATCAAACTATTTTTGGTACAAGCACGTGTACGCGCCTAAATTATTAATTCAAATATTTTTCGCGGACGGTGCACGAGTACATACACAAGCGAGTATCATGAAAATATGAAAAAAATTTGTGAGAAGTGGGTGTGCAAATATTATTTTCACCAATCGCTGTAATATTTTTATCATTGATAAACAAAAAAAATATTTTCGAGCAAATAAACAACAATTAGCTATATGGTTGTTAAATAAATTTTGATTTAAGCAAATAGAAATGTTTTGTTTAGATTAGAATAGCAGTTAATGTTTAGTAAAAAAGGGTAAGCGACTTATTATAATACATTATCGTTTTCCAACACGCAGTATTCTCCGCCGTGGTGCATTTACATACAATGTGTACTATTTTGGTCGCTACATGTGACAAAAGTTGTGGTTTTGCCAAACAAAATAATCGTCACGTCATTTATTTTGATGAAAACATGGCGTAATTATCGACCGATCTACGTTGATATTATCTCGTGGTTGTTATTTACTTTCGTTGCGAGACTACAATGCACGAGATGAGGTGTTGTTTTTAACTAGTTTTTGACTTGTTGGCTTTTCACAATATTTGCTATGTATTTGGGTTCATTGGAAGAAGGTGTGGTTTTCCTATTGTTGCAAGTAAAAAATTCAAATGTTTATGTTAGCAATTATTAGTTTTAAAATTGCACCAAAGCTCTCCAAGAAAGGTATTATGTTGACATCAGCACCTTTGCTTTCCATTCTTCTATGCATCTCCCGCTGTTCTTATTTCTTCCCTAACACCGTCATTGTTATTGGAAGATTTAACATGGGATGTAGCTTCGTCGTCTGTATCACTCACATCGAAAAAATTGCCAATAAAAGTCTTACCATATGATCCAAAAAGACAAGTTCCAACACATCGAGCAGTTGCTTACTGCGTAATTCGTTCAGTGATTTTTTTATAGGTGACTTCAATATTTATAATGACCGAGATCATGCTGCTGAAGTCGCTGAAATATTTGTGTATCTTATCCTTTTGTCTCCATACATCAGACCAACTGAAGTTCTAGATCGACTCATCTCATTTTCTAGACTTTTTTTCTGATGAAGCACCCTATGAAATATAAGTTGAATATTCAATCTCCAATTGGCTATTCTGAAACCGTGTTGTTGGTATTGAGTGCCAAATATCGATCAAATCATGCTCATGTTAACATACCACCTCGAACTCTACGACACTATAATAGGGCAAACTGACATATGGTTTGAATGACTATCTTGCTAACATTTGAATGGTCATCACGTTTTTTATCGAGAAAAGTAGATATCGTAACTTTGCTCGTATCCTTACTGTTATCCTTAATGCAATGAATATATTCATACCTTCAGTTTTGGTAGCCAAACATAAAAAAGGAACACTCGGTTCGATAAAACATGTAAAGTTGTAATTATATCGCTAAACAAACAGTTTTCTCCATTTATTAAATTGATCCCACATCTGCCAACAAAGTTCACTTTCTATTCTCCGGTAATCATGCCAAACAATTTCTAAATATCTATTTCTCAACTATGGAAAAGGTGTCATCATCAATGAGTCAAATTTATTTTCAACCCCGTGTTGTTCCTATGAGGTGTTTAAAGAATAAAATGTTACAAAATAATTTGGTTCAGATTTTATTCTGGCAATTGTCTCTAAAAATTTGTGTATGTGTTGTTACCTACACCCCTTAGTAAGGCTCTTCCTTCTTTTGATGACAGGTGTTTTTCTATCGCCAGAGAGCTTTGAACCGACGTTATATGGAATTTTCACTCGCACAGGATATAATTTCATCCAACAGTTGACTTTCTAACAGAGTGGAGGATTAGTGGGCTCCCTTGGAAAGGGCAAGTATATTCGGCTGCTAACGGTTCCACTATAGTTGCCTTGCCTACTTTAGACGTTGAACTGTAAGTTCTTCCTTTAATTCTTCCGAACTTTTAACATTTTAGAAAACAAGTATTTTTCTTTACTACCGGCAACTAACTGTACTGTATTTGTCTTTGTTGTTACCAATGATTTATGAATTGATAGAAAATTCCACATTGAAACGAAAAGCGAACAGTCATTATTTTTTGGTAATCAATGAGTCAGTAAGCATGCGATATATGGAAAATTTTTGATACTGACCAGCGTTACAAAAGCTTGGTCTCTCGATTTTCTAAGAAATGTACTTGTTTGCTTTTCCGCTTATTCTAGACTAACTTTGGCAATTACCCACACAAATCTTGTACAATGCAAACGTAGCTCCACTTGTTTAAAACTTATTAAATTAATGGGGCTATGTTTAATGCGATTCTTAATAACGCACAATAATCTTATTTAAACAAACTCTTGTTAATTAGATATGTTTGTGCCAAAATTTTTTTGTTATACATATTGCAGAAATTCAATTAGTTGGAAACAATTTGTGACGTTTAAGTTTTTGAGCGTCAACATGTTGATGATAATTAAAATTAAAAATTAATTTTCAAATTAACACAAAACGAATAACTATTCTGGTGTATACGCATCATATGCCTAAAGACAAGTGCATATATGTACGTAGTAAGCGAAAATAAGGTTTTTATGGTTATGAGTAAGGCGATGAATTTAATGGAGAATGCTTTTTTAATTTACAGAAAATTTAGTGCGAACAATAGTGGCTTAATCCTATAAATTAATTCTGCTAAAATTATTAATCCTAAATAGAAAGCAAATCGATCAAGACCATTTAGCGTAGCTAAATATCATTCACCTCACGTCTTCCACGATTCAGATGATGTCAGATAATTGTATTATGTTTATTGTATTATATTGTACGCAGAAAATTAATGATATCCTTGAATCGGTTGGAAGTTATGTATGTAACGTAGATTGTTTATCGTTACTTTATGTGTTATTAGTATTAATGGAAGTTTCAAATAAATCATTTGTTCTATTTGTTGTGTCGTTTGTACTGTGTCCATTCCACCGCCCTTGAAATCCATCGGATTCAATTAATTGGGCAATAACGATAACATTGCAACTGGTCTCTTAAATTCGGATGTTTTATGTTTGTTTTTTACACGACCTAGAAGCCACTGATTCATTGTCAGGTTACTTCCGTTTGTCAAGCCGCTGTAACGTCGTCAAATAATTAATCACGTTACGTTCTCTGCCTGCAAATCCTCATTTGATGTTGTTGGTGTAACCTATCCGCTGTAACCCAGAAACAAGTGTGCAGGTGTCAGATATTCATCTTCTGTCGGCAATCACTCGGAACAAATGAGTTTTTACGAACTTTTCCGGTGCTTCCCAAGGACCTCCAAAATGGGGCGCATGAGACGGTATCTAATGTCAGTTGGTTCTGTAATTGTTTAATAGGTAACATTGAATGATGCAATTATTTTGATTGATAAATTTGAACAACTCGATTAATTTTGGATATCACTTGGAAAAGCTCACCCTGATCTACACTGCACCTTCAAAATCGCTCTGTTTCGTTGAATTCGTTCAGCAGGAAACTGGCCCAAATAATTGGATGTTTCTTTGATATTGGTTTCTGAAATCTGTCTAAGTAAGGGTCTAAGGCAAATTGTTTACTAGATTGTGAGTGGTGCCTTGATTGAGTTCATCTTTAAAATGAGTTAATTGATGATTTCTAACCAATTTCCGCCAATACTTCCCCTTTGTGAATTGGTAGTTGACTTCTTGTTTGTTGTTATATGTTATTGACAAATCGGCGGATTTATGCTACGACCTTGATTAACTTATTTATTTATTTATTTGACTAATGTGAAAATCTAAACTCAATTGTGTTTAACTTCTAATTATTGTGATTTTGTTACTCTACGTTTTTGGTCGATTACGTTCCGAACTCCTTATGTATGACGGACATTCCCTCTATAACGAATAACGCTATAGCTCAGCAGGTATCGTTTGAAAATATGTGATGCCAATTCCTTGGGCTTACCACTGTGGAATCAGTCCTTGCATGTGCGTCACATTCTGGAATATACAACGTTGCTTTGATTGATACCATTAGTTTCATTGGTAGTAGAGAAATGGTTTTTATTGGAGCGATCGTGTGATGATGTTTGACCGTATCATTACTTGTTACTAAATGTACTGCAGCAGCATATGCACGCTCACTCGCATCACAGAAAGCAAATACAACTCGTTTATGTTATAAGCATCTAGGAATTTTTAAAGATTGAAGTACTTCCAGCTGTGCGCTTAACCGCAACCATTCTGCCGGTGATTCGGTAGTTTCTATACTTTATGTCACATTCTGTCAATAGTCCACAGCTCCCCAACATCATTAAATGTCGGATTCTACGAAATCCGTAAATCAAGATGCTTGAAATATGTATGCAAAGCGTGATTGAAGCGGTTCGGGGACAAAATATTAAAAAAAAATATTTTTACAAGTATTTGGTCAAAACATCTCCCGTTGCTCGAATTGTTGCCAAAACCCAAAAACCTAAATCTGTTATGGTTTATGCTGGATTCATCGCTGTGGGAAAGCTATATACCACTCAAATTCATCAGTTATCGACGTTATGCAATGGCCACCGTATTCTCTTTGTAATATTTTGTTATATTTTGTTTGTGCATACTTGCAGACTAAAGCCTGTGCCATACCGCGTAAAAATTTGGAGTCATTAAGTCTGCCATTGTCAAGGTCTGTGATGACATGTCTCTAGAAATGCTTCGAACTACTCCTGATAATTTTAGTAAACCTTTAAAGTGAATCTATTGATGTTCGTGGAGGCTATTTTGAAAATTTTTAATTTTTTTATTAAATAAACGTGTTATTTACAAGTTTACAAAAACTTTAAATGATTTGCTTCAAATTCTTTAGAAATATTTGAAATTTAGTCAGTCTTCGTATTTTATTGTCACCCCTTAATACAATTTATCAAAATCAGTATTAGAACTAGGTACCTCCCGATGGAGAGTAAAACGAATGGTTGAAATGCTTTATTTTCTCTTTTTATTTTACATTCTCTCACTAATGCGATAGTGATTCAAAAATGTTGTACTTAAATGAATTGTCGTGTCGTCAAATTACTAAGAACAGAACGATTGAACGATAATGTTTTCCACTGTATATTCAACATAAACATTAAATTCAGAACTTCTGTCCTGAAAATTAACTCAACTACCAAATCAATTTCTATCTGAACCTTTTAACTGTATCTTCAGCTCAACCTCCAACTCAATTTACAACTCATCCTCCAACTCAATTGCAGCGCAATCCTAAACATAATCCCCAAATCAAGCCTTAACCTAACCTCAAATCAAGGAAAGCTAACTGCTTGTATAAGCTCAACTGAAATCTACTCAATCTAATCTCAAACCCAAATTAATCCCTAACGGAACCCCTTACTCCAATCAAATTCATCTTCAACTCAAAGCCTATTCAACCCTATCTCGACTTCAACTCAACCCAACCCTAAACTTAATCAAAACTCAACCCAAACTCAACCTTAACTCATCCTGGAATCAAACCTCAACTCAAGCCAAACTCAGCGCTCAATTAAAACTACATGCGTATATGAACTCAACTTATTCTAATCTCCACCTCAACTACTGATTCAAGCCCCAAATATATCCCTAACTGAATTTCAGCTCAATACTCTACTCGACAACTCAATCATCAAAGCAACCCTCAACTTAACGTCAGCTCAATCCTCAAATCAACTGGATTCGAAAAATTACTTGCGTACAAGAACTCAACTCGACAACTCAATATCAACTTAAACCCCAAACTTATAACGTTCAACTCAATCCTTAAATCAAAGCGGCTCAATCTAATTAACAACTCAATCCTTAACACAAATAAATTTACAGCTTAAGCGCTGACTCCTACTCAACTCAATCTCAAATCCATCTCAATCCCAGCGCAACCCGCAAATGGAACCCAACTCAATCGCAAACTTGACACGAACCTAGAAACTAGATGAACTGACAAAGGGACTCTCAAAACTTCGAGAAAAGTGGTTTTCCACCAAACAAATTTTTGGTCATTTTTGACAGGATTTCAATTTTATGGGTTTTTTAGACCGTTGAAGAACCAAGGGTGCATAAAACAAAGTTTAAATGACAGGAAAAGGACAAAAATAGTCAGATATGGAGACTGGTTCCCACGTATTTTTTTTTTTTTTTTTTTTCAAAAAAGAGAATAACGTATTTTGACTTGCTTAATCTTATAATCTGTTATTCTTGATACATACGAATTTAATATTCAACAAACAAAGCAGGAATTTCCAAATTAATAACTTACGTCAAAATATTTGTTAACAATTTTATTGTAATAAATGGTTGTGTATAAAGGTACAAATCGTTTTTCTTTTGTTTTATATCACTTAACCAGATGTCAAGTACACAAATAATAATGTGAAATTTAGTTTACGCATTTTTATATTACCAAAAAATCATGACGACACAATCACTGTATGTGTACTATAAAAACAATGAGATTGATGTTAAATGGAGGTGAAGAGCGTAAGAATTATTGTGCTTATTTTACGTATGTATCGTGATAGTCTTTTTCACCGACAGAATGTGGGAGCTCTGTGTGTGTGTTCACCGGGGCTTCATCGACTTACGCCTGCTTGACAAGACCATCAGTGTTACAGGTGTAACCTTGGCGTACATTTCCTAAAACAATAAGCTTTGGATTTTTTATTTCAGACTTTGCGGATTTGAAACGAACTGGCGTAAATACTGGAGTAGGTATCCAAAGGTATCCAAAGTACCAAAGTTCCATGGAGATAAATTATGATTTGCATTATTTAACTCGAGTAATTTGTGGTGCAGTCTATAGCCTACCAAAAAAAAAACCATATGTTAAATAATTGTTGATTACACTTTGCGAACCACACTATCAATTACGTTGAGCAGCTATAAATAGTTTTGTGTTTTATTAGTACTTATTACAAATTGTTTTTATGGAATTTACATAATAATGCAAAATAATTAATTGGTTTAATACTCGTCCCGAGTATAAGAATGGTCACGTACACGTCTAACGTCTAAGTCAAGAGGTGTAAATTAGTTATTTGCAAGACAACAAGATCGATCGAGAATTGAATTAATATCGTTTGTTCGCTCGTCTATGTGTGCGCAATTTCGGTTTGTGTGATATTTTTATTTCTCGAGTGACGTCACGTTTTGTTATTCGATTTTGTTTTTTGATTGTTTATTCCATTTAGGTGTTAAACGCTAAATATTTTGGCAAAATTGATATTTGGTGTTGCTAATCGTCGTCACGTAGTGTTTATATGTAACATATTTTGAGAGACCGTGCCCCTTTACTATTTATAGCTTGTTGCTCCTTTTTTTGTTAAATGACTCATTTATGAGTTGTTACACGTGGTTATTTCCATTGGGTATAATTAACAACTCAAATGTGCTAATTAAAATTTATTTTTATTTTATTTTAAATTTACAATATTTGTAAGATGATATTTTATCGAGGTGGGAATTATTTTTTATTTTTAAATCGCGATCTCTAATAATCATACAGTTAATCAGTTGTGCAATTATTTATTAGATATAAAAATTTTGAAATTGGTTTAAATAATTAGACCGATTTGTTGTTGCGTATTTTCATTCGGCGTTATTTTTTTATCGTGAATTTATTTGTTTTGAGGTGACGCGTATTTTCGAGATCCGATTTCTTATATAAATGCAAGAGAATCGAGAAGAAATTGATCAGATTGATATTAGACCTTTTGCGACATACATATATAAAAGGGAACAGTGAGTGATATACAATAATAAACAGTTGAGTGAAATTTTTGTTTCGTAAATAAACATTATGAGCCAAATTACGGATAAATTACCCGATCAAAATTTGAAGAAAAATGGATTTACCACTTTACAAAGGGATGCTTTTGCCCAATTGCTTTCGAAATTTATAAGGTTAGTTTTGTGCAGCCGCATTTAAGCACAAACTCATGGGAATTTTAGGCGTTGGTTGTAAATGTGCTAATTAATGACCAAAAAATTCGTATCAGTTGTTTTGTTGTTCGACAAATATTTACGTTAAAAATATTTGATATCTTAATATATTCACTTCTTCTTCTTCTTCTTTATCTTATTCATGCTTACCTCTAAAGTGATTTAGAACAAGACATTGAGGAGTGCGCGTAAGAAAATTTCCATGACTAACTATCGAACTTAAAGTGTTTGCAACATAATGATCTAATGATTCTGGTTTTTATTTTTATTTCTAGTCGTCGTGACGCTGAACAACAAAACGCCGAGGATGTGCTTTTTGAAATGTTTAAAAACCCTGAGACGGATCTCCTGCCAATGGGAAAATTTTTAGCTGTAAGTTTAGTGTAGTGGATTAAATCCGAGACGATCATTGAGCATAAAAAACATATTTATTTTTCAGAGCTTACGAACTTCAGGCATTCGTAAAAATGATCCTAGAATATTAGAAATGATGGAAAATTTACGAAAAGTACATCGTACATTAAATTCGGATTCGGGTACACCCGAAACACTTGACCTTAACAAGGAGACGTTCACGGCAGTGATATCACCAAATATCGTGCTTATTGCACGTGCATTTCGTCGTCAATTAATTATACCCGACTTTCAGGGGTTCACCAAAGATATCGAAGAAGTTTATTGGAAGTGTAAAAGCAATACGGATGGAAAAGTCGCTAGCTATATTCCACAATTGGCTCGTGTCAGCCCTGATTACTGGGGTGTTAGTCTATGTACAATAGATGGGCAACGATTTTCAATTGGTGATACAAATGTTCCGTTCACATTACAAAGTTGTAGTAAACCGCTCACCTATGCTATTGCATTAGAGTTGTTGGGCGAAGATGACGTACATAAATATGTGGGAGCGGAACCAAGCGGCCGTAATTTTAATGAGTTAATCCTCGATTATAACAGTAAGTTTTACCAGCCGATTGTAGACCCCCTGAACAAATTCTAAATTTATTCCACTTTCAGAAAAGCCACACAATCCAATGATCAACGCTGGTGCAATTGTGGTGTGTTCACTACTTAAAACATTGGTGAAACCGGATATGACGCTCGGTGAAAAATACGACTACACACAGGATTGGTTTAAAAAAATGGCTGGCGGAGAGAATTTTGGATTTAATAATTCAGTATTTTTGTCGGAACGTGAGGCAGCCGATCGGAATTATGCCCTTGGCTTTTATATGCGGGAGCATAAATGTTTCCCGGAAAAATCAAATTTACGTGAATGTCTCGATTTCTATTTCCAATGTTGTTCGATGGAGACGACTTGTGACACCATGTCTGTAATTGCTGCGACATTGGCTAATGGTGGAATTTGTCCGACAACTGAAGAGAAAGTGCTAAAACCCGAGGTTGTTCGAGATGTTTTGTCACTGATGCATTCGTGCGGCATGTACGATTATTCTGGCCAATTCGCTTTCAAAGTTGGACTTCCGGCTAAATCAGGAGTGTGTGGTGGTATGATTGTCGTAATACCAAATGTAATGGGAATTTTTGTTTGGTCACCACCGCTAGATCCACTGGGCAATACTTGTCGCGGTGTTCAATTTTGTGAAGAACTCGTAGAAATTTTCAATTTCCATCGGTATGACAACTTGAAAAACACATCGAATAAAAAAGATCCGAGACGCCATCGATACGAGACTAAAGGCTTGTCGATTGTAAATCTACTATTTTCGGCTGCAAGTGGAGATGTAACTGCATTACGAAGGCATAGGTTATCTGGTATGGATATCACACTGTCGGACTACGATGGAAGATCGGCATTACATTTATCGGCGGCGGAAGGACATCTCGATTGTGTTAAATTTTTGTTAGAACAATGCAACGTGCCACATAATCCGAAAGATCGTTGGGGTAACATGCCGATCGATGAGGCCGTGACCTTCGGTCATATAGATGTTGTAGAATATCTACAAACATACGATGCTAAAATGGCGGAACGTAGCAAGGGGGACAGTCAAAAGGTATCAGAATCCAGTAACTTTGATGAAATCTCTCCAAAAATGAGCAGATCGGCAAGTTCATTGTCGGGTTCATCAGATGACGGATTAAAATAAATTCAAGTCCATAGACTCGAATGATTCCTGAATTATATACATAACATAAAGACAATAACTAGGCTCTAAGAAGGACTAAGGACTTACAGTTCTTATCTCATACTAGTGTACTTCCATATTTTTCTTTCCTATATATGCGTGTTTATGTATCTGAGTGTGATCGAGTGGTTTTGATGTTTGAGCCGAACTGATTTACGTTTTGTTCCATTTATTTTTTTTATATTTTCCTGTGATTTAAGGCAACACTATACAATTATATATGAAACTAGTTCAATTAGCTTTTAATTTAAATGAAAATTATATATATGTATTTAACTGATGAAAAATAAGAAAATAAAACAAAAACTTGAAAATCGTCATATTTAATGTTAAAATGTAACATTTGGTAGGTTCTATTGTGGTTCGAATCTATGGTGTCGGTGCCAATTGACTTACGTTTAGGTTGAAATATTTGGTAAAATGTTGATAATGCAGAGTGAGACATTATAAATGCACAAATGATTACGTCCATCCAAAAATTTAGCAAAATTCTTGGATTCTGGAAAATTACTAAATGAGATGAATTACTAAATAGATTCACTTATAATATGATTAATCTTATTCTATAAAACTATGAATTATAATGTAGCAATGTTTACAACGTACGTCGTTCATAATATTACGTAAAATAGGTAAAAGTGCAATACGATCCATAGGATGGTATTTAGTGTCAATGTAAATAGAAATTATTAAAGTGTTACACTGCGGTATGTATATGAGCTCGAATTAGATAAGCACACGGATCAATCTCATTGACAACAAACTAAATCAAATATTTAATGTAAAACTGCATGAGGTACTTATACAATTAGTGGAAACGTAATTTATGAAAATTAAAAATGTATCGTAAATATTACTTGGCTTATCGAAAAGTAATAATCTCAAGAAAATTAGAGGAAACTATTTTTATTATAACACCTTCACTTTATTACTATACAGAGATATTCACAGCGCTAGTTAACTTGCATTTTATTACTGTTTGTAACCAAACTTATGTAATTCTATTTCTATGTAATTCTATTGCAGACTTTCATTATGGAAATGGAAATTAATTGGAGGGCAAATTGAAATGCAAGTGGTCAAACGTTAAATACAATTAATTAGAATGTTTGTTTAAATTTAAGGTTACATGACTTATTCCACCCCAATTAAATGAACTACTTAACATGTCGCGTTACACTCGTCTGTGCTTTACTTTCATTTAACATCGCGTTTAACGTGAATAAATGCTTCTTATTATGTATGGCATAACAAAACAAAGTTATTTTTTGCGGTTTTTAATTCATTAAACAATGTGTAAGACGATCGCGTTGCGATGAAGAAGAAGAATTGTTGGAAACTTTAAAGAATGCGATGTTATGAAATAATATAAAATGTAATAAAATAAAAAAAATTATACGATCCAGACATTGAGGCGGCGACATGTTGTACAAAAGATGCTTGCTTGCTCATTAGTCATTACTCGTCTTCGTTTTCTCATCATTACCAGTTTTTTTTTGTTGTCTGTTTGAGTTTAAAGATTTTATTGTGGAAGGTTAAGTTCGAATGTGGTGGTTTTAAAGGTGTGTCTGAGGTATCATCTGCTTGTTTATGTTTATGTTAAAGGTTAATCAACTGATTAATAACTGACTGTTTACAGTTTAAAAAGTGGGAAAGTAGTAAAGTGACATTTTAAGATTTACGAGTAGGAATCAGTAGTAAGTGGCAGGTATACAAAAAACAAATAGTAAGTGAACTGTTGATAAATTGTTAATCATCTGGTGATTAATTGGTTTATGCCTAATATTTCTGCAATTTTATATCCAATCCTGATATTTCTCATCTGTTATTACCATTTGATATTTAATTTCAAATTTCGAATAATAGTTTTTTAGAATTCTGTGAAAATTATCTGGGAGATAGCTGCAGTGGCGTAACTACAAATTTCGGGCTCCCCGGGGAGGGATTTGGCCTCAACGATGCTCCTCTGATCCCTCTATTCTCTTAGTCATTCATTTCATTCGACCTGACAATTGTTGTCAACTAATTTTTTATCGGACGGTTTCTTTCGAGTTATGTTGGCCTGTTACAACAAAAAATATTCTAGATGTAATTTTCTCATTAAAGGTCTGTTTTCTTTTAAATTCTGATCGCCTGTTAAATACGAATTAAATTTCCTTTTTTTACCAGACAAACAGAACTCAAAAACGTTTGTTATTCGGAAATTTAATATTGGTCTTGTAACAGGCAAATAGAATTTAGCAGCGTTTATTATGGTAGTTGGCCCCCATACATTGGTCAAAGTTAAAATTTGTTCAACTCAATTATTGAAAATTGTGTATTCTGTTTGGCTGTTACAATATTTAAATCAATAACGTTTTCCGTTTGAATGTAATGGGTGAGGAGAACAAACAGGCTCTAACAGAAATTTTCTAGGCCCATGGCTTGAAACTGTCCAATGAAAAATTAGAAGATGTTAAATAAAAACTTCTGATTAGCAGCGAGTATCGAACTGAAGACCACTGCATGTTCATCTTCTTTCTTAACCCCACTCCACCCGTTCCATATTTGAAATCGATAGATTAAGAATTAATTAATTCTCTATTACATATTTAATTTCACAAAATCAGTCCTAAGTCGTATTTCGTAGGCGAATCGTGTTTGTAATACTTTTAAGTGAATGGGTACAATTTTCTATCCAGACCTAGGGCCGATGGCTTCGGCGGAGTAACGATAATGTGATCAATTCGAGATCATTGCTGCCAAAACTAGGAATCTGGATAGGCATTTGTTGGGTGCGTGGAAAATGTGACATGATTCTGTTAGGTGATATGATAGCACATTCGCGTGTTTGGGGTGTGAAAAGAATAATGCTTGGGGCAAGTTGTTGGCTCACTTCGTTCTGGATTCCGATCTCGTGATTCTGAACTATTCAAGGCCAACAAGGATGGCGTATGTTGGGAGCACATCCAGGGCGATAGACATCACTTTAGTGTCTATTGGGCTGACGGTCAAAGTCACTCGAAACGTAAAAGATGAGGATGATCATTTTATGATCAATTCGTGTTTAGGTTAGGTAAATGTAGATATTGAGAAAATGTCTTGCATGGATGACCCCGAAAAGGGAAATTAATCTTACAAATGATGACGGATGTTCAGAATAATTTATGTAATAGTAACGATTGGATGTTCCATGAAACTGTTGGTGAAAATTTGAATGGGATGAGTTCCTAAGGGTTTTGGAAAGTGCAAAATCTACGAACCAGGAGTAAATAGAGTGAGTTATAAAATGATTTGACTATTAGGGTATGTATGAGTACTCAGATACGCAGAGTGGTTCCAATTCATAATGGTTCCAATTCCCAAAATGGATCGCGACACGCATCTGGCGATAAACTATAGAAAAATATACGAAATGAAAGGCCGGTTTGAAAAGTTTATGAAGGTAAATGGTTTATTGTCAGAGATCACTTTTGGTTTCCGAAGTAACCACTCTGAAAAGAAGTTTGTTGTGGCGGCATTTCTCGATATTGAAAGAGCGAATGATTTTGTGATTCCAGGGGAACTATATCAGGTTTTTTTGAGCAATTTATGAGTGAGCAAAAGTTTACTTTGTGCTAAAAGGGTTATCGATTGGAGGAGCGGTGAACATTGGGCTCCCACAAGGTAATCTGTATACGAGCACGATATAATTCGACGAAAAAAGTTATCTTGTAATTTGCAGATGATTTTGTCCTAATCGGCAAGGGAAAAACTATTCCCGAGGCCCTAAATTGAGTTCAGGAATGTGTGCTTCAGGCAACACAGTGTTTCAATGATTTAAATCTCAGTGTGAATTTAAGGAAATGTAATAGTATGGCATTTAGAAAGAAACAAATTGAGTATTCAAATTTGACTAGGTATTTGGGAATCTGGATCGACAAGCGATTGAGTTTTAAAGGGCACATGGAAAAATTACCCGATAATTGTAAATAAATGTGATAATTAAATGTGATCAATAGGGTAAACTGACTGATATGCTGCGGAAGGTGCTAGTGTCTTCCAAAATTGCATATGGGATGAGTGCGTATAAGGTCGGGTTTGAAAAGTTAATGAAAGTAGAGAGTGGGAAAAAATTAAGATTGGAAGAAGGAATTACCAAAAAACACAACAGCCAAAAATAAAAATAAAATAAATTAGACAAGTAAGTCCAGAAGTTCCTCCCGAAAACCCTGCTGTCTACTTGCATTTTGGAAGGATCGCAAAAGCGATGATGAATGACTTATCAGTTAAGAGAGACTCTCGAAGAATCTTAGATTTAGTCAGGTCTTTGTAATGGTCATATCCAAAACATAATTCGCAGTCCTTAATTAAGCCTTTCCGGACAACATTTAAAGGAGCCTGGATTTTATTGAGCCTGAGATGGTGAGGTTTCGATTATGCAATATGCCTTGAACTTTAATCAACATAAAACTTTCGATTGAGATCTCCTGACAATAAAAATTTGGCTAAGTCCTCTGGTGATGTTTCCCAAGAAGCACAATTGTCCTAAGAATCAATGCAGTGCTATTAGAAAAAAAAGGTGAGCTAGCTTGGGGAATGCGATGAAAGCCACACCTACTTCAAGGTTAGTTAAAAGTACTGCGGCGCACCGTTCCAGGCGGTGTATTGTTTTGATAACAGGTGCCACCTAAGTCATGGCTGAAATGAAAGAAATTTTTATAAAATTGCCAGTGGTAAGACATCTGTCGGATGGATCACCTATTGGTCAGGAAGGAAATATTGAGAAATTATTTTTCAAATGAGCACTGAAATATGGATCCTCATTACGCAGCTGGAGGGAGAGCTGAGGGATTTTAATCTTTTGCAGATCTGCTAGTTTGCCACGAAGTAAAATTATTCATCTTTCGCTTATTTGGTAGCTCTTCGTCCCAACCTTATACTCAACAATAATATATTTTGAAATAGGATTTTGATTTGAACGAAAGCGGATGATACCACTGAAGACTCAGCAGTATAATTGATTTGGTATTTTGGTTAATCTCTTTTGGAGTTCGCTCTCTTTGGCTTCAGACAAATCTTCAATTAATGTTGGACAATTAGAAATTCATTTTCGAATCGAAAATCAGGTAGAAATTGTGCAATTGTGTACGTGCATCGGTTATTTAAGTGTTGCTTTGAGAAGAAATGACATAAATCCCATTCTAAAGGTTATAGTTTTCAGCTTCCGTTTGATCAGAAGGGCTATGTACCAAGCAAATTGATTCTATAATCATGTTGGCTGTTTGAACGTTTTGTATTGGCTAAGCAACTATTCATGCTGAACTATATTCAGTATTAACTGGGGCTTACGAATTAGAGGTATTGTCTTCCTCAAGTTCAATATGTAGAAACGTAGCATTTTCTTGTTCGCATATATGTATTTGTAGAATACTAACTTGCAATAAAAGTAATGAATTGAAATGAAAAATTGCCCTTATGCGTTCGAGTCGCACTATAACTGGCATTTCTTTGAATTTGTTGCAATTCTCCACCTTGCAAACTGAACAAATGGCCTGGCTCGAGAACTTGTAACAGTAGCTCTTGCCGCAGTTTACTTTTAATTCGAAACTATACGAGTGAGTGAGACAAGTGGTACTTGCTCAAAACAGACGATTAAACATGAAAATGTTGTTAACATGAAAATTCAGAGGTGAATTTACATTTCGTCAAAGTTACACCAGAAAGAGGGGAAGAAGTGCGCCTTACAAGAAATATTGCTCTGATTATTTAACATGACGAGCTTAAACTCGAGAGAGTAAAATCGAGCAATGATATATGGTTGTTATCTTATAGTTTGAACAATACGAGTATGAAGCAGCACATAAAATTGATACGCACTTCGACGTACAACAATCCCGTTTATCATATTACGTCCCTCATTTATTGGGGAATTATATTCTGTCGGTAATTAATTAATAATAAGATAATTTTTTCGGACAAATGTTTGGGAAAAAGGTTTTTGGCCCACGACTTTTGTGTCGCTGCATATTTGTTAAGAATTTCACTTCTCAGAACAGATTATAATTGCAACGCTTCTATTTACTAGCCAAATATCACACGCATGGGTTTCGTAATCCAATCTTCGAAACCTTAGTTTTCCAAATGAACACTTGTAACTAATAATTTGAGAACGAATATGGATTTAACATTTTTACTAACTCGCTGGTTATGCCTTAAAAGGTAATGGCGTTAAAACGAAATGTGGCAGAAATCAGTTGCGCTTAGTGTTACTACTTTCTACCAATCATCGACGAAAATAAGGTACATGTCAGGTAGGCTGAGACCCTCCCGGACCGGAAGTTGACCATTTTTAATAAGAGAAGGTTGGACTCACTAATTAAACAAAACGATTTTTTTTTTAAATATGAAATTTTATTATAAAAACTAATTTTCTTTTTTTTTTTATTATTTAATTATTTACATGTTGTCAATTGCCATCACGAGCAATGAAAATAAAGTTTTTTTTTTGTTTTATAAATAAGAAAAACGAAGAATAATTATCAAATGTAAGAGTTTTTGATGAGAGGGTGAGGGGTTTCTTCTTTTACAAGGAGGTTTGGTGGTGATTTGTGTATATAGTTTACATTTATTGGCGAGTTTAGAACATAATAGTTTTCACTACTGGTTTGAGTGTAGATTTAGGATAATTACCAATGAGCACCATGGCTGGCATATCCGTATCCATGAGCTGGTACAGCATGTACAGCTGGTGCGTATTGGTAGGCATGAGCAGCTGGTGAACTATATACATTGACGGCAGCTGGTACACTGTGTGAGTATGCAGCTGGGGCAGCATGAGCGTATGCAGCTGGGGCGGCATGGGCGTATGCAGCTGGAGCAGCATGTGAAGCATAAACTGTTGGGGCAGCGTGTGAAGCATATACAGTTGGGGCAGCATGAGCGGCATAAACAGCTGGAGCAGCATGAGCAGCATATACAGCTGGGGCGGCATGATGAGCAACAACGGCTGGAGCTGAGTGTGCAACAACAGTTGGGGCAGCATGGGCAATTACAGCTGGAGCGGCATGTACTGATGGTCCTGATTTTGAGACGACTGCGTTGAATCCGTTATGATCATCAGCGGTATAATCGACTGTGCGGACTGAACCGTCTGGTTCGACAAGTGAGTATTGACCTTTAACTACATCACCATCACGTACTTCGTGTTGTGATTTAACATCACCGGTTACACCATCAGCAACTCCATAATTGTATGAATATTGTGGATGTGACTGTAATTATTGATTGAATAAAATAAATTAGTTTCTTGATCGATCTATACAACCTTGGCAAGGTTATGTGATCATAATTTTTATGATTATAGCGATCATTTATTTCCTATATTGATTGATTTATGTAGAAATTTAGAAGAAAAAAAAAATAATAATAATTGCACGATCGTGATAACTCATTTGGCCATCGATCGTAAATCGTTTCAATTATTTATGACATTTTGAAATAATTAGGCGTTATGATGCCTTTGATCTTATAACACAATAATTAATTTTTGGACGCCACTTTTTAATTAACTTACGTAATAATCAGCTCCTTCATCATGATGGGCACCATGTCCAGCAGCATAAACAGTGTGTGCTAATGGTACAACTGATGCTGAGGCAAGACCAAGGATGGCGAGGCATGAGATAACCTAAAGGTACACAAAAATTAATAATTAAAATACACAAAACTATTTTCACTTTTATACGATCCACCAACTTACTTTAATGAATGCCATTGTTAATGGTTTTAAGATTTTTTATTTATTTATTTGACTGTTAAGTTAAAACACTTCAAAAGCTTAGAAGTAACTGATAATTTTGAATAACATTATCGGTCCTTATATACTAGTCTCCACCCGAAGTTTCCTAAAAAGCAACCGACGAAAATTACTCTCAGCTATGTACATGGGTAATTGTAACAAATAATAATTATTATTGTTACTTGTCCTCTCATTTCGATTGTTGTTGTTGTTGTTTATTTCTTTTTATTTAAGTTGTACATACAGACAAGTTATTCATTACTAAGAAGTTAAGAAGAAAATACAAATAGTTAATAGGAAGGCAAAAACTACTTTGCTTGATGTGATTTCCTTCTCTTGGCGAGCACATGCGGATGGACAAATTCTCTTAAGATTTAAATCATAACAAACCAATTCGAATTAATCGTATTAGGAGTTTTGTATTTTAACCGTTGTTGTTGGATTATTTTCTTAAAGAGATTGCATTTCTGTTACGTTAAAATAGTCAAGGTTGGAATTTATATGTACTCGTATTATTATGTAGTTGGTTAGTAGTTGAGCTCTCGCTCATGTAAATTTTATTACTTCATATAAATAGTAAGAGTATTTGTTACAATTTTATAATCATAATCGCGAGTCATATACCATGTATACCGCCGCATGCCAGATATTTACGTTTGATATGGTAACGGAATTATAGAAATTCTAGAATTCTGTATTCGATATACGTATACGTATAAGATCAAGGATGTAGAATTTTGTTATATTCGAGATTAATGGATTTGTAATCCAATATTTATGTATGTAGATGTAATTGTGGTTTTGTCGGATACATTTATCACATCACAGAAATTTTATTGTTGTCAAGGAAAGTGGGTTTGTCGCTTAGATAAAAAGCCATTAAACATGTTCTACAGTATATGAGTCAACATTGATATTAATAACACCAACAATAAGTTTAATGAATTTGTGTACAAACATATAATATGTGATTCGATCTTACCGATTTTTAGCGCGAAATTAATAACTTTTTTGTGAGATAAGTGTGTCTAAGAATTTTATAATGTCGTTTACCTTATACAATGGATGGCGTCCGGATGTTGCTATGGTTTAGAAATAAATTTTGTTTTTCAAACTACCAGTAATCGGTATTAGTTTCGATTTCGAGTGATTTACGTGGTATAGCATTTGTATTTTGGGAATATATGGTACTTTAACTATTAAACGTTAATGATCTCATCAAAGTTTTTTTAGGGACTGAATGCACCACTTTTATCTAAAGTGATTTGATATCCACGCATTTAGACGCAAGTTTTAGAATATATACAAATGTAGGTGATTTTGCGTAACCGCCTCGGTTTTCGGGGCACAGCCAAATCACAATATTTTTAAATATGAATGAAATCATTTTCGTTTTACAACAATTAGAGGAGGCTCATGTCCGTTCAATCATTAATAAAACTTCAAACTGTTCAGAGTAGTAAACAAAATTTGTCATAGGTATAAGCAGCGTTAACTTAGATAGAAAATGTGACTCCATGAAATATTTTAACGCTTAGTTATTTCGACAAAAATTCTCAACTTGGTAATCAGGAAAAGGAAGATTTAATTTTGAAATTAGAATATGGAAAACTTAATTTTCCGGAGTATTTTAAAATTATATCTTCCTTTTTCAGAAACAAATTCGTAATCGCCTTCAATATGCTATTGTTGGTTCCATTCTAACACAATCTAACAGCGATAAAAGCGTTCATCATTTCTATTCTGAAAGAAAACGAATGAGGCCAACCAAAAAGTAACGTGAAACATTTAATGCTACAAGCGGCTTTGGAGACCTCTCTATTTTATTATGTGTATTCTGAATAATTATTAAAAACTCAAATGTTTGAAAAACGTTCAAATTTATATGAATGTTGGAATTGCTCTGAATCGTCAAAACGGGGGTTCGTTTAAAATAGCTTTTCAAAACAGTAGCTTTAGAACAAGAACAAGTGATGATCTGAAATTTTTGGAATTTCAATTTTAAACAGAAATGAAATAACTCCCAAACTTTTACTTTTCCAACTGCATTGTGAAAATTGTATTGAGAAATTTTAAAATGCTTTAAAAATTTTCTAGAAGCGCAAAGTAAGTTGCGGATGAACCGTGAGCAACAAAAAGATGGAGAGCACAAGTTTCTATACGTATAAGATTTACTCCTGGAAAAGAGATATTCTAACGCGGTTGGAATAATGGCTTTCGTTTTGAAATTTTTGCAAAAACATATTTTACAAAAATTAATGCAACAAAAATATTAATCCAGATTTGACAACACTGCAAAATAGACAGTTGCATTAACCAATATTGTTAGTCTTAAATTATTTTGATTCTCTCCTAACAAAATGTTAGTGTAAATTTCACTATTTTTATCGTTATCTTGTTTGTCGGTATTTGTTTATTATGAGATCAAGTAACGTGCAGATGTGATCGATCCAGCCTAACAAATGATAAATCTGATGGTAGTGGAATTCTTATAGCCGTGCATAACCCAATCAAAAATGTTGAAGTAATCTGTCCAAATAATATTGTTGAGTATATGTTGCTTTGAAATTGTCATGAACCGTGAAATTGATATATTTGTATGCCGCATACATTTCACTTCAAAATTGAGGTTTACAACTTGCACTGTGAAAATATTTGTCATTTTGTATCATTGTAACATAAACGGTATCTTATATGCATCTTGGATGATTACAATCTTCCTGAGATAGGCTGGTGCATTGATGACTAGGATATTTCTTCAGTACCGAAGAACAAATTTTTACTGATTCCGTGTTATCTTTAAACTTGTATCAAATTTGTAAAGTTTCTAATCTAACTGGCAGATTTTTGGACCTAGTTTTTCTGAACGATCGATCCTAATTGTGGATCGGTTACAAAATCATGGAGCCGTTTGTTTCTGATATAGGCTACACCATATTGGATTGGATATATCAAATTTGATGGTTTGGAATTATTTTGTAAATTCAACAGCAACAACGGCTGTTTTGTTGCTTCAGCCGTGATGTTATCTTAAAACATGGTTTACGAGATTCCCAGTATTGCCAGATCTTTCGTACAACAGATGATTAACGCCTAGAAGATATAATGATGCTTCCAATTTTTAAAGTTGATTTCTAATAAAATATTCAATTAGAATGAACATGAATTAATCTCTTGGATAAAAGCTAAAACACTCCCGGACGTATCACTACTGAGTTCTCTAGCCATGTACGAAAAATTGGACAAATGTATGCTGAAGACGAACTTGAAGAATATGGACATTGACCTCAACAAACATTACCTCGAAACAATTAATTCAGTAACTAAGTTATACAAGGTTGGGAACGGGTTGGTGCAATTTGATTCCGAAAAGAATTGTTTGAAAGATTAGACCAAGGAGAGCCAGGCTGCGGTAAATCAACTTGGATCTTAAAATTAATATGAAATTGAAAAAAACTCGTCCTTTGGAGATATCTAAACCAACTAGCACACGTGCATGTTACCTTTTAAATGGATTTCAATTACAATCCTGACTATTCATTATAGGCTCAAGGCCTAATATCCGCCAGCGTTATTTGTGTACACTGTCTGAGAAAGAAATTAAATTTTTCGATAACTTACTATATGTAATAGTGGCATTTACCAACTGCATTCTTTAAGATAATTAACTGCAAACCAACATGACCCCATAATGCCATCATTAAATCTGTATCCAGTATCAATCAGAACCAAGAATATATCTTGGAAATACTCGACTATAGGAAGACTACATCAATGGCCAAAACATAAAATATTACGAGTTAAAAATGCTTTTTCCTGTTTATGTGAAACATCATTTTTCAAAAGGATCCTCAGTTCTGAATTCTTTCCTAACCAATATGTGGTTTATAAATGTAACCGTTCGCCGCAAACAAGTACTTAACAATCTGGTGGAAGAGTACTCATAGCGGTTGATACAGCATTATCGCATGAGTTAGTTCAAATATCCAACCTGTCCATCGATCAACTATGTGTTAAAATCACAATCAACAAAAAGTCAATTTTTATCTAGGTTGAGCATATGTTCCACCTGGTTCACCGATATCGTCTTACACTGCCTGCTGCAATCCAATAATGGAAATCAACAATGCTAATAACTCAACTAACACAATCATAATCACAGAGGATTTTAATTTTCGATATATCGATCTTGAGCAGATTAGCTGTGAGAAGGAACTTATCACACAAAAACGTTGACAAATTTTACAAAATTATATTTAAGGCCATAGAACTATTTGTTCCTACTGCTGTAGCCAAATCGAACAAATATCCAATATGGTACGACAGTATAATCTTAAGAACATAAGAAAGACAAAGTTTACAAAGAAGATGGCAAAGTCTATTTCGAGGAAAGCAGACAGAAATTCACTGTGTGTAATCAACATTTCGAAAGTTACTTTGAGATAAAGTATAAGAGCTATAGTATAAGAGATTTTTTTTAAAGAAAAACATGAAATTAATAGTTACCCAGTGTATATGACGTTCAAGGAACGTAAATCTTGTGATCCACAGGTTATATCAACCAAGTTTGCTGAGTTTTTTTCGATCAGTTTATAAGCCGGAAGACATTGATAATTATGAAAATTCAAACAATGGTGCAAACAACGTAACCATACTAACACCAAGGATTGAAACCGAGGATATTTAACGAGCTCTAGAAGAATTCGGAGATCGATATGGTCCTGATGGCATTCCAGCTTCATTATTGAAAGATTTCACATCGTTGGCAATTCCTCTCATAGTAAATGACTCCTTTCCAATTCCATCAGACACACATAGTAATACTTTCTTGGTATAAAAATTCATTTTTCGATCTACCATGCTAACCAAGCTTTCCGGTGTTTAGGATTGTCGTACAAAATTCACTTTTCATCAGCCGTAATGATTTTGTGTAAATTTTTTTTTTATACCGAGAAAGCAAATTCATGCAGATTTTAAATCTTCGGTTTTGTTTTCTTCGGTCAGTTTATGAGGATTATTATTGGTGAGTAACTCCTAACTGTTCTGCAAACTCATTTTGCAATCCAGTAAAACTTTAAGTTCTTCGTCTTCAATTTTTTTGTTCGCACCTGGACGTGGATCGTGTTCAAGATAAAAATTGCCATCATGAAATCTTGCAAACCATTTTTTTTACTGTTGAATGACTCACGGAATGTTCAGCCAAAGTTGAATTAATCAATTCCATAGCTTGAGCAGCATTTTTTTTTTTTCATTTAAAGACAGAATAGAAAGCAATGGCGTAAATGTTGCTTATCGACATAATGTAGACGGAATGACAGCTTGTTAATAACTGGAACTTATGTCATAAAAACAGCATTGACTAAGCTCGGATGCGTTCAAGTGTATTTTTAATGCAACCAACTTCAGAGCCGAGTTTCTACTTGCACACCTACTATATAATGCTCCGCTTCTGGCTATTTGTTCGACAATTTAATGTATTTGAATTTCATTTATCAAAATTTTTTTTTTTAAAAAATAAATTAAAACTATGCAAGTAACAAATATACGAAAATTAAGTCGAATTATGTCTCTAGCTTGAATCGCATAACCTCAAATCCTAAACTAAAGCCATTTCATCTAACCTTATTTACACAATAAATCGCTTCAATCATATATTAATTAGTTCAAGTGATATATTTTAGTCATAGCCTTTACCTAAGCCAAAACCATTTTTGGTTTGGTCACATAATTCCAGTTGAATTCATATATAATTTTGGTTTAACCCAAATTTAATGACACATTAGGTAATTACCATTTTGCAAAATACGTATTGACGGATTTGTTTGATTTAAAACAGTACGACCGTTTGTTTTTTTTTTGTTGGAGAAATTTTATTAATACTCACCTCACCGAGCGACTCACCTCATCTCTTGAGTCGTATGAATCATATTTTTGCATTATGGTTCTTACGGTTTTATTTGGGTGAGTAGTGTGCGTCATTTCGTGTATTTTGGTGTTGTTAAGTTGGTATAATTGATTTTTGAAAATTGGCGTTAAGAAAATCATTAATGAATAAAGCTGATCCTTTCACACTTCCCGATGCTAAGTTAGTTTGTTGCTAAAATAAAATTGTTCTGTCAAAAACATTATTTTTTACTCTGAAGTAACTAACCAATTATAGGTGAGCATATTTGACACTAGGCTCACTCACCACGAGAATCACAATACACAAAATTTGAATGCGGCGAGTTCAAGCCACAAGGGGGTGGCTCAAATGTGAGAACCATTATAGGGGCATACATGTAAAGAGAATTCAAATTCATTATTTTTTGTTAGATTTCAATCAAATTCCCCCGATTTCAAATTTGTCGGTCGCTTTTGATGTTTTGATTACTTTTCACAATTTTCCGAGATTTTTTCGTATTAAATTCTAGATCGATCTTCTTTAGATTTTTTTCATTTAATATAATAAGTAATATATGCTTTAGTAATGTACTATTAATGTAAATATAGAAAGGGCGGGTGGACACTCGTGAGGTGAATGAAGTTTTTTTTATAATAAACAAAGTGACATTTTAACTATGATCTCATATCTAAATTATCCTAAATTACCGTCTTTTTTACAAAACTCATGATAAAGTTGATACATACCCGGGTTTGTACGTGTTAACGAGAAGTCGTTTTATACTCGTTTTGACACAACGATTAAATTCCCGTCAAAATGAATCATTGTTAACAATTTATTTCTTATTTTGTTAAAACTCGTCATCATATTCGTCATTCAGTTCAGATTTGAGTGTCTTATTTTTTATATAAAGGACGAAGTACATATGTGTGGTCTAAAATAGTTTAAGTTAATTGTACAAACAACCTTCTTCCAACGTGGTTGAAAAATTCCACGTTTTACGAAATCGGGTTACGAAAGGGATAAAGTTAATGCAAATATTACATAAAATAATTTAATTTTGTCGAGTTGAAGAAGTCTGGATTGTACGAGGGCTACCTGTATTCTTTTTACGTCAGCATTTTTCCACTGAGTAAAATTGTTGTATTTCTCTATTCAATAACGAATTTAAACAATATTTTGATTAATTACCGGTAAAATCTTAATTGTTTCTATGTTATCGGTCATGCTTTTTACCGATAGAAAAATTATTAGGCTTTATATTTGCAACTGGAAATTGATGCTTTCTCTGTATCCACCCTTCAACATTCTTGAGGCTTTTAATTAATAAATTAAATTGTTGAATGCTTGCAGTTTCTATCTGCTTAGTTGATGCTTAGCTGGTAATTAAGGTAAACCTCTATCAATAAATATTTAGTTAAAAATTCTCACAAACTGGGTAATATGCAGTCTCCTTAAATTAGAAATTTTAAATATTTTTATTTCGTCCAATTTTTAAATTTTCAGCTTAGATTTTAGTTTTTACAATTTAATTTTTTTTTATTTAAACAAAGATTATGAGCCAAATTACGGATAAATTACCCGATCAAAATTTGAAGAAAAATGGATTTACCACTTTACAAAGGGATGCTTTTGCCCAATTGCTTTCGAAATTTATAAGGTTAGTTTTGTGCAGCCGCATTTAAGCACAAAATCATGGGAATTTTAGCAGAGCACCCTGTATTTTATAGAGCCATAATCAAAAAATCTGAGCTTTTATAAGGGAATTAGAAACGAGGGAAAAACGAAACTTTTCATAGTAAAACACACAAAACATATGGGAAATCACTTTTTTTCCTAAGACAAATTTTTAAATGAAAACGTTACAAATTCTTAATTATGATTTCTGAAATACATTCATAGATGTTTGAATTTCAACATATATGAATATCGTTTAAGTAAATCGTTTTCATTTTCTTGTAATAATTGATTTATTTAAACCAAAATATTAAAAAAAATTCATAACAACAGCATTCTGGTCAAATTGAAATAAAAGCTTACTACGATTCGTTTGGTCATTAAGTCAATGTACGTTACATAGATGGCAGTGATGGCCGTAAAAATTTGGAAAAATTGTACCAAAAGTTACCACCTGGGGAAATTTCAAGTTCAAAAATTGTAGGAAAAGCAAAACAAATTCACAAAATAAAGGAACGTGTGATAATTTTGTGATTAAATAATTTTTTTTCGTATTTTTCTTTTACCATTTTAGACATCTTACGTACACTAGTAAAACTAAAGATAAATTTAGCAAGTATTATTTTAATTTGTCAGAGCCAACTTTGATGTATTTTTCAAAATAAAAGTTTGAAAAAATATATTTTAGAAATAAATTAATTTTAATATTTCTGCAATTAATGTTTACTTAATACCAATATGGCCTTCTTGAATATTGTTCTTAAAGATATGTAGAAAACTTCTCTATAAACATTTTATAATATTTTTGCTTTTTTCATTGAAAAACTTGAAGCAAAAAAACACCATTTTTACTATAGATTCCTATGAAAATCAGTGAAAAGTTATACCACTACAAAAGCTTCTAAAAAATACGTCATAAAGATTATGGCTCTATACTCTAGAAGGTTCTGATTTTAGGCGTTGGTTGTAAATGTGCTAATTAATGACCAAAAAATTCGTATCAGTTGTTTTGTTGTTCGACTCGTTTCGTAAAGCCCAAACCCTCAATAATAATTATTATATATGTTATCATAATAATAACTAATTGTGAAAATGTTGATGATGATAAATGATTCATTTAAAATAAAAATATTTTGATTAAATTCAGACATATGTAGTCTATACGTAATTTTTGAGGTTGAAATTTATTTTGATTATTATTTATCAATTTATTCGTGAATGTGTTAAAATTTCAAAATGCACCGATTAGAACTGTCAATTTCTCACCACTATTTGTATCAATTTTTTCCAATATTGACATAATTCTATTGAAACTAAAATACAGAGGCTCCGCAATGTCATAAGCATACAACTCTAGGACACATACTATTTATGATTAAAAGATAATATGAAATTAACATTTTACACATAACAAACTATTTTCACACTTCTTATAAATATTGTCTCATATATGCAAATTATCTACTTTGTCCTTAATAAATTTCTTATCAACAGTTTCGACAAACAAAACAAAACAAAACAAAAAAAAAATATCGAGAACTATAGAAATTTCTTATTTCCCATAACAACAAATACACATTCCCATCAAACTATAAAATACACAAAACCAACAGCACAAACCAACCAAACTAAACTTATAGATATTTTCTCACTGCTTCTATTCAAATTTACAAAGTAGATTAAAGAATAGTCAATAAACATTTGACGCTACATTTAACACTTCAGCCGTGTTTTCCATGAGAACTGCACTAGAACTCGATAAATTTTAAATTCCTTTTATTCCATGTAAACCGAAAAAAAATAAATTTATAAAGCGCGAATATGTAGTGAATTTGACACAAATACACATTTTAAGTTTAAAAATTTCCCCCTTCAGTTATTTCATCAATATTTTCTTATTTCTTGCTGACGTCATTACACGCAACTACACTCGATAAATTCATGGGTTTATCAAGTGTAACTAAAAAATAAGCTATAATTGTAATTATTTATTGCTGTAACAACTTAAAATGTGTATTCATGTTAAATGCACTACACATTAGCACTTTATGAATTTATTAATTTTTCTCTTTACATAGAATAAAAGGGATTTAAAATTTATCGAGTTCTAGTGCAGTTCTCATGGAAAACACGACTTTCAGTAAATCAACCGTTCGCTTTTATAATGTTATAGGGATGGTGTGTCTTGGTACATAGGTGTGTACTTGGTACATTTCTGGTGAAAAAATATATACCACGAAGTTAGCTGTTTGTGTTAAATTATTTCCAAGTAGAACAAAAATTGACCAGAGTTACCAACATAACGTAACCAAAATGGTTCACAGGGCACAAATTTAACCCGTAGGATTACAAACCTAGCAACCATTTGGTTATGTATTTAACTCATATAACTAACTTCGTGGTGTACATTTTTTCACCAGAAATGTGTAATCTCATTTAATCCATCACCTAGATCAGCTATTCTTAAACTATAGGTCGCGACCTAAAATTACGCTATGACATCTTGTTGTAGATTAGATAAATAAGGCCTTTGTGTTCATTTTGTATTCCTCAAACTAACTAATTTTACTTTTCAATAAAGTCAAATTTTTGTTATTTTCTTTAGCCATCTCACCGTTACATTAAACAATCAAATGAGGACTAATTTTGGAGACTGTTGCTGATGGCAACTATTACTCTGAGATGTCCCGTTCGCACTTTCCAAAATTGGGCGATAAAACCTGAAACTTTGGTCTTATTGTATCCCCCTCGATATAAAAGAATACTTTAAGACCCGATTTTGTGGTTTTCAAAAGCTCTAACTTTAGTCCTTTTCTGGTGCCTTCTCTAATATTTCTTAGAGTCTTCATGAAATAATTGTGAAGATCGCGAGTACAAAAAGCTTTAGAACTCCCGTCCTAGATACTACAATTCTTAGTACATACTGTATTATTATTGTACAAAACAGTCGTGCTTTAACTTAATTTGATAAAACGTAAAAATGGAAACTAGAAACTACCCACCCACCCTCATAAAAACAATATGTACAAGTTTCCATATAACAACAAAATCGATCAACATCAAGGTGTTGCGTTAACTTTGACTTTTTAATTCTATTTTAATTCACTTTTAATAACCGTATATAAATGGCCTTAAAGATATCGGCATCAGTGAATTAGCGAGATAAGAATATATTGTTTTGCTCTTAATAGTTAATAATCCATTGTTGAACTCCCGCTATAAAATGAATGTATATTGAACAGAAAATGTTGTAAGAGAATGAGTTTTTAGTTTTATATTTGAAGACCATAACAACAATAACAATACTCGCGCGACCTTCGCACAAACTCTACATCTTCCCACCCAAACATGTATATACATTATAAATACAAATGATAGATACGTCACACCCCAAGATAAAATTAATTAGAACAACATCCATTGAAATCAATCAAATGTTTAAAACATGAAATAATTTATATATCGCTGTTAGTAAGCACACCACAAAATGAAGGTCTATACCAAAACCCAAGAATTAACCAATTTTCTAATCGTACAAACATCATAAAGCGATTTTGTGTAAAAATGGTTTGGCCAAAAACATGAATTCTTGAATTAATTCATCATTAATCATAAAAGTCGCGACATAAATTGTCCAAAACTCTACACAAAACATACACACACACAAACATTTTTAGGTAGGTATAATTTATTATTGTTATGTGATTGAAGTGAAATCCCTTTTGGCTGGAATTTATATGTGTGTTCTACGAGATAGGTATTATGTAACTGGAGAGGAAGAGACTGCACAAAATTATTGGTTGCGAAATTTAATCAATCGCGAAAATTTTTTAAATTTTGCACAACCGTTTTGATTAATGGCCTAAACTATGAACTAGATAATTTATTAAAGATATAAATAAACATTTCTTAATTGTTTTGTGTACGCTAAAACAAAAGTTTGGTAATCATTTTTGAAATTCTTGCATAATTTGATTTCGCGTGGATATTTCTAAGATCAGAATTACCTCAAGGTAAAAATTTTGGGGTCTCGATGCACTGCCCATAGAACAGTTTTAAAGTTACATACTCGTATCTTTCTTTGTTTGTATATGTATGTATATAGACGTTATTAAATAACCGCCAATAAAAGTTGTTTTTAAGGTCTGATATACACATATGTATAAATATTTCTTAACAATTAAAAAAGGTCGTTTAATTTTCTTTTACGTCTAATTTGGTATTTCATTAAAATTATTATTTCAGTAGTAATTCATACGTACATATGTGTCCGTATCTGTGTTTATAAAATCTTACGAAATTATTTTATTTCCGTAGAAAATTTTTATTTTTCTGTTGCATGAATGAAAGATCAAATGTTACGATCTAGCCTGACATACTCGCCGTTTATATGTATACCGAATATGTGTGTTGTACAACATAAAATATTACAGCTTATGTTTTATGATATGTAATAAGATCATGGAGATGGAATTAAAACACAAAAACATAATCAACATTATTTTAGCTAAATTCACTGGTATTTCTTTAGTTTTTGTGTTGTTTATAAATAGTCGTGCGACGGGGGCAAGTAAGGTGACAACAGCGCGCTTATAATATAATTTTGAATGAAATGCCCCAAGCAAAACTGGCTGTACAATGGATCAGAAAGCACTCGGAAATGTTTAAGAAAAGGCGCCTAAAACTACACCAAAAATTAGGGTTGGTATCGTTATCAAAAAAAAATAATAATCCCTTGAACTTGAAATTGTAAAAAATAAAACAAAAAATTTAATTTTTATGAAAACTATACTCTGGCAAATCATCATGAATAGACGCACGCTTGTATACTCTGGCAAATCATCATGAATAGACGTACGCTTGAACAACGCTACGAAATTATTAAAATTTGATGATTCGCGCAACTTATAGACGATTTCGTGATTTTTATGGCGTATATAATTGTCCATCTGAGCAAGCCATCCGTCGAACTGGGGATAGATTTCGTACCACATACTCTCTAGAGGATGAAATTTTCCGTAAAATGACTCAAACATTCCAAACCATACATCAGCAATCATGGCATCCATTCCAACACAAACTATCTGCATACCGTCATATGATCCATAGGCTAAATAGTATAACAATGACAGAGGAGAGCTACAAAGGGGAACTCAACATCATCAAATTTATTGCATACCAAAATGGAAATGATACCAAAATGGTTGATACATTGAATAATGATTATAAAAGGAAATTGGAATATAGGTCAAATACAACATTATCTTTCGATGATTTTTTTTTTTAATTTAAAATAAATTTTATTTATTCATTTTATGTAATTACAATCTAGTCTCCTGGACTAATTAGCAATTTGTTTCTGACTTAATTTACTAACTTAAATTAATCTATGGCTTCTTCCCATTGGCATTCCATAGTGTTTGGTAAATTGAAGTAAACCACATCTTTGTTGTGGATTTTAGATCAGCATAATGCTGCTTAAACTGACAATCACACCAGTTCAAAAGGTTTGGTTCTTTTAAGTCTGCGAACTAAATTCGTGATGCTTAGGAGCTGAGTTGCCTCAATGTTCACATGTTGGCGGAGCCTTTCTTCATGTCTCCGTGCTTTTTCCTGGATTTCATTTAAGATGAGGTTCATTTTAAGGTCCCTATGAAGGTCATTGTTCCTAACATACCAAGGTGCATCAACGATGTTCCTTAATACCATATTCTGAAATCTTTGGATGATATTTACGTTGCTTTGTTTGGTACAACCCCAAAGCTGAATACCATAAGTCCAAATCGGTTTCAATATTTGCTTATAAAGTAGAAGCTTGTTGTATGTTGATAAAGAAGAGTTCCTTCCCATCAGCCAGTATATTTTTCTGTATTTAAGTCTTAATTCTTCACTTTTCTTCTTGACGTGTGCTTTCCATCGTAGTTTAGCATCCAAGGTCATGCCGAGATACTTAGCTGTGTTCGCATGCGGTATTATTTCCCGATTTATGGTAATCGGAATATGTTCGATTCGTTTGTTTGTAAAGTTGATGTGAACTGATTTAGCTTCATTTAGTTTTATTCTCCATCTTTTTGTCCATTTATATATTTGAGTTATAGCTGATTGTAACTTCTGTGTTGATTCTTCGTTGCTTTTTCCAACAGCTAAGATCGCCGTATCATCTGCAAAAGTTGCCACTGTGTTGTTTTCTAATGTAGGAAGATCATAAGTATATAGTAGGTATAAAACCGGCCCTAATACACTGCCCTGTGGAACTCCTGCATTGATTTCTTTCAATTCAGAAAATGTATCATCTAACTTAATCCTGAAGAACCTATCTTTCAAGTATGATTCTAGTATCTTAGCAAATTGCATTGGTAGAAGATTTCTTAACTTGTGGTTAAGTCCTTCATGCCACACTCTATCAAACGCTTGTGCAACGTCTAGAAATACTGTTGAACAGACTTTTTTCTCCTCTAATGCTTTCTCAATTATACTGGTTATTCTGTGTACTTGATCAATTGTTGAGTGTTGGTTGCGAAAACCGAACTGATGATTTGGGATCAAGTTTTTACTCTCGATTATCGGATTTAATCTTTTTACCAGAAGCTTCTCGAAGAGTTTGGACATGACTGGCAATAGCGAAATTGGCCTATAAGACGATGTTATGTGTGGTGGTTTCCCAGGTTTTGGGATCATAATTACTTCTGCAATTTTCCATAAGCTTGGTACACATTTGATTCTAAATGCTGCATTTATAAGATTGGTGAGTTTCACCAGAGCTTTCCTTGGCAGTTCTTTTAAGATTTCTGCAGTAATAAAATCGTACCCAGGAGCTTTTTTCGTATTCATATTAGCTGTTATCTCACGCATGACTTCTTTTGGTGTTGTGGGTAGGATTTCTTTACTTTCTTGCACAGTTTGTTCAGTTATTATCTCGGCTTCCAACGTTTGGTCTTCATGTGGCTGGAATATTTTTTCGAGGTGTTCGGCAAATTCTCGAGCTTTGTCTTCATTATTTCTAGCCCATTTCTCACCTGCTATTTTTATTGGGGGGGAATCTGCATTATTGGTCTTTTGATTCTTTTGGTTGCTTTCCAAAGAGAATAATCAGTACTGTTATCATTAGTTAATTTTCTTAAATAGCTGCTGATTGATTCATCTTTCAATTCTTTGATCTCTCTTCTTAATTGTTGAGTGAGGTTGTTCAAATGAGTTTTATCTTGGGGGGCCCTTGTTTGTTGCCATACTCTTCTCGCTCTTCTTTTTTCTGCGAGGAGTTCCCTAATTTCCATAGGGTAATTGTTTCCCTTGATTTTCGTTTTAATTTCAGGAGTATTTTCCCAAGCTGATTGCTGTATATCGTTTACAAATTTGTGAACTTCTTTGTCTAATTGTTCTTCAGTCTTTAATGGAACCATTAAGTTAATTTTTTCTTCTAGCGATAGTCTAAAGCAAGCCCAATTAGTGTGATTATTTACTAGGAAAGGGTTTCTTTCTTTCTGAATGATTTTTTCACTTAACGTTAGAAGTATTGGTGAATGATCAGAGTTTAAGTCGTGGCTTTCATCTACTTGTACATAATTTACAGATATGTTCTTTATTATAAAGAAATCAATCAGATCTGGCACTTTGTTTGGATCAGTTGGCCAGTAGGTTGGTTTTCCAGTTGAGAGGGCTTCACAACTGCATTTTCTGATAGCTTTTAGGAGTTCTTTACCCTTAGTTGTTTTTAATCTGGATCCCCAGTGGACATTTTTTGCATTAAAGTCTCCTCCAAGTACAAATCGTTTTCCTAATTTACTGAGGAACTCGAGATAATCTTTTTCTTTCATTGAGTGCTTCGGTGGGCAGTAAATACTAGCAATACAAATATAACTACTTTTGGATTTGACAATAACAGCAGTTGCTTGTATTTCTTCCGTTTCATATTTTAACTCCTCATAGTGATGAATACTATTTCTAATTATAACAGCACTACCTCCTTTAGCAGTGTTTCCAGGGTGAATAGTGTGATATATTTGATAATTTTTGAATTTAATGTTTGATTGTCTAGTGAAGTGTGTTTCCGTTATGAGACATACATCGATTTTTTCTGTGTCCAGGACCACTTGCAGTTCTTGTTGATGTTGCATCAGTCCATTGGCATTCCAACATAAGATTCTAAGATCTTTGGCCATTTTTCTGTTTAGGGATGGCTCCCTTAGTGCTGTACTCTAGTTTCTGTAATCGCCCATCAAATGTATTTAGTCTGCTTAAAATTAATTTAAGTGTTTGACTTATATCGTCATTTTGAGCAGTTTTTCCTGGATTTCCGTTGCTCATCATTACTTGAGCATAAGTCATTTTACCAAATTGTCCTTGAGTAGTTCCCGACACTATACGATTTACTTCGGGTCGGTTCATCTTAACCGCTTGTTTCCTGAATGAACTTGGATTTTTAGCAATCACGTTCTTATTTTTGATATTTTGCAGTTCAATAGCAACGCTGCATCCTCTGTAGTAACCGGATGGTTTTCTCCACAGTGAACGCATTTAGGTTGAACATTTTGGGCTTTTACACAATCTTTGGTATGATGTTTACCTAAACATTTGATACACCTAGGTTCCCTGTTGCAATATTTTTGTGTATGTCCATAGGCTTGACATTGTTTACATTGTGGTATAAGCTTAGACCTTCTTAGAGGCTGAATAACCACTTTGCACCCCAAGATGTACTTCGAAGATCGAAGGTCAACATAAACATGTTGAGAGGTACTTTGCCTCTCCGTTTTAGCTTAATCGATGCTTCAGTTGCCCTAAATCCTTTTGCTTTCAGGTCATCAATTATTTTATCTGGTTTACACGTAGAGTGTAAGTTTTTAGCCATGACCCTAATTGGTCTGGTTTGTTTATCTTCAAACGTGTGCCAAGCACGTTTTTCTTCATTTAACATTTTTGTCATTTTTCTGTATGTTTCAGCATCTTCTAAGTTTATTTTGATGGTGTTTCCATTCATCACCTTTGCATTAAACTTATCTGTAGCAGTTATTGTTTTTATTTTTTCATAGAGTACATCGTAGTCTTTGACTTCATCTATTACTATTGGTGGTGGTGGAGGTATTTTTTTTGGTTGTTTCTGGATAATATTTGGAACATTATCCTTTAATTGAGGTGGGGAGGGCGTATTATTCCGTCTCCTTTTTTTTCTCCCACCTTTAACTCTAATCCACTCAGTTTCTCGAGCTAGTTCTTCTTCATCCTTATGATACTCTTGTGGAGTTGTATTCTGGTTAGGAGTAGAACCGATGTCCTCCTTTGGCTTAAGAGCTTTAACTTCGTTTTCAAGCGTCTTCATACGCTCCTGCATCCATGCAATTGTAACATTCAGTTGCTTATTTAAATTGTTGGCTTCAACTAATGCATTATTAGCTTTACACAATTCATTGTGAAGCTTTTCTTCGTTTGTAGAACGAGTGTTGTGGCTGCTGGCCTCAATGGAGGGACTACCGCCTCTTTTCGGAGAATACGCGACTTTGTTACTCCTCTGGAAGGGATGTGAATTATCCTTTTCTATTTCACTCAAATGAGCTTGTTTATTCACCAACATGTCTTGGGATTGGTTAAAATAATTGTAGTATAGCAATGGCTGGTCTCCCCCAGAATCCATGAGACCGACCTCCGAAGAGGGTGGATTTACCTGAGCAACAGGTGTACCACCTGGGGTATTAGTTTCCTTATTTGTTCTGCTCATTGCTCATTTATAGTGTATTGCACTCGCCTCTAGTATTTCGCCGATGCTTCACATCGTTGCCCGGGTGTTACCACGTGGAGGTATACTAGACACATTTGGTGGTTTCTACATAGTTGCAGCGTTGGAATATAGACCACGAGATACATGGCTATAGACGGTCAACCCCTACCCTATTAAGACGCACCCAACACCCATCTTTCGATGATAATAATAAAAAATACCTAAGTTTGGAATGGAGCCAGATGAGCCAAAAAATTCAGCATATTTTCATAAATTTCGGATATAGCATTGCTCACAAAACACAACATAAATTAGAAAATTTGGTTAAAACGAAAATTAATTCCATTTTAGATACAGGTGTTTATAAATTAACATGCTCAGATTGCCCCGCATTTTATATAGGCCAAACAGGACGTTCATTTAGAGAGAGATTTAGAGAACATGTCAAAGGAATCGGAAAAATGAATACAGAATCCAGATTCGCGCAACATATAAACCACACGATGCATAACTATGTGAGTTTTGAGACAAATTTAGAGGTGCTCTGTAGGATGAGAAAAGGAGATATGATGGATCAGGTAGAGGAATTTGAGATTTTTAAAAACAAAGAAAATCAATTTATGTTGAACAGCAAAATCAACACAGCTACAAATAAAATATACGAGCTGATTTCCAACGGCTAATCAACGTAAGCGAAGGTTTTTAGTAAATTTGAAAAATATACAACGCAACCACGGCAATTTTGGGTATATAAAAGCGAGGAAAAAAACGTTTCAATTCAATAAGTAT
Organism: Tipula vernalis; assembly: GCA_958295665.1. Classification (NCBI taxonomy): domain Eukaryota; kingdom Metazoa; phylum Arthropoda; class Insecta; order Diptera; family Tipulidae; genus Tipula; species Tipula vernalis. The sequence continues at coordinate 3,990,886 of OY282560.1, read as the reverse complement.
TGCTTCAAATGAAGATGATGTTTGTTGACATCGAAATCGATTTTGAATCGAAAATAAAAATAAATTATTTCACAATAAGGAATATACTTATTGAAAAAATATAAAAAATAAAAATAATAACAAAAATTGTGGTTTTGATTATTTTTATATATATGTAATATAATTAAGATGCAATAACATCAACACGTCGAAAGAATGTGCGTACTGAAGAGAATATCGCCGCTGTAATCAAAAGTGTGGAAGAAGATCCAAATTTATTGATTCGTCGTCGTTCGTAGGAATTGGGGCTCTGTCCGCCCACTACATGGAAAATTTTGCGCAAAGATCGAGCTACAATGGACGCCTTGGAGGCTAGCATTGTTCGTGTTATTCGTGACATATGGCCAGCAGATCGAAAAATTGGCCCAAAATTGGACGTCCAGAATGCATTTCGTCAAGAACAGCCGCGGTGCCCATATGCCTGCCCGATTTGAAATCATTTTCAAATATAGTATTAATGCGATGTATTGATCTTTCGAATAAAAAAAAAATTGTTTCTGTTATTTTTTACAATTTCAAGTTCTACCGGCTTAAAAAAACACCCTTTAGTTGTAGTTAACAAACATTTAATGGGGTCTTCCTTTTTATTGGGGCGTGTTATTTTGCATTTTTTGGGATTTTGTTTTGGAATTTTTATTTTTAGGAATATAATGGGGTGGTTTTTAAGTAAAAAAAATTACAAATACATGTACGGTGGAAACTCGATTTTCCGGGATCCGTAATCCTTTATCGGTCGATTTTTTTGAATCACTTGTTTATTCAGATTTTGAATTAATTAACCGGGATTTTTCATTTTTATTTTTTTCGTTAAATTTTGGCAACAGTGTTGTTTTTGTGTTAAAACCCTTTCAGTGCAAAATTTTAGTTAGCCATAGGAGAATTATTTTTCGTTGATTTTTATTGTGAAATGTCATGTCAGATTTACAAAATTATTTGATTCACTACAATATTGAGCCCGAGTACTGAGGAATTGGGCTCTAAAATTTGCCCACAAATGAGTACAAATACCGTCAAAGCTCATGTAAATATTCTAATTAAAATCACTTTCAATATCAAAAATTCTTTATTTACATTAAATAAAAGTTAAAATATAAAAGTAAACTTAACAAAAATATTAAAATAAATTAAATTGTAGGAATTCTATTTCAACCATAAAAACTTGCAGCTTTTCTTGCTTCCATAACAGCAATGCAGTCAAAACGTTACGTTAAAGTTATGAACCAGCTATCGGGAATTTTTACAATTTACTCCGGACAAACTCTGCCGCCCATGGCAACGGAATTAAGGAGTAGCTGGATTTGCTGGTATAATTTTCACCGAGCGCTGGGCTTAAAACAAACGAGTTCAAAACAAAACATTACATCTCTCGTTTTAGGGGCCATGACACAATGAACTTTAGCATAGTGGTAATTACTCATTTAAAGGAGTGACAAGATTCAAATACTTGGAATCTCTTGAGAAGCTAAAGTTGAACAAGGCGTGGATCAAGCTCGTTGCTATGTAAATAGCTCCATGTCAGCTTGTGCTAACTTAAAGAAAAGTTGGCCCAACAGAGAAACTCGAATAGCGTATACAAAGGCTTGCAGAACATCACTAGTTTGCAGCTAAATTCTCTACCGAAAAAAATTCAGGTTAAGCCAACCAATTTTCTAAGCTTCGAAGGATAGGGCTTACATGACAATATTTGTAGAATTTAGCTTAAAGTACGTTTAAAAATCAATACGTGTTTTAAATTTTTATAGAAAAAAGTAACGTTCACCAGTAAAATCACTAACCCAGTGGGAACCCTTATATGAGGAAGAACTATTGACTTTCATAGGACTACTAATGGTTATCAGAAGTCTTAATGCCACTAGAGCAACTAGAATGGAAACCGGCAAAAAGTCACCATTACTGATATTTTTGGCATGCTTAATACTAACCTTGAAGCTAATTTTCGGCCAAATATAGCATAATAGTTAATGAACAATTGTTTCCTTATAGAGAACGTAGTAAGTTTACGCAATATATCCCGTCAATGGTGGGCATGCGATTCGGACACCGCATATCGGTAGTATTGTGGACAAAACCAAGCCTAGCGAGCTATGAAAGATCTAGTTACACCATACAAAAGTACGGACAGGAACGTAACAATGGACGACTTTTTCACATCGATTCTTCTGGCGAAAGAGCTACTTGGTTGGAAATTGTCAGTGTTTGGTATACCATGAAATCAAACAAATGCAGCATCCCTGCTGAGTTCAAGTTTTCAAAAACTCGAGAGGTTTTATCAAACGAACTTTGGTTATGAAGAGAACATGGTACTTAACGTCATGGTTCATATGTCCCTAAACACAATAAGCCAGTAATTTTACTATCTACTCACCACAATGACGATGAAACCTCAAGCACAAAGGACCTGTCGATACGATGGACAAGATGCTGGCTCAATATTCGAGCAAAGGAAAAACCAATCACTGAAAACTCGCGATATTTTTCAATATAATTGACACCAGCCTTGTGGCTGCTTATATTATATATAATACACTAAACAACCCATCAAGCAGTCAAACCGTCAGAAGTTGTCGATGGCGAGAGTTTTTGAAACATTTGGGAGAACATATATATGTATGTATGGGCATTCCTATTATTAAGAAAAGAGCAAAAATACCACGAGTGATGAGATATTTTCCAACGAAAAGTGCTGTGGAGTGAATGATATTGGTTTAGAATTCCATTTGTAAAAACATGAGGCCCCCAAAGTTGTGCTGACTGAATTTAGAAAGTTGAAGCCAATTCAAATCTTAAAATTTCAAAATTTTATTTGTGAAAATATATTTAAACTTAATTATAATTTTTAAGTTGCGTTTGCTGCATTAAATTTATACTAAGAATAAGCTAGGAATTTCTGAAAACACAATGTAAAACTTAACAAATATGTTGTTATACATTTGTTTAGAATTTTAGCTAGAAAAAACTTATAAAATCTTCACATGGACCAGTTTGTTAATATTTCTGGCAACATTAAACTTTATTGACTTTTAATAGATTTTAAAGAATTGCTACAGATGATTAGAAAAGTTGGTGGAGCGGAAATGAAAGAACAAGCTTTTAGTTCTGTAAATAAATTTCAACTCACTTGTACCACCTCTGAAGTGATTTTCCGGAAAACTTATTCAAAATACTCCTTTACGAATTCTGTAACCTCGTAACGCTTTCCACGCAAAAATCTTTTAAGGTTTGGGAAGTTTGCAATTTAGCCATTGCAAGAAGACCTGTATGTTTTAAATCGCGTCTTGTCTCACGAATTCATTTAGAATTTTTTAATGGTACTTTCCAATTATTGTTTTACTGGAAGTTGGTAATCAAGTTTTCTTTGTAATTTTTGACCACTTTGGGTGTTGCGAAGCAGAAGTACCGGGCCAGTCCACTCTGCAGTTTATTGTCGCAATTTAGGATCATATAGTGGTAAATCCAAGTCTCATCCATAGTTTTAAATTATCGCTTGAATTCAGTTTTTTCCATTGATTAAAAAATGAAACCCGTTCAGTAATTTCAGAATTATTCAGTCGTTTGTCCAATATATCCATTTCATCCACAGAATCAATCATTTCATAGGTAGCAGCAGTTTTTGTACGACCGTCCCGAATGAGGATCGTCTTCAAGGGTTTTACAACTATGTTGAAATTTGGAAACAGTTGACACACTTAACAATTAGCCATTAAATCGACTATTCACATAAAATTTAATGATATCATGATGTTAAATTTTTTCCATTAAAAAAAGAAAAATACAAAAACACATCTACTTTAATCTGCTGTCTGAACAGACTATTTGGCAGATCGACTTTAAATTGCTTATTCGTTTATAAGTACTACCTAACTTTTCAAATCAGCTGGTATTTTGAAATTTTTTTAATTTTGAGAAGTGGCGATAAAATTGTCAAATGAATTTTATTTTCATTTTACCCTTTACCCTTTCTTTCACTCTAGTAAAATAAAGTATAGTAATCATGAACATTTTGGACCTTGAGATTTTTAGAGATTTATTTGTTTTGAGGTCCCCTGAGCTCGAAAAAGTGGGTTTCGAAATGATATCTGTCTGTTTGTCTGTCAGTCTGTCAGTCTGTCAGTCTGTCAGTCTGTCAGTCTGTCAGTCTGTCAGTCTGTCAGTCTGTCAGTCTGTCAGTCTGTCAGTCTGTCAGTCTGTCAGTCTGTCAGTCTGTCAGTCTGTCAGTCTGTCAGTCTGTCACCTCTATTTTCTTTCGTTTTTTTTGGAACCAGTTTGAATTTAATAGATTTTATGTAAACCTTATACTTTTAAAGATATTTGCAAAATAAATTTTCTAGGCCAAGGGAGTGGCCACTTCCGGTTAGCCGATTTGGAGTAAAATTCACTGGGACCTCCCAATTTATTAAAAAAGCTTAAATCTGAAGTTTCAGTTCGATTGGTTAAACTATCTGGGCAATAGAGAGGACACAGGCAGACTGACAGACTGACAGACTGACAGACTGACAGACTGACAGACTGACAGACTGACAGACTGACAGACTGACAGACTGACAGACTGACAGACTGACAGACTGACAGATGTTTTCGATATTTTGTACCAATGTTTATAGTGTTGCATTTTGACCACTATAAGCATTTTTACATTAAATAACAAAATTTTTCGGCCTGTGTAATCATGGCTTATTGTTAATTTTTCATTCGACCATGAAAATCCTCTTAAATAGATCAATTATCATTTGCTTATACGTATATTTTTTCGTTGGTTCACCCTTTGAGGGTATCCACGACATCGATTTGTCCTTGTGTTCGTTCGAAGATAGTTCCAAAAGTAAAATGCTGCTTCATTTCATTAAAATTTCTATTTCATAAAGTTACGACATTTCGACTTCTCAATACAATATATCCCTTTAGTATGTATGAGCGGTCGAGGCGAACTGGAGCAAATCGATTGCTTAATGAAACAGGGATATCAAACCTTTTGGATAGTTTCTTCAGTCAACTTTTAATCGGTATAGGTGAATGCACCACCATGTACCCTCATACAAGTTGTTAAACCTTACAAGGCAGTGCGCTGTCTCTCTAAATAGATATTAAACGCCACAGCTTATTTGCTTTGGGTTGGCTTAGCTTTTGTGAATCATCGCGAATGACAGTTTTCTAATCACCACCTGCGCTTGGAGAAAGTGATCTATATTACTTTTTGTCAAGAAGGTTTCAGATTCTATATAATGTGATTGTACACATGATTAAAAAAATTGCTTCAATTATTTGTTAATTCCTCTAAAGACATTGAGTACAAACTCATTTATTTTTTAAATGCGACACTCAAAGCAACGCGGTTAAGTCTTCTCCTTCTTAGTTAAGGTAATTAAAAAGGGTTTGATTTCAGTTTCTTTTCAGTTTCTCCTAGAGGGATTATATTAACTTTTTGAAAACAATTTAATCATATACATCCTATTTTACTATCAGGTGACAGGCCGGTTTTTAAAATTCTACCAACAGACGATATGTAAGGCAGCCCAACTCCGAAAGGGACATTAAAAGACTACCGAACATATGTATTTTATGTACATATCAAAATTTATACCTATATGTAACAATAGTGTTAGACTACTACTACCGTCTACAAGTCAGTCACATATATACATGATATGCTAATAATCCATTATATTCGCAATAAAATCACACCATAATACGCCCATTGTTCAACAACAACATACCAATCCAATTAAATTAAAAAAAAAAAACAACAAAACATTAAACTTCAATCGCATATATGTAAGTATGTAAAAACGGATATACGTGTACGTACTTATATGAACAATTTTACCTTAGTCACTCTTAATCTGGTTCTAAGTGGGATTTTTCTTATTTCAAAACTGTACACGAAATTCTTAAAGTCTCTATATCTTGTGGTTGTATTTTGTGTACAATAAAACCATGGAACAGCGCATAAAACTTTGGATTTATACTTTCAATTTCGTTAGTTTATCAAAAAAAGCGCGATTCCCTTGAATTAGCAATAAAAAGAAACATAAAATGGATTTGAATTTAGTTACCTTTATATACATAAACAGATTTGATTAGAAGCGAGGGGTGTGGTAACCGTGTATATGAGAACAACCTTATGAACCAAATCATTTTTCTGTTTTCCACGTCGTAGTATTGTTAACAAATTTTAAGGTTCGCTGAATTTTCATTTCAGTTAGCAGCAACATGACTGACCAAACGAAATATTTTTTTTTCATTAATAATTGATCTGACATTGACTTTCATATAAAAATTAATTTTTTTTTCTTCTATGTTTCAACCTTTCTAGGTCGTCGCAATTCTTGTACATATATACAATAGAGCAAGAATGAATGGTTTTGTGCACGGTTGATTAAATTGGGGTGTATGTGCGCGCGCTTGGTCCGTTTATTAATCTTATGTTTAATGAAGTGAAAAATATATCGTGGTGTACAAAAAGAAGATTTTGCATGCTTTTTTTGGGAATTGTTTTGGCAATAATTTCATCGAAAAATAATACGGAAGTAAGTAATCTTGGTACGGTAATTTGTATGCCGATCTTATTGTTTCGCGCCTCTAATGATTCATCAAATTATAAAGTTAAACATTTTTCTTGTGGTCAATGTCATACATATAAATGACCCATTCCCTTTGTCTTAATTATTCTTATATATTTACAATTAACTACCAACTTTATGTATACTGTTTCGATTTAGACGTAAAACGTAAATTACCACTCTATTATACTCTACTCGATCGATATACATAATTCCGGAACTCACGAATTTGTTTCTATGTTTTGATCTGTATTTGTAACTGGGACATGTTCAACATGAACCATAAACAGAAAAAGCGGCGACGTTAACAAATCGTTAAATTTGTTAATTAACTATAATATAATTTCTGTTTTGTATCTGTGTGTGTACCTACTGATTGAAATCAATTGTTCGGTGGATAACTGGAGAGTACAAGTAAATATTTATGTACTTCGATTTGTAATTGATTTTTTTGAACTTGGGAGTAATGCGGTATTCGGCGTTAACCTTTGGTTTGTTGAAAATTTATAGAATATTCATGTTCAATTATTTAATACATTGACAGACCAATATTAACACGAATTTAATTTATTTTGGAATTCAATTGAAGTAGCTGATTTATGTACATTCTTCTTCAGATTTAGGTTAATTGATAAACCAATACCTTAAAAGAGGAAAAATTTGGACTCAGACCATACCCTAATGCGTACCCGTATGCTCAATTCAATGGCGTATTTGTTGCTTCGGTTGATCCGGTTACAGACACCCAACTATAGCTAATAGTTAGTAACACATAATGACAACACATTAAAAATAAAACTGCATTCTGAAATAACATTTATTTGTTTGCTGGGTATGATTTCTGGACACATCTGAAAATCGTAATCATTATTAATTTAAATTTTACTTAAAACGTATAACACAGCAGCTCAGAGATGACCTTACATAGTACATATAATTAGTTTCAGTTACTTATTAAAACGATTTCCGCCATACTGGCCACAGTCGCAACTTAAAATTACAGTTCAGCTGAAACTATACTATTATAAATGATTATAGAAATTTGATCTGTGATGGACGCTATCCAATAATAATTTACAATTAATGGCAATTAGTACCTAAAGTATGAAGTCCGAACTGAAGTTAAAGAAAGCAAAGTAGAAGTAACTAAATTAAGAAGATAAAAATCAAGACAGTCTCATTACCTATCGATAGAGGTATCAATCATCGGAATCGGAGCACAATTGCAGATTTTTGATTTTGTAGCTCTGATTTTGTGGTCTATAGTCCAGGTGATTTTCAATAAAATTGAATTTTCTACAAAATGTGTAGAAATATTCTAACGATCCAAATGATCATAGGCATGACAATTACAGGTCTCATTGCCTATCGATAGAGGTATCAATCATCGGAATCGGAGCACAATTGCAGATTTTTGATTTTGTAGCTCTGATTTCGTGGTCTATAGTCCAGGTGATTTTCAATAAAATTGAATTTTCTACGAAATGTGTAGAAATATTCTAACGATCCAAATGATCATTGGCATGACAATTACAGGTCTCATTGCCTATCGATAGAGGTATCAATCATCGGAATCGGAGCACAATTGCAGATTTTTGATTTTGTAGCTCTGATTTTGTGGTCTATAGTCCAGGTGATTTTCAATAAAATTGAATTTTCTACAAAATGTGTAGAAATATTCTAACGATCCAAATGATCATTGGCATGACAATTACAGGTCTCATTGCCTACCGATAGAGGTATTAATCATCGGAATCGGAGCACAATTGCAGATTTTTGATTTTGTAGCTCTGATTTTGTGGTCTATAGTCCAGGTGATTTTCAATAAAATTGAATTTTCTACAAAATGTGTAGAAATTTTCGAACGATCCAAATAACCGTTTGTCATGAGCACAATTGCAGGTTTTCGATTTTGTAGCTCTGATTTTGTGGTCTATAGTCCAGGTGATTTTCAATAAAATTGAATTTTCTACAAAATGTGTAGAAATTAACTCTGATTTTGTGGTCTATAGTCCAGGTGATTTTCAATAAAATTGAATTTTCTACAAAATGTGTAGAAATATTCTAACGATCCAAATGATCATTGGCATGACAATTACAGGTCTCATTGCCTATCGATAAAGGTATCAATCATCGGAATCGGAGCACAATTGCAGATTTTTGATTTTGTAGCTCTGATTTTGTGGTCTATAGTCCAGGTGATTTTCAATAAAACTGAATTTTCTACAAAATGTGTAGAAATATTCTAACGATCCAAATGATCATTGGCATGACAATTACAGGTCTCATTGCCTACCGATAGAGGTATTAATCATCGGAATCGGAGCACAATTGCAGATTTTTGATTTTGTAGCTCTGATTTTGTGGTCTATAGTCCAGGTGATTTTCAATAAAATTGAATTTTCTACAAAATGTGTAGAAATATTCTAACGATCTAAATGATGATTGGCATGACAATTACAGGTCTCATTGCCTACCGATAGAGGTATTAAACATCGAAATCGGAGCACAATTGCAGATTTTTGATTTTCTAGCTCTGATTTTGTGGTCTATTGTCCAGGTGATTTTCAATAAAATTGAATTTTCTACAAAATGTGTAGAAATATTCTAACGATCCAAATGATGATTGGCATGACAATTACAGGTCTCATTGCCTACCGATAGAGGTATTAATCATCGGAATCGGAGCACAAATGCAGATTTTTGATTTTGTAGCTCTGATTTTGTGGTCTATAGTCCAGGTGATTTTCAATAAAATTGAATTTTCTACAAAATGTGTAGAAATATTCTAACGATCTAAATGATCATTGGCATGACAATTACAGGTCTCATTGCCTACCGATAGAGGTATTAAACATCGAAATCGGAGCACAATTGCAGATTTTTGATTTTCTAGCTCTGATTTTGTGGTCTATTGTCCAGGTGATTTTCAATAAAATTGAATTTTCTACAAAATGTGTAGAAATATTCTAACGATCCAAATGATGATTGGCATGACAATTACAGGTCTCATTGCCTATCGATAGAGGTATTAATCATCGGAATCGGAGCACAATTGCAGATTTTTGATTTTGTAGCTCTGATTTTGTGGTCTATAGTCCAGGTGATTTTCAATAAAATTGAATTTTCTACAAAATGTGTAGAAATATTCTAACGATCTAAATGATGATTGGCATGACAATTACAGGTCTCATTGCCTACCGATAGAGGTATTAAACATCGAAATCGGAGCACAATTGCAGATTTTTGATTTTCTAGCTCTGATTTTGTGGTCTATTGTCCAGGTGATTTTCAATAAAATTGAATTTTCTACAAAATGTGTAGAAATATTCTAACGATCCAAATGATGATTGGCATGACAATTACAGGTCTCATTGCCTACCGATAGAGGTATTAATCATCGGAATCGGAGCACAAATGCAGATTTTTGATTTTGTAGCTCTGATTTTGTGGTCTATAGTCCAGGTGATTTTCAATAAAATTGAATTTTCTACAAAATGTGTAGAAATATTCTAACGATCTAAATGATCATTGGCATGACAATTACAGGTCTCATTGCCTACCGATAGAGGTATTAAACATCGAAATCGGAGCACAATTGCAGATTTTTGATTTTCTAGCTCTGATTTTGTGGTCTATTGTCCAGGTGATTTTCAATAAAATTGAATTTTCTACAAAATGTGTAGAAATATTCTAACGATCCAAATGATGATTGGCATGACAATTACAGGTCTCATTGCCTATCGATAGAGGTATTAATCATCGGAATCGGAGCACAATTGCAGATTTTTGATTTTGTAGCTCTGATTTTGTGGTCTATAGTCCAGGTGATTTTCAATAAAATTGAATTTTCTACAAAATGTGTAGAAATATTCTAACGATCCAAATGATGATTGGCATGACAATTACAGGTCTCATTGCCTACCGATTGAGGTATTAATCATCGGAATCGGAGCACAATTGCAGATTTTTGATTTTGTAGCTCTGATTTTGTGGTCTATAGTCCAGGTGATTTTCAATAAAATTGAATTTTCTACAAAATGTGTAGAAATATTCTAACGATCCAAATGATCATTGGCATGACAATTACAGGTCTCATTGCCTATCGATAGAGGTATCAATCATCGGAATCGGAGCACAATTGCAGATTTTTGATTTTGTAGCTCTGATTTTGTGGTCAATTATAGTCCAGGTGATTTTCAATAAAATTGAATTTTCTACAAAATGTGTAGAAATATTCTAACGATCCAAATGATCATTGGCATGACAATTACAGGTCTCATTGCCTACCGATAGAGGTATTAATCATCGGAATCGGAGCACAATTGCAGATTTTTGATTTTATAGCTCTGATTTTGTGGTCTATAGTCCAGGTGATTTTCAATAAAACTGAATTTTCTACAAAATGTGTAGAAATATTCTAACGATCCAAATGATCATTGGCATGACAATTACAGGTCTCATTGCCTACCGATAGAGGTATTAATCATCGGAATCGGAGCACAATTGCAGATTTTTGATTTTGTAGCTCTGATTTTGTGGTCTATAGTCCAGGTGATTTTCAATAAAATTGAATTTTCTACAAAATGTGTAGAAATATTCTAACGATCTAAATGATCATTGGCATGACAATTACAGGTCTCATTGCCTACCGATAGAGGTATTAAACATCGAAATCGGAGCACAATTGCAGATTTTTGATTTTGTAGCTCTGATTTTGTGGTCTATTGTCCAGGTGATTTTCAATAAAATTGAATTTTCTACAAAATGTGTAGAAATATTCTAACGATCCAAATGATGATTGGCATGACAATTACAGGTCTCATTGCCTAACGATAGAGGTATTAATCATCGGAATCGGAGCACAATTGCAGATTTTTGATTTTGTAGCTCTGATTTTGTGGTCTATAGTCCAGGTGATTTTCAATAAAATTGAATTTTCTACAAAATGTGTAGAAATATTCTAACGATCCAAATGATCATTGGCATGACAATTACAGGTCTCATTGCCTATCGATAGAGGTATTAATAATCGGAATCGGAGCACAATTGCAGATTTTTGATTTTGTGCTCTGATTTTGTGGTCTATAGTCCAGGTGATTTTCAATAAAATTGAATTTTCTACAAAATGTGTAGAAATATTCTAACGATCCAAATGATGATTGGCATGACAATTACAGGTCTCATTGCCTACCGATTGAGGTATTAATCATCGGAATCGGAGCACAATTGCAGATTTTTGATTTTGTAGCTCTGATTTTGTGGTCTATAGTCCAGGTGATTTTCAATAAAATTGAATTTTCTACAAAATGTGTAGAAATATTCTAACGATCCAAATGATCATTGGCATGACAATTACAGGTCTCATTGCCTATCGATAGAGGTATTAATCATCGGAATCGGAGCACAATTGCAGATTTTTGATTTTGTAGCTCTGATTTTGTGGTCAATTATAGTCCAGGTGATTTTCAATAAAATTGAATTTTCTACAAAATGTGTAGAAATATTCTAACGATCCAAATGATCATTGGCATGACAATTACAGGTCTCATTGCCTACCGATAGAGGTATTAATCATCGGAATCGGAGCAAAATTGCAGATTTTTGATTTTGTGCTCTGATTTTGTGGTCTATAGTCCAGGTGATTTTCAATAAAATTGAATTTTCTACAAAATGTGTAGAAATTTTCGAAAGATCCAAATAACCGTTTGTCATGAGCACAATTGCCGGTTTTCGATTTTGTAGCTCTGATTTTGTGGTCGATAGTCCAGGTGATTTTCAATAAAATTGAATTTTCTACAAAATGTGTAGAAATATTCTAACGATCCAAATGATCATTGGCATGACAATTACAGGTCTCATTGCCTATCGATAGAGGTATCAATCATCGGAATCGGAGCACAATTGCAGATTTTTGATTTTGTAGCTCTGATTTTGTGGTCTATAGTCCAGGTGATTTTCAATAAAATTGAATTTTCTACAAAATGTGTAAAAATATTCTAACGATCCAAATGATCATTGGCATGACAATTACAGGTCTCATTGCCTATCGATAGAGGTATCAATCATCGGAATCGGAGCACAATTGCAGATTTTTGATTTTGTAGCTCTGATTTTGTGGTCAATTATAGTCCAGGTGATTTTCAATAAAATTGAATTTTCTACAAAATGTGTAGAAATATTCTAACGATCCAAATGATCATTGGCATGACAATTACAGGTCTCATTGCCTACCGATAGAGGTATTAATCATCGGAATCGGAGCACAATTGCAGATTTTTGATTTTATAGCTCTGATTTTGTGGTCTATAGTCCAGGTGATTTTCAATAAAATTGAATTTTCTACAAAATGTGTAGAAATTTTCGAACGATCCAAATAACCGTTTGTCATGAGCACAATTGCAGGTTTTCGATTTTGTAGCTCTGATTTTGTGGTCTATATTCCAGGTGATTTTCAATAAAATTGAATTTTCTACAAAATGTGTAGAAATATTCTAACGATCCAAATGATCATTGGCATGACAATTACAGGTCTCATTGCCTATCGATAGAGGTATCAATCATCGGAATCGGAGCACAATTGCAGATTTTTGATTTTGTAGCTCTGATTTTGTGGTCTATAGTCCAGGTGATTTTCAATAAAATTGAATTTTCTACAAAATGTGTAAAAATATTCTAACGATCCAAATGATCATTGGCATAACAATTACAGGTCTCATTGCCTATCGATAGAGGTATCAATCATCGGAATCGGAGCACAATTGCAGATTTTTGATTTTGTAGCTCTGATTTTGTGGTCTATATAGTTATAGTCCAGGTGATTTTCAATAAAATTGAATTTTCTACAAAATGTGTAGAAATATTCTAACGATCCAAATGATCATTGGCATGACAATTACAGGTCTCATTGCCTACCGATAGAGGTATTAATCATCGGAATCGGAGCGCAATTGCAGATTTTTGATTTTGTAGCTCTGATTTTGTGGTCTATAGTCCAGGTGATTTTCAATAAAATTGAATTTTCTACAAAATGTGTAGAAATTTTCGAACGATCCAAATAACCGTTTGTCATGAGCACAATTGTAGGTTTTCGATTTTGTAGCTCTGATTTTGTGGTCTATAGTCCAGGTGATTTTCAATAAAATTGAATTTTCTACAAAATGTGTAGAAATATTCTAACGATCCAAATGATCATTGGCATGACAATTACAGGTCTCATTGCCTATCGATAGAGGTATCAATCATCGGAATCGGAGCACAATTGCAGATTTTTGATTTTGTAGCTCTGATTTTGTGGTCTATAGTCCAGGTGATTTTCAATAAAATTGAATTTTCTACAAAATGTGTAGAAATATTCTAACGATCCAAATGATCATTGGCATGACAATTACAGGTCTCATTGCCTACCGATAGAGGTATCAATCATCGGAATCGGAGCACAATTGCAGATTTTTGATTTTGTAGCTCTGATTTTGTGGTCTATGGTCCAGGTGATTTTCAATAAAATTGAATTTTCTACAAAATGTGTAGAAATATTCTAACGATCCAAATGATCATTGGCATGACAATTACAGGTCTCATTGCCTATCGATAGAGGTATCAATAATCGGAATCGGAGCACAATTGCAGATTTTTGATTTTGTAGCTCTGATTTTGTGGTCTATAGTCCAGGTGATTTTCAATAAAATTGAATTTTCTACAAAATGTGTAGAAATTTTCGAACGATCCAAATAACCGTTTGTCATGAGCACAATTGCAGGTTTTCGATTTTGTAGCTCTGATTTTGTGGTCTATAGTCCAGGTGATTTTCAATAAAATTGAATTTTCTACAAAATGTGTAGAAATATTCTAACGATCCAAATGATCATTGGCATGACAATTACAGGTCTCATTGCCTATCGATAGAGGTATCAATCATCGGAATCGGAGCACAATTGCAGATTTTTGATTTTGTAGCTCTGATTTTGTGGTCTATAGTCCAGGTGATTTTCAATAAAATTGAATTTTCTACAAAATGTGTAGAAATATTCTAACGATCCAAATGATCATTGGCATGACAATTACAGGTCTCATTGCCTATCGATAGAGGTATCAATCATCGGAATCGGAGCACAATTGCAGATTTTTGATTTTGTAGCTCTGATTTTGTGGTCTATGGTCCAGGTGATTTTCAATAAAATTGAATTTTCTACAAAATGTGTAGAAATATTCTAACGATCCAAATGATGATTGGCTTGACAATTACAGGTCTCATTGCCTATCGATAGAGGTATCAATAATCGGAATCGGAGCACAATTGCAGATTTTTGATTTTGTAGCTCTGATTTTGTGGTCTATAGTCCAGGTGATTTTCAATAAAATTGAATTTTCTACAAAATGTGTAGAAATTTTCGAACGATCCAAATAACCGTTTGTCATGAGCACAATTGCAGGTTTTCGATTTTGTAGCTCTGATTTTGTGGTCTATAGTCCAGGTGATTTTCAATAAAATTGAATTTTCTACAAAATGTGTAGAAATATTCTAACGATCCAAATGATCATTGGCATGACAATTACAGGTCTCATTGCCTATCGATAGAGGTATCAATCATCGGAATCGGAGCACAAATGCAGATTTTTGATTTTGTAGCTCTGATTTTGTGGTCTATGGTCCAGGTGATTTTCAATAAAATTGAATTTTCTACAAAATGTGTAGAAATATTCTAACGATCCAAATGATGATTGGCATGACAATTACAGGTCTCATTGCCTATCGATAGAGGTATCAATCATCGGAATCGGAGCCCAATTGCAGATTTTTGATTTTGTAGCTCTGATTTTGTGGTCTATAGTCCAGGTGATTTTCAATAAAATTGAATTTTCTACAAAATGTGTAGAAATTTTCGAACGATCCAAATAACCGTTTGTCATGAGCACAATTGCAGGTTTTCGATTTTGTAGCTCTGATTTTGTGGTCTATAGTCCAGGTGATTTCCAATAAAATTGAATTTTCTACAAAATGTGTAGAAATATTCTAACGATCCAAATGATCATTGGCATGACAATTACAGGTCTCATTGCCTATCGATAGAGGTATCAATCATCGGAATCGGAGCCCAATTGCAGATTTTTGATTTTGTAGCTCTGATTTTGTGGTCTATAAGTCCAGGTGATTTTCAATAAAATTGAATTTTCTACAAAATGTGTAGAAATATTCTAACGATCCAAATGATCATTGGCATGACAATTACAGGTCTCATTGCCTATCGATAGAGGTATCAATCATCGGAATCGGAGCACAATTGCAGATTTTTGATTTTGTAGCTCTGATTTTGTGGTCTATAGTCCAGGTGATTTTCAATAAAATTGAATTTTCTACAAAATGTGTAGAAATATTCTAACGATCCAAATGATCATTGGCATGACAATTACAGGTCTCATTGCCTATCGATAGAGGTATCAATCATCAGAATCGGAGCACAATTGCAGATTTTTGATTTTGTAGCTCTGATTTTGTGGTCTATAGTCCAGGTGATTTTCAATAAAATTGAATTTTCTACAAAATGTGTAGAAATTTTCGAACGATCCAAATAACCGTTTGTCATGAGCACAATTGCAGGTTTTCGATTTTGTAGCTCTGATTTTGTGGTCTATAGTCCAGGTGATTTTCAATAAAATTGAATTTTCTACAAAATGTGTAGAAATATTCTAACGATCCAAATGATCATTGGCATGACAATTACAGGTCTCATTGCCTATCGATAGAGGTATCAATCATCGGAATCGGAGCACAATTGCAGGTTTTCGATTTTGTAGCTCTGATTTTGTGGTCTATAGTCCAGGTGATTTTCAATAAAATTGAATTTTCTACAAAATGTGTAGAAATATTCTAACGATCCAAATGATCATTGGCATGACAATTACAGGTCTCATTGCCTACCGATAGAGGTATTAATCATCGGATCGGAGCACAATTGCAGATTTTTGATTTTGTAGCTCTGATTTTGTGGTCTATAGTCCAGGTGATTTTCAATAAAATTGAATTTTCTACAAAATGTGTAGAAATATTCTAACGATCTAAATGATGATTGGCATGACAATTACAGTTCTCATTGCCTACCGATAGAGGTATTAAACATCGAAATCGGAGCACAATTGCAGATTTTTGATTTTGTAGCTCTGATTTTGTGGTCTATAGTCCAGGTGATTTTCAATAAAATTGAATTTTCTACAAAATGTGTAGAAATTTTCGAACGATCCAAATAACCGTTTGTCATGAGCACAATTGCAGGTTTTCGATTTTGTAGCTCTGATTTTGTGGTCTATAGTCCAAATGATTTTCAATAAAATTGAATTTTCTACAAAATGTGTAGAAATATTCTAACGATCCAAATGATCATTGGCATGACAATTACAGGTCTCATTGCCTATCGATAGAGGTATCAATCATCGGAATCGGAGCACAATTGCAGATTTTTGATTTTGTAGCTCTGATTTTGTGGTCTATAGTCCAGGTGATTTTCAATAAAATTGAATTTTCTACAAAATGTGTAGAAATATTCTAACGATCCAAATGATCATTGGCATGACAATTACAGGTCTCATTGCCTACCGATTGAGGTATTACTCATCGGAATCGGAGCACAATTGCAGATTTTTGATTTTGTAGCTCTGATTTTGTGGTCTATAGTCCAGGTGATTTTCAATAAAATTGAGTTTTCTACAAAATGTGTAGAAATTTTCGAACGATCCAAATAACCGTTTGTCATGAGCACAATTGCAGGTTTTCGATTTTGTAGCTCTGATTTTGTGGTCTATAGTCCAGGTGATTTTCAATAAAATTGAATTTTCTACAAAATGTGTAGAAATATTCTAACGATCCAAATGATCATTGGCATGACAATTACAGGTCTCATTGCCTACCGATAGAGGTATTAATCATCGGAATCGGAGCACAATTGCAGATTTTTGATTTTGTAGCTCTGATTTTGTGGTCTATAGTCCAGGTGATTTTCAATAAAATTGAGTTTTCTACAAAATGTGTAGAAATTTTCGAACGATCCAAATAACCGTTTGTCATGAGCACAATTGCAGGTTTTCGATTTTGTAGCTCTGATTTTGTGGTCTATAGTCCAGGTGATTTTCAATAAAATTGAATTTTCTACAAAATGTGTAGAAATATTCTAACGATCCAAATGATCATTGGCATGACAATTACAGGTCTCATTGCCTATCGATAGAGGTATCAATCATCGGAATCGGAGCACAATTGCAGGTTTTCGATTTTGTAGCTCTGATTTTGTGGTCTATAGTCCAGGTGATTTTCAATAAAATTGAATTTTCTACAAAATGTGTAGAAATATTCTAACGATCCAAATGATCATTGGCATGACAATTACAGGTCTCATTGCCTACCGATAGAGGTATTAATCATCGGATCGGAGCACAATTGCAGATTTTTGATTTTGTAGCTCTGATTTTGTGGTCTATAGTCCAGGTGATTTTCAATAAAATTGAATTTTCTACAAAATGTGTAGAAATATTCTAACGATCTAAATGATGATTGGCATGACAATTACAGTTCTCATTGCCTACCGATAGAGGTATTAAACATCGAAATCGGAGCACAATTGCAGATTTTTGATTTTGTAGCTCTGATTTTGTGGTCTATAGTCCAGGTGATTTTCAATAAAATTGAATTTTCTACAAAATGTGTAGAAATTTTCGAACGATCCAAATAACCGTTTGTCATGAGCACAATTGCAGGTTTTCGATTTTGTAGCTCTGATTTTGTGGTCTATAGTCCAAATGATTTTCAATAAAATTGAATTTTCTACAAAATGTGTAGAAATATTCTAACGATCCAAATGATCATTGGCATGACAATTACAGGTCTCATTGCCTATCGATAGAGGTATCAATCATCGGAATCGGAGCACAATTGCAGATTTTTGATTTTGTAGCTCTGATTTTGTGGTCTATAGTCCAGGTGATTTTCAATAAAATTGAATTTTCTACAAAATGTGTAGAAATATTCTAACGATCCAAATGATCATTGGCATGACAATTACAGGTCTCATTGCCTACCGATTGAGGTATTACTCATCGGAATCGGAGCACAATTGCAGATTTTTGATTTTGTAGCTCTGATTTTGTGGTCTATAGTCCAGGTGATTTTCAATAAAATTGAATTTTCTACAAAATGTGTAGAAATATTCTAACGATCCAAATGATCATTGGCATGACAATTACAGGTCTCATTGCCTACCGATATAGGTATTAATCATCGGAATCGGAGCACAAATGCAGATTTTTGATTTTGTAGCTCTGATTTTGTGGTCTATAGTCTAGGTGATTTTCAATAAAATTGAATTTTCTACAAAATGTGTAGAAATATTCTAACGATCCAAATGATCATTGGCATGACAATTACAGGTCTCATTGCCTACCGATAGAGGTATTAATCATCGGAATCGGAGCACAATTGCAGATTTTTGATTTTGTAGCTCTGATTTTGTGGTCTATAGTCCAGGTGATTTTCAATAAAATTGAATTTTCTACAAAATGTGTAGAAATATTCTAACGATCCAAATGATGATTGGCATGACAATTACAGGTCTCATTGCCTACCGATAGAGGTATTAATCATCGGAATCGGAGCACAATTGCAGATTTTTGATTTTGTAGCTCTGATTTTGTGGTCTATAGTCCAGGTGATTTTCAATAAAATTGAATTTTCTACAAAATGTGTAGAAATTTTCGAACGATCCAAATAACCGTTTGTCATGAGCACAATTGCAGGTTTTCGATTTTGTAGCTCTGATTTTGTGGTCTATAGTCCAGGTGATTTTCAATAAAATTGAATTTTCTACAAAATGTGTAGAAATTACCTCTGATTTTGTGGTCTATAGTCCAGGTGATTTTCAATAAAATTGAATTTTCTACAAAATGTGTAGAAATATTCTAACGATCCAAATGATCATTGGCATGACAATTACAGGTCTCATTGCCTATCGATAGAGGTATCAATCATCGGAATCGGAGCACAATTGCAGATTTTTGATTTTATAGCTCTGATTTTGTGGTCTATAGTCCAGGTGATTTTCAATAAAACTGAATTTTCTACAAAATGTGTAGAAATATTCTAACGATCCAAATGATGATTGGCATGACAATTACAGGTCTCATTGCCTACCGATAGAGGTATTAATCATCGGAATCGGAGCACAATTGCAGATTTTTGATTTTGTAGCTCTGATTTTGTGGTCTATAGTCCAGGTGATTTTCAATAAAATTGAATTTTCTACAAAATGTGTAGAAATATTCTAACGATCTAAATGATGATTGGCATGACAATTACAGGTCTCATTGCCTACCGATAGAGGTATTAAACATCGGAATCGGAGCACAATTGCAGATTTTTGATTTTGTAGCTCTGATTTTGTGGTCTATTGTCCAGGTGATTTTCAATAAAATTGAATTTTCTACAAAATGTGTAGAAATATTCTAACGATCCAAATGATGATTGGCATGACAGTTACAGGTCTCATTGCCTACCGATAGAGGTATTAATCATCGGAATCGGAGCACAATTGCAGATTTTTGATTTTGTAGCTCTGATTTTGTGGTCTATAGTCCAGGTGATTTTCAATAAAATTGAATTTTCTACAAAATGTGTAGAAATATTCTAACGATCCAAATGATCATTGGCTTGACAATTACAGGTCTCATTGCCTATCGATAGAGGTATTAATCATCGGAATCGGAGCACAATTGCAGATTTTTGATTTTGTAGCTCTGATTTTGTGGTCTATAGTCCAGGTGATTTTCAATAAAATTGAATTTTCTACAAAATGTGTAGAAATATTCTAACGATCCAAATGATCATTGGCATGACAATTACAGGTCTCATTGCCTATCGATAGAGGTATCAATCATCGGAATCGGAGCACAATTGCAGATTTTTGATTTTGTAGCTCTGATTTTGTGGTCTATAGTCCAGGTGATTTTCAATAAAATTGAATTTTCTACAAAATGTGTAGAAATATTCTAACGATCTAAATGATGATTGGCATGACAATTACAGGTCTCATTGCCTACCGATAGAGGTATTAAACATCGAAATCGGAGCACAATTGCAGATTTTTGATTTTGTAGCTCTGATTTTGTGGTCTATAGTCCAGGTGATTTTCAATAAAATTGAATTTTCTACAAAATGTGTAGAAATTTTCGAACGATCCAAATAACCGTTTGTCATGAGCACAATTGCAGGTTTTCGATTTTGTAGCTCTGATTTTGTGGTCTATAGTCCAGGTGATTTTCAATAAAATTGAATTTTCTACAAAATGTGTAGAAATATTCTAACGATCCAAATGATCATTGGCATGACAATTACAGGTCTCATTGCCTATCGATAGAGGTATCAATCATCGGAATCGGAGCACAATTGCAGATTTTTGATTTTGTAGCTCTGATTTTGTGGTCTATAGTCCAGGTGATTTTCAATAAAATTGAATTTTCTACAAAATGTGTAGAAATATTCTAACGATCCAAATGATCATTGGCATGACAATTACAGGTCTCATTGCCTACCGATTGAGGTATTACTCATCGGAATCGGAGCACAATTGCAGATTTTTGATTTTGTAGCTCTGATTTTGTGGTCTATAGTCCAGGTGATTTTCAATAAAATTGAATTTTCTACAAAATGTGTAGAAATATTCTAACGATCCAAATGATCATTGGCATGACAATTACAGGTCTCATTGCCTATCGATAGAGGTATTAATCATCGGAATCGGAGCACAAATGCAGATTTTTGATTTTGTAGCTCTGATTTTGTGGTCTATAGTCTAGGTGATTTTCAATAAAATTGAATTTTCTACAAAATGTGTAGAAATATTCTAACGATCCAAATGATCATTGGCATGACAATTACAGGTCTCATTGCCTACCGATAGAGGTATTAATCATCGGAATCGGAGCACAATTGCAGATTTTTGATTTTGTAGCTCTGATTTTGTGGTCTATAGTCCAGGTGATTTTCAATAAAATTGAATTTTCTACAAAATGTGTAGAAATATTCTAACGATCCAAATGATGATTGGCATGACAATTACAGGTCTCATTGCCTACCGATAGAGGTATTAAACATCGAAATCGGAGCACAATTGCAGATTTTTGATTTTCTAGCTCTGATTTTGTGGTCTATTGTCCAGGTGATTTTCAATAAAATTGAATTTTCTACAAAATGTGTAGAAATATTCTAACGATCCAAATGATGATTGGCATGACAGTTACAGGTCTCATTGCCTACCGATAGAGGTATTAATCATCGGAATCGGAGCACAATTGCAGATTTTTGATTTTGTAGCTCTGATTTTGTGGTCTATAGTCCAGGTGATTTTCAATAAAATTGAATTTTCTACAAAATGTGTAGAAATATTCTAACGATCTAAATGATGATTGGCATGACAATTACAGGTCTCATTGCCTACCGATAGAGGTATTAAACATCGAAATCGGAGCACAATTGCAGATTTTTGATTTTCTAGCTCTGATTTTGTGGTCTATTGTCCAGGTGATTTTCAATAAAATTGAATTTTCTACAAAATGTGTAGAAACATTCTAACGATCCAAATGATGATTGGCATGACAGTTACAGGTCTCATTGCCTACCGATAGAGGTATTAATCATCGGAATCGGAGCACAATTGCAGATTTTTGATTTTGTAGCTCTGATTTTGTGGTCTATAGTCCAGGTGATTTTCAATAAAATTGAATTTTCTACAAAATGTGTAGAAATATTCTAACGATCCAAATGATCATTGGCTTGACAATTACAGGTCTCATTGCCTATCGATAGAGGTATTAATCATCGGAATCGGAGCACAATTGCAGATTTTTGATTTTGTAGCTCTGATTTTGTGGTCTATAGTCCAGGTGATTTTCAATAAAATTGAATTTTCTACAAAATGTGTAGAAATATTCTAACGATCCAAATGATCATTGGCATGACAATTACAGGTCTCATTGCCTATCGATAGAGGTATCAATCATCGGAATCGGAGCACAATTGCAGATTTTTGATTTTGTAGCTCTGATTTTGTGGTCTATAGTCCAGGTGATTTTCAATAAAATTGAATTTTCTACAAAATGTGTAGAAATATTCTAACGATCTAAATGATGATTGGCATGACAATTACAGGTCTCATTGCCTACCGATAGAGGTATTAAACATCGAAATCGGAGCACAATTGCAGATTTTTGATTTTGTAGCTCTGATTTTGTGGTCTATAGTCCAGGTGATTTTCAATAAAATTGAATTTTCTACAAAATGTGTAGAAATTTTCGAACGATCAAATAACCGTTTGTCATGAGCACAATTGCAGGTTTTCGATTTTGTAGCTCTGATTTTGTGGTCTATAGTCCAGGTGATTTTCAATAAAATTGAATTTTCTACAAAATGTGTAGAAATATTCTAACGATCCAAATGATCATTGGCATGACAATTACAGGTCTCATTGCCTATCGATAGAGGTATCAATCATCGGAATCGGAGCACAATTGCAGATTTTTGATTTTGTAGCTCTGATTTTGTGGTCTATAGTCCAGGTGATTTTCAATAAAATTGAATTTTCTACAAAATGTGTAGAAATATTCTAACGATCCAAATGATCATTGGCATGACAATTACAGGTCTCATTGCCTACCGATTGAGGTATTACTCATCGGAATCGGAGCACAATTGCAGATTTTTGATTTTGTAGCTCTGATTTTGTGGTCTATAGTCCAGGTGATTTTCAATAAAATTGAATTTTCTACAAAATGTGTAGAAATATTCTAACGATCCAAATGATCATTGGCATGACAATTACAGGTCTCATTGCCTATCGATAGAGGTATTAATCATCGGAATCGGAGCACAAATGCAGATTTTTGATTTTGTAGCTCTGATTTTGTGGTCTATAGTCTAGGTGATTTTCAATAAAATTGAATTTTCTACAAAATGTGTAGAAATATTCTAACGATCCAAATGATCATTGGCATGACAATTACAGGTCTCATTGCCTACCGATAGAGGTATTAATCATCGGAATCGGAGCACAATTGCAGATTTTTGATTTTGTAGCTCTGATTTTGTGGTCTATAGTCCAGGTGATTTTCAATAAAATTGAATTTTCTACAAAATGTGTAGAAATATTCTAACGATCCAAATGATCATTGGCTTGACAATTACAGGTCTCATTGCCTATCGATAGAGGTATTAATCATCGGAATCGGAGCACAATTGCAGATTTTTGATTTTGTAGCTCTGATTTTGTGGTCTATAGTCCAGGTGATTTTCAATAAAATTGAATTTTCTACAAAATGTGTAGAAATATTCTAACGATCCAAATGATCATTGGCATGACAATTACAGGTCTCATTGCCTATCGATAGAGGTATCAATCATCGGAATCGGAGCACAATTGCAGATTTTTGATTTTGTAGCTCTGATTTTGTGGTCTATAGTCCAGGTGATTTTCAATAAAATTGAATTTTCTACAAAATGTGTAGAAATATTCTAACGATCTAAATGATGATTGGCATGACAATTACAGGTCTCATTGCCTACCGATAGAGGTATTAAACATCGAAATCGGAGCACAATTGCAGATTTTTGATTTTGTAGCTCTGATTTTGTGGTCTATAGTCCAGGTGATTTTCAATAAAATTGAATTTTCTACAAAATGTGTAGAAATTTTCGAACGATCCAAATAACCGTTTGTCATGAGCACAATTGCAGGTTTTCGATTTTGTAGCTCTGATTTTGTGGTCTATAGTCCAGGTGATTTTCAATAAAATTGAATTTTCTACAAAATGTGTAGAAATATTCTAACGATCCAAATGATCATTGGCATGACAATTACAGGTCTCATTGCCTATCGATAGAGGTATCAATCATCGGAATCGGAGCACAATTGCAGATTTTTGATTTTGTAGCTCTGATTTTGTGGTCTATAGTCCAGGTGATTTTCAATAAAATTGAATTTTCTACAAAATGTGTAGAAATATTCTAACGATCCAAATGATCATTGGCATGACAATTACAGGTCTCATTGCCTATCGATAGAGGTATCAATCATCGGAATCGGAGCACAATTGCAGATTTTTGATTTTATAGCTCTGATTTTGTGGTCTATAGTCCAGGTGATTTTCAATAAAACTGAATTTTCTACAAAATGTGTAGAAATATTCTAACGATCCAAATGATGATTGGCATGACAATTACAGGTCTCATTGCCTACCGATAGAGGTATTAATCATCGGAATCGGAGCACAATTGCAGATTTTTGATTTTGTAGCTCTGATTTTGTGGTCTATAGTCCAGGTGATTTTCAATAAAATTGAATTTTCTACAAAATGTGTAGAAATATTCTAACGATCTAAATGATGATTGGCATGACAGTTACAGGTCTCATTGCCTACCGATAGAGGTATTAATCATCGGAATCGGAGCACAATTGCAGATTTTTGATTTTGTAGCTCTGATTTTGTGGTCTATAGTCCAGGTGATTTTCAATAAAATTGAATTTTCTACAAAATGTGTAGAAATATTCTAACGATCCAAATGATCATTGGCATGACAATTACAGGTCTCATTGCCTATCGATAGAGGTATTAATCATCGGAATCGGAGCACAAATGCAGATTTTTGATTTTGTAGCTCTGATTTTGTGGTCTATAGTCCAGGTGATTTTCAATAAAATTGAATTTTCTACAAAATGTGTAGAAATATTCTAACGATCCAAATGATCATTGGCATGACAATTACAGGTCTCATTGCCTATCGATAGAGGTATCAATCATCGGAATCGGAGCACAATTGCAGATTTTTGATTTTATTGCTCTGATTTTGTGGTCTATAGTCCAGGTGATTTTCAATAAAACTGAATTTTCTACAAAATGTGTAGAAATATTCTAACGATCCAAATGATGATTGGCATGACAATTACAGGTCTCATTGCCTACCGATAGAGGTATTAATCATCGGAATCGGAGCACAATTGCAGATTTTTGATTTTGTAGCTCTGATTTTGTGGTCTATAGTCCAGGTGATTTTCAATAAAATTGAATTTTCTACAAAATGTGTAGAAATATTCTAACGATCTAAATGATGATTGGCATGACAGTTACAGGTCTCATTGCCTACCGATAGAGGTATTAATCATCGGAATCGGAGCACAATTGCAGATTTTTGATTTTGTAGCTCTGATTTTGTGGTCTATAGTCCAGGTGATTTTCAATAAAATTGAATTTTCTACAAAATGTGTAGAAATATTCTAACGATCCAAATGATCATTGGCATGACAATTACAGGTCTCATTGCCTATCGATAGAGGTATTAATCATCGGAATCGGAGCACAATTGCAGATTTTTGATTTTGTAGCTCTGATTTTGTGGTCTATAGTCCAGGTGATTTTCAATAAAATTGAATTTTCTACAAAATGTGTAGAAATATTCTAACGATCTAAATGATGATTGGCATGACAGTTACAGGTCTCATTGCCTACCGATAGAGGTATTAATCATCGGAATCGGAGCACAATTGCAGATTTTTGATTTTGTAGCTCTGATTTTGTGGTCTATAGTCCAGGTGATTTTCAATAAAATTGAATTTTCTACAAAATGTGTAGAAATATTCTAACGATCCAAATGATCATTGGCATGACAATTACAGGTCTCATTGCCTATCGATAGAGGTATCAATCATCGGAATCGGAGCACAATTGCAGATTTTTGATTTTATAGCTCTGATTTTGTGGTCTATAGTCCAGGTGATTTTCAATAAAACTGAATTTTCTACAAAATGTGTAGAAATATTCTAACGATCCAAATGATGATTGGCATGACAATTACAGGTCTCATTGCCTACCGATAGAGGTATTAATCATCGGAATCGGAGCACAATTGCAGATTTTTGATTTTGTAGCTCTGATTTTGTGGTCTATAGTCCAGGTGATTTTCAATAAAATTGAATTTTCTACAAAATGTGTAGAAATATTCTAACGATCTAAATGATGATTGGCATGACAGTTACAGGTCTCATTGCCTACCGATAGAGGTATTAATCATCGGAATCGGAGCACAATTGCAGATTTTTGATTTTGTAGCTCTGATTTTGTGGTCTATAGTCCAGGTGATTTTCAATAAAATTGAATTTTCTACAAAATGTGTAGAAATATTCTAACGATCCAAATGATCATTGGCATGACAATTACAGGTCTCATTGCCTATCGATAGAGGTATTAATCATCGGAATCGGAGCACAAATGCAGATTTTTGATTTTGTAGCTCTGATTTTGTGGTCTATAGTCCAGGTGATTTTCAATAAAATTGAATTTTCTACAAAATGTGTAGAAATATTCTAACGATCCAAATGATCATTGGCATGACAATTACAGGTCTCATTGCCTATCGATAGAGGTATCAATCATCGGAATCGGAGCACAATTGCAGATTTTTGATTTTATAGCTCTGATTTTGTGGTCTATAGTCCAGGTGATTTTCAATAAAACTGAATTTTCTACAAAATGTGTAGAAATATTCTAACGATCCAAATGATGATTGGCATGACAATTACAGGTCTCATTGCCTACCGATAGAGGTATTAATCATCGGAATCGGAGCACAATTGCAGATTTTTGATTTTGTAGCTCTGATTTTGTGGTCTATAGTCCAGGTGATTTTCAATAAAATTGAATTTTCTACAAAATGTGTAGAAATATTCTAACGATCCAAATGATCATTGGCATGACAATTACAGGTCTCATTGCCTATCGATAGAGGTATCAATCATCGGAATCGGAGCACAATTGCAGATTTTTGATTTTATAGCTCTGATTTTGTGGTCTATAGTCCAGGTGATTTTCAATAAAACTGAATTTTCTACAAAATGTGTAGAAATATTCTAACGATCCAAATGATGATTGGCATGACAATTACAGGTCTCATTGCCTACCGATAGAGGTATTAATCATCGGAATCGGAGCACAATTGCAGATTTTTGATTTTGTAGCTCTGATTTTGTGGTCTATAGTCCAGGTGATTTTCAATAAAATTGAATTTTCTACAAAATGTGTAGAAATATTCTAACGATCTAAATGATGATTGGCATGACAGTTACAGGTCTCATTGCCTACCGATAGAGGTATTAATCATCGGAATCGGAGCACAATTGCAGATTTTTGATTTTGTAGCTCTGATTTTGTGGTCTATAGTCCAGGTGATTTTCAATAAAATTGAATTTTCTACAAAATGTGTAGAAATATTCTAACGATCCAAATGATCATTGGCATGACAATTACAGGTCTCATTGCCTATCGATAGAGGTATTAATCATCGGAATCGGAGCACAAATGCAGATTTTTGATTTTGTAGCTCTGATTTTGTGGTCTATAGTCCAGGTGATTTTCAATAAAATTGAATTTTCTACAAAATGTGTAGAAATATTCTAACGATCCAAATGATCATTGGCATGACAATTACAGGTCTCATTGCCTATCGATAGAGGTATCAATCATCGGAATCGGAGCACAATTGCAGATTTTTGATTTTATAGCTCTGATTTTGTGGTCTATAGTCCAGGTGATTTTCAATAAAACTGAATTTTCTACAAAATGTGTAGAAATATTCTAACGATCCAAATGATGATTGGCATGACAATTACAGGTCTCATTGCCTACCGATAGAGGTATTAATCATCGGAATCGGAGCACAATTGCAGATTTTTGATTTTGTAGCTCTGATTTTGTGGTCTATAGTCCAGGTGATTTTCAATAAAATTGAATTTTCTACAAAATGTGTAGAAATATTCTAACGATCTAAATGATGATTGGCATGACAGTTACAGGTCTCATTGCCTACCGATAGAGGTATTAATCATCGGAATCGGAGCACAATTGCAGATTTTTGATTTTGTAGCTCTGATTTTGTGGTCTATAGTCCAGGTGATTTTCAATAAAATTGAATTTTCTACAAAATGTGTAGAAATATTCTAACGATCCAAATGATCATTGGCATGACAATTACAGGTCTCATTGCCTATCGATAGAGGTATCAATCATCGGAATCGGAGCACAATTGCAGATTTTTGATTTTATAGCTCTGATTTTGTGGTCTATAGTCCAGGTGATTTTCAATAAAACTGAATTTTCTACAAAATGTGTAGAAATATTCTAACGATCCAAATGATGATTGGCATGACAATTACAGGTCTCATTGCCTACCGATAGAGGTATTAATCATCGGAATCGGAGCACAATTGCAGATTTTTGATTTTGTAGCTCTGATTTTGTGGTCTATAGTCCAGGTGATTTTCAATAAAATTGAATTTTCTACAAAATGTGTAGAAATATTCTAACGATCTAAATGATGATTGGCATGACAGTTACAGGTCTCATTGCCTACCGATAGAGGTATTAATCATCGGAATCGGAGCACAATTGCAGATTTTTGATTTTGTAGCTCTGATTTTGTGGTCTATAGTCCAGGTGATTTTCAATAAAATTGAATTTTCTACAAAATGTGTAGAAATATTCTAACGATCCAAATGATCATTGGCATGACAATTACAGGTCTCATTGCCTATCGATAGAGGTATTAATCATCGGAATCGGAGCACAAATGCAGATTTTTGATTTTGTAGCTCTGATTTTGTGGTCTATAGTCCAGGTGATTTTCAATAAAATTGAATTTTCTACAAAATGTGTAGAAATATTCTAACGATCCAAATGATCATTGGCATGACAATTACAGGTCTCATTGCCTATCGATAGAGGTATCAATCATCGGAATCGGAGCACAATTGCAGATTTTTGATTTTATAGCTCTGATTTTGTGGTCTATAGTCCAGGTGATTTTCAATAAAACTGAATTTTCTACAAAATATGTAGAAATATTCTAACGATCCAAATGATGATTGGCATGACAATTACAGGTCTCATTGCCTACCGATAGAGGTATTAATCATCGGAATCGGAGCACAATTGCAGATTTTTGATTTTGTAGCTCTGATTTTGTGGTCTATAGTCCAGGTGATTTTCAATAAAATTGAATTTTCTACAAAATGTGTAGAAATATTCTAACGATCTAAATGATGATTGGCATGACAGTTACAGGTCTCATTGCCTACCGATAGAGGTATTAATCATCGGAATCGGAGCACAATTGCAGATTTTTGATTTTGTAGCTCTGATTTTGTGGTCTATAGTCCAGGTGATTTTCAATAAAATTGAATTTTCTACAAAATGTGTAGAAATATTCTAACGATCCAAATGATCATTGGCATGACAATTACAGGTCTCATTGCCTATCGATAGAGGTATTAATCATCGGAATCGGAGCACAAATGCAGATTTTTGATTTTGTAGCTCTGATTTTGTGGTCTATAGTCATGCACGTGAAGTTTTTCCTAAACTTCTCCTAAACCTTACAATTCCTTTACACTGTTAAATTTGATTTTATTAATTCATAAAAACTCGTCATTCTTGTAAAGAAGCACTTCGAATACTATCATATAATTCATTTTAATGACAAAATAGGGCATGTATGGCAATAAACAATTTTAGGGGAATCAAAGGAAAAGGGGGTTCCTGAAACCAATTTGTGAAATTGCACAGAAGAGAACAGAATTTTTAACTTAATTTATTCTCGTCTCGAAGTAATTCGAGTACTACCATCGTTGTGGCTATGTAATTCTAATAACTGGTAATCCAGAGCATATATGGCAATAAAATATTTTGGGGGAATCGGAGGATAAGGGGGTCCCCGAAATCAATTTTGTGAAATTATATCCGTTTAACAAAATGTTTAACTTAATTTATTCTCGTCTCGAAGTAATTCGAGTACTACCATCGTTGTGGCTATGTAATTCTAATAACTGGTAATCCAGAGCATATATGACAATAAAATATTTTGGGGGAATCGGAGGATAAGGGGTCCCTGAAATCAATTTTGTGAAATTATATCCGTTTAACAAAATGTTTAACTTAATTTATTGTCGTCTCGAAGTAATTCGAGTACTACCATCGTTGTGGCTATGTAATTCTAATAACTGGTAATCCAGAGCATATATGACAATAAAATATTTTGGGGGAATCGGAGGATAAGGGGGTTCCCGAAATCAATTTTGTGAAATTATATCCGTTTAACAAAATGTTTAACTTAATTTATTCTCGTCTCGAAGTAATTCGAGTACTACCATCGTTGTGGCTATGTAATTCTAATAACTGGTAATCCAGAGCATATATGGCAATAAAATATTTTGGGGGAATCGGAGGATAAGGGGGTTCCCGAAATCAATTTTGTGAAATTATATCCGTTTAACAAAATGTTTAACTTAATTTATTCTCGTCTCGAAGTAATTCGAGTACTACCATCGTTGTGGCTATGTAATTCTAATAACTGGTAATCCAGAGCATATATGACAATAAAATATTTTGGGGGAATCGGAGGATAAGGGGGTCCCCGAAATCAATTTTGTGAAATTATATCCGTTTAACAAAATGTTTAACTTAATTTATTCTCGTCTCGAAGTAATTCGAGTACTACCATCGTTGTGGCTATGTAATTCTAATAACTGATAATCCAGAGCATATATGACAATAAAATATTTTGGGGGAATCGGAGGATAAGGGGTCCCTGAAATCAATTTTGTGAAATTATATCCGTTTAACAAAATGTTTAACTTAATTTATTGTCGTCTCGAAGTAATTCGAGTACTACCATCGTTGTGGCTATGTAATTCTAATAACTGGTAATCCAGAGCATATATGACAATAAAATATTTTGGGGGAATCGGAGGATAAGGGGGTCCCCGAAATCAATTTTGTGAAATTATATCCGTTTAACAAAATGTTTAACTTAATTTATTCTCGTCTCGAAGTAATTCGAGTACTACCATCGTTGTGGCTATGTAATTCTAATAACTGGTAATCCAGAGCATATATGACAATAAAATATTTTGGGGGAATCGGAGGATAAGGGGGTCCCCGAAATCAATTTTGTGAAATTATATCCGTTTAACAAAATGTTTAACTTAATTTATTCTCGTCTCGAAGTAATTCGAGTACTACCATCGTTGTGGCTATGTAATTCTAATAACTGGTAATCCAGAGCATATATGACAATAAAATATTTTGGGGGAATCGGAGGATAAGGGGTCCCTGAAATCAATTTTGTGAAATTATATCCGTTTAACAAAATGTTTAACTTAATTTATTGTCGTCTCGAAGTAATTCGAGTACTACCATCGTTGTGGCTATGTAATTCTAATAACTGGTAATCCAGAGCATATATGACAATAAAATATTTTGGGGGAATCGGAGGATAAGGGGGTTCCCGAAATCAATTTTGTGAAATTATATCCGTTTAACAAAATGTTTAACTTAATTTATTCTCGTCTCGAAGTAATTCGAGTACTACCATCGTTGTGGCTATGTAATTCTAATAACTGGTAATCCAGAGCATATATGGCAATAAAATATTTTGGGGGAATCGGAGGATAAGGGGGTTCCCGAAATCAATTTTGTGAAATTATATCCGTTTAACAAAATGTTTAACTTAATTTATTCTCGTCTCGAAGTAATTCGAGTACTACCATCGTTGTGGCTATGTAATTCTAATAACTGGTAATCCAGAGCATATATGACAATAAAATATTTTGGGGGAATCGGAGGATAAGGGGGTCCCCGAAATCAATTTTGTGAAATTATATCCGTTTAACAAAATGTTTAACTTAATTTATTCTCGTCTCGAAGTAATTCGAGTACTACCATCGTTGTGGCTATGTAATTCTAATAACTGATAATCCAGAGCATATATGACAATAAAATATTTTGGGGGAATCGGAGGATAAGGGGTCCCTGAAATCAATTTTGTGAAATTATATCCGTTTAACAAAATGTTTAACTTAATTTATTGTCGTCTCGAAGTAATTCGAGTACTACCATCGTTGTGGCTATGTAATTCTAATAACTGGTAATCCAGAGCATATATGACAATAAAATATTTTGGGGGAATCGGAGGATAAGGGGGTCCCCGAAATCAATTTTGTGAAATTATATCCGTTTAACAAAATGTTTAACTTAATTTATTCTCGTCTCGAAGTAATTCGAGTACTACCATCGTTGTGGCTATGTAATTCTAATAACTGGTAATCCAGAGCATATATGACAATAAAATATTTTGGGGGAATCGGAGGATAAGGGGGTCCCCGAAATCAATTTTGTGAAATTATATCCGTTTAACAAAATGTTTAACTTAATTTATTCTCGTCTCGAAGTAATTCGAGTACTACCATCGTTGTGGCTATGTAATTCTAATAACTGGTAATCCAGAGCATATATGACAATAAAATATTTTGGGGGAATCGGAGGATAAGGGGTCCCCGAAATCAATTTTGTGAAATTATATCCGTTTAACAAAATGTTTAACTTAATTTATTCTCGTCTCGAAGTAATTCGAGTACTACCATCGTTGTGGCTATGTTTTTCTAATAACTGGTAATCCAGAGCATATATGGCAATAAAATATTTTGGGGGAATCGGAGGATAAGGGGGTCCCCGAAATCAATTTTGTGAAATTATATCCGTTTAACAAAATGTTTAACTTAATTTATTCTCGTCTCGAAGTAATTCGAGTACTACCATCGTTGTGGCTATGTAATTCTAATAACTGGTAATCCAGAGCATATATGGCAATAAAATATTTTGGGGGAATCGGAGGATAAGGGGGTTCCCGAAATCAATTTTTTGAAATTATATCCGTTTAACAAAATGTTTAACTTAATTTATTGTCGTCTCGAAGTAATTCGAGTACTACCATCGTTGTGGCTATGTAATTCTAATAACTGGTAATCCAGAGCATATATGACAATAAAATATTTTGGGGGAATCGGAGGATAAGGGGGTCCCCGAAATCAATTTTGTGAAATTATATCCGTTTAACAAAATGTTTAACTTAATTTATTGTCGTCTCGAAGTAATTCGAGTACTACCATCGTTGTGGCTATGTAATTCTAATAACTGGTAATCCAGAGCATATATGACAATAAAATATTTTGGGGGAATCGGAGGATAAGGGGTCCCCGAAATCAATTTTGTGAAATTATATCCGTTTAACAAAATATTTAACTTAATTTATTCTCGTCTCGAAGTAATTCGAGTACTACCATCGTTGTGGCTATGTTTTTCTAATAACTGGTAATCCAGAGCATATATGACAATAAAATATTTTGGGGGAATCGGAGGATAAGGGGGTCCCCGAAATCAATTTTGTGAAATTATATCCGTTTAACAAAATGTTTAACTTAATTTATTCTCGTCTCGAAGTAATTCGAGTACTACCATCGTTGTGGCTATGTAATTCTAATAACTGGTAATCCAGAGCATATATGACAATAAAATATTTTGGGGGAATCGGAGGATAAGGGGGTCCCCGAAATCAATTTTGTGAAATTATATCCGTTTAACAAAATGTTTAACTTAATTTATTCTCGTCTCGAAGTAATTCGAGTACTACCATCGTTGTGGCTATGTTTTTCTAATAACTGGTAATCCAGAGCATATATGACAATAAAATATTTTGGGGGAATCGGAGGATAAGGGGGTCCCCGAAATCAATTTTGTGAAATTATATCCGTTTAACAAAATGTTTAACTTAATTTATTCTCGTCTCGAAGTAATTCGAGTACTACCATCGTTGTGGCTATGTAATTCTAATAACTGGTAATCCAGAGCATATATGGCAATAAAATATTTTGGGGGAATCGGAGGATAAGGGGGTTCCCGAAATCAATTTTGTGAAATTATATCCGTTTAACAAAATGTTTAACTTAATTTATTCTCGTCTCGAAGTAATTCGAGTACTACCATCGTTGTGGCTATGTAATTCTAATAACTGGTAATCCAGAGCATATATGGCAATAAAATATTTTGGGGGAATCGGAGGATTAGGGGGTTCCCGAAATCAATTTTGTGAAATTATATCCGTTTAACAAAATGTTTAACTTAATTTATTCTCGTCTCGAAGTAATTCGAGTACTACCATCGTTGTGGCTATGTAATTCTAATAACTGGTAATCCAGAGCATATATGGCAATAAAATATTTTGGGGGAATCGGAGGATAAGGGGGTTCCCGAAATCAATTTTGTGAAATTATATCCGTTTAACAAAATGTTTAACTTAATTTATTCTCGTCTCGAAGTAATTCGAGTACTACCATCGTTGTGGCTATGTAATTCTAATAACTGGTAATCCAGAGCATATATGACAATAAAATATTTTGGGGGAATCGGAGGATAAGGGGGTCCCCGAAATCAATTTTGTGAAATTATATCCGTTTAACAAAATGTTTAACTTAATTTATTCTCGTCTCGAAGTAATTCGAGTACTACCATCGTTGTGGCTATGTAATTCTAATAACTGATAATCCAGAGCATATATGACAATAAAATATTTTGGGGGAATCGGAGGATAAGGGGTCCCTGAAATCAATTTTGTGAAATTATATCCGTTTAACAAAATGTTTAACTTAATTTATTGTCGTCTCGAAGTAATTCGAGTACTACCATCGTTGTGGCTATGTAATTCTAATAACTGGTAATCCAGAGCATATATGACAATAAAATATTTTGGGGGAATCGGAGGATAAGGGGGTCCCCGAAATCAATTTTGTGAAATTATATCCGTTTAACAAAATGTTTAACTTAATTTATTCTCGTCTCGAAGTAATTCGAGTACTACCATCGTTGTGGCTATGTAATTCTAATAACTGGTAATCCAGAGCATATATGACAATAAAATATTTTGGGGGAATCGGAGGATAAGGGGGTCCCCGAAATCAATTTTGTGAAATTATATCCGTTTAACAAAATGTTTAACTTAATTTATTCTCGTCTCGAAGTAATTCGAGTACTACCATCGTTGTGGCTATGTAATTCTAATAACTGGTAATCCAGAGCATATATGACAATAAAATATTTTGGGGGAATCGGAGGATAAGGGGGTCCCCGAAATCAATTTTGTGAAATTATATCCGTTTAACAAAATGTTTAACTTAATTTATTCTCGTCTCGAAGTAATTCGAGTACTACCATCGTTGTGGCTATGTTTTTCTAATAACTGGTAATCCAGAGCATATATGACAATAAAATATTTTGGGGGAATCGGAGGATAAGGGGGTCCCCGAAATCAATTTTGTGAAATTATATCCGTTTAACAAAATGTTTAACTTAATTTATTCTCGTCTCGAAGTAATTCGAGTACTACCATCGTTGTGGCTATGTAATTCTAATAACTGGTAATCCAGAGCATATATGGCAATAAAATATTTTGGGGGAATCGGAGGATAAGGGGGTTCCCGAAATCAATTTTGTGAAATTATATCCGTTTAACAAAATGTTTAACTTAATTTATTCTCGTCTCGAAGTAATTCGAGTACTACCATCGTTGTGGCTATGTAATTCTAATAACTGGTAATCCAGAGCATATATGGCAATAAAATATTTTGGGGGAATCGGAGGATAAGGGGGTTCCCGAAATCAATTTTGTGAAATTATATCCGTTTAACAAAATGTTTAACTTAATTTATTCTCGTCTCGAAGTAATTCGAGTACTACCATCGTTGTGGCTATGTAATTCTAATAACTGGTAATCCAGAGCATATATGACAATAAAATATTTTGGGGGAATCGGAGGATAAGGGGGTCCCCGAAATCAATTTTGTGAAATTATATCCGTTTAACAAAATGTTTAACTTAATTTATTCTCGTCTCGAAGTAATTCGAGTACTACCATCGTTGTGGCTATGTAATTCTAATAACTGATAATCCAGAGCATATATGACAATAAAATATTTTGGGGGAATCGGAGGATAAGGGGTCCCTGAAATCAATTTTGTGAAATTATATCCGTTTAACAAAATGTTTAACTTAATTTATTGTCGTCTCGAAGTAATTCGAGTACTACCATCGTTGTGGCTATGTAATTCTAATAACTGGTAATCCAGAGCATATATGACAATAAAATATTTTGGGGGAATCGGAGGATAAGGGGGTCCCCGAAATCAATTTTGTGAAATTATATCCGTTTAACAAAATGTTTAACTTAATTTATTCTCGTCTCGAAGTAATTCGAGTACTACCATCGTTGTGGCTATGTAATTCTAATAACTGGTAATCCAGAGCATATATGACAATAAAATATTTTGGGGGAATCGGAGGATAAGGGGGTCCCCGAAATCAATTTTGTGAAATTATATCCGTTTAACAAAATGTTTAACTTAATTTATTCTCGTCTCGAAGTAATTCGAGTACTACCATCGTTGTGGCTATGTAATTCTAATAACTGGTAATCCAGAGCATATATGACAATAAAATATTTTGGGGGAATCGGAGGATAAGGGGTCCCCGAAATCAATTTTGTGAAATTATATCCGTTTAACAAAATGTTTAACTTAATTTATTCTCGTCTCGAAGTAATTCGAGTACTACCATCGTTGTGGCTATGTTTTTCTAATAACTGGTAATCCAGAGCATATATGGCAATAAAATATTTTGGGGGAATCGGAGGATAAGGGGGTCCCCGAAATCAATTTTGTGAAATTATATCCGTTTAACAAAATGTTTAACTTAATTTATTCTCGTCTCGAAGTAATTCGAGTACTACCATCGTTGTGGCTATGTAATTCTAATAACTGGTAATCCAGAGCATATATGGCAATAAAATATTTTGGGGGAATCGGAGGATAAGGGGGTTCCCGAAATCAATTTTTTGAAATTATATCCGTTTAACAAAATGTTTAACTTAATTTATTGTCGTCTCGAAGTAATTCGAGTACTACCATCGTTGTGGCTATGTAATTCTAATAACTGGTAATCCAGAGCATATATGACAATAAAATATTTTGGGGGAATCGGAGGATAAGGGGGTCCCCGAAATCAATTTTGTGAAATTATATCCGTTTAACAAAATGTTTAACTTAATTTATTGTCGTCTCGAAGTAATTCGAGTACTACCATCGTTGTGGCTATGTAATTCTAATAACTGGTAATCCAGAGCATATATGACAATAAAATATTTTGGGGGAATCGGAGGATAAGGGGTCCCCGAAATCAATTTTGTGAAATTATATCCGTTTAACAAAATATTTAACTTAATTTATTCTCGTCTCGAAGTAATTCGAGTACTACCATCGTTGTGGCTATGTTTTTCTAATAACTGGTAATCCAGAGCATATATGACAATAAAATATTTTGGGGGAATCGGAGGATAAGGGGGTCCCCGAAATCAATTTTGTGAAATTATATCCGTTTAACAAAATGTTTAACTTAATTTATTCTCGTCTCGAAGTAATTCGAGTACTACCATCGTTGTGGCTATGTAATTCTAATAACTGGTAATCCAGAGCATATATGACAATAAAATATTTTGGGGGAATCGGAGGATAAGGGGGTCCCCGAAATCAATTTTGTGAAATTATATCCGTTTAACAAAATGTTTAACTTAATTTATTCTCGTCTCGAAGTAATTCGAGTACTACCATCGTTGTGGCTATGTTTTTCTAATAACTGGTAATCCAGAGCATATATGACAATAAAATATTTTGGGGGAATCGGAGGATAAGGGGGTCCCCGAAATCAATTTTGTGAAATTATATCCGTTTAACAAAATGTTTAACTTAATTTATTCTCGTCTCGAAGTAATTCGAGTACTACCATCGTTGTGGCTATGTAATTCTAATAACTGATAATCCAGAGCATATATGACAATAAAATATTTTGGGGGAATCGGAGGATAAGGGGTCCCTGAAATCAATTTTGTGAAATTATATCCGTTTAACAAAATGTTTAACTTAATTTATTGTCGTCTCGAAGTAATTCGAGTACTACCATCGTTGTGGCTATGTAATTCTAATAACTGGTAATCCAGAGCATATATGACAATAAAATATTTTGGGGGAATCGGAGGATAAGGGGGTCCCCGAAATCAATTTTGTGAAATT